>OX451739.1:450842733-453366483 GCA_948472305.1 Vicia faba | reverse complement strand
TTTGACAATAAATCAAGAACTAGGGTTTGCGCGCGCATTCTCAGAAAGAATTAGTTCTACAGTTCTTTTCAATTTACTCTGAGATATGGATTGAGGCTTCTGATTGAGAATTTGCAGTGTTTGATTTAATCAGTAAAGAGATAAGCATATGGACGTTGGTTTGATTAACTGTGCAATGCTCATGGCTAATTAGAACCCCGGGTTTATTATTGATTGATGCTAAGTGGCAAGACCACAGTGTTTATTAATTATTTATTTATTCTAAGTTAGAATAGTTGGGATTTACTTCCAGTTATTTTAATTTAAGAAACTTAAATAATTAAATGGACAGTGAATTGAAAAAAAAGGAATTAACTGACAAAGAAGGATTTTTATTCATCTTTAATTGTTTGTTACAAATTATTATTGGAACACTGTAAATTTATTTACATTTTGTTTACAATAATAATATTAAAAATAATTAAAATAAAATAAAACTGTATCCTAATTTTCCTAAGTCTTCATCTTCTACTGGCGCTCCCCATCGCTCGATTATTTTTATCTGCAAAAACAAAGAAAAGAAAAGAAGTCAA
Organism: Vicia faba; assembly: GCA_948472305.1. Taxonomy (NCBI): domain Eukaryota; kingdom Viridiplantae; phylum Streptophyta; class Magnoliopsida; order Fabales; family Fabaceae; genus Vicia; species Vicia faba. Next base: position 453,365,911 of record OX451739.1, on the reverse strand, counting down.
ATGCAGATGAAATAAAAAGGCAGACAGTTAATCATAAAAAAGCTCATCATTAAAAGTGACTGGCCGGAATCAGTTTATTCACCCTCTCTGCAAATCACAAGAAATTCTTGGTTCACAAAGAGGGATAGAAAATAATGTTGCAAGCATGTAAAAATGTACAAGGCAGCATATAAAACAAAGTGGACAAGGCTGCATAATTTCAAGTTGCAAAGTTCAAATGGAACAAACAAGCAAAGCTGTCAACAAATTGCAAACTGCACATGGCAAACTAAGTTACCAAGAAATGTCAACAAAGCTGTAACTTCAACACATGCCAAACCAAGTCACAATTTCAAACTAACCAAACTGTCAAAGATATAAAGTTGTCAACAAAGTACACAAAGATATGCAGAAAATCTTGAAATCTGGAAAGTATGCAGAGGAAAACAAATAATGCAAGCAAACATTCAAATTCACATCATTTTCCAGCCAGTTACTTTTTCAGAAAGTACAATTTTAAGCAATATAATATGCTTACTCTGTGGAGAGAGAAAAGAGAGAGAGACAGGGAAGGCTTACAGGCTTAGGCTTAAAGATATAAACAACAGTTCAGAATAGAACAAAAGGAGGGGGAGAATATCACAAAAAAGATAGAGCCCACAAACTGTTATAGAACACAAACAAGAGGCTTCCTCCAAAACAAGCTCCAAGCCTCTAACCTGCTCTAAACACAAACCCTCCAAACCTGTGATTCAAAACCTCAAACCAGAAGCATACAAGCCTTAAAGCCTATACAGTTTCAAGAACTCTCAAAACCTGCTAAAACTTCAACCTGCATAACCAGCCTGGGAGCCTCACAAAATCATACAAACATACAAGCCCTTTCAAAACTGTGTTAAGCATATCAAGCCTAAACCTTAAACCTGCTTCAAGCTAAACCAGAAGAAACTCAGCAAGTAGCAAGCAATAACACGAGCCTGTAGTTTCAAGCCATCAACCTGCCTCAAAGCCAGTCAAAAAACCAAGCAAACTCTCAAGCCTGTTTCAAGCTTATCAACAACAACTGAAGCAACAGCATCCTCAAAGCTCAAGGCAAGCTCAAGATCAAAAAAATCAAAGCAATAACCAACAAAACCCTCAGAGCAACCTCATCATTGGGCCAACAATAGCATAAACAATACTCAGAATCAACCTCAACATATCATCAAATAATCTCAGAGGCAAACAAAAGAAAAGGAAAATAAGAAAATAGGCAAGCATTCAAGCAGACAGAAGAGGAAAAGAAAATGATACAAGGGTTTTCAGTGTTCATCACAAAACCATCAAAAAAGCGAAATACAAAGTACCAGTTTTCCCAAAGCTAGCACAGCTTCATACTCCCTCGCCTCCTGCCGCCCCAGGGCGCCTCCAGTCCATTCCTCCATCTCCAACAAAGGTATCGTCCTCTTCCTTTTCACACACCTCAAACGGAAACAAATAACAAAGATAAAGATCAGAATTAATAACATGCATGAACTGAAACCCTAAAATTGCGTTAAGATTGAATCGTTACCTTCTTCGAAATCGCCTCCTGCGTGACCATGGAGAGGAGGAAGCGATGATGGCGTCCGGTAGCTGAGGCTAAGAGAGGAAGTCAGAATCCATGGCGTAAGGAGAACGAAGAAGGCAATGTTAGAAACGACGCCGCTCTAAGCCTGTGAATCTGAAAACCCTAAGTTCTGAGACAAAGTATTGAAACCCTGAAACAAATGTTGTGAAACGCTTGGGCCTGCTGCCCCATCATCTGCCTAAGCCCTTCAGCATTACACGCCTTACACCCCCCCTGTCCTAGTCTTATTTGTTTTGTTTGGGCCTTAAATCCTTTAAGTCCACTTAACTCTTTTTTTTCTTTTCTTTTTACAAACTAATATCCTTTTTTATTATTATATCCTTTTATTTTCTTTTTATATAACTTAACTCTTTTGTAAATAAAATAATACATTAACTCTTTTTTTAGTTAGTATAATTAAAATACATAAGAATAAAATTTGGAGTTAATTAATTTTCTTGTATAATAAACATTAAAAGATACATAAATAATTAGTTCATTTTAAGTTAAATACTTTTTCTTTAAAACCCTTTTGTTTATATAACATTAACTAAAATGTATAAATATTAATTTTCTTTAACTTAAAACATTTTTCTTTAGAACATTTGTTTGTACATAATCAACAAAAACCCAAGAATAAATACTTACTTAATTTCGCATTAAGTTAAACATCTTTCTCACTTGTAAATAATCACATACACTTTCACTAATACTTTTTGGTACATTTGCTTGTCTTTTATTCTTATACATTGTTATACTTTACATTGAGAATGCGATTCGATTTGGTTGTAAATATATTTGGACACTACTCTCCTAATAAGTCTCATCCCCATTTGTAAATATTTGTACCCCCATCCCGGATACTTATTTGTAATAGCTTAGACTTTAAATTCCCGCAATTTATCGCTTTCTATATACTGTATAGTAATTAGGGTTTGTATGCGAAGATTTAAAATCAACTGCTAGATAACCTAATACAAGACAAATGCATGACAATCAATACACAATTCACACTTGCACCCCTAGGGTAATCCCGCTTATTGCCTTCCAAAATGAGCCATGCTTGCATGTTGAGTTTCTTTGGCAAAACAAAACAAATCAAATGATCATAGTCCCTCGATGACGCTTTCGAAAGTTGCCTAAACGAAATGATCATAGTCCCTTCAAGCAAATTGCCAAAGACACTTGGCACCATTGCATTCATGGTCTAAACGATGACTCGCGCCTGTCCCGTTAACATCCTAACACAAGATTGTCCACCAAATACAATGGTGGAACAATACTGTTAAAAGGGTTAAAACATGAGAAAAATATTTGAGTAAATTTAGGGGTAGACAAATCTTAGTTACTTGATCAAACTTGCAAAACACACTTGCCTACTTTCAAAACACACTCCACAACACACTTTCAAAACAACTTTCAAAAAACATTGAAACATCTTTTCGAAAAGACAAACACCTTTGTAAAACATTCGAGTAAAGAATTGTTACAACGGTTGCCTAAACAAGGCATCTTTTTCAAAACATTTTCAAACACACACACCACCATTTCAAGTAATCAAAAATCAAAGGCAAGTGATCTAAAACAAGTAACTAAGAGCCCATGGATAACCATGGATGAAAAGGGTGCTAATACCTTCCCTTTTCATAATCTATCCCCCGAACCCACGAAAACATCTCAAAGGTTTTTCCTGTGCTTTTTAACCTTTCCTTTAGGATAAAATAAAAAGTCGGTGGCGACTCTTGCTAAACCGAAACATTTGCGAAAACAAACGCAAAACCTCAAGTCAGTTCTCCCACCGTATCACAGAACTGGCGACTCTGCTGGGGAAAAACTTAAAAGTGGGGTTACCTTAGGGTTTAGATCACATTTACATACTTGCTTTGATTGCTTTGATTGCTTTACTTTTTGGGTTCCTTGTTTGGGTTTGTTGTAAATCCTACACCCAGATTTGGGGCACCTTCTTAGGTAAATAGCAATAAAACTGTGAGGGAACTGTGCGGGGTATACTGACATGGTTGAAGCAGTAAGCTATGTTAGTGTGACATATTTGTGAGTACCAGTAACCCTTGAGTTCAATCAAGGAGAGTACGGGGCCGCTGAGTGATGTCGTGAAGCACTAACAAACTCTTAGAACCTTAATTGACCATCTTAGCCTTTTTAGGGGTAGTGAGATGACCGACTTTGGTGCAGTCCGAAGTTGGTAGATACTCGATACTACACTCATTGAGGGTTGTTTTCTTGGAATATTTTGGTTGCCAGTTAAGTGGCTAAACCAAAACAATGAACACAGAAAACAATCCAATGATATTGAGCTCCTTAGAACCCGGTTTCTATTTTAGGACAGGATGAGCCAACTAACTTCAAGAGGGTACTTACCTATGAACCCCATGCAAGCCTAAACCTAAGGACTTGTTTGCTTTGTGTGAATATGATTACCTGTATATACACTTACTTGCTTCTGCATACATGTACATAACATCATGACATCATACCATGGCATTTTCAATAACCATTTCAAGGATCTCGAGGGTCTTTTGATGCAGGGTCACGTTGAACCAGACGTCTACCAAAAGGGCAAGAGGTTTTCTCCTCTAAACAAATTCCATCAAAGATCAAGTGCAACAACTTGAATCAGGGGCTATGACCCACTTGACATGGTGAGCTTGATTCTCATGGAAAGACATCCACCAGTGCAAAGTTCTCTAATCAAAGATCAAAGTTCAACCTCTAACATTTTCTTGTGTTTACCCCAAGAGATTCTTGAAAACATTGCATATATATATATATATATATATATATATATATATATATATATATATATATATATATATATATATATATATATATATATATATATATATATATATATATATATATATATATATATATATATATATATATATATATATATATATATATATATATATATATATATATATATATATATATATATATATATCATACATATCATTGCATAACAGGTTTCTCCTACAGGTCTCCTTATCTTCCTACTGTTTATTTCAGTAAGATGGATATGGAACAAATGGTGAAGGATCTCCAAGCTCAAAACGCTCAATTCCAGCAAATGCTTCTGGCTATGGGTAAAGGGCAAGAGGATCTGAAAGCTCTCCTTCTCAGAGACAAGGGGGTCAGTCTTGAAGAAGACCACAATTTGGAGATTGATGAAGCTGGTTACTCCGAAGAACAATATCCTCCCGCTGATGACAAGTACAAACAGTTGGAGGATCGCCTCAATACTATGGAGGTTCAACAAATACCTGGCTTGGATTTAGGAGACGTGGGTTTGGTTCCTGGATTGGTCATTCCGCCAAAGTTCAAAGTCCCTACCTTGGCCCTATATGATGGAGTCTCTTGCCCTAAGATGCATCTAAAATCTTATGTCCGCAAGATTCAACCATACACAACTGATCCAAAGCTTTGGATCCATTTCTTCCAAGAGAGCCTGGTAGGGACTCAACTTGAGTGGTTCTATCAATTGGAGAGTTCTCGCATCCACACCTGGAAGGATTTGGCTACTGCTTTTTACAAACAGTATCAGTACAATGCTGATCTTGCACCAACTCGTGTGCAATTGCAGAACATGACCATGGGTCCTGACGAGAGCTTCAAAGGATATGCCCAAAGGTGGAGAGATCTGGCTGGTAGGGTGCAACCCCCTTTAACTGACAAAGAGCTGATTGACATCTTCATGGGAACTTTGACGGGGCCTTTCTTCAATCACTTAATTGGAAGCTCCTCAGCCAGGTTCACTGAGCTAGTACTGACCGGTGAAAGGGTCGAAGCTGGTATCAAAAGTGGGAAGATCCAAGGAGTTACTCCCTCTGATGTTCAGAAAATTCCCCACAATGGGAAGGAAGAGTCCAATGCAGTGACTGGTCAAAAGAGTCGTCATGATCAACATGTAGGGGCAATCCTGATCTCTGATCCCACGACTGTTCAACAAAAACTGGGCAAGAGGCGTAGGGTAAGATATCAAGAAAGGCAATATACTGACATCAACATGCCTTTGTCTCAAGCATTACAACATTTGCTGAAGTTGAAGCTGATCACGCTAAAGGATCCTCCTCAAAATCCCGATACTTCCTCTTCCAAGTATAACCCGAGTGAAAGGTGTGCATACCACTCCCATGGTCCTGGACATGACACTGACAACTGTTGGACCCTGAAGAACAAAATTCAAGACTTGATTGATGCCGAGGAGATCAAGTTTTGACTCTCCGGAGACTCCAAATGTGATCACTGCTACTATGCCAAATCAGTGAGAGCGCCTTTGTTTCATTTGAATTTTCAAGTTGTAATCTCTTTGTTATTCAAACAATTATCTATTAATGTCAAACTTTGTTTCATTAATGCATTGCATATGTTTGTCTTGATTTGATCCACTCATTTTCATTACACTTGAACTATGCTTTCTACTTTCTTTATGATATTTGACTCTTGATAAAAAGCTGCAAGCCTTTAGAGGGAGGATGACGAAACAATACCATAATCTCATACAGTATGCTTTTGAACAGACCTTGCTGATGATGTACATGCATTTCTTTCAATTCCCAAACACTGGAGTTATAAGGAAGATAATCCCTAGTCAACCCCTTCGAGCCAAAGAAGTAGGAGTTTTCTGTTCCAAACAAATTGAAACCTTTGATTTAAACCTGGGGCAGGGTAGTCTCTCAGTTAATTCAAAAAAAAATGCGCATCAAAGTCGCAAACTCTAAGTTTGTAGTACAACGAATGACATCAAAAAAGAAAAATATTCCTTTGGAATCAAAAGACAATGGTGGTTCCCTATCACATAGGCAGTCACCCTCTCAAAAAAAAAAGAAAAGCCCCTTGAGCCAAAACCTACAAAGGAAGCTTAAGAAAGCTGGGGCATCCCGCTGACTGTAATCTCGGAAACAGAAACAGTCAGGAAAAAGTTAGGGATAACAAATCAAGAAAGAGGTCATTACAAACCCTCAAACAACATGAAAAAATGTTGCAAAAGAAAAAAGAGAGGATGACTGCCCTCCAAATTCAATTGGTGAACCATCACCAAAAATGTCGTTCCAAACTCGAATAGAGGGCGACGCACAATTAACTGAGTTTAGGATTGAAGAACATCGCGAAGAGCGGGTGGGGACAAATATACTTTGAGCCTTTATCCTTTGTTTCTTAAACCGTGAACCAAGCCACGTTACAACCCTTCAAAAGTCCTAATTGAAGCATGGGTTAGCTCGAAAGCATACTGTTACAAAAGGTATCCTGACTCCTGTAAGGCTTTGCCCTAAATCTTGTGTTGAATTTGTCTTATGAAAAGTTTTCTGCTAAAAAACACATTTTTCAAAACTTCGAGACAAACATAAACTTTGCATTACTCGAATATCACTGTTTGCATTTGGATATTTGTTTGACAGTAGAGAAATTCACAGAACGAATATCCGATGAACAAAAGCTCTCTTAGTGAACAAAATCACTTCAAAAAGGATGACACCTCCATTGACAAATCTCCTATCAAAAAGGCTCACGGCTGTCTGCCATGGTCTGATGTACCAAAAACGTATGATTAAAGCTTTTAACAAGAAGGTCAGACGTCAGGTATATTGGGTTGGTGACCTAGTAATCAAGCGCATCATACTACCGTAAGGTGATCCCAGGGGCAAATAGACTCCTACATACGAAGGGCCATTTGTGATCAAGAACATATTTTCTGGTGGAGCCATGATCTTAACCACTATGGGTGGAGCCATAAAAAGTACTACGCATGAACAAATAACTGCTAGGTTAACTGGCCTAGGAAAAAATAAGGGCATCTCGGCGAACCAAAAGGGTTCGGGCAAAAATTAGGGATATACATATGGAAAAATATTGTACACCCGACAAGTCGAAAACCTAAAAAGGCGGCTTGGGTAAAAAGGGGTATCCCGGTGGACTTAAAACCTGAAAGGACGGTCCAAGAAAAAGTTAGGGATTTAAAGCGTATAATTATGTCCCGTTGGATCACCTTATAACCAATATTCGGTAACAACTATCAAGCTCAAATGGAACTAATCAATCCAGTCAGCTTCGGACAAGCAGCAAAAGAGATGAGACGCTCAAAGACATAAAGGCAATAACATAATGGGAAACCAATGGGATTATTTCACATAGTTATTTTTATTTGTATATTATTTTTGTATAGTTTTCATTCTTACGATGGCATTCTCTTACTAGGATGTATGTTTCCTTGTACAAAAACGCTTATTCAAATTAATATAAAAACTACCTCTTTGAAAGTGCAAAACTATTTGTTTTTTTATCTTTCTGTTTTGTTTGCAAAAACGTCCAGTGATTATTTTTGAACATGTGCATTTGAATGTGATTACCGTTTACAAATACACGCATAAAAAACAGAAAGATAGTTACTAATGGCTTTAAGAAAACAATGTCTAAGGGCCCTCTGCAAATCCCTGCAGATACTTTCTCGAGCAGGTACAGAGGTAGGAGCATCCTACTATAAAGTCACTGCCATATCCTCAGTATTGCACCCCAAAATTTTCCCTCCCATTTTCACACAAGACATACTCCTAGAGGTTCTCAATAGCTCAGGGTTGACCAAGAATTGACCAGACAATTCTCCTCCTAAGGCAATGAACCCCAACTAGGGTTTCAATTTTCACTAAGATGGATGAGATCCAAAGGTCTTAAATGATTTATGTGGTCTTAACATGTCTTCAATATCATCCATGCCAAATTTCATGCCTTGAACAATAAGTTTGCTCAGTCAACTACTCAAATGCCTGGAAATCAACTATACTATGTCAAAAGTCAATTGTGGCCCATGTACAGTCAAACTTCAAGAATTTTGGTCAACATCAACATTTTGAAGTGATATCCATCATTTGATAAAGGGTTGATCATGATTCCTCAAGAAATTCTCCTAATTCATCAAAAGTCAAGAATTGCTAAATTAGGGTTTCTATAGGAAAAGTCAACTAAACTTTGACCAAGCATAACTCTCTCATACTTTATCAGAAATTTTTCAACCAAAACTCATTTTTAAGAGAATCCAATTCCTTACAACTTCTCTTCAGACCCCAAGATCAAGAAATGCACCATTTGAAAGATATGAGCTCAGACATTACATGTCATTTTCAAAAAGTCAACAAAAGCCACTTTTTTCCAAGACCTTTTACATCAAGATAACATCTTCAAATGCAAAATTAATAAAAAGAGGGATTGAATTAGACACCTTGGGCTTTCCAAAAAGTACAATATCATCATAATGAGATAAAAATTGAGCAAGTTATGGCTTGCCCAAGTTGGGAAAAGTTTGGAAATTTTAAGAATGGTGCATTGAGCAAATTTGGATTTTTGAGTCAATGGTCTAACTTTTTAAGGTTCAAATATCTTCCTAAGGTCATAGAGGACGTCTAGTATTATTCTTGCATGGCCTGGAATTTTCTACCTATTTTTTTACATATTTATTTTAATTTATTTCAAATAAATATAAAATAAATGGTACAAAATAATTGGAAATGGGCTTAGGCACTTGGGCTGTTGTTTTGACTTGTCTTGAAGCCCGAGATTTCGTGCATAAGTGAACATGTTCATTCAAGAAAGGATATGGCATGTTTTGGCAAATTTGGAAGGTCTTTAATTGGTTGGATTCTTGTTAGAAAACATGAGTTATGGCCATAATCTTTTCCATTCAATGGTGTCCCCTCCTTCTATACTATAAGAACAACACCCAAGCCAGCCAAATGCATGCACAAAAAGCCTAAAGAATTACTGCACATTTCACTCAAAAATTCCAAAGTTGTTAAACCTGAATTTCAAATTTTCGTTGGTTTTAATCGCAGACAAAGGCTCAAACATATTCCTGGAAGCCTCTTGGATCATTCCCAGCCATTCGCAAGTCATAAAACAGTTTGAAACGTGTTTCAACCACCCCCACGGTTTGCGTTTTTTCTTGACTTTGATTTCTTTAATTTACATGATATAAACGTATTTTAATCATGCATTATTTATTAATCTTGTGTTTGCAAGCTTTCTATATGGTTAGATTTGAGTATTGATGTAGGAATCAAGTACCACCATTGTTAGGGTTTTGACCTTAGAATTGGGGCTTCCATTGTTAGGCAAAATTAGGCTTGGTTATTGATACCATCATGTTTAGGGAGACGAGACCAGTTGTTTCATGGTCTCACAATTTATTTTTGTTGTGTATTCTGTTTGTTTCAAATGCAGAGGTTACAGTGACAGGCAGAAAACCGTCACTATAGACCTAGTTGTCTAATACGACGGACAGAGGAAGAAGACAATGCGTGGAAGCCTACCATTGGCCTGTTTGAATCAGCGCGCGTGTTTTTTTCTTCCAATATTGGCATTTTTTGTATATTATATTATTAATGGATTTTATGTAACGAATAGCATGTTGGTTCAATTGGCAGTGAAACGTGTTTGTGAAAGGAAGGACCTGGGTTCGAGCCCCATGTCCAGCATATTATTTTTCTAATATTTGTTAACTGCATATCCAATACGCGTTAGCTACGCCAGTCCATCATGTACCTCCAGACCACCACCATTGGATCTTGATTGATCTAGATCAAAAGGTTACCATATGCAGGTGCATCGTGAGCCATCAAAGGCGTTCCTCACTGAATTCCAGCGCAATTTCTGATTTGGGCCAAGCGTTTTGATAACAACACCCCCCATTTTTGTTTTTTGATGACCAATCCCATGTTGCTTATTTTCTTTTTTTATTTTATTTTGTTTATTATCTTCAAAAATATTTTTTTTAATAAGTCATAAAAAAATCAAAAAAAATATAATTATGATTATTTTCTTTCTAAAAGTATTAATTAGTTAATTAATTATTTTAATGCAATTTTATCCATTTAAAATCAAATTAGACTTAGGTTCTTTATTTAATTTAAATTATTTTCTTAACAAAAATATACCAAAAATATTAGAATTAGGATTCATTTCATTTAACTTTTATTTTCTTAATTAAAAATATTTAGAATTAATCATTCTATTAGCAAAAAACAAAACAAAAATTCTTGTTATTTATTTTTATTTACTAGGTTTTTAGACGTTTCTTTATCGCGCGTGTATTTTATTTCCTGATTATGTATCTGCCCATGCGTTGTAATAGTTAGGATTTAAATTTTCACATTTTTAATTTTCGCACTTTACATTTTAGTTAGATATAACTGTAACTGTCCCTAAGCCTTGTAATAGTTGTAGGACTTTATTTCTCGCTTTATATTTCTTATATGCATGTATATAATTGCTAGTAAATTAGGTGTGCATGACAAGATTAATCAAATTAATCATTAGACCACTAATTGCAAGATAAACATATCTGAAAAAAGCATTGTTGCACACTTACACCTTTAGGGTACTCCTCACTTGATTGCCTCGGAAAATATGGTCATATCCCTCGAACGTAGGGATATCTTAGCAAAGACCCTCGGTATAAAAGTCATCATAAAAGATCATGGTCCCTTAACGTTCCTCGAGTTGCCTACGAGAAATGATCTTGTCCCTCGATGTTGCCTATATGATGACAGTCCCTTCGAATGCTAAGATATCCTTACATGTTGCCTTCAATGACCATAGCGTCCCTTTCGATAGTCCCTTAACATCCAGCGATAGGGCTATCTACTCACTAATAGTAGGATAGCACTATCTATAGGAAAGGTGGAAAAGAACTTTCTTTTTCGAGTAGGTAGATGACTCTTAAGTACTTGCTAAAACCTAAGTTTTCACACTTACACACTTTTCAAAAACTATTTTCAAAAACGCTTTATCACACTCTTGAGGACTGATACAAGAGTTACCATAAAGCAAACAAAAATCTTTCAAAACACACAAACACAAACAGTTTTAAAAAATGAGAAAGTACCTAAGAGCCCGTGGAAAACCACGGATGGAAAGGGTGCTAACACCTTCCATTTCCATAATCTACCCCCCTTACTCAAAAAATCTCGAAAAAGGTATTTTTCAGTTCTTTTCACCCTTTCCTTTGTTGGATAAAAGAAAAGTCGGTGGCAATTCTTGCTTACCGCGACATTTGCGAACAAAAAATGCAAACCAGTATTAAACAGTCGGTTCTTCCACCGTATCACACTCAACATACAACCTAATGATGTTAGGTGTTCTTATATCCCCGATGGAGAAAAAATTTCCAATTACTTACCCGGCATCTCAAAGAATTCCTTAGCCTAGTTCACAAGCTTCTTGGGTTTCCCAATAAGGGTTTCAAAAAAATCCCCAAGAGGTTTATGGAGTTTCCCTTCCCCAACAGAGTTTATTTCTCCAACAACGGAAATCTGTCTCTCAGCATTTCAACTTCAACAAAATTTGAAGACTTACATTCTTCATCCCCAGCAACAATCAGGGATTTATTTTCCCCAGTTCAGCAACACTGCAATAGAACAACTGATACGTTCATACATTGCATTCATACATCATTTTACAAGAATCATAGCATATGCAGCAGAAATGCATACATCACAATCTCATTTATTTTGAGAACATCATTACCCGATGCATCTCATGCATCATGATATTGCATACAACTAATTCTTTACCTTTTTAGGAAATATCAACAGACGAATATCATCAACAATTTTCAAAAGTTCCAGATTAATACCTGAAACAAGACAGGACAATTATCTGTGAACAACAGATTATAGATTAATACCTGGAACCAGACAGGACAACTATCTACATGAGCAGATTGAAGATTAACTCCCGATACAAGACGAGGAAACTATCTTTCTTTCTATAAGGTCAAAGATTAATTCCTGAAACCAGACAGGGCAACTATCTCAATAACCAACAAAAACAAGTTCCAGATTAATACCTGAATCAAGACACGACAACTATCTGTGAACGACTGATTATAGATTAATACCCGAAACCAGACAGGACAACTATCTACTTGAGAAAATTGAAGATTAACTCCCGAAACAAGACTGGGAAACTATATTTCTTTCTCAAATAGGTCAGAGATTAATTCCTGAAACAAGAAAGGGCAACTATCTCAACAACCAACAAAAGAAAATTCCAGATTGATACCTAAAACAAGACAAGAAAACTATCTGTGAACAACTGATTATGGATCAATTCCCGAAAAAAGACGGGGTGACTATATACATGACGAAACGAAGCAATCTTACACGGGTTCCTTCTCATGATCTCCAGATGCAGCTTTACACGGGCTCATCCTAAAGCAATATTACACGGGTTTCTTCTCTCCAGATGCAACTTTACACGGGCTCATCCTGAAGCAATCTTACACGGATTCTTTCTCGCAATTTTCAAATGCAGTTTAACACGAACTCATCCTGAAGCAGCCCTACACAGGCCCCTTCTCATATATCTCCAGATGAATTCTAACACGGACTCATCCTGAAGCAGACCTACACAGGATCCTTCTAATATATTTCCATATAATAATTAATTTCATTCTCCCCAGTAAGTTACTATGAAGCCTGGATTTCAGCCAGAAAACAACTAAAGTCCATCTCTCCATCCCAGAGATAACTCCTCAATAGAACCATGGACAACTAAAGCTCCTAGACTTTATTCCCTACAGAGTTTTCCTCAAGCGGGAGAATAACAGAAATCAACATTCCCCAGTGGAGTCCTCCTCAAACAACAGGAACAGGAAACCCCATAAAGATACCTCTCAGGAAGTCAACATCTACTTTGGATGGAATCTTTAATCCATCTCTGACAACTCTCGTTCATCTTCTCCAAATGGAATCTGTAAGCCCATTCCTGATATCATCAATCAACGGCGTTACTTCATGCGAGTGCAAATTTCTAGGCACTCTAGTGTTCAATCATCTTCCACCTTCAGATCATGAAAGCCAGACAAGTCAATCAAAATCTTCAGGTTTAAGAATATTGAACAGAGGAAGTTGTTGTACCCCAAACATTTCCCTCCCATTTTATTCATGGCATGCTCATTAAGGTCCCTAATTGCTCAAGGTTGACCAAGAATTGATCAGATAAATTCTCCTCCTAAGCAATGGCCATTCAACTAATTTCCCTTTTCACCAAGATGTGTGAGTTCCAAAGCTTCAAATGATTTCCGTGACACCCTATATGCCTCAACATAATGGCACGGCTGAAAGAAAGATAATAAGTGTGCGTGATAAAGTGTAGGTCAAAGGCTGAATATACCTAAGGGCTTTTGGGTCGAAGCAGTTTGACAGCAGTATGATGCCCAATGAAGCGCAAGGATCGAAGGAAGAATGGCACGAAAGAAAGTTGAGAAGGCTTTTATGAAGTCTTTGATTGGAAGATTTAGTAAGGAGCTTCGAAGGGTCCGTTTTCACTGGAATATAAGCCATTCGAAGCATTACAAGGAAGACACCTTTCGATTAACATGTTGCCTGAATGGGCGCTTAGAAAAGAAGGATATTTGGAATTCAAAAAGTTTTCATCATTATACAAAGAAAACATGTGGAAGGCTCATGATTGGAAGTACATGTAATCTCCAAGCATGGCGTGATCGAAGGACAGTTAGGGATGAATCAGCCAAATATAAATCACCTCAGAGCTTCTGGCATGTACCTGAACAAGTGTTGGATGTTTGAAGGGAAGTTTTGATGCTCTTAGGTTACCCTTCGATTGTTGCATACAAGTTGTATATCCAAAGAAACATGTGGAAGGCTCGTGATTCAAAGAACATGTAATCTTTAAGCATGGCTTGATCGAAGGACAATTTGAGACGAATCAGCCAAATATAAGTCACCTCAGAGCTTCTGGCATGTACCTGAACATGTGTTGGATGTTTGAAGAGAAGTTCTGATACTCCTAGGTTACCCTTCCATTGGTGCATACAAGCTGTACTCACCAATCGAAGATGGACTAATGCGCAGTAAAGGTGTTTCTTATAGACAAGCAAAGGGTGGGAGATAGAATCGAAGGACCACCTACACTACTATGTTCAAAGGAAAGGACAAAATGAAGCTTCGACGGGCCAAGAGGAAGAGATGGTTGAATTGAAGGGAACAAGAACTGTTCGATTGGGCTGATTGGATAGTTTTCAGATCAAGCAACTAAGGCAGATAATGGCCCAATCGAATAAGCCACAATGATGAGGCCTTGAGCCATTTGAATTGGAACTTAGAGCCAATCAAAGAATAAGGTTTAAGAGCATTCAAATTGGAACTCATAGCCAATCGAAGAATAAGGTTTGAGAGCATTTGAAAGAGTCAAGATGTGAAACCTGTCCAGGTTCACTCAAAACCCAAAATGGTTGAAAATAATCAAAAATGGAAACTTTTTAAAGAATTTTGATTCTGCCTTCAAAGCCATGGTTAATGGCTAATTCTTGCCATTTTCGTTCACCATTGCGCCTCTATAAATACAGAGCTAAAATGCAAGCAAAAAAAACACATGCATTGCCTATACACAAGAAGCTTCCCCAAAAAACCACCCCAAATTCTCCAAACCTTCATCGAAGCAATCTTTGCA
This sequence comes from Vicia faba, assembly GCA_948472305.1. Lineage (NCBI taxonomy): Eukaryota > Viridiplantae > Streptophyta > Magnoliopsida > Fabales > Fabaceae > Vicia > Vicia faba. The sequence continues at coordinate 453,350,862 of OX451739.1, read as the reverse complement.
GGCCTCCTCAATTCAAAGCAAGCATTCCACTCATTCCCTCTGTTGGTAACAGGCCTTCGATCTCAAACTCCTTTAATATGTAATTTAAATCCATATTGATTGTATATCCATGATATGAATGATGTTTTTGATTGTTAACATTGTTACATGCGAAAATCAATACCAAGGTAACAGGACACCATTATTAGGGATTTGAAACTAAGTCCTTCAAACCTCAAAATCCAGGCGCCTCTTTCCTTCTGGCTTGTGCAACGCGCATGTGTTAATTTCGATATATATATATATATATATATATATATATATATATATATATATATATATATATATATATATATATATATATATATATATATATATATATATATATATATATATATATATATATATATATATATATATATATATATATATATATATATATTTGATTTGTTTTACTAATCTAATGTCATGATTTTATTTGTATCAACGAATGAATAAACAACTTAGATGGTAAAGGGAAATGTGTGCAGTATAAAGGGCCTGGGTTCGATACCCAGGTAATGTATTATGTTTTTTTAACAATTATTTTGCAGATCCTGTGTGTTGTGTTTCAAACGCTTCACATGCGCCTTTAAGCTCCTGCCAATAGATGACAAGGAGATCAGATCCAATGCCCCAGTAGTACCACCTCATGATGGACCCTCAATGCCCAATAGCACAGGATCCCAACGTAGCCTGGGCTTAGTTTCATTTGGGATAAACAAAAATCCCATTCACACCCCCTGTTACCTTTACTATTCTGGCCCATTATATTTTCGCTTTTAATTGTTCTTTTTTTTATATAGAATTGTAAAGTCAAATAAAAAAAATCACAAAAATATTAGATTAGTATTTTCTCAAATTAATTTTGTAAATTAATTGATTAATTATTTTAACCCTTTTCTTAATTTAAAAATAAATAGACTTAGGATTTTAAATCAAATTTATTTCCATGGTCAAAAACAACAAAAAGATTTCATTTCCTAGGATTTAGACGTCCTTTCAATTCACGCGCTTTTATTATTTTAGCATTGTTATTTTTATCATTAATGTATCTGCTTATGGGATGTAATAATTTTAAACTAGGACTTTACCTTTTTCTGCTTTATTTCCCCGTTTGGATATGCAATTAATCCCCCTTCCCAAAGCCATGTAATAGCATAGGATTTAATTTCTGCACTTTATATTTCATGTACATAAATTAACTGTTTAGATGTATGGTAATAGGATTTCATGACAAGAGCTTAATAATCAAAACATTAGCAAACCTAAATGCAAAGACAAAAATAATTGAATACAACACAATTACACATGCGCACCTCTAGGGTATCCCACTTTGGTTGCCTTTGGAAAACAGTCACAACTCTCGAAACGTGAGAGATTTTAGTGGCTACCCTCCGGTTTAAAAGATCATAAGTCCCTCGAGGACCCTCTCGATGTTGCCTAGGTAAAAATGATCTTAAAACCCTAGGGTAGTTACTAAGGTTTCTTGCCCAGTTTCCTTTGTGACTATAAAACATCCTTTCGAATGTCCCTAAAACATCCAACATAGGGCTACCTGCTCACTAATAGTAGGATAGAATTGTCTAAAGGAAAAGAGGAAAAGAACAACCCTTTCCAGTAAAAGTAGATAGTTGTTATATGCTTGCTTAAAAACAAACTTTTACACATACACAAAACACTTTCAAAAACATTTTCAAAACGCTTTATCAACACTCTTGAGGACTGATACAAGAGTTATCATAAAGAAAATCGCCTTACTATTGGCATTTCAAATAATTTTTCAAAAACACACAAAGCATAAGGTATTTTAAAATGAGCTAGCATCTAAGAGCCCATAGAAAACTACGGATGGAAAGGGTGCTAACACCTTCCCTTTCCATATTCTACCCCTTACTCGGAAAACAACTCGAAAGGTCTTTTCTATTCTTTTCACCCTTTCCTTTGTTGGATAAAAGAAAAGTTGGTGGCGACTCTTGCTTACCGCAAAATTTGCAAATACAAACGCAAAACCAATATAATAGTCGGTTCTGCCATCGTATCACACAACCCCTTTGAGCCTAAGAAGTAGGAGTTTTCTTTTTCACACAAATTGAAACCTTTAATCATGACCTAGGGCAATGTAGTTTCTCAGTTAATTCAAATGTGAATTCGGTAACAAGCTTTACCTTTATACACAATGAATAGTATCAAAGATGCTCTTCTAAAGACAATGATGGTTCCCCGTAATCACTAAAATAGGCAGTCATTATTTTTCAAAAGAAAAGCTTGCTAAGTCAAAACCTATGAAAGAGACTTAAGGAAAAATCGGGTCATCCTGTTGATTGTAATAACAAAAGAAACAGTTCAGGAAAAAGGTATGGATGATAAAATATATAAAAAATAGGTCGCTACGAATCCTTAACAAAAAATTTTACAAAAAAAAATGATGACTGCCTTCTCAAAAAAATTTCAGTATCCGAACCATCACCGGAATATCAGGGCAAAGATTCCAGACTCAATTGGGATCTAAACGCATAATTAACTGAGTATAGGGCTGAAGAACATCAAGAAGAACAGGTTAGGTACAAATAAAGTTTGAGCCTTTATCCTTTTCTTCTTGAACCGTGAACCAGGCCACGCTACAACCCTTAAAAGTCCTAGCTGAAGCATGGGTTAGTTCGAAAGCACACTGTTACAAAAAGGTATCTTGACTCCTGTGAGGTTTACTATAAATCCTGAGTTGAATTCATATTCTTACAAAATTATGTCTGTTTACTAAAAATGCATTTGCAAAACTTCAATACATACATAAGCTTTGCATTTTTTAAATACCATTGTTTGCATATGACTAATTGTTCGACAATAGAGAAATTCTCACAACGGATATTCAATGAACAGAAATCCTCTCAATGAACAGAATCACCTCAGATGGAAAGACATTTACAATAACAGGCCTTTCATGATCAAGGGGCATGGCATGGTGTCCAACTGATCTGGGGGCGGTCGATTCAAGATTCAAGGAATTTCTCAAAAAGTGTCGAATAGCCAGGGGCAAGTCTCCATCTGAATCACTTAAGGCATTAAACATGAATTCTAGAAAAGGATCATGTACGATCAAGCAAACATTCTTCTGGAAGTTCTACAACACTTACTACTATGGACAGTGACAATTCTCCGCACCCTCTGAACGCGGACATAGTCGAAAAATACTACGCTTGAAAAAAGACCCGCTAGGTTGACTAGCCAAGGAAAAAATAAGGTCATCCCGACAAACCAAATGAGTTCGGGAAAAAATTAGGGATATATAAATAAAATTGTTCACCCGGCAAGTCAAAAACCTGAAAAGGCAGCTTGGGCAGAAAAGGGTATCCCGGTGGACTGAAAATCTGAAAGGATGGTCTAGGAAAAAGGTAGGGATTAAAGCATATGACTATATCCTGTCATCTTGTCACTTGTCTATCAGTAGAAGACTTATCACCCGGATCAGCATTCACCAAGGGATCTAGAAGTTGAGGTATGTTCAAAGTCTCCACCGACCCCCACAGAGCCAATCCCATAAGATTATCTCTATGAATCAATCTTCACAAAGTCATACATTCCCCGCAATTTCGCAGGCAGATTACTCTGGTGGATAAAGGAGTATGATCTTCTTCCTAGAAATATAACCAACCTAAGGAGTTTCAATCAGTACAGTTCATGGAGTTTCTCTTCCTCAGCTGATCTTGTTCCTCCAAGGTTGTAAAACCCCCTTCAGACTTCTGCTCTCCAGCAATGTTCATTTCCTTAACAAGGGTGTTTCCTCAGTAAGAGTCTTCTCCATTAATAAGGTTTATTTCTCCAAACAGTTTATCACCTTCTATATACAGTGCATATACAATCAAGACACAGATTAATTCTGGCACTCATTCCAGATTTCTCTTCTAGATACAATACAGATACAACCAAGACACAAATTCATTCTAGAAATCATTCTAGATTTGTCTTCCAGATACAGTTCAGATAGATCCAGATATGGATGTCATTCTGATACTCATTCAGTACATCTTTCAGATATGGTTCAGATACAGTCTGTGATCGGTGTATTTAGAACTGACTGTTTAACGCTGGTTCGTGAAATGTCGCGGAAGCAAGAGTCGCCACCGTCTTTTATTTTCTCCAACATGGACAGGACAAAAGCACAGCAAAATTCCTTATGAGATAGTTTCTCGGTTCGGGAGGTAGATTTATAGAAAGGGAAGGTGTTAGCACCCTTTCTATCCATGGTTATCCATGGGCTCTTAGATACTTGCTCATTGTGTTTTCAAAAGTGTTTGCTTTTCAAAGTGTGAGTGGGTTTGAAAAAGTTTCGTTTAAAGATTTCAGAATGACTCTTGTATCAGTCCTCAAGAGTGTTTGAAAAATTGTTTTGAAAGCTTTTTTGAAAGTGTCGGTGTGAAAAGAGTTTTGATTTGTTTTTGAATAGAGCAAGTATCTATGAGTCATCTACCTACCCTAAGGAATTAGGCTGTGTAAATGTCCTTAAGGTAGTGCCTGAAGGAAAATTGCGATCAAAACGCAGCGGAATATAAAATTTTCCTTTAGAGATCCTTACGAATGAGCATGGTCAGTGATAGAAATATTTACCTCTTGTGGCGATTCAAACCTTTGATGTCGTGATCACGAGCGTTGATGAAGAACAACGCCTCTACTCAGTCCACACGAACAGATCGCTTCCGGTCACAGTGCTAGCTGATCACGAACGAAAACCTTGAGTGAGAGAGAGAATCAAAAACGAAATTGCATCAAGTGAAATTGCTTCATCACAAGGGATCTATTTATAGAATCACTCGTGTGGGCTACAAGCTAAAAGCCCAATTAAGGCTATAAGCTAAAATCCCAATTAAGCTTATGGACACCATACCTTATGATGTACCATATATCACTTATCCACGTGGTACCTTACCACTTTCCGTATTACACTTAAGTGCACCGTACCTTACGGTGTTCCTTATTTATTCTATCTCTCATCAACCTGTCCTTATGTGTGTGACCCTGTAGGTTTTCGCGACGTTGGCAATTATATTAAATCACACATTTAATATAATAAACAGTGAGCGGTATCTAGCAACACATCACTGTTACCCAAGTCACGAAAATGTCATGTGATCTGACCAAACCTTTTCCGTGATAATATTTGTGTTATACAATTACCCTTTTGCCCTCATGTCTATATTGAACACAAGGCATACACTGTGTCACCCTTGTCCAGTTCAATATTGGGCCCTTAGACATTTATCCTGTTATGCAGGATGAGCAAATTCCATCTAGGTCACTCATGTCCCTTAGCATGCTTTGTGAAGTACCCATCAACCGTCTTTATAGTCATCCAGTTACGAATGACGTTTGATCAGCAATAAAGTACTTGACTCTACATATAGGGTCCATAGTGGTTTCAGGTCGAAGGGTGGTATACACCATTATCATCATGAGAATAACTTATGACACTTTGCATAACATTCTATGTAGTATTCTCATAGCGGGTCAATCCAGTATAAATATTACTCCTAATATTCATACCTATGTCAAGACTTAATAACTCCTTATCTATGATCCATGAGATGTGATCATCAATCTATCTTCATAATAGTCTTAATGCTTTAATGTTATCCCACTTCACATTAAAGCTTGACTACAGATACTTTAAGAATAGTTTCTTATGTTTAATGGGATCTCATGATTAAGTCACACTTAACATTTCATTAAACCAATAAACCATTCTAGGGACTTTATTATTTTGGAAAGCAAACATAATAAAGAAATGCCTTTTATTATTAATAAATAATTCGATACAAGTACCAAAAGTATTGGCCTCTAGGGCTTACACCAACAATCTCCCACTAGCACTAGAGCCAATCAGGCATACCCCTAATACCCATAGATCTAGTATGTCCATCATGCTTCAGCTGCGCAAGAGGCTTTATTAATGGGTCAGCAACATTGTCAAGTGTAGGTACTTTACATATTTTCACATCTCCCCGATCAATTATCTCTCGAATGAGATGATAAAGCCTAATTATGTGTTTGGATCGTTGGTGAGATCTAGGCTCCTTAGCTTGTGCGATAGCACCATTGTTATCACAATAGAGATCAATGGGATCCACAATGCTATGGACTATGCCAAGTTCACTAATGAACTTCTTGATCCAAACAGCTTCCTTTGCTGCAGTTGAGGCAGCAATATACTCAGCCTCGGTTGTAGAATCAGCAACTGTATCTTGCTTTGAACTTTTCCAGCTCACAGCGCCACCATTTAAACAAAACACATAACCAGATTGCGATCTAAAGTCATCCTTATCTGTCTGGAAGCTAGCATCGGTGTATCCAATTACAGCAAGCTCTTCCTGACCTCCATATATCAAGAATGAATCCTTAGTCCTTCTCAAGTACTTAAGGATATTCTTGACAGCTACCCAATGAGCATCACCGGGATTAGACTGGTACCTACTCGTTGCACTTAAAGAATACGAGACATCTGGTCGAGTACATAGCATGGCATACATGATAGATCCTATTGCAGATGCATATGGAATCTTATCCATGCGATCCCTTTCTTCCTTACTTGAAGGGGATTGTGTTTTTGACAGACACATGCCATGTTGAATAGGTATGAATCCTTTCTTGGAATCATGCATATTAAAGCGTCTCAACACTTTTTCTATGTATGTACTCTGACTTAGGCCAAGCAGTTTTTGTGACCTATCTCTATAGATCCTGATTCCTAATATATAGGCTGCTTCACCTAGGTCCTTCATTGAAAAGCATTTCCCTAACCAAGTCTTCACTTTTTGCAAGGTAGGGACATCGTTTCCAATGAGTAATATGTCATCTACATATAATACCAGGAATACGATCATGCTCCCACTAACCTTCTTGTAGACACAAGGCTCATCTTCATTCTTGATGAATCCATATTGTTTTACTGTTTCATCATAACGAAGATTCCAGCTTCTGGAAGCTTGCTTCAATCCATAAATTGATAGCTGTAACTTACATATCTTTCGGGCTTCTTCTGGTATGTCAAATCCTTCAGGTTGTGTCATGTACACATCCTCAAGAAGATTCCCATTAAGGAAAGCAGTTTTGACATCCATCTGCCATATTTCATAATCATGATATGCAGCGATAGCAAGTAAAATCCGAACAGATTTAAGCATTGCAACTGGTGAAAAGGTTTCATCATAGTCAACCCCATGAATTTGTTTATAGCCTTTTGCAACCAGTCTTGCCTTATAGGTATGTACCTTACCATCCATGTCAGTCTTCTTTTTCAAGACCCACTTGCATCCTATAGGGTTGACTCCTATAGGAGGCTCTACCAAGGTCCAAACCTGGTTTGTGTACATGGAATCCATTTCAGATTTCATGGCTTCTAGCCACTTCTCGGACTCAGGACCAGTTATGGCCTCTTGGTAGGTCACAGGCTCATCTTGATCCATGAGTAATACATCACCCTGATCACTTATGAGATATCCATATCTCTCAGGTTGTTGACGTATCCTGCTTGACCTACGCTGGTCTTGTTCTACTTGAGCAGGTTGCTCTTCCACTACTACTTGTGTTTCCTGCTCTAATTCCTCCATAGGTGTATCAATGCTTTGTGGTTCTTGAATTTCTTCAAGCTCTATTTTCCTCCCACTGATTCTTTTGGAAATAAAATCCTTTTCCAGAAAAACTCCAGTTCGAGCGACAAACACTTTTCCCTCAGAAGGATTGTAGAAGTAATACCCTGTTGTTTCTTTAGGATACCCCACAAATAAGCATTTGTCAGATTTGGGCTCAAGCTTAGTTGAAATTTGTCGTTTCACATAAACTTCGCAACCCCAAATCTTCATGTAAGACATATGTGGTTTCTTACCACTCCATATTTCATATGGTGTCTTCTCAACATTTTTGGATGGAACCCGGTTAAGTGTGTAAGCTGCAGTCAACAGTGCATGTCCCCAAAAGGAGTTCGGAAGATCGGCGTGACTCATCATGGATCGGACCATGTCTAACAAGGTCTGATTTCTTCTCTCAGATACACCATTCCATTGTGGTGTTCCGGGAGGAGTAAGTTGGGATAAAATCCCACATTCCTTTAGATGGTCATCAAACTCTAGGCTTAAATATTCACCGCCTCGATCTGATCGAAGAACTTTAATATTCTTACCTAGTTGGTTTTGTACTTCATTCTTGAATTCCTTGAATTTTTCAAAGGTTTCAGATTTGTGTTTCATTAAATACACATAACCATATCTACTGAAATCATCAGTAAATGTGATGAAGTATTGAAAACCTCCTCTGGCTGGTATGTTCAGTGGTCCACATACATCAGTATGTATGAGGGCCAAAAGATCATTAGCCCTTTCACCTTTTCCTGTGAATGGGGACTTTGTCATCTTTCCAATTAAACAAGATCTGCATGTCTCATATGATTCATAATCAAAAGAGTCCAAGAGTCCATCTTTATGGAGTTTGGAAATGTGTTTCTCATTTATGTGGCCTAAGCGACAGTGCCAAAGGTAGCTTGGATTTAACTCATTAGGTTTAATCTGTTTAGTATTAATGTTATAAATTGGCATTTCAAGATCAAGGACATATAGTCCATTGTTCATTTGTGCAGAAGCATAGAATATATCATTCAAATAAATAGAGCAACAATTGTTCTTTATTATAAATGAAAAACCAAACTTGTCCAAACAAGAAACGGAAATAATATTCCTACTAATTGCAGGTACATAATAACAGTTCTCTAACTGAATTATTAAACCACTAGGTAAAGTCAAAACATAAGTTCCTACGGCTAAAGCAGCAACCTTTGCTCCATTTCCAACTTGTAGGTCAACTTCACCTTTTGCCAAATCTCTACTCCTTTTTAGCCCCTGCACATTAGTACAAATGTGAGAACCGCATCCAATATCTAATACCCATGATGCAGAAGTAGATAAATTAATTTCAATAACAAAAATACCTGAATTTGAAGTCCCTACTCCATTTTTCATATCTTCCAGGTACTTTGGGCAGTTTCTCTTCCAATGTCCGGTCTTACCGCAACGGAAGCAAGTGCCCTCCTTTTCTATGCCTCCACTAGGCTTCAAAGTAGGAACAGTAGGTTTAGGCTTGGCAAATTCCTTGCCTTTCCCTTTACCAACCTGCTTGGTAGGCCTCTTGTTCAGCTTCTTTCCATTACTGACCATCAGAATGGACTTCCCTTTTGTCTTCATATTCTGCTCAGCAGTTTTCAACATGCTTAGCAATTCTGGAAGACTCTTATCCATGTCATTCATGTTGAAATTCATGATAAACTGATTAAAGCTATCTGGCAACGATTGCAAGATAAAATCAGTTGCAAGTTCCTTTCCAAGCGGAAACCTTAACCTTTCAAGGTTCTCCACATACCCAATCATTTTGAGTACATGGGGACCTACAGGGTTTCCCTCAGATAACTTGCTGTTAAAAAGGGCCTTTGAAACCTGAAACCTCTCATTTCTTGCCTGCTCTTGATAGAGCATTTTCAGATGTCCGATCATATCGAACGCTGACATGTTCTCGTGTTGCTTTTGCAACTCCGAGTTCATAGTGGCTAGCATGAGACAAGCGGCTTCGTTAGCATCATCAAGATGCTTCTTATAAGCTTCTCTTTCTGCCTTAGGTGCCGAACTAGGCGGTTCCTCTTCAGGAACAGGTGTCTCCAAGACATACAGCTTCTTATCGTGCTTGAGGACAATCCTCAGATTTCGGTGCCAATCCAGGAAATTTGTCCCAGACAATTTTTCCTTATCTAGGATTGATCGCAAAATATGGTTGTTTGTTGTCATGGTAATCTACAAAAAAAATGAAAATATAAGTATCATTAAAACAACATATTTAATTAGGCCTTTAATCAAATATGCTCCCACTATTTTACTCAAACCAAATGACCCTCATCATTTGATTCGGAAAATCCCGTTGGAAGACTTTCTAGTGGGTCGAGATCCACATTTCACTTCGTTCTAAGTCAGCGTTAGGCTGATTACACAAAACTAGGTTATTTAGGTAGGAACTCCTTCCAATTGTATCTCATACAACTCTCGAATATTTTAGTTGGGTGAATAACTCCTTATTCTAATTCATCATATGAATCATTCCCAACTCTTGCTTCTAAACATGTATAATCTTATTATAATGTGTTTAGTTAAGTTTGACCCATTGTTTTAGCAGTTGGATATTACAATTATCCCATCGCACCTTACTAATATAGAACATGCACCTCGCGTAGGCGAAACCTACATTGTTCGATACTAGTCTTGCTGAGTGCTAAAACTTGGAAAGCATGAACTTAATATTTAACTTGAGGGATTTTGTTATTAGTTTGATCTCACCGGCTTAACATGCAATTCGTCTCTCTCATGCATCAACATACAAACACATGCATCAATATACATAAAAATATACAGTTATGGCCCCTAGCGCAATTGTTCTCCCAAGCCAATGAGAGAACCTAAGCTAACCTAATAACGATCTAAACTTCTCCAAGCAAGATCTCCAAGGTTATCCTCCTTTGATATTGTATTCTTCTCTTTCTTCATAACATTACATTACATAAAAGAAACTCGTTTTACATACGAGGGAGTGAGATGAGAAAAGAAGTTACATCAAGAATTTTAGAGAGAGGCACGACACGCAGGCCATATTTTACAATCCCAAAACAAAATAAAGGAAAGAAAAACTAAGGCCATAACTGATCACCACAAGACAATAATAATAAACAGACTTTTATTATTAGTTTAAATTTGTTAATTAAAAAAAAGGCAAATTAAATTTCGACGATTGATCACACTACGCAGAGTTAGCCGGGGGTTTCGCTGCAACAACACAACCCTTGTGCCGTCATGAACCCTAATGCAACAGTTTCATGCTGTCAAACACATTTCGATTGGTAATTCAGTATGATTAATCACATGCCATTGCTTCACCATACTAATGTCGGATTCCGAAGCATATGAACAGTGATCGGTCAAAGGAATAACAATCATCAAGTGTTTGAATGAACGAAACAGAAACAATATATCTCATATACCATCGTTGCATCAGATTTACTTATATCATATATAAAAGTGATCGATCTTACTTGTGTAACCTATGGACGATCAATGTATCGCTGCTTCACCATACTAATGTCGGATTCCGAAGCATAGTCAACATCAATCATCCAAATCGTACACAACAGATGCCAAATTTAATTACTCGTTTATTATTCAATTCATTCTGGTTTTAATCGAATCAAAACAGAAAATATAGAACATAAACAACTATCAGATCCATGGTTTCGTAAGTCGCTCTGATACCACTGAAGGAAAATTGCGATCAAAACGCAGCGGAATATAAAATTTTCCTTTAGAGATCCTTACGAATGAGCATGGTCAGTGATAGAAATATTTACCTCTTGTGGCGATTCAGACCTTTGATGTCGTGATCACGAGCGTTGATGAAGAACAACGCCTCTACTCAGTCCACACGAACAGATCGCTTCCGGTCACAGTGCTAGCTGATCACGAACGGAAACCTTGAGTGAGAGAGAGAATCAAAAACGAAATTGCATCAAGTGAAATTGCTTCATCACAAGGGATCTATTTATAGAATCACTCGTGTGGGCTACAAGCTAAAAGCCCAATTAAGGCTATAAGCTAAAAGCCCAATTAAGCTTATGGACACCATACCTTATGATGTACCATATATCACTTATCCACGTGGTACCTTACCACTTTCCGTATTACACTTAAGTGCACCGTACCTTACGGTGTTCCTTATTTATTCTATCTCTCATCAACCTGTCCTTATGTGTGTGACCCTGTAGGTTTTCGCGACGTTGGCAATTATATTAAATCACACATTTAATATAATAAACAGTGAGCGGTATCTAGCAACACATCACTGTTACCCAAGTCACGAAAATGTCATGTGATCTGACCAAACCTTTTCCGTGATAATATTTGTGTTGTACAATTACCCTTTTGCCCTCATGTCTATATTGAACACAAGGCATACACTGTGTCACCCTTGTCCAGTTCAATATTGGGCCCTTAGACATTTATCCTGTTATGCAGGATGAGCAAATTCCATCTAGGTCACTCATGTCCCTTAGCATGCTTTGTGAAGTACCCATCAACCGTCTTTATAGTCATCCAGTTATGAATGACGTTTGATCAGCAATAAAGTACTTGACTCTACATCTAGGGTCCATAGTGGTTTCAGGTCGAAGGGTGGTATACACCATTATCATCATGATAATAACTTATGACACTTTGCATAACATTCTATGTAGTATTCTCATAGCGGGTCAATCCAGTATAAATATTACTCCTAATATTCATACCTATGTCAAGACTTGATAACTCCTTATCTATGATTCATGAGATGTGATCATCAATCTATCTTCATAATAGTCTTAATGCTTTAATGTTATCCCACTTCACATTAAAGCTTGACTACGGATACTTTAAGAATAGTTTCTTATGTTTAATGGGATCTCATGATTAAGTCACACTTAACATTTCATTAAACCAATAAACCATTCTAGGGACTTTATTATTTTGGAAAGCAAACATAATAAAGAAATGCCTTTTATTATTAATAAATAATTCGATACAAGTACCAAAAGTATTGGCCTCTAGGGCTTACACCAACAGTGCCATCCCACCATTGAGAGGTAGGTAGCACCACCGTTGGAGGTGTTCGGGTCAATTCGAGTTTAGGGACAGTGTGGTCACCAGAGCAACAGTAGGACACCTTAGAAGCTACCCTTATGCCCTTGATCCTTTTTTAATCCGAGGCAACCGTTTCGAGGCAACTGGATCAGGGACATAAGGACTTACTAAAACGTCCTATACTCGACGACCACGTTTCGAAGGCAACAGGTGAGGCGTACCCTAGGAGTGGTGTGTGAATTTGTGTGTTGTTTTCAGGTTTAGCAATTATCTTTGATCATGGCATTGTGAGCTACGCTTGTTTTTAATTAACCATACATTCTTTCATGCAATTTAGAATTTAAAAGTGCGGAACTTTAAATGCGGAAAGAGAAATCCTACGCTATTACAAGGCGCGGGTCTATACATCGCCAAAATACAAAGACCCGTTTGATAAAAATGCGGAAAGTAAAAAGACCTAATTACTATTACAAGCCTTGAGCGGTTACATAATATTTGAAAAGAAAAAAGAATAACGTGCGAAAGAATAAAAGTTAGGACGTCCGAGGGTTTTGACCCTTTTGAAATTAAATTAAAATTAAAGCCTAATTATTATTTAATTAAAGAAAAGAAATTGTTTTTAGGTTTTTTGGTATTTAATGAAAATAAGGAAAAGAATTAAAATTAAAGTTAATGAAACCCTAGTTCTAAATTATTTTTAGTTATTAATGAAAATATTAAAAGTTAACCTAATTTATGCTAATTAGTTAATGTACATGTTTATTTAGAAAAATAAATGGTAATTAATAATAATAATAATAATGAGAGAAAACTATTTATTAAAAAAAAGGATGAAAAATGTCAAAAAACCCTAATTCTACCTATTTTAATTTATTAAGAAAAATGTTAAAATTGAAACCTAATTTAACTAAATTAATTACTTAACATTTATTTACAAAAATATTCTAATAGTGAAATTAATAAGAATTAAATATTAAATATTTTTTGGTTTCTGATTTTTTATTATGAAAATTATTTTAGGTGAATTAAATAAAACAATTAAAACAATTAAAACAATTAGACAATTAAAAAGAAAAGAAAAGGAAATTAAAAATAGAATACAAACATTGGGGGTATCAGGCCCAGAATGGAGGTGCTTGCAGTAATTTTGGCCCATTTGCATAGAGCCTCGTTTGACTTTTTGGGATCACGTATGGGATGGTTGACTGAGTGTACCATGGACCTCATTCTGCAGCCTTCAGATTGGACCTTGAAGCCACTTGTCAGGCTAGCGCATGAGCGTGTATGGTAGAACGTGGATGGAAACTGCATGGGAATACGTTAAGACAAAAATTATTGAACATATGAGGGACCTGGGAATCGAACCCAGGTCCCATTGTTTACAAGACACCTCATCAACCAACTGAGCCAGGCAACGCGCTTGTTAACATAATGAAGAATAAATGTTATATAAAAAATGCAATGTTAGTGGTATAAACAAAGAAAAGCGTGCCAGATATTTGAATGCCCCTATCATATGAAGACACGCATGCTTTCTTCTTTGTTTGCCTGAAACAAAAAGGAATGAATAGCGGGGGTTTTAAACCCCCCACAACCTGAAAACGTGAAAATAGCGATTAGGCATATACTTAATATAAAAAAGGCGCGATGGTCTTAATAGCCTCGTCTTGATGCCACGAATTAAGCTGTATAAGTCCAGTGGTCTAATTTTACCATATATGAGAAACCCTATTTTGAAGCTTCTGAAACCCTAGGTTTCATCCATGGCAGATTTGGATACAAGCATCGTTAGTTCAATTAAATGTTACCAATCGCTTCAGAAAGATGTTATTAGTGTAAATCAACAATCAAAATACATGAATGATGCGTGAAAATTCAAAAACGATTATGGAAATGTTTGTGACAAACGCGATGCTGTTCTACCGTTTCTTTGAGTGTGGAAGCGTGTTCTTGATTGCAATCAATTCCTGGAAGGTTCAGCAACGTATTGGAATGCTTGTTATGCTTTGAAACGCCCTGTAACTATGATTTCAGTTTTCAAGTTTTGGTGAAAATTTTGCAAAGTGATTCTGGCCTCTTTGAGCAGTTTTTCGTGTATGCTTGCATTAGGTTAGGTCTTGCATATGTACATGAATGAAATTAGGTCAAGAAACCAGCCCAAAGATCCATGAATTGATGATTTCAATATTTGATTTTTCCATATATTTTCAATCTTTTTTCCATGCAAATCTTGCCAAATATGGATGATCTTGTCCCCTTGAGATGATGCACGAAATCTTTTGCATATAATGAACATATTTGCTGCACAAAAAAGATTTAAAACCATTATTTGATATTTTTCTCATAATTAAATCTAATTAAATGAATTAATAAGATTAAAAATTCAATTAATTAATTAAAAATAAGAAAATAAATCATTTTTAGCTCAATGGGTCGTGCATAGGCTTTGGGTAGTGATTCAAGAAAGAATTTGAGGCCCATTAGCATTTTTGAAGCTTTTGAAGCAAAGTTGACTTTTCAAAATTCCCAAACATTTCCCAACTTCTCCAATGCATATCTTGCTCAATTTTGAAGCTATGAACATGTTCTTGGACATTTTGCAAAGGTCTGGAAGTCCTCTAACCAATGTCTTTGGTCCCATGTCATTTTGATTTACCAATCTCAAGTTATGGTCTTTGACTTAAAGTGCCTTTTTGTTGACTTTTGAAAATGACCTATAATGTTGAAATTGATAACTTTTTGTGAGAGCATTTCTTGGACTTGGAGTGTGAAGATGAGTTGTAGGAAATGTCATTCTATTCAAAATGAGCCTTGGATGGGATTTTTCTGATAAACCATGAGGAAGTTATGCCCTGGTCAATTTGCAGTTGACTTTTCAACTGTCCAAAAATAGAAACTTTTGCATCTTGAGATTTTTTGAGCCATGCTTTGAGAATCGTGATCAATAATTGATCAAATGATATTTGTGGCTTCAAAATAAGATGTTGACCAAAATTTTTGACTTTTGACTGTCAAATGACCATTTTGCCCCTGCAGTTGACTGTGGAGCATTTAGGGTTTTTGACTGAGCAACTTGATGCTGTGAGTCTTGAAACTTGACATATGGATGCTTGACAATGTATGTAGGCATGTGGGACTTGTTTGGACCCTTGGAAGTCTCAATTTCTTTGCCATAACCAAAAACCTAATTTTGGCTGTGTTAGGGGGCAATTGGACTGTGCAATCCTTGAGAGATTTTGAATCATCTGAAGATTGATCTTGGCAAATTTTGAAGAATATGGGAGGGCAAATTTTGGGGTACAACACAATCCAAATATGGATATTATTCTGATACCCATTCAATACATCTTCAGATACAATCAAGGCATAGATTTATTCTGACACTCCCCAGCTTGAGTGTGCTTCTACCATAAATCGCTGGCAAATCCCTCTCTCTAGTGAAGTTGTCACTATCCCCAGAGAGTTGCTATAGAACCTGGAAACTGGATCAGATGTTGGTCAACTTTATCCTCCCCAGGCGAGCCGGAAGGTTATCCATCTCTTTTATTCCAAGTCAGGGTATAAACTCCCCAGTAGAACAATGAACATCCAATATTCTTAAACTCTTCTCCCCAAGCAAGAATTAACACGATCCAACAGAGTTTCCTCAAGCAAAGAGCAAAAATCAATGTTCCCCAACGGAGTTTCCTCGAACAAGAAAGCAGGGATCCTAAGTGGAAATAATTCCTAGAAGATCTAATATACACATACTCTTCATCCCCAACAACAGTAAGGGATTTATTTCCCCAGACAAAAATGCTCGAGTTTACAAATGCACCTCAATAACATTTCACATTCATACATCATTTACAAACGACATAGCATATCCATACAAAACGCATATAGCACAATCTCATTTATTTTGAGAGCATCATTACGCAATACAATACTTAAATTATGCCATTGCATAAAACTAACTTTGTCTTTTCAGGTTAGTTCCCGGGCAGATAGAGATTGTCAACAATTTATCATCTTCTAGATATGGTTCAGATACGCTTCAGATACGGATGTCACACTAATACTCATTCCAGATCATCTTTCAGATACAGTTCAGATACGCTCCAAATACGGATGTCATTCTGATACTCATTCAGTACATCTTTCATATACGGTTCAGATACGCTCCAGATACGGATGCCATTATGATACTCATTCAGTACATCTTTCAGATACAATTCAGATATGATCCAGATACGGATGCCATTCTGATACTTATTCAGTACATCTTTCAGATACAGTTCAGATATGCTCCAAATACGAATGTCATTCTGATACTCATTCCAGATCATCTTTTAGATATAGCTCAGATATGATCCAGATACGGATGCCATTCTAATACTCATTCAGTACATCTTTCAGATACAGTTCAGATACGATCCAGATATGGATGTCATTCTGATACTCATTCATTACATCTTTCAAATACAATTCAGATACACTCCAAATACAAATGTTATTCTGATACTTATTCAGTACATCTTTCAGATACGATTCAGATACGCTCTAGATACGGATGCCATTCTGATACTCATTCAGTACATCTTTCAGATACAGTTCAGATACGATCCATATATGAATGTCATTCTGATACTCATTCAGTACATCTTTCAGATATAGTTCAGTTACGATCCCGATATGGATGTCATTTTGATACTCATTCAGTATATCTTTCAGATACCCTCCAAATACGGATGTCGTTCTAATACTCATTCAGTACATCTTTCAGATACAATTCAGATACGATCCAGATATGGATGTCATTCTGATACTCATTCAGTATATCTTTCAGATACAGTTCAGATACGCTCCAAATATGGATGTCATTATGATACTCATTCGGTACATCTTTCATATACAGTTCAGATACGCTTTAAATATTGATGTCATTCAGATACTCATTCAGTACATCTTTTAGATATAGTTCAGATACGCTCCAAATATGGATGTCATTCTGATAGTCATTCAGTATATCTTTCAGATACAGTTCAGATACGCTCCAAATATAGATGTCATTCTGATACTCATTCAATACATCTTTCAGTTCAGATACGATCAAGATATATATTCATTCTGATACTCATACTCAATACATCTCCAGATACAATCATGACATAGATTATTTCTGAAACTCCCTAACACATATGCTAGATACAATCGGGAACAAACTCATTCTATTATACTTCTCATACAAAGTCAGATACAGAGATCTCTTCTGGCTCAGATAAAATCAATCGTAGATTTATTCTGATACTTTTTCTAGTTTTGAGTCAACATTTACTTTGAATGACATCTATAAGCCCACCTCTGACGACTCTCAATCATCTTATCCAAATGGCATCTATAAGCCCATCCCCGATATCATCAACCAACAGCGTTACTTCATGCACATGTGAGTGCAAATTTCTGGGCACTCTAGTGTTCAATCATCTTCCACCTTCAGATTACGAATAGCAGACATGCCAATCTAACTCTTTAGGTTTAAGAATATTGAATAGGGGTAGCTGTTGTACCCCAAAATTTTCCCTCTCATTTTATTCAAGACATACTCATAGAAGTCCCCAAATGCTCAAGGTTAACTAAGAATTGACTAGACAAATTCTCCTCCTAAGCAATAGATCTCCAACTAGAGTTTCATTTTTCACAAAGAAGTTTGGGTTTAAAATGCCTCAAGTGATTTCCATGGTTCCTAATATGTTCTCAAGAATATCCATGCCAAGTTTCATGCCTTGCATCACAATTTTGCTCAGTCAATGGCTCAAATGTTTGAAAATTAACTATATTGGTCAAAAAGTCAATTCTGGTCAATATACAGTCAAACTTCAACATTTTTGGTCAACCTCAACATTTTTAAGTGATATTCATCATTTGATCAAGGGTTTATCATGATTCCTCAAGGAAAGTCCTCAGATCATCAAAAGTCAAGAATTGCCAAATTAGGATTTCCTTAGGAGAAGTCAACTGAACTTTGTCTTGGCATAACTTTTACATGCTTCATCAACTTTTCCCCAAACAAAGCCCATTTTAAAGAAAATTCAATTCCCTACAAATTTTCTTTAATTATCAAGTCCAAAAGATGCATCATTTGAAAGATATGATCTCATACATTATAGGTCATTTTCAGAAAGTCAACAAAAGACACATTTTGTCAAGGCAACTTACATCAAGATAATGTCTCTAAATGCAAAAATGTTTGAAATAGAAAGTTTAGAGAACATCTTGGTATTTCCAAAAATTCAAAGATCATCTACAAAAGATGAAATTTGAGCAAGTTATGAAGTGCACAAGTTGGGCAATTTTCAAGAAGATGCATGAAATTTCAATTGAGAAAATTTGTGATTTTAAGTTATTGGGCCTAACTTTTTGGAGTTCAAACATACTCATGATATGTCCAAGGACCTATAAATCTATCCATGCATTATTTTGATTTTGATTTTGATTTATTTGAATTTTTATTCATTTAAATATGAATTAAATCAAATAAAATATGAAAAATAATGGGCTAGTGCATATGGGCTTAGCTTGATCCATCATAAAGCCCAATAATTCGTGCAAGATACACAGAAAGTGTCTAGGTTCATGCAAAATTCGAAAAGGGCAAGAATTAAACAAAAATGGCAAGGGATCATGAAGTTTGGAAACTTTTCAAATTTTGATTTTTTTGTTTTAAGGTCATGGTTAATGGCTTGATTCTTTCCATGATGGTTTACACTCCTCTCTTCCCTCTATTAAAACATGTCATTTCAAGCAAGAAAGGACACACCAAACTTCCTAGAGAAGCTCTCAAAAATTTTACGAAATTCTCAAGAATTGCAAAATTCGAAACTCAAACTTCTCGCCGGTATTCATCAAAACCAAGCCTTGCATCGTGTTTCTGAAGCTCCAAGGATCTCATTCTTGTCCTTCTTGTAGATTGAAGCACGCTAGAATACGCCTATGAGGTTGATCTAGTTGGTAAACTTCTCAATCTCAAAATTTTTAATTCTCATGTTATTAATTGTTTTTAAACACTCATACATGTTCACACTGACACTTGGATTGTTTTAGAACCATTTCCTTTGAGTTTTAACGCAGGAATCCAGTTCTGCCATTGTTAGGGCTCATGAACTTTTGAGTTTCAGATCCAACACAACGAGCCATTTCAGACCAAACCAGTACCATGGTTGGATTCGTAGCATATGTCCCATTTATTATTATTTTTTGCTTTATTTCATTTTCAGTTGTTTCTTTTATTTCAATAATTTATTTTCCTATTAAAATATCATAAAAGACATCATAAAACAAACAAACAAAAAATAATTAGACTTAGATTTTCATTAATTAAATTAATTTCAATTATTTATTTTATTCACCTTTATTTTTTTTAATTAATTAATCAATTAGAATTAGGATTAATTTAATTTCAAATATTTTTTCTTAATAATAATAAAAAAAAACAAAATAATATTAGATTGTCTTCTATAGTTAATTTTTAATCAATGTTCATTTTCTTCTATTAATTTAAATTAGATTTAGATTTTTAATTTTCAATTTAAATATTATTTTTTTAAAAATAAACAAAACAAAAACAACAAAAAATGTCTTAATTTGCTTAGAACTTTTTTTTTTGGATTTTTAGACGTTCCTTCTTAATCTTTGCGCGTTCTTTATTTTCCGCATTATTACTTTTGAAATATTGTATCTGCCCATGGTTTGTAATAGTTTAAAATTGGGATTTCTTTAGTGTTTTTATCCCCCAGTTTTGGACTTGTAATTTCCCCCTCCCCGAAGCCATGTAATAATTAGTTTAAATTTCGCATTTTAAACTTTCTGCACTTGTATATATAATGAACTGTTAGATGTATGCCTAATAGGATTGTATGACAAGAATTAAAAGTAAATGTTAGCAAACTTAAACATCAAAGACAAATAACTGAAACATAACACACCCGCACATGTGCACCTCTAGGGTACTCCCACTTCGGTTGCCTTCGGAATAAAACAGTCACAACTCTCGAACGTGAGGGATTTTAGTGGCAACCCTTTGGTTTAAAGATCATAAAATAACCCTTTCGATGTTGCCTCAGTACATGATCTTAAAACCTTAAGGGTGTTACTATAGTATCTTGCCAAGTTGCCTTTGTGACTGTACAATGACCCTCAATTGTCCCTCAAACATCCAACAATGGGGCTACCTACTCACCAATAGTAGGATAGCAGTGTCTAAAGGAAAAGAGGAAAAGAACAAACTTTTTTGAGTAGGTAGATAGTTCTTAGATGCTTTCTCAAAATAAAAAAATTTCCATATCTACACTCCTTTCCAAAAAAATTTTCAAAAACACTTTGTATACGTTCTCAACAATACGAGAAACATTACAAAGTTCTCTACACTAAGGCGTCTTTTCAAAATACTTTTTTTTAAACACACAAACACAAGGTATTTTCAAATGAGCTAGAATCTAAGAGCCCGTAGATAACTATGGATGGAAAGGGTGCTAACACCTTCCCTTTCCATAATCTACCCCCCTTACTCAGAAATAATATTGAAAGGTCTTTTTCTGTTCTTTTCACCCTTTCCTTTGTTGGATAAGATAAAAGTTGGTGGAGACTCTTTCTTACTGCAATATTTGCGAATACAAATGCAAAACCAGTATAACAATCAGTTCTCCCACGGTATTACAGTAAGAAAGAAACCAACATTGTTTATGGCCTGAAAAGTCGTAGTAAAAATTACCACCATCAGTCCGTGAGGGCGGTATTGATCTCTAATACAGTACATGTTCAACAATAACAACAAGGAAACCAAAGTAGGTCAGACGCTCCAAGGAGGCAGTTAACCATGATTAGTATGCCATTGGATCAAGCATTATAACATCTGTTAAAAGCAGACTTGATAACACTGCGAGATCCTCCTCCTAATCCCAACAAACCCTCTCCAAAATACAACCCGAATGCAAAGTGCGCCTATCATTCGAACAGTCATGGGAATGACACCAACAATTGCTGGGCCCTGAAAAACAAAATCCAAGACATGATTGATAACAAGGAAATTAATTTCGACCCTCCTGAGACTTCGAAATTGATTAATGCTCCTATGTCGAAGCATGACAAAGGCATAAGTGCTATTGAAGATGTTTTGTATGTTACCACCGTAAGTGATGTGGTTACTCCTCTCTCAATATTCAAGAAGATTTTGCTACAAGCCGGTTTATTTCTGAGTTGTGTTAAAGAATGTTATTGTTGTTCATTTCAACCCAATGGTTGTTATAACACCCTCTAAAACCCCGCATAAAATTTCGCAAATAATTAAAATCATATTTTCAGAGTACATGTACTAACGAGGATGCTACAATTCTCTTTTAATAAAACAAATTCCTGTCATGCATAACGTAGTAGTAACTCATACATGTTTACACAGCGGAATACTTTAATTAATAAAATCAATGTTATAATATTTTCCAAAATCATCAGGGATTAACACCTGGAAAATGTCAACATCATATTATAATAAAACATAAGGAATTAAACGAGTCTGACTAAAACAGCTCGACAAAACAGACGTTCCCGGAGTTACAACTATCAGAGCATGACCCGGACAATACTAAAACGAAAATAAATTAGAAACGACAAGCCTTCGCCAAGCACCTGAACGAAGCTCCTCAATCTGAAATATTCAACAGTAAGGGTGAGCATCTCAATTATACATTTGATTATGCGTTCATAACAATCAATTCAGGAAACCATAAGCATCACCCAACAATTAGCATATTTCATAGTTTACAAAAACCTTTGCAATTCATACGACCATAATATATTGCTTTTCATATTTGCAATTAACATCAAACATCGTCAACCATTTAGCAACCATACGTGCATACAAACAATCAAATACAACATTGGAAAAATCATCCATTCATGTTATATTCAAGGTAATGCAACACACCCATGCATGTGGTACCACTTTACCGCCCCATTAAATCTCGGGTCACGGATAACTCACCGTTCTATTATATCGCGGACACGGCTACCACCTCAACGTTCCATTAAATCGCGGACACGTATATTGGCCACCATGTTAATTCCACACAATGGGAATTAACAAATGCAACATGATATGTAAGTATGTAACACTCAGCATACTATGAACATCAATCAACATATCATGCACATCAACAACATCAATCATAACAGGATATGGATAGCATGTAATCACTCAGCATAATATTTAAACATCAATCATATCAAGTCATATCATAATTCATGCTCGATAACATTATCCAAAAGCATGACAATAAAATCCACAATAACGCACAAAAAACAAAATTCAGAAAAATCAACACAGCAGCATCAACACGGGTGCCCGTGTTGTGCAACACGGCCCGTGTTGCTGAGCGCGTCCAGAAAACACATTTTTTTTTCTCATTACAGGGGACCTAACACGGTTACCCATGTTGTGCAACACGGCCCGTGTTGTAATGTGTCCAGAAAACACATTACTTTACCAACACAGAAGAGCAACACGGGTGCCCGTGTTGTGCAACACGGCCCGTGTTGCTGAGCGCGTACAGAATTTCCCTGTACCTGCAGCAGCTCAGAACAACAGCCAAACGCGGGAAATGCCAGCCAAAACGCACATTTCGGTATATAACAACATCGGTATTTCACAACTTAAAACAACAAACCCATTTCATAATTACCTACAATTATCATCGTCACCTTAACAGTGATTACTCGTCCTTTTTAGGGAATTTCTGACAACATTAAGGTTATCCCTAAACCTCTAAGGTAAATTCACGATCATGCAGATATACTTCCAATCCACCATTAGGAACCTAAAATCGTTAATTGATTTCATAAAATTGGGAACCTAAACCTCCTTTAACAAAGTTCAATCCTAAGGGTATCGATCCCTAATAACATCTAACAATTGGGGTTTTTCCCTACGATTACCCAAATCAACCGTACATAAACCCATAAACAAAGGTAAATCGAGTAATAGCCCCCTTACCTTATCAATTAGCAGCTTTGAACTTTTTGAGCGATGGTCTTCGTTCTTCGTACCTTCAGAGCTCTGCTTCCCAAAATCCCAACTTCTGTGTTATCGTGAATAATGAGAAAATAACTTGAGTTCCAAAACATATCTTTACTTCTTTTGCACCCCCACTCTTTACTAACAACATCCAAGCCCAATAACTTAAAACTCAG
This sequence comes from Vicia faba, assembly GCA_948472305.1. Lineage (NCBI taxonomy): Eukaryota > Viridiplantae > Streptophyta > Magnoliopsida > Fabales > Fabaceae > Vicia > Vicia faba. Next base: position 453,326,938 of record OX451739.1, on the reverse strand, counting down.
CATTTTCTTATTTCTTTCATTTTCCTCCATATTTCGAAATAAATAATCCCTTTTTATTTTATTAATTCTAATAAAATGATTTCCCAAATTTAAATAAATCAAATAATTGAAACTGGGGTGTTACAACTCTCCCCCACTAAAAGAGTTTTCGTCCTCGAAAACATACCTTAGACGAACAGTTCCGGATAAGCCTCTTTCATCTGGCTCTCCAGCTCCCAAGTGATATTTCCATCTGCTGGACCTCCCCAAGCAACCTTCACTAATGCTATCTCTTTACCTCTTAACTGTCTCACTTCCCGATCTTCTATCCTCATAGGCAATGTTTCTACTGTCAGGTTATCTCTCACCTGTACATCATCTATTTGGATTACATGAGATGGGTCTGGAATGTATCTCCTCAACTGAGAAACATGAAAAACATCGTGCAAATTCGCAAGTCTCGGAGGTAAAGCAATACGATAAGCAACTTCTCCAACTCTTTCCGTAATCTGAAACGGACCAATAAAACGCGGAGTCAACTTCTTAGATTTCAACGCTCGACCAATACCCGTCATCGGAGTAACTCTCATAAACACATGATCTCCAGCACTGAATTCTAAATTCTTTCTCCTCTTATCATGATAACTTTTCTGACGACTCTGAGAAGCTCTCATCTTCTCTTGAATCAATTTGATCTTTTCAGTAGTCTGCTGAACAATTTCTGGCCCAATCACCGAACTCTCTCCAGATTCATACCAACACAAAGGCGTTCTACACCGTCTACCATACAATGCCTCGAACGGAGCCATGCCAATACTCGAATGGTAACTATTGTTATAAGTAAATTCAATCAATGGTAAATAGCTATCCCAAGCTCCACCCTTCTCTAAAACACAAGCACGCAATAAATCTTCCAACGATTGAATCGTCCTCTCTGTCTGTCCATCAGTCTGAGGATGGTAAGCTGAACTCAACCTCAATTTAGTACCCAAAGCCTTCTGCAATCCTTCCCAAAATTTCGAAGTGAACCTCAGATCTCTATCTGACACAATACTAGAAGGAACTCCATGCAAACTCACTATTTTCTCAATATATAACTGTGCCAATCTCTCCATTGAGTAATCCATTCGCACCGGTATAAAATGAGCAGACTTAGTCAACCTATCCACAACGACCCATATCGCTTCCCAATTCATAGGAGTCCTCGGCAACCCAGATACAAAATCCATAGAAATACTATCCCACCATTCTGGAATAAACATTGGTTGCATAAATCCAGACGGCTTCTGATGCTCAATCTTCGATTTCTGACAGATTAAACATGCATACACAAATTCAGCTATTTCCTTTTTCATTCCCGGCCACCAAAACAATTTCTTCAAATCATGATACATTTTCGTGGCACCCGGATGAATACTCATCCCACTGCGATGTCCTTCCTCTAATATACTCTTCTTGATTTCTGCGACATCAGGAACACAAACTCTATCGCCAAATCTCATAACATCATTTTCATCAATTCTAAACTCACCACCTTGACCTTGGTTGATCAATGTCAATTTATCAACTAAATTAACATCAGATTTCTGCACGATCCTGATCTCTTCTAGAATACCACTAGTAAGTTTCAACATACCCAAACGAACACACTTCGGAGTACTTTCACAAACTAAACTCAAATCTCGGAATTGTTCAATTAAATCCAATTCACGAACCATCATCATAGACATATGCAAGGATTTCCTGCTCAAAGCATCTGCAACCACATTTGCCTTACCAGGATGGTAATTCAAACCAAAATCATAATCTTTGAGAAATTCCAACCACCTTCTTTGCCTCATATTGAGCTCTTTCTGATCGAAAAGATACTTCAAACTCTTATGATCGCTATACACTTCAAATCTCGAACCATACAGATAATGTCTCCAAATTTCAAGACAAACACAACTGCTGCCAACTCTAAGTCATGAGTAGGATAGTTCCTTTCATGAACCTTCAACTGTCTCGAAGCTTACGCAACTACCTGCTGATTCTGCATTAAAACACCACCTAAACCCAACAGAGATGCATCACAATAGACCACAAAAGATTCCACCGGATTTGGCAAAATCAGAATAGGAGCACTAGTCAATCTCCGCTTCAATTCTTGGAAACCCTTCTCACAATCAGAATCCCAAATAAACGCTTGTCCTTTACGAGTCAATTTTGTCAACGGCAATGCTAACTTTGAGAATCCTTCGATAAATTTTCTGTAATAACCTGCAAGACCAAGAAAACTTCTGATTTCAGAAACAGTCTTCGGCGCTTCCCACTGAGATACCGCTTCTACTTTTGTAGGATCCACTGCAATACCATTCTTAGAAATCACATGTCCAAGAAAACTAACTTCATTCAGCCAGAACTCACATTTGGACAACTTTGCATACAGCTTCCTATCTTTCAACAACTCTAACACAATTCTGAGATGTCCCGCATGCTCTTTGTCATTCTTGGAATAAATCAGAGTGTCATCAATAAAAACCACAACAAACTTATCCAAATACGGATGAAAAATCCTGTTCATATATTCCATGAAAACACCAGGTGCATTAGTAACTCCGAACGGCATAACAGAATATTCATAATGCCCATACCTCGTTCGAAAAGCAGTCTTTTGAATATCTTCCGCTTTCACACGAATCTGATGATATCCAGATCTCAAGTCAATCTTACTGAATACACTGGCTCCAATTAGTTGATCCATTAAATCATCAATCCTCGGTAACGGATACCGATTCTTAATGGTTACCTTGTTCAATTGCCTGTAATCAACACACAGTCTCATAGAACCTTCTTTCTTCTTAACCAACAATACCGGAGCACCCCAAGGCGAAACACTTGGACGAATAAACTTCTTCTCCAGTAAATCTTCCAACTGACTCTTCAATTCAGTCAACTCAGACACAGACATACGATATGGCGCCATCGACACCGGTCTCGTACCAGGAATCAAATCTATAGAGAATTCCACTTCTCTCTCTGGAGGTAACTCACCAACATCATCCGGAAAGACTTCTGGAAAATCACACACCACTGGAAATTCCCCACTCCTGACCTTTCCTGTTGCATCTAACGAAGCAAGTAACATAAACACATTAGCACCGTCCTCCATTGCTTCTTGTACCTGCCTAGCAGTCATAGTCAAGTTCTCGACACCAACTGCTTCTGGAAAAATCACCGTCTTAGCAAAGCAGTTCAGATGAACCCGGTTGAATTCCAACCAGTTCATCCCAAGGATAATATCAATTTGTTCAAGCGGTAGGCACACTAAATCCATACCGAACCCTCTACCAAAAATCTCAATAGGACAATTCCTACATACAAGTGAAGTTGTCACTGAACCCGATGCAGGAGTATCAACAACCATGCTACCTCGCATACCAGATATGTCCAGTTTCAACCTCTCAGCACAATCCAAAGAAATGAAAGAATGAGTTACACCAGTATCAATAATTGCAACTAAAGGTGTGCCATGAATAAAACACGTACCTTTAATCAATCGATCCTCTGGAGTAGTCTCAGATCCAGACAAAGCGAACACTTTTCCACCTGACTGATCCTTCCTAGGCTTAGGACACTGCGGACGAATGTGACCTTCTTCGCCACAATTGTAACAAGTAACAGACTTCCCTTTGCAATCAATAGACAAATGACCAGCCTTTCCACATTTATAGCACTTCTTCTCATCACTCTTGCAATCTCGAATGTGGTGACCAGACTCACCACACCTGTAGCATTTGATAGGAGCCTTAGAATCTCCCCCACTAGGCCTTTTCCAACCACCCGATTTCTGGTTATCTCTACCATATGGCTTGCCACGGTCCATATGTTGCTTTCCTCTTTTATCAACAGCCCCACGCGAGTGAGACGACCTATTCTTGGTAATATCTTCTTCCAAGATCCTGCTACAATCCACCAGATCAGAAAATCTACGAATACGCTGGTACCTGATTCCCTGCTTAATCTCATCTCGGAGACCATTCTCAAACTTGATACATTTAGAGAATTCTCCAGCCTCATCATTGTTGTAGTGTGCATAATACTTTGCCAGCTCAGTGAACTTAGTAGCATATTCACTAACAGTCAGATTGCCCTGCTTAAGCTCCAAAAACTCAATTTCCTTTCTTCCCCGAACATCTTCAGGAAAGTACCTCCTCAGAAAAGCCCTTCTGAAGTTAGCCCAAGTCAGTGCCTCTCCATCCTGAACCAATTCAGTCCTTGTGGCAACCCACCAGTCGTCGGCCTCTTCTGCCAACATATGCGTACCATATCTGACTTTCAGATCTTCAGCACAATCAATCACACGGAAAATCCTTTCGATTTCCTTCAGCCACTTCTGAGCACCTTCAGGGTCATGTGTACCTTTGAACAACGGAGGATTGTTCCTTTGGAAATTTCCCAATTGCCTATCAGCACCAATCACGCCTCCAGTTGGGTTTCCAGCAAGTACACCAGCTAACATCCCCAAAGCCTCAGCTAGTGCAGCATCATTTCGTCCGTTACCTCTTCCAGCCATGTTCCTGAGAATCAAAACATACTCTTCATCAGAATACAGTATCGACAGTGTTACCTTACACTAATCGCATACAAAAGGGATGACTGACTCAAGACTCTGGTCGCAACGACCGACTATGCTCTGATACCACTATTGTAACACCCTCTAAAACCCCGCATAAAATTTCGCAAATAATTAAAATCATATTTTCAGAGTACATGTACTAACGAGGATGCTACAATTCTCTTTTAATAAAACAAATTCCTGTCATGCATAACGTAGTAGTAACTCATACATGTTTACACAGCGGAATACTTTAATTAATAAAATCAATGTTATAATATTTTCCAAAATCATCAGGGATTAACACCTGGAAAATGTCAACATCATATTATAATAAAACATAAGGAATTAAACGAGTCTGACTAAAACAGCTCGACAAAACAGACGTTCCCGGAGTTACAACTATCAGAGCATGACCCGGACAATACTAAAACGAAAATAAATTAGAAACGACAAGCCTTCGCCAAGCACCTGAACGAAGCTCCTCAATCTGAAATATTCAACAGTAAGGGTGAGCATCTCAATTATACATTTGATTATGCGTTCATAACAATCAATTCAGGAAACCATAAGCATCACCCAACAATTAGCATATTTCATAGTTTACAAAAACCTTTGCAATTCATACGACCATAATATATTGCTTTTCATATTTGCAATTAACATCAAACATCGTCAACCATTTAGCAACCATACGTGCATACAAACAATCAAATACAACATTGGAAAAATCATCCATTCATGTTATATTCAAGGTAATGCAACACACCCATGCATGTGGTACCACTTTACCGCCCCATTAAATCTCGGGTCACGGATAACTCACCGTTCCATTATATCGCGGACACGGCTACCACCTCAACGTTCCATTAAATCGCGGACACGTATATTGGCCACCATGTTAATTCCACACAATGGGAATTAACAAATGCAACATGATATGTAAGTATGTAACACTCAGCATACTATGAACATCAATCAACATATCATGCACATCAACAACATCAATCATAACAGGATATGGATAGCATGTAATCACTCAGCATACTATTTAAACATCAATCATATCAAGTCATATCATAATTCATGCTCGATAACATTATCCAAAAGCATGACAATAAAATCCACAATAACGCACAAAAAACAAAATTCAGAAAAATCAACACAGCAGCATCAACACGGGTGCCCGTGTTGTGCAACACGGCCCGTGTTGCTGAGCGCGTCCAGAAAACACATTTTTTTTTCTCATTACAGGGGACCTAACACGGTTACCCGTGTTGTGCAACACGGCCCGTGTTGTAATGTGTCCAGAAAACACATTACTTTACCAACACAGAAGAGCAACACGGGTGCCCGTGTTGTGCAACACGGCCCGTGTTGCTGAGCGCGTACAGAATTTCCCTGTACCTGCAGCAGCTCAGAACAGCAGCCAAACGCGGGAAATGCCAGCCAAAACGCACATTTCGGTATATAACAACATCGGTATTTCACAACTCAAAACAACACACCCATTTCATAATTACCTACAATTATCATCGTCACCTTAACAGTGATTACTCGTCCTTTTTAGGGAATTTCTGACAACATTAAGGTTATCCCTAAACCTCTAAGGTAAATTCACGATCATGCAGATATACTTCCAATCCACCATTAGGAACCTAAAATCGTTAATTGATTTCATAAAATTGGGAACCTAAACCTCCTTTAACAAAGTTCAATCCTAAGGGTATCGATCCCTAATAACATCTAACAATTGGGGTTTTTCCCTACGATTACCCAAATCAACCGTACATAAACCCATAAACAAAGGTAAATCGAGTAATAGCCCCCCTTACCTTATCAATTAGCAGCTTTGAACTTTTTGAGCGATGGTCTTCGTTCTTCGTACCTTCAGAGCTCTGCTTCCCAAAATCCCAACTTCTGTGTTATCGTGAATAATGAGAAAATAACTTAAGTTCCAAAACATATCTTTACTTCTTTTGCACCCCCACTCTTTACTAACAACATCCAAGCCCAATAACTTAAAACTCAGCATTTTCTTATTTCTTTCATTTTCCTCCATATTTCGAAATAAATAATCCCTTTTTATTTTATTAATTCTAATAAAATGATTTCCCAAATTTAAATAAATCAAATAATTGAAACTGGGGTGTTACAGTTGTGGGTTACTGAAGGAAGGCATTCAATGCCTGATGGATGAACATATAACTGGTACTCCTTTCAAGATCACTTCCAAGGGTTCTGTAATGATTACTACCAATCCAAAATCTTCTCCCTTAATCATTACAAAACATGGGCCCGTCCCGTATTCCTCGGAGAAGGTTGTTCCATGGAATTATGGGTTTGATGTCTATTACCATGGAATTAAACAAGAGTTGTCTGACGAAGATGGTGAAGAAGTTGATCCCAACATTGACAATATTACGGGGACTAGCAAAATTATTAGAAATGGAAGGATTTTCTCTCCGGAAATCTCTTCACTTGTTCAAATTATAGTTACCAAGACAACTTCCGAAGCTTGAGGTAAAGAGCCAATGATAGAGCTTGCCCAGACGGAGGCCCCAAAAGAAGCTACAACTGAGGATACCTATGTACAAGAAATGGAAGAGGTTTTGAAGATCATTCGTAGAAGCGATTATAAAATTGTTGAACAGCTGGGCCAGACCCCATCCAAGATCTCTATGTTATCCATGCTACTATGTTCCGAAGCTCATGCACAAGTGTGATACGGTGGGAGAACTGACTTGAGGTTTTGCGTTTGTGTTTGCAAATGTTGCAGTTTAGCAAGAGTCGCCACTGACTTTTCTTTTATCCAAAAGGAAAGGTGAAAAAGCACAGGAAAGACCTTTGAGATGTTTTCTTGAGTTCGGGGGGTAGATTATGAAAAGGGAAGGTATTAGCACCCTTTTCATCTATGGTTTTCCACGGGCTCTTAGTTACTTGCTAGATCACTTGCTTTTTTTTGAATGTGTGCTTGTGATGTGATTTTTGAAAGTATTTTGAAAATGTAACTTCGTAATGGTTCTCGTTTCTATAAGAACGCCTACAAAGTGTTTGTTTCGAAAATAGTCCAAAAGTGTGTTTGTGAGATGCGTTTTTGAAAGTATTTTGAAAATGAAACTTCGTAATGGTTCTCGTTTCTATAAGAACGCCTACAAAGTGTTTGTTTCGAAAATAGTTCAAAAATGAGAGTGTGGGTGTATAAAAATGTTTTTGTTGTGAGCAAGCGAGTAACTAAGAACGAATCTATCTACTCAAAAGGTCTTAGATGTATTTTTCCTCCTCCTTTAAATGTTGCTATCTTACCATTATTTTGGTAAGAAGCCCCATCATTGGATGTGAAGGGACGGGCGTTGGGACATTTGTATAGTCATAGAAGGAAACATATGGGACGTTTTATCAATGTTGTTTTAGGGACTAGGTCGTTTACCGAAGGCAACATCGAGGGTCATCGAGGGACTACGATCTTTTATCGAGGGTCTTTGATAAAACGCCCATGCTCGAGGGACATGACTATTTTCTGATAGGCAACAAGTGGAATTACCCTAAGGGTGAATGTGTGCAAAGTGTGTTTGATTGCATGTATTTTGTCTTGATTAGGGGTTGTCTACTTGTTGGTTTTATCTTGCCATACACACATAATTATTAACATTTGTACAAAAGTAATAAAAAGTGCAAAAAATAAATCATACACTATTACAACCATATTGAAGTGCATAGAAATGTAAAGGAAAAAACAAGATAAAAAGAAGTAAAAAAGAGATCCTTCGACTCAGGCAGGAGCACCCTTCGACTTGCATTCTGTTGGCCTCCTTCGATTGGGGCTAGCACCAGTGAGGTCATGGCCTTCGATTGGTCTGGAAGTCAGTGTATGGTGAAGCCTTCTGGTTCTGCCTTGTTACCTTCTTCGACTGGAGGTTGAAAGAAGTGAGGGAATGCCTTTCGACTGAGCCTGGAATCAGTGAAGGCATGCTTTTCGTCTGGGCCTAGAAGTTAACATGGTTTTCCTCCTAGTTGTCTCTTTCGTTTGACCTGGAGAAAAAGGGTAGAAGCCAGAAGCTTCGTTTCCTATTTCTTGTTTCCTGTTTCTTTCATTTAAAGCATTAAATGGCAACATGGCCTGAGGCCATGCTAGTATTTATCTTTCAAACAGTGTAATAGTTAAAGCTAGTTCAGGTAAACATAAAGCAAAACGAAAGGGTTAACTTAAAAAAAAACATGTTAAAAGGATGGAAACGAATGGAATAATGGTATATACATGCTTGAAACGAACGAAAAGATTATTTACATGTTATGTCATGAAATGAAAGGTTCAAGGGTAAGAGTGACTTACCTTGATGGAGGTTTTGAATGGGTGTGGGACCTTGAGTGGAGGCCCAGGTTTCTGGATTTGAAAGAGGGGGTCAACAGTTGTGCTTGGAATGCTGGATTCAAAGGAAGGAAAGAAACAAGTCTTATGTTTCTTTCCAAACTGGATTCTAAGGATACTGAAGAGTACTTGTTCTTCAGAATCGAAGGAAGTAAGTATGTGATTCTGGGTTTATTCTCACAAGTGTTGAAGGGACTTGAGAGATTTGTTGTGTTTGAGAAAATTTGGGAGATTCGTTCCTCTGGTCCAAAGATCCTCTCTTGCCTTTACAAAAAATTCCTCTATTTATACAGAAAGAATGGACATGTTTTCCAAAGCCAGCCTTGCAAAGAAATGATAAAATAATAGGTAACATGAAAGTACATGTGGGGGGTTGTTGGCAGTTGGGGTGCAGAAGATGTGACTTATGTTTTTTGGTGTTGCTTGTGCTCAGACCAAATTCAGGTTGAAAGTTGATTTTTGTGATAAAAGTACTCTCTATGAAAAGAAATAGTATGTAGCCTTTAACCGAGAATAGTAGTATCTAAAATACAAAGTTTAAAACCCTTGTACAAGCCTCTGCTTATGTAAAGATTTGGAAGCAACATAGCCTGGAAAACGAGATTTGGTCTTGAGTCGAATGCAAGAGTGAGATCAAAGCACACCTGTTTGAAGGAAGCCTTTGTCTCAGTCGAAGCTTGTGTTCGAAACAAAGCTTACTCGAAGGAAGCTAATGCCCAGTCGAAGCTTGGATTGAAGTAAACATATCGCCCAGTCGAAAGCTCATGTTCGAAGGAAGCATGTTGCCCAATCAAAGCATGTGGATCGAAACAAACATAAAGGGAGTCATTTCCTTTTGGCGTGAGGGGAATTCCTGGCTTCTGAGTCGAAGGGAGTTCCTTCAAGGGAAGCAAGAACTTAGTCAAATCTTGTATGAAGATATCTCGTGGCTCAAACGAAACTGGTGAGAGGCAAAGTCTGCAAGAGGCCCTTGGTGCAAGTGGATTCGAAGTAGGTTTCAAATCCAAACGAAGGATGTACCCAAGTTACATTCGAAGGAGGTTTCAAATCCAAACGAAGGATGTACCTAAACTTGCATTCGAAGGAGGCTTAGAGTCAATCGAAGGGTGCTGAATTGAAGGAGACCTGTTTTCCTCCAAATTTGTCAAAATATTATTTTTATCTGTTTTCTCCATTTTTGACAGTTTCCTTTTAATTTTGGTATTGGAAAATCCCAATGCACTTATGCAAGCTTAAATCCTGAGAATCTTTATGAGAAAAGCCTTGAGAGTTGAGAGGGCAAATTTTGGGGTACAACAGCTGCCCCTGTTCAATCTTCTTACACCTGAAGAGTTAGATTGGCGAATCTGCCATTTGTGACTCAAAGGTGGAAGATGATTGGACACTAGAGTGCCCAGAAATTTGCACTCGGTGATGTGATGGTAGAGGGAATGGGCTTAAAGATGCCATTTGGAGAGGTGATAGAATCATGTCGTAGATGGGCTTGTAGATGCCATCTAAGAATGCTTGTTGAGATGTAAGTTAAACATCAGAATGGCATCCGTGTCTGGAGCATATCTGAATTGTATCTGAAAGTTGAATCTGAATGAGTATCAGAATGGCATCCGTATCTGGAGCGTATCTGAACTGTATCTGAAAGCTGAATCTGAATGAGTATCAGGATGGCATCCATATCTGGAGTGTATCTGAACTGTATTTGAAAGCTGAATCTGAATGAGTATCAGGATGGCATCCGTATCTGGAGCGTATTTGAACTGTATCTGAAAGCTGAATCTGAATGAGTATCAGGATGGCATCCGTATCTGGAGCATATCTGAACTGTATCTGAAAGCTGAATCTGAATGAGTATTAGGATGGCATCCGTATCTGGAGCGTATCTGAATTATATCTGAAAGTTGAATCTGAATGAGTAGCAGGATGGCATCCGTATTTGGAGCGTATCTGAACTGTATCTGAAAGTTGAATCTGAATGAGTATCAGGATGGCATCCGTATCTGGAGCGTATCTGAACTGTATCTGAAAGCTGAAACTGAATGAATATCAGAATGGCATCCGTATCTGGAGCGTATCTAAACTGAATCTGAAAGCTGAATCTGAATGAGTATCAGGATGGCATCCGTATCTGGAGCATATCTGAACTGTATCAAAAGTTTGAATCTGAATGAGTATCAGGATGGCATCCGTATCTGGAGCGTATCTGAACTGTATCAGGAAGCTGTCTTTGAATGAGTATCAGGATGGCATTCGTATCTGGTGCGTATCTGAACTGTATCTGAAAGCTTTCTTCGAATGAGTATCAGGATGGCATCTGTATCTGGTGCGTATCTGAACTGTATCTGGAAGCTGTCTTTGAATGAGTATCAGGATGGCATCTGTATCTGGTGCGTATCTGAACTGTATCTGGAAGCTGTCTTTGAATGAGTATCAGGATGGCATCCGTATCTGGTGCGTATTTGAACTGTATCTAGAAGTTGTCTTTGAATGAGTATCAGGATGGCATCCGTATCTGGTGCGTATCTGAACTATATCAGGAGGTTAAATTGTTTGAGCTGGTCGAGTAGATATTTGTCCTGTCTGGTTTCAGTTATTAATCCTTGACTTGAGAAAGATAGTTTTCCTGGCTTGCTACAGGTGTTACTCTTCAATCTCTTCATGTAGATAGTTTTCCTAGCTTGCTACAGGTGTTACTCTTCAATCTCTTCATGTAGACAGTTTTCCTGGCTTGCTACAGGTGTTACTCTTCAATCTCTTTATGTAGATAGTTTTCCTGGCTTGTTACAGGTATTAATCTGGAATTTGAAAAGGTTGATGGTAGCCATCTGTTGATTGACATTTTCCTGAAAAGGTAAAATGTTAGTTGTATGCAATGTAATGATGTATGAAATGCATGATGATGTTCTAAAAAATAAATGAGATTGTGTTGTATGCACTTATCGTGTATGTAAATAAGATGTATGAAATGTGAAATGTTTAATGTATTTTTGTCTGCGAAAATAAATCCTTGACAAATGTTGGTGAGTTAAATCCTGGACTGTTGTTGAAGAGTTGGTGTATCTTCAAACTTTGCTTAGAATGTTTCTGTGATACGGTGGGAGAACTGAGTTGAGGTTTTGCGTTTCGTCGCAAATGTTTCGGTTTAGCAAGAGTCGCCACCGACTTTTATTTTATCCAAAAGGAAAGGTAAAAAATCACAAGAAAGACCTTTGAGGTGTTTTCTTGAGTTCGGGGGGTAGATTATGAAAAGGGAAGGTGCTACCACCCTTTTCATCCATGGTTTTCCATGGGCTCTTAGTTATTTGTTTAGATTATTTGCTTTGCTTTGATAATTGTTTGAAATGGTGCTTTGTGTGGTTTTGAAAGTATTTTGAAAAGAGGCCTTTGTTTAGGCAATCTTTGTAATGATTCTTGTTTGTAAGAATGTATACAAAGATGTTTTTCTTTTGAAAAGTGTTTCAATGTTTTTGAAAGTTGTTTGGAAATGTTTTGAAATGTGTGTGTTTGTTTGAAAATAGCAAGGATTGTTTGCAAATTGATCAAGTAACTAGAAGCATATCTACCTACTCAAAAGTCTTTCTTGTACATTTTTATTCCTTTGACATTGTTGATTTACCATTGATTTGGTAAACAATCCTATCTTTGGATGTTAAACGGGACGGGCGTGGGTCATCGTATAACCATGATAGCAATGTTGCTAGGTATCTTAGCTTATTTGAGGGACCAAGATCATTTGTATAGGAAACCTTTTGATAGCGTCATCGAGGGACTATGATCTTATTTGTTTGTATTGTTTTGCCAAGATACCTAGCATGCATACCATGGCCATTTAAATTAGGCAACCAAGTGGGTGAAACCCTAGGGGTGCTTGTGTGCAATGTGTTGTCATTTTTCATGCATTTTGTTTGTCTTGTATTAGGTCTTGTATTTGTTTGATTTTTTTGTCTTATCATACAAACCCTAGTTTTTACTAAACATGTATAATGCGATAAATTGCGTAAAATAAATCTACGTTATTACAACAATATTATGGGAGGGGGGATACAAGTTTTGAATGGGGGGATATTGCTCAAAATAAAACCCTAAAAATTATTACAACCCAATTGAATTATTACAAAAATAAATAAACAAGTATTAGAAATGCAATAAAATGTAAACATGCAAAATGTTTTTTTTTTGTATTTATTTTATATATCTAAAAATAAAATTATTTAAGTCCTAAAAATAAGAAAAATAATATTATTATTTTTGAAAGGGGAAACCCTAGTTTTTTGGTTTAAAAGAAAATTATTTTTTCTATTATTTATTTTATTCATTTTTGTACAAGAAAAATAATAACAACATTATGTACAAATATTAAAAAAAATAAAATATGTATGAAAATAATATTTTATGTGTGAAAAATAATAAAATAAAAATGTATGGTATTTTTAAATGTATTTACTATTTATTTAAGAAAATAAAGTTCTAATTATTTATAAATTATTTTTTATGCCAAAAAATAAGATAAAAAATAAAATAAAATACAAAAAATAAAGAAAATATTTTTCATGATTTTTTGATGTTCAGAAAAAAATATTAAAATCAATAAACATAAAAAATATGAGAAAATATAAAAAAATATAAAAAAGGCTTAAATGCAGTTTTGACCCCCCTAGTTTAAGGTTTTTGGAGTTTCGATCCCCCTAGTTTAAAAGCCAGGTTTCTAGTCCCCAAAGTTTTCAAATTTGGAATTTTTGAAGCCCCCCTCCATCTGGCTGCCCAAAAAGTGACATGGAAAAGGGAGAGTAATGCCACGTTTTTTTTTTTTTTTTTTTAGAATAATATTTTTTAAACATTTAAATAAATGATATTAATTTCCAAATGAATTTTTAATTTCATAATTCATATTTTCTGAAAATCCCAAATTGCTTCTGATCATCTTCAACCCAAATCCCTAATTTCCTCTTCCATCCTTGCTTCTGATCATCTTCAACCCTCCTTCTTGGTACGACCTCCAACACTCCATCTTCGTCTTCCTTCTGTGGTACCAGCTTCAACCATCACACTCCTACTACATACTACCTTCACACTCTCTCTTAAAGCTTCGTATAATCATTCTGATATTTAGAGCGATGAGGAAAGATGGAGAAAGATATTCTATGAGGTAAGTTTTGTTGTCTTCTTGAACATGTTTTTATATAGTTCTGTGTGGTCCACCATTGTCTCATATTAGTGGGTTTAGTATTTTCTCTTTTGTGGTCCACCATGAACGAATATTCAATGTTTGGCTTTTAGTGGGTTAGTTTATTAACATTGCATTTTAATATTGTTAATTTCAGGCCACCACCAGAGACATTAGTGAGGTTAAGATTACACCATAGGGGTAGATTTGTAAATGAACCTGTACATTTGTATGTTGGGGGCGAGGTTACTGAGATGAATTGGAAGTTTGATGTTGACTTTATGTCATACATGGATTTGGAGGCACTGGTTAAAAGTCAGGGTTATATAGACATTGGATCTTTGTGGTATAGGAACCCTAAATTTAGCTTTACCCGTGGTCTAAGGCCATTAAACAATGATAGGGATGTACTGCAATTTGGACAAGATGTTGTAGGTCATGAAGTAATTGATGTTTATGTGGAGCATAAGGTGTCTGATCCACCTGAAATTGTGGATCCTAGTGAGTTGGATAAAGTAATTGAAGATGATGATGTAGAATTGATTGGTGTAGCAGAACCAAATATTGTTGTAGCTTAACATTGTGAAGTTGAACCTGAAACTGCTGAACATGAACCTGAACCAGAACCAAATATTGATGTTGTTGAAACTGCTGAACATGAACATGAACCTGAACCTACTGAACCCAATATTGCTGTTGCTGAACCTGTTGAACAAGAACCTGAAATTGTACCTGAACCTACTGAACCCAATATTGCTGAACCTACTGAACCTACTGAACCCAATATTGCTGAACCTGCTGAACCCAATATTGCTGAACAAGGACCTCAAATAAATGCTGAACAAGGACCTCAAATAAATGCTGAGAGCCAACCCAATAATGATTTCAGTGAAGATAGTAACAATTGTGAGGATAGTGGAGAGTGTGATGAGATGGACTGGACGTCAGTGCTGCCTCCTGAGACCTTAGGTGAGGAACCTAGTGTAGTGAACCTGCAATCACAATCTGAAGATGAAGAGGATGAGGAACATTTATACACACCCCCTGGTACTGATGATGAAGAAAATCAAGAAAGGTTCCCAACATATAAAAGTGGGCAGGGATTACAGTTCAAGATAGGATTGATGTTTTCAAACAAGGAAACAATAAGAGATGCAATTAAAGAGTATGGAATGGAAAACCAAAAAAATGTCTATATCAGGAAGAATGATGCAAAGAGGATTATAGTTAAGTGTATGGATGGCTGCAAGTTTCACCTCAGGTTCAGTTTGAGGAATGGGCAACAGTATTGGCAAATTGTAAGTTATGAGAGTGACCATACTTGTTGCAGAACTGCAGACAACAGGAATGCTAAGACCCAATGGCTTGCTATAAGGTTTACACAACTTCTAAGGCACAGCCCATACATGAAACCAGCTGGTTTAGTCGCTGAAGCACTACAGAGATGGGGAATAAAGATATCAAGAGATCAAGCATATAGAGCTAAAAGGAGGGCATTGGACCTTATCCAAGGTGCTGGTTATGACCAGTTCAGGCACTTGAGAAGTTATGGAGAGGAGTTATTGAAGTCCAATCCAAAGAGTACAGTTATTATAAAATGCTCAGAAAACCATGGCAGTCCTGCATTTGAAAGAATATATATTTGTTTAGATGCTTGTAAGTCAGGATTTGCCAAGTATTGTAGACCAATAATTGGTTTGGATGCATGTTTTTTGAAGGGGGATTATGGTGGCCAATTGATGTCTGCTATAGGCAGAGATGCAAACAATCAAATATATCCAATTGCTTATGCAGTGGTTGAGGCTGAGACCAAAGATTCGTGGGAATGGTTCTTGCATATACTACTAGAAGATTTAAGAGCAGTCAATGATAGATGTTATGGCTTTATTTCTGACCAACAGAAGGTAACATTTAATTCTTATCTGTGCTTTTATTTATGACTAATAGAATGTAACATTTAATTATGTGTGCTTTATGTTAGGGTTTGGTTCCTGCTATCCAAGGCTTAAGTTCCAATGTGGAACAGAGACTGTGTGTGAAACACCTTTATGGTAATTGGAAGAAAAAACATGGAGGTGTGGTACTAAAACAAGCTATGTGGGGAGCAGCCAGAGCAACTTCAATTCCAATATGGGAAAGAGCAATGCAGAAATTGAAGCTTTTAGATGGTGGAGCATGGAAGGACTTGAATGACATTCCAGCAATGTTCTGGACAAGATCACATTTCAAGACATATGCCAAATGTGATATTGAAGTGAATAACATGTGTGAGGCCTTTAACAGGGCAATTTTGGAGCATCGAGACAAGCCAATCATAACCTTATTGGAAGGAATCAAACATTATATCACTAAAAGGATAACTAAACAAAAGGGATTATTGCAGGGATATGAAGGAGTAATCTGTCCTAGAATCCAATTGCTAATTGAGAAGCACAAAAGGGAAGCACAAGACTGGACCCCAACTTGGCATGGTGATGATGATCTCTCAATCTTTGGAGTTACCAATGGAACTGAGACATATTGTGTAAATCTGAAGAATGAATCATGCAGCTGCAGAAAATGGGAGTTGTCTGGAATCCCATGTTGTCATGTTATCTCCTGCATTTGGAACATAAGAAAAAAACCAGAAGCATATGTCTCTCCATATTATAGGTTTGTGAGTCACATGTTATGTAACATATTTCTATGTCCCGTTTATGATATGTTCTATTAACTCTTGCATGTGTAACATTATTTCTGTTTTGCAGCAAAGTTACATTTGAGAAATGCTATGCTAATATTGTCATGCCAACCAATGGACCACAATTATGGACTGATGTTGATCATGTGCCTATGTGTCCTCCTGTCATGAGAAGAGCAATTGGACGTCCAAAAAAGATGAGAATTAAAACAGGTGATGAGCCAAAGAACCCCCATGTGCTTTCAAGAAGCTTTTCAACTATCACTTGCAATAAATGTGGACAAACTGGACACAACAGTAGGACTTGTAAGGGCAAGAGGGCAGCTGATAGGCAGATACCAAAAGGAGGCAATAAGAAGACCAAGCAAACAAAGACAACCAAGAAGGCAAAGAAGACTAACAAGACTAAGAAGACTAACAAGACTAAGAAGACTAAAGATGCAGAAAAACAGATTGAGATTGGTCAGGGATCTCAAGCACCTCAGCCTAGTCAAGAGTAGAAGTAATTAGGAATGATGTTGCTTTTTTTTGGAATGAAACTTGATGTATTAGTGGAAATCTTTAGTATGGTTATAATGGATATCTTTAGTATGGTTATATTTTGTAATGAATATTTTGTAATGGATATGTTGTAATGGATATGTATCTTGTAATGGATATGTTTTGGTACAATCATGAATTTGGTACACACTCTGCTACAAACTGTCTTGGCTGCTCAAGTATGCAACAAACTGTGTTGAATAATTCTGCAAAATTCTGTGTTTAAAAAATTCTGTGTTGCCACAATGTTTCTGCATCTGCATTTTGAAAAAATCTGCATCTGTTTCTGCATCTGCATTTTGAAAAATTCTGCATTTTTTCTGTATTTAGGTAGACCATTTTTTCTGCATTTGTAATGGCCTACATAATGTTTCATTATTACACTGAGAAGTTATACTTAATGGTCTACATAATGAAACAAATTCAAGTGCAATTGCAATTTATAAACCTCAAACATCATCATTTCATTATAAACCATGAGTAGTTATACACCTCAAACATCATTACGAACTAAACAACATAGAAACTCCAATACTAATAAACCTAGATCATTTCAACCAACACAAAGAACCTCCTATAGACAACAATGAACCTCCAATACTAATAAACCTACATCATTTCATTATTATTGTTGCAACAAATGCAACCAACACAAAGATGGTTATGAACCAATTAAACTTCAACTGTTTCTTTAAAAATTTGATCTTCATCCTTGTTTCTTCTTCTTTTACCATTGACTCTTTAACCCTCTGCTTTTCTTCATTCAAGTTGTGGAGTAAGTTCCCAATCAATTCCTTTTCCCTAGGATTCATTTCCTCATCCAACCAAACAAAATTACTGCACTTCTTGAAACCTTGAACCTGCAACAATGGAGGTCACAAAATATTCAGTCTATACTCAATTCTGAGGAGCAAATTTTGTAATTGAAGAATATCATACCTTGTACATCCCACATCCGAAAAAGCGTCGTCCTGGGTTTGAATCGGTCCAAGCCGTCATCAACGGAGCATCGATACCACAGTGGCATTCATGTATAACAGAACGATTCCTGTAGCTCGGATTCGACACGGATTTTTGAGACATGTTGGATGCTTGCAGGAAGGAAGAGAAGGTAGATGGAATAGAAGGTAGATGGAGGTCGTACCAAGAAGGAGGGTTGAAGATGATCAGAAGCAAGGATGGAAGAGGAAATTAGGTTAAGCAATTTGGGATTTTCAGAAAATATGAATTATGAAATTAAAAATTCATTTGGAAATTAATATCATTTATTTAAATGTTTAAAAAATATTATTCTAAAAAAAAAAAAAAATACGTGGCATTACTCTCCCTGTGCCATGTCACTTTTTGGGCAGCCAGATGGAGGGGGGCTTCAAAAATCCCAAATTTGAAAACTTTGGGGACTAGAAACCTGGCTTTTAAACTAGGGGGATCGAAACTCCAAAAACCTTAAACTAGGGGGGTCAAAACTGCATTTAAGCCTATAAAAAATAAACAAAATAAGCAAAGGGGGTGCATATAGGAATATGGGGGGTGTGAAAAACAACAGGCCAAGGCGCCAGGCCCAGGAACTTCATCTTCATCCATGTCCTTGGCTTCTTCGCGCGTGTTCTGTGTACAATCCTGTATCTTGCTCTAGCTTGCATAAAATCAAAAACTCATAACACAAAAAATGTATCTTATGATCTCACGATTCCAGTGATATAAAAAACATAACCTAACTCTCAAGGATCATAGAGAATTTAATCACCCCTAATTTCTGACCTAGTTTTTTCATGAACTTCAAGCTTCAAATTCTCACTACTTAGTTAATATAAATGAAAAATATGCATATGTACAGCTTTAGCAAGTTAAGGACTACATTTTTGCTTCACAAATCAAAGCTTAAGGATTCCTAAATAGAGAGATAGAACTTTGAAAAATACCTTGTTCCACTGAGTTTGGATATGGCAATGTGAGGACTTTGAGTGAGGCCTGAAGATCGTGTGAGCTTCCTTGAAGTTCCCTCAAGCTTTTCCAATGCTCAGCTTGCCTTGAGGATGCTTGAAACTCCTTGTAGAAGTCAACCTGCAACCTTCAAAAATGAAAATGGTGATGGCTAAAACAGGGCACACAGTTGCAGTGCAATGGCTTGGATAGTTTAGGTAGGATGTATGGAAGATGTTTGAAGTGCTACAAAGTAAAACGCACGAGCCAATATTGAGATGGCTGGTATTTTGCAGAAGCTGCCCTGTTTGGGTAAAAAAATGTGTTTTTTGTGCTTGGGAAGGTTTAGGATCTTTTTCTTTCGTGCTTAGGCTTGTGGCAAGTTTGTGAAGTTGTTTAGAATGAAGCCAAGTCTTCTCTTTATCAGATGGACAAGTTATCTTGACTTTTGCCAATTTGCTTGCTTTTGAAGAAAGTTGAAATGACTTATGCCAAAGGCCTGTACAGGTTTGCTTGCTAGCTGCATAGAGTTGGTAAATTGCTTGTTATCTGTGGAAAATGCCTGCATCCAAGGAACAAGTCCAAGGCTCAAGGCTGATAAAGTGGAAAAGGCTTTCTTTATCAAAATGGTATTGTGAACTTTATGCCATTTATGGATTAATCTTTTGTACAATGCTCCAAAGATCAAAATAAAGCCATTATCCATTGAGTTAGCATTCAATTATGGAGTGTAGAAGGGATTAGGACCTGTAATGCAAGGTACAAGCATGCTAGGAACTGATTTGCAACTTAAAGCATTGTAAACATGACTTGAACAAAAGTGACAAATTACCATTTTCTCTTCTTTGATTCTCCCTAACCACAAATGATCTTGGAGATTTCTTAGACATTTTAGAAATCTTGTATCATGCTCTACAATCCATCTTTGAAATGAATTTTTAGATACCTCTTGGAACTAGGTGAAAAATGCCCATGAAGTTAGGTCAAAAACCTGCCTAAATTAGGATAAATTTTCACTAAGTTAAAAAGTTTATGGACCCCTATTCACAAAATCATAACTTGAGATCCAAACATCTGTTGGGAAAACTTTGTGAATCAAAGTTGTAGATTTCATGGATTACTACAACTTTCATGTTGGAAGTTTTATTTGAATCCAAATGCATCATGGTGAAAAAGTTGGGAAAAGTTGGGAAAAAATAAGAAATTTTTCATTCTTAGAAAAATTCTAAGTTATGAAAATTTTCAAATTAAAAACCCTAATTTGCAATTTTAGGTTTCTTGGTCAACAAGTTTCGCATTTTGACATATCTTGATGAATTATGACCCTTGGAACTTGATTTTGACCAAAAAGTCAAAGATTGACTTTTCAGTGTACAATTGACTTTTGATCAGTTGACTGCAAAATTCATCTGTCAATCCTATGCATTTGAGATCTTTTGAACCATGTGATTAGGTCAAAATGATTCCATTGAGTCCTTGAAATCATGCTTGAACCCAATTGGCCATTGGCTAGGTTAAAAATCAGAAATTTCCCTTTCTCAGTCAAAACCCTAATTTTGACCATTTTGCCCTTTTGATGATCTGATCAAATTTCTTGAGGAGTTGTGGTCCAAACTTTATCAAATGGTTCATAGGAGCCTAGAATGTTGTTGTGGATCAAAAATTATGAAGTTTGACTGTAAATTGGCCATGGTTGACTTTTTCCCCAATACAGCTGATTTTTAGGTCAACTGTCCAATTGACTGGGCAAAAATGTGATTCAAGGCTTGAAACTTGGTATGAGAAATCTTAGGGGTCCAAGATGGTATATGAAAGTCACATGAAGCATTGATGGTCCAAAAATTCTTGTGCAAACTCAAACCCTAATTTCAGGTCATCAGTGCAAGGGGATGTCTTGAGCTGAGCAAAACCTAATCTTATCTTGAGTCCAAGAAGTCTTGTGAGGAAAATATTGATAATGAGAGGGAAAATTTTGGGGTACAACATCTTCCCATGTTCAATCTTCTTGAACCTGAAGAGTTAGATTGGTGAGTTTTGTCGTTCGTGACTCGAAGGTAAAAGATGATTGGACACTTGAGTGCCCGTAAATTTGCACTCGTCAAAGCGTAGTTGAGGGAATGGGCTTAAAATGCCATTTGGAGATGTGATAGAATATTGTTGGAGATGGGCTTAAAGATGCCATTCAAGAATGTTTGCTGAGTTGTAAGTTGTAAGTCAGAAGAATAAGTATCAGAATGGTATCCGTGTCTGGAACGTATCTAAATTGTATCTGGAGACTGAATCTGTATGAGCAAGGGAATAGCAACCGTGTATGGAGCGTATCCGAGCTGTAACTATACTTGAATCTGAATGAATAACAGAATGACTTTCGTGTCTGGAGTGTATCTGTATTGTATCTGAGTCTGAAATCTGAATAAGCGACAGAATGGCAACCGTGTCTGGAGCGTATCCAAGCTGGGGAAAATCAGAATAAGTGACAGAATAGGAACCGTGTCTGTAGCGTATATGGACTAGAATCTGCATAAGTGACAGAATGACTTGTGTCTGGAGTGTATCTGAGCTGGAATCTGAATAAGTAGAAGAATGACTTCCGTGTCTGGAGTGTATCTGGACTTGAATCTTGACTTGAAATCTGAATAAGTATCAGAATGACTTTCGTGTCTGGAGTGTATTTGAACTGTATTTGAAAGTTGTTGAGGTCTGAATGAGTATTAGAATGGCATCCTTGTCTGGTGCATATCTGTACTGTATCTGAAATCTTTGAACATTGTCAAAAGTAGCTGTTAATCTTATCCTGAAAAGGGCAAAATGTTAGCTTAAACACAAAATTATGTTGCATGAAATGTATGATGCAATAAATGTGTTTTGTCAATGTTTATGATATATGTAATGTATGCGCATGCAAGCTGATTCACTGTTTTGCTGAAGAAAATAAATCCTTGACTGCTGCCGGGGAAAATAAATCCTTGGTCGCTGCTGGAGATTCAAAATCTTTGGTTGCTGAGGATGAGAAATCCTTGGCGACTGTTGGGGAAAATAAATCCTTAGTGACTTCACTGGGGATATGGGGATCCTTCAAGTCTTGAAATTGGAATATTGACAAAAATCTGTTGTGAGAGTAATGCCAAATACTTCTTGAGAAATCTTCTTGGAGAATCCAGAGAACTTTGATGACGTGTACTGGTGATTATACAAAGGGAATCCTTATTCTGCTGGCGAATAGGGGAAACTCTGATGACTTCTGCGGAGAATTAAGAATGAGAGTCTTCATTTCGGCGACCTTACTGGGGAATAGTAAAACTCTGCGGGGAAGAAGGCTTACTACTGGGGAGTAGGTCCAGGAGTTTGGGTTGTCTGCCACTCTACTGGGGAATTATCCTAGGTTGGGGAGAGACAAAAGTTAACTGTTATCTGGTTGATTTCCAGGCTTCAAGACAACTTGCTGGGGAGTTTGGAGAAAATTGAATGGTCTCCACTGGGGATTGGTAGTTGGAAATCTTGACTCGACTGGGGAAGAAGGTTTCATCTCCGTTGAGGATCTGCAGTTCAAGGTTTTTGCTCCGCTGGGGAATGGGAGTTTGAAGTTTCAACTCTGATGGGGATCAAGGGTTTGAAATTTTAGCTCCACTGGGGATCTAGATGATGTACTGTAGGGATTACTCATGGAATAGCCTAAAGACGTTTTCCTATCCTTTCAGTCTGTTAGTAATTATTCTTTTCCACTTTGTTTATTTATAAACAGTAATTATGTTCAAATGCATATGTTCATTAATGAATCATTGGACGTTTTTGCAAATAAAAACACAAGTGTAAAAAGAAAAAGACAAAAGGTTTTCTGCACTTTAAAGAGGTATCTTTGTATTTACTTTGAATAAGTATTTGTGTACAAAGGAGACAGACATCCTAGCAAGAGGATGGTGCCATAAAAGTGAGAAAAATTTATACAAAGAAAAGATAGCTATCTGTAAAAAATCCCATGGGGTTCCCATTCTGCTATAGCCTTCGTAAATCTGAATATCTTGTCCATTCGTTGCTTCGTCCGGAGATGATTGGATTGATCAGAAGCTCAGAGTTTATCAGTGAAGAGGTTGTCCTTAAAGTGATCCGACGAGACATAATCATACGCTTTAATTCCCTAATTTTTGCCTGGACCGCCCTTTCTAGTTTTCCGTTCACCGGGAAACCCTTTTTTGCCCAAGTCGCCCTTTCGGGTTTTCAACTTGCCGGGTGTACAGATTTTTTTTGTTTTATCCCTAATTTTTGCCTGAACCATCCTTTCGGGTTTTCGATTCACCGGGATACCCTTGTTTTGCCTAGGTATGTCAACCTAGCGGGTTTTTTATGCGTAGTATCTTTTGACTATGTCTGCGTTCGCAGGGTGCGGCAGGTCGTCACCGACCATGGTGGTTAAAAGCATTGCTCCACCAGAAAAAATGTTCTTGATCACAAATGGTCCTTCATAGGTAGGATTCCATTTGCCCCTGGGATCACTTTGTGGCAAGATGATGCGCTTGATCACTAGATCTCCAACTTGATATGCTTGTCGTCTGACTTTCTTGTTGAAAGCTTTGATCATCCGTTTTAGATACGTCTGACCGTGGCAAACAGCAGTAAGTCTTTTTTCGTCAATTAAGTTTAGCTGATCAAGTCGGGTTTGAATCCAATCGTCTTCACTCAAACCAGCATCTTTCATGATTCTCAAAGAGGGAATCTGAACCTCAATAGGCAAGACAGCTTCCATGCCATAAACTAAAGAATAGGGTGTTGCCCCAATTGATGTGCGTGCCGTGATACGATACCCGTGAAGAGAAAACGGTAACATTTCATGCCAGTCCTTGTAGGTGACTGTCATCTTTTGTATGATGTTCTTGATATTTTTATTCGCAGCTTCGACAACACCGTTCATCTTTGGCCGATAGGGAGATGAATTATGATGTTGAATCTTGAACTGCTCGCACAGGGCGGTGATCATAGTATTGTTAAGGTTTGTATCGTTATCAGTGATGATCCTTTCTGGGATACCGTACCGGCAAATAAGATTTTGTGAGATGAAGCGGGAAACAACATTTTTTGTAACGGATGCAAAGGAAGCTGCTTCGGCCCACTTGGTGAAGTAGTCAATGGCCACTAGAATAAAATGTTGTCCATTGGATGTTGTAGGCTTGATCTCTCCAATCATGTCGATTCCCCACATAGCAAACGGCCAAGGAGCTGTTAAGACATTTAGAGGAACCGGGGGCACGTGCACCTTGTCTGCATAGATTTGACATTTATGGCAGGTGCGGGAGTGTTGATAACAGTCAGCTTCCATGGTAGACCAGTAATAGCTTGCCCTTAGAATCTTCTTAGCCATCGTATGTCCGCTAGAGTGATTTCCAAATGTACCTTCATGCAATTCAGCCATAATCCTTTCAGCGTCAAGCTTGTCCACACAACGGAGCAGAATAGAATCATGATTGCACTTGTACAGGATGCCATTACTTAGGAAGAACTTAGCTGAGAACCTCCTTAAGAACTTTTTTCCATTGACTGAAGCTCCTTCAGGGTATTCTTGCGCCTCGAGATACCTTCTAACTTCATGAAACCACGGCTGGTCCACTACTTCCTCGGTATTGATCTTGTGACAATGTGCAGATTCGTCCATTCGTTCAATGGTGATTTGGGGAGCCTCATTATCCCAATTAAGTTTAAACATGGATGACATTGTAGCTAGAGCATCTGCTAGCTGATTTTCTTCTCGCGGGAAGTGCTCGAAGGTAATCTGCTCGAAATATGGTAACAATGTCAAGACATGTTCTTTGTAAGGGATGAGGTTTGGATGCTTAGTGTCCCACTCTCCTTTGATCTGAATGATGACCAAAGTTGAGTCCCCAAACACAATCAAAGATTTGATTCCCAAGTCTATGGTAGCCTTGAGTCCAAAGATGCACGCTTCATACTCTGCCATGTTGTTCGTACAGCTGAAGCAAAGTCTGGCGGTGAAAGGAGTATGGCGTCCTTCTGGAGATATAAGCACAGCACCGATACTGTTACCAAGTGCATTGGAGGCTCCATCGAAGTACAGGGTCCATCGGGATCCTTGTTCAGGTCCGTCATATGGTCTGAAATCCTTAATGTTGTCCAATGTCATGATGTCTTTGTCGGGGAAATTGAACTTCATGGATTGGTAATCTTCTACAGCTTGATGAGCCAGATGATCGGCTAGCACACTCCCCTTTATAGCTTTTTGGGTCGTGTACTGTATATCGTATTTCTTTAGGATCATCTGCCATATGGCTATCCTTCCGAACAAAGCAGGCTTCTCAAAGATGTACTTTATCGGATCCATCTTAGATATCAGCAAAGTGGTATGAGTCAACATATACTGCCTTAGCCGGCGAGCAGCCTAAACCAAAGCACAACAAGTTTTCTCGAGCAGTGAATATCTTGTTTCATAGTCGGTAAAATTTTTGCTAAGGTAATAAATGGCATGCTCTTTTCGGCTAGACTCATCATGTTGACCCAATATGCACCCCATCGAATTCTCTAGGACGGTAAGATACATGATTAGCGGTCTTCCTTCAACGGGTGGCATCAGGATAGGAGTCTCTAGCAAATACTCCTTGATTTTATCGAAAACAACTTGATAGTCATCATTCTATCTAACTACCTGATCTTTCTTCAACAACTTGAAGATTGGCTCACAAGTAGATGTTAGGTGAGAAATGAACCTAGCAATGTAATTTAGGCATCCCAAGAAACCTCTGACCTCCTTCTCAGTGCGAGGAACAGGCATTTCTTGTATAGCTTTGACTTTGGCAGGATCAACCTTGATGCCTTTGTTGCTGACAATGAAACCCAAGAGTTTACCGGACCGGACTCCGAATGTGCACTTTTTAGGGTTTAACCGTAGCTTGTACTCCTTCAACCTGACAAACAACTTTTGCAAGTGATCAAGGTGTTCTTCTTCAGTTTGTGATCGGGCTATCATGTCATCTACGTAGACCTCTATCTCATGATGTATCATATCATGAAACAAAGCTACCATGGCGCGTTGATAGGTTGCCCCAGCATTCTTCAGTCCGAATGGCATCACTTTGTAGTAGAACATACCCCACTGTGTAACAAAAGTAGTTTTCTCCATGTCCTCAGGTGCCATTTTGATCTAGTTATAGCCTGAGAATCCGTCCATGAAAGAAAATACTTTGTGCTGAGTTGTGTTGTCAACCAGGATGTCGATGTGCGGAAGTGGAAAATCATCTTTAGGGCTGGCCCTGTTTAAATCTCTATAATCCATGCACATTCTCACTTTGTCGTCCTTATTAGGCATGGGAACAATGTTAGCAACCCATTATGGATAGGAAGTAACAGCCAGAAATCCAGCATTGAACTGCTTCATAAATTCTGCTTTGATCTTCTCTGACATGTCGGGTCTCATGCGGCGGACTTTTTGCTTAACTGGTGGATAGTCTTCTCTTGTGGGTAGACGGTGAACCACAATGTCGGTACCAAGTCCCGGCATGTCTTCGTATGACCAGGCAAAGATCTCAACATACTCATGCAACAGCTTAATTAGGCACGCTTTGACACTCGGCTCTAGATTGGCACCCACTCTGATTTCCTTCTTGTCTTCCTCAGTACCCAAGTTGATTGTATCCAACAACTCCTCATGAGGCAGAATAGCTCTTTCCTCTTGTTGTAGAAGTCTGGCCAATTCCCCTGGCACCTCACAATCTTCCTCACCTTTGCATTTGGCTTGGTAGATCAGATCTTCAGAGTCACTGAAGGCTATAGCAGTATCGTTACCCATGGGTTCCGGAGTGGAAGGGTACCTGCATTTGTGAGTGTGGGTGTGTGTAAGGGCATAGCCATCTTAAAATAAAAAATGTAAAAGAAAGACAATGAGCACAAAAGGTTTTAATATGAAAAGCGTCCATGATTCATTAAAATGACATATGAAATGAAGATAAAGACCCTTACAACTGGACCTTTGTGCCTCGGGTAAGACACAAGGTTGAAAAAGTACAAATTGTTTGTGAATTATTACAGATCCAACAGAAATGGAAAAGATAAATTACCGCGGTATGAAAGTAATCGGAACAAAGTCTTTTGCTTCCCAGTTGCACAGTCCTCCGCCAATAGTAAGAAAATTCCAGTCTTCCAGGCTGCCATCTTCTTCAATGTCCTCTAGTGCATTAACCCCTTGATGGCTGATCTTCACATGTGGCCCCCCGGCACGGGAGCGGCGCACGGCTTTCTGAGCAGTCGAAGTAAATCCTAGGCCAAACTTGTCTGATTTGAAAGGAAAGTCGGGAAGCTACCCCCAGATAGTGGATCCGCCTTCTTCCACTACTGCCATTGCATCCTTTAGAGAAGACATCTGAGGTACAGGCTGAAGATGTGAAAAACACAAGAAGGGGGGGGGTTGAATTGAAAAACTTGGATTAAATAATAAACAGCTTTAAGACACAGTATTTTTATCCTGGTTCGTTTGATCTCAAACTACTCCAGTCCACCCGTCAAGGTGATTTCGCCTCTCTCCAACGAGGTCTTAATCCACTATTCTCAAAGAATTACAACAGCTACTTTAACAATTGTTAAAGTATTCTTGAGTATAACCATAAACCGGTTTATCTCAAGGAAATCTTTTACAAGAAATGAACAAGAGTGTGTTGTTGTTTTCTAACAAAACAGTATATCACAACTGTGATAGTTACACAAATTAAGCTTGAAATAAAATGAATTTGCTAAAGCTTTTGAATATGTGTGGTTTGGAAGGCTTGGCAAATTGTGTGAGTGCATGCGTACTTCTTTTCTCAAGCAGACTTGTTTATATAGGCAAGGCAAATATACGTTGTCCATAAAGCAAGTTTAATGATAATAACGCACTTTCCTTTTGAAGAAGATCTTGTCTGAAGAAAGCCGTTAGCATTTAATTCTGTCTTGAATAATTAATAACGCTTCAGAGTCTTCTTTGCTTTAACTTAAGATAACGCTTCAGAGGTTGATGACTTGGTAAAGATGTCTTTGATCAGAGTCAGAGTGTATTTTTTTATGCACAAATTCTGGTCATCAAACTTCAGCATATAATCTGGTAGCTTCAGCGTGTAGCACATATTACTGATCTTCTGATGCTGATTCCATCAGAACTTCTGTATATACAAAACATAATTTTAAGAAGCATATTTGTTTTATATATATATATATATATATATATATATATATATATATATATATATATATATATATATATATATATATATATATATATATATATATATATATATATATATATATATATATATCTTTGAATTTATTTATTCTTTGTATTTTGTTATCATCAAAACTCTAATCAAGAATTGTAGAATCAAACTATGTTCTAACAATCTCCCCCTTTTTGATGATGACAAAAAAACAGATTTTTCAATTAAAAATAAAGAATAAAAAGTATAGAATTAAGAAGAGAAACTCCCCCTGAGTTGATTACTTCCCTTTAATTCCATGAGTCTTTGAGCATCAGAACCTTACTATATCTTTCATCAGAGTTGTGTACCTGTTCAAGCTTTTCAGAAGAGAGAAATTTAAATAGATCAGAATGTCTGAGATGTATGTCTCAGTAATCCGTTATTGAAAAATATCTTATTCTTTCTCCCCCTTTTTGTCAGTTATAAAAAAGAACATATAATCAGAGCAAAAATGCGTTTATATTAAAACCAAAATCAACGATAAGTTCAGAACAGCAGCAATGTAAGAATATTACAGATAAACATGTTTTTAAAAACAAGGAAATTCTAATAGGGAGGAGGAAGACGCGTGAACAAAGCTTCCAACAAGCCCTTGATCTGGATGTTAGTTTCCTCTTTCTTGGTTAACATGCTCTTGATTTCCTCAATTTTATCGTCTTGTTTATCCATTCTTTCATTCATCAAAATATCAGATCTTTTTAGGTCTTCTAGAGTCTGCCTTTCATAGGAGGAAGCTTGAGAATCTTCAGTAACTGGATGCTTCTCAGAGAATTCTGCAATATCCTCTTTTTGACCCAGTTCTTCAGCAGGAATCATTTGCTCTGGAGTATCAGTCAGATTGAGATCTTCTGACTCTGGTTGAACTTTGTATGTTGGACGATCTTCAGACCAGGGAGCATTGTCCAGAGGGAGAACTTCTTCCTTGAGCAGCTGGCTCAAAACATGATCTTCAATTACTTTTAGCAGATTATTGAAGTTCTGTTGAACTTGTCCGTAGCTCTGTTCTTGCATCTTACGAGTTTCAGAACATACCCATCTTCTGAACCTTGTCCAAAGGTGTCTGATGCAGCAGGATCAATCAGCTCAAGACTAGCTTGCTTCAGAGAAGTGATCCACTTCTGTACTTCTGTTTCAAATATCAATAAGCTGGTACTAACATCTGGAGAGGGTTCAGATGGTTTTGGTTTTGGAATAGCTGTTTTGTGGGTTATGGCAGCAAGACGTTCAAAAACCGTTAAATCAATGACAGTCTTGACGTTGTCATCTGGATTGTTCTTTGGTGAGGGAGTGGGAGAGTCTGGAATAATTATTGGACTAGTTGGGGAGTTTGGTGGAGTTGATTCTAGTGAAGATGGAATTTGGGGAATATCCAAAATGGTTAGGGGCATACGGATGGCCAGAGGTTCAGTGATTCCAGGAATGGGAGTGGTATCAGAATCAACAGTTTGGTTTGATTGATCATTATGAGGTTCTGGTTCACACGATTCAGAAGGTTGAGTCTCAGACATTTGAACTTCTGGTTGAAATAGTTTAGGTTGTGAAGAAGGTGGATGAATTTTTGGTTGAGGAGATGGAGGTAGTGGTATTTTTGGTTGAGGAGATGGAGGTAGTGGTATTTCTGGTTATGGAGAGAGGGGAATTTCTGGTTGTGGTGCTTCTGTGGTGGTTTCGGAGTTTGGATTTTCTGGCATGGGAGCAGAAGTATGTTGGTCAAAGGTTTCTATATCTGATAGAACTTTTGCAAGTTCTTGTTGGTTTGCTTCAATATTTGGATTTGGAGGTAGGGAGTGAGGTCCTCTAAGAGTTAAGGTTTCTGAGGGGTCAAATTCAATGTCAAAGTCATCAAATGTTTGTGGTGTGGGGTTTTCTGATTGAGTGGGAATTGGTATAGATGTTGATGCAGAAATTCAGTTTAAAACAGTTATAGAAGAAGGATTACCTCTCTTTTTAGGAGTCCGCTGGGATGATCCTTCTGCTACAGCTTTCCTTTTCTTGTTTTTCTTCAGCACAACTTCTGGAGCCTTCTGCTGCAGATCCTGAATGTTCAAATCTGGTGTTGTACCATCCGCCTTGCATGCATCCAGATATCTGACTATTATTTCAGGTTTAGAATCAATCTCTGAGAACAGGGGAAAGTTATCCAGAGGGATTCTTCTGCTGGAGATTGCTGCAAAAGGAGTGACACTGGGTTCCTTCTTGATGTTCTCAATTAACTTCATCTTCTTCAGATTCTTTGCATTCAACTGTTTGCCAACAGTAGCTTCCAAAGAGCTGATTTCCTGAGCTTCTGTTAGATGATCAATCAGCTTATTCTCTGTTAGAATATCTAATATAAGCCTCCCTAAGGGTATCCAGTCCCTTTTTGTGCGCTCCTCTTCTCTGGTTTCCTTAACACTAGTTCTTAGATGGTTAAACAGCAGATGAGCCAGATTCACCTTAATCTTCTAGGAGATGAAGTAGATCAGAAATTGCTGATCAATATTGATGTAGTCAGGAGAGCTGGTAGGCTTCCTGTGGTTTATGCATCCCAGAATAATCTTGGCCCATATTCTGTGATGGTCTTTTAGATCCCTTATCTTGCTGGAGGAAAGACCCAGAGTGAAGATTTCTCTAGCAATTAGGGCGACATCAGCGCATCTTTCAGCCATGTCAATGCATCGTACACCACCACCATTGTAGCCTATTAATCTTGCAATGAGGTCCTCAGTTATGACTATCTTCTTCCCCATTATGTATGAAGTAACTTGATGGTTGGAAGATGAAGCATGAATCCAAAATTCCTTCACAAGGATTGGGAATGTTGGACCCACCAATCGGTCAAAATATATGTCCCAGCCTTGAGCCTTTACTTCTTCAAAGAGATTAAACCCATTCTCTTGAAGACTGTTAAAGTCCACAATCAATTATGAAAGAACTTTTAGATTTTTGATGGGTGTGAGAAGAGTTCTGAAGGGTTCTTCATATTGTTCGGATGAATCTGTTTTATGAGTACTGGAAGCAGGGTTGCTTGAGGAAGCCATGTTCACACCGAAGGTTTTGAGAAGAAATTGAAAGAGTTTTGAGAAAGGATCCAAACTGAAATCAATAAGATTGTAGAGAAAATGAAAGTGAACGTGAGAAATGTGTTTAAATAGATTTTTTTTAAAATTTGAAAAACATAAACGGCAAGAGAGAGAAATAATTTATAATGATTATGAGCATTTAATGACAGCTGATTTTGGGGGATTCAGAAATATATTGGAACGGTTACCCATGACATGTGTTCCAATGCATCCAATCAGCGCTTTTGACCTTTCAGAAACGTGAACGCGTGTTCAGCCTCAGAAAGTAGCTGATGACTGGATGACACCTGTTTGCTTGAGTGAACTTCACATTTCTATCCTTGAAATGAAGCACGCATATCTTCATGGATAGCTTCTGATACAATCTGTACTTCTAAAGATTCTCAAATATCTTGAAGTCCTCAAGTTGAATTTTCATCCAGAGCATTTGTGTGCTGCATCCAGCTGCTGCTATGTATTCATCTTCTGCTGTTGATAGAGTTATTGTGGATTGTCTTTTGTTGGACCATGAGATCAGATTTTCTCCCAGAAACTGGTAGCTTCCAGAAGTGCTTTTATGTTCTACTCTGTCTCCAGCGAAATCAGCATCACAGTATCCTATCAAGCTGTAATCACTTGTTTTTCTATAAAACAAACCCAGATTAGTAGTACCTTTCAGATACTTGAAAATTCTCTTAACTACTGTTAAGTGAGATTCTCTAGGATCTGATTGGAATCTAGCACAAATGCAAACACTGAATAGAATGTCAGGCCTTGAGGCCGTCAGATAGAGAAGAGAACCAATCATACCTCTGTAGACCTTTTGTTCTACCTTTTTACTTACCTCTTCTCTTTCCAGAATGCACGTGGGATGCATTGGAATCTTTGATGGCTTACATTCTGAGAGAGCAAATTTCTTCAGAAGTTCTCTGACATATTTGCTCTGATGAATGTAAGTTCCTTCTGGGGTTTGATTAATCTAAATGCCCAGAAAGAATTTTAGTTCCCCCATTAGGCTCATCTCCAATTCTGCCTGCATACATTTAGCAAACTGGCGACTGGAGCAAAGGTTTATGTATAGTCTATCCCCTCTTGCTGACTATAACCTTGTGCTACCAGTCGTGCTTTGTTTCTGATGACTTCACCTTGTTCGCTCAGTTTGTTTCTGAACACCCATTTTGTACCAATGACGTTGAATCCTTTTGGTTTGGGAACTAGATCCCATACGTCATTTCTTGTGAATTGATTTAGTTCCTCTTGCATTGCTAGAATCCAGTCATTGTCCAGAAGTGCTTCATCAATTGTTGTTGGTTCAATTAGATAAACCAGACCCATTAGGGATTCTTCAGAGTTTCTGAAGGTAGATCTTGTTCTGATTGGATTTTCCTTCCTTCCTAAGATTGTTTCTTCTGGGTGATCCATGCTGCTTCTGGATGGTCTTTTCTGGAGTTAATCAACAGAAGGTGCTGGATTGCTTGCAGTGACTCTTTTTGATGTTGAGGGAGTGTCCCTGTTGAGAGCTTCTGATGATTTGTCTTCAGTACCTGTGAGTTCAACTTCCATACCTGCAAGGAATTCATTCTGCTTTGACTTTTGAGAGTCAAGCTTATCATCAAAACGAACACTGATTGACTCCTCCACAATCTGTGTTTCTCTATTGTATACTCTGTACCCTCTTGAGCGTTCATAATATCCTAACATAATACACTTTTGTGCTTTAGAGTCAAACATGTTCAAATAATTTTTTGTATTCAGAATAAAACATGTACATCCAAATGGGTGAAAACGGGAGATGTTGGGCTTTCTGTTCTTCCACAATTCATATGGAGTCTTTTCCAGAATAGGTCTTATGGAGATTCTATTCTGAATGTAACACGTTGTGTTTATTGCCTCTGCCCAGAAGATCTTAGCAACGTTAGTCTCGTTGATCATGGTTCTGGCCATTTCTTGCAATGTTCTGTTCTTTCGTTCTACAACTCCATTTTGCTGGGGAGTTCTAGGACAAGAGAAATCATGCAGAATGCCTTTATCATTAAAGAATAACTCAAAATCTTTGTTTTCAAATTCTCCACCATGATCACTTCTGACTTTGACGATTCTAAGATCTTTTTCATTCTGAACTTGGTTGCAGAAGGTAACAAACACAGAGTGTGACTCGTCCTTGTGCCTTAAGAACTTTACCCATGTCCATCTGCTATAGTCATCTACGATTACTAACCCATACTTCTTGCCATTGACTGAAGCAGTTTTAACTGGTCCAAATAAGTCAATGTGCAGAAGTTCTAATGGCTTGGAGGTGGAAACAATGTTTTTGGATTTGAAAGCTGGTTTTGCAAACTTGCCTTTCTGACATGCTTCACACAGAGCATCTGAATTGAACTTCAGGTTAGGAAGTCCTCTGACCAGATTGAGTTTGTTAATCTGAGATATTATTCTCATACTAACATGTCCCAATCTTCTGTGCCAGATCCATTGCTCGTTGTTAACAGACAGAAGACACTTTACGTTCTGACTTTTTAGTTCAGAAAGTTTGATTTTATAGATGTTGTTTTTCCTCTTTCCATTAAATAGGATAGTCCCATCTTTCTGACTAACAGCTTTGCATGAATTTTGATTGAAGATTATATCATAACCGTTATCACTTAATTGACTTATGGATAACAGGTTATGCATTAATCCATCAACTAATAAAACATTACTTATAGAGGGAAGGTTTCCATTACCTACTGTTCCAGAGCCAATGATCTTTCCTCTCTGATTGCCTCCAAAGCCTACGTGGCCTCCAGGCTTAAGTTCCAGGCTTTGGAACATATGCCTTCTTCCCGTCATGTGTCGTGAGCAGCCAGAGTCCAGGTACCATGATTGGTGTTTTTGCTTTGCTGCTAAAGATATCTGCCACATGTATTATTATATCCTTAGGTACCCACATTTTCTTGGGTCCTGATTTGTTAGTTTTACCAAAACTCTGGTTGAATTTTGGTTTGACAGAGTAATCACTACTTGTATATTTTATGTCATGTGTGTGCCCATATATAAAGTGTGAATCAAGTGGAGTATGTTTTATAACTAAA
Source organism: Vicia faba (assembly GCA_948472305.1). NCBI lineage: Eukaryota > Viridiplantae > Streptophyta > Magnoliopsida > Fabales > Fabaceae > Vicia > Vicia faba. Next base: position 453,292,356 of record OX451739.1, on the reverse strand, counting down.
TCCATGGAATTTTTTGGTGTAGGTACCTTACCTTGATATCCTATCCCTTTTCTGCCATTTCTGCTAACTCCATAGATCATTGAAGCCATTTTGCTTCTGTCTATGTTTTTAGCTAGAAACTTCTGAAAGTTGTGATCATACTCCTTGATGATCTCATCAGCATTGCTGGGAGTTTTAGGGATTGTTTCCTTCTGAGAGTTTTGCAATTGGTTTTCTAATTTTGAAATTTTATCTTTTAACTCAGAATTCTCCAATTTGAGACTCTCAGTCTTATCAGAGTCAGAAGCAAGATTCCTTTTCAGGTTTCTGAATTTGACTCTGATCTGCTGATATCTTTCCAGAATTTCATTAAGGCTTTCAGCTAGTTCAGCCTTAGTAAAGTTTATAGTAAAGTCAGGGAATACCTCTTCTGTATCTGATTCAGAGTCTGACTCAGAAGCTTCACTGCCTTCTGTTATGTTTGCCATGAGAGCTATGTTTGCTCTTTCATCATCTGATTATGAGTCAGCTTCAGATGTGTCAGAATCATCCCATGTAGTCATGAGACTTTTCTTCTTTTCCCTGCCAAACTTCTTTTTGGGCTTCTCCTTCTGAAGCTTTGGGCAATCACTTTTGTAGTGCCCTTGCTCGTTACATTCATAGCAGATGATGTCTTTGTTGTTTGGCTTTCTGTTTCCTGAAGAACCTTCAGATCTTCTGTGTCCAGAGGAGGATTGTGACCTTCTGTATCTGGAGGAAGATTCATTCTGATTTTCTGATCTTCTGGGATTCCTGAACTTCCTTTGCCTCTGCTTCCACAATTGGTTCACCCTTCTGGATAGGAGAGATAGTTCATCTTCTTCTGATGAGGACCCATCAGAGGTTTCTTCCACAACCTGCAAAACTTTGGATTCAGATTTTTTCTTAGATTTTAAAGCTAATGGCTTACCTTGCTTTTGCGGTTCATCTGCTTCTAGCTCTATCTCGTGACTTCTGAGGGAGCTGACAAGTTCCTCCAGAGAGATTTTGTTGAGATCCTTGGCTAGCTTAAGCGTTGTGACCATTGGCCTCCATTGTTTTGGCAAGCTTCTGATGATCTTCTTAACGTGATCAACAGTGGAATACCCTTTGTCAAGAACTTTTAGACCAGCAACAAGAATTTGAAATCTTGAAAACATAGTTTCTATTGATTCACTCTCTTCCATCTTGAATGCCTCATACTTCTGAATGAGTGCAAGGGCTTCGGTTTCTTTGACTTGAATATTTCCTTCATGCGTCATTCTCAGAGAGTCAAACATATTCTTGGCAGTTTCTCTGTTTGATATCTTTTCATATTCTGAATAAGAGATGGCGCTGAGAAGAATTGTTCTGGCCTTGTGATGATTTCTGAACTCACGCTTTTGCTGATCAGACATCATTTTCCTGTCAATTTTCTGACCACGTCCATCCACTGGGTGTGTGTATCCATCAGTCACCATGTCCCACAGATCAGCATCATGGGCCAGAAAGAAACTCTCAATTCTGTCTTTCCAGTAGTCAAAGTTCTCTCCATCAAAGACTGGAGGTTTGCCACTGAATCTGTCCCTTTCTTCATTGTTGTCATTGCTAATGTTTTGACTTGGTCCTGCCATTGTGTTTTTCTGACGCTGGATCTTGTACTGACACGGTTAAGTGTTATAAGCTCAGAACCAGGCGCTCTGATGCCAATTGAAGATGTGAAAAACACAAGAAGGGGGGGGGGGGGAGGGGTTGAATTGAAAAACTTGGATTAAATAATAAACAGCTTTAAGACACAGTATTTTTATCCTGGTTCGTTTGATCTCAAACTACTCCAGTCCACCCGTCAAGGTGATTTCGCCTCTCTCTAACGAGGTCTTAATCCACTATTCTCAAAGAATTACAACAGCTACTTTAACAACTGTTAAAGTCTTCTTGAGTATAACCATAAATCGGTTTATCTCAAAGAAATCTTTTACAAGAAATGAACAAGAATGTGTTGTTGTTTTCTAACAAAACAGTATATCACAACTGTGATAGTTACACAAATTAAGCTTGAAATAAAATGAATTTGCTAAAGCTTTTGAATATGCGTGGTTTGGAAGGCTTGGCAAATTGTGTGAGTGCATGCGTACTTATTTTCTCAAGCAGACTTGTTTATATAGGCAAGGCAAATATACGTTGTCCATAAAGCAAGTTTAATGATAATAACGCACTTTCCTTTTGAAGAAGATCTTGTCTGAAGAAAGCCGTTAGCATTTAATTATGTCTTGAATAATTAATAACGCTTCAGAGTCTTCTTTGCTTTAACTTAAGATAACGCTTCAGAGGTTGATGCCTTGGTAAAGATGTCTTTGATCAGAGTCAGAGTGTATTTGTTTATGCATAAATTCTGGTCATCAAACTTCAGCGTATAATCTGGTAGCTTCAGCGTGTAGCACATATTACTGATCTTCTGATGCTGATTCCATCAGAACTTCTGTATATATAAAACATAATTTTAAGAAGCATATTTGTTATATATATATATATATATATATATATATATATATATATATATATATATATATATATATATATATATATATCTTTGAATTTATTTATTCTTTGTATTTTGTTATCATCAAAACTCTAATCAAGAATTGTAGAATCAAACTATGTTCTAACACAGGCCTTGTGATCACAGGAGTTAAAGATACCGCTTTGGTCGCCGCTATTTCCTCATAGACTTCTTCAAAATGTTGGAAAGGGGTCTCTATGAATTCTCCATCTAACTCCATATAACGGAAGGAATTCAGATGACTAATCATATATTCCTCTTCCCCATGGACAATTATGATTTTCCCTTAGACGGGGTACTTGAGCATTTGATGCAAGGTGGAAGTGACTGCACTGACATTGTGAATCCAGGGACGTCCCAACATACAAGAGTAGGAAGGAAGGATGTCCATTACGTAAAATGTTGAATTGAACGTCTGGGTACCCACTTTGATCGGGATGTTCACCTCTCCATGGACCATCCTTTTAGAGCCGTCAAACGCTCTCACAATTATATTACTGGGTTTTAGGGTCAGCCCCTCACAATCCAATCTATCCAAGGCTTTCTTTGGCAAGAAGTTTAAAAACGATCCGGTATCAACCAAAACATGGGCTAGGGTGGTTCCCCTACACTCCACCGAGACATGTAGTGCGTTGTTATGTTTTCTCCCTTTGGAGGTCAAGTCGGCATCGGAGAAACCCAGGCCATTGTCAGCTGTTAAACTGGCTACACACTCTTGGAATTGACCAGTCGAAGTCTCTTACGGCACGTGTGTTGTCTTCAAAAACATGACCAAAGCTTTAGCATGCGCCTCAGAGCACAACAGCAAGGCTAACATAGAGATTTTGGAAGGGGTCTGCCCCAGTTGTTCTACCACATCATAATCACTTTTCTTAATGATCCTCAGGATTTCTTCCATCTCCCTCTTGGGTGTCTCAGGAATAACAAGTGACTGAGCCTTCATCAATACAGGCTCCTCTTGAACATTCTTTCCTTTATTCTCAACAACGGAAGTAGGGATAGGAATTGTATTGCCATTGTTGGCGGGTACACTTGCGGGTGTAAGTACTGGTACAGCTGTAATCTTCGGAATGGGTCCAGAGACTGCCTTTGGTGGCGCAATCTCTGGAGAGGAAATTCTTCCACTACGAGTAATTTTTCTTGGGCCAGCAATGTTACTGATGTCAGAATTGTCTTCTTTAGAGCTCTCGTCTTCGGCTGTCTGTTCAATCTGTTTGACACCATGGTAGTAGATTTCTCCACCATAGTTCCATGGTACCATTTTATCTGATTTGTATGGGGCTGGCCCGGGCATTGTTATCTTCAACGAAGTAGTCATAGGAGCGGATGTAATCCTAACGGGTTTTTTAGGAACCCTGGAAGGATTGGCGTATATGGTTATTATTGAAACTTCTGAAACTGGAATGGGTGAAATAGGAGCTTTCTCAAACAAAATTTCCTGGTTATCAATCAGTTGTTGGATTCCTTTCTTCAATAGAGGACAGTCAAATGAGGAGGATAGGCAAATACGGCAATCTTTGTCACAACCTGGGAACACCCCAGCTTTTAAAAAATTCAACTTGATGGTTAGGAGAGGAGTTAATAGTTCATCCACAATAAAAACAAATAGATCTTCTTCCACAACACTAGCATTGTGTTCATGCCTAGGCATTGGAGCGGAGATAACATTTGGTTTTTCAGGAGCTTCAAATTCAACTTCCTTTGCGTCGATCAGATCTTGAATCTTGTTCTTCAGAGCCCAACAGTTGTTGGTGTCGTGCCCTGGACTTTCTGAATGGTAAGCGTACCTGGCATTCGGGTGGTAGTGTGGAGATGAAGTATTGGGATTTTTAGGGGCCTCTTTTAGCATGGCCAAATTCAACTTCAAGAGATGCGGTAGGACTTGAGCAGGAGTCATGTTTATCTTGGTGAATTGCCTTGCAGGCCTTTCCACCCTTTGCTGGTTATTCCTCGAGTGATCATTTCTAGGCTGATTGTTTCTCGGTTGGTCTGATGCAGACTTTTGAATCATAACGGCCCCCATAGTTGGTCGTCATTCGGTTCTTCCCTGATTCCTCTGTGCATAGACATCAGACACTTCCTTCTTTCCGGAGAAGGGCTTTTTTACAGCAGAAGAGGTAGACGCGTCTTTCTAAATTTTCCCACTTCTTATACCGGCTTCTATCCTCTCGCCAGTTAAAATCAACTCAGTGAAACCTGCAGAGGAGCTTCCAATTAGGTGATTAAATAAAGGACCTGACAGAGTCCCCAAGAACATGTCCACTAGCTCCCTTTCAGATAATGGTGGTTGCACCCTTCCGGCTAAATCCCTCCACTTTTGGGTGTAGTCTTTGAAGCCTTCATTGGACACCATAGCCATACCCTGGAGTTGAGTAGGGGTTGGTGCCAAGTCGGTGTTGTATTGATACTGTTTATAGAAGGCGGCTACCAAGTATTCCCAATTATGCACATCAGACCTTTCCAACTGGTAGAACCAATCCAGCTGCGTCCCCAATAAACTGTCTTGGAAAAAGTGGACCCATAAATCTTTGTCAACAGAATGTGGTTGAATTTTCCTAACATAAGATCGTAGGTGCATCTTTGGGCAAGACACCCCATCGTACTTGGAAAATAGTGGCACTTTAAACTTCGAAGGGATTACTATTCCAGATACCAACCCTAACTCTTCAAAGTCCAGCCCCGATACTCTTTGTATCTCCATAGCAGCTAGACGCTCTTCCAGATTTTTGTATTTGTCATCGGCCGGAGGGTATTATTGTTCTGAGTAGTCCTCATCTTCCTCTTCTTCATCTTCAGATTCGGATGGTACTGCAGTCTCTTTAGCCTTTCTCTCCCCTTCCTCAGAGGTTGATGGAAAATCCAAGGTCCTTCTGGCTTGACCTTCAAACCTTCTGCCCAAGATAGCCACATCGGCTCGCTTCTTCTTCTTTTTCTCTTTATCTTTCTCTAGCAGAGTTTTGAGCTCCTTCTGCCCCTTGGCCAAGGTTAAGAGTAGCTATTGAAATTGTGAATTCTGAGCTTGTAAGTCTTTGACCGTTTGTTCAATATCCATCTTGCTGAAATAAACAGCAGAGAGATGAGGAAACTTGGTGTGAAGACCTGTTTATGCACATGATGAATGATATGTATTCATGCAATGCATTCAAGGATTCAGAAATTCAAATTTTTTTTAAACAAAAAAAGAAACATAAGTCATATTAATAAGATAGAATTGTTAATACATCAATGCCCCTTGAGCAAAATAATACAAAATTCTAAGGTAAAAAGACGTTGCGCATCCTCTTTGGTGCAATGTAGGTGTTGAGAGTCTGCTCTTCATGAAGTAGACGAGTGAGTTCCAAAAACTTCTTCTCGCTTGCGTAGAATTGGGCTTCAAAAGTATCGCGTTCTCCCTTGAGCTGTATCCAACTCCTTTGTAAGTCTTCGAGTGATGTTGGCATGTCAGGATGTAGGATGGTGTATGGAACCTCTCCTTCCTTAACAGGCTCTATAATCACAGGGAGAATGGAGGGGTAAGGCATCATAAGGCTTTGGGCGTGGGTTCGTACCCACTTGAGGTAAGGATCAAGGGGGATGGAATTCTTGTGTCCCAAGGTCTTACCGTCTACCTTGTTTGGCATCCTCCAATCTCTGATGAACCTTTGACGAAGTCCTTGATTGTCGTTGTCGAAGTCGAAAACCAAGTCTGGAATCAGCATATCATATGGGTCATCCCTTTGGGCATAACCAAACTGTCTCAGAGCCAAACAGGGGTTGTAGGTGATGCCTCCCCTAATTTCCAAGTAGAGGGACATTAGGGAATTCCCCACAACGGTCAACGATAATAACATTGTCTTTAGATCGAGAACACCAATGAATATCTGAATGTGTAAGAGTCATCAATCGTTGTGACCACCTCAAACCTTGCTCATTCTTCAAGACTGATTGGGGAAGATGAGAAATAAACCATCTTGCCAGTAGAGGAGTGCAACACATGAGAACACCTCTTTTCCTCATTGTTCGAGTGTGAAAAGAGTGCAAGATATCCCCAAGCAATGTAGGCACCGGGTTGCGAGACATGAAGATTTTGACAGCACTTACATCTATGAGTTGGTCAGGGTTAGGGAACAAGACCATCCCATAGATGAGAAGAGCTACAATCTCCTCAAAAGCTTGTAAGTCCAAGGAGTTCCAGCAGCTTTGGGCCTTCTCAAACAAGAACTTTTCCAAGAAGCCTTTGACACCACTTCTAGTTTCCCAATGTGTTGTGACATCAGATGAGTGCAAGTGTAGGGCTTGAGCAATCTCTTCTGGATTTAGATCTCTTTCCGTACCGTTTAAAGGTAGTTGGTTGAGAATAGGAATCCTCAAGAGTTGAGAAAATTCCTCCAAAGTAGGCACAAGCTGGTAGTCAGGAAATGTGAAGCAATGATGCAAAGGGTCAAAGAACTGGAAAATAACTTTCATCATGTCTTCCTCTGTGTTGGAAGTGACTAAGTTGAGAAGACGACCATGCCTCTCGGTGAATGGAGAATTCTCAGGAATCCTTGAAGCTAGCTCCTTGAGTTGTGGAGGAATTCTTACAAGGTTGACTTGGATAGTTTTCCTGCGAAGTGAATCTATAACCTACAAAACAGGAACAAAGATGAAATTCCAAAATCCTTGAAATGGTTAGTGGATGCATATGATGCTTCATGATGTTCATGTTGTTATGCACAAGTATATATGTACAAACAAGTCACACAAGTTCCTAGTTTAGGATTGCATGGGGTTTCATAGGTAAATACCCTCTTGAACTTTAGTTGGCTCAACCTGTCCTAGAAATAGTAATCGGGTTCTAAGGAGCTCAATATCATTGGATTGTTTCCTTGTTCATTGTTTCAATTCAGCCTTTTTACTGGCGACCGAAATATTCCAAGGAATCAACCCTCAATGAGTGTAGTATCGAGTATCTACCAACTTCGGACTGCACTAAAGTCGGTCATCTCACTACATCCTAAAAGGCCAAGTTGGTCAAGTAAAGGTTCTAGAAGTTCGTTAGTGCTTCACGACATCACTCAGCGGCTCCGTATTCTCTTTGATTGACTCAAAGGCTACCGGTACCCATAAATATGTCACACTAACATAGTTATTGCTTAGACCGTGTCGGTATACCCCGCACAGTTTCCACAACGTATTGCTATTTACCTATGAATGTTTCCCAAATCCGGGTAGAGGATTCAAACCCAAACAATAGAACCAAAGTGTAAAGCAAACAAGTCAAGAAATTTGTAAGAAAATAAAGGTGATTTAAACCCTAAGGTAATCCCACTTTTATAATAATCCCCAGCAGAGTCGTCAGTTCTGTGATACGGTGGGAGAACTGACTTGAGGTTTTGCGTTTCATCGCAAATGTTTCGGTTTAGCAAGAGTTGCCACCAACTTTTATTTTATCCAAAAGGAAAGGTAAAAAAGCACGGGAAAGACCTTTGAGATGTTTTCTTGAGTTCGGGGGGTAGATTATGAAAAGGGAAGGTGCTAGCACCCTTTTCATCCATGGTTTTCCATGGGCTCTTAGTTACTTGTTTAGATCACTTGCTTTGCTTTGACAATGGTTTGAAATGGTGCTTTGTGTGGTTTTGAAAGTATTTTGAAAAGAGGTCTTTGTTTAGGCAATCTTTGTAATGATTCTTGTTTGTAAGAATGTATACAAAGTTGTTTGTCTTTTGAAAAGTGTTTCAATGTTTTTGAAAGTTGTTTGGAAATGTTTTGAAATGTGTGTGTTTGTTTGAAAATAGCAAGGATTGTTTGCAAATTGATCAAGTAACTAGAAGCATATCTACCTACTCAAAAGTCTTTCTTGTACATTTTTATTCCTTTGACATTGTTGATTTACCATTGATTTGGTAAACAACCCTATCTTTGGATGTTAAACAGGACGGGCGTGGGTCATCGTATAACCATGATAGCAATGTTGCTAGGTATCTTAGCTTATTTGAGGGACCAATATCATTTGTATAGGAAACCTTTTGATAGCGTCATCGAGGGACTATGATCTTATTTGTTTATATTGTTTTGCCAATATACCTAGCATGAATACCATGGCCAATTAAATTAGGAAACCAAGTGGGTGAAACCCTAGGGGTGCTTGTGTGCAATGTGTTGTCATTTTTCATGCATTTTGTTTGTCTTGTATTAGGTCTTGTATTTGTTTGATTTTTTTGTCTTATCATACAAACCCTAGTTTTTACAAAACATGTATAATGCGATAAATTGCGTAAAATAAATCTACGCTATTACAACAATATTATGGGAGGGGGGATACAAGTTTTGAATGGGGGATATTGCTCAAAATAAAACCCTAAAAATTATTACAACCCAATTGAATTATTACAAAAATAAATAAATAAACAAGTATTAAAAATGCAATAAAATGTAAACATGCAAAATGTTTTTTTTTTGTATTTATTTTATATATGTAAAAATAAAATTATTTAAGTCCTAAAAATAAGAAAAATAATATTATTATTTTTGAAAGGGGAAACCCTAGTTTTTTGGTTTAAAAGAAAATTATTTTTTCTATTATTTATTTTATTCATTTATGTACAAGAAAAACATTAACAACATTATGTACAAATATTAAAAAAATAAAATATGTACGAAAATAATATTTTATGTGTGAAAAATAATAAAATAAAAATGTATGGTATTTTTAAATGTATTTACTATTTATTTAAGAAAATAAAGTTCTATTTATTTATAAATTATTTTTTATGCCAAAAAATAAGATAAAAAATAAAATAAAATACAAAAAATAAAGAAAATATTTTTCATGATTTTTTGATGTTCAGAAAAAATATTAAAATCAATAAACATAAAAAATATGAGAAAATATAAAAAATAAACAAAATAAGCAAAGGGGGGTACATATAGGAATATGGGGGGTGTGAAAAACAACAGGCCCAAGGCGCCTGGCCCAGGAACTTCATCTTCATCCCTGTCCTTGGCTTCTTCGCGCGTGTTCTGTTTACAATCATGTATCTTGCTCTAGCTTGCATAAAATCAAAAACTCATAACACAAAAAATGTAGCTTATGATCTCACAATTCCAGTGATATAAAAAACATAACCTAACTCTCAAGGATCATGGAGAATTTAATCACCCCTAATTTCTGACCTAGTTTTTTCATGAACTTCAAGCTTCAAATTCTCACTACTTAGTTAATATAAATGACAACTATGCATATGTACAACTTTAGCAAGTTAAAGACTACATTTTTGCTTCACAAATCAAAGCTTAAGGATTCCTAAATAGAGAGATAGAACTTTGAAAAATACCTTGTTCAACTGAGTTTGGATATGGCAATGTGGGGACTTTGAGTGAGGCCTGAAGATCGTGTGAGCTTCCTTGAAGTTCCCTCAAGCTTTTCCAATGCTCAGCTTGCCTTGAGGATGCTTGAAACTCCTTGTAGAAGTCAACCTGCAACCTTCAAAAATGAAAATGGTGATGGCTAAAACAGGGCACACAGTTGCCGTGCAATGGCTTGGATAGTTTAGGTAGGATGTATGGAAGATGTTTGAAGTGTTACAAAGCAAAATGCACGAGCCAATATTGAGATGGATGGTATTTTGCAGAAGTTGCCCTGTTTGGGCAGAAAAATGTGTTTTCTGTGCTTGGGGAGGTTTGGGATCTTTTTCTTTCGTGCTTAGGCTTGTAACAAGTTTGTGAAGTTGTTTAGAATGAAGCCAAGTCTTCTCTTTATCAGATTGACAAGTTATCTTGACTTTTGCCAATTTGCTTGCTTTTGAAGAAAGTTGAAATGACTTATGCCAAAGGCCTGTACAGGTTTTCTTGCTAGCTGCATAGAGTTGGTACAAATTTCTTGTTATCTGTGGAAAATGCCTGCATCCAAGGAACAAGTCCAAGGCTCAAGGTTGATAAAGTGGAAAAGGCTTGCTTTATCAAAATGGTATTGTGAACTTTATGCCATTTATGGATTAATCTTTTGTACAATGCTCCAAAGATCAAAATAAAGCCATTATCAATTGAGTTAGCATTCAATTATGGAGTGTAGAAGGGATTAGGACCTGTAATGAAAGGTACAAGCATGCTAGGAACTGATTTGCAAGTTGAAGCATTGTAAACATGGCTTGAACAAAAGTGACAAATTTCCATTTTCTCTTCTTTGATTCTCCCTAACCACAAATGATCTTGGAGTGTTCTTGGACATTTTAGAAATCTTGTAACATGCTCTACAATACATCTCTGAAATGAATTTTGAGATACCTCTTGGAACTAGGTGAAAAATTCCCATGAAGTTAGGTCAAAAACCTGCCTAAATTAGGGCAAATTTTCACTAAGTTAAAAAGTTTATGGACCCCTATTCACAAAATCATAACTTGAGATCCAAACATCTTTTGGGAAAACTTTGTGAATCAGAGTTGTATATTTCATGGAGGACTACAACTTTCATGTTGGAAGTTTTCTTTGAATCCAAATGCATCATAGTGAAAAAGTTGGGAAAAGTTGGGAAAAAATAAGAAATTTTCCATACTTAGAAAAATTCTAAGTTATGAAAAATTTCAAATTAAAAACTCTAATTTGCAATTTTAGGTTTCTTGGTCAACAAGTTTCACATTTTGACATATCTTGATGAATTATGACCCTTGGCACTTGATTTTGAACAAAAAGTCAAAGTTTGACTTTTCAGTGTACAGTTGACTTTTGATCAGTTGACTGCAAAATTCATCTATCAATCCTATGCATTTGAGATATTTTGAACCATGTGATTAGGTAAAGATGATTTCATTGAGTCCTTGAAATCATGCTTGAACCCAATTGGCCATTGGCTAGGTTAAAAATCAGAAATTGCCCTTTCTCAGTCAAAACCCTAATTTTGACCATTTTGCCCTTTTGATGATCTAATCAAATTTCTTGAGGAGTTATGGTCCAAACTTGATCAAACGGTTGATAGGAGCCTAGAATGTTCTTGTGGATCAAAAATTATGAAGTTTGACTGTAAATTGGCCATGGTTGACTTTTTCCCAATACAGCTGATTTTTAGGTCAACTGCCCAATTGATTGGGCAAAAATGTGATTCAAGGATTGAAACTTGGTATGAGCAATCTTAGGGGTCCAAGATGGTATATGAAAGTCACATGAATCATTGATGGTCCAAAAATCCTTGTGCAAACTCAAACCCTAATTTCAGGTCATCAGTGCAAGGGGATGTCTTGAGCTGAGAAAACCCTAATCTTGTCTTGAGTCCAAGAAGTCTTGTGAGGAAAATCTTGATAAATGAGAGGGAAAATTTTGGGGTATAATAGTTTCCATTGGAGATTCCTGTTTTGTTATTTGAGGAGAAATCTGTTGGGGGATATTGAAAACTCTGTGGGGAGCATGTTTATTCCTGCTTGGGAAAAGAGTTTAGGAGTCTTAGTCGTCCGTTGCTCTACTGGGGAGTCGAAGTTGAACTGATATCTGGTCGGGTCCAATTTTCGTAGTAACTTGTTGGGGCTTGTAGAGTAGTCTACTATGGAAGAGGAGTTGTGGTCCTTTGATTTGTAGTAGTCGGAAAGGTTACCTCAAGCTGGGGAATCTTGTCGTTTGTTGGGGAAATAAACCCTGTTGTAGGTCTGCTGGAGAGGTGATGAACTTGTTGGGGAAGTCCTCGTGGATTCTTGAAGTTGTCTCAGCTGGGGAAAGGTTTTCAGAGATTTAAACTTTGGTTGGGGAATCATCCAATGAGAAGGATTTTGGGGAGACTTGTCATTGCTCCTAGCAGCAAATGTTTGTGGTTTTGCCAAAAATGTTTGGTTGTACGTAACCCTTTATTGAGGTTGACATTCAATGCCCCAAGTGACGCAGATGGAGGTTTGCCCCTGGTTACTCTACACTTTGAGAGATTTCTTGAAATCTTGACTGGACTGCCCTAGGTGTGCTGGATAGTGACATGTCATGTCCCCTTGTTGATAGGAGATTTGTCGTTGGAAGTGTCATCCCGCTTGAATTGATTTTGTTCACTGAGAGAGCTTACGTTCACTGTATATTCGTTGTGTGAATTTCTCTGCTGTTAAACAAATAGCCAAATGCAAACAGTGATATTCAAGTAATGCAAAGTTTACGCTTGTCTTAAAGTTTTGAAAAATGCATTTTTAGCAAGTAAAGAAGTTTTGCAAGAAAAATTCAACTCAGGATTTTGAGTAAAGCCTTACAGGAGTCAGGATACCTTTTTGTAACAGTGTGCTTTCGAACTAACCCATGCTTCAATTAGGACTTTTGAAGGGTTGTAACGTGGCTTGGTTCACGGTTTAAGAAACAAAGGATAAAGGCTCAAAGTGTATTTGTACCCACCCATTCTTCGTGATGTTCTTCAGTCCTAAACTCAGTTAATTGTGACTCCAATTGAGTCTGGAATGACATTTTAGTGATGGTTCAAACAAGTTAATGTTGTTGGAAGGCAGTCATTTTTGAAATATTTTTTCATGTTGTTGAGTATTTGTAGTGACCTCTTTCTTTTGATTTGTTATCCCCTAATTTTTGCCATATTGTTCCTGTTTTGAGATTACAGTTAGCGGGATGCCCCAGTTTTCTTAAGTCTCCCGTTGTAGATTTTGACTTAGTGGGCTTTTCTTTTTGAGAGATAATGACTACCTATGTGATAGGGAACCATCACTGTCTTTTTATTCCAGAGGAATGTTTCTTGATGTCATTCGTTGTATTATGAGATGAGAGTTTGCGGCTAAATGCGCGTTTGAATTAATTGAGAGACTACCCTGCCCCAAGTTTTGATTAAAGGTTTCAATTTGTATACAGAAAACTTATACTTCTTTGGCTCGAAGGGGTTGACTAGGGATTATCTTCCTTATAACTCCAGTGTTTAGGATTTGAAAGAACGCCTGTACATCGTCAGCAAGGTCTGTCCAAAAGCATATTGTATGAGATTATGGCATTGTTTTCGTCATCCTCCCTCTAAAGGCTTGTAACTTTTAGCAAGAGTTAAATGTCATAAGAAGAATAAAAATCATAGTTTAAATGTAATGAAAATGAAATAATTCAAGACAAACATATGCAATGCATTAATGAAACAAAGTTTGACATTAATAGATAATTGTTTGAATAACAAAAGAAATTACAATTGAAAATTCAAAATGAACAGAAGCCTCTTTGTCTGAACTTGTCACTTTAGATGGTGAGCCTTTGAAGGATGACAGAAGAACTCAGTCTGACCATCTTGTGTGAACTCCAGCATTCCTTTGTCGATCAGGTTTTGAATCTTATACTTCAATGCCCAACAATAATTTGTATCATGCCCAGGGCTATCAGAATGATAAGCACACCTTGCCTCCAGTTTGTAGTTAGGAGAGGAAGTCTTCGGGCTCGGATGAGGGTTTATCACCGTAATCAGATTCATCCTCAACATGTGTTGTAATGCTTGTGACAATGGCATGTTGATTTAGGTGAAGTTCCTTTGAGGTCTTTCCACCCTTGGCTGATTTTCAATTTGATGTTGACGAAGTCATTGTTGGGCTCGCGACGTGGCAGCAAATTGGAATGGTTTGTTTTCCCTTGAACCAGCTTCTTGTCTTATGGGAGGCTGAACGATGATTTGATCCTTAATTATAGTTTTTTGCCTCATTTGGTTACATTCGTCATGACGAAGCTTGTTGATGAGGGTCCTTAGCTCTTCTTGTCCTCGAGCCAAGTTTTTGATGAGAGCCATCTGGCCCACCAGTTGTCCCATCATCTGGATTTTCATTATGGCTATCTCGGTTTGTAGCCGTTCCAAATGGTAATTTTTGTTGTCATCAGGATTCCCCATGGTCAAGCCCCTGGTGAGGAGCGCCTTGACCTCTTCTTGTCCCTTGGATAGGTTCAAGAACATCTCTTGAAGTTGAGCGTTTTGAGCCAGGATGTCTTTGATAGTCTGCTCTAGAGCCATCTCTATTGAAATAAACAGTAGGAAGATAAGGAAACATGTATGGGAGAAACCTGTCATGATATGATGCATGATATATGGATGCATGTTTTCAAGGATCTCGCGGAGTAAACACAAGAAACAGTTAGAAGTTGAACTTTGATCAACATCTTTGATTGGAGAGCTTTGTATCGGTGGATGTCTTTCCACAAGAATCAAGCTCACCATGTCAAGTGGGTCATAGCCCTTGACTCAAGTTTGTTGTACTTGATCTTTGACGGTGTTTGATTATAGGAAAATAAATCCCCCTGCCCCTTGATAGACGTCTGGTTCATTGTGAACCTGCATCAAAGACCCTCGAGATCCTTGAAATGGTTATTGAAAATGCTATGGTATGATGTTATGATGTTATGTACAGATATGCGAGGTAAGCAAGTTTATATACAAATAATCATATTCACACAAAGCAAACAAGTCCTTAGTTTTAGGCTTGCATGGAGTTTGTAGGTAAGTATCCTCTTGAAGTTTAGTTGGCTCAACCTGTCTTAGTTAATAGTAACTGGGTTCTAAAGGATCTCAATATCACTGACCTTTCCCACAAGCTTCGTTCAATAAGCAATTGACTCACAACCGAACAAAACTCAGGGGTCAAGTCTTAATGAGTGTAGCATCGAGTATCAACCAATTTTCAGCTCTACACTGAAACCGGTCATCTCACTATGACCTAATGGCCAAGTTGGTCAAGTAAGGTTCTAAGGTCAGTTGATGCTTCACGACACCACGTGGCAGCCCCGTACTCTCCTTGATTCAACTCAAGGGTTACCGGTACCAACCAAAGTGCCACATCAACGTAGCTACTGCTTCAACCATGTCGATATACCCCGCACAGTTCCCTCGCAGTCTATTGCTACTTACCTAAAAGGTGTCCCCAAATCCGGGTGTAGGATTTAAAACAAACCCAAACAAGGAACAAAAATGTAAAGCAAACAAATCAAACAATGTAAGCAAGTAAAGGTGATCTAACCCTAAGGTAACCCCACTTTTAAATTCCCCAATAGAGTTGCCAGTTCTGTGATACGGTGGGAGAACTGACTTGAGGTTTTGCATTTGTGTTCGAAAATGTTGCGGTTTAGCAAGAGTCGCCACCGACTTTTCTTTTATCCAAAAGGAAAGGTGAAAAAGCATAGGAAAGACCTTTGAGATGTTTTCTTGAGTTCGGGGTGTAGATTATGAAAAGGGAAGGTATTAGCACCCTTTTCATCCATGGTTTTCCATGGGCTCTTAGTTACTTGCTAGATCACTTGCTTTTGTTTGAATGTGTGCTTGTGATGTGATTTTTGAAAGTATTTTGAAAATGGAACTTCGTAATGGTTCTCGTTTCTATAAGAACGCCTACAAAGTGTTTGTTTCGAAAATAGTCCAAAAGTGTGTTTGTGAGATGTGTTTTTGAAAGTATTTTGAAAATGGAACTTCGTAATGGTTCTCGTTTCTATAAGAACGCCTACAAAAAGTTTGTTTCGAAAATAGTTCAAAGATGAGAGTGTGGGTGTATAAAAATGTTTTTGTTGTGAGCAAGCGAGTAACTAAGAACGAATCTATCTACTCAAAAGGTATTAGATGTATTTTTCCTCCTCCTTTAAATGTTGCTATCTTACCATTGTTTTGGTAAGAAGCCCGATCGTTGGATGTGAAGGGACGGGCGTTGGGACGTTTGTATAGTCATAATAGGCAACATATGGGACGTTTTAGCAATGTTGTTTTAGGGACTAGATCGTTTACCGAAGGCAACATCGAGGGTCATCGAGGGACTACGATCTTTTATCGAGGGTCTTTGCTAAAACGCCCATGCTCGAGGGACATGACTATTTTCCAATAGGCAACAAGTGGAATTACCCTAAGGGTGCATGTGTGCAAAGTGTGTTTGATTGCATGCATTTTGTCTTGATTAGAGGTTGTCTACTTGTTGGTTTTATCTTGCCATACACGCTTATTATTAACATTTGTACAAAAGTAATAAAAAGTGCAAAAAATAATTCCTATACTATTACAACCATATTGAAGTGCATAAAAATGTAAAGGAAAAAACAAGATAAAAAGAAGTAAAAAAGAGATCCTTCGACTCAAGCAAAAGCACCCTTCGACTTGCATTTTGTTGGCCTCCTTCGATTGGGGCTAGCACCAGTGAGGTCATGGCCTTCGATTGGGCTGGAAGTCAGTGTATGGCGAAGCCTTCTGGTTCTGCCTTGTTACCTTCTTCGACTGGAGGTTGAAAGAAGTGAGGGAATGCCTTTCGACTGAGCCTGGAATCAGTGAAGGCATGTTTTTCGTCTGGGCCTATGAGTTAACATGGTTTTCCTCCTAGTTGTCTCTTTCGTTTGACCTGGAGAAAAAGGGTAGAAGCCAGAAGCTTCGTTTCCTATTTCCTGTTTCTTTCATTTAAAGCATTAAATGGAAACATGGCCTGAGGCCATGCTAGTATTTGTCTTTCAAACAGTTTAATAGTTAAAGCTAGTTCAGGTAAACAGAAAGCAAAACGAAAGGGTTAACTTAAAAAAAACATGTTAAAAGGATGGAAACGAAAGGAACAATGGTATATGCATGCTTGAAACGAACGAAAAGATTATTTACATGTTATTTCATGAAATGAAAGGTTCAAGGGTAAGAGTGACTTACCTTGATAGAGGTTTTGAATGGGTGTGGGACCTTGAGTGGAGGCCCGGGTTTCTGGATTTGAAAGAGGGGGTCAACAGTTGTGCTTGGAATGCTGGATTCGAAGGAAGGAAAGAAACAAGTCTTATGTTTCTTTCCAAACTGGATTCGAAGGATACTGAAGAGTACTTGTTCTTCAGAATCGAAGGAAGTAAGTATGTGATTCTGGGTTTGTTCTCACAAGTGTGGAAGGGACTTGAGAGATTTGTTGTGTTTGAGAAAATTTAGGAGATTCGTTCCTCTGGTCCAAAGATCCTCTCTTGCCTTTGCAAAAAATTCCTCTATTTATAGAGAAAGAATGGACATGTTGTCCAAAGCCAACCTTGCAAAGAAATGATAAAATAATAGGTAACGTGAAAGTACATGTGGGGGGCCTGTTGGCAGTTGAGGTGCAGAAGATGTGACTTATGCTTTTTGGCTTTGCTTGTGCTCAGACCAAATTCAGGTTGAAAGCTTATTTTGTGATAAAAGTACTCTCTATGAAAAGAAAGAGTATGTAGCCTTTAACCGAGAATAGTAGTATCTAAAAGACAAAGTTTAAAACCCTTGTACAAGCCTCTGATTATGTAAAGATTTGGAAGCAACATAGCCTGGAAAACGAGATTTGGTCTTGAGTCGAATGCAAGAGTGAGATCGAAGCAAACCTGTTCGAAGGAAGCCTTTGTCTTAGTCGAAGCTTGTGTTCGAAACAAAGCTTACTCAAAGGAAGCTAATTCCCAGTCGAAGCTTGGATTGAAGTAAACATATCGCCCAGTCGAAAGATCGTGTTCGAAGGAAGCATGTTGCCCAATCGAAGCATGTGGATCGAAACAAACATAAAGGGAGTCATTTCCTTTTAGCATGAGGGGAATTCCTGGCTTCTGAGTCGAAGGGTGTTCCTTCAAGGGAAGCAAGAACTTAGTCAAATCTTGTATGAAGATATCTCTTGGCTCAAACGAAACTGGTGAGAGGCAAAGTCTACAAGAGGACCTTGGTGCAAGTGGATTCGAAGGAGGTTTCAAATCCAAACGAAGGATGTACCCAAGTTGCATTCGAAGGAGGTTTCAAATCCAAACGAAGGATGTACCTAAACTTTCATTTGAAGGAGGCTTAGAGTCAGTTGAAGGGTGCTGAATTGAAGGAGACCTATTTTCCTCCAAATTTGTCAAAATGTTATTTTTATCTGTTTTCTCCATTTTTGATAGTTTCCTTTTAATTTTGGTATTGGAAAATCCCAATGCACTTGTGCAAGCTTAAATCCTGAGAATCTTTATGAGAAAAGCCTTGAGAATTGAGAGGGAAAATTTTGGGGTACAACAACAAGATTTAAAGAAATTTTTGAAGACTGCTCATGTACTATAAAAGATTTTTGCCGATCAATTTAGAAGTTATGTTTCTAGCTTAACAACTAAAATTGGATTAAGTTTACCCGATGCTGAGCTGACTCCGGAGGGGAGTGTAATATGGTGGGAGAACTGACTTGGTTGTTTTTCGTTTGATCGCAAATGTTGCGGATAGCAAGAGTCTCCACCGACTTTTCTTTTATCCAATAAGGAAAGGGTGAAAATAATAGGAAAGACCTTTGAGATATTTTCTTGAGTTCGGGGGGTAGGTTATGTAAAGGGAAGGTGTTAGCACCCTTTTCATCCATAGCTATCTATGGGCTCTTAGTTGCTTGCTAGATCACTTTTGTAATTGCTTTGTTTGAAATGTGTTTTGTGGTGGATTTTGAAAGTATTTTTGAAAAGTGCCTTCGTTTAGGAAAACTTTGTAATGATTCTCGTCTCTATAAGAATGCATAAAATGTGTTGGACTTTTTGAAAATATTCCATGTTTTGAAAGTGTTTGGTGTGTTTGAAAAGATGTTTGTTTTTGAAGATGGATTGTGAGCAAGCAACTAAGAATGTTCTACCTACTCAAAAGTCTTTTGTTCATTTTTCTCTTCCTTTAATATTGCTATCTCACCATTGATTGGTAAGAAGCATTATCTTTGGATGTAAAGAGACGGGTTGGGTCATTGTATAGTCATGAATATCAATGTTGTGAGATATCTTAGCATTTCTCTTGAGGGACTAAGATCATTTGTAAGGCAACATTCGAAGCATCATCGAGGGACTATGATCTTGTATTTTTTATTGTTTTTGCTAAGATGTCTCACATGCATAACATGACCATTTTTCATAAGGCAACAAGTGGAGTTGACCCTAGAGGTGCAAGTGTGCAAGTGCTTGTATTTCATGCTTGATTTTGTCTTGGATTAAGGTTTTCTAAGCATTAATTTTATCTTTCCATACAAACCCTAATTACTAGCATTCATATGAAAGCGATAAATTGCGAAAAGTAAATTTACTATGCTATTACATCATTTGGGGAGGGGGATAAAAATTTACAAATGGGAATTGCAAGAAATTAAACCCTAATTATCTATTACAACCACATTGAATTTGTACAAGAAATGACATGAATATAATGTACAAGGAATACAAAAAGAAATGGATTTTGCTTTGGATTTTTGTTAGGAAAATTGTTTTGACCTAATTAACCTAAGGGGATGTGATTAATAAAAAATAGGAAAAATAATCCTAAGTTAAAAGGAAATCAAATTAATCTTTTTTAGGGTTTTTTATGGAAGGATTTTGGTTAATTAAAATAAATATGAAAATAAAATATTTGTTTTGTGATATTTTTATATATTCATAAAATAGACATTGTAAATAAATAGTGTGCAAAAAAACAACTCAAAAGGAGTTTTTTTGATTGATTGGAAAAATGTTGAAGTTTGTTAAAAAATGAAAACAAACAAGTGATGAAAAATTGTTTTGGTCATGCCAAGGTTTGAACCCAGGTTCTCCCCACGTTTCATTCAGAATAGCCAATACTCAATATGTTATAAAACTGCATGTTAGTTTGGAAAAAATGACAAAATAAATACAAAAGGTCTCGCTGGGCTCAAACCAAGGACCTTCTACATGGCAAGGCTTTAGCGCGCGCTGTTTGTACCACTGGGGTGGTCGTTTCATCCGTTAGTTATACAACTTGCATTAAATATAAAATGAACTCATATCTGAAAATTTGAACATGGCTTCATCTTCTTCTTTCGCACGCGCAGGGATGCATAACTCCATTGTTAAGCTTCAAAAAGCTTCATTTCTCAGCCAAATCAAAAGATGTAAATATCAAACCTGCCTAAAATTTAAATATGAATCTAACCACATAATTTTCAAAAGTTATGGGTCGAAGGTTAGCATGAATTTTATTCAGTGCTAAAACTAAAACCTAATTGATCAGAGAAGAAATTCTCAATGTACAAGCAAATACAATCAAAACTATGGACATGGTCAGCTTCCTAGACATAATATCTACATCTTTTCTTCATAATGTATATACAAATGATGCTTGAATGAAGAGTTCCAAGTTTGAAAAACTTACCTCTTGGAGTGAAATTCGAAGGACTTCTACACGAATTCCAGATATGGTTTGATGATGGATTAAGCTTGCAGGGACCTTCCTTGAGCTAGTCACTACTTTGCTTTAAAAGTCACTGAAGGATTTTGGAGTTGGCTCTTCAAAGTCAGAAATGGCAAACAATGTGGCTTTCGATGCAGATTCTGAGTTCAAGGAGTTTTGAGAAGTTTTGGGAGTGTTCTAAGGCTGGTGTATGGAAGCTTTGTGAATCGAAAGTCCAAAAAAATGCACAAAGGGATTTGAGACTTTGTGTGTAAAGTTGGAATGTGCCAAGCTTTGTGCTTGTGTGCAAGCTCTAAGGTTTGGAGAGTTTTGGGAGTGTTTGAGGATTTTTCAACACACAAGAATCTGATCCCTTTAGCTTACAAATGGCCTCTCTATTTATAGAGAAAAGGTTTGGGAAGTTGAAGTAATTAGACTTGGAAGATAACAAATTATGGTTTGGTTGGAATGCAAATATCAAGTTATGTCAAGTTTTCCATGATCCCAAGATGAAGTACAAAAGTTGTTGGTATAGAGGGGCTACTTTCCATGACTTATGGTGGAGTATAATCAGAAGTAAGAAAGGTATGGGCTCAAGATAAATTTTGTACCAACAAGCTTACTTTTATGGAAAGATCTTTTGGACAATGGCTTAATAACTTGGGTAATATCTTAATTAATTGTGTAAACAATTAATTATGGAGTGAAACACGTGTTTGAGGCCTGCAAAGCAAGATCATGTAGCATGGCCTATGGATTTGATCAATGTTCAAAATTATGTCTTTGATTTGATTCCTTGAATCGAATACTCCGCCCTTTTGTTTTGATCACAACTTTCGACCAAACTCATCAACAAACAAAACAATATTGGTTTCCACCAATTGTATGTTCTTCGAATGGACCACATTCATCTGAATGTACCACTTTGAGTATGCAAGATGATCTCATTGGCATAGTCGAAATGAAAGAATTTCTGGATTGCTTTCCTACTAAACAAACTTCATAAAGTTTTTTCAGGCATCTTAAGACTTGGAATACCAGTAACCACGTCTTGAGTAATCTGTTGATTAAGTTGTCGAAAGTTCAAATGTATAAACTTCAAATGCCACAACCAACTATCCTTATGGTCAAACAATTTGCTCGAAGGAATTCATTGCCCAGTCGAAGCTTGTGGATCGAAGCAGGTTGCTGAAGGAAGCCATTTCCCAGTCGAAGCTTGTGGATCGAAGCAAGCATGAAGATAGACTTGTAATTCGTAGTGTCGAAACTATGTGTGTCGAAGGGTTTAGTATGTGGATCGAAGCAGGTTTAGAGGTGGATCGAAGCAGGTTGCTCAAAGGAAACCATTTCCCAATCAAAGCTTGTGGATCGAAGCAAGCTTGCTCTTCTTCAATTTGTCAAAATATGCCCACCACTCCTTTTTAATCAGTCATGTGGTTCGAGCAACCTGAACCAGATTTTGAATTCGAACTGTTATCTGCAGCTGCACACCCTTTTTTTATCTGCTTTGCCCTCTTGACAGTTTCTTCTTCCTCCTTTCAAGGATTCAGAAGTTCCATCTTTGACCTGATGCTTGAGAGCCCAATATGATCCATGGAAACTATATGGAGCATTAAAAGTCTAATTGTACTTGTCCAAACCCAAACCTTAATTTGAGCCCAGTGTTGAGGAAGTGTCTTGAGCTGACCAAACCTTATGCAATTTTGAGCAATGGAGATTTTTGTGAGAGAATCTTTGAAAAATTGAGAGGGAAAATTTTGGGGTACAACGGGGAGAAATCATAATAGGGCCTTGTATATCTCCATTGAATGCAGGGGTACTACTTTGACTCACGTGTTAGTTGATACTGGTTCTTCTCTAAATGTTTTGCCAAAGGGAGCTCTTGACATACTGGATTGTGAAGGCATTATGCTGAAGCCTAGCAACATCATAGTTCGAGCCTTTGACAGATCTAAAAGAATGGTACATGGAGAAGTGGACCTCCCGATTAAAGTAGGTTCACATATCTTTGAATCCACCTTCTATGTAATGGACATCCATCCAACTTATTCTTGTCTATTAGGACGCCCCTGGATCCATGGGGCCTGCGTTATTACCTCCACCTTGCACCAGAAATTAAAGTATCATGTGAAAGACAAGATTGTCATTGCCTGTGGAGAGGAGGAGTACATGGTCAGCCACCTGAATTCATTCTGATACATGGAGATGGACGGTGAATTCATTGAGACTACCTGTCAAGACTTTGAAATAATTTCCCCTACTGTTGTTGAAGATGTTTCTGCCATTCCAAAGACTGTCAGGGTTCCGCACAAGATGGATTCCTTGAAAGATGCCAAAGCAACTATATAAGAAGGTGGTTGTACTGTTTAGGGTCAGCTTCCTGATATCCCCTACAAATCTGATAAGTTTGGTTTGGGCTTTACATCAGAGGGTCAAAGGGCTTTTCTCCATGCTCGGGATGGAAGACCTTCATTTCGTATCAGCAACAATGGAGTCAACACAATAGAGGATGCTAACACTGATGGTGACTTCGACAACTGGAATTTTCCTACCATTGGAGACGAGCTTAGAAACTGGAAGGCGAGAGACATTATCTCTATCTCCTTTAGTCAGGAGTAATAGATATTTCTGTTTTATCATTTTAAGAAGTTTGGTTATGTAATTTCTTTTAAAATAATGACTTTAAACCTTGTGTATTTCCCGGGGCACAATGGTCCATTCGTTAAGGGTTGTCATTTCATATGTCACATTTTCATTTAATGAAAACATTGGACGTTTTGCATTCAAATTTTGTGCTCTCTGTCTTTCTTTTACTTTATTGCACTTTCAAATAGCTATGTGTTCTTACACACACCCACACACTACATTGGATATACCCATCCACTCTAGATCTCGTTGATAACGATTCTGCTATTACCGCTTATGACTTTGAAAATCTAATCTACCAAGTCGAAGATGGAGGTGGGGAAGATTGTGAGATACCTGGAGAACTTTCCAGACTCTTAATACAAGAAGAAAAAGCTATCCAACCGCATGAAGAGGCGATTGAACTGGTAAACTTGGGTTCAGAGACAGACAAAAAAGAGATCAAGATAGGCGCCAACTTAGATGACAGTGTCAAGAATAGGTTGATTCAAATGTTGCACGACTATATTGAGGTATTTGCTTGGTCATACGAGGACATGGCAGGGCTCGATACTGATATTGTGGTTCACCGTCTGCCTATGAAAGAAGGTTGTTCTCTGATTAAGCAGAAATTTTGTCGCATGCGTCCTGAGATATCAGAGAAGATCAAGGCCGAAGTTATGAAACAATTCAATGCAAGGTTCTTAATAGTGACATCATATCCTCAATGGGTTACTAATGTTGTTCCGGTACTAAATGAAATTCTGGCACAACAAACTCAAATGTTCTATAAGGATGTCGAGACATCTGATCTGACATAACACACAGGTAGGATAAAATAGTATAAAAAATAAAGAACACACCAGAATTATTTACCTAGTTCAATATACAACAACACCTACTATGGGGGCTACCAAGTCAGGAATGAAGTCCACTATCAGCAGTATCAATTTGCAGACCCTACAGCCAACACTCCCGTTGATGATCTACGCACTTAATCACTACCCAATGACCCTTCTACCTAGGTCTTCCATAGATATGGAATATCCCCATTCCACTTCCAATCATCGCAATGATGTCTAGCAGCCAACACCTCAGTCACTGCATCAACGGCCCTTCCCCAAAATTCTGATCACACAGATGGATAATTTGGAAGATACACTTCCATGACAACTTAGCTAAGTCTCCAATCCAAACTCCACTATTTGTTAGCTCTTCTCTTAACTAAGAACACATGATGGAGTTGCTTTAAAGCTTCCTCCAAGAATAATACACCTCTTACCTACGGGATTTGAGGTGAACTTGGTAACCTTCCCACAACCCGGGAGGTTTACCTTGACAAACCCTAGACTTCTACATCTTGAGTTGTGTCTTTTCTAAGTTACAAACCCTTCTATTTATAACCTGTTACCCAACTGGTTTTGGGCCTTTAATCACAGCAAATTAGTTGTAACAAACTGCAGAAACTTCTACCCCAAGAAAGGTCTTCAATATTTACTTTCCTAAATAATCTCCTTATTTAGAAAGTCTTCATTCTCCTTGATTTCTGATTGAATTTTTTGGACCTTTAAATATGTGTAACACCCCAATTCTACCTGGCAGATAATAAGAAAATCAGAGTTCAACATAATTAGGATGCTACATTTTCAACTTAAAATCAAACTTCATTTAATCTCATATAAAACAGATACATAACACTTAATTTGGATGAACCGATAACAGCCTGATTTATTCTTTAAAATCAAACAACTTTTTATTGATAAGCAGCAGAATTTACATACTCAACTTCAATTCACTTAACATCTTTTATTCAACTGAAACAACTTCAAGACAACAATTACTTCATGTAAACAACTTAAAGATTCAACAACAGAAATAAATATCAACAACTAAACATCAAGCGTTCATCCCCCCGAGTGCTACGTATCAGAGCAAAAACACCAACTCGAACTAACGAAGGTAACAACTATTCTTCTTGATTACCTGCACGTTACCAACAGAGGGCAACATTTAAATAGAAGGGTGATATATAGAACCATATAATTGAATGTATGATGATTAATATATCATAATCAATTCATATAAAATCACCATTTCACAACTTATACACAACAACTATTACAACAAAGCATCAACACGACATAACGACTAATTCACAGCTTTTAGATAATACCTGTCACAACAAGTCAACAACATAAAGCAACAACAAATATATCATCACCACAACTCAAGATACAACATCAAATGCGACTCAATTATAATGCACATGCATGTGGTACCATTGGAGCAGAACTCCCAACTTAAAAACGGAACAGAACTCCCATCTTAAAAATGGAGCAGAACTCCCATCTTAAAAATCTGTCAATAAATAGAGGCATCAACAAGGCATAAGCCTTCTTCGCGGTTTGCCGATCCAGTCCATCACAAAGTATGCAAATGTATGTGACTCAATGAATGCATTATCACATACCCACAACAATTATCATCCATCGCAAGGCATAAGCCCACATCACCATTATTACCAGTAAATAGAGGTAATTCATCATCATCTAAAATTCTCTGCAACTTCACATTATCAATAAGAATTCACAAGTACAATCACAACAATATAACATCTCAACATTAGCCATAGGCCTACAATTTTATATTACCAATAAATAGAGGCAGCATAATAACAAAAACAACAACAACAAATATTAACAACAACATAACCACAACTATTCAACTTTGGTAACAAGCCTACAATTTGATTCTTGTCAATAGTTAGAGGCAATGCAACAAAATTAACCTCTTATAACTTCATAATTAGCCATAATAATTGTTCTGTATAATCATTTGGACAACTCGACCAAATCATGCAAATTAATTACCAACTAATCATCCCATTATTTCTACTATGTACTAATGTACTTATTGTCTCTTTGCTAATTGGTTACTACACTGCTATCAAATATGTGTACATCAGTTACTATTGATTTTTCCACCAATATTACTAATCCTGCTATTTGAATGAAATCTGTTATTTACTACTATGAAATATCTCTGCTATATGTAATATTACTTCTCTACTAATTTAGTAAATTTATTGTTCTTATTACTACTAAATTTTTGCATTGTTAACATCTAACCATCACTAAGTGACTCTGCAACTAAAACCATCACTGCTATTTTAATCTCTAAGACTACTACTAATATAACTCTGCTAAGTAATTAAACTATGGTATGTACTTATGTTATGCCTTAATTTACAAACTTGTACCTGAAGCACTAAATTCTTAGAGAAACACCATGTGCCTATCGTCACATTTCTTATGCCTATTGTGATACGGTGGGAGAACTGACTTGGGATGTTTTGCATTTGATCGAAAATGTTGCGGTTAGCAAGAGTCGCCACCGACTTTTCTTTTATCCAAAAGGAAGGCTGAAAAGAAAAGGAAAGACCTTTGAGATTATTTCTTGAGTTCAGGGGGTACATTATGAAAAGGGAAGGTGTTAGCACCCTTTTCATCCATAGTTATATATGGGCTCTTAGTTGCTTGCTAGATCACTTGCTTTTGTTTGAAAATGTTCTTTGTGGTGGTTTTTGAAAGTACTTTGAAAATGCGCCTTCGTTTAGGCAAACTTTGTAATAGTTCTCGTTCGTAAGAACGTATACAAAGTGTTAGACTTTTGAAAATATTTAATGTTTTGAAAGTTTGTTTTTGAAAGTGTTTGGTGTTTGTTTTGAAAATGAGAAAGGATGTTTAATTTAAAAGTGAGCAAGCAACTAGGAACAATCTACCTACTCAAAAGTCTTTGTTCATTTCTTCCTTTCCTTTGATATTACTATCTTACCATTGATTTGGTAAGAAGCCTTATCTTTGGATGTAAAGGGACGGGCGTGGGTCATCGTATAGTCATGATAGCAATGTTGTGAGATGTCTTAGCATTTCTCTTTGAGGAACTAAGATTATTTTGAAAGGCAACATTTGTAGCATCATCGAGGGACTATGATCTTGTATTTTGATTTGTTTTTGCTAAGACATCCCACATGCATAACATGACCATTTTTGTAAGGCAACAAGTGGAATTACCTTTAGGGTGCAAGTGTGCAAGTGTGTTCGACTTACATGCATTGTTTATCTTGAATTAGGGTTTACTAATTATTGATTTTAGTCTTGCCATACAAAACCCTAATTACTAACATTTATATGAAAGCGATAAATTACGGAAATTAAAATTACTATGCTATTACATCATTAGGGGAGGGGGTATACAAATTTACAAATGGGAATTGCAAGAAAATTAAACCTAATTATCTATTACAACCATATTGAATAATGTACAAGAATTATAAATATAATGTACAAGAAGATAAATGGAAAAGAAATGGTTTTTGTTTGGTTTTTGTTAAGGATTTTAACCTAATTAAGAAAAAAAAGATTAATTAAAATTAAATAAAATTAAACTTAAACTAATTAAGAAAAGCAATTAAAGTTGAAGCGTTTTTAGGGTTTTTTTATGAAAAGGGTTTAAGTTTAATGAAAATAATATGGAAATTAATTAATTAAAAGAAACCTAAATTCTAAATTAATTTTAAATAAATAAGAAACATAATTAAACTTAAATCTAATTATTAATTTATTAAGAAAAAAGAAATTAATTTGTTAAGAAATGTTTTTTTGGGTCTTTTTATCTTTAAGAGAAATAAAATAAAAAGCATTTTAAATATGTAAATAAACAAAATAAAATATTTTTGGATTTTTGATTAATAAAAATAATAATAATATTAATAATACTAATGAAAATAATAAAGAAAATAAAATAAAAATAAAATATAAAGAAAAAGTCAGGGAGGTGTGAAATTAAACTTAGGAGTTTATTAGAAAAAACAGTCTTGTTTGAGTTTGGGCCCAAATGATGTTTTTGTCAGCAAAGGAAAAATGTAATAAAAAAAACAAAAGGGCCTGCTGGAATAAGTAAAATGGGGGGGGGGGGGGGGGGGGGGGGGGGGGATTGTGCAGCAAAAACTAGAAGGCCCGCTGACTAAGCCCAGGCGCGCTTGTGGCTGGAAAAAAGGAAGAAAAAATATTTAAAACCAAAACAAAAGGTAGCGATGGGACTTGAATCCATGACCCTTATCATACACGCGCGCTACCTTTTCCACTGGGGTAGCTGTACATCCGTTAACATAAGCAAAATAATAAATACATAACACAAGTCAAGTCCTGAAAATGACTTCATCTTTAACCTCCAGCCATGGTTCATGTAACTTGCTCATTTCTCAATAAAAATGAAAGATGCAAACATGAAAGTTGCTCCATTTTTCCATACGAATCCAACCATATAAATATCATAAGCTATAAATCAAAGATGAATAAGAATTTATAAAAGTACCAAATTTTGACCTAACTTTTTTCAGAGATTCAAACCTAAAATTCTCTAAGCTCAATCAATATAAATGAAATCTACGGACATGTACAGTTTCAGGGTAATGATATATACATCTTATCTTCACAAATCAGAATCAAATGATGCTTGTATGAAGAGATAGAAGTTTGAAAATTTACCTCTTGCATCTGGAGTCGTGTACGGAGTTTGAGCAACCTTTGAGATGGCCTGATGATTTCTGTAGCTTGCCTGGACCTCCTTGAATGTATTCTGACTCCTACTTTGCTTTGAGGATGGCTGAAACTCCCAACTCAAGTCAAGTTGCAAGCTTCAGTTTTGAAAATGGTGGATAGTGATGGAGGGGTTACAGTCTTGAAACAGGGACTTAGATCACTTGTGTATGATGTATATAAGGTGCTTGGATGATTAAGAATCAAAACACACGAGTGGAAATGGAGATGGGGAGTTTTGGCTCAAAACTGTCAAGTTTGGGCAGTTTTGTGCAGCAAGGGTGTTTGGGGAGTTTGAGGATGCTTGAAATCGTGTATTGGCTTGCAATAGACTTGTATAGGTATATGAAAAATGTTAGAGGACTTTTGCACAACAAATTTCTTAGTTATAGGGTTATGGCTAGATTGCTTAATTTTGAAGAAAAGTGAGAAAATCAACTTTCAAAGTTTGTACCAACAATATAGAGTGGTTGAATAACTTTTATCACATTGCTTCTGAATCTGTAGATGAAGTATTATTAGAGGGAACAAGTGAGAGGCTCAAGAATTGACTTTGTGCAAAAAAAGCCACTTTTCCAAAATGGTATTGTTGCCTTTCTTCCTAAAATGGTATTAAGCATGGGCAATGCATTGAATGCTTGGATTAAAGCTTCTAGAAGTTGTGTAGGCATTTAATTATGGAGTTAAATTCAAGTTAGAAGCCTGCAAAGTGATATTTGTATAGCATGCTTGAAGATTGGATCAAGTGTTCATCACAAAAATGACTTGTAATACAAGAATGAAACCCTAACTTCATGGCTTCGATTCTCTTAGCTCAACTATGATCTCAATGATTTCTTGGACATTTTGGAAAGCTTATAACATCCTCTACAACCTTAATGTTTTACATTTTTGAAAATTCAATTTGGAACTAGGTGAAAAGTTGCCATGAAGTTAGGTCAAAATCCTGCCTAAACTAGGGCAAAATTTCACTTTTCAAGTTTCATGAGCATATCTTTACAAAATCATAACTTGAAATCCAAGCATTTCTAGAAAAGGTTATTCTCTACAATGTTTTATATCTCATTGAGATCTACAACTTTCATGTTGGAAGTTTCCTTTGAATCATCTTGCATCATGGTGTAAATTTGGCTCAAAGTTGTGAAAAAAATGTGAATTTCCAACACTTAATAAAAATTCTATGTTTAGAAATTTTGACTTTTCAAAATTAAATCTTGAGTTTTTGATTTCTTGATGAAAAAGTTTCATATTTTGACATGTCTTGATGAATTGTGATCTTTGAAACTTGATTTTGATCAAAAAGTCAAAGTTTCACTTTTCAGTGTACAGTTGACTTTTCATTAGTTGACTGAAATTCAACTATCAATCAAATGATCTTGAGGAATGTTTTGAGCCTTGCCAATAGGTCAAAATTATGTATTTGAATACTTGAGATCATATCTTAAACCAATAAATCATTTGCTAGGTCAAAAGCCAAAAATTGCACCTTCTAAGTCAAAAACCCTAATTTTGACCATTTTTCCCTTTTGATGATCTGACCAAATTTCTTGAGGAATTATGATCCAAACTTGATCAAATGACATATGTGAGTTCATGATGTTTATATGGATAAAAAATTATGAAGTTTGACTGTAAATTGACCACCTTTGACTTTTTCCCCAATACAACTGATTTTAGGTCAACTGATCAATTGACTAAGCAAAAATGTGATCCAAAACTTGAAACTTGACATGAGCAATCTTGAGGGTTCAAAATGATCCATGAAAGTCATATGGGGCTTTAAAAGTCCATTTGTCCTTGTGAAAACTCAAACCCTAATTTGAGTCATCAGTGTTGAGGAGGTGTCTTGAGCTGATCAAACCTTGTGCACTCTTGAACCAATGGAGATCTTATGAGAGATTTTCTTGAGAAATAAGAGGGGAAATTTTGGGGTACAACACCTATCATCACCAAAAGCATGCTAAGGGTACTAGTGGTAACATGTTATAAGACAAATTGGAATATCCAAACTATGCCTATCGTCACAACAAACAAAAGAAGACGAAGTTATATATATATATATATATATATATATATATATATATATATATATATATATATATATATATATATATATATATATATATATATATATATATATATATATATATATATATATATATATATATATATATATATATATATATATATATATATATATATATATATATATATATATATATATATATATATATATATATATATATATATATGGTTCCTATCGGCACCCATCTTGCCATCATCCCTGCCGATCGGCAGGGCCCTTACTATTACCTGTGTCGCTCGGCACAAGCTTGGTGTGCCGCCCGTCACACTTTGTCTTCAACACAGTTTTTCTGCAATTTTCTGTGTTACTCCATAATTCCTTTGATTAGAAGTAGTTCAACCCAACCAACGACAATATATAATTATAATAATACCACAATTACACCAACATCAACATAGAATAATTCTCCAACAACAGAGTCATCGATTGAATTTCTGCAACTTTATCAGGAAACACAACATTGCAGTAGCAACAAAATAACAACCTTTTACAGAGGATCACACATGATAGTTTCATATAACCAACCCCACATATCATTTATCATATACCCAAGTATAGATCAAGAATCCCACCCTTACCTTGGATTGGAGACCGCTCTATTCCACCGGTTGAACCTTGCTTTGCCAATGCTTTTTAACCTTTGCCTCTTCTTCCACTTCTCCTCTTCACGGCAGAAACTTTATGTATTCTACAAAAACTCTCAAACCCTTATTCTTCCTTTTCTCATAAAAACCTAATTCCTTCTTATTCAACTTAACATACCATATTACTATTATTCTTATTGGGCTTAATATTCACACCACGCCTTTTACTACCAACAACACTTTAAATTAAGCCCATAAGAAATTATAATAGTATTATTATAATACTATTTTCTACCACTTAATCAACTCAATAATTCAACTAACAACACGACAACTTAAATCGATATTACAATAATAATTCATAACTTCTACAATTAATTCAAAAATAATTCAAAAATATTTAATTAAATAATTAATTAAATATCAGGCGTTACAACTCTCCCCCACTTAGAATATTTCCGTCCTCGAAAATCTACTCGATACTACCACTCTTAACGCGAATTTCACATCTAACTCTTTGATCCCCAAGTCGCGTTTGGCAACACTTCGACCACTACTTTCACGACATAACAACGCTCAACATGATATAATTCAAACAGACACGTGCTACTCATTCAACATCTCTGTGACATAACCGCTGACAACTTATCAATCACTTCAACAAAATATCATCAACCTTATTCATATCATCGTATCACTCATATAGTGAAATCAACATAGCCAACATAATCAACTTCGTCATATTATGAAATACTATTCCTTATTTATGGTAATAAACAACAACCTCATGACAACGATAACAAAATCATTACAACATCAACTAACTGTATAACTCAACAATTATACACACAACTCACCATCAACCAACAACCACATTAATATCCTTATAAAATCAACAAATGTTTACGAGAACCCTGGCACATCATCCTTATATCAAAAATCCACAAAATCAAACATGTAGATCAAGACATATCATTCCCATAGGCTTATGATATTTAGTCTTTCACTTCTAACGAGTCGTACAAGCATAGCAACTGCGCCACATCACGCTTCAGCTGCGTAATTCTGACAATCCATCTTAATTCACTATCCTCATTCAAATTTCTATCAACTATATGATTTATAAGTCTCAACCTAGTTTCAGACTTTCTTTAACACCCACCATAAAATCGTTGTTCACTTGATTTCTTAATCTTTCACTTTGCGACGTTAGCTTGCATATAACTCGCTACTCTGACTTGTTCAACATGTCTCAACTCTTTCTTATCCACTCTTAACACAAATTGGTGAGAGACTACCTCATGATATAAAATCAATCACTTTACACACCATTAAGATAGCAAGACAAGTATATACCATCCAACATGATCTCGTATACTATCAACAAGAGATTAAGGGTGATCAGTTCCTCAATTTGTCAATAGATAGCCGATAACCATAATGGAGTATAAACCATCGTTACCAAAATATAATAGTGTTCCTTTCGAATTTATACTCGTCACCTAAAGCACCATAATTCAATAATTTCCAATAAGGTTTACAGACACCTCCATAATTTTCCTCTCATTCGATTGTCGAAGAGACACCAACACTCAACATATTACATGGTCCACATTACACTCATCTAGTCTCACTCGAAGGTTAAGCAATCTCTAACTCAAGAATTACTTTCTTCATCTCCGCTTCATTAGGAATACAAATTCGATTACGGAATCTCAACACACCTTGCACATCTACTTGAAATAATCATTCTCAGATTGATCGAGTCCAACTACTGAATCTACCAATTCCACATCTAACTTCTGAACTTCTTTAATATTGTCCAGAAAATCATTCTTAATGTTCAACATCCCTAACATTACACTCACCAGTGTCACTTCACAAACTAAGCTCATATCTCTGAACTGTTCAATTAATTCCAATTCTTTAACCATCATTGTTGACATATGTAAAGTCTTCCGACCTAAAACATCAGCCACAACATTAGCTTTACTTGTATGATAATTCAAACCGACATCATAATCTTTCAACAACTCCAACCATCTTCGTTGTCTCATATTCAATTCCTTCTGATCAAATAAATACTTCAAATCTAGAACCAAAAATATAATATCTCCACATCTTCAACATAAACACCACCGCTGCTAACTCTAAGTCACGCGTAGGATAATTCCTCTCATGAACTATGAGTCTTCTAGAAGCACAAGAAACAACTTGTCCCTTCAGCATTAGCACACCACTAAGTTCCATCTTAGATGCATTCATAATACACTACCAATGACTCACTCGGATTAGACAACTAATATCGGAGCAGTTGTCAATCCTTTCTTTAGTTCTACAAAACTTTCTTCACATGCAACATCCCATACTTGAAATGATGAATGACTATCCTTTTTAATGCCAAACATCTCATTTCTCAACTTATTCGTCAACAACATATCATGCTTGACCTCGTCTCGAATAACTGCAATAATAATCATTTATGCCCAAAAAGCCTCTAGTTCCGCAAACGACTTCAGAGTTCCTCCATATGGGAATGCATCAACCATATTTGTAAACACTTTCATAGGATATAGTATATTTCTATCTCCTCATAGGTTCAAACGGAACACCAATCCGATACTCGGAACACAAGATATGAATTTCTAAAGTTATCCGAAAATGCGAACACCGACGTCATGCAACGACATACTATTACACACCTTACGATAACATCAGAACATAATTTATTTATACTAGTACCAACACTTACCGTCCTTGAAATCATACGCATCTCCTCGCATTTCTGACTCTGACTCACGATTCAAAACATTCCAACAACTTCAACAACTTTTACAATCACTTACAAGTATCCCACGACAAGGTCTATAATAATCTGTCACTCTATCACCGTTCAAACATCGACATCTTACACAAGGGCTACTCAAACTGACAACTTCAAAACCCACCAGTAGTGCTGAAACATCACAACTTCTAAATTCCATCTTCTAGAAATTATCATTGTTACTTAACAATCACCTTCAGAAATATCAGGGATTTACACTCTACTCATATACCAATAATTGTTACATTGCTCCTCATCCTTCGAGAAGTAAACATCAATAATATTTGATCGTCCCCCCTCAAGACGCTCTAACTTTATTAACAAACAAAATCTTGCATCCATGTCATCTTCGGATTTGGGAAATAACAAAACTTCAGCAATACTTGCACTATCAACATCAGCAGCATATTGAACTAAAATATTACAACCAAAATATATCAGAGAAGCAAATCTTCTCCCCCACTTATCTTCAAACCAAATCCTGCATACAATCGATTATAAAAACAACAAGCATCGACAGTGTTTCACACACTTGTCGCTCACTAAGGAACAAACAACATTAGACAACTTGGTCGGACGAACCGACCTGCTCTGATACCACTAATGTAACACCTCAATTCTACCCGACGGATAATAAGAAAATCAGAGTTCAACATAGTTAGGATGCTACATTTTTAACTTCAAATCAAACTTCATTTAATCGCATATAAAACAGATACATAACACTTAATTTGGATGAACCGATAACATCCTGATTTATTCTTTAAAATCAAACAACTTTTTATTGATAAGCAACAAAATTTACATACTCAACTTCAATTCATTTAACATCTTTTATTCAACTGAAACAACTTCAAGACAACAATTACTTCATGTAAATAACTTAAAGATTCAGCAATAGAAATAAATATCGATAACTAAACATCAAGCGTTCATCCCCCTGAGTGCTACGTATCAGAGCGACAACACCGACTCGAACTAATGAAGGTAACAACTATTCTTCTTAATTACATGCATGTTACCAATAGAGGGCAACATTCAAACAGAAGGGGTGAGATATCAAACCATATAATTGAATGTATGATAATTAATATATCAGAATCAATTCATATAAAATCACCACTTCACAACTTATACACAACAACTATTACAACAAAGCATCAACACAACATAACGACTAATTCACAACTTTTAGATAACACTCGTCACAACATGTCAATAACATAAAGCAACAACAAATATATCATCGCCACAACTCAAGATACAACATCGGATGCGACTCAATTACAATGCACATGCATGTGGTACCATTGGAGCAGAACTCCCATCTTAAAAATGGAGCAGAACTCCCATCTTAAAAATGGAGAAGAACTCCCATCTTAAAAATCTGCCAATAAATAGAGGCATCAACAAGGCATAAGCCTTCTTCGCAGTTTGCCAATCTAGGACATCACAGAGAATGCAAATGTATGTGACTCAATAAATGCACTATCACATACCCACAACAATCATCATCCATCGTAAAGCATAAGCCCACATCACCATTATTACAAATAAATAGAGGTAATTCATCATCTTCTAAAACTCTCTGCAACTTCACATTATCAACAAGAATTCACAAGGACAATCACAACAACATAACATATCAACATTAGCCATAGGCCTAAAATTTTATATTGCAATAAATAGAGGCATCATAACAACAACAACAACAACAAATAATAACAACAACATAACCACAACTATTCAACTTTGGCAACAAGCCTACAATTTGATTCTTGCCAATAGTTAGAGGCAATGTAACAAAATTAACCATCTACAACTTCATAACTAACCACAACAATTGTTCCATATAATTATTCGGAAAAATCAATCAAATCCTGCAAATTAATTATCGGCTAATCGTCCCATTATTTCTACTCTGTACTAATGTACTTATTGGCTCTCTACTAATTGGTTACTACACTGCTACCAAATATGTGTACATCAGTTACTATTGATTTTTCCACCAACATTACTAATCCTTCTATTTGAATGAAATCTGTTATTTACTACTACGAAATATCTCTGGTATATGTAATATTACTTCTCTACTAATTTAGTAAATCTACTGTTCTTATTACTACTAAATTTCTACAATATTAACATCTAACCATCACTAAGTGTCTCTGCAACTAAAATCATCACTGCTATTTTAATTTCTAAGACTACTACTAATATAACTCTACTAATTAATTAAATTATGGTATGTACTTATGCTAAGCCTTAATTTACAAACATGTGCCTGAACAACTAAATTCTTAGAGAAACACCACGTGCCTATCGTCACAACAAACAAAAGAAGACGAAAATATATATATATATATATATATATATATATATATATATATATATATATATATATATATATATATATATATATATATATATATATATATATATATATATATATATATATATATATATATATATATATGGTGCCGATCGGCACCCATCTTTCCATCATCCCTGCCGATCGGAAGGGCCCTTCCCATTACCTGTGCCG
This sequence comes from Vicia faba, assembly GCA_948472305.1. NCBI lineage: Eukaryota > Viridiplantae > Streptophyta > Magnoliopsida > Fabales > Fabaceae > Vicia > Vicia faba. Next base: position 453,255,546 of record OX451739.1, on the reverse strand, counting down.
CTCGGCACAAGCTTGTTGTGCCGCCCGTCACACTTTGTCTTCAACTCTGTTTTTCTGCAATTTTCTGTGTTCCTCCATAATCCCTTTGATTAGCAGTATTTCAACCCAACCAACGGAAACATATAATTATAATAATACCACAATTACACCAACATCAACATAGAATAATTCTCCAATAACATAGTCATCAATTGAATTTCTGCAACTTTATCAGGAAACACAATATTGCAGTAGCAACAAAACAACAACCTTTCACACAGGATCACACACGATAATTTCATATAACCCACCCCATATATCATTTATCATATACCCAATTATAGAGCAAGAATCTCACCCTTACCTTGGATTGGAGACCGCTCTATTCCATCGGTTGAACCTCACTTTACCAATGCTTTTCAACCTTTGCCTCTTCTTCCACTTCTCCTCTTCACGGCAGCAACTTTACGTATTCTCCAAAAACTCCCAAACCCTTATTCTTCCTTTTCTCATAAAAACCTAATTCCTTCTTATTCAACTTAAAATACCATATTACTATTATTCTTATTGGGCTTAATATTCACACCACACCTTTTACTACCAACAACACTTTAAATTAAGCCCATAAGAAATAATAATAGTATTATTATAATACTATTTTCCACCACTTAATCAACTCAATAATTCAACTAACAACGCGACAACTTAAATCGATATTTCAACAATAATTTACAACTTCGACAATTAATTCGAAAATAATTCGAAAATATTTAATTAAATAATTAATTAAATATCGGGCGTTACAATATGCGCCACATAGGATGCATAATATTCTCCTGAATATTCTTCTTATGTTAAGAACAAACAAAATCTCATTAATCCAGCTCAGCAGGCGCGATGTCAAGACATCTTCTTCGACATGTTGTTCTAGTTGTTGAAAAAGTTCAATACAACATGTTCTGACATTGTAATAGGACTTCTTGTTGTACTTGTTCTTCTTAGCAAGTTTATACATCCTATTCTACATTACATTATTGTTGCTATTATTTGTTTTACAAAAATTAAGCCAATCCTAAAACAAGAGAACTAATAATCTCCCCCTTTGGAAAATTTTGGCTAAAACAAATAATCTCAAAAAACAATTTGCAGCAATTCAGAAGATGTTGCACACAACAATAGATCTTTAGTTGAAAATGATATCTCAACATCTTGTTAGACATCCTCTTTGCAGCAATCTGAAGAACTCAACTGCATCAGCACCAACGAACATCAGTTTCAGGATAAAAAGAAGGAAAGTCCTGAAGTTTGGTTGATGCACACGAGGAAGAAGATAACAGAGGTCAACTTGTACTCCCCCTTAATGCAAGAACATCTTCTAAACATAGAAGACCAATGGTGGAATAAGAGAACTCTCAATAACTCCTCAAGACCAAATTAACCACCGCCCCTGATAACTCAGAACACAAGTCATAACTGTGTTCATAACTCAGATCACAGGTCACAAACATATGTTACAAAAATAATAGCCACTTGACATCTGTGAACATTAATAATAACCACTTGTGGAAGCAGCAACAGTATCTAAGCTGAGATAATTCACCTTTCTCCCCCCTTTATAGCCAAAACTTGGCAAATGAGACTTTCATAATACCAGACCCAAGCACAGCATACCCAAACTCAAATAAAAGCCATAAGATCTATGGACTCAAGAAGCTCACGGGGTTACAGAGATGTGGAGAACTCTCTATAAATAACTGGGATTTTTACTTGGAAAATAACGATCCTAGATTGTAGCACCAATCTTGGTCAATGGGAAACGATATTTAAGGAGAAAACTTCAAGTATCAACGTGCACCATCCACAATGGCTTTGAATGCTATAGCTACTTCCTATACAGAAACATGCATAGTCAGACAATTTTTTCTCCCCTTGTTTACAGCCACGTGTTTGAACACATACGCCACTCCACCCTATGTTGACCATGCAGGAACATGTCATGTATAATGTCCTGACACTTAGTCAGACATTGTCTTCTTACTTCAGTGATTAACACATCTTCTCCCACCAATCAGGGATGCTTCACCAGATTATCCACCTGTTCATACTGTATTCTAAGTGTTCTTATTTCACTTAGACTTAGTGACATATACTAAGATATTAAAATATCACATTTGTGACACCTCTTTATAATATAGACTGTGATCGGTGGATCTGGAACTGACTGTTTAACGCTGGTTCGCGAAATGTCGCGGAAGCAAGAGTCGCCACCGTCTTTTATTTTCTCCAAATGGAAAGGACAAAAGCACAGAAAAATTCCTTATAGAGATTGCTCTCGGTTCGAGAGGTAGATTTATAGAAAGGGAAGGTGTTAGCACCCTTTCTATCCATGGTTATCCATGGGCTCTTAGATACTTGCTCATTTGTGTTTTCAAAAATGGTTTGTTTGCTTTTCAACTGTGGGTTTTTAAAAAGTTTCTTTGAAAATTCCAGTTCGACTCTTGTATCGGTCCTCAAGAGTGTTTGAAAAATTGCTTTCGAAAGCTTTTTGAAAAGGTGTCGGTGTGAAAAGTATTTTTGATTTGTTTTGAAATTAGAGCAAGTATCTAGAGTCGTCTACCTACCCTAAGGAATTCGTCTGTGTAGATGTTCTTTAAGGTAGTGCCATCCCACCATTGAGAGGTAGGTAGCACCACCGTTGGAGGTGTTCAGGTCAATTCGAAGGTTCGGGACATGGTGATCACCAGAGAAATAGGAAGATACCTTAGAAGCTACCCTCATGCCAGGTTCCCGGATCATGAGGACTTACTAAAACATCCTCTACTCGACGATCACCTTTCGAGGGGCAAGGCAACAGTGAGGCGTACCCTAGGGGTGGTGTGTGATTTGTGTGTCATGTTCATTTGCATTTATCTTGTTCATGTCATAGGTGATCTACGCTTTTGTTTTTATTTTAACATTCATTCTTGCATGCAAATTTATTAACAGTTAAAAAAGTGCGGAATTTAAAAGTTCTACGCTATTACAAAGGCGCGGGTCCACATCGCCAAATTAAGTCCAGGAACCGATTTAAAATAAGATAAAGTAAAGTGCGAGAAATATAAATGTCTAATATACACGGCTTTGGGAGAATTACATGAATATTATAAGAAAGGAAATAAAATGTGCGAAACGAACTAATAATCGAAAGCGAGGGCGTTGGACCCTTTTTAATGAAATTAAATTATGATTAACAAATTAATTAAATTAAAATAAAAATAAAAGATTTTTGAGTTTTTGTATTTATGGATTTTTAATGAGAAGATTATGGAAATTAAACCTAATTCTAGCTATTTTTATTTTATTAAAAAAATGTTAAAATTAGACCTAAAGTTAACCTAATTAATTAATATAATTTTATTTACAAAAATAATGATTAATAATTAATAATGATAAAAGAAAAGAAAAAGATAAAAGTAATTAAAACCTAATTCTACAAATTTTAAGTTTATTAAGAAAATGTTAAAGTTAATCCTAGAATAAAAACTAATTAATTAATAAGACTTTTTTACAAAAAATAACATTAAATGAAATATATTTTAATTTTTATGACTTCCTGGTTTTTTTTTTTTTATGTTAAGAAAATATTGATTTGAAGAATTAAATAAAAACAAATAAAAATAGAAAAAAGGAATAGAAGAGAGCAAACCAAGGGGGGTGCTGTCCCCAAACTGGAGGAATTGTCTAGCAATTAGGCCCATTTGTTTCAAGGCCTTTTTGACTTTTCCTGGAAGCGTGTGTACGCGTTGACTGGTGAGTATGATGTTCATCAGGTCTGGGCCCTTGGATTGCCCTCAGTGGCCATATGGCACGTTTGGATTATGGGTGCACGTTGAACCTCTGGGAGCGAGCTACACAGGAACACGTTTAGGAGAAAAATATGGAAATAAGAAGGGGGACCTGGGGTTCTAACCCAGATCCCAATGCTTGCCAACACAACATCCCACCAACTGAGCTGCTTCAACGCGCTGTATGTAAAATAATGCATAAATAATATAAGAGAAAATTGATGTTAGTGGCCTAGAAACAAAAAAAACGCGCGCTGGATTTTGAATTGCCCATTCATGTTATGACAACTAAGCGTCTTCTCCAATTGCTCTGCGTTTTACCTGAAAAAAGAAACAAGATTGCGGGGGTTTTAAACCCCCACTATATGCTGTATGAAAAAATAGCGAATAGAAATCCTTTGATCATAAATTAGGCGCGACCTAAGCATTGAGTTCGTCTGAAACTCCTGGTTTTAATGGCCTAAGTATCATGTCTCAATTTTTCCATAACAGAGAAACCCCAAATTTGAACCTCTGCAACCCTAAAACGCTCCAATGGTGATTTCGCGTATGATGCACAAAAACTCAATCAAACTACACGGTTAGCTTTAGAATGAATCAACTAACACAAATCAAACATTAAAAGTTAAAAATAATGCACGAATCCTGATACATGAATGTGAAAAAAAGTATGGACATGACAAGGTCGTTCTACCAATTCTTTGCGTTAGAGATGATGGTTTTGATCCAGAAACCTTCCTTGAATCCTCAGGAATGCAATGGGATAGTTATTCTGCCTTGAAACTCCTTGGAATCGTGTTTTCAGTTTTTGAATTTTCTTGAAAAAATGCAAAGTTGCTTATGGCTTTTTGGGCGCAGCTTTCAGGTCTCTTGCACTAGGGTTTTGATCAGTCTTATATGAGGATGGATTAGGGTTGAGTTTTGAACCAAAAAATCCTTGCATTGATGGAATGAATATTTGATTTTCATGCATATTCTTTCAAATCTTTTTCACATGTTTTTGATTCTAATCATGGCAAAACCTTCCAATTTTGGTTATGCACGAATCTTGAGCCTTTAAGGAGAGTTTATTTTGCACAAAAAGATTTAAAAACTTTGGTTTAGTATTTTTCCATATTTTATTTAATTTAAATGAATTAATTGTAATTAAAAATTCAAATAAATAAATAAAAATGATGAAATAAATCCTCTTTGGGCCAAATGGTCGTGCATATGCTTTGGATGATGAATCTTGGAAGAAAATGTGGCCCATTAGCAATTTTAAGGCATTTGGAGCAAAGTTGACTTTTCAAAATACCCAAAAATTTCCCAACTTCCACAAGGCATATCTTGCTCAATTTTTAAGCTTTGATCATGTTCTTGGACATTTTGGAAAGGTCTTGAAGTCCTCTAACCAATGCCTTTGGTAACATGTCATTTTGATTTACCAATCTCAAGTTATGGCCTTTGACTTAAAGTCCCTTTTTGTTGACTTTTGAAAATGACCTATAATGTTGAAATTGATAACTCTTTGTGAGAGCATTTATTGGACTTGAAGTGTGAAGAGGAGTTGTAAGAAATGTCTTTCTCTTCAAAATGAGCTTTGGATGGAATTTTTCTGATAATCCATGTGGAAGTTATGCCTTGTTCAAGTTACAGTTGACTTTTTCAACTGTCCAAATATGGAAACTTTTGCATCTTGAGACTTTTTGAGCCAAGCTTTGAAAATCATGATCAAGAATTGATCAAATGATGTTTGTGGCCTCAAAATGAGATGTTGACCAAAAATTTGAACCTTTGACTGTCAAATGACCATTTTGCCCCTAAAGTTGACTGTAGTGCAATTAGGGTTTTTGACTGTGCAATTTTGTGCTGTAGGTCTTGAAACTTGGTATGAGGATGCTTGACCATGTTTATAGGCATGTGGGACTTGATTGGACCCTTGGAAACTTCATTATCTTTGCCAGAACCAAAACCCTAGTTCTTAACTGTTTAGGAGGCCCTTGAACTGTGCAACCCTTGGGGAATTTTGAAGCATGCTCTTTGCAAATTTTGAAGAATATGGGAGGGAAAATTTTGGGGTACAATAGTTGCCCCTGTTCAATCTTCTTAGACCTGAGGATGCAGATTGGCTGACGTTCCTTTCGTAATCCGAAGGTGGAAGATGATTGAACACTAGAGTGCCCAGAAATTTGCGCTCACATAGTAGTGTGATGTGGGGAATGGGCTTATAGATGCCATTTGGAGATTGATGGATAGGATGATGGGCTTATAGATGCCATGCTAAGAGATGATGGAAGGTGGATGGGCTTATAGATGCCATCTGGATGTCGATCGCGTAAGAGATTCCTTAGCGAGAACTTGCGTACCTGAAAAAGAAAAATGATTACCTGGCCTGTTACAGGAGCTGGTCTTCAAATTCTTTGTGTAGATGTGTCCTGACTGGTTACAGGAGCTGGATCTGGAGCTTCAAAAGGTGATGAATGAACCAGGGATGGTTACCACCTCAACAGGAACGGTGAGAGAACCTTGGATGACTACTACCTCAACAGTAATGCTGAGAGAATCTTGGGCGACTTCAACCTCAACAGTAACGCTGAGAGAATCTTGGGGTGATTACTACCTCAACAGGAACACTGAGAGACTCTGGGGATGATTACTACCTCAACAGTAACGCTGAGAGAATCTTGGATATCTTCTACTGAGTCTTCATCAGGAAAATCTTTTAGGGGTCGATTTAGCTGGACTAGAGAAGGCCTTTGACTGGATAAGAAACAGTAAAATATTAGGGTCGATTTAACTGAACCGGTCTAGGTCTTGAAATGTCTTCAACTGGATAAGAAACAGGGAGATCTTAGGGTCGATCTGACTGAACCAGAGAAGGCCTTTGACTGGGTAAGGAACAGTAAAATCTTAGGGTCGATTTAACTGAACCGGTCTAGGTCTTGAAATGTCTTCAATTGGGTAAGAAACAGGGAGATCTTAGGGTCGATCTGACTGAACCAGAGAAGGCCTTTGACTGGATAAGAAGCAGTAAAATCTTAGGGTCGATTTAACTGAACCGGTCAAGGTCTCGAATATAGCTGAGAACTTAACTGAATTCTTCCTGAAAGGTAAATGTCAGTCATATGCAAGGCATGATATGAATCAAGCGATGATGTCCTCAACATAAATGAGATTTGGGAGATATGATGCGTATATGCATGCTATAATGTATGAAAATGTGATATTTATGAATGTATGTTTTTCGTCTAGGAAAGTAAATCCTTGACGGGTGCCGGGAAGTCATATCCTGGGCTGATGTTGAAGAATAGATTTTTGCCTCCGCTGGGGATGATAGTTGCAATAATACCGGTAGGAGAAGATAACTCCGTTGGGGAATAAACTTGGCGAATGGATTACCCTGCGGGGAGAAAAGTACTCTAACGATCTTGCTGGGGAGCAATACTCTGTGGGGAGAGAGATACTTTGCTGAAATGTTGATGGTAACTTCACTGGGGATACCATTGTTGTGTTGGAAGTGTTAATAGACTTTGCTGGGGATAAGAAGACTTTTCCGAGAACGATCTTTCCGTGGCTTTTGGCTGAGGATAACCCAGTTATACCCTGGTAGGGAAATAACTCTTTTAATAAAGTCGGGGAATGTGTTCGTGCTTTGCGGGGGTAAGCTTCCAGAATCTACTGGGGATAAGCTTACTGCTTGGGGAGATGGATTCCAACTTTTCTGGGGAAACGGGATTGGACTCTCCTGGGGAAGTTTGAACTGTAACGGGGAAGTGACTCCATTGAATGTTTGATAGACCGCCGGGGAACAATCTTTAGGTCAAGACTGTCGGGGATACTTGTTAGGAATGTTTGTATACCGAGCTGGGGAATGTTGGGATCTGCGGGAGGATACCCAACTTCCTTAAGGCTGATAATAGCTTTGCTTGGGGAGAGTGCACTGACTTGCTGGCTCACTCTCTTGGGAATTAAGATATCTGGTTATGTTCTTTAGCTGAACCTACCTTGGTACCTTGGAGGACAGAACAATTAGATTGCTTAGACAACTCTTTATTGCCCCTGCTTCTAATGTTACCTGTAATTAACCCTTTGTTTCGTATACAAATATTCATGGGTTAGCAAATTATTGTCAATGCATATATCACAAATTGAACCTTGGACGTTCTTCGCAAAACAAAACAGAAAAGGAAAAACAATTGGCAATTTTAACTGAAAAGTATATTTGTATTGATTTTTTGAATTTGCCTGTAAAATAGGCGTTTATGTACAAGAGGCTGACGTCCTAGTAAGAGAACGCCGCCGAACAAAAGAGTTTATACAATTTTGTACAAGAGAAAATAAAACAGCTGTGTGAAATGAATGATCCCACTGGGTTTCAACTCTGCTATCGTCCTTATATCTCCGAGCGTCTCATCACTTGATGACCTTAGTTGAAGATGAAGCTGACTAATCGATGCCGTCTGAACTCGATGTAGATACCGGATTCTGGATGCAAAGTGACCAATGAGACATAGTATTACGCTTTATCCCTAACTTTTTCCTGGACCGCCCTTTCGGGTTTTCAGTCCACCGGGATACCCATTTTTGCCCAAGCCGCCTTTTCAGGTTTTCGACTTGCCGGGTGTACAGATTTTTTTTCATTTCATCCCTTCATTTTGCCCGAACCCTTTTGGTTCGCCGGGAAGCCCTAATTTTTGCCTAGGTATGTCAACCTAGCGGGTCTTTTTTATGCGTAGTATCTTTTTACTATGTCTGCATTAGCGGGGTGAGGAAGGTCGTCACCATCCATGTTGGTTAAAATCATGGCTCCTCCTGAGAACACATGTTTAACCACAAATGGCCTTTCGTACGTAGGGGTCCATTTTCCCCTTGGATCACTCTGAGGAAGGATGATTCGCTTGATTACCAGATCCCCAACTTGATATTCTTGTGGTCTGACCTTTTTGTTAAATGCCCTGATCATCCGTTTCTGATATGTCTGACCATGACAGATAGCAGCAAGTCTCTTTTCATCAATAAGGTTTAACTGATCAAGTCGTGTCTGGATCCAATCATCTTCGTTCAGATCTGCATCCTTCATTATCCGGAGAGAGGGTATTTGCACTTCGATCGGTAAGACTGCCTCCATACCGTAGACCAAGGAGAAAGGAGTTGCCCCGGTTGACGTCCTGGCTGAGGTACGGTACCCATGTAGAGCGAACGGTAACATCTCGTGCCAATCTTTATAAGTCACTGTCATCTTCTGCATGATTTTCTTGATATTTTTATTTGCTGCTTCTACAGCCCCATTCATCTTCGGTCTGTAAGGAGAAGAGTTATGGTGCTGTATCTTAAACTGCTCGCAGAGCTCAGTGATCATCTTGTTATTAAGATTGGTACCGTTGTCTGTAATAATTCTTTCAGGGACGCCGTATCGACAGATCAGGTTATGCCGAATGAACCGTGCCACAACAGTCTTGGTTACCGTAGCATAGGATGCTGCTTCAACCCACTTCGTAAAGTAATAAATTGCTACCAGGATGAAGCGGTGCTCGTTGGATGCCGTTGGTTTAATCTCACCGATCATATCTATGCCCCACATTGCAAACGGCCAGGGCGCAGTTAGAACATTTAGAGGAACTGGAGGAACATGCACCTTGTCTGCATATATCTGGCATTTATGGCATGTCCGAGAATGTTGGTAGCAGTCAGCTTCCATGGTGGACCAGAAATACCCTGCCCGAAGGATCTTCTTTGCCATAGTGTGTCCACTGGAATGTGTTCCGAAGGTCCCTTCATGTAACTCTTCCATGATCCTTTCTGCTTCAGTCTTGTCCACACAACGCAGTAAGGTCGAATCATGGTTTCGCTTATATAGGATGTCGTTGCTAAGGAAGAATTTTGCTGCAAACCTTCTCAGAAACTTTTTGTCGTTGACAGACGCACCTTCAGGGTATTCCTGAGCTTCCAAATATCTCTTCACTTCATGGTACCAAGGCTTCTCAATTACCAACTCAGTCTCGAGATCACAACAGTATGCCGGTTCGTCCAGTTTCCAGATGATGATCCGGAGAGCCTCATTATCCCATTTGACCTTGAACATAGAAGACATTGTAGCTAACGCGTCCGCCAGCTGATTCTCCTATCTCGGAAAGTGTTCAAAGGTTATCTTTGTGAAGTGGGGGATCAATGTCAACACACATTCTCTGTAAGGAATAAGATTCGGATGTTTCGTATCCCACTCTCCTTTGATCTGATTGATCATGAGAGCGGAATCTCCGAAGACACTCAGAAACTTGATCCTTAGGTCGATCGCAGCTTGAAGACCCATGATGCATGCCTCATACTCTGCCATGTTGTTGGTACAGTTGAAACATAGTCGGGCAGTGAGTGGAGTATGAGTGTCGTGAGGGGATATGATCACAGCGTCGATACCGTTTCCCAAAGCGTTGGAGGCTCCGTCAAAGTGCATAGACCATCGGGATCCTTCCTCAGGTCCTTCATCCGGTCCAGGTACTTCACAATCAGTCACTATCATGATGCTCTCGTCCGGAAACTCGAAGTTCATTGACTGATAGTCGTCTACGGCCTGATGTGCCAAGTGGTCTGCCAATACACTTCCTTTGATGGCTTTCTGGGTTGTGTATTGAATGTCGTATTCTGTCAAGATCATTTGCCATCTTGCTATTCTCCCAGACAGAGCAGGCTTTTCAAATATGTATTTTATAGGATCCATCTTTGAGATCAACAAGGTAGTGTGAGTCAGCATATACTGTCTCAGCCGGCGAGCAGCCCATACCAAAGCGCAACAAGTTTTCTCAAGCAGTGAGTATCGGGTCTCACAGTCGGTAAACTTTTTGCTAAGGTAATAAATGGCATGCTCTTTTCGGCCAGACTCGTCATGCTGCCCCAGCACACACCCTATTGAGTTGTCAAGCACTGTCAGGTATAGTATCAGAGGTCTCCCTTCAACCGGTGGCATAAGGATGGGTGGTTCTTGGAGATACTCCTTGATTCTGTCAAAAGCAGCCTGACATTCGTCATTCCAACGCACTACCTGATCTTTCTTCAGCAGCTTGAAGATTGGCTCACAGGTAGCAGTCAGGTGTGAGATGAACCGAGCAATGTAATTCAGGCGTCCTAAAAAGCCTCTGACTTCCTTCTCTGTCTTAGGAACTGGCATCTCTTGAATAGCTTTAACCTTAGCAGAGTCCACTTGAATACCCTTATCACTTACAACGAAGCCTAGCAACTTCCCAGATCTTACCCCGAAGGTGCACTTGTTCGGGTTCAACCTTAGCTTGTACAACTTCAACCGGTCAAACAACTTCTGCAGATGATCAAGGTGTTCTTCCTCAGTCTGGGACCTTGCAATCATGTCGTCAACATACACTTCTATCTCATGATGGATCATGTCATGAAATAAAGCAACCATGGTACGTTGGTAGGTTGCCCCAGCGTTCTTCAGTCCAAAAGGCATGACCTTGTAGCAGAAGGTGCCCCACTGAGTAACAAAGGTAGTCTTTTCCATATCTTCAGGTGCCATCTTGATCTGATTATAACCTGAAAAGCCATCCATGAAAGAAAGCACCTTATGCTGAGCAGTATTGTCAACGAGGACATCAATGTGAGGTAGGGGAAGTCATCCTTGGGACTGGCCCTGTTCAGATCCCTGTAGTCGACACACATTCTGACCTTACCGTCCTTCTTTGGTACCGGCACCATATTAGCAACCCACTGCGGGTAAGAAGTCACTGCAAGGAACCCGGCATCAAACTGCTTCATAACATCGGCTTTGATCTTCTCAGACATCTCTGGACGCATACGGCGGACCTTTTGCTTAACCGGAGGGCAGTCTTCCTTAGTAGGCAAGTGATGGACCACAATGTCGGTATCCAACCCGGGCATGTCTTCGTAGGACCAGGCAAAGATCTCCATATAATCATGTAGCATCTGAGTCAACCGTTGCTTCACGCTGAGCTCTAGGTTGGCACCAATCTTAACTTCCTTCCTGTCTGCCTCAGTACCCAGATTTATTGTTTCCACTGGCTCTTCATGTGGTTGAATTGCCCTCTCTTCCTGGAGTAACAGTCTTGCAAGCTCGCCAGGCACTTCGCAATCATCTTCACCTTCGTCTTCGGCTAAGTTGATCGGATTTTCGAAGTCATAACTGGCAGTAGCAGAGTCGTTACCAGTGAGATCCAGAGTGGATTGAAACCTGTATGAGTGAGTGTGTGCGTAAATACAGTTGTTTTGCGATATAAAGAAAGGAAAGAAAGAAAAGGAGCATAAGATTTGAAATGCGAGAAAACGTCCAAGATTTTTATTCATGATATATGAAATGGCAATTTATATGCCCTCACAAATGAAGCCACGGTGCCTCGGGTAAGACATCGGGCCATAGAGTTTTAATTGTTTATTACAAATAACAAAACAAAGAAGTTTATTACTGCGTAACAAAAGTAACAGGAGTATGATCTTTGGCAATCCAATTGGTCAATCCGCCCTCAGTTGTCGGATAGATCCAGCTATTGAACTCTGACTCTCCCACTTCATCTTCATCTCCCACAGCATTCACCCCTGGATTGGTAATGAGCACAGGAGGTCTTCTGATCTTTGCCTTGCGCACAGCCATCTGACCCTCTGCAGTAAAACCCAGTCCGAACTTGTCAGTTTTCTGTGTAAAATCAGGGAGCCTTCCCCAGTTAGCACATTCACCTTTCTGGATCACAGCCCGGGCATCCTTCAAGGAAGCCATCTTCAAAGGAACATCCTCTTCGACCATTGTTTCTGCTGCTGCTAAAGTTGGAGGTACCTCTTCGAAATGCTGAAAGGGGGTTTCAATAAACTCCCCGTCCATCTCAATATACCTGAAGGAATTCAAATGGCTCACCATATACTCCTCCTCTCCCTGCACAGTGACGATCTTCCCTCTGACGGGGTACTTGAGCTTCTGGTGCAGGGTAGAGGTCACTGCCCCAGCTTTGTGGATCCAAGGTCGACCCAATAGACAAGAATACGATGGACGGATATCCATCACATAGAAAGTAGAGTCGAATACTTGAGAGCCCACACGAATAGGAATGTCAACCTCTCCATGAACCATCCTCTTGGAACCGTCAAAGGCTCTGACGATAATATTGCTAGGTTTTAGTTCCAGGCCTTCACAATCCAAACGGTCTAAGGCTTTCTTGGGTAGCACATTTAGGGAAGAGCCAGTGTCCACCAACACGTGTGCCAGAGTAGTGCCCCTGCATTCGATAGAGACATGCAGGGCGTCATTGTGGTCCTTTCCTTTAGCCGTAAGGTCAGCATCCGAGAAACCCAAACCATTGTCGGCTGTCAAATTGGCTACGCAATCAGTGAATTGGACATCAGATGTCTCCTGTGGCACATGGGCCGTCTTGAGGAATGAAATCAGAGCCTTAGCATGGGCCTCTGAGCACAATAGCAAGGAGAGCATGGAGATCTTGGAGGGCGTATGCCCCAGCTGCTCGACAACATTAAAGTCACTCTTCTTGATTATTTTTAGAATTTCCTCCATCTCTTGTTGGGAGGCCTCAGCATTTACAGGTCTTGGTGCCTCCATCCGGGAAGGCTCATCTTCAATCCCTTTGCCCCGAGCATTAGATGACTCGGCAGCAGGGGAAACAACTTGATCAGAAACGGGAACAGGTACACTTGCAGGTGTTATAGTGAGGGGTCTTCGAACAGCTGGTGGTGCAATGTCAGGCGAGAAGAGCCTGCCACTGCGGGTAACCTTTGCTGGACCAGTGATATTGCTGATGCTGGCGCCAGTGTTGAACTCTTGCTTGATTCCATGGACATACACGTCTGCCCCATAGTGCCAGGGGACAGCCTTATCAGACTCGTAGGGGAGAGGCCCCGGAACAGTAATAACAACAGGTGCGACAGTCATGATTTGAACAGGCTTCCTCGGGAGAGCCTTGATTGGATTATTAAAGATTGTAACAACAGAAACTTATTCTACCGGAACCAACTGAACAGCGGACTTCTTGAACAGAATCTCTTTGTTGTCCATTAGGCTTTGGATGCCCAACTTCAGCAAAGGACAACCAGAGAGAGAAACAGCACAGAAAAGGCAACCCTCACTGCAACCCGGAAATAAACCGGCCAGCAGTAGGTTCCTATTGACAGTCATTAAGGGAGTAGCTACATCATTCACAGAAACAGCGTATACATCTTCATCAACGACATTTACTCCATGCTGGGGCATAGGAGCAGTCACCATATTCGGTCTCTCAGGCGCTTCAAACTGTATCTCTTTTGCGTCAATAAGGTCTTGCACCTTATTCCTTAATGCCCAACAGTCATCAGTGGAATGCCCCGGGCTATCGGAGTGATAAGCACAGCGGGCATTTGGATTGTATTTGGGGGAGGCAGTGTTCACAACTTTCGGGGCCTCCCTGACAGTCACTAAGTTGGTGGATAGTAACTGCGGCAAGATTTGTGATAGAGTCATACTCAGGCGGGTAAACTCTCTCCTGGGTCTTTCAGCCCTTTGAGGATTGGTTTGCCGAGGAGCGGCAGCAGGCTTAGCAATCATCACCGCATTGACAGATTGGCGGCGCTCAGGTTTCTCTTGTCTTCTAGACCCATATACAGCGCTGGCCTCCTTCTTAAAGGGCTTCTTCTCAGAACTTGCAGATGCACCCTTCTGAATTTTACCAGACTTCATCCCAGCCTCTATTCTCTCCCTAGTCAGAATAAGATCAGTAAACCCTGCAGATGAGTTACCAATGAGATGGTTGAAAAATGGCCCAGATAGGGTCCCCAGGAACATGTCTACCAACTCCCGGTCAGTCAACGGAGGCTGCACCCTGCCAGCCAGATCCCTCCACTTCTGTGCGTACTCTTTAAAACCTTCGCTTGACCCTAGCGACATACCCTGGAGTTGGGTACGTGTAGGGGCAAGGTCGGCATTATATTGATACTTCTTGTAAAAAGCAGTAGCCAACTCCTCCCAGTTACGAACCTTGGTCCCATCCAGCTAATAGAACCATTCGAGATGAGTCCCTGAAAGACTCTCCTGGAAGAAGTGGATCCACAAGTTCTTGTCCACTGAGTACGGTTGAATCTTCCGTACGTAAGATCTGAGGTGCAGCTTGGGACAAGACGCCCCGTCATACTTGGTAAAAGATGGTGCTTTGAACTTATGAGGAATGATCACACCAGTAGACAAACCCAAGTCTCCGAAATCCAGCCCAGGCACTTGTTGGATCTCCATAGCATTCAGTCTGTCCTCCAACTGCTTGTACCGGTCTTCAGCCGGAGGATACTGTTCCTCATCAAAATCAGTCTCGTTGTCGGAGACTACCGGACTAGGACCTTTTCCCTCTTGGGGACTACTCTTGCCTATAGAAGAACCAGCCTCTTCATTCTGCAGAGTGTTGCCAAACCTTCGGCCTGAGTTGAAAAGAACAGTTCTCTTTTTCTTCTTCTTCTCCTTCTTCAGGAGCAGAGCCTTCAGCTCTTCTTGGCCCTGGGCCAAACCCATGATTAGTTCCTGAAATTGCGCGTTCTGCGCCTGAAGAGCCTTGATGGACATCTCGGTTGATGATGAGTCGGGATTCATGATGCTGAAATAAACAGCGAAAAACTGTAAGCAACCTGAAAAGAAGAAAACCTGCTATGCACATGATGAATGATATGTGTTTATGCAATGCATTCAAGGGTTCGAAAGTTCAAATTTGTTGTAGACAAAAAGGAACACACGTTATCATTAAGGAAATAATTGTTCAGTACATCAAAGCCTCATGGGCACAAATTACAAAGCAAATCAACCCCAAAAGACACTACACATCCTCTTTGGAGCTATGTAGGTGTTGAGATTCCTCTCCTCATGCAATAGGCGGGTGAGCTCCAAGACCTTCTTTTCACTAGCATGTAGACTGGTCTCAAGAGAATTCCGTTCTTCCTTAAGCTGGATCCAGCTCTTCTGCATTTCTTCCCAGGACGTGGGCATGTCAGGATGCTGAATGGTGTAGGACACCTCTCCTTCCAAGACTGGCTCTTTGATCACAGGGAGCATATGAGGATATGGCATTACTAACTTCTGGGAGCGGGCACGTACCCACTTGAGATAAGGTTCCAACGGGATGGAGTTCCTGTGCCCCAGTGTCTTACTGTCTATCCTACTGGGCATCCTCCAAGCTCTGATAAATCTCTGGAGAAGTCCTTGTGCATCGTTGTCGAAGTCAAAAACTATGTCAGGAATTAACATGTCATGAGGGCCATCCCTCCGAGCATAATCAAACTGTCTCCAAGCCAGGCATGGGTTATAAGTAATACCTCCTCTGATTCCAAGTAAAGGAACATTAGGGTACTCCCCGCAACGATCAATGATAGTGACATCCTCTCTGGACCGAGGGCACCAATGTATGTCTGCATGTGTAAGAGTCATCAACCGTTGTGACCATCTCAAACCCCGCTCGTTCTTCAAAGCTGATTGCGGAAGGTGCGAAATAAACCACCTTCCCAGGAGAGGAGTGCAGCACATAAGAACACCTCTTTTTCTCATGGTTCGAGTGTAACATGAGTGAAGGATGTCCCCCAGCAACGTAGGTATAGGATTCCTGGACATGAAGATCTGGACAACACTGATATCTATAAGCTGATCTGGGTTAGGGAACAACACCAAACCATAGACAAGGAGGGCCACAACTTCTTCAAAAGCCTGTAAGTCAAGGGAATTCCAACATTCATGGGCCTTTTCAAACAGAAACCTGGCTAAGAACCCTTTGATACCACTTCTAACTTCCCAATGTCCCTTGAGGTCAGATGATTGTAGGTGTAAGGCTTTAGCAATCTCTTCAAGCTTGGGTTCCTTTTCCGTACCGTTGTAGGGTAGTTGATCAAGGATAGGGATCTTCAGAAGCCGGGAGAACTCCTCCAATGTAGGTACCGGCTGATAATCCAAGAAGGTGAAACAGTGATGTAGAGGGTCAAAGAACTGGAACAGGACCTTTATCATATCTTCCTCAATGTTGGTATTGACCAAGCTGATGAGTCTTCCATGTCTTTCACTGAATGAAGAGCTCTCGGGAATCCTGGATATAAGCTCCTTAAGCTGAGGAGGGATCCTTACAAGGCTGATTTGAATTGTCTTTCTGCGAACAGTTTCCATGTCCTACAAAACAAGAACAAAGATGAAGATTCGAACCCCTGAAATGGTTAGTCAATGCATATGATGCTGGCTGATGTCATGATGCTATGATTAAACACACCACAGATATTTACAAAGACAAACATGTAAGGCACACAAGTCACACAAGACAAGCCCTTAGGGTTTAGGCCAGCATGGGGTCTGGGTATTACCCTCTTGAAGTTGGTGGGCTCAACCTGTCCTATTAGAAGTAACCGGGTTCTAAGGGTCCCAATATCACCGGATTGCTTTCATTGTTCATCGTTTCGATTTAGCCACTGAACTGGCGACCGAAATATTCCAGGAAAGCAACCCTCAATTGAGTGTAGTATCGAGTATCAACCAACCTCGGACTGCACCAAAGTCAGTTATCTCACTACCCTAAAGAGGCCAAGATAGTTCAATTAAGGTTCCTAAGGTCTGTTGATGCTTCATGACACCACGCGGAGGCCCCGTACTCTCCTTGACTGAACTCAAGGGTTACCGGTACACACCAAAGTGCCACATCAACGTAGCAGACTGTTTCAACCATGTCGGTATACCCCGCACAGTTCCCTCACAGCCTTGTTGCTACTTTCTAAGAAGGTATCCCCAGATCCGGGTTAGGATCTATAGAACTCCCAAGACAGTCCCACAATTTAAAGCAAGCAAAGAAAGCAATTGAAAACACAGTTATGAACTATCCCTAAGGTACACCTCACTTTATAAAAAGTCCCTAGCAGAGTCGCCAGTTCTGTGATCGGTGGATCTGGAACTGACTGTTTAACGCTGGTTCGCGAAATGTCGCGGAAGCAAGAGTCGCCACCGTCTTTTATTTTCTCCAAATGGAAAGGACAAAAGCACAGAAAAATTCCTTATAGAGATTGCTCTCGGTTCGGGAGGTAGATTTATAGAAAGGGAAGGTGTTAGCACCCTTTCTATCCATGGTTATCCATGGGCTCTTAGATACTTGCTCATTTGTGTTTTCAAAAATGGTTTGTTTGCTTTTCAACTGTGGGTTTTTAAAAAGTTTCTTTGAAAATTCCAGTTCGACTCTTGTATCGGTCCTCAAGAGTGTTTGAAAAATTGCTTTCGAAAGCTTTTTGAAAAGGTGTCGGTGTGAAAAGTATTTTTGATTTGTTTTGAAATTAGAGCAAGTATCTAGAGTCGTCTACCTACCATAAGGAATTCGTCTGTGTAGATGTTCTTTAAGGTAGTGCCATCCCACCATTGAGAGGTAGGTAGCACCACCGTTGGAGGTGTTCGGGTCAATTCGAAGGTTCGGGACATGGTGATCACCAGAGCAATAGGAAGATACCTTAGAAGCTACCCTCATGCCAGGTTCCCGGATCATGAGGACTTACTAAAACATCCTCTACTCGACGATCACCTTTCAAGGGGCAAGGCAACAGTGAGGCGTACCCTAGGGGTGGTGTGTGATTTGTGTGTCATGTTCATTTGCATTTATCTTGTTCATGTCATAGGTGATCTACGCTTTTGTTTTTATTTTAACATTCATTCTTGCATGCAAATTTATTAACAGTTAAAAAAGTGCGGAATTTAAAAGTTCTACGCTATTACAAAGGCGCGGGTCCACATCGCCAAATTAAGTCTAGGACCCGATTTAAAATAAGATAAAGTAAAGTGCGAGAAATATAAATGTCTAATATACACGGCTTTGGGAGAATTACATGAATATTATAAGAAAGGAAATAAAATGTGTGAAACGAACTAATAATCGAAAGCGAGGGCGTTGGACCCTTTTTAATGAAATTAAATTATGATTAACAAATTAATTAAATTAAAATAAAAAGAAAAGATTTTTGAGTTTTTGTATTTATGGATTTTTAATGAGAAGATTATGGAAATTAAACCTAATTCTAGCTATTTTTATTTTATTAAAAAAATGTTAAAATTAGACCTAAAGTTAACCTAATTAATTAATATAATTTTATTTACAAAAATAATGATTAATAATTAATAATGATAAAAGAAAAGAAAAAGATAAAAGTAATTAAAACCTAATTCTACAAATTTTAAGTTTATTAAGAAAATGTTAAAGTTAATCCTAGAATAAAAACTAATTAATTAAACAGACTTTTTTACAAAAAATAACATTAAATGAAATATATTTTAATTTTTATGACTTCCTGATTTTTATTTTTTATTTTTTTATGTTAAGAAAATATTGATTTGAAGAATTAAATAAAAACAAATAAAAATAGAAAAAAGGAATAGAAGAGAGCAAACCAAGGGGGGTGCTGTCCCCAAACTGGAGGAATTGTCTAGCAATTAGGCCCATTTGTTTCAAGGCCTTTTTGACTTTTCCTGGAAGCGTGTGTACGCGTTGACTGGTGAGTATGATGTTCATCAGGTCTGGGCCCTTGGATTGCCCTCAGTGGCCATATGGCACGTTTGGATTATGGGTGCACGTTGAACCTCTGGGAGCGAGCTACACAGGAACACGTTTAGGAGAAAAATATGGAAATAAGAAGGGGGGCCTGGGGTTCGAACCCAGGTCCCAATGCTTGCCAACACAACATCCCACCAACTGAGCTGCTTCAACGCGCTGTATGTAAAATAATGCATAAATAATATAAGAGAAAATTGATGTTAGTGGCCTAGAAACAAAAAAACGCGCGCTGGATTTTGAATTGCCCATTCATGTTATGACAACTAAGCGTCTTCTCCAATTGCTCTGCGTTTTACCTGAAAAAAGAAACAAGATTGCGGGGGTTTTAAACCCCCACTATATGTTGTATGAAAAAATAGTGAATAGAAATCCTTTGATCATAAATTAGGCGCGACCTAAGCATTGAGTTTGTCTGAAACTCCTGGTTTTAATGGCCTAAGTATCATGTCTCAATTTTTCCATAACAGAGAAACCCCAAATTTGAACCTCTGCAACCCTAAAACGCTTCAATGGTGATTTCGCGTATGATGCACAAAAACTCAATCAAACTACACGGTTAGCTTTAGAATGAATCAACTAACACAAATCAAACATTAAAAGTTAAAAATAATGCATGAATCCTGATACATGAATGTGAAAAAAAGTATGGACAGGACAAGGTCGTTCTACCAATTCTTTGCGTTAGAGATGATGGTTTTGATCCAGAAACCTTCCTTGAAGCCTCAGGAATGCAATGGGATAGTTATTCTGCCTTGAAACTCCTTGGAATCGTGTTTTCAGTTTTTGAATTTTCTTGAAAAAATGCAAAGTTGCTTATGGCTTTTTGGGCGCAGCTTTCAGGTCTCTTGCACTAGGGTTTTGATCAGTCTTATATGAGGATGGATTAGGGTTGAGTTTTGAACCAAAAAATCCTTGCATTGATGGAATGAATATTTGATTTTCATGCATATTCTTTCAAATCTTTTTCACATGTTTTTGATTCTAATCATGGCAAAACCTTCCAATTTTGGTTATGCACGAATCTTGAGCCTTTAAGGAGAGTTTATTTTGCACAAAAAGATTTAAAAACTTTGGTTTAGTATTTTTCCATATTTTATTTAATTTAAATGAATTAATTGTAATTAAAAATTCAAATAAATAAATAAAAATGATGAAATAAATCCTCTTTGGGCCAAATGGTCGTGCATATGCTTTGGATGATGAATCTTGGAAGAAAATGTGGCCCATTAGCAATTTTAAGGCATTTGGAGCAAAGTTGACTTTTCAAAATACCCAAAAATTTCCCAACTTCCACAAGGCATATCTTGCTCAATTTTTAAGCTTTGATCATGTTCTTGGACATTTTGGAAAGGTCTTGAAGTCCTCTAACCAATGCTATTGGTCCCATGTCATTTTGATTTACCAATATCAAGTTATGGCCTTTGACTTAAAGTCCCTTTTTGTTGACTTTTGAAAATGACCTATAATGTTGAAATTGATAACTTTTTGTGAGAGCATTTCTTGGACTTGAAGTGTGAAGAGGAGTTGTAAGAAATGTCTTTCTATTCAAAATGAGCTTTGGATGTAATTTTTCTGATAATCCATGTGGAAGTTATGCCTTGGTCAAGTTACAGTTGACTTTTTCAACTGTCCAAATATGGAAACTTTTGCATCTTGAGACTTTTTGAGCCAAGCTTTGAAAATCATGATCAAGAATTGATAAAATGATGTTTGTGGCCTCAAAATGAGATGTTGACCAAAAATTTGAACCTTTGACTGTCAAATGACCATTTTGCCCCTACAGTTGACTGTAGTGCAATTAGGGTTTTTGACTGTGCAATTTTGTGCTGTAGGTCTTGAAACTTGGTATGAGGATGCTTGACCATGTTTATAGGCATGTGGGACTTGATTGGACCCTTGGAAACTTCATTATCTTTGCCAGAACCAAAACCCTAGTTCTTGACTGTTTAGGAGGCCCTTGAACTGTGCAACCCTTGGGGAATTTTGAAGCATGCTCTTTGCAAATTTTGAAGAATATGGGAGGGCAAATTTTGGGGTACAACATAGACCCTTAAGGAGTATTTTTGAAATCTATAGAGAAAAATAAATTCTCCCAGACTTCCTATTAAACTTCTAATAGATATGTGAACTTTGATCTTCACTAAGATTCTCATAGATAGAAACAACCATGTCTTATTAAGTTTATCCATTACTTCATAATGTTACAACATGTTGTTTCGACATCATTTCCTCATAGAACCTTTACAAACGTGAACAGTATTCTGGATTGATAATACATGTGTCATTGCAGCAACAATTTACAGATATTCACATAACTCCCTTTGTCATGAGTAACTAATGCTCCAGCTGAAGATGAAGACTAGATGAGAAACTCCAGCACTTCCTGCATATTTTGAACCTTGACTCCCTTAGTAGAGTCATAACAGCGTCAGATATTCTCACTCCTTGAGAATACTTCCAGGAACCCTGACTTCTTCACAACACAAGGATACATTTGATCATTGTCTTATCATAACTACACTCTATATCATGACCTTTTGAATAGGCAAGATGTCATGCACACTAGGTGTGAAGTCACTCACAAACTCCAAAAACTTTTAGTTTGCTTAAAATCTTTACTAATATCCAGATCACCAAACCTTTTCTGGAGTGACTTAGAGCAAAAAAATACCACTTCAAGATGCTCTGCTCAGACCTCAGTATCTGTCAGCAGCTTTCTGCCTTTATATCCACTAGTAGTTATTGATACTAGCGGAGTCTTCAACAAAGTAGTAATGAATTTATCAAGCATGCTACTGTAGACAGGATTAGACTCTCCATATTATAATCCACGTAGTCAAAAATGACACTTCTCATAATAATGCTTAAGCTTCCAAATTCACATGAACAATCCCAAGCATTAAACAAAATAGCCATCAACAATCATGATGTTAAGACATCATGTGGTACATCAACTCCATAATAGAGAACCTAATCAAACTGGTTCTTGATCAATCATTTAAAGGACTCATTGTATATAGAAATCCTTTAAGAAGCTCCCATTAGAACACACAGATGGTGCATAGGTTTCTGCATGCTTTACAATCTGGTTTGCAATAATGGCTTTGCACACCTGATTATTAGTCACTTCCAACTCACAGTAATCATCTTCAGACCTGCCCATATAACTATTGATGACAACAAGGGAAAATTTAACACAAACACCTTCCTATATTCCTTAATTTTGTGATCAGCACAAGTCAGCAAAAGGAATCAGCTCCATAATCTCTTTGCACTCCAGTGCACCCGCTCCTAATTCTCTTTCAAGGGCCATTCTTCTTTGAAACAAATATTTCCACTTTTTAGCATTGCCAATAGAGTGGAAGGAATTATTATTAAGAGGAGCATCAGGAACCCTGATACGAGGCTTCTTGCTTGCAGAATTCTCCAAAGGAGAAAATGTCTTGGACATCATCCTCAACATCTTCTAACAACCAGCAGGATAGTCTTCAGAGGATGTGACATCTCCTAACAATCAGCAGGATAGTCTTCTTTATCCCATTCACTACTACAGAGAAAAATAAATTCTCGAAGAACAAACACATCCTCTTGGAGAAGGATGGTATACTCTAGCAACATTTGGCTAGAGTCTTTAGAGACTCATAAGGACATAAACAGCTACATTTTGTAGCAACATGTCTCAGCATGTTATCCAACATCATCCTCATAGAAGGGCAATAACTCCATACGCTTGAATATCATAAGCTCCAAGCAAACCAATTAGTCCACTGACTTATCCTATTATGGACAATCAAAAACTTCATTATGGAGAAAACGCAACACTAAACACCCACTAGTTCACTGGGAACAACTCCAAGTACCCTGAACTAGTCACATAACAAGCACACTGTTGATTCATGCCCTTGCACCTTCGCACATATTATCATGACTCCTTGGATGGCTAAGATGTCATGCAACCATAGTCTGAAACCAACTTCCAACCATTTCTTAGTGTGCTTAAAAGCTTTACTAAGATTTAGACTCTCCGACAGAAGGAGTACCCCTTAACCAATGTGCTGATTAAATCCTCCTTCTGCATATTACTAGTATTTGATGACACTAGTTAAGTCTTTAAACCAAGATAATAGTTATACATTACTTAACATACTTCTCTAAAAAAACTCAAAATCTTCTTATTATAAACCAAAGATAGAACCGCCACTTCTGAATGAGGTGGTAGAATATTTAAGATTCACATTCCCAAGTCTCTCCCACAGACTATCATCAACAATGATGTTACAATATCATTTGCGACATTAACAACTTTACTACAGAACCTATCACCATCCAAGGGACTTATTTCCATACATTCCCTCTACAAACCTCCCAATCTACACAATAGGATCCCAATAGATCTCATCTTTAGTATCTACCACAATCAAAGCATAATTTAAGATGCATAAGCTCTCAAATATTTTCTGAAAGACATATTCATGAATCATATTTGCACTCAATCATCAGACAAACACTCAACTCCCGTCAAGGTATTTGTAGTCAACTTTCATACACAATCCTAATAAATACTCAGTCTCCCATCAAAGTACTTATCAGTTAGTCAGATAGGATTACCTTCTCACACTAGGTAGAACTATAATCTGAAATCCTTCCTCTTCACACCTGTGATACTTTCTGAATCTTCGACATGACATCCAATCATGGAAGCCAAAATATTCCAGGTTAGGTCAGTGACTTGACCTTAAGCTCAACCCTTATAGAAAAAATATACTAGAACCACATAGGCCTAACATAGGCATAGACAGCTACACCTAGTAGCCAAAGGTCACAACATGTTGCCTGTAATCTTCAAAAGCTTGAATTATGTGCAAGCTCCATAACTACTACAAAAATAATCATAGATAGGTTCTAAGCTCCCCCCTATCATGGACAAACAAGGCTTCTGCTGAGGACGAACACTTGGACTCCAGGAGACTTCACGCACTTACTGAAACATATCCACACTCTTGTGAAAATATACCAACTCCAGGTCTTCAGACTTTTACAATGTCATGTTTGATACATGGCCCTACATAACCACATAAATATCCATACCTCTTTGGATATCTAAGATATAGTGGACACATGCTTAGACATCATACAAACACAAGCCCTCAAATAGATTGCAATAGAGGAAAACCACCTTCTTCATATTCCTTTGCTCTCTTAATCACAAGCAATTGTCGGTACTAGTGAAGTCTTCAACATAGAGTTATGTAGTCACCAAGCATACTACTAAAGACAGGATCAGGATCTGCATCTTCTAATTCACAAAGTCGGAACTTCTTCTGTTGACAACCATGTTGATCATCAATCTTCCATAATCATAATCCCAAACCTTCCTTTACAAAATGATGTTACCACATCATTTAGGACACCAACCTTTCTTCACGGATCCTAATAATTTAGTTCTTGATTTATAAACCAAAGATATTATTAATATTGATATTATTTTTAGGAGAAGATCATAAAAGATTACATCTAAGCCACCTGAACACTATAAACTCTCAACAATATATAAATCATCAGTTCAGATAGTAGTTTTGCATCCATACCTCAGATAAGTACTTAGCTCCCGACAGGGTCTTTACCATCAGTAACATGCACATCTTCACAAGATCACACTTATACTTAGCTCCTGACAAGATATTTGTCATCAGAGGAAAAACTTGCCCACACACACAACTGCAGATGATACTCCTTTTCAACAGATGTTAGAGCACTTGAACTAACATCCTTCTTCTTCATTGTTCAACACAAGAGGATCCTTTCAACATTCTAGGCTTGGTCAAAGACTGGTCTTCAGCTCCATCATGATCAAACATTCGAACTTTAAACTTCACTGGTGAACAACAATACTCACCCCACGATCTACACAATAACTTCCTTTTTAGAGGAAGCATACACCTAGAAATGATGTCTCGACATCAGATACGACATCATCCTTCTTACTATGGTTCTGGGGGTAACTTCTATAGTAACTTAAAATCAACTCTTGTGGGGGTTAACACTAGGAAACAAACCAACAACAACTGATTAATCTTCAGGATCAGGCAACCAGCATATACAGGGGATTGCACGAGCCACGTTTCAATAAGCTTTTCTTTAGACCTCATGTTTGACTTTGAGATGATGGATTCCATTGTCTGTATCTACAGAGGAAATTCTCTCAAAAAAAATATTTTCAAAGCACCTGTTTCCCTTGATTCTTCAAAAGCAATGCCCTTCAAACTTTAACATCTTCAAAGATATCACGACATTCTATCTGACATCATATCAACCCTTGACAAGGGTATATTTTTCAACAACTTCTGAGGGTACATAAAGAGAATTACAAATTATCTTCCTCAATGGAAATCAAAACGATACTCAGGAGCATCAAAAACCGTGGTTGGATCATAATACTCCTCTTCAAACATAATTTGTTCTATGGTCACAAACAGGATTCCATGAATCTGGTTCCTCTAATCTGAAGGATCTTCCATATACGAGCTCATCTCATATACATAAAGGGTCTTGCGGAGATTCCTTTATGAGTTCTTCTCAAGAGCATGAAGTTCAACCTCTATACTCCCATAAGCCTGACACATGGAGTAGATAAACTGTTGATCGTGTCCTAATCAACCTGCATAAACCAGATGCCTCCTCTTCCAGATTAGGAGTAGGTTCCAAACAAAAAGTATTCATAATATTTTTTTTCAGCACCCAAAACATTTGTTCTTCAACTGGTAGTTGCATACCTGTTGAAGTAATGTTCTAACATCCCATAGAACATCAGTTCCTTCTTCTTGGATCACACCATCATTGAAAGTATTCAAGGTCAATATGCAGATGTATATGAGCATCATTGATCAATTGATTCTCATCAACCTTATTGATAAATGTCTTTATGAGTGGACTTGAGGAAAATCTCAAGTATCTTTGACACTTTTAATATGGTTGAAAATGTCAGCATATATTATGTTAAGGGTAACAACCCTAGTATCCTTCTCATACTTTCAGGGTTATATGCAGCGGAATATAACGAATTCCTCAACAATATTCAGACACACCACTATCCAAGTACAAGCATGGCAACCTAGGATTAAAAAATAAACCCTACAAACATCAGCTTCCCACTAAGCTGCAGGCCTGATGGTAACACCCAGGAACACTACATGTCATATGTAACTAATGATCCTTTCCAAGAGATCATTCATACAATAGTATGAATTGTCCAAGTTCATACCTCTTTTCATTAAATACTTTCTTCCTTTCCCATGACCAAAAAGTATCTTCCCAAGATCTCACCCAGAACAGAATAGGATGCCTGCTCTGATACCAATTGAAATTCTGGCACAACAGACTCAAACATCATATAAGGATGTCGAGACATCTGATCTGACATAACACACAGGCAGGATAACACAGTATAAAAAATATAAAGAACACACCAGAATTGTTTACCCAATTCACTGTACAATAACACCTACTCTGGGGGCTACCAAGCCAGGAATAAAGTCCACTATCAACAGTATTAATTTGCAGACCCTACATCCAATACTCCCGTTGATGATCTACGCACTTAATCACTACCCAATGACCCTTCTACCTAGGTCCTCCCTAGATATTGAATATCCTCATTCCACTTATGTTGTACCCCAAAATTTTCTCTCTCATATTTTCCCAAGTTTTTTCTCTTACATAGGTGATTACAAACACTTAATTAAAGAAAAATATTTTTTTTGAAGATAAACAAGGTCTTTTGGTTGGCATGAACAAGGTTTCTTTCGATTGGCATTTTGACAGGCTTCGATTGAGCGCCTAATCTCCTTCAAGCTTGCCTTAAATTTCCAAGCTTCGATTGAAGCGTTGTTCTTTTGCTTGTTTGTTGCACACCAGCTTTGATTGGGCATGTTTTTCCTTTGAAATAGATTCCTTTGATCCAAAGGGGAAGGGCCTCTTGTTAGTGCTCCTTCGGTTGCACCATTGGCTTTACATGCTGGCCTGATTCACAAATGCAATGGCTACCTACAGGTAAGTTGGATTCCTGCTTCGATTGGGCATTTGATGTCTTTGGAGCAAGCTTGATTCCTACTTCGACTAGGAAAATTATCCCTATGTGCGTGCCTTCAGCGCACAAAGCAAGAACTTCTTTAAACTGACCTTCGATTCACAAAGTTCCCACTAGGCAAAAGGCCCCTCAGCTTATCACCAACGCACGTATGCCTCTTCATGCTTGCCTTGGTTTCATAAGGAAAAGACCCATCATCATACCTTCAACTCACAAGGAAAAAGGCCTCAAACTTGCTTTCGATTCACAAGGCCAAGACCCCTTCAACTTGCCTCTGTGTTTGATTTCGACCCATAAGAAAATGACCTCCTTTGGGCTTGCCTCCAATGTGCAAGGAAATGGTTTCCCTTCATGCCAGCACCCATAAAGTGGTGGTTTTCTTTCATGTGTGCTTCGATTCATTAAGTAGATGGCTTCCCTCATGCTAGCCTTGACTCCACCTCCAAAATATTTAACACACAGTTTTCCACATTTTGACACCTAGTACTGGCGCATTCAAAGGACGGGCACATGGTCCATTCGAAGGACATATATTTGTCCCATTCAAAAGACATGTATTGATGGATTTAAAGGGGCATACGTGGGTGTCCCATTTGAAGGACTTACTTTGCTGGCCCATTCGAAGGAATGGCAAGTGATGTATACAATTGATGTGTGGGTTCCCTTCAAAAGAGCACACACATTGGTTCAAAATGAAGGATATTGCTAGCCAAAATGAAAGAAAAATATTCAAAGAGACCTGCTGGCCTAAAAACCAACATACTGCCAATTTTCAAGCCAACGTGCACAAACACATTCATGCCAAAAGAAGCTTCGATTGGCCAGGAAAGGGTTTTCGTTTGGGCTAGCTAAAGGGCTTCAAACGAAGAAGCCCCAGTGAAGAGAACATGAGCCAGTCGAAAGATACACAAATGGTCCATTCAAAGGACCCACTCGAAGGCTATACAAGAAGTCCAATTGAAGGGAATGAACTAGAGGGCATTCGAAGGAGCCAAAATGTCCATATTTTCAAATTTCAAAAAGGACAAGATTCCATGTTTTTGTCCACAGTTACAAATTCTCATTCATGGATTTCAAACACCTAACCAAGGCTGTTTAATCTTATGATATCTTGTCCCCTCCCTTCTACTCTATATAAGCAGCGTGCTTGTAAGCCAAACGCACGCTTACACCCCTACACAGCCTAGGGAGAACACTACCAAATTGCAAAAATTTCTTAAAGTTGCCCAAATCGAAAACACTAATCCAGCCTCCCTCAGTCCAAACAAAAGACTTCATCATGTTCCTGAAGGTGTCAGCAGCCACTTCCAGCCATTTTCAAAGTCCATAGCATTTTCAAACTGCAAGGTCGTGTGTCACCGGTTGAACAAGGTTTGTCTTATTTGAAATTTTAGATTCATATGTTGCTGATGTTTTCTATGGTGTGATTTATGATCAGGAGGTCCATTAGAACATGTGGGATGTGTAGCATGAAAACTTTAAGGCCTGAATGGTGTGATGCCATTGTTAAGACATCACAAACTGAAAGTTTTGAATCTCATAATCCAGGAGCTTTCATACTAAATAAATATCACCACTGAATTTGTAGACCCCAAATTAGGGGGGTAGGTTCGTTTTTGTTCTTGTTATGTTTAAATTTCACAGGTTGGAAATTTGGAGTGATCGGAAGAGATGACCGGAGCCACCACCTCTGGTGGTTTGACCAGCACTGACTAAGGCGTGGCAGAAGGGAACGATTTGATTGGTCCATTCAAATGGTTGGACCCTACTGAACTTACGTGCATGTGACAGCTCAGTGCTATGACTCATTTTACAATATATCATAATCGTTTGATGTACACTAATCGTTTGATTTTCAGGCATTTGAGCAATTGACTGAGCAAACTTGTAGTGGAATGCATGAAATTTTTCATGGACAGTCTTGAAGGCATATTAGGACCATGGCAAACATTTGTGACCTTTAGAGCTTACACATCTTGATGAAAAGTGAAACCCTAATTAGAGTTTCATTGCTTAGGATGAGAGTTTGTATGATCAATTCTTGGTCAACCTTGAGCAATTGAGGACCTCTAGAAGCATGTCTTAAGTGAAAATGGGAGGGAAAATTTTGGGGTACAACACCTGCCAGCTAGATCCCTCCATTTCTGGTCATATTCCTTGAAGCCTTCACTAGAACCCATAGACATGCTTTGAAGTTGTGTACGAGTTGGAGCGAGGCCGACATTATATTGGTACTGCTTGTAGAAAGCAACAGCCAAGTCTTCCCATGTATGGATGTTGGTTCCTTCCAACTGATAGAACCAGCTGATAAAACCAATCCATTTGAGTGTCGGCCAAACTTTCTTGGAAGAAATGGATCCAAAACTTCCGGTCAGTAGTGTGGGGTTGGATCTTCCTGACGTAAGACCTCAAATGAAGCTTGGGACAGAAAACACCGTCATATTTTGCAGAGATAGGGACCTTGAACTTAGGCGGGATGACCACCCCTAGAACCAACCCTAATTATTCAAAATCCAGACCGGGTACCCTTTGAATTTCCATTGCATTAAGGTGATCCTCTAACTGCTTGTATTTGTCATCAGCAGGAGGATACTGCTCTTTGGTATAGTCGGCTTCATCTTCCTCAGACGTTGGATTATTGTCTCCTTCCTCGGATTTCTCGTCACTCTCCTCTTGATTATCCCCCTCCTTTGATAAGTTTGCTAAATCTAGAGCTCAATTAGCTGGTCTTCTTCTTCCCACACTCAAAACACGAACTGGTTTCTTTGCCTTTTTCTTCTTGTCTTTGAGAATAATAGCCTTCAGATCTTCTTGTCCCTTAGCCATATTCAGGAACATTTCTTGGAATTGAGTATTATGTGCCTGAAGATCCTTAACTCTTTGTTCAAGAGCCATTTCTTTTTGTTGAAATAAACAACTAAGAAACCTGTTTTTTGATACACATGTATGATATGCGTATGAAATGTTTTCAAGGATCTCACGGGTTAAGCACTAGAAGATGTTAGCAACTGAATCTGATTGCAGCTTCGATTGAAGAACTTTGTATTGTTGAAAGTCTTTCTACGAGAGTCAAGATCACCATGTCGAGTGGGTCATAGCCTCTGACTCAAGTTATAGTGCTTTTGTCTGTGTTGGCTAGAGGAAAATAAATCCCCTTGCCCCTTGCTAGACGTCTGCTTTATCATAACTTGCATCACTGGCCCTTGAGATCCTTGAAATGGTTAAGGAAATGTTATGGTATGATGCTAAAATGTGTATGCTATGCTTCAAGAAAAAATGCAGGGTGATGAAGACAAGTATGTCTTGTAAGAAAACCTATTTATTGGATAATGTATACAAATAAGGTCATGTAAGGAATACAAACAAAAGCCCTACAATAAGTTCAAGTTGTTAAATAATGAAGTAAAATAAGTCACATAAGCAGCCTTAGGTTCAGGCTTGCATGGGGTTTATAGGTAAGTACCCTCTTGAAGTTTAGTTGGTTCAACCTGTCTTAGAAAAGTAATCGGGTTCTAAGGAGTCTCAATATCACTGATCTATCTTTATCGAGCATTATTTCAGCTTAGCAATCTTTTCTTACAGCCGAAACATCTCGAAAGTCCAATCTTAATGAGTGTAGTATCGAGTATCAACCAATCCCCAACTTTACACCGAGGCCGGCTATATCACTACTTTCTAATGGCCAAGTTTATTCAACTAATGTTCTAATGTCCGTTAGTGCTTCAAGACACCATGTGGCGGCCCCGTATTCTCCTCGATTCAACACAAGGGATACTGGTACCAACCAAAGTGTCACACCAACACAGCTATCGCTTCAACCATATCGATCTACATCATACAGTCTCCACGATCTATTGTTGTTTACCTAAAAAGATGCCCCCAAATCTGGGTGTAGGATCTATAATAACAACTCAAACAACCCTACAATGACAAAGCATACAAAGCAAGCAATTTAAAACAATTTAAAATGAACTAACTCTTAAGGTAACCCCACTTTTTTATTTAAATCCCCAGCAGAGTCTCTAGTTCTGTGATACGGTGGCAGAATCAATGTTTTAATAATGGTTTTGCGTTTGTGTTTGCAAATGTTGTGGTAAGCAAGAGTCTCCACTGACTTTTCTTTTATCCAAATTAAGGAAAGGGTGAAAAGAACATAAAAAGACCTTTTCGAGATTTTCTGAGTAAGGGGGGTAGATTATGCAAAGGGAAGGTGTTAGCACCCTTTCCATCTGTAGTTATCTACGGGCTCTTAGATGCTTGCTATTTCATTTTGCTTTTATTTGAAAATGTGCTTGTGGTGTGGGTTTGAAAATATTTTGAAAATGTATTTGTAATGATTCTCGTCTCTATGGGAATGCGTACAAAGTGTTGGTTTTGAAAATAATTTAAAGAAGTGTTTGTTTGTGGAAGATGTTTTTGAAAGTGATTTTGAAAAGTGCCTTTGTAATGATTCTCGTCTCTATAAGAATGCGTACAAAGGGCTTGGACTTTTAAAAATGTTTCAATTGAAAGCGTATGTATGAAAATGATTTTTTTGTTGTGAGCAAGCATCTAACAGCTATCTACTTGGACTCGAAAAGGTAGTTCTTTTCCTCCTATCCTTTAGACAATGTTATCCTACTATTAGTGAGTAGGTAGCCCTATCGTTGGATGTATGAGGGATATGCGAAGGGACGTACGGTCACGAAGGAAACTTGTGGAGACGTTTTAGAAATTTTGTCTAGGGACTAGATTATTTACCGAAAGGCAATTGTAGGGTCATCGAGGGACTATGATCCTTTTGATTTACGGGTCTTTGCTAAAGTGTCTCCGTTTCGAGGGACATGACTGTTTTATTTCTGAAGGCAACTAAAGTGAGGTACCCTAGAGGTGTATATGTGCAATGTGTTTTATGTTCAGTTAGTTTTGTCTTTTGTGTTAGGTTTGCTAACGTTTTGCTATTAGCCTTGTCATGCAATCCTAGTTACTAGCAATTTATATATATATATATATATATATATATATATATATATATATATATATATATATATATATATATATATATATATATATATATATATATATATATATATATATATATATATATATATATATATATATATATATATATATATATATATATATATATATATATATATATATATATATATATATATATATATATATATATATATATATATATATATATATATATATATATATATATATATATATATATATAGGAATTTAAAGTGCAGAAATGTAAAGTGCGGGAATGTAAATCCTACGCTATTACATGGCTTTGTGAGAGGTACATTATAGAAATGCGAAAAGTAAAGTCCTAGTTACTATTACAAACTGGGAAGCAGTTACAATAAGATAAAAAATGCAAAAATAAATAAATGCGCAAACAAATTAAAATGGACGTCTAAATCCTAAGGAAAAGAAATCTTTTTGTTTGTTTTTTTATTATTTAAAGAAAATAAAACTTAAGTCTATTTAATTTTAAATTAGGGAAAAGGTTAAAATAATTAATTTGTTTACAAAATTAGTATAATTAAAAAAATATTAACTTAATATTTTTGTGATTTTGGTTTTAATGTTAATAAAACACGAGGCAAGAAAATAAAAGAAATAAGTAAAAAAACCAAAAAAATAAGAAAGTGATGCAGAGGCCTTTCTTTTTGATCTAGAGGAAGGATTCCTTCGATTCATCCTCCTTTGGCCATCTTTCGATTGGGCTTAAGAGTTGACGTGAGCAAGCTTTGATTTGCACCTTTTCCTGCCTCTTTCGATTGAGCCAAAGAGTGGTATGGGAAAACTTCAATTTGCACTTTCTCTACTTCTTTCGATTATTCAAATTGTGTTCGACTATTCAAATGATCTGCAAGGTTATCATCAGAGGTTCATCCATGATTGGGGCATGGTTAAGAAGACTTATAGCAAGAACTTAGGGCACAAGAATTCCATCCCTTTGGAGCCATACCTCAAATGGGTACGAGCTCGTGCTCAAAGTCTTATGATGTCATACGCTGCTATCCTGCCAGTGATTTCAGAGCCTATTGTTCAAAAGGACGAGTCTCGCATCATTTTTCATCTTGATATCTTGACAAACTTCGAAGAATTACAAAAGTCTTAGATCCAGTTCAAGGAAGAACGATATACCTTTGAGACCCAATTCTATGCCAGTGAGAGGAATGTTTTGGAGCTCACGAAACAACTTCATGAAGAGCGAAGTTTGAACGCCTACATTGCATCGATGAGGATGCGCTTGACCTTTTTGTCTTAGGAGTTTATTTTGTATTTATTTCATCCATTGTAAGCCCAAGAGGCATGTTTGTACTCAATTTGAACTTATTAATGCAATTGATGTTTGTTCCTTTTGTCTAAAACAAATTTAAATCTTCGGAGTCCTTGAAATCATTTGCATACGCATTTTCATGCATCATAACATAAACAGGTTTCCCATAATAAGTTTCCTTATCTTTCTATTGTTTATTTCAGTAAGTTGGATATCGAACAAACAGTGAAGGACTTGCAAGCGCAGAATTCTCATTTCCAAGCAACCTTGCTCACCCTGGCCAAGGGACAACAAGAGATTATCACACTGCTAACAACCAAAAAGAAGACTAAAAAGAAGGCCTTCATCAACATGGGTAAAAGATTCAAAGGTCTGGTTTGAAGAGTCGTCTGAGGAGGACGAAAATCAAGACGAGGAGGCGAGGAGAACCCATGCTGGGGGAGCCAATAATAAAGCTTCCAAAGATGAAGACTATTTTGATGAGCAATACCCTTCGGCCGAGGATAAATACAAGCAGTTGAAGGATAGGCTAAAAGCTGTTGAAATTCAAGTTGTGCCTGGTTTGGATTTTAGTGAGTTGGGCTTAGTACCTGGGGTCGTCATTCCCCATAAGTTCAAAATACTGGTCTTACGTGCGCAAAATGCAGCCGCACACTACTGTTGTACCCTAAAATTTACCCTCCCATATTCCTCAAGATTTGACAAGAATAATCCTCAAATTGCTCAAGATTGCTCAAGAGGTAGACAGTCAAATCACTTCCTAAGCCAGCTGAAATTAGGGTTTTGGTTCTTTCAAGGAATTTGGGGTTTTCAATGGTTCAATCAAGTCTCATAGGCCCATATACATTCTCAAGCACTTACATGCCAAGTTTCAAGACTCACAGTGCCAATTTGCACAGTCAAAAGCCTCATTTGATCCACAGTCAACTGCAGGGGCAAAATGGTCATTTTACAGTCAAAATTCATAATTTTTTGTCAACATCTTATTTTGAGGTCACAGTCATCATTTGATCAAGTCTTGATCATGATTCCACAAGGATAGCTCAAAAATCATCAAGATGCAAAAAGTTACTATTTTTGGACAGTAGAAAAGTCAATTGTATCTTGACCAGGGCATAACTTTTTCATGGTTCATCAGAAAAATCCCATCCAATGCTTATTTTGAAGGGGATGAAATTTCTTACAATCCATCTTCACACTCCAAGTTCAAGAAATGCTCTCACAAGAAGTTATCAATTTCTACATTATAGGTCAAATTCAAAAGTCACCAAAAGTACACTTTGGGTCAAAAGCCATAACTTGAGATTGGTAAATCCAAATGACATGGGACCAAAGGCATTGGTTAGAGGACTTCAATAGCTTTCCAAAATGTCCAAGAACATGTTCATATGATCAAAATTGAGCAAGTTGTGCATTGTAGAATTTGGGAAATTTTTATGAATTTGCAAAAGTCAACTTTGCTCAAAACACCTTATTTTTGCTAATGGGCCTCAAATCTCTTCTTGAAACTTCATCCATGACCTATGCACGACCCATCAAGCTTAATGGAATTTATTTTCTTATTTTTATTGATTAATTGGATTTTTAATTAATATTAATTCATTAAATTAATTTAAATTGTAGGAAAATGCAAGATTTGATTTTTCAATCAATTTGTGAAGCAAATATGGTCAAGATATGCTGGCAAATTCGTGCACAAGTCAAAGATACAAAAATCTCCAAGTTTGGCAACATTTTCCAATCATGAAAAATCAAAAAGATTTGATTTCCAATCAAAGATTTAATCATCAATACTCATGGGTTGGATCCAATTTTTTGACCTAATTCAATTGCTTTATATGTATGCAAGCTAACCTAACCTAATGGACGTGAAAAAAGCTACAGAAAACACCCTAGGATATTCAAGAAATTACAAGAAAAATGAAATTGGTTTTTGTATTCTAGGGCGATTTAAGAGTTTTTATTGATTCCAATACATTGCAGGAGATCCCAGGAAGGTTTTGCAATCAAATTCAGACCTTAAAGCTCAAGAAATCGTTGAAAACAGAACCACGGTTTGCACTTATTTTCCAAAATTGTATTGTCGAATTCATGCATATTTAACATGTTTTCTTGATTGTTTTGTGTTGCTAGGAACCATATGAAGCTAATGGTATCATTTAATTGAATTATAATGCACTAAATCACAAGATGCCATGAACGATTTCTAGGGTTCTTAAGCTTTGAAATTGGGGCTTTCTGAACCAGGAAAAATTAGAACTCATAAGGCACATGGTTGGAATCATAAGAACCAGACGAACCTAACCCACCTATCACGAAATATTTATGCTTGCTGTAGCTCTAATCGCTATTTTTCCTCGCAGCATATTGTGGGGGTTAAAAACCCCCGCTATCTGATATTACTTTTACAGGGCAAACAGAGAAGATGATTAGGTGTTAGCCTCCCATTGGGTAATTTGAAAACACGCGCGTTTTTTCTTTTGTACAACATATTTGTGTGTTTATTAATATATTGATTGTTTATTATCCTAATAACAACTAAAGCGGGTGGTTGGAGTGGTTGAGCGTATTAGCATATGAGCTTTGGGACCTGGGTTCGAATCCCAGGTCCCCCAAAACATTTATTTCTTTTCTCTTGACATATTCCCATGCAGATCTCCAAAGGCAGTTCACCATGCATCTCAAACATCAACGCGCCATGTGTCTCCAGACATGAATCCAATGGACATGGATGGAATGACTACCATACTCCCAGTCCACAGGCAAGCAGCTGATCATCAAAGTCAACGTGGCTGAAAAGCATAATGGGCCACAAAATTGACAAATGCACCTCCAAAGCTGGCCCAAACCCCCTGAGTTTGCCTCTTTATTTTTTCTTTCATTATTTTTTTTTTATTTTACTTATTTAAATTTAATTCCTAATTAATTATTAACTAACAAATTAATTTATTTTTATAATAAATCAGAAAACATAAAATAAATATAATATTTTTATTTTATTATTTTTGTAAATAAATACTAATATAATTAATTTAGTCTTAATTAGGGTTAATTTTAACTTTTTTTCAATAATTTAAAATCAACATAGAATTAGGTTTTTTTGACAATTTTAATCCTTTTGTTTTTATTTCCTTAAAACATTAAAAAACCAAAAAAATATTTCTTTTAATTAATTAATTAGTTTTAGGTTTAATTTAATTAAATGCAAATTCAAAAAACTTCTTTCTTTCTCAAAAAAGGGTCAAAACCCTAAGACTTTCTCCGATTCAATTTTTGCTCGCGCGTATGTTTGTTTTATTAATTTTTGATCCATATTTATGTATTTGCTCCGAAGATGTAATAGCGTTAATTAGGACTTTTTATCGCTTTTATTTAATTTTCCGCAATTTACTTTTTCCAAGGGTTTGTTTTTGGCGATGTAAATACCCGACGCCTTGTAATAGCTTAGTTTATTTTCCGCAACTATTAACTGCTAGATGTATGTTAATTAGGCTATGCATGACAAGACTTATCTCTGAAATTAAAATCAACCCGTAGCTCACCATAACATGTACAAAGATAATGTAACTGAAACCTGACACACGCGCACATGCCACTCCTAGGGTACGCCTCACTTGGTTGCCTCGACATGGTCATTGAGTATAGGGTGTTTTAGAGGTCGCCCTCCTGTCTAAAGATCAAGTTGCCTCGAAACTGTTGCCTTGGATAAAAAAATGATCTAAGACATTAGGGTTACCGCTAAGGCGTCCTACTATTGCTTTGGTGACCACATGTCCCTATAATCGAATTGACCCGAAACTCCAATGATGGTGCTACCTACTTCTCAATAGTGGGATAGTACTGTCTAAAGGACATTTACACAACTTAATTTCTTTTGAGTAGGTAGAGGTTCTTAGATACTTGCTCTTTCAAAACAAAAATACTTTTCGCACCTACACTTTTCTGACAAAAGTTTTCAAACAAACACTTCATACACTCTTGAGGACAGATACAAGAGTTAAAGCGAAGTTTTCAAACAAACTTTTTCAAAACCCACAAACACAAGAAAAGCAAAATCTTTTGAAAACATAGTGAGCAAGTACCTAAGAGCCCGTGGATAACCACGGATAGAAAGGGTGCTAACACCTTCCCTTTCTATAATCTACCTCCCGAATCGAGAAACATCTCGAAAAGGAATTTTGCTGTGCTTTTGTCCTTTCCTTGTTGGAGAAAATAAAAGACGGTGGAGACTCTTGCTTACCGCGACATTTCGCGAACCAGCATTCCAAAACAGTCAGTTCTATTTCCACCGATCACAGAACTGGCGACTCTGCTGGGGATACTTAATAAGTGAGGTGTACCTTAGGATTAGATCATCATATTTTCAATTGTATTGCTTTGCATGCTTTAATATTGTGGGCTTGTATTGGAGTTTCATAGATCCTAACCCGGATCTGGGGAATACCCTTTAGGTAAGTAGCAATAAACTGTGAGGGACCTGTCCGGCGTAGACCGACACGGGTCAAGCAGTAGCTACGTTGGTGTGACACCTTGGTCTGTACCGATATCCCTTGTGTTGGAACGAGGAGAATATGGGTCTTCTGAGGAGTCATTAAGCACCAACTGACCTTAGAACCTTAAGTTGACCAACTTGGCCATAGAACAGTAGCAGTATGCTACGCTCATTGAGGCTAAACTCTCGCGATGGTTCCGGCCGCAAGAAAAGGTTGCCAAACTGGAATTATGACCGATCGAGGGTAGTCAGTGATATTGAGATCCTCTAGAACCCGTTTACTATTTTTAGGACAGGTCTTAACCAACTGAAACTGAAAGAGGGTAGTACCTAAGCTTCATGCTGGCCTAAAATCTAAGGGCTCTTTTGTGTGACTTGTGTGCCTTTACCATGTTTTCCTTTTGTGAATACTTGTGGTGTGCCTTTATCATAACATCATAACATCATAACATTGCATACATCTTGCATAAGGACTAACCCATTTCAAGGATCTCAAAGGTTTGTGATGCAGGTCATGATGAACCAACTGTCTAGCAAGGGGCAAAGGGGATTTATTTTCCTCTAGCCAAGGTTGTTTGGAGATCAAAACATGATAACTTGAGTCAGGGGCTATGACCCACTCGATATGGTGAGCTTGACTCTTGAAGAAGGACTCTCAACAACATGAAGTTCCTTCAATCAAGCTACCAGATTCAAATTCTAACAAGTTTCTTTGTTTACCCCGCGAGATCCTTGAAAACATTGCATACATATATCATACATATCATTGCATAACAGGTCATCCGATACAGGTCTCTCATGTTCTCGCTGTTTATTTCAGCAATGGCTTTCCAACCAGACAACCAAGATCTCCGGGCTCAAAATGCCCAACTTCAAGAAATGTTCTTGAGCCTATCCCAGGGGCAAGAAGAAATAAAATCTCTCCTCACAAGGGGCTTGGTCCTAGGGAATCCAGGAGGCGTCAGGAATGATCAGTTGGAAGGGCTACAAATTGAGTTGGCAACAATGAAGATCCAGATGATGGGACAGCTGGCGGGCCAGATGACTCTCATTCAAGACTTAGCTCAAAGACAAGAAGAGCTCAGGGTCCTCGTCAACAAGATGCTTCAAAATAACCAAGTGAGACAGACAACTAGGGTTGAAGATCAAGCCATCATTCAACCACATTTGGGGCAAGAAGACAAGGGAAAAGCTCCTCAGCTTGCTTCAGGGTCACAAGCCCAGCATCAACCTCGCTAGCATCAACAGGGTAATCGGCGTAAACAAACTACGGTTGGAAGACATTTCTGAGACTGATATACCATCATCCCTCATACTGAAACGCTTGTTGGAGGTCAAGCTGATTGCTTTAAAGGATCCTCCCCGGAATCCCAACACCTCTGCTCCTACCTATCATCCCTATAAAAGGTGTGCATACCACTCTGACAGTCCGGGACATGACACCGATGACTGTTGGACTCTGAAGAACAAGATCCAAGACTTGATCGACGGAAGGGTGCTGGAGTTCATGCCGGATGGCGAGATGAAAATCTTCTGCTGAGAATTCTCCATCTGAGATGACTAGTTCAAACTAAGAAACTTTTGTTCATTTGAATTCTGAAGTTGTATTTTTATTTGCTTATTCAAACATTATTGTCATGGAAAACTTTTTTATTTCATTAATGCATCGCATATGTCTGTTTTGAATCAATCCATTCGTATTCACTATATTCAAATTGATTTTATTTTCTGTGATGTTCAACTCTCGATTAAAAAATTCTAAACCTTTTGAGGGAGGATGACGAAAACGATACCACGATCTTTACAGTATGCTTTTGAACAGACCCCGTTGATGAAGTACAGGCATTGTTTCAAATCCTAAACAGTGGAGTTATAAGGAAGATAATCCCTAGTCAACCCCTTCGAGCCAAAGAAGTTGGAGTTTTTCTTTTCACAAAAATTAAAACCCTTAATTATAACCTGGGGCAGGGTAGTTTTCTCAGTTGATCCAGGTGCACAATGAATGGCATCAAAGGAGTCCTTCCAAAACAAAGGACGGTGTTGGTTCCATATAATCGTAAGGACAGGCAGTCATTATCTCTCGAAATAAAAGCCCATCAAGTCAAACCCTATGAAGGAGACTTACAAAACTGGGGCATCCCGCTGACTGTAATTACAAAAGAAACAGTTCAGGCAAAAAACAGGGATAATAAAATCAAAAAGAAAGAGGTCCTACAAACCCTCAACAAAAAAGAAATGACTGCCTATTCAAAATAAACTGTCAGTATCCGAACCATCACTGGTATGTCAGAGCAAAGACTCAAACAAGATCTAATGCACGATTAACTGAGTTTAGGATCGAAGAACATCACGAAGAGCGGGTGGGTACAAATAAATTTTGAGCCTTTATCCTTTGTTTCTCAAACCGTGAACTAGGCCACGTTATAACCCTTAAAAGTCCTAGCTGAAGCATGGGTTAGTTCGAAAGCATACTGTTACAAAG
Organism: Vicia faba; assembly: GCA_948472305.1. Taxonomy (NCBI): domain Eukaryota; kingdom Viridiplantae; phylum Streptophyta; class Magnoliopsida; order Fabales; family Fabaceae; genus Vicia; species Vicia faba. The sequence goes on along the minus strand of OX451739.1, from coordinate 453,214,885 downwards.
GTATCCTGACTCCTGTAGGGCTCGCTATAAAATCCTGAGTTGACATCACATTTTACAAAAATTCGCTTATTTTACTGAAAACTGCATTTTCAAAAACTTCAAGACAGACATAAGCTTTGCATTTTTAATATAACATTGTTTGCATATGACTATTTGTTCAACAACAGAGAAATTCGCACAATGAATATCTAGCGAACAAAAACCTTCTCAACAAAAAGGATCACATCAAGTGGAAAAACACTTCCAATCCAGGGGCACAACATGAGTATTGTCCATCATCTGGGGCAGTTAAGTCAAGATTCAAGGGATCTCTCAAAATGCCAAATAACCAGGGGCAAATCTCCATCTGAATCAATTGGGGCATTGTACGCGAGATCCAGCAACGAATCTTGCACGATCAAACATCTTCTGGTAGTATGGCAACACAACACTACTGATAGGGATAACTCCCTACACTCTGAGAACGTGGACGTAGTCAAAAAAATACTACGCATAATCAAAGACCCGCTAGGTCGACTGGCCTAGGAAAAAATAAGGGCTTCCCGGCGAACCAAAAGGGTTCGGGCAAAAATAAGGGATAAAAAATTAAAAAAAAATTGTACACCCGGCAAGTCGAAAACCTGAAAAGGCGGCTTGGGCAAAAAAGGGTATCCCGGTGGACTGAAAATCCGAAAGGGCAGTCCAGGAAAAAGTTAGGGATCAAAAGCGTACGACTATGTCCCGTCATCTCGTCACTTGCCCACCAGAAGAAGATTCGTCAATCGGCAGTTGTCAAGCACCTCATAGGCCTTCTTCTCCCGCAGAAACTGGGGCAATAAGAATTATCCGAACTGTACAAGCTGCTCTGTCCTCCAGGTACAAGGTAGATTCAGTTGAAGAATATGACCAAGATACCTTCACTCCCCGCAGAGTAAGACAAGTAATGGTAGCTCTCCCCCACTGAGACCTGCAATCATGGACGAATCAGTAATACTCTCCCCAAGAAGAGTTGGCCTTCCATCAGCCCCAAAAAGGCACAGTACCCCCAGCAAGTCAGCAATACTCTCCCCAAGCAGAGTTGGTCTACCATCAGTCCTGAAAAAGTTGGGTATCCCTAGAAGATCTTAATATTCTCCAGCAGAGTATACAAATATTCCTCAGCAAGCATCCCCGGCAGTCTTAATATTCCTCGATAGAAATATAAGATTGTTCCCCGGCGGAATACAAGATACCCCCAGTGGAGTCATTCCCTAGCGCAATCTAAAAAGCTTCCCCACCAGAGTTGAATCATCTCCCCAGTAGATTCTGGAAGCTTATCCCCTATAGAGTACCAAGGTTATTCCCCACCAGAGTCTAACTGGGTTATCCTCAGCAAGTTGCAACAGAAAGATCATCCCCGGCGAAGTCCTTTCTATCCCCCAGTGGAGTTCATTAAAATCCCCAACAGAGCTTATCAACAGAGTCCCCAGCAGAGCTATCGTTAAAATCTCAGCGAAGCATCTCTTCCCCACAGAGTAATTCCCCGCAGAGTAATCTCTTCACCAGGTTTATCCCCCAACGGAGTCATCTTCTCCTACCGATTTATTCTTGCAATCATCTTCGTTCATCATCCCCAGCGGAAATGAAGAACTCTACTCTTCAACATCAGCCCAGGATTCAACAAACTCCCCGGCACTTGTCAAGGATTTATTTTCCCAGACAAAAATACATTCATAAAACATTTCACATTTCATGCATGACAAAGTGCATATGACACGATCTCATTTTGAGAACATCATGACATCATGCATTTCATACATCATGACATTGCATACAGCTAACGTTTTTCCCTTTTCAGGAAAAGGTCAATCCAAAGATGGCTACCATCAACCTTTCTTAAGTTCCAGATCAACACCTGTAACTAGCCAGGAAATATCTGTGGACGACTGATTGTAGATCTATACTTGTAACTAGCCAGGAAAGTTATCTACATGAAGAGATTGAAGATCAATACCTGTAACAAGCCAGGAAGACTATCTTTCTTTCTCAAATCAGAGATTAATACCTGAAACCAGCCAGGAAAGCTATCTCGACCAACCCTTCTTAAGTTCCGAATTAACACCTGTAACTAGCCAGGAAATATCTGTGGACGAATGATCGTAGATCTATACCTGTAACTAACCAGGAAAGTTATCTACATGAAGAGACTGAAGATCAACACCTGTAACAAGCCAGAAAGACTATCTTTCTTTCTCAGGTCAGACATTAATACCTGAAACCATCCAGGACAACTATCTCATTGACCAACCTTTCGTAAGTTCCAGATCAACACCTGTAACTAGCCAGGAAATATCTGTGGACGACTGATTGTAGATCTATACCTGAAACCAAACAGGAAAGTTATTTACATTGAAGAGATTGAAGATTAATACCTGTAGCAAGCCAGGAAAGCTATCTTTCTTTCTCAGGTCAGAGATTAATACCTGAAACCAGACAGGAAAACTATCTCATCGTCCAGCCTTCTTAAGTTCCAGATTAATACCTATAGCAAGCTAGGAAAACTATCTGTGAACAACTGATTGTAGATCTATACCTGAAACCAGATAGGAAAGTTATCTACATGAAGAGATTGAAGATTAATACATGTAACAAGCCAGGAAGACTATCTTGCTTTCTCAGGTCAGAGATTAATACCTGAAACCAGCCAGGACAACTATCTCATCGGCCAACCTTTCTTAAGTTCCAGATCAACACCTGTAACTAGCCAGGAAATATCTGTGGACGACTGATTGTAGATTCGATACCTGTAACTAGCCAGGAAAGTTATCTACATGAAGAGATTGAAGATCAATACCTGTAACAAGCCAGGAAGACTATCTTTCTTTCTCAGGTCAGAGATTAATACCTGAAACCAGCCAGGAAAACTATCTCATCGGCCAGCCTTCTCAAGTTCCAGATCAACACCTGTAACTAGCCAGGAAATATTTGTGGATGGCTGATTGTAGATCTATACCTGTAACTAGCCAGGAAAGTTATCTACATGAAGAGATTGAAGATCAATACCTGTAGCAAGGCAGGAAGACAATCTTTCTTTCTCAAGTTAGAGATTAATACCTGTAACCAGCCAGGACAACTATCTCATCTGCCAACCTTTTTCAAGTTCCAGATCAACACCTGTGACTAGCCAGGAAATATCTGTGGACGACGGATTGTAGATTAATACCTGAAACCAGACAGGACAACTATCTACTCGACCATCATGAGGTAACCCTACACCGGTTCCTTCTCTTCCAAGATGTAGTTTTACACGGACTCATCATCAGGCAACCCTACACAGGTTCCTTCCTTTAACCTACCAAGTTACAATTCAACAAACAATCTCCAGATGGCATCTATAAGCCCATCCCCGACAAGATTCTATCACATCTCTAGATGGCATCTATAAGCCCATCCTCCTATCCATCATCTCTCCAAATGGCATCTGTAAGCCCATTCCCGACATCACATTGTTGATACTACACCATGCGAGTGCAAATTTCTGGGCACTTTAGTGTTCAATCATCTTCCACCTTCGGATCACGAAAGGCACGCAAGCCAATCTACATCCTCAGGTCTAAGAAGATTGAACAGGGGCAACTGTTGTACCCCAAAATTTGCCCTCCCATATTCCTCAAGATTTGACAAGAATAATCCTCAAATTGCTCAAGATTGCTCAAGAGGTGGACAGTCAAATCACTTTCTAAGCCAGCTGAAATTAGGGTTTTGGTTCTTTCAAGGAATTTGGGGTTTTCAATGGTTAAATAAAGTCTCATAGGCCCATATACATTCTCAAGCACTTACATGCCAAGTTTCAAGACTCACAGTGCCAATTTGCACAGTCAAAAGCCTCATTTGATCCACAGTCAACTGCAGGGGCAAAATGGTCATTTTGTAGTCAAAAGTCAGAATTTTTGGTCAACATCTTATTTTGAGGTCACAATCATCATTTGATCAAGTCTTGATCATGATTCCACAAGGATAGCTCAAAAATCATCAAGATGCAAAAAGTTACTATTTTTGGACAGTAGAAAAGTCAATTATATCTTGACCAGGGCATAACTTTTTCATGGTTCATCAGAAAAATCCCATCCAATGCTTATTTTGAAGGGGATGAAATTTCTTACAATCCATCTTCACACTCCAAGTTCAAGAAATGCTCTCACAAGAAGTTATCAATTTCTACATTATAGGTCAAATTCAAAAGTCACCAAAAGTACACTTTGGGTCAAAAGCCATAACTTGAGATTGGTAAATCCAAATGACATGGGACCAAAGGCATTGGTTAGAGGACTTCAATAGCTTTCCAAAATGTCCAAGAACATGTTCATATGATCAAAATTGAGCAAGTTGTGCATTGTAGAAGTTGGGAAATTTTTATGAATTTGCAAAAGTCAACTTTGCTCAAAACACCTTATTTTTGCTAATGGGCCTCAAATCTCTTCTTGAAACTTCATCCATGACCTATGCACGACCCATCAAGCTTAATGGAATTTATTTTCTTATTTTTATTGATTAATTGGATTTTTAATTAATATTAATTCATTAAATTAATTTAAATTGTAGGAAAATGCAAGATTTGATTTTTCAATCAATTTGTGAAGCAAATATGGTCAAGATATGCTGGCAAATTCGTGCACAAGTCAAAGATACAAAAATCTCCAAGTTTGGCAACATTTTCCAATCAAGAAAAATCAAAAAGATTTGATTTCCAATCAAAGATTTAATCATCAATACTCATGGGTTGGATCCAATTTTTTGACCTAATTCAATTGCTTTATATGTATGCAAGCTAACCTAACCTAATGGACGTGAAAAAAGCTGCAGAAAACACCCTAGGATATTCAAGAAATTCCAAGAAAATTGAAACTGGTTTTTGTATTCTAGGGCGATTTAAGAGTTTTTATTGATTCCAATACATTGCAGGAGATCCCAGGAAGGTTTTGCAATCAAATTCAGACCTTAAAGCTCAAGAAATCGTTGAAAACAGAACCACGGTTTGCACTTATTTTCCAAAATTGTATTGTCGAATTTATGCATATTTAACATGTTTTCTTGATTGTTTTGTGTTGCTAGGAACCATACGAAGCTAATGGTATCATTTAATTGAATTATAATGCACTAAATCACAAGATGCCATGAACGATTTCTAGGGTTCTTAAGCTTTGAAATTGGGGCTTTCTGAACCAGGAAAAATTAGAACTCATAAGGCACATGGTTGGAATCATGAGAACCAGACGAACCTAACCCACCTATCGCAAAATATTTATGCTTGCTGTAGCTCTAATCGCTATTTTTCCTCGCAGCATATTGTGGGGGTTAAAAACCCCCGCTATCTGATATTACTTTTACAGGGCAAACGGAGAAGATGACTAGGTGTTAGCCTCCCATTGGGTAATTTGAAAACACGCGCGTTTTTTCTTTTGTACAGCATATTTGTGTGTTTATTAATATATTGATTGTTTATTATCCTAATAACAACTAAAGCAGGTGGTTGGAGTGGTTGAGCGTATTAGCATATGAGCTTTGGGACCTGAGTTCGAATCCCAGGTCCCTCAAAACATTTATTTCTTTTCTCTTGACACATTCCCATGCAGATCTCCAAAGGCAGTTAACCATGCATCTCAAACATCAACGCGCCATGTGTCTCCAGACATGAATCCAATGGACATGGATGGAATGACTACCATACTCCCAGTCCACAGGCAAGCAGCTGATCATCAAAGTCAACGTGGCTAAAAAGCATAATGGGCCACAAAATTGACAAATGCACCTCCAAAGCTGGCCCAAACCCCCTGAGTTTGCCTCTTTATTTTTTCTTTCATTATTTTTTTATTTTTTATTTTACTTATTTAAATTTAATTCCTAATTAATTATTAACTAACAAATTAATTTATTTTTATAATAAATCAGAAAACATAAAATAAATATAATATTTTTATTTTATTATTTTTGTAAATAAATACTAATATAATTAATTTAGTCTTAATTAGGGTTAATTTTAACTTTTTTTCAATAATTTAAAATAAACATAGAATTAGGTTTTTTTGACAATTTTAATCCTTTTGTTTTTATTTCCTTAAAACATTAAAAAACCAAAAAAAATATTTCTTTTAATTAATTAATTAGTTTTAGGTTTAATTTAATTAAATGCAAATTCAAAAAACTTCTTTCTTTCTCAAAAAAGGGTCAAAACCCTAAGACTTTCTCCGATTCAATTTTTGCTCGCGCGTATGTTTGTTTTATTAATTTTTTATCCATATTTATGTATTTGCTCTGAAGATGTAATAGCGTTAATTAGGACTTTTTATCGCTTTTATTTAATTTTCCGCAATTTACTTTTTCCAAGGGTTTGTTTTTGGCGATGTAAATACCCGACGCCTTGTAATAGCTTAGTTTATTTTCCGCAACTATTAACTGCTAGATGCATGTTAATTAGGCTATGCATGACAAGACTTATCTCTGAAATTAAAATCAACCCGTAGCTCACCATAACATGTACAAAGATAATGTAACTGAAACCTGACACACTCGCACATGCCACTCCTAGGGTACGCCTCACTTGGTTGCCTCGACGTGGTCATTGAGTATAGGGTGTTTTAGAGGTCGCCATCCTGTCTAAAGATCAAGTTGCCTCGAAACTGTTGCCTCGGATAAAAAAATGATCTAAGACATTAGGGTTACCGCTAAGGCGTCCTACTATTGCTTTGGTGACCACATGTCCCTATAATCGAATTGACCCGAAACTCCAACGATGGTGCTACCTACTTCTCAATAGTGGGATAGTACTGTCTAAAGGACATTTACACAGCTTAATTTCTTTTGAGTAGGTAGAGGTTCTTAGATACTTGCTCTTTCAAAACAAAAATACTTTTCGCACCTACACTTTTCTGACAAAAGTTTTCAAACAAACACTTCATACACTCTTGAGGACAGATACAAGAGTTAAAGCAAAGTTTTCAAACAAACTTTTTCAAAACCCACAAACACAAGAAAAGCAAAATCTTTTGAAAACATAGTGAGCAAGTACCTAAGAGCCCGTGGATAACCACGGATAGAAAGGGTGCTAACACCTTCCCTTTCTATAATCTACCTCCCGAACCGAGAAACATCTCGAAAAGGAATTTTGCTGTGCTTTTGTCCTTTCCTTGTTGGAGAAAATAAAAGACGGTGGCGACTCTTGCTTACCGCAACATTTCGCGAACCAGCATTCCAAAACAGTCAGTTCTATTTCCACCGATCACAACTACCGACAAAAAACTCTGGATCCATTTCTTCCAAGAGATTCTGGCTAGGACTCAACTAGAATGGTTCTACAAATTGAAGGGTTCCCGCATCCACAAATGGGAAGATCTAGCCACTGCTTTTTTCATTAGTATCAATACAATGCCGATCTGGCACCAACCAGAGTCCAACTTCAAGGTATGACAATGGGTACTAATGAGGGGTTCAAGGAGTATGCACAAAAATGGAGGGATCTTGCTGGTAGAGTCCAACCACCACTAACTGACAGAGAACTAATTGACCTGTTCATGGGTACATTGACCGGCCCATTTTTCAACCTATTGATTGGAAGTTCTTTGTCTGGTTTCACCGAGTTGATACTAACTGGTGAAAGGGTAGAAAGCGGCATCAAAAGCGGAAAAATTCCCATGACATATGCTTCCATATCCAACGTTGTAAAGAAGCCTTTCACTGGAAAGAAGGAAGAAAATTCTATGTATGGGGCAAGGGACCATACCAAGAAGAACCACCGACCCTCTGTTAATGTTGAGTTAATCTCTAACCCTCCGTCTGCTCAAAGGCAATAATCCAACAATCAATGATCCTAAGTTCCTCGAAAACAGTTCACAAGGATTAGTATGTCATTGTCCCAAGCCTTGCAATACTTGTTGAAGGCCAATCTAGTGACATTGTGTGATCCACCATCCAATCCAAACACTTCATCACCAAAATACAATCCTAATGCCAAGTGCACATATCATTCAAACAGTCCTGGGCATGAGACCAATCAATGTTGGGTGCTGAAGACCAAAATTCAAGATCTGATAGACAATAAAACAATTGAATTTGATCCACCTGCTACTCTGAATGTGATAACTGCACCAATGTCGAATCATGGAAAAGGTGTTAATGCAATTGATGATACCACTTTAATCTCTTCCATTGAATATTTAACAACTCCATTAACGATTGTGAATGTTAACTTGCTGAGAGTCGGGGTGTTCCCTAGTTGTTCTAAAGACTGTGTCTGATGTGATCAACAAGTAAATGGGTGCAAGCGGTTGAAGGAAGGTATGCAACGCCTGATAAATAGCCGTAAGATTCTGTTTGAAAAGATTCCTACCATCAAGAGTTTAACCAACAAAACTGAAGACCTGTCCATAATAACAATTTCCAATAAGCCTTTTAGGATCCCCTCAAAGGGTCCTATTAGAATTTCAAATGAACCGACCATCACTCCTTTAATAATCACTGCCACTGGGCATATCCCCTACACTTCTGACAAAGCAGTTCCATGGAACTATGGTGCCGAGGTTTATTATCATGGGATAAAACAAGATTCTTGGATCAACAAAGATGAATCTGATGTCACCAATATTACAGGTTCTAGTAAAGTGACAAGAATAGAGAGGATCTTTTCCCCTGATATTTCACCACCCACTACTACAACGACTCTTGTCTGTATAACCAATGACAAGTCTAATACCAACACTAGAGGCAAAGAGAAAGAAGGTGAGCTTGTTAGGATAGAGGCACCTACCAAAGATATTAATGCTGAGGATCCCTCCAATCAAGAGATGGAGGAAATTCTGAAGATCATAAAGAAGAGTAACTTCAAAATAGTGGAGCAGTTGGGGCAAACCCCATCCAAAATTTCCATGTTGTCATTATTACTTTGTTTGGACGTTCATGCCCAGGCTCTGATCAAGTTCTTAAAGAAAGCCCGCGTGCCCCAAGTGACCATTACTGGCCAGTTCGAGAACTATGTAGAAAGTTTAACGGATGACAATGGATTAGGGTTCTCCGATGCTGACTTGACTCCTATGGGAAGGAACCATAATAAAGTTGTGCATATCTCTATTGAATGCAAGGGAACCACCCTGGCTCATGTCTTAGTTGACACTGGCTCATCTTTAAATGTTTTACCCAAAGGTGCTTTAGACCGGCTAGATTGTGAATGACTGGTACTGAAGCCAAGCGATATTGTCGTAAGGAATTTCGATGGGTCTAAGAGAATGGTTCATGGAGAGGTGGATCTCCCAATTAAAGTTGGCTCACAGATCTTCAATTCTACCTCTTACATAATTGACATACGTCCCGCCTAATCTTGTCTGCTTGGACACCCTTGCATCCATGGGGCAGGGGCAGTAACACCCACCATTCATCAAAAATTAAAGTATCCAGTCAAAGGGAAGATCGTGACTGTTAGCAATGAAGACGAATTTATGGTGATCCATCTTAACTCCTTCAAGTATATGGAAATGGATGGCGAATTCATAGAGACTTCGTGCCAGGCCTTCGAAATTATTCCTCCTATGGTTAATGACACCAAAATCTCCTCCAACATATCAAAACCTGATGAAGTTGTACCAAGAATAGTTTCGATTAAGGATGCATGTGTCGTGGTTGAAGACGGAAGATGTACTATCTGAGGCCAACTTCCCAACATTCCATTTAAAGCAGAAAAATTCGGATTGGATTTCACCATCAAAGCTCAGAAAAAAGTCAAGCGTGCTCGCATGGGAAAGCTACCTCTCCGCATCGGGAATCATGAAGTGAATGATGTGGAAGACTCTGATGATGAAAATACTTTTGAATATTGGATTTACCCTGTTATCGAAGGAAAGCTCAACAACTGGAACGAAAAGGATTTAACTCCTATTTCCTTCATTGAGGAGTAATTATTGTTTACTATTTTCTGTCAATTCAAGAACTTTTGTCTGCAATCTTAATTTCCAAAACAATGACTTTTAAGCAATGTGCCTTGACCGGGGCACTATGGTCCATTTGTTAAGGGTTTTGTTCATGTTCATTTATCATATGATCATTTAATATAAACCATTGGACATTTTTGCATTCAAATTTTTGTGTTCATTGTCTTTCTTTTTCCTTTTTTCAATAAGCCATGTATCTTACATGCACACACACACACACACTTGTAGATCTTCATCCATTCCGGATCTCATTGCCAATGACTCCACTATTGCCAGCTATGGCTTTGAACATCCAATTAACCAAGCCAAAGACGAAGGAAAGAAAGATTGTGGAGTACCAGGAGAATTAGCTAAACTTATTATGCAAGAAGAGAAAGTTATTCAACCTCATGAAGAGCCAGTCAAAGTTATCAACTTAGGTACTGAGACAGATAAGAGAGAGGTCAAAATCGGCACCAACCTAAAAGATGGTATCAAGAGCAGATTGGTTTAGATGTTACATGACTATGCTGAAGTGTTTGCTTAGTTGTATGAAGATATGCCCGGGTTGGATACCGACACTGTGGTTCATCGTCTGCCAACGAAGGAAGATTGTCCTCCTGTTAAGACAAAGGTTAGTCGCATGTGGCTTGACATGTCTGAAAAGATAAAATCTGAGGTAATGAAGCAATTTGGTGCAGGTTTTCTGTCTGTCACATCTTATCCTCAATGGGTTACGAACGTGGTCCCCATACCAAAGAAAGATGGAAAGGTTCACATGTGTGTAGATTATAGAGATCTGAATAGGGCAAGCCCCAAAGATGATTTCCCTCTACCACACATTGACGTCTTGGTTGACAATATCGCTCAACATAAATTATTCTCCTTCATGCATGGATTTTCTAGCTACAATCAAATCAAGATGGCTCCCGAAGATATGGAAAAGACCACTTTTGTTACATAATGGGGAACCTTTTACTACAAAGTTATGCCATTCGGATTAAAAAATGCAGGGGAAACATATCAAAGAGCTATGGTAGCTTTATTTCATGATATGAATAATCATGAAATATAAGTCTATGTGGATGATATGATTTCAAGGTTGAAAACCAAAGAAGAGTATCTCGATCACCTACACAAGCTATTTGAGAGGCTGAAGAAGTACAAGTTGAGGCTGAACCCTAATAAGTGCACATTCGGAGTAAGGTCTGGAAAGCTTCTAGGTTTTGTCGTCAGTAGTAAAGGCATCAAAGTTAATCCTGCAAAGGTAAAAGACATCCAAGAAATGCAAGTTCCCAGTTATGAAAAGGAGGTTAGAGGATTCTTGGGTCGTCTTAATTATATTTCTCTTCATCTCTCACTTAACTTCTACTTGTGAGCCAATCTTCAAGCTCTTGAAGAAAGATCAAGTAGTCAAATGGAACAACGACTGTCAAGCTGCCTTCGACAAAATAAAGGAATATTAGCAAGAGCCTCTTATCATTATGCCTCTAGTTAAAGGAAGACCTTTGATCATGTACTTGACTGTGCTAGAGAATTCTATGGGGTGTGTGTTGGGCCAACATGACGAGTCTGGCCGAAAAGAGCATGCGATATACTACCTGAGCAAAAATTTTACCGACTGTGAAACCAGATATTCACTACTCGAGAAAACTTGTTGTGCTCTGGCATGGGCTTCTCGCCGGCTAAGACAGTATATCTTGACTCACACCATTTTATTGATTTCTAAGATAGACCCTATCAAGTACATCTTCGAGAAGCCTGCTCTCTCATGACAGATAGCTAGATGGAAAATGATTCTGACTGAATATGATATCCAATATACAACACAAAAGGCCATCAAAGGAAGTATATTGGCAGATCATTTGGCCCATCAAGTTGTTGATGACTATCGATCTATACTTTGACTTCCTGAATGAGAATATCATGTTAGTGACCAATTGTGCAAAACCTGGACCGTATGACGGACCTGAACAAGGATCCCGATGGACTATGGTTTTTGAAGTAGCTTCCAACTCTTTGGGTAATGGAATTGGTACTGTGATAATTTCTCCTGAAGGTTGCCACACTCCTTTCACTGCTAGATTATGCTTCGATTGTACGAACAACATGGCTGAGTATGAAGCATGCATCTTAGGTCTGAAGGCTGCCATTGACTTGAGGATCAAACATTTGGATGTATTCGGAGACTCTGCCCTGGTGATCAGCCAAGTAAAGGCAGAATGGGACACCAAGCATCCTAACCTAATTCCATACAAGGAGCTTGTGTTAACTCTGATTCCATGCTTCGAGGAGATCACCTTTGAGCATTTCCCTAGGGAGGAAAATCAGTTAGTCGACGCTTTGGCCACAATGTCTTCCGTGTTCAAAGTCAAATGGGACAACGAAGCTCCTATGATAACAATCTAAAGATTTGACGAACCTGCACACTGATATGAGCTTGACATTGACGAAGAGAAGCCATGGTACCACGAGGTGAGAAAATATCTTGAGACACAAGAATACCCTGAAGGAGCTTCCGTCAATGATAAGAAGTTCTTGTGAAGATTTTCAGCCAAATTCTTTCTAAGCAACATAATCCTATACAAGCGCAACCATGATTCTACTCTACTCCGATGTATGGACAAGAAGGAGGCAGAGAAAATTATGGAAGACATGCACGATGGCTTCTTTGGGACCCATTCTAGTGGACATACTATGGCCAAGAAAATCTTGAGGGCTGGTTACTATTGGTCCATAATGGAAACTGATTGTCATCATCACTCAAGGACTTGCCACAAGTGCCAAATCTATGATGACAAGGTCCATGTACCACCTATTCCTCTAAATGTCATGACTGCTCCATGGCCGTTTGCAATGTGGGGCACTGACATGATTGGAGAGATCAAACCTATTGCCTCAAATGTACATCGTTTCATCCTTGTCTCCATTGATTACTTTACCAAGTGGGTCAAAGTTGCTTCATATGCCTCAGTCACCAAGAACGTGGTAGCCAAGTTTATCAAGTATAACCTCATATGTTGTTACAGTATCCTTGAGAGGATCATCACTGACAATGGAACCAACCTCAACAATGCTATGATTACAGAACTTTGTACTCGGTTCAAAATCAAGCATCACAATTCTTCTCCATACAGACCCAAGATGAATGGCACAGTGGAAGCTGCCAATAAAAATATCAAGATTGTGCAAAAGATGGTGGTAGCCTACAAAGACTGGCATGAGATGTTACCGTTTTCTCTCCATGGCTATCGTACTTCGGATTGTACGTCAACTGGGGCAACTCCTTTCTCCTTAGTCTATGGCATGGAAGTTGACTTGCCTGTAGAAGTTCAAATTCCATCTCTAAGGATAATGAAAGAAGCAGGTCTAGGCGAAGATGAATGGATTTAGACTAGGTTGGATCAGCTGAACTTGATTGACGAGAAGCGTCTGGCTGCTGTTTGCCATGGTCAGATGTATCAAAAGCGTATGATCAATGCATTCAAAAAAAATTTCAAGCCTCGAGTGTATCAAGCTGGCGAATTGGTAATAAAGCGCATCATTCTCCCATAAGGCAACCCCAAGGGCAAATGGACTCCCACTTACGACGGACCATTTTGTTGTAAATAAAGTCTTCTCTGGTGGTGCCATGATGCTGACTACTATGGATGGTGAAGACTGCCCACATCCTTTAAACACAGACATAGTTAAAAAATACTACGCATAAAATGACCCGCTAGGTTGACACACCAAGACAAAAATATGGGCATCTTGGTGAACCAAAGAGGTTCAGGCAAAAGTTAGGGATATATGCAAAATATTGTAAACCCAGCGAGTCAAAAACCTGAAAGAGCGACTTGGGCAAAAATGGGTATCCTGGTGGGCTGAAACCCCGAAAGGGAAGTCCAGGCAAAATTTAAGTATTAAAGCATATGACTATGTTCCGTGGGATCTTTATAGCCAGCTTTATTACCAAAATCCGAAGTTCAAATGGTCCAAAATCAATCCAATCTACTTCGCTCAACAACAAGGGTTTTCTAGAAGACATAGAGGCAATAGCAAAGTTGGGGCAATGAGATCACTTCCATATGGCTATTATTTTTGTTTTCACTCTGTACACTTTTTATTTATTTCGACGATTTTCCTCTTACTAGGATCATTGTCTGTTTGTACAAAAACACTTATTCATGGGCAAAACATCAATACAAATATACTTTGAAGTACAAACTTTTTGTTTTTTTTCTGCTTTGAGTGCAAAGATGTCCAATGACTAAAATTGAATGAACATATGCATATGAACATGATTAAACTTCTAGTAAATGTATGCCTCAAAACAGTGGCGAGCATCTCCCTAAACACATTTGACATATCCCTACGGAGTTTGTTTCAATAACATTATCTCCACAGATTGGGATTCATAAATCCCCCAGCTTGAGTTTGCCTCTATGACTATTACAAATCAAGGGATCACAACCCCTAATACCCAGTGAAGTCACCAATAGAGTCATTACTGTCCCCGAAGTTACTGAAGCCTGGATCTGACCAAATAGCAGTTTAATTCCTCACTAGTAAAACTCCTCTCCCCCAGCATACTTTTCTACAATCCCCAGTAAGTTACTGTAAAGCCTGGAACCCAACCAAATAACAATTAACTTCATTATCCCCAGCAAGTTGGTGTGAAACCTGGAATCCGGTCAGATAACAGCAAACCTTCAAGATATAATTCCCCACCAGAGTAATGGACGACTAGAAATCTTAATTTCTCTTCCCCAAGTAGAAATCAACACTCTCCAGAGTCTTCTCAAACAAGTCAACATTCCCCAATGAAGTTCTCCTCAAACAACAAAACAGGAATCCCTGGCGGAAACATCCTAAAACAAGGTCTGAAAAGGAGCATACTTTTCATCTCCAGCAGCAGTCCGGGATTTCATTTCCCAAGGTTCACCAGCATTTGTCAAGGATTTATTTTCCCAGACAAAGATACACTTCAATCACATTTCACATTCATACATCATATAACATATACATACAACATAATCTCATTTATTTTGAGAACATCATCACTCCATGCATACTTCTGCATGCAACTAATTCTCTTCCTTACAGGAAAAGCCAATCAAATCAAAGACCTCTTCTGGTTAGATTTATCTCTTCCAGTTAAAGACAGTCCAATCAAAGTCCTCTTTTGGATGGATTCACTTCTTCTAGTTAATAATAGGCGATCAATCAAGTCCTCTTATGGATGGATTCACTTCTTCAAGTTAATAATAGGCGATCAATCAAGTCCTCTTCTGGATGGATTCACTTCTTCCGGTTAATAATAGGCGATCAATCAAGTCCTCTTCTGGATGGATTCACTTCTTCCAGTTAATAATAGGCGATCAATCAAGTCCTCTTCTGGATGGATTCACTTCTTCCAGTTAATAATAGTCGATCAATCAAGTCCTCTTCTAGATGGATTCACTTCTTCCAGTTAATAATAGGCGATCAATCAAGTCCTCTTCTGGATGGATTCACTTCTTCCAGTTAAATACAGGCCAATCCAAGTCCTCTTCTGGATGGATTCACTTCTTCCAGTTAATAATAGGCGATCAATCAAGTCCTCTTCTGGATGGGTTCACTTCATCCAGTTAATAATAGGCGATCAATCAAAGTCCTCTTCTGGATGGATTCACTTCTTCCAGTTAATAATAGGCGATCAATCAAGTCCTCTTCTGGATGGATTCACTTCTTCCAGTTAAAGACAGGCCAATCAAAGTCCTCTTCTGGATGGATTCACTTCTTCAAGTTAATAATAGGCAATCAATCAAGTCCTCTTCTGGATGGGTTCACTTTTTCCAGTTAATAATAGGCGATCAATCAAAGTCCTCATTTGGATGGATTCACTTTTTCAAGTTAATAATAGGTGATCAATCAAGTCCTCTTCTGGATGGATTCACTTCTTCCAGCTAATAATAGGTGATCAATCAAGTCCTCTTCTAGTTAGTTTCACTTCTTCCAATTAAATACAGGCGAATCAAAGACCTCTTTTGGTTAGATTTATTTCTTCCAGTTAAAGGCAGGTGAATCAAAGACCTCTTCTGGTTGGATTTACTTCTTCCAGTTAAAAATAGGCGAATCAAAAACCTCTTCTTGTTATATTTATTTCTTCCAGTTAAAGACGGGCAAAGGACATCTGATGTTTCAGTATAAATCGACCAAGAGATTTATTCTGATACTTCTCCTAGTTACAGTCAAACTTAGACTTGGTCTAATTTCTATCAATAATCACCTTTGGATGGATCTAGAAGCCCATCTCCGACAACTCTATCCAAATTACATCTTTAAGCCCATTCCCTACACAATCAACTAACACATAGTCGAGTGCAAATTCCTGGGCACTTTAGTGTTCAATCATCTTTCACCTTCGAGTCGCGAAAGGCAGGTCTGTCAATCTCACTCTTCAAGTTCAAGAAGAATGAACAGGGGCAGCTATTGTACCCCCAAAATTTGCCCTCTCATTTCTCAAGAATTTTCTCACAAGATTTCTATTGGGTCAAAACTGCACAAGGTTTGATCAACTCAAGATACTTTCTCAACACTGATGACTCAAAACTAGAGTTTGAATTTGCACAAGTACAATTGGACTTTTAATGCCCCATGTAGTTTCCATGGATCATATTGGGCTCTCAAGCATCAAATCAAAGAAGAGAAAGTTTTCTTTAATTCATAAGCTTCGATTGGGCATCTGGATTCCTTCAAGCAAGCTTGGTTCAGAGGCTTCGATTGGGAATTTGGCCTCCTTCAAACAAGCTTTGGTCCATAAGCTTCGATTGGGAATTTGGCCTTCTTCGAGCAAGCTTGGTTCACAGGCTTCAATTGGGAATTTGGCCTCCTTCGATGCAAGCTTGGTTCACAAGATTTGTTTGGGCATGTGGCCTCCTTCGATCAAGTTTAATCCACAAGCTTCAATTGGGGCATTAGTTTCCTTCCTTCAACCTGATTCAATCAACCTCTCAACTTGATTAGACCCATAAAGCAAGTCTATCTTCATACTTGCTTCGAACCATAAGGATAGTTGGTTGTGGAATTTGAAGTTTGGACATTTGAACTTTCAACTGATTACTTAAGATATGGTTTTCCAATTCTTGAGATGCCTAAAAGAACTTTGTGAAGTAGGAAAGCAATCCATAATTTCATTCATTTTGACTATGCCAAAGAGATCATCTTGCATGCTCAAAGTGGTACATTCAGATGAATGTTGGTCCATTCGAAGAACATACATCTGATGGCCCATTTGAAGAACATACATTGGTGGTCCATTCGAAGAACACACAGTTGGTCCATTCGAAGGACACACAATTGGTGGAAACGAATATTGCTTTGATGAGTCTGGTCAAAAGTTGTGGAAGGATAGAGTATTCGATTCAAGGAATTAAGTTGAAAACAAAATCCATAGGCCATGCTACATCATCTTGCTTTTCAGGCCTCAAACATGTATCTTACTTCATAATTAATTGTTTACACAATTAATTAAGCTCTTACCCAAGTGTTTAAAGTATTGTCCAAGCCAATTTTCCTTTAATGGCATAAAGTTACTATTTCCATTTTTAGAAAAAATTTGTATTGATCCTTGCACTTGTCCCTTCTACACACATAACCCCTACAAACTAAAAGCAACATGTCTAAAGCTGCTACCAACTCAGAGCATACTTGTACAATACTCTGGAACCTGTCTTCTCACTTTTTCCTTGAAAAAGCAAGTGATAGGGCCAAAAGGCTAGAACTCAGAAATCTGGTATGCAAGAAATCTCTAACCTTTTCTCTGTAAATATAGAGATCATTTTCAAATCAAAGGGCCAGATTCTTGTTGTGTTGAAAAAAATCCTCAAACACTCTCAAACTCTCAAACTCTTAAAAATATTAAATCCCTTCATATGTTAGTGAGCCTTTCGATTCACCCCCTAGCTTCCATATATTAGCTTTTTGATTCACTCTCTAGCCTCCACATACCATCCTTCTGATTCACTCCCAGCATTCCATATACTAGCCTTTCGATTCAGTGACTTTCAAAGCAAAGTAGTAATTGGAATAACTTCAGAGAGGTCGAAGCAGGCTTAACCCATCATCGAATCATTCTTGGAAGTCATACAGAGCTCATTCGAATTGCACTTCAAGAGGTAAGTTTCTTTCAAAACTTAGAACTCTTCATTCAAACATCATTTATATATACTTTGTGAAGGAAAAATGTAGATATCATGTCTAAGTGGTTGACCATGTCCATTAGTCTTGATTATCATTACTTGTACATTAAAAAATTCATATCTGAACAATTAGGTCTTAGTTTTGGTATTTCATGCTAACCTTCGACCCATAACTTTTAAAAGTTATATGGTTAGATTCGTTTTAAGACTTTAGGCAGCTTAAATACTTACATCTCTCGATTTGGCTGAGAAAGGAAGCTTTTCGAAGCTTAACAAATGAGTTATACATCCATGCGCTCGAAGGAAGGAGATGAAGCCATGAGTTCATTTTATATTTAGTGCAAACTGTATAACTAACGAATGAAATAGACCACCCCAATGGTACAAACAGCGCACGCGAAAGGCATTTATGTGCAAGGTACTGGGTTCAAGCCCTAGTGAGACCTTTTGTTCATTTTTCATATCTTCTCACTTTGTCTTGTTTGCATGAAGCATACTTGGGCCTCCACAGTTGGGCTTCAACCTTTTTTATGTTTCTGACCCCCTGTTTACTAACAAATAAACTGACCCTGGGCCCAAGCATAAAATTGTTTTCCTACACAAAAAACTGTTTTAAATACAAAAAACTATTTTCTACACAAAAACACCAAAAATATATTTAAGTTATTTAGTTTATTTTATTTAACTTCTTACAATGAAAAAGACCAAAAACATTTTCCTATTTATTTTCTTTTCTTTAACTTAATCTAAATTTTTCTTTAGTTTAATTAAATTTCCTTTTAGTTAACTAGGATAAAAATCTTTTCTCAACAAAAACAAAACAAATCTTTTCCTTTTTCCATTTTTTCTTGTACATTATATTCCTTGTACGTTATTCAAGTTTCAATATGGTTGAAATAGATAATTAGGATTTAATTTCTTGCAACCCCCATTTGTAAATTTGTACACCCCATCCCTAAATGATGTAATAGCGTAGTAAATTTACTTTCCACAATTTACTGCTTTCATATAAAATACTAGTAATTAGGGTATGTATGACAAGATTTAAAATCAACAAGTAGAAAACCCAAAATTCAAGACAAAAATGCATGCAATCAAACACATTATTCACACATGTGCACCTCTAGGGTAATCTCACTTGTTGCCTCAGAAAATAGTCATGTCCCTCGAATATGGGCGTTTTAGCAAAGACCCTCGATAAAAAGATCGTAGTCCCTCGATGTTGCCTTCGGTAAAAGATCTAGTCCCTTACGAAAATTGCTAAAACGTCTCATAAGTCGCCTTCTATGACTATATGTAATATGGTGGGAGAACTGACTTGGATGTTTTGTGTTTTATCGCAAATGTTGTGGTTAGCAAGAGTCACCACAGACTTTTCTTTTATCCAAAAGGAAAGGCTGAAAAGAACAGGAAAGACCTTTGAGATTATTTCTGAGTTCGGGGGGTAGATTATGAAAAGGGAAGGTATTAGCACCCTTTTCATCCATAGTTATCTATGGGCTCTTAGTTGCTTGCTAGATCACTTGCTTTTCTTTGAAAATGTGCTTTGTGTGGTTTCTTGAAAGTATTTTGAAAAGGCGTCGTCGTTTTAGGCAAACTTTGTAATAGTTCTCGTTCGTAAGAACGTATACAAAGTGTAGAGCTTTTGAAAATATTTCATGTTTGGAAAGGGTTTTGAAAGTGTTTTGAAAGTTTTGGTGTTTGTTTTTGAAAATAAGCAAGAGTGTTTGATTTGAAAATGAGCAAGCAACTAGGAACAATCTACCTACTCAAAAGTCTTAGTTCATTTCTTCCTTTCCTTTGATATTGCTATCTTACCATTGATTTAGTAAGAAGCCTTATCTTTGGATATAAAGGGACGGGCGTGGGTCATCATATAGTCATGATAGCAACGTTATGAGATAAATTAGCATTTCTCTTTGAGGGACTAAGATCATTTGTAAGGCAACATTCGTAGCGTCATCGAGGGACTATGATCTTGTATTTGTGATTGTTTTTGCTAAGATATACCACATGCATAACATGACCATTTTTATAAGGCAACAACTAGAATTACCCTAAGGGTGCATGTGTGTAAAGTGTGTTTGATTGCATGCATTTTGTCTTTGATTTTTGGGTTGTCTACTTATCGGTTTTATCATGCCATACACACCTAATTACTAACATTTATATGAAAGTAATAAAAAAGTGCAAAAAATAAATCCTACACTATTACAACCATATTGAAGTGCATAAAAATATAAAAGCAAAAATAAGGTAGAAAAAAGAAAAAAAATAGCTCCTTCGATTTAGGGAAGCAAACCCTTCGATTTTGCACTTTCTGGATCTCTTCGATCTGTCCTGAAAAGGGGTGAAGGCATGACTTTTGATTGGGGCCTGGAGGCCAGCATGTTGTGTCTTTCGATTGGGGCCTGGAGGCCAGCATGTTGTGCCTTCTGGCTGCCTCTTTCATTTGGCCTGAAGGTTAGTATGGAAGCTAGAGGCCTCGTTTCTAACTTTTTGTCTCTTGTTTCTTTCGTTTGAGTTTGAATAGCAACATGGTCTAAGGTCATGCCAACACTACCTTAGGGCCAGGTTAGTCTTTAAAGCATGTTTAAATATACAAAGAGAAAAAAACCAAGAAGGTTGTTAACCATGAAACATATTAAAAGGATGGAAACGAAAAGAAGGGCAATAGTATGTACATGTTTGAAACGAAAAGGAAATGTATTTACATGTTATGCCAGAAACAAAGAGTTCAAGGTTTAGAACAACTTACCTTGCTGGAGGCTGGAGCGTGTGATGGACCTTCAAGTGGTTGAACTAGATGCTCTTGGATTCGAAGGAAAGAAACAAGTGTGGTGTTCCTTTGACTGGATTCGAAGGTCAGGAGGTGTGAGGGTGGTGTTTATTATTTCTGGATTCGAAGGAGAAGAACAAGTGTAGTGTTATTTCTACTGGATTCGAAAGAAAAACAAAGTGTGGGGATTGTTTCATATTCGAAAGAGAAAAAGAAAAAAGTGTTGTGTTTCTTTAGATTCTGGGTTTGTGTTTAGTGTTTGAGAGTTTTTTGAAGGTTCTTCCCACATAGCCAAAATCTGCCAGAGTTTTCTCTTGTTGCCTCCCCCTTTTGATTTGCAAATGAACTCTCTATTTATAGAGAGAAAATTTGGAATGAGCAGATTTGTGAAAGAATAAAATATAGTTTCTTTGAAAGGCTAACATCCACTTGTGTCAACTTTTTATAATCCCAAGATAAAAGTAACAAAATCAATGGTTTAGATGGGTGGCTCCTAGTTTATAGGGGGAAAATATGCAGAAGAGACAGGCACAAGGCTCAAAAACTTTCTAAAAAGGTAGTGATGTCATCAAGAGCAAGTTGGCTTGAAGAACAAATTAATATAGAGTTAGGCACAAGTTGGAGGCCTATTTAGCCTGACCTATGGACAACTTAACCCTTTGAATCGAATCCTTCATTTTTCCATAACCTTCGACCAGACTCGACAAAGCAGCATTCGTTTCCACCAGTTTTGTGTCCTTCGAATGGACCAACTGTGTGTTCTTCGAATGGCCCTTTTCAGCTGAATATGCCATTTTGAGTCTTATTTATTTTGATCACTTAGGCCCAAACCTTCGACCAAACTCAAAAGTAAATAAAAACAATTATTTCCCAACTATGGCAAGTCCTTCGAATGGGCCACCGAGTTGTGTGTCATAATGCAGCACTGTGGCGTATTGAAGGGTTTGCAGATGGATTTGAAGGTGATATGAAGGCGCATTCGAAGTAAACATGAAGATGAAATTGAAAGTCATAGGAAGGTAGCCATTCATCCAATCGAAAACTTGTGAATCCAAGGCATACATGTGAGGGGCCAATGGTACAATCGAAGGGAACCTTCAGAAGGCCAAGGCCTTCTAAATCGAAGGAAGCTTCCAGAGGATGATTTCCTTCTGAATCGAAGGAAGCTTTCAGAAGCTAATTTCCTTATGAATCGAAGGAAGCTTCAATGCCCAAATGAAAGATGTAACCCAAGTGGCATGAAGCCCTTGCTCAACTGAAGTTTGCATGCAGACATGGCAAGAGATGAATGCCCAAACAAAGACTTGCATGCAGGAATGCAGGAGGTGAATGCCCAAATGAAGGCTTGTATGCAGGAACTTGTGTCTAAACGAAGGGTTTGCCTTGCAGGGGGCACATGTGGCCAGCAAGTCGTGGTTTTCAAAGTAAGCATATATGCAGCAAAAGACACAAACGAAGCATGCAATAAGAAGTCAAATGCCTAGACGAAAGAGGTACGCTAGCAGTAATTTTTGAGCAATAGAAGGAGGTGAGAAGTCCAACCGAAGGGTGCTAAATCGAAGGAGACCTATTTTCCTCCAAATTTGTCAAAATGTTATTTTTATCTGTTTTCTCCCTTTTTGACAGTTTCCTTTTAATTTTGGTACTGGAAAATCCCAATGCACTTGTGCAAGCTTAAATCCCGAGAATCTTTGTGAGAGATGC
Source organism: Vicia faba (assembly GCA_948472305.1). Taxonomy (NCBI): domain Eukaryota; kingdom Viridiplantae; phylum Streptophyta; class Magnoliopsida; order Fabales; family Fabaceae; genus Vicia; species Vicia faba. Next base: position 453,192,326 of record OX451739.1, on the reverse strand, counting down.
CTTGAGAATTGAAAGGGAAAATTTTGGGGTACAAAAGCTGCCCCTGTTCAATCTTCTTACACCTAAAGAGTTAGATTGGCAAATCTACCGTTCATGACTTGAAGGTGGAAGATGATTGAACACTAGAGTGCCCAGAAATTTGCACTCGAAGATGTTGTAGTTGACTGTGTAGGAAATGGGCTTAAAGATGTCATTTGGAGAAATGATGGATAGTTGTTGGATATGGGCTTATAGATACCATTCAAAGGTGACTGTTGACAGAAATTAGGCTAAGTCTAAATTCTGACTTCAACTGGGGAAGAATCAGAATAAATCTTTGGAGCGATTTATCTGAACCAGAGGAAATATCTACCAGAAAGAATCAGCATAAACCATTGAGAGATTTAAACTGAACCGGCTGAGGTCTTTGATTGCCTGTCATTAACACGAAGAAATAAATCTAACCAGGGGAAGTTTTTATTTGTTATGGGCCAGTGTAGGGTTGTTCTTTAGGAGACGTATGAGAGGGAGGCATGGGTAGGGCTGCTTCAGGATGAATCCATATGAAACTGCATCTGGGAATGAGAAGGAACCTGTGTAGGGTTGCTTCGTGATAAGTCAGTGTAAAACTTCATCTTGGAAAGAGAAGGAACTTGGGTAGGGTTACTTCATGATGAGTCTGTGTAAAACTTCATCTTGGAAAGAGAAGGAACCTGTGTAGGATTGCTTCATGATGAGTCCGTGTAAAACTTCATCTTGGAAAGAGAAGGAACCTGTGTAGGGTTGCTTCATGATGAGTCCGTGTAAAACTTCATCTTGGAAAAAGAAGGAACCTGGGTAGGGTTACTTCATGATGAGTCAGTGTAAAACTTCATCTTGGAAAGAGAAGGAACCTGTGTAGGGTTGCTGAATCAAAGGAGACCTATTTTCCTCCAAATTTGTCAAAATGTTATTTTTATCTGTTTTCTCCCTTTTTGACAGTTTCCTTTTAATTTTGGTACTGGAAAATCCCAATGCACTTGTGCAAGCTTAAATCCTGAGAATCTTTGGGAGAGATGCCTTGAGAATTGAAAGGGCAAATTTTGGGATACAACACTATACAATTGACCCATGCATGTCCCTTCACATCCAACGATGGGGCTTCTTACCAATCAATGGTAAGATAGCAACATCTAAAGGAGGAGGAAAAGAACATAAACCTTTTGAGTAGGTAGGATGCTCGTAGTTTCTTTCTCGCAAACTAAAACCATTTTCCACATTTACACTTTCAAAACATCTTCAAAAACAAACATCTCTTTGAACTATTTTCAAAAACAAACACTTTGTATGCATTCTTATAGAGACGAGAATCATTACAAAGTTAGCTGCAACAAAGGTATTTTTGCAAAATATTTTCAAAGTTACACCCACCACAAGCACACTTTCAAACAAAGCAATTTCAAGTGATCTAGCAAGCAACTAAGAGCCCATAAATAACTATGGATGAAAATTGTGCTAACACCTTCCTTTTTTATAATCTACCCCCCGAACTCAAGAAAACATCTCAAAGGTCTTTCCTATTCTTTTCACCCTTTCCTATTTGGATAAAAGAAAATTCAGTGGTGACTCTTACTATCCGCAAAAATTGCGATCAAACGCAAAACAACCAAGCCAGTTCTCCCACCGTATTACACTTGGTAATAAAGCGCATTATTCTACCGCAAGGTGATCCCAGGGACAAATGGACTCCCACCTACGAAGGGCCATTTGTTGTCAAGAAAGTATTTTCGAGTGGTGCTATGATACTAACCACCATGGACCATGAAGACTTCCTGTACCCTGTGAATGCGGACATAGTCAAAAGATACTACGCATGAAAACGACCCGATAGGTTGACTGGCCTAGGCAAAAATTAGGGATATATATAAAATATTGTACATCCGGCAAGTCGAAAACCTGAAAAGGAAGATTGGGCAAGAAAGGGTATCCCAGTGGACTGAAAACCTGAAAGGGCGGTCCAGGAAAAAGTTAGGGATTAAAAGTGTGCAAGTATGTCCTATTGGATCACTTACTGCAAGCTTCTTTACCAAGGTCAAAAGTTCAAATGGTACAAGTTCAATCAACTTCTTCCAACAACAAGGGATGAGATGTTCGAAGACATTGGGGAAATAGCAGAGTTGGAACCCAACGAGATCATTTCCACATAGCTACATGTTTTTTGTTTTCACTCTGTACTCTTTTTATTTCATGACAATTTCCTCTTATTAGGATTTATGTCTCTTTGTACGAAATCGCATTTTTATAGGCAAATTATCAATACAAATAACACCCTAAAATTCAAACTTTTGTTTTTAATTTTTCTGTTTTGTTTGCAAAAACGTCCAATGACTAAAATTGAATGAACATATGCATATGAACATGATTGACTGTTAACAAATATATGCATAAGAACAGGAATAAGCATTTACTCAAGATTCTAGGAGTTGGAATAACGTCCAAGTCATTCAAAAATCTCCAAAGTCACTTCTATGAGATTATCCCCATAGAGTAATCTTCACAAATTCATCTCCAATAAAGATACATTCCCCACAATTTCCCCGGCAGATCTCTCCAGCGGATGAAAGAACATGATCTTTTTCCCGACAATATCACCAACCTACGGAATTCCAATCAATAGAGTTCATGGAAATTCTCTTCCCCAACTGAGTTTATTCCTCCAAAACTGTAAAACCTCATGTAAATTTCTTCTTCCCAATAAAGCTTGTTCCTCAGCAGAGTATTTCTCCATCCAACAGGGTTTATTTCTCCAACAAATTACAAGTCTCCCCAACTTGAGTCTATTCCTCAGATTGCTATGAATCACTGACAAAATTCCTCTCCACAGTGAAGTCACCACTATCCCCAAAGATTTTCTATGAAATCTGGAAACCAGACCAAATATCAGCCAACTTTATCCTTCCTAAATGAGTCGAAATGTTATCCATCTCTTTTATCCCCAGTCAGGGTATATAAGAATTATCCTCCCTAGACGAGTCAGAAGGTTATCCATCTCTTTTATCCCCAGTCAGGGTATATAAGAATTAAATTTCCCAGTAGAGAAATTAACAACCAATGTTCCTAAACTCTTCTCCCCAAAGCAGAAGTCAACATTCCCCGACAGAGTTTCCTCAAACAGCAAGCAGGAATCCCTAGTGGAAGCATTCTAGACAAGATAAAAGATACACATATTCTTCATCCCCAACAACATCCAAGGATTTATTTTCCCAGACAAAGATACCTCACAGGTTTACAAATGCATTTCAACAACATTTAACATTCACACACCATTTACAAACATCATAGCATATTCATACGAAACACATATAACACAATCTCATTTATTTTGAGAACATCATTACGCAGTGCATTTCATACATCATGATATTGCATACAACTAACTCTTTACCTTTTCAGGAAAGATTAATCAACAGACGAATATCATCAACAATTCTCAAATAGGTCCAAGATTAATTCCCAAAATAAGACGGGACAACTATCTATGTGACCAGGTCAGAGATTAATTCCCAAAACAAGATGGGGCAACTATCTCTACAGCCAACAAAAAGAAGGTTCCAGATTAATTCCCGAAACAAGACGGGGCAACTATCTGGATGACTAACCACAAATTAATTCCCGAAACAAGACAGGGCAATTATCTATGAAAAAATAGATTGTAGATCAATTCCCAAAACAAGACAGGGCGACTATCTACATGAACAGGTTGAAGATTAACTCCAGAAACAGGACGGGGTGAATATCTTTATCACCATTGGTATGAACTCCCGAAACAGGACAAGTTTACCAACAAAAACAGATTGTAGATCAATTCTTGAAACAGGACGGGGCGACTATCTACATGACAAACACCTCCTTAAGACATCTTCTGGATCAGATCAAATCGACCATAGATTTATTCTGATACTTCTTCCAGTAGACTTTTTCTGGCTCAGATTAAATCGACCATAGATTTATTCTGATACTTCTTTCATTTAAAGACAGGCTTAGGCATCCTCTGGCTCAGATTAAATCTAGCGTAGATTTATTCGGATATATCTTCTAGTTGAAGTAAAGCATAGACTTAGTCTAATTTCTATCAACAGTTACTTTGGATGGAATCTATAAGCCCATCTGCGACAATTCTCCATCACTTCTCCAAATGGCATCTTTAAGCCCATACTCAATATCACATCAACCAACAACATTACTTCGGGCACATGCGAGTGCAAATTTCTGGGCACTTAAGTGTTCAATCATCTTCTACCTTCAAGTCACGGATGGCAGACATGCCAATCTAACTCTTCAAGTTTAAGAAGATTTAACATAGGCAACTATTGTACCCCGAAAATTTCCCTCCCATTTTCTTCAAGATATTCTCATGAGGTCCCCACTTGCTCAAAACTAATCAAGAGTGTGACTGGTCAAATATCCTCCTAAGCAAGGGTCTTCAACTAGGGTTTGGCGTTTCTCAAGGAAAATTGGTTTACAAGGGTCTCAAATGACTTTCATGGTTCATCATAGGTCCTCAACAATGCTCATGACAAGTTTCAAGCCTTGCATCTCAAATTCGCCCAGTCAATGGCTCAAATGATTGAAAATCAACTACATTAGGTAAAAAAAGTCAATTATGGTCAACATACAGTCAAACTTCAAGATTTTTTGTCAACATCAACATTTTAAGGTGATATTCATCATTTGATCAAGGGTTGATCATGACTCCTCAAGGAAAACCCTCAAATCATCAAAGGTCAAAATTGTCAAAATTTGGGTTTTGACTGAAGATGACTGATCATTAACTTTTGACCTAGTGCTTGCATAATTGACTTTTGATCTAATTACATGGCTCAATACATTTGCAAAGATGCAAGTGATTGATAGTTGAAAATTTGAATCAACTGATGAAAAGTCAACAGTCACTCAAAAGTTAAACTTTGACTTTTTGGTCAACATTGGGATTCAAAAGTCAAGAATCATCAAGATATTAAAAACTATAAAACTTGATCATCAAGAAATCAAAAAGTCAACAAAAGACAAATTTGGAAAATTTTCTAACACTTAGAAAAATTCTAAGTGTTTTTGTTCTTAACAAAAACCCTAACTTCACAAGCAAGTTTCCTCAAGATGCATTCTGATTCAAGGAAAACTTCCAACATGAAAGTTGTAGGGATTGATGAATGCTACAACTTTATTAGTGTGGATTGATCCTTAAAAATGCTTGGATTAAGAGATATAAGCTCATAAAGTTAGGATGTTTTTTTATCCAACACTTAGAAATTTTTTACAAGTTTTGATAAGATTTTTGTCCCAACTTCATGGCCATTTTTCACCAAGTTCTCATTTGATTTAGCCAAAAATAAGAACATGAAAGTTGTATAAAATGTTTCAAGCTATCCAAAATGTCCAAGAACACAATTTTATCATGCTTGAGCTAGGATATTCGAAGGCATGAAGTTGGGTATCCATTCTTGAAATACAAGTCATTTTTGTGATGAACATAAGATCAAATCTCCAAGTCATGATTCATAATCTCACTTTACATACTTATAACCTCTAAATCTACCCATAATCAGAAGATTACACAAACTTTTGAGCCATGATCCAAGTGATTCAAGCATTGTCCAATGCATCATTCCATTTTTGGGAAAAAGATCACACTTCCATTCTTGTAAAGAAAGCTTTAATCACAAAGGCAACTTCTTGAGCTCCCAACTTGTTGCATCTGAGTACAAACAAACTCTAACATTAGAAGTAACCTCCCTGCACTCAACAAACCACAGATCATACTTGTACTTGAACCTTGGAACCATAGAAACTCATCCAACTTGATTTTTCACTTTTTCAAACCATAACTTGTTATCTTTCAATTCTAGTTACTTGAGTCTTCCAAACCTTTTCCTTATAAATAAAGGGATCATTTTCAAGCCATACCACGAATAGACAAGCCCTCTAACCCTCTCAAACTCTCTCAAACTCATAATTTCTCAAAAAACTCCATTTGTTGCAACTTCTGACCTTGAACACCAAACACTCAATTCACTTGTGCGTTTTCACTCTAAATCATTTACAAAGTTTCTATAACTCATATAGAACTCATCCAAAGACATGTTTAATCATTATAACACCATCTCCATCATCTTCCAAATTCAAAAACAGAGCTCTGCAACTTGACTTGTCCAAAAGAGTTAAGGCACACTCAATCCAAGGCAAGCATTGCAAAAGCTTCTTGGGAGTTCAGTGAAGCTATCCAGATCATCCTAACACCTTCGGAAGTGCTCTAACTTCAAACTCGATTCTCACTTTTGAGGTAAGTTTTCTAAAATTTGAAATATCTGTACAAGCATTATTTGCATTTATTTTCTAAAGCAAAAATGTAGATATCAATGCTCTGAAGCTAACCATGTCCTTAGTTTTCATTTATGTTGACCGTGTGATGAGAATTTTGGATTTGAAATTTCTGAAATGTTAGGGTTCAGTTTGGTACCAACAAAAATTCACTTCAATCTTTGAGTTTTAGCTTAAGTTAATGGCATGGTTGAATTGGTGGTGAAATTTGGAACAACTTTGATGTTTACATTTTTCAAAAAGGTTGAGAAATGGAAGAGTTTGAAAAATAAAAAATGTTGGTTTTTGTTCTGGCGCGAGGAAGAAGATGAAGTTCATAAATTTGAACTTGTGGACACGTTTTATAATATATTTATTAATGGTTGTTTCATAACTGGATGAAACAGCCACCCCAGTGGCAAGCGCGTGTGTGTAGGGCGTTTGAGAAATGGAAGAGTTTGAAAAATAAAAAAATTTGGGTTTTGTTCTGGCGCGAGGAAGAAGATGAAGTTCATAAATTTGAACTTGTGGACACGTTTTATAATATATTTATTAATGGGTGTTTCATAACTGGATGAAACAGCCACCCCAGTGGCAAGCGTGTGTGTGTGTAGGGCGTGATAACACGTAATTGTATCGTATTTTTAGCTTGATTTACATTAATTATTTCCCTATTTTATTCTAATTTAATTATTTTTATATAGGTATTATGCTGGTATTTGTTTATTTTGCAGATTGTTGATTAATTAAGGGCTTTGTGAAGAAAGATGAAGAAATGGATGCAATTTAGTACAAAAATGAAGATAATTGAGCAATGTGGTGCAGATTAGTAAAAGGGGGGTGAAAAGAATGAAATTGCAAGGCCCAAAAGAAGAATGTACGTACAAAGGCCCAAGACTTCAGCTTGAAGGGACCGACCGGCCCACTAAGGGGAACGACCGGTCCAGCCCACTTCAGCTGAGTGGGACGACCGTTCCCACGCCCTTGCTATTTTCACGCCACTTCCCTCTTCAAACGGAACGACCGGTCCCACTTCCTTCCTTTATTTTCTCCTTGTATGCACGTTGAAGACCCACTCACCCCATGATTTTCTCAACTTCCCCATGATCTCCACTACTTCACGTAATAAACTTCCAGAAGTTATCACTATATAAAGAGAGGAGTATTCATGTGAAAGGGGTTGGACATTTTCTATTCAACCGTTCAGAGCTCTTTTATTATTTTATTTCATAGTTTTTTTGGCAGTTTCTTTTCTCACAATAGTTTCCACGCCGGAAACTATTGTGTATTTTTATTGGATCTAACCTTACGTTAGATCTTAGTATTTTATTTCTTTGTTGTTATTATTATTAAATTCAAGATTCGACGAGTAGATCCAACCGGCTTGTGGTGGAATACTCCAAGGTTTTTGAAGAACGCATTTAATTGAAGTTATTGAAGTTTTCTACATTTCCAGGTTTTTAATTTAATCGCTTTTATTTATTTATTATTATTACATGTTTGTTATTATGGATATGAATTTATATAATTGTTCGCAATTTAATTATCTATGCGTATTTAATTTAATAAACATGTCCGGCTAAACCGATTAAATATCGGTATGTAAATTAACCAAATAACGGGATCCGAGATAAATTGGCTTAATATTATTTTGTAAAAGAAATACCTTTCATGGTTTTAATATTCAATTGAATTGTTTAAGATTTTATAAATCAATAGAACGGAAGTTTGAGGTTTTGAAATTGATTAAGGTTTTTACTAATAGAACGGAAGTTTGAGGCTAAAACCAGATAGTGATTATTAGGCATTGTTTTTAAAGAGGCGGAAGCATTTTAAAAACAATTAAATTTTATTCTGTTTTCAAAAATTGCTTTTGAATCCGGCGGAGTGACGGAAGCACACGTTAGGGTATTAATTGCATAATCTGAACTAATAAAATGGAAGTGTGAGGGGAAGGTTTTTAAACAAATAAGGTTTGCTTAAAGGTAATTTTTTATCAACTTAAATAAAAGCCAATGGAAATTCGGAACCCAAAGTTAGGTGAAATACATACCGGTATTTATAATTAAATTTATAACTAGACTTAGTTTTTATTTCCCCCTTTACAATTAAATTATTATTAGCCTTAGCTTTACATAGTATCCTAAGAACGCGGTAGGTCGATTTATAGTCCCTGTGGATTCGATATCTTTAAAACTACGCGATAGGACTGTGCACTTGCAGTCTGCAGATTTATAGACATACAAAGTCGCGATCAGGGCGTTAATGTGCCAGGGCGGGGGTTCGATCCCTGCCTCTGGCATTTTATTTTTCAACATTTCTCTTGTGAATCAGGTACATGCAAGTCACATGCGCTCACCAAACACCTCATGATACAACCATCAGATTATTATGAACGCAGATTCAATGCTTCAAGAACGCCTTTCCACCATGAACTATCAAGGGTCAACCTCACTGGATCCAAACAACGTTTGGGCCTCCCTTTTGGGCTTTTTGTTTTTGCTTTGTAACATCATTTTTTCTTTTGCAATTCAGGCCCATTTTATTTCTTTTTTTTAATTAACTTTTTCTTTTTTCTAAATCATTTTTATTAAAAAATCATAAAAAATGACAAAAATTAGATTTAGTCTTTTTAATCAATTAATTTAACTTTTGACAAATAAAAATGATTTTATTTTAACCATCTTGATTTTATTTTATTAAGACTAGATTTTTTATACTTCATTTATTTTTCTAAACAAATACAAAAATATTTTCTAAATACTTAGATTTCTTTAGGTCTTAATTTATTTATTTAATTTTCATAAATATAAATTAATTAATTTAATTACACCTTATTTTATTTTGTATAATTAAATTATAAATTAATTAGAAATTAGGTCTAATTTTTTATTTTACATTTCAAATATTTTCTAAACAAAGAAATAATAATTTATTTTCTCAAATACTTAGAATTTTTAGGGTTTTTTAAACATCTTTCTATCTCCACGCACTTGTTTATTTTTCACACTTATACAATCATGTAACTGTCAAAAGGTTTGTAATAAATAATTAGGTTTTATTACTTTCCTCCCCCATTCATAAACGTGTACCCCCATTCCCGAGGCCTTGTAATAGCGTAGACCATTTAATTTCTGTAATTTACTGCTTTCCTTATTACTGTTAGTAATTAGGGTTTGTATGACAAGACTAAAAACAAACATTAGAAAAACTAACCTCAAAGACAAAAATACTTGAAATCAAAACACTTCGCACACACGCACCTCTAGGACAACCTCACTTGTTGCCTCGGGTTTAAACAGTTATATCCCTCGAACATGAGATACTTTAGCAAAGACCCTTGATTAAAAGATTGTAGCCCCTCGATGACTCTTCAATTGTTGCCTTCGGTAAACGATCTTATTCCCTTACGACAATTGCTAAAACGTCTTACAAGTTGCCTTCTATGGCTGTACGATGACCCTCACATCCAATGATATGGCTCCCTATTAACTAATGGTAGGATAGCGTTATCTAAAGGAGGAGGAAAAGAACAAAGAAATTTGAGTAGGTAGATCGCTCGTAATCGATTGCTCACAAACTAAAACAATTTTCACCCCTCACACTTTCAAAATAACTATTTTCAAAATATTTTATAAACACTCTTGAGGACTGATACAAGGGTTATTATAAAGCAAATTTCCTTACAGTGTCATTCTCAAACATCTTTTCACTTTCTCCCAAAATATCTTTTGAAACAAACATTTTTGTATACATTCTCAACGATAAGATGTTAGAACAAAGTTTGAATCTACTACCCTAAGTTTAAGTTTTGATGATAACAAAATGAAAGGATATATTAATTATGTGATTCATGTAAGAACTACTTGCTACCTAAAATATTACTTTCTGATTTGCAGAAACTCTGATAGGTATCAGCAAGAGCACACCTAATCCGCAACAGAATATTGGTTCTTAACGTCAGCATCAGAAGATGCTATATCAGAATACCAGAATCAGAAGAATAACTCACGCGAATGCTGGAGCTTGATGAACAGAACTGCGCTTAACACTCTGATAAAGACAACAACAGTTCATCAGCACTTAAGCAGAGTCAGAATGAGCCAAGCCAGAACATGCATTAAGTAGCAACGGTACTGTGAATTGAAAGCAAATTATTACCAACGGCTTCATTCCAAATAAGATCTTCTTAATAAGGAAAGTTTGTTATTAGCATTGAATCAAGATTATTGCTCCAACGTTCAACAATCTCAGTGCTATATAAACAAGACTATGAAGATTGAATTGGCTAATGCTCTACATCATATTACACGCCTAAAAGCTATTCTACATCTTCTCATTCTCAGTTTGCTAAAAAGCTCCATAATTCCTTACTATTATATTTTAGCAATCTAGTTTCATAAGCTTAAAGTGTGTAACATCACAGTTGTGATACAGTTTTGTAGAAAACATTCACACACCTAGTTTTATCTTCTTTGTAAGAAAGTGTTTCCTTGACAAACCGGGTTGTGGTTTGCATCAAGAAGGCTTTAGCAGTTGTTAAAGCAGATTGTAATATTCAGTTGAATATAGTGGATTAAGACCTCGTTGGAGAGAGGCGAAATCACCTTGACGGGTGGACTGGAGTAGTTTGAGATCAAACGAACCAGGATAAAAATATCGTGTTCATTGCAAGTGTTTTTCAGTTTTACAATTCAACCCCCCCCCCCCTTCTTGTGTTTTTCTCTTCTTCAATTGGCATCAGAGCTCCTGGTTCTGAGCTAAAACACTTAACTGTGTCAGTACAAGATCCAGCGTCAGAAAAACACAATGGCAGGAACTTATTCTCACACCAGCAATGACAACCATGTGGACAGAGACAGATTCAGCAGGAAACCTCCAGTCTTTGATGGAGAAAACTTTGATTACTGGAAAGACAGAATTGAAAGCTTCTTTCTGGCACATGATGCTGATCTGTGGGATATGGTGACAGATGGATACACACACCCTGTGAATGCAAACGGTCAGAAGATTGATAGGAAAACAATGTCTGACCAACAAAAGCGTGACTTCAAGAATCACCACAAGGCCAGAACCATCCTTCTCAGCGCCATATCCTATAATGAATATGAAAAGATCTCCAACAGAGACACGGCAAAGAACATTTTTGACTCACTCAGAATGACGCATGAGGGCAACGTTCAGGTCAAAGAAACTAAAGCTCTAGCGCTCATTCAGAAGTATGAGGCGTTCAAAATGGAAGAATCTGAATCCATTGAAACAATGTTCTCAAGATTCCAGATTCTGGCAGCTGGTCTCAAGGTTCTGGACAAAGGATACTCTACTGCTGACCATGTCAAGAAAATCATCAGAAGCTTACCCAAGCAGTGGAGACCAATGGTTACAGCTCTGAAGCTAGCAAAAGATCTCAACAAAATTACTCTGGAGGAACTTATCAGCTCCCTCAGAAGTCATGAGATAGAGCTAGAAGCTGACGAGCCTCAGAAGCAAGGTAAGCCTTTAGCATTAAAATCTAACAAAAAATCTGAGTCTAAAGTTTTGCAGGCAGTTGAAGAAACATCTGATGGATCCTCATCAGAAGAAGACGAACTCTCCCTCCTCTCCAGAAGAGTAAATCAACTGTGGAAGCAGAGGCAAAGGAAGTTCAGGAATCCCAGAAGATCTGATCAGAACGAGTCTTCTTCCAGATACAGAAGGACAAATTCTTCTTCTGGATACAGAAGATTTGAAGGCTCCTCAAGTAGCAAAAAGCCAAACACCAAGGACATCATCTGCTATGAGTGCAATGAGCAAGGACACTACAAGAGTGACTGCCCAAAGCTTCAGAGAGAAAAGCCCAAAAAGAAGTTTGGAAGAGAAAAGAAGAAAATTCTCATGGCTACATGGGATGACTCTGACTCGTCTGAAGCTGACTCAGAATCAGATGATGAGAGGGCAAACATAGCTCTCATGGCTAACATTTCAGAAGATAGTGAAGCTTCTGAATCAGACTCAGAATCAGATACTGAAGAGGTATTTCCTAACTTTGCTGTTAATTTTACCAAGGCTGAACTTGCTGAAAGCCTTAATGAAATCCTGGAAAGGTATCAGCAGATTAGAGTTAAATTCAGAGACCTGAAAAGGAATCTTGAATCTGACTCTAATAAGACTGAGAGTCTTAAATTGGAGAATTCTGAGCTGAGAATTAAAATTTCAAAATTAGAAAATACTTTACAAAACTCTCAGAAGGAACCAATTTCTGAAACTCCCAGCAACGCTGATGAGATCATCAAGGAGTATGATCACAGTTTCCAGAAGTTCCTTGCTAAAAGCATAGATAGAAGCAAAATGGATTCAATGATCTATGGAGTTAACAGAAACGGCAGGAAAGGAATAGGATACCAAGGTAAGGTTCCTACACCAAAGAATGTCATGGATTTAACCATTAAACACACTCCTCTGAATTCACATTTTGTGTATGGTCACACACATGATATTAAATACACTAGCAGTAAGTACTCTGTGAAACCAAAATTCAACCAGAGTTTTGGTAAATCTAACAAATCAAGGACCCAAGAAAATCTGGGTACCTAAGGATAAAATAATACATGTTGCAGATATCTTTAGCAGTAAGTCAGAAACACCAGTCATGATACCTAGACTCTGGCTGCTCGCGACACATGACGGGAAGAAGGCATATGTTCCAAAGCCTGGAACTTAAGCCTGGAGGCCACGTTGGCTTTGGAGGAAATCAGAGGGGAAAGATCATTGGCTCTGGAACTGTAGGTAATGGAAATCTTCCCTCTATTAATAATGTTCTGCTAGTAGATGGATTAATGCATAATCTGTTATCCATAAGTCAATTAAGTGATAACGGTTATGATATAATCTTTAATCAAAAATCATGTAAAGCTGTTAGTCAGAAAGATAGGACTATCCTGTTTAATGGAAAGAGGAAAAACAACATTTACAAAATCAAACTTTCTGAACTGAAAAGTCAGAATGTAAAGTGTCTTCTGTCTGTTAACAACGAGCAGTGGATCTGGCACAGAAGATTGGGGCATGTTAGTATGAGAAGAATATCTCAGATTAACAAACTCAATCTGGTCAGAGGACTTCCTAATTTGAAGTTCAATTCAGATGCTCTGTGTGAAGCATGTCAGAAAGGCAAGTTTGCAAAACCTTCTTTTAAATCTAAAAATGTTGTTTCTACCTCTAAGCCGTTAGAACTTCTGCACATTGACTTATTTGGACCAGTTAAAACTGCTTCAGTCAGTGGCAAGAAGTATGGGTTAGTAATCGTAGATGACTATAGCAGATGGACATGGGTAAAGTTCTTAAGACACAAGGACGAGTCACACTCTGTGTTTGTTACCTTCTGTAACCAAGTTCAGAATGAAAAGGATCTTAGAATCGTTAAAGTCAGAAGTGATCATGGTGGAGAGTTTGAAAACAAAGATTTTGAGTCATTCTTTAATGACAGAGGCATTCTGCATGATTTCTCTTGTCCTAGAACTCCCCAACAAAATGGAGTTGTAGAACGAAAGAACAGAACATTGCAAGAAATGGCCAGAGCCATGATCAATGAGACAAACGTTGTTAAGATCTTCTGGGCAGAGGCAATAAACACAGCGTGCTACATTCAGAATAGAATCTCAATAAGACCTATTATGGAAAAGACTCCATATGAATTGTGGAAGAACAGAAAGCCCAACATTTCATATTTTCATCCATTTGGATGTACCTGTTTTATGTTAAATACAAAGAATTATTTGAACAAGTTTGACTCTAAAGCACAGAAGTGTATTATGTTAGGATACTCTGAATGCTCAAGAGGGTACAGAGTGTACAATACAGAAACACAGATTGTGGAAGAATCAATCAGTGTTCGTTTTGATGATAAGCTTGACTCTGAAAAGTCAAAGCAGAATGAAGTTTTTGCAGGTATGGAAATTGAATTTACAGGTTCTGAAGACAAGTCATCAGAAGCTCTCAACACATACACTCCTTCAACGTCTGAAAGGAGCACTGCTAGCAATCCTACAACAGCTACTGATCAACCTCAGAAGAGATTACCCAGAAGCAGTTTGGATCACCCAGAAGAGACTATCTTAGGAAGAAAGGAAGATCCAATCAGAACAAGAGCAAGCTTCAGAAACTCTGAAGAAACCCTCATGGGACTTGTGTCTCTGATTGAACCTTCTTCTATTGATGAAGCACTTCTGGATAATGACTGGATTCTGGCAATGCAAGAAGAGCTGAATCAATTCACCAGAAATGACGTATGGGATCTCGTTCCCAGACCAAAAGGATTCAACGTCATTGGAACAAGATGGGTGTTCAGAAACAAGCTAAATGAACAAGGTGAAGTCATCAGAAACAAGGCACGACTGGTAGCACAAGGTTATAGTCAGCAAGAGGGGATAGACTATATAGAAACCTTAACTCCAGTCGCCAGGTTAGAATCTATCAGACTTTTAATTTCATTTTCTGTTAATAGAGGCATCACTCTGTATCAGATGGATGTCAAAAGTGCATTCTTAAATGGTTATATAGAAGAAGAGGTCTATGTGCACCAACCCCCTGGTTTTGAAAATACAAAACATCCAGAACATGTTTTTAAACTAAAGAAGTCACTATATGGTCTGAAACAAGCTCCCAGAGCTTGGTATGAAAGGCTAAGTAACTTTCTGTTAGAAAATGAATTCACCAGAGGGAAGGTGGACACTACCTTATTCTGTAAATCAGTTAAGAATGACATCTTAGTCTGTCAAATTTATGTTGATGATATTATTTTTGGTTCTACTAATCCTTCTCTTGGAAGAAAATTTGCTAAGTGTATGCAGGCAGAATTTGAGATGAGCCTCATGGGGGAACTGAAATTCTTTCTAGGAATTCAGATCAATCAAACCCCAGAGGGAACTTACATTCATCAGAGCAAATACATCAGAGATCTTCTGAAGAAATTTGACCTCTCAGAATGTAAGCCATCAAAGATTCCAATGCATCCCACATGCATTCTGGAAAGAGAAGAGGTAAGCAAAAATGTAGAACAAAAAGTCTACAGAGGTATGATTGGTTCTCTCCTTTATCTGACAGCTTCAAGAGCTGATATATTATTCAGTGTATGTATTTGTGCTAGATTCCAATCAGATCCTAGAGAATCTCACTTAACAGCTGTTAAGCGAATTTTCAAGTATCTGAAAGGTACTACTAATCTGGGTTTGTTTTATAGAAAATCTAGTGATTACAGTTTAGTAGGCTACTGCGATGCTGACTTTGCTGGAGACAGAGTAGAGCGTAAAAGTACTTCTGGAAGCTGCCAGTTTCTGGGAGAAAATCTGATCTCTTGGTCCAGCAAAAGGCAATCAACAATTGCGCTATCAACAGCAGAAGCTGAGTACATAGCAGCAGCAGGATGTAGCACACAAATGCTCTGGATGAAAAGTCAGCTTGAAGACTTCCAAATTTTTGAGAGTAACATTCCTATACTCTGTGACAATACTTCTGCTATTTGCTTAAGTAAGAATCTCATTTTACATTCTAGAGCTAAGCATATAGAAATAAAACATCACTTCATTAGGGACTATATTCAGAAAGGAATTTTGAACTTAAAATTTATAGATACAAACCATCAATGGGCTGATATCTTCACTAAACCCCCTTTCTGAAGATAGGTTTAATTTCATTCTGAAACATCTCAGCATGAAAATATGCCCAGAGTGAAAATGTTTAATTCCATATATTTATCTTCAGAATGTACTTGTGTTACTGTGAACTTCTGATCAATCTCCTTTCAGAAAGATAGAACATGCAGATTGTATCAGATGCTAGTCTTAAAGATCTGAGAGTTTAAGCTCAAGGATAGACGTGTTGATTCCCAAATCAAACAAGTGTCATCCAATCATCAGCAAATCTCTGAAGCAGAACGTGTGCACGCTTCTGAGAAGGCAAAACGCTGATTGGGTGCATTGAGACACATGTCTGGTAACCGTTTTAAGTATCTTTCTCAAATCCCCCAAAATCAGCAAGCATTAATTGAAAGTAATCATGTTTTTAAAACGTAATCATGATTTTATTTCTCTTTCTTGAAAATGTTTACAATTTCAAAATATTCTGAAGCCTATTTAAGCACGTTAACCTCTCACTTTAATCTTTTACAGTTTCTCATTATCTCTCAAGTATTCTCTGCATTTTTCTGTGTTCATCTCTCTCAAACCCATTTTCTCAGTTTTTCTCAAAATCCTTAAGTGTGAACATGGCAACCTCCAGCAGTGCTTCTGCAGGTTCTCAGAAGAAAGCATCATCTGAACAGTATCAAGTGCCATTCAGAACACTCCTCACTCCTGTGAAGAATCTTGAAGTGTTATCTGAATTGATCATTGATTTTGGAAGCCTGAAGGAAAACGGCTTTGACTTAACAGAAGAAGTTAGGGCACAAAAATGGGAAAGGTATTTTGACAGGTTGGTTGGACCAACATTCCCTATGTTAGTCAAGGAGTTCTGGATTCATGCAACTGCTTCAGCGCATCAAGTCACCTCCTACATTATAGGGAAGAAGATTGTGATCACTGAGGATCACATAGCAAGGTTAATTGGTTACAGTGGCGGTGGCGTCCGCTGTATTGATATGGCTGAGAGATGTGCTGACGTGGGCGTCATAGCAGAAAGGATTTTTACCCTTGGGTTGCCCAGCAGCAAGATCATAGATCTGAAGGATCACCACAGAGTTTGGGCGAAGATAATTCTGGGGTGTTTTAATCATCGGAAGCCAACTAGTTCTCCTGATTACATAAATGTAGATCAGCAATTTCTGATCTATTTTATCAATCAGAAGGTAAAAATCAACTTGGCTCATCTTCTGTTTAATCACCTCAGAACAAGCGTGAAGGAAACCAGGGAAGAAGAAAGAACCAAGAGGGATTGGATACCCTTTGGAAGGTTAATATCAGATATTCTGACTGAGAATAGGCTGATAGAGCACCTGATTGAAGCTCAAGAGTTAAGCACCATTGAACCAACGGTTGGGAAGCCTCTGAACACGAAAAATCTTGAAGAAAATTAAGTTAATAGAGAATATCAAAAAGGAACCCAGCGCTACTCCTATTGCTGATATCACCAGAAGAAGAGTCCCACTGAGTGATTTTCCTTTATTTTCTGAGATAGAATCCAAACCAGTGGTGGTTCTCAGATATCTGGACGCGTGCAAGGCTGATGGTACAGATCCCAATCTGAATATCAAAGATCTGCACCAACCTCAACCAGAAGTGACACTGAAGAAGACGAAGAAAAGGAAGGCACCTTCAGAAGGAACATCCCAGCAGACACCCAAGAAAAGAGGTAATTTATCTGCTGCTTCTGTTTTAAATTCTTCTACTATTCCAGCATCAATCATATCTCCAACCTCTCATAGAATCTCAATCCCCATCCCAACAATAGATGAAACAGAACCAGAAGATGACCCTTCTGAGGCACTACAACTCAGAAGACCCCGAACCAAACATCCCAAACCAATAATTTCAACAACATCAACAATTGACAAAGTGTTGTCTGACATTGATCAACACACCTCTGATCACTCCTCCAATAATCCAAACTCTGAACCACAAATTGTCCACTCTCCACAACCAGAACAACCTCTCTCATCCATTCCAGAAGAACCACATATCCCTGAACAACCAGAAATTCCAACAACTTCTCCACAACCAGCAATTCCTTCTCCCTCTCCTCAACCAGAAATTCATCCACCATCACCTCAACCTGAGTTTCATCACTCTGAAACTCCAACTCCTCCACCTTCTGAACCTCATTCTCCTCAATCACCTCAACCATCACCTCTGGCAATCCAGCTGCCATGTGGAACAACAGTCACAATGGCCCAGCTACCATCCTCGCCTGAAACCACACCACCAAATACTCCCAAAACCCCAAACAGTCCAATCATAATTTCTGATTCTCCCACTCCATCTCCAAAACAAACAGCTCCCAAGCAAACCACCGAAAACCCCAGCAGGACCTTCATAGATTTAACAATCCTTGACCGTCTTGCTGATCTGAAAAATAAAATAGCCATTCCAAAACCAAAACAGCCAGATGTTGGCTCTGGTATTATGAATTTTGAAACAGGTTTGCAGCAGTGGATTGCTTCTCTGAAGCAAGTCTGTCCTGGGATGATTGACCCAGCTGCCTCTGACCAGCTCTGGTCACAATTCAGAATTTGGGTACGTGCTGAAGCCCTCAAGTTGCAGGATATCAACTATGAGCAGGCACAACAGAACTTCAGCAAGCTGCTGAAGGAAGTTGAAAGTCAGCTGCCACAGGAAGACGTGCTCCCTCTGGATAGTGAGCCATGGTCTGAGAAACAGCCAGCTTCAAAGGTGCAACCAGAAGAAGACAAGACTATGAAAGCTGAAGCAAGTCAAGCAGAATATGTTGCAGAAAGCTCTCAGAAGCCCCCTGCTTCTGATGTTTCTCAAGCTGCCTTGGACAGGCAGACTCTGGAAGAGCTGAAGCTGAATGACATTCGTCTGCAGCAAAGGATGGATGAAAATGACCAGAAGATGAAAGAAAGGATGGATGTGCAGGATAGCAAGATAGACACAGTTGTCAGAATGGTGCACAAGCAGAATGAGACTGCTGATCAGATCAAAGCCATGCTGGAGAACCTGTTCACACGCCTTCCTCCCCAACCTTAGTTTTTCATTCATGACATTTTCATGTTTTCTTTGCTTATCTGTTGTACTGTTTTGTTTGATTCTGAACATTTTAATATGACAAGTTTTTCTGCCTTAACTGTTTTAGCACATCACTTACACTTTTTGATTGCTGACAAAAAGGGGGAGAACAAGAATGATATTTTAAATAATAACGGATTACTAAGACAGAAATTCTCGAACATTCTAACTCTGATATACTTGAATATGTTTTCTATTTTTGCTTAAGTCTACAGGTACAAGAATGCTCCATGATATTCTGAAGACTAAAGCTCTGATACTCTGACCTAAAGCAAAGCTCTGATAAGAAAAGCTCTGATACTCTGATCTGAAGCTCTACTCTGACATTCTGATCCAAAGCTTCTGATAGTCAAAACTCTGATATTCTGATGTTCAAAGAAAGGCAATAAAGATCTGATCCTGAAGAACTCTTGGAATTAAAAAGGGAAGTAATAAATTCAGGGGGAGTATCTCTCAACTCTTATATCTCTTTATCCCTTATCTTTGATAACCTCTTACTCTGATACATCTTATCATTTAGTTATCTCTGATACTGTTTCACGTTATTTTCAATTAAAAATATCTAGTTTTTGTCATCATCAAAAAGGGGGAGATTGTTAGAACAAAGTTTGAATCTACTACCCTAAGTTTAAGTTTTGATGATAACAAAATGAAAGGATATATTAATTATGTGATTCATGTAAGAACTACTTGCTACCTAAAATATTACTTTCTGATTTGCAGAAACTCTGATAGGTATCCGCAAGAGCACACCTAATCCGCAACAGAATATTGGTTCTTAACGTCAGCATCAGAAGATGCTATATCAGAATACCAGAATCAGAAGAATAACTCACGCGAATGCTGAAGCTTGATGAACAGAACTGCGCTCAACACTCTGATAAAGACAACAACAGTTCATCAGCACTTAAGCAGAGTCAGAATGAGCCAAGCCAGAACATGCATTAAGTAGCAACGGTACTGTGCATTGAAAGCAAATTATTACCAACGGCTTCATTCCAGACAAGATCTGCTTAATAAGGAAAGTTTTTTATTAGCATTGAATCAAGATTATTGCTCCAACGTTCAACAATCTCAGTGCTATATAAACAAGACTATGAAGATTGAATTGGCTAATGCTCTACATCATATTACACGCCTAAAAGCTATTCTACATCTTCTCATTCTCAGTTTGCTAAAAAGCTCCATAATTCCTTACTATTATATTTTAGCAATCTAGTTTCATAAGCTTAAAGTGTGTAACATCACAGTTGTGATACAGTTTTGTAGAAAACATTCACACACCTAGTTTTATCTTCTTTGTAAGAAAGTGTTTCCTTGACAAACCGGGTTGTGGTTTGCATCAAGAAGGCTTTAGCAGTTGTTAAAGCAGATTGTAATATTCAGTTGAATATAGTGGATTAAGACCTCGTTGGAGAGAGGCGAAATCACCTTGACGGGTGGACTGGAGTAGTTTGAGATCAAACGAACCAGGATAAAAATATCGTGTTCATTGCAGGTGTTTTTCAGTTTTACAATTCAACCCCCCCCTTCTTGTGTTTTTCTCTTCTTCATAAGAGAATCATTGTAAAATTGTCGCACTAAGGCATTTTAAAAATATTTTAAAACATACACAAAGCATTTTCAAAGTGAGCTAGCGATTAAGACCCCGTAGATAACTACGGATGAAAAGGGTATTAATACCTTCCCTTTTCATAACCTATCCCCCGAACTCAAGAAAAATCTCAAAAGGTCTTTCCTGTTCTTTTCACCCTTTCCGTTATTGGATAAAAGAAAAGTCGATGGCGACTCTTTCTATCCGCAATATTTGTGATAAAGTGAAAAACCTAAAAGTCAGTTCTCTCACCGTATTACACTTGGCTATATATAAGAAAAGAATTATATGTTTAAAATAAGTTGTTGGGTTGGTGTTCAATGTGAAAATGAAAGTTGTCATTATTAGAACACAACCAAAAGGCTACCAACCACTATAACAACAATAAGAACAATTGTTATCAAAGTGATTCTTCAATCATGTTGATAATGATTACAATAAAATCATTGATTCAGAATATGTTTAATTTCATATTCTTCACAAAGCTTGCTAAGCCGCGGATGATAATGAAGATGATCATGAAAGGTCCAGTTACAAATCCACAATACAAATGTTGTACTCTAAAGTGATAATTGAAGAAAATAGAACAAGGGTTGATGTCAAAAATGTTCTAAGGTGAATCAAGAGGAAGAAGTTCTTCTCTTTACTACATCAAGATCAACAAAGCTTCTAGAAGCTTATGAAGAAGAAGACTTCAACAATTCAAGTGCTTTGGACTGTTGTCCGTGAAGAAGCTACTTGAAGAAAATAAGATCACACATTAAAGCTACAATACAATGTAATATATTTTAGTGTGTATTAGGTCCTTCTGATGTACTTAGTTTTATTTACATTCAGCTTATGTAGAAGCATTATTATTGTAAACAATTGTTTGATGGTTCCTTGAGAGACTCGGTTGAGTCAGAATTCTCAAGAAGACTTTGGATGCGGTCATCATAGATGAAATCTGGGTAGTGGATTCTATTGGGTAAATGGTAGTCATATCTCAAAGGGGACTGAGTGAAGGTCAGCCTTGTGAGATCACTGATGGATATCATTGGTGTTGGTGTAAGCCCTAGAGGCCAATACTTTTGGTACTTGTATTGAATTATTTATTAATAATAAAAGGCATTTCTTTATTATGTTTGCTTTCCAAAATAATAAAGTCCCTAGAATGGTTTATTTGTTTAATGAAATGTTAAGTGTGACTTAATCATGAGATCCCATTAAACATAAGACACTATTCTTAAAGTATCCGTAGTCAAGCTTTAATGTGAAGTGGGATAGCATTAAAGCATTAAGATTATTATGAAGAAAGATTGATGATCACATCTCATGGATCATAGATAAGGAGTTATCAAGTCTTGACATAGGTATGAATATTAGGAGTAATATTTATACTGGATTGACCCGCTATGAGAATACTACATAGAATGTTATGCAAAGTGTCATAAGTTATTCTCATGATGATAATGGTGTATACCACCCTTCGACCTGAAACCACTATGGACCCTAGATGTAGAGTCAAGTACTTTATTGCTGATCAAACGTCATTCGTAACTGGATGACTGTAAAGACGGTTGATGGGTACTTTACAAAGCATGCTAAGGGACATGAGTGACCTAGATGGAATTTTCTCATCCTGCATAACAGGATAAATGTCTAAGGGCCCAATATTGAACTGGACAAGGGTGACACAGTGTATGCCTTGTGTTCAATATAGACATGAGGGCAAAAGGGTAATTGTACAACACAAATATTATCACGGAAAAGGTTTGGTCAGATCACATGACATTTTCGTGACTTGGGTAACAGTGATGTGTTGCTAGATACCGCTCACTGTTTATTATATTAAATGTGTGATTTAATATAATTGCCAATGTCGCGAAAACCTACAGGGTCACACACATAAGGACAGGTTGATGAGAGATAGAATAAATAAGGAACACCGTAAGGTACGGTGCACTTAAGTGTAATACGGAAAATGGTAAGGTACCACGTGGATAAGTGATATATGGTACATCATAAGGTATGATGTCCATAAGCTTAATTGGGCTTTTAGCTTATAGCCTTAATTGGGCTTTTAGCTTGTAGCCCACACGAGTGATTCTATAAATAGATCCCTTGTGATGAAGCAATTTCACTTGATGCATTTTCGTTTTTTACTCTCTCTCTCACTCAAGGTTTCCGTTCGTGATCAGCTAGCGCTGTGACCGGAAGCGATCTGTTTGTGTGGACTGAGTAGAGGCGTTGTTCTTCATCAACGCTCGTGATCACAACATCAAAGTTCTGAATCGCCACAAGAGGTAAATATTTCTATCACTGACCATGCTCATTCGTAAGGATCGCTAAAGGAAAATTTTAAATTCCGTTGCGCTTTTGGTCGCAATTATCCATCAATTGGAAGGAAATCCTGGTAGGAGATTCTGAGGGATTGGATTCTATTGGGTCAATGAATGTTATATCCAGTTTGGTTCACTGAACGTGTCATTGGGTGTTAGTCATCGGCGGTTACCCGTGCAATTGTAATCAAATTGGTTATACTGGATTAAGTCCTTGAGTTCAATGTGAAATCACCTTGATATGGTGGACTGGACTAGCTTAGGGGTTTCTCAAGTGAACCAGGATATATCACGTGTTCTTTAAATTTGCTTATGCTTTAGAGTTTATTTTTTCTTAACTTAATTAGAAGCATTACTTAGAAGTAACACTCATAACATTGTTCAACGAATAATGCTTAGAAGTGAAAGTTTATCAAGAAAGGAAAACCCAATTCAAACCCCCCTTTCTTGTGTTTTCTTCACAACTTCAGATATGTAGCCTCTCATCCCTTCAATATGTGACCATAAGTAATTTCACAAGTTTAGCATCAGTGCCTAAAGGAAGGTCTCATCTTACCAAATTACAGACCCTAGAAATCATTGAATGTCCCTTATTAGTTAAAGAATGCGCCACACAAACGAGTGCAACATGGTCCAAAATTTCTCACACCCCAAACATAATCTTAGAGGACTTCATTTAGAAATGTACCATATATCCTCTTAAAACAACTGTTTCTATTTTTTCCAATAGTAAATAGCTTCCAATATCATGGACTGGTCATTTTCTTCTATTTTCTTTTATGGTTACCAAAGATGCCAAAAGGCCTCTGGAGGAGAGAGGACATATACATCAATCAAAGAGGAAGTTTCGAAATGTTTGGAGTTTGTTAGTTCTATAATTATATCCTTAGGATTTGATATCTTTGTTAATGTCGTCTTCTCCAACTCTTACGAAGTTCTATTTGTGGTGTTATTTGTTTCTGCTATATGCACCAATTGTAGTATTTATGTCTTTTCTGTTGTTGTAGCACTATTTATGAGAAATAGTTCTTCATTGTTTGTTTCATTGTTTGTTTCTCATATAATCCAGAAATAGTTTCCTTTAGGTTTTTGTTTGTTTGTTGGAGTAATTTCAAGTAATGCATGCATCAAGTGTAGCAGTTCCTAATACCTAAATATCCTTTGCAACATGTATTCATCTTTTACTATTTATGATAAATAACTCTTCAAGACAGACTCATGTTGTTTTATCAATATAATTATCCATTGTTTGTTTCTGATATACAGATTAAAAGGAGTAATCTCTTTGAAAATGTAGTTTCTTTTTAATCTTTAGCCGTCAGATTTTTGTTAGTTTATTGGAGTGATGTCATTTCAAGTAATGCATTCATCAAATGTATCATTCAAATAGAAGCTTCAAGTTGTGTCACATCATAAATCTATTAATATAATGATGGTAACTGGTTCCCAAGATTTTTAAATTCATGGTGTTAATTTGCAAAAAGGTTAAGTTTAAGAAGATGGCTATGTAATATACAAAAATAGATGAATGTTGTTATGTTTATTCTTGGGAGAAAAACTCATTTATGTTGTAACATACAATCACACAGTTGATAAATAATGGAGTATGTGGAGAGAGAGATAGTGAGAGAGAAGAGAATTAGAGAGAGATATAATTGAGGGTGAGAATGATAATTTTCATTATTATTGATGAGGATGCCTCCAAGACATTTATACAAGTATTACAAAGTGATTGGGACACAAAACACACAGTTCAAAAGCAAGAAAAAACTAAAAATTGTGCCTGCAACCGGTTAACACAAACCGTTAACCAGTTACAGTTGATACAAAATATAAAAATACAATCAGGTGTAATCGGTTAACGCTGCGTAACCGGTTACGCCAACTCCAAAAGTTCTTTTTCTCCTTTCCATAAGTGCTTTTCTCTAAGCTGTAATTGGTTACACCCTTGTGTTAACCGGTTACAACACTTGAATTACTTAATTTTCACTCAACACACTACCTTAATTCAAGTGCTCCAATTCTTCCATGCTCATGCTCGTCTTTAACCTTTTGAACACATCATTTATGACTCCCTTAGTCAACAAATCAACAAATTGGTCTTTACTTCTACAATATCCCAATCTTAACTTGTCTTCACTAACAAGCTCCCTCAAGTAGTGAAACTTCATCTCAATGTGCTTGCTCATCCATGTGCAATTGGGTTCTTAGAAAGATTAATAGTGGAAACATTGTCAACTAAGAGTGTAACATTCGCACCCTCACTGCTGCCTAGCTTCTTCAATAGATTCATTAGTCACATAGCTTAACACGTATATAACAAAGCGACAATATACTCGCCTTACAAGACGAGTGTGAAACTATCGGTTCCTTTTTCGAACACCATGATGTTGGTGTTCCACTGAACATAAAGATGTATCCAACTGTAGACATTCAATCATCTTTATCTCCCCACCAATTGGAATCGATAAAACCAAGAAAAATTCATTTTCTGCTTGTATCCACTGTGAAAAAGAGAATTCCATAGCCAATATATCCCCACCAAGTGAGACACCTTCGTATCCATGAATCTACTCGCAATACCGACACTAAACGCCAAAATTGGTCGTGCTTTTTCTATAAAGCATAAATCGTGCTCTAATACCCACTGAAGGGGAGAAAAACACAAGAATATGGGGTTGAATTGTGTTAGCTTTTTCTTTCTCTTAAAAGACTCTTATCATATTTTGAACACATGGTTAAGAATCTGAATCAAAGTTAAATGTAAGCCACGTATCACATTAAATCTCCATTTGTTACTTAAGATAACCACACAATATAAAGGGACACTCACATTTTCATGAACCAGTTTCAGCTCGTTTGAAATTTCAGAGAGAAGGTATATATTTCCCACTTCTTTCGCATGTAAATATCACAAATGCACCTCTTCTATCTGAACTATTATCGGACCTTCCAATTACAACACCAAACCTCAATTTAAATTCCTTTGTATGAATCCATTAAAGCACGTGATCACGAAATTCAAACTCTTGTTCATTTTTAAATAAATTGCCAACATTTACCTCATTCACAACTACACGTGACACATCTAGAGACACAATAGGTTTGGGAAAAACATCGGGATGCATCATATCTAATGAAAACAAAAACATAAAATACTCAGAACATATAAAACATAAAACGGATTACTGGAAAATCAGAACATATAGCTTCTGGAAATGCATCTCTGGATGAGTTTGTAGAAAATTCAGAGATAGATTTCCAGATATAACGTAATTTTTTCAGCTTCAAAACATGATTAATGTGATCAATGAAGCTTGAAATTAATGAACTTTATCTTGAATTCCAACTTCGTTCGCTCCTTTTGATTTGATGGAACATAATAATAAAGTTTTTGAGTGAAAAACTTGATTAAGAATGAAAGGGTTTATGGGAAAATGGAAATGAGGTCTGATAATGCAGGTGGCGGTTTTTAACAATAACACATTTGATTTTTTCTGAGACGTATCTCTGGAAAATTTAACATGCAAAGGTGACAGATTTGCAAATTTCCGCTTTAAATGTATAGAGATACATCTTCATATAATTCCCTGAAATGGACAATTGAAAATATAATAGATACTATTCAACAAAGATGTATCTCCAAAAAAAATAATTTATTTGACTGTAAGGTGAAACCATTTTTATTCATGGACGTGTGTTACAAATGGTGCGTAAGAAAACTGATCTTATAGAGTGTGTTAAAAAACTCCCTTGACACACTAATATTACTAGTAATATCTTAAAATGTGACCCACACTAATAATATTTTTTTTTTTATTTTTTATAATTGTCACTTGTAAAATTCAAAGAAGTGTTAATTACACTTTTTCACTATTATAAAGAGAGAAAATAAAATGAATGTAATAACTAACTAAGGGTAGTATAAGTAAAAAGGGAATTATTGTTTGAAAAATGATAATATTGATTAGCTTTTTTGATGTGTAAAATTAAAGAAATGAAAATTAAAAAAGAACGTAAGGAGTAATAATAAAGTATACTTTCTCCATATATATATATATATATATATATATATATATATATATATATATATATATATATATATATATTATGAGAACTGAGAACTTTTAACAATAATTATACGATTTAAAATCAATGTTTAGATCAACATTTATGTGTTATGTATTTAATTAGAATCTATTTATTAATTATTGTCTCTTAAAATTTGTG
Organism: Vicia faba; assembly: GCA_948472305.1. Classification (NCBI taxonomy): domain Eukaryota; kingdom Viridiplantae; phylum Streptophyta; class Magnoliopsida; order Fabales; family Fabaceae; genus Vicia; species Vicia faba. The sequence goes on along the minus strand of OX451739.1, from coordinate 453,165,153 downwards.
TATGATAAAACTCAGTTTAATATGAAAAAATCAAATATATTGAGATTGATTGTCATTTCATTAAAGAGAAACTAAATATTGTAATTATATCTTAACTAAAAGTTTGGCGAAACTAGTCTTTGAGCATTTGTTAAGAAGTTTGACATGCTAGATAATTATGCATTAACTTGAAAGGGGGTGTGTAACTGTTTTGGAGAATCATGTGATTATCTCTCCTTTATTATAAAAGATTATCTGTTTTTATTTTGTTTCTATTTCCTTAAATTTCCAAGGAATGATAATTATATTATCTCTATTTAAACGAGCATTTGGCTGAAGAATAAACATAACAAACATTCATCCTATTTGTTTCTATAGATTACATGAATTAAAAGATCTTGGCACCGAGTTACAATTATTATCTTTGACACAACTTGAAGCTTCTATTTGTATTGATATCACTCCAACAAAAAACAAAAACCAAAGGAAACAAACAGTGAATAATTATATTGATCAAGGCACTACAACTGCTGCATAATACAAACCAGCTATCCATGCATAGCAGAAACAAATAACACCAACAATTGATCATAGAACTTTACCAGAGTTGCAAACAGACACACACATAATAACAAATAAAACTCATACATAATACTTAGTCAGATGGCAAGGCAGAACTGAGGAACTTCTCATCCTCACCAAAAATCTGTAAATTCTTGGACTCCATCAGAAATTCAATATCTTCATTCTTGAATTTCAGCACAAACCCCAGTGTGATCAATTCTGAGAGAGCAGGAACCCAATCATGATTCTCAGTCAAAACACCTTCTGATATTGTCTCACAGAAATATGTTGCATACTTCAGGGCATTTCTCTCAGGCTCATCCATCTTATGGATGAAAAACTTGGAACTTTGCTTGTCCCAGCGAACCATTTTGTCATCTTTCTTTGTAACAACGTCCCTTGATGACAGTGATAAAGTATAGCTTACAGTGACCGGCACCATTGTCTTGAGGAAACTCAGGTTGAGAAGACCTTGAACAGCTTCATGTCTCTTCTCAGGTTCCATTTTCAGACTTGAAGAAGCAAGGAAACCAAGAATCAGCTTAACCAAACCTTTCAAGTTGAAAATAGTATTAGGATCAACTTCCACCGTTTCAACATCATCCTCACTAACTAAGGATGATTCTTCTTTACAAAGTGATTCAGAGATATTCCGAGCACCTATCTTTCTGTAGATGTCATACAACTTAGCAATGGACGATGGCCCAAAATTTTGTTGAGGATAGCACACAAAAATTTTCTCCTGCTCAAAAAGCTTATTCAAATGAAGGTTATCAGGAATAAAAGCATATTCCTTATCTACCAGAAATATTTCATGACTCCTTGTTGATACAGGTAGTTTGCACAGCCTGTCAGAAAGTTTCTTTTCGGTACTTGTGTTCAAGTGTTTCATGATAAACTTCCAGAATTTCCAGCACTTATCATTCGACAATTCTTCAGACGATCTCTCCCAATCATTCCAAAGGTCAACATAATCATCAAGTGACGGCTTAGTCCTGACTTCCATGGAAAAGGTTAAGAAGGGGAGAATTTTCTTATCGTAGATATCTTCAAGAACATAAAATCTTAAACTAAAAAGCTCATCCGGGTCATGTATGACGCATTCTTCAGAATTGACCCATTTCCCACCTTCGGTTCCATTTGGAATCCAAATTTTCTTGTCATCTTGTTTCTCTGGCTTCCAATTGTATTCGGACAAGTACCTATTATAGAAGTCAGCAAAAGTATCAAGGTGGCTGATAAGAAAGAAGCAAATAGAGATGCATAACGAGTAGTTGGTTAAATGAAATACCTATATATCTTCACAATATTGTCAGTGTTAGAGAGAGATTCAAGGTGACTGGCAAGCAAGGCACGCCCTTTCTCAAGGTCAATAATGACTCCTACTGCATTAAGTTCTTTCGGGAAAGATGTTATTTTAGGTCCATAAAAATCCGCATCAATGAAAGGCCCATCAGTTGGATTAAAGAAAGAACTCCACTTGGAATCAAACAACAAACATGACTCTGGAGGCCTATAACCAGCATGTGTCTTCAGCCAGTTTCTGGACAATCTCTTTTTAAACTCATCATCAATAGAAAGCTTATGCTCGCTCAATAGGCTTCGGATGCATTCCAGCAAAGAAAACACACTTTCAGAAGTAATGGTGGAGGGATTTGAAGGAAAACTCAGACACTCGGGCACAAACCTCACTCCATGTTTCAATTCAGTAACAACACCAATGTTCTTTAGCTCTTCCCTGTATCCATGTATTTCCGTACCATAAAATTTGTCGCTGTCGTCAATGAATGGGAGACAAGTAATTGAAGATATAGATTTCCACTCTGGGCCATATAATATGCATTTTTTCGGGCACGTATAACAGCCAACCTTAGTGTACAGCCACTTCTGATTACGTATAATGGCTGAGAAATCAGGAGGAAATCTACACTCAGTTCCCTTCAGCTTCTTGCAACAAGAAAGAAATGACATGACATTTTCTTTATCAAACGAAGTTTGTGATGCCTTCTGTTTGAAGAGAGAAGCAAATATTTTGATAGCATCTTCAAAATCAACCACCACACCGATTTTCCTCAGCTCAGATTTGTAAGAAAAAATCTTCTCTCCATAGAATTTATGATCAATCACAGGAAGGCCACTGAATACATCGAAAATGCAGCCCCACACCGGGTCATACAAGAAACATTCACTTGGCTTTTTGAAACCCATATTTGTCTTCAGACAGCTTGTTCCCTTCAGTGAAGTAGAGAGTTTGCTAGTGTCATTCAAGATTCTCATGCAATGCATTGTCAAAAGAACAGCCTCAGCTGTCAAAGAGGCCAAATATGCAGGTGATTTTAAATGCTTGATGACAGTTACATAATTACCACTTAAGCCAACTATCACTCCTAGCAACTTGAGCTCCTCTTTGTAATTATATATTTCATAACCAAAATAAGATTGGTCGATAAAAGGGATATTGCTAATTTCAGATGCAACTTTCCATTCAGAATCATTCAGTACAGATCCCTCAGGAGACCTAAAACCCCAAGATGTCTTTAGCCAAGGCCCGTCTTTGATGCTTTTCACAAATTTGTCTAAAGGAAGAAGACTTCCCCTGAGATATCGGATGAAGTTAAGCATCAAAAGAACATGATTCTTGCTTAAAGTGAAGGAAGATGCACGAGACATCAGTTCTTTTCCAATGAAATTGCATGCTTCCTCACAACTGGACATCACTCCAATTGTTTTCAACTCCTCTTCATATGTATTTATTCTATCCCCATAGAAGCTCTCATCAATCAGTGGAATATCAACAAGAACAGAACCTGTTTGCAGAATTTTCCCCAATGGAGAGCGAATTAAGAACGATTTTGAGGGGGGCCTGTATCCATTGACAGTATTTTTAAGCCAGCTGCCTTCTTTTATGCATTCCAAAAACCTCTTTGGTAGGTGCACTCCTTTGTACCTCAGATTCCGAATCCAATCCAATAGCAAAAAGGCATTGTCTTTGGTTAGTGGAGTATCAACAGCTGAAAACCCAGCATTTGGAGGAGATATATGAGGTATGTCAGAAGCTCCAACATGAGTAGTAAGGAAACTAATAAGCTTCCCAGAATCTGTAAATTGACCTGCACAAAATGATGCATTAAGGTACTCCTTTCCAAGCTCAACATAATTTTCATTCCACCAAGGATTAGAAACAATCAAGTCTGCCCACTTGCTCACATTTGCAGGCACAAGAACCCCTTTTCTTATCTTGGTGATAGAACCATAATTATCAACAAGTGGCATAGAATTACAAAGAGTATCAACCTCCCGCTTTGTTAGATACGCCTTTGACAATGAGTGATACAAAAAATGAGCATATGCAATAGCATGTTTCCTGTTATTTTTAACAGAACTGCAGAGGACTTTGGCAAAAGCATACACACTCAAATCAGTAACATAAACTTGATTTACAAGCCATTCCATCAAAGTCTGTTTCTGGGAAAAACACAAGATAGCTTTTTGTGTGCTTTCTGGAATAAAAAAACGGTTTGCTGCACATGTAAATTCTTTGTTCCAATTGATCAGCCAAGAGCAAGCATTAGACTCACTTGAGTCTGCAATTACTACTCGCTTGGCACCTGCATGGGGTTGTGTGCATTCATAAAGACTGAAAGAGGATAGAGTTCCATCCAAGGCCACATATTTAATCAATGGGATACTATCAATGTCAGTGCCCTTAAATTTTGAAGACCAGTTTTTAGCAACAAAATGTAAAAGCTGAAGATAGAGTTCTTCTGATACTCCATCCACAAGATTAGAACTCTGAATACACTTTGCATACCAATCAACATCGACAAACTTCACCCCTAAAAAGTTGAGTACTTGATCATACTCGCTTGTATCAAAGGAAGAACTCAAGATCTTCCTCCCATCATGAGAAGAGAGGTTAAGCAGATACACTCCTTCGTCTCTAGCTTTATTCAAAATATCCCAGAATTCGGGAAGCAGTCTGCGAACTTCACCAGGCTTATAGAAGTGCTTCTGCTCAGTGTATGTCTCAATCGGAATAATATTTTCTTCAACCAATTTTGCTTTGATTTTGTCCCTCACATGATTAAACTTCTCAAATGGAGAACTTTCAACGGGAAGGAACTTAAACATTCTAGCCAAACTAGATACTGGAGCTTGATCCGATCCTATGACAAGTGTTTTGAATGCGTCCATAAAGGCAAATGGAACACATTCCAGTATGCCTTGGTTCCATTTATTATCCAAGAGAATTGTCTCCCTTGACGAGGCGAGAACAAAATCTGCTTGGATAATGAAAGGAAAATTAGTAACCATCTCTGTAGGAAGAAATGCATAGACCCCTGGTGAGCTTTTGCCTCTATGAAGCCTCTCCTGATTTGGAAAAGCCAATGTCACAACCCACTCTTCCACATCTGTTCTTCTTTCAACAATATTTTCCAGCCTGACCGGAAACTTTTGCTTCCACATGTAGTAGCTGCATTCCATCTCATCATCACTATTTTCCTCTGCAGAGAGATGGAGTGTGTAGGACTCAGCATTCATATTTTTTCTTGTCACAAAGTCAACCTCGCTTGAAATTGACACACCAGTTACAGTGTTTTGTGTGGGATTCTCGTTAACTTCTCTGACAGAAAGTTGTCTGATTTTTGTCAGAAACAAAAGGACTTCTGGATGAACGTTTGACAGCTGCTGCTTAACAGGATTGACCTTATCCGGCTTCAGAGGTAAGACAATGGTCGTAGTTGGAAGAGAATCTTCACCGTATATCTTCTTTATGTCTGCAAGAGTTGGCTTCTCCTCAATCCATTCAGGAACTATATAACCAAGACTGCAATGTGGACATGGCTTCTCATTGAACCTTATCTGATATTCATTGCTAAAAATATCAGGTTGGGCAGTAACCAGAAACACACTCTTGAAACCAATTCCTGAAATTCGATATAAGATATTCTATCACAATTTGCATCATCTTCTTCGATTTAACAACTTTAATAAATATCTACATTAAACAATAATTTAAAAGTATTACTTGAGTAACAAGTATTTCCAAAATGAGAAAGGTTTCTATAAAGAAATAGGAAATACATACAAAACAGATAGATTGAATTACATTGAATTCATTCGAACGAATTAAACCCTAATCCCTAAACGAATTAAATCCAAAACAATGAAAAAATTCAACCAAACTACAATGAAAGTAATTAATCATATTAGCACAAGTCCTTGTTCCTTCAAAAGTACTCAACACTTTGAGAAACACTTGAATTCAATATAAGAATGTGATATACCTTTCTCTCCAATGTAACCACTACTGCGGTTTCCTTTCTTTGTTGATCGTCCAACACTGCATATGGACTCAATGTTTTTGGGAGAAAATCCCTTTTCATTATTGAAAATAAGCAATGTTGCCGGAGCACCAGTATCAGTAATATCATCAGAAGTTATAACAAACTCAAGTCTTGGTTTCACTCCTTCATTATAAGAATTATCTTCGGCATTCTGTATAAGTTCACAGTATATTCATAAACATTAGCTTCAACAACTATGACTTTAAACTACAATATCAAATTATGCATTGTTACATAAAGAAAAGAATAAGCATAGTCTTAATACTAGTGTAAGTGTAACTAAACAATTTACCCCAAAATCAACCATAAAATCTTAACATTATTATTCAAATAGTATGCATGAAGGTTTAAAAAACAGTTGGCGACCACAAAAACTACCGTGATCGTGATGATCGATATACTGATACCGTTATTAACCGTTTTATGATAAAAAGAGAAAATTATTAATTAATTCACACTGTTACGACCGCAATGAGCGGTAAGTGGCGAAGTAAGAGATGTAGAGAGAGAGGGATGAAAATGTACTTGAACGAGTTCCATGAGGAAGTGAACATCCTTAGCATAAAGCTCAGCAGAGAGATTCTTGACGGCATGGTGAAGATCTTCGGTGAGAGGATTAGGTTCCCCGCCAATAGAGAATTTAGTCCTTCGTATCTCTTGAACGTGTTGTTTTGGTGAAGCCATGGAAAAATGTGAAGAAGCAGAAGCAGAAGAAGAAGCAAGTGTTGGTTATATGAAACCTCCAAAAGCAATGAGGTGTTGTTGTCAAGACTACTTCGTGGGGAAGTAAGGTTAAATAAAGTCGTTATCAATTTTTTATTTTATTTTATTTAATTAAAATTTTACACTTTGTTTTATTATTATCGAAAAAGAAGGAGCACTATTAGGGAACAGTGTGTGATTCACCTTTGAAACTTCCAACAATTTTGCTTTCACCTTCAACACTTGAAAATCAATATCAAATATTCAATTCAGTATCTTCCGCCTATAACTGCACACATTATCTCTAATTAAATTAGATTGCTTACCATTTCATTCCTTTAATTAATACTTTTTTATTTTTAATTTAATTGATTACATATTTATCATTCAATCAAAATACCGATATTCAACTAAAGTTTATAGATATAAACTTTAGTAAAATATTTTAAGTACAGATATTTATAAATTATTCATTAAATATTTATATAATTGATATTAATTTTTTCTATTCCAAAAAAGTGGAGTAACTAATTATTGTATTACTATTCGAAAAAGTTATTGTACTATTTATTGGAATATTTAATTAGTTAATGCGTACATTAAGGAATGCGTAGTGTTTCTTTTTATTGAAAAAAAACTAGTACTAATAGACTAGTAGTGGAGAGTGTGGGTGTCCTTTGAAACTTCCAATAATGTTGCTTTCGGTTTCCATCAACGGGTGAGTTTGCAATTGAAATTTCATCAAGTAAAAGTAGACTTGAATGTACACTCATTTTAGTCATTCAATTACCATGTTAAATGTTAAATGATAATGTTATTTTTACATTGTCACTATACTATTTTTTAACTCAATTTATAAATGAGAAAAATCAATATTAATAACACTCTTTTATTTTTTTAAAGAACTAAAAAATATATTATAATCATTTAAACATGCCTATAATAGAAAATAAGGGACTTTCACTTACAAAGATAATTCCATCAAATTAGGATAATTTTAGGGTTAATTTTTTTTATCTAAAATCACTCTTCTGAAATATTTTTTTCTTTTCTTTTCATTCAAATAAGTCGTTTTAGTGCGACGTTATTTTATTTTTTCATCTTAGTACGATTTTTGTTCTGTTTAAATTGATAAATTAATTTCGACTCAGTGCTGATTCAATCAATGACTTTGACGTTGTCAACGCTGCAAACTCGAAGATGGATATTTCGAATATTTTAATTTCGTCATATTTATAGACAGTCACATTTATAAACATTTTGTCGTTATATGCTATTAACACAAGTGCATTGAATTTGTCACAAATTCATCATTTTCAGTTTATAACAATTTTGATTTTGTATTATTCGATATATTCTTTCAATTTGAATGAATGACTATCCTTTTTATTTAAAAAAATTATCTAAGAGTAGCATCTAACATCATACATGATTCTAAAATACACAATTTATATTTCTTACAAATGATTAAGTACACCCTCTAAATACTATTATAAGAAATTTTTACTTTTTTTTTATACATTTGATTATCAATATATTTGATTTATATATAAATCACATACATCAATAGTTAAATGTACCAAAAAAAATAAAAGTTACTTATATTAATGTCTAAAGAGGGTACATAACAACCAAATAAAATATGAATAACTACAAATTTTACATATTTTTACTATAATCAATAAACAATTAAAAATATTTTTACATTTATTTATGAAATTATTTTTAAACACACAAAAAGATAATATTTATGAAATTGAATTTTTATTTTTATTTAACTTTTTCTTCCTCCTTTTCATGGATGTCTTTTATCCCACTCACATCATTTTTTTTAATTCACTTTCAAAATTACTTTCAATTGTCTACGAAGTTCCCCTTCAGTTTTTATTTATAGGGTTAATAGTTAATTTATTCTCCGTTATTTATGTGAGATTTGAAAAAATTCTCCGAAAAAAATATTAATTCTCACCTTATCATTTAAAGATTTCATTGTTTAAAGCTCATTCAATCAGCATACATGACATTGGCACATTGTCATTTTATTTAAATTAAAACATAACTTTAATTCCATTTGTCACTTATTTATTTTAATAAAAACATTTTATCATTTAAAGTCGGATTAAATATACAAACCCCCATGTAATATTGTGTTAATTAATTTACACACATGTTATTTTGGATTATTATTTCAAACTACTGATTTGGCATATAACATATATAGTTGTCAAATACCCCCTTGGAATAACTAGGGTTCATTTGAAGCTCAGAAATCTGTCAAGACGAAGATGAAAGCTTGCTCGAGTTGAAGACGAAGACACATTATGGAACACGTGGATAATCAAAGAAGAAGACGAAACCAAAGACATAATCCTTGTCATTGAAGCTACTAATGTCTCAGGTAAGTTGATTTATGAATTTCTATAATGGTAATCGATAATATACTTGTAAGTGGGTTTAATGTTGTGCGAAATATGCATTTTTGATGTGTGGGTATGATCTATTCACAGGATTCAGAACATTTTAGTGTTACTTTTCACCATGGGGGTGAAGTCGTTTAGATTAATTCAGATGAAATCATTTACAGAGGGAGGTTGATTCGACTGTAACTGGGATACATGTTGCGAATTGGACAATGGATAACATTGGGAAATTGGTGAGTAGGTTGAGGTATAAGGATGGTAGTTTTAGGGTATGGGCAAAAGTCTTAGAAATTCAAGAAGGATTTATTTTGATAAGAAAGGATGATGATGCTGTCGATTTTGCTTTGTACTTTAGTTCAATGAATATTAATGGAGATTTATTTGTGGAACATTCTTTGGGAAAGGAAATGGACCGTGGGGATAAGGAACCTAATTGTGTTAATGAGGAAAAGGAAATGGATGGGTTAGAAGAGGATATTATTGAATGGTTAGATGACAATGAGGATGATAGAGCCACTGCTCTTGTTGATGGTTTTGAAGGAATAAATGTAACATTACCTATCAATGAAGATGCAAGTATTAGTGGGCTTTTGTGTAATCCCAATAAGAGTATGGATGAAGATGACCAATACTACAACGATGAATTAAATAGTTCTGATTTTGATGAGTCTTGTGATGATAAAAGGCCCAAGTATGAGAGGTATAAGAAAGAGCACCTAAATAAAGACTTTAAATTCAAGCGGGGCATGGAATTTAATTCCCTTAATGACTTTAGGGAAGAAATTCGAGAGTGATCGGTGCTAAATGGGAGAGAAATTACTTTTATGAAAAATGAAGCCCATAGGATAAGGGTAGTGTGTAAGGCTAAATGTGGGTTTTTAGTCTTATGTTCTAAGGTGAGCCACCAACAAACCTTTGCTATAAAAACACTTGTAGATACCCATATGTGTGCTAGGGTTTTAAATAACAAGTCTGCAAGCTCAAAGTGGGTGGCCAAGCATGTGGTAAAGAGGATGCAAACTTGTGATACAGTTAGGATAAGAGATATTATGCATGATATTAGGCAAAAAAATTCAGTGGGTATAAGTGTTGCAAGAGCATGGATAGCTAAGTTAATTGCAAAGAAGATAATTGAAGATGATGCTGACAACCAGTATGCTTCCATATCGAGGTATGCAGCTGAGTTAACAAGGGTAAATCCTAGAAACACTGTCAAGATTAATGTTGAGAGACCTTGTCCTTCTCTATAACCAAGGTTTGGGTCGTTTTATTTCTGTTTTAATGGATGTAAGAAAGATTTTATTAATGGATGCTGACCTTTTGTGGGGGTTGATGGATGTCACTTGAAGACCAAGTATGGTGGACAATTACTAATTGTTGTGGGTAGGGATGCAAATGACCAATACTTTCCTTTGGCATTTGGTTTGGTTGAAAATGAAGAAAAAAATGAGAGTTGGAGATGGTTTATACAACTACTGATGGAAGATATTGTACATGATAGAAAATATGTATTTATGTATTAATTGTTGCAAATTTTCATTCAAACTTTCATTGCACTCTAACTTTATTAATTATTGCAAATTTTCATTTTCTTTTGTTTTAGGGGCTTGTGGCTGTATTTGATGAAATGTATGACATGATTGAGTATAGATTGTGCCTCAGGCACTTGTATGCCAATTTCAAGAAAAAATTTGGTGGTGGATCCTTTATTAGGGATTTGATGATAGGAACTGCTAAAGCCACTTACTATCAAGCATGGGTACAAAAGATTAATGAGCTAAAGAATGTAGATCCAAATGCTTGGAGTTGGTTGATGGCAGTGCCCCCAAGAGTTAGTGTAAGCATGCCTTTACCTTTTATTCAAAATGTGATGTTTTGATGAATAACTAGTAAAAGACCCGTGCGTTTGCACGGGTCACACAAAGTTGATGTAAATATTAAATAAATATTATTTAGTTATGGTTAAAAAATGTATGTCATATAAATATTAATTTAATTTATCAGGTTGTAGTAGTTGTCAGAATATACATAAAAACTATGTTCAAAAATATGTGAGTATATAGTGTAATACACTTTACAAGATACATAGTTGTATGAATTTATCTCATTCATAAAAGGTGTAATTTTCGCGAATCCGCCCCGTCCCGCACTCATAGTTTTGCAGAGCGAGGCAAGGTTTTAGAACCCATCTGTAAATTTATAAAAATATTTGAAACATATTACCGTTTATAAAAATAATTGTATCAATAATTGACTTTTTTTCATTTATAAAAATATTTGTAACTTATTCCCGTTTATAAAAATAATTGTATCAACAATAAATTTTTTTTCATTCATAAAAATATTTGTAACTTACTATCGTTTATAAAAATAATTGTATAAACGATTGATATAAAACTATTTGTAACTTATTCTCATTTATAAAAGTAATGTTTTCAAGTTAATTATTCTTTTTCTTTTTTTGTATCATGTCATAATATCATATATATATATATATATATATATATATATATATATATATATATATATATATATATATATATATATATATATATATATATATATATATATATATATATATATCATTTTTCATAAACATTTATATTTTATTTTAATTTTAAATATAGTATTTTGTATTTAGTTAATATATTTTTCATAAGCATTTAATATTTTGTTTTAAATTTTAAAACAAACTTTTTCCTTCTAATTTTGAGTACAATAATTATAATTTGAAATTGTTTGAGTTTTTTACAATTGTGTTCGAAATGATTAATAATTAGTATTGAAGTTATATAAAATAATAAAATAAAATCAAGAATTAAATATAATTAATATAATTATTTTAATCTGAATTAAAATTGACTATCATATTAAAAAGTTGAATAAATAGTCTTAAATGATAATTATAATTTCTAAATAAATAGTTTAAAATCATTAACTGTGAGCTTCTTTTTTTTTTTTAACATATATATTGTGGTACGAGTTTTAGAAATCACAATTTAATGAGAAAAAAATAATTATCTTCAATATTTCTTTACATGTAAAAAAATAAGGCCGTGATTTAGTGTAAATTTAATGTTTACATTAAAGTCACACAAAAATGGTTCTATAAATAATATTTTACTATAGATGTAAAGGTAGGATGGATGTAAGGAAACAAATTTGTTAAAATAAATTAACATAATTAAATCAAAAGTCTCAATAAATTTAAAATAAAAATTAATTAACAATAGCTCATCAAAAACATAGTATATCAATGGGATATAATGAATTTATGTGTTGTAATTGATGCATTAGATAAAAAGAGGGAAAAAATACGGCCCAGGTTGGAATAAAGGAAAAAATATTTAAAAAATCGTAATAATGATTATGTTAGATTAAAAACATTAATATATTATAACAAAGAGAAATAAAAATATGGAAAATAATATTTGAAAAATCGTAATAATAATTATATTATATTTAAAATATGAATGTCTTATAACAAAGAGAGATAAAAATATATTTATTATATTAGAAATAATAATTGTTACATTAATTGAATATTAAATTATTATATAATTTAATGTATATCAATAAGATATAAAAAAGAGAGAAAAATACTGAATAGTATGATATAATATAAAGATTATTAAAAAACATATATAAAACTACCATTAATGACTTATATCTTTTTATATTTACAATAATATCTTTTATTTTCTTATTTGTTCAAAAATAATAATCTTTAATTTGTAGATGAAACGAAATTTGATAAGCATCAATTATTTTCTTATCAAGATAATAGTAAATTTGTCTCTAGGAACAATGTATTATCAAATGTGATTTTATTTGAGATAAAGAGTATAATAAATTTAATAATAAATAAATATTAATAATTTTTATAAATTTAAAATTTAAAATTATTGATTATGTTTTAATAGTAATGTAATTAGAGTTAATATATTATATATATTTTCATAAAGAAGATTACAAATGAATAAAATTTATTGATTCAATGAATGTATATTATTTTTTATAAATGAAGAGACAAAACTTATTTTAGATGTGGTGATAAAATTTTATGTGTACTAATTAATAAAATAATAATAAATAATTATAGAAATTTAAAAAGAATAATAAATTTATTTTTTTCATAAAAAAACTTATGTATTTTTCTATCATATTTTTTTCATGTTCTTTTATCAAAAACAAATATTTATATTATTTTTTAGTATAACTCCTAGCGTTTTATCATAAAATAAATACTAACATTGTTTTAGTAAATTAAAAATTTTAATATCGTTTATTATATATACATTTTAAATTATAGTTAATTTATTATATATATTTTTAAAAAGAAAACTCAAATAAATTTAATAAAAACAACCACGCAAATTTTGAATAGTAAAAGGAAAATCATATTTAAAAAATTAATTTTTTTAAAATTAAAGGTAAATGAGGTATAATATTAAATAAATATTTATTTTTATTAATTAGATTTTAAATAAAAATAAATCATATTAAATTAAAAATAATTAAGTATTTTCTTTTTTTTCTTATATCATATTTTTATATTATATAATATGATTTTTTCCGTCCATGATACTTTTTTTTAAATAAATCCATAACAAATCATACAAACTATTTTTATAGGTTTAAAGTCAATATTTTCCATCAATTACATAGATAAAATCTTAATAATTACTCATTATTATTGTAAACAAATTTTAAAATTGTAATAATTAATAAAAAAATTCATAAATTATAGTCAAATAATATCTGACTTTAAAATAATATATGCAAACAATAAATATCTTTAAATAATTTCTTTTATCTGATTTTACACTTTGTCGCTTAAAATTCTACATTACGAAATTAAAATGATAAATAAAATAGGAAAAAACTCAGGTATATTTTCTTAGGCGTCGTTTATGCTTTTTTTCAATGAAAATATAATGAGTGTATAATTTTCTCTTACATATATAATTTCTTTCTATTTTTACTCCTTAAAAGATATTTGGGTGTATTTCTCATATTTTTACTAGAGAAAAATATAAACAACACCTATAAAATTGTATCTAAGTATTCTCCAACAAAATATCCTAAATAATAGAAAAATCAAGTAATTAATCTATATTTTTATTATAGTAAATTTAGACAGGTTAATCAATTGAAATGTTATTAAAGGTAATTAATAATTATTCTAAATTACAATTTTATTGAGATAAAATATAAATTTTCATTATTAAAATTTATTTACTTAATTATTATATTTTAATTCATGATTATTCTTTTTTTTTTTTATCATATCAAACCAAACCCACATACTCTATTTTATAAATTGTAATAATATAATATCTGACTTTAAAATAATATTTGCAAACAATAAATATGTTTAAATGATTTCTTTTATCTAATTTTACACTTTGTCGGTTTAAAATTCTACGTTACGAAATTAAAATGATAAATAAAATATCTTAAATAATAGAAAAATCAAGTAACTAATCTATGGTTTTATTATAATAAATTTTGATAGGTTAATCAATTGAAATGTTATTAAAGGTAATTAATAATTATTCTAAATTACAATTTTTATTGAGATAAAATATAAATTTTCATTGAGATAAAATATAAATTTTCATTATTGCAATTGATTTATTTAATTATTATATTTTAATTCATAATTATTCTTTTTTTTCTAACACATCAAACCAAACCCACATACTCTATTTTATAGATGGCTTCTTTACAACAAATCAAACTCATATTTTGTAAGAGCAAGTAAACTAACACTCTAATGAGCAACCACTAACCTTTGCGAGAATAAAATCAATCAACCATCTCAAAATATATATATATATATATATATATATATATATATATATATATATATATATATATATATATATATATATATATATATATATATATATATATATATATTCTAGATCCAGAAATCTACAAATAATATGAAGACAAAGATGGCTTATTATTCTACATACTCTACATATCTAAATCATCTTCAAATTTCTCTTAGACAAATTCCCCTTAACCTTTTGAATGGTTTTACTTGTTGTTTCTACTTCTGATTTTACAGCTCAAATTGCTTGTTCCTATATTTTCTTTAAAAAACTTCTTTTCCTTGCTCCATTAGTATTTGTCATCACTGTTGAAGCTCGTCTCCTCTTCTGAAATATATATAAAACAAAACACACATATATAAATGAAAAAGAAAAGACAAAGTAGTAGAATCTTTTGTAGTTATATCAGATATATTACTAGATCCGAACTCGTTCGGTTTAAAGATACAAATGATTGTGAATGGAATTCATCAAAACTAACCTCTGCATAATCGGTGAAAAAAGAGAGCAAAAATACTCACGGTAACCATATCAACTTTCCACAATAAACTCATTCAAGACATAACTTAAAATACCATTGCAAGTAATATTATATCATTAATAGTGGCATAACTTTAAAATTAAAACAAAATACTAACTCTAACAGGGAAGCAAAAATACAGTAGTATCAATTTCTTCTAATAATAGTAAATATGAATAAATTTCAAATTAACGAAAGTCACATAAACTTCTACTCCTAAAAATGAATAGACATATATGTAAAAGTAAATCAGATTAATAATACTGAAAACAAAAATCTAAAATTCGATAATGAAAATAACACAAAGAAATGTATGGAAATAATGGAGGAAGAAATTTAAAGAAGCTTAACCGTGGATACGAGAAAATCAGAAATAAAAAACGAATCTGAATATTGAAATGTTGAAGTAGAAAAGTTTCATAGAGGATATCAGAATTGTAGATATGCAAAAAATTGATATTCGTAAAGGCTCTTGTGCAGTCTGATTCTCTGTGAACAAAAAATTTATGGAACATAAAATTAAATTAAATTTCAGAAGGGAGGAAAAGATGGGAGGAAAAGGGTGTTGTTTAGGCGGAATAGAAGCTGAATTGATACACTCTAGTACGATATAAATTATGGAAGCTCAATTGCCTTGTTTAAAATAAATAATAGATTATGCAGTGCATTGGAATGAGAAAGGTAGCATGGTTCCAATGCAAAACAATAACCATTGAATTTGGTTGTAATAATTCATGCAATGTTTAATTAGGTTAGATAAATAGAGAGTCTTTGAAGAAAAATACAAACTGGTACAATGCAACAAACCAAGTTAGAATTATGCATCTAAACATTAAACTTATTAAGATGTTCTCACTTACTATTTCTTCAAAGTAACATATGAATTCAAATCTTTGATCTGCAAAAAGAAAATGTCCATTCTTGTTACTAACAGAATGATCCAAACAAATTGAAAGTATTTTAATAAATAAAGAAACTATTTTTTTTGTGAGAAAAGGCAGGAAACTCTTTAGCCGTGTGATAACTTGTTTGATCTGTGAGGGACCTGAAACATCATTATATATATATATATATATATATATATATATATATATATATATATATATATATATATATATATATATATATATATATATATATATATATATATATATATATAGTCGGCTAAACATTTATCATGTCTGCAAGTTGAAAAGAGAAAATTAGAGGCGAAGAGTATAAACCCTAATCAAATTATTGAAATTTATTGAGAAGAAAGAGATAACATACATTGTATTAGAGTTGAGGTTGAGGGTTGTGATGATTCAAAAGTAGATCTAAAATTTTGTCAATGTTTTATTTGAATGTCTCCGAGGAAGAAAAATAAATTATTATGGAAGGAATGAAAAAGAAAGAAGACGTGATTTTCTCTTGAATGGATTAAGCAAAGGTAAGGGGTTTAATATGAATTTTTTTTATTAATAACCATGTATTAAAAAAATATTTCGCAAATAACCGGGTTTCGGAAAAAATTACGCAAATAACCATGTTTCAGATGGCTCCACAAAGGAGGAGCCATCTCATTTGGCGCATGCACCTAGGGTTTTTCCCTAGGCGCCATCTCACTTGGCGCCTCCCTTGGCTTTTAGCCAAGTGAGATGGCGCATGCTCCTTAAAAAGGAGAGGAGGCGCCATCTCACTTGGCGCCTAGGGCAAAACTAGGGTTTTTTGCTGTTTTATAAATAATTCGTCTGTTTCTTTGAAATTTCTCACACTTTCTCGCACTGTATTTTTATTTTGTACTCCCTTATTTACGTAATGACGTCGCCTATGATTTTTAGCAGAGATGGTTACGTTATATTCTCTGCCACGAAACCTGCGATGAAAATGAAATTCTGGCACATTCACTCCATGGAGCGTCTGAAGCGGGAGTTGATGCGGTGGCTAGATGGAGACATCGCCGAGGGGGAAAAAATTCGAAGGATCCAGCGAAAACGAACAACAACCTCGCATGCGACAGGAAGACCTAATGTGTAGTTGGAGGAAGTCAAAACAAACAGTGATGTAATGCTGATGATGCATGGGTCAGATGAAATTGTGTTAACAGTTGTAATTTCCTAGATTGAATATCGTTAATCATTGTTGTACGCGAAAACCCTAATGTAATTTCCTATATTGAATTTCTTAAATTGTGTGAACAGTTTTATTAACGGAAAACCCATAATGTTTACAACACAAATATTGAAAAGATTTATTGTATTACAAAATTTATGTGGTCGAGCCAGACGCTCGATTCGGACAGTTTTTGCGATTGTGTCCGACCTGACGGCATAAACCACACTTTCTTTCCAACCTGTCAAGATCGTCCATTTCTGTTGTTATGCGCCTGCTTTTGGGACGACCCTTCTTGTTCCTTCGCATTTGGTCATTGTGTCAAACTATATCACCGTTGTATTCAGGCCAATAGTCCGGTTTTGCCACCAAAGGAAAGTTGTTGTTGTAAACAGTGAGCAACGTTTCAGATTTATAAACGTTTGAGAGCAGTTGAAGCGCGTCTTGATGGGTATGAGCACAAGCGGCAATGACATGAGAGCAAGGCATACGAAAAGCTTGAAACCTGCCACAATCGCACCATTGAGAAGGTAAAATGACCCTGTATTCTTGTCTTGCCAGGCCTTCATTGTGGTCAATTGTCTCTTTCACAATGAAGTTGTGGCTATGGCGGTCAAACCGTGTAACCATGTGAGTGTTGGCTTTAGCACTTTCAGCCTTAATGTATTTCATACAGCTTTCACTCCATAGTTGTCCTGATTGCAAGACCGCATACCACATTTCACCTCTTTTGGCAAATAACGCAGCCATCCTAAAATACGTGGATTTCACCAAGGCAGTGATGGGGAGGTTTCGTATGCCCTTGAATACCCCATTCATTGATTCAATAAGATTTGTTGTCATATGCCCCCATCTTTGGCCATTGTCGTATGACCTAGTCCACTTTTCGACCGGTATATTGTCGATCCACGTACCGGCTTCTGGGTTAGACAAACGGATCTCGTTGCGGTAATATTTGAATGTGGGCTGTGTCAGTGCGTATCCCGCATTCATCACCGTTTTCCTCAATGTTTTGTCCTTGACCTCCCTCGAGAAATTCTGGACGATATGCCTGACGCAATAGACATGCGTAGAAGGAGGGTCATGCCAACCATTTGCCGAATTATTATAGGCACTTTCAATGGAGGCATGTCTGTCCGAGATCAAACAGAGATCTGGTTGAGGAGCCACGTGTGTACGAAGATTTTTCAGGAAAAAGCTCCAAGCACCACCGGTCTCCCCCTCGACAAGGGCAAACGTAACGGGGAAAATGTTATTGTTGCCATCTTGTGCAACTGCCATCAAAAGCGTGCCTTTGTACTTCCCATACAACCAAGTCCCGTCTATTTGTAGAATTGGTTTGCATGATGCAAACCCTGTGATGCATGGTTGAAATGCCCAAAAGACGCGACTGAATATTCCGTTGCCATGTAGTAGACTACCATCTTGGGCGTACGCTGGCAATGTTTCCAGAACATAAACACTACCTGGAGAATATGTCTTGAGTGCATTTAGGTAGCGGGGAAGTTCTCGGTATGACTCCTCCCAGTTTCCGTACACCCTTTCAATCGCCTTAGTCTTTGCTAACCACGCCTTATGGTAAGACGGAGTGTAGTTAAAAACCGTGGTGATGTGGGAGATGATTGTTTTCACCTTCAAAGAAGGGTCGTTACTGACCAGGGGTAGGATTTCTTGACAGATTAGATCATGGTTGAGTTTTCGGTGGTCTTGTGATTGAGTGGAACTTACACAAGTATGGGTAGTCATGGAACCTATGACCCAGCAGTCACCCCTTAGTCTGTATGAAGCGGTCAGCTTGAACATACAGTCAGGGTGGACACACTTGATCTTGTACCTTTCCGGGTTTACACGATCCACCTTATAATCAACCGAGTTGAGCATGTGAAATTTTTTGATGGCCCTTATGCATTCCTCTCTATTACGAAACTTGTCCTTCTCTTTTAAATTTTCATTCGACTGCATATACGGTTGGAAAAACAAGTCCGTAGAAGGTTCATCTCCGCCCATGTTGAAGTTTGTCATGTGCGTAGGTGGTGTGTAGATTTTGTCGGTAGGAATACTTGGGATGCCATCATCGTCAGAATCGTCGTTCACCATTTCATCAAACTCTAACTCGTTATCTTCTTCTTCATCATCAACTGCATCCACCTCATCTTGCTCATTCTCCAAAGGATCAACCTCCTGTGTCACCGGAGGCTCTACCTCCTGTGTCACCGGAGGCTCTTGAAACAGAACGTACAACTCAATAGAGTCGTTTCCAGAATAGACATGGCTGGAAATCATGTTCTGGAAATCCTCGTCATCTTGAATTGCAACCTTATAAAAAATAACTTGGTTGTTTCCAAAAAAGACTGGACTCTGATAAAATATCTGGGATACCGGGCCTCGTTCAAGTTTGGCCTCCAATCTTTTCTTAAAGTACGAGAAATTTGCTTTCCCGTTTAAGAGAAATCGGACATTGTCGGTGTTTCTAAACAAAAACCCAACTGTGGGACACATGTATGTCTCACCGTTGAAATGTGCTTTGACAACAAATTGTGGTGAAGAGGCCATTGTGTAGAATTGTTTTAGGTATGAAGGTGGGAATGTTTTGGGTTTATTGATTGTATGAAGGTATGAATGCTGGAATGTTTGAAGGTTAGATGACTGATTCGAAGGTTGGAAAATTTTACAGTTTATGTGAATGAATGTTATGTTCAACGTAAGGCAAAAAATTTCAATTAAGTAAGTGATGCAACCCCCAAGGCTGCCAATAATATTACATGCATGGGCTTATGCTGCCACCTAAGAAAGGAATCCCAAAGGCTGTCACGTAGCCTGAGCCAATGCTGTAAAACGTGACACCTCTTATTCGCCAAATGGGGTGGCGACACCATTCATTTTTGTACTATTTCGCCAAGTGAGATGGCGCCTCCCTTACTGTCCAATCGTGATACATGCATGGGCTTATGCTGCCACCTAGCCTGCCACCTAGCCTGGCCCTATTCTGCACACATAAATGTTTTGTGTAAGACTCCACCCATCAACTCCAATGGCCTTGCATGAAACAAAGAAAGGAATCCCAAAGGCTGTCACGTAGCCTGAGCCAATGCTGTAAAACGTGACACCTCTTATTCGCCAAATGGGGTGGCGACACCATACATTTTTGTACTATTTCGCCAAGTGAGATGGCGCCTCCCTTACTGTCCAATCGTGATACATGCATGGGCTTATGCTGCCACCTAGCCTGGCCCTATTCTGCACACATAAATGTTTTGTGTAAGACTCCACCCATCAACTCCAATGGCCTTGCATGCAACAAAGAAAGGAATCCCAAAGGCTGTCACGTAGCCTGAGCCAATGCTGTAAAACGTGACACCTCTTATTCGCCAAATGGGGTGGCGACACCATTCATTTTTGTACTATTTCGCCAAGTGAGATGGCGCCTCCCTTACTGTCCAATCGTGATACATGCATGGGCTTATGCTGCCACCTAGCCTGCCACCTAGCCTGGCCCTATTCTGCACACATAAATGTTTTGTGTAAGACTCCACCCATCAACTCCAATGGCCTTGCATGCAACAAAGAAAGGAATCCCAAAGGCTGTCACGTAGCCTGAGCCAATGCTGTAAAACGTGACACCTCTTATTCGCCAAATGGGGTGGCGACACCATTCATTTTTGTACTATTTCGCCAAGTGAGATGGCGCCTCCCTTACTGTCCATTCGTGATACATGCATGGGCTGCCACCTAGCCTGCAAGAGTGACACCTTACATTTTTTGTAAATGCATGCATGCATATGTGTAACACCCTAAGCATGCAAATGTGACACATCGCAGGCATGCAACCACTACATCAAACTTATTTGCCTATAAATACATACCTTATGAAACATCTCTCACACCCACACAACTCTCACTCTCTGCTACGAAATATTTCTTAAGTCTATCATACTCTCTATTTCTTCCTAAGTCTTTCATTCTCTCAAGCATTCTGAACAATGGCCCTTCTAACAATGGGAGATACTCACAGAGGCACAAGGGAAAACATTGCTGCATTTGTAAGTCTCTTCTTTGGTTATACATTTTTCATACTTCAAATAACGTGTTGTTCATCTTAATTAATCTTACTCTTGTTTAATTATGATCTCAGGATACACAAAGATTCAGAATCCGTTCGCACAAATACCTGGCTCCCGACCCATTTATCGTCCCTTATCTGGAATATGCAGGTTTTGGACACGTGATAAAGATCTCCAACTGCACCATTGACTCCAAATTCATTCTTGCAATGTTGGAGAGGTGGAGACCGGAGACCCATACATTTCACCTACCAATAGGTGAATGTACCATCACTCTCGAAGATGTGTACATGCTACTGGGCCTCCCTATCGATGGTAAGGCGGTGAACGAGTCGGTTCAACAACCCAACTCACAGTGTGAAGAACTGTTGGGTAGGGACATGGTAGAAGGTGGTGGAGCAAGAGGGCAGGGAATACTACTCACTGACCTGAAACGGCATTATGCAAGTATGGAATTAAATGAAAATTCCTCAGAGAATGACCGAGTAGTAAAAGCCCAAACGTATATTATGATACTTTTTGGTACATTTTTATTTCCCGAAAGTACGGGAAATAGTGTAAATTTCATGTACTTACATTTACTAACAAATTTTGATAAAACTAGAAAATTTAGTTGGGGTTCTGCAGTATTAGCCCACCTGTACAGTTCCTTGTGCAAAAACGCAGTCAAGGAAAAATGTACATTTTATGGGTGCGCATTTTTACTACAAGCCTGGGGTTGGTGGAGGATGGAGTCCTTAAACCCCATCAACAACAACACTTTTGGTTTCCCTTACGCAACAAAGTAAGTCATTAAGTTATAGCATTTATAACTATTCTTCTCTTTCCAAAATATATGCTAAAAATAACATGTTTCTCATTTCCTTTAGGTACTGCGTGAGGGGTATGGATTACGGCAAGAATCCCAGATTCAATGTTGCACTCTACCGGAATCTGTTGGATCACTTAGGCCCAGATGACGTACGTCGTAGCTTTTAACTTTTGTTCATTTTAATTATTTATACATTACTTTTGCGCTTACCTGATTTAAATTTTATCGCAGTTCGTCTGGAGACCATATTTGGGTTTGGACCATTCTCCAAATCCAGAGGATGCAGCAACTTGGACTGCAAAGACTGCACTCATTCGGTTCAACATTGTGGAGATGCACCACAGCGACCGTGTGAAGATGCAGTTCGGAATGATCCAAGAGATACCAAGTGATCCAACAGATTTGTCCCCCTGGCATCTAAAAAGGGTCGACGCCCAGTGGAATCTTACCAACTGGAAAGACTTTGCTCCAGAATGGTGTAAAATGTGGCAAAGGCGTCACCGCTACATCTTGCAATCCCCAGTTTTCCTTACTCAAGGTAACATGCGACACACCGATCAATATATGTCGTGGTACAGGTCGGTTAGTAACCCAGATATGCACGTGTCTCATCCGAGGTACTTGGTTGACCCACGCACACAATGGGCACAACCCTCGATTCCCCACCAACAAACCCAAAATCCATCAACCTCAAACCAACCCCCAAGAAGAAACAGACCAACAAACACACAACCACATTCCCCACCACAACACAACTACAACCAAATGCCGTACTACCAACCACAATCACCGCCAAACTACCAATACCCGGATATGCCTCAAACCCAACCACAATACCAACCCCAATACCAGCAAACCCACATACCACATACACAATTTCAGTCTTCCATATATCCCAATATGGCGCCCTCAACATCCAGCCTTAGCCCTGATATGGGAATGTCAGAAGATTATGACCAAGCCGACCAAACCTACCATCAACCACCATATCACCAAACAACCCAACATCCACAATACCAAACACCCCAAGATCCATTTCCTTTCTACCCCCCATACTCAGACGACCAATGCTACCGACCAACCATGGAACCCCACCCACCGCCAACACGACCAAACTTCGAGGGTATGGGTAACCGACTATACCAGAGCGGATCTTCGAGATATGGAGATCTTACTGATTTTATGGATTCGGATCGCATTGACTTCGCTGGGCCATCGACCTTGCCGCAGCAGGAAACGAGACGGCACCCAGCAAGAGAAAGGCGAGGACGGGGATGCGGAACTGGGGGTCATTACCGGGTTCCTGGGGATCACTGATGTATCTTTTTTTTTTCCCAGTATTTTTTGTATCCATTTTTTACTGTTCTTTAAATGTAAAACAGTTGAATGTAATTATTTTTTTTTAAATAAAAAATCCATTTTGTTTATCTCTGTCTAATACGCAACGCACAGGAAAGAAAAAAATTTTTTTTTTTTGACCTAATTTTCTACATAGGCGCCATCTCACTTGGCTTAGGGCTTGTCCTAAGCACTTAGGCGCCAAGTGAGATGGCGCATCCCTTAAAAAAAGAGGAGCATGCGCCAAATGAGATGGCTCCTCCTTTGTGGAGCCATCTCAAACATGGTTATTTGCGTAATTTTTTCCGAAACCCGGTTATTTGCGAAATATTTTTTTAATACATGGTTATTAATAAAAAAAATTCGTTTAATATAAAAAAGGGCTTTATTTTCCTAAAGCAGGTATTTCAAATTCTATTCGAACTTTTAAGTTGCCGATAAAGAGAAAGAGAAAGCTTTGTTTATGGAAGTATGATAGATTTATTTTGGAAGTGAGAAAGAGAAATATGACGGCTTTGTTTTGGAATATACACTTAACCCAAGGTTTCCTCTTGAATAGCTGTATTGGAACTCTTAGTTTGAAAACATAGAGAAGTGGGATAAATAATTATCATTCAGTAAATAAAATTTTAAAATTAAATAAATGATTAGGGATTGTAATTACCTTTAGATCCTTGCAAATCTATGTTAAAAATTAATTTTAGTTGGTTAATAACGTAAGTATGGTAATAATTTCTTTTATTATGTTAAAAGTAGATATAGCAAAGTCTTTTAATGCTATCATTCTAGTTGCTAGGGACAAACCTATATTGTCTATGTGTGAATGGATGAGAAAATATCTTATGAATATGTTAGCTACATCTGCTAGTAAACTAGAAAAGTGGTCACATAAAATGATGTCAATACCTAGAAGGAGGTTAGATAACGAAGTGTTCAATAGTGGACACTGGTTGCCCACTTGGTCCATGGCTGAAACATTTCAGGTTACACATAGCTACAATACTCAAGAGTTTATTGTTAACATTTCTAAAAGGTCGTGTAGCTGTAATTTCTAGGAATTAGTAGGAATTCCTTGTAGGCATGATATAGCCGCTTTGAGCTATAGGAAACAAAACCCTGATGACTTTGTTGATGTTTGTTATACAAGAGAAAAATTTGCACAATGTTATGGTTATTTAGTAAGTCCTATCAATGGACAAAATATGTGGCCAGAAGTTGAAATGAAACCACCTCTACCACCTGCATACAAGAATGGTGGAAGATCTAGGAAGATTAGGATAAGAGAAAATAGAGAAGATGGGGCAATGAGGAGAAGGTCAGGTGTTGCATATAAGTGCACCAAATGTGACAAGTTTGGTCACAATGCATTGACCTGCAAGGCCTTGACACATGATCCAAATGCACTTAAAAGAAATGTAATTAGTTTTCTTACAATTTGTGTACTTAGTCTCTTGCATTTGTGTTATTGTTGGTTTTGTAGAGAAAAGGTAAAAAGATACCAAATTCTGAAAATGCAGAGACTACAGTAAATTCAGAAACTACAATGCCTATTGAAGTGAGGACTGAGACTGCTATCCCAACTGGTGGACAGACTAAGACTGAAACTGTAGGCCCTCATTACCAACTATTATGAGTCAAACATGATCTTCTTTGGTTGACTCAACCAAAAAGTAATCAAGAAAGAAGGAAAGAAAAAAACAAGTCATTAAAGAAGGCAAAGTGAGAGGATAAAGTTGAGTTGGTTCAAAAACTAATTACAGACCAGGGGTCTTCTAGTGACCAACCAATTACCATACCAGAAAAGGAATAAAATCCTTGTTCAAAAGATGCTAAGCTTGGAGTTTCAACTAGGTCTTATAAGACTTGGAAGACCAAGAAAATGAGAGATTAACTGTTATGTTTTGTTGTAATAGATATATAAATCTACAACTTATGTCTTTTGTGTTTTGTTGGTCATCTGTCATGTAATGTATCAGACTTATGCACCAAGTATGCGTGTTTTGAAATTATGTAACAGACTTATGCACCAAGTGTGCTTGTATCAATTCTACCTACGTCTTTTGTTCAATGTTATTTATATCAGTCCTATCAATGTTTTATGTATCAGACATTTAGGAGAAATGGTACATACAATAGCACAATCATATTAAAGTTGTACAAATAACAGAACTTAACATATTGAAATGAAATTGATAACAGGACTTAACATTTCATTCATAATAAAATAGTAGAATTGCAATTAGATTTGAAATGGATAACATAACAATTGCACTAACTTAACCACACTTACAAACACTATCCATGATAGACCAATTACAAACCTCGTCCATAATTTTTCTCTCTTTTCCATTAAAATATTTCTCTTAAGTTTTTATAACTTGTTAAGCCTTCCTACTCTGTAATAAATCTCCTCGTTAATATCTTTCGTTAATTCTCTCAAATAAGTCTTGTTCATTTCACATTGACAACACCTGGACAAATTAATATCTTTCACTTCAACCAAATCGTCCCACAAGAATAGACTACAACCATTCTGAAATTTTACTATAACATAATTAACACATATAAACCGAAAATGTAACTTCAATATGATTACATGCTTAAAATTACTCACCATGGAATTCCTGCATTTCTAGAATTTTCTGCCTTGATTTTCAACTGAGTTGGAGACCCACATCTTCATGGTTGAGTTGCATCTGTATATTGGCATACCCTTTCCAACATCATTCATTTAGGAAGACTTGCTCCCACCCATACCCAGATATTGGTGGACGACTATGAAGGTGTAATACGGTGGGAGAACTGACTTTTTGGTTTTACCCAAATGTGCAGATAGCTAGAGTCGCCACCGACTTTTATTTTATCCAATATTTAGGAAAGGTGAAAAGAACAGGAAAGACCTTTGATAGATTTTGAGTTTGGGGGATAACATATGAAAATGGAAGGTGTTAATACCCTTTTCATCCGTAGTTATCTACGGGCTCTTAATTACTTGGCTCACTTTTGAAAATCTTGCTTTGTGTGTGTGGTTTGTTTGAAAATATTTTGAAATCGCCAATGTAAGGCTGACTTTGTAATGATTCATGTATCAGTCCTCAACAAAGTGTTATTTTTGAAAATATTTGTTTGAAAGTGTAGTGTGAATTATTTTTTGAGAAAAGTTGTGAGCAAGCAATTAAGAGTTTCTTACCCACTAAAGTCTTTCTTATTCTTTTCCTTCTCCTTTAGAGATAGTACTATCCATACCATTAGTTGGTAGGTAGCCCTATCTATTGGATGTGAAGGGACATGCCTAGGGTCATCGTATGGTTATCGAAGGCAACAAGTAAGGATACTTTAGCAATTGTATCAAAGGGACTATCATCATTTTGTAGGTAACTCGAAGGGATTATATCATTTTATAGGCAGCTCGAAGGGTCATCGATGGATTATGATCTTTATTCGAAAGGGACATGATGCTTTGATTGAGGTTCTTTTGCTAAATTATCCCCAATTTTGAGGGACGTGACCAATATTCTGTAAGGCAACAAGAGAGGTTACCCTAGAGGTGCAAGTATGAAGAGTGTTTGTTTTCAGTTTATTTTATCTTGAGAATTAGGGTTTCCTAGGTTCAATTATTAGTCTTTCCATACAAACCCTAGTTACTAATCATAGCATAAAAAATATAAGTGCGAGAATATAAATGTCCTATGCCATTACATCCTTGGAGCAGATACATATGTAATACGGTGGAAGAAATGACTTTTTGGTTTTATCCAAATGTGCGGATAGCTAGAGTCACCATCGACTTTTCTTTTATCCAATATTTAGGAAAGGTGAAAAGAGCAGAAAAGACCTTTGATAGATTTTGAGTTCGGGGGGGGGGGGGGGGGGGGGTAAGATATGAAAAGGGAAGGTGTTAACACCCTTTTCATCCGTAGTTATCTACGGGATCTTAATTTCTTAGCTCACTTTTGTGTGTGTGATTTGTTTGAAAATATTTTGAAATTGCCAATGTAAGGATGACTTTATAATGATTCTTGTATCAGTCCTCAAGAATGTATACAAAGTGTTATTTTTGAAAATATTCGTTTGAAAGTGTAGTGTGAAAAAAAGTTTTGAGAAACGTTGTGAGCAAGCAATTAAGAGTTTTTTACCCACTAAAGTCTTTCTTATTCTTTTCCTTCTCCTTTAGAGATAGTACTATCCATGCCATTAGTTGGTAGGTAGCCCTATCTATTGGACGTAAAGGGACAGACGTAGGATCATCGTATGGTCATCAAAGGCAACAAGTAAGGATACTTTAGAAATTGTATCGAAGGGACTATCATCATTTTGTAGGAAACTCGAAGGGACCAGATCATTTTATAGACAGCTCGAAGGGTCATTGAGGAATTATGATCTTTTGTATCATAGAGATTATGATTATTTGATCGAGGGTCTTTTGCTAAAGCATCCTCACTTTTGAGGGACATGACCAATATTTTGTAAGGCAACAAGAGAGGTTACTCTAAAGGTGCAAGTGTGACGAGTGTTTGTTTTTAGTTATTTTATCTTGAGAATTAGGGTTTTCTAGATTCAATTATTAGTCTTGCCATACAAACCCTAGTTACTAGCAGTTAAACATGTACAAAAAATAAAATGTGGAATGTAAAGTGCAGAAAATTAAACCTAAGCTATTACATCCTGTGAGCAGTTACGTAATAAGAAAAAATGCGGAAAGTAAATCTACACTATTATAATAGGGAGTGCGTCCTATACATTTGATCTATGAATATTAAATAGAAAGAAGAAAAATAGAAAATAGAAAAAAGAATGTTATAATGTTTTATGATTTATAGAAAATAATTTGAGTGATAATAATTAATAATCAAACCTAAATTCTAATTAATTTTAATGTTAAAAAAAAGGTTGATTAATTAATTAATTAAATAAATCAAGAAAATTAAATATTAGTTAAAAAAACCTAATCCTAATTTATTAGTATTAAGGAAAAAAATTAGGTTAGTTTAATGATTGATTAATTAAAAAAAATTAGGGTTAGAAAAATAAAAGGAAAGGAAATTAGGTTAGAAAAAATAGGAAAAAAGGATTTGCATAGGG
The DNA here is from genome assembly GCA_948472305.1 of Vicia faba. NCBI lineage: Eukaryota > Viridiplantae > Streptophyta > Magnoliopsida > Fabales > Fabaceae > Vicia > Vicia faba. Next base: position 453,136,394 of record OX451739.1, on the reverse strand, counting down.
TGGGTGTTGAACCCACGTCCCCTGGATTTCACGTTGCACTGCTTGCCACTAGGCCAAGCGCCTGTTGGTGTCTGAAGATATGAGTTGAATATTATATGTAAAACCTGCGTTAGTTGGAAAAAAGATTGTAAAACACAGGGATCGAACCTACACCCTTCACGTTACATGCCTTTGCCTTAACCAACAGCGCCACGCTTCCATTCGGTTATACAAAAACAAATCAATAAATATAATATGAACAAGTGGACCAGAGAGGCGCCAGAGCCCTAGCTCTGGTCGTCTTCTTCGCTGAAGCTATTTTTCAACCTACAAAATTAAAGCGCGTTAGAGATCAAGAAGGATCCTATCCCCCTAAATCGACCCTTGTGAATCCAATGGTGGCGTTATTTTTGGCTAATTCAACCTGTACAAGGAGATACGATGAAAATAATTCAAATCAGTTCAATAATGGTGATGGAACATTCTGGCGTTATGGGCCCTATGCAAGGGATCAAACCTGCATTATTTTGTCTCAGGAACACATTGTCAATGTTAGTTTAAATCAAAGCATCATAAAAATCAAAATACGAATTTCATAAAAATATGTAACCGACGATGCAGCATATGCATGTTTTAGGCATCTTTGATCATTGAGAATGATCAAAACTTACCCTATGATACCTCAAGAATTGATTTGAATGGTTGGTTGGCCTTGAAAATGGATGAATGATGGATTTCATATTCTCTCTTTTCTTGCAAATTTCGACTTCAAACCCTTGTTTCTTGAGCAATTTTTCATGTCCTTTTTGTTTGAATATGTAGGGTATTTATAATGGAAAAGATTAGGTTAAGAGATGGGTTTGGACATCATGTGAAACATATCTTTAATTTTGTTTGAAAATAGATTGAAATCATACAAAACCATTAAGATTTTATTTAAGAATAGGTCTACACGGTTTGTAGTGTGACCTTGGGCCTCCAAAATATTCAGATCTCAAGCCTTTTGTGCCTTATGCATTTATTTAATATTTATTTGATTTAATTTTAAATGAATAAAAATAAAAATAAAAGAAATAAAAATTAAAATGATGCATGAATGGGCTTAGAGGTTCATTATGAGGTCAAGAACACGTTTGGACTTTAAAAGATAGACCCATTGGTCCAAAAATTCAAATTTGCTCACATTGATCTTCATGCATTTTCTCAAAATTGTCTAACTTGCACAAATTATATCTCACTCAATTTTTATCATATTAAGGTGATCTTGGACTTTTTGGAAACCTCAAGGTGTCCCCTAAAATCTTCATGTTGGTCATTTGTTCATTTGAAGACTTTAGCTTGATGTAAATTGCTTTGACAAAAGTGTCTTTTTGTTGACTTTTAAAATGACTTGTAATGTTTTGGCCCATATCTCTCAAATGAAACATTTTTGGCCTTGAGCTTAGAGAAACAAAATTGTAGAGAATTGAATTTACTTCAAAATGATCTTTGGTTTAGAAATTTCTGATGAAGTATGTGAAAGTTATGCTTGGTCAAAGTTCAGTTGACTTTTCCTTAAGAAAACCCTAATAACTTTTGACTTTTGATGAATCTTGAGTTTTCTTGATGAAACATGATCAACCCTTGACAAAATGATGAACGTGACTTCAAAATGTTGATGTTGACCAAAACTCTTGAGGTTTGACTGTAAATTGGTCAAAGTTGACTTTTTGCCCAATACAGTTGATTTTCGATCATCTGACTAATTGACTGAGCAAACTTGTGCTGCAAGGCTTGGAATTTGGCATGAGGATTATTTGAGACATATGAGAAACCATGAAATCCACTTGAGGCATTATAAGTCCAATTTTCCTTAAGAGAAGAAAAACTCTAGTTATAGGTCAACTGCTTAGGAGGAGGGTTTGTCTGATTAATCCTTGAGTAGTCTTGAGCAATTGAGAACCCTAGGAGCATGGGGAGACCTATTGAAATAATTTGTCTTGAATAATGGGAGGGAAAATTTTGGGGTACAATATCTGCTCATGTTCAATCTTTTTAAACCTTAAGAGTTAGATTGGCATGCTCGCCATTCGTGATCTGAAGGTGGAAAAGGATTGAACACTTGAGTGCCCAAAAATTTGGAATCACATGTGCATGAAGTAACACTGTTGGTTGATTGTATTGATTGAATAGGCTTAAATACGCCATTCGGGGAGGTGATAGAGTTTCTTCAGAGATGGGCTTATAGATGCCATCCATAGTAACTGTTTATATGAGTATCAAAATGAGTCTATGTTTGATTGTATCTAAGAAGTATACTAGAATGAGTCTGTGTCTGACTGTATCTAGCAGATATGTTGGGGAGTGTTAGAATGAATCTTATGTCTCGATTGTATCAGAGTAATGTTCTAGAATAAGTTGATGTCTTGATTGTATCTATAAGAGGATCAGAATGGGTCTTTGCTCGATTGTATCTGAGATCCGTATTAGAATGAGTCTATGCCTGACTGTATCTAAGAGAAGTACCAAAATGAATATCAGGATGGATCTCTATCTTGATCGTATCTGAACTGCATCTAGAACATGTACTGGAATGAGTATCAGAACGAATCTATATCTCAATCGTATTTGAATTGTATCTAGAACATGTACTGAAATGAGTCTACTCCTAATTGTATTCAAAGGAGTATCTGAATGAATTGTTGACTGATTGTATTTGAAGAACGATAAATTGTTGACAATATTTATCTGTTTGTGAACTATCCTGAAAAAAAACAAAGTTAGTTTTATGCAATGTCATGATGTATGTAATGCATTGTGTAATGATGCTCTCAAAGTACACAAGAATGTGTTTTATATGCATATGCTATGATATTTTATAAATGACGTATGGGTGCAACATGTCGCTGGAACGTATTAGTAGCTTCGTATAACATCTTTGGCTGGGGAAAATAAATCTCTGACTGTTGTTGGGGATAAAGACAATAGTTTCTTAATTTTGTTTAAAATGTCTTTGCTAGGGATTCCCACTTTCTGCTCGAGGACACTCCTCTAGGGACGTTCGACTTCTGCTTGGGGATAGAATAATTCCAGGAAAATTGGTCGTTCATCGTTCTTTTGAAGGATTTGATTCTTATGTACCCTGATTGGGTACAAAAGAGATGAATAATCCTCTGATGTGCTGTATGACCAAGTTTTAGATATGGATGTCAACTCTTCTGGGGAGGACAAAGTTGAATGACATCTGGCCGGGGAAGAGAATCTTGTCGGGGAATTACAATATCAGAGAAATAAACTCTATTGTGGAAATAAACCCTGTAGACTGCATTAAGGGAATAATCTCTGATGGGGATCGGATTTCATAGGCTGCGCTGAGGAAGTTTCTACCATATGTTGGGGAAATGATCAAACTTCCTTATCCACTAGGGAGCCTATTAGAGAAGATGATCATGTCGAGCTATCCATCAAGGATATAGAGGTGAACCGCTGGAAGATTCCCCAATTTTTGTTTGATGGCATATTAGATTTTTTGGGGAATACATCTTTGTTGGGGATGAGCTTGTGAAGATAGCTCTGTAGAAATAGTTTTGTGGAGACTGCTCTGTGGATATTTGTGGATGACTTGAATATTATTCTAACTCCTAGAGTCTTTAGTAAATGATAATCCTGTTTTTATGCGTATATTTTGTTAACAATAATCATGTTCAAATGTATATGTTCATTCAATTTAATCATTGGGCATATTTGCAAAAAAAAATAGAGAAAGTAAAACAATTTTGAATTTTGAAATCTAATTACATTGATTTTGAAAGTTTGCCTATAAGCAGGCAGTTTTATACAAAGAGATAGAAATCTTAGTAAGAGGAAATCGTCGTAAGAATGAAGAAAATGTACAAATAAAAATAAGGAAAAACAACTATGTGGAAACGATCCCATCAAGTTTCAACTCTGCTATTTCCCATATGTCTTCAAGTATCTCATCATTTACTGTTGGAAGAAGATGATTGAATTGTTCTGTACCGTTTGAACTTGACGCTAGTAATGAAGCTAGTTGTAAGTAGATGGGTGATCCAATGGGATATAGTCGTATGCTTTAAACCCTAACTTTTTCTTGGACCGCCCTTTCGAGTTTTCAGTCCATCGGGATATCCTTTTTTGTCCAAGCCACCTTTTCAGGTTTTCGACTTGTCGGGTGTACAATTTATATAATATATATATCCCTAATTTGTGCCCAACCCCTTTTGGTTCGCTGGGATGCCCCTTACTTTTGCCTAGGCCTGTCAACCTAGCGAGTATGTTTTATGCGTAGTATTTTTTGACTATGTCTGCATTCACAGGGTGTGGAAAATCTTCACCGTCCATGGTAGTAAGTATCATAGCACCACTAGAAAATATATTTTTGATCACAAATGGCCCTTCGTATGTGGGAGTCCATTTACCCCTTGGATCACTTTGTGGTAGGATAATGCGCTTTATTACCAAATCACCGGCTTGATATACCCGATGTTTGACTTTTTTATTAAAGGCTTTGATCATGCATTTCTGATACGTCTGACCATGACAAATAGCCGCAAGCCTTTTTCATCGATTAAATTCATTTGGTCCAGTCGATTATGATTCCATTCATCTTAATCTAAACCCGCGTCTTTCATAATCCTTAGGGAAGGAATGTGGACTTCAACATGTAAGACAACCTCCATACCGTAGAGTAGAGAGAACGAGGTTGCTCTAGTTTATGTATGTACTGAAGTGCAATAACCATGAAGAGAAAATGGTAACATCTCATGCCAATATTTGTATGTCACTGTCATCTTCTGTAAGATCTTCTTGATATTCTTGTTGGCGGCTTCCACTGCATCATCCATCTTTGGTCAGTATGGAGAAGAGTTATGGTGCTTAATCTTGAACTACGTGTAGAGTTTCGTGATCATAGTATTGTTAAGATTGGTACCATTATCTATGATGATCCTTTCAGGAATGTCTTATTGACATATGAGATTATGCTTGACGAACTAAGCCACAACATTCTTGGTAACAAAAGCAAACGAGGCTACCTCTACCCATTTCGTGAAGTAATCAATAGTGACCAGGATGAAACGATGCACACTGGAAGCAGTAGGCTTAATCTCTCCAATCATATTAATGCCCCATATTTCAAACGACCAAGGAGCAGTCAAGACATTCAAAGGAACCAGAGGCACATGTTCTTTATCACCATAAATGTGGCATTTGTGGCAAGTTCTAGAATAATGATGACAATCAGTTTCCATAGTAGACCAATAATAACCCACTCTCAAAATCTTCTTAGCCATTTTATGCCCACTGGAGTGAGTACCTTTACTCCTTCGTGCATATCTTCCATTATTTTCTCAGCTTCCTTCTTGTCTACACAACGAAGCAAAGTCGAATCGTGGTTGCGCTTGTACATGATTTTGTTTCTCAGAAAGAACTTGGCAGAGAACCTCCTTAGAAATTTCTTATCATTGATAGATGCTCCTTCCAGATATTCTCGAGTTCCGAGGTATCTTTTTACTTCGTGGTACCAAGGCTTTTCCTCTACTCCATCAGTATCAACTTCGTAGTAATGTGTCGGTTCATCTAGTCTCTCAATAGTAATTCGAGGAGCTTCATTATCCCATCTTACTTTGAACATAAATGACATGGTAGATAATGTGTCTGCCAATTGATTCTCTTCTCGTGAAATATGTTCAAAAGTGATTTCCTCGAAGTACATAATTAATGTCAACACATGATCTCGACAAGGAATGAGATTTGGATGCTTCGTATCACATTCTCCCATAATCTGATTGATCACTAGGGCTAAGTCCCCATATACATTCTAGAATTTAATTCTCATATTGATGGCAGCTTTGATACCCATGATACATGCTTCATAATCGCCCATATTGTTGGTATAGTCAAAACACAACCTGACAGTGAAGGGCGTATGGAAACCCCTGGGAGAGATAATCACATCATCGATTCCATTACAAAGCGCGTTAGAAGATCCATCAAAAACCATAGTCCATCGGAATCCTGATTCAGGTCCTTCATACGGTATAGGTTCTTCATAATTAGTAACTAGAATAATATTCTCATCTGGGAACTCAAAATTCATAGACTGATAGTCATCTACAACTTGATGAGCCAAATGATCTTCCAGTACACTTCCTTTGATTGCCTTCTGAGTAGTATACTGAATGTCATATTTTGTCAAGACCATTTTCCATCCTTCTATTCTTCCGGAGAAGCGGGTTTCTCGAATATGTATTTTATTGGATCCATCTTAGAGATCAACAAAGTAGTATGAGTCAACATATACTATCTTAGTCGGCGAGCAGCCTATGCCAAAGCACAACAAGTTTTCTCGAGCAGTGTTTATCTTGTTTCACAGTCGATAAACTTTTCTTCTAAGGTAGTATATTGCATGCTCTTTTCGACCAAACTCGTCACATTGCCCCAATACACACCCCCATTGAGTCTTCTAAAACTGTCAGGTACATGATCATAGGTTTTCCTTCAACCGGTGGCATCAGAATTAGAGGTTTCTAGAGGTACTCCTTGATTTTGTCGAAGGCTATGTGACAATCTTCGTTCCACTTTACTATTTGATCTTTCTTTAGTAACTTGAAGATTGGCTCACAAGTAGCAGTTAAATGGGAAATAAATCTGGGAATGTAGTTCAATTGTCCCAAGAAACCTCTAACTTCCTTCTCAGTACGGAGAGCTAGCATTTCTTGAATGGTTTTAACCTTAGCAGGATCTACTTCAATACCTTTACCATTGACGACGAAACCTAGGAGTTTACTGAATCTTACCCCAAAAGTGAACTTGTTTGGATTCAACCTCAAATTGTATTTCTTCAACCTCTCAAACAGCTCGTGCAGGTGGTCAAGATGCTCTTCTTCAGTCTGATACATGGCTATCATGTCATCGATGTAAACCTATATCTTTTGATGGATAATATCATGGAACGAAGCTACCATAGCATGCTGATATGTTGCGCCGAAGTTCTTCAAACCAAAAGGCATAACTTTGTAACAGAAAGTGCCTCACTGTGTGACAAAGGTAATCTTCTCCATGTCTTCAGGTGCCATCTTGATTTGATTATAACCAGAGAAACCATCCATGAAGGAAAATACTTTATGATGAGCCGTGTTGTCAACTAGAACATCAATATGCGGAAGCAGAAAGTCATCTTTGGGGCTTTCCCTATTCAAATACCTGTACTCTATACACATACGCACCTTGCCATCCTTCTTAGGTACTAACACCATATTTGAAACCCACTCAGGATAGGATGTAACAACTAAGAAACCTGCATTGAATTTCTTCATAACCTCAGCTTTGATCTTTTCAGACATCTCAGGACGCATACGATGAACCTTCTATTTTAAGGAGGACAACCTTCCTTCATCGGTAGACAGTGAACCACAATGTAAATATCAAGCCCTAGCATGTCTTTTTACAACCAAGCAAATATCTCATCATAGTCACGCAACATCTGGATTAATCTCTTTTTGACATTGTCTTCAAGGTTGGCACCTATCTTGATTTCTTTCTTGTCCTCTTCAGTATCCAAGTTCACAACCTCAACTGGCTTTTCATGCGGTTGTATGGCTCTTTCTTCCTACATTAACATCCTAGCAATCTCTCCAGGTACTTCATAATCTTCCTCACCTTCGTCCTCGGCTTGGTAGATCATATTTTCGAAGTCATAATTGGCAATAGTAGAATTATTATCAATGAGATCCAAGGTGGATATGGATATAACCAAAAAGTTGAAAGCAAGAAAACAGAAAATAACATTTACTCTTGATTAAAGGAGATTGGTATAAAGTCTTCAGCCTTCCAATTATTGAGCCCATTTCCGGTAGTAGGGATAATCCAATTGTCTATGTCATAGTCGCTATCAGCATCTTCCACAGCAGAAACATAAGAAACATCATCAATAACATTAACGCATGTGATACGGTGGGAGAACTGACTTTTTGTTTCACGTATGATCGTAAATGTTGTGGATAGCAAGATTCGCCACTGACTTTTCTTTTATCCAACAAGGAAAGGCAAAAAAAGCACGGGAAAGACCTTTAGAGATGTTTTCTTGAGTTCAGGGAGTAGATTATGAAAGGGGAAGGTGTTAGCATCCCTTTCATCCATGGTTTTCCATGGGCTCTTAGTTGCTTTCTAGATCACTGGCTTTTTTTTGAAATGTGCTTTGTGATGTGGGTTTTGAAAGTATTTTGAAAATGTGACTTTGTAATGGTTCTCGTTTCTATAAGAACATGTACAAAGTGTTGTTTTGAAAAATAGTTCAAAGAGGTGTTTGTGGAATGTGTTTTTTGAAAGTGATTTTGAAAAGGGTGTCTTTGAAATGGCTCACGTTTCTATAAGAACGCGTACAAAGTGTTGTATTTTGAAAATGTTTCAAAATGAGAGTGTTGGTGTATAAAATATTTTTGTTATGAGCGAGTGAGCAACTAGGAGCAAATCTACCTACTCAAAAGGTCTTTAATGTTCTTTTCCTCCTCTTTTAGATGTTGTTATCTTTATCATTGTTTTGGTAAGAAGCCCCATCGTTGGATGCGAAGGGACGGGCACAGGACGTTTTTGTATAGTCATAGAAGGAAACTTATGGGACATTTTAGCAATGTCGTTTTAGGGACTAGATCGTTTACCGAAGGCAACATCGAGGGTCATTGAGGGACTACGATCTTTTATCGAGGGTCTTTGCTAAAACGGCCATATTCGAGGGACATGACTATTTTTCGATAGGCAACAAGGTGGATTACCCTAAGGGTGCTAGTGTGCAAGTGTGTTTGATTGCATACATTTTGTCTTGTATTTAAGAGTTATCTATTTGTTGATTTTATCTGGCCATACATTCTAATTACTAGCAATATATGAAAGCAAAAATAAAATGAGGAAAATAAAATCCTAAGCTATTACATCTTGAGGGGGATAGGGGTTCAATTTGCAAATAGAGATGAAATAAATGTCTAATTATTACAACCACATCTAACTAATGGGGAGTAATGAAAAATATATGCATAAACAGTATAGAAAATGGGAGAAACTTCTTTTTGAACCATTATGTGTCGACACGTGATGTTATGCATCGACACATAACCTTTCCTTGCTCCTGTAAAGAAAAATCAGCTCAGTATGAGTCGACACATGATGGGATGTGTCGACTCATACACCTTCTTTATGTCGATGCATACGCATTTTGTATCGATTCATGGACTTTTCAACCTTCTGTTTTGGGACCTGGGATCAGTATGAGTCGATGCATGGGGTTTATGTGTCGATTCATACCCTATTTTTTACTAGGATGAGTCGACACATGTGTGTATGTTTCGATACATACTGTGTTTTTCCGCCTTAAACATTGTTTTATTATCCATACATGGCAGTTTATAACATATGATTGATAAATATAAACAACAAGCAAACAGTTAGCTAAAATGGGGCAACGATTACTACATCTTATCTTCAAGAATAAATCATTAATGATGTATGGAAAAAAAAAACCAAGTCAAGAAGACTTACCTGGAAACTACACTTGGTGTTTGAAATATGAATACTTTTCGAGATGTTGTGAGGGCTCCAATGAATCTCCTGGCAGCTTGTTCCAAACTATTGAAACCTAGTCAAGGCTTATTCCAAACTGTTGAAACCCAACCAAGTTGTACAATATTGTTTTTATGTTTGGATGGTGAGGATAATGGCACTAACAGAAACTGTTTTAGTGTTTTTACACTCTCTATATGCTAAGGTGTTTGGTTTATGGGAGAGTTTGTAAAATTGATTGAAGTTCTGTTTTGAATGAGATTAGAGTTGGTTTCTTTCTGAATGAGTCAATGTTACAAAGAACACTATTTTTCTGTTCAAAACTCTCTCTTCTCTCCAAAAATTCCAACCCCTATATCTTATGAAACAATTCCTTTTGTAGACTCTTGACTGAGGTTTAGGGGGGAAATAAAATAAGTCATTTTTGAATTGTTCTTTTGCCTACTGTTTTGATACTTTATTCACACAATTTTATTTTGCCATTTTGGTGCAATTTTGGGGCTGTTATGATGCAGGTTGGTGCAGGATGCATAGAGCAATTTTGGACTGTATAGGACAACATATGCAGATTTGTGGTGCAGCATAGCACAAGGTTTTTTGCAGGACAACAATGGATCAGGCTTTTAGGGTGTTGGGACAATGCAGCATATCATGCTTTGTTCAACTTGGACAACAAAATTTGTAGTATGAAACAAATTTGGTCTTATGAAGTATTTTATGCACATTGTATCAAGGACAAAACATTGTGGCAAAGTTTTTTTTTTTGAGTTAAATAGAAAAATCCAAACAAGACATAGTTTTCGAATTTTTAAAATTTGAAAAAATGTCACTTGGTAACAACTTGAATTATTTGCCTCATTTTAGAATATTTGGAATTGTAGTAAAGTGTCATGAGGTAAATGAAATTAACAAGTATAAAAGATACTTTAGAAAATTTTCAAAGTCTTGCAAAAGTTGGATTTTTGATTCTCTTGATTTCTTTGATGATCAAGTTTCACCCTTTGGACGTCTTTACGCAATGTGATTTTTGGGACTCAAATTTGGTCAAAAAGTCAAAGTTTGATTTTTCAGTGTGCTTTTGACCATTTTGCCCTTGTGAATGATTTTCTTGGAAAATTTGTAATTCAAGGCTTGAAACTTGATAGAAGCAAAACTGAGGGTTCATGATGATTTTTTTGAGAAATGAGAGAGGAAATTTTGGGGTACAACAATTGCCCCTGTTCAATCTTCTTAAGCCCGAGGATGTAGATTGGATGGTCTGCCTTTCGTGATCTGAAGGTTGAAGATGATTGACCACTAAAGTGCCCAGAAATTTGCACTCGGTGATGAAAATGGGAATGGGCTTATAGGTGCCATTTAGAGGAATGATGGAGATTTGTCGGAGATGGGTTTAAAGAAGCCATCCAGAAAAGATCAGTTGCATAAGAGATTCCTTGGTGAGAATTCCTATACCTGCTGCTGAGGAGGACTTCGCTGGGGAATGTTAATTTATGTCCTGGGAAGTAGAGTCTAAGTTCTTCGGTTGTCGATTACTCTGCTGGGGAATTAACTCTTAATCGAGGAGGTGAAAGTAGAACTCATATCTGGTTAGGGTCCAGGCTGTACAACGACTTACTGGGGGAATGTGAAATCGATCGTATCTGGACGGCTCCGGGCCTTACAGTGTTGTAAACTATTGTCTGGATATAAGAGAGGAGGAATCTGGATAGTAGAGTTGCTTCGAAATGAAAGCCTGGATAGTAGGGCTATGAGAAGGAACCTGGATAGTAGGGTTACTTCAAGATGAAAGCCTGGATAGTGGGGCTTATGGGAAGGAACCTGGATAGTAGGGTTACTTCAAGATGAAAGCTTGGATCTGAATGAGTATCAGGATGACATCCATATCTGGAGCATATCTGAAATGTATCAAAAGTTGAATTTGAATGAGTATCAGGATGGCCTCCGTGTCTGGAGTGTATCTGAACTGTATCTGAAAGCTGAATCTGAATGAGTATCAGGATGGCATCCATTCTGGAGCGTATATGAACTGTATTTGAAAGCTGAATCTGAATGAGTATCAGAATGACATCCATATTTGCAGTGTATATGAACTGTATCTGAAAGCTGAATCTGAATGAGTATCAGGATGGCATCCGTATCTGGAGCGTATCTGAACTATATCAAAAGATGTCTCTGAATGAGTATCAGGATGGCATCCGTGTTGAGAGCGTATCTGAACTGTATCAAAAGTTGTCTTTGAATGAGCATCAGGATGGCATCCGTGTCGGGAGCGTATCTGAACTGTATCAAAAGCTGTCTTTGGATGAGTATCAGGATGGTATCCGTGTCTGGAGCGTATCTGAACTATATCAAAAGTTGAATCTGAAGAACCAGTACTGGATTACTTCAGTTGGTCGTGTAGATAATTGTCCTGGATTGTCTTAGGTATCAATTTTTGACTTTTGTAATTTGTTAATGATAGTCATTGATTAATCTTATCCTGAAAAGGGTAAAAACATTAGCTGTATACAATGTCATGATGTATGAGATGCATGGTACAATCAGATTGTGATATATGTATTCGTGTTATCGATGATATATGGATGTGATGTATGCGTATGTGAACTAATCTGTTGCACTGTTGTTGGATTGGGGAAAATAAATCCCTGACTGCTGTGGGGGATGTAGAGTGTAAGTCTTCATGTTTATGAAGTTGAAGTGTTGATGAGTTTCCGCTTAGAGAAATAAACTTTGTTGTAAGGGAAACACCGTGTATTGCTTGTAAAATCCTGTTGGGACATCCTGAGAAATCGAATGACTTCAATTGGGGATTGATAATTGGAAGCTTTGTTTCACTGGGGATTAAACTGTACACTGTGGGGGATTTATGGAAATAGCTTTGAGATATTTCCCTGCCTCTTAAGGCCATCAATGATTGTCTTTCTATTTTGTTTCTTTGTAAATAGTAATTATGTTCAAATGCATATGTTCAAAAATAAATCATTGGACGTTTTTGTAAACAAAACAATAGAGTAAAGAAAAACAGATAGTTTTGCACTTTTAAAGGGATATCTTTGTATTTGACTTTGAGTAATTTTTTTTGTACGATGAGACAAACATTCTAGTAAGAGAATGCCATCGTAAAAGATGAAAATTTTGATACAAAGAAAAGATAGCTATGTGCAATAATCCCATGGGGTTCCCATTCTACTATAGCCTCCGTACCTCTGAGCATCTTGCCTATTTGTTGCCTCGTCCGAAGATGATTGAATTGATCAGAACCTCTGAGTTTGAATGTGGAAGCCAAAGGTTGTCTGTACGGTGGTCCAACGGGACATAGTCATACGCTTTAATTCCCTAACTTTTTCCTGGACCACCCTTTCGGGTTTTCAGTCCACCGGGATACCCTTTTTTGCCCAAGCCGCCATTTCGGGTTTTCAGCTTGTCGGGTGTACAAATTTTTTTTGTTTTATCCCTAATTTTTGCCCGAACCTTTTTGGTTCCCCGGGATGCCCTTGTTTTGCCTAGGTGTGTCAACCTAGCGAGTCTCTTATGCGTAGTATCTTTTGACTATGTCTGCGTTCGCAAGGTGCGGCAGGTCATCACCATCCATGGTAGTCAAGATCATTGCTCCACCAAAGAATATGTTTTTGATTACAAATGGTCCTTCGCATGTAGGAGTCTATTTTCCCCTAGGATCACCTTGCGGCAATATGATACATTTAATCACCAGATCTCCAACTTGATATACTTGGCGTCTGACCTTTTTGTTGAAAGTCTTGATCATGCATTTTTGATACATTTGACCATGGCAAACAACAGTAAGCCTTTTCTCATCAATCAAGTTTAGTTGATCAAGTTGAGTCTGGATCCAATCTTCTTCATTCAGCCCTGCATCCTTCATAATTCTTAGAGAGGGGATCTGGACCTCAATAGGCAAGACAACTTCCATGCCGTATACCAGAGAGTAGGGTGTTTCCCCAGTCGATGTGCATGATGTGGTACGATACCCATGGAGAGAGAATGGTAGCATATCATGCCAGTCTTTGTATGTGACTGTCATTTTCTGTATGATCTTTTTAATGTTCTTATTCGCGGCTTTGACAACACCATTCATCTTTGGCCGGTAAGGGGAAGAATTGTGATGCTGGATCCTGAATTGCTCGAACAAAGCGGTGATCATAGTATTGTTCAAGTTCGTACCATTGTCCATAATGATCCTCTCCGGGACACCGTATCGGCAAATGAGATTTTGTTTGATGAAACGGGCAACAACATTCTTGGTGACGGAAGCGAAAGAAGCTGCCTCCACCCACTTTGTGAAATAGTCAATGGCCACTAGGATGAAGTGGTGTCCATTGGAGGCTGTTGGCTTGATTTCCCCAATCATATCAATCCCCCACATAGCAAAGGGCCAAGGAGTCGTTAAGACATTCAGAGGAATCGTGGGTACGTGCACCTTGTCAGCATAAATCTGACACTTGAGGCAAGTTCAAGAATGTTGATAGCAATTTGCTTCCATGGTAGACCAGTAATAGCCTGCCCGTAGGATTTTCTTTGCCATCGTATTCCCACTGGAATTGGTGCCAAAAGTGCCTTCATGTAATTCAGCCATGATCCTTTCAGCTTCAACCTTATCTACGCACCGAAGTAACACAGAGTCATGATTGCGTTTGTTAAGAATACCATTACTAAGGAAGAATTTAGAAGAGAATCTCCTTAAGAACTTATTATCATTTACTGAAGCTCCTTCTGGATATTCTTGGATTTCGTGATACCTCTTGACTTCGTGAAACCAAGGCTGGTCCACTACTTCTTCAATATTAATCTCATGACAATGTGCTGGCTCATCCCTTTGTTCAGTAGTGATCCGGGGAGCCTCATTATCCCATTTAAGTTTAAACATAGATGACATCGTGGCTAGTGCTTCTGCTAGCTGCTTTTCTTCTCGCGGGAAGTGCTCAAAGGTAATCTTCTCAAAATGTGGGAGCAATGTCAAAACATGTTCTTTGTAAGGGATAAGGTTAGGGTGTTTGGTGTCCCATTCCCCTTTGATCTGGCTAATGACCAAAGCTGAGTCTCCGAATACATTCAAGGATTTGATCCCCAAGTCCATGCAGCTTTGAGACCAAAGATGCTTGCTTCGTATTCCACCATGTTATTTGTAAAATTGAAGCAGAGTCTTGCCGTAAATGGAGTATGACACCCTTCAGGAGATATGAGTACATCACCAATACCATTGTCGAGTGCGTTAGATGCCCCATCAAAAACCAGGGTCCATCGGGATCCTTGTTCAGGTCCTTCATATAGCCTGAATTCTTCACAGTTGTTTACCATCATGATGTCTTCATTTGGGAATTCGAACTTCATGGTCTGATAGTCTTCTACAGCTTGGTGAACAAGGTGATTAGCTAGTACAATGCCCTTTATTGCTTTCTGGGTGTACTGTATGTCATATTCTATCAAGATCATCTGCCATCTCGCTATTCTCCCAGAGAATGCAGACTTCTCGAAGATGTATTTTATTGGATCCATTTTAGATATCAACAAGGTAGTATGAGTCAGCATATATTGTCTTAGCCAGCGAGCAGCCCATGCCAGAGCGCAACAAGTTTTCTCGAGCAGTGAATATCTTGTTTCACAGTCAGTAAAATTTTTGCTCAGGTAATAAATAGCATGCTCTTTTCGGCCAGACTCGTCATGCTGCCCTAACACATACCCCATTGAATTTTCCAAAACCGTCAGATACATGATCAATGGTCTTCCCTTGACTAGAGGCATCAAAACAGGAGGCTCTTGTAGGTATTCTTTGATTTTGTCAAAAGAAACTCGACACTCGTCATTCCAGTTGACTACTTGATCTTTCTTTAACAATTTAAAGATTGGTTCACAAGTAGCTGTTAGGTGAGAGATGAATCTAGCAATGTAGTTCAAAGGGGTTGACGAGGGATTATCTTCCTTATAACTCCACTGTTTAGGATTTGAAACAATGTATGTACCTCATCAGCGGGGTCTATTCAAAAGCATACTGTAAAGATCGTGGTATCGTTTTCGTTATCCTCCCTCAAAAGGCTTAGAATCGAGAGTTGAACATCATAAAAGGAAATATGAAGCAATTTAAGCATAGTGAAAACAATTAATTCAAAACAGACACTTGTAATGCATTAATGAAATAAAAGAGTTTGACATGATAACAATTGTTTGAATAAGCAAAGAAAAATACAATTTCAGAATTCAAATGAACAAAAGTGTTTTTAATCCTAGTCATGTTTTGGCAAGGGAGCAGTGATCACATTGGGAGTCTCAGGCGCCTCAAACTCAATCTCCTTTGCATCGATTAGGTCTTGAACCTTGTTCTTCAAAGTCCAACAATCATCCGTATTATGCCCCGGGCTCTCAGAGTGATAGGCGCAGTGGGCGTTAGGGTTATACCTTGATAACGTTGTATTTGGATTCTTTGGAGCTTCTTTTAGAGTCACTAGATTGGTCTTCAGCAACTGCGGCAGAATCTGAGACAAAGTCATGTTGAGACGGGTGAATTGCCTTCGAGGTCTCTCGTCCCTTTGTTGGTTGTGATGCTGAGGAGCACCAGCAGGTTTTGAAATAACAACCGCATTGACAACTTGGCGGTGTTCAGTCTATTCTGTCTTCTTGAACTGTAGACAGCACTGGACTCTTTCTTAAATGGTTTCTTCTCGGTGCTCGACGAGGCACCCTCCTATATTTTTCCAGCCTTAATACCAGCTTCAATCCTTTCACCGGTCAAAATAAGATTGGTAAACCCGGCAGAAGAGCTTCCAATCAGATGGTTAAAGAAAGGACCTGACAGGGTCCCCAAAAACATGTCAACAAGCTCACGATCAGCCAAAGGTGGTTGTACCCTTCCAGCAAGGTCTCTCCATTTTTGAGCATACTCTTTAAATCCTTCACCCGTCCCTATTGACATACCCTGGAGTTGGGTACGCGTAGGAGCGAGGTCGGAATTATATTGATAATGCCTAAAGAATGCAGCAGCCAAATCCTCCCAGCTGCGAATACTGGCTCCGTCCAACTGATAGAACCACTCAAGCTGAGTCCCCGAAAGACTGTCTTGAAAGAAATGGATCCATAAGTTCTTATCAACAGTGTAAGGTTGGATTTTCCTCACATATGATTGGAGGTGCAGCTTTGGATAGGAAGCTCCGTCATACTTGGCAAAGGCAGGTGCCTTGAACTTATGGGGAATCACCACCCCAGACGATAGACCCAGATCTCCGAAGTCCAGATCGGGTACCTTCTGCGTTTCCATAGCGCTCAAACGGTCTTCCAGCTGTTTGTACTTATCCTCAGCAGGAGGATACTGTTCTTCATCATATTCCGTCTCGTTGTTGGAGACCAAAGGGCTAGGAGCCCTCCTTTCTTGTGGACTATCTTTCTCCTCAGATGGGGTGGTCAGATCAACCTCATTCTGCAATTCGTTTCCAAACCGGCGTCCAGTATTGAATAGGATGGTCCTATTTTTCTTCTTCTTCCTCTCTTTCAGAACCAGGGTCTTCAGGTCCTGCTGACCCTTAGCTAGGCTCATGACCAACTCTTGAAATTGGGCATTCTGGGCCTGGAGGGCCTTGATAGCTTGCTCAGTGGAAGGTTCAGTAGACATGATGATTGCTGAAATAAACAGCGAAGAAGATAAGAGACCTGTACTGGGAGACCTGTTATACAATGATATGTATGATATATGTATGCAATGTTTTCAAGGATCTCGCGGGGTAAACAAGAAGCTTGTTAGAATTTGAATCTGGTAGCTTGATTGGAGGAACTTCATGTTGCTGAGAGTCCTTCTTCAAGAGTCAAGCTCACCATATCGAGTGGGTCATAGCCCCTGACTCAAGTTATCATGCTTGGATTTCTAGACACCCTTGGCTAGAGGAAAATAAATCCCCTTTGCCCCTTGCTAGGCGTTTGATTTACCATAACCTGCATCACAGACCCTTGAGATCCTTGAAATGGTTAAAGAAATGCTAAGGAATGATGTTATGATGTGTATGCTATGCGTTTAAGCATAAATTTGAGGTGATGTAAGTAAGCCCTGTAATAAATCCAAATTGTTGGATAATGACTGTAAACAAAACCTGCAGGGAACTCATGTTGTCAGATAACAAGTATGTGCAAGTAGTTCAAGTTTGAAGGAACACAAGTCACACATATAGCCTTAAGTTTAGGCTGGCATGGAGTTTAGGCATTACCCTCTTTCAGTTTAGTTGGTTTAAACCTGTCCTAAAAAAATAGTAATCGGGTTCTAGAGGATCTCAATATCACTGACTACCCTCAATCAGTCATAATTCCAGCTTAGCAACCTTTTCTTGCGGCCGGAACCATCGCGAGAGTTTAGTCTCAATGAGTGTAGCATACTGCTACTGTTCTATGGCCAAGTTGGTCAATTTAAGGTTCTAAGGTCAGTTGGTGCTTAATGACTCCTCAGAAGACCCGTATTCTCCTCGTTTCAACACAAGGGATATCGGTACAGACCAAGGTGCCACACCAACGTAGCTACTGCTTCATCCATGTCGGTCTACGCCGGACAGATCCCTCACAGTTTATTGCTACTTACCTAAAAAGGGTACCCCCAGATCCAGGTTAGGATCTATAGAACTCCGATACAAGCCCACAAAATTAAAAGCATATAAAGCAATACAATTGAAAATACAAGTAATCTAATCCCAAGGTATACCTCACTTATTAATTAATCCCCAGCAGAGTCGCCAGTTCTGTGATCGGTGGCGACGAGAACTGACTGTTTTTTTGAATGCTGGTTCGCGTTTGTGTTTGTTTTCGCAAAATGTCGCGGTAAGCAAGAGTCGCCACCGTCTTTTATTTTATCCAACAAGGAAAGGACAAAAGCATAGAAAAATTCCTTTTCGAGATTGTTTCTCGGGTTCGGGAGGTAGATTATAGAAAGGGAAGGTGTTAGCACCCTTTCTATCTGTGGTTATCCACGGGCTCTTAGGTACTTGCTCACTTATGTTTTCAAAAGGTTTGCTTTTCTTCGTGATTGTGGGTTTTGAAAAGAATTTTGTTTTTTGAAGAAAGTGTAAGTGCGAAAAGTTTTTGTTTTGTTTTTAAAAGAGAGCAAGTACTTAAGAACTTCTACCTACTCAAAAGGAATTTAATTGTGCAAATGTCCTTTAGACAGTACTATCCTACTATTGAGGAGTAGGTAGCACCGTCGTTGGAGTTTTCGGGTCAATTCGATTTTAGGGATGTGTGGTCACTAAAGCAACGTTAGGGCGTCTTAGTGGTAATCCTAATGTCTTAGATCATTTTTATCGAGGCAACCATTTCGAGGCAACTTTGATCTTTGGACAGAAGGACGACCTCTAAAACATCCTATACTTAATGACCACGTTTGAGGCAACCAAGTGAGGTATACCCTAGGAGTGGCATGTGCAAGTGTGTCAATTTTCAGTTATTTTATTCTTGCATGTCATGGTGAGCTACTGTTGATTTTAAGTTAAGAGTTAATCTTGTCATGCAATCCTAGTTAGCATACATCTAAGCAATTAATATATGTACAGGAATTTAAAGTGCGGGAATTGTAAATCCTACGCTATTACAAGGCTTTTGGGGAGGAGGATTATTTACATGTCCAAAATTGGGGGAATAAAGCATTAAAGCGTAAAAGGTATCAGCTAAGCTATTACATCCCAGTAAAATAAACGCGCGCGAATCTAAAAAAAATCCTAAGAATAAGAACTCTTTTTGTTGTTTTATCTTATTTTGGGAAAAATAATCTAAATCTATTTAATTTTAGTTTTGGAAAAATGTTAAGATAATTAAAGTTTAATTAACAAAGTTAATTTAATAGAAAAAGAACTAGCCTAATGTTTTTTGTGTTTTTGATTTTAATGTTAATTAAAAAAAAAGATAAAAAGATGGTCGTGAAAACAAAAATAAAATACAAGGGGGGATCCTTCGATCCAGGGAGAAAGGAGTTTCGACCCAGGGAGAGCATGGAAGCTTCGATCCAGAGAGAGTCCTGGTCCATTTGATCGGGCCAGACAGTAAGGCGTGAGTGGCCTTCGATCCAGGGAAGAGGATTGCCCTTCGATCATGGAGGTCATGGCTTTCGATCCAGGAATGAGATGCCTCCTTCGATCCAGCATGCTAATGGGTTCGATCCAGAGAAGGTGCCTCCTTCGATCTGGGCTGTTATACCTGCAAAAGTATGTGAGCGAAATAAAATGCAGGGCCTGGGTATTGAACCCCAGGCCCTTCGATCCTGCGCTTGCTGGGTCCCTTCAGGCTATGTCTGCAGCAAGTGTTAACAAATGAAAAACATGACCTGGGTGACAAACCCAGGCCTTTCGATCCTGTCTAGGATGGAAAATCAAAGGCAACAACCAGTAATAATATGTTATGCAAATATGGGGTTGGATTGTTTACCCTTTCTTACCAGCAGATTTGACTTTTAATTTGGGCGTTTGCTGGATGTAGGCACCTTCGATCTGGGCACTTCCTGGATGCAGGCACTTTCGATCTGGGCTTCTGGGCGTGGGCACCTTTGATCTGAAGGACTGCTTTGGCTCTTTGAGGCAATTTTTCTGTGTGTTCTCTTGTAGAGTTTTGTGTGTTTCGTTATATGATTTTCCTCTGATTTTCGTATGATTTTCCGTGTCCTTGTAATGTGCCACTGGCCTCTGTATTTATAGGGGTGTGAGGGTGCATTAATGGCAAGAGACAACCATTAAACAGGCCACTAAATTCCATGAGACAAGAAACAGACACATTAAATAACTTCCTTTTTTGAAACATTTGTGTCTCTTGAATGAACCTGGACATGTTGATTTGGGCGCCCTCTTGATGACCTCCTTCGAGTGGGATGATGGCGTCCTTCGAATGCTTTTCGAAAGCTTCTTCGAATGGACCCTTCGAATGCCTCTTCGAATGGACCTTCCGGAATTCCAATCGAAGGACACTGTTATAATGCCAATCGAAGTACTTGTCCAGAATGCCAATCGAAAGGCTCCTTCAGAACACCAATCGAAATGCTCCTTCAGAATACCAATCGAAGGGTCTTTCAGAATGCCAATCGAAGTGCTCCTTTAGAATGCCAATCGAAATGCTCCTTCAGAATGCCAATCGAAATGCTCCTTCAGAATGCCAATCGAAATGCTCCTTCAGAATGCCGATCGAAGTGCTCCTTCAGAATGCCAATCGAAATGCTCCTTCATAATGCCAGTCGAAATGCTCCTTCAGAATGCCAATCAAAATTCTCCTTCAGAATGCCAATCGAAACGCTCCTTCAGAATGCCAATCGAAGGTTTTTTCAGAATGCCAATCGAAATGTACTTAAAGCACCACTCAAAAATTTTCCTTTTCCTTAGGCAAGAGTTTGTGATCAACCATGCAGGGGGAAGACTTTGGAAAACATGAGAGGGCAAATTTTGGGGTGCAACAGGGGAGTAGCAACAACAGGATGATTACGGGTCCAGAAACTGCTTTTGGGGGAGTAGTTTCTGGAGAGAAGATCCTACCACTTCGGGTAATCTTGCTAGTTCCTGCAATATTACTGATGTCGGAGTTGACTTTCTCGGAACTTGAATCTTCGGCGGTTGGCCAGTCCTTCTTGATACCATGGTAGTAGACGTCTCCTCCATAATTTTATGGTATGGTTTTGTCTGACGAATATGGGACTGGTCCAGGCATTGTAATTATTAAAGGAGTTGCTTTTGGAACTGATGTAATTCTAACGGGTCTTTTGGTGGAGACCCTGGAAGAATTGGAGGAAATGGTAATGATAGAAACATCTTCAAAAGGAACAGGTGGAACAGAAGTCTTCTCGAATAAAATTTCTTTGTTATCTATTAGGCACTGACCGTCTGCTTTCAACAAAGGACAACTGGTTGGTGAAGACAAATAGAAATGGAAAACTTCATCACAGCCCGGGAACACACCGGCATTCAACAAGTTCACTTTAATAGTTATAAGTGGGCTCATAAGTTCATCAACTGAAGTAACAAACATTTCTTCTTCAATGGCATTGGTATTATGGCCATGTCTGGGCATAGGGGCATAAATGACATTTGGCTTTTCGGGCGCATCAAATTCAATCTCTTTTACTTCAATGAGGTCTTGTATCTTGTTCTTTAGAGCCCAACAATTATTAGTGTCATGGCCGAGACTTTCAGAGTGATATGCGCAATGGGTATTGGGATGATAGTGCAGAGATGTTGTGTTAGGGTTCTTTAGAGCTTCTTTTAAGGTCACCAAATTAGATCTTAGTAGATGCGGTAATACCTGAGATGGGGTCATGTTAATTCTGGTGAATTGTCTGACTGACCTTTCCATCCTTGGTTGGTTATTTCTTTGCTGATCAGGCACCGGTTTAGGAATCATAACAGCCCCCACCATTGGTCGGCGTTCGGCCCTATCTTGATTTCTCTGAGGGTAAATAGCAACCACTTCTTTCTTTCCGATGAATGGCTTTCTTACAGCTGCGAAAGAGGATGCATTTTTTTGGATCTTTCCGTTCTTTATCCCGGCTTCTACTCTTTCTCCGGTCAATATCAATTAGTAAAACCGGCCGATGAACTCCCAATTAGATGATTGAAGAATGGACCAGACAAGGTGCCCAAGAACATGTCTACCAATTATCTCTCAGATAGAGGGGGTTGAACTCTTCCGGTCAAATCTCTCCATTTTTACGTATAGTCCTTGAAACCTTCATTGGAAACCATGGCCATACTCTGGAGTTGAGTACGGGTAGGCGCAAGATCAGCATTATATTGGTATTGTTTGTAGAAGGCTGCAGCAAGATCTTCCCAGTTGTGAACGTTGGCTCTTTCTAGTTGGTAAAACCAGCCAAGTTGAGTTCCAGACAGACTGTCTTGGAAGAAGTGTACCCATAAGTCTTTGTCAGCAGTATGGGGCTGGATTTTCCTTACATATGACCAGAGATGCATTTTAGGGCATGAGACTCCATCATACTTGGCGAACACATGTGCTTTGAATTTCAGAGGAATGACAATCCCCGATACTAACCCCAATTCCTCAAAGTCCAAACCAGGCACTTTTTGGATTTCCATTGCACTCAACCGCTCTTCGAGATGTTTATACTTGTCATCAGCTAGAGGGTATTGTTCTTCAGAATAGTCTTCTTCTTCCTCTTCCTCTTCCGATTCTGACGGGACAACCATTTCCTTTCCTTTCCCATCTTGGTTGTCTCTTTCATCGGATGTCGTTGCAAAGTCTAAGGTCCTTTTTGTCTGCCCATGAAATCTTCTTCCCATGTTTAGGACTATGGTTACCTTCTTTGTTTTCTTTTTCTTCTCCTCAGCTAGCAAAGTCTTCAACACTTCTTGTCCTTTGGATAGGGTCAAGAATAACTATTGAAACTGTGTATTCTGAGCTTGGAGGTCCTCCACTGTTTGCTTGAGACCCATCTTACTGAAATAAATAGTAGAGAGATGAGGAGACTTGTTGCAAAATACCTGCTTATGTTATGATGAATGATAAATGCATATGCAAATGTTTTCAAGGACTTTAAGGTTCACATTTGTTTTAGAAAAAATAAAGAAACACACGTTATATTAATATATTAAAGCTCGAGTACATCAATGCCTTCTTGGGCAAGACAAATACAAGAAACTCTAAGATAGAAAGGTAGTGCGCATCCTCTTCGGTGCAATGTAGGCATTGAGAGTCTGCTCCTCATGAAGTAGTCTAGTGAGTTCCAAAACATTCTTCTCGCTTGCATAGAATTGGGCTTCGAAAGTATCTCGCTCCCCCTTGAGTTGTATCCAATCCCTTTGTAGGTCTTCAAGAAAGGTAGGCATATCAAGATGTAGGATAGTGTATGGAACATCTCCTTCCATGACATGCTCAATGATTACCGGGAGAATGGAGGGGTAAGGCATCATAAGACTCTGAGCACGAGTTCGTACCCATTTGAGGTAAGGCTCAAGAGGGATGGAATTCTTGTACCCCAAAGTCTTGCTATCCACCTTGTTTAACATCCTCCAAGATCGGATAAATCTCTGGCGAAGACCTTGATCATCGTTGTCGTAGTCAAATACCAAACCTTGAATCAGCATCTCGTGCGGGCCATCCCTTCGGGCGTAACCAAACTGTCTTAAGGCTAAACATGGGTTGTAGGTGATACCTCCCCTAATGCCAAGTAAAGGGACATTAGGGAACTCTCCACAATGGTCGACAATGATAACATTCTCTTTGGATCGGGAGCACCAATGAATGTCCGAATGTTTGAGCGTCATCAACCTTTGTGACAACCTTGAACCTTGCTCATTTTTTAATACAGATTGGGGAAGATGCGAAATAAACCATCTTGCCAAGAGAGGAGTGAAACACATAAGGACACCTATTTTCCTCATTGCGTGAGTCTGAAAATAGTGTAGGACATCTCCTAGCAAAGTAGGCACCGGGTTGCGAGATATAAAGATTTTGACGGCATTCACATCTGAGTTGGTCAGGATTTGGAAACAAAACCATCCCATAGATGAGGAGAGCCACAATTTCCTCGAAGGCTTGCAAATCCAAAGAGTTCCAACAGTTTTGGGCTTTCTCAAACAAGAACTTTGCTAGGAAACCCTTGACACCACTCCTTGTTTCCAAATGAGTTGTGACATCATATGAGTGCAAGTGTAGAGCTTGAGCAATCTCTTCTGGCTTTGGGTCTCTTTCTATACCGTTGAAAGGTAGTTGATTAAGAATGGGAATCATCAAGAGTCAGGAGAATTCATCCAAAGTAGGCACCAGTTGATAGTCGGGAAGTGTGAAGAAATGGTGTAAGGGATCAAAGAACTGAAAGAGCACCTTCATCATGTCCTCGTCAGTGTTGGAGGTGACCAAGTTGAGTAGGCGACCATGTCTCTCGGTGAATGGAGAATTTTCTAGAATCCTTGAAGCTAACTCCTTAAGTTGTGGAGGAATCCTTACAAGGTTGACTTGAATAGTTTCCTGCGAAGAGAATCCATATCCTGCAGAACAAAGATATATCCCAAGGTCCTTGAAATGGTTAGTGAATGTGTTATGATGTTATGATGTTCATGATGTTATGTACAAGTATGTATATATAAACAAAGAAAACAAGTCCTTAGGTTTAGGCTTGCATGGAGTCTCATAGGTAAGTACCCTCTTGAAGTTTTAGTTGGCTCAAACCTGTCCTAGTAATAGTAACCGGGTTCTAAGGAGCTCAATATCACTGGTTTGTTTCCTTGGTCATTGTTTCAGCGCAAGCCTCTTTAATGGCGACCGAAATATCCCAAGAAACCAAACTTCAATGAGTGTAGTATCGAGTATCTACCAACTTTGGACTGCACCAAAGCCGGTCATCTTACTACGTCCTAATGGCCAAGTTGGTCAAGTAAAGGTTCTAAAAGTTCATTAGTGCTTCATGACATTACTCAGCGACCCCGTATTCTCCTTGATTAACTCAAGGGCTACCGGTACCCACAAATATGTCGCACTAACGTAGCTATTGCTTAGACCATGTCGGTATACCCCGTACAGTTTCCATAATGTATTGCTACTTACCTATAAGGTATCCCAAATTCGGGTAGAGGATCCAAACCCAAACAAAGAACCAAAATGTAAAGCAAACAAATCAAATAATGAAAGCAAGTAAATGTGATCTAGCCCTAAGGTAACCCAATTTTTAAAAAATCCCCAACAGAGTCGCCAGTTCTGTGATACGGTGGGAGAACTGACTTTTTGTTTCTCGTATGATCGCAAATGTTGCGGATAGCAAGAGTCGCCACTGAATTTTCTTTTATCCAACAAGGAAAGGTGAAAAATCACAGGAAAGACCTCTAGAGATGTTTTCTTGAGTTCAGGGGGTAGATTATGAAAGGAGAAGGTGTTAGATCCCTTTTCATCCGTGGTTTTCCATGGGCTCTTAGTTGCTTGCTAGATCACTGACTTTTGTTTGAAATGTGCATTGTAATGTGGGTTTTGAAAGTATTTTGAAAATGTGACTTTGTAATGGTTCTCGTTTCTATAAGAACGCGTACAAAGTGTTGTTTTGAAAAATAGTTCAAAGATGTGTTTGTGGAATGTGTTTTTTGAAAGTGATTTTGAAAAGGGTGTCTTTGTAATGGATCTCGTTTCTATAAGAACACGTACAAAGTGTTGTCTTTTGAAAATGTTTCAAAATGAGAGTGTTGGTGTATAAAATTTTTTTTTTGTGAGCGAGTGAGCAACTAGGATAAAATCTACCTACTCAAAAGGTCTTTAGTGTTCTTTTCCTCCTCTTTTAGATGTTGCTATCTTTACCATTGTTTTGGTAAGAAGCCCCATCGTTGGATGCGAAGGGACGGGCACAGGACATTTTTGTATAGTCATAGAAGGAAACTTATGGGACATTTTAGCAATGTCGTTTTAGGGACTAGATCGTTTACCGAAGGCAACATCAAGGGTCATCGAGGGTCTACGATATTTTATCGAGGGTCTTTGCTAAAACACCTATATTCGAGGGACATGACTATTTGTCGATAGGCAACAAGGTGAGATTACCCTAAGAGTGCTAGTGTGCAAGTGTGTTTGATTGCATACATTTTGTCTTGTATTTAAGAGTTATCTATTTGTTGATTTTATCTTGCCATACATTCTAATTACTAGCAATATATGAAAGCAAAAATAAAATACGGAAAATAAAATCCTAAGCTATTACATCTTGAGGGGAATGTGGGTTCAATTTGCAAATAGGGATGAAATAAATATCTAATTATTACAACCACATCGAACTAATGGGCAGTAATGGAAAATATATGCATAAACAGTATAGAAAATGGGAGAAACTGATTTTTGAACCATTATGTGTCTACACATGCTGTTATGCATCGACACATAACCTTTCCTTGCTCTTGTAAAGAAAAATCAGCTCAGTATGAGTCAACACATAATGGGATGTGTCGACTCATACACCTTCTTTGTGTCGACGCATACGCATTTTGTATCGATTCATGGACTTTTCAACCTTCTGTTTTGGGATTTGGGATCAGTATGAGTCGATGCATGGGGTTTATGTGTCGATTCATACCCAGTTTTTTACTAGGATGAGTCGACACATGTGTGTATGTGTCGATACATACTGTGTTTTTCTGCCTTAAACATTGTTTTATTGTCCATACATGGCAGTTTACAACATATGATTGATAAATATAAACAACAAGCAAACGGTTAGCTAAAATGGGGAAACAATTACTACATCTTATCTTCAAGAATAAATCATTAATGATGTATGAAAAAAAAATACCAAGTCAAGAAGACTTACCTGGAAACTACACTTGGTGTTTGAAATCTGAATACTTTTCAAGATGTTGTGAGGGCTCCAATGAATCTCCAGGAAGCTTGTTCCAAACTATTGAAACCCAATCAAGGCTTGTTCCAAACTGTTGAAACCCATCCAAGTTGTACAATATTGTTTTTATGTTTGGATGGTGAGGATAATGGCACTAACATAAACTGTTTTAGTGTTTTTACACTCTCTATATGCTAAGGTGTTTGGTTTATGAGAGAGTTTGTAAAATGGATTGAAGTTCTATTTTGAATGAGATTAGAGCTGGTTTCTTTCTGAATGAGTCAAAGTTACAAAGAATACTATTTTTCTGTTCAAAACTCTCTCTTCTCTCCAAAAATTCCAACCCCTATGTCTTATGAAACAGTTCCTTTTGTAGACCCTTGACTGAGGTTTAGGGGGGAAATAAAATAAGTCATTTTTGAATTGTTCTTTTGCCTACTGTTTTGATATTTTATTCACACAATTTTCTTTTGCCATTTTGGTGCAATTTTGGGGCTGTTGTGATGCAGGTTGGTGCAGACTGCATATAGCAGTTTTGGACTGTATAGGACAACATATGCAGATTTGTGGTGCAGCATAGCACAGGGTTTTTTGCAATACATCAATGGAGCAGGCTTTTGGGGTGTTGGGACAATGCAACATATCATGCTTTGTTCAACTTAGATAACAAAATTTGTAGTATGAAACAAATTTGGTCTTATGGAGTATTTTATGTACATTGTATCATGGACAAAACATTGAGGCAACGTTTTTTTTTAGTTAAATAGAAAAATCCAAACAAGACATAGTTTTAGAATTTGTAAAATTTGAAAAAATGTCACTTGGTAACAACTTGAATTATTTGCCTCATTTTAGAATATTTGGAATTGTAGTAAAGTGTCATGAGGCAAATGAAATTAACAAGTATAGAAAATACTTTAGAAAATTTTCAAAGTCTTGCAAAAGTTGGATTTTTGATTCTCTTGATTTCTTTGATGATCGAATTTCACCTTTTGGACGTCTTGACGCAATGTGATTTTTGGGACTCAAATTTGGTCAAAAAGTCAAAGTTTGATTTTTCAGCGTGCTTTTGACCATTTTGCCCTTGTGAATGATTTTCTTGGAAAATTTTTAATTCAAGGCTTGAAATTTGATAGAAGGAAAGCTGAGGGTTCAGGATGATTTTTTTGAGAAATGAGAGGAGAAATTTTGGGGTACAACAACGCCCTTGTCGTGATTAGGAATAGGTGCAGTGATCACATTAGGAGTATCAGGAGGATCAAATTCAATCTCCTTAGTGTTAATCATATATTGGATCTTGTAATACGGTGGGAGAACTGACTTGGTTGTTTTTCATTTTATCGCAATTGTTGCGAATAGCAAGAGTCGCCACCGACTTTTCTTTTATCCAATAAGGAAAGGGTGAAAAGAATAGGAAGGACCTTTGAGATATTTTCTTGAGTTCGGGGGGTAGGTTATGAAAAGGGAAGGTGTTAGCACCCTTTTCATCCGTAGTTATCTACAGGCTCTTAGTTGCTTGCTAGATCACTTGAAAATTGCTTTGTTTGAAATGTGTTTGTGGTGGATTTTGAAAGTATTTTTGAAAAGCGCCTTCGTTTAGGAAAACTTTGTAATGGTTCTCGTCTCTATAAGAATGCATACAAAGTGTTGGACTTTTGAAAATATTTCATGTTTTTGAGAGTGTTTAGTATGTTTGAAAATATGTTTGTTTTTGAAGATGGATTGTGAGCAAGCAACTAAGAACGTTCTACCTACTCAAAAGTCTTTTGTCATTTTCTCTCTTCTTTTGACATTGCTATCTTATCATTGATTGGTAAGAAGCTTTGTCTTTTTATTTAAAGGGATGGGCGTGGGTCATCGTATAGTCATAGATAGCAATGTTGTAAGATATCTTAGCATTTCTCTTAAGGGACTAAGATCATTTGTAAGGCAACATTCGTAGCGTCATCGAGGGACCATGATCTTATATTTTTGATTTGTTTTGGCTAAGATGTCTCACATGCATATCATGACTATTTGTTTAAGGCAACAAAATGGAGTTAACCCTAGAGGTGTAAAGTGTGCAAGTGTTTTGTATTTCATACTTGGTTTAATCTTGAATTAGGGTTTTCTAAGATTGATTTTATCTTGTCATACAAACCCTAATTACTAACATTATATGAAAGCGATAAATTGCGGAAATTAAATATTCTACGCTATTACATTATTTGGGGATGGGGTATACATATTTACAAATGGAGATTGTAAAAAAATTAAACCTAATTATCTATTACAACCATATTGAAATTAAGGATAAATATACAAAACTTGAAATGAATAATGTACAAGGCATGAATGAAAAGAAAATGAATTTGTTTTGATTTTGTTAAGAAAAAGTTTTGGTTCTAATTAAATAAAAAAAAGAAAAATTAATTAAATTAAAAATATTAAACCTAAGTTAATTAAGAAAAGAAATTAATTTGATCAAGAAAGCATTTTTTTAGGATTTTTATGAAAAGGTTTTCAAATTAATTAAACTAGTTTAAAAAAGTTAATTAATTAAAATAAACCTAAGTTCTAAATTAATTTTGATTAGTAAAGAAAAATAAATAAAATAAACCTAAGTCTAATATTAATTTATATTTAAGAAAAGAAATTGATTTGTTTAAGAGAATATATTTTTTGTCTTTTTATCTAAAAGAAATTAAATGGAAAATATACTAAATATCTAAATAATAAATATAAAATATTTTTGGTATTTTTTATTTAATAAAATGATAATAAAAATAGAAAAAAATTAAAATAAAATATAACAATTAAAGTCAGGGGGTTAAAAAATAGAAATGGTGGTTAA
The DNA here is from genome assembly GCA_948472305.1 of Vicia faba. Lineage (NCBI taxonomy): Eukaryota > Viridiplantae > Streptophyta > Magnoliopsida > Fabales > Fabaceae > Vicia > Vicia faba. The sequence continues at coordinate 453,106,755 of OX451739.1, read as the reverse complement.
CAGTAGTAAAAGGGGCGCTAGGCCCAAAAGTATTTTTTGTTCAAGTCAGAAAACAAAATAAAAACAAAATAAATGGGCCTGTGTCTAAAAGCAAACAGGGGGGTGAGAAGCCAAAAAATGGTCCAGGCCCAAAACAAATCCAGTGCCCTCTGGTAGTCCAGTGTGGGCAGCCTTGAAGGGTGCATCACGGGGACATGCATGTGAGGTGTTGGATTTAATGGCTTGGTTGATCTGATGGTGATGGAGAAAGGCACATGGTACACACGCTGGCTTGGCTTGCATTGAAACTGAAATAAGAAAAAGTGAAAAAACAAAAGGGTACCATTGGGGCTCGAACCCAGGTCCCTATAGTCACAGGCGCACATTCTTACCACTGGGGTGGCTATACATCCGTTTATTAATACAAAACCATAAATATATATTTGAAATACATTCCTAGGCCTGTATCATCTTCAACCTCGCGCCAGACCATTCAACATGATTTTTTTGAAATTGTTATCTCTCTCATTTCTCAACCATTTTCAAAAGTATAAACATGAAAGTTTCTGGAAATTTCATCACGAATCCAACCATATAAATAACTTAAGCTAACACTCAAAGATGAACACAAATTTTAAATGGTACTAAATTATGACCTAATTTTTTCCAGAGATTCAAACTTAAAATTCTCTAAGCTCAAGCAATATAAATGAAAACTATGGACATGGTTAGCTTCAGGGAAATGATATCTACATTTTTCATTCACAAATTAACCATTAATGATGCTTGTATGAGGAGTTCAAAGTTGAGAAACTTACCTCAAAACTTGAAATAGTGTAGGGAGTTTGAGCAACTTTCAAGGAGTTGTGATGATCAGGTTAGCTTCCTCGAGTCTTCAGGAAGCTAATGCAATGCTTAGTTTAAGCTATGAATGGCTGGATGGTCTGGAGAAGTCAAGATGCAATGCCCTGTTTTTGAAAATGGAGGTTGGTGAAGATGGTGTTACAGTTTGAAAACAGGGGTTGGGATAGCTTCTATATGTGTATTAGAAGCTTTGTGGATGGTTTGGCCAAGAAACGCACGAAGGGATTTGGAGATTGGATTCAAAAATTAGAAATGACAAGTTTTTGTACTTGTGTTGCAACTTATGGTTTTGGGTGGTTTTAGGGAGTTTTAGGGCTTGTAAAATTGTCTTGGGTTGCAAATGATGTCCTAATTTATAGGCAAGAGGTTTGAGGTCTTGAAACAACTCATAATTTGAAGTCACATGTTATGGCTTGGTTACTTGATTTTGAAGCAAAGTTGACAAACATGGTTTCAATGTGAAGTACAAGGATTTGTAGGGTGGTTAGAAGGCTGTAGATATGTTGCTTCTTGTTTTGAAGTGTTTTTGAGTTATAATCAACAATGTATGGGCTCAAGAATAGTTGACATTGTGATTAAAGTTACTTTTCCAAAATGGAAGTGGTGACTTTGTGCCAAAAATGGAATAACCACTTGGACAATGTCTCAAATGCTTGGATTAAAGCTCTAACAGTTGTGTAAAAATTTAATTAAGGAGTGACAAACAAGTTTGAGGCATGCAAAGCAAATATTATGCAGCCTAGCATGGATTTGGTTCATGTTCATCTTAGAAATCTGCCTTGTAAAACAAGAATGGAAACCTAACTCCATCTCTTCGATTATCCTTGCTCAAACATGATATCAAGGAGTTCTTGGACTTTTTAGAAATATTGTAACATGATCTACAATCCATATTTGAAACAATTTTGCAAACTCCAATTGAAACTATGTGAAACTTGGCCAAGAAGTTAGGTCAAAAATCTGCCTAACTAGGGTAAAATTTCACTAAGTGTTTCTAGTTTCATGAACATGTCTTTATGAATTAATAACTTGAGATACAAGAATTTCTAGAAAAAGTCATGCCCTAAAATGTTTTAGGTCTCATTGAGATCTACAACTTTCATTTTGGAAGTTTTCCTTGAATCATCTTGCATCATGATGAAAAATTGGCACAAAGTTATGAAAAAAAAGTAAATTTTCTAACACTTAGAAAAATTTCTAAGTCTTGGAAAATTTGACTTTTCAAAATGAGTTTTGACTTTTTGATTTCTTGATGGACAAACTTCATATTTTGACATGTCTTGATGAAATATGATTTTTGAAACTTGATTTTGATCAAAAAGTCAAGGTTTGACTTTTTAGTGTTTCAGTTGACTTTTCATTAGTTGACTGAATTTCAACTATTAATCAATTGATCTTTGGAAGTGTTTTGAACCATACAATTAGGTTAAGATGATACATTTGAATCCTTGATATCATGTCTCAAGCCAATAAGTCATGTATTTGGCCAACAATAAAAATTAAGCCTCTTCAGTCAAAACCCTAATTTTGACTATTTTTCCCTTTTGGTGATCTGATCAAATTTCTTGAGGAATTTTGATCTAAACTTGATCAATTGACATATATGAGTTCAAAATTTTGATATGGGTCAAAAATTATGAAATTTGGCTGTAAATTGACCACAATTGACTTTTCCCCCAATAAAGTTGATTTTAGGTCAACTGATCAATTGACTGAGCAAAAATGTGATCCAAAGCTTGAAACTTAACATGAGAAATATTGGGAGCCCAAATTGATCCATTAAAGTCATATGAAGCATCAAAAGTCCAATTGTCCTTATACAAACTCGAACCCTAATTTTGAGTCATCGGTGTTTGAGGAGGTGTCTTGAGCTGATCAAACCTTGTGCAGTCTTGAATCAATGGAGATCTTGTGAAAGAATTATTTGAGAAATTGAGAGGGAAAATTTTGGGGTACAATGGATCTTATTCTTCAGAGCCCAACAATTGTTAGTGTCATGTCCAGGGCTGTTGGAGTGTTATGCACACCTTGCATTAAGATTGTAACTAGGAGAAGAAGTATTAGGATTCTGAGGAGGATCCTTCAATGTAATTATCTCTACCTTCAACATGTGTTTCAAAAATTGAGACAATGAAATGTTTATTTTTGTGAACTGTCTCCTGGGTGCAACCTGGCTACGCTGATTATTTTGTTGTTGTTGTTGTGGTACTGGCGCTGGATTAGAGATCAGAACTGCCCCCACAGATTGGTTGCGGTTACTCTTACTATAACCCTTCTGGCCGTACATAATATTGGATTCTTTCTTACCATTATAAGACTTCTTCACAGTATTCAAAAATGTAGCCATCTGAATTTTGCCGCTTCTGATTCCATTCTCAACATGTTCTCATGTTAATATCATTTCAGTGAAACCGGATGAAACACTTCCAAGTAGGTGATTATAGAAAGGACCTGTTAGCATGCTCATGAACATGTCAACCAATTCTCTATCAGCCAAAGGAGGTTGAACTATGCCTGCAAGATCTCTCTATTTCTGTGCGTACTCTTTAAAGCCTTCCTCAAAATCCATGGACATACTTTGTAGTTGCATGCGGGTTGGTGCCAAATCAGAATTGTATTGATATTGTTTATAGAAAGTTGCAGCCAAATCTTCCCAAGTATGGATATTGGTACCTTCAAGTTGATAATACCATTCTAGTTGTGTTCCAGACAGACTCTCTTGAAAGAAATGCAACCATAATTTCTTGTCAGCAGTGTGTGGTTGAATTTTCCGAACATATGATCTTAAATGCAGCTTCGGGCAAGAAACACCATCATACTTGGAAAAGGTAGGAGTTTTGAACTTAGGAGGAATGACGACTCCTGATACTAAACCCAATTCTTCAAAGTTTAAGCCAAGCACCTTCTGGATTTCCATATCTTTCAGACGCTCTTCTAACAACTTATACTTCTCGTCAGCATGGGGATATTGTTCATCCAAATAATCCTCTTCCTCTTCATCAGGAAACTTGTTAGAACCAAGGTTGTTTCTTTCAGTTTTAACATTTTTACCACCTTCATCCTGGTTGTCAACTTCGTCCTATGGGATATCAAGATCTTGAGCTCGCTTGACTGGACCTCTGAGACTCTTACCCATGCTAAGGATGCCGATTGGTTTATTTGTCTTATTATTTTTCTCTTTGGAGATGAGCGCCTTCAATTCTTCTTGCCCCTAGGCTAAGTTTAGGAAAATCTCTTGGAACTGAGCATTATGAACCTAGAGATCTTTAACTGTCTGTTTAAGAGGCATTTTCTTCCTAAATAAACAGTAAGAAGATGAGAAAACCTATCTTGGAAACCTGTTATGTAATGATATGTATGGTATGTAGATGCATATGCAATGTTTTCAAGGACCTCGTGGGATTTAAATTTGTTAATAAAAAGGAAACAACAACAAAGATTCTTGTTAGTAAGTTCAGATTATAAATGCCTTTTAGGCTTACAATGAAAACAAAAACAAAGGTTATAAAGGAATAAATTATAACTCAAGTCTCCCATAGACGATTCCTCTTTATGTTGACATATGCATTAAGGCTCTGCTCTTTGTGAAGGCGTTTGGTCAGCTCCAATACTTTCTTCTCATTAACATAAAATTAAGTCTCAAAGGGCTACCTTTCTTCTTTCAGTTGAATCCAAAACTTCTGTAGATCTTCAAGGTCAGTTGGCATATCTGGATGAAGAACGGTATGAGTAATATCTCCTTCAGCAACAAGCTCCATAATTACTGGTAGGACAATAGGATATGGTATTATAAGATTTTGAGCACGAGATCGCACCCATATGAGGTAGGGCTCCAGAGGGGTGGAGTTTTTATGTCCCAAAGTCATGCTATAAATCGTATTCACCATGCCCTAAGCACGTATAAACCTTTGACGGTAACCTTGAGTATCAATCTCGTAACTAGATACTATACCCTAGATGAGCATATCATGAGGACCGTCTCTTTGAGCATAATTAAATTGACGTAGAGCTAGGGAAGGGTTGTAAGTGATACCTCCCCTTATGCTAAGGAGTGGCACATTAGGGAATTCCCCATAACGGTCAATAATAGTGATATCCTCCTGAGATCGGGAACACCAATAGATATCTGAATAAGAGAGTGACATTATCCTTTGAGACCACCTCAAACCTTGTTCATTCTTCATCACTGACCGGGGAAGGTGTGAAATAAACCACCTGGATAGTAAAGGTATTCAACACATAAGATTCCCTTGCTTCCTCATAGTACAAGTGTGAAGAGAATGCAAAATATCTCCAAGCAAAGTAGGCACAAGATTGTGAGTAAAAAATATTTTGATGGCGTTCACATCTATGAGTTGGTCTGGATTAGGGAATAGTACCAAACCATAGATCAACAGAGCCAAGATTTCCTCGAAAGCATGAAAACTCATAGCATCCAGAAACAACTGAGCCTTCTCTATTAGAAATTTAGCAAGAAGGACATTGACTCCACTTTTTGTTTCCCAATTAGATACAATGTCAGACCTCTTGAGATGTAAGGCTGCTGCAATATCTTCAAGTTTTGGAACTTTATCTAAACCGTTGAAGGGTGTTTGATCAAGAATAGGTACTCCGAGTAGCTTAGAGAACTCTTACATTGCGGGTACCAACTAATAATATTTTGGTGAATTGAGAGTTTTTGGGAACCTTTGAGACTAACTCCTTAAGCTGGGAAGGTACCCTTACAAAGTTGATCCAAATAGTGTTTATGTGAGCGAAGGCCATAACCTACAACAAAGAACAAAGATAAATCCCTAGGTCCTTGAAATGGTTAGTGAAAATGTTATGTTATGATGATATGATGTTATGATATCATGTTCATGTTAGATAAGTAGAAAACACACACAAGTCACACAAGAGCCTTAGGCTTAAAGGCTTGCATGAAGTCCATAGGTAAGTACCGTTCCCCATTGAAGTTAAGTTGGCTCAACCTGTCCAAAACTAGTAACCGGGTTCTAGGAATCTCGTATCAATGATCTTTCTTGCAGGTTTTATTTTAGCACGACAACTGGTATTGTACCCCAAAATTTTCCCTCCCTTTTTCTTCAAGGATTTTCAATTACTCAAGACTACTCAAAGATTGATCAGACAAACCCTCCTCTTAAGCAGTTAACCTACAAACTAGGGTTTCACTTTTCTCAAAGGAAATTGGACTTATAATGCCTCAAGTGGACTTCATGGTTCCTCATATGTCACAAGGAATTCTCATACCAAATTTCAAGTCTTTCATCACAAGTTTGCTCAGTCAATTGCTCAGATGACTGAAAATCAACTGTATTGGACAAAAAGCCAATTGTGGTCAACATACAGTCAAACTTCAATATTTTTGGTCAACATCAATATTTTGAAGTCATATTCATCATTTGATCAAGGGTTGATCATGATTCATCAAGAAAACTCAAGATTCATCAAAAGTCAAAAGTTACTAAATTAGAGTTTTCTTAAGAAGAAGTCAACTGAACTTTGACCAAGCACAACTTTCACATGCTTTATCAGATTTTTCTCAACCAAAGCTTATTTTGAAGGAAATTCAACCCTATATAACTTTTTCTCTCTAAGCTCAAGTCCAAAAAATGCTTCATTTGAGAGATATGTGCCAAAACATTATAGGTAACTTTCAAATGATAAAAATTGAGAGAGTTGTGATTGGTGCAAGTTGGGAAATTTTGAGAAAATGCATGAAAGATAAAGTGACCAAACTTGAATTTTTGGGCTAGTGGGCTTGTGTTTCAAAGTCCATGCGTGTTATATGCCTCAATATGAACCTTTGAATTTATTCATACACCCCTTGGATTTTTATTCTATTTATCTTTGATTTTATTTATTTAAAATTAAAAATAAATTAGATAAAATAAGAGCCTTTCATACAAGGTCCAATCCCACACTTGTTTGACCTAATTCATCCCTATATATTCCATGTATTTCAGACAAAGCAGAACACGAAACCCTTGCACAAGATCACCTTTCCAAAATTCCAAAAAATATCAAAACTAGGGCAAATCGAAACCCTACCTTGCACCCAGAGTCCTAAACTTAGGGTAAATTGCGAGATCGACCAGTTGATCTCAAGACGTGTGCTAAGAGTTTTTACTATCACACCTATTCTGTCGAAATATTAGTCAAGGGAAACAGTTTTCTTTTGACTGGGGAAACGGGTGTAACGGTTTTCCACACTATGATTTAATCGACTGTCTGGTGACTCATGACCGACAAAAGATATTCATACAAAAAGTGAGACTCACTAAACTAACTGACTAGTGACTCGTGACCAACATATAGTGTCAAATTGTTTATGTGAAATAGAAGATAACGTATAGATCTTGCTCGACAGTAAAGAGAAAACAGATAAAGTACTCAAAAGATATAATTGAAAGATAAAGGATTTGCATTGAAATGAAAATGGTGATTCATGTACATCAAGCACTTTTCACTCTTGATTTCCTGACGCTCGGAATGACAGAGTTTAACAAGTGATTTAAGATTACAAGTTAACACACGTAAACTATACAAAATCTGCCTATTTATAGTGTTTACAAAGTAACTACCTAGATAAAATCTACGACTAATATTAACATCTTGAGGTAACTGCTTCACTAGATGTTGCCACCTATTTGGCTCTCAAACACATTGTGGATTGCTGGTAACTTCTCATGATTTTGAAGTTCCACCTATTTGGCGCTTGAACACATCGTGGGTTGCTGGTAACTGCCCACGATTCCTCTAAGCCTCTTGAACGTAAATTGCTTCTGCCTTGCTTCGACACTTTCTTTCTGGCAAAGAATGGTCACACTTCCTCTAAGTCCAAGAAACCTTTTTTTTGTCGACTAAAACCATTTTTGACCAAGTCTTTGTCTTTTACCCTTTGGTCGACTAAACCAATTTTAACCTCCTGACATATGTTCTTTTATTTCTTCTTAGTCGACGTAGTTCAATTTTGACAGTTTCAGTGTGACTCCTCTCAAGCATTAACTCTAACTTAATAAAACCAGCTTTTCACACATTGGCTCCCGTTTCCCAAAAAACCCTTATTTTGGAGGATTACTCTTAGCTTAGGATAATGTCTTCATTTACCACAAGTACTTGAATACCTTAATATTTTCATAGGTAACAAAATGCCCCCCCAGAGATGCCATTTTCAAATTTCGACCAATATGAGATAATGGCATCTCTGAAGCGTCGGTTTCAACATTCGACCAAATCATTTCCATTTCTCTAAAAATGAACATTATTGTTCTATCTTTTCCGTGATGTCACATAATCATGGAAGCGTATCACGCTTTTCATTTTCGAGGCGTGTGACATTAATTTCTTTCCATCATTTCACTTTTAGTGGGAAACATGGCCCACTAACTCACATTGATCCTGCGGCACGCGTCCCACTAACTGGCGTGATTTGAACTTGGGAAATCACAAAATATTTTTCCCATTATTTCCTCTTTCCTCAGGGTCTATAAATACCTTATTTCCCATTTTCTATTTTTCTTCACTTATTCAACCCTTTCCTTTTAGAAAACAAAACCCAGAAACTACACACCATCGTTGTTCTTCATCTTCATCCTCCTTCAAACCTTTTACAACGGCGAATGTTAAAAATCAAACTTCTTCTCTAGCAATCGCTCTTCAACTGCACCATGTCTACGACAAAGCTTATGTTCTGGAACCTCCATTTTCCGAGGAGAAAGCCAAAATCTGGCAATCTTAGGTACTTATCCCTTTCTCTCTTGAGGGGAACCCCTTGGCCTTTTTAGGACCACTTCTTACTGATGCACCCTCTAAAATCTATGTAGATGATAAGGAGGCGTTTTCCCACTAGTACTACTACCATACCCATCACATCTTCTTCAAACCCATATCACTTAAATATATTGACAGGAACTTTAGGACCGCTCCACCTCTGCGTTGCCCTAAATTTCGTGCTTGGATGGCACATTTAGAAACTGCCAAAGGAGACCAATGGAAAAAGATGGGTATTTATACCATGCTATAACTTTCTCGATATGGTCAACCTTATCCTAGTGGCATGCTCCTAGATGCCATACATTTCTGGGAGGGATCGACCAACACCTTTCATACTAAATGTGGTATGATCACTCCTACCTTGTTCGACGTTGCTGCCATCACTGGGCTGAAACCATTTGGCACGGTTTTCAACTATAGAGATGCTGAACCTGTGCCACTAAGGTTTGATGTGGGTGAAGCTGGAAAGCCAACATATAATAATTTCATCGACCATCATGCTCAAACCTCTGGTCCTGTAACTGATGAAGAGCATGTGGCATTTCTAAGCTTGTGGCTATCTCGCTTTATTTTTTGTTCCAGGTCAATGCAGGTGGCTTAACAATTTTCTTATCTGGCTACCCAGTTGCATATGGGTGAAAATGTTGCTTTAGGCCATCTTATTTTGGCCTCTCTCTATGCAGCTTTGACTGATGCTGCTAACTAAATAAAGAGTTTTGACCCTAATAATCCAAAGAAAAAGAACGTCTTAGTCCATGGTCCTTTCTGGCTCTTGCAGCTATGGTTGAATGCCACTTTCTCTGAGGAGATTAATCCCTTTAGAAATAGAAAGGTATCATGTCCTCCATATCAAAGCCATATCATTTGGCAATGCCTTCTCCCTCTGCTCCTATCGACAAAGGCTCCCCAAATCCTGAAGTCTTCAGGCTGCTGTTTACCATTATGTTGACAAGAGTCGATTTCAAACCCTCTATGGCCCCATTCCATGATAGACAAGATGGCCCAGAGTGGTTTATTAGGGATTTTCCACCTGCAAGAGAATATGACAAGAAAAATTCCTTAATCCTCTGGAGGCGTTACTTGACTCCCCAATTCTTATCTACTGTGATTGTTAGTGTGAACCTGGGTTTGGTCGCTTATCAGCCTAACTTGGTGGCTCGACAATTTAGCCTCTGTCAACTTGTTCCTAAATATTTGCTCAATTCTCACGGGCTGCTGGTAGACATCACAACTGACTAACCCTTCAAAATGATCAAGGATGATATAGGGAATCTACGGGCATGAAGGCCCACACTCACTCTGACTCGTTTCCAACTGTCTTTCTACTGTACCAAAGAATTTGAAACTTGGTGGCAGACATATTTTGTTACACTCATTGGTGATTCTAATACTAAGCTGACTGAACTAACCACAACTTTCTCAAATTTGTAGGAAAAAGCGACCAAGTGTAAGATTACTCACATTAAACAAATTCGAGCTTTCCAGAATTACTTCTGAATTGTGTATCGACCTAATGATCTTTGTCAGACCATCTATGAGGCCGCTTTCGAATTAAAGGATAAGGTAATCGATAGAATCTCGACACTAAAAATCCCTAACCATGCGAAAGATAAATATCTTTACGCCCTTCATTTTGGAAACATCAAATTTCCTCCTTTGCCATTCAGCCCTTTGGCCCACCTATTCCTGATTGGTGGTATTGCTATACCGGATATGCAAAATGCCTATAAGACAAAGGCCGATAGAGTGGTCTCGGCGAAATATTACCTACCTAACTATTCGGGGCATATTCATTATAATCTCTGATATGTTAGAGTACTTTTGACTAAACAAATTGGTAATGATTTCTGGAAAGCTTACCCCTATTCCTATTTTACTTTATTTGCTTATCTGATTGTTTTACACTTGTCTTACAACTATACCAATAGATCATGCGGGTGCCATTTTTGTCGGCAAACAAAAACCTTCAACGCGTCGGGTTTAAACTCTAACTTTCTGCCAGCTATCATTCTTGATTTGGCATATCTGACTTAGTTTAATTTTGTAGATCATTCCTGACCACACATCCTCCGACGATGAACCCATTTCTTCTTCACTCAAGAAGGCTTCTTCGATGGGTGTATTTATATACTTCTTGTTTCTATGTCGTTTACGCCCTAAACTTGTATTAATATTTTCCTTGTATGCCAGAGTAAAAACACTCAGCTAATTTGGCTGCTCCCTCTGACAAATCCAAAAGGTCCAAGAAGGACAAAAAGCATACTTTTGAGAGGGCTAGGTATATTTTGCCGATTCAAAACTTCCATTATTGACTAACACAATTGCTTCGACTTACATCTCTTTCTGATACTTAGCCATCACCTGATGTTCATCCCTCTCAACAGTCCCACAAATCCAAAATCCATAAGAGGAAAAAATATTCCTCTACTGAAGGCGAGGTGGCGAAGAAGAAGAAAAAGACAAAGGTACCTGTATCCCAAGGTGCTGAAGAAAAGGCTGGCTTGAAACTTGTTCATGAAATAGAGGAGTCAGCTGATGTCGAAATTCCTCTTATTACAAGAAGGAGACATAATATGGTCTTAGTCAAAAATCCTGAAGCCACTTCGGATTTAGGGGCTAACACCATTATGGTCGAGACAACTCTGGTTACTCCGACTCGTGCTCCTAGGGTTGATGAAGTTCACATCCCAATGAGAGACCTTACCGATGTTTTAGTTAAGGATGAGTTCGTCGATCTTAATCCGTCGACACATGTATTAGCCGGTTGTTTTCTAGTTTCTTTCATTTTTTGTTTGTTGAATTTGTTTTGGATAATACCTTTTCTTACTTTCTTTAGGTTAACATCTCTGGTCAGCAATAAAGTGTACCTGACTATACCCCTTTGTCAGAAGCTTCTTCCCCTCTCCATCATGAGAATCTTGACATTGCTGATGGTGAGTTTATCGACCCTACTATTTCAGCTACTCTTAGTGACTCTGACTCAGTCACTAGTCCTGCCAAACATAAGGGTTATAGCTCGACTAGTTCTGATTCTAGCCTTTCAGATTCCCTGCAGGGTTCAGAAGCAAAAAATGTCACCACCTCCCAAATCCTCCCCCTCCTGAAAGCACGCAAGGTACGACTCTCATTTCTTCTGGGAGAATAAAGGTGGACTCACCCACTAAACTAAAACACATGGGAGTCAATCCTTCTGGTCTAGAAGAAATTGCTAGGTTGCGTCGCTTTGTGAGTTCTCACACTCTTTCTTCTGACTCCAACCCATCTCAAGCACATAATGACAAGATGAGTCCTAAAGTAGTTAAAGCAAAAAATTTGATGACTAAAATTCGGACTCATGCTTTGAATCTTGATCTTCCTCATCTGCTCCATTATGATCCAACTCTTAGCCCAGAAGTTTCAGACGCTCTTACTCAAATGAAGGAACTCAATATGTCTGAATCAACCAGGTTGATGATAACGACATTTGAGAAACTTTTCATTCCCCTACGCCAAAATGTTGAAAGAATTCGAGAAAATGAGGAAGCGGTTGAGTTGAAGGAAGCATTCGTGAAAGATAAGTTGGATATGGTGGTGCAAGTTACTGAAGAAATTAATGATTTGTTAGCAACGATTGAAAAGAAGAAACAGGAACTGATTCCCAAACGAAACAGAGTTGCTGAAATACGTAACCAGATTTCTGCTATCAACAAGGAATTAGAATTAATCACCAAGCAAGAGGAAGAGATTAATAATGTGATTAATCCAACCCAAGCAAAATCTGAGCAAATGGATGTGGACGCCGTGGCTGAAAGTGACGCGATTTCTTCTGTCGAAACAGAGCTTGAAGCACTTAAGATCCAGGCATAAGGTTTTGAATATCAGGCCACCAACCTCCATGGTGAACTATAGTCATTCCAAGCCAAATTTAATCATTGTACCAACAATCTTGTAATTTGTTCATGGCTCTAAGCCAAATTTTAATGAATCCTTTCTTTGTTTGTTTTATATGTAACCTCCATGTTTTATGTGTTTTTAAATTTGCTGGTTTCAACAAATTTTACCAGCCGTTGGTTCGACAAATATTTATTCCGTCGAGATTTTGATTTCTTGAAGAATGGGCTTATACTTTTTTAAGTACTTGCCATTTACCCTTAAGATCCGTTGATCTGGGGCTAACTCCTCAAGCTCATAGGCATTATTTGAAAAAACTTGTATCACCATAAAAGGTCCTTCCCAATTTGGGGACCATTTCCCTAAGACTCTATTATTTTTGTCCATAGGTAATACTACTTTCCATACTAGATCATCGACAACAAATACTTTATCCTTTACTTTTTTGTTATAAGCTCTGGCAACTCTTTCTTTCTGTCTTATTAACGAATCAAGGGCCAACATCCTTTCTTCATCTATATCGACAAGCTCATCTGCCATCATATTCCAGTAATCCTCAGATGGTATTTCATGCTGTCTTTGGATTCTTATCGATTGAACATGTATCTCCACTGGTAACATTGCATCATACCCACATGCAATTCGAAATGGAGTAGTTCCCGTTGCTTCCTTAGGGGAAGTTCTACACGCCCATAAGGCTTGATCCAATGTTTTATGCCAATTCCTTGGCTTCTTTCCTACACGCTTCTTAATTAGGCTAATTATCACTTTATTGGCAGCTTCGACTTGGCCATTTGCTTAAGCATAGTAAGGAGTAGAAGTTAATAATTTAATTCCAACTTCTTGTGCAAATTCCTGCATTTTTCGTCCAGTAAACACTGATCCTTGGTCGGTCATAATTGTTTCTAGAATTCCAAACCGACAGATGATGTGATTTTGTATAAAATTAATAACAGCTTCTTGGTCGATGTTAGTTAAAGCTACTACCTCAACCCATTTTGTAAAGTAATCAATACCGACTAAAATATATCTTTGCTATTTTAATGATGCTGGTTTTATTTCTCCAATCACATCTAAAGCCCATCCTCTGAATGTCCAGGGCTTTATAACTACATGTAATTCACTCGCGGGGACATGTTGTATGCCCCATGCATTTGGCACTCTCGGCAACCTTTAGCAAATTCGATGCAATATTTTAGCATTAAAGTCCAATAGACGCCTGAACGCACCAAAATCCATTTCATTTTGTGTCATGCTTGATGTGCACCACATGCTCCACTATGCACACTTGACACTGCCACATATGCCTCACTTTCTCCAAGGCATTTTAAAAAAAAACTCCTTCATAAGTCTTCTTAAACAATTCGTTCTCTATCAAAACATAATTGAGAGTGTGATACTTGATCTTACGATCTGTCGACCCCGTGGGGATGCACATATAGTTAGTCAATGGCTTTCTCCAGTCATTCTCTTGTCCATTGTCAATGGTTAAAATTTGAAAATTTTCGGCATCTATACCCCCTAACTTTACGACCGACAAATCTGAAGGGGATAACAAAGTTGCTCGAACTTTCTCTCTTACTTGGGTAAGTTCTTCATTTTGATCTCTCTTGTATCCTGAGGCTTCTTGTGCTAGGTCATTAGCCTTTTCGTTCTCTCTTCGAGGTATGTGTCGAATACTTACTTGCTCAAATTGTTTTAATAATCTGATGGTAATCACAAAATACATGATTAAATTTTATTTAACACATTTGTACTCCTTTGATACTTGTTTAATCACTAATTCAGAGTCTCCCATAATTTTGACATTCCTTGCCCCCAAATCTAGCAGTAGTTCAAGTCCTGTTATTAAAGACTCGTATTCTGCTTCATTATTTGTGCACATACTGTCGATTTTATACTTGAAATCTACTGGAATTCCACTGGGAGAAATTATAATTCCTCCTATTCCAACTCTATTCTTATGGCTAGAACCATCAAAGTATAATTTCCATGGCACTAAATCTACATAATTTTGAGGTATACCAACCATTGAATGGTCGACCAAAAAATCTGCCACTACTTGTCCTTTCATTGCTTTTAAGGGCATGTAAGTCAGAGAATACTCTGTTAATGCTAAAGCCCATTTACCAATTCGACTATCTAAAATTGGTTTGGATAACATGTGCTTAATAATATCAAAATGAGAAGATACATACACATCAACATGCTTTATATATTGCTTTAGTTTAATACAAGAGAAATACAAGCAAAGACATAATTTTTCTATATCACTATACCTAGTCTCAGGATTATTTAGCATTCGACTAAGATAATACACAGGTCTCTCGACACCTTTTTCAACCTGTTGGACTAACATACTACCTATAGTCGCATCTGAGGCTGCAATATATAACCTCACAGGCCTATGTCTAACAGGAGGTGCCAATATTGGAGGTTTTACTAAGTAATCTTTGATTTTGTTGAAAGCCTCTCGATGCTCCTTTTGCCAAACGAAATCTTCATTTTTTAGTCGAAGTAGTGGTGAAAATACTTTGGTTTTTCCACTTAAGTTGGATATGAACCTCCTTAGGAAATTTATCTTGCCCAACAAAGACTGAAGTTCCTTTTTGGTCGACGGTGGTTTGATGTCCATGATGGCTTTCATCTTACTTTGATTTACTTCTATGCCTTTTCTATGCACCATAAAGCCATGAAAATCACATGCCTGCACACAAAAAGCACATTTTAATGGATTCATTTTTAATCCATGTTTTCTCATCCTTTCGAAAGACTTTCGAAGGAGTTACAGATGAGTTAGTTTACTGTTCGACTTTATTACAATATCATCAATGTAAGCTTGCATGAAATATTCAATAAAATCATGAAACATAGAATTCATTACCCTTTGATATGTCGCTCCAACATTTTTTAAACTAAACGGCATGCCAACCCATTCATAGGTTCCCAGTGCCCCAGGGCAGAGAAACGCCATCTTCGACACATCTTCATCTGCAATAAAAATTTGGTTATAACCAAAATAACCATCAAGCATACTTAGATATTCAAAACCAGTGGCCGAGTCGACCAACATTTCTGCCACAGGCATGGCATACTGGTCTTTTGGGGTAACAACATTTAAATCTCTAAAATCTATGCATACCCTTAATTTTCCATTTTTCTTAATTACTGGCACTATGTTTGCCAACCAGTCGACATACCTTATAGTTCTTATGAATCTGCTTTTGAGGAGTCTTTCTACCTCCTTTTTGATTTTTGACATTATGGCTGGAGCGAAACGTCTAGGCGTCTGCTTTACTGGTTTCTTTCCAGCTTTTATTGGTAATTTTAGTTCTACCAAGTCCCTGCTTAAACCTGGCATTTCATTATAGTCCCAAGCAAAACAATCTTTAAATTCTTTTAATAAATATATTATCTCAGATTTCAACTTTGGGTCGATGTTAGCGCTGATATAAGTTGGTCTTTTATCCCCCTTTTCTCCAAGATCTATTTCTTCTAAAGGGTCTTATGGCTGCATTTTTTCTGGTGCCATTTGATCCTTTTTGAACCCTAAGGGTTCTTCATCATATATGCAGTCCATACGTTGCTTATCGATGTTTTCTTTGATTGTCTATATTATATCTGGTAGCTTTGGCTCAATAGCCAAAGTATCTCCTTCATCTAGAACTTGTGATTTATTGGCTTCGACAACCATATTTTCTTCAGCTTCTAGTGCCGAATTTATTTTACTTTCGGCAATATATGCTGAAATCCTATTTAGAGCATCTAGCTCAGACATCATCATTGCTGTCTCCCCAGCCTGTCGGCTGGTTAGTACAGTATGGATCCTCGAGAGGTTCCACATCCCACATAAAGCCATGGGTTTCATGTAACTTTAATGAAACAAATGCTTCATCAAGGTTGGCATATACCTCTTCAGCAGGTTGATATAGGGAAATATTAGCTAATTTCCCGTCGAACTGCTTCTTTCCGACATTGTTCACGTCTGCCATAAAATACCCTTGATCAACTTCAATATTCTCGACTATGCCATCTTCCATCCAGATCACCAAACGCTCATGCATAGAGGATGGCACAACCCCTACTCCGTGTAGCCATTCTCTCCCTACTAAGAGGTTGTAACTTGGCTTACCACCATGAAAATAGTCGGCCTAGTAACTGAGCCGACAGTAATGTCCACTTGGACCACACCCATGGTGTTTCTAGTTCTTCCTTCATAGTCTGATAAGACCATGTTATGAGATCTAACATCGGTGTCATATTTACCGATTTTCTGTAATAGGTGGTGTGGCATAATGTTCACCATAGCACCACAGTCTACCAACACCTTGTTAATAGCCACCCCTTCGTCCTTAGCCCCTATTAAAAGAGTCTTTAAATGGCTCCTCATGGCCATATCTGGTTTCTCAAAGAAAGCATCTTGGTTCTCGATGGAACCATTATTCATGACAAAATAACACGTTAGCTTGTGTAAAGCCATCTCCTTAACATCCGTGTCTGCTGAATCTTCTACTTCCGTCAAGCAATCATATTCTGCTAGCAGAATTGATACCACATTGACTAAGATATTCAAACTCTCTTCAGAGTAGGAATCAAAATCGTCAGTGGCTTCTTCAGAACATTTGGCAGCTGGTCAATTCACGAATTCTTTGATTCTTTCTTTCATAGAGGAGTCGAATTTCACCTGGTACTTCCTCTGATTGCCACCTTTGTTTGCAGCAAACTGGCCAGCAGCTGCCTTCCTCTCATCTTGATTTCAACGCTGGAAGCGTCTCCACTAGGTTCGAGTCATGGGATTCTTCCCCATGTAATTTTCAAAAATGTGACTTTTCTTCTCTGTCTTGAACTCATGTCGGTAGTCAATAGATGACTTCCAATTGTTTGGTGCCCCATCAATTGCTGTGCCCTTTCTCCCTTGGGGTTTAATCCAAGTCCCGTTAGGAGCCTTTGCTGAGGGGATATAACTCCTAGGTTTAGCATGAGAGTTTCCCATAGCTCTCCTTGGGTCCCTTGGTGTAGAGAACCTTTGATTGTATGGCTTGGTTCAGTTCTTCTCTAATTGTACCTTCTGGAAATTTTTAGCAACTATTTTGTCAGTCAAAGTGCCACATCTAGGACACAAGAAAGCTTGTGAACCTTTATTCTTACAGTGGTAATGGAAGTTTAGCAAATCTTCCTCAGGCCTTGGGTACACATCTGCTAGGCCGACATCAAGACTTTCTCCAATGCCCTCTTCGACCATATTATCCTCAGGAAATTCAGTAATCTCTGCCATGTTGATTCCAACTGGGTCGAGAAACAAAGCTTCCTCTTGCCTAAGAGGATCAGTATCAATCTTCATCTTTCTTCCACCAAACTTCAGCCTACCCTCTTGCAACAACTTTTGCACGAGATCCCTGAAAAGGTAACATTGAGAGGTTGTATGACCAAGATAATTATGAAATTTACAAAAACCTCTTTTCTGTCGTTGTTCTAATGGTGGTAATTTAGCACCTGGGGGTACTAAAGTTTGACCATCTTTAACCAGTAAATAAAAAATTTCTTCACACTTAGTGACATCAAACGTATAAGTTTTTGCTTGGTATTTTAGATTATTTTCGACCGTATTCTTTCCTTTAGCAGGAAATAATGATTTACACTCATAGGTTGGCCATGGCTTCATTTCATCCAAGTCGACCTCTGCCTCTGTTGGTGAGGTATAGTCGGCCTCACAAATGGGATATGTGTCATCATAATCTATGAAGGCTACTTTTTCTTTTATAGTCTTAGCCTTAGTATGTCAGACTTTTTCTAGTCGCAGACGCTCTGGATGTCGAACTCTATCAGCTATCTGTGACATACTTTTCACGAAGGTTGGATCTATTTCCTTCCTAATGGAATAATCTAAACCTCCAGCTGCCATTTGAACAAGCTCATGTTCTGGCACTTGAGTAAAGCATCTTGCTTTTAATGACCTAAATCTGTTTAGATAATCATCAATGGTTTCAGCAAACCTTTTTTTAATGTTTGATAATTCTACCAAACTAATTATCGAATGACCCTCATAAAATTGTTCATGGAAAATTTTCTCCAACTTCGTCCATGAGTCAATCGAATTTGGGGGTAAAGTGGTAAACCACGTGAAAGCTGCCTTAGTAAGGGAAGAAGGAAAGTGCTTTACCCTTAAGTTTTCATTATTCGACATATCCCCAGATTCAATTAAATATCTGGCAATATGTTCCACCGTCGACTCTCCAGATTCTCCCCTAAATTTTGTATACTTAGGGATTTTCCATCCTCGAGGGTTTTCAGTCTGTAAAATATATTCAGAAAAAGGGAAGGAATATGTTGGCCTCTGAAGTGCGGTATTCATACCATTTCTGGCCATAATTCTTTCGACAATGGTGGTTAAATTATTTCCAATGGCTAAGTCTTCTTGTCGAATTTGATCAACAATTTGATCAGCCTCTTGATGTCGATGTACTAATACCCTAGGTGGATCGACAATCAAATTCCTTGGAGGCACTACCATTTCCCCTGATGGACAGTTTCGTCCTGCATTGCTCCCAATTCACGTACATCAAGCACTCTTCAATCTTGATTTACTGACACTCAGAATGATAGAGTTTAACAAGTGATTTGAGAGTACAAGTGAACACACACAAACTATACAAAATATGCCTATTTATAGTGTTTACAAAGTAACTACCTAGATAAAATCTATGACTAATATTAACATCTTGAGGTAATTGCTTCACTAGATGTTTCCACCTATTTGGCGCTTAAACACATCGTGGATTGCTGGTAACTGCTCATGATTTTCAAGTTCCACCTATTTGGCGCTTGAACACGTCGTGGGTTGCTGGTAACTGCCCACGATTCCTCTAAGCCTCTTGAACGTAAACCGCTTCTGCCTTGCTTCGACACTTTCTTTCTGGCAAAGAATTATCACACTTCCTCTAAGTCCAACAAACCTTTTTTTTTGTCGACTAAAACCATTTTCGACCAAGTCCTTGTATTTTACCCTTTGGTCGACTAAACCAATTTTAACCTCCTGACATATGTTCTTTTATTTCTTCCTAGTCGACGTAGTTCAATTTTGACAGTTTCAGTGTGACTCCTTTCAAGCATTAAATCTAACTTAATAAAACCAGCTTTTCACACATTGGCTCCCGTTTCCCAAAAAAACCTTATTTTGGAGGATGACTCTTAGCTTAGGAGAATGTCTTCATTTACCACATGTACTTGAATACCTTAAGATTTTCCAAGGTAACACCCTCAAGGCCAAATACTTGTCCCGTTCACTTCCAGAAGTACTATAGGGTAAGATTGGATCGGTTGTGATGATCCAAAGGGCATAAAACCAATATGTATGCATCGCCGGTTTCAGTTTCTTCATAAAATTCATACTATCATTTTCATTTTGCTTCAATGTATACTAACCTTATTAATGTTCTTATTAGATGTTAATGTGTAGGATTTAACCATCGCATGGCCCCCATGATGGATTAATCGCGTATGGACATGTTTGCACCGTTTGAGGTTGTTTACGTTATATCTCACAATACAACAAGTTTTATCCCAAACTAAGGGTTCCATTGAAATAGCAAGGCCCAAATTAGGGGGATAGGGTACCACCGAGTCATTAAAATTTTCTATTTTTGTAGGATTGAAGAACAAGCTCGTCGGAGAAGACGACCAGAGCTAGGGATCCGACGCTTCTCCGGCCTAATGGTTTTTGTTTATTATTTGTTTAATTGTTTTCACAATGTTACTGGATAACTCAGCCACCCCAGTGGCAAGGAAGCGCGCGTTAAGGCATTTTTGTGCAAGGGTGTGGGTTCGATCCTGCCTTTTTACATTTTATTTATCATATTTTCCATATTCTGCAGGTTTTAACATGTAGCACATGGTTTCCATTCTCCTAACATAGGCGCACGCCTGGGGCAATGACAAAGCATGTTATGGAAAGAGCTAAGGGCGTGGGTTCAACACCCACCCCTGGCATTTTGCGTTATTTTGATTCTAACTTGTTTTTCTTCCTTAATTTCTTCCATAACCCTAGTTTTGGTTAACCCTAATCTTTTTAACCTAACTTTTCACTTAACCATTAACAACAAAACCCTTTTTTTACAAACCCTAATTATTTAGGTTTTAGTTTTTTAGTTAATATAATGAATTAACTCTTTTATTAATTAAAATTAATTAGCTTTTTAGGTTTATTTTAATCATCATCAAAAACCTTTTTCTTCATAAAAAAATCGCCAAAAAATATTTCTTTCCTGTTTTCCTCTTATTTTATTTTCTTAGATAAATTGTATAGGTTTCGCAATTGGAATAGCCTAGATTTCCCGCTTTCTTTTTCATTATTATGTACCTGCTTCTTGGGATGTAATAGTTAGGTTTATTTTTTCCACCTCTATTATGTATCTGCCCCAAAGCCATGTAACATCGTAGGAACTTTACTTTTTAAACTTTACTATTTTTTATACTTTTTGTTACTGCTTAGTAACTAGGGTTTGTATACAAAAATAAAAAAATGATAGAAAACCCTAAATTCAAAGATAAATAACTGAATTGAATACACTCTTCACACTTGCACCTCCAGGGTAGCCTCTCTTGTTGCTTTCAGAATAAAACGGTCATGTCCCTCGAAAGTAGGGACATTTTCGAAAAGTCCCTCGAATAAAAGATCATAGTCTCTCGATGACCCTTTCGATGTTGCCTTTTGATAAATGATCTAGTCCCTTACGAAATTGATAAAGCGTCCTAACAAGTTGCCTTCGATGGTCATACAATGACCTTACACCTGTACCTTCACATCTAACAATAGGGCTTCCTACTAACTAATGGTACGGATAACATTATCTAAAGGAGAAGGAAAATTACAAGAACGACCTTGAGTGGGTAGAACTGTTAATTGCTTGCTCACAAACTCTTCAAAAACAAAACATTTCTCACAAACATTTTTCACAAACAAATATTTTCAAAGAAACACTTTGTACGCATTCTTGAGGACTGATACAAGAATCATTACAAAGTTCAAATTTCAAAATATTTTCAAACAAATTACACACAAAAAAGCAAGTTTTCAAAGTGAGCAAAGCGATTAAGAGCCCGTAGATAACTACGGATAAGTGGGTGCTAACACCTTCCCTTTTAATAACCTACCGCCCGAACTCAAAATCTTCAAGGTCTTTCCTATTTTTTTCACCCTTTCCTTATTGGATAAAAGAAAAGTCGGTGGCGACTCTTGCTATCTATAACATTTATGATAAAACGCAAAACCAAGTCAGTTCTCCCATCGTATTACAACTGGCTTGCCACCAAAACATCCAGAAAGTGAAATCTCAATGGGCGTAGTTTCGAGTATCAACCAACCTTGGACTGCACCAAAGTCGGCTATCTCACTACCTTCTAATGGCCAAGATGGGTCAATTAAGGTTCTAAAAGTAAGTTAGTGTTAACGACACCACACATAAGCATAATGTTATCCTTGATTGACTCAAGGAACATCAGTATAAACCAAAGTGTCACACTATAATACAGTGGGAGAACTGACTTGTTTAGCACTTTATCGCAAATGTTGCAGATAGTAAGAGTCGTTGTGATACGGTGAGAGAACTGACTTTGGGTGTTTTGCGTTTTATCGCAATTGTTGCGGTTAGCAAGAGTCTCCACCGACTTTTCTTTTATCCAAAAGGAAAGGCTGAAAAGAACATGAAAGACCTTTGAGATTACTTCTTGAGTTCGGGTGGTAGATTATGAAAAGGGAAGGTGTTAGCACCCTTTTCATCCATAGTTATCTACGGGCTCTTAGTTGCTTGCTAGATCACTTGCTTTTGTTTGAAAAATGTGATTTGTATGGTTTTTGAAAGTATTTTGAAAAGGCACCTTCGTTTAGGAAAACTTTGTAATAGTTCTCGTTCGTAAGAACGTATACAAAGTGTTGAGCTTTTGAAAATATTTCATGTTTGGAAAATGTTTTGAAAGTGTTTTTGAAAGTGTTGGTGTTTGTTTTGAAAATAAGCAAGGATGTTTGATTTGAAAATGAGCAAGCAACTAAGAACAATCTACCTACTCAAAAGTCTTTGTTCATTTCTTCCTTTCCTTTGATATTTCTACCTTACCATTGATTTGGTAAGAAACCTTATCTTTGGATGTAAAGGGACGGGCGTGGGTCATCGTATAGCCATGATAGCAATGTTGTGAGATGTCTTAGAGTTTCTCTTTGAGGGACTAAGATCATTTTGAAAGGCAACATTGATAGCGTCATCGAGGGACTACGATCTTGTATTTTGCATTGCTTTTTGCTAAGATATCCCACATGCATAACGTGGCCATTTTTGTAAGGCAACAAAGTGGAATTACCCTAAGGGTGCAAGTGTGCAAATGTGTTTGATTTACATGCTTGTTTATCTTGAATTAGAGTTTGCTACTTGTTGATTTTAATCTTTCCATACAAACCCTAATTACTAGAATTTATATAAAGCGATAAATTGCAGAAAGTAGAAATACTAAGCTATTACATCATTAGGGGAGGGGGTGTACAAATTTACAAATGGGGATTTTACAAGAAAATTAAACCTAATTATCTATTACAACCATATTGAATATTGTACAAAATTGAAAAGAAAATAATGCAAGAATATAAATGGAAGAAGAAATGATTTTTGTTTGTTTTTTATGAAAGGGTTTAGTCTTGACCTAATTAAGAAAATGATTAATTAAAAATTAAACAAAAATAAACTTAAACTAATTAAGAAAGAAATTAGGTTAAAAAAATGTTTTTTTAGGGTTTTTTATGAAAAAAAGGTTTTAAGTTAATAAAATAAAGATGAAAATTAATTAATTAAAAGAAACCTAAACTCTAAATTAATTCTAATTAAAATAAATAATATGATAATTAAACCCTAGTCTAAATATTTATTATTTAAAAAAGAAATTAATTTGTTTTAAGAAAATGTTTTTAGTCTTTTGTATTTATAGAGAAAATAAACTAAATAAGTGTAAAAATAATAAACAAAATATTTTGGATTTTTTTATTAATAAAAAAATAAAGAAATAATAAAATAATAAATAAAATATGAAATGAAAATAAAATGTAAATGAAATAATAAAGACAAATAATGGGCCAAGTGAAAAAGTGAAACAGGGGTTAGAAGAAGCAAAAAATAACTAGGCCCAATGTTGGAGGCCCAACGCTGGCTGCAAACAAAAAAAGAAATAGAAATTGTGAAAAATAACAAAACAGACGCTGGGGCTCGAACCCAGGTCCTAAAGGTGAAAGGCACACACTTTAACCACTGGGGTGGTGATACATCCGTTGATATAAACAAAACAATAAATATATAATCTAAGTTATACCCTGAATACAACTTCATCTTCAACATCCAATCATGGACCCTGTAACTTCACCATTTCTCAACAAAAATTAAATATGCAAACATGAAAGTTGCTCCATTTTTCCATACGAATCCAACCATATAAATATCATAAGATATAAATCAAAGATGAATGAGAATTTCTAAAAGTACCAAATTCTGACCTAATTATTTCAGGAAGTTCAAACTCAAAATTCTCACTACTCAAGCAATATAAATCAAAATATATGGACATGTATAGTTTCAGGGAAATGATGTCTACATTTTATCTTCACAAATGCAAGCCTAACAATTCCTAAATAATGAGATGAAAAGTCAGAAAATGTACCTCAAAAATGGAAATCATGAAATGAGTTTGAGCTTGATTCAATGTTCTACAATGATCAGGTTAGCTTTCTCAAGTTCCCAGGAAGCTAATGCAATGGTTAGCTTGAGCAATGGATGGCTGGAATAGCTTGGAGAAGTCAATGTGCAATGCTCTGTTTTTGGTTATGGAAGTTGATGAAGATGATGTTACAGTCATGTAACAGGGTGTGAGATGGTTTGTATTTTATGTAAGTAAGCTTTAGAAACTAAAAGGCCAAAGAACACACGAGGGAAATATGAGTTTGGAGTTCAAGGTCAGAAACTGTGCAACAATGGAGTTTTTGGGAAATTTCTGATTTGAGGGAGTTTGGGAGTGTTTCAGGATGTCAATGCTCGTGTGTTAAGTTGCATAATAGTGTCTCAATGTATAGGAAAAGGTTTTTAGAGCTTGGGATGATCATAAGTACAAGTTCACATGTTATGGTTTTTGGCTTGTTTTTGAAGCAAGCTTGACAAGCATTGTTCCAAGGCTAGGTACAAGGCTATCTAAAGTGGTTAGGAACTTTAAAAATGATTATCTGATTGTGTAGAGGATTCTTGTGTAGAAAGAATAAATTCAAAGCTCAAGACAAGTTGACTTTGTGATTAAAGCCTCTTTACTAGAATGGCAATGTTACTTTGTGCCATTAATGGAAATGCAACTTGGATAATGGCTCAAATGCTTGGAAAATGACCCTATCAATTGTGCAAAACATTAGTTATGGAGTGACAAACAAGTTTGAGGCCTGAAAAGCAAAGATTATGCAGCCTAGCATGGATTTGGTTAATGTGTTCTTCACAAAATGGTTTGTAATTCAAGTTTGAAAACCCTAACTTCATGCCTTCAATTCTCCTTGCTCAAGTATGACCACAATTAGTTATTGGACATTTTGGAAAGATTTTAACATCCTATACAACCTCTATGTTGGACATTTTTTAAAATTCATCTTCGAACTATGTGAAAAATTGCCATGAAGTTAGGTCAAAATCCTGCCTAAACTAGGACAAAATTTCACGAAGTTTCCAAGTTTCATGAATATGTCTTCACAAAATCATAACTTGAAATCCATGCATTTCTAGAGGAAGTTGTGTTCTAAAATGTTTTAGATCTCATTGAGATCTACAACTTTCATGTTGGAAGTTTCATTTGAATCATCTTGCATCATGGTGAAAATTTGGCTCAAAGTTGTGAAAAAATATGAATTTTCCAACACTTAGAAAAATTTCTAAGTTTATAAATTTTGACTTTTCAAAATGAAATCTTGACTTTTTGATTTCTTGATGAAAAAGTTTCATATTTTGACATGTTTTGAGGAATTGTAACCTTTGATATTTGATTTTGACCAAAAAGTCAAAGTTTGACTTTTCAGTGGACAATTGACTTTTCATCAGTTGACTGAAATTGATCTGTCAATCAATTGAGCTTGAGAGATGTTTTGAGCCATGCCATTAGGTAAAAATTAAGCATTTGAATCCTTGAGATCATAACTTAAACCAATCAATCATTTTCTAGGTCAAAAATCAGAAATTGTACCTTCTCAGTCAAAACCCTAATTTTGACCATTTTGCCCCTTTTGATGATCTGATCAAACTTCTTGTGGAATTATGGTCCAAACTTGATCAAATTACATATATGAGTTCATGATATTGATATGGATAAAAATTATGAAAGTTTGACTATAAATTGACCATAATTGACTTTTTCCCTAATACAACTGATTTTAAACTGACCAATTGACTGAGCAAAAATATGATCCAAGACTTGAAACTTAACATGAGCAACCTTGAGGGTCCAAAATTATCCATGAAAGTCATATGGGGCATTAAAAGTCCATTTGTCCTTGTGCAATCTCAAACCCTAATTTTCAGTCATCAGTTCTAGAGGAGGTGTCTTGAGCTGATCAACCCTTGTGCAGTCTTGAACCAAAGGAGATCTTGTGAGAGATTACTTGAGAAATGAGAGGGAAAATTTTGGGGTACAACAGTCGCCATCGACTTTTCTTTTATCCAATGAGGAAAGGTGAAAAGAACATGAAAACCCTTTGATAGATTTTGAGTTCGGGGGGTAAGTTATTAAAAGGAAAGGTGTTAGCACCATTTTCATCTGTAGTTAACTACGGTCTCTTAATTTCTTAGCCCACTTTAAACTTACTTTGTTTATGTGATTTGAAAATATTTTGAATTCCAATTGTGAGGCAAACTTTGTAATAATTCTTGTATTAGTCCTCAATAATGTATACAAAGTGTTTTTTGAAAATATTTGTTTTGAAACATGAGGTGTAAAAATGAATTTGTTTGTTTGAAACTGTTATGACAAGAAATTTGTTGAGTCTTACCCACTAAAGTTCATTCTCGTTATTTTCCTTCTCCATTAGAGATAATATTATCCACACTATTAGTTTGTAGGTAGCCCTATCTATTGAATGTGAAGGGACAAGCGTAGGATCGTCGTATGGTCATAGAAGGCAACATGTAAGGATAATCTAGCAATTCGAAGGGACTAACATCATTTTTCTCATAGGGTCATCAAAGGCACTAAATCATTTTGTAGGAAACTCGAAGAGTCATTGAGGGATTATGATCTTTATTCGAAAGAGACCATGATGATATTGTTTAACCGAGGGTCTTTGCTAAAGTATTCTCGTTTTTGTGGGACGTGACCATTAGTATCGCAAGGCAACGAAAAGAGGTTACCCTAGAGGTGAAGTGTGCAAAGTGTATTGGTTTCAGTTATGTTATCTTGAAAATTAAGGTTATCTATGTCTGATTTTATTCTTATCATACAAGCCTATTTACTAGCAGTTATATATATATATATATATATATATATATATATATATATATATATATATATATATATATATATATATATATATATATATATATATATATATATATATATATATATATATATATATATATATATATATATATATATATATATATATATATATATATATATATATATATATATATATATATATATATATATATACACACACACAAACATATAATGCAAAAGATAAAGCGAGAATGTAAATCTATATTATTACAGGGTCTTGGGAGAGTTACATAATTAGAAAAATGCAGGGATATAAATCTAAACTATTACATTAAACTATGTGACCTATACAATTGTCTAAGAAAATAAATAGCAAAACGAATAAGAAAATGTTGGAAAAAATAGTTTAAATGCCCTAAAAATCTAAGTTCATATTTTTGGTGTTTTTATGAAAATAATATAAGTGTTAATTAATAATAATTAAAATCCTAATTCTAATTGATTTTAATTAATAAAAAGCCTAAAATCTAATTGTCTAAAAAATCAATTAACTAATTTACACCCTAAAACTAATTTTTTGTTGATTTTATTATATGACTTCTTTCTGATTTTTTATGTATAAGTTTTGATTAAAAAAAGTTAATTAATAATAAAATAACTATTAAAAACAAAGGGAAAATGAAGAAAGTAAAGCAAAAAGGGTTTTGGCATCGCTGGGGTTCGAACCCCTCCCTTCTCTTCATACACTTGGTTCTAACATGTTCTTTGTTTCTTGTTTAACACATCTGGATATATGAAACTTATTAATAACACACGGATTAAGAAATTTAAAATTAGAAAATCCTTATCACCGGTGTGATTGAGGGGAGGTGTTGTGGGCTCGGTTGAGCGTGATTATGGACTTGAGGAGATTCCTGGGGTTGTCAGGATGATGATTTGAGGCTTCATTTTAGTTGAGAATGGCTGGAAAACTGGGATACGATCTGCACTTGTTCTTTGAAAATTTTGTGTTTGAGAACTTGTTTCTATGGAACCCAATCTATGTCCTTGTCTTATGGAGTGTGTCCTCTATTTATAATGGATGATTTTTTAAGTTAACACTCTTGGAAGGAAACATGTGCAATCAAAGTCATTATTTATTTCCAAAACAATTGCAAAACTTTCCAAAACATGAAGATATTTTCCTTCTTCATCCCTCACAGTTTTGTTAGGTTGGATATGTGATCTTGGGCTTCAAAATGATCCAAAACAAAAGGCCATATGCCTTGTACTTTTGTTTAATATTTATTTAATTTAATTTTGAATTTAAATGAATAAAATCAAAATAAATGAAATAAAAAATTAGAATAATGCATGAATAGACTTAGGGGTCCCTAAACATGTCATAAACATGTTTGAAATTCAAAAGTTAGGCTCATTAGCCTAAAAGTCCAAAATTGCTTAATTGTGGTTTCATGCATTTTCTCAAAATTGCTCAACTTGCATCAATCATAACTCTCTCAAATTTTGTCATATAAAGGTGATCTTGGAATTTTTGGAAAGCCCAAGATGTCCCTTACAACTCTCATGTTGGTTACTTTTTAACTTGAAGTCTTTAAGTTGATGTAAATTTCTTTGACAAAAAGATGTCTTTTTGTTGACTTTTAAAATGACCTGTAATGTTTTGGCCTATATCTTTCAAATGAAGAATTTTTGGCCTTGAGCTTAGAGAGACAAAGTTATAGATAATTGAATTTCCTTCTAGATAGGCTTTAGTTGAGGAATTTTCGATAAAGCATGTGAAAGTTATGCTTGGTCAAAGTTTAGTTGACTTTTCCTTAAGAAAACCCTAATTTGGTAACTTTTGTCTTTTGATGAATCTTGAGTTTTCTTTATAAATCACCCTTGATTAAATGATGAATGTGACTTCAAAATATTTATTTTGACCTAAAATCTTAAAATTTCACTGTATGTTGACGACACATGGCTTTTTATCCAATATAGTTGATTTTCAATCATCTGAGCAATTGACTGAGCAAACTTGTGATGCAAGGCTAGAAACTTGTCATGAGGGTACCTTGAAGCATTTTAGAAACCATGAAACTCACTTGAGGCATTAGGAGTCCAATTTTCCTTGAGAAAACCAAAACCCTAATTCTAGGCCATTGCTTAGGAGAGGTGCTTGTATGCTCAAACCCTTGAGTATTCTTGAGCAATTGAGAACCCTAGGAGCATGAGGAGGTGTCTTGAATCAATTGTCTTAAAAAATGGGAGGGAAAATTTAGGGTACGACACACACTAATTGTAGCCATCATGTTAACCATATCGGTCTACACCGTACAACCTTTATGATCTATTACTACTCACCCAAGGCATCCCTAGATCCGGGTGTAGGATCTTACAAGCAATCAAACCAAAACAAACCATTAAATTAAAGCAAGCAAAGCATACAATTAAAAGAAAGTAAAGTGATCTTAAACTCTAAGGCAACTCCTCTTTCTTAAGTAGGAATCTTCAGCAGAGTCGCCAGTTCTGTAATACGGTGGGAGAACTAAGTTTTTGATTTTATCCAAATGTGCGGATAGCTAGAGTCGGCATCGACTTTTTTTATTCCAATATTTAGGAAAGGTGAAAAGAACAGGAAATACCTTTGATAGATTTTGAGTTCGGGGGGGGGGGGGGGGGTAAGATATGAAAAGGGAAGGTGTTAGCACCCTTTTCATTCGTAATAATCTACGGGCTCTTAATTACTTATCTCACTTTTGAAAACTTGCTTTGTGTGTGTGATTTGTTTGAAAATATTTTAAAATTTACAATGTAAGACTGACTGTGTAATGATTCTTGTATCAATCCTGAAGGATGTATACAAAGTGTCATTTTTGAAATATTTGTTTGAAAGTTTAGTGTGAAAAAAAGTTTTGAGAAAAGTTGTGAGCAAGCAATTAAGAGTTTTTTACCCACTAAAGTCTTTCTTATTCTTTTCCGTCTCCTTTAGAGATAGTACTCTTCATGCCATTAGTTGGTAGGTAGCCCTAAATATTGGATGTGAAGGGACAAGCGTAGGGTCATCGAAGGTAACAAGTAAGGATACTTTAGCAATTATATCGAAGGGACTATCATCATTTTGTAGGTAACTCGAAGGGACTAGATCATTTTGTAGGAAGCTCGAAGGGTCATCGAGGGATTATGATATTTTGTATCGTAGGGACTATGATGATTTGATCGAGGGTCTTTTGCGAAAGTATCCCCATTTTCGAGGGACATGACCAATATTTCGTAAGGTAACAAGAGAGGTTACCCTAAAAGTACAAGTGTGAAGAGTGTTTGTTTTCAGTTATTTTATCTTGAGAATTAGGGTTTTCTAGATTCAATTATTAGTTTTTCCATATAAACCCTAGTTACTAGCAGTTAAATATGTATAAAAAATAAAATGTGGAATGTAAAGTGTGGAAAATTAAACCTAAGCTATTATATCATGTGAGAAGTTACATAATAGGAAAAAATGTGAAAAGTAAATATATGCTATTACAATAGGGAGTGTGTCCTATACATTTTATCTATGAATATTAAATAGCAAGAAGAAAAATAGAAACAGAATTTTAAAATTGTTTTATGATTTGTATAAAATAAGTTGAGTGATAATAATTAGTAATCAAACCTAAATTCTAGTTGATTTTAATGTTTAAAAAAAGAGTTGATTAATTAATTAATTAAATAAATAAAGAAAATTATATATTATTTAAAAAACCTAATCCTAATTTATTAGTATTAAGGAAAAAATTTAGGTTAGTTTAATGATTGATTAATTAAAAAAAATAGGGTTAGAAAAAGAAAATGAAAGGAAATTAGGTTAGAAAAAAATAGGAAAAAAGGATTTGCGTGGGGTGGGTGTTGAACCCACGCCCCCTGGATTTCACGCTGTACTGCTTGCCACTAGGTCAAGCGTCTGTTGGTGTCTGAAGATAGGAGTTGAATATTATATGTGAAACCTGCGTTAGTTGGAAAATAACAAAAAAAGATTGTAAAACACTGGGGTCGAACCCACGCCCTTCATGTTACACGCCTTTGCCTTAACCAACCACGTTGTGCTTCCATTTGATTATACAAAATAAATCAATAAATATAATATGAACAAGTGGACCAGAGAGGCGCAGGAGCCCTAGCTCCGGTCGTCTTCTCCGGTGGAGCTATTTTTCAACCTCAAAAATTAAAGCGTGTTAGAGATCAAGAAGGATCCTATCCCCCTAAATCAACCCTTGTGAATCCAATGGTGGAATTATTTTTGGATAATTCGACCTATACAAGGAGATACGATGAAAATAATACAAATCATTTCAATAATGGCGATGGACCATTATGGCATCATGGGCCTCATACAAGGGATCAAACCTGCACTTTTTTTGTCTCAGGAACATATTGACAACATTAGTTTAAATCAAAGAATCGTAAAAATAAAAATACGAGTTTCATAAAAATATGTAACCGGCGATGCATCATATGCATGTTAGGTATCTTTGATCATTGAGAATGATCAAAACTTACCCTATGTTACCTCAGAATTTGATTTGAATGGTTGGCTGGCCTTGAGGATGGCTGAATGATGGATTTTGAATTCTATTTTTTCTTGCAAATTTCGAATTCAAACCCTTGTTTCTTGAGAAATTTTTCCTGTCCTTTTTGTCTGAATATGTAGGGTATTTATAATGGAAAAGATTAGGTTAAGAGATGGGCTTGGACATCATGTGAAACATATCTTTGATTTTGTTTGAAAATAGATTGAAATCATACAAAAACATGGGGATTTGATTCAAGAATAGGTCTACACGGTTTGAAGCATGACCCTGGGTCTCCAAAATATTCAGATCTCAAGCCTTTTGTGCCTTATGCATTTAATATTTATTTGATTTAATTTTAAATGAATAAAAATCAAAATAAATGAAATAAAAATTTAAATGATGCATGAATGAAATTAGAGGTCCTTTATGAGGTCAAGAACACGTTTGGACTTTAAAAGATAGGCCCATTGGTCCAAAAATTCAAATTTGCTCACATTGATCTTCATGCATTTTCTCAAAATTGTCCAACTTGCACAAATCATATCTCACTCAATTTTTATCATATGAAGGTGATCTTGGACTTTTTGGAAACCTCGAGATGTCCCCTACAGTCTTCATGTGGGTCATTTTTTCATTTAAAGATTTAGCTTGATGTAAATTGCTTTGACAAATAGTGTCTTTTTGTTGACTTTTAAAATGACCTGTAATATTTTGGCCCATATCTCTCAAATGAAGCATTTTTGGCCTTGAGCTTAGAGAAACAAAAATGTAGAGAATTTCATTTCCTTCATAATGATATTTGGTTGAGAAATTTTCTGATGAAGTATGTGAAAGTTATGATTGGTCAAAGTTCAGTTGACTTCTCCTTAAGAAAACCCTAATTTAGTAACTTTTGACTTTTGATGAATCTTAAGTTATTTTGATGAAACATGATCAAAACTTGATCAAATGATGATTGTGACTTGAAAATGTTGATGTTGACCAAAAATCATATCCTTGAGTATGGCTGAGAATGTGGCTTAAGTATGGCTAAGAATGTTGACCAAAAATCATATCCTTGAGTATGGCTGAGAATGTTGATCAAATGATGAATGTGGCTTGGAATTTGGCATGAGGATTATTTGAGACATATGAGAAACCATGAAATCCACTTGAGGCATTAACAATCCAATTTTCCTTGATAGAAGCAAAACCCTAGTTGTAGGTCAACTTCTTAGGAGGAGGGTTTGTCTGATCAATCCTTGAGTAGTCTTGAGCAATTGAGAACCCTAGGAGCATGGAGAGACCTATTGAAATAATTTGTCTTGAATATTGGGAGGGAAAATTTTGGGGTACAACGGCTTCCCCTGTTCAATCTTCTTAAACTTTAAGATTTAGATTGGCATGCTCATCATTCATGATCTGAAGCTGGAAGAGGATTGAACACTTAAGTGGCTAGAAATTTGCACTCACATGTGCATGAAGTAACACTGTTGGTTGATTGTATTGCTTGAATGGGCTTATAGATTCCATTCAGAGAGGTGATAGAGTGTCTCCAAAGATGGGCTTATAGATGCCATCCAAAGTGTCTATTGATAGGAGTATCAGAATGAGTCTATGTTCGACTGTATTTGAGAAGTATACTAGCATGAGTCTGTGTCTGACTGTATCTAACAGTTATGCTGGGGATTGTCAGAATGAATCTTATGTATTGATTGTATCTGAATGATGTTCTAGAATGAGTCTATGTCTTGACTGTATCTATAAGAGGATCAAAATGAGTCTTTGCCCGATTGTATCTAAGATACATATTAGAATGAGTCTACGCCTGACTGTATCTAAAGAATGCTTTCCAAAATGAATCTATCCGATTCTATCTAAGGTAAATGCTTTTCAGAATGAATCTATGAAGGAAATGCTTTTTAGAAAGATGCTCTGAAGGAACTACTCGTTAGATTTAGTCTCTGAGGGAAATGCTCGTCAGAATAAATCTCTGAAGGAGGTGCTTTTCAGAATAAATATCTTAAGGAGGTTCTTTTTAGAATAAATCTCTGAAAGAAATGCTCGTCAGAACCAGTCTATGAAGGAAATGCTCTTCAGATTTAGTTTCTGAGGGGAATGCTCGTCAGATTTAGTCTTTGAGGGGAATGCTTTTCAGAAGGAATCTCTAAAGGACGTTTTTTTCAAAATATTTCTCTGAAGGAAATGCTCGTCAGATTTAGTCTCTGGGGGGAATGATTGTCAGATTTAGTCTGAGGGGAATGCTTTTCAGAATGAATCTCTGAAGGAAATCATCTGATCATGTAGATAGTTGCCCCGTCCTGTTTCGAGGATTGCTCTACAACTTGTCTATAGATGGATGGTAATATTCATCTGTTCGGGAACTTAACCCAAAAATAAAAATTTAGTTTTATGCAATGTCATGATGCATGAAATGCATTGCGTAATGATGCTCTCAAAATAAATGAGAATACTATATGCATCTCGTATGAATATTCTATGATATTATGTAAATGATGTATGGGTGCAATATGTCTCTTGAACGTATCAGTAGCTTCGTATAACATCTTTGGCTGGGGAAAATAAAGCCCTGACTATTGTTGGGGATGAAGACAATAATTTCTCAATTTTTGTTCAGAACGTCTTTGTTGGGGATTCCCACTTTCTGTTTGAGGACACTCCGTTGGGGACGTCCGACTTCTTCTTGGGGATATAAGAATTCCAAGAAAATTGGTTATTCATTACTCTTTTGAGGGATTTGATTCTTATGTACCCTGACTGGGGACAAAAGAGATGGATAGTCCTATGATGTGCTGTCTGACCAAGTTTCTGATATAGATGTTAACTCTTATGAGAGGGATAAAGTTAAATGATATCAGGCGGGGGAAGAGAATCCTGCAATATCGAAGAAATAAACTCCATTAGGGAATTCAACCCTGTAGACTGTGTTGAGGAAATAATCTCTAATGGGGGTCGAGATTTCATAGGCTACGCTGAGGAAGTTTCCACCGCATGCTGGGGAAATGATAAAACTTCCTTATCCGCTAGGGGGCCTGTGATCGGTGGATCTGGAACTGACTGTTTAACGCTGGTTCGCGAAATGTCACGGAATTAAGAGTCGCCACCGTCTTTTATTTTCTCCAAATGGAAAGGACAAAAGCACAGAAAAATTCCTTATAGAGATTGCTCTTGGTTCGGGAGGTAGATTATAGAAAGGGAAGGTGTTAGCACCCTTTCTATCCATGGTTATCCATGGGCTCTTAGATACTTTCTCATTTGTGTTTTCAAAATGTTTGTTTGCTTTTCAACTGTGGGTTTTAAAAAAGTTTCTTTGAAAATTTCAGTTCGACTCTTGTATCAGTCCTCAAGAGTGTTTGAAAAGTTGCTTTTGAAAGCTTTTTGAAAGGTGTCGGTGTGAAAAGAAGTTTTTGATTTGTTGTGAATTTAGAGCAAGTACCTACGAGATATCTACCTACCCTAAGGAATTCGTCTGTGTAAATGTCCTTAAAGTAGTGCCATCCCACCATTGAGAGGTAGGTAGCACCACCATTGGAGGTGTTCGGGTCAATTCGAGGATTCGGGACATGGTGGTCACCAGAGCAATGGGAAGACACCTTAGAAGCTACCCTCATGCCATGTTCATGGACATGAGGACTTACTAAAACGTCCTCTACTCGACGACCACCTTTCGAGGGGCAAGGCAACAATGAGGCGTACCCTAGGGGTGGTGTGTGATTTGTGTGTCATGTTCATTTATGTTTATCTTGTTCATGCATTGGTGATCTACGCGTTACTTTTATTTTGGCATTCATTCTTTCATGCAAATTATTAACAGTTAAAAAGATGCGGAATTAAAAGTCCTACGCTATTACAAAGGCGCGGGTCTACATCGCCAAATTAATCCAAGACCCGATTTGAAAATATAATAAAATGCGGAAAGATAAATGTCTAATTAATCTATTACATGGCTTTGGGATAATTACATGAAATTTATAAAAAGGAAATAAAATAAGCGCGCGAAATAGAATTATG
This sequence comes from Vicia faba, assembly GCA_948472305.1. Lineage (NCBI taxonomy): Eukaryota > Viridiplantae > Streptophyta > Magnoliopsida > Fabales > Fabaceae > Vicia > Vicia faba. The sequence goes on along the minus strand of OX451739.1, from coordinate 453,071,230 downwards.
ATCGAATGCGAGGGCGTTGGACCCTTTTAAAGAAATTAAATTACAATTAATAAATTAATTAAGTTAAATAAAAGAAAGAAATTGTTTTTTTTGGAGTTTTTTGTATTTATGGATTTTAGTAAGAAAATTAAATTGGAATTAAAAAGAAAAGTTAATTAACCCTAATTCTAAACTATTTTTAATTTATTAAAAAAAATATTTAAATTTGACCTAATTTTAATTAATTATTTACATGGCAATTTATTTACAAAAATAAATAATTAATTATTAAATATGGTGAAAAGAAAAGAAAAAGGATAAAAGTATTTAAAACCCTAATTCTACATTTTTTAGTTTATTAAGAAAAATATTAGAATTAAACCTAGAATTAAAAAAAAAAACTAAATTAATTAATAAAGTTTATTTACAAAAAAACATTTAAATAAAATATATTTATATTTTTTGTCTTTCTGTTTTTTTGTTATTTTTATATTAAAGAAAAATTAATTTAAAGAATTAAACTAAAACTAAATAAAACAAATAAAATAGAAAAAATAAAGAGAATGAAAAAGCAAACCAATGTGGGGTGTTGACCCCAATTTGGAGGTCATGTTGTGAGCAATTAGGCCCAATTATTGGAGGCCTGGTTGACTTTTCTGGGATACGTGTGGCTCCTTTGACCAATGCATATGGTGTTCTTCAGATCATGGCCATTGGATTGAGATCAATGGGCGCGTGGCAAACACAGACATGAAGACGCATGGTAGGCCCTGGGGTTGGAACTGCATGGAATCACATTAAAACAAAATATATTGAGAAAGGGAGGGGACCTGGGAATCGAACCCAGGTCCCAATGCTTACCAATCCATATGCCTGCCAACTGAGCTGCTTAGCGTGTTTGTCATTATAGTGGAAAAGAAATAATATGTAAAACAATAATGTCCACTATGCTGGAACACTCAAAAACGCGCCAACGTTTAAATGGACCACTCAGGTAAAGCCACGTCCATCTTCTTCCTCGCTTCCTTGCTTTTTGCCTGAAAAAAAATATCAAATAGCGGGGGTTTTGAACCCCCACTAACTACAGTATAAGAAAATAGCGATTAGGCCACCGTTTATCATAAATTGATCGCGAGGTATGTAATGGATTCGTATGAAGGTCGTGAGTTCAGTGGTCCAGGTCTTGTTGGCCAATTTTTCCTGAAGAGGAAAGCCCTAATTTGTGACCTCTGAAAACCTAGAAGGCTCCAATGGTGGATTCCCCTATAAGGCACGAAAACTCAATTGAATGGCATGGTTAGCTTCAGAATGATTCAATTAGTATAAATCAACAGAAAAAATGCAATGAGGATGCGTATAAATTGAAACACGAATAGGAACAAAATTGGAAACAGAACCACTTGATTCTACCATTTCTTAATGTTAGAGGTTATGATTTTGATTCAGGAAGCTCCATTGATATCTCAGGAAGGTAATGGAATGGTCCTCTTGCCCTAAAACGAACTCTAAGTGCGTTTTCAGTGTTGAGCTTTTTGACAAAAAATGCAAAATTTTTATGAGACTTGAGGCGCAGCTTCCAGGTTCTTGTGACTAGGTTTGCATTTGTATATGTATATGGAATGTTTTAGGTCAACAAAACAAGTCCAATATCCATGGAATCAATGCCTTTGATTTTTATGATTTTGCATAATCTTTTCAAATCTTTTTATCATGAAACCTAGCCAATTTTCATGGAATCTTTCTCCTTTGGGCATGCACGAACTCCTTAGGTTTTATTAGACCTATTAGCTGCATAAAAAGATTTAGAATACATGCTTTTGTATTTTTTTCATATTTTATTTAATTAAATGAATTAATGGTGATTAAAAATTCAAATAATAATAAAAAATGATGAAATAACTCTCTTTTGGGCCAAATGGTCGTGCATAGCCTTTGGATGATGATTCTTGGAAGAGAATGTGGCCCATTAGCAATTTTGAGGCATTTGAAGCAAAGTTGACTTTTCAAAATTCCCAAAAATTTCCCAACTTCCACAAGGCATATCTTGCTCAATTTTTAAGCTTTGATCATGTTCTTGGACATTTTGGAAAGGTATTGAAGTCCTCTAACCAATGCCTTTGGTACCATATCATTTTTATTTACCAATCTCAAGTTATGGTCTTTGACTTAAAGTCCCTTTTTGTTGACTTTTGAAAATGACCTATAATGTTGAAATTGATAACTTTTTGTGAGAGCATTTATTGGACTTTAAGTGTGAAGAGGAGTTGTAGTAAATGTCTTTCTCTTCAAAATGAGCTTTGGATGGAATTTTTCTGATAAACCATGTGGAAGTTATGCCTTGGTCAAGTTACAATTGACTTTTTTAACTGTCCAAATATGGAAACTTTTGCATCTTGAGACTTTTTGAGCCTTGCCTTGAGAATCATGATCAAGAATTGATCCAATGATGGTTGTGGCTTCAAAATAAGATGTTGACCAAAAATTTGAACTTTTGACTGTCAAATGACCATTTTGCCCCTACAGTTGACTGCTGAGCAATTAGGGCATTTGACTGTGCAATTTTGTGCTGTAAGTCTTGAAACTTGGTATGAGGATGCTTGACCATGTTTATAGGCATGTGGGACTTGATTTGACCCTTGGAAACTTCAATTTCTTTGCCAGAACCAAAACCCTAGTTTTTGACTGTTAGGAGGCCCTTGAACTATGCAACCCTTGGGGGGATTTTGAAGCATGTTCTTTTGCAATTCTTGAAGAATATGGGAGGGCAAATTTTGGGGTACAACAGTTGCCCCTGTTCAATCTTCTTATACCTGAGGATGCAGATTGGCTGACGTGCCTTTCGTAATCCGAAGGTGGAAGATGATTGAACACTAGAGTGCCCAGAAATTTGCGCTCACATAGTAGTGTGATGGTGGGAATGGGCTTATAGATGCCATTTGGAGATTGATGGATAGGATTATGGGCTTATAGATGCCATGCTAAGAGATGATGGAAGGTGGATGGGCTTATAGATGCCATATGGGTGTTGATCGCATAAGAGATTCCTTAGCGAGAACTTGCGTACCTGAAAAGAAAATGATTACCTGGCCTGTTACATGAGCTGGTCTTCAAACTCTTTGTGTAGATGCATTCTGTCTGGCTACAGGAGTTGAATCTGGAGCTTCAAATGGTGATGAACGAATCAGGGATGGTTACTACCTCAACGGGAGGGTGAGAGAACCTTGGACGATTACTACCTCAATAGGAACGCTGAGAGAACCTTGGACGATTACTACCTCAACAGGAACGCTGAGAGAATCTTGGGGCGATTACTACCTCCACAGTAACGGGGAGAGAACCATAGGCGACTTCAACCTCAACAGTAACGCTGAGAGAATCTTGGGCGACTTCAACCTCAAAAGTAACGCTGAGAGAATCTTGGATGTCTTCTACTGGGATAAGAATCAGGGAGATCTTAGGGTCGATCTGGCTGAACCAGAGAAGGCCTTTGACTGGATAAGAAACAGGAAAATCTTAGGGTCGATTTAACTGAACCGGACAAGGTCTTGAAATCTTCAACTGGATAAGAAACAGGGAGATCTTAGGGTCGATCTGACTGAACCAGAGAAGGCCTTTGACTGGATAAGAATCAGGAAAATCTTAGGGTCGATTTAACTGAACCAGACAAGGTCTTGAAATCTTCAACTGGATAAGAAACAGGGAGATCTTAGGGTCGATCTGACTGAACCAGAGAAGGCCTTTGACTGGATAAGAAACAGGAAAATCTTAGGGTCGATTTAACTGAACCGGACAAGGTCTTGGAATCTTCAACTGGATAAGAAACAGGGAGATCTTAGGGTCGATCTGACTGAACCAGAGAAGGCCTTTGACTGGATAAGAATCAGGAAAATCTTAGGGTCAATTTAACTGAACCGGACAAGGTCTTGAAATGTAGCTGAGAACTCAACTGGATCTTTCCTGAAAGGTAAAGGTCAGTCATATGCAAGGCATGATATGAATCAAGCGATGATGTTCTCAACATAAATGAGATTTGTAAGATATGATGCGTATATGCATGCTGTAATGTATGAAAATGTGATGTTTATGAATGTATCTTTTCGTCTTAGGAAAATAAATCCTTGACGGGTGCCGGGAAGTCACATCTTGGGCTGATGTTGAAGAATAGATTTTTGCTTCCGCTGGGGATGATAGTTGCAAGAATACCGGTAGGAGAAGATAACTCCGTTGGGGAATAAACTTGGCGGATGGATTACTCTTGCGGGGAGAAAATTACTCTAGCGATCTTGCTGGAGAACAATACTTTGTGGGGGGAGAGGTACTTGTTGGGATGTTGATGATAACTTCGCTGGGGATACCATTGTTGTGTTGGAAGTGTTAATAGGCTTTGCTGGGGATAAGAAGACTTCGCCGTGGACGATCTTTCCGTGGCTTTTGGCTGAGGATAAACCAGTTATATCCTGGTAGGGAAATAACCTTTGAATAAAGCCGGGAGACGCGTTCATGCTCTGCGGGGGAGAAGCTTCCAGAATCTACTGGGGATGATCTTCCTGCTGGGGAGATGGATTCAAACTTTCCTGGGGAAGCTGGATTGGACTCTCTTGGGGAAGTTTTGAACTGTATCGGGGAAGTGACTCCAATGAATGTTTGATATACCGCCGGGGAACAATCTTTAGGTCAAGACTGCCGGGGATGCTTGTTAAGAATATCCGTATATTGTGCTGGGGAATGTTGAGATCTGCTGGAGGATACCCAACTTCCTTAAGGCTGATTGTAACTTTGCTTGGGGAGAGTGTATTGACTTGCTGACGCACTCTCTGGGGAATTAAGATATCTTGGTCATGTTTTTCAGCCGAACTCACCTTGGTACCTTGGTGGATGGAACAATTAGATCGTTTGGACAACTCATTATTGCCCCTGTTTCTAATGTTACCTATAATTAATCCTTTGTTTCGTATGCAAATATTCATGAGTTAGCAAATTATTGTCAATGCATATATCACAAATTGAACCTTGGACGTTCTTCGCAAAACAAAACAGAAAAAGGAAAAAACAAAAGGCAGTTTGTAGCTGAAAAGTGAATTTGTATTGATTTTGAGTTTGCCTGTAAATAGGCGTTTATGTACAAGAGGCTGACGTCCTAGTAAGAGAACGCCGCCAAACAAAAGAGTTTATACAAATTTGTACAAAAGAAAATAAAGCAGCTGTGTGAAATGAATGATCCATTGGGTTTCAACTCTGCTATTGCCTTTACATCTCCGAGCGTCTCATCACTTGATGACCTTAGTTGAAGATGAAGCTGACTGATCGATGCCGTCTGAACTTGATGTTGATACCGGATTCTGGATGCAAGGTGATCCAATGAGACATAATATTACGCTTTATCCCTAACTTTTTCCTGGACCGCCCTTTCGGGTTTTCAGTCCACCGGGATACCCATTTTTGCCCAAGCCGCCTTTTTAGGTTTTCGACTTGCCGGGTGTACAGATTTTTTCATTTCATCCCTTCATTTTGCCCGAACCCTTTTGGTTCGCCGGGAAGCCCTAATTTTTGCCTAGGTATGTCAACCTAGCGGGTCTTTTTTTCATGCGTAGTATCTTTTTACTATGTCTGCATTGGCGGGGTGAGGAAGGTCGTCACCATCCATGTTGGTTAGAATCATGGCTCCCCCTGAGAACACATGTTTAACCACAAATGGCCCTTCGTACGTAGGGGTCCATTTTCCCCTTGGATCACTCTGAGGAAGGATGATTCACTTGATTACCAGATCCCCAACTTGATATTCTTGTGGTCTGACCTTTTTGTTAAATGCCCTGATCATTCGTTTTTGGTACGTCTGACCATGACAAATAGCAGCGAGTCTCTTTTCGTCGATAAGGTTTAATTGATCAAGTCATGTCTGGATCCAATCATCTTCGTTCAGATCTGCATCCTTCATTATCCGGAGAGAGGGTATTTGTACTTCGATCGGTAAGACTGCCTCTATACCGTAGACTAAAGAGAAAGGAGTTGCCCCGGTTGACGTCCTGGATGAGGTACGATACCCATGTAGAGCGAACGGTAACATCTCATGCCAATCTTTATAAGTCACTGTCATCTTCTGCACGATTTTCTTAATGTTCTTATTTGCTGCTTCTACAGCCCCATTCATCTTCGGTCTGTAAGGCGAAGAGTTGTGGTGCTGTATCTTAAACTGCTCGCAGAGCTCAGTGATCATCTTATTATTAAGATTGGTACCGTTGTCTGTAATGATCCTCTCTGGGACACCGTATCGACAAATCAGATTATGCCGAATGAACCGTGCCACCACGTTCTTGGTTACTGTGGCGTAGGAAGCTGCTTCGACCCACTTCGTGAAGTAATCAATCGCTACCAGGATGAAGCGATGCCCATTGGATGCCGTAGGTTTAATCTCGCCGATCATATCTATGCCCCACATTGCAAACGGCCAAGGCGCAATTAGAACATTTAGAGGAACTGGTGGAACGTGCACCTTGTCTGCATATATCTGGCATTTATGGCATGTCCGAGAATGTTGGTAGCAGTCAGCTTCCATTGTGGACTAGAAATACCCTGCCCGAAGGATTTTCTTTGCCATAGTGTGTCCACTGGAATGTGTTCCGAAGGTCCCTTCATGTAGCTCTTCCATAATCCTTTCTGCTTCTGTCTTGTCCACACAACGTAGTAGGGTCGAATCATGGTTTCGCTTGTACAGAATGTCGTTGCTAAGGAAGAACTTTGCTGCGAACCTTCTCAGAAACTTCTTATCGTTGACAGACGCACCTTCAGGGTATTCCTGAGCTTCCAAATATCTCTTCACCTCATGGTACCAAGGCTTCTCAGTCACCAATTCAGTCTCAAGATCACAACAGTATGCCGGTTCGTCCAGTTTCCAGATAGTGACCTGGGGAGCCTCATTGTCCCATTTGACTTTGAACATGGAAGACATCGTAGCTAACGTGTCCGCTAACTGATTCTCCTCTCTCGGAAAGTGTTCAAAGGTTATCTCTGTGAAGTGGGGGATCAATGTCAACATACATTCTCTGTAAGGAATAAGGTTCGGATGTTTCGTATCCCACTCCCCTTTGATCTGATTGATCACGAGAGCGGAATCTCCGAAGACACTCAGAAACTTGATCCTTAAGTCAATCGCAGCTTGGAGACCCATGATGCATGCCTCATACTCCGCCATGTTGTTGGTGCAGTTGAAACATAGCCGGGCAGTAAGTGGAGTATGAGTGCCTTGAGGGGATATGATCACAGCGCCGATACCGTTACCCAAAGTGTTGGAGGCTCCGTCAAAGTGCATAGACCATCGGGATCCTTCCTCAGGTCCTTCATTCAGTCCAGGTACTTCACAATCAGTCACTATCATGATGCTCTCGTCTGGAAACTCGAAGTTCATTGACTGATAGTCGTCTACTGCCTGATGTGCCAAGTGGTCTGCCAATACACTTCCTTTGATGGCTTTCTGAGTTGTATACTGGATGTCGTATTCCGTCAAGATCATTTGCCATCTTGTATTCTCCCAGACAGAGCAGGCTTTTCAAATATGTACTTTATAGGATCCATCTTTGAGATCAACAAGGTAGTGTGAGTCAGCATATACTGTCTCATCCGGCGAGCAGCCCATACCAAAGCGCAACAAGTTTTCTCAAGCAGTGAGTATCGGGTCTCACAGTCGGTAAACTTTTTTCTAAGGTAATAAATGGAATGCTCTTTTCGGCCAGACTCGTCATGCTGCCCCAGCACACACCCCATTGAGTTATCGAGTATTGTCAGGTATAATATCAGAGGTCTCCCCTCAACCGGTGGCATAAGGATGGGTGGTTCTTGGAGATACTCTCTGATTTTGTCAAAAGCGGCCTGACATTCATCATTCCAACGTACTACCTGATCTTTCTTCAGCAGCTTGAAGATTGGCTCACAGGTAGCAGTTAGGTGTGAGATGAACCGAGCAATGTAATTCAGGCGTCCTAGAAAGCCTCTGACCTCTTTCTCTGTCTTAGGAACTGGCATCTCTTGAATGGCTTTAACCTTGGCAGGGTCCACTTGAATACCCTTATCACTTACAACGAAGCCTAGCAACTTTCCAGATCTAACCCCGAAGGTGCACTTGTTCGGGTTCAACCTCAGCTTGTACAACTTCAGTCGGTCAAACAATTTCTGCAGATGATCTAGGTGTTCCTCCTCAATCTGGGACCTTGCGATCATGTCGTCAACATACACTTCTATCTCATGATGGATCATGTCATGAAATAAAGCAACCATGGCACGTTGGTAGGTTACCCCAGCATTTTTCAACCCGAATGGCATGACCTTGTAGCAGAAGGTGCCCCACTGAGTAACAAATGTAGTTTTTTCCATGTCTTCAGGTGCCATCTTGATCTGATTGTAACCTGAAAAACCATCCATGAAAGAGAACACCTTATGCTGAGCAGTATTGTCAACCAGGACATCAATGTGAGGTAGAGGGAAGTCATCCTTGGGGCTGGCCCTGTTCAGATCCCTGTAATCAACACACATTCTGACCTTACCGTCTTTCTTAGGTACCGACACCACATTAGCAACCCACTGAGGGTAAGAAGTCACTGCAAGAAGCCTGGCGTCAAACTGTTTCATAACCTCGGCTTTGATCTTCTCAGACATCTCTAGACGCATACGGCGAACCTTTTGCTTGACCGGAGGGCAGTCTTCCTTGGTAGGCAAATGATGGACCACAATGTCAGTATCCAACCCGGGCATGTCTTCGTAGGACCAGGAAAAGATCTCCACATAGTCATGTAGCATCTGAGTCAACCGTTGCTTCACGCTGAGCTCTAGGTTGACACCAATCTTAACTTCCTTCCTGTCCGTATCAGTACCCAGATTTATTGTTTCCACTGGCTCTTCGTGTGGTTGAATTGCCCTCTCTTCCTGAAGTAACAGTCTTGCAAGCTCGCCAGGCACTTCGCAATCATCTTCACCTTCGTCTTCGGCTAAGTTGATCGGATTTTCGAAGTCATAACTGGCAGTAGCAGAGTCGTTACCAGTGAGATCCAGAGTGGATTGAAACCTGTATGAGTGAGTGTGTGTAAATACAGCTGTTTTGCAATATATAAAGGAAGGAAAGAAGGAAAAGGAGCATAATATTTGAAATGCGAGAAAACGTCCAAGGTCTTTATTCATGATATATGAAATGACAATTAATATACCCTCACAAATGAAGCCACGGTGCCCCGGGTAAGACACCGGGCTATAGAGTTTCAAATCATTGTTTATTACAAATAACAAAACAAAGGAGTTTATTACTGCGTAACAAAACAGGAGTATGATCCTTAGCAGTCCAATTGGTCAATCCACCATCAGTCATCGGGTAGATCCAGCTTTCAAACTCTGACTCTTCCACTTCATCTTCGTCCCCAACAGCATTCACTCCTGGATTGGTAATGAGCACAGGAGGTCTTCTGATCTTTGCCTTGCGCATAGCCTTTTGACCCTCTGCAGTAAAACCCAGTCCAAACTTGTCAGTTTTAGGTGTAAAATTAGAGAGCCTGCCCCAGTTAGCACATTCACCTTTCTTGATCACAGCCCGGGCATCCTTCAAGGAAGCCATCTTCAAAGGAACATCCTCTTCAACCACTGTTTCCGCTGCTACCAATGTTGGAGGTACCTCTTCGAAATGCTGAAAGGGGGTTTCAATAAACTCCCCGTCCATCTCAATATACCTGAAGGAATTCAAATGGCTCACCATATACTCCTCTCCCTGCACAGTGACAATCTTCCCTCTGACGGGGTACTTGAGTTTCTGGTGTAGGGTAGAGGTCACTGCCCCAGCTTTGTGGATCCAAGGTCGACCCAGTAGACAAGAATACGATGGACGGATATCCATCACATAGAAAGTAGAGTCGAATACTTGAGAACCCACCCGGATAGGAATGTCTACCTCTCCATGAACCATCCTCTTAGAACTGTCAAAGGCTCTGACGATGATATTGCTAGGTTTCAGCTCCAAGCCTTCACAATCCAAACGGTCTAAGGCCTTCTTGGGTAGCACATTTAGGGAAGAGCCAGTGTCTACCAACACGTGTGCAAGAGTAGTGCCCCTGCATTCAATAGAGACATGCAGGGCGTCATTGTGGTCCTTTCCCTTAGTAGTAAGGTCAGCATCCGAGAAACCCAAACCATTGTCTGCTGTTAGATTGGCTACACAATCAGTAAACTGGACTACAGATGTCTCCTGTGGCACATGGGCCGTCTTGAGAAATGAAATCAAGGCCTTAGCATGGGCCTCTGAGCACAGCAGCAAGGAGAGCATTGAGATCTTGGAGGGTGTATGCCCCAGCTGCTCGACAACATTAAAGTCACTCTTCTTGATTATTTTCAGAATTTCCTCCATCTCTTGTTGGGAGGCCTCAGCATTCACAGATTTTGGCGCCTCCATCCGGGCAGGCTCATCTTCAATCCCTTTGCTCCGAGCATTAGACGACTCGGCGGTAGGGGAAACAACTTGATCAGAAATGGGAACAGGTGTACTTGCAGGTGTTATAGTGAGGGGTCTTCGAATAGCTGGTGGCGCAATGTCAGGCGAGAAGAGCCTGCCAATGCGGGTTACTTTGGCTGGACCAGTGATGTTGCTGACGCTGGTACCAGTGTTGAAATCTTGTTTTATCCCATGTACATACACGTCTGCCCTATAGTGCCAGGGGACAGCCTTATTAGATTCATAGGGGAGAGGCCCCGGAACAGTAATAACAACGGGTGCGACAATCATGATTCTAACCGACTTCCTCGAGAGAGCCTTGATCGGATTATTAAAGATTGTAACAACAGAAACTTCTTCTACCGGAACAAACTGAACAGCAGTCTTCTTGAACAGAATCTCCTTGCTGTCCATCAGGCTTTGGATGCCCGACTTCAGCAAAGGACAACCAGAAAGGGAAACAGCACAGAAAAGGCAACCTTCACTATAACCCGGAAATAAACTGGCCAACAGTAGGTTCCTCTTAACAGTCATCAAGGGAGTAGCTACATCATTCACAGAAACGGCATACACATCTTCATCAACGACATTTACTCCATGCTGGGGCATAGGAGCAGTCACCACATTTGGCCTCTCAGGCGCTTCAAATTGTATCTCTTTTGCGTCAATAAGGTCTTGCACCTTCTTTTTTAAGGCCCAACAGTCATCAGTGGAATGCCCCGGGCTATCGGAGTGATAAGCACAGCGGGCATTTGGATTGTACTTGGGAGAAGCCGTATTCACAACCTTCGGGGCCTCTCTAACAGTCACCAAATTGGTGGATAGTAACTGCGGCAATATTTGCGACAAGGTCATACTCAGCCGGGTAAACTCTCTTCTGCGTCTTTCACCTCTTTGTGGGTTGGTTTGCCGAGGAGCGGCAGCAGGCTTAGCAATCATCACCGCGTTGACAGATTGGCGGCGCTCAGGTTTCTCTTGTCTTCTAGACCCATATACAGCACTGGCCTCCTTCTTAAAGGGCTTCTTCTCTGAATTTGACGATGCACCCTTCTGAATTTTGCCGGACTTCATTCCAGCCTCTATTCTCTCTCCAGTCAGAATAAGATCAGTAAACCCTGCAGATGAGTTACCGATAAGATGATTGAAAAATGGCCCAAATAGGGTCCCCAAGAACATATCTACCAACTCCCGGTCAGTTAACGGAGGCTGCACCCTGCCAGCCAGATCCCTCCACTTCTGTGCATACTCTTTAAAACCTTCGCTTGACCCTAGAGACATACCCTGGAGTTGGGTACGTGTAGGGGCAAGGTCGGCATTATATTGATACTGCTTATAAAAAGCAGTAGCCAACTCCTCCCAATTACGAACTTTGGTCCCATCCAGCTGATAGAACCATTCGAGATGAGTCCCTGAAAGACTCTCCTGGAAGAAGTGGATCCACAAGTTCTTGTCCACTGAGTACGGTTGAATCTTTCGCACATAAGATCTGAGGTGTAGCTTAGGACAAGACGCCCCGTCATACTTGGTGAAAGATGGTGCCTTAAACTTATGAGGAATGATCACACTAGTAGACAAACCCAAGTCTCCAAAATCCAGCCCAGGCACTTGTTGGATCTCCATTACATTCAGCCTGTCTTCCAACTGCTTATACCGGTCTTCAGCCGGAGGATACTGTTCCTCATTAAAGTCAGTCTCGTTGTCAGAGACTACCAGACTAGGACCTTTTCCCCCTTGGGGACTGCTCTTTCCTATAGAAGAACCAGCCTCTTCATTCTGCAGAGTGTTGCCAAACCTTCGGCCCGAGTTGAAAAGAACAGTTCTCTTCTTCTTCTTCTTCTCCTTCTTCAGGAGTAAAGCCTTCAGCTCTTCTTGACCTTGAGCCAAACCCATGATCAGTTCCTGAAATTGTGTGTTCTGCGCCTGAAGAGCCTTGATAGACATCTCGGTTGATGATGAGTCAGGATTCATGATGCTGAAATAAACAGCGAAGAACAGTAAGCAACCTGAAAAGAAGAAAACCTGCTATGCACATGATGAATGGAATGCGTATGATTTATGTTTTCAAAGACAATCGGGAATCAACTTTGTAAACAAAAAGGAACACACTTCATTAGATTCAACTTTGAAACTTAAATTGTTCAACAGATTGCCCTTAGGCGTTACATAAAAGAGAAATACTGAAAAGGGAAATAAAACTGTAAAAGAACATCCAGAGCTCCTTATTGATCCCATGGTCTCCTCTTCTCAGTACGGATGTAGTCGTTCAGAGCTCGCTCATTCTCCAACTGTTTTGTCAGCTTCTGGATCTTCAATTCCTGCTCGTTGAACTTTTCCCGGTAAGAATCCCGTTCTTCTCGCAGTTGCGACCAAGACCTCTTTAATGTCTCATAATCAGTAGGTATCTGAGGAGGGAGGACAGTTGGAGGAACCCCATCTTTGTCAGGATACTCAAGAATGATGGGTCTGACAGCTTCGTATGGCATACCTAACTTCTGAGCACGGATGCGAACCCATTTGTAGTAGGCTTCCATAGGTAGAGAAGTCTTTGGCCCCAACTCTTGTGGGTCAGCTTTATGAACTCTGTCCCAAGCCTTAATGAACCTATGATGCAGCTCGTCACTATCCACCTGAAACTCAAAACTGACGTGAGGCACCAACATCTCATGAGGCCCTGCTCTTCTGGCTCTTCCAAACTGACGGAGTGCTAGACATAGATTGTAAGAGATTCCTTCTTGAGTACCAATCAAAGGAAAATTAGGGTATTCTCTGCAACGATCAATGACAGCTATCTCATCCAAACCTCTGAAAGTCCAAATGATGTCTTTATCAGTGAGAGACATTAACCTGTGAGCCCAACCTCTTCCTTCTTGGTTCTTCAGCACGAACTTAGGGAGGTGCGAAATAAACCACCTCACCAACAAAGGGATACAACACCACAGGGTTCCTCGTCTTCGGGCAGTACGAGCATGAAGTTGTTGCAGGATGTCACCCAGGAGAGTGGGCACAGGATTCTGAGACATAAAGATCCTTATGGCAGTGACATTGATGAAGTTGTCAGGATTAGGAAACAAGACTAGCCCATAGATTAAGAGAGCCAAGATGTCTTCATATGCCCTAAAGTCCAAGTCATTCCAGAAACTGTTAGCTTTACCAATCAGAAACTTGGCCTAGAAACCCTTAACTCCGCTTCTAGTCACCCAGTTGTCCATTACTTCTTGATGGGTCAAGGGAAGAGCTGCAGCAACCTCCTCAAGCCTGAGGGTCTTTTCCCAACCAGTGTAAGGAGTCTGATCCAAGATAGGGATGCCAAGCAAGTCAGAGAACTCTTCCAGGGTAGGGACCAGCTGGAAGTCTTGAAAGGTGAAGCACTGGTACAGAGGGTCATAGAACTGGGTCAGGACACTCATCAACTGTTGATCCCGCTTTGCAGTGACTAAACTGAGAAGAGAACCATGCCTCTGAATGAAGGAAGTGGTATTTGGAATCCTGCTAACTAACTCTTCAAGCAACTCAGGTGGGTGAACAAAGTTGAACCGGCTAGTATTCCTTCGCACAGGCATCATGATGTCCTACAAAACAGAGCAAAGGTGAAACCCTCTTGTCTTTGAAATGGTCAGTCCTTATGCAGGATGCGTGCGATGCTCATGATGTTATGATGTTATGATAAAGCACACCACAAATATTTACAAAGGCACACATGTAAGGCACACAAGTCACACAAGACAAGCCCTTAAAGTTTAGGCCAGCATGAGGTCTAGGTATTACCCTCTTTCAGTTTGTTGGTTCATACCTGTCCTATCAAAAGTAACCGGGTTCTTAGAGGATCCCAATATCATTGACTACCCTCAATCGGTCATAACTCCAGCATCGTAATCTTTTCTTGCGGCCAGAACCATCACGAGAGTTTAGCCTCAATGGGCGTAGCATACTGCTACTGTTCTAATGGCCAAGTTGTGTCATTTTAAGGTTCTAAGGTCTGTTGGTGCTTAATGACTCCTTAGAAGACCCATATTCTCCTCGTTGCAACACAAGGGATATCGGTACAGACCAAGGTGCCACACCAACGTAGCCACTGCTTCACCCATGTTGGTCTATGCCGGACAGGTCCCTCACAGCTTATGCTACCTAAACAGGGTATCCCCAGATCCGGGTTAGGATCTATGTAACTCCCATGCAACCCACAATTTAAAGCAATCAAGTCAATACAATTGAAAACACAGTTATGAACTATCCTAAGGTACACCTCACTTTATAAGTCTCTCCAGCAGAGTCGCCAGTTCTGTGATCGGTGGATCTGGAACTGACTGTTTAACGCTGGTTCGCGAAATGTCGCGGAAGCAAGAGTCGCCACCGTCTTTTATTTTCTCCAAATGGAAAGGACAAAAGCACAGAAAAATTCCTTATAGAGATTGCTCTTGGTTCGGGAGGTAGATTATAGAAAGGGAAGGTGTTAGCACCCTTTCTATCCATGGTTATCCATGGGCTCTTAGATACTTGCTCATTTGTATTTTCAAAATGTTTGTTTGCTTTTCAACTGTGGGTTTTAAAAAAGTTTCTTTGAAAATTTCAGTTTGACTCTTGTATCAGTCCTCAAGAGTGTTTGAAAAGTTGCTTTTGAAAGCTTTTTGAAAGGTGTCGGTGTGAAAAGAAGTTTTTGATTTGTTGTGAATTTAGAGCAAGTACCTACGAGTCATCTACCTACCCTAAGGAATTCGTCTGTGTAAATGTCCTTAAAGTAGTGCCATCCCACCATTGAGAGGTAGGTAGCACCACCATTGGAGGTGTTCGGGTCAATTCGAGGATTCGGGACATGGTGGTCACCAGAGCAATGGGAAGACACCTTAGAAGCTACCCTCATTCCATGTTCATGGACATGAGGACTTACTAAAACGTCCTCTACTCGACGACCACCTTTCGAGGGGCAAGGAAACAATGAGGCGTACCCTAGGGGTGGTGTGTGATTTGTGTGTCATGTTCATTTATGTTTATCTTGTTCATGCATTGGTGATCTACGCGTTGCTTTTAGTTTGGCATTCATTCTTTCATGCAAATTATTAACAGTTAAAAAGATGCGGAATTAAAAGTCCTACGCTATTACAAAGGCGCGAGTCTACATCGCCAAATTAATCCAAGACCCGATTTGAAAATATAATAAAATGCGGAAAGATAAATGTCTAATTAATCTATTACATGGCTTTGGGATAATTACATGAAATTTATAAAAAGGAAATAAAATAAGCGCGCGAAATAGAATTATGATCGAATGCGAGGGCGTTGGACCCTTTTAAAGAAATTAAATTACAATTAATAAATTAATTAAGTTAAATAAAAGAAAGAAATTGTTTTTTTTTGGAGTTTTTTGTATTTATGGATTTTAGTAAGAAAATTAAATTGGAATTAAAAAGAAAAGTTAATTAACCCTAATTCTAAACTATTTTTAATTTATTAAAAAAAATATTTAAATTTGACCTAATTTTAATTAATTATTTACATGGCAATTTATTTACAAAAATAAATAATTAATTATTAAATATGGTGAAAAGAAAAGAAAAAGGATAAAAGTATTTAAAACCCTAATTCTACATTTTTTAGTTTATTAAGAAAAATATTAGAATTAAACCTAGAATTAAAAAAAAACTAAACTAATTAATAAAGTTTATTTACAAAAAAACATTTAAATAAAATATATTTATATTTTTTGTCTTTCTGTTTTTTTGTTATTTTTATATTAAAGAAAAATTAATTTAAAGAATTAAACTAAAACTAAATAAAACAAATAAAATAGAAAAAATAAAGAGAATGAAAAAGCAAACCAATGGGGGGTGTTGACCCCAATTTGGAGGTCATGTTGTGAGCAATTAGGCCCAATTATTAAAGGCCTGGTTGACTTTTCTGGGATACGTGTGGCTCCTTTGACCAATACATATGGTGTTCTTCAGATCATGGCCATTGGATTGAGATCAGTGGGCGCGTGGCAAACACAGACATGAAGACGCATGGTAGGCCCTGGGGTTGGAACTGCATGGAATCACATTAAAACAAAATATATTGAGAAAGGGAGGGAACCTGGGAATCGAACCCAGGTCCCAATGCTTACCAATCCATATGCCTGCCAACTGAGCTGCTTAGCGTGTTTGTCATTATAGTGGAAAAGAAATAATATGTAAAACAATAATGTCCACTATGCTGGAACACTCAAAAACGCGCCAACGTTTAAATGGACCACTCAGGTAAAGCCACGTCCATCTTCTTCCTCGCTTCCTTGCTTTTTGCCTGAAAAAAAATATCAAATAGCGGGGGTTTTGAACCCCCACTAACTACAGTATAAGAAAATAGCGATTAGGCCACCGTTTATCATAAATTGATCGCGAGGTATGTAATGGATTCGTATGAAGGTCGTGAGTTCAGTGGTCCAGGTCTTGTTGGCCAATTTTTCCTGAAGAGGAAAGCCCTAATTTGTGACCTCTGAAAACCTAGAAGGCTCCAATGGTGGATTCCCCTATAAGGCACGAAAACTCAATTGAATGGCATGGTTAGCTTCAGAATGATTCAATTAGTATAAATCAACAGAAAAAATGCAATGAGGATGCGTATAAATTGAAACACGAATAGGAACAAAATTGGAAACAGGACCACTTGATTCTACCGTTTCTTAATGTTAGAGGTTATGATTTTGATTCAGGAAGCTCCCTTGATATCTCAGGAAGGTAATGGAATGGTCCTCTTGCCCTGAAACGAACTCTAAGTGCGTTTTCAGTGTTGAGCTTTTTGACAAAAAATGCAAATTTTTTATGAGACTTGAGGCGCAACTTCCAGGTTCTTGTGACTAGGTTTGCATTTGTATATGTATATGGAATGTTTTAGGTCAACAAAACAAGTCCAATATCCATGGAGTCAATGCCTTTGATTTTTATGATTTTGCATAATCTTTTCAAATCTTTTTATCATGAAACCTAGCCAATTTGCATGGAATCTTTCTCCTTTGGGCATGCACGAACTCCTTAGGTTTTATTAGACCTATTAGCTGCATAAAAAGATTTAGAATACATGCTTTTGTATTTTTTTCATATTTTATTTAATTAAATGAATTAATGGTGATTAAAAATTCAAATAATAATAAAAAATGATGAAATAACTCCCTTTTGGGCCAAATGGTCGTGCATAGCCTTTGGATGATGATTCTTGGAAGAGAATGTGGCCCATTAGCAATTTTGAGGCATTTGAAGCAAAGTTGACTTTTCAAAATTCCCAAAATTTCCCAACTTCCACAAGGCATATCTTGCTCAATTTTTAAGCTTTGATCATGTTCTTGGACATTTTGGAAAGGTATTGAAGTCCTCTAACCAATGCCTTTGGTCCCATGTCATTTTGATTTACAAATCTCAAGTTATGGTCTTTGACTTAAAGTCCCTTTTTGTTGACTTTTGAAAATGACCTATAATGTTGAAATTGATAACTTTTTGTGAGAGCATTTCTTGGACTTGAAGTGTGAAGAGGAGTTGTAGGAAATGTCTTTCTCTTCAAAATGAGCTTTGGATGGAATTTTTCTGATAAACCATGTGGAAGTTATGCCTTGGTCAAGTTACAATTGACTTTTTTAACTGTCCAAATATGGAAACTTTTGCATCTTGAGACTTTTTGAGCCTTGCCTTGAGAATCATGATCAAGAATTGATCCAATGATGGTTGTGGCTTCAAAATAAGATGTTGACCAAAAATTTGAACTTTTGACTGTCAAATGACCATTTTGCCCCTGCAGTTGACTGCTGAGCAATTAGGGCATTTGACTGTGCAATTTTGTGCTGTAAGTCTTGAAACTTGGTATGAGGATGCTTGAACATGTTTATAGGCATGTGGGACTTGATTGGACCCTTGGAAACTTAAATTTCTTTTCCAGAACCAAAACCCTAGTTTTTGACTGTTAGGAGGCCCTTGAACTGTGCAACCCTTGGGGAGATTTTGAAGCATATTCTTTTGCAATTCTTGAAGAATATGGGAGGTCAAATTTTGGGGGTACAACATGGCCTATTAGGGAAGATGATCATGTCGAGCTATCCATCAGGGATATAATGGTGAACCGCTGGAAGATGCCCCAATTTATGTCTGATGGCATATTAGATTTTCTGGGGAATATATCTCTGTTGGGGATGAGCTTGTGAAGATAGCTCTGTAGAGATAGTTCTGTGGAGATTTCTCTGTGGATATTTCTGGATGACTTGAACATTATCCCAACTCCTAGAGTCCTTAGTAAATGCTAATCATGTTTTTATGCATATATTTTGTTAACAGTAATCATGCTCAAATGCACATGTTCATTCAATGTAATCATTGGACGTTTTTTCAAACAAAACAGAGAAAGTAAAACAATTTTGAATTTTAAAATCTAATTGCATTTTTCTGAAAGTTTGCCTATAAGCAGTCAGTTTTATACAAAGAGACAGAAATCCTAGTAAGAGGAAATCATCGTAAGAATGAAGATAGGGTATGATCGGGAAAATAACAAGTGTACTATTTTTCCTCTTATAATAACAAGGTGTTGTACCCCAAAATTTTCCCTCTCAATTTCTCAAAGAATTCTCTCACAATATGGCCATTGATTCAAGACTGCACAAGGTTTGATCAGCTCAAGACACCTCCTCGAGCACTAATGACTCAAAATTAGGGTTTTGAGTTTGTACAAAGACAATTTGACTTTTAATGCTTCATATGACTTTCATGGATCATTATGGACTCCCAAGATTGCTCATGTCAAGTTTTAAGCCTTGGATCACATTTTTGCTCAGTCAATTGTTCAGTTGACCTAAAATCAACTATATTGGAGAAAAAGTCAATTATGGTTAATTTACAGTCAAATTTCATAATTTTTGATCAATATCAACATTTTGAACTCATATATGTCAATTGATCAAGTTTGGATCACAATTCCTCAAGAAATTTGATCAGATCACCAAAAGGGAAAAATGGTCAAAATTAGGGTTTTGACTGAAGAGGCTTAATCTTTGATTGTTAACCAAATACATGATTGGTAGTTGAAATTCAGTCAACTGATGAAAAGTCAACTGATACACTGAAAAGCCAAACTTTGACTTTTTGATCAAAATCAAGTTTCAAAAATCATATTTCATCAAGACATGTCAAAATATGAAGTTTCTTCATCAAGAAATCAAAAAGTCAAAATTCATTTTGAAAATCAAAATTTCCAAGACTTAGAAATTTTTCTAAGTGTTGGAAAATTTACTTTTTTTTCATAACTTTGTGCCAATTTTCCATCATGATACAAGATGATTCAAGGAAAACTTCCAACATCAAAGTTGTATATCTCAATGAGATCTAAAACATTTTAGAGTAAGACTTTTTCTAGAAATTCTTGGATCTCAAGTTATTAATTCATAAAGACATGTTCATGAAACTAAAAACACTTAGTGAAATTTTGCCCTAGTTAAGCATATTTTTTACCTAACTTTATGGCAACTTTTCACCTAGTTCCAAATTGAATCTTCAAAAATGTCCAACATGAAGGTTATAGAGGATGTTACAGGCTTTCAAAAATATCCAAGAACTTATTGAGATCATGCTTGAGCTAAGAGAATCGAAGAGATGAAGTTAGGGGTTCATTCTTGAATTATAGGTCATTTTGTTATGTGCAAGAACTCAAATATCATGCCCATGCTGCATAGTCTTTGCTTTGCATGCCTTAAACTTGTGTTTCACTCCATAGTTAATGGTTTACACAATTGATTGAGACATTATCCAATTGATTCAAGCATTATCCAAACCAAATTGCCATTAATGGAAGAAAGTTCATACTTTCATTTTGGAAAAGTGGCTTTAATCACAAAGTCCACTCTCCTTAAGCTTTATAGTTGTTCCTTCTGCACGCACCAAGTCTATAAACTCAGAAGAAGTATGTTTAAATTTCTCAACCACCCTACCGTGCCTTGAAACCATGTTTGTTCATGTTGCTTCAAAAACAAGTCAAAATCCACAAACATGTGATCTTGTACATCTGACTTTTCCAAGCTTCCAAAGATTTCCTCTATAAATTAAGACATCATTTGCACGATAACAGAGGATTTTACAAGCCCTAAAACTCCCTCAAACTCCCCAAAACCAGAAATTGCAACACAAGTACAACAACTTGTCATTTCTGATTTTTGAGTCCAATCTCCAAATCCCTTTGTGCGTTTCTTGGACAAACCATCCACAAAGCTTTTAATACACATATATAAGCTATCGCAACCCCTGTTTTCAAACTGTAACACCATCTTAACTAACCTCCATTTTCAAAAACAGGGCATTGCATCTTGACTTCTCCAGACCATCTAGCCATCCATAGCTTAAACTAAGCATTGCATTATCTTCCTGGAGACTTGAAGAAGCTAACCTAATCATCACAACTCCTTGAAAGTTGCTAAAACTTCCTACATGATTTCCAGTTTTGAGGTAAGTTTTCTCAACTTTGAACTCCACATACAAGCATCATTAATGGTTAATTTGTGAATGAAAAATGTAGATAGCATTGCCCTAAAGCTAACCATGTCCATAGTTTTCATTTATATTGCTTGAGCTTAGAGAATTTTAAGTTTGAATCTCTGAAAAAATTAGGTCAGAATTTGGTACCATTTAAAATTTGTGTTCATTTTTGAGGGTTAGCTTAAGTTATTTACATGGTTTAATTCGTGATGAGATTTCCAGCAACTTTCATGTTTATACTTTTGAAAATGGTTGAGAAATGAGAGAGATAGAAAATTTAAAAAAAAATCATGTTGAATGGTTTGGCGCGAGGTTGAAGATGATACATGTTGTACCCTAAAATTTTCCCTCTCATTTTATCAAGATTTCCCCTCACAAGACTCCTTGGACTCCAGACAGAATTAGGGTTTGCTCTGCTTAAGACATCTCCTTGCACTGTTGACCTGAAATTAGGGTTTGAGTTTGCACAGGGATTTTTGGACTTCCTATGCTCAAAGTGACTTTCATACTTCATGTTGGACTTATAAGATTACCCCTACCAAGTTTCAAGCTCTGAATTAAATTTTTGCCCAGTCAATTGGGCAGTTGACCTAGAAATCAGTTGTATTGGGGAAAAAGTCAACTATGGCCAATTTACAGTCAAACCTCATGATTTTTGATCCACATCAACATTATATGATCATATGAACCATCTAATCAAGTTTGGACCACAACTCCTCAAGAAATTTGATCAGATCATCAAAAGGGCAAAATGGTCATTTTTAAGGTTTTGACTGTATAAGGGCAATTTCTGATTTTTTTACCTAGCCAATGGCAAATTGGGTTCAAACATGGACTAAAGGACTCAATGGCATAATCTTGACCTATTCAAAAGGTTCAAAAGATCTCAAAAGCATTGGATTGACAGATGAATTTTCCAGTCAACTAATCAAAAATCAACTGTACACTAAAAAGTCAAACTTTGACTTTTTGATCAAAATCAAGTGCCAAGGGTCATTTTTCATCAAGATGTGTCAAAACATGAAACTTGTTCATCAAGAAACCTAATTTTGCAAATTAGGGTTTAAGATTGAAAAATTTCATAACTTAGAAATTTTCTAAGTTATGAAATTTTCTTATTTTTTCTTAACTTTGCCCAACATTTTCACCATGATGCATTTGGATTAAAACAAAACTTCCAACATGAAAGTTGTAGTACTCAACAAAATCTACAACTTTTATTCACAAAGTTTTCCAAAAATATGCTTGGATCTCAAGTTATGATTTTTGGAATAAGGGACCATGAAACTTTTAACTTAGTGAAATTTTGCCCTAGTTTAGGCAGGATTTTGACCTATCTTCATGGAAATTTTTCACATAGTTCCACTTGGAATCTCAAAATTAATTTCAAAGATGGATTGTAGAGCATGTTACATGCTTTCCAAAATGTCAAATAACTCTCCAAAATCATTTATGGTTAGGGAGAATCGAAGGTTTGAATTTGGTAAAAAGTCACTTTGATCCATGGCATTTTTCATGTTGCTACAAATTGCAAATTCTATCCAGCCTTACTTGTACTTGCTCACAGGTCTTCAAACCCTTCCACAATCAAAAATTGAATGCAAACTCAATGGTTTAAGGAAATATTCTGATCAATGGAAGTTTACACAAGGGTTTAATCCATTTTTGGCAAAAAGGCAACAATGCTATTTTCATAAAGCACAACTTTATGTCAACTTGTTTCCCTTGAGCCTTGAACCCATCTCTTTGCAGCAAACAAGCTCCATAAACTTAGGAAAAGGTACAATAATCTTGTGCATGCTTGAAGCTAGCCTGTACAGGCCTGCCTTTTGTCATTTCACACTTTTCTTAAAAGCCAAATCAACTTGCAAAAACAAAGAGAACTTGGCAATATGATAAAACCAACTCTTGTAACCATTCCAAACGACTTTTGCATATCACATTGAACCAGAAACACGAGCTATCCAATCCTCAAACACCCTTGAACATCAAAACACTAAAAACTTGCAAAAACAGGGCAGCTTCTGCAGTTGCACCTCCATCTCACAAACCACTCGTGCGTTTTGTCCCAAACCTCTTCCAATACACTCCATATAACCCACCTAAGCTCTCCCAACCATTGGCCAGTGACTGTAACTCCATATACAAGCTTCACCATTTTTAAGTTCTGATTGTGAAGGTTGACTTCTACAGGCTTATTCAAGCAAGCTCAAAGCAAACTAAGCATTGGGGAAGGTCAAAGGAAGTTCAAGCAAGCTCCCAAACATCTCAGGCCTCATTGAAAACCTCCACATTTCCATACTCAAGTTCAACTGAAGCAGGTATTTTCCAACTTTCTATCTCTCTATTTAGGAATCATTAGGCTTAGGTTTATGAATAAAAAATGTAGTACTCACTGCCCTTAAGCTGTACATATGCATATATTTCATTTAAGTTAACTGTGTTGAGAGAATTTGATTGATGAACTTTCTGAAAAAGTTAGGTTAGAAATTAGGGCCAGAGAAATTCACTCTGGTCTTTGAGAGTTAGATTAAGTTCTTTACATGGTTGGAATCGTGTTGGAAAATGCTATAACTTTTGTGTTGTTAGTTTTTGCTTTAGAGCACGTATGCAGGATTTCCAGATTTGTACACATCAAGCATTTTTTTTGTTCAAAGGTTGAAGACGAAGCTGGAACTGGGCTGGGCCTTGGCATTTCCTTGCTTTTGACACCCCCTGACTTGCTTCTCACACCCCCTTGGCTAATTTAATTTATTTTCATATTTTTAATTTCTTTTTTTTTAATTTCTGACTTTATTTTATTTTTCTAAACTTTAAAAATTACCAAAAATATTTTATTTAATTTTCACATTTTATTTTATTATTTTTATTATTTTTTGGACATAGAAATAATTATTAAATAATATATACATTTATTTTCCTAATAAAAACTTGTAAATACTATAAAAAATATTATATTTTTATTTTATTGTACATAAATAAATAATACATAATATATATATATATATATATATATATATATATATATATATATATATATATATATATATATATATATATATATATATATATATATATATATATATATATATATATATATATATATATATATATATATATATATATATTCTTAAAACAAATTAGGGTTTCCACCCTTAATAAAAATAACCTTTTATTTTCTTATTTTTAATGCATTAAATATTTTATTTTTACATATACAAAAATAATACAAAAACATTTTTTGCATATTTGAAACATATTGCATATTTATTTAATTTTCCATTTAAATATTTGCTTATTTGTTATTTGAACAAAGAATTCAATTTGGTTGTAATAATCTTAGGGTTTTAATTTCTTGCAAATAATCCCCTATTCAAAATTGTATCCCCCTCCCCATATCAATGTTGTAATAGCTTAGATTACTTTTACGCATTTAGTGCTTTCAAATATGCCATGATAGAGATTAGGGTTTGTATGCAATATCCAAAATCAAAACAAATAGCTAGACCTAATACAAGACATAAAAGCATGTAAATTGACAACACAATTCACACAAGCACCCCTAGGGTTTCATCCACTTGTTGCCTTTAAAATGGCAATGGTATGCATGTTGAGTATCTTGGAAAAACAAAAACAAAACAAAAAGATCATAGTCCCTCGATGACGCTATTTTGGTTGCCTATACAAAATGATCTAGTCCCTCAAAAATTTGCTAAAGATACTTAGCACAATTGCTATCATGGTCAATACGATGACCCACGCCTGTCCTGTTTAACATCCAAATACAAGGTTGTTTACCAAATACAATGGTAAAACAACAATGTAAAAAGGGTTAAAAATGTGTAGGAAAGATCTTTGAGTAGATAGGGTAGATGCTCCTAGTTACTTGATCAAACTTGCGAACATCCTTGCTATTTTCAAAAACACATCACAAAGACAATTTCAAAACATTCCCCAAAAACAACTTTCAAACAATTGAAACATTTTTCAAAAGACATACACCTTTGTATACATTCAAACAAGAATCATTACAAAGGTTGCCTAGACAAAAGGCCTCTTTTCAAAATACTTTCAAAACCACACACAAAAGCGCCATTTCAAACAATTGAAAAGCAAAAGCAAGTGATCTAAACAAGTAACTAAGATCCCATGGAAAACCATGGATGAAAAGGGTGCTAGCACCTTCCCTTTTCATAATCTACCCCTCGAACTCAAGAAAACATCTCAAAGGTCTTTCCTGTGCTTTTTGACCTTTCCTTTGGATAAAATAAAAAGTCGGTGGCGATTCTTGCTAAACCGAAACATTTGCGAACACAAACGCAAAACCTCTAGTCAGTTCTCCCACCGTATCACAGAACTGGCGACTCTGCTGGGGATTTATCTAAAAGTGGGGTTACCTTAGGCTTTAGATCATATTTACATGCTTATCTTGTTTGCTTTGTTTGCTTTACATTTGGTTCTATTGTTTGGGTTTGAAATCCTCTACCCGGATTCGGGAAAACATTCATAGGTAAATAGCAATACATTGTGGAAACTGTGCGGGGTATACCGACATGGTTGAAGCAATAGCTATATTAGTGCGACATATTTGTGGGTACCGGTAGCCTTTGCGTCAATCAAAGAGAATACGGGGCCGCTGAGTGATGTCATGAAGCACTAATGGACTTTTAGAACCTTTACTTGACCATCTTGGCCTTTTTAGGGGTAGTGATATGACCGAATTTGGTGCAGTCCGAAGTTGGTAGATACTCGATACTACACTCATTGAGGGTTATTTTCTTGGAATATTTCGGTCGCTAGTAAAGTGGTTAAACTGAAACAATGAACACAGAAAATAATCTAGTGATATTGAGCTCCTTAGAACCTGGTTACTATTTATAGGACAGGTTGAGCCAACTAAACTTCAAGAGGGTACTTACCTATGAAACCCCATGCAAGCCTGAAACTAGGATCTTGTGTGATTTGCTTGTACATATACTTATGCATACATCATGAACATCATGAAACATCATATGCATCCACTAACCATTTCAAGGGTTTGGATCTTCATCTTTGTTCCTGTTTTGTAGGTTATGGATTCACTCCACAGGAAAACAATCCAGCTCAACCTTGTGAGAATCCCTCCTCAACTCAAGGAGCTTACTTCCAAGATTCCAAAGAATTCTCCCTTCAGTGAAAGACATGGTAGACTTCTCAACTTAGTCAACTGCAACATTGAAGAAGACATGGTGAAAGTTCTCTTCCAGTTCTTTGACCCCCTACACCATTGCTTTACATTTCCTGATTACCAACTAGTGCCTACTTTGGAGGAATTTTCTCAACTCCTGAGGATTCCTATTCTCCATAAACTACCCTACAACGGTACATAAAGAGAGCCAAAGCCCGAAGATGTTGCTCAAGCCTTACACTTGCAACCATCTGATATCAAAGGTCATTGGGAAACCAAAAGTGGTGTCAAGGGTTTCTTGGCAAAGTTTTTGTTTGAGAAGGCACAAGACTGCTGGAATTCTCTAGATCTGCAAGCTTTTGAAGAGATTGTGGCTCTTCTCATCTATGGTTTGGTCTTGTTCCTAAACCCTGATCAGCTTGTAGATATGAATGCTGTCAAGATTTTCATATCTCGGAATCCTGTGCCTACATTGCTTGGGAACATCCTACACTCATTTCACACACGAACAATGAGGAAAAGAGGTGTTCTCATGTGCTGTACTCCTCTTATAGCAAGGTGGTTTATTTCTCACCTTCCCCAATTAGTTTTGAAGAATGAGCAAGGCTTGAGGTGGTCACAATGGTTGATGACTCTTACATATTCTGATGTTCATTGGTGTTCTCGGTCCAGAGAAAATGTCATCATCATTGATCGTTGTGGGGAATTCCCTAACGTCCCATTACTTGGCATTAGGGGAGGCATTACCTACAACCCTTGCTTAGCTCTGAGACAATTTGGGTATGCCCTAAGGGATGACCCTCATGACATGCTGATTCCAGACTTGGTTTTTGACTTTGATAACGACACTCAAGGACTTCGACAAAGGTTTATCCGAGCTTGGAGGATGCCCAACAAAGTGGACAGTAAGACACTGGGACACAAGAATTCCATCCCCCTTGAGCCTTACCTCAAGTGGGTACGAACCCGCGCCCAGAGTCTTATGATGCCTTACCCCTACATTCTCCCTGTGATCAAAGAGCCTGTTATGGAAGGAGAGGTTCCATACACCCTCCTACATCCTGACATGCCAACATCATTGGAAGATTTGCAAAAGAGTTGGATACAGCTCAAGGAAGAACGAAACACTTTTTAAGCCAGCTTCTACGCGAGTGAGAAGAAGGTTTTGGAACTTACTCGTCGAATCCATGAAGAGCAGACTCTCAACACCTACATTGCGCCAAAGAGGATGCACAACGTCTTTTTACATTAGAATTTTGTATTATTTTTGCCCATGGGGCATTTATGTACTAACAAATTCTATCTTTATTAATATGACGTGTGTTCTTTTTGTTTGAAACAAAATTGAATTTATGAATCCTTGAATGCATTACATGAATACATATCATTCATCATATGCATAAATAGGTCTTCACACCAGGTTTCCTTATCTCTCTGCTGTTTATTTCAGCAAGATGGATATAGAGCAGACGATCAAAGACCTACAAGCGCAGAATTCACAGTTCCAACAACTATTCATGACCTTGGCAAAGGGTCAGGAGGATCTTCAAGCACTGCTGGAAAAGGAAAAGGAAAAGGAGAAAAAGAAAAAGAAAAGAGTTGGTGTGGCTACTTTGGGTAGAAGATTTGAAGGTCAAGCTAGAAGGGTCCTGGATTTCCCCTCAACATCTGATGAAGGGGTAGGTAAAGGAAAGGGAGCTGCAGTACCATCTGAGTCTGAGGCCGAAGAAGAAGAAGAAGAGGATGAAGACTATTCTGAACAGCAGTACCCTCCTGCAGATGACAAGTATAAGAATCTGGAGGAACGTCGGCAGCTATGGAGGTACAGAGGGTGCCTGGGCTGGATTTCGAAGAGTTAGGGTTGGTTTCTGGGATTGTCATTTCCCCCAAGTTTAAAGTTCCTCTGTTTGCTAAATACGATAGGGTGTCTTGCCTAAAGATGCACCTACGGTCTTACGTCAAAAAAATTCAACCTTATTCTTCTGACAAGGACCTGTGGGTCCACTTTTTTCAGGATAGTTTGTTGGGTACACAATTGGATTAGTTCAACCAGCTTGAGAGGTCTGATGTGCATAATTGGGAGGATTTGGCTGCTGCCTTCTACAGACAATATCAATATAATACGGACTTAGCACCTACTCGTACTCAATTACAGAGTATGGGTATGGTCTCTAATGAAGGCTGTAAGGAGTATGCCCAGAAATGGAGGGACTTGGCTGGAAGGGTGCAGCCACCATTGTCCGAAAGAGATCTTGTTGATATGTTTTTGGGGACTCTGTCAGGTCCATTCTTTAATCACCTTATAGGAAGTTCGTCTGCAGGGTTCACCGAGTTGATTCTGACTGGTGAAAGAGTTGAAGCCGGAATCAAAAGCGGTAAAATTCAAAAAGATACATCTACTTCCGCTGCCATCAAAAAGACCTTTCCATCCAAGAAAGAAGTCTCAGCTGTTTACTCCCAAAGAGGTCAGGGAAGGGTTGAGCGCCGGCCAGCGGTGGGTGCTGTAATGATTCAGAAGTCCGCATCTGATCAGCCCATAAACAATCAACCTAGAACCAACCAGCAAAGGGTGGAAAGACCGCAACGACAATATACCCGGATAAAGATGACACCTGCACAGGTTCTACCCCATCTCTTGAAATTAAACCTTACAACCCTGAAAGAGGCGCCAAAGAATCCGAATACCTCTTCTCCCTACTACCATTCAAATGCGAAGTGTGCTTATCATTCAGATAGCATAGGGAACGACACCAACAATTGTTGGGCCCTCAAAAATAAGATCCAGGATTTAATAGATGCCAAAGAGGTGGAATTCGACGCCCCTGAAAAACCTAATGTGATCTCTGCCCCAATGCAAAAACATGGTCATAATGTTCATGCTGTTGAAGAAGATCTTTATGTCGCTGCTGTTGGTGACTTGATGACCCCATTACCAATAATCAAGATGAATCTGTTGAAAGCCGGGATTTTCCTGGGCTGTAAAAAAGATTGCTACTTCTGTTCATCCTTACAATCCGACTGTCCGTTGTTGAAGTTAGACATCCAACGCCTAATGGATAATCAAGAAATCCTCTTTGAGAAAACTCCTGTTACTCCGACTCCTGTCAAAGATATTGCTATAATTACCATTTCCGCCAATCTTTCCAAGGTCTCCAAAAGACCTATTAAGATTACATCCGATCCAAAGGTTGTACCTCTGAAGATAACTATGCCGGGGCCTATCCCATACGAGTCCAACAAATCAATACCGTGGAATTATGGAGGAGAGATCTTCTACCACAGTGTTAAGCAGATTGAATCAGTTAAAGAAAGTTCCAATGAAGAGACTCCTGACATAGGAAATATTGATGGGATGAGTAAAATCACCCGCAACGGAAGAATTTTCTCTCCGGAGATTGCTCCTCCAAGGGAAATCTTCGGACCCTCAAGTGCTCCTAAGATTACTCCTGTGTTGGTCAAAATATCTGTGCGAACTCCAGTAATTGAAGAAATTGTTACTCCCGTAGTTGTACCCTATGCTGTTGCTGCTGATAAAGGTAAGGGGATCCAAGAAGCGCCCGTCAGGACGAGGGCTCAGTCTTTGGTCATCCCCGAGACCACTCAAAAGGAAATGGAGGAGATTTTAAAAATAATTAAGAAAAGCGACTATAATGTCGTAGAACAACTGGGGCAAACCCCTTCAAAAATCTCTATGCTAGCCCTGTTGCTCTGTTCCGAAGCTCATGCCAAAGCTTTGATCAGATTCTTAAAGACGGCCCACGTGCCTCAGGAAACCTCCGCGGACCAGTTCCAGGAGTGTGTAGCCAGCCTAACAGCCGACAATGGTCTTGGCTTCTCCGATGCCGATCTAACATCTAAGGGGAGAAAGCATAATGACGCGCTGCATGTCTCGGTGGAATGCAGAGGGACTACTCTTGCTCACATTCTAGTTGATACTGGGTCATCTTTAAATGTCTTGCCTAAGAAAGCATTGGACAGATTAGACTGTGAAGGTTTGACCCTGAAGCCCAGCAATATCATTGTCAGAGCCTATGACGGTTCTAAAAGGATGGTCCACGGGGAGGTGGACATCCCAATTAAAGTAGGAATAGAAACTTTCAACTCCACATTTTATGTGGTGGACATCCATCCCTCCTACTCTTGCTTGTTGGGAAGACACTGGATCCACAGTGCTGGGGCAGTCACTTCTTCTTTACACCAAATGCTCAAGTACCCAGTCCAGGGGAAAATTATAACAGTTCATGGAGAGGAGGAGTATATGATAAGCAATCTTAATTCATTCCGCTATGTTGAATTAGATGGTGAATTCATCGAGACCCCTTTCCAACACTTTGAAGAGGTTTCTCCTGAAGTTGCGGTAGCCAAGACAATGACTTCTGTGCCCATCATTACCAAACCAGTGTCTCGAATGTCATCCCTCAAAGATGCGAAGGCTGTGATTGAGGAAGGAGGAAGCACGGTATGTGGTCAACTGCCAGATTTTCCTTTCAAGACAGACAAATTCGACTTGGGTTTCACTACTTCTGCTCAAAAGGCTGTGCGTCGCTCCTGGGATGGAGGGCCACCATTAAAGATCACTCATCATGGAGTTCATGCTTTGGAGGATGGTGAAGATGAGAGCAACTTTGAAGACTGAATTTTCCCGACTATTGAAGGAGGACTGAACAACTGGGAGGCAAAGGATTTTGTTCCCATTACTTTCATAAATCAGTAATTTATCTTTCAAACATTTCTGTTGGTCTGTAATAATTCTTGAACAATTAGTACACTTTTTGCCTTATGTCTCACCCGAGGCATATAGGTCCATTTGTAAGGGCTTGATTTTTCATCTTCATATGCCATTTTTAATGAATCATGGACGTTTTCACATATAAACTTTTGTGTTCATTTTCTTTATTTTTACATTTTATTTGTTTAAAGGTGGCTATCCCTTACACACATCCATACTCACAAAATGCAGGTACCCATCCACTCCGGATTCCATGGGTAACAATTCTGCTATGGCCTTCGGTGACTCTGAAGATCTGGTCAATCATGTCGAATACGAAGGTGATGAAGACTGTGAAGTGCCTGGAGAGTTGGCTAGACTGCTGCAACAGGAAGAAAGGGTTATTCTACCTCACGAGGAGTTGTTAGAGACTATCAACTTGGGAACAGAGGAAGACAGAAAAGAAGTTAACGTGGGTGCCAACCTGAAGCCAAATGTCAAAGAACGCTTAGTTCAACTATTGAATGAATATGTTGAGATCTTCTCCTGGTCCTACAAAGACAGGCCGGGACTCGATACAGATATTGTGGTACACCATCTCCCTACAAGAGAAGACTGTCCACCAATTAAACAGAAAGTCCACCGAATGAGAACCGATATGTCTGAAAAGATCAAAGCTGAAGTGATGAAGCAGTTCAATGCTGGCTTCCTTCCAGTTACTTCCTATCCATAATGGGTTGCTAACATAGTGCCCGTGCCTAAGAAGGACGGCAAAGTGAGAATGTGCGTGGATTACAGAGACTTAAACAGGGATAGCCCTAAAGATGACTTTCCACTGCCGCACATTGACATTTTGGTTGACAATACAGCTCAACACAAGGTATTTTCTTTCATGGATGGATTTTTAGGGTACAACCAGATTAAAATGGCCCTCGAAGACATGGAGAAAACTAATTTTGTTACACAACAGGGTACGTTCTGCTATAAAGTGATGCCATCCGGACTGAAGAATGCCGGGGCAACTTATCAGCGTGCCATGGTAGCTTTGTTTCATGACATGATACATCATGAGATTGAAGTCTATGTAGACGACATGATAGCCCGTTCACAAACAGAAGAAGAACACCTTGACCATTTGCAAAAGCTGTTTGTCAGGTTGAAGGAGTACAAGCTCAGCCTGAACCCTAACAAGTGCACTTTCGGAGTCAGGTCCGGTAAACTCTTGGGTTTCATAGTCAGCAATAAAGGCATCGAGTTTGATCCTGCCAAAGTCAAAGCCATACAAGAAATGCCTGCCCCTCGCACTAAGAAGGAGGTTAGAGATTTCTTGGGACGCCTAAACTACATTGCTAGGTTCATCTCTCACCTAACATCTACCTGTGAGCCAATCTTCAAGCTGTTGAAGAAAGATCATGTGGTTAAATGGAACGATGACTGTCAAGTTGCTTTCGATAAAATCAAGGAGTATTTGCTAGAACCTCCTATTGATGCCACCCGTCGAAGGAAGGCCGTTAATCATGTATCTGACCGTTCTGGAGAATTCAATGGGGTGCGTAGTGGGCCAACATGACGAGTCTGGCCGAAAAGAGCATGCCATTTATTACCTTAGCAAAAAGTTTACCGACTGTGAGACCCGCTACTCACTGCTCAAGAAAACTTGCTGCGCTTTGGTATGGGCTACTCGCTGGCTAAGGCAGTATATGTTGACACATACCACTTTACTGATCTCTAAGATGGATCCGATCAAATACATCTTCGAGAAGCCTGCTCTATCCGGAAGAATCACTAGATGGCAAATGATCCTGACTGAATATGATATCCAGTACACGACCCAAAAAGCTATAAAGGGGAGTGTGCTAGCTGACCATCTAGCTCATCAAGCTGTCGAAGATTACCAATCCATGAAGTTTGACTTCCCTGACGAAGACATTATGACATTGGACAACATTGAAGATAACGTACCGTATGACGGACCTGAACAAGGATCCCGATGGACCCTGTACTTTGATGGTGCCTCCAATGCACTTGGGAACAATATCGGTGCAGTACTTATCTCTCCAGAAGGTTGCCATACACCTTTCACTGCTAGACTCTACTTCAGCTGCACCAACAACATGGCCGAGTATGAAGCTTGTATCTTTGGTCTCAAGGCTGCTATTGACTTGGGAATCAAATCTTTGATTGTATTTGGGGACTCAGCTTTGGTTATCAGTCAAACCAAAGGAGAGTGGGATACTAAACATCCGAACCTCATCCCTTACAAAGAACATGTCCTGACATTGTTACCACACTTCGAGCAAATTACCTTCGAGCACTTCCCGTGAGAAGAGAATCAGCTAGCAGATGCACTAGCTACAATGTCATCCATGTTTAAACTTAACTGGGATAATGAGGCTCCTCAAATCACCATTGAAAGAATGGACGAACCTGCACATTGTCACGAGATTAATACCAAAGAAGTAGTGGACCGACCTTGGTTTCACGAAGTCAAAAGGTATCTTGAGACTCGAGAATACCCGGAAGGAGCTTCAGTCAACGACAAAAAGTTCTTGAGGAGATTCTATGCCAAATTCTTCCTGAGCAATGGTATCCTATACAAGCGCAATCATGATTACATTCTACTTCATTGTGTGGACAAGGTTGAAGCTGGGCAGATCATTACTGAACTGCACAATGGTACATTTGGCACCCACTCGAGCGGTCATACGATGGCTAAGAAGATTCTACGGGCAGGCTACTACTGGTCTACCATGGAAGCTGACTGTCATCAACATTCCCGTACTTGTCACAAATGTTAAGTCTATGCTGACAAGGTACACATACCTCCAGTTCCTCTCAATGTCCTAACAGCTCCTTGGCCATTCGCAATGTGGGGAATCGACATGATTGGAGAGATCAAGCCTACAACATCCAATGGACACCGCTTCATCCTGGTGGCTATTGATTACTTCACCAAGTGGGTCGAAGCAGCTTCCTTCGCCTCCGTTACAAAGAATGTGGTTGCCCGCTTCATCAAGAAGAACCTCATTTGCCGGTATGGTATCCCCGACAGGATTATCACTGACAACGGTACAAACTTGAACAACTCTATGATCACCTCTTTATGCGAGCAGTTCCAGATTCAACATCACAATTCATCTCCCTATCGGCCAAAGATGAATGGTTCTATTGAAGCTGCGAACAAAAATATCAAGAAGATCATTCAAAAGATGACAGTCACCTACAAGGACTGGCATGAGATGTTACCGTTTGCTCTGCACGGGTACCGTACCACAGCACGTACATCAATTGGGGCAACACCCTTTTCTTTGGTATACGGCATGGAACTGTTTTACCTATCGAGGTTCAGATTCCCTCCTTGAGAATCATGAAAGATGCTGGTTTGAGTGAAGACGATTGGATTCAGACCCGACTTAATCAACTTAACTTGATTGATGAAAAGTGATTTACTGCTGTTTGCCATGGTCAGATGTATTAAAAACGAATGATCAAGGCTTTCAACAAGAAAGTCAGGCGCCAGGTATATCAAGTCAGGGATCTTGTAATCAAGCGGATCATCTTGCTGCAAAGTGATCCCATGGGTAAATGGACTCCTACTTATGAAGGACCATTTGTGATCAAAAACATATTTTCTGGTGGGGCGATGATCCTGACCACCATGGACGGTGAAGACCTGCCGCACCCTGCGAATGCAGACATAGTCAAAAGATACTATGCATAAATGACCAGACAAGTTGAAAACTCGAAAGGGCGACTTGGGCAAAAATGGGCATCCCGGTGAATCGAAAACCCGAAAGGGCGGTTCAGGAAAAAATTAGGGATAAACAAAAAATCTGTACACCTGGAAAGTTGAAAACCAGAAAGGGCGACTTGGGCAAAAAAGGGTTTCCCGGTGGACTGAAAACCCGAACGGATGGTCCAGGAAAAGTTAGGGAATTAAAGTGTATGACTATGTCTCGTCAGATCACTTTAAAAATAATCTCTTCACCAGACAAGCTCCTGGTTTCTGATCAATCCAGTCATCTTCGGACGAAGCAGCGAATGGACAAGATATTCAGAGTTACGAAGGCTATAGCAGAATGGGAACCCCATGGAGTTTTACACATAGCCATCTTTCTTTGTATAATTTTTTATCAATTTTATGACAACATTCTCTTACTAGAATGTTTGTCTCCTTTGTACAAAATACTCACACAAAGTTAACACAAAGATACTTCAAAGTGCAGAAAATTATTTGCCTTTCCTTTTTCTTTACACTTGTGTTTTATTTGAAAACGTCCAATGATTTATTAAATGAGCATATGCGTTTGAATATAATCACCGTTTACAAATAAACGAAATGTGCAAGAATAATTACTGACAGGTTGAAAGTATAGGAAAACATATTTAGGTTATTCCAAAAGAAATCTCCTTCAGTACATCATCTGGATACCCAGCGTGGCTAGAACCTTGAAATACATATCCCCAACGGAATTAAAAATCCTCGCCAGAGTCGAAACTTCAAACTCCCAATCCCCAACGGAGCAAACACTTTAGGTCATGGATCCCCAGCGAAGATGAAACCTTCTTCCCCAGCGAAGTCAATTTCCAACTACCAATCCGTAGAGGAAACCACTCAGTTTTCCCTAGATTCCCCAACAAGTTGTCTTAAAGTCTGAGAATCAACCAAATGACAGTTAACTTTTGTCCCCAACCTCCGGATAATTCCCCAGTAAATTGGCATACAACCCAAGCTCTTGAACTTTTTCCGAACAGGAATAAGCTCTTCCCCAAGAGTCCTGATCTCCCCAGAAGAGTAGCTACTCTCCAGCAGTATAGCTATTCCCCACAGAGTTCTTCATCCCCAATAGAATGAAGATTCTCATTCTTAACTCTCCAGTTTGAAGTTCCCAGGGATTTATTTTCCCTAGCAGATTGAGGATTCTCAGTCTGGATTCCCTAGTGAAATTTCCAGAGTCTTCATCACTCCCCAGCTTGAGTTTACTAGAATTTTTAATCCCCTGCAGATCGAATATTCTCACTCTCGCTTCTCCAGTGAAGTCCCCAAGGTTTCAACTTCCCCATAAGAGTGAAGATTCTCATTCTTAAATCTCTGCAGAAGCCATTAAAGTCTTCCTTATTCTCCAGCAGATCATGGTTTTTTTCATCTAATCCCCAATAGAGATTCATCAAGAGTTTCCCTATTTCCCCAGCCGAGTAAGGATTCCCATTGATGTACTCCCCAGCTACAGTCGTTAAAGATCTCTGGATTCCCCAAACAGGTTTCTCAAAGTAGACTTGAAGGATCCCTGTCACCAGGAAAGTCATGAAGGATTCTCACATCCCTACAGAAGTTGTCAAAGTTCTTTTTAATCCCCACAAGTTGCCAAGGATTTTCTATCCCCAACAGTGGTCCAAGGATTTCTCATCTTCAGCAATCAAAGATTTTGAATCTCCAACAGCGGTCATGGATTTATTTTCCCGGGCAGCAGTCAATGATTTTTATTATCCCCAGCTATCAAGGACTTATTCTCCTCAGCAAGACAACTAATCAGCTTACATGCACATACATTACATTCATATATCATAAAAATTGATAAAAACACATTTTATTGCATCATACATGTCATGCAACATAACTTTGTGTTTCAACTAACATTTTACCCTTTTCAGGATAAGATTAAAAGTTACCTTTAACGAACATTCAAAGATTTCAGATACAGTACGGATACACTCCAGGCGCGGAAGTCATTCTGTTACTCATTCAAATCTCTTATTCAGATACAATATGGATACACCCCAGACACGGAGGTCATTCTATTACTCATTCGGAATTCAAAGTCAAGATACAGTACAGATACGCACCAGACAAGGATTCCATTCTATTCCTCATTCAGATTCAACTATCAATTTCAAGATCAGATACACTCCAGACACGGAAGTCATTCTGTCACTTGTCCAGATCCCAGTTACAGTACGGATACACTCCAGACACGAAAGTCATTCTGCTACTCATAAAGATCTCAACTTCAGATACAGTCCAAATATGCTCCAGACACGGTAGCCATTTTGTCACTCATTCAAACATTTCCCCAGCCCAGAGATGCTCCATACATGGATGTCCTTCTGTCGCTTATTCAGATTTCAGATTCAGATATAATACAGATATACTCCAGACACGACAGTCATTCTGATACTCATTCAAGAATAAAATACAGTTACAGATCGGATACGCTCCAGACATGGACGTCGTTCCTTTTCCCATACAGATCCAATCTCCAGATACAACTCAGATACGTTCTAGATACGTTTCAGATACGGATACCATTCTGATGTTCATTCTCTTGATTTTCAACAAATAGTCTTGGATGGCATCTCTAAGCCCATCTCCAACAAGATTCTACCATCTCCAAATGGCATCTTTAATCCCATTTCCTCAGCTACATTTTTGACGAGTGCAAATTTACGGGCAGTCTAGTGTCCAATCCTCTTTTACCTTCGAGTCACGAAAGGAAAACTCGCCAATCTAACTCTCCAGGTTCAAGAAGATTGAACAGGGGAAGCTGTTGTACCCCAAAATTTTCCCTCTCATTTTATCAAGATTTCCCCTCACAAGACTCCTTGGACTCCAGACAGAATTAAGATTTGCTCTGCTCAAGACATCTCCTTGCACTGTTGACCTGAAATTAGGGTTTGAGTTTTCACAGGGATTTTTGGACTTCCAATGCTCAAAGTGACTTTCATACTTCATGTTGGACTTATAAGATTTCCCCTACCAAGTTTCAAATGCTGAATTAAATTTTTGCCCAGTCAATTGGACAGTTGACCTATAAATCAGCTGTATTGGGGAAAAAGTCAACTATGGCCAATTTACAGTCAAACCTCATGATTTTTGATCCCCATCAACATTATAGGCTCATATGAACCATTTGATCAAGTTTGGACCACAAATCCTCAAGAAATTTGATCAGATCATCAAAAGGGCAAAATGGTCATTTTTAGGGTTTTGACTGTATAAGGGAAATTTCTGATTTTTAACCTAGCCAATGGCAAATTGGGTTCAAACATGGACTAAAGGACTCAATGGCATAATCTTGACCTATTCACAAGGTTCAAAAGATCTCAAAAGCATTGGATTGACAGATGAATTTTCCAGTCAACTAATCAAAAATCAACTATACACTGAAAAGTCAAACTTTGACTTTTTGATCAAAATCAAGTGCCAAGGGTCATTTTTCATCAAGATGTGTCAAAACATGAAACTTGTTCATCAAGAAACCTAATTTTGCAAATTAGGGTTTAAGATTGAAAATTTTCATAACTTAGAAATTTTCTAAGTTATGAAATTTTCTTATTTTTTCTTAACTTTGCCCAACATTTTCACCATGATGCATTTGGATTCAAACAAAACTTCAAACATGAAAGTTGTAGTACTCAACAAAATCTACAACTTTGATTCACAAAGTTTTCCAAAAAGATGCTTGGATCTCAAGTTATGATTTTTGGAATAAGGGTCCATGAAACTTTTAACTTAGTGAAATTTTGCCCTAGTTTAAGCAGGATTTTGACCTATCTTCATGGAAATTTTTCACATAGTTCCACTTGGAATATAAAAATTCATTTCAAAGGTGGATTTTAGAGCATGTTACAATATTTCCAAAATGTCAAAGAACTCTCCAAAATCATTTATGGTTAGGGAGAATCGAAGGTTTGAATTTGGCAAAAAGTCACTTTGATCCATGGCATTTTTCATGTTGCTACAAATTGCAAATTATATCCAGCCTTACTTGTACTTGCTCATAGGTCTTTAAACCCTTACACAATCAAAAATTGAATGCAAAATCAATGGTTTAAGGCATTATTCTGATCAATGGAAGTTTACACAAGGGTTTAATCCATTTTTGGCAAAAAGGCAACAGTGCTATTTTCATAAAGCACAACTTTATGTCAACTTGTTTCCCTTGAGCCTTGAACCCATATCTTTGCAGCAAACAAGCTCCATAAACTTAGGAAAAGGTACAACAATCTTGTGCATGCTTGAAGCTAGCCTGTACAGGCCTGCCTTTTGTCATTTCACACTTTTCTTAAAAGCCAAGTCAACTTGCAAAAACAAAGAGAACTTGGCAATCTGATAAAACCAACTCTTGTAACCATTCCAAACGACTTTTGCATATCACATTGAGCCAGAAACACGAGCTATCCAGTCCTCAAACACCCTTGAACATCAAAACACCAAAAACTTGCAAAAACAGGGCAGCTTCTGCAGTTGCACCTCCATCTCACAAACCACTCGTGTGTTTTGTCCCAAACCTCTTCCAATACACTCCATATAACCCACCTAAGCTCTCCCAACCATTGGCCAGTGACTGTAACTCCATTTACAAGCTTCACCATTTTTAAATTCTGCTTGTGCAGGTTGACTTCTACAGGATTATTCAAGCAAGCTCAAAGCAAACTAAGTATTAGGGAAGGTCAAAGGAAGTTCAAGCAAGCTCCCAAACATCTCAGGCCTCATTGAAAACCTCCACATTGCCATACTCGAGTTCAACTGAAGCAGGTATTTTCCAACTTTCTATCTCTCTATTTAGGAATCATTAGGCTTAGGTTTGTAAATAAAAAATGTAGTACTCACTGCCCTTAAGCTGTACATATGCATAGATTTCATTTAAGTTAACTGTGTTGAGAGAATTTGATTGATGAACTTTCTGAAAAAGTTAGATTAGAAATTAGGGCCAAAGAAATTCTCTCTGGTCTTTGAGAGTTAGATTAAGTTCTTTACATGGTTGGAATTGTGTTGGAAAATGCTATAACTTTTGTGTTGTGAGTTTTTGCTTTAGAGCATGTATGCAGGATTTCCAGATTTGTACACAGCGCGCGTTTTTTTTGTTTAAAGGTTGAAGACGAAGCTGGAACTGGGCTAGGCCTTGGCATTTCCTTGCTTTTGACACCCCCTGACTTGCTTCTCACACCCCCTTGGCCCATTTAATTTATTTTCATATTTTTCATTTCTTTTTTTTAATTTCTGACTTTATTTTATTTTTCTAAACTTTAAAAATTACCAAAAATATTTTATTTAATTTTCACATTTTATTTTATTATTTTTATTATTTTTTGGACATTGAAATAATTATTAAATAATATATACATTTATTTTCCTAATAAAAACTTGTAAATACTATAAAAAATATTATATTTTTATTTTTATTATTTATATACTTAAATAATATTTTTCTGACATATTTTTATTTTTTTTAACATTTGTATATATTTTTATTTTTATTGTACATAAATAAATAATACAATATATATATATATATATATATATATATATATATATATATATATATATATATATATATATATATATATATATATATATATATATATATATATATATATATATATATATATATATATATATATATATATATATATATATATATATATATATATATATATATATATATATATATATATATATATATATATATATATATATATATATATATAATATATATATATATATATATATATATATATATATATATATATATATATATATATATATATATATATATATATATATATATAATATATATATATATATATATATATATATATATATATATATATTATTTTTTTTTTTTCTTAAAACAAATTAGGGTTTCCACCCTTAATAAAAATAACCTTTTATTTTCTCATTTTTAATGCATTAAATATTTTATTTTTACATATACAAAAACATTTTTTGCATATTTATAACATATTGCATATTTATTTAATTGTCCATTTAAATATTTGCTTATTTATTATTTGAACAAAGAACTCAATTTGGTTGTAATAATCTTAGGGTTTTAATTTCTTGCAAATAATCCCCTATTCAAAATTGTATCCCCCTCCCCATATCAATGTTGTAATAGCTTAGATTACTTTTACGCATTTATTGCTTTCAAATATGCCATGATAGAGATTAGGGTTTGTATGCAATATCCAAAATCAAAACAAATAGCTAGACCTAATACAAGACATAAAAGCATGTAAATTGACAACACAATACACACAAGCACCCTTAGGGTTTCATCCACTTGTTGCCTTTAAAATGGCCATGGTATGCATGTTGAGTATCTTGGAAAAACAAAAACAAAACAAAAAGATCATAGTCCCTCGAGGACGCTATTTTGGTTGCCTATACAAAATGATCTAGTCCCTTAAAAATTTGCTAAAGATACTTAGCACAATTGCTATCATGGTCAATACGATGACCCGCGCATGTCCCGTTTAACATCCAAATACAAGGTTGTTTACCAAATACAATGGTAAAACAACAATGTAAAAAGGGTTAAAATGTGTAGGAAAGATCTTTGAGTAGATAGGGTAGATGCTCCTAGTTACTTGATCAAACTTGCGAACATCCTTGCTATTTTCAAAAACACATCACAAACACAATTTCAAAACATTCCCCAAAAACAACTTTCAAACAATTGAAACATTTTTCAAAATACATACACCTTTGTATACATTCAAACAAGAATCATTACAAAGGTTGCCTAGACAAAATGCCTCTTTTCAAAATACTTTCAAAACCACACACAAAAGCACTATTTCAAACAATTGAAAAGCAAAAGCAAGTGATCTAAACAAGTAACTAAGAGCCCATGGAAAACCATGGATGAAAAGGGTGCTAGAACCTTCCCTTTTCATAATCTACCCCCCGAACTCAAGAAAACATCTCAAAGGTCTTTCCTGTGCTTTTTGACCTTTCCTTTGGATAAAATAAAAAGTCGGTGGCGACTCTTGCTAAACCGAAACATTTGCGAACACAAACGCAAAACCTCAAGTCAGCTCTCCCACCATATCACAATACAGGCCTAAGAATGTATTTCAAATATATATATTTATGATTTTGTATTAATAAACTGATGTATAGCCACCCCAATGGTAAGAGCGCGCGCCTGTGACTATAGGGACCTCGGTTCGAACCCCAGTGCTACCCTTTTGTTTTTTCACTTTTTCTTATTTCAGGTTCAATGCAAGCCAAGCCAGCGCGTGTACCATGTGCCTTTCTCCATCACCATCAGATCAACCAAGCCATTAAATCTAACACCTCACATGCATGTCCCCATGATGCACCCTTGAAGGCTGCCCACACTGGATCACCAGAGGACGCTGTATTTGTTTTGGGCTTGGAGCATTTTTTTGCTTCTCACTCCCCTGTTTTCTTTTAGACAGAAGCCCCTTTATTTTGTTTTTATTTTGTTTTCTGACTTGAACAAAAAATACTTTTGGGCCTAGCGCCCTTTTTACTACTATTAACCACCATTTCTATTTTTTAACCCCCTGACTTTAATTGTTATATTTTATTTTATTTTTTTCTATTATTATTATTATTATTATTATTTTTATTATCATTTTATTAAATAAAAAATACCAAAAATATTTTATATTTAGTATATTTTCCATTTAATTTCTTTTAGATAAAAAGACAAAAAAAATTCTCTTAAACAAATCAATTTCTTTTCTTAAAAATAAATTAATATTAGACTTAGGTTTATTTTATTTATTTTTTATTTACTAATCAAAATTAATTTAGAAGTTAGGTTTCTTTTAATTAATTAAAATTTTAAAACTAGTTTAATCAATTTGAAAACCTTTTCATAAAAACCCTAAAAAATGCTGTCTTGATCAAATTAGTTTCTTTTCTTAATTACTTAGGTTTAATATTTTTAATTTAATTAATTTTTCCTTTTTTATTTATTTAATTAGAACCTAAACTTTTTCTTAACAAAATCAAAACAAATTCATTTCCTTTTCATTCATGCCTTGTACATTATTCATTTCAAGTTTTGTATATTTATCCATTAATTTCAATATGGTTGTAATAGATAATTAGGTTTAATTTTTTGCAATCCCCATTTGTAAATACGTATACCCCATCCCAAAATGATGTAATAGCGTAGAACATTTACTTTCCGCCATTTATCGCTTTCATACAATGTTAGTAATTAGGGTTTGTATGGCAAGATAAAATTAATATTAGAAAACCCTAATTCAATATTAAACCAAGTATGAAATACAAAACACTTGCACACTTTACACCCCTAGGGTTAACTCCACTTTGTTACCTTAAACAAATAGTCATGATATGCATGTGAGACATCTTAGCTAAAACAAATAAAAAATATAAGATCATGGTCCCTCGATGACACTACGAATGTTGCCTTACAAATGATCTTAGTCCCTTAAGAGAAATGCTAAGATATCTTACAACATTGCTATCTATGACTATATGATGACCCACACCCGTCCCTTTACATCCAAATATAAGTATTCTTACCAATCAATGATAATATAGCAATGTCAAAAGAAGAGAGAAATGAACAAAAGACTTTTGAGTAGGTAGAACGTTCTTATTTGCTTGCTCATAATCCATCTTCAAAAACAAACATATTTTCAAACACACTAAACAATTTCAAAAACATGAAATATTTTTCCAAATTCCAACACTTTGTATGCATTCTTATAGAGACGAGAATCATTACAACGTTTGCCTAAATGAAGGCGCTTTTCAAAAATACTTTCAAAATCCACCACAAACACATTTCAAACAAAGTAATTTTCAAGTGATCTAGCAAGCAACTAAGAGCCCGTAGATAACTACGGATGAAAAGGGTGGTAACACCTTCCCTTTTCATAACCTACCCCTCGAACTCAAGAAAACATCTCAAAGGTCTTTCCTGTTCTTTTCACCCTTTCCTTATTGGATAAAAGAAAAGTCGGTGGCGACTCTTGCTATCCGCAACAATTGCGATAAAATAAAAAAACACCCAAGTTAGTTCTCCCACCGTATTACAGAACTGCAGACTCTGTTGGGGATTACTTAAAAGTGAGGTTACCTTAGAGTTAGATCACATTTACTTGCTTTCATTGTTTGATTTATGTGCTTTACATTTTATGGGTCCTTGTTTGGGTGTGTATTGATCCTCTACCCGGATCTAGGAACACCATTAGGTAAATAGTAAAGATTATGGAGACTATATGACATAGACCAATATGGTTGAGACAATGGCTATGTTAGTGTGACATATTTATGGGTACCGGTATCCCTCATGGCGAAATAAGGACAATACGAGGCCACTGAGTGATGTCATGAAACACTAACAAACCTTAGAACCTTTAATTGAACAACTTGGCCATTAGGAAGTAGTGAGATAGCCGGTTTCGGTGGAAATATGAAAATTGGTTGATACTCGATACTACGCTCATTGAGATTAGACTTTTAGGATATTTTGGCTGCAAGAAAAGATTGATTGTGCTAAAACAATGCCCAATGGCGAAAGATCAGTGATATTGAGATTCCCTAGAACCCGATTACATTCTAGGACAGGTTGAACCAACTGAAA
Organism: Vicia faba; assembly: GCA_948472305.1. Classification (NCBI taxonomy): domain Eukaryota; kingdom Viridiplantae; phylum Streptophyta; class Magnoliopsida; order Fabales; family Fabaceae; genus Vicia; species Vicia faba. Next base: position 453,027,066 of record OX451739.1, on the reverse strand, counting down.
TTCAAGAGGGTACTTACCTATGAAACCCATGCAAGCCTAAACCTAAGGTTTTTGTGTGCTTTGTTTGTGATTATTATTCATGTCATCATAAACATCATAACATAATAAGCATTCTCACTAACCATTTCAAGAATTTAGGAATTTATCTTTGTTCTGTTTTGTAGGTCATGACTTCCACTCATAGGAATACCATCCGAGTTAACTTCGTGAAAGTGCATCCTCAACTTCAAGAGTTAGCATCAAGAGTGCCTGAAGATTCTCCTTTCACCAAGAAATATGGTCAACTTCCCAACTTGGCTACCTCAAACTTCCAAGAAAAATGATGTGTGTGCTTTTCCAATTCTTTGATTCTATGTGTTGTACCCCAAAATTTTCCCTCCCATTTTTACTCAAGGCATGCTCCTAGAGGTCCTCAATTGGTCAAGGTTGACCAAGAATTGACCAGACAAATTCTCCTCCTAAGCATTGAACCTCCAATTAGGGCTTCACTTTTCATCAAGATATATGAGCTACAAAGGCCTTAAATGTTTTCAATTGTCCTAATATTCCTTCAAGATTGTCCATGACAAATTTCATTCCCTACACTACAAGTTTGCTCAGTCAATTGCTCAAATGCTTGAAAATCAACTGTACTAGGTCAAAAGTCAATTGTGGCCTACATACAGTCAAACTTCACGATTTTTGGTCAACATCAACATTTTGAAGTGATATCCATCATTTGATCAAGGGTTTATCATGATTCCTCAAGAAATGCTCCTAATTTATCAAAAGTCAAGAATTGCTAAATTAGGGTTTCTATAGGAAAAGTCAACAGAACTTTGACCAGGCACAACTTTCACATACATCATCCATTTCTCCCCAAACAAACCTCATTTTTAAGAGAGTCTAATTCCCTACAACTTCTATTTTGTCCTCAAGTTCAAGAGATGCACCAGTTGAAAGATACAAGCTCATACATTACAGGTCATTTTCAGAAAGTCAACAAAAGGCACTTTTTGTCAGACCATTTACATCAAGATAAAGTCTTCAAATGCAAAATTGATCAAAAGAGGGATTGAATTATACATCTTGGGCTTTCCAAAAAGTCCAAGATCGTCATCATGAGATAAATATTGAGCAAGTAATAGTTTACCCAAGTTGGGCAAATTTGTGAAAATGCAAAAAGTCAATTTAGAGCAAAAATGCATTTTTAAGTTCATGGACCCATTCTTTGGGATTCAAGCATGCTCATGACTTACTCAAAGACCCTTAAACTCATTCTTACCATGCATTGCAATTTATATCTATTTTATTCACATTTTTATTTTATTTTATTCAAATAAATATAAAATAAAATGCATAAAATAATAGATATTTGTTTTGGACATATGGGCTGGTTGTTGGGTCAGCCTTGGGCCCATAAATTCGTGCACAATTTTCCAGATACATGCAAGCATGGAAAGGGTAAGTTTTGCAAGTTTTGGAAGTTTTTTAATTTGTTGGATCATGGTTTAAAAACAATGGTTATGGCTTGGATTCTTGCCATGTTATCATGTTCCCTTCCTCTCCTCTATATATACAAGCCATGTGTAAGCACAACAGACGCATACCCGCATCCTAGAGAGAATCCTCAAAATTTCAAAAATATCCAAAGTTGTCAAATCTAGAAAATGTATTTCCATCTTTCCTCAGTCCAAACAAAGGACTCAAGTACGTTCCTGAAGACTCCAGGAGCCTATCCCTTCCAGTTTCCAATCTTGTAGCACTCTCAAACGGTCGGATCGTGTATCATCATTTTTGTATATTTTATTGAATTCAAAACCTCTTATTTTATGATATAAATGATTTCTATGTTTATGTTCATGTTTGTACTGATGATTGTGTATGTTTAGAGCCATCGCATGAGTAATTTGACGCAAGGATGAAGATTTGCCATTGTTAGAGAAAAGTTTTAGACGAGCTTCATTCTCAGTGATACAGGGACCTTCAGGACAAACGGATACCACCATTGGATTCCTGGGAAAATTTTAAGGGGGTATGATGCTTTGTTGGTTTTGATATTTCTTATATTGCAGGATTTAATTTTCAGGCAAACGGGGAAGATGGTGGTCAACCACCGTGTACGGTGGTTTGACTCCCCTGAGATACGTGACTATGTATCATTCGTCCATTCAAAAGCCAGGGCCCCACCTGGGCGCGCGTGTTTTATATTCAACCATTAGGACAATGTTTATTATTTAACTTATGTTTTGTACACATATTAATGGGTGTAAAGCCATCCCAACGGTTGGGTGTGTGAGTGTTAAGGCGTTTCATGTGTGAGAGGTTAGGGGTTCAACCTTTGCCTTTTGCATTTTATTTTTTCCTAACTTTTCTTGTAGGTTTTATACTCCCAGTGGGCAGATGCATACCACACACCTTCATTTCATCACCACCAGATCCATGCAGCATCGAATCTAACATTCTCAAATGGCTAAAGACCATGGTGTACCTTAGGGTACATTCCCTACAGGATTAGGCGCAGAAGCTGGGCTGGTTTGGTATGGGCCAAATGAATTTCAGCATACATACCCCCCCCCCCCCCCCCCCATTTACTTATAACTCCAGGCCCATTTGTTTTTTTTTAATATTTATTTTATTTGCTTTATTGTTTACTTTCTTTTAATCATTTTTTTAGAATAATCAAAAATCAAAATCATAAAAATAATAGACTTAGGATTTTTCTAATTAATTTAATTTTCATATTTTAATTTAGTTAATTATTTTGACTTTATTTTATCAATTTAAAATCAATTAGAATTATGTTATTTCATTCAAATATTTTTCTTAAATAAAAATACAAAAATATTAGAATTAGTTTACTTTATTTGATTAGAATTAGTTTTAATTAATAATTATTTCACTTTATTTTATTAAATTAGTTAGGATTAAAATTAGTTATTCAAATTAATTTAAGTATTTCTTAAAATAAACAAAAAAAGAAAAAATATTTTCTTATTTTCTTAGAAATTTTTTAGGTTTTTAGACGTCTCGTTCCATTTCGCACGCGTTATTTATTTTCGCATTTTTTTACTAATGTATCTGCTGATGGAATGTAATAGAATTAATTAGGGATTTTATCACTTTCTTTATTTTCCTCCCCATTTTTGGACATGTAAATACCCCTCCCCGAAGCATTTTAATAGCGTAGATTTACGATTCCCGCACTTTAAAATTCTGCAAAATATTAACTGTTAATAACTAGGCTTGTATGGAAAGACTAAAAACAAAGCGCTAGCAAACCTAATAACAAAGATAAATGAATTGAATTGAATCACTTGCACATATGCACCTCTAAGGTACGCCCACTTTGGTTTCCTTTCACAAAATAAAATAGTCATGTCCCTCGAGAATAGGGACACTTTAGCAAAAGACCCTTAAATCAAAAGATCATAGACCCCCGATGACCCTACAACTGCCTTTCGGTAAATGATCTAGTCCCTTAAACAAAATTGCTAGAGCGTCTCTATATGTTTCCTTTATGATTGTACGTCCATTCGAATGTCCCTCAAACATCCAACGATAGAGCTACCTACTCACTAATAGTAGGATAGCATTGTCTAAAGGATAGGAGGAAAAGAACGAACCTTTTCGAGTATAATTAGATAGTTCCTAGATGCTTGCTCAAAATAAATTTTTACACCTACACAAAAACATTTCAAAAACACTTTCAAAAAACGCTTTATCAACACTCTTGAGGACTGATACAAGGGTTATCATAAAGCGAATCGCCGCACTAAGGAATTTTAAAATGCTTTTCAAAAACACAAAGCACAAGGTATTTAAAAAATGAGCTAAGCATCTAAGAGCCCATAGATAACTACATATGGAAAGGGTGCTAACACCTTCCCTTCCATAATCTACCCCCTTACTCAGAAAACTCTCGAAAAGGTCTTTTTATGTTCTTTTCACCCTTTCCTTAATTTGGATAAAAGAAAAGTCGGTGGTGACTCTTGCTTACCGTAACATTTGCGAACACAAATGTAAAACCAGTAGAACAGTCGGTTCTGCCACAATATCACACTATGCATCATTACCTCACCTTTCCTGACTACCAATTGGTGCCTACATTAGAGGAATTCTCTCAATTATTAGGAGTGCCTGTGCTTGATCAAATAGCATTCACTGGTTTAGAAGAGACTCAAAAACCTGAAGTTATTGCCAAAGCTTTGCATTTTAAGATATCTGACATTGTGGAAAATTGGGAGACAAGAAGTGGAGTTAAGGGTTTCTTAGCCAAGTTTCTGTTGGAGAAGGCTCGTTTGTTCTGGGAAGATTTGGATTTTCAAGCTTTTGAAGAGGTATTGGCCCTTCTAATCTATGGTTTGGTTCTATTTCCTAATCTGGACCAACTCATAGATGTGAATGCCATCAAGGTTTTTCTCTCTCGTAATCCCATACCTACTTTTCTTGGAGACATTCTACATTGTTTCCACACTCGCACCATGAAGAGAAGGGGAACTCTTTTTTTTTTGCATTCCATTACTCTCTAGATGGTTTATTTCACACCTACCTCGATCAACGTTGAAGAATGAGCAAGGCTTGACATGGTCTCAAAGATTAATGTCACTCACACATTCTGATATTTATTGGTGTGCTCGATCTATGGAGGACCTTACTATTATTGACCGTTATGGGGAATTACCTAATGTCCCTCTACTTGGAATTAGGGAAGGTATCACCTACAAACCTTGTTTGGCTTTGCGACAGTTTGGGTATGCTAGGAGGGATGGCCCTCATGATGCACTTGTCCAAGGAATTGCATTTGACTATGAGGGCGATGTCCAAAATTATCGTCAGAGATTCATACGATCTTGGGGCATGGTTAACAAGGTTGATAGCAATACGTTAGGGCATAAGAACTCCATTACTTTGGATCCTTATCTCAAGTTGGTGCGAACTCGCGCCCAAAACCTCATGATGCCTTATGAAGCCATCCTACCTATCATCATGGAGCCTGTTGCCGAAGGAGATGTTCCGTATATTGTCCTTTATCCTAACATGCCTACTTCTCTTGAATATTTACAAAGATCTTGGATTCAGCTAAAAGAAGAGCGAGACACCTTCGTAAACCAGTTCTACGCAAGTGAAAAGAAGGTTTTGGAACTTACGAGACAACTTCATGAAGAGCGAAGTTTGAACGCCTACATTGCGCTGAACAGGATGCGCTCGACCTTTTGTCTTAGGAGTTTATTTTGTATTTATTTCCTTAATTGTAAGCCCAAGAGGCATGTTTGAATCAATTTAAACTTATTAATGAGATTAATGCTTGTTCCTTTTGTCTAAGCAAATTTAAATCTTCTAAGTCCTTGAAATCATTTGCATACGCATTTTCATGCATCATAACATAAACAGGTTTTCCAAAATAGGTTTCCTTATCTTTCTACTGTTTATTTCAGTAAGATGGATATCGAACAAATGGTAAAAGATATGCAAGCACAAAATTCCCAGTTCCAAGCAACCTTGCTGACCCTGGCCAAGGGACAACAAGAGATGATGACACTGCTAGCGACCAAAAAGAAGACTAAAACAAATGCCCTCATCAACATGGGTAAGAGGTTAAAAGGTCCAGTTCGTCAAGTGTAGATAGTCGAGGAGTTGTTTGAGGAGGAGGAAAATCAAGACGAGGAGTCGAGAAGCACCCGTGTTGGAGGCGTAAATGATCAAGCTTCCGAGGAAGAAGACTACTTTAATGAACAATACCCACCAGCCGAAGATAAATACAAGCAGTTAGAGGATAGACTGAAAGCTGTTGAAATTCAAGCCGTACGTGGTTTAGATTTTGGTGATTTGGGCTTAGTACCTGGGGTCGTCATTTACCATAAGTTCAAAATACCAGTCTTTGCTAAATATGACGGAGTTTCATGCCCGAAACTTCATCTGAGGTCTTACGTACGTAAGATACAACCACATACTATGGACAAGAAGCTTCGGGTCCATTTTTTCCAAGAGAGTCTGGTTGGGACTGAGCTAGAATGGTTCTATCAACTAGAGGGATCCCGCATTCACACATGGGAAGATCTAGCCACTGCTTTTTATCATCAATATCAGTATAATGCCGATTTAGCGCCAACAAGAATTCAACTTCAAGGAATGACAATGGGTACTAATGAAGGGTTTAAAGAGTACGCACCAAAATGGAGGGATCTTGCTGGAAGAGTTCAACCATCACTAACTGATAGGGAGTTAGTAGACATGTTTATGGGAACACTAACGAGATCATATTTCAACTTGCTAATTGGTAGCTCATCTTCCGGTTTCACCGAATTAATTCTAACCGGTGAAAGGGTCGAAAGTGGAATCAAGAGTGGAAAAATCCCCATGACATCTGCTTCCTCATCCAACACTGTAAAGAAGCCCTTCATTGGAAAGAAGGAAACAAATGGTGTTTATGGGTCAAGGGCCCATACCAAGAAGGATCACCGTCCATCTGTTAATGATGTTTTAATCTCCAACCCTCCATCCGCTCAAAGACAATCATCCAACCATCAACGATCAGAAGTTCCTCGAAGACAGTTCACAAGAATTAGTATGTCACTGTCCCAAGCCTTGCAACATTTGTTGAAGGCCAAATTAGTGTCATTGCATTATCAACCATCAAATCCAAATACCACATCACCGAAGTACAATCCAAATGCCAAGTGTGCATATCATTCCAACAACCCTGGGCATGAAACTGATCAATGTTGGGCTCTGAAGAATAAGATTCAAGATCTGGTAGACAATAAAACAATTGAATTTGATCCACCTGCTACTCCAAATGTGATAATCGCACCAATGTTGAACCATGGCAAAGGTGTTAATGCAATTGATGATACTACTTTTGTTTCATCCATTGAGGATTTAACAACTCCATTAACTACTGTGAAGGGTAATTTGCTGAGATTCGGGGTTTTCCCTGGCTGTTCTGAAGATTGTGTTTGTTATGATCAACAAGTAAATGGGTGCAAGCGGCTGAAGGAAGGTGTGCAACGCTTGATAAATAACCGCGGAATTCTGTTTGAGAAGATTCCAGCCATCAAAAGTTTAACCAACAAAGCTGAAGACCTGTCCATAATAACAATCTCCAACAAGACTCTTAGGATATCCTCAAAGGGTCCTATTAGGATTTCAAATGAATCAACCATTGCACCTTTAATAATCACTGCCCCTGGGCCGATTCCTTACTCTTCTAACAAAGCGGTTCCATGGAACTATGGTGCCGAGGTTTATTATCATGGGATAAAACAAGATTCTTGGATCAATGAAAATGAAGTTGATGTTACAAATATTGCAGGTTCTAGTAAAGTAACAAGGACGGGGAGGATCTTTTCCCCTGTTATCTCACCTCTGACTACTACATCAACTCCCGTTCACATAACCAATGACAAGTCTAGTGCCAACACTAGAGATAAAGGAAAAGTAAGTGAGCCTGCTGAAGTAGAGGCACCTGCCAAAGATGTTGATGCTGAAGAACCCTCCACTCGAGAGATGGAGGAAATCCTAAAAATTATAAAGAAGAGTGATTTCAAAATAGTCGAACAACTGGGGAAAACCCCTTCCAAAATCTCTATGCTATCATTACTACTCTGTTCGGATGCTCATGCCCAAGCTTTAATCAAGTTCTTGAAGAAAGATCGTGTTCCCCAAGAAACCACAACTGACCAGTTTGAGAATTGTGTGGCAAGTTTAACGGCTGACAATGGACTAGGTTTCTCCGGCGATGATTTAACTCATGTGGGAAAGAACCACAAAAAATCCTTTCATGTCTCTATTGAGTGCAAAGGAACTACCCTGGCTCATGTCTTGGTTGATACTGGCTCATCTTTAAATATGTTACCCAAAGGTGCTTTTGACCGACTAGATTGTGAAGGACTGGTATTGAAGCCAAGCGATATTGTTATAAGGGCTTTTGATGGGTCTAAGAGGATGGTTCCTTGAGAGGTGGATCTCCCAATTAAAGTTGTCTCACATATTTTCAATTCCACTTTTATATAATGGACATACGTCCTGCCTACTCTTGTTTTCTTGGGCGCCCTTGGATACATGGGGCATGGGCAGTAACATCTACCCTTCATCAAAAGTTAAAATATCCAGTCAAAGGGAAGATTATTACTGTTTGCAGCAAAGAAGAATTTATGGTGAGTCATCTCAATTCTTTCAAGTATATGGAAATGGATGGTGAGTTCATAGAAACTCCGTGCCATACTTTCGAAGTTGTTCCTCCTATGGTTGCCGCCACCAAAATCTCCTCCAACATATCAGAAGCTGATGAAGGTTTACCAAGAATGGTTTCACTTAAAGATTCTCGTTGTCGTGGTCGAAAATGGAAGCAGTACTATTTGAGGACAAATTCCAGACATTCCATTTAAAATAGATAAATTTGGGTTAGGTTTCACCACCAAGGCTCATAAAGAATTCAGGCGCGCTTGCATGGGAAAGCCACATCTTTGTATCATAAATCATGAAATAAATGATGTAAAAGACTCTGATGATGAATGCACTTTTGAAGAATGGATCTACCCTACCACCGGAGGAAAGCTCAACAAATGGCATGCGAAGGATTTCACTCCCATCTCCTTCATTGAGGAGTAATTATTGTTTACTATTTTATGTCAATTCAATAACTTTTGTCTGTAATCTTAAATTCTAAACAATGAATTTTAAGCCATGTTCCTTTCCCAGGGCACTATGGTCCGTTTGTTTAGGGCTTTGTTCATGTTCATTTATCACGTGATCATTTAATATAAACCATTGGACCTTTTGCATTCAATTTTTTGTGTTCATTGTCTTTCTTTTCCTTTATTACATTTTTTCAATAACCATGTATCTTACATGCACACACACACATAAACACACACTTGCAGATCTTCATCCACTCTGGATCTCATTGCCAACGACCCTACTATTGTCAGTTATAACTTCGAACATCCAATTAACCAAGCCGAAGACGAAGGCGAGGAAGATGGTGAAATACCAGGAGAATTAGCCAGACTTTTAATGCAAGAAGATAAAGCTATTCAACCTCATGAGGAGCCAGTCGAGGTTATCAACTTAGATACTGAGACAGATAAGAAAGAAGTCAAGATCAGAGCTAACCTAGAAGATGGTATCAAGAGAAGATTAGTTCTGATGTTACATGACTATATTGAAGTGTTTGCTTGGTCGTATGAAGATATGCCAGGGTTGGATACCGACATTGTGGTTCATCATCTGCCAAAAAGGAAGACTGTCCTCCTGTTAAGAAAAAGGTTCGTCGTATGCGTCCAGACATGTCTAAAAAGATAAAGGATAAGGTAATGAAACAATTTGATGCAGGTTTTCTGGCCGTCACATCTTATCCTCAATGGGTTGTGAACGTGGTTCCCGTGCCAAAGAAAGATGGGAAGGTTCGTATGTATGTAGATTATATGGATCTGAATAGGGCAAGCCCCAAAGATGATTTCCCTCTACCTCATATTGACATCTTGGTTGACAACAATGCTCAACATAAAGCCTTCTCCTTCATGGATGGGTTTTCTGGATACAACCAAATCAAGATGGCTCCCGAAGACATGGAGAAGACCACCTTTGTTATACAATGGGCCACCTTTTGCTACAAGGTCATGCCGTTCGGATTGAAGAATGCAGGGACAACATATCAAAGAGCTATGGTAGCTTTACTTCATGATATGATCCATCATGAAATAGAGGTCTATGTGGATGATATGATTTCAAGGTCACAAACTGAAGAAGAGCATCTCGATCACCTACACAAGCTATTTGAGAGGCTGAAGAAGTACAAGTTGAGGTTGAACCCTAATAAGTGCACATTCGCAGTAAGGTATGGAAAGCTTCTAGGTTTTGTCTTCAGTGGTAAAGGCATCGAAATTGGTCCTGAAAGGTAAAATCCATTCAATAAATGCCAATTCCTCACTTTGAGTAGGAAGTCTGAGGATTTTTGGGTCGTCTTAACTACACTGCTCGCTCCATCTCTCACTTAATTGCTACTTGCGAGCCAATCTTCAAACTCTTGAAGAAAGATCAAGTAGTCAAATGGAATGATGACTACCAAGCTGCCTTTGACAAGATCAAAGAATATTTGCAAGAACCTCATATCCTTATGCCTCAAGTGGAAGGAATACCATTGATCATGTACTTGACTGTGCTAGAGAATTCTATGGGGTGTGTGTTGGGCCAACATGACGAGTCTGGCAAAAAAGAGCATGCAATATACTACCTGAGCAAAAAGTTTACCGACTGTAAAACCAGATATTCACTGCTCAAGAAAATTTGCTGCGTTCTGGCATGGGCTGCTCTCCAGCTAAGACAATATATGTTGACTCACACCACTTTGTTGATTTCTAAGATGGACTCTATCAAGTACATCTTTGAAAAACCATCCCTCTTCGTACGAATAGCTAGATGGAGAATGATTCTGACTGAATATGATATTCAATATACAACAAAAAAGGCCATCAAAGGAAGTGTATTGGCAAATCATTTGGCCCATCAAGCTGTTGATGATTATCTATCTATGAATTTTGACTTCCCGGATGAGAATATCATGTTAGTGACTAATTGTGAAAAACCTGGACCGTATGACGGACCTAAACAAGGATCCTGATGGACTATGGTTTTTGATGGAGCTTCCAATGCTCTAGGTAATGGAATTGGTGTTGTGATAATTTCCCCTGAAGGTTGTCACACTCCTTTCACTACTAGACTATGCTTCGATTGTATGAATAACATGGCTGAGTACGAAGCATGCATCTTGGGTTTGAAGGCTTCTATTGACTTAAGGGTCAAGCATTTAGAGGTATTCAGAGATTCTTATCTAATGATCAGTCAAGTCAAAGGAGAATGGGACACTAAGCATCCTAACCTTATTCCTTACAAGGATCTTATGTTAACCCGAATACCATACTTCGAGGAGATCACCTTTGAACAATTTCCTAGAGAATAAAATCAGTTGGTTGACGCCTTGGCAACAGTGTCTTCCATGTTCAAAGTCAAATGGGACAACGAAGCTCCTATGATTATGATTGAAAGATTTGACAAACCTGCACACTGCTATGAGCTTAACACTGACGAAGAGAAGCCATGGTACCATGAGGTGAGGAGATATCTTGAGGCACAAGAATATCCTGAAGGAGCTTCCATCAATGATAATAAATTCTTTCGAATATTTTCAGCCAAATTCTTTCTAAGCAACGGAATCCTGTACAAGTGCAACCATGATTCTACTCTACTCCGGTGTATGGACAAGAAGGAGGCAGAGAAAATTATGGAATACATGCATGATGGCCTCTTTGGGACCCACTCTATTGGACACACTATGGCCAATAAAATATTGAGAACTGGTTACTATTGGTCCATAATGGAATCTGATTGTCATCATCACTCAAGGACTTGCCACAAGTGTCAAATCTATGCTGACAAGGTCCATGTACCTCCTATACCCCTAAATGTCATGACTTCTTCATGGCCATTTGCAATGTGGGGCATTAACATGATTGGAGAGATAAAACCTACTGCCTCAAATTGACACCATTTCATCCTTGTCGCCATTGATTACTTTACCAAGTGGGTCGAAGCTTCCTCATATGCTTCGGTTATGAAGAACGTTGTAGCCAAGTTTATCAAGCATAACCTTATCTGCCGTTACGGTATCCCTGAAAGGATCACCACTGACAATGGAACCAATCTCAACAATGTCATGATTACGGAACTTTGGACTCAGTTCAAAATCAAGCATCACAATTCTTCTCCGTACAGACCCAAGATGAATGGCACAGTGAAAGCTGCCAATAAGAATATCAAGAAGATTATGCAAAAGATGGTGGTAACATATAAAGACTGGCATGAGATGTTACCGCTTGATCTCCATGGCTACCTTACTTCAACTTGAACGTTAACTGGGGCAACCCCGTTCTCCTTGGTCTATGGCATGGAAGCTGTCATACCTGTCAAAGTTCAGATTCCCTCTATAAGGATAATGAAGGAAGCAAACTTAGGTGAAGACGAATGGATTTAGACTAGGTTGGATCAATTGTACTTGATTGACAAGAAGCGACTGGATGCTGTTTGTCATGGTCAGATGTACCAAAAACATATGATCAAGGCTTTCAACAAAAGGATCAAGCCTCAAATATATCAAACTGGCGACTTGGTAATAAAGCACATCATTCTTCCACAAGGAGACCCCAGGGGAAAATGGACTCCCACTTATGAAAGACCTTTTGTTGTAAAGAAAGTTTTCTCTGGTGGCGCCATGATGCTGACTACTATGGATGGCGAAGACTTCCCACATCCTGTGAACGTGGACATAGTTAAAAAATACTACGCATAAAATGACCCGTTAGGTTGACATACCTAGGCAAAAATAAAGGCATCCCGACGAATCAAAGAGGTTCGGGCAAAAGTTAGGGATATATGCAAAAGATTTTACAATCGGCAAGTCGAAAACCCAAAAGGGTGATTTGGGGAAAAATGGGTATCCTGGTGGGCTGAAAACCCGAAAGGGAGGTCCAGGAAAAAGTTAAGGATTAAAGCGTATGACTATGTCCCATGGGATCTTTACAACCAATTTTATTACCAAGAGCCCAATTCAATGATACCAGATCAATTCAATCAATTTCTTCAAAGCGGCAAGGGTTTGTTCGAAGACATAGAGGCAATAGTAGAGTTGGGACACAATGAGATCACTTCCACATGGCTATTATTTTTTTTTCACTCTGTACACTTTTCATTTCTTTTGACAATTTCCTCTTACTAGGATCTCTGTCTCTTTGTACAAAAACGCCTATTCATGGGCAAAACATCAATACAAATATACTTTGAAGTACAAGCTTTTTGTTTTTTCTGTTTTGAGTGCAAAGGTGTCCAATGACTAAAATTGAATGAACATATGCATATGAACATGATTAAAACTTTTAGCAAATATATGCTTAAAAAACAGTGACAAACATCTCCCTAAATGCATTTGAGATATCCCCACAGAGTTATTTTAATAACATTATCTCCACAGATTGGGATTCATAAAATCCCCAACCAGAACTTCAATCCCCAGAAGATTCTCTCCCCAAGCTGAGTTGGTCTTAAAAGGAAGCCTTATGGATTTCTTCCTAAAAGAGATGCCTCCCTAGAAGTTCGTCAAATATTCTCTTCAATAGGGTTTATTTCCCCAACAAACGAAAAAATTCCCTAGCTTGAATTTTCCTCTCAGACTATTACAAATCAAAAGACCTCAATCCCTAATCCCTAGTGAAGTCGCCAACGAAGTTGTTACTATCCCTGAAAGTTATTATGAAGCTTGGACCCGACCAGATATTAGTTAAACTTCATTCCTATCTAAGCACAACTACTACAAAACTTGGACCCGACCAAATACCAGTTCGACTCTATCCTACCCTCAAATTGCTTAAACCTGGACCCGACCAGTAAACAACTCAAGTTACTGAAGCCTGGATCCGACCAGATACCAGTTGACCCAAGTTCATAATTACTGAAAACTGGACCCGACTAGTTAACAATTCAAGTTACTGAAGCCTGGACCCGACCAGATACAAGTTAACCTCAAGTTCAAATTATTGTAAAACCTGGATCCAACCAAAAAACAGTTTGAGTTGCTGAAACCTGGACCCGGCCAAATAATAGTTGACCTTAATTTTCAAGTTACTGAAGCCTGGACTCGACCAGATAGCAGTTTAATTTCCTCAAATCATTGTTGAAACCTGGACACGACCAGATAACAGTTTGAGTTTCTGAAACCTGGACCCGACTAGATAATAGTAATCTCAAATTCAAGTTACTAAAGCCTGGACCCAACCAGATAATAGTTCAACTTCTCCAATTGCTGAAACCTAGACCCGACCAGATAACAGTTAACCTCAAGTTCAAATTACTGCAACAGATACTAGTTTAACTTCTGCAGTCACTAATAAAACTCATCTTCCCCAGTAGAGTTCTCCACTATCCCCAGCAAGTTTTTGCAAAAGCCTGGACCCGACCAGATAACAAATAACTTTCAAGAGATAATTCCCCACTAGAGCAGCGGACGACTAGAAATCCTAAGCTCTTTATCCCAAGAAGAAGTCAATATTCCCCAGTAGAGTTCTTCTCAACAAAGTAGGATACTTTAGTAGAAGCTTTTTTAACAAAGTCTGAAGATACACATACTCTTCATCTCCAATAGCAGTCTGAAATTTAACTTCTCAAATCTCCCCAATATCTGTCAAGGATACGCTTCGACAACATGTCGCATTCCTACATCATATAACTTACATAACATATACATGTAATATAATCTCATTTATTTTTATAAACATCATTGCACCATGCATACATTCGCATACAGACAACTCCTTTTGTTCCTTACAGAAAAAAATCATTAATCCAAAGACCTCTTCTGGATCATAATTAATTCTTCCAATTAAAGACAGACAAGACACCTAGTTTTCAACACGAATCGACTAAAGATTTATGCTGATGTTTCTCCCAGTTTCTACCATCATCCCTCTGAATGGCATCCATAAGCCCATTCGAGGATCAATATATCACCAAGTGCAAATTTCTGAGCACTCTAGTGTTCAATCATCTTTCACCTTCAAGTCACGAATGGCGGATCCACCAATCTAACTCTTTAGGTTTAAGAAGATTGAACAGGGGCAACTGTTGTACCCCAAAATATGCCCTCTCAATTTCTCAAAGAATTCTCTCATAAGATCTCCATTGATTCAAGACTGCATAAGGTTTGATCAGCTCAAGACACCTCCTTGAGCACTGATGACTCAAAATAAGGGTTTTGAGTTTGTACAAGGACAATTGGACTTTTAATGCTTCATATGACTTTCATGGATCATTGTGGACTCCCAAGATTTCTCATGTCAAGTTTCAAGCTTTGGATCACATTTTTGCTCAGTCAATTGATTAATTGACCTAAAATCAACTATATTGGGGAAAAGTCAACCATGGTCAATTTACAATCAAATTTCATAATTTTTGATCCATATCAACATTTTGAACTCATATATGTCAATTGATCAAGTTTGGATCAAAATTCCTCAAGAACTTTGACCAGATCACTAAAAGGGCAAAATGGTCAAAATTAGGGTTTTGATTGAAGAGGCTTAATTTTTTACTATTGACCAAATACATAACTTAATGGTTTGAGACATGATATCAAGGAATAAAATGTATCACTTTAACCTAATGGTATGGTTCAAAATACTTCCAAAGATCAATTGATTGGTAGTTGAAATTCAGTCAACTGATGAAAAGTCAACTGATACACTGAAAAGTCAAACTTTGACTTTTTGATCAAAATCAAGTTTCAAAAATCACATTTCATCAATACATGTCAAAATATGAAGTTTGTTCATCAAGAAATCAAAAAGTCAAAATTCATTTTGAAAAGTCAAGGAAAACTTCCAACATGAAAGTTGTAGATCTCAATGAGATCTAAAACATTGTAGGGTAGGACTTTTTATAGAAATGCTTGGATCTCAAGTTATTAATTCATAAAGACATGTTCATGAAACTAAAAAAACTTAGTGAAATTTTCCCTAGTTAGGCATATTTTTGACCTAATTTCATGGCAACTTTTCACCTAGTTCCAAATTGAATCTTCAAAAATGTCCAACATGAAGGTTGTAAGGGATGTTACAAGCTTTCCAAAATGTCTAATAACTCATTGAGATCATGCTTGAGCTAAGAGAGTCGAAGAGATCAAGTTAGGGTTTCATTCTTGAATTATAGGTCATTGTGTGATGTGTAAGAACTCAAATCTCAAGCGTATGTTGCATAATCTTTGCTTTGTAGGCATTAAACTTGTGTTTCACTCCATAATTAATGGTTTACACAACTGATTGAGAAATTATCCAATTGATTCAAGCATTATCCAAGTCAAATTGCCATTAATGGAAGAAAGTTCATACTTCCATTTTGGAAAAGTGGCTTTGATCATAAAGTCCACTCTCCTTGAGCTTTGTAGTTGTTCCTTCTGCACACACTAAGTCTATAAACTCAGAAGAAGTATATTTAAAGTGATCAACCATCCTACCTTTCCTTGAAACCATGTTTGTCCATGTTGCTTCAAAAACAAGTCAAAATCAATAAACATATGATCTTGTACATCTGACTTCTCCAAGATTTCAAACCTTTCCTCTATAAATTAAGACATCATTTACAAGCTAACAAAGGATTTTACAAGCCCTAAAACTCCCTCAAACTCCCCAAAACCATAAATTGCAACACAAGTATAAAAACTTGTCATTTATGATTTTTGAATCCAATCTCCAAATCCCTTCGTGCGTTTCTTGGCCAAACCATCCACAAAGCTTCTAATACACATATAGAAGCTATCCCAACCCCTGTTTTCAAACTGTAACACCATCTTCACCAACCTCCATTTTTAAAAATAGAGCATTACATCTTGAATTCTCCAGACCATTCCAGCCATCTATAGCTTAAACTAAGCATTGCATTAGCTTCCTGGAGACTTGAGGAAGCTAACCTGATAATCACAACTCCTTGAAAGTTGCTCAAACTCCCTACACGATTTCCAGTTTTGAGGTATGTTTTCTCAACTTTGAACTCCTCATACAAGCTTCATTAATGGTTAATTTGTGAATGAAAAATGTAGATATCATTTCCATGAAGCTAACCATGTCTATAGTTTTCATTTATATTGCTTGAGCTTAGAGAATTTTAAAATTAGGTTAGAATTTGGTACCATTTAAAATTCGTGTTCATCTTTGAGTGTTAGCTTAAGTTATTTACACGGTTGGATTCGTGATGAAATTTCCAGCAACTTTCATGTTTATACTTTTGAAAATGGTTGAGAAATGAGAGAGATAGCAAATTTCAAAAAAATCATGTTGAATGATCTGACACGATGGTACCCTTTTGTTTTTTCACTTTTTCTTATTTCAGGTTCAATACAAGCCAAGCCAACGCGTGTACCATGTGCCTTTCTCTATCACCATCAGATCAGATAAGCCATTAAATCTAACATCTCACATGCATGTCGCCATGATGCACCCTTCAAGGCTGCCCACACTAGATCACCAGAGGGCGCTGGATTTGTTTTGGGCCTGGAGCATTTTTTGGCTTCTCACCCCTCTGTTTTCTTTTAGACACATGCCCATCTATTTTGTTTTTATTTTGTTTTCTAACTTGAACAAAAAATACTTTTGGGCCTAGCGCCCCTTTTACTACTGTTAACCACCATTTTAATTTTTTAACCCCCCTGACTTTAATTGTTATATTTTATTTTATTTCTTTTTTTCCTATTATTATTATTATATTTTATTATCATTTTATTAAATAAAAAATACCAAAAATATTTTATATTTATTATTTAGATATTTAGTATATTTTCCATTTAATTTCTTTTAGATAAAAAGACAAAAAAAATACTCTCTTAAACAAATCAATTTCTTTTCTTAAATATAAATTAATATTAGACTTAGGTTTATTTTATTTATTTTTTCTTTACTAATCAAAATTAATTTAGAACTTAAGTTTCTTTTAATTAATTACCTTTTTTTAACTAGTTTAATTAATTTGAAAACCTTTTCATAAAAACCCTAAAAAATGCTTTCTTGATCAAATTAATTTCTTTTCTTAATTAACTTAGGTTTAATCTTTTTAATTTAATTAATTTTTTATTTGTTTATTTAATTAGAACCAAAAATTTTTCTTAACAAAATCAAAACAAATTCATTTTCTTTTCATTCATGCCTTGTACATTATTCATTTCAAGTTTTGTATATTTATCCATTAATTTCAATATGGTTGTAATAGATAATTAGGTTTATTTTTTTGCAATCCCCATTTGTAAATATGTATACCCCATCCCGAAATGATGTAATAGCATAGAACATTTACTTTCCGTAATTTATCGCTTTCATACAATGTTAGTAATTAGGGTTTGTATGGCAAGATAAAATCAATCTTAGAAAACCCTAATTCAAGATTAAACCAAGTATGAAACACAAAACACTTGCACACTTTACACCCCTAGGGTTAACTCCACTTTATTGCCTTAAACAAATAGTCATAATATGCATGTGAGACATCTTAGCCAAAACAAATAAAAAATATAAGATCATGGTCCCTCGATGATGCTACGAATGTTGCCTTACAAATGATCTTAGACCCTTAAGAGAAATGTTAAGATATCTCACAATATTGCTATCTATGACTATACGATGACTCACGCCCGTCCCTTTACATCCAAAGATAAGGCTTCTTATTAATCAATGATAAGATAGAAATGTCAAAAGAAAAGAGAAATGAACAAAAGACTTTTGAGTAAGTAGAACATTCTTAGTTGCTTGCTTACAATCCATCTTCAAAACCAAACATCTTTTCAAACATACTAAACACTTTCAAAAACATGAAATATTTTTCAAAAGTTCAACACTTTGTATGCATTCTTATAGAGACGAGAATCATTACAAAGTTTGCCTAAACGAAGGCGCTTTTCAAAAATACTTTCAAAATCCACCACAAACACATTTCAAACAAAGCAATTTTCAAGTGATCTAGCAAGCAACTAAGAGCCCGTAGATAACTACGGATAAAAGGGTGCTAACACCTTCCCTTTTCATAACCTACCCCCAAACTCAAGAAAATATCTCAAAGGTCTTTCCTGTTCTTTTCACCCTTTCCTTATTGGATAAAAGAAAAGTCGGTGGAGACTCTTGCTATCCGCAACAATTGCGATAAAACACCAAAACACCCAAGTCAGTTCTCCCACCATATTACATAGGGAAATTCCTCGAATGTCGATCTCAAGAACTGCATAGAATTACCGAGGTTAATGTGAGGTTCAATTAAATAAAACTCAATTGGGGGTTTGGTTTGGTTATTGTGATCGGTGGATCTGGAACTGACTGTTTAACGCTGGTTCGCGAAATGTCGCGGAAGCAAGAGTCGCCACCGTCTTTTATTTTCTCCAAATGGAAAGGACAAAAGCACAGAAAAATTCCTTAAAGAGATTGCTCTCGGTTCGGGAGGTAGGTTATAGAAAGGGAAGGTGTTAGCACCCTTTCTATCCATGGTTATCCATGGGCTCTTAGATACTTGCTCAATGTGTTTTCAAAATTGTTTGTTTGCTTTTCAATGTGGGTTTAAAAAAGTTTCTTTGAAAAATTTCAGATCGACTCATACGTCAGAGTGTTTGAAAAGTTTGCTTTGAAAGCTTTTGAAAATGTGTTGGTGTGAAAAGTCTTTTGATTTGTTTGAAATTAGAGCAAGTATCCTTGAGAACCTACCTACCCTAAGGAATTCGTCTGTGTAAATGTCCTTTAAAGTAGTGCCATCCCACCATTGAGAGGTAGGTAGCACCACCGTTGGAGGTGTTCGGGTCAATTCGAAGGTTCGGGACATGGTGATCACCAGAGCAATGGGAAGACACCTTAGAAGCTACCCTCATGCCAGGTTCCCGGATCATGAGGACTTACTAAGACATCCTCTACTCGACGATCACCTTTCGAAAGGCAACAGTGAGGCGTACCCTAGGGGTGGTGTGTGCGAATTGTGTGTCATGTTTCAGTTATTTATTTGTCTTTTGTCATGCAATTGTGATCTACGCTTGATTTTATTTTAAGTCCATTCATTCTTGCATGCATATTTAACAGTTATAAATTGCGAGGAAATAAAGCTAAACTATTACAAATGGCGCGGGTCCACATCGCCAAAATTAAACCGGACCCGATTTAGCGGAAAAAATAAATAATGCGAAGTAAATAAAAGCGCGAGAAATTTAAATTACATGGCTTAGGGACGATTACATAATTATAATTAAACGATAAAAAGTAAATACGCAAAACTAAATAATTAAAACGAAACTAGGGCGTTGGACCCTTTTGCAAATAATTAAAAGTTAATGAGAATTAAAAATTAAATGATTAAATGTTTTTTTGGTATTTTGTATTTTTTAGATTTAATGAGAAAAAAGGAGAATTAATTAAAATTAAATTAAACGGCAAACCCTAAATTCTAACATTTTTTATTTATTATGAAAAAATTAAAATATGACCTAAATTAAACCTAATTCATTTATGTACAATTAAAATAGGAAAATAAATAAATAATAACAATTGATATTCTGAAAAAAGGGAAAAATATTAAAAGGAATAAAAAAATTAATTAACCTAATTCTATTTTGTTGGATTTTTATTATGGAAAAAATATAAATTAAACCTAATTTGAAATTAATTTATTTACATGCTAATAAAATAATTATAATAAAATAAATATTATTTTTGGTCTTTCTCTGATTTTTATAATGTTTTTATATTTTATAGAAAAAATAAATTAATTAACTAAAGCAATAAAAATAATATAATACAATAATTTAAACAACAAAAAGAAAAGAAAAATCAAACCAGGATGGGGTGTTGCCCCAAATAAGGAGGTGTTTTTGTGAAAAGCCTGGCCCAATAAGCTGGACGTTGGTTGACTTCCTGGATCATGTGCAACGCGTTGACTGGTGCTTATGACGTTCTTTGAATCTTAGCCTTTAATCTGATCATGTGGGACGCGTGGCTAATGGATGAGAGTGGAACATGGTACGTATACGCTCCTGAAACTGCATGGGATTTATAATGGAAAAATAATATAGGATTTGGCCAGACCTGGGACTTGAACCCAGGTCTTTGATGTCACATGCATAGTGCGTTGCCAGCTGAGCTAAGCGAGTTTAATTAACATATAATATAATACAATTAATATGAAAGAAAAGTGGATTCACGCTTGGAACGCGCGCCAAAATTTGAAATGGCCACTCAGATGATGACATGTATTCGTCTTCTTCATGTTTCTTCTTGCCTGAAAAAAATAACAACGTTTAACGGGGGTTTTGAACCCCCTCAATATACGCGTATTTCCAGAATAGCGATTAGGTCATGGATACATATAAATTGAGCGCGAGCATCTTGTCTTCTTCGTCTCAACCTGTAGGTTTCAATCATAGCATTTATACGTCCTAATTTTACAAGAATTGAGAACGCCCAATTTGGGAGTTTCGGAACCCTAGGCCTCTCTAATGGTGAATTGGCATATGTGGCTCAAAAACACAATCAAACATATTGGTTAGCACAGAAACATCATGACAAACAATAATCCACAAAGAAAAATGCAAGAGGATGCTTAAATCGTGCTATGCAATTTCAATATGTTCTTGATACGGTTTGAGTTCCAGATACCAGTTCAAGGCGTTTGAGTTGATGCCAATGGGTGGAATATGTCCAGGAATGCCTGGGAATGCTAATGGGATCAAAATCGAAGCTTGAATTGACCTCTAATGCACTTTTCAGTTTTGAGTTTTTTTTGTGAAATTTTCAATATGCCAAAGCTTGAGTATGCGCAGCTTGGAGTCCTCTTGCATTAGGGTTGTGATGTAGTACTTGTATGGAATGGTTTAGGTTAAAAACTTTGCACAAAATCCATGTCCATAATGATTTCACATATTTGATTCTTGAAAATCTTTTCCAATCTTTTTTTATGTTGTTTTTGTTCAATCATGATCCAATCACACCAAAACTTGCCTATTTAAGACTTACACGAAATATTGAGCTTATAATGTGCATGAAAAGATTTTTTTAGGTTAAGATTATATTTTTCATGAATTAAAATAATTTAAATGAATATAAATTAATATTAATTCAAATAAATAATTAAAAAATATGAAAATGCTTCCCTTTGGGCCTAGTGGTCGTGCATAGGATTGGCATGAAGAAATTTGGAAGGAAAATAGGCCCATTTGCATTTTTGGATCATTTGAACCATTGTTGACTTTTCAAAATTCCTAAAAATTTCCCAACTTCCACAAGGCATAACTTGGTCAATTTTTAAGCTTTTCACATGTTCTTGGACATTTTGGAAAGGTCTTTGAGTCCTTTAACCAATGCCTTTGGTCCCATGTCATTTTGATTTACCAATCTCAAGTTATGGCCTTTGACTTAAAGTCACTTTTTGTTGACTTTTGAAAATGACCTATAATGTT
This sequence comes from Vicia faba, assembly GCA_948472305.1. NCBI lineage: Eukaryota > Viridiplantae > Streptophyta > Magnoliopsida > Fabales > Fabaceae > Vicia > Vicia faba. The sequence goes on along the minus strand of OX451739.1, from coordinate 453,005,072 downwards.
GGAATTGATAACTTTTTGTGAGAGCATTTCTTGGACTTGGAACATGAAGATGAATTGTAGGAAATGTCTTTCTCTTCAAAATGAGCTTTGGATGGAATTTTTCTGATAATCCATGTGAAAGTTATGCCCTGGTCAATTTCAGTTGACTTTTTCAGCTGTCCAAATATAGCAACTTTTGCATCTTTGATGATTTCTGAGCCAAATTTTGAGAATCATGATCAAGCATTGATCAAATGATGTTTGTGGCTTCAAAATGATGTGTTGACCACAAATTTGAACTTTTGACTGTCAAATGACCATTTTGCCCCTACAGTTGACTGTAGTGCAATCTAGGGTTTTGACTGTGCAATTTTGAGCTGAATGTCTTGAAACTTGACATGAGGATGCTTGACCACATTTATAGGCATATGAGACTTGATTGGGCCATTGAGAAGTTCATTTGCTTGACCAGAACTCAAACCCTAGTTTTGACTGTATAGGAGCCAGTTGAGCTGCACACCCTGGGGGAATTTTGTGACCTTGACTTTGACAATTCTTGATGAATATGGGAGGGCAAATTTTGGGGTACAACAGTTGCCCCTGTTCAATCTTCTTAGACCTGAGGATGCAGATTGGCTGACGTGCCTTTCGTAATCCGAGGGTAGAAGATGATTGAACACTAAAGTGCCCAGAAATTTGCGCTCACATAGTGACGGTGATGGGGAATGGGCTTATAGATGCCATTTAGAGATTGCTGAATAGGGTGATGGGCTTATAGATGCCATCTGGACGTTGATCGCGTAGGAGATTCCTTAGCGAGAACCTGCATACCTGCAAAAGAGAAAAATGAGTACCTGACACGTCGCAGGAGCTGATTTTAGATGCTTGATATAGATATGTCCTGACTGGTTACAGGAGCTGAGTCTGGAGCTTCAAACGCTGATGAATGAACCAGGGATGGTTGCTGCCTTAACCTGAATGATAAGTGAACCTTGGATGATTTTAACTTCAACAACGCTCGTTGAGAAAATCTTGGTGAGGATTACCATCTTCGTAGTGTCAGGAAGAGAACCAAAAGACATTATAATCTCAAAGGGAGTCACCTCACTCGCCGTTGGAGAGGGAACTATAGGAAATTATAATCTGAAAGGAAATATCACCTCACGCTCATGCCGGAGAGGGGAACATTTTGAAAGGGAATTACCACCTCACACGCCGTTGGAGAGGGGACCATAAGAGAATATCACCTCACGCTCATGCCGGAGAGGGAAACATCTGAAAAAGGAATTACCACCTCACACGCCGTTGGAGAGGGAAACATCTGAAAATATCACCTCACGCTCATGCCGGAGAGGGAAACATCTGAAGAAGGAATTACCACCTCACACGCCGTTGGAGAGGGGACCATAAGAGAACTTCTACTGAGTCTTTATCAGAAAAATCTGTTTGGAGTCGATTTAACTGGACTAGAGAAGTCCTTGAAATATGTTTGAGAATTTCAACTGCACCCTTCCTGAAAGGTAGAGGTCAGTTATATGCGATGCATGATATGGATCAAGCAAACATGGATACGATTTATATGATATGATGTGTGCATGCATGCTATAATGATGTATGTGATGATTCATGTATGTTTTTGTCTAGGAAAATAAATCCTTGACGGGTGCCGGGAAGTCATATCCTGGGCTGATGTTGAGGAAGAGATTTTGCTTCCGCTGTGGATGATTGTTGCAAGAATACCGGTAGGAGAAGATAACTCCGTTGAGGAATAAACTTGGCAAATGAAATAATTCTGCGGGAGAAAAGATACTCTAGTGATCATGTTGGGGAGTGCTACTCTGTGGGGATAGCGATGTTTTGCTGAGTTGATGAAGATAACTCCGCTGGGGATATCCGTTGATGAGTTATGCTGGGGATACCCTTGTTGTGCTGGAAGTATTGATAGGCTTCGCTGGGGTAGGAAGACTTTGTCGAGAACGCTCTTTCCGTGGCTTTTGGCTGAGGATAACCCAGTTATATCCTGTTACGGAATAACTCTTTAAATCAAGCCGGGACGACGCGTTCGTGCTCTGCGAGGGATAAGCTTCCAGAATCTACTGGGGATAAGCTTACTGCTTGGGGAGATATGAATTCCAACTTTCTTGGGGAAACTGGATTGGACTCTCCTGGGGAGATTTTGAACTGTAATTTTGTAAGTTGAAAGAGGGAACCTATGTAAGGTTGCCTGCTGATGAGCTCGTGTAAAACCGCATCTGAAATGGAGAAGGAACCTGGGTAGGGTTACTTTGATGATGAGTTCGTGTAAAACTTCGTTCTTGGAAAGGGAGAACCTGTGTAGGGTTTCTGGGTGGCGAATCCATGTAAAACTGCATCTTGAGGAGAGGGAACCGGTGTAGGGTTGCTTGGTGAGGTAAGTTCATGTAAAACTTCTTGATGAACCGGGGTGAGGTTATCTTGAGCTAAATCCATGTAAGACTTCTGGGGGGGAATCGGGGTTAGGTTACTTGGATAAGTTCGTATAAAAACTTCTTGATGAACCGGGGTTAGGTCATCTTGAGATAGGTCCATGTAAGACTTCTGGAGGAACCGGGGTTAGGTTACTTGACGAGTTTGTGTAAAAACTTCGGGACGAACCGGGGTTAGGTCATCTTGGGATAGGTCCATGTAAGACTTCTAGAGGAACCGGGGTAAGGTTACTTGACGAGTTTGTGTAAAAACTTTTTGATGAACCGGGGTTAGGTCATCTTGAGATAGGTCCATGTGAGACTTCTGGAGGAACCGGGGTTAGGTTACTGCAGGATAAATCCATGTAAGATTTCTGGAGGAACCGGGGTTAGGTTACTTGGGATAAATCCATGTAAGATTTCTGGGAGGAACCGGGGTTAGGTTACCTTGGGATAAATCCATGTAAGATTTCTGGAGGAACCGGGGTAAGGTTGCTTCGGGATAAGTTCGTGTAAAACTTCTGGAGGAACCGGGGTAAGGTTACTTCGGGATAAATCCATGTAAGATTTCTGGGAGGAACCGGGGTTAGGTTACCTTGGGATAAGTTCGTGTAAAAACTTCTGGATGAACCGGGGTAAGGTTACTTGTGATAAATCCATGTAAGATTTCTGGAGGAACCGGGGTTAGGTTACTTGTGATAAATCCATGTAAGATTTCTGGAGGAACCGGGGTTAGGTTACGGCAGGATAAGTTTGTGTAAACTTCTTGATGAACCGGGGTTAGGTCATCTTGAGATAGGTCCATGTAAGACTTCGTCTGAAAATTGAGAAGGAACCGGTGTAGGGTTGCTTGATTTTGATTAAGTGGATGATTGTCCTGTTTGGTTTCGGATGTTAACCCACCATCTGGAATTTATAAAGGTAGATGGTAATCATCTTATGTTGATTTTTCCTTTATACTTTGGTTGACAGAGCAATTAGATCGCCTGGATAACTCATTATTGCCCCTGTTTCGGAGGTGAGGGAAGAGGATACCTGTGTGGGTGATGATAATTGTTCGAGTAGACAAGTGATGAAATACCGGAACATAGTCGTACGCTTTGATCCCTAACTTTTGCCTGGGCCGCCCTTTCGGGTTTTCAGTCCACCGGGATACCCATTTTTGCCCAAGCCGCCTTTTCAGGTTTTCGACTTGCCGGGTGTACATATTTTTCGTTTCATCCCTTCATTTTGCCCGAACCTTTTTGGTTCGCCGGGAAGCCCTTATTTTTGCCTAGGTGTGTCAACCTAGCGGGTCTTTGATTGTGCGTAGCATTTTTCGACTATGTCCACGCTCTCCGAATGTAGGGAGTTGCCCCTGTTGAAAGTATTTTGCCATGCCCCAGGTAATGGGCAATGCTCCTACTGTGCCCCCTGATTGGAGGTACTTCTGTTCACAAGGTGTTCATCGTGCGAATTTCCCTGCTGTTCAAACAAATAGTCACATGCAAACAAAGTTATTTTAAGAATGCAAAAGTCTACGTCTGTCTTGAATTTTGAAAATGCATTTTTGTAATATAGTGCGATGTCAACTCAATATTTTACAGCAAACCTTCAGGAGTCAGGATACCTTCGTAACAGTATGCTTTCGAACTAACCCATGCTTCAGCTAGGACTTTTAAGGGTTATATCGTGGCCGGGTTCACGGTTTAAGAAACAAAGGATAAAGGCTCGAATTATTTGTACCCACCCGCTCTTCGTGATATTCTCCAAACCTAAACTCAGTTGATCGTGCGTTAGATCTTGTTTGAGTCTTTGCTCTGATTTTCCGATGATGGTTCAAACATTGATGATTTGTTCTGACTAGGCAGTCACTTTTGTTGAGGGTTTGTGAGACCTCTTTCTTTATTTTGTTATCCCTTTCTTTTTTGCCTGAACTGTTTCCTTTTTTGGAATTACAGTCAGCGGGATGCCCCAGTTTCATAAGTCCCCTTGGTAGGTTTAGACTTTTTAGGCTTTTTATTCATGAATTTTGATGATGACTGCTTTTCTTTTGATTGTTCTGAACCATCACTGTTTTTTTCGTAAGGATCTCTTTGGTGCCATTCGTCATGCACTTGGATCAACTGAGAAGACTACCCTGCCCCGGGTTATGATAAAGGGTTTCAATTTTCGAAAATAAAAACTCCTACTTCTTTGGCTCAGATGGGTTGACGAGGGTTTATCATCCTTATAACTCCAGTGTTTAGGGATTGAAACAATGCCTGTACCTCATCAGCGGGGTCTGTTCAAAAGCATACTGTAGATTATGGTATCGTTTTCGTCATCCTCCCTCAAGAGGTTCAGGATTTTCAATTAAGAGTTGACTATTGCAAAAATATGAAAGCAGTTTTAAGCATAATAAACATAGTTAATCAAGACAGACACGTGTAATGCATTCATGAAATAAAGAGTTTAACATAATAATTGTTTATCTGAACAAAAAAAGAAAAATACAACTTGAATTCAAATGAACAAAAAATTCTCAATCCTAGCCATGTTTTGGCAATGGAGCATTGATCACATTGGGAGTCTCAGCAGGCTCGAACTCGATCTCTTTGGCATCGATCATGTTCTGAATTTTGTACTTTAGCGCCCAACAGTCTTCAGTATCGTGCCCCGGGCTATCAGAATGATAAGCGCATCTGGCTTCTGGATTGTAGCTGGGAGAGGAGGTCTTAGGATTGGCAGGAGGGTTGATCACTGCAATCAGGTTCATCTTCAACATATGTTGCAGTGCTTGCGACCATGGCATGTTAATGTCGGTGAACTGTCTTTTAGGCCCGTCCGGTCTTTGCTGGTTTCCCCTTTGTGGTTGGCGGCGTGGTGCAGAACCAGAGATCATGACTGCCCCTGCATGTTTGTCACGGCGACCCTTTTGACCGTATGCAGCATTAGATTCCTTCTTTCCCGTGTAAGGTTTTTTATGAGTATCAGAAGGTGTGGCCTCTTGAATTTTCCCGCTCTTGATACCAGCTTCAATTCTTTCGCCAGTCAGGATGAGGTCGGTAAATCCAGCAGATGAGTTACCAATGAGGTGGTTGAAGAATGGACCAGACAGGGTCCCCAAGAACATGTCCACAAGTTCACGGTCAGTCAGAGGTGGTTGTACCCTTCCAGCGAGATCTCTCCATTTCTGCGCATATTCTTTGAAACCTTCACTTGATCCTAACGACATACCCTGGAGTTGGGTACGCGTAGGAGCAAGGTCGGCATTATACTGATACTGCTTGTAGAAAGCAGTAGCCAACTCCTCCCAGTTACGAACCTTGGTCCCATCCAGCTGATAGAACCATTCGAGATGAGTCCCTGAAAGACTCTCCTGGAAGAAGTGGATCCATAGATTCTTATCTGCAGAGTACGGCTGAATCTTCCGAACATAGGACCTTAAGTGCAGCTTGGGACAAGACGCCCCGTCATACTTCGAGAAAGTTGGTGCTTTGAATTTATGTGGGATAATCACACCAGTCGACAAACCCAGATCTCCGAAATCCAGCCCAGGTACCTGTTGAACCTCCATAGCTTTCATTCTGTCCTCCAGTTGCTTATATCTGTCATCAGCAGGAGGGTACTGCTCTTCATCAAAATCTGTCTCGTTGTCGGAGACCACTGGACTGGGAACCTCTCTCTCATGATGACTGCTTTTTCCCACAGATGGGGTTGTCCTCTCAGCTTCAACTTGTGGTGTATTCCCAAATCTGCGTCTAGGGCTGAACAGAACAGTCCTCTTCTTTTTCTTGTCCTTCTTCAAAAGCAGAGCCTTCAGGTCTTGTTGCCCCTGGGTCAAATTCAGGATCAGCTCTTGGAACTGGGCGTTCTGAGCCTGGAGATCCTTGATGGACTGTTCAGCTGATGATCCAGGATTCATGACGATCGGCTGAAATAAACAGCGGAGAAAGGTAAGCAACCTGTCAAAGGGATACCTGCAATGCAATGAGATGTATGACATGCATGCAATGATTTCAAGGATCTCGCGGGATAAACAGAGAAACTTGTTAGAGTTGAAAACCGGTAACTTGATTGAAGAAACTTCCTGTTGTAGAAAATCCTTCCTCAAGGGTCAAAGGCTCACCATATCCAGTGGGTCATAGCCCCTGACAACCTTGGCTAGAAGAAAATAAATCCCCTTTGCCCCTTGCTGGACAGTTGGTTCATCATGACCTGCATCACAAGCCCTTGAGATCCTGGAAATGGGTTAGGATGTATGCAATGGTATGATGTCATGCTATGCATGGGGTGATGTAGGTGAACTCTGTTATGAGTCCCAATTAAGGACTATAAACAGACCCTGCAAGAAATTTAGTACCCTGTTATGAGTCCCAATTAAGGACTATAAACAAGACCTGCAAGAAACAAGTGTCAGGTAACAAGCACGCAAATAGGCAAGTACAAAGGCACACAAGTCACACAAGGCAAGCCCCTAAAGTTTAGGCCAGCATGAGGTCTAGGTACTACCCTCTTGGAGTTGGTGGGTTCATACCTGTCCTAATCAAAGTAACCGGGTTCTAAGGTTCCCAATATCACGGGATTGCTTTCGTTGTTCATCGTTTCGATTTAGCCACTGAACTGGCGATCGAAATATTCCAGGAAAGCAACCCTCAATTGAGCGTAGTATCGAGTATCAACCAACCTCGGACTGCACCGAAGTCAGTTATCTCACTACCCTAAAGAGGCCAAGATAGTTCAATTAAGGTTCCTAAGGTCTGTTGATGCTTCACGACACCACGCGGAGGCCCCGTACTCTCCTTGACTGAACTCAAGGGTTACCGGTACACACCAAAGTGCCACATCAACGTAGCAGACTGTTTCAACCATGTCGGTATACCCCGCACAGTTCCCTCACAGCCTTGTTGCTACTTTCTAAGAAAGGTATCCCCCAGATCCGGGTATAGGACCTATAGAACTCCCAAGCAACCCACAATTTAAAGCACACAAGGAAAACAATTGAAAACATAGTTATAAGCTAGCCCTAAGGTACACCTCACTTTAAGTTAATTCCCCAGCAGAGTCGCCAGTTCTGTGATCGGTGGATCTGGAACTGACTGTTTAACGCTGGTTCGCGAAATGTCGCGGAAGCAAGAGTCGCCACCGTCTTTTATTTTCTCCAAATGGAAAGGACAAAAGCACAGAAAAATTCCTTAAAGAGATTGCTCTCGGTTCGGGAGGTAGGTTATAGAAAGGGAAGGTGTTAGCACCCTTTCTATCCATGGTTATCCATGGGCTCTTAGATACTTGCTCAATGTGTTTTCAAAATTGTTTGTTTGCTTTTCAATGTGGGTTTAAAAAAGTTTCTTTGAAAAATTTCAGATCGACTCATACGTCAGAGTGTTTGAAAAGTTTGCTTTGAAAGCTTTTGAAAATGTGTTGGTGTGAAAAGTCTTTTGATTTGTTTGAAATTAGAGCAAGTATCCTTGAGAACCTACCTACCCTAAGGAATTCGTCTGTGTAAATGTCCTTTAAAGTAGTGCCATCCCACCATTGAGAGGTAGGTAGCACCACCGTTGGAGGTGTTCGGGTCAATTCGAAGGTTCGGGACATGGTGATCACCAGAGCAATGGGAAGACACCTTAGAAGCTACCCTCATGCCAGGTTCCCGGATCATGAGGACTTACTAAGACATCCTCTACTCGACGATCACCTTTCGAAAGGCAACAGTGAGGCGTACCCTAGGGGTGGTGTGTGCGAATTGTGTGTCATGTTTCAGTTATTTATTTGTCTTTTGTCATGCAATTGTGATCTACGCTTGATTTTATTTTAAGTCCATTCATTCTTGCATGCATATTTAACAGTTATAAATTGCGAGGAAATAAAGCTAAACTATTACAAATGGCGCGGGTCCACATCGCCAAAATTAAACCGGACCCGATTTAGCGGAAAAAATAAATAATGCGAAGTAAATAAAAGCGCGAGAAATTTAAATTACATGGCTTAGGGACGATTACATAATTATAATTAAACGATAAAAAGTAAATACGCAAAACTAAATAATTAAAACGAAACTAGGGCGTTGGACCCTTTTGCAAATAATTAAAAGTTAATGAGAATTAAAAATTAAATGATTAAATGTTTTTTTGGTATTTTGTATTTTTTAGATTTAATGAGAAAAAAGGAGAATTAATTAAAATTAAATTAAACGGCAAACCCTAAATTCTAACATTTTTTATTTATTATGAAAAAATTAAAATATGACCTAAATTAAACCTAATTCATTTATGTACAATTAAAATAGGAAAATAAATAAATAATAACAATTGATATTCTGAAAAAAGGGAAAAATATTAAAAGGAATAAAAAAATTAATTAACCTAATTCTATTTTGTTGGATTTTTATTATGGAAAAAATATAAATTAAACCTAATTTGAAATTAATTTATTTACATGCTAATAAAATAATTATAATAAAATAAATATTATTTTTGGTCTTTCTCTGATTTTTATAATGTTTTTATATTTTATAGAAAAAATAAATTAATTAACTAAAGCAATAAAAATAATATAATACAATAATTTAAACAACAAAAAGAAAAGAAAAATCAAACCAGGATGGGGTGTTGCCCCAAATAAGGAGGTGTTTTTGTGAAAAGCCTGGCCCAATAAGCTGGACGTTGGTTGACTTCCTGGATCATGTGCAACGCGTTGACTGGTGCTTATGACGTTCTTTGAATCTTAGCCTTTAATCTGATCATGTGGGACGCGTGGCTAATGGATGAGAGTGGAACATGGTACGTATACGCTCCTGAAACTGCATGGGATTTATAATGGAAAAATAATATAGGATTTGGCCAGACCTGGGACTTGAACCCAGGTCTTTGATGTCACATGCATAGTGCGTTGCCAGCTGAGCTAAGCGAGTTTAATTAACATATAATATAATACAATTAATATGAAAGAAAAGTGGATTCACGCTTGGAACGCGCGCCAAAATTTGAAATGGCCACTCAGATGATGACATGTATTCGTCTTCTTCATGTTTCTTCTTGCCTGAAAAAAATAACAACGTTTAACGGGGGTTTTGAACCCCCTCAATATACGCGTATTTCCAGAATAGCGATTAGGTCATGGATACATATAAATTGAGCGCGAGCATCTTGTCTTCTTCGTCTCAACCTGTAGGTTTCAATCATAGCATTTATACGTCCTAATTTTACAAGAATTGAGAACGCCCAATTTGGGAGTTTCGGAACCCTAGGCCTCTCTAATGGTGAATTGGCATATGTGGCTCAAAAACACAATCAAACATATTGGTTAGCACAGAAACATCATGACAAACAATAATCCACAAAGAAAAATGCAAGAGGATGCTTAAATCGTGCTATGCAATTTCAATATGTTCTTGATACGGTTTGAGTTCCAGATACCAGTTCAAGGCGTTTGAGTTGATGCCAATGGGTGGAATATGTCCAGGAATGCCTGGGAATGCTAATGGGATCAAAATCGAAGCTTGAATTGACCTCTAATGCACTTTTCAGTTTTGAGTTTTTTTTGTGAAATTTTCAATATGCCAAAGCTTGAGTATGCGCAGCTTGGAGTCCTCTTGCATTAGGGTTGTGATGTAGTACTTGTATGGAATGGTTTAGGTTAAAAACTTTGCACAAAATCCATGTCCATAATGATTTCACATATTTGATTCTTGAAAATCTTTTCCAATCTTTTTTTATGTTGTTTTTGTTCAATCATGATCCAATCACACCAAAACTTGCCTATTTAAGACTTACACGAAATATTGAGCTTATAATGTGCATGAAAAGATTTTTTTAGGTTAAGATTATATTTTTCATGAATTAAAATAATTTAAATGAATATAAATTAATATTAATTCAAATAAATAATTAAAAAATATGAAAATGCTTCCCTTTGGGCCTAGTGGTCGTGCATAGGATTGGCATGAAGAAATTTGGAAGGAAAATAGGCCCATTTGCATTTTTGGATCATTTGAACCATTGTTGACTTTTCAAAATTCCTAAAAATTTCCCAACTTCCACAAGGCATAACTTGGTCAATTTTTAAACTTTTCACATGTTCTTGGACATTTTGGAAAGGTCTTTGAGTCCTTTAACCAATGCCTTTGGTCCCATGTCATTTTGATTTACCAATCTCAAGTTATGGCCTTTGACTTAAAGTCACTTTTTGTTGACTTTTGAAAATGACCTATAATGTTGGAATTGATAACTTTTTGTGAGAGCATTTCTTGGACTTGGAACATGAAGATGAATTGTAGGAAATGTCTTTCTCTTCAAAATGAGCTTTGGATGGAATTTTTCTGATAATCCATGTGAAAGTTATGCCCTGGTCAATTTCAGTTGACTTTTTCAGCTGTCCAAATATAGCAACTTTTGCATCTTTGATGATTTCTGAGCCAAATTTTGAGAATCATGATCAAGCATTGATCAAATGATGTTTGTGGCTTCAAAATGATGTGTTGACCACAAATTTGAACTTTTGACTGTCAAATGACCATTTTGCCCCTACAGTTGACTGTAGTGCAATCTAGGGTTTTGACTGTGCAATTTTGAGCTGAATGTCTTGAAACTTGACATGAGGATGCTTGACCACATTTATAGGCATATGAGACTTGATTGGGCCATTGAGAAGTTCATTTTCTTGACCAGAACTCAAACCCTAGTTTTGACTGTATAGGAGCCAGTTGAGCTGCACACCCTGGGGGAATTTTGTGACCTTGACTTTGACAATTCTTGATGAATATGGGAGGGCAAATTTTGGGGTACAACAGTTATTATACTTAACAATAATTAAAAACATGCGAAGGTAAATTATGACCTTTTTTCGTGGTGTTAATACTATGCTAGGGGTAAGTGTGTGGTTTGCCCTGTAATGACCTTTATTATTGATCTCTTCTACAAGTTCATTACCTTCAACTACCGACCCTTTAGATTATTTCCCCTAAGTCCTTAGTGAGAAAACCTTTAACCATCCATCCTCAATCCTAAGTCCTTAGATACATCTGATGGAGTCAAGCCTTTATCTTATCAAGGGTTAAATCCGGTGACTATAGGGTATCCCTAGTCCAAGGTGATATCTACTATAGCCTAATCGTACAAAAACTTTAATAACTGTGGTCAAGCTGATTGTTAACCGTAACTCAATCCTAATTGGTCCGATCAAGAAAGCGTTAGAAACCTTAAACGATTAAATTGAAAGGAAACTACTTAATTAAAATCAATAATTCATAGTTAATACATTCGCAAATCAGGGACACCCCCTAGCATTGGGGGTTTAGTCGCACATAATATTCAAAGAGATTTCAATAATAATAATAATAGACATTACACAAATTAATGGTGAACTGTAATCTTCAATTGCTTCCGCTCATGAAAGGTCTTCGTCCTCCCAAAACTTGCATAGACTTCAGTTTTTTATCGTCAAATTTTCCAGTCGTCAAAAGTCCTCTTTTTCTTCTCCAAATCAGGTATTTATAGTGTCAGGTCATCCCTCTGTGATGCCAAATGTCCACAGTTCCCTTAATGATCCAAGAATACATGAAAACCTCAAAATTGGACTTTCACACGCCTAAGCTGACACGGCCGTGTCACCGGACATAGGCATCAGTGTCAGTGTCTGTGCTTTGCTTTGTTCCATCATTTGGACCAACTGAATTGACACAGGCCATGTCCGTGGACAAGGGACCCCGTGTCAGCTCCTGTAATTCTTCCTCTAACGTTTATACTTCAGTTGGCTTGACACGGGTTATATTTTGTGACACGGGCGACCGTGTCGCCTTCTACCTTGCTCTCTATCTTCACTTTACCAAGTCCCCCCCTGACACGGCCCGTGTCAGGCGACACGGCCACCCGTGTTAGGGCTCCTGAAACACTTTTCCTGAATTTTGACTTCTGCACCTTTCTTCCCCGATTTGTCATGTTTTATTCTTTTGAACCTGAAAATACTAAAATACAAAACCAAAGCATAAAACACGGTAAAATGAAATAAAACACCAATCAATTAAACGACACGATAACTAAAATAAATGCTAAATTCCTGTGTAAAATACATTGGTCATGGTACAAATAAAAATAAGGGAAAGCAACTATATGGAAACGATCCCATCAAGTTTCAACTCTGTTATTGCCGTTATATCTTCAAGCATCTCATCACTTGTTGATGGAAGAAGATGATTGAATTGTTTTGTACTGTTTGAACTTGATGCTAGTAATGAAGCTGGCTGTAAGTAGATGGGAGATCCAACAGGACATAGTCATACACTTTTTCCTGGACCGCCTTTTCGGGTTTTCAGTCCATCGAGATATCCTTTTTTGCCCAATCCGCATTTTCAGGTTTTCGACTTGCCGGATGTATAATTTTTATATATACCCCTATATTTTTCCCAAACCCTTTTGTTTCGCCGGGATGCACTTACTTTTGCATAGGCATGTCACCCTAGTGGGTCTCTTTTATGCGCAATATTAATTGACTATGTCCGGATTCACAGGATATGGAAAATATTCATCGTCCATGGTAGTAAGTATCATAGCACCACCAGAAAATATCTTTTCGATCACAAATGGCCCTTCGTATGTGGGAGTCCATTTTCCTCTGCGATCACCTTGTGGTAGAATAATGCGCTTTATTACTAAATCACCCGCCTGGTATACCCAATGTTTTACTTTCCTGTTAAAGGCTTTGATCATGCGTTTCAGATATATTTGACCATGACAAACAGCCGCAAGCCTTTTTTCATTGATCAAATTTATTTGGTCCAGTCGAGTCTGAGTCCATTCGTCTTCATCTAAACCTGCGTCTTTCATAATCCTTAGGGAAGGAATCTGGACTTCAACAGGTAAGACAGCCTCCATATCATAGACTATAGAGAACTGGGTTGCTCCAATTGATGTACGTACTGAAGTGCGATAACCATGAAGATAAAATGGTAACATCTCATGCCAATCTTTATATGTCATTGTCATCTTCTGCAAGATCTTCTTGATATTTTTATTGTCGGCTTCCACTGTGCCATTCATATTTGGTCGGTATGGAGAAGAATTGTGATGCTTAATCTTGAACTGCATGCAGAGTTCCATGATCATAGCATTGTTAAGATTGGTACCATTGTTCGTGATGATCCTTTCGGGGATGCCATACCGACATATAAGGTTATATTTAATGAACCGAGCCACAACATTCTTGGTAACAGAAGAAAACAAGGCTGCTTCAACCCACTTCGTAAAGTAATCAATAACGATCAAGATGAGATGATGCTCATTAGAAGCAGTAGGCTTAACCTCTCCAATCATATGAATTCCCCACATTGCAAATGGCCAAGAAGCAGTCAAGCCATTTAAAGGAACTGGAGGCACATGTACTTTGTCAGGATAAATCTGGCATTTGTGGTAAGTTCTAGAATGATGATGGCAATCAGTTTCCATAGTAGACCAATAATAACCCACTCTCAAAATATTCTTAGCATTGTATGCCCACTGGAGTGAGTACCAAAGATTCCTTCGTGCATATCTTCCATAATTTTCTTAGCTTCCTTCTTGTCTACACAACGAAGCAAAGTCGAATCGTGGTTGTGCTTGTATAGGATTCCGTTACTCAGAAAGAACTTGGAAGAGAACCTACTTAGAAATTTCTTATCATTGATAGATTCTCCTCCCGGATATTCTCGAGTTTCAAGGTATCTTTTTACTTCGTGGTACCAAGGATTTTCCTCTACTACATCAGTATCAACTTCATAGCAATGCGCCAGTTCGTCTAGTCTCTTAGTCGTAATTCGAGGAGCTTCATTATCCCATCGAAATTTGAACATAGATGACATGGTAGCTAATGCACCTGCCAATTGATTCTCTTCTCGTGGAATATGCTTAAAAGTGATTTCCTCAAAGTAATGAGATTTGGATGCTTCGTATCCCATTCTCCCTTAATCTGACTGATCACTAGAGCTGAGTCCCCATATACATTCAAGAATTTACTTCTCATATTGATGGCATATTTGATACTCATGATACATGCTTCGTACTCGGCCATGTTTTTGGTACAGTCAAAACACAACCTGGCGGTGAAGGGCGTATGGAAACCCATGGGAGAGATAATCATAACATTGATTCCATTACCAAGCGCGTTTGAAGATCCATTAAAAACCATAGTCCATCGAGATCCCGATTCAGGTCCTTCATAGGGTTCGGGTTCTTCATAATCAGTAACTAGCATAATATTCTCATCTGGGAACTCAAAATTCATAAACTGATAGTCATCTACAGTTTGATGAGCCAAATGATCTGCCATTACACTTCCTTTGATTGCCTTCTGAGTAGTATATTAAATGTCATATTCTTCCAAGACCATTTGCCATCTTGCTGTTCTTCCGAAGAGAATGGGTTTCTCGAATATGTATTTTATTGGATCCATCTTAGAGATCAACAAAGTAGTATGAGTCAACATATATTGTCTTAGTCGGTGAGCAGCCCATGCCAAAGCGCAACAACTTTTATGGAGCAGTGAGTATCTTGTTTCACAGTTGGTAAACTTTTTGCTAAGGTAGTATATTGCATGCTCTTTTCGACCAGACTCGTCATGTTGCCCCAATACACACCCCATTTAGTTATCTAATACTGTCAGGTACATGATTAGAGGTTTTCCTTCAACTGGTGGCATCACAATTGGAGGTTCTTGGAGGTACTCCTTGATTTTGTCGAAGGATATCTGACAATCATCGTTCCACTTCACTACTTGATCTTTCTTCAATAACTTGAAGACTGGCTCACAAGTAGCATTCAAATGGGAAATAAATCTGGCAATGTAGTTCAATCGTCCCAGGAAACCTCTGAATTCCTTCTCAGTACGGGGAGCTGACATTTATTGAATGGCCTTAACCTTGATAGGATCAACTTCAATACCTTTACCATTGACGACGAAACCTAGGAGTTCATTGGATCTTACCCCAAAGGTGCACTTGTTTGGATTCAACCTCAACTTGTATTTC
Source organism: Vicia faba (assembly GCA_948472305.1). Classification (NCBI taxonomy): domain Eukaryota; kingdom Viridiplantae; phylum Streptophyta; class Magnoliopsida; order Fabales; family Fabaceae; genus Vicia; species Vicia faba. Next base: position 452,989,694 of record OX451739.1, on the reverse strand, counting down.
TTCAAACTCTCAAACAGCTTGTGTAGGTGGTCAAGATGTTCTTCTTCAGTCTGAGACCTGGTTATCATGTCATCAATGTAAACCTCTATCTCATGATGGATCATGTCATGGAACAAAGCTACCATAACACGCTGATATGTTGCACCGACATTCTTCAAACCAAAAGGCATAACTTTGTAACAGAAAGTGCCCCACTGTGTGACAAAGGTAGTCTTCTCCAAGTCTTTAGGTGCCATCTTGATTTGATTATAACCAGAGAAACCATCCATGAAGGAAAATACTTTATGATGAGCGGTGTTGTCAACCAGAATTTCAATATGTGGAAGCGGAAAGTCATCTTTGGGGCTTGCCTTGTTCAAATCCCTGTAGTCTATACACATACGCACCTTGCCATCCGTCTTAGGTACTGGCACCACAGTTGCAACCGACTGAGGATAGGGCATAATAGCTAAGAAACCTGCATTCAACTACTTCATAACCTCAACTTTGATCTTTTCAGACATCTCGGGACGCATACGACGAACCTTCTATTTTATAGGAGGACAACCTTCCTTCATCGGTAAACAGTGAACCACAATGTTAGTATCAAGCCCTGGCATGTCTTTGTACGGCCAAGCAAAGATATCAACATAGTCACGCGAAATCTAGATTAATTTCTTTTTGACACTATCTTCTAGGTTGGCACCTATCTTGACTTCTTTCTTATCCTCTTCAATACCCAAGTTCACAACCTCGACTGGCTCTTCATGCGGTTGTATGGCTCTTTCTTCCTGCATTAACATCCTAGCAAGCTCTCCAGGTACTTCACAATCTTCCTCACCTTCATCCTCGACTATGTAGATCAGATTTTTAAAGTCTTAATTGGCAATACCAGAATTGTTATCAACGAGATCCACGGTGGATATGGATCTGCAATTTGTTGTATGGGTGTGTGTAAGAACACATAACTATTTTGAAAGCAATAAATTAAAAGAAAGACAAAGAGCAAAAAATTTGAATTCAAACATCCAATGATGTATTAAATGAAAATATGCGGATGAAAAATGACAACCCTAACAAATGGACCGTTGTGCCCCGGGTAAGGCACAAGGTTTAAAGTTATTGTTTAAATTACATAACCAAAAACTTGAAATCAAAAAAACATAAAATAGAATTTACTCCTAGCTAAAGGAGATTGGTATAAAGTCTTCAGCCTTCCAATTGTTGAGCCCATTGTCGGTAGTAGGGAAAATCCAACGGTCTATGTCACAGTCGCTATCAGCGTTTTCCATAATGTTGACTTGATTTTTGTGAACTCCATTGTTATTGATGCGGAATGGAGGTCTTCTAGAATTAGCAGGAGCACGAAGGAAATCCCTATAAGCCTCTGAGGTGAAACCCAAAAAAAATTTATCGGACTTGTAAGGGATGTTGGGAAGCTGACCCCAAACAGTGCCACCACCTTCTTCTACAACAACCTTAACGTCTTTCAAAGAAGCCATTCTTGATGGAATCCTGGTAACCTTAGGAATTATAGGAGTAACTTTGTCAACAGGGGTTGTCTGAGGAATAACTTCAAAGGTATGGCAAGGAGTCTCAAAGAATTCACCATCCATCTCAACATACTTGAAGGAATACAAATGGCTTGCCATGTATTCTTCTTCGCTGCAAACTGTAACATACTTGAGGGATACTTCAACTTTTGGTGTAAAGTAGAAGTAACAGCGCCTTCCCCATGAATCCAAGGACGTATAAGCAAACAGGAATAGGCTGGATGAATGTCCATCACATATAAAGTAGAGTCGAATACCTGAGAACCCAATTTGATTGGAAGATCAACCTCTCCATGCACCTTTCCTTTTGAACCATCAAAAGCTCTTACCACAATGTCACTAGGTTTTAGCACAATCCCTTCATAGTCAAGTTTGTCTAAAGCAGATTTTGGCAATACATTCAATGAGGAACCTGTGTCCACCAATACATGGGATAAGGTAGTGTCCATAAACTCAATAGAGACACGAAGGGCCTTATTATGATTCCTTCATGCAGGAGTTAAGTCAACATCAGAAAAGCCTAGCCCATTATCGGTTGTCGAGCTAGCAACACAATATCCGAACTGATCAACAGAGATTTCCTGCGGTATATGAGAAGATTTCAGGAACTTTACTAGAGCCTGAGCATATTCTTTAGAGCACAACAACAAAGATAGCATAAATATTTTGGAGGGGGTCTTCCCCAACTGTTCAACGATCTTATAGTCAATCTTTCGAATAATTTTCAGTACTTCTTCCATATCTTGATTGGAGGTATCTTCAACAGTAACCTCTTTCAGTGCCTCGGTCTGGGCAGGCTTAGTCATATGTTCTTTGCCTCGAGTTTCATTAGTTGATTCAGTGGTAGTGATACGAACTGGTGTAGTAACGACTTTTGTAAAGATCTCTAGAGAGAAACCCTTCCACTTCTGGTAACTTTACTAGTCCTAGCAATATTGCCAACATTAAGATCAGTAACTTCAGTATTTTTATCTTCGACAGTTAACGGTTCTTGCTTGACACCATGGTAGTAGACATCAGCTCCATAATTCCAAGGTATAGCCTTATCAAAGGAATATGGAATTGGCCCAGGCGCGGTAATGATCGGAGGAGAAACTCTATGTTTGACAATAATCTTCATAGGACCCTTAGAAGTGATCCTTACAGGAGTACCGAAAATTGTAGACACGTCTTCAAGCTTCAGGTCTTGAGGCATACTCTCCACAGAAGGAGTATTCTCAAATAGAATTACATGGTCATCCATTAAACACTGAACACCTTCTTTTAATAGTGCACAACCATTGGATTAGGATGCACAGTAATATCACCTTTTAATGCAACCCAGAAATAAATCGGCTTATAGTATCTTCTTCTTAACAATCATCAGAGGAGTAGTCAAGTCATTCACAACAGAAACATAAGAAACATCATCAATAACATTAATGCCCTTGTCGTGATTAGGCATAGGTGCAATGATCACATTTGGAGTCTCATGAGGATCAAATTTAACCTCCTTAGCGTCAAACATGTCTTGGATCTTATTCTTCAGAGCCCAATAGTTGTTAGTGTCATGTCCGAGACTGTTGGAGTGATATGTACACCTTGCACTGGGATTGTAACGGAGAGAGGAAGTATTAGGATTCCGAGGAGGGTCCTTCAATGTGATCAGTTCAGCCTTCAACATGTGTTGCAATGCTTGACACAATGGCACATTGATTCTTGTGAACTGTCTTATGGGTGCATCCCGCCTACACTGATTAATCTATTGTTGTTATTGTGGTACTGGCGCGAGATTAGAGATCAAAATTTCCCCCAAAGATTGGTTGCGGTTACTCTTACTACGACCCTTCTGGATGTACACAACATTGGATTCTTTCTTACCATTATAAGACTTCTTTACAAATCAAAGATGTAACCACCTAAATTTTACCATTTTTAGATTGCATTCTCAACATGTTATCCTGTTAATATCAGTTCACTGAAACTGGCTGAAGAACATCCAAGCGGGTAATTATAGAAAGGACCTGTTAGTGTGCTCATGAACATGTCAACCAATTCCCTATAAGTCAAAGGAGGTTGAACTCTGCTTGCAAGATCTCTCCATTTTTATGCATACTATTTAAAGCCTTTTTCAAAAATCATGGACATACTCTGTAGTTGCATGCGGGTTGGTGCCAAATCAGAATAATATTGACATTGTTTATAAAAATCTGCAACTAAATCTTCCCAGGTATGGATATTGGTACCTTCAAGTTGATAATACCATTCTAGTTGTGTTCCAGACAGTCTCTCTTGAAAGAAATGCAACCACAATTTCTTATCAGCAGTGTTTGGTTGAATTTTCCGAACATATGATCTCAAATGCAGCTTCGGGCAAGAAATGCCATCATACTTGGAAAAGGTAGGTGTTTTGAACTTAGGAGGAATGACGAATCCTGAGACTAAACCTAATTCTTCAAAGTTTAAGCCAGGAACCTTCTGGATCTCCATAGCTTTCAGACGCTCTTCTAACAGCTTATAATTCTCGCCGGCATGGGGATATTGTTCATCCAAATAATCCTCTTCCTCTTCATCAGGAAACTTGTCAAAACCAAGGTTGTTTCTTTCAGTTTTAACACGTTTATCGTCTTCATCCTGGTTGTCATCTTCTTCCGATGGGATATCAAGATCTTGATCTCACTTTACTGGACCTCTGAACCTCCTCCCCATGTTAAGGATGTCGATTGGTTTCTTTGTATTCTTCTTCTTCCAATTGGCGATGAGCGCCTTCAGTTCTTCTCGCCCCTTGGCTAAGTTTAGGAACATCTGTTGGAATTGGGCATTCTGAGCCTGAAGATCTATGATTGTCTGTTCAAGAGCCATTTTCTGCTCTATGAACAACAAGAAGATGATAAAACCTATCTTAGAAACATGTTATGTAATGATATGTATGGTATATAGATGCATATGCAATGTTTTCAAGGACCTCGTGGGATTTAAATTTGTTAACAAAAAGGAAACAACAACAAAGATTCTTGTTAGTAAGTTCAGATTATAAACTCCTTTTAGGATTACAATGTGTTTCACCCCAAAATTTACCCTCTCTTTTATCAAGATTTTCCCCACAAGACTCTTTGGACTCAAGACCAGATTAGGGTTTGCTCAGCTCAAGACATCTCCTTGCACTGATGACCTGAAATTAGGTTTTGAGTTTGCACAAGGATTTTTGGACTTCCAATGCCTCATGTGACTTTCTTACTTCATGTTGGACTCCTAAGATTTCTCATACCAAGTTTCAAGCCTTGAATCAAATTTTTGCCCAGTCAATTGGACAGTTGACCTAAACATCAGCTGTATTGGGGAAAAAGTCAATTGTGGCCAATTTACAGTCAAACCTCATAATTTTTGATCCACATCAACATTATAGACTCATATGAACCATTTGATCAAGTTTGGACCACAACTCCTCAAGAAATTTGATCAGATCATCAAAAGGGCAAAATGGTCATTTTTAGGGTTTTGACTGTAGAAGGGCAATTTCTGATTTTTCACCTAGCCAATGGAAAATTGGGTTCAAGCATGGTTTCAAGGACTCAATGGCATCATCTTGACCTAATCACAAGGTTCAAAAGATCTCAAAAGCATTGGATTGATAGATGAATTTTCCAGTCAACTGATCAAAAATCAACTGTATACTAAAAAGTCAAACTTTGACTTTTTGCTCAAAATCAGGTGCCAAGGGTTATTTTTCACCAAGATGTGTCAAAACATGAAACTTGTTCACCAAGAAACCTAATTTTGGAAATTAGGGTTTAAAATGGAAAATTTTCATAACTTAGAAATTTTCTAAGTTATGAAAATTTCTTATTTTTTCCCAACTTTTCCCAACTTTTTCACCATGATGCAATTGGAATCAAAGAAAACTTCCAACATGAAAGTTGTATTCCTCCACAAAATCTACAACTTTGATTCACAAAGTTTTCCCAAAAGATGCTTGGGTCTCAAGTTATGATTTTGTGAATAAGGGTCCATGAAACTTTTAACTTAGTGAAATTTTGCCCTAGTTTAGGCAGGATTTTGACCTATCTTCATGGCAACTTTTCACCTAGTTCCAAGTGGAATATGAAAATGAATTTCAAATATGGATTGTAGAGCATGTTACAAGATTTCCAAAATGTCCAAGAACTCTCCAAGATCATTTATGGTTAGGAAAAATCGAAAGTTTGAAAATGGAAAATCATCATTTTTGTCCAAGGCATTTTGCACCATGTTAAAACTTGCAAATCTGTCCTAAGCATGCTTGTACTTGGTTTACAGGTTCTAATATCTTCTACACTCAAAAATTAAATGCAAATACAATGGTTAATGGCATTGTTTTGATCTTTGAAGCTTTGTACAAAGGTTTAATCCAAAAATGGCAAAAAGGCAACATTGTTACTTTGATAAAGCATGCTTTATGTCATTTTGTTTATCTTGAGCATTGAACCCAATCTCTTGCAGCAAACAAATTCCATGAATATCAGGCAATTGGTACCAACCCTATGTAGACCTTGAGTTAGCCTGTACAGGCTTTGGCTTTGTCAACTCAACCTTTTCTTCAAAAACAAGCTAACTTGCAAAAGTGAACATAACTGGTGCATCTGTTAAAACCAAGTCTTGTGTTCATTTCAAACGACCTCATCACATTATACCAAGCCTAAAACACGAGCTCATAGCATCTCAAACACCCTTAAGCACAAAAAACTCCATTTTCTTTCCAAACAGGGAAACCACTGCAGAACCTTGGCCAAATCCACATTCCCTCGTGCGTTTTGCTTGGAATCATTTCAAACACATTCTAAACATCACATCTAAACTATCCAAGTCCCTGTCCAACAACTGTAACTCCATTTTCACACTTCACCATTTTCATTTTGAAGCTTTGCAGGTTGAGTTCTACAAGGAGGTTCAGGCCATTTCAAATCAAGCTAAGCATTGAGAAAGGTCAAGGGAACTTCAGGCAAGCTAACACGACCTTCAGGCCTCACTCACAACTCCTACATTGCCATATTCGAACTTGACTGAACAAGGTAATTTCAAAATTTCTATCTCCTTATTTAGACATCATTAGGCTTAGGTTTGTGAAGCAAAAATGTAGTCCTTAATGTCCTTGAACTGTATATATGCATAGTTCTATTTTATATTAACTGAGCTAGGAGAATTTGGATGTTGAAGTTGCTGAAAAAACTAGGTCATAAATTAGGGGCAATGAAATTCTCTCTGGTCTTTGAGAGTTAGATCAAGTTTTTTATATCATTAGAATCGTGTGATGATGAGCTATAACTTTCATGTTGCAAGATTTCATTTTTAAGCACGTATGCAGGAGATACAGTTTGAAGTACAGGGCACGCACATTTTTGTTCAGAGGTTAGGGACGAAGTGGAACTTGGGTTGGGCCTGGCTTATTTGACTTTTGACACCCCCCATTCTGTTATTTGCACTCCCTTGGCCCATTTCTTTTATTTTTCATATTTTTTTGCATATTTCATATTTTCTGACTTTATTTATTTTTTCTAAATTTTAAAAATCACAAAAAATATTCTTTTAATTTTTCACATTTTATTTTTTTATTTTTATTATTTTTTGGATATAAAAATAGTTTATTAATAATAATATAACTTATTTTTCTAAATAAACTTGTAAATAATACAAAAATATTATCTATTTTTATTTTTATTAGTTATACACTTAAAATATCATTTTCTCACATATTTTATTTTTTAACATTTTTTTTGTATATTATTATTATTATTTTTCTTGTACATAAAAATGAAATAAATAATAATATAATATATTTTCTTTTAAAACCAAAAATTAGGGTTTTCACCCTTTCAAAAGTAATCACTTTTATTTTTCTTATTTTTAGGACATAAATAAATTTATTTTACATACATAAAATAAATACAAAAAACATTTTGCATATTTACATTTATTTGCATATTTGCTTATTTATTTATTGAACAAATAAATTCAATATGGTTGTAATAGTTTTAGGGATTTATTTTATGCAAATACCCCCTATTCAAACTTGTATCCCCCTCCCCATAATATTGTTGATAGTCTTAGATTTACTTTTACGCAATTTATCGTATTATATGCATGATAGTAAGATTAGGGTTTTTGTATGCAAAATACCAAAAATCAAACAAATAGCATGACTTAACACAAGACAAAAATGCATGAAAAATGACAACGTAATGCACACAAGCACCCCTAGGGTTTCATCCACTTTGTTGCCTTAAAATGGCCATGGTATGCATGCTAGGTATCTTGGCAAAATCAATGCAAAAACAAAAGATCATAGTCCCTCGATGACGCTATCTTGGTTGCCTAAACAAAAATGATCTAGTCCCTCAAAAACTTGCTAAGATACTTAGCACCATTGCTATCATGGTCATACGATGGCCCACACCTGTCCCGTTTAACATCCAAAAGATAGGGTTGTTTACCAAATACAATGGTAAAACAACAATGTCAAAAGGTTAAAAATATGTAGGAAAGATCTTTGAGTAGGGTAGACAACTCCTAGTTACTTGATCAATTTGAAAACCATCCTTTCTATTTTCAAACACACACACAATTTCAAAACAATTTCCCAACAAACTTTCAAACATTGAAACATTTTTCAAAAGACAAACATCTTTGTATACATTCTTCAAACAAGAATCATTACAAAGATTGCCAAAATGATGGCATATTTTCAAAATACTTTCAAAACCACACAAAGCACCATTTCAAACAATTGGAAAAGCAAAGCAAGTGATCTAAACAAGTAACTAAGAGCCCATGGAAAACCATGGATGAAAAGGGTGCTAGCACCTTCCCTTTTCATAATTTACCCCCCGAACCCAAGAAAACATCTCAAAGGTCTTTCCTGTGCTTTTTGACCTTTTCTTTGGATAAAATAAAAAGTCGGTGGCGACTCTTGATAAACCAAACTTTTGCGAACACAAATGAAAAACCTCAAGTTAGTTCTCCCACCGTATCACAGAACTGGAGACTCTGCTGGGGACAATAAGAAAAGTGGGGTTACCTTAGGGTTTTAGATCACCTTTACATGCTTATCTTGCTTGACTTGTATGCTTTACACTTTGGTTCTATTGTTTGGGTTTGAATCCTCTACCCAGATTTGGGAAACATTCATAGGTAAATAGCAATACGTTGTGGAAATTGTGCGGGGTATACCGACACGGTCTAAGCAATAGCTATATTAGTGCGACATATTTGTGGATACCGGTAGCCTTTGAGTCAATCAAAGAGAATACGGGCCCGCTGAGTGATGTCATGAAGCACTAATGGACTTTTAGAACCTTTACTTGACCATCTTGGCCTTTTAGGATGTAGTGAGATGACCGGCTTTGGTGCAGTCCAAAGTTGGTAGATACTCTATACTACACTCATTGAGGATTGTTTTCTTGGAATATTTCGGTCGCCAGTAAAGTGGCTAAACTGAAACAATGAACACAGAAAATAATCCAGTGATATTGAGCTCCTTAGAACCCGGCTACTATTTATAGGACAGGTTGAGCCAACTAAACTTCAAGAGGGTACTTACCTATGAAACCCCATGCAAGCCTAAACTAGGAGCTTGTGTGATTTGCTTGTACATATATACTTGTGCATAACATCATGAGCATCATGAAGCATCATATACATCCACTAACCATTTCAAGGATTTTGGATTTTCATCTTTGTTCCTGTTTTGTAGGCTATGGAATCACTTCGCAGGAAAACTATTCAGGTCAAGCTTGTGAGAATTCCTCCTCAACTCAAAGAGCTTGCTTCTAAGATTCCAGAGTATTATCCATTCACTAAAAGACATGGTTGTTGTACCCCAAAATTTTCCCTCTCATATTTCCCAAGACATTGCAAGAAAAATCTCCAAGTGGCTCAAGATTGCTCAAGAGTTGGACAGTCAAGCTATCTCCTAAGGCAGTCAACCTCAAATTAGGGTTTTGTGTTGAATCAAGGCCCTTGCATCCAAATGACCTCAAGTGCTCCCCAATGTCCTAATATGTTCTCAAGGTCATCCATGTCAAATTTCAAGCCTTGCAGAGGAAGTTTGCTTAGTCAATTGCTCAAAGGGTCCAAAAATCGACTGTGCTAGGGCAAAAGTCAACTGTGACATACAAATAGTCAAAATTCAATATTTTTTGTCAACATTCTCATTTTGAAGGATATTTCATCATTTGATCAAGGTTTGATCATGATTCAGCAAGGATTGCTCAAAATTCATCAAGACTCAAGTTGCTAAATTAGGGTTTTGTAGGAAAAGTTAACTCAATTTTGACCAAGCATAACTTTCTCATACTTTATGATAAATGACCCATCCAAAGCTCATTTTGAATAGGATGAAATTTACCAAAATCCATCTTCATACCCCAAGATCAAGAAATGCACTCACAAAAAGTTACAAATTTGGACATTATAGGTCATTTTTGAAAGTCAACAAAAACACCTTTTTTTACCAAAGCTTATAACTTGCGCATGGAATATCAAAATGCGATGATACCAAAAGGGTTGGTTAGAGGACATTTCAAGCTTTATAAAAAGTCCAAAAACACTTCCAAAAGTTCAAAATTGAAGAAGTTATGCATTGTTGAAGTTGGGCATTTTTGCAAAATTGCCAAAAGTCAATTATCCCCAAAACTTCAAATTTTGTCAAAGCGGTCCATTCTTTTCCACTTGATTTGATCTTTTCAGACTACACACGTGTCCTAGCCTCATCCTTGAGTCCATTTGTCAATTTTTCTATTTTATTTGATTTTTTATTGAATTATTCCATTTTAAATCAATTTAAATCAAATAAAATCACAAAACTTGATTACATGAGATATTTTTCTATTTTCAGAACCTAATCATCATCATCAAGTGAATCAAATTCGTATCAATCATTCCATGTGCAAAAAGATTGGATTTTGGACAAAATAAGCAAGCTTTCAATGGAGGATCAAATCAAATCTCCAAGCATTGATGTACAAGGATTCAGTCCACATTTGTTGACCTAATGCATTACTCATTACTTATACAAGCCAAAGCACACGAATTCAAGGGTTAGAGGCTGCAAAATCATCAAGAACAAAACTTGGAAAAAGGTGAAAAAGTGTGAAACTAAAATCGTCCTTGGAGGCCAATTCAGAAGCAAATCTCAACGCTAATCAATTGTTGGATAATCATTGAAGCATAACCAACTCAAAATCAATCTCCATACGCGTGCAAAAGCTCTGTAAGTGTCTCAAAAAATGCTTTTCGTGTGAATTCATAGATCCTTATTCTTGCACTTTTCTTGCAAAATCTTTGCATATTCATGATTATCGTCCAATTTGCAAGCATCCTGCATTAGCCAATTGCATTTATCTAGCCTATAACCCCTTAGCCGAATCTAGGGTTCGTGGTTTTTGTTTTTGGGCATTTTTTCTACAGGTAAAATCAGCGCCATTGATGGACATGGATGTAACCAGGGGAGGTAGACGAGCATGACCATGTGCTTGGAATCAATTTCCATGGCCTAGAATCAATTTTTGGAATGTCCTGCGAATTTAGCTGCAGATATAAATCCGCAGGTAAATATCCAGGGTTGAACGAAGAAGATGAAAACGTGGCCCTCCCCCATTGGTTGATTCAAATACTTCGCGCTTTATTTCTTATATTTTCTAGCATTTAATTGTTTTCCCATATTATTATTAGTTTCCAATATAATAACGAATGAAGCGCAGTGGTTGAGTGGCAACGCATGCATCCAAGTATCAACAGAACCTGGGTTCGAATCCCAGGTCCCCCCATGCATTTGTATTATTTTTCTTCAGGAATTCCAGTACAACTCCAAGCGTGTAACATACCATGGTCTCTCACTCAAATGCTTGCCAGATGGCCCCAGGCCAGATCTGGTGGTCCAGATGGGACGTGCATCATGCTCCCTAGTCAAAGTGCATGCATGGAATCAGGCAAAGTCAACCAAGGCCAGCGCCTGTTGGGCCTTTGGATTGCCATTCTCACCTCCAATTTAGGCCCAGAACCCCCCTGAGTTTTGTTTTCTATTTCATTCTTTTCTTATTTTATTTAATTGTTTTTGTTTTATTATTTTATTACTAACTAACCAATTAAACTTTTTTCTTCCAAAAATAAAACGAAAAACATTTTCTTATTTAAATTAAATTTCAGTAATTTATTTTTGTTAATAAATATTAATTTAATTAATTTAGTTTAATTAGGAAATAACTTTAATATCTTTTTGCAATAATTAAAATTAATTTAGACAATTAGGTTTTTATTAACATTGACCAAAATTATTTTATTTCTTTAAACATCAAAAATCCAAAAAATATTTTTATTAATTAATTAATTTATTAATTTAATGCTTTTTTTAGCCTAATTTCTTTTTAATTCAAAATAACAAAAAAATCTTTTCTTTAATAATCAAAGGGTCAAAACCCTAAAAAACTTGAGCCCAATTTGATTTCTCACACACGATCCATTTTATTCAATATTGTATCTATTTCCTGGGATGTAATAGTTTAATAGGACTTTATTATTTTTATCGCATTATTTATTTTCCGTATTTTAATTTCAAGGGTTGATTTTGGCGATATAAATACCCGACGCCTTGTAATAGTTAGTTTAATTTCTACAATTTAATTTTCGCAACTTATAAACTGATAGATGTTTGGTAATAGGGAATGCATGACAAGATCGAATGTTTAACCTAAAATCAATATAGATAACCACTAACATGTACAAAGATAAAATAAACTGAAAACGACACACTCGCACATGCGCACTCTTAGGGTACACCTCACTTGGTTGCCTTCGAACGTGGTCATTGAGTATAGGAAGTTGTAGAGGTCGCCCTCTTGTCCAAAGATCATAGTTGCCTCAAAACGGTTGCCTCGGAAAAATGATCTAAGACATTAGGGTTACCGCTAAGGCGTCCTAACATTTCTTTAGTGACCGCACGTCCCTTAATCGAATTGACCCTTAAAACTCCAACGATGACGCTACCTACTCATCAATAGTGGGATAGCATTGTCTAAAGGACATTAGTACATATTGATTCCTTTTTCGAGTAGGTAGATGGTTCTTAAGTACTTGCTCTTTCAAAACAAAACAAAAACTTTTCGCACTTACACCTTTCAAACAAAAAACTCTTTTCAAACCCACAAACACAAAGAAAAGCAAATTTTGAAAACACTATGAGCAAGTACCTAAGAGCCCGTGGATAACCACAGATAGAAAGGGTGCTAACACCTTCCCTTTCTATAATCTACCCCCCGGACCCGAGAAACATCTCGAAAAAGGAATTTTTCTGTGCTTTTTTCCTTTCCTTGTTGGATAAAATAAAAGACGGTGGCGACTCTTGCTTACCGCGACATTTTGCGAAAACAAACGCAAAACGCGAACCAGCATCCAAAAAACAGTCAGTCCTCTCCCACCGTACCACATAACTGGCGACTCTACTGGGGATGATCTTTCAGTGGGGTGTACCTTAGGAATAGTTCATAATGTTTTTAATTGTTTGACTTGTATGATTTATCTTTATGGGTTGAATTAGAGTTACTATAGATCCTAACCCGGATCTGGGGGATACCCTTTAGGTAAGTAGCAATAAACTGTGAGGGAACTGTACGGCGTAGACCGATACGGTTGAAGCAGTAGCTACGTTGGTGTGGCACTTTAGTATGCACCGATATCCCTTGTGGCGCAACGAGGAGAATATGGGTCTGCTAAGGGGTCATTAAGCACCAACTGACCTTAGAACCTTTAAATTGACCAACTTGGCCATAGAACAGTAGCAGTATGCTACACTCATTGAGACTAAACTCTCGCGATGATTCCGGCTGCAAGAAAAGGTTGCTAAACTGGATTTATGACCGATCGAGGGTAGTCAGTGATATTGAGATCCTCTAGAACCCGGTTACTATTTTTAGGACAGGTTTGAACCAACTAAACTGAAATAGGGTAGTACCTAAACTCCATTCCAGCCTAAACTTAAGGCTGTTTGTGTGACTTGTGTGCCTTTAAACTTGAACTACTTGCACATTCTTGTTATCTGACAACATGAGTTCCTTGCAGGTTTTGTTTACAATCCTTATCCGATAATTTGGATTTATTGCAGTTTTCACTTACACAACCTCACACTTTTGCTTAAACGCATAGCATATACATCATAACATCATGCCTTAACAATTCCTTAACCATTTCAAGGATCTCAAGGGTATGTGATGCAGGTTATGGTAAATCAGACATCAAGCAAGGGGCAAAGAGGATTTATTTTCCTCTAGCCAATGTCGTCTATAAATCAAAACACAATGACTTGAGTCAGTGGCTATGACCCACTCGATATGGTGAGCTTGACTCTTGAAGAAGGACTCTTAACAACACGAAGTTTCTTCAATCAAAGCTGCAAAATTCAAATTCTAACAAGTTTCTTGTTTACCCCGCGAGATCCTTGAAAAACATTGCATACATATATCATACATATCATTGCATAACAGGTCTCCCAATACAGGTCTCTCATGTTCTCGCTGTTTATTTCAGCAATGGCTTTCCAACCAGACAACCAAGATCTTCAAACTCGAGAAGCTCAGTTCAGGGACGTATTCCTAAACTTATCCAAGGGGCAGGAAGAGTTGAAAACACTCCTCGTTGGGAACTTGGTCAAGAAAAGTCCTGAAGACAATAAGGACGAACGGATGGAACAACTGTAAGTTGAGTTCAGTGCCATGAAAACCCAGACGTTGGGGCAGATGGCTCTTATCCAAGGCTTAGCTCGGGAACAAGAAGAGCTGAGAACTATTATCAACCAGCTTCATCAAGACTGATACAACAACATGAAGAAAACAGTCAAGGCCGAGGACCAAGTCTTTAATCAACTTCCGAGAAGTCAAAGGTTTGGTTTGATGAAGAATAGACCTATCCAAGTTGCTACTACCTCACGGGTCCAACAACAACCTTGCCATAAACAACGGGTTGATTAGAGTAAGCCAAATATGCCCAAGAGGCAATTTACCAAGCTCAACATGTCGCTGTCTCAAGCTTTACAATACCTGTTGAGATTGAATCTGGTGACGTTAAGGGACCCTCCTAAGAATCCCAACATAGCCTCCCTAAGGTACAATCCTGATACAAGGTGTGCATATCACTCCAACAGCTCGGGGCATGATACTAACATATGTTGGGCGTTGAGCAAAAAAATTCAAGATCTGATTGATGAAGGAGCATTGGAACTCACACAAGACGGTCAGATTGAATTCTTTTGCCATCCCCCCAAGGTTCACCATTTGAAGTGACAAGTACTGAGACGAGAAGACTTTTTGTTCTGTGGAATTTTCAAGTTGTAATTTTCTTTTGATTGTTCGAACATTTATTTATGTCAAACTTTATTACTTTATCAATGCATTGCATATGTCTGTTTTGAATCAATCCATTTGTATTTCACTATATTCAAGTTGCTTTCATTTTTTGTGATGATCAACTCTCGAAAAAATTCTAAGCCTTTAGAGGGAGGATGACGAAAATGATACCAAAATCTCTACAGTATGCTTTTGAACAGACCCCACTGACGATGTATAGGCATTGTTTCAAATCCTAAACAATGGAGTTATAAGGAAGATAATCCCTAGTCAACCCCTTTGAGCCAAGGAAGTTGGAGTTTTTCTTTTCACAAATTAAAACCCTTAATTATAACCTGGGGCAGGGTAGTTTTCTCAGTTGATCCAGGTGCACAATGAATGGCATCAAAGAAGTCCTTCCGAAACAAAAGACGGTGTTGGTTCCGTATAATCGTAAGGACAGGCAGTCATTATCTCTCAAAATAAAAGCCCAATAAGTCAAAACCTGTGAAGGAGACTTAAGAAAAACTGGGGCATCCCGCTGACTGTAATCACAAAAAGAAACAGTTCAGGAAAAAGACAGGGATAATAAAATCAAAAAGAAAGAGATCCTACAAACTCTTAACAAAAATGACTGCTTGTTCAAAATAAACTGTCAGTATCCGAATCATCACTGGAATATCAGAGCAAAGACTCAAACGGGGTCTAAATGCACAATTAACTGAGTTTAGGATCGAAGAACATCACGAAGAATGGGTGGGTACAAATACATTTTGAGCCTTTATCCTTTGTTTCTTGAACCGTGAACCAGGCCACGTTATAACCCTTAAAAGTCCTAGCTAAAGCATGGGTTAGTTCGAAAGCATACTGTTACAAAAGGTATACTGACTCCTGTAGGGCTTGCTGTAAATCCTGAGTTGACATCACATTTTACAAAAAAAGTCGCTTGTTTTACTAAAAATAATTCAAACAGCAGAGAAGTTCTCACGAAGAATATCTAGTGAACAAAAACCTTCTAAATAAAAAGGATCACCTCAAGTGGAAAAATACTTCCAATCAAGGGGCACGGCATGATCATTGTCCATCATCTGGGGCAGTTAAGTCAAGATTCAAGGAATCTCTCAAAATGCCAAATAGCCAGGGGAAAATCTCCATCTGAATCAATTGGGGCATTGGACATGAATTCCAGCAATGAATCTTGCATGATCAAACGAAGATCTTCTGGTAGTATGGCAACACGACACTAGCGACAGTGACAACTCCCTACGCTCTGAGAGCATGGACATGGTTAGAAAATACTACGCATGAACAAAGACCCGCTAGGTTGACACACCTAGGCAAAAATAAGGGCATCCCGGTGAACCAAAAAGGTTTGGGCAAAATTAGGGATAAAAACAAAAAGATTTGTACACCCGACAAGTCGAAAACCTGAAAAGGCAGCTTTGGAAAAAAAGGGTATCCCGGTGGACTGAAAATCTGAAAAGACAGTCCAGGCAAAAGTTAGGGATTAAAGCGTACGACTATGTCCCATCATCTCGTCACTTGCCTACCAAAAGAAGATTTATCATTTCAAATCGGCAATTACCAAGAACCTCATAGGTTGGAATAATACTCGATCCACAAGGCCTCCGCAGGCACCTTCTCCACCAGATACAAGGGAAGAAAAGGCTCGATACGAAGCCATCGTCATATCCTCAACATGTGTCCCAGTAACTTCCACTCCCCGCATAAAAGACATTAATGATAGCTCTCCCCAGCTGAGACTTGCAACCATGAATGAATCGGTGATATTCTCCCCCAAGCAGAGTTTATCCACCATCAACACTGAAAAGGCTTAATATCCCCGGCAGTCTTAATATTCCCCAACGGAGTATAAGAATATTCCCCGGCAGAATATAAGATATCCCTAGTGGAGTTAAAATTTTCCCAGCGCAGTCTGAAAAAGCTTCCCCAACAGAGTTGGGAGAATCATCACCAGTAGACTCTGGAAGTTTATCCCCAGCGGAGTACAAAAATAAATCTCCCCAGCCGAGTTCAAAGGATCATTCCCAGCAGAATTCAGAGGATTATCCCCACAAAAGTCTAACAGGTTATCCCCAGTGAAGTCACCACTGAGAGATCGTCCTCAGCGGAGTTCTTTCCTTTCACAAACATGAATTCAATCCTTAAGAGATTCAATATCACCAGCAACGATAATTCATCCCGACGGAATTTATCAGTGGAATCCTCAACAGAGCATCTCTTCCCCAAGAGTAATCTCCTCATCAGTATATTCCCCAACAGAGTTATCCTCTCCTGCAGGTCTATTCTCGTAATCATCTTCGTTCGTCATCCCCAGCAGAAATGAAGAATTCAACTATATTCTCCAGCAGCTATCCGGGATTTATTTTCCCCAACTAGAAACATTACATTTCCAGACATCATGATACAGGCATATACGCATCATACCACACAATCTCATTTATTTTGAGAGCATCATTGCTGGATATATATCATGCATTTCATACATCATGACATTGCATATGACTGACTCTTTACCATTTCAGGGAAAGACGAATCAATAAACACCACTGACTACTCATATGACCTAGTAGTCCCCTCAAAAGAAAAACTACATCTATGAAATACTTTTGTCTGGTTCAGTTAAATCAATCCTAAGATTTTTCTAATTCTTATCCAGTCAAAGTTAATCCAAGACCTTCTTTGGTTCAGTCAGATCGACGCTAAGATCTCCCTGATTCGTATTCCAGTTGAAGATATTCCAAGACTTTTGTCTGGTTCAGTTAAATCGATCCTAAGATTTTTCTGATTCTTATCCAGTCAAAGTTAATCCAAGACCTTCTCTGGTTCAGTCAGATCGACTCTAAGATCTCCCTGATTTGTATTCCAGTTGAAGATATTCCAAGACTTTTGTCTGGTTCAGTTAAATCGATCCTAAGATTTTTATGATTCTTATCCAGTCAAAGTTAATCCAAAACCTCCTCTAGTTCAGTTAGATCGCAGCGAAGATCTCCCTGATCCGTATTCCAAATGAAGTTATTCCAAGACTTTCGTCTGGTCCAGTTAAATTGATTCGAAGATTTTTCTGATGCCGATCCAGTCAAAGTTAATCCAAAACCTCCTCTGGTTCAGTTAGATCGCCGCGAAGATCTCCCTGATTCGTATTCCAGTTGAAGTTATTCCAAGACTTTTGTCTGGTCCAGTTAAATTGATCCGAAGATTTTTCTGATGCCGATCCAGTCAAAGTTAATCCAAGACCTCCTCTGGTTCAAATAGATCGCCGCAAAGATCTCCCTGATTCGTATTCCAGTTGAAGTTATTCCAAGACTTTCGTCTGGTCCAGTTAAATCGATTCGAAGAATTTTCTGATGCCGATCCAGTCAAAGTTAATCCAAGACCTCCTCTGGTTCAGTTAGATCGCCGTGAAGATCTCCCTGATTCGTATTCCAGTTGAAGTTATTCCAAGAATTTCGTCTGGTCCAGTTAAATTGATTCGAAGATTTTTCTGATGCCGATCCATTCAAAGTTAATCCAAGACCTCCTCTGGTTCAGTTATATCGCCGCGAAGATCTCCCTGATTCGTATTCCAGTTAAAGTTATTCCAAGACTTTCGTCTGGTCTAGTTAAATCGATTCGAAGATTTTTCTGATTCTTATCCAGTCAAAGTTAATCCAAGACCTTCTCTGGTTCAGTCAGATCGACCCTAAGATCTCCATGATTTGTATTCCAGTTGAAGATATTCCAATAATTTTGTTTGGTTCAGTTAAATCGATCCTAAGATTTTTCTGATTCTTATCCAGTCAAAGTTAATCCAAAACCTCCTCTGGTTCAGTTAGATCGACGCGAAGATCTCCCTGATTCGTACTCCAGTTGAAGTTATTCCAAGACTTTCGTCTGGTCCAGTTAAATCGATTCGAAGATTTTTCTGATGCCAATCCAGCCAAAGTTAATCCAAAACCTCCTCTGGTTCAGTTAGATCACCGTGAAGATCTCCCTGATTCGTATTCAAGTTGAAGTTATTCCAAGACTTTTGTCTGGTCCAGTTAAATAGATTCGAATATTTTTCTGATGCCGATCCAATCAAAGTTAATCCAAGACCTCATCTGGTTCAGTTAGATCACCGCAAAGATCTCCCTGATTCGTATTCCAGTTGAAGTTATTCCAAGACTTTCGTCTGGTCCAGTTAAATCGATTTGAAGATTTTTCTGATGCCGATCCAGTCAAAGGTAATCCAAGACCTCCTCTGGTTCAGTTAGATCGCCGTGAAGATCTACCTGATTCGTATTCCAGTTGAAGTTATTCCAAGACTTTTGTCTGGTCCAGTTAAATCGATTCGAAGATTTTTCTGATGTCGATCAAGTCAAAGTTAATCCAAGACCTCCTCTGGTTCAGTTAGATCGCCGCGAAGATCTCTCTGATTCGTATTCCAGTTGAAGTTATTCCAAGACTTTCGTCTGGTCCAGTTAAATCTATTCGAAGATTTTTCTGATGCTGATCCAGTCAAAGTTAATCCAAGACCTCCTCTGGTTCAGTCAGATTGACCTTAAGATATCCCCTATTCGTATTCTAGTTGAAGTTATTCCAAGACTTTTATCTGGTCCAGTTAAATCGATTCGAAGATTTTCCTGATGCCGATCCAGTCAAAGTTAATCCAAGACCTCCTCTGGTTCAGTCAGATTGCCGCGAAGATCTCCCTGATTTGTATTCTAGTTGAAGTTATTCCAAGACTTTTGTCTGGTCCAGTTAAATCGATTCGAAGATTTTTCTGATGCTGATCCAGTCAAAGTTAATCCAAAACCTCCTCTGGTTCAGTTAGATCGCCGCGAAGATCTCCCTGATTCGTATTCCAGTTGAATTTATTCCAAGACTTTCGTCTGGTTCAGTTAAGTCGATTCAAAGATTTTTCTGATTCTTATCCAGTCAAAGTCAATCCAAGACCTCCCCTGGATCAGTCAGATCAACAATAAGATCTCCCTGATTCATATTCCAGCGGAAGTCTGGACCACCTATCAACAACCTCCAAATGGCATCTGTAAGCCCATTCCCGACATTACCAGTCTAATACCACTTCATGCGAGTGCAAATTTCTGGGCACTCTAGTGTTCAATCATCTTCCACCTTCAGATCACGAAAGGCCCGAAAGCCAATCTACATCCTCAGGTTTAAGAAAATTGAACAGGGGAAGCTGTTGTACCCCAAAATTTTCCCTCTCATATTTCCCAATACATTGCAAGAAAAATATCCAAGTGGCTCAAGATTGCTCAAGAGTTGGACAATCAAGCTATCTCCTAAGGCAGTCAACCTCAAATTAGGGTTTTGTGTTGCATCAATTCCCTTGCATCCAAATGACCTCAAGTGCTCCCCAATGTCCTAATATGTTCTCAAGGTCATCCATGTCAAATTTCAAGCCTTTCAGAGGAAGTTTGCTTAGTCAATTGCTCAAAGGGTCCAAAAATTGACTGTGCTAGGGCAAAAGTCAACTGTGACCTACAAATAGTCAAACTTCAAGATTTTTTGTCAACATTCTCATTTTTAAGGATATTTCATCATTTTATCAAGGGTTGATCATTATTCATCAAGGATTGCTCAAAATTCATCAAGACTCAAAAGTTGCTAAATTAGGGTTTTGCAGGAAAAGTCAACTCAACTTTGACCAAGCATAACTTTCTCATACTTTATGAGAAATGACCCATCTAAAGATTATTTTGAAGAGGATGCAATTTCCTACAATCCATCTTCATACCCCAAGATCAATAAATGCACTCACAAAAAGTTACAAATTTAGACATTATAGGTCATTTTTGAAAGTCAACAAAAACACCTTTTTTTCCAAAGCTTATAACTTGAGCATGGAATATCAAAATGAGATGAGACCAAAAGAGTTGGTTATAGGACATCTCAAGCTTTCTAAAAAGTCCAAGAACACTTCCAAAAGTTCAAAATTGAAGAATTTATGCATTGTTGAAGTTGGGCATTTTTGCAAAATTGCCAAAAGTAAACTATCCCCAAAACTTCAAATTTTGTCAAAGGGCCCATTCTTTTCCACTTGATTTGATCTTGTCACACTACACACGTGTCCTAGCCTCAGCCTTGAGTCCATTTGTCAAAATTTCTATTTTATTTGATTTTTTATTGAATTATTCCATTTTAAATCAAATAAAATCACAAAACTTGATTACATGAGATCTTTTTCTATTTTCAGGACCTAATCATCATCATCAAGTGAATCAAATTCGTATCAATCATTCCATGTGCAAAAAGATTAGATTTTGGACAAAATAAGCAAGCTTTCAATGGAGGATCAAATCAAATCTCCAAGCATTGATGTACAAGGATTCAATCCATATTTGTTGACCTAATGCATTGCTCATTACTTATATAAGCCAAAGCACACAAATTCAAGGGTTAGAGGCTGCAAAAACATCAAGAACAAAACTTGAAAAAAGGTGAAAAAGTGTGAAACTGAAATCGTCCTTGGAGGCCAATTCAGAAGCAAATCTCAATGCTAATCAATTGTTGGACAATCATTGAAGTATAACCAACTCAAAATCAATCTCCATACACGTGCAAAAGCTCTGTAAGTGTCTCAAAAAAATGCTTTTCGTGTGAATTCATAGATCCTTATTCTTGCACTTTTCTTGCAAAATCTTTGCATATTCATGATTATCGTCCAATTTGCAAGCATCCTGCATTAGCCAATTGCATTTATCTGGTCTATAACCCCCTAGCCGAATCTAGGGTTCGTGGTTTGTGTTTTTGGGCTTTTTTTCTACAGGTAAAATCAGCGCCATTGATGGACATGGATGTAACTAGGGGAGGTAGACGAGCATGACCATGTGCTTGGAATCAATTTCCATGGCCTAGAATCAATTTTTGGAATGTCTTGCGAATTTAGCTGCGGATATAAATCCACAGGTAAATATCCAGGGTTGAATGAAGAAGATGAAAACGTGGCCCTCCCCCATTGGTTGATTCAAATACTTCGCGCTTGATTTTTTATATTTTCTGGCATTTAATTGTTTTCCCATATTATTATTAGTTTCCAATATAATAACGAATGAAGTGCAGTGGTTGAGTGGCAACACATGCATCCAAGTATCAACATGACCTGGGTTCGAATCCCAGGTCCCCCCATACATTTGTATTATTTTTCTTCAGGAATTCCAGTACAACTCCAAGCGCGTAGCGTACTATGGTCTCTCACTCAAATGCTTGCCAGATGGCCCCAGGCCAGATCTGGTGGTTCAGATGGGACGTGCATCATGCTCCCTAGTCAAAGTGCATGCATGGAATCAGGAAAAGTCAGCCAAGGCCAGCGCCTGTTGGGCCTTTGGATTGCCATTCTCACCTCTAATTTGGGCCCAGAACCCCCCTGAGTTTTGTTTTCTATTTCATTCTTTTCTTATGTTATTTAATTGTTTTTGTTTTATTATCTTATTACTAACTAACCGATTAAACTTTTTTCTTCAAAAAATAAAACCAAAAACATTTTCTTATTTAAATTAAATTTCAGTAATTTATTTTTGTTAATAAATATTAATTTAATTAATTTAGTTTAATTAGGAAATAAATTTAATAGCTTTTTGCAATAATTAAAATTAATTTAGACAATTAGGTTTTTATTAACATTGACCAAAATTATTTTATTTCTTTAAACATCAAAAATCCAAAAAATATTTTTATTAATTAATTTATTTATTAATTTAATGCTTTTTTTTAGCCTAATTTCTTTTTAATTCAAAATAACAAAAAAATCTTTTCTTTAATAATCAAAGGGTCAAAACCCTAAAAAACTTGAGCCCGATTTAATTTCTCGCACGTGATCCATTTTATTCAATATTGTATTTGTTTCCTGGGATGTAATAGTTTAATAGGACTTTATTATTTTTATGGCTTTATTTATTTTCCGTATTTTAATTTCAAGGCTTGCTTTTGGCGATGTAAATACCCGACGCCTTGTAATAGTTAGTTTAATTTCCGCAATTTAATTTTCGCAACTTATAAACTGATAGATGTTTGGTAATAGGGAATGCATGACAAGATCGAATGTTTAACCTAAAATCAACATAGATAACCACTAACATGTACAAAGATAAAATAAACTGAAAACGACACACTCGCACATGCGCACTCTTAGGGTACACCTCACTTGATTGCCTTCGAACGTGGTCATTAAGTATAGGAAGTTTTAGAGGTCGCCCTCTTGTCCAAAGATCATAGTTGCCTCGAAACGGTTGCCTCGAAAAAATGATCTAAGACATTAGGGTTACCGCTAAGGCGTCCTAACATTGCTTTAGTGACCGCACGTCCCTTAATCGAATTGACCCTTAAAACTCCAACGACGACGCTACCTACTCATCAATAGCGGGATAGCATTGTCTAAAGGACATTAGTACAGATTGATTCCTTTTTCGAGTAGGTAGATGGTTCTTAAGTACTTGCTCTTTCAAAACAAAACAAAAACTTTTCGCACTTACACCTTTCAAACAAAAAACTCTTTTCAAACCAACAAACACAAAGAAAAGAAAATTTTGAAAACACTATTAGCAAGTACCTAAGAGCCCGTGGATAACCACTGATAGAAAGGGTGCTAACACCTTCCCTTTCTATAATCTACCCCTCGGACCCGAGAAACATCTCGAAAAAGGAATTTTTCTGTGCTTTTTTCCTTTCCTTGTTAGATAAAATAAAAGACGGTGGCGACTCTTGCTTACCGCGACATTTTGCAAAAACAAACGCAAAATGCAAACTAGCATCCAAAAAACAGTCAGTTCTCTCCCACCGTATCACAATGGTCGACTTCTCAACTTGGTCAACTCCAACACAGAGGAAGACATGGTGAAAGTTCTCTTCCAGTTCTTTGACCCCCTACACCACTGCTTCACATTTCCTGACTACCAGCTAGTTCCTACTTTGGAGGAATTTTCTCAACTCCTGAGGATTCCTATTCTCTATCAACTACCTTTCAACGGTACGAAAAGAGATCCAAAGCCTGAAGATGTTTCTAAAGCCCTACACTTGCAACCATCTGATGTCATAGGTCATTGAGAAACCAGAAGTGGTGTCAAGGGTTTCTTGGCAAAGTTCATGTTTGAGAAAGCTCAAGAATGTTGGAATTCTCTAGACCTGCAAGCTTTTGAGGAGATTGTAGCTCTTCTCATCTATGGGTTGGTCTTTCTCCCAAACCCTGACCAGCTTATAGATGTCAATGCTGTCAAAATCTTCATGGCTCGCAATCCAGTGCGTACATTGCTTGGAGATATCTTGCACTTTTTTCACACTCGAACAATGAGGAAAAGAGGTGCTCTCATGTGTTGCACTCCTCTACTGGCAAGATGGTTTATTTCTCATCTTCCCTAATCAGTCTTGAGGAATGAGCAAGGTTTGAGGTGGTCACAACGATTGATGACTCTTACACATTCAGATGTTCATTGGTGTTCTCGATCCAGAGAAAATGTTATCATCATCAACCGTTGTGGGGAATTCTCTAATGTCTCTCTTCTTGGCATTAGGGGAGGCATTACCTATAACCCCTGCTTGGCTCTGAGACAGTTTAGGTATGCCCGAAGGGATGGCCCACATGACATGCTGATTCCAGACTTGGTTTTTGACTTCGACAACGAAGATCAAGGACTTCGACAAAGGTTCATCCGAGCTTGGAGGATGCCCAACAAGGTGGACAGTAAGACCTTGGGACACAAGAATTCCATCCCCCTTGAGCCTTACCTCAAGTGGGTACAAACCCGCGCCCAAAGTCTTATGATGCCTTACCCCTACATTCTCTCTGTGATTAAAGAGCCTGTTATGGAAGGAGAGGTTCCATACACCCTCCTACATCCTAACATGCCGACATCACTTGAAGATTTGCAAAGGAGTTGGATATAGCTCAAGGGAGAACGCAATACATTTGAAGCCCAATTCTACGCCAATGAGAAGAAGGTTTTGGAACTTACTCGTCAACTTCACGAAGAGCAGACTCTCAACACCTATATTGCACCAAAAAGGATGCACAACGTCTTTTTACCTTAGAATTTTGTATTATTTTGCCCATGGGGCATTAATGTACTAACAAATTCTATCTTATTAATATGACGTTTGTTCCTTTTTGTTTAAACAAATTTGAATTTTCTGAATCCTTGAATGCATTACATGAATACATATCATTCATCATATGCATAAACAGGTCTTCACACCAAGTTTCCTCACCTCTCTGCTGTTTATTTCAGCAAGATGGATATTGAACAAATGGTCAAAGACTTACAAGCTCAGAATTCACAATTCCAACAGCTACTTCTGACCTTGACCAAGGGGCAGGAGGAGCTCAAAACTTTGCTGGAGAAGGAAAAAGAGAAAAAGAAGAAGAGAGTTGGTGTGGCTACCTTGGGCAGAATATTTGAAGGTCAAGCCAGAAGGGTCCTAGATTTTCCGTTAACATCTGAAGAGGGTGAAGGAAAGGGTAAAGGAGTTGCAGTGCCTTCTGATTCTGAAGCTGAAGAAGAGGAAGATGAGGATTACTCAGAACAACAGTATCCTCCTGCAGATGAGAAATACAAGAATCTGGAAGAACGTATGGCAGCTATGGAGATACAAAGAGTTCCTGGGCTGGATTTTGAGGAGTTAGGGTTGGTTTCTGGAATTGTTATCCCTCCGAAGTTTAAGGTACCTCTGTTTGCTGAGTACGATGGGGTGTCTTGCCCAAAATGCACCTACGATCTTATGTTAGGAAAATTCAACCACATTCTTCTGACAAAGACCCGTGGGTACACTTCTTCCAGGACAGTTTGTCGGGGACGCAATTGGATTGGTTCTACCAGCTAGAGAGGTCTGATGTGCATAATTGGGAGGATTTGGCTGTTGCCTTCTACAAACAGTATCAATATAATGCGGACTTAGCACCAACCCGTACTCAATTACAGAGTATGGGCATGGTCTCCAATGATGGTTTTAAAGAGTATGCTCAGAAATGGAGAGACTTGTCGGGACGGGTGCAACCAACTCTATCTGAGAGGGAGCTAGTAGATATGTTCTTGGGGACTCTGTCAGGGCCTTTCTTCAATCACCTGATAGGAAGTTCGTCTGCGGGGTTCACCGAGTTAATTCTAACTGGTGAGAGAGTTAAAGCCGGAATCAAGAGCGGGAAAATTCAGAAAGATACATCTGCTTCCGCTGCCATCAAAAAGCCTTTTCCAGTAAAGAAAGAAGTTTCAACTGTCTACTCCCAAAGAGGTCAAGGAAGAGTTGAGCTCCGACCAGCGGTGGGGGCCGTAATGATTCAGAAGTCTGCAGCTGATCATCCCAGAAACAATCAACCCAGAACCAACCAAGCAAGGGTGGAAAGGCCTGTACGGAAATTCACCCAGATAAACATGACTTCTGCTCAGGTTCTACCCAATCTCTTAAAGTTAAACCTTTCCAGTTTGAAAGAGGCCCCGAAAAATCCGAATACAACTTCTCCGTACTACCATTTGAATGCCAAGTGTGCTTATCATTCAGGGAGTGTAGGGCACGACACCAACAATTGTTGGGCCCTGAAGAATAAGATTCAGGATTCTATATATGCTAAAGAAGTGGAATTCGACACCCCTAAAAAGCCGAATGTGATCTCTGCTCCAATGCTGAGGCATGGCCACAATGCCCATGTTGTTGAAGAGGATCTTTTTGTTGCTATTGTTGATGATTTGATGACCCCACTACCAATAATCAAGTTGAATTTGCTGAAGGATGGGATTTTCCCAGGTTGTGAAGAAGATTGCTACCTTTGTTCATCCTTACCAACCGACTGTCCGTTGTTGAAGTTAGGCATCCAACGCCTAATGGATAACCAAGAAATCCTTTTTGAAAAGACTCCTATTACACTGACTCCTGTCAATGATATTTCAATAATAACCATATCCTCCAATATTTCCAAGGTCTCCAAAAGACCTGTTAAGATTACATCCGATCCGAAGATTGTACCTTTGAAGATAACCATGTCGGGGCCCATCCCGTACAAGTCCGACAAATCAATATCGTGGAACTATGGTGGAGAGATCTACTACCACGGTGTTAAACAAATTGAATCAACTAAAGAGAGTTCTGATGAAGAGACTTCTGACATTGGAAACATTGCTGGAACAAGCAAAATCACCCGCAGTGGAAGAATTTTCTCTCCGGAGATTGCTCCTCCAAAGGCAATCTTCGAACCCTCAAATGCTCCTAAGGTTACCCCTGTGCCAGTCAACATATCTGCAAGAACTCCAATTATTGAAGAATTTGTAACTCCTGTGGTTGTCCCCTCTGTTGCTGCTGATGATAGAGGGAAATGGATCCAAGAAGTGCCCGTCAGGATGAGGGCTCACCCATTGGTCATCCCTGAGACCTCTCAAAAAGAAATGGAAGAGATTTTGAAAATCATCAAGAAAAGCGATTATGATGTTGTGGAACAACTGGGGAAAACCCCCTCAAAGATCTCTATGTTGGCCTTGCTGCTTTGTTCCGACGCTCACACTAAATCATTGATCAGATTCTTAAAGACGGCCCACGTGCCACAGGAAACCTCCGCGGATCAGTTCCAGGAATGTGTAGCTAGCTTAACAGCTGACAATGGTCTAGGATTATCTGATGCTGATTTAACATCTAAAGGGAGAAAACATAATGACGCTTTGCATGTCTCAGTGGAATGCAGAGGGACTACCCTAGCACAAGTTCTGGTAGACATTGGTTCGTCTTTAAATGTCTTGCCGAAGAAAACCTTGGATAGATTGGACTGTGAAGGCCTAACCCTGAAGCCTAACAATATCATTGTCAGAGCCTTTGATGGTTCTAAAAGGATGGTCCACGGGGAGGTGGACATCCCGATTAAAGTGGGAACTGAAACCTTCAACTCCACATTCTATGTGATGGACATCCGTCCTTCCTATTCTTGCTTGTTGGGAAGACCTTGGATTCACCATGCTGGAGCCGTCACTTCTACTCTGCATCAAATGCTCAAGTACCCTGTCCAGGGGAAAATTATAACAGTTCATGGCAAAGAGGAATACATGATAAGCCATCTAAATTATTTCTGCTATGTAGAATTGGATGGTGAATTCATCGAGACCCCTTTTCAGCACTTTGAAGAGGTTTCTCCTGAAGTAGCAGCGACCAAGGCAGTGTCTTTTGTACCCATGATTACCAAACCTGTGCCTCAGATGTCATCCCTCAAAGATGCAAAGGCTGTGATTGAAGAAGGATGAAGCACAATATGGGGGAAACTTCCAGACTTTCCTCATAAATCAGATAAATTTGGCTTGGGTTTCACTGCTTCTGCTCAAAAGGATGTACGCCGCACCCGGGCTGGGGGACCACCAGTGAAGATCACCCATCATGGAGTCAATGCTGTGGAGGATAGTGAAGAGGAGAGCAGCCTGTAAGACTGGATTTTCCCTACTGTTGAAGGATGACTGTGCAATTGGGAGGCAAAAGACTTTGTTCTGATTACTTTCATACCGCAGTAATTTATCTTTCAAACATTTCTGTTAGTTTGTAATAATTCTTAAACAATTTGTACACTTTTAACCTTGTGCCTTACCCGAGGCACATAGGTACATTTGTAAGTGTGACCGGTGGGAACGAGAACTGGCTGTTTTTTTGAATGCTGGTTCGCGTTTGCGTTTGTTTTTGCAAAATGTCGCGGTAAGCAAGAGTCGCCACCGTCTTTTATTTTATCCAACAAGGAAAGGACAAAAGCACAGAAAAATTCCTTTTCGAGATTGTTTCTCAGGTTCGGGAGGTAGATTATAGAAAGGGAAGGTGTTAGCACCCTTTCTATCCGTGGTTATCCACGGGCTCTTAGGTACTTGCTCACTATGTTTTCAAAAGGTTTTCTTTGTGATTGTGGGTTTTGAAAAGAGTTTTGTTTTTGAAGAAAGTGTAAGTGCGAAAAGTTTTTGTTTTGTTTTGAAAGAGCAAGTATCTAAGAACCTCTACCTACTCAAAAAGGAATTAAACTGCGCTAAAGTCCTTTAGACAGTGCTATCCCACTATTGAGGAGTAGGTAGCACCGTCGTTGGAGTTTTCGGGTCAATTCGATTTTAGGGACGTGTGGTCACTAAAGCCACGTTAGGACGCTTTAGTGGTAATCCTAATGTCTTAGATCATTTTTATCAAGGCAACCATTTCGAGGCAACTTATGATCTTAGGACAAAAGGACGACCTCTAAAACATCCTATACTTAATGACCACGTTCGAGGCAACCAAGTGAGGTTTACCCTAAGAGTGGCATGTGCAAGTGTGTCAATTTTCAGTTTATGTTATCTTTGTACATGTTATGGTGAGCTGTGATTGATTTTAAATTAAGAGTTAATCTTTTCATGCATAGCCTAGTTAGCATACATCTAAACAGTTAATATATGTACATGAATTTAAAGGGCGGAAAATGTAAATCCTACGCTATTACAACGCTTCGGGGAGGGGGAATATTTACATGTCCAAAATTGGGGAAATAAAAGCAGTAAAGGTCTTAGTTTAAGCTATTACATCCCAGTAGGCAATCACAATAAAATAAACACGCGAATCTGAAAATAAACTCTAAAATTATAAGAATAAAATCTTTTTTGTTGTTTTATTTTATTTTGGGAAAATAATCTAAATCTATTTAATTTTAGTTTTGGAAAAATGTTAAGATAATTAAAGGATAATTTACAAAGTTGATTTAATAGAAAAAGAACTATCCTAATGTTTTTGTGGTTTTTTGATTTTAATGTTTATTAAAAGATAAAAAGAAGTCTATGAAAAAAAACAAAAAAATAAAGCGCAGGAGGTATCCTTCGATCCAAGAAAAAAAAGAGTTTCGACACAGGGAGGGTCCTGGTCCTTTCGATTGGGCTAGACAGTAAGGCGTGAGTGTCCTTTGATCTAGGGAAGAGGATTGCCCTTCGATCATGGAGGTCATGGCTTTCGATCCAGGGATGAGATGCCTCTTTCAATCCAGCACGCTAATAGGTTCGATCCAGAGAAGGGCTCTCCTTCGATCTGGGATGTTATACCTGCAAAAGTATGTGAGCGGAACAAAAATGCAGGGCCTGGGTATTGAATCCCAGGCCCTTCGATCCTGCACTTTTTGGGGTCTCTTCAGGCTAAATCTGCAGCAAATGTTAGCACACGAAAAACATGACCTGGGTGCCAAACCCAGGCCTTTCGATCCTATCTAGGATGGAAAATCAAGGTAACAACAAGTAATAATGTGTTATGCAAAATGAAAAGTTTTTTTACAATTTACCCTCTCTTACAGTAGTTGGGACCTTCGATTTGGCACTGGCTGGATGGGAGCACTTTCAATCTGGGGGCTTCTGGGCGTGGGCACCTTCGATCTGAAGGACTGCTTTGGCTTGGAAAATTCTGACAACCTTTGATGGATGGTATGGGCAGCGTCTCTCCAATGCTTCTCCCTGTATATTTTTCGTCCTCTTCTTGCAGAGTTTTTGTGTGTGTTTCGTGTGTGATTTTCCTCTGATTTTCGTGTCCTTGAAATGTGCCACTGGCCTCTGTATTTATAGGGGTGTGAGGGTGCAGTAATGGCAAGAGACAACCATTAAACAGGCCACTAAATGCCATGAGACAAGAAACGGACACATTAAATAACTTCCTTTTTTGAAACATTTGTGTCTCTTGAATGAACCTGGACGCTTTCGCCTTGAGTGCCCTCTTGATGACCTCCTTCGAATAGGCTGATGGCACCCTTCAAATGCTCCCTTTCGAATGGGTTGATGACCTCCTTCGAATGATTTTCGAAAGCTTCTTCGAATGGACCCTTCGAATGCCTCTTCGAATAGACCTTCTGGAATTCCAATCGAAGGACACTGTTATAATGCCAATCGAAGTACTTGTCCAGAATGCCAATTGAAAGGCTCCTTCAGATCACCAATCGAAATGCTCCTTCAGAATACCAATCGAAGGGTCTTTCATAATTCCAATCGAAGTGTACTTGAAGCACCACTCAAAAATTTTCCTTTTCCTTAGGCAAGGGTTTGTGATCAACCATGCAGGGGGAAGACTTTGGAAAACATGAGAGGGCAAATTTTAGGGTGCAACCGTTGCCCCTGTTCAATTTTCTTAAACCCGAGGATATAGATTGGCTTTCTAGCCTTTCGTGATCCGAAGGTGGAAGATAATTGAACACTAGAGTGCCTAGAAATTTGCACTCGCATGGTGTAGTATCATCATTGTGATGTCGGGAATGGGCTTACAGATGCCATTTGGAGATTTTTGGTAGGAGGATGGGCTTATAGATGTCATATGCAGGAGTTTCGATCGCGTAAGAGATTCCTTAGCGAGAACTTGCATACCTGTTGGTGTAGAAGATTCCGCTGGGGAAGTCTAACTTTGGAGGTGAACTGCATATCTGGACTGAGAGGGAACCTGGGTAAGGTTACTTCATGATGAGTTCATGTAAGACTTCATCTGGAAAGGAGGAACCTGTGTAGGGTTGCCTGATGATGAGTCCGTGTGAGACTGCCTCTTGGAAAGAGAGGGAACCAGTGTAGGGTTGCCTGATGACGAGTCCGTGTAAAAATTCATCTTTGGAAAGAGAGAACCTGTGTAGGGTTTCTTGATGACGAGTCCATGTAAAACTGCATCTTGAAGAGAGAGAACCGGTGTAGGGTTGCCTGATGAGGAGTCAGTGTAAAACTTCATCTTTGGAAAGAGAGAACCTGTGTAGGGTTTCTTGACGACGAGTCCGTGTAAAACTACATCTTGAATAGAGGGAACCGGTGTAGGGTTTCCTGATGAGGAGTCCGTGTAAAACTTCATCTTTGGAAAGAGAGAACCTGTGTAGGGTTTCTTAACGACGAGTCCGTGTAAAACTACATCTTGAAGAGAGGGGACCGGTGTAGGGTTTCCTGATGAGGAGTCCGTGTAAAACATCATCTTTGGAAAGAGGGAACCTGTGTAGGGTTTCTTGACGACGAGTCCGTGTAAAACTACATCTTGAAGAGAGGGAACCGGTGTAGGGTTGCCTGATGAGGAGTCCGTGTAAAACTTCATCTTTGGAAAGAGAGAACCTGTGTAGGGTTTCTTGACGACGAGTCCGTGTAAAAATACATCTTGAAGAGAGGGAACCGGTGTAGGGTTGCTTCATGATGAGTCAGTGTAAAACTGCATCTGGAGTTGAGAAGGAACCGGTGTAGGGTTTCCTGATGATGAGTCCGTGTAAAACTTCATCTGGAATTGAGAAGAAACCGGTGTAGGGTTGTTTCGGGATAAGTTTGTGTGAAACTTCTAGAGGAACCTGGGTAAGGTTACTTTGGGATAAGTTCGTGTGAAACTTCAGGATGAATCGGGGTAAGGTTACTGTAAGATAAGTTCGTGTGAAACTTCAGGAGGAACTCGGGTAAGATTACTTCGAGATAAGTTCGTGTGAAACTTCATTCAGAAATGTATGAGAAAGGACCCGTGTAGGATTTTTCAGGATAAACCCGTGTGAAGATGCATTTAGGAGAAACCCGTGTAAGATTTCTTCATGACGAACCCGTGTAGAGCTGAATTTGATCGTGCAGATAATTACTCTGTTTAGTTTCCGGAGTAAATCTTGAACTTGCTGGAAGTTGTTGATGATAACCATCTTTCCTGAAAAGGTACATGATTAATCGTATATGATGCATGACATGCATTGTATGATTATGTTCTCAAAATAAATGAGATTATACTGTATGCAATATGTATGCGCACGTCATGATGTATGAACATGAAATGCTATTGTGGTACGTCCGAGTTTGGGAAAATAAATCCATGACTGTTGTTGGAGAATAAAGAGTTTCACTCGCTGGAGATAACGTCTGAAGATGATTGGGAGAATAATCCTGCAGGAGAGAATAACTCCGCTGGGGAATGGACTGACGAGGAAATGACTCTGTGGGGAGTATATACTCTACTAATAGATTAGCTGATTTGGAGAAGTAAAACTCAGCTGGGGATGAATTACTGTTGCTGGTGACAGCGAACCCTGTTGGGGATTGAATTTCTGTCTATGAGAGGAATGAACTCCGCTGGGGATAGAAAGAAATTCGCTGGGATGATCTTTCAGTTGCAACTTGCTGAGGATAACCCAGTTAGACTCTTGTGAGGATAACCTCTGAATTTGGCTGAGGAGACTTATTTGTGCTTCGCAGGGGACAAGCTTCCAGAGTCTACTGGGGAAGAGGAGTTTGAAGTGGTGAAAAACACAAGAAGGGGGGTTGAATTGTAAAACTGAAATCTAATGCAATGAACAAGATATTTTTATCCTGGTTCGTTTGATCTCAAACTACTCCAGTCCACCCGTCAAGGTGATTTCGCCTCTCTCCAACGAGGTCTTAATCCACTATATTCAACTGAATATTACAGACTGCTTTAACAACTGCTAAAGCCTTCTTGATTCAAACCACAACCCGGTTTGTCAAGGTAACACTTTCTTACAAAGAGATAAAACTATGTGTGTGGATGTTTTCTACAAAACTGTATCACAACTGTGATGTATACACAAATTGAAGCTTAGAAACTAGATTGCTAAACAGTAATAGAATATCAGAGTGTGTGGTTTAGCAAAACTGAGAGAACGAAGATTATGGTTTAGCTTTTGTGCGTGTAGAGATTTGGAGAGCATTAGCCATTTCAATCTTCAAAGCCTTGTTTATATAACACTGAGATGATGAACGTTGGATGCAATATTCTTGATTCAATGCTAATAACAAGCTTTCCTTATTGAGCAGATCTTGTCTGGAATGAGGCCGTTGGAATTAATTTGCTTTCAATGCACAGTACCGTTGCTTACTTAATGCAAGTTCTGGCTTGGCTCATTCTGACTCTGCTTCGCTGCTGATGAACTATTGTGTTTCTTTATCAGAGTGTTGAGCGCAGTCTCGTTCATCAGGCTTCAGCATGTACGTGAGTTGATCATCTGATTTTAACATTCTGATATAGCAACTTCTGATGCTGGTGTCTGAAATCAAGTTCTGATGCTAAATAGATGTGATCTTGCTTATTTCAATCAGAGTATCTGCAAGTCAGAACATAATAATTTTAGGCAGCAGATAGTTCATACATGAAACTTATAAATACTATATCTTTTCACTTTGTTATCATCAAAACTTAAATATAGGGTAGTAGATTCAAACTTTGTTCTAACAATCTCCCCCTTTTTGATGATGACAAAAACTAGATATTTTAAATGAAAATAACGTGAAAAGGTATCTGGAATATGTATCAGAATAAGAAGCAAAAGAGTAAGGAGTAAGGAGATACTCCCCCTGAGTTTATTACTTCCCTTTGATTATACGTGTTCTTCAGGATCAGATCTTTTTGCCTTTCTTTGAACATCAGAGTATCAGAGTCTTTGACTTATCAGAAGCTTTATGTCAGAGCAGAGCTTCAGAGCTTATCTTGTCAGAGCTTTGCTTTGGATCAGAATATTAGAGCGGATCAGAACTTCACAATGATCAGAGCTTCTAGTCTTCAGAGTGTCCAGGAGCTTCCTTGTGCCTGTAGACTTTAAGCAAAACAGAAAAAAGCATTTCAAGTAATAGAGTTAGAATGTTTGAGAATTTCTGTCTAGTCAGCCGTTATTGATTAAAATATCATTCTTGTTCTCCCCCTTTTTGTCAGCAATCAAAAAGTGTTGGTGATGTGCTAAAACAATTAAGATCAGAAAAACTAATCATATTAAGATAGTTCAGAATCAAAACAAGAAAATATTACAAAACATATTCAATCAGTGCATCAGAAAATCAAGGAAAACATGAAAAAAAAAAGGTCATGCATAAAAAAGAGACTAAGGTTGAGGAGGCAAGCGTGTGAACAGGTTCTCCAGCATGGCTTGGATATTTTCAGCAGTCTCATTCTGCTTATGCACCATGCTGACAACAGTGTCAATCTTGCTGTCCTGCACATCCATTATCTCTTTCATCTTCTGATCGCTTTCATCCATCCGCTGCTGCAGACGCATGTCATTCAGCCTTAGTTCTTCCAGAGTCTGCCTGTCCAAGGCAGCTTGAGAAGCATCAGAAACAGGAGGCTTCTGAGAACTTTCAGCAACATCCTCTGCTTGACTTTCTTCAGCTTGAATGGTATTGTCTTCTTCTGATGATTGCACCTTTGCAGCTTGATGTTTCTCAGACCAAGGTTCACTGTCCAGAGGGAGCACGTCCTCTTTCAGGAGCTGACTTCCAACTTCATTCAGAAGCTTGCTGAAATTTTGTTGAGCCTGCTCATAGTTGATATCCTGCAACTTGAGGGCTTCAGCACGTACCCAAAGTCTGAATTGTGACCAGAGCTGATCAGAAGCAGCTGGGTCAATCATTCCAGGACAGACTTGCTTCAAAGAAGCAATCCATTGCAGCACACCTGTTTCAAAATTCATAATACCAGAGCCAACATCTGGTTGCTTTGGTTTTGGGATGGCAATTTTGTGTTTCAGATCAGCAAGACGGTCAAGAATGGTTAAGTCTATGAAGGTCCTGCTGGGGTTTTCAGAGGTTTTCTGAGAGGCTGTTTGTTTTGGAGAAGGAGTATCAGAGTCAGATATTTCGATTGGAGTGGGTGGTGTTTTGGGAGTATTTGGTGGTGTCGATTCTGATGAGGATGGTAACTGGGGCATGATAACAGTTGTTCCACATGGCAGCTGGATTGCCAGCGGTGATGGTTGAGGTGAATGAGGTTCAGACTGGTGAGGAGAAGGAGTTTCAGAGTGGTGAAACTCTGTTTGTGGTGATGGTGGATTAATTTCTGGTTGGGGAGAGGGAGTTGGAATCTCTGATTGCTCAGGGATCAGAGGTTCTTCTGAGAGTGGTTGTTGTTGTTCTGGTTCTTCAGCAGATTGCTGTTGTTCTGGTTGTGGAGGAGGAACATTTTGTGGTTCAGAGTTTGGTTGATCAGAGGTATGTTGATCAATATCAGATAGCACTTGGTCAAGTGCTGATGTTGTTGAAATTGTTGGTTGTTTGGGGTGTTTGGTTCTGGGTCTTCTGAGTTTTAATGCCTCAGAAGGGTCTTCTTCTTGTACAATTTCATCTATGGTAGGGATGGGGATTGAGATTCTATGAGAGGTTTGAGGAGGGATAGATGCTGGAATAGTAGAAGAATTTAAAACAGGGGCAGCAGATGAATTACCTCTTTTCCTGGGAGTCTGCTGAGATGATCCTTCTGATGGAGCCTTCCTCTTCTTGGTCTTCTTCAGAGTCACTTCTGGTTGAGGTTGATGCAGATCTCTGATATTCAGCATTGGATCTGTGCCATCTGCCTTGCACGCATCCAGGTACCTGAGAATCACCTCTGGTTTGGATTCAATTTCAGAAAATAACGGAAAATCACTCAGAGGCACTCTTCTGCTGGAGATATCAGCAAGGGGAGTAGCTCTGGGTTCCTTCTGAATATTCTCTATCAGCTTCATCTTTTTCAGGTTCTTTGCGTTCAGAGGTTTCCTAATTGTTGGTTCAATAATGCTTAGCTCTTGAGCTTCTATCAGATGCTCAATCAGCCTATTCTCTGTCAGAATATCTGATATCAACCTTCCAAAAGGTATCCAATCCCTCTTGGTTCTTTCTTCTTCCCTTGTTTCTTTCACACTTGTTCTGAGATGGTTGAACAGGAAGTGAGCCAGATTAATCTTTATCTTCTGATCAATAAAGTAGATCAGAAACTGCTGATCCACATTTATGTAATCAGGAGAACTGGTTGGTTTCCTGTGGTTGAAGCACCCCAGAATAATCTTAGCCCACACTCTGCAATGATCCTTCAGATCTTTAATCTTGCTGCTGGGCATCCCAAGAGTGAAAATCCTGTTAGCTACCACACCTATATCAGCACATCTTTCAGCCATGTCCACACAACGGACGCCACCACCACTCTGACCGATTAGCCTTGCAATGAGATCTTCAGTAATCACAATCTTCTTCCCCATAACAAAGGAGGTGACTAGATGTGTTGAAGCCTTGGCGTGAATCCAAAATTCCTTGACCAGCATTGGGAATGTTGGTACAACCAACCTATCGAAATACCTTTCCCACTTTTGAGCCCTAACTTCTTCAGTTAGGTCAAAACCGTTCTCCTTCAAGCTTTCAAAGTCAATGATTAATTCAGAAAGCATTTCAAGATTCTTCACCGGAGTGAGGAGAGTTCTGAGTGGCACTTGATATTGCTCAGATGATGCTTTCTTCTGAGTACCTGCAGAAACGCTGTTGGAGGTTGCCATGTTCACGCTAAAAGGTTTTTGAGAATAAACTGAGGAAAATAGGTTGCAAGAGATGAACACAGAGATATGCATAAAATGCTTGAGTATAAGTGAGAAAGCGTAAGGAATAAGAATGAGAGATTAATGTGCTTAAATAGAGTTTTCAAAACTATTTTGAAAAGATAAACGTTTTTAAGAGAGAGAAAAATCATGATTGCCATTTAAAAGCATGATTACTTTTCATTAAATGCTTGCTGATTTTGGGGGGTTTGAGAAAGATACTTAAAAACGGTTACCAGACATGTGTCTCAATGCACCCAATCAGCGCTTTGCCTTCTCAGAAGCGTGCACGCGTTCTGCTTCAGAGATATGCTGATGATTGGATGACACTTGTTTGATGTAGTGATCAGCACGTCTGTCTTTGAGCTTTAGACTCTCAGATCTTTAGACTTGCATCTGATACAATCTGCATGTTCTATCTTTCTAAAAGGAAATTGATCAGAAGTTCACAGTAAAATAATTACATTCTGAAGGTGAATATATGGAATTAAAACATTTTCACTCTGGGCACACTTTCATGCTGAGATGTTTCAGAATGAAATTAAACCTATCTTCTGAAAGGGGTTTAGTAAAGATATTAGCCCATTGATGGTCTGTATCTATAAATTTTAAGTTCAAAATACCTTTCTGAATATAGTCCCTAATGAAGTGATGTTTTATTTCTATATGCTTAGCTCTAGAATGTAAAATGGGATTCTTACTTAAGCAAATAACAGAAGTATTATCACAAAGTATAGGAATGTTACTCTCAAAAATCTGGAAGTCTTCAAGCTGACTTTTCATCCAGAGCATTTGTGTGCTACATCCTGCTGCTGCTATGTACTCAGCTTCTGCTGTTGACAGAGCAATTGTTGATTGCCTTTTGCTGGACCAAGAGATCAGATTTTCTCCCAGAAACTGGCAGCTTCCAGAAGTACTTTTACGTTCCACTCTGTCTCCAGCAAAATCAGCATCACAGTAGCCTACTAAGCTGTAATCACTAGATTTTCTATAAAACAAACCCAGATTAGTAGTACCTTTCAGATACTTGAAAATTCGCTTAACGGCTGTTAAGTGAGATTCTCTAGGATCTGATTGGAATCTAGCACAGATACAAACACTGAATAATATGTCAGGTCTTGAAGCCGTCAGATAGAGGAGAGAGCCAATCATACCTCTGTAGACTTTCTGTTCTACATTTTTGCTTACCTCTTCTCTTTCCAGAATGCACATGGGATGCATTGGAATCTTTGATGGCTTACATTCTGAGAGGTCAAATTTCTTCAGAAGATCTCTGATGTATTTGCTCTGATGAATGTAAGTTCCTTCTGGAGTTTGATTGATCTGAATTCCTAGAAAGAATTTCAGTTCCCCCATGAGGCTCATCTCAAATTCTGCCTGCATACACTTAGCAAATTTTCTTCCAAGAGAAGGATTAGTAGAACCAAAAATAATATCATCAACATAAATTTGACAGACTAAGATGTCACTCTTAACTGATTTGCAGAATAGAGTAGTGTCAACTTTCCCTCTGGTGAATTCATTTTCCAGCAGAAAGTTACTTAGCCTTTCATACCAAGCTCTGGGAGCTTGTTTCAGACCATACAGTGACTTCTTTAGTTTGAAAACATGTTCTGGATGTTTTGTATTTTCAAAACCTGGGGGTTGGTGTACATAAACTTCTTCTTCTATATAACCATTTAAGAATGCACTTTTGACATCCATCTGATACAGAGTGATGCCTCTATTAACAGCAAATGAAATTAAAAGTCTGATAGATTCTAACCTGGCGACTGGGGCAAAGGTTTCTGTATAGTCTATCCCCTCTTGCTGACTATAACCTTGTGCAACCAGTCGTGCCTTGTTTCTGATGACTTCACCTTGTTCATTTAGCTTGTTTCTGAACACCCATCTTGTTCCGATGACGTTGAATCCTTTTGGTCTGGGAACGAGATCCCATACGTCGTTTCTGGTGAATTGATTCAGCTCTTCTTGCATTTCCAGAATCCAGTCATTATCCAGAAGTGCTTCATCAATTGAAGAAGGTTCAATCAGAGACACCAGTCCCATAAGTGTTTCTTCAGAGTTTCTGAAGCTTGCTCTTGTTCTGATTGGATCTTCCTTTCTTCCTAGGATAGTCTCTTCTGGGTGATCCAAGCTGCTTCTGGGTAATCTCTTCTGAGGTTGATCAGCAGCTGTTGTAGGATTTCTAGCAGTGCTCCTTTCAGACGTTGAAGGAATGTCTGTGTTGAGAGCTTCTGATGACTTGTCTTCAGAACCTGCAAATTCAATTTCTATACCTGCAAAAACTTCATTCTGCTTTGACTTTTCAGAGTCAAGCTTGTCATCAAAACGAACACTGATTGATTCTTCCACAATCTGTGTTTCTGTATTGTATACTCTGTACCCTCTTGAGCGTTCAGAGTATCCTAACATAATACACTTATGTGCTTTAGAGTCAAACTTGTTCAAATAATTCTTTGTATTTAATATAAAGCAAGTACATCCAAATGGATGAAAATATGAAATGTTTGGCTTTCTGTTCTTCCACAATTCATATGGAGTCTTTTCCAGAATAGGTCTTATTGAGATTCTATTCTGAATGTAGCACGCTGTGTTTATTGCCTCTGCCCAGAAGATCTTAGCAACGTTTGTCTCATTGATCATGGTTCTGGCCATTTCTTGCAATGTTCTGTTCTTTCGTTCTACAACTCCATTTTGTTGGGGAGTTCTAGGACAAGAGAAATCATGCAGAATGCCTCTGTCATTAAAGAATGACTCAAAATCTTTATTTTCAAATTCTCCACCATGATCACTTCTGACTTTAACGATTCTAAGATCCTTTTCATTCTGAACTTGGTTACAGAAGGTAACAAACACAGAGTGTGACTCGTCCTTGTGTCTTAAGAACTTTACCCATGTCCATCTGCTATAGTCATCTACGATCACTAACCCATACTTCTTACCACTGACTGAAGCAGTTTTAACTGGTCCAAATAAGTCAATGTGCAGAAGTTCTAATGGCTTAGAGGTAGAAACAACATTTTTGGATTTAAAAGAAGGTTTAGCAAATTTGCCTTTCTGACATGCTTCACACAGAGCATCTGAATTGAACTTCAAATTAGGAAGTCCTCTGACCAGATTGAGTTTGTTAATCTGAGATATTCTTCTCATACTAACATGCCCCAATCTTCTGTGCCAGATCCACTGCTCGTTGTTAACAGACAGAAGACATTTTACATTCTGACTCTTTAGTTCAGAAAGTTTGATTTTGTAAATGTTGTTTTTCCTCTTACCATTAAACAGGATAGTCCCATCTTTCTGACTAACAGCTTTACATGATTTTTGATTAAAGATTATATCATAACCGTTATCACTTAATTGACTTATGGATAACAGATTATGCATCAATCCGTCTACTAGCAGAACATTATTAATAGAGGGAAGATTTCCATTACCTACAGTTCCAGAGCCAATTATCTTTCCCCTCTGATTGCCTCCAAAGCCAACGTGGCCTCCAGGCTTAAGTTCCAGGCTTTGGAACATATGCCTTCTTCCCGTCATGTGTCGTGAGCAGCCAGAGTCCAGGTACCATGACTGGTGTTTCTGACTTGCTGCTAAAGATATCTGCAACATGTATTATTTTATCCTTAGGTACCCAGATTTTCTTGGGTCCTGATTTGTTAGTTTTACCAAAACTCTGGTTGAATTTTGGTTTCACAGAGTGCTTACTGCTAGTATATTTGATATCATGTGTGTGACCATACACAAAGTGTGAATTTAGAGGAGTGTGTTTAATGGTTAAGTCCATGACATTCTTTGGTGTAGGAACCTTACCTTGGTATCCTATTCCTTTCCTGCCGTTTCTGCTAACCCCATAGATCATTGAAGCCATTCTGCTTCTATCTATGCTTTTAGCTAGGAACTTCTGGAAACTGTGATCATACTCCTTGATGATCTCATCAGCGTTGCTGGGAGTTTCAGAAATTGGTTCCTTCTGAGAGTTTTGTAAAGTGTTTTCTAATTTTGAAATCTTATTTCTCAGTTCAGAATTTTCCAATTTGAGACTCTCAGTCTTATTAGAGTCGGATTCAAGATTCCTTTTCAGGTCTCTGAATTTAGCTCTAATTTGCTGATAACGTTCCAGAATCTCATTAAGGCTTTCAGCAAGTTCAGCCTTTGTAAAGTTAACAGCAAAGTTAGGAAATACCTCTTCAGTGTCTGATTCTGAGTCTGATTCAGAAGCTTCACTATCTTCTGAAATGTTAGCCATGAGAGCTATGTTTGCCCTTTCATCATCTGATTCTGAGTCAGCTTCAGACGAGTCAGAGTCATCCCATGTAGCCATGAGACTTTTCTTCTTCTCTCTTCCAAACTTCTTTTTGGGCTTTTCCCTCTGAAGCTTTGGGCAGTCACTCTTGTAGTGTCCTTGCTCATTGCACTCATAGCAGATGATGTCTTTGGTGTTTGGCTTTTTGCTACTGGAGGAGCCTTCAGATCTTCTGTATCCAGAGGAAGAATCTGTCCTTCTGTATCTGGAAGAGGACTCATTCTGATCAGATCTTCTGGGATTCCTGAACTTCCTTTGTCTTTGCTTCCACAGTTGATTTACTCTTCTGGAGAGAAGGGAAAGTTCGTCTTCTTCTGATGAGGATCCATCAGATGTTTCTTCAACTGCCTGCAAAACTTTAGACTCAAATTTTCTGTTAGATTTCAATGCTAAAGGCTTACCTTGCTTCTGAGGCTCATCAGCTTCTAGCTCTATCTCATGACTTCTGAGGGAGCTGATAAGTTCCTCCAGAGTGATTTTGTTGAGATCTTTAGCTAGCTTCAGAGCAGTAACCATAGGCCTCCACTGCTTGGGTAAACTTCTGACGATTTTCTTGACATGGTCAGCAGTAGAGTATCCTTTGTCCAGAACTTTGAGACCAGCTACCAGAATCTGGAATCTAGAGAACATAGTTTCAATGGATTCAGATTCTTCCATTTTGAACGCCTCATACTTTTGAATGAGCGCCAGAGCTTTTGTTTCTTTGACCTGAACGTTGCCCTCATGCGTCATTCTGAGTGAGTCAAAAATATTCTTTGCTGTGTCTCTGTTGGAGATCTTTTCATACTCAGTATAGGAGATGGCGCTGAGGAGGATGGTTCTGGCCTTGTGGTGATTCTTGAAGTCACGCTTTTGTTGATCAGACATTGTTTTTCTATCAATCTTCTGACCACTTGCATTCACAGGGTGCGTGTATCCATCTGTCACCATATCCCACAGATCAGCATCATGTGCCAGAAAGAAGCTTTCAATTCTGTCTTTCCACTAATCAAAGTTTTCTCCATCAAAGACTGGAGGTTTGCCACTGAATCTGTCTCTGTCCTCATTGTTGTCATTGCTGATGTGAGACTTGTTTCCTGCCATTGTGTTTTTCTGACGCTGGATCTTGTACTGACACGGTTAAGTGTTTTAGCTCAGAACCAGGCGCTCTGATGCCAATTGAAGTGGTGAAAAACACAAGAAGGGGGGTTGAATTGTAAAACTGAAATCTAATGCAATGAACAAGATATTTTTATCCTGGTTCGTTTGATCTCAAACTACTCCAGTCCACCCGTCAAGGTGATTTCGCCTCTCTCCAAAGAGGTCTTAATCCACTATATTCAACTGAATATTACAGACTGCTTTAACAACTGCTAAAGCCTTCTTGATTCAAACCACAACCCGGTTTGTCAAGGTAACACTTTCTTACAAAGAGATAAAACTATGTGTGTGGATGTTTTCTACAAAACTGTATCACAACTGTGATGTATACACAAATTGAAGCTTTGAAACTAGATTGCTAAACAGTAATAGAATATCAGAGTGTGTGGTTTAGCAAAACTGAGAGAACGAAGATTATGGTTTAGCTTTTGTGCGTGTAGAGATTTGGAGAGCATTAGCCATTTCAATCTTCAAAGCCTTGTTTATATAACACTGAGATGATGAACGTTGGATGCAATATTCTTGATTCAATGCTAATAACAAGCTTTCCTTATTGAGCAGATCTTGTCTGGAATGAGGCCGTTGGAATTAATTTGCTTTCAATGCACAGTACCGTTTCTTACTTAATGCAAGTTCTGGCTTGGCTCATTCTGACTCTGCTTCGCTGCTGATGAACTATTGTGTTTCTTTATCAGAGTGTTGAGCGCAGTCTCGTTCATCAGGCTTCAGCATGTACGTGAGTTGATCATCTGATTTTAACATTCTGATATAGCAACTTCTGATGCTGGTGTCTGAAATCAAGTTCTGATGCTGAATAGATGTGATCTTGCTTATTTCAATCAGAGTATCTGTAAGTCAGAACATAATAATTTTAGGCAGCAGATAGTTCATACATGAAACTTATAAATACTATATCTTTTCACTTTGTTATCATCAAAACTTAAATATAGGGTAGTAGA
The DNA here is from genome assembly GCA_948472305.1 of Vicia faba. Lineage (NCBI taxonomy): Eukaryota > Viridiplantae > Streptophyta > Magnoliopsida > Fabales > Fabaceae > Vicia > Vicia faba. Next base: position 452,946,207 of record OX451739.1, on the reverse strand, counting down.
TTCAAACTTTGTTCTAACAGAGTTGTGGTACTTTGATTTGTAGTAGTCGAAGAGGCAAACTCAAGCTGGGGAATCCTGGTGTTGTTGGGGAAATAAACCCCGTCGTCAATCCGCTAGAGAGGTGACATCTTCGTTGGGGGATGTCCTCGAGGATTCTTGAGGTTGATTCAGTTGGGGAAAGGTTTTCAGAGATTAAACCCTTGCTGGGAGTCATCCTATGAGAAGGATTTTGGGGGGATTTGTCATTTCCCCTAGTATCAAGTGTTTGTGGCACTTCCTGGAAATGTTTGACTGTATGTAACCCTTCACTAAGATTTATGTTCAATGCCCCAAGCGACGGAGATGGAGACTTGCCCCTGGTTACTCTGGACTTCTTTGAGAGATTTCCTGGAATCTTGACTGGGCTGCCCCATGTGTGCTGGATAGTGACATGTCATGCCCCCTTGTTGATAGGAGATTTGTCAATGGAAGTTTCATCCTTTTTGAAGTGATTTTGTTCACTGAGAGTGCTTTCGTTCATCGGATACTCGTTGTGTGAATTTCTCCGCTGTCAAACAAATATCCAAATGAAAACAGTGATATCCAAATAATGCAAAGTTTATGCTTGTCTCGAAGTTTTGAAAAATGCGTTTTTTAGCAGAAAACTTTTTATAAGACCAATCCAACACAAGATTTAGGACAAAGCCTTACAGGAGTCAGGATACCTTTTGTAACAGTATGCTTTCGAACTAACCCATGCTTCAGTTAGGACTTTGAAGGGTTGTAACATGGCTTGGTTCACGGTTTAAAAAACAAAGGATAAAGGCTCAAAGTATATTTGTACCCACCCGCTCTTCGTGATGTTCTTCAATCCTAAACTCAGTTAATTGTGCATTTGAACTCCAAATGAGTCTGGAACTACGTTTTTGGTGATGGTTCACATAAGTTGGATTTTTGAAGGCAGTCATCATTTTTTGCAACATTTTTCATGTTTTCGAGGATTTGTAGCGACATCGTTCTTTTGATTTGTTATCCCTAACTTTTGCCTGACTGTTCTTGTTTTCGAGATTACAGTCAGCGGGATGCCCCAGCTTTCTTAAGCCTCCTTTATAGATTTTGGCTCAGTGGGCTTTTCTCTTTTTAGAGATTGACTGCCTATGAGATAAGGAACCACCACTGTCTTTTGATTCCAGAGGAATGCTTTTGATGTCGTTCGTTGTATTATGAACTGAGAGATTTGTGACTTTAATGCGCATCTTTTGAATTAACTGAGAGACTACCCTGCCCCAGGTTTAAATTAAAGGTTTCAATTTGTGTTTAAAACAGAAAACTTCTACTTCTTTGGCTCGAAGGGGTTGACTAGGGATTATCTTCCTTATAACTCCAGTGTTTAGGATTTGAAAGAAATGTTTGTACATCGTCAGCAAGGTCTGTCCAAAAGCATACTGTATGAGATTATGGCATTGTTTCGTCATCCTCCCTCTAAAGGCTTGTAACTTTTAGCAAGAGTTGAATGTCATAAAGTGAGTAAAAAGCATAGTTTAAATGTAATTAAAATGATTGGATCAAATCAAGACAAACATATGCAATTCATTAATGAAACAAAGTTTGGCATTAATAGATAATTGTTTGAATAACAAAGAAATTACAACTTGAAATTCAAATGAAACAAAGAAATTCTCAATGATTTGGCGTAGGGGCAATGATTATGCTAGAGTCTCCGGAGGACCAAACTCAATCTCCTTGGCATCAATCAAATTCTGAATCTTGTACTTTAATGCCCAACAATCGTTAGTATCATGCCCGGGACTGTCAGAATGATAAGCGCAGGTCGCATTATGATTGTAGTTAGGGGAAGAAGTCTTGGGGTTTGGATGAGGTCCTATCAATGTAATTAGATTCATCTTCAACAAGTGTTGCAACGCTTGAGACAACGGCATGTTGATGTTGGTGAACTGTCTTTTAGGATCATCTGGCTTTCGTTGATTCCCCTTTTGCTGTTGTCGGCGTGATGCAGAATCAGAGACTAGGACTGCCCCTACGTGTTGATCATGACGACTCTTTTGACCATACACAGCATTTGACTCTTTCTTCCCATTGTGGGGATTTTTCTGAGCATCAGAAGGTGTAGCTTCTTGAATCTTCCCACTTTTGATGCCAGCTTCGACCCTTTCGCCGGTCAGTATTAGCTCGGTGAACCCGGCTGAAGAGCTTCCGATCAAGTGTTTGAAATAGGAACCAGACAAAGTCCCAAGAAACATATCCACCAACTCCCTATCAGACAGAGGGGGTTGGACTCTTCCAGCAAGATCTCTCCACTTCTGAGCGTAATCCTTAAAGCCTTTGCCTATAACCATAGGCATACTCTGAAGCTGAGTACGTGTGGGAGCAAGGTCGACATTATAGTGGTATTGCTTGTAGAAAGCAGCAGCAAGGTCCTCCCAGTTGCGGATGTTAGCTCCTTCTAGTTGACAGAACCATTCAAGTTGAGTCCCTGACAGACTATCTTGAAAGAAATGAACCCAGATATTTCTGTCAACAGTATAGGGTTGGATCTTTCTCACATATGACCAGAGGTGTAGCTTTGGACAGGAAGCTCCGTCATACTTGGCAAAGGCAGGTGCCTTGAATTTATGGGGAATCATCACCCCAGATGAAAGACCTAGATCTCCGAAGTCCAGACCGGGCACCTTCTGTGTTTCCATAGCGTTCAAACGGTCTTCCAGCTGTTTGTACTTATCCTCAGCAGGAGGATACTGTTCTTCATCATAGTCCGTCTCGTTGTCGGAGACTATAGGGCTAGGAGCCCTCCTTTCTTGTGGACTATCTTTCCCTCCAGATGAGGTGGTCAGATCAACTTCGTTTTGCAGCCCGTTTCCAAACCTGCGTCCAGTGTTGAACAGGATGGTCCTCTTTTTCTTCTTCTTCCTTTCTTTCAGAATCAGGGTTTTTAGATCCTGCTGACCCTTAGCTAGGCTCATGACCAACTCTTAAAATTGGGCACTCTGGGCCTGAAGGGCCTTGATATCTTGCTCGGTTGAAGGTTCAGTAGACATGATGATCGTTGAAATAAACAGCGAAGAAGATAAGAGACCTGTACTGGGAGACCTGTTATGCAATGATATGTATGATATATGTATGCAATGTTTTCAAGGATCTCGCGGGGTAAACAAGAAACCGTTAGAATCTGAATCTGGTAGCTTGATTGAAGGAATTTCATGTTGCTGAGAATCCTTCTTCAAGAGTCAGGCTCACCATATCGAGTGGGTCATAGCCCCTGACTCAAGTTTATCGTGTTTTGATTTCTAGACAACCTTGGCTAGAGGAAAATAAATCCCCTTTGCCCCTTGCTAGACTTTTGACGTACCATAACCTGCATCATAGACCTTTGAGATCCTTGAAATGGTTAAGGAAATGTTAAGGTATGATGTTATGATGTATATGCTATGCGTTTAGGCAAAAAGTGAGGTGATGTAAGTGAGCCCTGCAATAAATCCAATTTGTTGGATAAGGAATGTAAACAAAACCTACAAGGAACCCCTGTTGTCAGATAACAAGTAGTTCAAGTTTGAAGGCACACAAGTCACACAAATAGCCTTAAGTTTAGGCTGGCATGGAGTTAGGCATTACCCTCTTTCAGTTTAGTTGGTTTAAACCTGTCCTAAAAAATAGTAACCGGGTTCTAGAGGATCTCAATATCACTGACTACCCTCAATCGGTCATAATTCCAGCTTAGCAACCTTTTCTTGCAGCCGGAACCATCGCAAAAGTTTAGTCTCAATGAGTGTAGCATACTGCTACTGCTCTATGGCCAAGTTGGTCAATTTAAGGTTCTAAGGTCAGTTGGTGCTTAATGACTCCTTAGAAGACCCATATTCTCCTCGTTTCAACACAAGGGATATCGGTACAGACTAAGGTGCCACACCAATGTAGCTACTGCTTCATCCGTGTCGGTCTACACCGGACAGATCCCTCACAGTTTACTGCTACTTACCTAAAAAGGGTACCCCAGATCCGGGTTAGGATCTATAGAACTCTGATACAAGCCCACAAAATTAAAAGCATACAAAGCAATACAATTGAAAACACAAGTGATCTAATCCTAAGGTACACCTCACTTATGAATCCCCAGCAGAGTCGCCAGTTCTGTGACCGGTGGGAACGAGAACTAACTGTTTTTTTGAATGCTGGTTCGCGTTTGCGTTTGTTTTTTCAAAATGTCGCGGTAAGCAAGAGTCGCCACCGTCTTTTATTTTATCGAACAAGGAAAGGACAAAAGCACAAAAAAATTCCTTTTCGAGATTGTTTCTCGGGTTCGGGAGGTAGATTATAGAAAGGGAAGGTGTTAGCACCATTTCTATTCGTGGTTATCCATGGGCTCTTAGGTACTTGCTCACTATGTTTTCAAAAGGTTTTCTTTGTGATTGTGGGTTTTGAAAAGAGTTTTGTTTTTGAAGAAAGTGTAAGTTCGAAAAGTTTTTGTTTTGTTTTGAAAGAGCAAGTATCTAAGAACCTCTACCTACTCAAAAAGGAATTAAACTGTGCTAAAGTCCTTTAGACAGTGCTATCCCACAATTGAGGAGTAGGTAGCACCGTCATTGGAGTTTTCGGGTCAATTCGATTTTAGGGACGTGTGGTCACTAAAGCCACGTTAGGACGCTTTAGTGGTAATCCTAATGTCTTAGATCATTTTTATCGAGGCAACCATTTCGAGGCAACTTATGATCTTGGGACAAAAGGACGACCTCTAAAACATCCTATACTTAATGACCACGTTCGAGGCAACCAAGTGAGGTTTACCCTAAGAGTGGCATGTGCAAGTGTGTCAATTTTCAGTTTATGTTATCTTTGTACATGTTATGGTGAGCTGTGGTTGATTTTAAATTAAGAGTTAATCTTGTCTTGCATAGCCTAGTTAGCATACATCTAAACAGTTAATATATGTACAGGAATTTAAAGTGCGGAAAATGTAAATCCTACGCTATTACAAAGCTTCGGGGAGGGGGAATATTTACATGTCCAAAATTGGGGAAATAAAAGCATTAAAGGTCTTAGTTTAAGCTATTACATCCCAGTAGGCAATCACAATAAAATAAACGCGCGAATCTGAAAATAAACTCTAAAATTCTAAGAATAAAATCTTTTTTGTTGTTTTATTTTATTTTGGGAAAATAATCTAAATCTATTTAATTTTAGTTTTGGAAAAATGTTAAGATAATTAAAGGTTAATTTAATAGAAAAAGAACTATCCTAATATTTTTGTGGTTTTTTGATTTTAATGTTTATTAAAAGATAAAAAGAAGTCTATGAAAAAAAACAAAAAAATAAAGCGCAGGAGGGATCCTTCGATCCAAGAAAAAAAAGAGTTTCGACCCAGGGAGGGTCCTAGTCCTTTCGATTGGGCCAGAAAGTAAGGCGTGAGTGTCCTTCGATCCAGGGAAGAGGATTGCCCTTCGATCATGGAGATCATGGCTTTCGATCCAGGGATGAGATGCCTCTTTCGATCCAGCACGCTAATGGGTTCGATCCAGAGAAGGGCTCTCCTTCGATCTGGGATGTTATACCTGCAAAAGTATGTGAGCGAAACAAAAATGCAGGGCCTGGGTATTGAATCCCAGGCCCTTCGATCCTGCACTTGTTGGGGTCTCTTCAGGCTAAATCTGCAGCAAATGTTAGCACACGAAAAACATGACCTGGGTGCCAAACCCAGGCCTTTCGATCCTGTCTAGGATGGCAAATCAAGGTAACAACAAGTAATAATGTGTTATGCAAAATGAAAAGTTTTTTGACAATTTACCCTCTCTTACAGTAGTTGGGACCTTCGATTTGGCACTGGCTGGATGGGAGCACTTTCAATCTGAGGGCTTCTGGGCGTGGGCACCTTCGATCTGAAGGACTGCTTTGGCTTGGAAAATTCTGACAACCTTTGATGGATGGTATGGGCAGCGTCTCTCCAATGCTTCTCCCTGTATATTTTTCGTCCTCTTCTTGCAAAGTTTTTGTGTGTTTTTCGTGTGTGATTTTCCTCTGATTTCCGTGTCCTTGTAATGTGCCGCTGGCCTCTGTATTTATAGGGGTGTGAGGGTGCAGTAATGGCAAGAGACAACCATTAAACAGGCCACTAAATGCCATGAGACAAGAAACGGACACATTAAATAACTTCCTTTTTTGAAACATTTGTGTCTCTTGAATGAACCTGGACGCTTTCGCCTTGAGTGCCCTCTTGATGACCTCCTTCGAATGGGCTGATGGAACCCTTCGAATGCTCCCTTTCGAATGGGATGATGACCTCCTTCGAATGATTTTTGAAAGCTTCTTCGAATGGACCCTTCGAATGCCTCTTCTAATAGACCTTCTGGAATTCCAATCGAAGGACACTGTCATAATGCCAATCGAAGTACTTGTCCAGAATGCCAATCGAAAGGCTCCTTCAGAACACCAATCAAAATGCTCCTTCAGAATACCAATCGAAGGGTCTTTCAGAATGCCAATCGAAGTGTACTTGAAGCACCACTCAAAAATTTTCCTTTTCCTTAGGCAAGGGTTTATGATCAACCATGCAGGGGGAAGACTTTGGAAAACATGAGAGGGCAAATTTTGGGGTGCAACAGTAAGGGTTTGATTTTTCATCTTCATATGCCATTTTAATGAATCATGGACGTTTTCAAATATAAACTTTTGTGTTCATTTTCCTTCTTTTTACATTTTATTTGTTTAAAGGTGGCTATCCCTTACACACACCCACACTCACAAATGCAGATACCCTTCCATTCCGGATTCCATGGGTAACAATTCTGCTATGGCCTTCAGTGACTCTGAAGATCTGGTCTACCATGCCAAATACGAAGGTGATGAAGACTGTGAGGTGCCGGGATAATTGGATAGACTTCTACAACAGGAAGAAAGGGCCATTCTACCTCATGAGGAGCTGTTAGAGACAATCAACTTGGGTACTGATGAAGACAAAAAAGAAGTCAGAGTGGGTGCCAACCTAGAGCCAAGTGTCAAAGAGCGCCTAGTTCAGCTGTTGAATGAATATGTTGAGATCTTCGCCTTGTCATATGAAGACATGTCGGGACTCGATACAGATATTGTGGTTCACCGTCTCCCTACAAGAGAAGATTGTCCACCATTTAAACAGAAAGTCCGCCGAATGAGGCCCGACATGTCAGAAAAGATCAAAGCCGAAGTTATGAAGCAGTTCAATGCTGGATTTCTTGCTGTTACTTCCTATCCACAGTGGGTTGCTAACATTGTGCCCGTGCCCAAGAAAGACGGCAAAGTGAGAATGTGCGTGGATTACAGAGACTTAAACAGGGCTAGCCCTAAAGATGACTTTCCACTACTGCACATTGACATCTTGGTTGACAATACAACTCAGCACAAGGTATTTTCTTTCATGGATGGATTTTCAGGTTACAACCAGATTAAAATGGCACCTGAAGACATGGAGAAAACTACTTTTGTTACACAGTGGGGTACGTTCTGCTACAAAGTGATGCCATTTGGACTGAAGAATGTCGGGGCAACCTATCAACGCGCCATGGTAGCTTTGTTTCATGATATGATAAATCATGAGATAGAGGTCTACGTAGATGACATGATAGCCTGATCACAGACGGAAGAAGAACACCTTGACCATTTGCAAAAGCTGTTTGTCAGGTTGAAAGAGTACAAGCTCAGATTGAACCCTAACAAGTGCACATTCGGAGTCAGGTCCGGTAAACTCTTGGGTTTCATTGTCAGCAACAAAGGCATCGAGGTTGATCCTGCCAAAGTCAAAGCTATACAAGAAATGCCTGCCCCTCGCACTGAGAAGGAGGTTAGAGGTTTCTTGGGACGCCTAAACTACATTGCTAGGTTCATTTCTCACCTAACATCTACCTGTGAGCCAATCTTCAAGTTGTTGAAGAAAGATCAGGTGGTTAAATGGAATGGTGACTGTCAAGTTGCTTTCGATAAAATCAAGGAGTATTTGCTAGAACCTCCTATCTTGATGCCACCCGTCGAAGGAAGACCGCTAATCATGTATATGTCTGTCCTAGAGAATTCAATGAGGTGCGTACTGGGCCAACATGACGAGTCTGGCCAAAAAGAGCATGCCATTTATTACCTTAGCAAAAAGTTTACCGACTGTGAGACCCGATACTCACTGCTCAAGAAAACTTGCTGCGCTTTGGTATGGGTTTCTCGCCGGCTAAGGCAGTATATGTTGACTCATACCACTTTGCTGATATCTAAGATGGATCCGATCAAGTACATCTTTGAGAAGCCGACTTTATCTGGAAGAATAGCTAGATGGCAGATGATCCTGACAGAATACGATATACAGTACACGACCCAAAAAGCTATAAAGGGAAGTGTACTGCTGACCATCTTGCTCATCAAGCTATCGAAGATTACCAATCCATGAAGTTTAACTTCCCCGACAAGGACATTATGACATTGGACAACATTGAAGATTTCAGACCATATGACAGACCTGAACAAGGATCCCGATGGACCCTGTACTTTGATGGTGCCTCCAACACACTTGGTAACGGTATCAGTGTTGTGCTCATCTCACCAGAAGGTTGCCATACACCTTTCACAGCCAGACTTTTCTTTAACTGCACCAACAACATGGCAGATTATGAAGCTTGCATCTTTGGTCTCAAGGCTGCCATAGACTTGGGAATCAAATCTTTGATTGTATTTGGGGACTCCACTTTGGTCATCAGTCAGATCAAAGGAGAGTAGGACACTAAACATCCCAACCTCATCCCTTACAAAGAACATGTCATGACGTTGTTACCACATTTCAAGAAGATTACCTTTGAGCACTTCCCGCGAGAAGAAAATCAGCTAGCAGATGCTCTAGCTACAATGTCATCCATGTTTAAACTTAACTGGGATAATGAGGCTCCCCAAATCACCATTGAGCGGATGGACGAACCTGCACATTGTCATGAGATTAATACCGAAGAAGTAGTGGACCGACCTTGGTTTCACGAATTCAAAAGGTATCTCGAGGCCCAAGAATATCCTGAAGGAGCTTCAGTCAACGACAAAAAGTTCTTGAGGAGATTCTCTGCCAAGTTCTTCCTGAGCAATGGTATCCTGTACAAGCGCAATCATGATTGCATTCTGTTCCATTGTGTGGACAAGGTTGAAGCTAAATAGATCATGGCTGAATTGCATAATGGTACCTTTGGCACTCAATCTAGCGGGCATACGATGGCTAAGAAGATTCTACGGGCAGGCTACTACTGGTTTACTATGTAAGCTGACTACTATCAATATTCTAGGACTTGCCACAAATGTGAAATCTGTGCTGACAAGGTACATATACCTCCAGTTCCTCTCAATGTCTTAACAGCTCCTTGGCCATTTGTTATGTGGGGAATCAACATGATTGGAGAGATCAAGCCTACAACATCCAATGGACACCGCTTCATTCTGGTGGCCATTGATTACTTTACCAAGTGGGTCGAAGCAGTTTCCTTCGCATCCGTCACAAATAATGTGGTTGCCCGCTTCATCAAGCAGAACCTCATTTGTCGGTACGGCATCCCCGAAAGGATCATCACTGACAACGGTACAAACCTGAACAACACTATGATCACCGCCTTGTGCGAACAGTTCCAGATTCAACATCACAATTCATGTCCCTACCGGCCAAAGATGAACGATGTTGTCGAAGCTGCGAACAAAAATATCAAAAAGATCATACAAAAGATGACAGTCACCTACAAGGACTGGCATGCCATGTTACCATTTGCTCTCCACGGGTACCGTACCACGGCGCGAACATCAACTGGGGCAACACCCTATTCTTTCGTATACGGCATGGAAGCTGTTTTGCCTATCGAGGTTCAGATTCCCTCCTTGAGAATCATGAAGGATGTTGGTTTGAGTGAAGACGGTTGGATTCAGATCCGGCTTGATCAACTTAACTTGATTGACGAAAAGCGACTCACTTATGTTTTCCATGGTCAGACGTATCAAAAACGGATGATCAAGGCTTTCAACAAGAAAGTCAGGCACCAGGTGTATCAAGTCAGGGATCTTGTAATCAAGCAGATCATCTTGCCGCAAAGTGATCCCAGGGGCAAATGGACTCCTACCTACGAAGGACCATTTGTGATCAAAAACATCTTTTCTGGTGGGGCAATGATATTAACCACCATGGACAGCGACGATCTTCCGCACCCTGCGAACGCAGACATAGTCAAAAGATACTATGCATAAATGACCCGCTAGGTTGACACACCTAGGCAAAAAAGGGCATCCCGGTGAATCGAAAACCCGAAAGGGTGGTTCAGGCAAAAGTTAGGGATAAATAAAAAATCTGTACACCCGGCAAGTTGAAAACCCGAAAGGGCAACTTGGGCAAAAAAGGGTTTCCCGGTGGATCGAAAACCCGAAAGGGCGGTCCAAGAAAAAGTTAGGGAATTAAAGCGTATGACTATGTCTCGTCGGATCACTTTAAGGACAATCTCTTCACAGACAAGCTCCAGGCTTTTGATCAACTCAATCATCTTCGGACGAAGCAACGAATGGACAAGATATTCAGAGTTACGAAGGCTATAGCAGAATGGGAACCCCATGGAATTTTCACGCATAGCCATCTGTCTTTGTATAAATTTTTCTCATTTTTTATGACAACGTTCTCTTACTAGAATGTCTGTCTCCTTTGTACAAAATACTTACACAAAGTTAATACAGAGATACTTTAAAGTGCAGAAAACTATTTGCCTTTTCTTCTTTTTACACTCGTGTTTTATTTGAAAACGTCCAATGATTTATTAAATGAGCATATGCATTTGAATATAATCACTGTTTACAAATAAACGAAATGGGAGAGAATAATTACAGACAGGTTGAAAGGATAGGAAAACGTCTTTAGGCTATTCCAGAAGCAATCCCCTGCAGTACATCATTTAGATCCCCAGCGGAGCTAAAACCTTGAAATACACATCCCCAGCGGAGCTAAATTTCAAAATTCCCAACAGAGTTAAAACTTCAAACTTCCAATCCCAGCGGAGCCAAAACTTTGAACTACAAACCCTCAGCGAAGATGAAACCTTCTTCCCCAATCAAGTCAAGACTATCAATCTCCAGCGGAAACCATCCAGTTTTCCTCTGAATTCCCCAGCAAGTTGTCTTAAAATCTGAGAATCAACCAGATAACATTTAACTTTTGCTTTATCCCCAACAGAATGAAGATTCTCATTCTTGACTCCCCAGTAGATTGGCATACAACCCAAACTCCTGAACTTTTTCCAAACAGGAATAAGCTTTTCCCCCAGGGTCTAGAACTTACTCTCCAAGCAGGATAACTATTTCCCAGCAGTATAGCTACTCCCCACAGAGTTTTTCATCCCCTAGCAGAGTGAAGATTCTCGTTCTTGATTCCCCAGTAAAGTTGCCAGAGTCTTCATTACTCCCCAACATGAATTTTTCATAATTTTTAATCCCATGCAGATCGAAGATTCTCATTCTTGACTCCTCGGCATGAAGTCCCCAAGGATTCAAATTCCCCTAGCATAATGAAGATTCTCATTCTTAGTTCCCTGCAGAAGCCATCAGAGCATTCCTTATTCTCCAGCAGATCAAGGTTTTCCTTTATTTGATCCCCGATAGAGATCGCCAGAGTCTTACCTATTCCCTAGCCTAGTAAGGATTCCCATTATTTAACCCCCAGTAGAAGTCTTCAAAGTTCTCTAGATTTCCCAAGAGGATTTCTCAGGCAACACTTGGCATTACTTCCCCAAGCAGAATTTTTGTCATTACTCCAACTTCAAGACTTAAAGGATCCCTATCCCTAGGAAATTCATGAAGAGTTCTCACTTCCCCACGGAAGTTTTCAAAGATTTTAGATCTCTAACAGCAGTCAAGGATTTATTTTCCCCTGCAGTAGTCAAGGATTTCATTATCTCCAGCTATCAAGGATTTATTTTCCTCAGCAAGACAGCTAATAAGCTTACATGCGCATGCATTACATTCATATATCATAAACATTAATATAAAACATTTATTGCATCATACATTTCATGCAACATAACTCTGCGTTTCAGCTAACATTTTACCCTTTTCAGGATAAGATTAAAAGTTATCATTAACGATATTCAAAGATTTCAGATACAGTAGGGATACACTCCGAACGCGAAAGTCATTATGTTACTCTTTCAGATCTTTTATTCAGATACAGTATGGATACACCCCAGACACGGAGGTCATTCTATTACTCATTCAGAATTTCAAGTTTAGATACACTCCAGAAACAGAAGTCATTTTGTTACTTATTCAAATCCCAGTTACAGTTCAGATACACTCCATACACGGAAGTCATTCTGCTACTCATACAGATCTCAACTTCAGATACAGTCTAGATACGCTCCATACACGGTTGCCATTCTGTCACTTATTCTGACTTTTCCCTAGCTCATAGATGCTCCAGACACAGAAGCCTTTCTGTCGCTTATTCAGATTTCAGATTCAGATACAATACAGATACACTCCAGACACGGAAGTCATTCTGTTATTCATTCAAATTCAAATACAGTTACGGCTCAGATACACTCCAGACACGGACGCCATTCCCTTGCTCATATAGATCCAATCTCCAGATACAACTCAGATACGTTCCACATACGGATACCATTCTGATGTTCATTCTCCTGATTTTCAACAAATATTATTGGATGGCATCTTTAAGCCCATCTCCAACAAGATTCCATCACATCTTCCAAATGGAATCTTTAAGCCCATTCCCTCAACTATACTTTGACGAGTGCAAATTTACGGGCACTCTAGTGTCCAATCATCTTTTACCTTTAAGTCACGAACGACAAACTCGCCAATCTAACTCTTCAGGTTCAAGAAGATTGAACAGGGGCATCTGTTTTACTCCAAAATTTTCCCTCTCTTTTATCAAGATTTTCCCCGCAAGACTCTTTGTACTCAAGACCAGATTAGGGTTTGCTCAGCTCAAGACATCTCCTTGCACTGATGACCTGAAATTAGGGTTTGAGTTTGCACAAGGATTTTTGGACTTCCAATTCCTCATGTGACTTTCATACTTCATGTTGGACTCCTAAGATTTCTCATACCAAGTTTCAAGCCTTGAATCAAATTTTTGCCCAGTCAATTGGACAGTTGACCTAAAAATCAGCTGTATTGGGGAAAAAGTCAATTGTGGCCAATTTACAGTCAAACCCCATAATTTTTTATCCACATCAATATTATAGACTCATATGAACCATTTTATCAAGTTTGGACCACAACTCCTCAAGAAATTTGATCAGATCATCAAAAGGGAAAAATGATCATTTTTAGAGTTTTGACTGTAGAAGGGCAATTTCCGATTTTTCACCTAGCCAATGGCAAATTGGGTTCAAGCATGGTTTCAAGGACTCAATGGAATCATCTTGACCTAATCACAAGGTTCAAAAGATCTCAAAAGCATTGGATTGACAGATGAATTTTCCAGTCAACTGATCAAAAATCAACTGTATACTGAAAAGTTAAACGTTGACTTTTTGGTAAAAATCTGGTGCCAAGGGTCATTTTTCACCAAGATGTGTCAAAACATGAAACTTTTACACCAATAAACCTAATTTTTGAAATTAGGGTTTAAAATGGAAATTTTTCATAACTTAGAAATTTTCTAAGTTATGAAAATTTCTTATTTTTTCCCAACTTTTCCCAACTTTTTCACCATAATGCATTTGGATTCGAAGAAAACTTCCAACATGAAAGTTGTAGTCCTCCATAAAATATACAACTTTGATTCACAAAGTTTTCCCAAAAGATGCTTGGATCTCAAGTTATGATTTTGTGAATAAGGGTCCATGAAACTTTTAACTTAGTGAAATTTTGCCCTAGTTTAGGAAGAATTTTGACCTATATTCATGGCAACTTTTCACCTAGTTCCAAGTGGAATCTCAAAATGCATTTCAAATACGGATTATAGATCATGTTACAAGCTTTTCGAAATGTCCAAGAACTCTCCAAGACCATTTATGGTTAGGGAGAATCGAAAGTTTGAAAATGGCAAATCATCACTTTTGTCCAAGGCATTTTGCACCATGTTACAACTTGCAAATATGTCCTAAGCATGCTTGTACTTGGTTTACAGGTTCTAATCTCTTCTACACTCAAAAATTAAATGCAAATACAATGGTTAATAGCATTGTTTTGATCTTTGAAGCTTTGTACAAAGGTTTAATCCAAAAATGGCAAAAGGCAACATTGCTACTTTGATAAAGCATGCTTTATGTCATTTTGTTTATCTTGAGCATTGAACCCAATCTCTTGCAGCAAACAAAGTCCATGAATATCAGGAAATTGGTACCAACCCTATGCAGACCTTGAGCTAGCCTGTACAGGCTTTGGCTTTGTCAACTCAACCTTTTCTTCAAAAACAAGCCAACTTGCAAAAGTGAACATAACTGGTGCATCTGTTAAAACCAAGTCTTGTGTTCATTTCAAAGACCTCAGCACATTATACCAAGCCTAAAACACGAGCTCATAGCATCTCAAACAACCTTAAGCACAAAAAACACCATTTTCTGCCAAAACAGGGCAACCATTGCAGAACCTTGGCCAAATCCACATTCCCTCGTGCGTTTTTCTTGGAATCATTTCAAACACATTCTAAACATCACACCTAAACTATCCAAGTCCCTGTCCATCAAATGTAACTCCATTTTCACATTTCACCATTTTCATTTTGAAGTTTTGCAGGTTGAGTTCTACAAGGAGGTTCAGGCCATTTCAAAGCAAGCTAAGCATTGAGAAAGGTCAAGGGAACTTCAGGCAAGCTAACACGACCTTCAGGCCTCACTCACAACTCCTACATTGCCATATTCGAACTTGGCTGAACAAGGTAATTTCAAACTTTCTATCTCCTTATTTAGACATCATTAGGCTTAGGTTTGTGAAGCAAAAATGTAGTCCTTAATGTCCTTGAACTGTACATATGCATAGTTCTATTTTATATTAACCGAGCTAGGAGAATTTGGATGTTGAAGTTGCTGAAAAAACTAGGTCATAAATTAGGGGCAATGAAATTCTCTCTGGTCTTTGAGAGTTAGATCAAGTTTTTTATATCATTAGAATCGTGTGATGATGAGCTATAACTTTCATGTTGCAAGATTTCGTTTTTAAGCACGTATGTAGGAGATACAGTTTGAAGTACAGGGTGCGCGCATTTTTGCTCAGAGGTTAGGGACGAAGTGGAACTTGGGTTGGGCCTGGCTTGTTTTACTTTTGACACCCCCCATTATGTTATTTGCACCCCCTTGGCCCATTTCTTTTATTTTTCATATTTTTTTGCATATTTCATATTTTCTGACTTTATTTATTTTTTCTAAATTTTAAAAATCACAAAAAATATTCCTTTAATTTTTCACATTTTATTTTATTATTTTTATTATTTTTTGGACATAAAAATAGTTTATTAATAATAATATAACTTATTTTCTAAATAAACTTGTAAATAATACAAAAAATATTATCTATTTTTATTTTTATTAGTTATACACTTAAAATATCATTTTCTCACATATTTTATTTTTTAACATTTTTTTTTGTATATTATTATTATTTTTCTTGTACATAAAAATGAAATAAATAATAATATAATATATTTTCTTTTAAAACCAAAAATTAGGGTTTTCACCCTTTCAAAAGTAATCACTTTTATTCTTCTTATTTTTAGGACATAAATAAATTTATTTTACATACATAAAATAAATACAAAAAACATTTTGCATATTTACATTTATTTGCATATTTGCTTATTTGCTTATTTGCTTATTTATTTATTGAACAAATAAATTCAATATGGTTGTAATAGTTTTAGGGCTTTATTTTGTGCAAATACCCCCCTATTCAAACTTGTATCCCCCTCCCCATAATATTGTTGTAATAGTCTTAGATTTACTTTTACGCAATTTATCGTATTATATGCATGATAGTAAGATTAGGGTTTTTGTATGCAAAAGACCAAAAATCAAACAAATAGCATGACATAACACAAGACAAAAATGCATGAAAAATGACAACATAATGCACATAAGCACGCCTAGGGTTTCATCCACTTTGTTGCCTTAAAATGGCCATGGTATGCATGCTAGGTATCTTGGCAAAATCAATGCAAAAACAAAAGATCATAGTCCCTCGATGACGCTATCTTGGTTGCCTAAACAAAAATGATCTAGTCCCTCAAAAACATGATAAGATACTTAGCACCATTGCTATCATGGTCATACGATGACCCACGCCTGTCCCGTTTAACATCCAAAAGATAGGGTTGTTTACCAAATACAATGGTAAAACAACAATGTCAAAAGGTTAAAAATGTGTAGGAAAGATCTTTGAGTAGGGTAGACAACTCCTAGTTACTTGATCAATTTGCAAACCATCCTTGCTATTTTCAAACACACACGCAGTTTCAAAACAATTTCCCAACAAACTTTCAAACATTGAAACATTTTTCAAAAGACAAACATCTTTGTATACATTCTTCAAACAAGAATCATTACAAAGATTGCCAAAATGATGGCCTCTTTTCAAAATACTTTCAAAACCATACAAAGCACCATTTCAAACAATTGGAAAAGCAAAGCAAGTGATCTAAACAAGTAACTAAGAGCCCATGGAAAACCATGGATGAAAAGGGTGCTAGCACCTTCCCTTTTCATAATTTACCCCCCGAACCCAAGAAAACATCTCAAAGGTCTTTCCTATGCTTTTTGACCTTCCTTTGGATAAAATAAAAAGTCAGTGGCGAATCTTGCTAAACCGAAACATTTGCGAACACAAACACAAAACCTCAAGTCAGTTCTCCCACCGTATCACACAATGAAAACAAAAAGAAGGGTTACAAAGGAATAAATTATTACTCAAGTCTCCCATGGGCGCTTCCTCTTTGTGTTGACATATGCATTAAGGCTCTGCTCTTCGTGAAGGCATTTGGTCAACTCCAATACTTTCTTCTCACTAGCATAGAACCGAGTCTAAAAGGTATCCCTTTCTTCTTTCAGTTGAATCCAAGACTTTTGTAGCTCTTCAATGTCAGTAGGCATATCTGGATGAAGAAAGGTATGAGTATCTCCTTCAGCAATAGGCCCCACAATTACTGGTAGGACAATGGGATATGGAATTATAAGATTTTGAGCACGAGATCACACTCATCTGAGGTAGGGATCCAGAGGGATGGAGTTTTTTTTGTCCCAAAGTATTTCTACAAATCTTATTCATCATGCCCCAAGCACGTATAAACCATTGACGATAACCTTGAGGATTATTCTCGTAATTGAATACAATACCCTAGATGAGCATATCATGAGGACCGTCTCTTCGAGCATAACCAAATTGACGTAGAGCTAGGGAAGGATTGTAAGTGATACATCCCCTTATGCCAAGGAGTGGCACATTAGGGAATTCCCTACAGCGGTTAATAATAGTGATATCCTCCTGAGATCGGGAACACGAACAAATATCTGAATGAGAGAGTGACATCATCCTTTGAGACCACCTCAAACCTTGTTGATTCTTCATCACTGATTGGGGAAGGTGCAAAATAAACCACCTGGATAGTAAAGGTATGCAACACATAAGAGTCCCTCGCTTCCTCATAGTACGAGTGTGAAGTGAATTCAAAATATCTCCAAGAAAGTAGGCACAGGCTTATGAGTAAGAAATATTTTAATGGCGTTCATATCTATGAATTGGTTTGGATTAGGGAATAGTACCAAACCATAGATCAACAGAGCAAAGATCTCCTCGAAAGCATGAAAACTCATAGCATCCAGAAACAACTGAGCCTTCTCTATCATAAATTTAGCAAGAAGGCCCTTGAATCCACTTCTTGTTTCCCAACTAGATACAATGTCGGACCACTTCATATGTAAGGTTGCTGCAATATCTTCAGGTTTTGGAACTTTCTCTAAATCGGTGAAGGGTGTCTGATCAAGAATATGTACTCCGAGTATCTTAGAGAACTATTCCATTGTGGGTACCGACTGATAATCTCGAAAGGTAAAACAGTGATGCTCAGGATCGAAGAACTGGAACAGAACACTCATCATGTCTTCTTCAAAACCTGAGGTAACCAAACTGAGTAGATAACCATGCCTTTTGGTGAATTAAGAGTTTTCGAGAACCTTTGAGACTAACTCCTTAATATGGGAAGGTACCCTTACAAAGTTGATCCGAATAGTGTTTTTGCGAGCGGAGGCCATAACCTACAACAAAGAACATAAATAAATCCCTAGGTCCTTGAAATTCTTAGTGAAAATGTCTTGTTATGATGATATGATGTTATGAAGTCATGTTCATGTTAGATAAGTAGCAAACACACACAAGTCACACAAGAGCCTTAGGTTTAAAGGCTTGCATGAAGTCCATATGTAAGTACCCTTCCCCATTGAAGTTAAGTTGGCTCAACCTGTCCTAAAATAGTAACCGGGTTCTAGGAATCTCATATCACCGATCTTTCTCGCAAGCTTTATTTTAGCACGGCAACTGGCTTGCCACCAAAACATCCCGAAAGTCAAATCTCAATGAGCGTAGTTTCAAGTATCAACCAGCCTTGAATTGCACCAAAGTCGGCTATCTCACTACATTCTAATGTCCAAGATGGGTTAATTAAGGTTCTAAAAGTAAGTTAGTGTTAACGACACCACGCAGAAGCTTAATGTTATCCTTGATCGACTCAAGGAACATCAGTACAAACCAAAGTGTCACACTAACTGTAGCCATCATGTTAAACATGTCGATCTACGCCGTACAACCTTTATGATCTATTGCTACCTACCTAAGGCATCCCTAGATCTGGGTGTATGATCTTACAAGCAATTAAACCCAAACAAACCCTTAAAGTAAAGCAAGAAAGTCATACAATTAAAAGCAAGTAAAGTGATCTTAAACTCTAAGGAAACCCCTCTTTTTTAAAGGTACACTCCCCAACAGAGTCGCCAGTTCTATAATACGGCAGGAGAACTGACTTTTTGGTTTTATCCAAATGTGCAGATAGCTAGAGTCGCCACCGACTTTTCTTTTATCCAATATTTAGGAAAGGTGAAAAGAACAGGAAATACCTTTGATAGATTTTGAGTTCGAGTGGGGGGGGGGGGGGTAAGGTACTAAAAGGGAAGGTGTTAGCACCCTTTTCATCTGTAGTTATCTACGGGCTCTTAATTACTTAGCTCACTTTTGAAAACCTTGCTTTGTGTGTGTGATTTGTTAGAAAATATTTTTAAATCGCCAATGTAAGGCTGACTTTGTAATGATTCTTGTATCAGTCCTCAAGAATGTATACAAAGTGTTATTTTTGAAAATATTTGTTTGAAAGTGTAGTGTGAAAAAAGTTTTGAGAAAAGTTGTGACCAAGCAATTAAGACTTCTTACCCACTAAAGTGTTTCTTATTCATTTCCTTCTCCTTTAGAGATAATATTATCCATACCATTAGTTGGTAGTTAGCCCTATCTATTGGATATGAATGGACATGCGTAAGGTCATCGTATGGTCATCGAAGGAAACATGTAAGGATACTTTAGCAATTGTATCGAAGGGACTATCATCATTTTGTAGGCAACTCGAAGGAACTAGATCATTTTGTAGGCAGCTCGAAGGTTCATCGAGGGATTATGATATTTGTTCGAAAGGGACATGATTATTTGATCGAGGGTCTTTTGCTAAAGTATCCCCACTTTTGAGGGGCGTGACCAATATCCTGAAAGGAAGCAAGAGAGGTTACCCTAGAGGTGCAAGTGTGAAGAGTGTTTATTTTCAGTCTATTTTATCTTGAGAATTAGGTTTTCCTAGGTTAAATTATTAGTCTTGCCATACTAACCCTAGTTATTAATCATATCATAAAAATATAAGTGCAAGAATATAAATGTCCTACACTATTAAATCCTTGAAGCAGATACTTAATAAGAAAAAAGATGCAGAAAATAAATCTACGCTATTACAATAGAGAGTGCGTCCTATACATTTGATCTATGAATTTAAATCAAAAATGAAATAAGAAAATGCTTTAAAAAAGAGAGTTTAAAAGACCTAAAATTCTAAGTATTAGTATTTTGGTATTTTATGGAAAACAATTTAAGTGATAATAATTAATAAAACCTAAATTCTAATTGATTTTAATATTTAAGAAAAAGAAGGTTGATTAATTAATTACTTAAAGAAAAAATCAAGAAAATTAAATATTAGTTAAAAAACCTAATACTAGTTTATTAATATTAGAAAAACATTAGATTAGTTTAATGATTGATTAAAAAATAATTAGGGTTAGAAAAGAAAAGGAAAGGAAATTAGGTTAAAAGAAATATGGTTAAAAAACGACACGGGATGGGTTTGAACCCACGCCCCCTGGCTTCACCACTGTATTTCTTGCCACTAGGTCAAGCGCCTGTTGATGTTTGAAAACAGGAACTGGACAATATATGTGAAACCTGCGCGTTAAGTTGAAAAACAACAAAAAAATTACAAAACACAGGGATCGAACCCATGCCCTTCATGTCACATGCTTCCGTCTCAACCAACTGCATTGTGCTTTAATTCTGTTATACAAAACAAGACAATAAATATATTATAAACAAGTGGATTAGAGAAGCACATGAGCCCTAGCCCCGGTCGTCTTCTCCGGTGAGAGGATTCTTCAACCTGTATAAATAGCGCGCGTTAGAGATTAAGAAGGATCATACCCCCCTATTCGACCCTTGAGAATTCAATGGTGGCATTCTTTTTGGCTAATTTGACCTGTACAGGGAAATACGATCAAAGTAAAGCAAAACGGTGCAATAATGGTGATGGAGTGTTCTGGAATCATGGGCCTCATGTAAGGGATAAAACCTGCGCTATTTTATCTCAAAAACACATTGAAATTGTTAGTTTAAATCAAAGTCTCATAAAAATCAAAATATGAATTTCATAAAATATGCAAAACCGACGATGCTCGGAATGCATATTTCAGGCACCTTTGATCATCAAGAATGATTGGAACTTACACTATGATACCTTAAGGATTGATTTAAATGATCATCATGCCTTGAGGATGGCTAAAAGTTATATTTATATTTCAACCATTTCTTTGAAAATTTCAACCTTAAACCCTTGTTTCTCGAGCAACCTTGTCTTGTCCTCTTTTGGTCTGAATATGTAGTGTATTTATAGGAGAAAAGATTAGGTTAAGAGGTGGGTTTGGACATCATGTGAAACATATCTTTGATTTTGTTTGAAAATAGATTGAAATATGACAAAACCATGAAGATTTGATTCACCAATAATTCTTCACGGTTTGTAGCAAGATCTTGGACCTCCAAAAGATTCAAATCACAAGCCTTTTATGCCTCATACATTTATTTAATATTTATTTGATTTAATTTTGAATTTAAATGAATAAAAATCAAAACAAATGAAATAAAAACTAAAATTATGCATTAATGGACTTAGAGATCCTCTAAGGTGTCATGAACATGTTTAGACCTTAAAAGATAGGCCCATTAGCCCAAAAATTCAAGTTTGCTTATTTTGGATTTCATGCATTTTCTCAAAATTGCTCAAATTTCACAAATCATGTCTTACTCAATTTTTACCATATGAAGGTGATCTAGGACTTTTTGGAAACCTCAAGATGTCCCCTACAATCTTCATGCTGGTCATTTTTTTAATTTGAAGCATATATCTTGATTTAAATTGCTTTGACAAAAAGTGTCTTTTTATTTACTTTTAAAATGACCTATAATGTTTTGGCCCATATCTCTTAAATGAAGCATTTTTGGCCTTGAGCTTAGAGAGACAAAGTTGTAGATAATTGAATTTTGTTCAAAAAGAGCTTTGGTTGAGAAATTTCTGATGAAGTATGTGAAAGTTACGCTTGGTCAAAATTCAGTTGACTTCTCTTTAAGAAAACCCTAATTTAGTAACTTTTGAATTTTGATGAATCTTGAGTTTTCTTGAGAATCATGATCAACCCTTGATCAAATGATGAATGTGACTTCAAAATGTTGATGTAAAAATCTTGAAATTTGATTGTAAACTTGTTAAAGTTTACTTTTTTCCCAATACCAGTGATTTTCAATCATCTGACTAATTGACTCAGCAAACTTGTTTTGCAAGGCTTGTAATTTGGCATGAGGATTCTTTGAGACATATGAGAAACCATGAAATCCACTTGAGTCATTAGAAGTCCAATTTTACTTGAGAGAAGCAAAACCCTATTTGTAGGTCAACTGCTTAGGGGGAGGGTTTCTCTGATCAATCCTTAAGTTGTCTTGAGCAATTAAGAACCCTAGGAGCATGGGGAGACCTATTGAAATAATTTGTCTTGAACAATGGGAGGGAAAATTTTGGGGTACAACAACATAATAAGAAAAAAAGACGCGGAAAATAAATCTACGCTATTACAATAGAGAGTGTGTCCTATACATTTGATCTATGAATTTAAATAAAAAATGAAATAAGAAAATGCTTTAAAAAAGAGAGTTTAAAAGACCTAAAATTATAAGTATTAGTATTTTGGTGTTTTATGGAAAACAATTTAAGTGATAATAATTAATAAAACCTAAATTCTAATTGACTTAAATATTTAAGAAAAAAAAGGTTGATTAATTAATTAATTAAAGTAAAATCAAGAAAATTAAATATTAGTTAAAAAAAACCTAATCCTGATTTATTAGTATTAGAAAAAGATTAGATTGGTTTAATGATTGATTAAAAATAATTAGGATTAGAAAAGAGAAGGAAAGGAAATTAGGTTAAAAGAAATATGGTTAAAAAAAACTGCATGGGGTGGGTGTTGAACCCACACCCCCTAGCTTCACCATTGTATTACTTGCCACTAGGTCAAGCACCTGTTGGTGTTTGAAAACAGGAACTAAATAATATATGTGAAACTTGCGCGCTAGTTTGAAAAACAACAAAAAATATTACAAAATGCAGAGATCGAACCCACGCCCTTCACGTCACATGCTTCCGCCTCAATTAACTGCGCCGTGCTTCAATTCTATTATACAAAACAAGACAATAAATATATTATAAACAAGTGGACAGGAGAAGCGTCGGAGCCCTAGCTCCAGTCATCTTCTTTGGTGAGAGGATTCTTCAACCTGTAAAAATAACGTGTGCTAGAGATTAAGAAGGACACTATCCCCCTAATTCGACCCTTACGAATTCAATGGTGGCATTCTTTTTGGCTAATTCGACCTGTACAGGGAGATACGATCAAAGTAAAGCAAAACAATGCAATAATGATGATAGAGTGTTATGGAATCATGGGCCTCATGCAAAGGATAAAACCTGCGTTATTTTGTCTCAGAAACACATTGAAATTGTTATTTTAAATCAAAGCCTCATAAAAATTAAAACATGAATTTCATAAAATATGCAAAACCGGCGATGCTTGGAATGCATATTTCAGGTACCTTTGATCATCAAGAATGATTGGAACTTACTCTATGATACCTCAGGGATTGATTTGAATGATCACCAAGCCTTGAAGATGGTTGAAAGTTTGATTTTGATCTCAACCTTTTCTTTGCAAATTTCAACCTCAAACCCTGGTTTCTTGAGCAACCTAGTCTTGTCCTCTTTTGGTCTGAATATGTAGTGTATTTATAGGAGAAAAGATTAGGTTAAGAGGTGGGCGCGGACATCATGTGAAACATATCTTTGATTTTGTTTGAAATTAGATTGAAATATGACAAAACCATGGAGATTTGATTCACCCATAATTCTGCACGGTTTGTAGCATGATCTTGGGCCTCCAAAAGATTCAAATCACAAGCCTTTTATGCCTCATACATTTATTTAATATTTATTTGATTTAATTTTGAATTTAAATGAATAAAAATCAAAACAAATGAAATAAAAACTAAAATTATGCACTAATGGACTTAGAGATCCTCTAAGGTGTCACTTAAAAGATAGGCCCATTAGCCCAAAAATTCAAGTTTTCTAATTTTGGTTTTTATGCATTTTCTCAAAATTTCCCAACTTGCACAAATCATATGTCACTCAATTTTTATCACATGAAGGTGATCTTGGACTTTTTGGAAACCTCAAGATGTCCCCTACAATCTTCGTGCTGGTTATTGTTTTATTTGAAGCCATTATCTTGATGTAAATTGCTTTGACAAAAAGTGTCTTTTTGTTGACTTTTAAAACGACCTGTAATGTTTTGGCCCATATCTCTCAAATGAAGCATTTTTGGCCTTGAGCTTAAAGAGACATAGTTTTTGAGAATCTAACTTCCTTCAAAATGAGCTTTGGTTGAGAAATTTCTGATAAAGTATGTGAAAGTTACGCTTTGTCAAAATTCAGCTGACTTCTTCTTAAGAAAACCCTAATTTAGTAACTTCTTACTTTTGATGAATATTGAGTTTTCTTGATGAATCATGATCAAACCTTTATCATATGATTAATGTGACTTCAAAATGTTTATTTTGACCCAAAATATTTAAGTTTGACTGTAAACTTGTCAAAGTTAACTTTTTTGCCCAATACAGTTAAATTTCAATCATCTGACTAATTGACTGAGCAA
Source organism: Vicia faba (assembly GCA_948472305.1). Lineage (NCBI taxonomy): Eukaryota > Viridiplantae > Streptophyta > Magnoliopsida > Fabales > Fabaceae > Vicia > Vicia faba. The sequence goes on along the minus strand of OX451739.1, from coordinate 452,921,686 downwards.
ACTTGTGCTGGAAGGCTTGGAATTTGTCATGAGGATTCGTTGAGACATATGAGAAACCATGAAATACACTTGAGGCATTAGAAGACCAATTTTCCTTGAGATAAGCAAAACCCTAGTTGTAGGTCAACTGCTTAGGAGGATGGTTTGTCTGATCAATCCTTGAGTAGTCTTAAGCAATTGAGAACCCCAGAAGCATGGGGAGACTTATTCAAATAATTTGTCTTGAATAATGGGAGGGAAAATTTTGTGGTACAACAGAAGGGGATGATGGAAAAACACGAAGTAGAGAATATGAAGGGGACGACGGACGACAGCTGAACCTGAGAAGATGAAGGGGATGATGTTGAACCTAAGAAGCTGAAGAGGACGAATAAGAAGATAGGACGGGGAATAAAAACCTTAATTTTGAAGAAAACATGTAACTTATGCTATGTTGTCCAATATGTGTTCAATTCTTTGAAAAAAATATAACAAAATGCCACGCAAAAAATAATGGGTGAATATTCCATGACACTTGGCCATTGGGGGGTTTCTATGAGGGAATCTACATAACATAAAGCGGGGTTTAAAAAAAACTTTACCAGGGGCTAAAAATAAATCTCGTTAACATTATAGGGGGTTTGTATATTTAACCCTTTAAAGTTATTGTTTATCCCAACATATCCCGAGTTCCCAAATTGGATATCGTCTTCTTCTCAATCGTATTCATCTCTAAGTGTATTCTTCTGTAAACCATGAGCATCGCCTCGAAATTAGAAAAGTGTGGACCTTGGATAGCTCGTCCTAAAAACAACGCACAATAGGAAAAAGGTATGCATTGTTTAACATTTGTTTACTGTACTTTTGATGTGGTCCCAAACATAAGCATGTGTGTTACATTACCATTAAAATTATTTTAAGCCTTGGGTATTATTGTAATTGTAGAAATGGGCGCATTCAGTGTTATCTTCCATCACGGTGGTAACTATGTGCATGATAAGTTCACATTTTATAGGGGGGTGACACAACTGTGGAAGGTCAAGAAACCGATACTTGGAGTTATTTTAAGGATGTAAGCATAGTTAAGGATTGGGGGTATGATAGATTTAGGTTGTGGACAAAACTCCCAGGGATTGATGAAGGGTTTCTTCATGTGTTTGATGATGCACAAGATGGAGCAATTTATATACACAATATTGATAACAAAGTTGATGGCCATATATGGGTTGAGCACGATGTAGAAGATATGATATGCAAGGTTAGAAGTCCTAATTTTATTTAATTCAATGAAGATAGTCTTGATGATAATAGTGATGATAATGTTAGAGGAATTAGGTTTGATGATAGTGAAGAAGAAAGAACATGTGAAAATAATGAAGGCTTTGTGAAAGTTATGGTGGAAAGACCAAACAGTGGTTCAAGGATTGATATTAATGGAAACTCTCTTAGGTTTATATTAATGGATAACAAAAAGAAAAAGGTGTTGGAGAGCCCCTCTAAACTAATTTTATTGGTTCCTACAAAAATAACGGGCTCTAGTTATAAAAGGAATCCCATTAACATAGAAAGAGAAGTTGAAGATGATGGTAGTGGATAATTAGATAACTCAGACCCTGATGATAGTGGTAATGAAAAGATGCCTAAGTATGAGAAGTTCACAGGTGAGTTAATGAACAAAGATTTTCAGTTCAAGCTTGGTATGGAATTTAATTCACTTAGTGAATTTAAAGATGCTATAAGAGAGTGGTATGTTCTCAATGGAAGGGAAATAAAGTTTGTAAAGAATGAAAGCTATAGGGTTAGGGTAGAGTGTAGGGGAAAATGTGGATTTTTAGCATTGTGTAGTAAAGTGGGTGACATGCATACATACCAATTAAAAACATGGGTGAGGACTCACAATTGTGATAGGCTTTTAAATAACAGATTTGCCAACTCCAAATGGGTATCCAAGTTAGTGGTTGTGAAAAGAAAGTCATAGGATAAAATAAAGGTATATGAGATTATGTTTGAGTTAAGGATGAACTATTATGTGGGTATCACTAACGGTAAGGCATGTAAGGCTAATACAAAGGTTGATGAAGTGGTTGAAGGAGATGCAGTAAGGTAATATTCCATGTTATAGAGCTATGCTACAGAGTTAAAAAAGCAATGTGTTGGGAATACCATTAAGATTGATGTTGAGAGGCCACTTCCAATTTTTCCACCAAGGTTTGGGAGATTGTATTTTTGTTTTGATGGATGTAAGAAGGGATTTATTAAGGATTGTGGACCTTTCATTGGAGTTAATGGGTACCACCTAAAAACAAAGTATGATGAACAATTGTTGGTTGATGTAGCCAGAGATCCAAATGATCAATACTACCCATTGGCATTTGGTGTAGTTGTGATAGAAACTAAAGATAGTTGGAGATGGTTTTTAGTGTTACTTCTTTATGATATTAGTGCAGCTAGAAAATATGTTTTTATATCAGATCAATAGAAGGTAATATGAATGTGTTGCTTCAACCTACATTTATTGGACATAACTGGTTATTCCATTTAACTGTGAATATGTTTTTATGTTTTTTTGCATGGACTTGTAAGTGTATTTGAAGACATGTTTGAACAAATTGAACACATGATATGTCTTAGGTATTTGTATGCTAACTCCAAGAATAAGTTTGGAGGTGGAGCTGCAATAAGAGACTTATTAATAGGAGCTGCAAAAGCTACTTACTATCAAGCATGGGAGAAAAAGATGCCTGAGCTAAAGCTATTGGACAAGAAGGCATGGGAATGACTGATGGGAGTCCCTACAAACTATGGTGTAAACATTATTTTATTTTTTATCCAAAGTGTGATGTCTTAATAAACAACCTTAGTGAGTCCTTTAATATCACTATTTTACAAGCTAGGATAAGCTTATCCTTACAATGTGTGAGTGGATTAGGAACTACCTAATGAATATGGTTGCTACAAATTTAGTTAAATTAGATAAATGGAAACATAATGTGATGCCAATACCTAGAAAGAGACTTGATAAGGAAGTGATGTTGAGTGGTCAATGGCTGCCAACATGGAGTATGTGTCAGATTTGGTAGGTTCACCATCCATTAAATAGGCTGCAATTTGTTATTGATATTGGAGAAAAAACCTGCTCAAGTTGCTTTTGGGAGCTAGTTGGCATACCTTACAAACATGTTGTGGCATCCATGTAATATCAAAATTTAGATCCAGAATTATATGTTGATGACTGTTACAAAAGGGATGCATATAAGTTGTGTTATGAAAATAATGTAAGCCCAATCAACAGGAAAGACATGTGGCCGGATGTGGAAGTTGAAGAGATGTTTCCCCCATTGTATAATAAGGGACATGGTAGGCCAAAAAAATTAAGGTGGGGGAGCATGATGAAATAGGATCAAGGATGAGAAGACCTGGTGTGGCATATAGGTGCACAAAATGTGATAAACTTGGGCACAATTCCAAGAAATGCCAAAGCATATAACAAGACACCAGTGCATTGAAGATAAGGGTATATGGTATGGTTATAATTTTTGGTTTATTTCTCAAATATATGTTATGGTTATCATTGTCGTTTGTGGTTATCTATGTGTATAGGAAAACACCCAGAACCAAGGGTGAAACATCAAAATCTAAGAAAGCTGCAACTGAGGTTGAGACACCTGCTAATGAAGATCCTTACAATGATCCAGAGATGGATACTATAATTGAGGAATTGGTTGCCTCTTATGATCAACCTAATCAGGACGCTCAGCCAACGCAAGTTACTCAAGTCACTCAACCAGAAGCTAATCAGGATGTTAACCCATCACAGGTTACTCAAGTCACTCAACTAGACCCGAATCAGGATGTTCAACCATCACAGGTTACTCAAAATGTTCAACAATAATAAGTGATAGATCCATCACCAAAGAAGAAGCATGCTAGCAAGAGATACCTGGTTGGCAAGAAGAAGAAACCGCGTGCATCGACACCATCCAAGAGTAGTGATAGGCTGAAGTCAATCTTCAGACAACAAAAAAGTGGTGGACCCAGGTTCAACAACTGAAGCACCATTAGAAATTGAGGATCTTGGTACTGATGCACAATTTGATATTAATGTCCCTACTGCTACTGCCCAAACAGACCCTAAATTGAGAACATATGTGCGCATGATGAAATCTCGGGAAGAAATATCTAAGCAATTATATCAGTAATATGGAAGAATATGTTTTTATGTACTGTCATCCTATTTTGGAAGTTTAATGTCATTTTGGAAGACTATGTTTTATGTACTGTCATCCTTTTTTGTTGTAATGTCATTTTGGAGACTATGTATTATGCTACTTGTAATGTCATTTTGGAGACTATGCATTTTGTAACAACTACTTGTAATGCACAAAATGGAATTATGCTTTTATTTATTAATGACACATTATATATTATGTACCCTCATTTTGTTCTATCATTTATTATCTCAATGCATCTATTTTAGTTCAAACTAATTCAACCATAAATCATAGTAAGTTAATTCAGATTCACATCAACCATAATTCAATAATATGGGAAGTGAAATTCACATCAATTCAAATCAACCATAATTCATTATGCATAATCATCTAACTGAGATATATTGGAAACAATTCTTGTTTTTCTCATTCATTTCAAATCAAACATTTTGTTTACATAAGTACTATAACAACATTACAATACAACACTCATGCTAAAACTATGACAAAGTAAACCGAGGAACATATAAGTACTACAACTAGAAAAGAAAATTTCTTCCTTGTGCTCTCCAACTTGTTCTTCAAATCTTCCATCTCCTTGGAACTAAATTTTGACCCAAATTCTCTTTCAAATTCCTTCCCGAAATCTCGCCCAAAATTTCTCAAATACTCAATCATCACATCACATCTATTGCATCCATCACCGTCTTCTATAAGTAGTTTCCTATCAATTGAGCCAAAGTATTCATCATCCCAATAAAATTTCTAACATTCTTCTTCTTTCCCCCAAAATTTGCACTTCAAATATTTTCTCCCTGGATTTGCAGCAGATTTAGAAACGAACACCTTCATTGACAGATCGTGTCCATATTTGGGAGATATTCTAACATTAGATGACATGGTATTCTTTGAACTTCCAGCCATTACGCAGAAAAAGGAACAAGAAGAGATAGTGAATTTGAAGAAGGAAAGCGACAGAGGAATGGAGTTTGAAGGAGGGAGAAGAACACGGCAGTTCCAATCTCAAATTAGGGTTCACAGTTTAATGATAAAATGTTTTAACTAAAATAAATAAGTGACAGATGGAATTGAAGTTATGTTTTAATTTAAACAAAAATGACAATGTGTCAATTCCAAATCAACTAATTGGATGAGTTGGTTTAATGAAGGGCCTAAACAGTGGAATCATTAAATGGTAAGGTGGGAATCTAAATTTTTTTACACGGGGATTTTTCAAATCGCGCCCAAATGGCAGTGGCAAATTGACTATTAACCCTTATTTTTAATATTTAATGCTTAATCAAGAAATAGGTTAAATATGTTTTTAGTCCCTATAAAATTACGAAAAAAAAAAATTTTGTCCTTAAAAAAAATGACATGTTTTAGTCACTGCAAAATTATTCTACACGTAGTTTTAGTCCCTACCATTAAATCAATGTGTATTTTTGAATGGTTATTTTACATGTTTAGAATGTTATAAAAAGTTCCTCGGAAAAAACTCAAAATTTGATTTCTAAGTCGAGATTTTCATTACTTTTATCATTATCTTTTGAAAATTTAAAAATTCATATTTAATTCTTCTCATTTTTAAAATTTTTTAAAATTTAGTAAAGAAACTTAGTATAGTTAGTATTCTAAACATGAACGGAAAAAATTATTCAAAAATTTAAAAGTTTGAGGATAACTAAACAATTTTTAAAATTTTAGAAAATAACAGGGATTAAAACTACACGTATAAATTTTTTTTAGGACCAAAACATGTCATTTTTTATAGGGACTAAAAACAAAATTTAAGGGAATTTCTTAACACACCCTATGACTTTCTAGCGCACCGCACGAAAATACATAAATACTCCTAGATTCTAGAAATGTATTTTCGGGAGACACCAAGATGTAATAAAACACAAATTTTCCCGGAGTTACATTTCCGATAACAAATCGCAAATGTATTTTCGGTATAATGCCTTACAGAATGCAAAAAATAGAATTCAAATACACCAACTTCACAAAATCAAAATACCATTGATATTACAAAATAAGCAATATATTAATGATTTTAACATAGATCAAACATTACACTTCAACATCCAGGTGGACGTTGCAATATCTTGATAATATCATTGACCAATCTCGAAATAGTCGCATCCAACTCGATCAAAACTTTTGATTCTAAATGGGTAAAAGTATTCCACATAGCTCGTAAATCAGCGTCTGTCTTCAGATCATGGTTGATGAAATCAGGCTTCCCTTCATTGTCAATGGATGGCGAGTGGTACTCACTTATGAGAAATGTGGGAAACGTATTGAAAAATTTAATGGAATCAGGATGAGTCCAATATATATCTCTTTGTGTTACTTCATCCCCATATCCCTGGAGCCTAGAAATGTAACTGTTATCATCTAGAAGTTTCAAGAGGTGTTACATTTCAGTTCGATGCCCACTAAGCGCTAATTTGGATTGATATCACCTATTCTACACTTGCTTGATATTTGATATATTCCCAGGTCTTTTGCGCTTCAAGGTTGCAAGTATTGTTTTGGAGGTGCCAAATTCAATGTCATGTCAGAAACACATTATTTCTCTTCCGGAAAGAGAGAACATGAAATTGGATGGCTGACTAAGTTTTCACATAAATCATGATCATGTAAACCATATATCACATTAAAGCTCCATTTATTATTTTCCAACCGGTAACCATGAAACTTAAATGAACATTCACATTTTCTTGAACCAGTATCATCTCATTTCAAATTTCGGATATGACGTCTATATTCCCCACTTCTTTCACATGTCAATGTCACAAATGCACATCTTGTATCCGAACCATTGTCGAACCTTCCGATCATAACACTAAACTCTAGTTTGGTGGCCTTTGTTCGAATCCAGTGCAATATGTCATCACGAAATCCATACTCTTGTTCATTTTTAAAATGGTTCCGAATATCTACCACCTTAATTAAGATATGTGAAACAACTTGAGACACATTAGGTTTAGGAAAAGCATCGGGATGCACCATACCTAATGTAAAAAAGTATTAAATTAAGAAACATAAATAGAAAGGAAGAAATTGCTGGAAAAATAAGCACAAACAGACACTTGAAATGTATTTCCGATCAAGTTCATTGCAGGACCGGAAGTATATTTTATGTTTTAGTGTGAACTTTTTCCCCATGAAAACCCAGATTAATGTGATGAATGAGGGATGAAATTTACCTTAAGTTCCACTTCCTTTAGCTCCTTTTGATATGATGAACCACAAAAATAAAGATTTGGAGTGAAAACTTGATTGAGAATGCAAGGGGTTTTGGAGAGGATTTATGGAAAGTTTTGTAAATAAAGATGTTCATGTTGGTTCATGCTAGTTGCTGTTTTAAGCAATTTGAATTTGAATTTTTCTGGAAATACACTTTCGGTATTATCTGAAATGAAAAAGGTGGCAGAATTTACAATGTTCCGCACTAATTAACCAGATATAAATAATTGGATATAATTGGAGATATAAATTCCATATGGTCTTTAATTTCAGAATGGGGTGGCACCACATTTGGCCTCATTGTGTTATGTGAAGGGTGCATCCCGGAAATAGACTTCCGGTAACCCAGGGGAAGTTTTGAGTTTTCATAGTGTTCTTTTCACCTATATTGGGTGGTGTGATACGGTGGGAGAACTGACTTGGGCGTTCTCCGTTTTATCGCAATTATTGCGGATAGCAAGAGTCGTCATTGACTTTTCTTCTATCCAATAAAGGAAAGGGTGAAAAGAACAGGAAATACCTTTTGAGATATTTTCTTGAGTTCGGGGGGTAGGTTATGAAAAGGGAAGGTGTTAGCACCCTTTTCATCCGTAGTTATCTACGGGCTCTTAATTGCTATCTCACTTTTGAAATTCTTTTGTGAATGTGCTTTTTTGAAAATATTTTGAAAAGTTCCGCCATTAGGCAAACTTTGTAATGATTCTCGTCTCTATAAGAATGCATACAAAGCGTTGACTTTGAAAATATTTCAAGAAAGTGTTGGTGTATTGAAAGTTGTTGGTTTTGAAATGTTTGTGAGCAAGCAATTACGAGCAATCTACCTACTCAAAAAGTATTTGTTCTTTTTCTCCTCCTTTAGATAGTGCTATTGTGATACGGTGGGAAGAACTGACTGTTTTTGGAATGCTGGTTTGCGTTTTGCGTTTTTTTTTTGCAAAATGTCGCGGTAAGCAAGAGTCGCCACCGAATTTTATTTTATCCAACAAGGAAAGGAAAAAAGCACAGAAAAATTCCTTTTTCAAGATATTTCTCGGGTTCGGGGGGTAGATTATAGAAAGGGAAGGTATTAGCACCCTTTCTATCCGTGGTTATCCATGGGCTCTTAGGTACTTGCTCAATTATTTTAAAAATTATTTTTCTTTGTGCTTGTGGGTTTGAAAAAGCTTTTGTTTTGAAACTTCGATTTAACTCTTGCTTCTGTCCTCAAGAGTGTAATGAAGCGTTTTAAAAACTTTGTTTGAAAAGGAGTGTAAGTGTGAAAAAGATTTTGTTTTTTGAAAGAGCAAGTATCTAAGAACCATCTACCTACTCGAAAAAGAAACCGTTCTATGCTAATTTCCCTTAGACAATGTTATCCCACGATTAATGAGTGGGTAGCACCGTCGTTGGAGTTTAAGGGTCAATTCGAATGTGAAACTTACGGTCACTAAAGCAATGTTAGGACGCCTTAGCGGTAACCATAATGATCATTTGTTTGAGGCAACAATATCTGAGGCAACCATTTGGAGGCGACTATGATCTTTTAGACAAGAGGACGACCTCTAAAACGACCTATACTCAATGACCGTGTACGAAGGCAACCAAGTGGGGTGTACCCTAAGAGTGCGCATGTGCGAGTGTGTCATTTTCGGTTATTTTTATCTTTGTACATGTTAAAGGTGATCTAATTTGATTTTAGGTTAAAACATTCAGTCTTGTCATGCATCCCTATTATCAAACATCTAACAGTTATAATTTGCGGAAATAAAATACAGAATCTAAATTACAAGGCGTCGGGTATTTCGCCAAAGACAAACCCTTTTGAAAAATAAAATAAAGCAATAAAAATAATTAAAAGTCCTAATTATTATTACAATCCTGGAACAAGTACATTATTGGATAAAAATAAGTAACGCGTGCGGGAAATTAAATTGAGTGCATGATTAGGGTTTTGACCCTTTTGATTAAAGAAAATATCTTTTTGTTGTTTTTTATTTTAAGAAAGAAATAAATCCTAAATTAATTACTAAATTAAATTAATAAATTAATTAAATGAAAAATAAATTATTTTTTTGGTGTTTTTAATTATTTAGGAAAGAAATTATAATAATTAAATTAATGGTTAAAAAACTAGTTAAGTCTAATTAATTTTAATTATTTTTTCAAAAGGAATTAATGTTCTCTAATTAAAACCTAATTAATTAATAAATTTATTAAGAAAAATAAAAGATTAAAATTTGATTTGAAATAAAAAATATTTTTTGTGATTTTATTTTATGAAAAAGAATTTTGTGATTGGTTATAAAAATAATAAAACAATTAAATTAAATAAGAAGAGGGGAGTATGGGCCTGAATTGGGAGTATGAGAAGCAATCCTGTAGGCCCAAAAGCACTGGCCCTTTGGACTTTCTCTGATCTGGTGAAGGCGCATTGACTTGGCTCCATGTGGATCCCCAGCTTTGGACCCTCAGATTTGGCCTTTGGCCATCTGGCAATTGAATGAATGATGGCGCATGGTAGGTTGCAAGCCAGTGTATGCACGTGATAGCCTGAAAAGAAATAAGAAAATACAAAGTGCTGGAGGCATGGATCGAACCCCTGACCTCCAGCCCCTAGCGCCTTGGAAGTTGGCATGTTGACCACTGGGACACGCTGCTGGATTTGTTAATACAATGCAAATAATGTATATTATATAAAAAACAAAACTATTGCCAGAAATTAAAAAAAAACGCGTGCGTGGTTTGAAAGGCCCAATGATGGGATGCCACGCATCATCCCCAACCTCTCGTTCGTGGCTAAAAGTGCACAGACCTATACCAACGGACAGAAGTCCGTAGCTACAAAGTTTTTCATCTCAAAAATCCTTCTTAGGCCACAAAAATGAATTCCAAGGGCATGGTTGTGTTCGTCTCACCCTCCCAGTCACAACCATGTCCATTATGTGCTTCAATTATACTTGGAATAGAAATTCCCAAAAACAAGAAACGAACCCTAACAATGGTGGTTCTTCTCCTACGCCAGATAAATGTAATTGAGTAATATAAAAAGCTTGGAAATGCTCTTGTGATCACAAATATGCCATTAGTTTTAGTTATAGATGCAAGAATAGATCAAACTGAATTCAAGAACAGGGGTATATTTCGTGACACTTACAGAACGTTTGGACGTCTGAAAAAGCTTGCTTTTGATCCAGGTAGCTTGAGTGAATGCTTAGAAAGCGATTGGGACAAGTCGTGACCTCTATAAATGCCTCTAACCTGGATTTCGACTTCTTACTTTTTTGTGATTTTTCCACTTTTTGCTCTGCCTCTCTCTGCACTTTCCAACCCTGATTTCGTATCCCTTGGCTTGCTTATGTAATGTGCTTTGTATTAGGTCAACAAAATTGATCCAAATCTTCTCCTATCAATGCTTGCATATTTGATTTTATCTCCCTTTACAAACTTGCCAATTTTGCCTAATTTCAATCTTTTTGCACATGATTTGGTTTGATTCGATTTTGATGATGTTAATGATTGTAATCAAAGCCTGAAATACCCAAAAGATCTTGTGTTATCAAAGTATTGTATTCTATATGATTTTATTTGATTTAAAATGAATAAATTCAATTAAAAATCAAATTAAATAATAAAAATAAAATATGGGCTCATGGCTGAAGCTAGGACACGTGGGCAATGATGCAAACTCAAATCAAGTGGAAAATAATGGGCCCATTTGACAAAATTTGAAGTTTGGGGGATAGTTGACTTTTGGCAATTTTGTAAAAAAGTCCAACTTCAACAATGCATAACTTCTTCAATTTTGAACTTTTGGAGGTGTTCTTGGACTTTTTAGAAAGCTTGAGATGTCCTATAACCAACCCTTTTATTCTAATATCATTTGGATATTCCATTATCAAGTTATAAGCTTTGAAAAAAAATGTGTTTTTGTTGACTTTCAAAAATGACCTATAATATCAAAATTCATAACTTCTTGTGAGTGAATTTATTGAGCTTGGGGTATGAATATGGATTGTAGGAAATTTCATCTTCTTCAAAATGAGCTTTGGATGGGTCATTTCTCATAAAGTATGAGAAGGTTATGCCTGGTCAAAGTTTAGTTGACTTTTCCTACAAAACCCTAATTTAGCAACTTTTGAATCTTGAGGAATTTTGAGAAATCCTTGATGAATCATGATCAAAACTTGATCAAATGATGAAGTATCCTTCAAAATGAGAATGTTGACAAAAAAATCTTGAAGTTTGACTGTTTGTAGGTCACAGTTGACTTTTGCCCTAGCACAATCGACTTTTGGACCTTTTGAGCAATTGACTGAGCAAACTTTCTCTGCAAGGCTTGAAATTTGACATGGATGATCTTGAGAACATATTAGGACATTGGTGAGAACTTGGATTCATTTGGACTCCAGAATCTTGATGCAACACAAAACCCTAATTTGGGGTAGACTGCCTTAGGAGATAGCTTGTCTGGTCAATCCTTGAGCAACCTTGAGCAACTTGGAGATTCTTCTTGCAATGTTTTGAGAAATATGGGAGGGCAAATTTTGGGGTACAACAGCTACCCCTGTTCAATCTTATTAAACCTGAGGATGTAGATTGGCTTTCATGCCTTTCGTGATTCGAAGGTGGAAGATGATTGAACACTAGAGTGCCCAGAAATTTGCACTCGCATGAAGTGGTATCAGCCTTGTGATGTAGGGAATGGGCTTACAGATGCCATTTGGAGATTGGTGACGAGGGGATGGGCTTAAAGATTCCATCTGGAGGAGTGTCGATCGCATAAGAGATTCCTTAGCGATAGCTTGCATACCTGTTGTTGTGGAAGATTCCGCTGCGGAATTCTGATCTCTATTGAGAGAAGTAGAATTTTAGGAGCTTTGGTTGTCCGTTATTCTGCTGGTGGAACTCTGTCGAGATTTAGAACCTTATCTGTAATTCAACTGAGGATAATTCGGTCGATATTTAAGAACCCATCAGTACTTCGACTGAGGAGGATTGCCGAGATTTAGAACCTTATATGTAATTCAACCGAGGATAATTCAGTTGAGATTTAAGAACCAGTCAGTACTTCGAATGAGGAGGATTGCCGTGATTTAGAACCTTATTTGTAATTCAACCGAGGATAATTCAGTTGAGATTTAAGAACCGGTCAGTACTTCGACTGAGGGAAACATCTTCATCGAGATTTAGGAACTGTCTGTAATTCAACCGAGGATAATTCTATTGAGATTTAAGAACTCGTCCATACTTCGACGGAGGAACTTTGCCGAGATTTAGAACCTTATCTGTAATTCAACCGAGGATAATTCAGTTGAGATTTAAGAACCGGTCAGTACTTCGACGGAGGAGTTTTGTCGAGATTTAGAACCTTATCTGTAATTCAACCAAGGATAATTCAGTTGAGATTTAAGAACCGGTCAATACTTCGACTGAGGGAAACATCTTCATCGAGATTTAGGACTTGTCTGTAATTCAACGGAGGATAATTCTGTTGAGATTTAAGAACTGTCAATACTTCGATGGAGGAGTTTTTCCGAGATTTAGAACCTTATCTGTAATTCAACCGAAGATAATTCAGTTGAGATTTAAGAACCGGTCAGTACTTCGACTGAGGGAAACATCTTCATCGAGATTTAGGAACTGTCTGTAATTCAACCGAGGATAATTCTATTGAGATTTAAGAACTCGTCCATACTTCGACAGAGGTACTTTGCCGAGATTTAGAACCTTATTTGTAATTCAACTGAGGATAATTCAGTTGAGATTTAAGAATCGGTCAGTACTTCGACTGAGGGAAACATCTTCATAGAGATTTAGGACTTGTATGTAATTCAACGGAGGATAATTCTGTTGAGATTTAAGAACTGTCAGTACTTCGACGGAGGAGTTTTGCCGAGATTTAGAACCTCATATGTAATTCAACCGAGGATAATTCAGTTGAGATTTAAGAACCGGTCAGTACTTCGATTGAGGGAAACATCTTCATCGAGATTTAGGAACTGTCTGTAATTCAACCGAGGATAATTTTGTTGAGATTTAAGAACTCGTCCATACTTCGACGGAGGAACTTTTCCGAGATTTAGAACCTTATCTGTAATTCAACCAAGGATAATTCAGTTGAGATTTAAGAACCGGTCAGTAGTTCGACTTGGGCAAAAGCTTCATAGCTGAGAACTTAACTGCATCCTTCCTGAAAGGTAAAGGTTAGTCGTATGCAATGTATGGTATATATCAAGAAATGATGTTCTCAAAATAAATGAGATTGTGTTGTATGATGCATATATTCATGTGTCATGATGTATGGAAATGTAATGTTCTTATCTGGGGAAAATAAATCCCGGATAGTTGTTGGAGAAAAGAAATGAATTCTTCGTTTCCACTGGGGATAGCGAATGAAGATGACTGTGAGAATAAACCTGCAGGAGAGGACAACTCCATTAGGGAATAAACTGATGAGGAGATTACTTTGTGGGGAAGAGATGCTCTGCTGAGGATTCCACCGATAAATTCCGCTGGGGATGAATCACCGTTGCTGATGATACTGAATCCTGTTGGGGATTGACTTCTTTTTTGTGAAAGGAAAGAACTCCGCTGGGGATGACCCTTCAGTTGCGACTTCACTGGGGATAACCTTTTAGACTCTTATGGGGATAATCCTTTGAATTCTCTGGGGACAATCTTCCAAAGTCTACTAGGGATGATTCTCCAAACTCCATTGGGGAAGTTTTCAGACTGCACTGGGAAAAATTTCAAACTCCACTAGGGATATTTTGTATTCTGCCGGGGAATGTTCTTATACTCCGCTGGGGAATATTAAGACCTTTCAGTGCTGATGGTAAATAAACTCTTCTTGGGGAGGATATTACCGATTCATTCACAGTTGCGAGTCTCAGCTGGGGAGAGCTAACATTACTGTTTTTTCCTTACTCTAAGGGGAGTGAATATTACTGGGACACGTGCTGAGGATATGACGATGTCTTTGCATTGATACTTTTCTGCCCCTGTATCTGCAGGAGAAGGTGCCTGCAGAGGCCTTGTGGATCGAGTGTTATCCCAGCCTATGAGGTGCTTGGTAATTGCCGATTGAAATGACAAATCTCCTTCTAGTAGGAAAGTGACGAGATGACGGGACATAGTCATACGCTTTAATCCCTAATTTTTGCCTGGACCGCCCTTTCGGGTTTTCAGTCCACCGGGATACCCTTTTTTTCCCAAGCCGCCTTTTCAGGTTTTCGACTTGCTGGGTGTACATATATTTTTGTCTTTTATCCCTAATTTTTGCCCGAACCTTTTGGTTCGCCGGGACGCCCTTATTTTTGCCTAGGCCAGTCAACCTAGCGGGTCTTTGTTCATGCGCAGTATTTTCTGACTATGTCCACGTTCTCAGGGTGTAGGGAGTTATAACTGTCGGCAATGTTGTGTTGCCATACTACCAGAAGATGTTCGTTTGATCATGAAAGATTCGTTGCTGGAATTTATGTCCAATGCCCCAAGTGGTTCAGATGGAGATTTGCCCCTGGCTATTTGGCATATTTGAGAGATTCCTTGAATCTTGACTTGACTGCCCCAGATGATGGACAATGATCATGCCGTGCCCCTTGGTTGAAAGTATTTTTCCACTTGAGGTGATCCTTTTTATTGAGAAGGTTTTTTGTTCATTAGATATTCGTCGTGCGAATTTCTATGCTGTTTGGACAAATAGTCATATGCAAACAATGTTATTTTAAGAATGCAAAGCTTATGTATGTCTTGAAATTTTTTTGAAAATGCATTTTTCAGTAAAACAGGCAAATTTTGTAAAATGTGATGTCAACTCAGGATGTACAGCAATTCCTACAGGAGTCAGGATACCTTTCGTAACAGTATGCTTTCGAACTAACCCATGCTTCAGCTAGGACTTTTAAGGGTTATAACGTGGCCTGGTTCACGGTTCAAGAAACAAAGGATAAAGGCTCAAAATGTATTTGTACCCACCCATTCTTCGTGATGTTCTTCGATCCTAAACTCAGCTAATCGTGCATTAGATCCCGTTTGAGTCTTTGCTCTGATATTCGAGTGATGGTTCAGATACTGACAATTTATTTTGAACAGACAGTCATTTTTGTTGAGAGTTTGCAGGACCTCTTTCTTTTTTATTTTATTATCCCTGTCTTTTGCCTGAACTGTTTGTTTTTGTGACTACAGCCAGCGGGATGCCCCATTTTTTCTTAAGTCTCCTTCATAGGTTTTGACTTAATGGGCTTTTATTTCGAGAGATAATGACTGCTTGTCTTGACGATTATAGGGAACCATCACTGTCTTTTATTTTGGAAGGACTTCTTTGATGTCATTCATTGTGCACCTGGATTAACTGAGAAAACTACCCTGCCCCAGGTTGTGATTAAGGTTTTTAATTTATGTGAAAAGAAAAACTCCTACTTATTTGGCTCAAAGGGGTTGACGAGGGATTATCTTCCTTATAACTCCATTGTTTAGGATTTGAAACAATGCCTGTACATCGTCAGCAGGGTCTGTTCAAAAGCATACTGTAGAGATTTTTGATATCATTTTCGTCATCCTCCCTCAAAAGGCTTAGAGTTTTTTGATTGAGAGTTGAACATCACAAAAGGGAAAGCAATTTAAATATAGTGAATATGAATGGATTGATTCAAAACAGACATATGCAATGCATGGATAAAGTAACAGAGTTTGACATGAATAAATGTCTGAACAATCAAAAGAAAATTACAAATTGAAAATTCTAATGAACAAAAAGTCTTCTCGTCTCGGGACTTGTCACATCAAATGGTGAGCCTTGGAGGGATGGTAGAAGAACTCAGCCTGACCATCTTGTGTGAATTCCAATGCTCCTTCATCAATCAGGTTTTGAATTTTGTACTTCAACTTCCAACAGTCGTCAGTATCATGCCCCGAGCTGTTAGAATGGTATGCACACCTTGCATCAGGATTGTAGTTGGGTGAAGAAGTCTTAGGATTCGGATGAGGTCCTACCAATGTTACCAGATTAAATCTCAACAGGTGTTGTAAAGCTTGAGACAGCGGCATGTTGAGCTTGGTCAACTGCCTCCGATTAACCCGTTGTTTATGGCACAGTTGTTGTTGCACCCGTGAGGTAGTAGCAATTTGGAGAGGTCCATTCTTCACCATACCAGACCCTTGTCTTTTTGGAGACTGATCAATGACTTGGTCCCCGGCCTTGACTGTTTTCTTCATACTGTTGTATTTGTCTTGATGAAGCTGGTTGATAAAGGTTCTCAGTTCTTCTTGTTCCCGAGCTAAGCCTTGGATAAGGGCCATCTGCCCCAGCATTTGGGTTCTTGTTGCATTAACCTCAGCTTGCAGTTGTTTCAGCCGCTCGTCCTTATTGTCTTCAGGACTTTTCTTGACCAAGTTCCCAACGAGAAGTGTTTTCAACTCTTCCTTCCCCTTGGATAGGTTTAGGAAGATTTCCCTAAACTAAGCTTCTTGGGTTTGAAGATCTCTATTGTCTTGTTTGAGAGCCACTGCTGAAATAAACAGCGAGAACATGAGATACCTGTAACGGAAGACCTGTTATGAAATGATATGCATGTATACAATGTTTTCAAGGATCTCGCGGGGTAAACAAGAAATTGTTAGAATTTGAATTTTGCAGTTTGATTGAAGAAACTTCATGTCATCAAGAGTCCTTCTTCAAGAGTCAAGCTCACCATATCGAGTGGGTCATAGCCACCGACTCAAGCCATCGTGTTTTGATCTCTAGACGATATTGGCTAGAAGAAAATAAATCCCCTTTGCCCCTTTCTGGACATTTGATTTACCATAACCTGCATCACAAACCTTTGAGATCCTTGAAATGGTTAAGGAAATGTTAAGGCATGATGTTATGATGTGTATGCTATGCGTTTAAGAAAAAGTGTGAGGTGATGTAAGTAAGCCCTGCAATAAATCCAAATTATTGGATAAGGACTGTAGACAAAACCTGCAAAGAACTCATGTTGTCAGATAACAAGAATGTGCAATTAGTTCAAGTTTGAAGGCACACAAGTCACACACTAGCCCTTAAATTTCAGGCTGGCATGGAGTTTAGGTGTTACCCTCCTTTAGTTTAGTTGGTTTAACCTGTCTTAGTAATAGTAACCGGGTTCTAGAGGAAATCAATATCACTGACCACCCTCGATCGGTCATAATTCTAGTTTGGCAACCTTTTCTTGCGGCCGGAATCATCGCGAGAGTTTGGTCTCAATGAGTGTAGCATACTGTTACTGTTCTATGGCCAAGTTGGTCAATTATAGGTTCTAAGGTCAGTTGGTGCTTAATGACCCCTTAGAAGACCCATATTCTCCTTGTTCCACCACAAGGGATATCAGTACAAACTAAAGTGCCACACCAACGTAGCTACTGCTTCAACCGTATCGGTCTACGCCGTACAGTTTCCTCACAATCTATTGCTACTTACCTAAAAGGTATCCCCAGATCCGGGTTAGGATCTATAGTAACTCCAATTCATACCCACAAAAATAAAGCAAACAAATCAAACAATTGAAAACAATATGATGAACTAATCCTAAGGTACATCCCACTTATTAAATCCCCAGCAGAGTCGCCAGTTCTGTGATACGGTGGGAAGAACTGACTGTTTTTGGAATGCTGATTTGTGTTTTGCGTTTGTTTTTGCAAAATGTCGCGGTAAGCAAGAGTCGCCACCGACTTTTATTTTATCCAACAAGGAAAGGAAAAAAGCACAGAAAAATTCCCTTTTCGAGATATTTCTCGGGTTCGGGGGGTAGATTATAGAAAGGGAAGGTATTAGCACCCTTTCTATCCGTGGTTATCCACGGGCTCTTAGGTACTTGCTCAATTTTTTTCAAAATGATTTTTCTTTGTGCTTGTGGGTTTGAAAAAGCTTTTGTTTTGAAACTTCGATTTAACTCTTGCTTCTGTCCTCAAGAGTATAATGAAGCATTTTGAAAACTTTGTTTGAAAAGGAGTGTAAGTGTGAAAAAGATTTTGTTTTTTGAAAGAGCAAGTATCTAAGAACCATCTACCTACTCGAAAAAGGAATTGTTCTATGCTAATTTCCCTTAGACAATGTTATCCCACTATTAATGAGTGGGTAGCACCGTCGTTGGAGTTTAAGGGTTAATTCGAATGCGGGACTTACAGTCACTAAAGCAATGTTAGGACGCCTTAGCGGTAACCCTAATGTCTTAGATCATTTGTTTGAGGCAACAATATCCGAGGCAACCATTTGGAGGCGACTATGATCTTTTAGACAAGAGGACGACCTCTAAAACGACCTATACTCAATGACCGCGTATGAAGGCAACCAAGTGGGGTGTACCCTAAGAGTGCGCATGTGCGGGTGTGTCATTTTCGGTTATTTTTATCTTTGTACATGTTAAAGGTGATCTAATTTGATTTTAGGTTAAAACATTCAGTCTTGTCATGCATCCCTATTATCAAACATCTAACAATTATAATTTGCGGAAATAAAATACAGAATTTAAATTACAAGGCGTCGGGTATTTACATCGCCAAAGACAAACCCTTTTGAAAAATAAAATAAAGCAATAAAAATAATTAAAAGTCCTAATTATTATTACAATCCTCGAACAAGTACATTATTGGATAAAAATAAGTAACGCGTGCGAGAAATTAAATTGAGTGCATGATTAGGGTTTTGACCCTTTTGATTAAAGAAAATATCTTTTTGTTGTTTTTTATTTTAAGAAAGAAGTAAATCCTAAATTAATTACTAAATTAAATTAATAAATTAATTAAATGAAAAATAAATTATTTTTTTGGTGTTTTTAATTATTTAGGAAAGAAATTATAATAATTAAATTAATGGTTAAAAAACTAGTTAAGTCTAATTAATTTTAATTATTTTTTCAAAAGAAATTAAAGTTCTCTAATTAAAACCTAATTAATTAATAAATTTATTAAGAAAAATAAAAGATTAAAATTTGATTTGAAATAAAAAATATTTTTTGTGATTTTATTTTATGAAAAAGAATTTTGTGATTGGTTATAAAAATAATAAAACAATTAAAATAAATAAACAAAAATAAATAAGAAGAGGGGAGTATGGGCCTGAATTGGGAGTATGAGAAGCAATCCTTTAGGGCGAAAAGTGCTGGCCCTTTGGACTTTCTCTGATCTGGTGAAGGCGTATTGACTTGGCTCCATCTGGATCCCCAGCTTTAGACCCTCAGATTTGGCCTTTGGCCATCTGGCAATTGAATGAATGATGGCGCATGGTAGGTTGCAAGCCAGTGTATGCACGTGATAGCCTGAAAAGAAATAAGAAAATACAAAGTGTTGGAGGCAGGGATCGAACCCCTGACCTCCAGCCCCTAGCCTTAGAAGTTGACATGTTGACCACTGGGACACGCTGCTGGATTTGTTATTACAATGCAAATAATGTATATTATATAAAAAAACAAAACTATTGCCAGAAATTAAAAAAAACGCGCGCGTGGTTTGAAAGGCCCAATGATGGGATGCCAAGCATCATCCCCAACCTCTCGTCCGTGGCTAAAAGTGCACAGACCTATACCAACGGACAGAAGTCCGTAGCTACAAAGTTGTTCATCTCAAAAATCCTTCTCAGGCCACAAAAATGAATTCCAAGGGCATGGTTGTGTTCGACTCACCCTCCCAGTCACCACCATGTCCATTATGTGCTTCAATTGTACCTTGAATAGAAACGCCCCAAAACAAGAAACGAACCCTAACAATGGTGGTTCTTCTCCTACGCCAGATAAATGTAATTGAGTAATATAAAAAGCTTGGAAATGCTCTTGTGATCACAAATATGCCATTAGTTTTCGTTATAGATGCAAGAATAGATCAAACCGAATTCAAGAACATGGGTATATTTCGTGACACTTACAGCACGTTTGGACGTCTGAAAAAGCTTTCTTTTGATCCAGGTAGCTTGAGTGAATGCTCAGAAAGCGATAGGGACAAGTCTAGACCTCTGAAAATGCCTCTAACCTGGATTTCGACTTCTCACTTTTTTGTGATTTTTCCACTTTTTTCTCTGCCTCTCTCTGCACTTTCCAACCCTGATTTCGTATCCCTTGGCTTGCTTATGTAATGTGCTTTGTATTAGGTCAACAAAATTGATCCAAATCTCCTCCTATCAATGCTTGCATATTTGATTTTATCTCCCTTTACAAACTTGCCAATTTTGCCTAATTTTAATCTTTTTGCACATGATTTGGTTTGATTCGATTTTGATGATGTTAATGATTGTAATCAAATCCTGAAATAGCCAAAAGATCTTGTGTTATCAAAGTATTGGATTTTATATGATTTTATTTGATTTAAAATGAATAAATTCAATTAAAAATAAAATTAAATAATGAAAATAAAATATGGGCTCATGGATGAAGCTAGGACACGTGGGCAATGATGCAAACTCAAATCAAGTGGAAAAGAATGGGCCCATTTGACAAAATTTGAAGTTTTGGGGATAGTTGACTTTTGGTAATTTTGTAAAAAAGTCCAACTTCAATAATGCATAACTTCTTCAATTTTGAACCTTTGGAGGTATTATTTGACTTTTTAGAAATCTTGAGATGTCCTCTAACCAACCCTTTTGGTATCATCGCATTTTAATATTCCATGGTCAAGTTATAAGCTTTGGCAAAAAAGGTGTTTTTGTTGACTTTCAAAAATGACCTATAATGTCAAAATTCATAACTTCTTGTGAATGCATTTTTTGATCTTGGGGTATGAAGATGTATTGTAGGAAATGGAATATTATTCAAAGTGAGCTTTGGATGGGTCATTTCTCATAAAGTATGAGAAAGTTATGCCTGGTCAAAGTTGAGTTGACTTTTCCTACAAAACCCTAATTTAGCAACTTTTGAATATTGATGAATTTTGAGTAATCCTTGATGAATCATGATCAACCCTTGATCAAATGATGAAATATCATTAAAAATTAGAATGTTGACAAAAAATCTTGAAGTTTGACTGTTTGTAGGTCACAGTTGACTTTTGCCCTAGCACAGTCGACTTTTGGACCTTTTGAGCAATTGACTGAGCAAACTTTCTCTGCAAGGCTTGAAATTTGACATGGATGATCTTGAGAACATATTAGGACATTGGTTAGAACTTGGGGTCATTTGGACTCTAGAATCTTGATGCAACACAAAACCCTAATTTGGGGTAGACTGCCTTAGGAGATAGCTTGTCTGGTCAATCCTTGAGCAACCTTGATCAACTTGGAGATTCTTATTGCAATGTTTTGAGAAATAGTGGAGGGAAAATTTTGGGGTACAACAGATATATTACCATTGGCTGGTAATGAGCCATATCATTGGATGTGAGGGACGGGCGTGAGTCATCGTTCAGTCATAGAAGGCAACATGTAGGACACCTTAGCAATTGTCGCAAGGGACTAAGATCATTTACTGAAGGCAATATCGAAGGGTCATTGAGGGACTACGATACTATAATCGAGGGTCTTTGCTAAAACATCCCACGTTCGAGGGACATGACTGTTTTTATCTGAGGACACAAGTGTGGGTTACCCTAGAGGTGCGTGTGTGCAAAGTGTGTTTGATTCAATTTCATCTTGAATTAGGGTTGTCTAATATTGATTTTAAGTCTTTCCATACAAACCCTAATTACTATCAATAATATGGAAAGCGATAAATTGCAGAATTTAAATGTCCTACGCTATTACAATACTTTTGGGGATGTGGGATACAAATTTACAAATGGGGATGACAAGTAAAATAAACCCTAATTACTATTACAAGGCTTTGACAATTACATAAATGATAATGTGAAATAATAAAGAACGCAAAGAAATGTAAAATGAAAAGAAATTGTTTTTTTATGAGTTTTGATAGAAAAGGTTTTATAGTTGACCTAATTAAACTAATCAATTTTAATTGCAAAAGAAATTAATTAAGTATTTAACAAAATCTAAAATTTAAGGTGATTAAACCCTAAGTCTAATTGAATTGAAAAAAAGAAAATTAAATAAAACCTAAGTCTAATTATTATTTTTTAATTCTAAAAAAAAAGATTAATTGGTTAAGAAAAATATTTTTGATGTTTTGTATAGGAAAATAATTGAAGTAATGAACCCTAAATATAATATCTTACGACCTAATCAAATTTAAAAATAAACAATTAATTAAACCTAAACCATCTATTTGATAAAATTAATAAGCAAAACAATTAATAATATAAAAACAATATTTTTACTAATTTAAATCTAAACTATAATAATAATAAAATTATTAATTTAAATATAACCTAAGATTACTAATTTAAATATAAACTAAAATAATTATAGAAAGAAGTGAAAATTAGGGGTGTGTAACAGAAATCAGAATTGGGCTTGGTTGTTGGGTTGAGCAGGGCCCAATAGAGTTATTGTTTATTTGTTGAAATGATAATAAAAACAATAGGTTTAGAAAGGAAACTGGGATATGGTGTATCGGGTTGGGTTAGTTGCTGAAGCCCACGTGCTAAATTATCCTATGAATTCCATATAGAAAAAAAATGGAGGTGTATGAGTGGAGAGGGTGTTGGGCTTGGGTTAATAATTGTTAACAAAATAAAACCAAAAAAATAAAACAAATTAATTTATTAACATAAAAAAACCTCTCTCTAACTCTTAACACTCTCTCGTTCTCTCTGATAGGTCTCAATCGGAGACGAAGAGTTGGTCGCACTGGAAATCGCCTTCACAGCGGCGATGGCGGCGGTGAAGCTCCGATCCTAAATATTTTTACATCATCAACTTCGTCTCTCTTTTCTGATTACACTTCTGTCTTTTGATTTTGCAGAAGATAAAGGATTCCGCCTAGATCTTGAAAGGGGTTTTTGAAAACCCTAGTTCCTGAAATAAACAGAGATGCGCATGGGAAGAGAAAATAGAACAAATGAAAAGAAGAAAACATAAAGAGAGAAGAAGGAAGAGAAGTGAACTCGAATCTATAAGTTATCCGTATTGACTTTTTCTTCGGTAAGGTTTTTTGTACTCGTATTTTCTTCCGAGCTTGCAATTTGTGCCTATTTCTTCTAGTTACACACAATTTCTGAAGGGTTTGGGTTTGGAAAATGATGAAACAAACAATTAGGGTTTGGTTTTGTTCTTGCTACGGTTCTGTTTCTGTGCTATGAATAATAATCTCTCTTTTCTCTCTGTGAACAAATTTTGAAGGGTTTTTGAATCTAGGGTTTGTGTGGTTCTGTGGCCCTTTGTGAACTATGTTCTTCATCCTTATATAATGTGAACTTTGACTTGAGAGAAAAGGCTTTGTCCAACTTGTATTGGACTTGTCACTTCTGATATCTTGATTACTTTTGGATATGTTAACTTTGTTGTGATTTCACTTTTGCTATGCTATACCGCCCATGTGAATTGTCCCTGTGGCTTGCTGGCCCAGTGATTTTCTGTACTTGTTGCTTACTGGATTTTGTGAGCTGCGTGATTTTCTGTGATTCTTTTTTCGATTTTGTACTTGTGAAATACATTATATTTGAATTCTTTACTGTGAACAAAGAAAATCTTTTTTATGAATTTGTTTTGAGATTTGCAGTAAAGGCGTTTGGGCCTATGACTTGATATTGCAGTTCTGATTTCTTTGTTGACACAATGCAATATGAGGCCTTTTCTGATTGTTGCGTGAAACATGATGTTGAGTTTGAAATTCTGATTTAGACCTCTTTTGATTTGTCTTTTCTTATTGTGAACCAAACCTATTTTTTGATTTGTAATAGGAATGTTCTTAGGCCAATGATAGAATTTGATTTATGTGAAACAAAATTGTATGAGGCTTTGGTTGTATGCTTGAATATGATTGAGAAATAACCCTTTATTTTCTGATTCCTTGCACAAACCCTCATGATGAATTTTGAAAAGAAAAACCCTTTTTTTTGAAAACTTCTTTGTTCATGTTTGAAACTTATGTTGCTGACCAATTATTTTTCTTTTTGTTTCATACAATGGAGGCATTGATATGAGCTTGGAAAGATGATGAATGAAGACTTTGAAGAAGAAACCGAGGCAATGGACATGGGGAACTCGAAGATTGAAGAAGAGTCATATTTTTATGCATATTTAGAACAAATAGGAAACTTGTGATTCAAATTTGTAAATGAAATTGTAAGATAATTTGAAACTTTGGTGAATTTGAACTAAATTTGAATGGCATGTAAACTCTTTAATTCATTCTTGTATTATTCTTTGATGATATGCTTGAAATTTTAAGCTCATGAACACTTGAAATATTATTGTATTCTTGTAATCAATGAAGTTTTAGAATTTGAGATCCTCTATTCTTTCCCATAGTTCTTGTAAAAACAAGTTGAAATATTTGAAATAATTTGGCCACATTTTGAATGAAACTTGCCATGTTGAGTGGTTTTGAGATAAATTTGAATGAATTTGGGTTGAAACATGAATCCTTGAACTTGAGATAAAATCTTAACATTTGTAATTGTCATTTGAGCTTGAATTCTCTTGAGTTAATATTTGAACTTTAAATGAAGAATTTCAACTCATTGTTCACTTCAAATGAACAAAACTTCCATCTTTGGAATATGAAAACAATTAGCAAATTGAATTAAAATAACCACTTTAATGAACACTCCCACTATAATGAATTCACAATGATCCAAATATTCAATTCCCATTAATAAGTAACAATCTACAAGATAAAAAAAAGCCTTGCTCTCAACAAATCTCTTGGAACTTATACTTCAATTCGACAAAGGTATCTTGATTTAATGGGAAATGAATGTATCATTTGAAATATGGAAATGAGAGTGACCATAAGAATCTTAAGTCCATTGAACCTTAGTTGAAGATTTAAAATGTACTCAAACAAAACTCAAGATGATAATGCTTCAAATATTTTATAAAGAAATACATCACACACTTCAGCAATCAAAACCCATGCACAAGAGCCAATAGATAATAGAAAATATGATTCATTCCAAAATACTTGCAAATTTTGAATCCTCTGATGAAATAAAGAATCAATTGAGATGTCTCGAGGTCTGAGAAGCCTTGGTAGCTTGAACCAACAAAAGAATGAGGATGAGATCCTCCTTGGACTGATTTTCAATACAACCATCTTCCACAACTTATAGAAGAACATGAGAACCAAATATACCTTGATCCCCAACATAAATGCATGAGTATAAGCCATATAAGGTAAAATGAAGAGGGAAAATTTTGGGGTACAACAGCTGCCCCTGTTCAATTTTCTTAAACCTGAAAAGTTAGATTGGCGTGTCCGCCATTCGTGAATTGAAGGTAGAAGATGATTGAACACTTAAGTTCCCAGAAATTTGCACTCGCATGTGCAAGAAGTAATGTTGTTGGTTGATTATGTCGAGAATGGGCTTAAAGATTCCATTTAGAGAGTGACGAAATATTTTCGGAGATGGGCTTATAGATGCCATACTGAGGTGATGGAGATTCGTCGGAGATGGGATTATATATGCCATCGAAAGTAACTGTTGATAGAAACATTAGACTAAGTCTACGCTCTCCTTTAACTAGGAGATGTATCAGAATAAATCTTTGGTCGATTTAATCTAAGCCAGAAAATGTTTACGTTTGTCTTTAACTGGAAGAAGTATCAGAATAATTCTTTGGTCGATTTAATCTGAGCCAAAAAAGGGTCTACTGAGAGAAGTATCAGAATAAATCTTTAGTCGATTTAATCTGACCCAGCAGATATCTGTATCTATCTTTAATTGGGAGAAGTATCCGAATAAATCTTTGTTCGATTTAATCTGAGCCAAAAAAAGGTCTACTGATAGAAGTATCAAAATAAATCTTTGGTCGATTTAATTTAAGCCATCGTATGTCTTTAAAACTTTAACTGAGAGAAGTATCAGAATAAATATTTGGTTGATTTAATCTGAGCCAGAAAAAGGTCTACTGGGAGAAATATCAGAATAAATCTTTGGTCGATTTAATCTGAGCCAACAGATGTTTGAAGATCTTTAGCTGAGAGAAGTATCAGAATAAATCTTTGGTCGATTTAATCTGAGCCAGAAAAAGGTCTACTGAGAGAAGTATCAGAATAAATCTTTGGTCGATTTAATATGAGCCAACAGATGTTTGAAGATCTTTAGTTGAGAGAAGTATCAGAATAAATCTTTGGTTGATTTAATTCGAGCCAGAAAAAGGTCTACTGAGAGAAGTATCATAATAAATCTTTGGTCGATTTAATCTGAGCCAACAGATATTTGAAGATCTTTAACTGAGAGAAGTATCAGAATAAATCTTTACTCGATTTAATATGAGCCAAAAAAAGGTCTACTCAGAGAAATATCAAAATAAATCTTTGGTCGATTTAAACTGAACCAGCAGAAATCTTGAATTTGTCTTTGACTGGATAAGAATCAGAATAAATCTTTGGTCGATTTAAATTGAACTAGAAAAATTGTCTACCGGAAAAGAATTAGAATAAATATTTGGTCGATTTAAACTGAACCAGCAAAAATCTTGAATTTGTCTTTGACTGGATAAGAATTAGAATAAATCTTTGGTTGATTTTAACTGAACCAGAAAAAGTGTCTACCAGAAAAGAATCAGAATAAATCTTTGGTCGATTTAAAATGAACCACCAGATGTCTTAAATTTGATTATATATGACTGTATCTAAAAAGTGGATTAGAATGAATCTTCGCCCGATTGTATCTGAAAAATGTATTAGAATGAGTCTACACCTGACCGTATCTAAAAAGTGGATCAAAACGAGTCTTCGCCCGACTGTATCTGAAACATGCTTTCTAGAATGAAACTCTGGGAGAGGGTTTTGAGTAGCTGCTCATTATGTAGATAGTTGCTCCTTCCTATTTTTGGATTTGATCTACGATAAATTTGTTGGTAAACTCATCTTGTATTAATGATAAAGATAGTCGCTTCGTCCTGTTTCGGGAATTGATCTTTATCTGACCATAGAGAAAGGAAGATAGTTTCCCCATCCTATTTCGAGAGTTAATCTTCAATATGTTCATGTAGATAGTCGCCCCGTCCTATTTCGGGAGTTGATCTACAATCAGTTTGTTCTTTACAGATAGTTTCTCTGTCGTGTTTCAGGAATTAATCTGTGATTGGTTATCCAGATAGTTGCCCTGTCTTATTTTAGGAATTAATCTGGAACCTGCTTTTTGTTGGTTGTTAAGATAGTTGTCCTGTCTTGTTTCAGGAATTAATCTCTAACCTGGTCTCGTAGATAGTTTCCCCGTCTTGTTTCGGGAATTGATCTATGATTTTTTATTCACATATAGTTTCCCTGTCTTGTTTCAGGAATTAATCTGGAACTGTTGGAAATTGTTGATGATATTCATCTGCTGATTGAATCTTTCCTGAAAAGGTAAAGAGTTAACTGTATGTAATTTCATGATGTATGAAATGCATTGCGTAATGATGTTCTCAAAATAAATGAGATTATGCTATATGAATTTCATATGCATATGTTATGATGTATGAATGTGAAATGTTGTCGAAGTGTATTTGTAAACCCGTGCAGTGTCTTTTTATGGGAAAATTAATCCCTAACTATTGCTGGGATGAAGAGTATGTGTATCTTTAATACTTTCTGGAATGCTTCTGCTGGGGATTCTTGCTTACTTGTTTGAGGACACTCTTCAGGGGATGTATTGATTTCTATTTGGGAAGTAGAGTTTAGGAACATTGGCCGTCCGTTGCTCTACTGGGGAATTTATTTCTTATATACCCTGACTAGGGATCAAAGAGATGGTTAAACTTCTGACTTGTCTGGGGAGGATAATTCTTATATACCCTGACTAGGGATAAAAGAGATGGATAACCTTTGAGGAAGATAATTCTTATATACCCTGACTGGGGATAAAAGAGATGGATAACCTTCCGACTCGTCTGGGGAAGATAAAGTTTAACTAGTATCCGGTCGGGTTCCAGGCTTTGCAGCAATTTTTTGGAGATAGTGATGGCTTCACTGGGAAGAAGAAATTTGTCAATGATTAGTTGGGGAATTTATAGGTTGTTGGGGAAATAAACCCTTGTTGATGGAGAAATGCTCCACTGAGGAAACCAACTCTCTTGGGGGAATTGAATTTTGCTAGAGAGAAGAACTCTTGCAAGGTTTCTTTTTCAATTTTGGAGGACCAAACTCAGTTGGGGAAGAGTATTTCCATGAGATGTACTGATTTGGAACTCCATGGGTTGGTGATATTGTCAAGGAGAAGATCACGCTCCTTTATCCGCTAGGGGGATCTGGTGGAGAGTATGACTATATTATCAGCTGGAAGATGCCCATTTTCTGTTTGAAGGAATTTTAGACCTGTCGGGGAATGTATCTTTGTTGAAGATAAACTAGTGAAGATAACTCTGTGGGGATAATCCCGTGGAGATTTCTCTATGGGGATGACTTGAATATTGTCCTATCTCCTAGAGTCCTCAAAAAATGCTGATCAGAGTTATAATTATTTTACTGATAGACAAGTGATGAGATAACGGGACATAGATGTACACTTTAATCCCTAACTTTTTCCTGGACCGTCTTTTCAGATTTTCAGTCCACCGGGATACCCTTTTTATCCAAGCCGCCTTCTCAGGTTTTTGAATTGCCGGGTGTACCATTTGTATATATATCCCTAATTTTTACCCGAACCCTTTTGGTTCATCCGGATGCCCCCTTTTTTTGCCTAGGCCAGTCAACCTAGCGGGTCTCTTTTATGCGTAGTATCTTCCGACTATGTCCGTATTCAGAGTATGGAGAGTTATCATTGTCTATGGTAGTAAGTGTTATAGTAATGCCAGAAAATGTTTTCTTGATCACACGTGACCTTTCATATGGGGAATCTCGTTTTCCCCCGGGGTTAGTCTGGTGCACCTGATGTTTGAAGTTTTTGATCAAATTTCTGATAGTCTTGACCTTCCTCAGTATTTTTCTTAGAACTGTCATGGAAGGATTCAAAGACATGATACTGACACCATCTGATACTACTGGCACAGATAAGCAATTCGATGATACCGAAGATTTTTGATCAAGTTTCTGATAGTCTTTAACCTTCCTCAGTATTTGTTCTAAGAATTTTCATGGAAGGATTCAAAGACATGATACTGACACCATCTGATACTACTAGAAAAGATAAGCAAATTGATGATACCGAAGATTTTTTGATCAAGTTTTAGATAGTCTTTGACCTTCCTCAGTATTTTTCTAAGATTTTTCATGGAAGGATTCGAAGATATGATACTGACACCATCTGATACTACTGGCACAGATAAGCAATTTGATGATACCAGAATATTTTTTATCAAGTTTCTGATAGTCTTTGATCTTTGTCAGTATTTTTCTACGAATTGTCATGGAAGGATCCGACAACATGATACTGACACCATCTGATACTACTAGCATAGATAAGCGATAAATTTCAAAGTGGTTTTTTGCTGGAACCCTTGATTAATGTAACATGCCCCAAGTGATTCAGATGGGGATCTGCCCCTGGCTATTCAGCACTTTTGAGAGACTCTTTAAATCTCAACTTGACTACTACAGATGAGTTGGACAATAACTTGTCATGCCCCTTGATTATGGAAGATTTGTCATTTGAAGTGTCTTTGCATTTGAAGTTATTCTATTCAGTGAGAGAATTTATGTTCATTGGATATTCGTCGTGCAAATTTCTCCGCTGTCGAACAATTGGCCATATGCAAATAGTGGTATTCAAACAATGCAAAGTTTATGTTTGTCTTAAAAATTTCTGAAAAATTGATATTTTAACAAACAACAAAATTTTGTAAGAATATGAATTCAACTCAGGATTTATAGTAAGCCTTACAGGAGTCAGGATACCTTTTGTAACAGTTATGCTTTCAGACTAACCTATGCTTCAGCTAGGACTTTCAAGGGTTGTAATGTGGCATGGTTCACGGTTTAAGAAACAAAGAATAAGGCACAAATTTTATTTGTATCCAACTCGTTCTCCGTGATGTTCTTCAACCCTACACTCAGTTAATTGTGCGTTTAGATTCTGATTGAGTTTGGAATGATATTTTGGAGATGGTTCAAAGAAGTTAAGTTTATTTGGGAAGACATTCATTTTTTGTAACATCTTTCTTTTGTCGAGGATTTATAGAGACCTCTTTTTTTGATTTATTGTCCCTAATTTTTGCCTGACTGTTTTTGTTTTGAGATTACAGTCAGCGAGATGCCTCCGTTTTTCTTAAGTCTCCTTCATAGGTTTTGACTTAGCGGGCTTTTCTCTTGAGAGATAATGACTGCCCATTTTACGGGTAACCATCACTGTCTTTTGATTTGGAAGGATATCTTTGATATTGCTTGTTGTGTATGAAGTGAGAGCTTGCGACTGAACGCACATTTGAATTAATTGAGGAACTACCCTGCCCCAGGTTATGATTAAAGGTTTCAATTTATGCGAAAAGAAAACTCCTACTTCTTAGTCTCAAAGGGGTTGACTAGGGATTATCTTCCTTATAACTCCACTATTTAGGGTTTTGAAACAACGTCTGTTCATCGTCAACAAGGTCTATTCAAAAGCACACTGTAAAGATCAAAGTATTATTTTTGTCATCCTCCCTCTAAAGGCTTATATCTTTAAATCGAGAGTTGAATATCACAAAATGAAGTAAAAGTATAGTTTAAGTATAGTGAAAACGAATGGATTAGTTCAAGACAAACATATGAAATGCATTAATGAGGACAACCAAAAGTTTGACATAAAGATAAATTTTTGAATCAACTAGAGAAATTACAAATGAAAATTCGAATGGACAAAAAGCTTCTCCGCCTGAACTTGTCAATTTAGATGGTGTTCCTTACAGCCTCAGCATTTGGGGGATAACAAAAGAACTTGATATGACCATCTTTCATTAACTCAACTACTCCTACGTCAATCAGGTCCTGAATCTTATTTTCAACGCCCAAAAACTGTCAGTGTCATACCCAGAACTGTTAGAGTGGCATGCGCACCTTTCTTTATGATTGTAACAGGGAGAAGAAGTATTGGGCTTTTGATGAGGATCCTTCAATGTAACCAGCTGTGCCTTCAACATATGTTGCAATGCTTGATCCAAGGATATGTTAATCTTGGTAAATTGTCTTTTGGGCATATCCTGCTTACGTTGACTACCCTGTCGTTGTTGGCGAGGTCGTTGTTGGGCCTGTAATATAGTAGCAATCTGGAAAGGTCTACTCTCGACCAAACCAACTTCTTGTCTTATCGGAGGCTGATTAATGACTTGGTCCCAAATTTTAGTTGTTCATCCCATACGGTTGTATTCGTCTTGATGAAGCTTGTTGATGAGGATTCTCAACTCTTCTTGATGAAGCTTATTGCTCAGTCAATTGCTCAGATGAGTGAAAATGAACTGTATTGGACAAAAAGTCAATTGTGGTTAACATATAGTCAAACTTTAAGATTTTTGGTCAAGATCAAGATTTGAGGTCACATTCATCATTTGTTCAAGGGTTGATCATGATTCATCAAGAAAACTCAAGATTCATCAAAAGTAAAAAATTGCTAAATTAGGGTTTTCTTTAGGAGAAGTCAACAGAACTTTGACCAAGCATAACTTTCACATGCTTCATCAGAAAATTCTCAACCAAATCCCATTTTGATGGAAATTCAATTCTCTACAACTTTGTCTCTTTCTGCTCAAGTCCAAAAAATGCTTCATTTAAGAGATATGAGCCAAAACATTATAGGTCATTTTGAAAGTCAACAAAAGACATCTTTTTTCAAAGAAATTTACATCAAGTCAAAAAATTCAAATGAAAAAGTGATCAACATGAGAGTTGTAGGGGACATCATGAGCTTTCGAAAAAGTCCAAGATCACCTTCATATGACAAAACTTGAGTGAGATATGATTGGTGCAAGTTGAGAAATTTTGAGAAATGCATGAAACCTCAATTGAGCAATTTTGAAATTATGGACTAGTGGACATATCTTCTAAGGTCTAAACATGTTCATGACCTTATAGAGGACTCCTAAACTCATTCATACCTTACGATGATTTTTTTTTATTTTTTTATATATTTTTTATTTTTATTCAATTAAATACAAAATAAGTTAAATAAAATAACAAATGATGGACCAAGACATGTGGGCTTGGTTTTGGATCATATTTGAGGCCTAAGAACACATATCCAACTTGCCAAAACCAATTTTCCTCAATATGGAAAGAGTTTCACTTGTTTTGGAAGGTTTTTAATTGTTTTTGAAAAGAAATCATGCCATAATTACATATGATTCCATACCACATTTGTTGACCTAGAATAATTGGCTTATAAATAGACAAACATCAAACCAAGAGGATGACCATAGAATTCTACCTCAAAAGTTAGTTCAAAATATCACCAAAAAGTCAAGAATTATGGCATATTTGAATTCCATTTTTCAGTGGTTTTCAGTCCAAA
This sequence comes from Vicia faba, assembly GCA_948472305.1. Taxonomy (NCBI): domain Eukaryota; kingdom Viridiplantae; phylum Streptophyta; class Magnoliopsida; order Fabales; family Fabaceae; genus Vicia; species Vicia faba. Next base: position 452,888,858 of record OX451739.1, on the reverse strand, counting down.
CCAAGGACTGAACCATCATCCTGACATTCCCAAGAATACGCCCAGATCAAGAACTAAGCAATTTCACGCTCAAGATCATCATACTCACACTCACTGTTTGGGTAGGATTTTGAAAATTCAAATCTATTAATTTATGCATGCTTAACTGTTTTTGTGTGTCCAAACATATTCTACAGGATGATTAGAAAAGGTTTGAGACAAAACATGCAAGGTTGAGTGCATGAATTGTGACTTGCCATTGTTAGGGTATAGTCACGGTGAAGCTTCGAATGCTACTCACAAGCACTTTCAAACTAAATGGAGGGTGTCATTTGATTCCCACCCCATGCAATTTCTTTTAACACTTTTTTCTAACCTTTTTCCTTTCTTATACTTCCATTAATTTATTTATTTCTTTTTATAATTAAAATAAAAAAGACAATAAAAAAATCAGAAAAAAACTTTTAAAATCAAAAAATTAGGTTTTAGTCTTTTTTTATATCAATTAATTTAATTAATTTAGAATTAGGTTTTTGAAATTAAATTAATTAATTTTTAATTAAAATTAGACATTAGTTTTTTTTATTATTAACATATCAAATCAAACCAAAAAAATTATCTTTTAACACCTAGAATTTTTAGGACTTTAAAAAATCTTCTAACTTTTTTATTTATCTTTTGCATTTAAATTTCTAGAAACAATTGTATAGGTCACATGTTTTTTTTGTAATAGCTTAGTTTTAATTTCTTGCAAAGTTTTAATTATTATGTAAATCTCCCGAGGCCATGTAATAGTGTTAGGTTTTATCTTCCACGATTTATTTTTTCGCACTTATACTTTATGCCTTATATATATATATATATATATATATATATATATATATATATATATATATATATATATATATATATATATATATATATATATATATATATATATATATATATATATATATATATATATATATATATATATATATATATATATATATATATATATATATATATATATATATATATAACTGTGTAGTAAATAAGCTTGTATGGAAAGATAAATTGGTAGATAACCTTAAATATTTCCAAGATAAATATAACTGAACTGAATCACTTTTGCATACTTTGCACCTCTAGGGTAACCTTTCTCTGTTGTCTTCAGAAAACATTGGTCATGTGCCTCGAAAGTAAGGGTACTTTAGTAAAGACCCTCGATTAAATCATCATTGTCTCTTCGAATAAAGATCATAATCCCTATATGACCCTTCGAGTTTCCTACAAAATGATCTATTTCCTTCAATGACACTACAAGCAAAATGATGATAGTCTGTTCGATACAATTGCTAAATTATCCTTACATGTTGCCTTCTATGACTATACGACGACCCTACGCCTCTCCCTTCATATCCAATAGATATGGATACCTACCAACTAATGATGTGGATAGTAATATCTCTAACAAAGAAGGAAAATAACAAGAACAACCTTTAGTGGGTAAGACTCAACAAATTGCTTGCTCATAACAGTTTCAAACAAACAAATTCATTTTTACACCTCACGTTTCAAAACAAATATTTTCTAAAAGCACATTGTATACATTCTTGAGGACTGATACAAGAATTATTACAAAGTCTGCCTCACAATTGGCATTCAAAATATTTTCAAATCACACACACACAAATCAAGTTTAAAGTGAACTAAGAAATTAAGAGCCCTTAGATAACTACAGATGAAAAGGGTGCTAAAACCTTCCCTTTTCATAACTTACCCCTGAACTCAAAATCTATTAAGGTCTTTCCTGTTCTTTTCACCCTTTCCTTGTTGGATAAAATAAAAGTCGGTGGCGACTCTTGCTAACCGCATTATTTGCGATAAAATGCTAAACAAGCCAGTTCTCCCACCGTATTACAACATCCAATACATCAAATCCCAAAACCCTAATTCTAATTTATAAATAAATATATATTAATTTAAAAATAAAATCTTCAATCAATCCCTAATTGAATCAATCTAACCTATAACTGCAAATTAGACTAACTAATTTCCTAATTCATCTAATTCCTAAGTCTATAAATTTGTAAACCTAAAACTAAGAAGGGGACTAAAACTTAGATATTAGAGAAGGAGAAATCAAAACCCTGTCTTCTTGTTGCTTCCTCGTTACCTACAGACAAACAAAGAAGAGAATTAGAAGGAGATCAGAGAAAGCCAAAAGGAAATTTATACGAGAAGGGTCACTGCAAGGATGACAAACCTAAATCACTTAGCTTAGGTTTTTCGCTTTGATTGTTGAGATGTTATTGATTTATGGAAATTTTAGGAATTAGGGTTCTTTAGGGTTCATAGGGTTCTTTAGGGTTCATGCACGATAGGGTTAGGGTTTTTCAGGTTTAAGGGTGAAGGTTCTAATAGCTTAGGGTTCTAAGGATTAGGGCTAATATTGTTAGGGTTCTTATGGGTTTTTGGGAAATTGATAGTGTTCCCGGTGAACACCCATCAGACATAGCCGCCTTGACGGTCGATCGTGGTGTTTTCGGCCTAGGGTTCCTATTAGGGTTCTTGGTTCATAGGTTTTTTAGTTAGGGTTCATCTTTGGATGAAGATTCTGGGTTAAGGATGAAGATTTGGGCTTTGGGATGAGTACTCTGGTTGATATTCAACTGGAAATTGGGCATTGATGGTGGTTCATGGTGGCTAAGACGGTGGTGGTGATTTCCGGCGAGCTGGAGGATAGAGAGAGTACAAAGCGAGAGAAGGGTTAAAGAGAGAAAGAGATTGGAAAATGATAATTGTTTGTGAAGTGTACAAAAACAAATACTCTCTCCGTGACCTTTCTGATGAGCGACACATGGCCATTTTATGGCCATGTGATGAGGATATTTTGACAAGTTCCTCTGCTCTGTGTTCTACCATATACCCTTCTCAACAATCCACCTGGTCCCTCCATTTGTTATACTTCAGATTAACTCCCAGGATTAACTCCTGGAGACCTTGTGATCTGAATCAGATGCTTTTAATCACTTTAGCACAACATAACAAGCTAAACTCGCCCATACCTCACCCAAACGAATCTCAAATTAATTTGGGCCAAGCCCAACGCTCTTTGAACCCTCCTAATTACTCTTTCAACTATAGTTTGCAGCCTCTGCGCCTATTGGGCTCCAAACAATGTTTGGGCTCAACCCTTTACTACTAATACCCATGTGATTTATTATACCTGAATAAAATACACACACTGTCATTTATATTTAAAATTCTTTATTTTTATTATTTTGGCATTTAATTTGTTTATATTTTATTTTTCAAAATTTATTTATATTTTGCATTAAAATAGTAAATAATATTTGTAATAAATATTTATTTATTTTTGATAAATATATTACAAAATAAAAAACCTTTTTTTTATAATTACTAACCATTTTTTTTATAAATTAAACAATTTCTACTAACTTCAAAAAAAATTATTATATCAAATTAAAATAGCTAACCAACTTCAAACCTTTTTTACTAACTTAATTCAAAATTCAAGATTATTTCAAAAAAAAAATCGTGAATTTACTTTCACATTAAACTTCGAACTATGTCTACGACTACACAACTTTCAAACACGAAAGAATTTCAAATGATTGTTCGAAAGCAATTACAAAATCCTATAAAAAAAACTAACCAAACACATAATGAACTACAAAATGGACTCTGATCTCTTTGCAAGAGGATCTGTAGGCACGCAGTTAAAACCAAGGCGAGTCCCGTAAATAAATAAATTAAACCTATTCCCATACATTTGATAATAACATACTTTAAGTAGAAATTCTTGATCTACCCTAAAACCTAAATGGGAACCCCATTCAGAACAATGGATATGAATGGTGCCTAACACATTCCCTTTGTCTAACTGTAACACCCCATTTCCACCCAACAGATTATATAAAATCAGTGTTATAACATTTCCAACAAACAAATGGAATGCTACACTTTCAACTTGGAAACAACGATATTCAATCACCTATAGTTCAGATACATAACACATAAAATTCGGATGAACCGATAACAACCTGTTTAGTCTTTAAAAATAAAACAACTTTTGTTACTACGCAGTGGATTCACAAATTCAACTGAAAACACCATAACATCTTGTCCAACTCAAAACGGCTTTAAGACAACAAGTATTTAATGAAATAACCTAAAACTTCAGCAACATAATGAAAACCAACAATAAAGAAAACATGCATTCATCCCCCCGAGTGCTACGTATCAGAGCGACAACACCGACTCGAACTAACGAGGGTAACAACTATCCTTCTTGATTACCCGCACGTTACCAACAGAGGGAAAAATTCAAACAGAAGGGGTGAGATATCGAACCATATAATAGAATGCATGGTAAATAATATATTAGAATCAATTAATACACAATCACCACTTTGCAGCCCTTGAAGAACATTTAACATAATCAATTCATCCACATAACAAATCAGGATGCAACATGAAATGCGACTTGTTTTTATGAACATGCATGTGGTACCCACGGAGCAAAACTCCCAACTTAATAATCTTCCAATTAATAGAGGCATCAACAAGGCATAAGTCTTCAACTTTATATTTGCCAATCTAGGACAACTTACCGAGCATGAGCTCCCAACTTGATATGTTATGTATGCGACAACAATATGAATGTAGTAACAACAAAAACAACTCAACACAATTCAACATTGGCCATAAGCCTGTAACTTGATATCTTCCAATAATTAAAGGCATCTCAACAAAATTCATCATCACCTTCCAATTCTCAAATTATAACGAAGTATACACTACACCATATTAACCAAAATATACTACGACGTCCTGCGTAATTATTCGGGTAATTCGACTACATACTGCTAGTCACTTATTAGTTATATTATCTCTCCTGCTACTAACTTAGTTTTACTAGAATTCATTAATATTATAGGGATATAATACCTTAAGAATTCTAATTATTATACTGAGAATGTTAGACTAAATTAAATAACTAGTTGGCCTGCACAGGAGAGTTAAGGGATGAGAAAAGAGTATGTTCCCTTCAACCTGCACGAGAATAATAGTAGGGACATTAATAACGACGTGTACCCCTCGACACAGTGGCCCTGTCGCTCAATACCTTCCATTTATGCCACTGTACTGGCTGACACACCATACTTCTCGGCACATCGTGCATCCTTGTGCTGCTCGACACAACTACTTATTCCCATCTACGCACCTTGCATCCTTGTGTTGCTCGACACCTAGAACCTATGCTCCTCGACACGGCATGTCTTCAAATTTTTGCATAGATTTCGTCCAGTTTGTGACGAACGTTAACCCAGCCATACAATATTCTCTTTGACCATTACTTTTCCGACCAACAACATGGAATAACATGGCCACGAGGCAACTATATCTCCTACTAACATATTCATCAATTGTACAAAACAATCATGCATAGAATTCTTAACCGACTACAACATAAAAATGGGCAACTTTCAAGAATAGGCTCAGAAAATCAACGCACAACAGTTATACCCACGACCAAACCCCTATACAATATTCATTATAAGCCCCATTATAAGGTCAGAACCCCACCCTTACCTTGGATTGAAGGTTTCTCGACAACTCTCCGACCGGAACCTTGCTTTGCTCTTCTCCTTATTCCTTTTCTCGACACTTCTCACGACCAATTTTCCAACAACTCCTCAATTAACCCTATTCTTTATTTAAATAGAAACTCACAATATTATTATTATTAATGGGATTAACAACACACCCCCTATATTTCTACTTTCAACCATTAAAATAGGCCCAACATAATTATTCTATTATTCTACCAATTCTAATATTATTACTATTATTAATCAACTAATTAATTATCTAGTAATAATATAGCAAATTATGCCAACAATTCACAACACCTCACAACTTCAACGAATAATTAAAAAATAATTAATTAAATAATTAATTAAATTAACGGGCGTTACAACTCTCCCCACTTAGAATATTTTCGTCCTCGAAAATTTACATTGTTTAAACAACTCAGGATAGGAGTCCCGCATCTTGCTTTCCAACTCCCACGTAATGCTTTCTCTGGCAGCTCCTAACCAGACTACTTTCACCAAAGCAATATCCTTGCCCTTTAGAGTCTTTATTTCATGATCCACAATTCGTACAGGCATCGTCTCCACAACGAGATTATCCCTTGCACATCATCCATATGAATCACATGAGATGGATCTGTAATATACTTCCGGAGTTGTGACACATGAAACACATCATGCAAATTCGAAAGATTAGGCGGTAAAGCCACTCTATAAGCAACATTCCAAACTCTGTTCGAAATTGAATACATACCAATAAAATAAGGAGTGGGCTTCTTAAACTTTAATGCTCGCCCAACACCGGTCACAGGTGTAACTCTCAGAAACACATGGTCACCTGCTTGAAATTATAAATCTTTCCTTCACTTGTCATGATAACTCTTCTGTCTACTTTGGGAAGCTTTCATCTTTTCTTTAATAAACTTCACCTTCTCGGTAGTCTCTCGAACAATTTCAGGTCCAAGCATTACACTTTCTCCAGACTCATGCCAACATAAAGGAGTTCTACATCTCTGACCATACAACGCTTCAAAAGGTGCCATTCCAATACTAGAATGGTAACTATTATTATAAGTGAACTCTATTAATGGAAGATAAGTATCCCACGAACCTCCCTTCTCAAGAACACATGCTCTCAACAAATCTTCTAATGACTAAATAGTACTCTCCGTTTGACCATCCGTCTGAGGGTGATACGCTGAACTCAACCTCAACTTAGAGCCCAACGCTTCTTCCAAACTCTTCCAAAAATCTGAAGTAAACCTTGGATCTCTATCTAAAACAATACACAAAGGAATACCATGCAGTTTCACAATTACACTAGTATAAATCTCCGCCAACTTTGATACTAGAAAACTGATGTTAATAGGAATAAAATGAGCCGACTTCGTAAGCCTATCAATAATGACCCAAATTATATCATGCCCTCTAGAAGTATTAGGTAATCCCGTTACAAAGTCCATTGAAATGCTATCACATTTCCATTCTGGAACTTCTAATGGTCGCATCAACTCCGCAGGCTTCTGATGTTCAACTTTGGACTTCTGACAAGTCAATCATGCATACACAAATCGAGCCACATCACTCTTCATTCTAGGACACCAAAACAAAATTTTCAAATCTTTATATATTTTTGTATCTCCCGGATGAATGCTCAACTTGCTTCTATGACTTTCCTCGAGAATCACTTTCTTCATCTCTGCATCATCAGGAATACAAATTAGATTACAGAATCTCAACAAACCTTGTGCATCTAACTTAAAATCTTTATTCTCAGACTGATCGATCCCAACCATCAAATCTACCAATTTCACATCTAACTTCTGAGCTTCTTTGAGACTGTCCAGAAATTCATTGTTAATTTTCAACATTCCCAACATAACACTCTGCGGTGTCACTTTGCAAAATAAGCTCATATCTCTGAACTGTTCAATTAATTCTAACTCTTTAACCATCATTGCCGATATATGTAAAGTCTTTCGACTTAACGTATCGGCCACCATATTCACTTTTCCTGGATGATAATTCAAAATGAAGTTGTAATCCTTTAACAACTCCAACTATCTTCATTGTCTCATGTTCAATTCTTTCTGATCAAATATTTATTTTAGACTCTTATGGTCACGAAATACTTCAAATCTAGAACCATAGAGGTAGTGTCTCCAAATCTTCAGCACAAAAACAACTGCAGCAAGCTCTAAATCATGCGTAGGATAGTTTTTTTCATGAGTCCTCAACTGCCTTGATGCATAAGCAACTGCCTTTTCATTCTGCATAAGCACACCTCCTAAACCCATCTTGTAAGCATCACAATATACCACAAAAGGTTCTCCTGGATTAGGTAATGTCAAAATCGGAGTCGACGTCAATCTTTTATTGAATTCTGTAAAACTTTCTTCACACTGAACATCCAACACAAAAGCTCTACCTTTACAAGTCAACTTAGTTAACGGAAGTTCTAACTTAGAAAAACCTTCGATAAACCTTCTACAATAACCATCTAATCCCAAAAAGCTCCTAATCTCGGTAGCCGACTTTGGAGTTTCCCATTGCAACACAACATCTACTTTAGATGGATCTACAACAATGCCACTACCTGAGATAACATGACCAAGAAAACTAATCTCCTTTAACCAAAATTTACACTTAGACAGATTTGCATACAACTTCTTCTCTTTCAAAACATACAATAATATTCTTAAGTGTTATGCATGCTCTTCTTCCGATTTAGAGTAAATCAAAATGTCATCAATGAAAACTACCACAAACCAATTCAAATAAGTATGAAATATACTGTTCATGTACTCCATGAATACTCCTGGCGCATTAGTAACACCAAAAGGCATCACCGAATACTCCTAATGTCCATAACGCATTATGAAAGTCGTCTTCTGGATATCTTCATTCTTCACTTTAATCTGATGATAACCTGACCTCAAATCAATCTTACTAAACACTCAACCACCCACTAATTGATCCATCAAGTTATCTATTCTTTGAAGCGGATACTTGTTCTTAATCGTCACTTTACTCAATTATCTATAATCAACACAAAGTTTCATACTTCCATATTTCTTATTTACTAGCAACACTGAAGCTCCCCACGGAGATACACTTGGTCTTACAAATTTCATTTCAAGTAACTCTTCCAATTGCTTCTTTAATTCTGAAAATTCAGATGCAGACATCCTGTATGGTGCCATAGAAACAGGTCTGGTACCAGGTATAAAATCAATAGCAAATTAGACATCTCTCTCTGGCGGTACATCAGAAAATTTCATCAAGGAAAACTTTAGGAAATGTACGCACCACTTGCAATTCATCAATTATAGCTTGATTCTCTATAGATAGCGACACCATCAACGAGAACATCTGAGCCTCTTCTTGCATCAACTGCCTCAACTGTCTAGCAAACAACAGATCAGCTTCCTCCTCTTCAGGAGTAGAAAACCTCACCGACTTGTTATAACAGTTAATATGAACATGGTTAATCTCTAACCATTTCATACCTAAAATCACATCTAACCCACTTAAAGGCATACAAACCAAATCAATGATAAAGTCTCTGTCGAAGATCGACAATGGGCACTTTAAACATACAAAAGAAGTAGTCATTGATCCCTTGGCTGGAGTATCAATGACCATCTCTCTATTCATAGAAGACAACATAATACCCAATATTTCAACATAGTCAACATCAATAAAGCAATGAGTAACACCGATATCAATAATAGTAATTAAAGGAGTATTATTAATGAAACATGTACCTCTGATGAGTTTGTCCTTATTAGTTGTCTGAGTCCCAACCAACGCGGACACTTTACCACTGGTTTGCGCCTTCTTTGGTTTTTGACACTAACTACCAATGTGTCCCTCTTCACCATAACTGAAGCAAATTATATCTTTATGCTTGCACTCAGATATAACATGTCCAGTCTTACCACAACGGAAACACATCTTCACCTTAGCAGTACACATGTTGTTCTTATGACCAGGTTTTCCACATTTGAAACAAACCACACCAGCAGGAGCATCTCCCCCACTAGTTCTCTGACCCTGATCAACTTTTTGTTTACCTTTACCAGTTGAGGCACCGTAAGGCTTACCATGGTTTTGTTGGTGCTTACCCCTCTTCTCATTGATAATCTTATAGTGAGCATTATTATCTTCTTCATAGATCCTGCAACTATCAATCAAATCGGCAAAGACATGAATCTTCTGGTATCCAACAACCTTCTTGACCTCTGGGTGCAACCCATTCTCAAACTTGATTCACTTTGAAAACTCAACATTTTCCTCACTGTAGTGCGGGTAAAACTTAGCCAACTCCACAAAATTTGTAGCATATTCAGTAACCTACATACTCCCTTGCTTCAGCTCGAGAAACTCAATTTCCTTCTTACCACGAATGTCTTTAGGGAAATACTTCCTCATAAATTCCCTACGGAACATATCCCAAGTGATATTTTCACCTATAGCCTCCAATTTCTGACAAGTCTTTAGCCACCAGTCATCAGCCTTGACTGGTAGCATATGAGTTCCATATCAAACCTTCTACGCTAGAGTGCAGCCCACCACACGGAACATTCTCTCAATCTCTTTCAACCAATCTAAGGCTCGGTCAGGATCATACTTACCCTTGAAGGTAGGTGAATTCTCCCTCCGGAAGGTCACCAAGCTACGAGATCCAGCATTCCCATCAGTGTTCGGCTGGTTCTCCATAGCACGCGCCATTGCTTCCAAAGAAGCAACAAGTGCAGTGTCATTCCTTCCAGCCATCTCAACTTATCAATACAACATAAACATTAGTTAGAGCTCAAGTTAACAATACTCAATTATTAGACAAAACTACGACTCGACATCTTGGTCGGATGGACCGACCTGCTCTGATACCACAAATGTAACACCCCATTTCTATCCAACAAATTATATAAAATCAGAGTTACAACATTTCCAATAAATAAATGGAACGCTACACTTTAAACTTGGAAACAACGACATTCAATCACTTATAGTTCAGATGCATAACACATAAAATTCAGATGAGCCGATAACAACCTGTTTAGTCTTTAAAAATAAAACAAGTTTTGTTGCTACACAGTGAATTCCCAAATTCAACTGAAAACACCATAACATCTTATCCAACTCAAAACGGATTTAAGACACCAAGTCTTTAATGAAAACAACTTAAAAATTCAGCAACATAATGAAAATCAACAATAAAGAAAACATACGTTCATCCCCTTGAGTGCTATGTATCAGAGCGACAACACCGACTTGAACTAACGAGGGTACCAAATATCCTTCTTGATTACCTGCACATTACCAATAGAGGGCAACATTCAAATAGAATGGGTGAGATATTGAACCATATAATAATACATGATAAATAATATATTAGAATCAGTTCATACACAGTCACCACTTCGCAGCCCTTTAACAATATTTAACATAATCAATTCATCCACATTACAACTTAGGATGCAACATGAAATGAGACTTGTTTTTATGCACTAGTATATGGTACCCATGTAGAAAAACTCCCAACTTAATAATCTTCCACTTAAAAGAGGCATCAACAAGGTATAAGCCTTCAACTTTATATTTGTCAATCCAGGCCAACTTACCGAGCATGATCTTCTAACTTGATATGATATGTATACGACAACAATATGAATGTAGTAAAAACAACAACAACAACATCTCAACACAATTCAACATTGGCCATAAGCCTGCAACTTGATATCTGCCAATAATTAGAGGCATCTCAACAAAATTCATCATCACCTGTTGTAATACGGTGGGAGAACTGACTTGGTTTTTCATTTTATCGCAAATATTGCAGATAGCAAGAGTCGCCACTGACTTTTCTTTTATCCAATAAAGGAAAGGGTGAAAAGAACGGGAAAGACCTTTGATAACTTTTCTGAGTAAGGGGGGTAGGTTATGAAAAGGGAAGGTATTAGCACCCTTTTTATCTCTAGTTATCTACGGGCTCTTAATCGCTAGCTCACTTTTGAAAATGCTTTGTGAATGTGTAAGTTTGAAAATATTTTGAAAATGCCTAAGTTTGGAAAACTTTGTAATGATTCTCGTATCAGTTGATAACGCATACAAAGTGTTTGTTTTTAAAATATTTCAGAAAAAAAGTGTTTGTACGGAAAATATGTTTTTGTGAGCAAGCGATTAAAAGCTATCTACCTACTCAAAAGTATTTCTCCTTATTTTCCTCTTCCTTTAGATAGTGTTATCCTACCACTGGTTAGTAGAAAGTCCTATCGTTGGATGTTTGAGGGACAGGTGCGAGTCATCATACATTCATAAAGGCAACATATAGGGACACCTTTAGCATTTCGAAGGGACTATCATCATGTATTCGTAGGCAACATTGAGGGACAAGATCATTTACTGAAGGCAGCATCGAAGGGTCATCGAGGGTGTTGTACCCCAAAATTTTCCCTCTCATATTCTCAAGATTTTCCTCACAAGACTTCTTGGATTCAAGACCAGATTAGGGTTTGCACAACTCAAGACATCTCCTAGCACTGATAACCTGAAATTAGGGTTTGAGTTTGCACAAGGATTTTTGGACCATCAATGCTCCATATGAACTTCATACACCATCTTGGACCCCTAAGTTTGTTCATACCAAGTTTCAAGCGTTGAATCACATTTTTGCCCAGTCAATTGGACAATTGACCTAAAAATCAGTTGTATTTGGAAAAAAGTCAACCATGGCCAATTTACAGTCAAACATCATAATTTTTTATCCACATAAACATTTTAGGCTCCTATGTACCATTTGATCAAGTTTGGATCACGACTCCTCAGAAATTTGATCAGATCATCAAAAGGGCAAAATGGTCAAAATTAGGGTTTTGACTGTGAAAGGGAAATTTCTAATTTTTAACCTAGCCAATGGCCAATTGGGTTCAAGCATGATTTCAAGGACTAAATAGAATCATCTTGACCTAATCACATAGTTCAAAAGATCTCAAATGCATAGGATTGACAGATGAATTTTGCAGTCAACTAATCAAAAGTCAACTGTACACTGAAAAGTCAAACTTTGACTTTTTGGTCAAAATCAAGTGCCAAAGGTCATAATTCATCAAAACACGTCAAAATGTGAAACTTGTTCACCAAGAAACCTAATTTTGAAAATTAGGGTTTTAATTTGAAATTTTCATAACTTAGAATTTTTCTAAGTTATGAAAATTTCTTATTTTTTCCCAAATTTTCCCAACTTTTTCACCATAATGCAATTGGATTCAAAGAAAACTTCCAACATAAAAGTCGTAGTACTACATGAAATCTACAACTTTTATTCACAAAGTTTTCCTAAAAGATGCTTGGATCTTAAGTTATGATTTTGTGAATAGGGGTCCATAAACTTTTTAACTTAGTGAAAATTTTCCCTAGTTTAGGCAGATTTTTGACCTAACTTCATGGCAACTTTTCACCTAGTTCAAAGAGGTATCTCAAGTTGCATTTCAAAGATGGATTGTAGAGAATGTTACAAGATTTACAAAATGTCAAAGAACTCTCCAAGATCATTTGTGGTTAGGGAGAATCAAAGAAGAGAAAATGGCAATTTATCACTTTTGTTCAAGGCATTTTCACAATGGTTCAAGTTGCAAATCTGTCCTAGCATGCTTGCACTTGGCATTACAGGTCCTAATCCTTTCTACACTCCATAATTTAATGCTAATTCAGTGGACAATGGATTTATTTTGATCTTTGGAGCATTGTACAATGAATTAATCCATTTATGGCATAAAGTTTATAATACTACTTTCATAAAGCTAGCTTTTTTACAACTTTGCAAATCTTGAGCCATGGACCTGATCTTTTGTTGCAAACAAGATCCACAAACATCAGACAAAGTACACCAACCCTATGCAGCTAACAAGCAAGCCTGTACAGGCCTTTGGCATTGGTCATGTCAACTTTCTTCAAAAGCAAGCAAACTTGCAAAAGTCAAGACAACTTGTGCATCTGTTAAAGGCAAGACTTTGTATCATTTCAAAAAACTTCAGAACCTTGTAACAAGCCAATACACGAATTGCTAACATTCCAAACACTCTCAAACACCAAGATCACACTTTTCTGCCCAAACATGGCATCATCTGTAGAACTCAAGCCATTTTAATATTGGCTCGTGCGTTTTGCCTTTCAACCCTTGAAACATCTTCCCTACATCACATCTAAACTATCCAGGCCCTTGTCTTGCAACTGTGAGCTCGGTTTCACACTTCACCATTTTCATTTTGCAAGGTTGCAGGTTGACTTGTGCAGGGAGATTCAGGCATCTATAAGGCAAGCTGAGCATTGGAAAAGGTTGAGGGAACTTCCAGGAAGCTCACACGATCTTCAGGCCTCATTCAAAGTTCCCACATTGCCATATCCAAACTCAACTGAACAAGGTATTTTTCAAGTTTCTATCTCTCTATTTAGGCATCCTTAGGTCACGATTTGTGAAGCAAAAATGTAGTCCATAACTTGCTTAAGCTGTACATATGCATAGTTTTTATTTATATTAACTGAGTAGTGAGAATTTGAAGCTTGAAGTTCATGAAAATTTTAGGTCAGAAATTAGGGGTGATAAAATTCTCCTTGATCTTTGAGTGTTAGGTCACAAACTTTATATCACTGGAATCGTGAGATCATGAGCTACATTTTTCATGTTATAAGTTTTTGATTTTATGCAAAGAATAGCAAGAACAGGATTTGAAGGCAGATACGCGCGTTTGAACGTTGGATGGAGGTCAGGGATGAAGTTGACTGGGCCTGGCGCCTTGGGCTTGCTACTTTCCATACCCCCCATTTTACTTCTGCACCCCCTTTTGCATATTTTTATATTTTTTGTATTTTCTTGCATATTTTATATTTCTGACTTTATTATTTTTTTTCTAAACATTAAAAAATCCCAAAAATATTTTCTTAATTTTTTGCATTTTACTTTATTTTTTTATCTTATTTTTTGTATATAAAAATAGTTTTATTTCAATAAATAGAAATCATTTTCTTAAAATAACTTGTAAATAATATAAAAATATCATACATTTTTATTTTATTATTTTTCACATTTAAAATATTATTTTCATACATATTTCAATTTTTTAACATTTTATACATATTATTATTATTTTTCTTGAAAAAAAATGAATAAAATGAATAATATAGAATATATTTTCTTTTAAACAAAAATTAGGGTTTCTCACCCTTTCAAAAATAATCACAATATTTTTTCTTATTTTAGACTTAAATAATTTATTTTTCACATACATAAAAATAAATACAAAAACATTTTTGCATACATACATTTTATTTCATATTTAAATATTGTATGTTTATTTATTTATTGTATAATAAATTCAATTGGGTTGTAATAGTAAACTATGGTTTTATTTTGTGCAAATATCCCCATTCAAAACTTGTATCCCCCTCCCATAATATTGTTGTAATAGTTTAGATTTACTTTACGCAATTTATCGCATTATATACATGTTTAGTAAATTAGGTTTTGTATGATAAGACGAAAATCAAACAAATAGACATAACTTAATCCAAGACAAAAATGCATGAAAAATGACAACACATTGCACACAAGCACCTCTAGGGTTTCACCCCTTGGTTGCCTAAACAAAATGGCCATGGTATGCATGCTAGGTATCTTGGAAAAACAAAACAAAACAAAAGATCACAGTCCCTCGATGATGCTAGACAAGGTTGCCTAAAAACAAATGATCTTAGTCCCTAAAACTTGCTAAGATACTTGGCACCATTGCTATCATGGTCATACGATGACCCACGCCCGTCCCGTTTAACATCTAAAGATAGGGTTGTCTACCAAAACAATGGTAAAACAACATTGTCAAAGGAATAAAAATGTACAAGAAAGACTTTTGAGTAGGTAGATGCTTCTAGTTACTTGATCAATTTGCAAACCATCCTTGCTATTTTCAAACAAACACACACACATTTTCAAAAACATTTCCAAACAACTTTCAAAACATTGAAACATTTTTCAAAAGACAAACATCTTTGTATACGTTCTTATGAACGAGAATCATTACAAAGATTGCCTAAATGAATGGCCTCTTTTCAAAATACTTTCAAAATCACACCAAACACAAAGCACCATTTCAAACAATTTCAAAGAAAAGCAAGTGATCTAAACAAGTAACTAAGATCCCATGGAAAACCATGGATGAAAAGGGTGCTAGCACCTTCCCTTTTCATAATCTACCCCCCGAACTCAAGAAAACATCTCAAAGGTCTTTCCTGTGCTTTTTTACCTTTCCTTTCGGATAAAATAAAAGCCGGTGGCGACTATTGCTAAACCAAAACATTTGCGAACACAAACGCAAAACCTTAAGTCAGTTCTCCCAACGTATCACAGAACTGGCGACTCTGCTAGGGAAATAATATAAAAGTGGGGTTACCTTAGGGTTTTAGATCACCTTTACATGCTTATCTTGCTTGACTTATTTGTTTTACACTTTGGTTCTATTGTATGGGTTTGAATCCTCTACCCGGATTTGGGAAACATTCATAGGTAAATAACAATACGTTGTGGAAACTGTGCGGGGTATACCGACACGGTCTAAGAAATAGCTATGTTAGTGTGACATATTTGTGGGTACCGGTAGCCTTTGAGTCAATCAAAGAGAATACGGGGCCGCTGAGTGATGTCATGAAGCACTAACAAACTTTTAGAACCTTTACTTGACCAACTTGGCCTTTTAGGATGTAGTGAGATGATCAACTTTGGTGCAGTCCGAAGTTGGTAGATACTCGATACTACACTCATCGAGGGTTGGTTCCTTGGAATATTTCGGTCGCCGGTAAGAGGCTGAATAGAAACAATGAACAAGGGAACAATCCAGTGATATTGAGCTCCTTAGAACCCAGTTACTATTTCTAGGACAGGTTGAGCCAACTAAACTTCAAGAGGGTACTTACCTATGAAACCTCATGCAAGCCTAAGCTAGGAACTTGTGTGATTTGCTTGTACATATACACTTGTGCATAACATCATGGACATCATGAAGCATCATATGCATCCACTAACCATTTCAAGTATTTTGAACATTCATCTTTGTTCCTGTTTTGTAGGTTATGGATTCACTTCGCAGGAAAACCATCCAAGTCAACCTTGTAAGAATTCCTCCACAACTCAAGGAGCTAGCTTCTAGGATTACTGAGAACTCTCCATTCACCGAAAGGCATGGTCGTCTTCTCAACTTAGTCACTTCCAACACAGAGGAAGACATGATGAAAGTTCTTTTCCAGTTCTTTGTCCCTTTGCATCACTGCTTCACATTTCCTGACTACCAGCTTGTGCCTACTTTGGAGGAATTTTCTCAAATCTTGAGGATTCCTATTCTCAATCAACTACCCTTCAACGGTACGGAAAGAGATCCAAAGCTAGAAGAGATTGCTTAAGCCCTGCACTTTCACTCATTTGATGTCACAACCCATTGGGAAACTAGGAGTGGTGTCAAAGGCTTCTTGTCAAAGTTTCTGTTTGAGAAAGCCCAAAGCTGCTGGAATTCTTTGGACCTACAATCTTTTGAGGAGATTGTAGCTCTTCTCATCTATGGGATGGTCTTGTTCCCCAATCCTGATCAACTCATAGATGTGAGTGCTGTCAAAATATTCATGGCTCGCAACCCGGTGTCTACATTGCTTGGAGATATCTTGCACTCTTTTTACACTCGTACAATGAGGAAAAGAGGCGTCCTCATGTTTTGCACTCCTCTACTGGCAAGATGGTTTATTTCTCATCTTCCCCAATCAGTCTTGAAGAATGAGCAAGGTTTGAGGTGGTCACAACGATTGATGACTCTTACACATTCAGATGTTCATTGGTGTTCTCGATCCAAAGAGAATGTTATCATCATCGACCGTTATGGGGAATTCCCTAATGTACCTCTACTTGGCATTAGGGGAGGCATCACCTACAACCCTTGCTTGGCTCTGAGACAGTTTGGTTATGCCCGAAGGGATGGCCCACATGACATGCTGATTCCAGACTTGGTTTTTGACTTCGACAACGACAATCAAGGACTTCGACAAAGGTTCGTCCGAGCTTGGAGGATGCCAAACAAGGTAGCCAGTAAGACCTTGGGACACAAGAATTCCATCCCCCTTGAGCCTTACCTCAAGTGGGTACGAACCCGCGCCCAAAGTCTTATGATGCCCTACCCCTCCATTCTCCCAGTGATTATAGAGCCTGTTATGGAAGGAGAGGTTCCATACACCCTCCTACATCCTGACATGCCAACATCACTAGAAGATCTGCAAAGGAGTTGGATACATCTCAAAGGAGAACACGATACTTTTGAAGCCCAATTCTACGCAAGTGAGAAGAAGGTTTTAGAACTTACTCGGTTACTTCACGAAGAGCAGACTCTCAACACCTACATTGCACCAAAGAGGATGCGCAACGTCTTCTTATCTTAGAATTTTGTACTATTTTGCCCTAGGGGCATTGATGTAAACAAATTCTATTTTATTAATATAACATTTGTTACTTTTTGTTTAACATAAATTTGAATTTTCTGAATCCTTGAAAGCATTACATGAATACATATCATTCATCATATGCATAAACAGGTCTTCACACCAAGTTTCTTCATCTCTCTGCTATTTATTTCAGCAAGATGGATATTGAACAAACGGTCAAAGATTTTCAAGCCCAGAATTCACAATTCCCATAGTTACTCCTGACCTTGGCTAAGGGGCAGGAGGAACTCAAGACTCTGCTAGAAAAGGAAAAAGAGAAAAAGAAGAAGAAGCGAGTTGGGGTGGTCCTTATGGGCAGAAGGTTTAAAGGACAAGCCAGACGGACCTTGGAATTTCCATCAACCTCTGAGGAAGGAGAGAGAAAAGGTAAAGAGACTGCAGTGCCATCTGAATCTGAAGCTGAAGAAGAGGAAGAAGAGGACTACTCAGAACAACAATACCCTCCGACCGATGACAAATACAAAAATCTGGAAGAGCGTCTAGCTGTTTTGGAGATACAAAGAGTGTCTGGGCTGGACTTTGAAGAGTTAGGGTTGGTATCTGGAATTGTAATTCCTCCTAAGTTTAAAGTGCCTCTATTTGCCAAATACAATGGGTTGTCTTGTCCCAAGATACACCTACGATCTTATATCAGGAAAATTCAACCACATTCTTCTGACAAAGATCTGTGGGTCCACTTCTTCCAGGACAGTTTGTCAGGAGCACAACTTGATTGGTTCTACCAGTTGGAGAGGTCTGATGTACATAATTGGGAAGACCTAGTGGCCGCCTTCTATAAACAATATCAATACAATGCCGACTTGGCGCCAACTCGTACTCAGCTACAGAGTATGGCTATGGCATCCAATGAGGGCTTCAAAGACTATGCCCAAAAATGGAGGGATTTAACCGGAAGGGTGCAACCACCTTTATCTGAAAGAGAGCTAGTGGATATGTTCTTGGGGACTCTGTCAGGTCCGTTCTTTAATCACCTGATAGGAAGCTCTTCTGCGGGTTTCACTGAGTTGATCCTAACTGGCGAGAGGGTCGAGGCCGGTATTAGAAGTGGAAAAAATCAGAAGGACGCGTCTACCTCTGCTATTGCAAAAAAGCCCTTCACCGAAAAGAAGGAGGTGTCTGCTGCCTATGCACAGAGAAATCAGGGAAGAACCGAAAGACGACCAACAGTTGGGGCCGTTATGATTCAAAAGTCTGCTTCAGACCAGCCGAGAAAGAATCAGTCGAGAAATGAACAGCCGAGGAATAACCAGCAAAGGGTGGAAAGGCCTGTAAGGCAATTCACCAAGATAAACATTACTCCTGCTCAAGTCCTACCACATCTCTTGAAGATGAATTTGGCCATGCTAAAAGAGGCCCCTAAAAATCCTAATACTTCATCTCCACACTACCACCCGAATGCCAGGTGTGCTTACCATTCAGAAAGTCCAGGGCATGACACCAACAACTGTTGGGCCCTGAAGAACAAGATTCAAGATCTGATCGATGCAAAGGAAGTTGAATTTGAGGCTCCTGAAAAGCCGAATGTTATCTCTGCTCCAATGCCTAGGCATGGACACAATGCCAGTGTTGTGGAAGAAGACCTATTTGTTTCTACTGTGGATAAATTGATAACTCCTCTCCTCACCATCAAGTTAAATTTGTTGAAAGCTGGGGTGTTCCCAGGTTGTGACCAAGATTGCCATGCTTTCCTATCCTCCCCATTTGATTGTTCTCTATTGAAGAAAGGAATCCAACATTTGATTGATAACAGGGAAATTTTGTTTGAGAAAGCTCCCATTTCCCCCATTCCAGTTCTAGAAGTTTCAATAATAACCATATACGCCAATCCTTCCAGGGTTCCTAAAAAATCCGTTAGGATTACATCCGCTCCTATAACTACTCCGTTGAAGATAATAATGCCCGGGCTAACCCCATACAAAACCGATAAAATGGTACCATGGAACTATGGTGGAGAAATCTACTACCATGGTGTCAGACAGATTGAGCAGATTGCAGAAGAAGAAAGCTTCGAGGAGGATACTCTCGACATCGGTAACATTGTCGGAACAAGCAAGGTTACTCGTAGCGGAAGAATCTTTTCTCCAGAGATTTCTCCTCCAACATCAGTCTTTGGACCCATGGCCACTCCGAAGATTACCCCTGTGATTGTACCTGCAAGTGTACCCACTGACAATAACAATACAATTCCCATCCCTGTTTCCGCTGTTGAGAAAAGAGGAAAGAATGTTCAAGAGGAGCCTGTCTTGACGAAGGCTCAATCATTAGTCATTCCTGAAACATCCCAGAAAGAGATGGAAGAGATTCTGAGGATCATTAAGAAAAGTGATTATGATGTTGTTGAGAAACTGGGGAAGACCCCTTCCAAAATCTCTATGTTAGCCCTGTTGCTGTGCTCTGAGGCACATGCTAAAGCTTTGGTCAAATTTTTGAAGACGACCCACGTGCCACAAGAAACCTCCGCTGACCAGTTCCAGGAATGTGTGGCTAGTTTAACAGCTGACAATGGTCTAGGATTCTCCGATGCAAATTTAACTTCGAAAGGGAGAAAGCATAACGATGCACTACATGTCTCGGTGGAGTTTAGGGGAACCACCCTAGCTCATGTCTTGGTTGATACTGGGTCGTCTCTAAATGTCTTACTGAAGAAAGCCTTGGATAGGTTGGATTGTGAAGGCCTAACCCTGAAACCCAGCAACATCATTGTCAGAGCCTTTGATGGTTCTAAGAGGATGGTCCATGGGGAGGTGGACATCCCGATCAAGGTGGGTACCCAGACGTTCAATTCAACATTCTACGTGATGGACATCCGTCCTTCCTACTCTTGCCTATTGGGACGCCCCTGGATTCACAATGACGGAGCTGTCACTTCTACCTTGCATCAAATGCTCAAGTACCTTGTCCAGGGGAAAATTATAATTGTCCATGGGGAATTGGAATATATGATTAGTCATCTGAATTCCTTCCGTTATATGGAGTTAGATGGAGAATTCATAGAGACCCCTTTCCAACACTTTGAAGAGGTTTCTCCTGAAGTAGCAGCGACCAAAGCGGTATCTTCAACTCCTGTGATCACAAAACATGTGCCTCGGATGTCATATCTCAAAGATGCAAGGGCAGTAGTGGAAGAAGGCGGATCCAGAATCTGCGGGCAGCTTCCTGACTTTCCTTTCAAATCAGACAAATTTGGCTTGGGGTTCACCTCCACTGCTCAGAAAGTTGTTCGCCGCTCTTGTGCCGGAGGGCCTCCTGTGAAGATCAGCCACCAAGGGGTTAATGCACTAGAGGATAATGATGAAGAAGGCAGCCTGGAAGACTGGATTTTCCCTACTGTTGGCGGAGGAATGTGCAACTGGGAAGCAAAAGACTTTGTTCCGATTACTTTCATACCGCAATAATTTATCTTTTCCATTTCTGTTGGACTGTAATAATTCATAAACAATCCGTACTTTTTTAACCATGTATCTTACCCGAGGCACATAGGTCCATTTGTAAGGGTTCTTATTTCATTTTCATATGTCATTTTAATGAAACATGGACACTTTTCATATATAAAACTTGTGTGGTCATTGTCTTTCTTTTACATTTTGTTGTTTTAAGATGGTTATTCCCTTACACACACCCACACTCACAAATGCAGGTACCCTTCCACTCCGGAACCCATGGGTAACGATACTGCTATAGCCTTCAGTGACTCTGAAGATCTAGTCAACCAAGCCGAATACGAAGGTGAGGAAGATTGTGAGTTTCCAGGGGAGTTGGCCAGATTACTTCAACAAGAAGAAAGAGCAATTTTTCCTCATGAGGAGTTGTTAGACACAATCAACTTGGGTACTGAGGAAGACAAGAAAGAAATCAGAGTGGGTGCCAACCTAGAGCCGAGTGTCAAGGAGCGCCTAATTCAGCTGTTGCATGAATATGTTGAGATCTTTGCCTGGTCATACGAAGACATACCGGGACTTGATACAGACATTGTGGTACACTGTCTGCCCACGAGAGAAGACTGTCCACCAGTTAAGAAAAAGGTCAGCCGCATGAGACCTGACATGTCCGAAAAGATCAAAGCAGAAGTTATGAAGCAGTTCAATGCTAGGTTTTTGGCTGTTACTTCCTATTCACAATGGGTTGCTAACATTGTGCCCATGCCAAAGAAGGACGGAAAAGTGAGAATGTGCGTGGATTACAGAGACTTAAACAGGGATAGCCCTAAAGATGACTTTCCACTTCCACACATCGATATCCTGGTCGACAACACAACTCAACACAAAGTATTTTCTTTCATGGATGGATTCTCAGGCTATAACCAGATCAAAATGGCCCTTGAGGACATGGAGAAAACTACTTTTGTTACACAGTGGGGTACGTTCTACTACAAAGTGATGCCATTCGGACTGAAGAATGCTGGGGAAACCTATCAACGCGCCATGGTAGCTTTATTTCATGATATGAGACATCATGAGATAGAGGTCTATGTAGATGACATGATAGACCGATCACAAACTTAAGAGGATCACCTTAATCACTTGCAAAAGCTGTTTGTCAGGTTGAAGGAGTACAAGCTCAAATTGAACCCTAACAAGTGCACATTCGGAGTCCGGTCTGGTAAGCTCTTAGGTTTCATTATCAGCAACAAAGGCATCGAGGTTGATCCTGCCAAAGTCAAAGCTATACAAGAAATTCCTGCTCTTCGCACTGAGAAGGAGGTCAGAGGTTTCTAGGGACGCCTAAACTACATTGCTAGGTTCATTTCTCACCTAACATCTACTTGTGAACCAATCTTCAAGCTGTTGAAGAAAGATCAGGTAGTTAAATGGAATGATGATTGTCAAATTGCTTTCGATAAAATCAAGGAGTATCTTCCAGAACCTCTTATCCTGATGCCGCCCGTCGAAGGAAGACCGCTAATCATGTATCTGACCGTCCTAGAGAATTCAATGGGGTGCGTACTGGGTCAACATGACGAGTCTGGCCGAAAAGAGCATGCCATTTATTACCTTAGCAAAAATTTTACCGACTGCGAGACCCGATACTCACTGCTCGAGAAAACTTGTTGCGCTTTGGTATGGGTTGCTCGCCGACTAAGGCAGTATATGTTGACTCATACCACTTTGCTGATATCTAAGATGGATCCGATAAAATACATCTTTGAGAAGCCTGCTTTGTCTGGAAGGATAGCTAGATGGAAAATGATCCTAACAGAGTACGACATACAGTACACGACCCAAAAAGATATAAAGGGAAGTGTGCTAGCTGACCATCTGGCTCATCAAGCTGTCGAAGATTACCAATCCATGAAGTTTGACTTCCCTGACGAAGACATCATGACATTGGATAACATTGAAGATTTCAGGCCATATGACGGACCTGAACAAGAATCCCGATGGACCCTGTACTTTGATGGAGCCTCCAATGCGCTTGGCAACAGTATCGGCGCAATACTAATCTCCCCAGAAGGTTGCCATACTCCTTTCATCGCCAGACTTTGCTTTAATTGTACGAACAACATGGCAGAGTATGAAGCTTGCATCTTTGGACTCAAGGCTGCCATAGACTTGGGAATCAAATCTTTGATTGTGTTTGGGGACTCAGCTTTGGTCATCAGTAAGATCAAAGGAGAGTGGGACACTAAGCATCCAAACCTCATCCCTTACAAAGAACATGTCTTGAAATTGCTGCCACATTTCGAGCAGATTACCTTCGAGCACTTCCCGCCAGAAGAAAATCAGCTAGCAGATGCTCTAGCTACAATGTCATCCATGTTTAAAATTAACTGGGATAATGAGGCTCCCCAAATCACCATTGAACGGATGGACAAACTTGCGCATTGTCACGAGATTAATACCGAAGAAGTAGTGGACCATCCATGGTTTCATGAAGTCAGGTATCTCGAGGCTCAAGAATACCCTGAAGCAGCTTCAGTCAATGACAAAAAGTTCTTAAGGAGATTCACAGCTAAGTTCTTCCTAGGTAATGGTATCCTGTACAAACGCAACCATGATTCTATTCTGCTCTGTTGTGTGGACAAGATTGAAGCTGAAAGAATTATGGCTGAATTGCATGAAGGTACATTTGGCACTCACTCTAGTGGGCATACGATGGCCAAGAAGATTCTACGGGCAGGCTATTACTGGTCTACTATGGAAGCTGACTTCTATCAACACTCCCGTACCTGTCATAAATGTCAAATCTATGCAGACAAGGTACACGTGCCTCTAGTTCCTCTAAATGTCTTAACAGCTCCTTGGCCATTCGCTATGTGGGGAATCGACATGATTGGAGAGATCAAGCCTACAGCATCCAATGGACACCGTTTCATTCTGGTGGCCATTGACTATTTCACCAAGTGGGTCGAAGCAGCTTCCTTCGCATCCGTTACAAAGAATGTTGTGGCCCGCTTCATAAAGCAGAACCTTATATGCCGGTACGACATCCCCGAAAGGATCATCACTGACAACGGTACAAACCTTAACAATACTATGATCACCGCCCCTGTGCGAGCAGTTCAAGATTCAACATCACAATTCATCTCCCTATCGGCCAAAGATGAACGATGTTGTCGAAGCCGCGAACAAAAATATCAAGAAGATCATACAAAAGATGACAGTCACCTATAAGGACTGGCATGAAATGTTACCGTTTGCTCTTCACGGGTACCGTACCACGGCTCGTACATCAACTGGGGCAACACCCTATTCCTTGGTATATGGCATGGAGGTTGTTTTACCTATCGGGGTTCAGATTCCCTCTCTAAGAATCATGAAAGATGCTGGTTTGAGTGAAGACGATTGGATTCAAACCCGACTTGATCAGTTAAACTTAATTGACGAAAAGAGACTTACTGCTGTTTGTCATGGTCAGATGTATCAAAAACGGATGATCAAGGCTTTCAACAAGAAAGTCAGACGCCAAACATATCAAGTTGGAGATCTTGTGATCAAGCGTATCATCTTACCACAAAGTGATCCCAGGGGCAAATGGACTTCTACTACGAAGGACCATTTATGATCAAAAACATATTTTCTGGTGGAGCAATGATCTTAACCACCATGGACGGCGACGAGCTGCCGCACCCTGCAAATGCAGACATTGTCAAAAGATACTACGCATAAATGACCCGCTAGGTTGACACACCTAGGCAAAACAAGGGCATCCCGGTGAATCGAAAACCCAAAAGGGTGATTCAGGAAAAAATTAAGGATAAATAAAAAAAATTTGTACACCCGGCAAGTTGAAAACCCGAAAGGGCGACTTGGGAAAAAAGGGGTTTCCCGGTGGATCGAAAACTCGAAAGGGAGGTCCAGGCAAAAGTTAGGGAATTAAAGCGTATGACTATGTCTCGTCGGATCACTTTAAGGACAATCTCTTCACAGACAAACCCTGGAGCTTCTGATCAATCCAATCATCTTTGGACGAAGCAACAAATGGACAAGATATTCGGAGTTACGAAGGCTATATCAGAATGGGAACCCCATGGGATTTTTTACACATAGCTATCTTTCTTTGTATAAATTTTTCTCATTTTTTATGACACCGTCCTCTTACTAGGATGTCTGTCTCCTTTGTACAAAACACTTATTCAAAGTTAAAGATATCTCTTCAAAGTGCATAAAACTATTTGCCTTTTTCTTTTTTACACTTGTGTTTTATTTGCAAAAACATGCAATGATTCATTATTGAACATATGCATTTGAACATAATTACTGTTTACAAATAAACAGGAATGAAAAAGAACAATTACTGACAGGTTGAAAGGATAGGAAAATGTCTTTCGGATATTCCATTAACAATCCCTACTGTACATCATCTAGATCCCCAGTGGAGCTAAATTTCAAATCCCCATCAGAGTTAAAACTTCAGACTCCCAATCCTCAGCAGAGTAAAAAAACTTTGAATTACAGATCCCTAGCGGAGATGAAACCTTCTCCCCCAGTCAAGTCAAAATTTCCAACTATCAATCCCCAGCGGGAACCATTCAGTTTTCCCCAAATTCCCCAGCAAGTCATCTTGAAGCCTGGAAGTCAACCAGATAACGGTTAACTTTTGTCTATCCCCAACCTAGGATAATTCCCCAGTAGAGTGGAATACAACCCAAACTCCTGAACGTTTTCCAAACAGGAATAAGCTTTTTCCCAGAGTCCTGGACCTACTCCCCAGCAGTAAGCCTTCTTCCCTGCAGGGCTTTATTATTCCCCAGTGAGGTCGCCAGAATGAAGATTCTCATTCTTAATTCCCCACAGAAGTCCTCAGAATTTTCTCTAATCCCCAGCGGAGCAAGATTCTCGCTGTGTAATCCCTAGTAGACGTCAACAAAGTTCTCTGGAATTCCCCAAGCAGGTTATTCAAGCAGTTTGACATTACTCTCACAACAGAACTTTTGTCAAAGTACTCCGACTTCAAGACATGAAGGATCCTCATATCCCCACAGAAGTTTTCAAGGATTCTAATCCCCAACAGTCGCCAAGGATTTCTCATCCTTAGCAATCAAAGATTTTGAATCTCCAGCAGCGGTCAATGATTTATTTTCCCAGCGGCAGTCAAAGATTTTATTATCCCCAGCTGTCAAGGATTCATTTTCCTCAATAATACAGCAAATCAACTTACATGCGCATACATTACATTCATATATCATAAACATTGATAAAGCACATTTATTGCATCATACATTTCATGCAACATAACTCTGTGTTTCAGCTAACATTTTACCCTTTTCAGGATAAGATTAATAGCTATCACTAACAATGTTCAAAGATTTCAGATACAGTAAGGATACACTCCAAACACGGAAGTCATTCTATTACTCATTCAGAATTCAAAGTCAAGATACAATACGGATACGTTGCAGACACGGATTCCATTCTGTCACTCATTTAGACTTCAACAATCATGATGCATTCCAGATACGCTCTAGATACGAAAGCCATTATGTCACTTATTCAGATCTCTTGTTCAGATTTCAGTCCATATACGCTCCAGATACGGTTGCCATTCTGTCACTTATTCTGACTTTTTCCCCAGCCCAGAGACGCTCCAGACGCAAATGTTATTCTATCGCTTATTCAGATTTCAGACTCAGATACAATACAGATACAGTCCAGACACGGAAGTCATTCTGTTATTCATTCAGATTCAAGTATAGTTACAGCTCGGATACGCTCCAAACACGGTTGCTATTCCCTTGCTCATACAGATTCAATCTCTAGATATAGTTCAGATACGTTCCAAACGCGGATACCATTCTGATACTCATTCTTTTGACTTACAACTTACAACTCAGCAAACATTCTTGGATGGTATCTTTGAGCCCATCTCCAACAAGATTCTATCACATCTCCAAATGGCATCTTTAAGCCCATTTCCTCAAACTACACTTTGACGAGTGCAAATTTGCGGGCACTCTAGTGTCCAATCATCTTTTACCTTCGAGTCACAAACGACAAAGCTCGCCAATCTAACTCTTTAGGTTCAAGAAGATTGAACCGGGGCAACGGTTGTACCCCAAAATTTTCCCTCTCATATTCTCAAGATTTTCCTCACAATACTTCTTGGATTCAAGACCAGATTAGGGTTTGTACAGCTCAAGACATCTCCTTGCACTAATAACCTGAAATTAGGGTTTGAGTTTGCACAAGGATTTTCGGACCATCAATGCTCCATATGACCTTCATACACCATCTTGGACCCCTAAGTTTGTTCATACCAAGTTTCAAGCCTTGAATCACATTTTTGCCCAGTTAATTGGACAGTTGACCTAAAAATCAGTTGTATTTGGAAAAAAGTCAACCATGGCCAATTTACAGTAAAACTTCATAATTTTTGATCCACATCAACATTCTAGGCTCCTATGTACCATTTGATCAAGTTCGGATCACAACTCCTCAAGAAATTTGATCAGATCATCAAAAGGGCAAAATGGTCAAAATTAGGGTTTTGATTGTGAAAGGGAAATTTCTGATTTTTAACCTAGCCAATGGCCAATTGGGTTCAAGCATGATTTCAGTGACTCAATAGCATCATCTTGACCTAATCACATAGTTCAAAAGATCTCAAATGCATAGGATTGATAGATGAATTTTGCAGTCAACTGATCAAAAGTCAACTGTGTTAGAACAATGTTTGAATCTAGTACCCTATATTTAAGTTTTGATGATAACAAAGTGAAAAGATATAGTAGTTAAATATTTCATGATTGAATTATATGCTGCCTAAAATTACTATGCTCTGATTTGCAGATATGCTGATTAAAATAAGCAAGATCACGTTCTCAGCATCAGAATATGTTTTCATACACCAGCATCAGAAGTTGCTGAATCAGAACGTCAAGATCAGATGATCAACGCTTGCACATGCTGAAGCTTGATGAACAGAACTGCGCGTAAAACACTCTGATACAGAATCAAATAGTTCATCAGCAGCGAAGAAGAATCAGAATGAGCCAAGCCAGATCGTGCATTGAAGAAGCAACGGTACTGTGCATTGAACGCTAATCAATTCCAACGGCCTCATTCCAGACAAGATCTGCTCAAAAAGGAAAGCTTGTTATTAGCATTGAATCAAGAATATTTGCTTCAACGTTCATCTTCTCAAATGCTATATAAACCAAGCTTCGAAGATTATCACGGCTAATGCTTCCAAACTCTCTACACGCACAAAGCTGAACAATAATCTTCATCTACCAGTTTTGCTAAACCAACAAACTCTGATACTCCATTAGTGTTTAGCATTCTAAGTTTCTAAGCTTCATTTGTGTAAACATCACAGTTGTGATATAGTTTTGTAGAAAACATTCACACACATTGTTTTACACCTTTTTAAGAAAGTGTTGCCTTGACAAACCGGATTGTGGTTTGAATCAAGAAGGCTTTAGCAGTTGTTAAAGCAGATTTGTATTCAGTTGAATATAGTGAATTAAGACCTCGTTGGAGAGAGGCGAAATCACCTTGACGGGTGGACTGGAGTAGTTTGAGATCAAACGAACCAGGATAAAAATACCTTGTCATTTGCTTTAAGATTCCAGTTTTACAATTCAACCCCCCCCTTCTTGTGTTTTTCACCCCTTCAATTGGCATCAGAGCGCCTGGTTCTGAGCTAAAACACTTAACCGTGTCAGTACAAGATCCAGCGTCAGAAAAACACAATGGCAGGAAACAACTCTCATTTCAGCAATGACAACAATGAGGATAGAGACAGATTCAGCGGCAAACCTCCAGTCTTTGATGGAGAAAACTTTGATTACTGGAAAGACAGAATTGAAAGCTTCTTTCTAGCACATGATGCTGATCTGTGGGATATGGTGACAGATGGATACACGCACCCTGTTAATGCAACTGGTCAGAAGATTGATAGAAAATCAATGACTGATCAACAAAAGCGTGATTTCAAGAATCACCATAAGGCCAGAACCATCCTCCTAAGTGCCATCTCATATACTGAGTATGAGAAGATCTCCAACAGAGACACAGCTAAGAACATCTTTGATTCTCTCAGAATGACGCATGAGGGCAACGTTCAAGTCAAAGAAACAAAAGCTCTGGCGCTCATTCAAAAGTATGAGGCGTTTAAAATGGAAGAATCTGAATCCATTGAAACTATGTTCTCTAGATTCCAGATTCTGGTAGCTGGTCTCAAAGTTCTGGACAAAGGATACTCTACTGCTGACCATGTCAAGAAGATAATCAGAAGTTTACCCAAGCAGTGGAGGCCTATGGTTACTGCTCTGAAGCTAGCGAAGGATCTCAACAAAATCACTCTGGAGGAACTTATAAGCTCCCTCAGAAGTCATGAGATAGAGCTAGAAGCTGATGAGCCTCAGAAGCAAGGTAAGCCTATAGCTTTAAAATCTAACAGAAAATCTGAATCTAAAGTTTTGCAGGCAGTTGAAGAAACGTCTGATGGATCCTCATCAGAAGAAGACGAACTTTCCCTTCTCTCCGGAAGAGTAAATCAACTGTGGAAGCAAAGACAAAGGAAGTTCAGGAATCCCAGAAGATCTGATCAGAACGAGTCTTCTTCCAGATACAGAAGGACAGATTCTTCCTCTGGATACAGAAGATCTGAAGGCTCCTCCGGTAGCAAGAAGCCAAATACAAAAGACATCATCTGCTACGAGTGCAATGAGCAAGGACACTACAAGAGTGACTGTCCAAAGCTTCAGAGGGAAAAGCCCAAAAAGAAGTTTGGAAGAGAGAAGAAGAAAAGTCTCATGGCCACATGGGATGACTCTGACTCGTCTGAAGCTGACTCAGAATCAGATGATGAAAGGGCGAACATAGCGCTCATGGCTAACATTCCAGATGACAGTGAAGCTTCTGACTCAGACTCAGAATCAGACACAGAAGAGGTATTCCCTAACTTCGCTGTTAATTTTACAAAGGCTGAACTTGCTGAAAGCCTCAATGAAATTCTGGAACGTTATCAGCAGATTAGAGCTAAATTCAGAGACCTGAAAAGGACTCTTGAATCTGACTCTAATAAGTCTGAGAGTCTCAAATTGGAAAACTCTGAGCTGAGAGATAAAATTTTAAGATTAGAAAACTCTTTACAAAACTCTCAGAAGGAACCAATTGCTGAAACTCCCAGCAACGCTGATGAGATCATCAAGGAGTATGATCATAGTTTCCAGAAGTTCCTTGCTAAAAGCATAGATAGAAGCAGAATGGCTTCAATGATCTATGGAGTTAGCAGAAACGGCAGGAAAGGAATAGGATACCTAGGTAAGGTTCCTACACCTAAAAATGTCATGGATTTAACCATTAAACACACTCCTCTAAATTCACACTTTGTGTATGGTCACACACATGACATCAAATATACTAGTAGTAATCACTTTGTGAAACCAAAATTCAACCAGAGTTTTGGTAAAACTAACAAATCAGGACCCAAGAAGATCTGGGTACCTAAGGATAAAATAATACATGTTGCAGATATCTTTAGCAGCAAGTCAGAAACACCAGTCATGGTACCTGGACTCTGGCTGCTCACGACACATGACGGGAAGAAGGCATATGTTCCAAAGCCTGGAACTTAAGCCTGGAGGCCACGTTGGCTTTGGAGGCAATCAGAGGGGAAAGATTATTGGCTCTGGAACTGTAGGTAACGGAAATCTTCCCTCTATTAATAATGTTCTGCTTGTAGATGGATTGATGCATAACCTGTTATCCATAAGTCAATTAAGTGATAACGGTTATGATATAATCTTTAATCAAAAATCATGTAAAGCTGTTAGTCAGAAAGATGGGACTATCCTATTTAATGGTAAGAGGAAAAACAACATTTACAAAATCAAACTTTCTGAACTAAAGAGTCAGAACGTAAAATGTCTTCTGTCTGTTAACAACGAGCAGTGGATCTGGCACAGAAGATTGGGGCATGTTAGTATGAGAAGAATATCTCAGATTAACAAACTCAATCTGGTCAGAGGACTTCCAAATTTGAAGTTCAATTCAGATGCTCTGTGTGAAGCATGTCAGAAAGGCAAATTTGCAAAACCCTCTTTTAAATCCAAAAATGTTGTTTCTACCTCTAAGCCATTAGAACTTCTGCACATTGACTTATTTGGACCAGTTAAGACTGCTTCTGTCAGTGGCAAGAAGTATGGGTTAGTAATCGTAGATGACTATAGCAGATGGACATGGGTAAAGTTCTTAAGACACAAGGACAAGTCACACTCTGTGTTTGTTACCTTCTGTAACCAAGTTCAGAATGAAAAAGATCTTAGAATCGTTAAAGTCAGAAGTGATCATGGTGGAGAATTTGAAAATAAAGATTTTGAGTCATTCTTTAATGACAAAGGCATTCTGCATGATTTCTCTTGTCCTAGAACTCCCCAACAAAATGGAGTTGTAGAACGAAAGAACAGAACATTGCAAGAAATGGCCAGAACCATGATCAACGAGACAAACGTTGCTAAGACTTTCTGGGCAGAGGCAATAAACACAGCGTGCTACATTCAGAATAGAATCTCAATAAGACCTATTCTGGAAAAGACTCCATATGAATTGTGGAAGAACAGAAAGCCCAACATTTCGTATTTTCATCCATTTGGATGTACTTGCTATATGTTAAATACTAAGAATTATTTGAACAAGTTTGATTCTAAGGCACAGAAGTGTATTATGTTAGGATACTCTGAACGCTCAAGAGGGTACAGAGTATACAATACAGAAACACAGATTGTGGAAGAATCAATCAGTGTTCGTTTTGATGACAAGCTTGACTCTGAAAAGTCAAAGCAGAATGAAAATCTTGCAGGTATAGAAATTGAATTTGCAGGTTCTGAAGACAAGTCATCAGAAGCTCTCAACACAGACATTCCTTCAACGTCTGAAAGAAGCAATGCTAGAAATCCTACAACTGCTGCTGATCAACCTCAGAAGAGATTACCCAGAAGCAGTTTGGATCACCCAGAAGAGACTATCCTAGGAAGAAAGGAAGATCCAATCAGAACAAGAGCAAGCTTCAGAAACTCTGAAGAAACTCTGATGGGACTTGTGTCTCTGATTGAGCCTTCTTCTATTGATGAAGCACTTCTGGACAATGACTGGATTCTGGCAATGCAAGAAGAGCTGAATCAATTCACCAGAAACGACGTATGGGATCTCGTTCCAAGACCAAAAGGATTCAACGTCATTGGAACAAGATGGGTGTTCAGAAACAAGCTCAATGAACAAGGTGAAGTCGTCAGAAACAAAGCACGACTGGTTGCACAAGGTTATAGTCAGCAAGAGGGGATAGACTATACAGAAACCTTTGCCCCAGTCGCCAGGTTAGAATCTATCAGACTTTTAATTTCATTTGTTGTTAATAGAGGCATCACTCTGTATCAGATGGATGTCAAAAGTGCATTCTTAAATGGTTATATAGAAGAAGAAGTATATGTTCACCAACCCCCAGGTTTTGAAAATACAAAACTTCCAGAACATGTCTTCAAACTGAAAAAGTCACTGTATGGTCTGAAACAAGCTCCCAGAGCTTGGTATGAAAGGCTAAGTAACTTTCTGCTTGAAAATGAATTCACCAGAGGGAAAGTGGACACTACTCTATTCTGTAAAACAGTTAAGAGTGACATTTTAGTCTGTCAAATTTATGTTGATGATATTATTTTTGGTTCTACTAATCCTTCTCTTGGAAGAAAATTTGCTAAGTGTATGCAGGCAGAATTTGAGATGAGCCTCATGGGGGAACTGAAATTCTTTCTAGGAATTCAGATCAATCAAACTCCAGAGGGAACTTACATTCATCAGAGCAAATACATCAGAGATCTTCTGAAGAAATTTGACCTCTCAGAATGTAAGCCATCAAAGATTCCAATGCATCCCACGTGCATTCTGGAAAGAGAAGAGGTAAGCAAAAGCGTAGAACAGAAAGTCTACAGAGGTATGATTGGTTCTCTCCTTTATCTGACTGCTTCAAGACCTGATATTTTATTCAGCGTATGCATTTGTGCTAGATTCCAATCAGATCCTAGAGAATCTCACTTAACAGCTGTTAAGCGAATTTTCAAGTATCTGAAAGGTACTACTAATCTGGGTTTGTTTTATAGAAAATCTAGTGATTACAGCTTAGTAGGCTACTGTGATGCTGATTTTGCTGGAGACAGAGTGGAACGCAAAAGTACTTCTGGAAGCTGCCAGTTTCTGGGAGAAAATCTGATCTTGTGGTCCAGCAAAAGGCAATCAACTATTGCTCTGTCAACAGCAGAAGCTGAGTACATAGCAGCAGCTGGATGTAGCACACAGATGCTCTGGATGAAAAGTCAGCTTGAAGACTTCCAGATTTTTGAGAGTAACATTCTTATTCTTTGTGATAATACTTCTGCTATTTGCTTAAGTAAGAATCCTATTTTACATTCTAGAGCTAAGCATATAGAAATAAAACATCATTTCATTAGGGACTATATTCAGAAAGGAATTTTAAACTTGAAATTTATAGATACAGACCATCAATGGGCTGATATCTTTACTAAACCCCTTTCAGAAGATAGGTTTAATTTCATTCTGAAACATCTCAGCATGAAAGTATGCCCAGAATGAAAATGTTTTAATTCCATGTATTTATCTTCAGAATGTAATTATATTACTGTGAACTTCTGATCAATCTTCTTTCAGAAAGTTAGAACATGCAGATTGTATCAGAGGCAAGTCTAAAGATCTGAGAGTCTAATCTCAAAGACAGACGTGCTGATCACTACATCAAACAAGTGTCATCCAATCATCAGCAAATCCCTGAAGCAGAACGCGTGCACGCTTCTGAGAAAGGAAAGCGCTGATTGGGTGCATTGAGACACATGTCTGGTAACCGTTTTTAAGTATCTTTCTCAAATCCCCCAAAATCAGCAAGCATTTAATACAAAAGTAATCACGCTTGTTAATGGTAATCATTATTTTTTTTCTCTCTCTTAAAAACGTTTAATTTTTCAAAATAATTTTTGAAATCTTTATTTAAGCACATTATTCTTCAATCTTATTCTTTACGCTTTCTCATAATCTCTTAAGTATTCTCTGCATATTTCTGAGTTATCTTCTTAAAACCTTTTTTTTCTCTCAAATCATTCTCAAGCTTTTTTTTGTGTGTGAGAACAATGGCATCCTCCAGCATTTCTGCAGGAAATCAGAAGAAAGAAACCTCTGAGCAGTATCAGGTGCCTACCAGAACTCTTCTCACACCGGTAAAGAATCTTGAGGTTCTCTCTGAGTTAATCGTCGATTTCGAAAGTTTGAAGGATAATGGATTTGACCTAACTGATGAAATCAAGGCTCAAAAGTGGGAGAGGTATTTCGACAGGCTGGTTGGACCAACCTTCCCAGAGCTTGTCAAGGAATTTTGGATTCACGCCAAGATTCATAAACATCTAGTCATCTCTTCTGTCATGGGAAAGAAGATAATAATTTCTGAAGACCTCATTGCTAGGTTAATTGGTCAAAGTGGTGGTGGAGTCCGTTGTGTGGACATGGCCGATAGATGCCCTGATATAGGTGTGGTAGCCAACTGCATTTTCACTCTTGGATTTCCCAGCAGCAAAATCAAGGATCTGAAGGATCACTGCAGAGTATGGGCCAAGATTGTTCTGGGCTGTTTCAATCACAGGAAGCCAACAAGCTCTCCTGATTATATAAACGTGGATCAGCAATTTCTGATCTACTTTATTGATCAGAGGGTGAAGATCAATCTGGCACACTTCCTGTTCAACCATCTGAAGACTAGTGTGAAAGAGACTAGAGAAGAAGAAAGGACCAAAAGGGACTGGATACCGTTTGGAAGGCTCATATCAGATATTCTGACAGAGAATAAGCTGATAGATTATCTGAGCGAAGCTAAAGTACTGGGCAATTTTGAACCAACCGTTGGAAAACCGCTGAACGCTAAGAACCTGAAAAAGATGAAGCTGATAGAAAATATCAGGAAGGAACCCAGAGCTTCTTCAACTGCTGACATCTCCAGAAGAAGAGTGCCTCTGAGTAATTTCCCAAGATTTTCTGAAATGGAATCCCAACCTGATATGTTTCTCATGTATCCAGATTTATACAAGGAAGAAGATGCAGGTTCAAAGCTGAAGATCAAAGAACTGAGTCAACCCCAACCTGAAGTGACTCAGAAGAAGACAAAGAAGAGGAAAGCAGAAGGATCATCTCATCAGACTCCAAAGAAACGAGGTAATTCATCTGCTGCCCCTATTTCAATTTCATCTACTATTCCAACATTTGTTGCCCCTCCTCAAACCTCTCACAGAATATCCATTCCAATCCCCACTATTGATGAAACCATACCAGAAGACCCTTCTGAGGCCTTACAACTCAGAAGAACCAGAATTAAAATTCCAATCAAAATTACCAAACAATCAACTGTTTCAACAACACCATCACTTGATAGAGTGCTAGATGATATTGAGCGTGAACATACTTCTGTTCAACCTCACTCTGAACCACCAAATATTCCTCCTCCACAACCTGAACCAGAAATTCAACCTGAACCAGAAATACAACCAGAACATCAACCAGAACCAAAACCACAATCTCAACAACCAATCACAGAAGAACCTCTGATCCCTGAGCAATCAGAGATTCCACCTCCTCAACCAGAAAATAATCCACCTTCACCACAAACAGAGTTTCACCGCTATGAAACCCCATCTCCTCATCATTCTGATCCCCACTCACCTCAACCTTCACCGCTGGCAATCCAGTTGCCATGTGGAACCACCATTGTCAGACCCCAGTTGCCATCTTCAGAGGAATCAACACCTCCAAAAACTCCAACCACTCCAATAGATATATCCTCTGACTCTGATAACCATCCTCCAAAACAAACAGCACCTCAGCACACCTCTGAAAACCAATCCTCTGAAAACCCCAGCAAAACTTTCATTGACTTAACAAGTCTTGAACGTCTTGCTGATTTAAGACACGAATTGGCCATTCCCAAACCAAAGCAACTAGATGTTGGCTCTGGTATTTTGGACTTTGAAACAGGTATGCTGCAATGGATTGCTTCTTTGAAGCAAGTCTGTCCGGGGATGATCGACCCAGCTGCTTCTGATCAGCTCTGGTCACAGTTCAGAGTATGGGTACGTGCTGAAGCACTCAAGCTGCAGGACGTCAACTATGAGCAGGCTCAACAGAACTTTAGCAAGCTGCTGAAGGAAGTTGAGAGTCAGCTGCCTCAAGAAGTTGTGCTCCCTCTGGACTCTGAATCTTGGTCTGAGAAAGAGCAAGCTGCACAGGTGCAACCATCAGAAGAAGACAAGACTCTTCAGGAAGAAAATCCAGCAGAAGATGTAGCTGAAAGTTCTGAGAAGCTTCCTCCTGCTGAAAGTTCTCAAGCTGCCTTGGACAGGCAGGCTCTGGAAGAACTCAGGCTGAATGACTTGCGTCTACAGCAGCGGATGGCAGAGAATGATCAGAAGATGGAAGCAAGAATGAATGTTCAGGATAGCAAAATTGACACTGTTGTCACCATGGTTCAGAAGCAGAATGAAACTTCTGAAAAGATTCAAGCAATGCTGGAAAGCCTGTTCTCACGCATGCCCCCACAACCTTGAAATTTTTTTCATGCATGACATTCTCTATGTTTTCTTCATTTTCTGATGTACTCTTGACTATGTTTTGACTATGCTTGTGTAATGTTCTTTTGCTCTGAACTATTTTAATATAACTTGTTTTTCTGATCTAAATTGTTTTAGCACATCACTAACACTTTTTGATTGCTGACAAAAAGGGGGAGAACAAGAATGATATTTAAAATCAATAACGGCTAACTAGACAGAAATTCTCAAACATTCTAACTCTATTACTTGAAATGTTTTTCTGTTTTGTTTATAAGTCTACAGGCACAAGGAAGCTCCGAACACTATGAAGACTAAGAACTAGAAGCTCTGATCAAAATGTAGAAGCTCATGTTGCTCTGATCAAATATAAAGTTCTGATATATGAAGCTCTGATCGTCCTAACACTCTGATCCGAAGCAAAGCTCTGACAGGAAAAGCTCTGAAGCTCTGCTCTCTGATAAGTCAAAGACCTATAATCTGATGCTCAAAGATAGAAAAAGATCTGACTCTGAAGAACACGCATATCAAAGGGAAGTAACAAACTCAGGGGGAGTATCTCTTAAACTCTGACTTCTCCGTACTTCTTATTCTGATACATAGCTCTGATAACTTTTCACGTTATTTTTCCATTTAAAATATCTAGTTTTTGTCATCATCAAAAAGGGGGAGATTGTTAGAACAATGTTTGAATCTAGTACCCTATATTTAAGTTTTGATGATAACAAAGTGAAAAGATATAGTAGTTAAATATTTCATGATTGAATTATATGCTGCCTAAAATCACTATGCTCTGATTTGCAGATATGCTGATTAAAATAAGCAAGATCACGTTCTCAGCATCAGAATATGTTTTCATACACCAGCATCAGAAGTTGCTGAATCAGAACGTCAAGATCAGATGATCAACGCTTGCACATGCTGAAGCTTGATGAACAGAACTGCGCGTAAAACACTCTGATACATAATCAAATAGTTCATCAGCAGCGAAGCAGAATCAGAATGAGCCAAGCCAGATCGTGCATTGAAGAAGCAACGGTACTGTGCATTGAACGCTAATCAATTCCAACGGCCTCATTCCAGACAAGATCTGCTCAAAAAGGAAAGCTTGTTATTAGCATTGAATCAAGAATATTTGCTTCAACGTTCATCTTCTCAAATGCTATATAAACCAAGCTTCGAAGATTATCACGGCTAATGCTTCCAAACTCTCTACACGCACAAAGCTGAACAATAATCTTCATCTACCAGTTTTGCTAAACCAACAAACTCTGATACTCCATTAGTGTTTAGCATTCTAAGTTTCTAAGCTTCATTTGTGTAAACATCACAGTTGTGATATAGTTTTGTAGAAAACATTCACACACATTATTTTACACCTTTGTAAGAAAGTGTTGCCTTGACAAACCGGATTGTGGTTTGAATCAAGAAGGCTTTAGCAGTTGTTAAAGCAGATTTGTATTCAGTTGAATATAGTGAATTAAGACCTCGTTGGAGAGAGGCGAAATCACCTTGACGGGTGGACTGGAGTAGTTTGAGATCAAACGAACCAGGATAAAAATACCTTGTCATTTGCTTTAAGATTCCAGTTTTACAATTCAACCCCCCCCCCCCTTCTTGTGTTTTTCACCCCTTCAAACTGTACACTGAAAAGTCAAACTTTGACTTTTTGGTCAAAATCAAGTGCCAAAGGTCATAATTCATAAAAACATGTCAAAATGTGAAACTTGTTCACCAAGAAACCTAATTTTGAAAATTAGGGTTTTAATTTGAAAATTTGCATAACTTAGAAATTTTCTAAGTTATGAAAATTTCTTATTTTTCCCCAACTTTTCCCAACTTTTTCACCATGACGCAATTGGATTCAAAGAAAACTTCCAACATGAAATTTGTATTCCTCCATGAAATCTACAACTTTTATTCACAAAGTTTTCCAAAAAGATGCTTGGATCTCATGTTATGATTTTGTGAATAGGGGTCCATAAACTTTTTAACTTAGTGAAATTTTGCCCTAGTTTAGGCAAATTTTTTACCTAACTTCATGGCAACTTTTCACCTAGTTACAAGAGGTATCTCAAGTTGCATTTCAAATATGGATTGTAGAGCATGTTACAAGCTTTCCAAAATGTCCAAGAACTCTCCAAGATCATTTGTGGTTAGGGAGAATCGAAGAAGAGAAAATGGCAATTTATCACTTTTGTTCAAGGCATTTTCACAATGGTTCAAGTTGCAAATCTGTCCTAGCATGCTTGTACTTGGCATTACAGGTCCTAATCCTTTATACACTCCATAATTGAATGATAATTCAGTGGACAATGGATTTATTTTGATCTTTGGAGCATTGTACAATGAATTAATCCATTTATGGCATAAAGTTCATAATACTACTTTCATAAAGCTAGCTTTTTTACAACTTTGCAAATCTTGAGCCACGGACCTGATCTTTTGTTACAAACAAGATCCACAAACATCAGGCAAAGTACACCAACCCTATGTAGCTAACAATCAAGCCTGTACAGGCCTTTGGCATTGGTCATGTCAACTTTCTTCAAAAGCAAGCAAACTTGCAAAAGTCAAGACAACTTGTGCATCTGTTAAAGGCAAGACTTTGTATCATTTCAAACAACTTCAGAACCTTGTAACAAGCCAATACACAAATTGCTAACATCCCAAACACTCTCAAACACCAAGATCACACTTTTCTGCCCAAACAAGGCATCATCTGCAAAACTCAAGCCATTTCAATATTGGCTCGTGCGTTTTGCCTTTCAACCCTTGAAACATCTTCCCTACATCACATCTAAACTATCCAGGCCCTTGTCTTGCAACTGTGAGCTCAGTTTCATACTTCACCATTTTCATTTTGCAAGGTTGCAGGTTGACTTGTGCAGGGAGATTCAGGCATCTATAAGGCAAGCTGGGTGTGATACGGTGGGAGAACTGACTTGAGTTTTTACGTTTTGTATTCGCACTTGTTCGGTTTAGCAAGAGTCGCCACCAACTTTTTATTTTATCCTAAAGGAAAGGTTAAAAAGCACAGGAAAAACCTTTTGAGATGTTTCGTGGGTTCGGGGGGTAGATTATGAAAAGGGAAGGTATTAGCACCCTTTTCATCCATGGTTATCCATGGGCTCTTAGTTACTTGTTTAGATCACTTGCCTTGATTTTCAATTGCTTGAAATGGTGGTGTGTGTGTGTGTTTTGAAAATGTTTTGAAAAAGACGCCTTGTCTAGGCAACCGTTGTAACAATTCTTTACTCGAATGTTTTACAAAGGTGTGTATCTTTTCGAAAAGATGTTTCAAATGTTTTTGGAAGTTGTTTGGAAATTGTGTTTGTGAAGTGTGGTTTTGAAAAGTAGGCAAGTGTGTTTTGCAAGTTTGATTCA
Source organism: Vicia faba (assembly GCA_948472305.1). NCBI lineage: Eukaryota > Viridiplantae > Streptophyta > Magnoliopsida > Fabales > Fabaceae > Vicia > Vicia faba. Next base: position 452,848,322 of record OX451739.1, on the reverse strand, counting down.
AGTAACTAAAAGTTGTCTACCCCTAAATTTACTCAAAGATTTTTCTCATGTTTTAACCCTTTTAACAGTTTTGTTCCACCATTGTATTTGGTGGACAATCTTGTGTTAGGATGTTAACGGGACAGGCACGGGTCATCGTATGGACCATGAATGCAATGGTGCCAAGTGTCTTTGGCAATTTGCTTGAAGGGACTATGATCATTTTAGGCAACTTTCGAAAGCGTCATCGAGGGACTATGATCATTTTGAATCGTTTTGTTTTGCCAGAGAAACTCAACATGCAAGCATGGCCCATTTTGGAAGGCAACGAGTGGGATTACCCTAGGGGTGCAAGTGTGAATTGTGTATGGATTGTCATGCATTTGTCTTGTATTAGGTTATCTAGCGGTTGATTTTATTTACATAAAAACCCTAGGTCTAACCATGGTATATTTGAAAGCGATAAATTGCGCGAATTTAAAGTCTACGCTATTACAAATAAGTATCCGGGAATGGGGGTACAAATATTTACAAATGGGGATGTGACTTGTAAGGAGAGTAGTGTCCAAATATTTACAACCAAATCGAATCAATCGCAATGTAAAATGTAGCAATGTACAAGAATAAAGCAATGTAAATGTATCAATGTATTTGTGTAAGTGTATGTGAATATTTACGAGTGGTAAAAATGTTTAACTTAATGTATTATTAAGTATTTTATCTTTTTTGTGTTTTTGTTAAATGTTTTATAAACTTGTATAAAATTAATTAAACAAAAGTTTTAAAGAAAAAGTATTTATTTTTATGTATTTGCTAATATGTACAAACAAAAAGATTTAAGAAAAGAAAAGTATTTAATTTAAATAAAATTATGTATTGATGTTTTTATGTAAAAAAAGATTTATAAAAAAGAATTTTAAGATAAAAGTCTATTAACCTAATTAAACCTAATATTCATGCAAATAAAAGGAAGTTTTGTATAAAAATAAGGTATTGTTTTATTTAACAAAATAAAGAAAATGTATTAGTTTAAATCATAAAAAGAAAAATGAAATGGTAAGTAAAAAAGATATTAGTTAAAAGGAATTGAATGGGCTTAAGGGATTTATGGCCCAAGCAAGACAAAAATCAGATGGAGAAAAGGGGGGTGCACACCAGCGTTTATTGGACTTAGGCATTCTGAATAAGGCAAGGCCCAACCATGCTTGACACGTTTTTTGTAAGGGTTTCAAGGTTTGTTTCATTTGGGATTTAGGGTTTGTAACATTACAGAGGCGCCGTTTCCCTCTTCTTCGCTTCGTCTTCATCTTCTCATCCCTGAGCCATGCTTCTGACCCTTCTCTCCGTCCCCGTTGCCAGGCGCCGCTGTCAGTTCCTTCTCCTTCCATGGTCGAGCATAACAGTGACGAAAAGGTAACAACCTCCCCTTCTACTGTGTCTTATGGTTTCGTACTTTGTCTTGCTTGTACATGTTTTAATTTCGTGTTCTGATCTTTTTATGTTGTTATTTGTTTTCTGTTTGAGGTGCATGAAAAGTGGGAGAAAAAATACTACCTTTGTTGGAGACGGAGGAGGACGGAGCTGGAGGCGCTTTAGGCGGCCAAGGGCAAGGGCGTGTGATGAAGTTGTGCTTTGCTTTTCCTGGTATCTTTACCTTTGCCTTTTAATGGTTTTGTGATGATGGTCTCTGAAAACCCCTAGTATAATCACTTCTTTTCCTTTTCTCTTTTGCTTGCTTCTGTATACTTGTATGCTTGCCCTGTATGATTATGATGTTTGATATCTTTGACTTAGTTTGCTAACCCTATGATGAGGTTATCTCTGAGGGCCTTGGTTGGTTTGAATGCTGTTTGGACAAAGGGCTTATGCAGGTGGATGTTTGGGGGCTGTTAGGCTTGTATGGCTATACTTGGCTTGGCTTGTATGGTTCTGGTTTAAGGTTTTAGTTTGTGGCTTGCTGTTTGTTTTGAAGCAAGTTACAGGCTTGTGTCATGCTTCTTGTTTGAGGTTCTGCAGGTGAAGACTTGGTGTTGAAAAGTTTGACACAGGTTTGAGGAAGAGGCTGTAAGTTGGAAGGCTTCTGTTTAGAGGCTTTTGGCTTAAATTTTTCTTGACATGGTTTTGATGCAGGTTAGGCTTGAAGCTTGATGTGCTTCTGGTTTGTGCTTGACAGGCTTTGATGTTTTAGGCAGGAGGTCAAGGCTTCAGGCTTCTGGTTAGAAGCAGGTTATGGCTTGGTGTTTTGTGTTGGTTGAAGCAGGTTTTGGCTTTTATTTTGTGTTGGAGGCAGTTTTGTTGTTACAGTTTGAGAGCTTGTGATTATTTGTGATATTTGCCACCTTTTACTTGTTCTGATATCTTTGTCTTATATCTTTTTGCCTCCAGCCTCAAGCCTGTAAGCTACTTCCCTCTCTCTTCTCTCTCTTTACAGATTAAAAGCATATTATATTGCTTACTGTACTTTTTCTCTGAAAAGGTGACTGGCCTTGAAAATGATGATTTTGAACATTGCTTGTATTGTGGTCTTTCTCTGCATACTTTCTTCTTTCCTGCACATTGTTGACAGTTTTTTGTACTTGTGGATAGTCTGATATCTTTCTATATCTCTTGGACATCTTTTGACAGCTTTGGCTAAGTTTGAAATTGTGACTTTGTAGGTTATGCTGTTCAGTTTGGACTTTGTTGACAATTTATGAACTATGCAGCTTTATGCACTTTTCAATTGATTTGCCTCTTTTGGTTGAAAATTTGAAACTAGGAAGCCTGTGTGACAATTTTGAATTTGTGCAATTGTAAATTTGTGCATTTCATACTTTATTTGCAAGCATACTTCTATCCATCTTTGTGAACCAAGAGTGATCTTGTGATTTGCAGAGAGGGTGAACAACTGATTCCGGCCAGTTACTTTTAATGATGATCTTTTTAACTGTCTGCCTTTTTTTATTTCATCTGCATTTGATTTTTTTCTTTTCTTTTTGCAGGTAAAATCAATTGAGCAATGGGGAGCAGCAAATAGAAGATGAAGACTTAGGAAACTTTTAGAATAGTTTTATTTTTCTTTTAATCATTGTAACAGTATTAATGTAAACATCTGCAAATAAATTTACAGTGTTCAAGTAATAATTGTAACAAATAATTAAAGATGAATAAAATCCTCCTTTGTCAGATGTTTCTCTAATTCATTTATTTAATCATTTATATTTCTTAAATTATAATAACTGGAAAATACCCAATAATTTTAATTTAGAAATGATAAATAATCAATAAATGTCCGGCGTCTTGCAACTTCGCATTAATAAATAATAAACCCGACGTTTCAATTAAACAAGCATTGCACAGTCAACTCAAACAAACATCCATATTCCTTTTGCCTTTACTGATTAAACCAAACACTGCAAATTCTCAATCAACAGCCTCAGCCCAAATCTCAGAATAAACTGAAAAGAACTGTAGAATTAATTCTTTCTGAGAATATGTGCACAAAACCCTGATTCTTGACTTAGCACCAAAGAAACGCCTGTCTGATCAAACCTGAGCCAACTCAACCAAACCCTAAGCAATCTGTTTGAACTGCTTCAAAAATTAATGGAAACCCTAATTTGGATAGACTGATAAGAAAAAGTCTGTTTGACTGATTCTTACGCCAATCTGAAAAATCAGGAAAAGCCCGAGGTTGTGATTTCTTGTGGAAAAAGAAGAGGGCAAATTTTGGGGTACAACAGTTTACCCTGTTCAATCTTCTTGAACCTGAAGAGTTAGATTGGCAAGTTTGCCTTTCGCGACTCGAGGGTAAAAGGAGATTGGACACTAGAGTGCCCAAAAAATTTTCACTCGGTGATGTGATGGTAGAGGGAATGGGCTTAAAGATGCCATTTGGTGATGGGCTTAGAGATGCCATCTAGGGATATGACATAATCTTGTCGGGGGATGGGCTTAGAGATGCCATCTGGAAGTTGCTGGTAGGAGGATGGGCTTAGAGATGCCATCTGGAAATTGTTGGTATGAGGATGGGCTTAGAGATTCCATCTGGAGATGTGATAGGGGGATGGGCTTAGAGATGCCATCTGGAAGTTGCTGGTAGGAGGATGGGCTTAAAGATGCCATCTGGAAATGTTTGTTGAATTGTACGTCATTGGTGGGTGAGTATCAGAAAAGTATCCATGTTTGGGACATCTCTGAACTGGGGGTCTGAATAAGCAATAGATTGACATCCGTATCTGGAAGCATCCGTGAACTGTTTTCAAAGGTTGAGTCTGTGCAAGTGATAGATTAACATCCGTATTTGGAGAATCCGTGAACTGTTTTCAGAAGTTGAGTTTGTACAAGTGATAGATTAACATCCGTATTTGGAGAATCCGTGAACTGTTTTCAGAAGTTTGAAATCTGTACAAGTAATAGATTAACATCCGTATTTGGAGAATCCGTGAACTGTCTTCAGAAGTTTGAAATCTGTACAAGTAATAGATTAACATCCGTATTTGGAGAATCCGTGAACTGTCTTCAGAAGTTTGAAATCTATACAAGTAATAGATTAACATCTGTATTTGGAGAATCCGTGAACTGTCTTCAGAAGTTTGAAATCTGTACAAGTAATAGATTGACATCCGTATTTGGAGAATTCGTGAACTGTTTTCAGAAGTTTGAAATCTGTACAAGTAATAGATTAACATCCGTATTTGGAGAATCCGTGAACTGTCTTCAGAAGTTTGAAATCTGTACAAGTAATAGATTAACATCCGTATTTGGAGAATCCGTGAACTGTTTTCAGAAGTTTGAAATCTGTACAAGTAATAGATTAACATCCGTATTTGGAGAATCCGTGAACTGTTTTCAGAAGTTTGAAATCTGTACAAGTAATAGATTAACATCCGTATTTGGAGAATCTGTGAACTGTCTTCAGGAGTTTGAAATCTGTACAAGTAACAGATTAACATCCGTATTTGGAGAATCCGTGAAATGTTTTCAGAAGTTTGAAATCTGTACAAGTAATAGATTAACATCCGTATTTGGAGAATCCGTGAACTATCTTCAGAAGTTTGAAATCTGTACAAGTAATAGATTAACATCCGTATTTGGAGAATCCGTAAACTATTTTCAGAAGTTTGGAAGTTGAAGCTTACTAATCTTTATCCTGAAAAAGGGTAAGATATTAGCTGAAACACAAAATCATGTTGTATGAAATGTATGATGCAATGTATTTTATATCAATGTTTATGATATGAATGTCATGAATGCGCATGTAAGCTGATGAGCTGTCTTGCTGAAGATAGATGAATCCTAGATAGCTGGAGACAAAAGAATCTTGACCGCTGCCGGAGAAAGTAATTCTTTGACTGCTGCAGGGGAGGACAAGAATCTTTTGATCGTTGAAGATGAGAAGTCATGGGACCACTGTTGGGGAATGAAGAGCTTGGGTTGTATGCCAATCTACTGGGGATTCCTGTCTTGAGGAGATCTTTACTGGAGAATATTCGAATATCCTGTGAGGAACTGAGAATGAGAGTCTTCATTCTGCTCGGGGATTGATAGTTGGAAGTTTTAGCTCCGCTGGGGGATTGACAGTTTTGGCTCCACTGGGGATTTTGAAACTTGACTCTGAGGGGAGTTAGCTTCTGGAAGGCTCTCTGGCTGGGGAAATCAGCTTTGAGAAAGCTCTTGTTCTGTTGAGGATCCTGAAGTTAAACTCTGTTTGGGGAATTGAGAACTCAGGTTATATGCCACTATGAGAACGAGAATCTTCATTCTGTTGGGGGTTAGAAATTGGGAGTACACCAATCTTCTGGGGTGATGAGAATCTTCATTCTGTTAACGGTCAGAAACTGGGAGTATACCAATCTTTTGAGGTTTTAAGGATGAGAGTCTTCAATCTTGAGAGAAACAGATTTTTAGGAGCTTCAGCTGTCCGTTATCTTGTCGGTGATTGTGATTTCCAGCAGGTGATGAAGGAAATTTGATGATTACTACTCCAAAAGATGAAGGAATCTTTGATGACTACTACTCCAAAAGATGAAGGAACCTTGTCTGTCGATCAACCTGCATATGTTAAGAATGCTGTTGAAATGTAATTTGTTTTGGAGAATAAATCCTTGACAAATGTTGGGGAAATAAACCCATGACTGCTGGGCTGCTAGAGAGGTGTCATCACTGCCCCTAGTATCAGATGCATGTGATATTGCCAGGAAACTTGGTCTGTTCGTGATCCTTGAGATTGACATTCGAATGCCCCAAGTGATGGTGACGGAGACTTGCCCCAGGTTACTCTATAATTGAGAGATTTTGTTGAAATCTTGACTGGACTGCCCCAGGTTAACTGAACTTTGAAAGATCTGTTGAAACCTTGATTGGACTGCCCCAGGTTAACTTGGATTGTGACATGTCAGGCCCCCTTGTTGATAGGAGGTTTGTCGTTGGAAGTGTCATCCTTTTTTTGAAATGATTTTGTTCACTGAGAGGGCTTTCGTTCATCGGATATTCGTTGTGTGAATCTCTTCGCTGTCAAACAAATAGCCAAATGCAAACAGTGATATTCAAGTAATGCAAAGTTTATGTCTGTCTCGAAGTTTTGAAAAATGCGTTTTTTAGCAGAAAACTTTTCATAAGACAAATTCAACACAAGATTTAGAGCAAAGCCTTACAGGAGTCAGGATACCTTTTGAAACAGTATGCTTTCGAACTAACCCATGCTTCAATTAGGACTTTTGAAAGGTTGTAACGTGGCCTGGTTAACGGTTTAAGAAACAAAGGATAAAGGCTCAAAGTATATTTGTACCCACCCGCTCTTCGTGATGTTCTTCAATCCTAAGCTCAGTTAATTGTGCGTCGCACTCTATTCGAGTTTGGAACGACTTTTGGGTGATGGTTCACCAATTGAATTTAGGAGGCAATCATCATCTCCTTTTTTTTGCAACATTTTTCATGTTGTTGAGGATTTGTAATGACCTCTTTCTTTTGATTTTGATTTGTTATCCCTAACTTTTGCCTGACTGTTCCCGTTTTTGAGATCACAGTCAGCGGGATGCCCCAACTTTCTTAAGCTTCCTTTGTAGGTTTTGGCTTAGTGGGCTTTTTCTTTTGAGAGATAATGAATGCATATGAGATAAGGAACCATCACTGTCTTTTGATTCCAAAGGAATGTCTTTCTTTTTGATGTCATTCGTTGTATTACGAACTGAGAGTTTGCGACTTCGATGCGCTTTTTTTTTGAATTAACTGAGAGACTACCCTGCCCCAGGTTTAAATCAAAGGTTTCAATTTGTTTAGAACAGAAAAATCCTACTTCTTTGGCTCGAAGGGGTTGACAAGGGATTATCTTCCTTATAACTTCAGTGTTTGGGAATTGAAAGAAATGCATGTACATCATCAGCATTGTTTGTTCAAAAGCATACTGTATGAGATTATGGTATTGTTTCGTCATCCTCCCTCTAAAGGCTTGCAGCTTTTTATCAAGAGTTAAATATCATAAAGAAAGCATAAGAGTAGTGAAAACGAATGGATGAATTCAAGACAAACATATGCAATGCATTAATGAAACAGAGTTTGACATTAAAAGATAATTGTTTGAATAACAAAAGAAGTTACAACTTTGAAAATTCAAATGAAAGAAAATCCTCTCAGTTTTAGCCTTGTCAATTCAAGTGGAGAACTCCTCAACGGAAGATTTTCATCTCGCCGTCTGGCATGAACCTCAGCACCCCAATGTCAATCAGATCTTGAATCTTGTTCTTCAAGGCCCAACAGTCGTCGGTGTCGTGTCCCGGGCCATAGGAGTGGTATACACAAAATGCGTCGGGATGATAGTTAGGAGAGGAGGTATTGGGCTTCCGAATAGGATCCCTCAAAGCAGTCAGATTGACTTCCAACAAGCGCTCCAGTATTAGAGATGGCGGTATGTCAGTCTCATTGAACTGTCTTCCCGACGTGCTTTGCTTACGCTGATTACCCCGTTGACGCTGGCGAGGTTGTTGATGGGCTTGTGACCTTGAAGCAAGCAGGGGAGCCTTCCCTTTGTCGTCTTGTATGGAGGGGGGTTGAGTGGTGACTTGCTCTTCAACCTCAGATGTTTGCCCCACTCGGTTGTCCCGAAGCAGTTGGTTGACGAGAACTCTAAGTTCCTCTTGTCTTTGAGACAAGTCCTGGATGAGAGCCATCTGGCCCATCAGTTGTCCTATCACTTGGATCCTCAACGTTGCCAAATCAAACTGCAGTTCCCCCAGCTGATCACTCCTGGCATTGTTTGGATTCTCCTGGACTAAGCCCTTTGTGAGGAGAGCTTTCACTTCTTCTTGCCCCAGTGACAATTTCAAGAACATTTCCTGAAGCTGAGCATTTTGGTCCTGGATATCCTTGACGGTCCTCTCTAGAGCCATCTCTTACTGAAATAAACAGTAGGAGAGTAAGGAAACCTGAAAAAGGAAAAACTGTTATGATGCAATGCATGATATGTGGATGCATGTTTTCAAGGATCTCTTGGGGTAAACACAAGAGAACGTTAGAGGTTGAACTTCGATATTTGATTGGAGAACTTTGCAACAGTGGATGTCTTTCCACAAGAATCAAGCTCACCATGTCAAGTGGGTCATAGCCCCTGATTCAAGTTGTTGCACTTGATCTTTGATTGGAGAACTTTGCATCGGCGGATGTCTTTCCACGAGAATCAAGCTCACCATGTCAAGTGGGTCATAGCCCCTGATTCAAGTTGTTGCACTTGATCTTTGATGGTATTGGTTAGAGGAGAAACCTCTTGCCCCTTGGTAGACCTCTGGTTCAACGTAACCCTGCATCAAAAGAACCCTCGAGATCCTTGAAATGGTTATTGAAAATGCTATGGTATGATGTTATGATGTTATGTACATGTATGCAAAAGCAAGCAGGTGTATATACAGGTAATCATATTCACACAAAGCAAACAAGTCCTTAGGTTTAGGCTTGCATGGGGTTTGTAGGTAAGTACCCTCTTGAAGTTAGTTGGCTCATCCTGTCCTAAAATAGAAACCAGGTTCTAAGGAGCTCAATATCATTGGATTGTTTTCTATGTTCATTGTTTTGGTTTAGCCACTTAACTGGCGACCAAAATATTCCCAGAAAACAACCCTCAATGAGTGTAGTATCGAGTATCTACCAACTTTGGACTGCACCAAAGTCGGTCATCTCACTACCCCTAAAAAGCCTAAGATGGTCAATTAAGGTTCTAAGAGTTCGTTAGTGCTTCATGACATCACTCAGCGGCCCCGTACTCTCCTTGATTGAACTCAAGGGTTACCGGTACTCACAAATATGTCACACTAACATAGCTTACTGCTTCAACCATGTCGGTATACCCCGCACAGTTCCCTCGCAGTTTTATTGCTATTCACCTAAAAAGGTGCCCCCAAATCCGGGTGTAGGATTTACAACAAACCCAAACAAGGACCCAAAAAAGTAAAGCAATCAAAGCAATCAAAGCAAGTATGTAAAGGTGATCTAAACCCTAAGGTAACCCCACTTTTAAGTTAGTCCCCAGCAGAGTCGCCAGTTCTGTGATACGGTGGGAGAACTGACTTGAGTTTTTGCGTTTTGTATTTGCACTTGTTCGGTTTAGCAAGAGTCGCCACCGACTTTTTATTTTATCCTAAAGGAAAGGTTAAAAAGCACAGGAAAAACCTTTTGAGATGTTTCGTGGGTTCGGGGGGTAGATTATGAAAAGGGAAGGTATTAGCACCCTTTTCATCCATGGTTATCCATGGGCTCTTAGTTACTTGTTTAGATCACTTGCCTTGATTTTCAATTGCTTGAAATGGTGGTGTGTGTGTGTTTTGAAAATGTTTTGAAAAAGACGCCTTGTCTAGGCAACCGTTGTAACAATTCTTTACTCGAATGTTTTACAAAGGTGTGTATCTTTTCGAAAAGATGTTTCAAATGTTTTTGGAAGTTGTTTGGAAATTGTGTTTGTAAAGTGTGGTTTTGAAAAGTAGGCAAGTGTGTTTTGCAAGTTTGATTCAAGTAACTAAAAGTTGTCTACCCCTAAATTTACTCAAAGATTTTTCTCATGTTTTAACCCTTTTAACAGTTTTGTTCCACCATTGTATTTGGTGGACAATCTTGTGTTAGGATGTTAACGGGACAGGCGTGGGTCATCGTATTGACCATGAATGCAATGGTGCCAAGTGTCTTTGGCAATTTGCTTGAAGGGACTATGATCATTTTAGGCAACTTTCGAAAGCGTCATCGAGGGACTATGATCATTTTGAATCGTTTTGTTTTTCCAAAGAAACTCAACATGCAAGCATGGTCCATTTTGGAAGGCAACGAGTGGGATTACCCTAGGGGTGCAAGTGTGAATTGTGTATTGATTGTCATGCATTTGTCTTGTATTAGGTTATCTAGCGGTTGATTTTATTTACATACAAACCCTTGGTCTAACCATGGTATATTTGAAAGCGATAAATTGCGGGAATTTAAAGTCTACGCTATTACAAATAAGTATCCGGGAATGGGGGTACAAATATTTACAAATGGGGATGAGACTTGTTAGGAGAGTAGTGTCCAAATATTTACAACCAAATCGAATCAATCGCAATGTAAAATGTAGCAATGTACAAGAATAAAGCAATGTAAATGTATCAATGTATTTGTGTAAGTGTATGTGAATATTTACGAGTGGTAAAAATGTTTAACTTAATGTATTATTAAGTATTTTATCTTTTTTGTGTTTTTGTTAAATGTTTTATAAACTTGTATAAAATTAATTAAACAAAAGTTTTAAAGAAAAAGTATTTATTTTTATGTATTTGCTAATATGTACAAACGAAAAGATTTAAGAAAAGAAAAGTATTTAATTTAAAGAAAATTATGTATTGATGTTTTTATGTAAAAAAAGATTTATAAAAAAGAATTTTAAGATAAAAGTCTATTAACCTAATTAAACCTAATATTCATGCAAATAAAAGGAAGTTTTGTATAAAAATAAGGTATTGTTTTATTTAACAAAATAAAGAAAATGTATTAGTTTAAATCATAAAAAGAAAAACGAAATGGTAAGTAAAAAAGATATTAGTTAAAAGGAATTGAATGGGCTTAAGGGATTTATGGCCCAAGCAAGACAAAAATCAGATGGAGAAAAGGGGGGTGCACACCAGCGTTTATTGGACTTAGGCATTCTGAAGAGGGAAAGGCCCAACCATGCTTGACACGTTTTTTGTAAGGGTTTCAAGGTTTGTTTCATTTGGGATTTAGGGTTTGTAACATTACAGAGGCGCCGTTTCCCCCTTCTTCGCTTTGTCTTCATCTTCTCATCCCTGAGCCATGCTTCTGACCCTTCTCTCTGTCCCCGTTGCCAGGCGCCGCCGTCAGTTCCTTCTCCTTCTATGGTCGAGCATAACAGTGACAAAAAGGTAACAACCTCCCCTTCTACTGTGTCTTATGGTTTCGTACTTTGTCTTGCTCGTACATGTTTTAATTTCGTGTTCTGATCTTTTTATGTTGTTATTTGTTTTCTGTTTGAGGTGCATGAAAAGTGGGAGAAGAAATACTACCTTTGTTGGAGACGGAGGAGGACGGAGCTGGAGGCGCTTTAGGCGGCCAAGGGCGAGGGCGTGTGATGAAGCTGTGCTTTGCTTTTCCTGGTATGTTTACCTTTGCCTTTTAATGGTTTTGTGATGATGGTCTCTGAAAACCCCTAGTATAATCACTTCTTTTCCTCTTCTCTTTTGCTTGCTTCTGTATGCTTGTATGCTTGCCCTATATGATTATGATGTTTGGAATCTGAGTGTCTTCTTGGATATGTTGGTTCTGGACGATTTTGATATCTTTGACTTAGTTTGCTAACCCTATGATGAGGTTATCTCTGAGGGCCTTGGTTGGTTTGAATGCTGTTTGGACAAAGGGCTTATGCAGGTGGATGTTTGGGGGCTGTTAGGCTTGTATGGCTATACAGGGCTTGGCTTGTATGGTTCTGGTTTAAGGTTTTAGTTTGTGGCTTGCTGTTTGTTTTGAAGCAAGTTACAGGCTTGTGTCATGCTTCTTTTTTGAGGTTCTGCAGGTGAAGACTTGGTGTTGAAAAGTTTGACACAGGTTTGAGGAAGAGGCTGTAAGTTGGAAGGCTTCTGTTTAGAGGCTTTTGGCTTAAACTTTTCTTGACATGGTTTTGATGCAGGTTAGGCTTGAAGCTTGATGTGCTTCTGGTTTGTGCTTGACAGGCTTTGATGTTTTAGGCAGGAGGTCAAGGCTTCAGGCTTCTGGTTAGAAGCAGGTTATGGCTTGGTGTTTTGTGTTGGTTGAAGCAGGTTTTGGCTTTTATTTTGTGTTGGAGGCAGTTTTGTTGTTACAGTTTGAGAGCTTGTGATTATTTGTGATATTTGCCTCCTTTTACTTGTTCTGATATCTTTGTCTTATATCTTTTTGCCTCCAGCCTCAAGCCTGTAAGCTACTTCCCTCTCTCTTCTCTCTCTTTACAGATTAAAAGCATATTATATTGCTTACTGTACTTTTTCTCTGAAAAGGTGACTGTCCTTGAAAATGATGATTTTGAACATTGCTTGTATTGTGGTCTTTCTCTGCATACTTTCTTCTTTCCTGCACATTGTTGACAGTTTTTTGTACTTGTGGATAGTCTGATATCTTTCTATATCTCTTGGACATCTTTTGACAGCTTTGGCTAAGTTTGAAATTGTGACTTTGTAGGTTATGCTGTTCAGTTTGGACTTTGTTGACAATTTATGAACTATGCAGCTTTATGCACTTTTCAATTGATTTGCCTCTTTTGGTTGAAAATTTGAAACTAGGAAGCCTGTGTGACAATTTTGAATTTGTGCAATTGTAAATTTGTGCATTTCATACTTTATTTGCAAGCATACTTCTATCCATCTTTGTGAACCAAGAGTGATCTTGTTATTTGCAGAGAGGGTGAACAACTGATTCCGGCCAGTTACTTTTAATGATGATCTTTTTAACTGTCTGCCTTTTTTTATTTCATCTGCATTTGATTTTTTTTCTTTTCTTTTTGCAGGTAAAATCAATTGAGCAATGGGGAGCAGCAAATAGAAGATGAAGACTTAGGAAACTTTTAGAATAGTTTTATTTTTCTTTTAATCATTGTAACAGTATTAATGTAAACATCTGCAAATAAATTTACAGTGTTCAAGTAATAATTGTAACAAATAATTAAAGATGAATAAAATCCTCTGTCAGATGTTTCTCTAATTCATTTATTTAATCATTTATATTTCTTAAATTATAATAACTGGAAAATACCCAATAATTTTAATTTAGAAATGATAAATAATCAATAAATGTCCGGCGTCTTGCAACTTCGCATTAATCAATAATAAACCCGACGTTTCAATTAAACAAGCATTGCACAGTCAACTCAAACAAACATCCATATTCCTTTTGCCTTTACTGATTAAACCAAAAACTGCAAATTCTCAATCAACAGCCTCAGCCCAAATCTCAGAATAAACTGAAAAGAACTGTAGAATTAATTCTTTCTGAGAATGTGTGCACAAAATCCTGATTCTTGACTTAGCACCAAAGAAACGCCTGTCTGATCAAACCTGAGCCAACTCAACCAAACCCTAAGAATCTGTTTGAACTGCTTCAAAAATTAATGGAAACCCTAATTTGGATAGACTGATAAGAAAAAGTCTGTTTGACTGATTCTTACGCCAATCTGAAAAATCAGGAAAAGCCCGAGGTTGTGATTTCTTGTGGAAAAAGAAGAGGGCAAATTTTGGGGTACAACAGTTTACCCTGTTCAATCTTCTTGAACCTGAAGAGTTAGATTGGCAAGTTTGCCTTTCGCGACTCGAGGGTAAAAGGAGATTGGACACTAGAGTGCCCAAAAAATTTGCACTCGGTGATGTGATGGTAGAGGGAATGGGCTTAAAGATGCCATTTAGTGATGGGCTTAGAGATGCCATCTAGGGATATGACAGAATCTTGTCGGGGGATGGGCTTAGAGATGCCATCTGGAAGTTGCTGGTAGGAGGATGGGCTTAGAGATGCCATCTGGAAATTGTTGGTATGAGGATGGGCTTAGAGATGCCATCTGGAGATGTGATAGGGGGGTGGGCTTAGAGATGCCATCTGGAAGTTGCTGGTAGGAGGATGGGCTTAAAGATGCCATCTGGAAATGTTTGTTGAACTGTACGTCATTGGTGGGTGAGTATCAGAAAAGTATCCATGTTTGGGACATCTATGAACTGGGGGTCTGAATAAGCAATAGATTGACATCCGTATCTGGAAGCATCCGTGAACTGTTTTCAAAGGTTGAGTCTGTGCAAGTGATAGATTAACATCCGTATTTGGAGAATCCGTGAACTGTTTTCAGAAGTTGAGTTTGTACAAGTGATAGATTAACATCCGTATTTGGAGAATCCGTGAACTGTTTTCAGAAGTTTGAAATCTGTACAAGTAATAGATTAACATCCGTATTTGGAGAATCCGTGAACTGTCTTCAGAAGTTTGAAATCTGTACAAGTAATAGATTAACATCCGTATTTGGAGAATCTGTGAACTGTTTTCAGAAGTTTGAAATCTGTACAAGTAATAGATTAACATCCGTATTTGGAGAATCCGTGAACTGTTTTCAGAAGTTTGAAATCTGTACAAGTAATAGATTAACATCCGTATTTGGAGAATCCATGAACTGTCTTCAGGAGTTTGAAATCTGTACAAGTAACAGATTAACATCCGTATTTGGAGAATCCGTGAACTGTTTTCAGAAGTTTGAAATCTGTACAAGTAATAGATTAACATCTGTATTTGGAGAATCCGTGAACTGTCTTCAGAAGTTTGAAATCTGTACAAGTAATAGATTAACATCCGTATTTGGAGAATCCGTAAACTGTTTTCAGAAGTTTGGAAGTTGAAGCTTACTAATCTTTATCCTGAAAAAGGGTAAGATATTAGATGAAACACAAAATCATGTTGTATGAAATGTATGATGCAATGTATGTTATATCAATGTTTATGATATGAATGTCATGAATGCACATGTAAGCTGATGAGCTGTCTTGCTGAAGATAGATGAATCCTAGACAGCTGGAGACAAAAGAATCTTGACAGCTACCAGAGAAAGTAATTCTTTGACTGCTGCAGGGGAGGACAAGAATCTTTTGATCGTTGAAGATGAGAAGTCATGGGACCACTGTTGGGGAATCAAGAGCTTGGGTTGTATGCCAATCTACTGGGGATTCCTGTCTTGAGGAGATCTTTACTGGAGAATATTCGAATATCCTGTGAGGAACTGAGAATGAGAGTCTTCATTCTGCTCGGGGATTGATAGTTGGAAGTTTTAGCTCCGCTGGGGGATTGACAATTTTGGCTCCACTGGGGATTTTGAAACTTGACTCTGAGGGGAGTTAGCTTCTAGAAGGCTCTCTGGCTGGGGAAATCAGCTTTGAGAAAGCTCTTGTTCTGTTGAGGATCCTGAAGTTAAACTCTGTTTGGGGAATTGAGAACTCAGGTTATATGCCACTTTGAGAACGAGAATCTTCATTCTGTTGGGGGTCAGAAATTGGGAGTACACCAATCTTCTGGGGTGATGAGAATCTTCATTCTGTTAACGGTCAGAAACTGGGAGTATACCAATCTTCTGAGGTTTTAAGGATGAGAGTCTTCAATCTTGAGAGAAACAGATTTTTAGGAGCTTCAGTTGTCCGTTATCTTGTCGGTGATTGTGATTTCCAGCAGGTGATAAAGGAAATTTGATGATTACTACTCCAAAAGATGAAGGAATCTTTGATGACTACTACTCCAAAAGATGAAGGAACCTTGTCTGTCGATCAACCTGCATATGTTAAGAATGCTGTTGAAATGTAATTTGTTTTGGAGAATAAATCCTTGACAAATGTTGGGGAAATAAACCCATGACTGTTGGGCTGCTAGAGAGGTGTCATCACTTCCCCTAGTATCAGATGCATGTGATATTGCCAGGAAACTTGGTCTGTTCGTAACCCTTGAGATTGACATTCGAATGCCCCAAGTGATGGTGACAGAGACTTGCCCCAGGTTACTCTATAATTGAGAGATTTTGTTGAAATCTTGACTGGACTGCCCCAGGTTAACTGAACTTTGAAAGATCTGTTGAAACCTTGACTGGACTGCCCCAGGTTAACTTGGATTGTGACATGTCAGGCCCCCTTGTTGATAGGAGGTTTGTCGTTGGAAGTGTCATCCTTTTTTTGAAATGATTTTGTTCACTGAGAGGGCTTTCGTTCATCGGATATTCGTTGTGTGAATCTCTCCGCTGTCAAACAAATAGCCAAATGCATACAGTGATATTCAAGTAATGCAAAGTTTATGTCTGTCTCGAAGTTTTGAAAAATGCGTTTTTTAGCAGAAAACTTTTCATAAGACAAATTCAACACAAGATTTAGAGCAAAGCCTTACAGGAGTCAGGATACCTTTTGAAACAGTATGCTTTCGAACTAACCCATGCTTCAATTAGGACTTTTGAAAGGTTGTAACGTGGCCTGGTTAACGGTTTAAGAAACAAAGGATAAAGGCTCAAAGTATATTTGTACCCATCCGCTCTTCGTGATGTTCTTCAATCCTAAGCTCAGTTAATTGTGCGTCGCACTCTATTCGAGTTTGGAACGACTTTTGGGTGATGGTTCACCAATTGAATTTAGGAGGCAATCATCATCTCCTTTTTTTTTGCAACATTTTTCATGTTGTTGATGATTTGTAATGACCTCTTTCTTTTGATTTTGATTTGTTATCCCTAACTTTTGCCTGACTGTTCCCGTTTTTGAGATCACAGTCAGCGGGATGCCCCAACTTTCTTAAGCTTCCTTTGTAGGTTTTGGCTTAGTGGGCTTTTTCTTTTGAGAGATAATGACTGCCTATGAGATAAGGAACCATCACTGTCTTTTGATTCCAAAGGAATTTCTTTCTTTTTGATGTCATTCGTTGTATTACGAACTGAGAGTTTGCGACTTCGATGTGCTTTTTTTTTGAATTAACTGAGAGACTACCCTGCCCCAAGTTTAAATCAAAGGTTTCAATTTGTTTAGAACAGAAAAATCCTACTTCTTTGGCTCGAAGGGGTTGACTAGGGATTATCTTCCTTATAACTCCAGTGTTTGGGAATTGAAAGAAATGCATGTACATCATCAGCACGGTTTGTTCAAAAGCATACTGTATGAGATTATGGTATTGTTTCGTCATCCTCCCTCTAAAGGCTTGCAGCTTTTTATCAAGAGTTAAATATCATAAAGAAAGCATAAGAGTAGTGAAAACGAATGGATGAATTCAAGACAAACATATACAATGCATTAATGAAACAGAGTTTGACATTAAAAGATAATTGTTTGAATAACAAAAGAAGTTACAACTTTGAAAATTCAAATGAAAGAAAATCCTCTCAGTTTTAGCCTTGTCAATTCAGGTGGAGAACTCCTCAACGGAAGATTTTCATCTCGCCGTCTGGCATGAACCTCAGCACCCCAATGTCAATCAGATCTTGAATCTTGTTCTTCAAGGCCCAACAGTCGTCGGTGTCGTGTCCCGGGCCATAGGAGTGGTATACACAAAATGCGTCGGGATGATAGTTAGGAGAGGAGATATTGGGCTTCCGAATAGGATCCCTCAAAGCAGTCAGATTGACCTCCAACAAGCGCTCCAGTATTAGAGATGGCGGTATGTCAGTCTCATTGAACTGTCTTCCCGACGTGTTTTGCTTACGCCGATTACCCCGTTGACGCTGGCGAGGTTGTTGATGGGCTTGTGACCCTGAAGCAAGCAGGGGATCCTTCCCTTTGTCTTCTTGTATGGAGGGGGGTTGAGTGGTGACTTGCTCTTCAACCTCAGATGTTTGCCCCACTCGGTTGTCCCGAAGCAGTTGGTTGACGAGAACTCTGAGTTCCTCTTGTCTTTGAGACAAGTCCTGGATGTGAGCCATCTGGCCCATCAGTTGTTCCATCACTTGGATCCTCAACGTTTCCAAATCAAACTGCAGTTCCCCCAGCTGATCACTCCTGGCATTGTTTGGATTCTCCTGGACCAAGCCCTTTGTGAGGAGAGCTTTCACTTCTTCTTGCCCCAGTGACAGGTTCAAGAACATTTCCTGAAGCTGAGCATTTTGGTCCTGGATATCCTTGACGGTCCTCTCTAGAGACATCTCTTACTGAAATAAACAGTAGGAGAGTAAGGAAACCTGAAAAAGCAAAAATTGTTATGATGCAATGCATGATATGTGGATGCATGTTTTCAAGGATCTCTTGGGGTAAACACAAGAGAACATTAGAGGTTGAACTTCTATCTTTGATTGGAGAACTTTGCAACAGTGGATGTCTTTCCACAAGAATCAAGCTCACCATGTCAAGTGGGTCATAGCCCCTGATTCAAGTTGTTGCACTTGATCTTTGATTGGAGAACTTTGCATCGGCGGATGTCTTTCCACGAGAATCAAGATCACCATGTCAAGTGGGCCATAGCCCCTGATTCAAGTTGTTGCACTTGATCTTTGATGGTATTGGTTAGAGGAGAAACCTCTTGCCCCTTGGTAGACCTCTGGTTCAACGTAACCCTGCATCAAAAGAACCCTCGAGATCCTTGAAATGGTTATTGAAAATGCTATGGCATGATGTTATGATGTTATGTACATGTATGCAAAAGCAAGCAGGTGTATATACAGGTAATCATATTCACACAAAGCAAACAAGTCCTTAGGTTTAGGCTTGCATGGGATTTGTAGGTAAGTACCCTCTTGAAGTTAGTTGGCTCATCCTGTCCTAAAATAGAAATCGGGTTCTAAGAAGCTCAATATCATTGGATTGTTTTCTATGTTCATTGTTTTGGTTTAGCCACTTAACTGGCGACCAAAATATTCCCAGAAAACAACCCTCAATGAGTGTAGTATCGAGTATCTACCAACTTTGGACTGCACCAAAGTCGGTCATCTCACTACCCCTAAAAAGCCTAAGATGGTCAATTAAGGTTCTAAGAGTTCGTTAGTGCTTCATGACATCACTCAGCGGCCCCGTACTCTCCTTGATTGAACTCAAGGGTTACCGGTACTTACAAATATGTCACACTAACATAGCTTACTGCTTCAACCATGTCGGTATACCCCGCACAGTTCCCTCGCAATTTTATTGCTATTTACCTAAAAAGGTGCCCCCAAATCCGGGTGTAGGATTTACAACAAACCCAAACAAGGACCCAAAAAAGTAAAGCAATCAAAGCAATCAAAGCAAGTATGTAAAGGTGATCTAAACCCTAAGGTAACCCCACTTTTAAGTTAGTCCCCAGCAGAGTCGCCAGTTCTGTGATACGGTGGGAGAACTGACTTGAGTTTTTGCGTTTTGTATTCGCACTTGTTCGGTTTAGCAAGAGTCGCCACCAACTTTTTATTTTATCCTAAAGGAAAGGTTAAAAAGCACAGGAAAAACCTTTTGAGATGTTTCGTGGGTTCGGGGGGTAGATTATGAAAAGGGAAGGTATTAGCACCCTTTTCATCCATGGTTATCCATGGGCTCTTAGTTACTTGTTTAGATCACTTGCCTTGATTTTCAATTGCTTGAAATGGTGGTGTGTGTGTGTGTTTTGAAAATGTTTTGAAAAATACGCCTTGTCTAGGCAACCGTTGTAACAATTCTTTACTCGAATGTTTTACAAAGGTGTGTATCTTTTCGAAAAGATGTTTCAAATGTTTTTGGAAGTTGTTTGGAAATTGTGTTTGTAAAGTGTGGTTTTGAAAAGTAGGCAAGTGTGTTTTGCAAGTTTGATTCAAGTAACTAAAAGTTGTCTACCCCTAAATTTACTCAAAGATTTTTCTCATGTTTTAACCCTTTTAACATTTTTGTTCCACCATTGTATTTGGTGGACAATCTTGTGTTAGGATGTTAACGGGACAGGCGTGGGTCATCGTATTGACCATGAATGCAATGGTGCCAAGTGTCTTTGGCAATTTGCTTGAAGGGACTATGATCATTTTAGGCAACTTTCGAAAGCGTCATCGAGGGACTATGATCATTTTGAATCGTTTTGTTTTTCCAAAGAAACTCAACATGCAAGCATGGCCCATTTTGGAAGGCAACGAGTGGGATTACCCTAGGGGTGCAAGTGTGAATTGTGTATTGATTGTCATGCATTTGTCTTGTATTATGTTATCTAGCGGTTGATTTTATTTACATACAAACCCTTGGTCTAACCATGGTATATTTGAAAGCGATAAATTGCGAGAATTTAAAGTCTACGCTATTACAAATAAGTATCCGGGAATGGGGGTACAAATATTTACAAATGGGGATGAGACTTGTTAGGAGAGTAGTGTCCAAATATTTACAACCAAATCGAATCAATCGCAATGTAAAATGTAGCAATGTACAAGAATAAAGCAATGTAAATGTATCAATGTATTTGTGTAAGTGTATGTGAATATTTACGAGTGGTAAAAATGTTTAACTTAATGTATTATTAAGTATTTTATCTTTTTTGTGTTTTTGTTAAATGTTTTATAAACTTGTATAAAATTAATTAAACAAAAGTTTTAAAGAAAAAGTATTTATTTTTATGTATTTGCTAATATGTACAAACGAAAAGATTTAAGAAAAGAAAAGTATTTAATTTAAAGAAAATTATGTATTGATGTTTTTATGTAAAAAAAGATTTATAAAAAAGAATTTTAAGATAAAAGTCTATTAACCTAATTAAACCTAATATTCATGCAAATAAAAGGAAGTTTTGTATAAAAATAAGGTATTGTTTTATTTAACAAAATAAAGAAAATGTATTAGTTTAAATCATAAAAAGAAAAATGAAATGGTAAGTAAAAAAGATATTAGTTAAAAGGAATTGAATGGGCTTAAGGGATTTATGGCCCAAGCAAGACAAAAATCAGATGGAGAAAAGGGGGGTGCACACCAGCGTTTATTGGACTTAGGCATTCTGAATAGGGAAAGGCCTAACCATGCTTGACACGTTTTTTGTAAGGGTTTCAAGGTTTGTTTCATTTGGGATTTAGGGTTTGTAACATTACAGAGGCGCCGTTTCCCTCTTCTTCGCTTCGTCTTCATCTTCTCATCCCTGAGCCATGCTTCTGACCCTTCTCTCCGTCCCCGTTGCCAGGCGCCGCCGTCAGTTCCTTCTCCTTCCATGGTCGAGCATAACAGTGACGAAAAGGTAACAAACTCCCCTTCTACCGTGTCTTACGGTTTCGTACTTTGTCTTGCTCGTACATGTTTTAATTTCATGTTCTGATCTTTTTATGTTGTTATTTGTTTTCTGTTTGAGGTGCATGAAAAGTGGGAGAAGAAATACTACCTTTGTTGGAGATGGAGGAGGACGGAGCTGGAGGCGCTTTAGGCGGCCAAGGGCGAGGGCGTGTGATGAAGCTGTGCTTTGCTTTTCCTGGTATCTTTACCTTTGCCTTTTAATGGTTTTGTGATGATGGTCTCTGAAAACCCCTAGTATAATCACTTCTTTTCCTCTTCTCTTTTGCTTGCTTCTGTATGCTTGTATGCTTGCCCTGTATGATTATGATGTTTGGAATCTGAGTGTCTTCTTGGATATGTTGGTTCTGGACGATTTTGATATCTTTGACTTAGTTTGCTAACCCTATGATGAGGTTATCTCTGAGGGCCTTGGTTGGTTTGAATGCTGTTTGGACAAAGGGCTTATGCAGGTGGATGTTTGGGGGCTGTTAGGCTTGTATGGCTATACAGGGCTTGGCTTGTATGGTTCTGGTTTAAGGTTTTAGTTTGTGGCTTGCTGTTTGTTTTGAAGCAAGTTACAGACTTGTGTCATGCTTCTTGTTTGAGGTTCTGCAGGTGAAGACTTGGTGTTGAAAAGTTTGACACAGGTTTGAGGAAGAGGCTGTAAGTTGGAAGGCTTCTGTTTAGAGGCTTTTGGCTTAAAGTTTTCTTGACATGGTTTTGATGCAGGTTAGGCTTGAAGCTTGATGTGCTTCTGGTTTGTGCTTGACAGGCTTTGATGTTTTAGGCAGGAGGTCAAGGCTTCAGGCTTCTGGTTAGAAGCAGGTTATGGCTTGGTGTTTTGTGTTGGTTGAAGCAGGTTTTGGCTTTTATTTTGTGTTGGAGGCAGCTTTGTTGTTACAGTTTGAGAGCTTATGATTATTTGGGATATTTGCCTCCTTTTACTTGTTTTGATATCTTTGTCTTATATCTTTTTGCCTCCAGCCTCAAGCATGTAAGCTACTTTCCTCTCTCTTCTCTCTCTTTACAGATTAAAAGCATATTATATTGCTTACTGTACTTTTTCTTTGAAAAGGTGACTGGCCTTGAAAATGATGATTTTGAACATTGCTTGTATTGTGGTCTTTCTCTGCATACTTTCTTCTTTCCTTCACATTGTTGACAGTTTTTTGTACTTGTGGATAGCCTGATATCTTTCTATATCTCTTGGACAGCTTTTGACAGCTTTGGCTTAGTTTGAAATTGTGACTTTGTAGGTTATGCTGTTTATGTTTGGACTTTGTTGACAATTTATGAACTATGCAGCTTTATGCACATTTCAATTAATTTTCCTCTTTTGGTTGAAAATTTGAAACTAGGCAGCCTGTGTGACAATTTTGAATTTGTGCAATTGTAAATTTGTGCATTTCATACTTTATTTGCAAGCATACTTCTATCCCTCTTTGTGAACCAAGAGTGATCTTGTGATTTGCAGAGAGGGTGAACAACTGATTCCGGCCAGTTACTTTTAATGATGATCTTTTTAACTGTCTGCCTTTTTTTATTTCATCTGCATTTGATTTTTTTTCTTTTCTTTTTGCAGGTAAAATCAATTGAGCAATGGGGAGCAGCAAATAGAAGATGAAGACTTAGGAAACTTTTAGAATAGTTTTATTTTTCTTTTAATCATTGTAACAGTATTAATGTAAACATCTACAAATAAATTTACAGTGTTCAAGTAATAATTGTAACAAATAATTAAAGATGAATAAAATCCTCCTTTGTCAGATATTTCTCTAATTCATTTATTTAATCATTTATATTTCTTAAATTATAATAACTGGAAAATACCCAATAATTTTAATTTAGAAATGATAAATAATCAATAAACGTCTGGCGTCTTGCAACTTCGCGTTAATCAATAATAAACACGGCGTTTCAATTAAACAAGCATTGCACAGTCAACTTAAACAAACATCCATATTCCTTTTGCCATTACTGATTAAACCAAACACTGCAAATTCTCAATCAACAGCCTCAGCCCAAATCTCAGAATAAACTGAAAAGAACTGTAGAATTAATTCTTTCTGAGAATGTGTGCACAAAACCCTGATTCTTGACTTGGCACCAAAGAAACGCCTGTCTGATCAAACGCGAGCCAACTCAACCAAACCCTAAGCAATCTGTTTGAACTGCTTCAAAAATTAATGGAAACCCTAATTTGTATAGACTGATAAGAAAAAGTCTGTTTGACTGATTCTTACGCCAATCTGAAAAATCAGGAAAAGGTTGAGGGAACTTCCAGGAAGCTCACACGATCTTCAGACCTCACTCAAAATTCCCACATTGCCATATCCAAACTCAACTGAACAAGGTATTTGTCAAGTTTCTATCTCTTTATTTAGGCATCCTTAGGTCACGATTTGTGAAGCAAAAATGTAGTCCATAACTTGCTTAAGCTGTACATATGCATAGTTTTTATTTATATTAATTGAGTAGTGAGAATTTGAAGCTTGAAGTTCATGAAAATTTTAGGTCAGAAATTAGGGGTGATAAAATTCTCCTTGATCTTTGAGTGTTGGTCACAAACTTTATATCACTGGAATCGTGAGATCATGAGCTACATTTTTCATGTTATAAGTTTTTGATTTTATGCAAAGAATAGTAAGAACATGATTTGAAGGCAGATGCGCGCGTTTGAATGTTGGCTGGAGGTCAGGGATGAAGCTGGCTGGGCCTGGCGCCTTGGGCTTGCTACTTTCCACACCCCCCATTTTACTTATGCACCCCATTTTAGATATTTTTATATTTTTTGTATTTTCTTGCATATTTTATATTTCTGACTTTATTATTTTTTTTCTGAACATTAAAAAATCCCAAAAATATTTTCTTAATTTTTTGCATTTTACTTTATTTTTTTATCTTATTTTTTGTATATAAAAATAGTTTTATTTCAATAAATAGAAATCATTTTCTTAAAATAACTTGTAAATAATATAAAAATATCATACATTTTTATTTTATTATTTTTTACATTTAAAATATTATTTTCATACATATTTCAATTTTTTAACATTTTATACATATTATTATTATTTTTCTTGAACAAAAATGAATAAAATGAATAATATAGAATATATTTTCTTTTAAACAAAAATTAGGGTTTCTCACCCTTTCAAAAATAATCACAATATTTTTTCTTATTTTAGACTTAAAAAATTTATTTTTCACATACATAAAAATAAATACAAAAACATTTTTGCATACATACATTTTATTTCATATTTAAATATTGTATGTTTATTTATTTATTGTATAATAAATTCAATTGGGTTGTAATAGTAAACTAGGGTTTTATTTTGTGCAAATACCCCCATTCAAAACTTGTATCCCCCCTCCCATAATATTGTTGTAATAGTTTAGATTTACTTTACGCAATTTATCGCATTATATACATGTTTAGTAAATTAGGTTTTGTATGATAAGACGAAAATCAAACAAATAGACATGGCCTAATCCAAGACAAAAATGCATGAAAAATGACAACACATTACACACAAGCACCTCTAGGGTTTCACCCACTTGGTTGCCTAAACAAAATGGCCATGGTATGCATGCTAGGTATCTTGGCAAAACAAAACAAAACAAAAGATCATAATTCCTCGATGCCGCTAGACAAGGTTGCCTAAAAACAAATGATCTTAGTCCCTAAAACTTGCTAAGATACTTGGCACCATTGCTATCATGGTCATACGATGACCCACGCCCGTCCCGTTTAACATCCAAAGATAGGGTTGTCTACCAAAACAATGGTAAAACAACATTGTCAATGGAATAAAAATGTACAAGAAAGACTTTTGAGTAGGTAGATGCTTCTAGTTACTTGATCAATTTGCAAACCATCCTTGCTATTTTCAAACAAACACACACACATTTTCAAAAACATTTCCAAACAACTTTCAAAATATTGAAACATTTTTCAAAAGACAAACATCTTTGTATACGTTCTTACGAACGAGAATCATTACAAAGATTTCCTAAACGAATGGCCTCTTTTCAAAATACTTTCAAAATCACACCAAACACAAAGCACCATTTCAAACAATTTCAAAGCAAAGCAAGTGATCTAAACAAGTAACTAAGAGCCCATGGAAAACCATGGATGAAAAGGGTGCTATCACCTTCCCTTTTCATAATCTACCCCCCGAACTCAAGAAAACATCTCAAAGGTGTTTCCTGTGCTTTTTTACCTTTCCTTTCGGATAAAATAAAAGTCGGTGGCGACTCTTGCTAAACCGAAACATTTGCGAACACAAACGCAAAACCTCAAGTTAGTTCTCCCACCGTATCACAGAGGGACTATGATCTTTATGATGATATTTAACCGAGGGTCTTCGCTAATGGTATCCCTACGTTCGAGGGACATGATTGTTTATCCGAGGCAACAAGTGGAGTCACCCAAGAGGTGCGTATGTGAAAAGTGCTATGATTTCAGTTAATTTTAATCTTTGATTAGGTTTTCTAGCGTCTTGTTTTAATCTTAACATACAATCCTAGTTACTAGCACAACAATATAACTATTATGAAAAGCGGTAAAGTGCGGGAAATAAAAACCTAAGCTATTACAATGCTTCGGGGATGGGGGTTATAAACCATAAAAATGGGGGAAAATAATAAACCCTAGTTTATTTATTACAACCTTTAGCAGTTACAATATTTAGTAAAAACTCGCATAAAATCTAAAAATATTTCAACTTGACGTGAAGCTTATACATTCAATCTAAGAAATTGAAATAGCAAAGAAAATAAGTATTAAGAGAGATATTTTTTAAAGAAATCTATAAAAAAAACCCTAATTTGATATTTTTGTTAAACGATTAACCTAACTCTAAATTAAATTATAAATTATTAGATAAAATAAAACCTAAGTCTAAAATTAATTAAAAAGTTAATTGATAAAATATCTTTTTTTTTTATATGAAATATTAAGATTTAAATTGGTTTAATTAATTAATTAGGGAAAAAATTAATGATGTTTTAAAAATAGAAATTAAAATAAATAATAAAAAAGAAAGGTGGGCCTAAAAATAGATCTGGGGGTGCAAGGGAAGAAGATTGTTAGGCCTAAACACGCTAGCCCAATAGTTTGAATGATCCTGTATGACCAATTTCAAGAGGTACATCATGGGGATTCCCTTCCGGATGTTGGATCTGGATTGGTTCAGATCTGATGGTTAGGATGTGAGCTGTATGGTACACGCGCTAGACTCGATTCATGCTGGATCTGCAAGAGAAATGTGAGAAAAATAACATACCAGAGGCAGGGATTGAACCCATGCCCTAGTACACTAACACCCTTACACATACATGCTTACCACTGAGATGACCCTTACATCCGGTAGCCTATATCAAATAATAACAATAATTCTAAAATGAAAGCTACAGATAAAAAATAAAACACGCGCGTGGTGGGCCATGGATTATTTGGATCAACCAATCATGTGGTGGCATGCCCAAACCACCAGAGTCAAATTACCAGGCAACGTCGGAGTCAACCCTCTGGTTGTCTTCTCTGATGAAGAGAAATTGGAAACCTACAAAAACGGATCAAACAAAAAAATTAAACCACTCAGATCCACTAATTTGGACCTTATGGGTTTGGTGGTGAGGTTAGTTTGGTCTATAAGTGACTGGAGTTATGGATTCGAAGCTTCCTTGAAGCTCTGCCCTACCAATGGTGTTTTGAAATTCAGACACCCAAACTCACATGTAGCATGTTAGATCTGTTCTAAACATCAACAAAAATATGAATGCATGCGTAAAATCTATTTAAATTACACGAATTGAAAGTTTGAAACCATGAAATCTTACCAAATAGAAAAACTGTGATGTGCTTGATTCAGGCGTTAGCAGGCTTGGCTATGGTCTTGGATAGACTCCTTTGATCCCTAGGGAGTAATTTGTGCACTTGGTTTAGACTGAAACTATTTGTAATCTTAAAACTCGATTGCTTGGTTTATTTAAAACTTTTGTGAACAACACCTTGGCTTGGAGGAAGCTGTGTCCGTCCTATTGTGATCTGATGCTTGTGTACTTATATGACTTTGAACTAGGTCAACAAATATGGCCCCATATCATGTACAATCAAAGTTATCAATTGTTTCCAAACTGTTGTACCCCAAAATTTGCCCTCCCATATTCATCAAGAAATTGCCAAGTCAAGGTCACAAAATTCCCCCAGGGTTGTGCAGCTCAACTGTCTCCTATACAGTCAAAACTAGGGTTTGAGTTCTGGTCAAGCAAATGAACTTTTCAAAGGCCCAATCAAGTCTCATATGCCTATAAATGTGGTCAAGCATCCTCATGTCAAGTTTCAAGGCATTCAGCTCAAAATTGCACAGTCAAAACCCTAGATTGCACTACAGTCAACTGTAGGGGTAAAATGGTCATTTGACAGTCAAAAGTTCAAATTTTTGGTCAACACATCATTTTGAAGCCACAAACATCATTTGATCAATGCTTGATCATGATTCTCAAAATTTGGCTCAGAAATCATCAAAGATGCAAAAGTTGCTATATTTGGACAGCTGAGAAAGTCAACTGAAATTGACCAGGGCATAACTTTCACATGGATTATCAGAAAAATTCCATCCAAAGCTCATTTTGAAGAGAAGGACATTTCCTACAATTCATCTTCATGTTCCAAGTCCAAGAAATGCTCTCACAAAAAGTTATCAATTTCAACATTATAGGTCATTTTCAAAAGTCAACAAAAAGTGACTTTAAGTCAAAGGCCATAACTTGAGATTGGTAAATCAAAATGACATGGGACCAAAGGCATTGGTTAAAGGACTCAAAGACCTTTCCAAAATGTCCAAGAACATGTGAAAAGCTTAAAAATTGACCAAGTTATGCCTTGTGGAAGTTGGGAAATTTTTAGGAATTTTGAAAAGTCAACATTGATGCAAAAGGCCTAAAAATGCAAATGGGCCCATTTTTCCTCCAAGATTTTTCATGCCAAGCCTATGCACGACCATTAGGCCCAAAGGGAAGTATTTTCATATTTTTTAATTATTTATTTGAATTTATATTAATTTATATTCATTTAAATCATTTTAATTCATGAAAAATATAATCTTAACCTAAACAAATCTTTTTATGCATGCTTTGGACTCTATAACTCGTGCACATGCTAATAGGGAAGGATTTGATGCTAATTGATCAGATTTGGTACAAGAAACATGAGAAAAAGATTTAAAAAGATTCTTAACAAATCAAATATTGAAATCCATTATGGCAGGAGATTTTGTTCAATCTTTTTGACCTAACATGCTCTATACATACACAGCATCACAACCCTAAGCATCAGAGACAAGAAGCTGCGCCCAAAACAAGCATTACAATATTGAAAATTCTCCTAAAAACTCAAACACTGAAATCTAGGTTTTAGGTCGATTCAAGCTCTGATTTTTGTTTCATTAGCATCCTGAGACATCCCAAAACGTTTCTCAATCAAAAACAACAAGCTAAACGCCTTGAAACGGTATCACAAACTCAAACTGTACCAAGAACATCTTGAAATCGCATGGCATGATTTAGACATCTTTTTGCATTTTTGTTTGTATATTCATGCTTCTTATGAAGTTTGTGAACTAACCATCATAATTAATTGGGTTTTTGTGGCATAAACATGAATCTACCATGAGCGTCCTCTAGGGTTTGCAGGTTTCAAATTTGGGGGTTTTTGCCCAAGGAAAAATCATGCTTCTAGACCGGTGCCAATAGCTTCAGCAGATTGAGACGAAGAGTATAGCACCCTCGCGCTCAATTTATGAGCCACGAGGGGCTATTCGCTATTTTTTTGTAGAGACCCTAAGGAAACAAATACAAAACCGTTCCCATAGTGTTTGTGTTACAGGGTAGGGGAAGGAGATGACATCGTGTCCATCAACCATTGGATAGTTTGAATTTCGCGCGAAATCCCAAAGCACTAACGCGTTATTATTATATTGATTATTGTTTATTATATGTTAATTGAAACGCGCGTGGTTCAGTGGCTAGGTGTTGTGCTTGTAACCTTCAAGACCTGGGTTCAAGTCCCAGGTCTTGCAAATCTCATTATTATTTTTCAAACCACTTTCCTATGCAGCGTCAGCAGTGATGTACACCGTGTGTCCACGAGATCCAGGCGCACAGGTGTCCAAGGGGATCAGATCAAAGGCTTAAGTCTGAGGAGCATGCTACACTTGGTCAAATGCGTTACACTTAATTGGAAAGGTCAACGAATTCACAAATAAGTGGGCCAGGCTTCTCAAATCAGCACCTCCTTATTTGGGGCAACACCCCACCCTGGTTTGCATTTCATATTTTTTCTTCTCACTTTTATTTTGTTGTTTTATTGATTTTATTTTCTTAATTCCATTAATTTATTTTTTTTACAAAATCTAAAAACATTATAAAAATCAGAAAATACAAAAAAATGTAATATTTATTTTATTATAATTGTTTTCATAAATAAATTAGAATGTAAATAATTTAGTTTAATTAGGGTTTAATTTCAATTCCTTTTTAATAAAAAAATCAAAAAATGTCGAATTTAGGTTTTAATTGTTAATTCTTTTTTATTCCCCTTTTTTCCACAATAATAATTATTATTTATTTATTTATTTATTTTCCTATTTAAATTGTACATAAATGAATTAGGTTCAATTTAGGTCATAATTTAATTCTTTCATAATAAACATAAAAAATATTAGAACTAGGGTTTAGTATTTTAATTTTAATTAATATTTCCTTTTTCTTTTAATAAATAAAAAACACAAAAAATAACAAAAAAAAAAACATTTAATCATTTAAGTTTTAATTCTCATTAAACTGTTAATATTTTGCAAAAGGGTCCAACGCCCGTCGTTAATCATTTAATTTCGCATGATTTATTTTTATCGTTCGTTATAATTATGTAATTGTCCCAAGGCCATGTAATTTTACTTTTCGCACTTTATTTACTTCGCATTATTTATTTTTTTCGCTAAATCGGGTCCTGGATTAAATTTGGCGATGTGGACCCGCGCCATTTGTAATAGTTTAGATTTATTTCCTCGCAAAATATTTAACTGTTAACCAAGCATGAAAGAATGAATGTCTTAATTAAAATCAAGCGTAGAACACTTCAAACATGACAAGACAAATAACTGAAACATGACACACAATTCGCACACACCACCCCTAGGGTACGCCTCACTGTTGCCTTGCCTCGAAAGGTGGTCGTCGAGTAGAGGATGTCTTAGTAAGTCCTCATGATCCGGGAACCTGGCATGAGGGTAGCTTCTAAGGTGTCTTCCCATTGCTCTGGTGATCACCATGTCCCTAAAAAACGAATTGACCCGAACACCTCCAACGGTGGTGCTACCTACCTCTCAATGGTGGGATGGCACTACTTTAAAGGACATTTACACAG
The DNA here is from genome assembly GCA_948472305.1 of Vicia faba. Taxonomy (NCBI): domain Eukaryota; kingdom Viridiplantae; phylum Streptophyta; class Magnoliopsida; order Fabales; family Fabaceae; genus Vicia; species Vicia faba. The sequence goes on along the minus strand of OX451739.1, from coordinate 452,817,770 downwards.
ACGAATTCCTTAGGGTAGGTAGGTTCTCAAGGATACTTGCTCTAATTTCAAACAAACTCAAAAGACTTTTCACACTGACACTTTTCAAAAGCTTTCAGAGCAAATTTTTCAAACACTCTGACGTATGAGTCGATCTGGAATTTTTCAAAGAAACTTTTAAACCCACATTGAAAAGCAAACAAACTATTTTGAAAACACATTGAGCAAGTATCTAAGAGCCCATGGATAACCATGGATAGAAAGGGTGCTAACACCTTCCCTTTCTATAACCTACCTCCCGAACCGAGAGCAATCTCTTTAAGGAATTTTTCTGTGCTTTTGTCCTTTCCATTTGGAGAAAATAAAAGACGGTGGCGACTCTTGCCTCCGCGACATTTCGCGAACCAGCGTTAAACAGTCAGTTCCAGATCCACCGATCACAGAACTGGCGACTCTGCTGGGGAATACTTAAAGTGAGGTGTACCTTAGGGCTAGCTCATAACTATGTTTTCAATTGTTTTCCTTGTGTGCTTTAAATTGTGGGTTGCTTGGGAGTTCTATAGATCCTAAACCCGGATCTGGGGGGATACCTTTCTTAGAAAGTAGCAACAAGGCTGTGAGGGAACTGTGCGGGGTATACCGACATGGTTGAAACAGTCTGCTACGTTGATGTGGCACTTTGGTGTGTACCGGTAACCCTTGAGTTCAGTCAAGGAGAGTACGGGGCCTCCGCGTGGTGTCGTGAAGCATCAACAGACCTTAGGAACCTTAATTGAACTATCTTGGCCTCTTTAGGGTAGTGAGATAACTGACTTTGGTGCAGTCCGAGGTTGGTTGATACTCGATACTACGCTCAATTGAGGGTTGCTTTCCTGGAATATTTCGGTCGCCAGTTCAGTGGCTAAATCGAAACGATGAACAATGAAAGCAATCCCGTGATATTGGGAACCTTAGAACCCGGTTACTTTGATTAGGACAGGTTGAGCCCACCAACTTCAAGAGGGTAATACCCAGACCCCATGCTGGCCTAAACTCTAAGGGTTTCTCTTGCGTGACTTGTGTGCCTTCGTACTTGACTACTTGCATGCTTGTTATTTGACCCTTGATGTCTTGCAGGTTTTGTTCATAGTCCTTAATTAGGACTCATGACAGGGTTTACCAAATTTCTTGCAGGTGTTGTTTATAGTCCTTAACAGGGACTCACAACAGGGTACTAAATTTCTTGCAGGGTTGTTTATAGTCCTTAATTGGGACTCATAACAGGGTTTACCTACATCACCCCATGCATAGCATGACATCATACCATTGCATACATCCTAACCCATTTCAAGGATCTCAAGGGCTTGTGATGCAGGTCATGGTGAATCAATTATCCCAGTAAGGGGCAAAGAGGATTTATTTTCCTCTAGCCAAGGTTGTCAGGGGCTATGACCCACTTGATATGGTGAGCCCTGACTCCCGAAGAAGGTTCCCTTAACCCAGGTTGCTGGGAAATCAAAATTAGACCTGATGACTAAGGTCAGGGGCTATGACCCACTGGATATGGTGAGCCTTTAACCTTGAAGAAGGACTCTCAACAACATGCAGTTCCTTCAATCAAGCTACCGGATCCAAAAACTAACAAAATTTCTTGTTTACCCCGCGAGGTCCTTGAAAACATTGCATGCATATCATACACATCATTGCATAGCAGGTATCTTTGTTGCAGGTCACTTACCCTTCTCGCTGTTTATTTCAGCAATGGCTCCCCAACAAGACAACCAGGACTTTCTTGCTCAAGAGGCTCGGCTCGGGGACATCCTCCTGAATTTATCCAAGGGGCAGGAGGAGTTAAGGACACTTCTCACGGGGACTTTGGTCAGGAACAATGCTGAGGATGACAAGGACGAACAGCTGAAACGTCTACAAGCTGAGGTAGACACATTGAAAATCCAGATGCTGGGGCAGAGGGCCCTCATTCAAGGTTTAGCTCAGGAGCAAGGAGAGCTGAGGGCCATGATCAGTCAGCTTCATCAAGACCTGAAGCAACCAGCCCAAGTCAGGGACCAAGTCTTTAATCAGCCACCAAGAGGACCAAAGTCGGGTATGGTGAAGAATGAACCTCTCCAAATTGCTACTACTTCACAAGCCCAGTATCAACGGGGTAATCGGCGCAAGCGATACACGCCTGGAAGACATTTCACTGAGACTGGCATACCACCATCTCTAATGCTGGAACACTTGTTGGAGGTCAATCTTATTACTTTAAAGGGTCCTCCCCAGAATCCGGACATCTCTGCTCCTACTTATAACCCTGATAAAAGATGTGCCTACCATTCTGACAGTCCTGGACATGGCACCAATGACTGTTGGAGCTTGAAGAACAAGATCCAGGACTTGATCGACGGAAGGATGCTGGAGTTCATGCCGGGTGGCCAAAGGAAATGCTTCTGCTGAGAATCTCCCATCTGAAATGACTAATTCAAACTAGAAAACTTTTGTTCATTCGAATGTTCAAGTTGCATTTTTCTTTGATTGTTTAAACATTTATTCATGTCAAACGTTGTTATTTCATTAATGCATCGCTTATGTCTGTTTTGAATCAATATATTCGCATTCACTATATGCAAACTGTTTTCATATTTTTTCTGATGTCAACTCTCAATTAATAATTCTAAGCCTCTTGAGGGAGGATGACGAAAACGATACCGCGATCATTACAGTATGCTTTTGAACAGACCCCGCTGATGAGGTACAGGCATTGTTTCAATCCCTAAACACTGGAGTTATAAGGATGATAATCCCTCGTCAACCCATCAGAGCCAAAGAAGTAGGAGTTTTTTATTTTCGAAAATCAAAACCCTTAATCATAACCTGGGGCAGGGTAGTCTTCTCAGTTGATCCAAGTGCATAACGAATGGCACCGAAGAGATCTTTACGAAACGAACAAAGACAGTAACGGTTCAGAACAATCAAAAGGACAGGCAGTCATCATCAAAATTCATAAATGAAAAGCCCAAAAAAGTCTAAACCTACCAAGGGGACTTATGAAACTGGGGCATCCCGCTGACTTTAATTCCGAAAAGGAAACAGTTCAGGCAAAAAAAAATAAAGGGATAACAAAAATCAGACAAGAAAGAGGTCTTACCAACCCTCAACAAGAAAGGAATGACTGCCTATTCAAAATAAGTTATCAACATCCGAATCATCACCGGAAAATCAAAACAAAGACTCAAGCAAGGTCTAACGCACGATCAACTGAGTTTAAGTTTGGAGAACATCACGAAGAGCGGGTGGGTACAAATACTTTGAGCCTTTATCCTTTGTTTCTTAAACCGTGAACCAAGCCACGTTATAACCCTCAAAAGTCCTAGCTGAAGCATGGGTTAGTTCGAAAGCATACTGTTACGAAAGGTATCCTGACTCCTTAAGGCCTATGGTAAATACGGAGTTGACATCATGTTTTACAAACATTCGCTTGTTTTATGAAAAAGAAGGCATTTTCAAAAATCTTCAAGACAGACATAGGCTTTGCATTTTTAACATAACTTTGTTTGCATATGACTTTTTGTTTGAACAGCAGGGAAATTCGCACGAGAAATACCTAGTGAACAAAAGCACTTCCAACTGAGGGGCAGACATGATCATGATCCATCATCTGGGGCAATCCAGTCAAGATTCGGAGAATCTCTCAAAGGCAAAAAAAAAAAGCCTGGGGCAAATCTCCACCTGAGTCACTTGGGGCACTCCAGCAACGAATCTTGCACGATCAGACATCTTCTGGTAACATGGCAACATAAACAGCCAGGGGCACCTCCCTGCATTCTAAGAACATGGACATAGTCGGAAAATACTACGCAAAATCAAAGACCCGCTAGGTTGACACACCTAGGCAAAAATAAGGGCTTCCCGGCGAACCAAAAGGGTTCGGGCAAAAATAAGGGACGAAATGAAAAAATTGTACACCCGGCAAGTCGAAAACCTGAAAAGGCGGCTTGGGCAAAAATGGGTATCCCGGTGGACTAAAAACCCGAAAGGGCGGTCCAGGCAAAAGTTAGGGATCAAAGCGTACGACTATGTCCTGTCATCTTGTCACCTGCCTACCAGAAGTAGGTCTGTCCATCAGCAAGCTATCAGCATCTCTCAGGTCTTCTTCTCCACCTCAGAAACAGGGGCAATAAAGAGTTGTCTGAGCAGTCTAATTGTTCTATCCTCCAAAGAACCAAGGTAGATTCAGCTAAAGAAAATGACCAGACACCTTAATTCCCCAGAGAGCAGTTCAGCAAAACAATACATGTCTCTCCGAGCAATCATCAAACATCAAAAGGAAATTGAGTATCCTCCTGTAGATCTCAAATACTTCCCCAGCAATACACATATAAGCATCCCCGGCAGTCTTGGTCTAAAGATTGTTCCCCGGCGGTATCTCAATATTCAAAGGAATCACTTCCCCATCATATCAAACTTCCCCCGAGAGAATCCAATCCAGTTTCCCCAGGAAAGTTGGAATTCATATCTCCCCAAGCAGTAAGCTTATCCCCAGTAGATTCTGGAAGCTTATCCCTCGCAGAGCACGAACGCGTCGTCCCGGCTTGATTTAAAGAGTTATTTCCGTAACAGGATATAACTGGGTTATCCTCAGCCAAAAGCCATGGAAAGAGCGTCGTCGACAAAGTATCTTCCTACCCCCAGCGAAGTCTATCAACACTTCCAGCACAACAAGGATATCCTCAGCATAACTCATCAACGGTATCCCCAGCGGAGTTATCTTCATCAACTCAGCAAAGCATCGCTATCCCCACAGAGTAGCACTCCCCAGCACGATCGCTAGAGTATCTTTTCTCCCGCAGAATTATTTCATTTGCCAAGTTTATTCCTCAACGGAGTTATCTTCTCCTACCGGTATTCTTGCAACAATCATCCACAGCGGAAGCAAAATCTCTTCCTCAACATCAGCCCAGGATATGACTTCCCGGCACCCGTCAAGGATTTATTTTCCTAGACGAAAACATACATGAATCATCACATACATCATTATAGCATGCATATACGCATCATATACTATAAATCGCATCCATATTGAGAACATCATTGCTTGATCCATATCATGCATTGCATATAACTGACCTTTACCTTGCAGGAAGGATGCAGTTGAAATTCTCAAACATATTTCAAGGATTTCTCTAGTCCAGTTAAATCGACTCCAAACAGATTTTCTGATAAAAGACTCAGTAGAAGTTCTCTTATGGTCCCCTCTCCAACGGCGTGTGAGGTGGTAATTCCTTCTTCAGATGTTTCCCTCTCCGGCATGAGCGTGAGGTGATATTCTCTTATGGTCCCCTCTCCAACGGCGTGTGAGGCGGTAATTCCTTCTTCAGATATTTCCCTCTCCGGCATGAGCGTGAGGTGATATTCTCTTATGGTCCCCTCTCCAACGGCGTGTGAGGCGGTAAATCCTTTTTCAGATGTTTCCCTCTCCGGCATGAGCGTGAGGTGATATTCTCTTATGGTCCCCTCTCCAACGGCGTGTGAGGCGGTAAATCCTTTTTCAGATATTTCCCTCTCCAGCATGAGCGTGAGGTGATATTCTCTTATGGTCCCCTCTCCAACGGCGTGTGAGGCGGTAAATCCTTTTTCAGATGTTTCCCTCTCCGGCATGAGCGTGAGGTGATATTCTCTTATGGTCCCCTCTCCAACGGCGTGTGAGGCGGTAAATCCTTTTTCAGATATTTCCCTCTCCAGCATGAGCGTGAGGTGATATTCTCTTATGGTCCCCTCTCCAACGGCGTGTGAGGCGGTAATTCCTTCTTCAGATATTTCCCTCTCCGGCATGAGCGTGAGGTGATATTCTCTTATGGTCCCCTCTCCAACGGCGTGTGAGGCGGTAAATCCTTTTTCAGATGTTTCCCTCTCCGGCATGAGCGTGAGGTGATATTCTCTTATGGTCCCCTCTCCAACGGCGTGTGAGGCGGTAAATCCTTTTTCAGATATTTCCCTCTCCGGCATGAGCGTGAGGTGATATTCTCTTATGGTCCCCTCTCCAGCGGCGTGTGAGGTGGTAATTCCTTCTTCAGATGTTTCCCTCTCCGGCATGAGCGTGAGGTGATATTTCCTTTCAGATTATAATTTCCTATAGTTCCCTCTCCAACGGTGAGTAAGGTGACTCCCTTTGAGATTATAATGTCCTTTAGTTCTCTTCCTGACACTACGAAGATGGTAATTCTCACCAAGATTTCTCAACGAGCGTTGTTGAGGTTGAAATCATTCAGGATTCTCTTACCATCCATGCTAAGGCAGTAACCATCCCTGGTCCATTCATCAGCGTTTGAAGCTCCAGACCCAGCTCCTGTAACCAGTCAGGACATATCTATATCAAGCATCTAAAATCAGCTCCTGCGACGTGTCAGGTACTCATTTTTCTGTTTTGCAGGTATGCAGGTTCTCGCTAAGGAATCTCCTACGCGATCAACGTCCAGATGGCATCTATAAGCCCATCATCCTATCCAGCAACCTCTAAAATGGCATCTATAAGCCCATTCCCTCATCATCACTGCTACTATGTGAGCGCAAATTTCTGGGCACTCTAGTGTCCAATCATCTTCTACCCTCGGATTACGAAAGGCACGTCAGCCAATCTGCATCCTCAGGTCCAAGAAGATTGAACAGGGGAAACTGTTGTACCCCAAAATTTGCCCTCCCATATTCATCAAGAAATTGCCAAGTCAAGGTCACAAAATTCCCCCAGGGTTGTGCAGCTCAACTGTCTCCTATACAGTCAAAACTAGGGTTTGAGTTCTGGTCAAGCAAATGAACTTTTCAAAGGCCCAATCAAGTCTCATATGCCTATAAATGTGGTCAAGCATCCTCATGTCAAGTTTCAAGGCATTCAGCTCAAAATTGCACAGTCAAAACCCTAGATTGCACTACAGTCAACTGTAGGGGTAAAATGGTCATTTGACAGTCAAAAGTTCAAATTTTTGGTCAACACATCATTTTGAAGCCACAAACATCATTTGATCAATGCTTGATCATGATTCTCAAAATTTGGCTCAGAAATCATCAAAGATGCAAAAGTTGCTATATTTGGACAGCTGAGAAAGTCAACTGAAATTGACCAGGGCATAACTTTCACATGGATTATCAGAAAAATTCCATCCAAAGCTCATTTTGAAGAGAAGGACATTTCCTACAATTCATCTTCATGTTCCAAGTCCAAGAAATGCTCTCACAAAAAGTTATCAATTTCAACATTATAGGTCATTTTCAAAAGTCAACAAAAAGTGACTTTAAGTCAAAGGCCATAACTTGAGATTGGTAAATCAAAATGACATGGGACCAAAGGCATTGGTTAAAGGACTCAAAGACCTTTCCAAAATGTCCAAGAACATGTGAAAAGCTTAAAAATTGACCAAGTTATGCCTTGTGGAAGTTGGGAAATTTTTAGGAATTTTGAAAAGTCAACATTGATGCAAAAGGCCTAAAAATGCAAATGGGCCCATTTTTCCTCCAAGATTTTTCATGCCAAGCCTATGCACGACCATTAGGCCCAAAGGGAAGTATTTTCATATTTTTTAATTATTTATTTGAATTTATATTAATTTATATTCATTTAAATCATTTTAATTCATGAAAAATATAATCTTAACCTAAACAAATCTTTTTATGCATGCTTTGGACTCTATAACTCGTGCACATGCTAATAGGGAAGGATTTGATGCTAATTGATCAGATTTGGTACAAGAAACATGAGAAAAAGATTTAAAAAGATTCTTAACAAATCAAATATTGAAATCCATTATGGCAGGAGATTTTGTTCAATCTTTTTGACCTAACATGCTCTATACATACACAGCATCACAACCCTAAGCATCAGAGACAAGAAGCTGCGCCCAAAACAAGCATTACAATATTGAAAATTCTCCTAAAAACTCAAACACTGAAATCTAGGTTTTAGGTCGATTCAAGCTCTGATTTTTGTTTCATTAGCATCCTGAGACATCCCAAAACGTTTCTCAATCAAAAACAACAAGCTAAACGCCTTGAAACGGTATCACAAACTCAAACTGTACCAAGAACATCTTGAAATCGCATGGCATGATTTAGACATCTTTTTGCATTTTTGTTTGTATATTCATGCTTCTTATGAAGTTTGTGAACTAACCATCATAATTAATTGGGTTTTTGTGGCATAAACATGAATCTACCATGAGCGTCCTCTAGGGTTTGCAGGTTTCAAATTTGGGGGTTTTTGCCCAAGGAAAAATCATGCTTCTAGACCGGTGCCAATAGCTTCAGCAGATTGAGACGAAGAGTATAGCACCCTCGCGCTCAATTTATGAGCCACGAGGGGCTATTCGCTATTTTTTTGTAGAGACCCTAAGGAAACAAATACAAAACCGTTCCCATAGTGTTTGTGTTACAGGGTAGGGGAAGGAGATGACATCGTGTCCATCAACCATTGGATAGTTTGAATTTCGCGCGAAATCCCAAAGCACTAACGCGTTATTATTATATTGATTATTGTTTATTATATGTTAATTGAAACGCGCGTGGTTCAGTGGCTAGGTGTTGTGCTTGTAACCTTCAAGACCTGGGTTCAAGTCCCAGGTCTTGCAAATCTCATTATTATTTTTCAAACCACTTTCCTATGCAGCGTCAGCAGTGATGTACACCGTGTGTCCACGAGATCCAGGAGCACAGGTGTCCAAGGGGATCAGATCAAAGGCTTAAGTCTGAGGAGCATGCTACACTTGGTCAAATGCGTTACACTTAATTGGAAAGGTCAACGAATTCACAAATAAGTGGGCCAGGCTTCTCAAATCAGCACCTCCTTATTTGGGGCAACACCCCACCCTGGTTTGCATTTCATATTTTTTCTTCTCACTTTTATTTTGTTGTTTTATTGATTTTATTTTCTTAATTCCATTAATTTATTTTTTTTACAAAATCTAAAAACATTATAAAAATCAGAAAATACAAAAAAATGTAATATTTATTTTATTATAATTGTTTTCATAAATAAATTAGAATGTAAATAATTTAGTTTAATTAGGGTTTAATTTCAATTCCTTTTTAATAAAAAAATCAAAAAATGTCGAATTTAGGTTTTAATTGTTAATTCTTTTTTATTCCCCTTTTTTCCACAATAATAATTATTATTTATTTATTTATTTATTTTCCTATTTAAATTGTACATAAATGAATTAGGTTCAATTTAGGTCATAATTTAATTCTTTCATAATAAACATAAAAAATATTAGAACTAGGGTTTAGTATTTTAATTTTAATTAATATTTCCTTTTTCTTTTAATAAATAAAAAACACAAAAAATAACAAAAAAAAAAAACATTTAATCATTTAAGTTTTAATTCTCATTAAACTGTTAATATTTTGCAAAAGGGTCCAACGCCCGTCGTTAATCATTTAATTTCGCATGATTTATTTTTATCGTTCGTTATAATTATGTAATTGTCCCAAGGCCATGTAATTTTACTTTTCGCACTTTATTTACTTCGCATTATTTATTTTTTTCGCTAAATCGGGTCCTGGATTAAATTTGGCGATGTGGACCCGCGCCATTTGTAATAGTTTAGATTTATTTCCTCGCAAAATATTTAACTGTTAACCAAGCATGAAAGAATGAATGTCTTAATTAAAATCAAGCGTAGAACACTTCAAACATGACAAGACAAATAACTGAAACATGACACACAATTCGCACACACCACCCCTAGGGTACGCCTCACTGTTGCCTTGCCTCGAAAGGTGGTCGTCGAGTAGAGGATGTCTTAGTAAGTCCTCATGATCCGGGAACCTGGCATGAGGGTAGCTTCTAAGGTGTCTTCCCATTGCTCTGGTGATCACCATGTCCCTAAAAAACGAATTGACCCGAACACCTCCAACGGTGGTGCTACCTACCTCTCAATGGTGGGATGGCACTACTTTAAAGGACATTTACACAGACGAATTCCTTAGGGTAGGTAGGTTCTCAAGGATACTTGCTCTAATTTCAAACAAACTCAAAAGACTTTTCACACTGACACTTTTCAAAAGCTTTCAGAGCAAATTTTTCAAACACTCTGACGTATGAGTCGATCTGGAATTTTTCAAAGAAACTTTTAAACCCACATTGAAAAGCAAACAAACTATTTTGAAAACACATTGAGCAAGTATCTAAGAGCCCATGGATAACCATGGATAGAAAGGGTGCTAACACCTTCCCTTTCTATAACCTACCTCCCGAACCGAGAGCAATCTCTTTAAGGAATTTTTCTGTGCTTTTGTCCTTTCCATTTGGAGAAAATAAAAGACGGTGGCGACTCTTGCTTCCGCGACATTTCGCGAACCAGCGTTAAACAGTCAGTTCCAGATCCACCGATCACACAAACCAATTTGAAAACTTTCCAAAACCATGAAGCTCCTTCCCAAAATAGCTCCACACCATTTTTGTAGCTGGCTGGCATGGATTTGGGATTTTGAACTGATCCAAAACAAGACTTGCACGCCTAAGCCCATAGTCTTCTTACTTGATTTATTTTGAATTTATTTGAATAAAAACAAAAAATAAATAAAAATCAAATTTATGCATGGATGAAAATAGAGGTCCTCTAACATGTTATAAACATGTTTGAACCTCAAAAGTTAGGCCCAATAGCCCAAAATCACAAATTTGCTCAATTGAGATTTCATGCATTTCTCAAATATTTCCCAACTTGCACTAGTTATAAATCTTTCAATTTTCATCTTTTGAAGGTGATATTGGACTTTTTGGAAAGTTAAAGATGTCCTTTTCATTTTATCTATTTATTATTTTTGAATTTGGAGAATTTATCTTGATGTAAGTTGCCTTGACAAAAAGTGTCTTTTTGTTGACTTTTGAAATGACCTGTAATGTATTAGCTCGTATTTTTCAAATGAAGCACTTTTTAGACTTGAGCATAAATACAAAGTTGTAGAGAATCTAATTTACTTAAAAATGGGCTTTGGTTTGGAAAAAATTGATGAATCATGTGAAAGCTATGCTTGGTCAAAGTTTAGTTGACTTCTCCTAAGGAAACCCTAATTTGGCAACTTTAGACTTTTGATGATTTGAGGACTTATCTATAGGAATCATGATAAAACCTTGATTAAATGATGAATATTACTTCAAAATGTTGATGTTGACCAAAAATCTTGAAGTTTGACTGTATGTTGACTACATTTGACTTTTTACCCAATACAATTGATTTTCAATCATCTGAGCTATTGATTGAGAAAACTTATGATGCAATACTTGAAACTTGATATGAGCATTGTTGAAGACCTATGGAGACACATGGAAACCACTTGATACCTTTTCAATCCAATCTTCCTTTAGGAACTCAAAACCCTAGTTATAGACCCTTTGGTTAGGAGGAGGTTTGACTAGTCAACCCTTGAGTAGCCTTGAGTACTTGAGACCTTTAAAAGAATGTCTTGAAGAAAATAGGAGGGAAAATTTTAGGATACAAAAGTTTCCCCTGTTCAATCTTCTTAAACCTAGAGATTTAGATTGGTATGTCCGCCATTCATGACTTGAAGGTGAAAGATGATTGAAAACTTAAGTGCCTAGAAATTTGCACTCGTCGATGCACAAAGTAACACCATTGGTTGATTATATCGGGAATAGGCTTAAAGATGCCATTTGGAGAGGTGACAGAGAGTCATCGGAGATGGGCTTATAGATTCCATCCAAAGTAACCGTTGATAGAAATTAGACTAAGTCTACGCCCAACTTTATCTTAGAAGATATATTTAGAGTGAGTCTACGCCCGACTTGGTCCAAAAGGATAATCAGAATAAATTTATGCTTGATTTAATCTGAACCAGAAGATGTCTATGCCCGACTTCAACTGGAAGAAGTATTGGAAGGATTCTACGCCCGACTTTTCCAAAGGAGCTTCAAAAGGAAACTACGCTTGATTTCGTCTGAATGATATACTAGAAGATGTCTATGACTGACTTCAACTAGAAAAGGTGTTGGAAAGAGTCTACGCTCAAATTTTCTGAAGGAGTATCAGAATAAATCTATGCTCGATTTTATCTAAGCCAGAAGATGTCTAGACCCGACTTCAATTGGGAAAAGGGGTTGGAAAGAGTCTACGCCTGACTTTTTCGAAGGAGTATCAGAATAAATCGACGCTCAATTTCATCTGAGCCAGAAGATGTCTACGCCTGACTTCAACTGGGAAAAGGTGTTGGAAAGAGTCTACACCCGACTTCAACTGGGAAAAGATGTTGGAAAGAGTCTACACCCGGATTTTTCGAAGTAGTATAAGAATAAATCTACGCTTGATTTTATCTGAGCCAGAAGATGTCTACGCCCGACTTCAACTGGGAAAAGGTGTTGGAAAGAGTCTACGCATAACTTTTCTGAAGGAGTATCAGAATAAATCTACGCTCGATTTAATCTGAGCCAGAAGATGTCTACTCCCGACTTCAACTGGAAGAAGTATCATAATAAATCTATACTCGATTTAATCTGAGCCAGAAGATGCCTACGACTGACTTCAACTGGAAGAAGTATCAGAATAAATCTATGCTCGATTAATCTGAGCTAGAAGATGTCTACCCTCGACTTTAACTAGAAGAAGATGTTGGAAGGAGTTTACGCTCGACTTTTCCAAAGGAGCGTCAGAAAGAATCTACGCTCGATTTCATCTGAATGATGTACTAGAAGATGTCTACGCCCGACTTCAACTAGAAAATATGTCTCTTTGACAATGACCTTCTGAGGGTTTTGCTTAAGTAGCCATTTGTCAGATGTAGCCTTTGAGAAGACGGTCTGGTTATATAGGTAATTGATGACGTTTGTCTGTTGATTGATCTTTCCTGAAAAAAGGTAAAGAGTTAGTTGTATGCAATGTCGTAATGTATGAAATGTATTGCGTAATGATGCTCTCAAAATAAATGAGACTGTGCTATATGCGTTTTGTATGCACATGCTATGACATTTGTAAATGATGTTTGAGTATGAAGTGTTGTTTGAAGTGTATTTGTAAACTCGTGCAGCATCTTTGTCTGGGAAAATAAATTCTTGACTATTGTTGGGGATGAAGAGTATGTGTATCTTTGATCTTGATGGGTATTCCTGCTTTCTGATTGAGGAAACTCTGCTGGGGAATGTTGATTCCTGTTTGGGGAGAAGAGTCCAAGAACATTGGTTGTTCATTGCTCTACTGGAGAATTTAATTCTTATATACCCTGACTGGGGATAAAAGAGATGGATAACCTTTCGAGGTGTTGTCTAACCGAGTTTCTGATATGGACGCTTACTCGTCTAGAGAGGATAAGTTTGAATGATATCTGGTTCGATTTTAGATTATGTAGAAACTTTCTGGAGAAAGCAATCTGGACTACCCTTTGGTGAGAAAGGGATTTTGTCGGTGATTTGTAGTAGTCAAAGAAAAAGGCTCAAGCTGGGGATAGTGTTTTCTGTTGGGGAAATAAACCCGATTGGGGAAATAAACCATGTTGGGGAAATAAACCCTAAAATTGTTGGAGAAACACTTTGCTGAGGAAATAAGCTCTGCTGGAGAAAAGAATTTTGTAGGGGATTTTACAGTTTCGGAGGAATAATCTCAGCTGGGGGAAGAGAATTCCTATGAACTGTGCTGACGACCTAATATCTAATGAGGGTTAGGACTCTGTAAGTTGGCGACATTGTCGGGGAGACGATCACACTCGTTTATCCGTTAGGGGGATCTGCTGGTGAGTATGATTCTATTAACAGCTAGAAGATGCCCTACTTTCCATCGTGAAAGCATATTAGACTTACGGGGAATGTATCTCTTATTGAAGATAAGATTGTGCAGATAGCTCTATAGGGATAATTCCGTGGAAACTGCTCTGTGGGGATTTATGGATGACTTGAACATTATCTCAACTTCTAGAGCCCTCGGTAATTGTTGATAAAGGTGATGATTCTTATATTGATAGATAAGTAATGAGATACTGAGACATAGTCGTACGCTTTAATCCCTAACTTTTGCCTGGACCGCCCTTTCGGGTTTTTAGCCCACTGAGATACCCTTTTTTTCCCAAGCCGCCTTTTCAGGTTTTTGACTTGTCGGATGTACAATTTTATTTATATATCCCTAATTTTTTCCTGAACTCTTTGGTTCACCGGGATGCCCTTATTTTTGCCTAGGCCAGTCAACCTAATGAGTCTTTTTTTCTTCATGTGTAGTATTTTCTGACTATGCCCGCATTCACAGGGTGCAAAGAATTATCAATGTCCATAGTAGTAAGTGTTGTAGCACTGCCAGAAAATTCTTGCTTGATCGTACGTGACCCTTCGTGTGCGGGAGTCCATTTTTCCCTGGGATTAGTCTAGTGCACCCAATGTTTATTGGTCAACCATTGATTGCTAATTTTTTAATAATCTTGACCTTCCTCAGTACTCTTCTAAGAATTGTCATGGCTGAATGATACCATCTGATACTAATGTCATAGACAAGCAATTTAGTGACACCAAGGCTAGTGGCTTTTGTTGAAACTCGTGATCTGTGTAGCATTCCCCAAGTGATTCGGATGGAGATCTGCCCATGGCTATTCATCACTTACGAGAGATTTTTTAAATCTTAAATTGACTATCACAGACGAGTTGGATAATAACATGTCATGCCCCTTGATTTATAACCAATTGGGTACACAAAAGGCCTGTTAATAGAGGTGTCTTTCGCTTTGACACATCATCTGAAGTAATTATGTCCATTGGGAGGATTTTATTCATTGAATATTCTTCATGCAAATTTTTCTACTGTCGAACAATTAGTTATATGTAAACAGTGGTATTAAAAATGCAAAGCTTATGTCTGTCTTGAAGTTTTGAAAATGTATTTTTAGTAAACAACATAATTTTGTAAGAATATGAAGTCAACTCAGGATTTATAGTAAGCCTTACAGGAGTCAGGATACCTTTTGTCACAATATGCTTTCGAACTAACCTATGCTTCAGTTAGGACTTTTAAGAATTGTGTAACGCGGTGGGAGAAATGACTTGGGTGTTTTGCGTTTTATCGCAATTGTTGCGGATAACAAGAGTCGCCATCGAATTTTCTTTTATCCAGTAAGGAAAGGTTGAAAATAACAGGAAATACCTTTCGATATTATTTCTTGAGTTCGGGGGGTAGGTTATGAAAAGGGAAGGTATTAGCACCCTTTTCATCCGTAGTTTTCTACGGGCTCTTAGTTGCTCGCTAGATCACTTTCTTTTTTGTTTGAAAGTGTGTTTGTGATGTGGGTTTTGAAAGTATTTTGATAAGGAGTGTCTTTGTAATGGTTCTCGTCTCTATAAGAATGCATACAAAGTATTTTAACTTTTGAAAATGTTTCAAAGTGAAATTGTGGGTGTATAAAATGTTTTTATTGTGAGCAAGCGAGTAACCAGGAGCAACCTACCTACTCAAAAGGTCTTAAACATTATTTTCCTCCTCCTTTAGATGTTGTTATATTACTATTGTTTTGGTAAGAAATCCCATCGTTGGATGTGAAGTGACGGGTGTGGGACGTTTGTATAGTCATAGAAGGCAACCTATGGGACATTTTAGCAATGTCATTTAAGGACTAGATCGTTTATCGAAGGCAACATTGAGGGTCATCGAGGGACTTCGATCTTTTATTGAGGGTCTTTGCTAAAAGGCCCATATTCGAGGGACATGACTATTTTTCTTAGGCAACAAGTTGAATTACCCTAGGGGTGCATGTGTGTGAGTGATGTGTTTGATTGCATGTATTTTGTCTTTTGAACTTTTGGTTATCTACTTGATGTTTTTATCTTGCCATACACCCTAATTACTAACAATGTATGAAAGCAATAAAAATGCGGAAAATAAATCCTAAGCTATTACATCATTTCTGGGATGGGGATACATATTTACAAATGGGGATTGCAAGAATTTAAATCCTAATTATCTATTACAACCATATTGAATTGTACAATACAAAAAAATACAAAAAAAAGGAAAGGATTTGTTTAAAAAAAGGGTTTTTTGGTCTTAATAAATTAAAAGAAAAATAATTAGTTAATAAAAAGAAAATATTTTTTATGTCTTTTTTATATTAATAAAAATAATATTAATGCTAAAAATAACAAAAATAAGAAAGAAAAGGAAAAATAACAAAAACAAGATTAGCATGTTGCTGAAAACAAAAATGAGAGGGACTAGAATTTCTAATGCTAGGCACGTTGTAGTTCAGAAAGAAACGTTATAGGAAACCAGAAGTTCTAGGTTGCTGCGCATTGAAGTTCTGGGTGTTAAAATAGTGAGGAAAACCTAGAAATTGTGTATGTTGTGTTACAACATTGAGAAATACCTAGAAGTTCTGTGTGATGTGTTACAACAGTGAGAAACACCTAGAAGTTCTGTGTGTTGTGTTACAACAGTGAGAAAGACCTAGAAGTTCTGTGTGCGGTGTTACAAAGTGAGAAAGACCTTGAAGTTCTATGTGGTGTTAAAACAGTGAGAAAGACCTAGAAGTTCTGTGTGATGTGTTACAACAGTGAGAAAGACCTAGAAGTTCTATGGTTGTTTTACAACAGTGAGAAAAACCTAGAAGTTCTAGTCCTAATTTTGATCCTAGTTTTCTTCAAGAAGTTCTGATCCATAATTTTTCTACTTAGGCAATGATATGTACAGTCTCAACACTATGATATCTACATTTTTAATGATATTATGAATGAAAATTTCAAAGTCATGATGGCTTACCTTGAATTTGAAGCGTGTATTTGGGACTGGAGCTGCTGCCTTCGAATGTTCTAGGGTTAGTAAGAAACGTAACAAAAATGTTATGTTCTTTGATTCGAAGAGAAGAACAAGAGTATTGTTTTTTTTGAGAATTCTGGGTTTAAGAGTGTTTGAGTGTTTTCTTCTCTCTTTTTGTTTTCAATAAATATCTCCTCCAAAGCCAGCCCCTTAGACGTGTGGTTGAACCATTTATTTATAGATGAATTTATTGTGGTTTTGGAGGGAAAACCAAATGGGATTTAAACCTTTTTGGCATACTGTTTCATTACTTTTTAAATACAACTTTTATGTGCTAATTTGATGAAAATATGGGGTTTGAGAAAATGCAGGCGTGGACTGGATAAGCAGCAATTTGGAGTGTTGTGGCAGCTGGATGCAAGACTATGTCATAGCAGTGCAGCAGACTGTTCAAAATGAGGTTTTGGGGTTTGGTGATGTTCTGATCGAAGAGTCGAAAGACCAGAGTGAGATTCAAAGGATCATGTTCTGATCGAAGAACACAACTTTCATATGTTCTGATCAAAGAGTCAGGTTCTGATCGAAAGGTCATGTTCTGAATCGCTTTTAAAATTCTGATTATCCTTGTGTGAGAACTGGCCCAGAAGTTCTGTCCAAATTCTGACTTAAAAATGCTCAGAATCTACTAAGTGTTTTAGCTTCAAGGATGTCTTCATGGATTTATAACTTGAAATCCTAGCCTTTCTAGAAGAAGTTCTGTTCTGCAATGTTTTAGATCTCATTGATATCTATAACTTTCATGTCAGAAGTTCTGATTGAATTATCTTGCATCCTGATGAAAATCTGGGCCAAAGTTATGAAATTATCATTGTTGTACCCCAAAATTTACCCTCCCATATATTTCTTAAGACATTACAAGAATAATCTCCAAATGGCTCAAGGTTGCTCAAGAGTTGGACAGTCAAATCATCTCCTAAGGCAGTCAACCTCAAATTAGGGTTTTGTGTTGCATCAAGGTCCTTGCATCCAAATGACCTCAAGTTCTTCCCAATGTCCTAATATGTTCTCAAGTTCATCCATGTCAAATTTTAAGCCTTGTAGAGGAAGTTTGGTCAGTCAATTGCTCAAAGGGTCCAAAAATCGACCATGCTAGGGCAAAAGTCAATTGTGACCTACAAATAGTCAAACTTCAAGATTTTTTGTCAACATTCTCATTTTGAAGGATATTTCATCATTTGATCAAGGGTTGATCATAATTCGTCAAGTATTGCTCAAGATTCATCAAGATTCAAAAGTTGCTAAATTAGGGTTTTGTAGGAAAAGTCAACTCAACTTTGACCAAACATAACTTTCTCATACTTTATGAGAAATGACCCATACAAAGCTCATTTTGAAGAATATGCAATTTCCTACAATCCATCTTCACACCCCAAGATCAAGAAATGCACTCACAAAAAGTTACAAATTTGGACATTATAGGTCATTTTTGAAAGTCAACAAAAACACCTTTTTTTCCAAAGTTTATAACTTGAGAATGGAATATCAAAATGAGTTGAGACCAAAAGGGTTGGTTATAGGACATCTCAAGGTTCCTAAAAAGTCCAAGAACAGCTCCAAAAGTTCAAAATTGAAGAAGTTATGCATTGTTGAAGTTGGGCGTTTTTCCAAAATTGCCAAAAGTCAACTATCCTCAAAACTTCAAATTTTGTCAAATGGGCCCACTTGTTTCCACTTGATTTGATCTTGTCACACTACACACGTGTCCTATCTTCAGTCTTATGTCCATTCATTGATTTTTCTATTTTATTTTATTTTTATTGAATTAATTCATTTTAAATCAATTTAAATCCAAATAAAATCTAAATATTGATAAATTGGTATCTTTTTGATTGATACAGGCCTTAATTGTCATCAGGGACAAGATCAAACTCATATCAAGCCATATCATGCACAAAATATTGGTTTTTGAACAAATTTGGAAGCTTTTTCATGGAGGATCAAATCAAATCCTAAATCATCAATGCCTAAGGATTCAAAGCCCAAAACTTGACCTAATTCACTCCATGTTACTTATACAATGCAAAGGCACGAAAATCAGAACCAGGAGGCTACCAAATCACAAAAGCAAAACTTGAAAAAACTTGAAAAAAGCTTGAATCTGAAATCGTGCTTAGAGGTCGATTCAAAGCAAAATCTCAACGCTATCCTCTTGCTGGACATCCACTGAGTCTATAGAAATCAAAAGCAAGGCCATTCGCCTCCTAAAAAGCACTGTAAGTCTCCCTGAAAGTCGCCATGTACTCGAAATCACATACTCATATTCCTGCATTTTCTTGGCAAAATTGTTACACAATCATGCTTATCGTTCCATTTAGAAGCTTTTTGCATAATTGAATTGCATTTTCATGACCTGTAACCCCCTAGCCGATTCTAGGGTTCTTGGTATTCGTTTTTGGGCATTTTCTCTACAGGTAAAATCAGCACTGTTAATGGACATGGACATGCTCAGGGGGAAGATACGAACAAGACCATGGTCTTAGATTGAATTTTTATGGCTTGGAATTGGTTTTAGGATCGACCTAGGGATTTAGCTGCGGATATAAATCCGCAGGTAATCTCTGTATAATTCCAAGGACATGGACGAAGACGTGTCCCCATCCCATTCGTTGGTTCGAATATTTCGCGCTTTTATTTTTTTTAATTCTGGCATGTGACTTGTTTCCAATATAATGATTAGTTGGTATTCCACTAACAAATGAAACATAGTGGTGCAGTGGCCAGGCGAGCCTGTGAAATCCAATGGGATCTGGGTTCGAATCCCAGGTCCCCCACATATTTGCTATTGTTTTTCTTAAGATATTCCAATGCATTTCAAAGATTATGGCCTATCATACAGCCTCATTCAGATGCCTTCCAGATGGCCCCAGGCCAGATCTGGTGGCCCAAAGGTGATATCCACCATACACCCAAGTCAACATCCGCGTGGAGAAACGGAAAAGTCAATCAGGCTGGCTTGTATTGGGCCACAAATATTGCTGATCTCACATCCAAATCAGGCCCACACCCTCCTTGGTTATTTCTATTTATTTATTTCTTTTTATTTTGTTTCTTTATTTTGTTTAATTATTTTCATTATTATTTTTAATCACTAACCAATTAAAACTTTTCCTCATAAAATCAAAAAAATCAAAAATATATTTTGTTTATTAAAATTAAGTTCAGTATTTTATTTTTGTAAATAAATATTAACTTAATTAATTTAGTTTTAAATAGATATAACTTTTAATATTTTTGCAATAATTAAAATTAATGTAGAATATTAGGTTTTACTAACTTTGGCTAAATTTATTTTATTTCTTTAAATATCCAAAAATCCAAAAATATATTTTTTAATTAATTTATTTAATTATTAACTTAGATTCAACTTTCTTTTAATTCAAAAATAAATCAGAAAAAATCACTTCTTTCAAAAAAGGGGTCAAAACCCTAAAAATGCATTCGATTTAATTTTTCGCGCGCGATCCATTTTACCATTGATGTAATTGTTTCCCGGAATGTAATAACTTTTAATTAGGACTTTATTTTATCGCTTTATTTTATTTTTCTCATTTTATTTTCAAGGGTTGTCTTTGGCGATGTAAATACCCGACGCCTTGTAATAGTTTAGATTTAATTTCTGCAAATTTAATTTCCGCAACTTATAAACTGTTAGATGTTTGATAAATAGGGAATGCATGAAAAGATCGAATGTATGAACTTAAAATCAACATAGCTCACCCATGACATGTACAAAGATAAAATAATTGAAAACAACACACTCGCACATGCGCACTCTTAGGGTACACCTCACTTGGTTGCCTTCGAACGTGATCATTGAGTATAGGAAGTTTTAGAGGTCGTCCTCTTGTCCAAAGATCATAGTTGCCTCGAAATGGTTTCCTCGGAAAAATGATCTAAGACACTAGGGTTACCGCTAAGGCGTCATAACATTGCTTTAGTGACCACACGTCCCTTAATCGAATTGATCCTTAAACTCCGACGATGGTGCTACCTACTCATTCATAGTGGGATAGCATTGTCTAAAGGATATTAGCACATATTGATTCTTTTTTTCGAGTAGGTAGATGGTTCTTAAGTACTTGCTCTTTCAAAACAAAATAAAACTTTTTGCACTTACACCTTTCAAACAAAAACTTCTTTCAAACCCACAAACACAAAGAAAAGCAAACTTTTGAAAACACATTGAGCAAGTACCTAAGAGCCCGTGGATAACCACGGATAGAAAGGGTGCTAACACCTTCCCTTTCTATAATCTACCCCCCGGACCCCAGAAATATCTCGAAAAAGGAATTTTTCTGTGCTTTTTTTCCTTTCCTTGTTGGATAAAATAAAAGACGGTGGTGACTCTTGCTTACCGCAACATTTTGCGAAAACAAATGCAAAAAGCGAACCAGCATTCCAAAACTGTCAGTACTCTCCCACCGTATCACAGAACTGGCGACTCTGCTGGGGAAAATATTAATAAGTGGGGTGTACCTTAGGATTAGATCATCGTGTTTTCAATTATTTGCTCTGTATGCTTTATATTTGTGGGCTTGTATCGGAGTTACTATAGATCCTAACCTGGATATGGGGGATACCCTTTAGGTAAGTAGCAATAAAATGTGATGGAACTGTACGGCGTAGACCGATACGGTTGAAGCAGTAGCTACATTGGTGTGGCACTTTAGATTGTACCGACATCCCTTGTGTTGGAACGAGGAGAATATGGGTCATCTAAGGGGTCATTAAGCACCAACTGACCTTAGAACCTTTAAATTGACCAACTTGGCCATAGAACAGTAGCAGTATGCTATGCTCATTGAGACTAAACTCTCGCGATGATTCTGGACGCAAGAAAAGGTTGCTAAACTGGAATTATGATCGATCGAGGGTAGTCATGGATATTGAGATCCTCTAAAACCCGGTTACTATTTTTAGGACAGGTTTAAACCAACTGAACTGAAAGAGGGTAGTACCTAAGCTCCTTGCCAGCCTGAAATCTAAGGGCTCTCTGTGTGACTTGTGTGCCTTTACCATGTTTGCTATTTGTGGATACTTGTGGTGTGCTTCCTATCATGACATCATAACATCATAACATTGCATACATCTTGCATAAGACTAACCTATTTCAAAGACAGGAGGGATTCATCTTTGTTCTATTTTGTAGGTCATCATGATGCCTATGCGTAGGAATACCATCTGAATCAACTTTGTCCAGGTTCCCACTGTGCTTAAGGAATTGATTGCAAAGATGCCTGATACTACTCCCTTCCTCAGGAGACATGGTCATCTTCTCAGTTTGGTCACCTCCAAATTGGACGAGCAGATGATGAGTGTTTTGGTCCAATTCTATGATCCGATGTATCATTGTTTTACTTTTCAAGACTACCAGTTGGTTTCCACCCTAGAAGAGTTTTTTGATCTGCTCAGTATCTCTATTCTGGAGCAGACCCCGTTTACTGGTTGGGAGAAGATTCTTAGGCCCGAAGAGATTGTTGCAGCCCTTCATTTTACCAAAGAGGAGGTAATGACTAATTGGGAGACTAGAAGTGGAGCAAAGGGTTTTCTGACTAAGTTTTTGGTTGGTAAGGCTAACTATTTCTGGGATAGTCTAGACTTCAAGGCATTCGAGGATATTCTGGCTCTTCTGATATATGGCTTGGTATTATTTCCGAACTCTGACTCCTTCGTTAATGTAAATGCGGTGAAAATCTTCATCTCTTGCAATCCTGTACCCACTCTCTTGGGTGACATCCTTCATCAGCTTTATGCTCGTACTGCCCGAAAGCGGGGAACCTTGATGTGTTGTGCTCCGTTATTGGCAAGGTGGTTTATTTCTCACCTTCCCAAATCAGTGCTGAAGAATAAAGAAGGCATGGCCTGGGCTTATAGAGTTATGTCTCTCTCCCATAATGACATCATCTGGACTCTCAAGGGTATGGATGAAGAGGCTATCATTGATCGCTGTGGGGATTATCCCAATGTTCCACTGTTAGGAACCCATGGAGGAATTTCTTACAACCCATGCTTAGCTCTACGTCAGTTTGGGTGTGCCAGAAGAGAAGGACCTCATGAGATGCTAATGCCTAGTATCATCTTTGATTTTCAAGGGGATAGCGATGAGCAACGTCACAGATTCATAAGGGCTTGGGATAGAGTTCACAGATCTGATCCACACGAGCTGGGCCCAAAGACTTCTCTGCCAATGGAGCCATATCTCAGATGGGTCCGTATCCGTGCCTAAAAGCTGGGTATGCCATATGAAGCCGTTCGGCCTGTCATTGTTGAAGTTTCTAATGAAGAGGGGGTTCTTCCTACCATCCTCCATCCTTACATGCCCACTGACAATGGGGCACTGAAGAGATCTTGGATGCAGCTGAGAGAAGAACGGGATGCTTACCGAGAGAAGTTCAACGAGCAAGAACAGAAGATCCAGAGGTTGACTAGGAAGCTGGAGAACGAGCGGATTCTTAATGACTATGTCCGCACCGGCAAGAAGAGACCATGGGAGCACTAATTGACCTTTGATTGTTTCTTTTCCAGTTTTTATTTACTTTTCAGTATTTCCATTCTTGTAACGCCCTGAGGGCATCAGTTGAACAATTTGAATTCCAAAGTTTATCTAATAAAGTGTGTTTCCTTTCTTGTTTACAAATTTGAATCTCCCGATTATCTTTGAAATCATAAATCATACGCATTTCATCCCATGCACTTCATAAACAGGTACTCATTACAGGTCTCTTATCTTCTTCGCTGTTTATTTCAGCACTCATCATGTCTGCTGAACCTTCAACTGAGCAAGCAATCAAGGCCCTCCAGGCCCAGAATGCCCAATTTCAAGAGCTATTCATGAATCTAGCTAAGGGTCAGCAAGACCTGAAGACCCTGATTCTGAAAGAGAAGAAGAAGAAAAAGAAGAGGACAATCCTGTTTAACACAGGGCACAGGTTTGGAAACAGGCTACAAAATGAAGTTGATCTGACCACCTCATCTGGAGGGAAAGATAGTCAAGAGGAAAGGAGGGCTCCTAGCCCTGTTGTCTCTGACAACGAGACGGACTTTGATGAAGAACAATATCCTCCTGCTGAGGACAGATACAAGCAACTGGAAGACCGGTTGAGTGCTATGGAAGTTCAGAAAGTGCCTGGTATGGACTTTGGTGATCTAGGTCTATCATCTGGGGTGGTGATTCCCCACAAATTCAAGGCACCAGCCTTTACTAAGTATGACGGATTTTCTTGTCTGAAACTGCACCTCCGGTCATATGTGAGGAAGATTCAGCCGTACACCGCTGGTAAAAACCTATGGATCCATTTCTTTCAAGACAGTATCTCAGGGACTCAGCTTGAGTGGTTCTATTAGTTGGACGGAGCCAGTATCCGCAGTTGGGAAGATTTGGCTACTGCATTCTACAGGCAATATCAGTACAACTCTGACCTTGCTCCCACGCGTACCCAACTCCAGGGTATGTCAATGGGAACGGGTGAAGGATTCAAAGATTATGCTCAGAAGTGGAGGGACCTCGCCGGAAGAGTACAACCACCCTTGGCTGATCGGGAGCTAGTTGACATGTTTCTGGGGACCCTGTCCGGTCCATTTTTTAACCATCTGATCGGAAGCTCCTCGTCTGGGTTTACAGAGCTTATTTTGACTGGCGAGAGGATTGAGGCTGGTATTAAGGCTGGTAAGATACAGAAGGGTGCCTCATCAAGCACCGAGAAGAAGCCATTTAAGAAAGAGTCCAGTGATGTCTACAGTTCGAGAAGACATAATAGACCTGAACACCGCCAAGCTGTTAATGCGGTTGTTATTTCAAAACCTGCTGGTGCTCCTCAACACAACAATCAACAGAAGGATGAGAGACCTCGAAGGCAATTCACCCGTCTCAACATGACCCTGTCTCAGATTCTTCCGCAGTTGCTGAAGACCAATCTGGTGATTCCAAAGGAAGCCCCGAAGAATCCAAATACAACATCACCAAAGTACAACCCTAATTCCCGCTGTGCTTTTCACTCTGATAGCCTAGGGCATAATACAGATGATTGTTGCGTTTTGAAGAACAAGGTACAAGACTTGATTGATGCGAAAGAGATCGAGTTCGGAGCACCAGAGAAGCCTAAACAAGATGCAGGGGTGAATGCTATCAGGGATGACGATGATGAAGAGTTTGATATCGACAGTTGGATCTACCCGACTGCCAGTGGAGGATTAAGCAACTAGACAATGAAGGATTCTATACCTATTTCTGTTATCACCCAGTAATGAAACTTTTTGTTTTGAATTTGTAACAGACAATATTTAAACTTTACGGCCTGGTGTCTTACCCGGGGCACTGTGGCTTCATTTGTGAGGGCTTTATGTGTGTCATTTTCATATATCATTAATAAAAGCATTGGATGTTCTTGCATTTCAAATTTTGCGCTCCTTGTTTTTCTTTATTATATATTGCAAAACAACTATTTTACACACACTCACATATACAGGTCCACATCCACTCTGGATCTCACTGGTAACGACTCTGCTACTTCCAGTTATGACTTCGAAAATCCAATCAACTTAGCCGAAGACGAAGGTGAAGATGATTGCGAAGTTCCTGGTGAACTTGCAAGACCGTTACTTCAAGAAGAGAGGGCTATACAGCCACATGAAGAGTCGGTGGAATCAGTGAATCTGGGTACTGAGACAGACAAGAAAGAGGTCAAGGTCGGTGCAAACCTGGAGCTTAGTGTGAAACAACGGTTGATTCAGATGTTGTGTGACTATGTTGAGATCTTTGCCTGGTCTTATAAAGATATGCCTGGGTTGGTGTTGTACCCCAAAATTTGCCCTCTCAATTCTCAAGGCTTTTCTTACAAGGATTTCAAGGTTCAAGCTTAAGCAAGTGCATTGGGATTTTCCAATACCAAAAGGAAACTGTCAAAAAGGGGGAAAACAGATAAAATTAATATTTTGGCAAATTTGGATAAAAACAAGTGTTTTTTGATTCAGCTCTTTCGATTGACTCTTGGTCTCCTTCGATTGCTCAAAATGGCTACTAGCGTGCCTCTTTCGAATCTGGATATTTTTCCTCCTACATGCCTCTTTCGAATCTGGACATTTTGCCTCATGTATGCCTCTTTCGAATCTGGACTTTTTGCCTCCTGCATGCCTCTTTCGAATCTGGACATTTTGCTACCTACAAGCCTGCTTCGACTGGACAAGATTGCTGCCTGCATGCTTGCAATCGAAGGCCATGACCTACTGATCACATGTACCCCCCTGCAAGGCAAGTCTTTGTTTGGGCACTCGCCTTCTGTGTGCCTGGATGAAAACTTCAGTTGAGCAAGAGCCTCCTTCGAATGCAACTTGGATTACATCCTTCGTTTTTAGCAAAAAGCCTCTTTCGAATGCAACTTGGATATGTCCTTCATGTTGAACTCTAAGCTTCCTTCGAACATGGACTTTCGATTGGGAAATATGTTTGCTTCGACCCAGGTTTCGATTGAGCAATATGCTTCCTTCGAGCATGAGCTTTCGATTGGGCAATAGCTTCCTTCGAGTTAGCTTGTTTCGACCATAAGCTTCGACTGAGGCAAAGGCTTCCTTCAAACAGGTGTGTTTCGATCTCACTCTTGCATTTGACTCAAGACCAAATCTCGTTTGCCAGGCTGTGTTGCGTCCAGATCTTTACATAGTCAGAAGCTTGTACAAAGGTTTTAAACTTTACCTTCTGGATACTACTATTCTGGGTTAAAGGCTACATACTCTTTCTTCAAACAGAGAATACTTTATCACAAAAGCATCTGTCAACCTGAATTTGGTCTGAGCACAAGCAACGTCAGAGGCCTTAGTCACATCTTATGCACCCCACTGCTGTTGCTTCCAGGAGGCCCCCCACTTGTACTGTCACGTTACAGTATTTTATTATTTTTGCAAGGCTGGCTATTTTCAAACATATCCATTCTTTTTCTCTATAAATAAAAGAATTCATGCAAAGCTAAGGGAGGACTTTTTGGCCAGTAGAACGAATCTCCCAAAGTTTCTCAAACACAAAAACTCTCAAGTTCATCAACACTTGAGAAATCAAAACCCAGAATTCCAAACACTTGCTGCCTTCGATTCTGAAGAACAAATACTCTTCAGTATCCTTCGAATCCAGTTTGGAAAGAAACACAAGACTTGTTTCTTTCCTTCCTTCGAATCCAGCAGTCCAAGCATAGCTGTTGGCCCCCTCTGTCAAATCCAGAACCTTGGGCCTCCACTCAAGGTCCCACATCCATTCAAGTCCTGAAGCAAGGTAATTTATTCTTACCTTTGAACTTTTCGTTTCATGACATAACATGTAAATAATCTTTACGTTTGTTTGAAACATGTACATACCACTGCTCTTTTCGTTTCCACTCTTTTAACATGTTTTCAGAGCTAAACCCTTTTGTTTTTGCTTACTGTTTTCCTGAACTAGCTTTAGTTATTAAACTGTTTGAAAGATAAATACTAGCATGGCCTCAGGCCATGTTGTCATTTAATGCTTGAAATGAAAGAAACAGGAAACAGGAAATAGGGAACGAAGCTTCTGGCTTCTACCCTCTTTCTCCAGGTCAAACGAAAGAGACAACCAGGAGGAAAACCATGTTGACTTCTAGGCCCAAACGAAAAGCATGCCTTCACTGACTTCCATCCCCTAATTGAAAGGCATTCCCTCACTGACTTCTAGGCCCCAGTCGAAGGATGCAACTTGCTACTGCCTTTGCCCAATCGAAGGACAGGACCTCGCCCCTGCCAAGGCCCAATCGAAAGACGTGACTTTGCTGTTGCCAGCCCCAATCGAAGGAGGCCAACATAATGCAAATCAAAGGTTGCTCCTGCCCAAATCGAAGGAGGCCAGCAGAATGCAAATCGAAGGTTGTTGTTTCCTGGGTCGAAAGACACTCATTTTTCTTACTTTTATCTTATTTTTTCATATTTTTTATGCCTTTCGATATGGTTGTAATAGCGTAGGATTTTATCTTTCTGCATTTTATTTACTTTGTACAAATGCTAGTAAATAGGTGTGTATGGCAAGATAAAACCAGCAAGTAGACAACCTAAAAATCAAAGACAAATGCATGCAATAAAACACACTTTTCACACATGCACCCTTAGGGTAATCTCACTTGTTACCTCGGAAAATAGTCATGTCCCTCGAGCATGGGATTTTAGAAAAGACCCTTGATAAAAGATCGTAGTCCCTCGATGACCCTCGATGTTGTCTTTGATAAAACGATCTCGTCCCTTACAAAATTGCTAGAGCGTCTCACAAGTTGCCTTCAATGATTGTATACGATGACCCGCGCCCGTCTCGTAAACATCCTAACACAAGGTTGTTCACCAAATACAATGGTGAAGCAACACTGTTAAAAGGGTTAAAAACGTAAGAAAGATCTTTGAGTAAAATAGGGTAGACAACTCTTAGTTACTTGATCAAACTTGCAAAACATCCTTGCCATTTTTCAAAACACACTTCACAACACAACTTTAAAAACAATTTCCAAACAAATTTCAAAACATTGAATTATCTTTTCAAAAAGACAAACACCTTTGTAAAACATTCAAACGAATTATTACAAAGGTTGCCTAGACAAGGCATCTTTTTCAAAACATTTTCAAAACCACACACACAAAGCACCATTTCAAGCACATTCAAATCAAAGGAAAGTGATCTAAAACAAGTAACTAAGAGCCCATGGATAACCATGGATGAAAAGGGTGCTAGCACCTTCCCTTTTCATAATCTACCCCCCGAACCCACGAAAACATCTCAAAGGTATTTCCTGTGCTTTTTGACCTTTCCTTAGGATAAATAAAAAGTCAGTGGCGACTCTTGCTAAACCGAACATATGTGCACACAAACGCAAAAACACAAGTCAGTTCTCCCACCGTATCACAGAACTGGCGACTCTGCTGGGGATATTTCTAAAAGTGGGGTTACCTTAGGGTTTTAGATCACCTTTACATGCTTATTTTGATTGCTTTGATTGCTTTACTTTTTGGGTTCCTTGTTTGGGTTTGTTTAAATCCTACACCCGGATTTGGGGGCACCTTTTTAGGTAAATAGAAATAAACTGTGAGGGAATTGTGCGGGGTATACCGACATGGTTGAAGAAGTAGCTATGTTAGTGTGACATAATGGTGGGTACCGGTAGCCCTTGAGTATTCAAGGAGAATACGGGGCCGCTGAGCGATGTCATGAAGCACTAACAAACTCTTAGAACCTTACTTGACCATCTTGGCCTTTTTAGGGGTAGTGAGATGACCGACTTTGGTGCAGTCCGAAGTTGGTAGATACTCGATACTACACTCATTGAGTATTGTTTTCTTGAGATATTTGGTCGCCAGTTAAGTGGCTAAACCAAAACAATGAACATAGAAAATAATCTAGTGATATTGAGCTCCTTAGAACCCGGTTTCTATTTTAGGACAGGTTGAGCCAACTAACTTCAAGAGGGTACTTACCTACAAACCCCATGCAAGCCTAAACCTAAGGACTTGTCTGCTTTGTGTGAATATGACTGTCTGTATATACACTTGCTTACTTTTGCATACATGTACATAACATCATAACATCATACCATAGCATTTTCAATAACCATTTCAAGGATCTCAAGGGTCTTTTTGATGCAGGGTCATGTTGAACCAGGCGTCTATCAAAGGGCAAGAGGGTTCTCCTCTAAACAAACGCCGTCAAAGATCAAGTGCAACAACTTGAATCAGGGGCTATGACCCACTTGACATGGTGAGCTTGATTCTCGTGGAAAGACATCCACCGATACAAAGGTCTCCAATCAAAGATGTTGATCAAGTTTACCTCTAACATTTTTCCTGTGTTTACCCCGAGAGATCCTTGAAAACATGCATCCACATACCATGCATCATATCATGACAGGTTTCTCCCATACAAGTCTCCTTATCTTCCTACTGTTTATTTCAGTAAGATGGATATGGAACAAACGGTGAAAGATCTCCAATCTCAAAACGCTCAATTCCAATAAATGCTTCTGGCTATGGGTAAAGGGCAAGAGGATCTGAAATCTCTCCTTATCAAAGACAAGAAGAAGAAGTCCAAGAAGGCAGCGGGCATCCTGAACTTGGGAAGAAGACCTAAAACCCCAGATCTTTCAACTCCATCCAACATAGGGGATAGTCTTGAAGAAGACCACAATTTGGTGATCAATGATGTTGAAGCTGACTACTCCGAAGAACAATATCCTCTCGCTGATGACAAGTACAAACAGTTGGAGGATCGCCTCAGTGCTATGGAGATTCAACAAATACCTGGCTTGGATTTAGGAGACATGGGTTTAGTTCCTGGGTTGGTCATCCCGCCAAAGTTCAAAGTCCCTACCTTTGCCCTATACAATGGAGTCTCTTACCCTAAGATGCACCTAAAGTCTTATGTCCGCAAGATTCAACCATACACAACTGATCCAAAGATTTGGATCCACTTCTTCCAAGAAAGCCTGGTAGGGACTCAACTCGAGTGGTTTTACCAATTGGAGAGTTCCCGCATCCACACCTGGGAGGATTTAGCTGTTGCTTTCTATAAGCAGTATTAGTATAATGCTGATCTTGCACTAACTCTTGTGCAATTGCAGAACATGACCATGGGTTCCAATGAGAGCTTCAAAGGATACGCTCAAAAATGGAGAGATCTGGCTGGTAGAGTGCAACCCCCTTTAACTGAAAGGGAGCTGATTGACATCTTCATGGGAACTTTGACAGGGCCTTTCTTCAAACACTTGATCGGAAGCTCTTCAGCTGGATTCACCGAGCTAATACTGACCGACGAAAGGGTCGAAGCTGGAATCAAAAGTGGAAAGATTCAAGAAGAAACACCTTCTGATGCTCAGAAAAAACATATAATGGGAAGAAAGAGTCCGATGCAGTGATTGGTCAAAAGAGTCGCCATGATCAACATGTAGGGGCAACCCTGATCTCCGATCCCACGCCCGTTCAACAAAGACGAAGCAATAGGCGTAGGGTGAGATATCAAGAAAGGCAGTATACTAACATCAACATGCCTTTGTCTCAAGCATTACAACATTTGCTGAAGTTGAAGCTGATCACACTAAAGGATCCTCCTCAAAATCCTGATACCTCCCCTTCTAGGTACAATCCGAGCGTAAGATGTGCTTATCATTCTGACAGTCTTGGACATGACACCGACAGCTGTTGGACTTTGAAGAACAAGATTCAAGACTTGATTGATGCCAAGGAGATCAAGTTTGACCCTCCGGAGACCCCAAATGTGATCACTACTCCTATGCCAAATCATTGAGAATGTCTTTGTTTCATTTGAATTTTCAAGTTGTAATCTCTTTGTTATTCAAACAATTATCTATTAATGTCAAACTTTGTTTCATTAATGCATTGAATATGTTTGTCTTGATTTGATTCTTTCATTTTTATTACATTTAAACTATGCTTTTTATTTTCTTTATGACATTCAACTCTTGCTAAAAGTTACAAGCCTTTAGAGGGAGGATGACGAAACAATGCCATAATCTCATACAGTATGATTTTGAACAGACCTTGCTGACGATGTACAGGCGTTTCTTTCAAATCCTAAACACTGGAGTTATAAGGAAGATAATCCCTAGTCAACCCCTTCAAGCCAAAGAAGTAGAAGTTTTTTGTTTTAAACACAAATTGAAACCTTTAAACCTGGGGCAGGGTAGTCACTCAGTTAATTCAAAAGATGCGCATTAAAGTCGCAAACTCTCAGTTTGTAATACAATGAATGACATCAAAAAAATTCCCTAGGAATCAAAAGTCAGTGATGGTTCCTTATCTCATAGGCAGCCATTACCTCTAAAAAAAAACCACTAAGCCAAAACCTACAAAGGAGGCTTAAGAAAGCTGGGGCATCCCGCTGACTGTAATCTCGAAAACAGGAACAGTCAGGCAAAATTTAGGGATAACAAATCAAAAGAATGAGGTCGCTACAAATCCTCAACAACATGAAAAATGTTGCAAAAATGACTGCCTTCCAACAAATTCAACTTGTGTGAAACATCACCAAAAATGTCGTTCCAGACTCATTTGGAGTTCAAATGCATAATTAACTGAGTTTAGGATTGAAGAATATCACGAAGAGCGGGTGGGTACAAATATACTTTGAGCCTTTATCCTTTGTTTCTTAAACCGTGAACCAAGCCACGTTACAACCCTTCAAAAGTCCTAATTGAAGCATGGGTTAGTTCAAAAGCATATTGTTACAAAAGGTATCCTGACTCCTGTAAGGCTTTGCCCTAAATCTTGTGTTGAATTTGTCTTATAAAAAGTTTTCTGCTAAAAAACGCATTTTTCAAAACTTCGAGACAAGTATAAACTTTGTATTACTTGAATATCATTGTTTGCACATGGCTATTTGTTTAACAGCGGAGAAATTCACACAACGAATATCCGATGAACGAAAGCCCTCTCAGTGAACAAAATCACTTCAAAAAAGATGACACTTCCATTGACAAATCTCCTATCAACAAGGGGACATAACATGTCACTATCCAGCACACCTGGGGCAGTCCAGTCAAGATTTCCAGAAATCTCTGAAGAAGTGCAGAGTAACCAGGGGCAAATCTCCATCTCCGTCACTTGGGGCATTGAACGTCAACCCCGACAAAGGGTTACTTACAATCAAACTTTTTGGCAATGTCACCAACATTCGCTACTAGGGGCAATGACAAGTCTCCCCAAAGTCCTTCTCATAGGATGATTCCCCAGCAAGAGTATAATCTCTGACCCCCTTTCCCCAGCTGAATCAACCTCAAGAATCCTCGAGGACTTCCCCCAACGAAGATGTCACCTCTCTAGCGGACTGACGACAGGGTTTATTTCCCCAACAACACCAGGATTCCCCAGCTTGAGTTTGCCTCTCCGACTACTACAAATCAAAGGACCACAACTCCTCTTCCCCAGTAGACTACTCTACAATCCCTAGCAAGTTACTGCGAAACCTGGACCCGACCAGATATCAGTTTAACTTCGACTCCCCAGTAGAGCAACGAACGACTAAGACTCCTAAACTCTTTTCCCAAGTAGAAATAAACACACTCTCCACAGAGTTTTCAACTTCCCCCAGCGGAGTTCTCCTCAAACAACAAAACAGGAATCCATTGGAAATATTCTAAGCAAAGTTTGAAGACACGCATACTCTTCAACAGCAATCCGGGATTTAATAACTCCCCAACACTTGTCGAGGATTTATTTTCCCAGACAAAAATACATTCATTAACATTTCACATTTCATACATCCTATTTACATACATGATAAGTACATACAACACAATCTCATTTCTTTTGAGAACATCATTACACAATGCATACATCATGACATTACATACAACTAACTCTTTACCTTTTCAGGAAAGATCGATCGACAGATAAAATTCATTACCTGCTGAGGTTGTAATCGTCCAAGATTCCTTCATCATCCTGCTGAGGTTGAAGCCATCCAAGATTCCTTCATCATCCTGCTGAGGTTGAAGTCATCCAAGATTCCTTCATCATCCTGCTGAGGTTATAGTCATCCAAGATTCCTTCATCATCCTGCTGAGGTTGTAGTCATCCAAGATTCCTTCATCATCCTGCTGAGGTTGTAGTCATCCAAGATTCCTTCATCATCCTGCTGAGGTTGTAGTCATCCAAGATTCCTTCATCATCCTGCTGAGGTTGTAGTCATCCAAGATTCCTTCATCTCCCTGGTGAGGTTGTAGTCATCCAAGATTCCTTCATCATCCTGCTGAGGTTGTAGTCATCCAAGATTCCTTCATCATCCTGCTGAGGTCGTAGTCATCCAAGATTCCTTCATCTTCCTGCTGAGGTTGTAATCGTCCAAGATTCCTTCATCATCCTGCTGAGGTTGTAGTCATCCAAGATTCCTTCATCATCCTACTGAGGTTGTACTCATCCAAGATTCCTTCATCATCCTGCTGAGGTTGTAGTCATCCAAGATTCCTTCATCATCCTGCTGAGGTTGTAGTCATCCAAGATTCCTTCATCATCCTGCTGAGGTTGTAATCATCCAAGATTCCTTTATCATCCTGCTGAGGTTGTAGTCATCCAAGATTCCTTCATCTTCCTGCTGAGGTTGTAGTCATCCAAGATTCCTTCATCATCCTGCTGAGGTTGTAGTCATCCAAGATTCCTTCATCTTCCTGTTGAGGTTGTAGTCATCCAAGATTCCTTCATCATCCTGCTGAGGTTATAGTCATCCAAGATTCCTTCATCATCCTGCTGAGGTTGTAATCGTCCAAGATTCCTTCATCATCCTGCTGAGGTTGTAGTCATCCAAGATTCCTTCATCATCCTGCTGAGGTTATAATCTTCCAAGATTCCTTCATCATCCTGCTGAGGTTGTAATCGTCCAAGATTCCTCCATCATCAATTTGGAGTAGCAATCATTTACGGATGGCATCTTTAAGCCCATCCCCGACAAGATTCTGTCACATCTTCGGATGGCATATTTAAGCCCATCTCCAACAACTTTCTATCATCTCTCCAAATGGCATCTCTAAGCCCATTCTCCCAATCATCACATCACCGAGTGCAAATTTCTGGGCACTCTAGTGTTCAATCATCTTTCACCTTCAAGTCACGAATGGAAGAATTACCAATCTAACTCTCCAGGTGTAAGAAGATTGAACAGGGGCAACTGTTGTACCCCAAAATTTGCCCTCTCAATTCTCAAGGCTTTTCTTACAAGGATTTCAAGGTTCAAGCTTAAGCAAGTGCATTGGGATTTTCCAATACCAAAAGGAAACTGTCAAAAAGGGGGAAAACAGATAAAATTAATATTTTGGCAAATTTGGATAAAAACAAGTGTTTTTCAATTCAGCTCTTTCGATTGACTCTTGGTCTCCTTCGATTGCTCAAAATGGCTACTAGCGTGCCTCTTTCGAATCTGGATATTTTGCCTCCTGCATGCCTCTTTTGAATCTGGACATTTTGCCTCATGTATGCCTCTTTCGAATCTGGACTTTTTGCCTCCTGTATGCCTCTTTCGAATTTGGACATTTTGCTGCCTACAAGCCTGCTTCGACTGGACAAGATTGCTGCCTGCATGCTTGCAATCGAAGGCCATGACCTACTGGTCACATGTACCTCCCTGCAAGGCAGGTCTTCGTTTGGGCACTCACCTTCTGTGTGCCTGGATGAAAACTTCAGTTGAGCAAGAGCCTCCTTCTAATGCAACTTGGATTACATCCTTCGTTTTTAGCAAAAAGCCTCTTTCGAATGCAACTTGGATATGTCCTTAATGTTGAAATCGAAGCTTCCTTCGAACACGGACTTTCGATTGGGAAATATGTTTGCTTCGACCCAGGTTTCGATTGAGCAATATGCTTCCTTCGAGCATGAGCTTTTGATTGGGCAATAAATTCCTTCGAGTTAGCTTGTTTCGACCACAAGCTTCGACTGAGGCAAAGGCTTCCTTCAAACAGGTGTGCTTCGATCTCACTCTTGCATTTGACTCAAGACTAAATCTCGTTTGCCAGGATGTGTTGCGTCCAGATCTTTACATAGTCAGAAGCTTGTACAAAGGTTTTAAACTTTACCTTCTGGATACTACTATTCTGGGTTAAAGGCTACATACTCTTTCTTCAAACAGAGAATACTTTATCACAAAAGCAGCTGTCAACCTGAATTTGGTCTGAGCACAAGCAACGTCAGAGGCCTCAGTCACATCTTCTGCAACCCACTGCTGCTGCTGCCAGGAGGCCCCCCACTTGTACTGTCACGTTACAGTATTTTATTATTTTTGCAAGGCTGGCTGTTTTCAAACATATCCATTCTTTTTCTCTATAAATAGAAGAATTCATGCAAAGCTTAGGGAGGACTTTTTGGCCAGTAGAACGAATCTCCCAAAGTTTCTCAAACACAGAAAAACTCTCAAGTTCATCAACACTTGAGAAATCAAAACCCAGAATTCCAAACACTTGCTGCCTTCGATCTGAAGAACAAATACTCTTCAGTATCCTTCGAATCCAGTTTGGAAAAAACACAAGACTTGTTTCTTTCCTTCCTTTGAATCCAGCAGTCCAAGCACAGCTGTTGGTGTAACACCCCAGTTTCAATTATTTGATTTATTTAATTGGAAAATTATTTTATTAGAATTAATAAAATAAAAAGGAATTATTTATTTTGAAATATGGAGGAAAATAAAAGAAATAAGAAAATGCTGAGTTTTTAAGTTATTGGGCTTGGATGTTGTTAGTAAAGAGTGGGGGTGCAAAAGAAGTAAGGATATGTTTTGGAACTCAAGTTATTTTTTTCTCATTATTCACGATAACACAGAAGTTGGGATTTTGGGAAGCAGAGCTCTGAAGGTACGAAGAACGAAGAACGAAGAACATCGCTCAAAAAGTTCAAAGCTGCTAATTGATAAGGTAAGGGGGGCTATTACTCGATTTACCTTTGTTTATGGGTTTATGTACGGTTGATTTGGGTAATCGTAGGGAAAAACCCCAATTGTTAGATGTTAGTAGGGATCGATACCCTTAGGATTGAACTTTGTTAAAGAGGGTTTAGGTTCTCAATTTTATGAAATCAATTAACGATTTTAGGTTCCTAATGGTGGATTGGGAGTATATCTGCATGATCGTGAATTTACCTTAGAAGTTATAGGGATAACCCCAATGTTAGCAGATTTCCCCAAAATGAACGACTAATCACTTCTAAGGTTACTATAATGATTGTTGGTAATTAGGAAATTGAGGTGTTGTTTTGAATTATACAAAATCGATGTCGTTAGGTACCGAAATGCGCGTTTTGGCTGGCATTTTCCCGCGTTTGGCTGCTGTTCTGAGCTGCTAAAGGTACAGGAAAATTCTGTACGCGCTCAGCAACACGGGCCGTGTTGCACAACACGGGCACTCGTGTTGGTCTTCTGTGTTGGTAAAAGTAATGTGTTTTCTGGACACATTACAACACGGGCCGTGTTGCACAACACGGGTACCCGTGTTGGTCCCCTGTAATGAGAAAAAAATGTGTTTTCTGGATATGTTACAACACGGGCCGTGTTGCACAACACGGGCACCCGTGTTGATGCTGCTGTGTTGATTTTCTGAATTTTGTTTTCTGTGCGTTATTGTGGATTTTATTGTCGTGCTTTTGGATAATGTTATCGAGCATGAATTATGATATGACTTGATATGATTGATGTTTAAATAGTATGCTGAGTGATTACATGCTATCCATATCCTGTTATGATTGATGTTGTTGATGTGCATGATATGTTGATTGATGTTCATAGTATGCTGAGTGTTACATACTTACATATCATGTTGCATTTGTTAATTCCCATTGTGTGGAATTAACATGGTGGCCAATATACGTGTCCGCGATTTAATGGAACGTTGAGGTGGTAGCCGTGTCCGCGATATAATGGAACGGTGAGTTATCCGTGACCCGAGATTTAATGGGGCGGTAAAGTGGTACCACATGCATGGGTGTGTTGCATTACCTTGAATATAACATGAATGGATGATTTTTCCAATGTTGTATTTGATTGTTTGTAGGCACGTATGGTTGCTAAATTGTTGACGATGTTTGATGTTAATTGCAATATGAAAAAAATAATATATTATGGGTATATGAATTGTAAAGATTTTTGTAAACTATGAAATATGCTAATTGTTGGGTGATGCTTATGGTTTCCTGAATTGATTGTTATGAACGTATAATCAAATGTATAATTGAGATGCTCACCCTTACTGTTGAATATTTCAGATTGAGGAGCTTCGTTCAGGTGCTTGGCGAAGGCTTGTCGTTTCTAGTTTATTTTCGTTTTAGTAATGTCCGGGTCATGCTCTGATAGTTGTAACTCCGGGAACGTTTGTTTGTCGAGCTGTTTTAGTCAGACTCGTTTAATTCCTTATGTTTTGTTATAATATGATGTTGACATTTTCCAGGTGTTAATCCCTGATGATTTTGAAAATATTATAACATTGATTTTATTAATTAAATTATTCCGCTGTGTAAACATGTATGAGTTACTACTACGTTATGCATGACAGGAATTTGTTTTATTAAAAGAGAATTGTAGCATCCTCGATTATACATGTACTCTGATATTATGCTTTAGTGTTTGCGAAAATTTATTCGGGGTTTTTAGAGGGTGTTATAATAGTGGTATCAGAGCATAGTCGGTCGTTGCGACCAGAGTCTTGAGTCAGTCATCCCTTTTGTATGCGATTAGTGTAAGGTGACACTGTCGATACTGTATTCTAATGTGGAGTATGTTTTAATTCTCAGGAATATGGCTGGAAGAGGTAACGGACGAAATGATGTTGCACTCGCTGAGGCTTTGGGGATGTTAGCTGGTGTACTTGCTGGAAACCCAACTGGAGGCGTGATTGGTGCTGATAGGCAATTGGGAAATTTCCAAAGGAACAATCCTCCGTTGTTCAAAGGTACACATGACCCTGAAGGTGCTCAGAAGTGGCTGAAGGAAATCGAAAGGATTTTCCATGTGATTGATTGTACTGAAGATCTGAAAGTCAGATATGGTACGCATATGTTGGCAGAAGAGGCCGACGACTGGTGGGTTGCCACAAGGACTGAAATGGTTCAGGATGGAGAGGCACTGACTTGGGCTAACTTCAGAAGGGCTTTTCTGAGGAGGTACTTTCCTGAAGATGTTCGGGGAAGGAAGGAAATTGAGTTTTTGGAGCTTAAGCAGGGCAATCTGACTGTTAGTGAATATGCTACTAAGTTCACTAAGCTGGCAAAGTATTATGCACACTACAACAATGATGAGGCTGGAGAATTCTCTAAATGTATCAAATTTGAGAATGGTCTCCGAGATGAGATTAAACAGGGAATCAGGTACCAGCGTATTCGTAGATTTTCTGATCTGGTGGATTGTAGCAGGATCTTGGAAGAAGATATTACCAAGAATAGGTCATCTCACTCTCGTGGGGCTGTTGATAAAAGAGGAAAGCAACATATGGACCGTGGCAAGCCATATGGTAGAGATAACCAGAAATCGGGTGGTTGGAAAAGGCCTAGTGGGGGAGATTCTAAGGCTCCTATCAGATGCTACAGGTGTGGTGAGTCTGGTCACCACATTCGAGATTGCAAGAGTGATGAGAAGAAGTGCTATAAATGTGGAAAGGCTGGTCATTTGTCTATTGATTGCAAAGGGAAGTCTGTTACTTGTTACAATTGTGGCGAAGAAGGTCACATTCGTCCGCAGTGTCCTAAGCCTAGGAAGGATCAGTCAGGTGGAAAAGTGTTCGCTTTGTCTGGATCTGAGACTACTCCAGAGGATCGATTGATTAAAGGTACGTGTTTTATTCATGGAACACCTTTAGTTGCAATTATTGATACTGGTGCAACTCATTCTTTCATTTCTTTGGATTGTGCTGAGAGGTTGAAACTGGACATATCTGGTATGCGAGGTAGCATGGTTGTTGATACTCCTGCATCGGGTTCAGTGACAACTTCACTTGTATGTAGGAATTGTCCTATTGAGATTTTTGGTAGAGGTTTCGGTATGGATTTAGTGTGCCTACCGCTCGAACAAATTGATATCATCCTTGGGATGAACTGGTTGGAATTCAATCGGGTTCATCTGAACTGCTTTGCTAAGACGGTGATTTTTCCAGAAGCAGTTGGTGTCGAGAACTTGACTATGACTGCTAGGCAGGTACAAGAAGCAATGGAGGTCGGTGCTAATGTGTTTATGTTACTTGCTTCGTTAGATGCAACAGGAAAGGTCAGGAGTGGTGAATTGCCAGTGGTGTGTGATTTTCCAGAAGTCTTTCCTGATGATGTGGGTGAGTTACCTCCTGAGAGAGAGGTGGAATTCTCTATAGATTTGATTCCTGGTACGAGACCGGTGTCGATGGCGCCATATCGTATGTCTGCGTCTGAGTTGGCTGAATTGAAGAGTCAGTTAGAAGATTTACTGGAGAAGAAGTTTATTCATCCAAGTGTTTCGCCTTGGGGTGCTCCGGTATTGTTGGTCAAGAAGAAAGAAGGTTTTATGAGACTGTGTGTTGATTACAGGCAATTGAACAAAGTAACCATTAAGAATCGGTATCCGTTACCGAGGATTGATGATTTAATGGATCAACTAATTGGAGCCAGTGTATTCAGTAAGATTGACTTGAGATCTGGATATCATCAGATTCGTGTGAAAGCGGAAGATGTTCAAAAGACTGCTTTTCGAACGAGGTATGGGCATTATGAATATTCTGTTATGCCGTTCGGGGTTACTAATGCACCTGGTGTTTTCATGGAATATATGAACAGGATTTTTCATCCGTATCTGGATAAGTTTGTTGTGGTTTTTATTGATGACATTCTGATTTATTCCAAGAATGACAAAGAGCATGCGGAACATCTCAGAATTGTGTTAGAGTTGTTGAAAGATAGGAAGTTGTATGCAAAGTTGTCCAAATGTGAGTTCTGGCTGAGTGAAGTTAGTTTTCTTGGACATGTGATTTCTAAGAATGGTATTGCAGTGGATCCTACAAAAGTAGAAGCAGTATCTCAGTGGGAAGCGCCGAAGACTGTTTCTGAAATCAGAAGTTTCCTTGGTCTTGCAGGTTATTACAGAAAGTTTATCGAAGGATTCTCAAAGTTAGCATTGCCATTGACGAAATTGACTCGTAAAGGACAAGCGTTTATTCGGGATTCTGATTGTGAGAAAGGTTTCCAAGAATTGAAGCAGAGATTGACTAGTGCTCCTATTCTGATTTTGCCGAATCCGGTGGAATCTTTTGTGGTCTATTGTGATGCATCTCTGTTGGGTTTAGGTGGTGTTTTAATGCAGAATCAACAGGTAGTTGCGTATGCTTCGAGACAGTTGAAGGTTCATGAAAGGAACTATCCTACTCATGACTTAGAGTTGGCAGCAGTTGTGTTTGTCTTGAAATTGTGGAGACATTATCTGTATGGTTCGAGATTTGAAGTGTATAGTGATCATAAGAGTTTGAAGTATCTTTTCGATCAGAAAGAGCTCAATATGAGGCAAAGAAGGTGGTTGGAATTTCTCAAAGATTATGATTTTGGTTTGAATTACCATCCTGGTAAGGCAAATGTGGTTGCAGATGCTTTGAGCAGGAAATCCTTGCATATGTCTATGATGATGGTTCGTGAATTGGAGTTAATTGAACAATTCCGAGATTTGAGTTTAATTTGTGAAAGTACTCCGAAGTGTGTTCGTTTGGGTATGTTGAAACTTACTAGTGGTATTCTAGAAGAGATCAGGATCGGGCAAAAATCTGATGTTAATTTAGTTGATAAATTGACATTGATCAACCAAGGTCAAGGTGGTGAGTTTAGAATTGATGAAAATGATGTTATAAGATTTGGCGATAGAGTTTGTGTTCCTGATGTCGCAGAAATCAAGCAGAGTATATTAGAGGAAGGACATCGCAGTGGGATGAGTATTCATCCGGGTGCCACGAAAATGTATCATGATTTGAAGAAATTGTTTTGGTGGCCGGGAATGAAAAAGGAAATAGCTGAATTTGTGTATGCATGTTTAATCTGTCAGAAATCGAAGATTGAACATCAGAAGCCGTCTGGATTTATGCAACCAATGTTTATTCCAGAATGGAAGTGGGATAGTATTTCTATGGATTTCGTATCTGGGTTGCCGAGGACTCCTATGAATTGTGAAGCGATATGGGTCATTGTGGATAGGTTGACTAAGTCTGCTCATTTTATACCGGTGCGAATGGATTACTCAATGGAGAGATTGGCACAGTTATATATTGAGAAAATAGTGAGTTTGCATGGAGTTCCTTCTAGTATTGTGTCAGATAGAGATCCGAGATTCACTTCGAAATTTTGGGAAGGATTGCAGAAGGCTTTGGGTACTAAATTGAGGTTGAGTTCAGCTTACCATCCTCAGACTGATGGACAGACGGAGAGGACGATTCAATCGTTAGAAGATTTATTGTGTGCTTGTGTTTTAGAGAAGGGTGGAGCTTGGGATAGCTATTTGCCATTGATTGAATTTACTTATAACAATAGTTACCATTCGAGTATTGGCATGGCTCCGTTTGAGGCATTGTATGGTAGACGGTGTAGAACACCTTTGTGTTGG
The DNA here is from genome assembly GCA_948472305.1 of Vicia faba. Lineage (NCBI taxonomy): Eukaryota > Viridiplantae > Streptophyta > Magnoliopsida > Fabales > Fabaceae > Vicia > Vicia faba. The sequence continues at coordinate 452,775,971 of OX451739.1, read as the reverse complement.
TATGAATCTGGAGAGAGTTCGGTAATTGGGCCAGAGATTGTTCAGCAGACTACTGAAAAGATCAAATTGATTCAAGAGAAGATGAGAGCTTCTCAGAGTCGTCAGAAATGTTATCATGACAAGAGGAGAAAGAATTTAGAATTCAGTGCTGGAGATCATGTGTTTATGAGAGTTACCCCGATGACGGGTATTGGTCGAGCGTTGAAATCTAAGAAGTTGACTCCGCGTTTTATTGGTCCGTTTCAGATTACGGAAAGAGTTGGAGAAGTTGCTTATCGTATTGCTTTACCTCCGAGACTTGCGAATTTGCACGATGTTTTTCATGTTTCTCAGCTGAGGAGATACATTCCAGACCCATCTCATGTAATCCAAATAGATGATGTACAGGTGGGAGATAACCTGACAGTAGAAACATTGCCTATGAGGATAGAAGATCGGGAAGTGAAACAGTTAAGAGGTAAAGAGATAGCATTAGTGAAGGTTGCTTGGGGAGGTCCAGCAGATGGAAATATCACTTGGGAGCTGGAGAGCCAGATGAAAGAGGCTTATCCGGAGCTGTTCGTCTAAGGTATGTTTTCGAGGACGAAAACTCTTTTAGTGGGGGAGAGTTGTAACACCCCAGTTTCAATTATTTGATTTATTTAATTGGAAAATTATTTTATTAGAATTAATAAAATAAAAAGGAATTATTTATTTTGAAATATGGAGGAAAATAAAAGAAATAAGAAAATGCTGAGTTTTTAAGTTATTGGGCTTGGATGTTGTTAGTAAAGAGTGGGGGTGCAAAAGAAGTAAGGATATGTTTTGGAACTCAAGTTATTTTTTTCTCATTATTCACGATAACACAGAAGTTGGGATTTTGGGAAGCAGAGCTCTGAAGGTATGAAGAACGAAGAATGAAGAACATCGCTCAAAAAGTTCAAAGCTGCTAATTGATAAGGTAAGGGGGGCTATTACTCGATTTACCTTTGTTTATGGGTTTATGTACGGTTGATTTGGGTAATCGTAGGGAAAAACCCCAATTGTTAGATGTTAGTAGGGATCAATACCCTTAGGATTGAACTTTGTTAAAGAGGGTTTAGGTTCTCAATTTTATGAAATCAATTAACGATTTTAGGTTCCTAATGGTGGATTGGGAGTATATCTGCATGATCGTGAATTTACCTTAGAAGTTATAGGGATAACCCCAATGTTAGCAGATTTCCCCAAAATGAACGACTAATCACTTCTAAGGTTACTATAATGATTGTTGGTAATTAGGAAATTGAGGTGTTGTTTTGAATTATACAAAATCGATGTCGTTAGGTACCGAAATGCGCGTTTTGGCTGGCATTTTCCCGCGTTTGGCTGCTGTTCTGAGCTGCTACAGGTACAGGAAAATTCTGTACGCGCTCAGCAACACGGGCCGTGTTGCACAACACGGGCACCCGTGTTGGTCTTCTGTGTTGGTAAAAGTAATTTGTTTTCTGGACACATTACAACACGGGCCGTGTTGCACAACACGGGTACCCGTGTTGGTCCCCTGTAATGAGAAAAAAATGTGTTTTCTGGATATGTTACAACACGGGCCGTGTTGCACAACACGGGCACCCGTGTTGATGCTGCTGTGTTGATTTTCTGAATTTTGTTTTCTGTGCGTTATTGTGGATTTTATTGTCGTGCTTTTGGATAATGTTATCGAGCATGAATTATGATATGACTTGATATGATTGATGTTTAAATAGTATGCTGAGTGATTACATGCTATCCATATCCTGTTATGATTGATGTTGTTGATGTGCATGATATGTTGATTGATGTTCATAGTATGCTGAGTGTTACATACTTACATATCATGTTGCATTTGTTAATTCCCATTGTGTGGAATTAACATGGTGGCCAATATACGTGTCCGCGATTTAATGGAACGTTGAGGTGGTAGCCGTGTCCGCGATATAATGGAACGGTGAGTTATCCGTGACCCGAGATTTAATGGGGCGGTAAAGTGGTACCACATGCATGGGTGTGTTGCATTACCTTGAATATAACATGAATGGATGATTTTTCCAATGTTGTATTTGATTGTTTGTAGGCACGTATGGTTGCTAAATTGTTGACGATGTTTGATGTTAATTGCAATATGAAAAAAAATAATATATTATGGGTATATGAATTGTAAAGATTTTTGTAAACTATGAAATATGCTAATTGTTGGGTGATGCTTATGGTTTCCTGAATTGATTGTTATGAACGTATAATCAAATGTATAATTGAGATGCTCACCCTTACTGTTGAATATTTCAGATTGAGGAGCTTCGTTCAGGTGCTTGGCGAAGGCTTGTCGTTTCTAGTTTATTTTCGTTTTAGTAATGTCCGGGTCATGCTCTGATAGTTGTAACTCCGGGAACGTTTGTTTGTCGAGCTGTTTTAGTCAGACTCGTTTAATTCCTTATGTTTTGTTATAATATGATGTTGACATTTTCCAGGTGTTAATCCCTGATGATTTTGAAAATATTATAACATTGATTTTATTAATTAAATTATTCCGCTGTGTAAACATGTATGAGTTACTACTACGTTATGCATGACAGGAATTTGTTTTATTAAAAGAGAATTGTAGCATCCTCGATTATACATGTACTCTGATATTATGCTTTAGTGTTTGCGAAAATTTATTCGGGGTTTTTAGAGGGTGTTACAGTTGGCCCCCTCTGTCAAATCCAGAACCTTGGGCCTCCACTCAAGGTCCCACATCCATTCAAGTCCTGAAGCAAGGTAAGTTATTCTTACCTTTGAACTTTTTGTTTCATGACATAACATGTAAATAATCTTTACGTTTGTTTGAAACATGGATATACCACTACTCTTTTCGTTTCCACTCTTTTAACATGTTTTCAGAGCTAAACCCTTTTGTTTTTGCTTGTTGTTTGCCTGAACTAGCTTTAGTTATTAAACTGTTTGAAAGATAAATACTAGCATGGCCTCAAGCCATGTTGTCATTGAATGCTTGAAATGAAAGAAACAGGAAACAGGAAATAGGGAACGAAGCTTCTGGCTTCTACCCTCTTTCTCCAGGTCAAACGAAAGAGACAACCAGGAGGAAAACCATGTTGACTTCTAGGCCCAAACGAAAAGCATGCCTTCACTGACTTCCAGCCCCTAATCGAAAGGCATTCCCTCACTGACTTCCAGGCCCCAGTAGAAGGATGCAACTTGCTGCTGCCTTTGCCCAATCGAAGGACAGGACCTCGCCCCTGCCAAGGCCCAATTGAAAGACGTGACTTTGCTGTTGCCAGCCCCAATCGAAGGAGGCCAACATAATGCAAATTGAAGGCTGCTCCTGCCCAAATCGAAGGAGGCCAGCAGAATGCAAATCGAAGGTTGCTGCTGCCTGGGTCGAAAGACACTCATTTTTCTTACTTTTATCTTATTTTTTCATATTTTTTATGCCTTTCGATATGGTTGTAATAGCGTAGGATTTTATCTTTCTGCATTTTATTTACTTTGTACAAATGCTAGTAAATAGGTGTGTATGGCAAGATAAAACCAGCAAGTAGACAACCTAAAAATCAAAGACAAATGCATGCAATAAAACACACTTTGCACACATGCACCCTTAGGGTAATCTCACTTGTTGCCTCAGAAAATAGTCATGTCCCTCGAGCATGGGAGTTTTAGCAAAGACCCTCGATAAAAGATCGTAGTCCCTCGATGACCCTCGATGTTGCCTTTGATAAAATGATCTCGTCCCTTACAAAATTGCTAGAGCGTCTCACAAGTTGCCTTTAATGATTGTATACGATGACCCGCGCCCGTCCCGTAAACATCCTAACACAAGGTTGTTCACCAAATACAATGGTGAAGCAATATTGTTAAAAGGGTTAAAAATGTAAGAAAGATCTTTGAGTAAAATAGGGTAGACAACTCTTAGTTACTTGATCAAACTTGCAAAACATCCTTGCCATTTTTCAAAACACACTTCACAACACAACTTCAAAAACAATTTCCAAACAACTTTCAAAACATTGAATTATCTTTTCAAAAAGACAAACACCTTTTTAAAACATTTAAATGAATTGTTACAAAGGTTGCCTAGACAAGGCATCTTTTTCAAAACATTTTCAAAACCACACACACAAAGCACCATTTCAAGCACATTCAAAGCAAAGGCAAGTGATCTAAAACAAGTAACTAAGTGCCCATGGATAACCATGGATGAAATGGGTTCTAGCACCTTCCCTTTTCATAATCTACCCCCCGAACCCACGAAAACATCTCAAAGGTCTTTCCTATGCTTTTTGACCTTTCCTTAGGATAAATAAAAAGTCGGTGGCGACTCTTGCTAAACCGAACATTTGCGCACACAAACGCAAAAACACAAGTCAGTTATCCCACCGTATCACAGTTGGATACTGATATTGTGGTTCATCGCCTGCCTACCAAGGAAGACCGTCCTCCAGTAAAACAGAAGGTCCGTCGAATGCGCCCAGAGATGTCTGAGAAAATCAAGGCTGAATTTATGAAGCAGTTTGACGCTGGTTTTCTATCAGTCACTTCTTACCCTCAGTGGGTCGCCAATGTGGTTCCTGTACCGAAGAAGGATGGTAAGGTCCAAATGTGTGTTAACTACAGGGATCTGAACAGGGCAAGCCCCAAGGATGATTTCCCTCTGCCTCATATCGACGTTCTAGTCGATAACACCGCTCAGTATAAGGTATTCTCCTTCATAGATGGTTTCTCTGGTTATAATCAGATTAAGATGGCTCCCAAAGACATGGAAAAGAAACCTTTTGTTACTCAGTGGGGCACCTTTTGCTACAAGGTCATGCCTTTTGGGTTAAAGAACGTTGGGGCAACGTATCAACGTGCCATGGTTGCTTTATTTCATGATATGATCCATCATGAGATTGAAGTATACGTCGACGATATGATTGCAAGGTCCCAAATTAAGGAAGAACACCTTGACCATCTGCAGAAGCTGTTTGACAGGCTGAAGTTGTACAAGCTGAGGTTAAACCCGAACAAGTGCACCTTCGGGGTGAGATCTGGTAAACTACTGGGTTTCGTTGTGAGTGACAAAGGTATTCAAGTGGATCCTGCAAAAGTGAAAGCCATACAGGAGATGCCAGCTCCTAGAACATATAAAGAAGTCAGAGGCTTCCTGGGACGACTGAACTACATTTCCCGATTCATCTCGCACATGACTGCTACCTGTGAACCAATCTTCAAGTTACTGAAGAAAGATCAAGTGGTACGTTGGAACGATGAATGCCAGGCCGCTTTCGAAAGGATCAAAGAGTATCTCCAAGAGCCACCTATTCTGATGCCACCAGTTGAAGGGAGACCTCTGATCTTATACTTGACAGTACTCGATAACTCAATGGGGTGTGTGTTGGGTCAACATGACGAGTCTGGATGAAAAGAGCATGCTATTTATTACCTTAGAAAAAAGTTTATCGACTGTGAGACCCGATGCCCACTGCTCAAGAAAACTTGCTGCGCTTTGGCATGGGCGGCTCGCCGGCTGAGACAATATATGTTGACTCACACTACTCTGTTGATATCAAAGATGGATCCCATTAAGTATATCTTCGAAAAGCCTGCCTTGTCCGGAAGAATAGCAAGATGGCAGATGATCTTGACTGAGTATGACATCCAGTATATGACCCAAAAGGCAATCAAGGGAAGTGTGTTGGCAGACCATTTGGCACATCAGGCAGTGGATGATTACCAGTCTATAAACTTTGAATTCCCGGATGAGAGTATCATGCTAGTAACTGATTGTGAGACACCTGGACCGGATGAAGGACCTGAGGAAGGATCCCGATGGTCTATGTACTTTAATGGAGCTTCGAACGCGTTGGGTAATGGCATTGGCGCCATGATCATATCTCCTAAAGGCTCTCATACTCCATATACCGCCCGATTATGTTTCAATTGCACCAACAACATGGCGGAGTACGAAGCATGTATCATGGGTCTTCGAGCAGCAATTGACCTAAGGGTTAAGTTTCTAAGTGTTTTCGGAGATTCCGCTCTCGTGATTAGTCAGATCAAAGGCGAGTGGGATACGAAACACCCAAATCTTATTTCTTACAAGGAGTATGTGTTGACGTTACTTCCCCATTTCGAGGAGATAACCTTTGAACACTTCCCTAGAGAGGAAAATCAGTTGGCAGACGCGCTGGCTACGATGTCTTCTATGTTCAAGGTCAATTGGGACAACGAGGCTCCCCGGATCATCATCGAAATATTGGATGAACCTGCACATTGATGTGACATTGAGACTGAAGAGGTAACAAAAAAGCCCTGGTTTCATGAGGTGAAGAAGTACCTTGAAGTTCAGGAGTACCCCGAGGGTGCATCTGTTAATGACAAGAAGTTTCTGAGGAGGTTCGCGGCGAAGTTCTTCATCAGTAATGGAATTCTTTACAAACGTAACCATGATTCGACCTTACTATGTTGTGTGGATAATACTGAAGCAGAAAGGATCATGGAGGAGTTACATGAAGGTACTTTCGGGACTCATTCCAGTGGACACACCATGGCAAAGAAAATCCTTCGGGCATGATATTATTGGTCCACTATGGAAGCCGACTGTTATCAGCATTTACGGACATGTCACAAGTTCTAGGTCTATGCTGATAAGGTGAACATACCTACAGTTCCTCTAAACGTCTTGACAGCTCCTTGGCCTTTTGCAATGTGGGGCATTGATATGATCGGCGAGATCAGACCTACAACATCTAACGGGCATCGTTTCATCCTGGTAGCAATTGATTACTTTATGAAGTGGGTTGAAGCAGCTTCCTTTTCTACAGTAACCAAGAACGTCGTAGCACGGTTTATTCGGCATAATCTGATTTGTCGATACGGTGTACCAGGGAGGATCATAACGGATAATGGTACCAATCTCAACAACAAAATGATCACTGAGCTATGCGAGCAATTCAAGATACAACATCATAACTCTTCTCCTTACCAGCCGAAGATGAATGGGGCTGTAGAAGCGGCTAATAAGAACATCAAGAGGATTGTGCAGAAGATGACAGTGACATACAAAGATTGGCACGAGATGTTACCATTTTCTCTTCATGGGTACCGTACCTCAGCACAGACGTCAACAGGGGCAACACCCTATTCCTTGGTATATGGTATGGAGGCAGTCTTGCCCATTGAAGTTTAGATACCCTCTCTCTGAATCATGAAGGATGCAGGTTTGAGCGAAGATGACTGGATTCAGACCCGGCTTGATCAACAAAACATAATCAACGAAAAGAGACTTACTGCTATTTGTCATGGTCAGACGTACCAAAAACGCATGATCAAGGCATTTAATAAGAAAGTCAGATGACAAGAGTATCAAGTTGGGGACCTGGTAATCAAGCGCATTATCTTACCTCAAGGTGATCCCAGGGGCAAATGGACCCCTACTTACGAAGGGCCATTTGTGGTTAAGAACATTTTCTAAGGCGGAGCTATGATTCTAACCACCATGGATGGTGACGACCTTCCTCACCCCGTCAATGCAGACATAGTGAAAAGATACTACGCATAATCAAAGACCCACTAGGTTGACTGGCCTAGGCAAAAATAAGGGCTTCCCGGTGAACCAAAAGGGTCCGGGCAAAAATAAGGGATGAAATTGAAAAAAAAATCTATACACCCGGCAAGTCGAAAACCTGAAAAGGCGGCTTGGGCAAAAAAGGGTATCCCGGTGGACTGAAAACCCGAAAGGGCGGTCCAGGCAAAAATTAGGGATCAAAGCGTAATGCTATGTCTCATTGGATCACCTTGCATCCAGACTTTGGTATCGACTATCAAGCTCATACGGCACTGATCAATCTGATCTACCTTCAACCAAGTAGCAAAGTGGTGAGATGCTCTAGGATATAAAGTCAATAGCAGAGTTGGAACCAAGTGGGATCATTCACATAACTGTTTTGTTTAGTTTTTCACAAATTGTGTAAATTCTATTATTCGGCGGCGTTCTCTTACTAGGACGTCATCCTCTTGTACAAAAACGCCTATTTACAGGCCAAACTTCAAATCAATACAATTCATTCTCAAAAATTTCAAACTGTTTTTCCTTTATCTGTTTTGTTTTGCAAAGAACGTCCAATGTTCATTTTTGATATATGCATTTGACATTAATTGCTGATCATAAATATTTACATGCGAAACAAAAGACGATTACGGGTAATATCAGAAACAGGAGCAATGGAATTGTCCAAGCAGTATAGTTGCTCTGTCCACCAGGTACAAAGGTAGATTCAGCTGAAGAATATGGCTAAGATACCTTCACTCCATGCAGAGTAAGGCATTAATGGTAGCTCTCCCCCAGCTGAGACTTGCAACTATGAACAAATCAATAATGCTCTTCCCAAGCAGAGTTCATCTACCATCAGCACTAAAAAGGCTTGATATCCCCGACAGTTTTAATATTCCCCAATGGAGTATAAGAATGTTCCCCGGTAGAATACAAGATACCCCTGGTGGAGTCAATATTTCCCCAACACGGTCTGAAAAAGCTTCCCCAACGGAGTTGGAGCATCATCCCCAGTAGACTCTGGAAGTTTATCCCCAGTGGAGTACAAACAATAAGTCTCCCCACAAAAGTCTAACAGGATTATCCCCAGCAAGTTGCAACTGAAAGTTCATCTCCAGCGAAGTTCTTTCCTTTCACAAACTGGAATTCAATCCACAATAGATTCAATGTCACCAGCAACGGTAGTCCATCCCCAGCGGAGCTTATCAGTGGAATCCTCAACAGGGTATCTCTTCCCCATAGGGTAATCTCCTCATCAGTTTATTCCCCAATGGAGTTATCTTCGTCTACAGGTTTATTCTCACAGTCATCTTCGTTCGTCATCCCCAGCGGAAACAAAGAATTCAACTCTATTCTCCAGCAGCTATTCGGGATTTATTTTCCCCAGCTAAAACATTACATGCATATACGCATCATACCGTACAATCTCATTTATTTTGAGAACATCATTGCTTGATCCATATCATGCATTGCATATGAATGACCTTTACCTTTCAGGAAAGATGCAGTTAAGTTCTCAGCTATGTCAAAGACCTTGTCTGGTCCAGTTAAATTGATTCCTAAAGATTTTTCTGATGCGAACACAGTCAAAGAAGACAAGGCCTCCTCTGGTCTAGTTAAATCGATTCCTAAAGATTTTTCTGATGCGAACGCAGTCAAAGAAGACAAGACCTCCTCTGGTCCAGTTAAATCGATTCCTAAAGATTTTTCTGATACCAATCCAGTCAAAGAAGACAAAACCTCCTCTGGTCCAGTTAAATCGATTCCTAAATATTTTTCTGATGCCAATCCAGTCAAAGAAAACAAAACCTCCTCTGGTCTAGTTAAATTGATTCCTAAAGATTTTTTTGATGCCAATCTAGTCAAAGAAGACAAAACCTCCTCTGGTCCAGTTAAATTGATTCCTAAAGATTTTTCTGATGCCAATCCAGTCAAAGAAGACAAAACCTCCTCTGGTCCAATTAAATCGATTCCTAAAGATTTTTCTGATGCCAATCCAGTCAAAGAAGACAAAACCTCCTCTGGTCTAGTTAAATCGATTCCTAAAGATTTTTCTGATGCCAATCCAGTCAAAGAAGATAAAACCCCCTCTGGTCCAATTAAATCGATTCCTAAATATTTTTATGATGCCAACCCAATCAAAGAAGACAATACCTCCTCCGGTTCAGTTAAATTAATTCCTAAAGATTTTTCTGATTCCGATCCAGTCAAAGTCAATCCAAGACCTCTTCTGGTTTAGTCAGATCACCGATAAGATCTCCCTGATTCATATTCCAGTCAAAGTTCAGACCACCTACCAACAATATCCAAATGGCATCTGTAAACCCATTCCCGACATCACAAGGCTGATACTACATCATGCGAGTGCAAATTTCTGGGCACTCTAGTGTTCAATCATCTTCCACCTTCGGATCACGAAAGGCCCGAAAGCCAATCTACATCCTCAGGTTTAAGAAAATTGAACAGGGGAAACTGTTGTACCCCAAAATTTCCCCTCCCATATTTCTCAATACATTACAAGAATAATCTCCAAATGGCTCAAGGTTGCTCAAGAGTTGGACAGTCAAATCATCTCCTAAGGCAGTCAACCTCAAATTAGGGTTTTGTGTTGCATCAAGGTCCTTGCATCCAAATGACCTCAAGTGCTACCCAATGTCCTAATATGTTCTCAAGTTCATCCATGTCAAATTTCAAGCCTTGCAGAGGAAGTTTGGTCAGTCAATTGCTCAAAGGGTCCAAAAATCGACCGTGCTAGGGCAAAAGTCAACTGTGACCTACAAATAGTCAAACTTCAATATTTTTTGTCAACATTCTCATTTTGAAGGATATTTAATCATTTTATCAAGGGTTGATCATAATTCATCAAGGATTGCTCAAGATTCATCAAGATTCAAAAGTTGTTAAATTAGGGTTTTGTAGAAAAATTCAACTCAACTTTGACCAAACATAACTTTCTCATACTTTATGAGAAATGACACATCCAAAGCTCATTTTGAAGAAGATACAATTTCCTACAATCCATCTTCACACCCCAAGATCAAGAAATTCACTCACAAAAAGTTACAAATTTGGACATTATAGGTCATTTTTGAAATGAGATGAGACCAAAAGGGTTGGTTAGAGGACATCTCAAGGTTTCTAAAAAGTCCAAGAACACCTCCAAAAGTTCAAAATTGAAGAAGTTATGCATTGTTGAAGTTGGGCATTTTTCCAAAATTTCCAAAAGTCAACTATCCCCAAAACTTCAAATTTTGTCAAATGGGCCCACTTTTTCCACTTGATTTGATCTTGTCACACTACACACGTGTCCTATCTTCAGTCTTATGTCCATTCATTGATTTTTCTATTTTATTTGATTTTTATTGAATTAATTCATTTTAAATCAATTTAAATCCAAATAAAATCTAAATATTGATAACTTGGTATCTTTTTGATTGATACATGCCTTAATTGTCATCATGGACAAGATCAAACTCGTATCAAGCCATATTATGCACAAAATATTGGTTTTTGGACAAATTTGGAAGCTTTTTCATGGAGGATCAAATCAAATCCTAAATCATCAATGCCTAAGGATTCAAAGCCCAAAACTTGACCTAATTCACTCCATGTTACTTATACAATGCAAAGGCACGAAAATCAGAACCAGGAGGCTGCCAAATCACAAAAGCAAAACTTGAAAAAACTTGAAAAAAGCTTGAATCTGAAATCGTGCTTAGAGGTCGATTCAAAGCAAAATCTCAACGCTATCCTCTTGCTGGACATCCACTGAGTCTATAGAAATCAAAAGCAAGGCCATTCGCCTCCTAAAACGCACTGTAAGTCTCCCAGAAAGTCGCCCTGTACTCGAAATCACATACTCATATTCCTGCGTTTTCTTGGCAAAATCGTTACACAATCATGCTTATCGTTCCATTTAGAAGCTTTTTGCATACTTGAATTGCATTTTCATGACCTGTAACCCCCTAGCCGATTCTAGGGTTCTTGGTATTCGTTTTTGGGCATTTTCTCTACAGGTAAAATCAACACTGTTAATGGACATGGACATGCTCAGGGGGAAGAGACGAACAGGACCATTGTCTTAGATTGAATTTTTATGTCTTGGAATTGGTTTTAGGATCGACCTAGGGATTTAGCTGCGGATATAAATCCGCAGGTAATCTCTGTATAATTCCAAGGACAGGGACGAAGATGTGTCCCCATCCCATTTGTTGGTTCGAATATTTCGCGCTTTTATTTATTTTTTAATTCTGGCATGTGACTTGTTTCCAATATAATGATTAGTTGGTATTCCACTAACAAATGAAATATAGTGGTGCAGTGGCCAGGCGAGCGTGTGAAATCCAATGGGACCTGGGTTCGAATCCCAGATCCCCCACATATTTGCTATTATTTTTCTTCAGGTATTCCAATGCATTTCAAAGATTATGGCCTATCATACAGCCTCATTCAGATGCCTGCCAGATGGCCCCAGGCCAGATCTGGTGGCCCAAAGGTGACATCCACCATACACCAAAGTCAACATGCGCGTGGAGAAACGGAAAAGTCAATCAGGCTGGCTTGTATTGTGCCACAAAAATTACTGATCTCACATCCAAATCAGGCCCACAGCCTCCTTGGTTATTTCTATTTATTTCTTTCTTTTTATTTTGTTTCTTTATTTTGTTTAATTATTTTCATTATTATTTTTAATCACTAACCAATTAAAACTTTTCCTCATAAAATCAAAAAAATCAAAAATATATTTTGTTTATTAAAATTAAATTCAGTATTTTATTTTTGTAAATAAATATTAACTTAATTAATTTAGTTTTAAATAGATATAACTTTTAATATTTTTGCAATAATTAAAATTAATGTAGAATATTAGGTTTTACTAACTTTGGCCAAATTTATTTTATTTCTTTAAATATCCAAAAATCCAAAAATATCTTTTTAATTAATTTATTTAATTATTAACTTAGATCCAACTTTCTTTTAATTCAAAAAAAAATAAAAAATAAATCACTTCTTTCAAAAAAGGGGTCAAAACCCTAAAAATGCATTCGATTTAATTTTTCGCGCGCGATCCATTTTACCATTGATGTAATTGTTTCCCGGAATGTAATAACTTTTAATTAGGACTTTATTTTATCGCTTTATTTTATTTTTCGCATTTTAATTTCAAGGGTTGTCTTTGGCGATGTAAATACCCGACACCTTGTAATAGTTTAGATTTAATTTCCGCAAATTTAATTTCCGCAACTTATAAACTGTTAGATGTTTGATAAATAGGGAATGCATGACAAGATCGAATGTATGAACTTAAAATCAACATAGCTCACCCATGACATGTACAAAGATAAAATAATTGAAAACAACACACTCGCACATGCACACTCTTAGGGTACACCTCACTTGGTTGCCTTCGAACGTGGTCATTGAGTATAGGAAGTTTTAGAGATCGTCCTCTTGTCCAAAGATCATAGTTTCCTCGAAACGGTTGCCTCAGAAAAATGATCTAAGACACTAGGGTTACCGCTAAGGCGTCCTAACATTGCTTTAGTGACCACACGTCCCTTAATCGAATTGACCTTTAAACTCCAACGATGGTGCTACCTACTCATTCATAGTGGGATAGAATTGTCTAAAGGATATTAGCACCGATTGATTCTTTTTTTCGAGTAGGTAGATGGTTCTTAAGTACTTGCTCTTTCAAAATAAAATAAAACTTTTTGCACTTACACCTTTCAAACAAAAACTTCTTTCAAACCCACAAACACAAAGAAAAGCAAACTTTTGAAAACACATTGAGCAAGTACCTAAGAGCCCGTGGATAACCATGGATAGAAAGGGTGCTAACACCTTCCCTTTCTATAATCTACCCCCCGGACCCGAGAAACATCTCGAAAAAGGAATTTTTCTGTGCTTTTTTTCCTTTCCTTGTTGGATAAAATAAAAGACGGTGGCGACTCTTGCTTACCGTGACATTTTGTGAAAACAAACGCAAAACGTGAACCAGCATTCCAAACTTGTCAGTTCTCTCCTACCGTATCACAATCATATTTTCTTAACACTTAGAAAATTTTCTAAGTGTTTAGAAATTTGATTTTTCAAGGTAGTCTTTGAATTTTGATTTCTTGATGAACCAACTTTAATGTCTTGATGAAATATGATTTTTGAAACTTGATTTTGATCAAAAAGTCAAAGTTTTACTTTTCAGTATGATTTGACCATTTTGTCCTTGTGAATGACTTTCTTGGAAAATTGTAATCCGGGACTTGGAACTTGACAGAAGCAATCCTGAGGGTCTAGGATGATCCCTTGAGAAATGAGTATGCAAATTTTGGGGTACAATAGCTGCCCCTGTTCAATCTTCTTAAACCTGAAGAGTTAGATTGATGAGTCTGCCATTCGTGACTTGAAGGTGGAAGATGATTGAACACTAGAGTGCCCAAAAATTTGCACTTGAGGATGTGGTGGTTGATTGTGTATGGAATAGGCTTACAAATGCCATTTGGAGGGTTGATGGAGAGTTGTCGGATATGGGCTTATAGATGCCATCCAAAGGTGATCGTTGACAGAAATTAGACTAAGTCTAAATTTGACTTTAACTGGCAAAGAATCAGAATAAATCTTGGAGCGATCTATCTAAACCAGAGAAAATGTCTACCGGAAAGGAATCAAGATAAACCATTGAGAGATTTAAAATAAACCAGAAGAGTTCTTGAATATTCTTTAACTGGAACGAATCAGAATAAATCTCGGAGAAATCTATCTGAACCAGAAAAAGTCTACCGGAAAGGAATCAAGATAAACCATTGAGAGATTTGAAATGAACCAACATAGATCTTGAATATTCTTTAACTGGAACAAATCAGAATAAATCTTGGAGTGATCTATATGAACCAGAGAAAATGTCTACCGGAAAGGAATCAAGATAAACCATTGAGAGATTTAAAATGAACCAGGAGAGGTCTTGAATATTCTTTAACTAGAACGAATCAGAATAAATCTTGGAGAAATCTATCTGAACCAGAAAAAATCTACTGGAAAGGAATCAAGATAAACCATTGAGAGATTTAAAATGAACCATTAGAGATCTTGAATATTCTTTAACTGGAATGAATCAGAATAAATATTGGAGTGATCTATCTGAACCAGAAAAAGTCTACCAAAAAGGAATCAAGATAAACCATTGAGAGATTTAAAATGAACAAGTAGAGGTGTTGAATATTCTTTAACTGGAACAGATTAGAATAAATCTTAGGGCGATCTATCTGAACTAGAGAAAATGTCTATCGGAAAGGAATCAAGATAAACCATTGAGAAATTTAAAATGAACCAGCAGAAGTCTTGAATATTCTTTAATTGGGACGATTTATCAGAATAAATCTTGGGAAAATTTATCTGAACCAGAGAAAATGTCTACGGGAAAGAATCAGGAAAACCATTGAGATATTTAAACTGAACCAGCAAAATTCTGAAGGAAGTATTTGTCATGTAGATAGTCACCTAGTCTTGACTCGGGAATTGATCTATAATCGATTTGTTCACAGATATTTATCATGTCTGGTTTCAGATATTAAGCTTGATGATGATAGATGATGAAGGAATCCTGGGCGATTACTACTACAAAAGGTAATTAAGGAACCTTGGATGATTACTACCTCAGCAAATGATGAAGGAATCTTAGATGATTTCTACCTCAGCGGATGATGAAGGAATCTTGGACGATTACTACCTCAGAAAATGATTAAGGAATCTTGGACGATTACTACCTCAGTGGATGATGAAGGAATCAGAGACGACTTCTACCTCATCAGATAATGAAGGAATCTTGGACGATTACTACCTCATAAAATGATGAAGCCATCTTGGACGATTACTACCTCAGCGGATGATGAAGGAATCTGAGACGATTACTACCTCAGAAGGTAATGAAGGAATCTTGTACGATTACTACCTCAACAGATAATGAAGAAATCCAAGCTTGATTTTATCTCAGAGAAGTTTACAGATTATTTATGACACTTATTTGTTGATCTTCTCCTGAAAAGGTAAAGAATTAGTTGTATGCAATATCATGATGGATGCAATGCATGGCGTAATGATGTTTCTCAAAGTAAATGAGATTATGTTGTATGCATGAAATGTTGTTGGAACGTAATTTTGTTTTTGGAAAATAAATCCTTGACAAATGCTAGGGAGCTTTTAGGAAGCTGAATTCTGGACGACCATTGGGATGAAGTGCATGCACATTTTCAAACTTTATTTAGAATGTTACCGCTGGGGAATCCTGTTTTGTTGTTTGAGGAGAACTCTGTTGGGGAGTGTTGATTTTTCTCGAGAAGAAAACTTTGTGGAGAGTGTTGATTTATGCTTGGGGATAGAGTTCGGGAGCTTTAGTTTTCTGTTGCTCTACCAAGGAGTTATCTCTTGATGAAAGAGAAAGGAAGTTAATGACTTGTTGGCGATAATGAAGTTTACTGTTATCTGGTCATTTTCCAGGCTTCGCAGTAACTTGCTTGAAAGGATGAAGTTGAACTGACCTCCAGTCGGGTCCAGGCATCACAGTAACTCACTGGGGATTGTAGAGCAGTCTACTGGGGAAGTGGAGTTGTGGTCCCTTGACTTGTAGTAGTCAGAGAGGACACTCATGCTGGGGAATTTGTAGTTTATTGGGGAAATAAACCCTGTTGAAGAAAGTATTTGATGACCTTCTGGAGAGGTGTTTCCTTTAGGGAGAATTCCACAGGGCTTCTTGAGATCAAGCTAAGTTGGGGAGAAGTTTTTAGAGATTGAAACTCTAGTTAGGGATCACCCTATGAAAAGGACTTTGTGGGAGATTTTTCATTGTCCCTAGTAGCAAGTGTTTCTAGTATTGCAAGAAAATATTTGCTTGGCCGTATGTGCCCCTTTGTTGGGATTCATGTTTAATGCCCCAAGTGATTCAAATGTCAACATGCCCCTGGTTATTCAACATTCCTTGAGAGATTTCTTGGAATCTTGACTTGACTTCCCCAGATGTGATAGATAATAATCATGTCATGCCCCCTTACCTAAATAGGGGATTCTTCATTTGGAAGTGTCATCCCATTTGAAGTGATTTTGCTCACTGAGAGAGCTTTCATTTGCTGAATATTTGTCGTGTGAATTTCTCTGTTGTCAAACAATTATCCATATGCAAATAGTGATATTTAAAATAATGCAAAGTTTATGCTTGTCTTGAAGTTTTGAAAATGCATTTTAGAAGATAAAAGAATTTTGCAAGTATGTGAATTCACATCAGGATTTAGAGTAAGCCTTATAGGAGTCAGGATACCTTTTGTAACAGTATGCTTTCGAACTAACACATGCTTCAATTAGGACTTTGAAAAGTTGTATCGTGGTCTAGGTTCACAGTTTAAGAAACAAAGGATAAGGCTCAAAGTGTAATTGCATCTGCCTGTTCTTCGTGATGTTCTTCAGTCCTAAACTCAGTTAATTGTTCGTTTGAACTCCAATTGAGTCTGGAATGGAGTTTTGGTGATGGTTCAGACAAGTTAAGTTTCTTAGAAGGCAGTCATTTTTGCCATATTTTCCATGTTGTTGAGGATTTATAGTAACCTCTTTTTGATTTATTATCCCTGATTATGCCTGACTATTCTTGTTTTTGAGATTACAGTCAGCGGGATGCCCCAATTTTTCTTAAGTCTCCTTCGTAGGTTTTGACTTAATGGGCTTTTCTTTTGAGAGATAATGACTGCCTATGTGATAAGGAACCATCACCGTCTTTTGATTCCAGAGGAAAGTTTTTGATATCACTCGTTATATACGAAGTGAAAGTTTGCGACTGACGCGTACTTGAATTAACTAAGAGACTACCCTGCCTCGGGTTTTGATTAAAGGTTTCAATTTGTGTAAAAAGGAAACTCCTACTTCTTATGCTCAAGGGGGTTGACTAGGGATTATCCTCCTTATAACTCCAGTGTTTAGGAATAGAAATAACGCCTGTACATCGTCAGCAAGGTCTGTCCAAAAGCATACTGTATGAGATTATGGCATTGTTTTCGTCATCCTCCCTCTAAAGGCTTGCAACTTTTAAAATAATAGTTGAATATCATAAAGGGAGTAACAAGCATAATTTAAATAGCGTGAAAATGAATGTATTAATTCAAGACAAACATATGCAATGCATTAATGAAGCAAAGTTTGACATTAATAGATAAATGTTTGAACAAGAAAAGAGATTACAATTGAAAATTCAAAATGAACAGGAAACTCTCAATGATTTGGCATAGGAGCAGTGATCACGTTAGGAGCCTCTAGAGGGTCGAACTCAATCTCCTTGGCATCAATTATGTCTTGAATCTTGTTCTTCAAAGTCCAACAACTTCCAGTGTCGTGTCCAGGGCTATCGGAATAGTAGGCACATCTTACATTTGGATTGTACTTGGGAGAGGAGTGTGATACGGTGGCAGAACCGACTGTTTAATACTAGTTTTATGTTTTTTGTTTGCAAATGTGCGGTAAGCAAGAGTCACCACCGTCTTTTATTTTATCCAACAAAGGAAAGGGTGAAAAGAACAGAAAAAGACCTTTTCGAGAGTTTTCGGAGTAAGGGGGTAGATTATGGAAAGAGAAGGTGTTAGCACCCTTTCCATCCGTGGTTTTCCATGGGCTCTTAGAGTTTTGCTCATTTATAAAATGTCTTTGTGCTTTGTGTTTGAAAATGTTTTGAAAACGCCTTAGTATGGCGAACTTTGTAATATTTCTCGGGATAGTGGAGAAAATATACAAAGCGTTTTGAAATGTCTTTTGAAAAGTAGTTTTTGTGTGTAAGTGCAAAAATAGTTTGAGCAAACTTCTAACAGCTATCTACTTTTGTACTCGAAAAGGTTGTTCTTTTCCTCTTTTCCTTTAGACTGTTCTATCCTACTATTAGTGACTAGGTAGCCTTGTCGTTGGATGGTTTGAGGGACAATTGGAGGGACGTTACAGTCACAAAGGCAATTTATGGAGACGCTTTAGCAATTCTGTTTTAGGGACAAGATCATTTACCAAAAGGCAACACTGTAAGGGTTATCGAGGGACTATGATCTTTTGATTTACGGGTCTTTGCTAAAGCGTTCCTGCCCCATGACTGTTTTTTAAAAGCAACCAAAGTGGGCGTACCTTAGAGGTGCTTGTGTGTAATTGTGTTCAATTCAGTTATTTATCTTTTTATCAAGTTTGCTAACATTTGATTTCAGTTTTGTCATACAAACCTAGTTACTAACAGTTAATATTTTGCAGAAATTAAAATGCAGGAATGCAAATCTACGCTATTACAATGCTTCGGGGAGGGGATTTACATTATATAAGAATAAAGGGGGATAAAGCAGTAAATATCCTAATTTTTTTCTATTACACCCAGTAAACAAATACAATAATAGTAAAAATACGAAATTAAATAAACGCACGCAAAATTGAAAACACATATGAAAATGTAAAAAGAAAATATTTTTTTTGTTTTTGGTATAAAAGAAAATAAAGCATAAGTTTTATTTAATTTTAATTTTAAGAAAAAGATGTTAAAATAATTAGTTAATTTATTCATAAATTAATTTGATTAATAAAACACTAACCTAATATATTTTTTGTGATATTTGATTTTAAGATTGGTTCAAATGATAAAGTAAAAAAAACAAAGAATAGGAACATAAAAGGCCTCCTTCGATTGTAGGGAGGAGACGCCCTTCAATACAGGAAGGAAACGTATCCTTCGATCCAGAGGGCTATGGCTTTCAATCCAGGAAGGTTGTGGCCCTTCGATCCAGGAAGGCTATGGCTTTCAATCCAGGAGGACTATGGCCCTTTGATCCAGGAAGGCTATGGCTTTCGATCCAGGAGGATTGTGGCCCTTCGATCTGGGGTGCTGGATCTGCAAATATATGTTAGTGAAATAAAACGCATGACCTGGGTATCGAAGCCCAGGTCCTTCGATCATGCGTGCACTGGGTCTTTTCAGGCTATATCTGCAGGAAGTGTTAGCAAACGAAAAACATGACCTGGGTGCCAAACCCAATCCCTTTGACTCTGTCTAGAATGACAAATCGAATGGAACAACAAATATGGATGTGTTATGCAAATACAAAGTTTGACATTTTACCCTCTCTTACCAATAGTTGAAACCTTCGATTTGGGCACTTTCTGGATGTGGGTACCTTTGATCTGGGACTTCTGGGCGTGGGTACTTTTGTTGAAGGGTTGCCTTGGCTTGGATTATTTATGAAAATTTTGAAAATTTTTGGTGGATTTGTGGGCAGCGTATCTCTAATATTTTCGTCCTCCCCTTTTTGCTTGCAAGCATGCTGCTTATATAGAGTAGGAGGGAGGGGACAAGAGAAGTATTGCTTGTAACAGCCATTTGAATTCCATGAATACTAATATGTAACATTGGCCAAAGTTAAGGGATCTTGTCCATTTTTTAATTTGGCATAAATATGGACATACTGGCCTTTGAATACTCTCTTTCGAATAGGTTGATGGCCTCCTTCGAATTGCCCTGATTCAGCTCCTTCAAACGGCTCTAATTAATTTCCTTCGAATGGGTTTGATTCAGTTCATTTGAATGGTTATGGGTTCTGATTCGAAGTGTTCAGAACTTCCTTTATCAGAGCATCTTAGATTAAGACAAACTTTGCACTGAAATGCCATTCGAAGGTCATTTCATTATGATGTTCTGATTGAGGGAAACTCTGAAGTTCCAATCGAAGGACACTCTGAAGTTCCAATCGAAGGACCTTTTGGAATGCCAATCAAAGGGCCTTTGTCCATACCAATCGAAGGCCTTATTGAAATGCCAATAGAAGGATCTTGTTACAAGGATAATCGAAAGGCTTTGTTGAAATTCCAATCAAAGGATCTTGTTACATGGCCAATCGAAAGGCTTTGTTGAAATTCTAATCGAAGGATCTTGTTACAAGGCCAATCGAAAGGCTTTGTTGAAATGCCAATCGAAGGGAATTTTGGAGATCCCAATCGAAAGAAACTTAAAAACATCACTCACAAATTTTCCTTTTCTTTAGGCAAGGGTTTGTGACCAACCATGTAGGGGAAGACCTTGGAAAACATGAGAGGGAAAATTTTGGGGTACAACAAGGAGGTACCGGGGTTTTGAGGAGGATCCTTTAGTGTGATCAGTTTCACCTTCAACAAATGTTGTAACGCTTAAGACAATGGCATGTTGATGTTAGTGTACTGCCTTTCTTGGTATTTTATCCTACGCCTATTCCCATGTCTTTGTTGAACATGTGTAGGATTAGAGATCTGGATTTCCCCCACATGTTGATCGTGGTGGCTCTTGTTATGGCCCTTTTGGCCGTAAACAACATTGGACTCTTTCTTCACATTGTATAGCTTTTTCTGAGTATCAGAGGATGTAGCTCCTTGGATTTTTCTACTTTTGATGCCAACTTCGACCCTTTCGCCAGTCAGTATTAACTCGGTGAACCCGGCCGAGGAGCTTCTGATTAGGTGATTGAAGAAAGGTCCCATCAAAGTTCCCATAAAGATGTCAATCAACTCCCTATCAGTTAAGGATGGTTGCACCCTGCCTGCCAAGTCTCTCCATTTTTGGGCATACTTTTTGAAGCCCTCGTTGGAACGCATGGTCATATTTTGCAATTGCACCCGAGTTGGTGCAAAATCAACGTTGTATTGGTACTTCTTATAGAAAGCAGTAGCCAAGTTCTCCCAGGTGTGAATGTCGGTTCTTTCTAATTGATAGAACCACTCCAGCTGAGTGCCAACCAAACTTTCTTGGAAGAAATGGACCTATAGCTTCTGGTCAGCAGTGTGAGGATGAATCTTGCGGACACATGACCTCATATGCATTTTAGGATAAGATATCCCATCATACTTGGCAAAGGTAGGGATTTTGAACTTTGGTGGGATGATCACTCCGAAAACCAAACCTAACTCTTCAAAGTCCAAGCCAGGTATCTGATGAATCTCCATATCATTGAGGCGATCCTCCAACTGTTTGTATTTATCATCAGCGAGAGGATATTGTTCCTCAGAGAAGTCAGCTTCATCTTCATCAATCCCCAAACTATTATCTCTTTCTTTTGTCTGATTGCCCCCTTCAGTTGACGGAGTTGAGAGATCTAGAGTTCTCTTGACTGGTCCTCTAAGTCTTCTTCCCAAGTTTAGGACGCCTACTGACTTTTTTGACTTTTTCTTCTTGTCTTTGAGAAGAAGAGTCTTCAGGTCCTCTTGCCCCTTAGCTAAAGCCAGAAACATTTATTGGAATTGGACATTTTGTGCTTGGAGATCCTTCACTGTTTGTTCTATATCCATCTTACTGAAATAAACAGTAGGAAGATAAGGAGACCATAATGGGAGAAACCTGCCCTGATATGATACATGATATGTGGATGCATGTTTTCAAGGATCTCACTGGGTAAACACAAGAAGATGTTAGAAGTTACTTACAACTTTGATTGGATAGCTTCGTATCGGTGGATGTCCTTCCACGAGGATTAAGCTCACCATGTCAAGTGGGTCGTAGCCCTTGACTCAAGTTGTTGTACTTTGCTTTTTGACGGTGTTCGGTTAGAGGAAAATAAATCCTCTTGCCCCTTGATAGATGCTGATTCAACAGGACCATGCATCAAAGGCCCTTGAGATCCTTGAAATGATTATTAAAAATGCTATGGTATGATGTCATGATGTTATATACAAGTATGCAAAGCAAGCAAGTTGTTATGTATAAATAGTCATATATACAAAGCAGACAAGTCCTTAAGTTTAGGCTTGCGTGGAGTTTGTAGGTAAGTACCCTCTTGAAGTTTAGTTGGCTCAACCTGTCCTAGTAATATTAACCAAGTTCTAAGGGATCTCAATATCACTGACCTTTCTTCTAGGCATTGTCTCAGCTCAATCAATCTTTTCTTACGGTCGAGATATCCCAAAAGTCCGGTCTCAATGAGTGTAGCATCGAGTATAAACCAACTTTGGACTGCACCAAAGCCGACTATCTCACTACTTCCTAATGGCCAAGTTGGTCAAGTAAGGTTCTAAGGTCAGTTAGTGCTTCATGACGTCGCTCAGCGGTCCTGTATTCTCCTCGATTCAACATAAGGTATACCGGTACCAACAACTGCGTCACACTAAGGTAGCTATTGTTTAGACCATATCGGTATACCCCACACAGTTTCCATAATCTATTGCTACATACCTAAAAAGGTACCCCAGATCCGGGTAGAGGATCAAAACAAACCCAAAAGAGGAACCATAATGTAAATCAAGCAAGTTAAACAATGAAAAGCAAATAAAGGTGATCTAGCCCTAAGGTAACCCCACTTTTAATTTTGTCCCCGGCAGAGTCGCCAGTTCTGTAACACGGTGGGAGAACTGACTTGGGAGTTTTTCATTTTGTCTATATTATTGCGGATAGCAAGAGTCGCCACCGACTTTTCTTTTATCCAATAAGGAAAGGTTGAAAAGAACAGGAAAGACCTTTCGAGATTATTTCTTGAGTTCGAGGGGTAGGTTATGAAAAGGGAAGGTATTAGCACCCTTTTCATTCGTAGTTTTCTACGGGCTCTTAGTTTCTTTCTATATCACTTGCTTTTTTGTTTGAAAGTGTGTTTGTGATGTGGGTTTTGAAAGTATTTTGAAAAGGAGTGTCTTTGTAATGTTTATTGTCTTTATAAGAACGCGTACAAAGTGTTTTAACTTTTGAAAATGTTTCAAAGTGAAATTGTGGGTGTATAAAATGTTTTTATTGTGAGCAAGCGAGCAACCAGGAGCAACCTACCTACTCAAAAGGTCTTAAACATTCTTTTTATCCTCCTTTAGATGTTGTTATCTTACCATTGTTTTGGTAAGAAACCCCATCGTTGGATGTGAAGGGACAGGTGTGGGACGTTTGTATAGTCATAGAAGGCAACCTATGGGACATTTTAGCAATGTCATTTAGGGACTAGATCGTTTACCAAAGGCAACATTGAGGGTCATCGAGGGACTACGATCTTTTATTGAGGGTCTTTGCTAAAACGCCTATATTCGAGGGGCATGACTATTTTTCTGAGGTAACAAGTGGAATTACCCTAGGGATGCATGTGTGTGAGTAGTGTGTTTGATTGCAGGTATTTTGTCTTTTGAACTTTTGGTTATCTACTTGTTGTTTTTATCTTGCCATACACCCTAATTACTAACAATGTATGAAAGCAATAAAAATGCGGAAAATAAATCCTAAGCTATTACATCATTTCAGGGATAGGGATACATATTTACAAATGGGATTGCAAGAATTTAAATCCTAATTATCTATTACAACCATATTGAATTGTACAATACAAAAAAATAAATAAAGAAAGGATTTGTTTTTAAAAAAAGGGTTTTTTGGTCTTAATAAATTAAAAGAAAATAATTAGTTAGTAAAAAGAAAATATTTTTTTATGTCTTTTTTATATTAATAAAAATAGTATTAATGCTAAAAATAATAAAAATAAGAAAGGAAAGGAAAAATAATGAAAACAGGATCAACATGTTTCTGAAAACAAAAATGAGAAGGACCAAAAGTTCTGATGCTAGGCGCGCTATAGTTCAGAAAGAAACGTTAGAGGAAACCTGAAGTTCTGGGTTGCTGCACGCTGAAGTTTTGGGTGTTAAAGTAGTGAGGAAAACCTAGAAGTTCTGTGTGTTGTGTTACAACAGTGAGAAAGACCTAGAAGTTATGTGTGTTGTGTTACAACAGTGAGAAATACCTAGAAGTTCTGTGTGCTGTGTTACAACAGTGAGAAAGACCTAGAAGTTCTATGTGTTGTGTTACATCAGTGAGAAAAACCTAGAAGTTTTAGTCCTAATTCTGAGCCTAGTTTTCTTCAAGAAGTTCTGATCTATAATTTTTCTACTTAGGCAATGATATGTACAGTCTCAACACTATGATATCTACATTTTTAATGATATTCTGAATGAAAAGTTCAAAGTCAGGATGACTAACCTTGAAAAGCGTGTATTTTGGACTTGAGCTGCTGCCTTCGAATGTTCTGGGGTTTGTAAGAAATGGAACAAAAATGTTATGTTCTTTGATTCGAAGGGAAGAACAAGAGTATTATTTTTTTGAGAATTCTGGGTTTAAGAGTGTTTGAGTGTTTTCTTCTCTCTCTTTTTGTATTCAATAACTCTCTCCTCCAAAGCCAGCCCCTTAGACGTGTGGTGGAACTATTTATTTATAGATGAATTTGTTGTGGTTTTGAGTAAATGTAGGCGTGGACTGGATCAACAGTAATTTGGAGTGTTGTGGTAGTTGGATGCAGTACCGTGTCATAGCAGTGCAGCAGACTGTTCAAAACGAGGTTTTAGGGTTTGGTGATGTTCTGATCGAAGAGTGGAAATACCATAGCGAGATTCGAAGGATGATGTTCTGATCGAAGAGTAGAACATAGTCTCCATATGCTGAAGAATGAGATTTGAAGAGTCATGTTCTGATCGAAGAATAAAACTTCCATATGTTCTGATCAAAGAGTCAGGTTCTGATATAAAGGTCATATTCTGAATCGCTTTTGCAAATTCTGATTATCCTTGTGTGAGAATTTTCCCAAAAGTTCTGTCCAAATTCTGACTTAAAAATGCTCAGAATCTACTAAGTGTTTTAGCTTCAAGGATGTCTTCATGGATTTATAACTTGAAATCCCAGCCTTTCTAGAAGAAGTTTTTTTCTACAATGTTTTAGATCTCATTGAGATCTATAACTTTCATGTCAGAAGTTCTGATTGAATCATCTTGCATCCTGATGAAAATTTGGCCCAAAGTTATGAAATTATCATATTTCCTTAACACTTGGAAAATTTTCTAAGTGTTTAGAAATTTGATTTTTCAAGGTAATCTTTGACTTTTGATTTCTTAATGAACCGACTTTAATGTCTTGATGAAATATGATTTTTGAAACTTGATTTTGATCAAAAAGTCAAAGTTTGACTTTTCAGTATGCATTTGACCATTTTGCCCTTGTGAATGACTTTTTTGGAAAATTGTAATCCGAGACTTGGAACTTGACAGAAGCAATCCTGAGGGTCTAGGATGATCCCTTGGAACTTGGCAGAAGATTTGGGGGGCCACTAAAGCAATCAATTGATGTGACTTCCTCATCCAAAGAGGGGGAAAATCAAAAGGGGCAGATAAGGGAAGAGGACCCCAGTCCTGAAGTCTCTAACAATGATACCGACTACAATGATGAGCAGTATCCTCCCACCGAGGATATGTACAAGAAGTTATAGGATCGTTTAAGTGTTATGGAGATCCAGAGAATACTAGGGCTAGATTTTGAAGAACTAGGGTTGGTGTCCGGGGTAATCATCCCATGAAAATTTAAGGCTTCAGTTTTCGCAAAGTATGATGGGGTGTCTTGCCCAAAGCTTCATCTACGTTCCTATGTAAGGAAGATACAGCCCCACACTGCTGATAGAAACTTGTGGGTTCAATTCTTTCAAGACAGCCTGTCAGGGACTCAGCTCGAGTGGTTCTACCAATTGGAGGGAACCAATGTCCATAACTGGGAGGATTTGGCTGCCGCTTTTTACAAGCAATATCAATACAATGCCGACCTGGCCCCTACTCGTACTCAACTCCAAAGTATGTCCATAGGTGCCGGTGAAGGCTTTAAGGACTATGCACAGAAGTGGAGAGATTTTTTCGAGAGAGTTCAACCCCCTTTATCTGACAGGGAGTTGGTTGACATGTTTCTTGGGACGCTGTCTGGTCCATTCTTCAACCATTTGATTGGCAGCTCATCGGCTGGTTTTACGGAGCTGATATTAACTGGAGAAAGGGTAGAAGCTGGGATTCGGAGCCGCAAAATAAAGAAAGACACCTCTTCGAGTTCAGTAAAGAGGCCCTTCACTGGTAAGAAGGAGGCCAATTCCATTTATAGCCCGAGAGATCAGAGTAGAGCGGGATACCGTCCTACGGTAAGTGCTGTAATAATACCGAGGCCTGCGGCAGCCCCACAATGCAACAATCAACAAAGGGTAGAAAGACCCAAAAGGCAGTTTACCCGGATTAACATGACATTGACATAGGTTATACCCCATCTGCTGAGATCCAACTTGACAACTTTGAAAGAGGCCCCCAAGAATCCTAATACCTAATCTCCCCGGTACAATCCTAACGCTCGGTGTGCCTACCATTCTTAGAGTCCTGGTCACGATACAAATGACTGTTGGGCTCTAAGAAATAGAGTACAAGATCTGATTGAAGCCAAGGAGATTGAGTTCGACGCTCCGGAGAAGCCCAATGTCATAACTTCTCCCATGCCTAAGCACAACCATGGAGTTAACGCCGTTGATACCGATCTGTTCGTGACCTCAGTTGATGAAGTTTCTACTCCTCTTATGTATGTTAAGAAGAATTTTTTGTTGGTTGGTTTATTTCCAGGTTGTGATGAAGATTGCCACATACGTTCATCCCTGCCTTCTGGTTGCTATTTGCTGAAAATAGGTGTCCAACGCCTGATGGACAGCCGAGAAATTTTGTTCAAAAAGACTTTGATTCCAACTGTTCCATGTGAAGATATTTCTATTATAACCATTTCCGCCAGTCCTTCCAAGATTTCCTCGAGAAAACCTATTAGGATTACACCCACTACGATAATCGCTCCGTTGATAATCACATGTCCTGGTCCTGTCCCGTACACCTCGGACAAAGTTGTCCCTTGGCATTATGGTGCCAATGTTTACTATCATGGCGTTAAACAAAAATTAAAGACCGAAGAAGCTGATCATGATGTCGGTAACATTGTCGAGACCAACAAGATTACTAGAAGTGGAAGGGTTTTCTCTCCAGAGATCTCCCCGAAGACTGTCACTAAGCCTATTATTATTTCATCTTCTGCTCCCGCTAGTACTTCAGTTACTACTCCAGCTGTTACCCATGCCAATAAGTCATTTGGGATTCGAGGCAAAGAAGCTGTAGGTGAGCATGCTCGGACGGAGGCACCTAGAAAAATTGTTGTGGAAACCTCTAATCAAGAGATAGAGGAAATTTTGAAAATAATTAAAAAAAGTGACTACAATGTGGTCGAGCAGCTGGGGCAGACCCCTCAAAGATATCCATGTTAACCTTGTTGTTATGCTCCGAGGCCCATGTGAAGGCTTTGATAGCATTCCTCAAAACTGCCCATGTGTCGCAAGAGACTTCAGCTGATCAATTTAAAGATTGCATGGCTAGCCTGACTGCTGACAATGGGCTGGGTTTTTCGGATGCTGACTTAACTCCGAAAGGGGGAAAACACAATGATGCTCTGCATATCTCGATCAAATGCAGTGGCACTACTATGGATCATGTGCTGGTAGATACCGGGTCTTCGCTGAATGTTCTGCCCAAGAAGGCATTGGACCGGTTGGATTGGGAGGGTTTGACTTTGAAATTCTGGCTGCAGATACTTAATGTCACAGTGAATGTTATGACACCGTATCTGACACTCTTCAAGACAGTAAAACTAAAAGTAGTAAATAACACAGTCAATTGTTTACCCAATTCAGTGTGTAACAACACCTACTCTGGGGGCTACCAAGCCAGGGAGGAAATCCACTATAAGAGATATTAATTCAGGAATAAACCAACCAGTTTATCTCCTTCACTTAAGACCTACCCAATGCAACTTCAATCTAAGTTCAACTTAAACCTAAGTTCCTACTCACTCCCCCTTAATCACAGCAGTGATATTAAACAATTGACTAATGAAATTATGAAGACACTCTTCAGAACAAACACTTGATTTTGCTTCACAGCTTTTAATCAAGTAACACAAACACTCGTGCTTCAAAGCTTTGAGTGATACACAACCCTAACTTGACTTTGCTTCAAAGCTTTAATCAAGTGACACAAACACTCGTGCTTCAAAGCTTTGAGTGATACACAACCCTTACAATCAAATACTACTCCAAGTCACTTGTCACAATGATAATTGCTTGGATTACAGTAGTTACAACTATACAGTCCCTTATTGATCTTCTGTCAAAAGTGTCTTTCACCAACAGTCTTCATGAGGAATATATAGGCTGCTGTTCTTCAGTTAGAGCTTCCACGAAAATAGCTAGGGTTAATTAGGGTTAACCTCAAGACTTGATCATAGGACTTTAACAACCAGATTAGGGTTAAGCAAAGTTAACCTAAGCCCACGTGAGAATCTGATTTGGACTGAATAACCAGATTCCTGAAACTTCTCAGAAAATAATAAATCTGCACAAGTGTTAGTTCAGTACAGGATATCTTAACATTGGTTATGACAACAAGAATCTTGTTTACAGATTTTGGTAGAATGCAATAAATATGATCATTGCATAATGATCAGGTAAACACTTATATTTAGCAGCTCCTGTATGACATTCTTTTTCTGCAGAATGTACCTTGTGTCCCAGAATGTTGTGATATCAGTCATGACATTCACACAACTGGTTTTACCAAAAAACATGCCAACATCTAAACACTTATAAACTTTAAAGCCTAGTAACATTGTGGTAAGGGCTTTTGACGGGTCGAAAAGAATGGTGCATGGGGAAGTGGACATCCCTGTCAAGATAGGCTCTCAGACTTTCAAGTCCACCTTCTATGTGACGGACATCAGGTCGTCATATTCTTGTTTGCTGGGTCGTCCTTGGATCCATGAGGCTGGGGCAGTTCCTTCCACACTTCACCAAATGCTGAAGTATCCGGTAAAAGAGAAGATTGTCATTGTACGGGGTGAAGAGGAGTATATGGTGAGCCATCTCAATTCCTTTCGCTACGTAGAGATGGACGGGGAATTTATAGAAACTCCTTGTCAGAACTTCAAAGAGGTCATGCAGATATTGGCATCAACTGAAACTACTACTAGGAACAAACCTCCTCTGAAGATGGTTTCTCTCAAGAACGCCAGGACTGTGGTTGAAGAAGGTGGGTGTGCCAATTGGGGTCAGCTCCCAGATTTCACTCACAAAACTGACAAATTTGGTTTGGGCTTTACTTCAGGAGCTCAAAGGGATGTTCGACGTGTTCGGGCTGGAGGACCTCCCTTATGCATCAGTAATCGTGAGGTCAACGCTATTGAAGACGGTGAGGAAGACCCTGACATCGATAGCTGGATCTACCCGACTACCAATGGTGGACCGAATAACTGGATGGCTAGAGATTTTGTTCTAGTTTCTTTTATTCCGCAGTAATTGTCTTACTTGTTTTCTGAGTTTGTAATGAACAATTTAAACTTTTTTGGCCTTGTGTCTTACCCGAGGCACGATGGTCCTATTTGCGAGGGTTATTATATGCCATCTCATATTTCATCAATGAAGGTATTGGACGTTCTTTGCATACAAACTTTATGCTCTCTATTTTTCTTTTCTGCCTTTACTTTATCAATACAACTATGCTCTTACACACACTCACGTATTATACTGCAGATCCATATCCACTCTGGATCCCATTGATAATAGCTCTGCTATTGCCTATTATGACTTTGAAAATCCGATCAACCAAGTCGAGGACGAAGGTGAGGACGGTTGTGAGGTATCTAGAGAACTTGCTGGACTACTACAATAGGAAGAGAGGGCCATACAGCCTCATGAAGAGCCGATTGAGACAGTGAATTTGGGTACTGAGAAAGACAGAAAAGAGGTTAAAATAGGTGCAAATCTGGAGCTTAGCATCAAATAGAGGTTGATACAGATACTGCACGACTATATTGAGATCTTCGCCTGGTCCTATAAAGACATGCCTGGTTTGGACACTGATATTGTGGTACATCTCCTGTCAACTAAAGAATATTGTCCTCTGATTAAACAGAAGGTCCATCGTATGCGTCCCGAAATGTCATAGAAGATCAAGGTAGAGGTCATGAAGCAATTCGACGCAGGTTCCTTAGCTGTCACCTCCTATCTGCAGTGGGTTGCTAACTTCATTCTGGTACCTAAGAAGGACGGAAAGGTACGGATGTGTGTGGATTACAGAGATTTGAAAAGGGCAAGCCCCAAGGATGACTTCTCGCTTCCCCGCATTGATGTTCTGGTTGATAACACCACGCAACACAAAATCTTCTCCTTCATGGATGGTTTCTCTGGCTACAACCAAATCAAGATGGCTCCTGAAGACATGGATAAGACGACCTTCGGCACATAGTGGGGGACCTTCTATTACAAGGTGATGCCTTTTGGGTTGAAGAATGCTGGGGCAACCTATCAGCGAGCCATGGTCGCTTTGTTCCACGATATGATTCACCACGAGATTGAGGTTTATGTTGATGGCATGATAGCCAGATCTCAAACCAAAGAGGAACATCTCAATCATCTACAAAAGTTGTTCGACAGGTTAAAGATATACAAGCTAAGGTTGAATCCGAACAAGTGCACCTTTGGGGTAAGGTCTGGTAAGCTTCTGGGTTTCATTGTCAGTGACAAAGGTATTCAGGTAGACCCTCCAAAGGTGAAGGCCATACAAGAAATGCCGGTTCCCCATACAGAGAAGGAATTTAGAGGTTTCTTGGGACGCCTAAATTACATTTCCCGATTCATTTCACATCTAACTGCTACTTGTAAGCCAATCTTCAAGCTTCTAAAGAAAGATCAAGTGGTAAAGTGGAATGATGAATGCCAGACTGCTTTTGTTAGAATCAAGGAATACCTTTAAGAACCACCAATTTTGATGCCTCCATTTGAAGGAAGACCTTTGATATTATACTTAACAGTGCTAGACAATTCAATGGGTGTGTGTGTTAGGACAGCATGACGAGTCTGGTCGAAAAGAGAACGCAATATACTACCTTAGCAAAAAGTTTACCGACTGTGAGACAAGATACTCATTGCTCGAGAAAACATGTTGTGCTTTGGCATGGGCTGCTCGCTGTCTGAGACAGTATATGTTGACCCACACTACCTTGTTGATATCTAAGATGGATCCAATCAAATACATCTTCGAGAAGCCCGCACTCTTCGGAAGAATAGCGAGATGGCAGATGATCTTAACTGAATATGATATACAATATACAACCCAGAAAGAAATCAAGGGGAGTGTATTGGATGATCATTTGGCTCATCAGGCCGTGGATGACTACCAGTCCATGAATTTTGAGTTCCCGGATGAGAACATTATGTTGGTGACTGACTACGAAGGACATGGACCAGATGAAGGACCTGAGAAAGGATCCCATTGGACTATGGTTTTTGATGGAGCTTCGAACGCACTCGGCAATGGCATTGGCGCTGTAATCATATCCCCATAGGGCTATCACACTCCTTTCACTGCCTGATTATGTTTCAACTGCACCAACAACATGGCAGAGTATGAAGCCTGCATCATGGGTCTCAAAGCCGCTATTGACCTCAGAATCAAGTTCCTAATTGTCTTCGGGGATTCAGCCTTGGTGATAAGTCAGGTCAAAGGCGAATGGGATACGAAGCATCCAAATTTCATCCCATACAAAGAGCGCGTACTAACATTGCTTCCACACTTTGAGGAGGTAACTTTTGAACATTTCCCACGAGAGGAGAATCAGTTAGCGGACGCACTAGCTACCATGTATTCCATGTTCAAAGTTAGGTGGGACAACGAAGCTCCTCGAATCACCATTGAGAGGTTAGATGAACCAGCACACTTCTGTGAAATCGATACCGAAGAAGTGGCAGACAAACCCTGGTTTCACGAAGTCAAAAGGTATCTCGAGACTCAAGAGTATCCCGAAGGGGCATCTGTCAATGATAAAAAGTTTCTGAGAAGGTTCGCAGCGAAGTTCTTCCCTAGTAATGGAATCCTCTATAAGCGCAACCATGACTCCACACTATTACGATGTGTAGAAAAGAGTGAAGCAGAGAGGATCATGACAGATCTACACGAAGGCACCTTCGGAACCCACTCTAGTGGACATACCATGGCTAAGAAGATCCTACGGGCAGGATACTATTAGTCCACTATAGAAGCCGATTGTTATCAGCACTCTCGAACTTGTCATAAATGGCAAATCTATGCTGATAAGGTGCACGTGCCTCTAGTCCCCTTAAACGTCTTGACAGCTCCGTGGCCCTTTGCAATGTGGGGCATCGACATGATCAGAGAAATCAGGCCCACCGCTTCTAATGGACATCGCTTCATCCTAGTAGCCATTGATTACTTCACGAAGTGGGTTGAGGCAGCCTCCTTTGCCACAATTACTAAGAACGTTGTAGCGCGGTTTATCTGACATAATCTGATCTGTCAATATGGTGTGCCAGAGAGAATTATTATTGACAATGGTATGAATCTCAACAACACAATGATCACCGAGCTCTGTAAACAATTCAAGATACATCATCATAATTCTTCTCCCTACCGGCCAAATATGAATGGCGTTGTTGAAGCAGCTAACAAGAATATCAAGAAGATTGTACAGAAGATGACAATGACATATAAAGACTAGCATGAGATGTTATCGTTCGCTCTTTATAGGTACCGTACCTCAGCACGGATGTCGACAGGGGCAACACCCTACTCTCTGGTATATGGCATGGAATCAGTCCTACCCATTGAAGTCCAGATACCTTCTCTCAGGGTTATGAAGGATGCGGGTTTGAACGAAGACGACTGGATCTGAACCCGACTTGGTCAGTTAAATCTAATCGATGAAAAGAGACTCACTGCTATCTGCCATGGTCAGACGTATCAAAAGCGAATGATCAAGACTTTTAACAAGAAAGTCAAGCGTCAAGATTATCAAGTCGGGGATCTAGTAACCAAACGCATCATACTGCCGCAAGGTGATCCCAGGGGCAAATGGATCCCCACGTACGAAGGGACATTAGTGGTTAAGAACATTTTCTCGGGAGGAGCTATGATTTTAACCACCATGGATGGTGACGAACTTCCTCACTCTGTAAATGCAGACATAGTGAAAAGATACTACGCCTAACTAAAAGACCCGCTAGGTTGAATATGATTAATGTTCACGAACATTTTCATTTGAAAGATACTACGCCTTCTGTGATACGGTGTCCAGAACCGGGACTTGTTTTTATGAATTGTTGGTTTGCGTTTTACGTTTGTGTTTGCAAAATGTCGCGGTAAGCAAGAGTCTCCACCGACTTTTATTTTATCCAACAAGGAAAGGAAAAAAGCACAGAAAAATTCCTTTTTCGAGATTTTCTGAGTACGGGGGATAGATTATAGAAAGGGAAGGTATTAGCACCCTTTCTATCCGTAGTTATCTACGGGCTCTTAGGTACTTGCTCATCATTTTCAAAATTTCTTCTTTGCATGCTCGTGTGTTTTGAAATTTTTTTGTTTTGACTTCGATTTAACTCTTGCTTCTGTCTTCAAGAGTGTAATGAAGTGTTTTTGAAAACTTTGTTTGTAAAGGAGTGTAAGTGTGAAAAAGTTTGTTTTGATTGAGCAAGTACTTAAGAGCTAATCTACCTACTCGAAAACAGAATCGTTCTATGTTCGTTTCCTTTAGACAGTGCTATTCCACTATTAGTGAGTAGGTAGCACCGTCGTTGGAGTTTTGAGGGTCAATTCGAAAGGGACGTACGGTCACTAAGGCAATGTTAGGACGTCTTACTAGTAACCCTAGTGTCTTAGATCAATTATTCGAGGCAACAATATCCGAGGCAACCTTTCAGAGGCAACTTTGATCTTTGGAAAAAAGGATGACCACTAAAGCATCCTATACTCAATGACCGTTTACCGAAGGCAATCAAGTGGGAGTGTACCCTAGGAGTGTGCATGTGCGAGTGATTCAATTTCAGATTATTATCTTTTCACATTTTAGGGTTATCTAATTGTTTTAAAGTTAATCATACATTCTTGTTATGCATCCTAATATCATACATCTAACAGTTTAATATTTTGCGGAATTTAAAGTGCGGAAATTAAATTACGCTATTACAAGGCTTCAGGTATTTACATAGCCAAAAAACAAACCCTTAAATAATAAAGCAATAAATGAAAATAAAAAGGTCCTAATTTAAACTATTACAACTTATAGACAGTTACAATAATAGGATAAAAATAAAATAAAGTGCACGCGAGGAAATTAGAACGAGAGCGAACTACGGTTTTGACCCTTTCTAACCTAAAAAGGAAAAATTGTTTTTGTTGTTTTTAAGAAAAAGAATTAGGTTTAAAATTAAATACTAAATTAATTAGCTAATTAAATTAATTAATAAAAATAATTACATGGCCTATTTTTTGTGTTTTGGTTATTTTAGGAAAAATAAAATAAAATAAAGTTAGAAATAAAAACCTAATTTTCTAATAATTTTAAATTATTTGCAAAAAGAAATTAAATTTTACCTAAAGTTAAAATCTAATTTAATTAATTAATTTTTTGATAAAAAATAAAATCTAAACCTAATTTGTGAAAAGTATTATTTTTTATGATTTTTTTGATAAAAATAAAATAATTAATTGTGTTAGTAAATAGAATAAATAAATAAATAAAATAAAATATAAAAAGAAAAGGGATAAGAAGCTTGGGCCTGCAATAAGTAGTTTGAGGGGGGTGCAAAAATTAGATTCTAGGCCCAAAAGATGGTGACCCACGTTGACCTCCATAATCCCCTGCCTTGCCTTGACCAGCGCCTTTGGTGGATTCTCGCCTGATGGCCATCAGATCTAGTCTCCTGACACTTCACTGGCTGGATTGTGAGGACGTATGATGCTCCTTGGATTTGTATGCACATTGAATCACTGAAAGACAAAATATATGAAATATTTGGGGGACCTGGGATTCAAACCCAGGTCCCATGGGACTTTCCAACACTTGGCAACCAGCTGAGCTACGCTTCTGATTTGTACATAAAATTAATAATAATAATAATAATATGCAAAAACAAGAATTAGTGGAGAATAATAAAAAATGCGCGCTAGAAGTTGGAAAGGACCAATGGTTTCTTGCCAGCTAGTCATCTTCAACCTTGTTCCGTTGGTAAAAGTCCCAGACTTTTACATACGGACGTTTGTCCGTCACTACAAATCTGCAAATTCTTAAAATCAAACATGCTCAAGATAAATAAATACTAGGGCCACCAATCAATTCGTCTTGACCTTCTGAGTATAATAGTGGCCCTTTCATGGCCTAATTTTGCCTGCACATAGAGTTCTCAAATCGAAGCAAGAAACCCTAATAATGGTGAAATCCAATATAGGCCATGAAAACACAATTGAATATTATAGAAAGCTTGCAAATATGATGGTGAAAAATAATATACAATTAGAATTTGATGAATGTGCAAGAATTACACAAATCGATTTCAAGAAAGAACAGGGGTCGTGGATGACTTACAGCGAGATATAGGGCCTGAAAATGCTTGTTCTGGATTGCTTTCGCTTGCCTACACTCCCAGGAAGTGATTGGAATGGTCCAAGGGTCTTGAATTAGCCTCCAAGTATGAATTCATGTTTGCACTTTTTATGGTTTTTTCCAAGTTTTGTTCTTGATGTTGCGCCTCTCTCTAGCCTTGCCTTAGGTCTGCACATCATCCTTATGTACTGAGGAATGAATTAGGGTTGAAAACCTGGCCTCAATCTTCCTCCATCAATGTCTTTGATCTTGATTTGATTCACTTTAAAATCATTCCAAAAATAGTCCAAATCCAATCTTTTTATGCACCTCATGCCTTTACACGAATTTGATCTCATGCTAGCTGTATGTAGGACC
The DNA here is from genome assembly GCA_948472305.1 of Vicia faba. Taxonomy (NCBI): domain Eukaryota; kingdom Viridiplantae; phylum Streptophyta; class Magnoliopsida; order Fabales; family Fabaceae; genus Vicia; species Vicia faba. Next base: position 452,739,837 of record OX451739.1, on the reverse strand, counting down.
TGAAACAAGCACAAGATCTTTGAATTTCAATATTTTGGATTTTCTATGATTTGTTTTGATTTAAAATGATTTAATTCAAAATAAAAATCAAAATAAATAATAAAAACAAGATAATGACAAGTGGCAAATGCTAGGGCTCGTGGACCATGTTGCCAACTCAAAACCAATGCAAAAAGTTAGGCCCATTAAGCAAAATTTGTAATTTTAGGCATAGTTGACTTTTGGCAATTTTGCAAAAAGTGTCAACTTCACCAATGCATAACTTCCTCAATTTTGACTCTTTGAAGGTGTTCTTAGACTTTTTAGAAAGCTTGAGATTTCCTATAAGCAACCCTTTTGGTCTCATCACAATTTTATATTCCATTATCATGTAAGAAGCTTTGACAAAAAAGGTGTTTTTGTTGTCTTTTCAAAATGACCTATAATGTCCAAATCCATAACTTTTTGTGAGTGAATATTTTGAACTTGGGAGATGAAGATGGATTGTAGAGAATTGTATCCTCTTCAAAATGAGCTTTGGATGGGTCATTTCTCATAAAGTATGATAAAGTTATGCTTGGTCAAAGTTGAGTTGACTTTTCCTACAAAACCCTAATTTAGCAACTTTTGGTTCTTGATGATTTGTGAGAAATCCTTGATGAATCATGATCAACCCTTGATTAAATGATGTAATATACTTCAAAATGAGGATGTTGACCAAAAATCTTGAAGTTTGACTGCATGTGGGCCACAATTGACTTTTTCCCTAGCACAATTGATTTTCAGGCATTTGAGCAATTGACTGAGCAAACTTCCTCTACAAGGCTTAAAACTTGACATGGATGATTTTGAGAATATATTAGGACATTGGTGAGCATTTGGGATCCCTTGGACTCAAGTATCTTGGTGCAACATGAAACCCTAATTTGAGGTAGACTGCCTTAGGAGAGAGCTTGTCTGGTCAACCCTTGGACTTCTTTGAGCAACTTGAGAATTTTTCTTGAAATATTTTGAGAAATATGGGAGGGAAAATTTTGGGGTACAACAGCTTCCCCTGTTCAATCTTCTTAAACCTGAAGATTTAGATTGGCTTGTCTATCTTTCGTGATCTGAAGGTGGAAGATGATTGAACACTAGAGTGCCCAGAAATTTGCACTCGCATGAAGTGGTACTTGCTTGTGATGTCAGGAATGGGCTTATAAATTCCATTTGGAGATTAATGACGAGAGATGGGCTTAAAGATACCATCCGAATGAGTGTCGATCGCATAAGATATTCCTTAGTGAGAGCTTGTATACCTGTTGTTGAGGAAGATTCTGCTGGGGAATGTTGTTCTTTGTCTTTGAGAGAAGTAGAATTTTAGGAGTTTCGGTCGTCCGTTATTCTACTGGTGAATTGTCTTTGTTTGAATTTTAGGAGCTTCGGTCGTCCGTTATTCTACTGAGGAATTATCTCTGTTGAAGAGGTGAAAGTGAACTATTATCTGGTCGTAATCCAGGCTTCATAGTGATAAGATCGACTGTTATCTGGTCGTAATCTAGGCTTTACAGTGACTTAATGGGGAGATGAGATTAAACTTGCTATCCAGTCGTAATCCATGCTTCGCAATCTCTCAATTCTTATCTGGTCGTAATCCAGGCTTCAAAAGGGATTCAAATGTTATCCGGTTGCATCCGGGCTTTAACTTGAATTTAGGGCACACTAATATCCGGTCGACTACGGGCTTCTTAGTAACTGTCCATGTAAAATTGCTATTTGGTCGAAATCCAAGCTTCACAATGTCTTGTATCGCTATCTGGTCGTAATCCAGGCTTCACGATGTGTTATACCATTATCTGGTCGAATCCAGGCTTCATAGTGTTCTGTAGTGCTATCTGGTCATAATCTAGGCTTCACAATACCTTACTTCTTATCTGGTCGAAATCCAAGCTTCAGAAGAAATCAAGTGGTTATCCGGTCGCATCTGGGCTTCCCTTTGACTGTTGGGCCTACTAATATCCAGTCGAATCCGGGCTTCATAGTATTGGCCGAGTAAACTGTTATTTGGTTGAAATCCAAGCTTCACAGTGTCCCTCACTGTTATCTGGTTGTAATCCAGGCTTCATTGTCTCTTACCTCTATCTGGTCATAATCCAGGCTTCACGATGTCTTATACCACTATCTGGTCGAAATCCAGGCTTTATGGTGTTCGGAGAAATCAAGATAATATCCGGTCGAATCCGGGCTTCATAACTTGTATTAAAGATATACCACTATCTGGTCGTAATCCAGGCTTCGCGGTGTCTCTGGCTTCTATCTGGTCATAATCCAGGCTTCACAAAAACTTGTATTGCTATCTGGTTGTAATCCAGGCTTCACAATAACTTGTTGAGCTGTTATCCGGTCATAACTCAGGCCTCACGGCTGGTGTTTATGATATACCACTATCTGGTCATAATCTAGGCTTCATGGTAACTTGCTGAGCTGCTATCCGGTCGTAATCGGGCTTCACGGCTTGCTGGGGATTAAACTATTATCCGGTCGAATCCGGGCTTCATAGCTTGCTTTTAAGAGATACCACTATCTGGTTGTAATCCAGGCTTCGCAACATTCTGATACTGTTATCCGGTCGTTCTCTGGGCTTCACAATATGCTGTAAAAATCAAGATACTATTCGGTCTTACCCGGGCTTCATAGCTTGAGTTTTGTGAGAATTTGATTGTATCTTTCCTGAAAGGTAAAGGTTAGCCGTATGTAATGCATGATATGTATCAGGCAATGATGTTCTCAAAATAAATGAGAATTTTTTGTATGATGCGTATGCATATGTCATGATGTATGGACATACAATGTTTTTATGACATTCTTTAGCTGGGGAAAATAAATCCTGAATCACTGTTGGAGAGTGAAAGAGTTTTGCTCGCTGAGGATAACGACCAAAGATGATTGGGAGAATAATCCTGCTGGAGAATAAACTGGTGAGAGAATGACTCTGTGGGGAATAAATGCTCTGCTGAGGATTTGCTGATCTTGGAGAAATAACCTCGGCTGGGGATGAATTACCGTTGCTGGCGATGATAAACTCTATTGGGGATAAAATTTCCTGTTTGTGAAAGCAATGAACTCCGCTGGGGATAATATTTTAGTGGCAACTTCACTGGGGATAATCTTCCAGACTCTACTGGGGATAATCTTCCAGTGCTGGTGATAGATAAACTCTGCTTAGGGAGAATCTTACCGACTCATTCGCGATTGTGAATCTTAGCTGAGAGAGTTAATAATACTGTATTCGGGTACTTCCTACTCTGCGGGGAGTGTGTGTATTTTTAGTCATATTCTTCAGTTAGGCCTATCCTTGTACTTGGTGAATAGAACAACTATAAGGTCTGGACATTTCTTGTTTGCCCCTGTTTCTGATCTTATGAGCAATCGTCTTTTGTTTCGCATGTAAATATTTATGAGCAGCAATTATTGTCAAATGAATATATCAAAAAATGAACCATTGGACGTTCTTGCAAAACAAAGCAAAAAAATAAAAGAAATTTGAAATTTCTTTGTGAAAATGAATCGTATTGATTTTGAAGTTTGGCCTGTAAATAGGCGTTTTTGTACCAGAGGTTGACGTCCTAGTAAGAGAACACCGCCGAATGATAGAATTTACACAATTTGTGAAAAACAAAGAAAAACAGCTATGTGAACAATCCCACTGAGTTCCAACTCTGCTATTGCCTTTATGTCCTTGAGCGTCTCATCACTTTCCTACTTGGTTGAAGGTAGATCAGATTGATTAGTGTTGTCCGATCCTGATAGTCGATACCGAAGTCTGGTTGCAAGGTGATCCAATGAGACATAGTGTTACGCTTTGATCCCTATTTTTGCCTGGACCGCCCTTTCGGGTTTTCAGTCCACCAGGATACCCTTTTTTGCTCAAGCCGCCTTTTCAGGTTTTTGACTTGTAGGGTGTACAGTTTTTTCATTTTCATCCCTTATTTTTGCCCGAACCCTTTTGATTCGCCGGGAAGCCCTTATTTTTGCCTAGGACAGTCAACCTAGCGGGTCTTTGATTATGCGCAATATTTTTTCACTATGTCTGCATTGATGGGGTGAGGAAGGTCGTCACCATCCATGGTGGTTAGAATCACAGCTCCTCCCGAGAAAATGTTCTTAACCACAAATGTCCCTTCGTAAGTAGGGGTCCATTTGCCCCTGGGATCACCTTGCGGCAATATGATGCGTTTGATGGCCAAATCCCCGACTTAATACTCATGTCGTCTAACTTTCTTGTTAAATGTCTTGATCATCCGTTTTTGATACGTCTGACCATGACAAATAGCAGTAAGTATCTTTTCGTTGATTAAGTTCAGCTGATCAAGCCGGGTCTGAATCCAGTCATCTTCGCCCAAACCTGCATCCTTCATAATTCGAAGAGAGGGTATCTGAACTTCAATGGGCAAGACTGCCTCCATACCATATACCAAGGAATAGGGTGTTGCCTCTGTTGAAGTCCGCGCTGAGGTACGGTATCCATGAAGAGCGAATGGTAACATCTCATGCCAATCTTTGTAGGTCATTGTCATCTTATGCACAATCTTCTTGATGTTCTTATTAGCCGCCTCAACAGCCCCATTCATCTTCGGCCGGTAGGGAGAAGAGTTGTGATGTTGTATCTTGAACTGCTTACAGAGCTCGGTGATCATTATGTTATTGAGATTTGTACCATTGTCCGTAACGATCCTCTCTGGTACACCGTATTGACAGATCAGGTTGTGCCGAATAAACTGTGCCACGACGTTCTTGGTTACAGTAGCAAAGGAAGCTGCCTTAACCCACTTTGTAAAATAGTCAATTGCTACCAAGATGAAACGATGCCCGTTGGACGCAGTAGGTATGATCTCACCGATCATGTCGATGCCCCACATTGTAAAAGGCCAAGGAGCTGTCAAGACATTCAGAGGAACTAGAGGTATGTGCACCTTATTGACATAGACTTGGCACTTATGACAGGTTTGAGGATGCTGATAACAGTCGGCTTCCATAGTAGACCAATAGTATCCTACCTGTGATCGGTGGAAATAGAACTGACTGTTTTAAAATGTTGGTTCGCGAAATGTCGCGGTAAGCAAGAGTCGCCACCGTCTTTTATGTTCTCCAACATGGAAAGGACAAAAGCACAGCAAAATTCCTTTTCGAGATGTTTCTCGGTTCGGGAGGTAGATTTATAGAAAGGGAAGGTGTTGGCACCCTTTCTATCCGTGGTTATCCACGGGCTCTTAGGTACTTGCTCTTATGTTTTCAAAAATTGTTTTCTTTTCAAGTGTGTGTGGGTTTTGAAAAAAGTTTCGTTTTGAAAACTTCTAAGTAACTCTTGTATCAGTCCTCAAGAGTGTATGAAGTATTTGTTTGAAAACTTTTTGAAAGTGTAGGTGCAAAAAGATGTTTTTGTTTTTTTGAAAGAGCAAGTACCCAGGAGAAATCTACCTACTCTAAGGAATTAAGCTGTGTAAATGTCCTTTAGACAGTACTATCCCACTATTGAGAAGTAGGTAGCACCGTCGTTGGAGTTATTCGGGTCAACTCAATTATAGGGACAATGTGGTCACCAAAGCAATGGTAGGACGCCTTAGTGGTAACCCTAATGTCCTAGATCCTTTTTATCCGAGGCAACCGTTTCGAGGCAACTGGATCTTTAGACAGGAGGGCGACCTCTAAAACACCCTATACTTGACGACCACGTCGAGGCAACCAGTGAGGTGTACCCTAAGAGTGGCATGTGCATGTGTGTCGTTTCAGTTTATGTTTATCTTTGAACATGCATTTGTGAGCTACAGATTGATTTTATTTGTCATACAAGTCTTTCATGCATTTTTAACAGTTAAGAGTGCGGAAAATAAAGTGCGGAAACGTAAATCTACGCTATTACAAGGCGCGGGTCTATACATCGCCAAAAACATAACCCGTTTTGAAAATAAATGCGAGAAAAGTAAATAAAGCGATAAAAGGGTCCTAATTATCTATTACATCCTGGGAAACAGATACATAAATATAATGAATTAAAAAAAAATGCGCGCGAAAGATTGAATCGGGACGTCCTTAGGGTTTTGACCCTTTTTTTGAGAAAGAATTGAATTTGTCCCTTTTTTGCAATTAACGAAATTAAGCCTAATTACTAATTAATTAATTTATTAAAAGAAAAAATGTTTTTGTGTTTTTTATGTTTTTAATGAAATAAAATAAAAAAAGAAATTAAAAGTGTCAAAAGAAAAACCTAAGTCTAAATTTGTTTTATTTATTGTGAAAAAAAGATTAAAATTATTCTAATTAAACTAAGTTAATTATATTTAGAATTTATTTACAAAAAAAGTAATTGAAATTAATAAAAATGTTTTTTGATTTTCTGAATTTTATTGTGAAAATGTTAATTATGTTAATTTTAGTGATAATAATAATAATTAGAAAAAAAAAACTAGAAAATATAAAACAAAAAGAAAAAGGAATGAACCAAAGGGGGGTTCTGGGCCCAAAATGGAGGTTTGTTGGGAAATCTAAGGCCCAAGAACATCAAGCCTTCGTTGACTTTCAGGATCGATTGCCTGTTGGTTGACTGGAGAATATGGTGTGCTTCCATCCTGACCATTGGATTGATGATGGTGGCCACATGGCATGATGTTGCTGGAGGTATATGGTGGACTATTCTTTGAAGCCTGCACACAATTGTATGAAGAAAAAAAGAGAAACAATTTATTTGGGGGACCTGTGATTCGAACCCAGGTCCCAGAGGTCATATGCATGCGCGCTCTCCACTCAGCCAAGCCATTCCATTTGTTATTATAATAAGAAAGTGATATTATATAAAATAAATAAGCAAAATCCTGGAAATAAAAAAAACGCGCGTTTTAATTTGAACTGGCCAATCAGACGCAAGCACGTCTTCATCTTCTCCAATAGCCCCTGGGTTTTTTCCTGCGGATTCGGTTCCGCAACAAAATCCGTTTCCTTCTCCTATACTGAGCTCTAGGCCACGAAAATGCCAGCCAGAGCCATCATCCTGTTCGTCTCAATCTCCTGAATTCGTCCATGGCTATGGCTTGTACCAATTATTCCTGTAAAACAAAACCCCAAATTGCAACCCCTAAAACCCTAGGTTCGGGTAGGGAGATCTAGGCTACGACAACACAATTGAATAATGCAGGATGCCTGGAAATTAAATGGTGAACACAAATATGCTAAAATATTAAAGAAAAGGCGCAAGAATTAGAGGTTGAGATTCCATGTTCAGGGGAGAGTTTGAGACAACATACAGCGCTTGATAGGTAGCCTTAGGATGCGTTTGTGATCACTTTAGCTTCAGTGGATAGCAAGGAAGAGAACCACGTGCTTATTTTGACCTGAAAACCCCTGCAACCTTGTTCTTGATCTCACACTTTTTCAAGAAATTTTCACTTTTTCTCTGGCCGTTTGTGCAATCTCTAGGTCGTGAATTAGGTCTGGCCTCGTTGCATATGTATATGGCAATCAATTTTGGTCTTTATTTGGGCTTGTATCCTTGTGTAATTAAGTTTTGAGATTTTGTTGTCCACCATTAAAGACCTTTCCATCTTTGAAGCAAAACCAAGATTTCATGCACAAAATAGCCCTAGCACGAATTTGTGAGTTGGCACATGGTATATGAAAGTTGTTCAAATCCAAAAGATGCTATTCCATTAATTTTTAGATTTTATTTGAATTATTATGGATTTAAAATGAATTAAATCAATAAAAATTAAATAAAATGGAAAAATAAATGTTTTTTGATCTTGAAATTAATCACGGGACACGTGGATGGCATGACAAGGCTGAATCAAGTGGAAGAAAGTGGGCCCTTTTGTCAAAAATTGAAGTTTTAAGGATAGTTGACTTTTGCAAATTCATGAAAATTTCCCAACTTCTCCAATGCATATCTTGCTCAATTTTGATCATATGAACATGTTCTGGGACATTTTGGAAAGGTCTTGAAGTCCTCTAACCAATTCCTTTGGTCCCATGTCATTTGGATTTACCAATCTCAAGTTATGGTCTTTGACTTAAAATGCCTTTTTGTTGACTTTTGAAATTGACCTATAATGTAGAAATTGATAACTTTTTGTGAGAGCATTTCTTGGATGTGGAATGTGAAGATGAGTTGTAGGAAATGTCATCCCCTTCAAAATGAGCATTGGATGGGATTTTTCTCATGAACCATGCAAAAGTTATGCCCTGGTCAAGTTACAGTTGACTTTTCAACTGTCCAAAAATAGAAACTTTTGCATCTTTGATGATTTTTGAGCCATGCTTGAGGAATCATGATAAAGACTTGATCAAATGATTATTGTGGCTTAAAAATAAGATGTTGACCAAAATTTTTGACTTTTGACTGCCAAATGACCATTTTACCCCTACAGTTGATTGTGAAGCAAATAGGGCTTTTGACTGTGCAATTTGATGCTGTGAGCCTTGAAACTTGACATGTAGATGCTTGACAATGTGTATAGGCCTATGGGACTTGATTGAGCCCTAGAAAACCTCAAATTCCTTGCAAGAAACAAAACCCTAATTTCAGCTGGCTTAGGAGATGTTAGGACTGTGCAACCCTTGAGAAGTCTTGAACCATTTGAAGATGATTCTTGACAAACTTTGAAGAATATGGGAGGGCAAATTTTGGGGTACAACAGTTGCCCCTGTTCAATCTTCTTAAACCTGAGGATGTAGATTGGCTTACGTGCCTTTCGTGATCCAAAGGTGGAAGATGATTGAACACTAGAGTGCCCAGAAATTTGCACTCGCATAGTGGAGTATCAGCAGTGTGATGGCGGGAATGGGTTTACAGATGCCATTTGGAAAGATGGTGGATAGGAGGATGGGCTTATAGATGCCATTTGGAGATGTGACAGAACCTTGTCGGGAATGGGCTTATAGATGCCATTGGGAGGTGTCGATCGCGTAAGAGATTCCTTAGCGAGAACTTGCGTACTTGAGAAAGAAAGATAATTTCCTGGCCTGTTACAGGGGTTGATCTTCAAACTCTTCATGCAGATATGCCCTGGCTAGATACAGGTATCGAATCTACAATCAATTACTCACATATATGCCCTGGCTAGATACAGGTATCGAATATGGAATTAGTCGTCTACAGATATGCCCTGGCTGGATACAGGTATCGAATCTCTAAACTCTTCATGCAGATATGCCCTGGCTAGATACAGGTATCGAATCTACAATCAGTCACTCACAGATATGCACTGGCTAGATATAGGAATCAAATCCGGAATTAGTCGTCTACAGATGTGCCCTGGCTGGATACAGGAATCGAATCTCTAAATTCTTCATGCAGATATGCCCTGGCTGGATACAGGTATCGAATCTCTAAACTCTTCATGCAGACATGCCCTGGCTGGATACAGGTATCGAATCTACAATCAATCACTCACACATATGCCCTGGCTAGATACAAGTATCGAATTTGGAATTAGTCGTCTACAGATATGCCCTGGCTGGATACAGGTATCGAATCTCTAAACTCTTCATGCAGATATGCCCTGGCTGGATACAGGTATCGAATCTACAATCAATTACTCACATATATGCCCTGGCTAGATACAGGTATCGAATCTGGAATTAGTCGTCTACAGATATGCCCTGGCTGGATACAGGTATCGAATCTCTAAACTCTTCATGCAGATATGCCCTGGCTAGATACAGGTATCGAATCTACAATCAATCACTCACAGATATGCCCTTGCTGGATACAAGAATCAAATCTGGAATTAGTGGTCTACAGATATGCCCTGGCTGGATACAAGAATCAAATCTCTAAACTCTTCATGCAGATATGCCCTGGCTGGATACAGGTATCGAATCTACAATCAGTCACTCACAGATATGCCCTGGCTAGATACAGGAATCAAATCCGGAATTAGTCTTCTACAGATATGCCCTTGATGGATACAGGTATCGAATCTCTAAACTCTTCATGCAGATATGCCCTGGATGGATACAGGTATCGAATCCAGAATCAGTCACTCACAGATATGCCCTGGCTAGATACAGGTGTCGAATCTGGAACTGCGACAGTTGATAGTAATCATCTTTGGATTGACCTTTTTCCTGAAAAGGCAAAACATTAGTTGTATGCAATGTCATGATGAATGAAATGCATGATGTCATGATGTTTTCAGAACGAGATAGTGTCATATGCACTTTATCATGTATGTAAGCAGGATGTATGAAATGTGAAATGTCTATGAGTGTATCTTCGTCTAGGAAAATAAATCCTTGACGAGTGCCGGGAACTTGAATCCTGGGCTGACGTTTGAAGAGTAGAATTCTTCGTTTCCGCAGGGGACGATGATTGCAAGAATAAACCGGTAGGAGAAGATGATTCCGTTGGGGAATAAACTTGATGAAGAGATTACTCTGCGGGGAATTACTCTGTGGGGAGAGATACTTCACTGAGATTTTGATGATAACTCTGCTGGGGGTTCCTGTTGATAAGCTTTGTTGAGGGAATTTGATGAACTCCGCTGATAGGAAGAACTTCGCTGAGGACGGTCTTTCCGTTGCAATTAGCTAAGGATAACCCAGTTATAAGCTCTGGTGGGGAATAACTTCTGAACATGGTCGGGGAGAGATGTATGTACTCTGCAGGTGATAAGCTTCCAGAATCTTCTGGGGATAAGCTTCCAGAATCTACTGGGGATAAGCTTCCAGAATCTACAGGGGATAAGCTTCCAGAATCTACTGGGGAGATGGTTCAACTCTCCTGGGGAAACTTTTGAGACTGCACTGGGGAAGTGGCTCCACTGGGGTGTCTGTATTCCGCCGGGGAACAATCTTATATTAAGACTGTCGGGGATGCTCGTTAAGGAATATCTGTATATTCCGCTGGGGAATGTTGAGATCTTCTGGGGATACCCAACTTCCTTAAAGCTGACAGTAGACTAACTTTGCTTGGGGAGAGTATCGCTGACTTGCTGGAGATACTGTGCCTTTTCAGGGCTGACGGGAGACCAATTCTGCTTGGGGTGAGCATTGATGAACCTTGTCTTACTCTCGGGGAGTGAAGGTATCTGGGTTAAATTCTTCAGCCGAACTTACCTTGGTACCTTGGTGGACAGAGCAACTAGATCGCTTAGACAATTCTTATTGCCCCTGTTTCTAATGTCACCTGTAATTAGTCCTTTGTTTCGCATGCAAATATTTATGATTAGAAATTAGTGTCAAATGCATATATCAAAAATGAACATTGGACGTTCTTTGCAAAACAAAACAGATAAAGGAAAAACAATTGGCACTTTGTCTGGAAAATGAACTTGTATTGATTTTGAAATTTGCCTGTAAATAGGCGTTTTATGTACAAGAGGCTGACGTCCTAGTAAGAGAACGCCGTCGAACAAGAGAGTTTATACAATTTTGTGAAAAAGGAAAACAAAACAGCTATATGAACAATCCCACTGGGTTCCAACTCTGCTATCGCCTTTATGTCTTCAAGCGTCTCATCACTTTGCTACTTAGTTGAAGATGAAGCTGATTGATTGATGTCGTTTGAACCTGATAGTTGATTCTGAATTCTGTATGCAAGGTGATCCAATGAGGCATAGTATTACGCTTTAATCCCTAACTTTTGCCTGGACCGCCCTTTCGGGTTTTCAGTCCACCGGGATACCCATTTTCGCCCAAGCCGCCTTTTCAGGTTTTCGGCTTGCCGGGTGTACAGATCTTTTCATTTCATCCCTTATTTTTGCCCGAACCCTTTTGGTTCGCCGGGAAGCCCTTATTTTTGCCTAGGTGTGTCAACCTAGCGGGTCTTTAATTCATGCGTAGTATCTTTTTACTATGTCTGCATTGGCGGGGTGAGGAAGGTCGTCACCATCCATGGTGGTTAGAATCATAGCTCCTCCTGAGAAGATATGTTTAACCACAAATGGCCCTTCGTACGTAGGGGTCCATTTTCCCCTGGGATCACTTTGAGGAAGGATGATGCGCTTGATTACCAGGTCTCCGACTTGATACTCTTGGCGTCTGACTTTCTTGTTAAATGCCCTGATCATCCATTTTTGGTACATTTGACCATGACAAATAGCGGTGAGTCTCTTTTCATCGATTAGATTTAATTAATCAAGTCGAGTCTGGATCCAGTCATCTTCGCTCAAACCTGCATCCTTCATTATCCGGAGAGAGGGTATCTGGACTTCAATAGGCAAGACTGCCTCCATGCCATAGACAAAGGAAAAGGGTGTTTCCCCTGTTGACGTCTGTGCTGAGGTAGGGTACCCATGAAGAGCAAACGGTAACATCTCGTGCCAATCTTTGTAGGTCACTGTCATCTTCTGCACAATCTTCTTAATATTCTTATTTGCTGCTTCGACAACCCCATTCATCTCCAGCCGGTAGGGAGAAGAGTTGTGGTGCTGTATCTTGAATTGCTCGCAGAGCTCAGTGGTCATCTTGTTGTTAAGATTGGTACCATTATCCGTAATGATCCTCTCAGGTATGCCGTATCGACAGATCAGGTTGTGCCGAATGAATCGTGCCACGACGTTCTTGGTTACGGTAGCATAGGAAGCTGCTTTAACCCACTTTGTGAAGTAATCAATCGCTACCAGGATGAAGCGATGCCCGTTAGATGCCGTAGGTCTGATCTCTCCGATCATATCAATGCCCCACATTACAAATGGCCAAGGTGCTGTCAAGACGTTCAGAGGAACTGGAGGAACGTGCACCTTATCAGCATAGATCAGGCATTTGTGACATGTCCGAGAATGTTGGTAACAGTCAGCTTCCATTGTGGACCAGAAATATCCTGCCCGAAGGATCTTCTTTGCCATGGTATGTCCACTGGAATGTGTTCCGAAGGTACCTTCATGTAGCTCTGCCATGATCCTTTCTGCTTCAGTTTTATCCACACAACACAGTAAAGTTGAATCATGGTTTCGCTTGTAGAGAATGCCATTGCTGAGGAAGAACTTCGCCGCGAACCTTCTCAGAAATATTTTGTCATTAACAGATGCACCCTCGGGGTATTCTTGAGCTTCCAAGTACCTCTTCACTTCATGATACCAAGGTTTTTCTATTACCTCTTCAACCTCAAGATCGCAGCAATGTGCAGGTTCATCCAATTTCCAGATAATGATCCGGGGAGCCTCGTTGTCCCATTTTACTTTGAACATTGAAGACATCGTAGCCAACGCGTTCGCCAACTGATTCTCCTCTCTTGGGAAATGTTCAAAGGTTATCTCTTCGAAATGGGGGATCAATGTCAACACATACTCTTTGTAAGGAATAAGATTTGGGTGTTTTGTATCCCACTCGCCTTTGATCTGATTGATCACGAGAGCGGAATCTCCGAAGACACTCAGAAACTTGATCCTTAAGTCAATTGCAGCTTGAATACCCATGATGCATGCCTCATACTCCGCCATGTTATTGGTGCAGTTGAAACATAGCCGGGAAGTGAGTGGAGTATGAGAGCCAGTTGGAGATATGATCACAGCGCCAATACCATTACCCAAAGCGTTCGAAGCTCCGTCAAAGTGCATAGACCATCGGGATCCTTCCTCAGGTCCTTCATCCGGTCCCGGTACTTCACAATCAGTCACTACCATGATATTCTCGTTTGGAAATTCAAATTTCATAGATTGGTAGTCATCCACTACCTGGTGTGCCAGATGGTCTGCCAATATACTTCCTTTGATTGCTTTCTGAGTCGTGTACTGGATGTCGTATTCTGTGAAGGTCATCTGCCATCTTGCTATTCTCCCGGACAGAGCAGGCTTTTCGAAGATGTACTTGATTGGATCCATTTTTGAAATCAACAGAGTAGTGTGAGTCAACATATACTGTCTCAGCCGGCGAGCAACCCATACCAAAGCGCAACAAGTTTTCTCGAACAGTGAGTATCAGGTCTCACAGTCGGTAAACTTTTTGCTAAGGTAATAAATGGCGTTCTCTTTTCGGCCAGACTCGTCATGTTGCCCCAACACACACCCCATTGAGCTGTCAAGTACTGTCAAGTATAACATTAGAGGTCTCCCTTCAACCGATGGCATAAGAATGGGTGTCTCTTGGAGATACTCTTTGATTCTTTCGAAAGCGGCCTGACATTCATCGTTCCAGCGTACTACTTGATCTTTTTTCAGCAGCTTGAAGATTGGTTCACAGGTAGCAGTTAGATGTGAGATGAATCGGGCAATGTAGTTCAGCCGTCCTAGAAAGCCTCTGACTTCTTTCTCTATCTTGGGAACTGTCATCTCTTGTATGGCTTTCACCTTGGCAGGGTCCACTTGAATACCTTTGTCACTTACGACGAAGCCTAGCAATTTTCCAGATCTCACCCCAAAGGTGCACTTGTTCGGGTTCAACCTCAGTTTGTACAACTTCAACCGGTCAAACAGCTTCTGTAGATGGTCAAGGTGTTCCTCCTCAGTTTGGGACCTTGCAATCATATCGTCGACATATACTTCTATCTCATGATGGATCATGTCATGAAATAAAGCAACCATGGCACGTTGATAGGTTGCCCCAGCATTTTTCAAACCAAAAGGCATGACCTTGTAGCAAAAGGTGCCCCACTGAGTAACAAAAGTGGTCTTCTCCATGTCTTCAGGAGCCATCTTGATTTGATTATAACCTGAGAACCCATCCATGAAGGAGAATACCTTATGCTGAGCAGTGTTGTCAACCAGGACGTCGATGTGAGGCAGAGGGAAGTCATCCTTAGGGCTGGCCCTATTCAAATCCCTGTAGTCAACACACATTCTGACCTTACCATCCTTCTTCGGCACTGGAACCACGTTGGCAACCCACTGAGGGTAAGAAGTCACTGCTAGAAACCCGGCATCAAATTGTTTCATAACCTCAGCTTTGATTTTCTCGGGCATCTCTGGACGCATACGACAGACCTTCTGTTTTACCGGAGGGCATTCTTCCTTGGTAGGTAGGTGATGAACCACAATGTTGGTATCCAACCCAGGCATGTCTTCGTAAGACCAGGAAAAGATTTCCACATAATCATGCAACATCTGAATCAACCGTTGTTTCACACTAAGCTCCAGATTGGCACCAATCTTGACTTCCTTTCTGTCTTTCTCAGTACCCAGATTTACCGTTTCCACTGGCTCTTCATGTGGCTGAATGGCCCTCTCTTCCTGGAGTAGCAGTCTTGCAAGCTCACCAGGCACTTCGCAATCATCTTCACCTTTGTCTTCGGCTAAGTTGATCGGATTTTCGAAGTCATAACTGGCAGTACCAGAGTCGTTACCAGTGGGATCCAGAGTGGATTGGGACCTGTATAGGTGAGTGTGTGTAAATATAGCTGTTTTGCAATATATAATAAAGAAAGACAAGGAGCGCAAGATTTGAAATGTAAAAAACGTGCAATGCTTTTATTAATGATATATGAAAGTGACACACAAAAGCCCTCACAAATGAAGCCACGGTGCCCCGGGTAAGACACCGGGCCATAAAGTTTCAAATTATTGTTCGTTACAACTTTAAAACAAAGGAGTTCATTACTGAGTGACAAAAGTAATAGGTGTGAAGTCTTTGGCAGTCCAGTTGCTTGGTCCACCGTTGGTCGTCGGGTAGATCCAGCTGTCGAATTCAGATTCCTCCACGTCGTCTTCAATTGCATTCACTCCCGGGTTGGTGATGAACACAGGAGGTCTTCTAATTCTTGCCTTACAAACAGCCCTCTGATCTTCTGCAGTGAAACCCAAACCAAATTTGTCAGTCTTCGGAGTAAAATCAGGAAGTCGGCCCCAGTTTGCACACTCACCCTTCTCAATCATAGCCCGGGCATCCTTTAAGGAAGCCATCTTCAAAGGAGAACCCTCTTCAGTCACAGTCTCTGCTGCTGCCAATGTCTGAGGCACCTCTTCAAAGTGTTGAAAGGGGGTCTCAATGAACTCCCCATCCATCTCTACATACCGGAACGAGTTGAGGTGGCTGACCATATATTCTTCTTCTCCTTGAACTGTTACGATCTTCCCTCTGACCGGGTACTTAAGTTTCTGATGTAATGTGGAGGTCACAGCTCCAGCCTTGTGGATCCAAGGACGACCCAGCAAACAAGAATAGGATGGTCGGATGTCCATCACATAGAACGTTGAATAAAATACCTGAGAGCCAACCCTGATTAGGATATCAACTTCACCATGTACCATCCTTTTGGACCCGTCAAAGGCCCGAACAACAATGTTACTAGGCTTGAGCTCTAAACCCTCACAATCCAACCTGTCTAGGGCCTTCTTGGGTAATACATTCAATGAAGAACCGGTGTCTACCAACACATGGGCAAGAGTAGTGCCCCTGCATTCAATGGAGACATGCAGGGCGTCGTTATGGTTCTTTCCTTTGGCAGTCAGATCGGCGTCAGAGAAACCCAACCCATTATCAGCAGTCAAGTTGGCCATACAATCGGTGAATTGATCAGCAGACGTTTCTTGTGGCACATGGGCCGTCTTCAGGAAGGAAATCAGGGCCTTGGCATGGGCGTCTGAACACAACAGCAGTGATAGCATAGAAATCTTTGATGGGGTGTGCCCCAGCTGCTCAACTACATTGAAATCACTCTTCTTGATGATCTTGAGAATCTCTTCCATCTCTTGCTTGGAAGCTTCAACATTGGTTGTCTTTGGTACCTCCGTCTGGGCGGGCACATCAGTAGCAATCCCTTTGCCCCGAGTGTCAGATGACTCAGCAACAGGGGTAGAAACAGGAACTTGGTCAGGAAAGGAAACATGCACACTTGCAGGTGTGATGACAAGACGTCTCTGAACTGTTGGTGGCGCAATATCAGGCGAGAAGAGTCTACCACTACGAGTGACTTTAGCAGGCCTGGTGATGTTGCTGACGCCGGTACTGGTATCAAACTCTTGCTTTACTCCAAGAACATAAACATCTGCCCCATAGTGCCACGGGACAGCTTTCTCAGACGTATAGGGGAGGGGCCCCGGAACAGTGATGATGATAGGAGCAATCTTGTGAACAGGCATGATTTTGACATGCTTCTTTGAGGGAGCCTTAAGAGGGTTGTTGAAAATAGTGACAATGGACACTTCTTCGGCAGGGACAGCAGGAACATCAATCTTCTCGAACAAGATTTCTTTGTTATCCATCAGGTTTTGGATGCCTGACTTCAACAAAGGACAACCAGCAGGTGAAACAACACATAGAAGGCAACCTTTACCATATCCCGGAAATAAACCGGCTAGCAACAGGTTCCTTTTGACAGTCAACAACGGAGTAACAATCTCATCCACAGAGGCTATATACCGGTCTTCCTCAATAGCATTCACTCCATGCTGGGGCATGGGAGCAGTCACAACATTGGGCCTTTCGGGCGCCTCGAATTGTATTTCTTTAGCATCAATAAGGTTCTGAACCTTATTCCTCAGTGCCCAACAATCATCCGTAGTATGCCCCGGGCTATCAGAGTGATAAGCGCAACGGGCGTTGGGGTTGTACTTTGGAGAGGTTGTGTTCACAACCTTTGGAGCTTCCTTGACAGTTACCAGATTGGTTGACAGCAGTTGCGACAATATCTAAGACAGGGTCATGCTGAGCCGAGTGTACTTCCTTTTGGGTCTCTTACCCCTTGGTTGGTTATACTGCTGAGGAGCAGCAGCAGGCTTTGAAATTACTACCGCGTTGACAGCTTGGTGGCGTTCTGGTTTGTTTTGTCTCCTTGGACCATAAACAGCACTAGCTTCCTTCTTGAAGGGCTTCTTTTCAGTACTCGAGGAGGCACCTTTCTGTATCTTCCCCGACTTGATACCAGCTTCTATCCTTTCACCAGTCAGAATGAGGTCTGTAAACCCTGCAGAAGAATTACCAATCAGATGGTTGAAGAATGGACCAGACAGGGTCCCCAAGAACATGTCCACGAGTTCACGGTCAGTCAACGGTGGCCGCACCCTGCCAGCCAGGTCTCTCCACTTTTGCGCGTACTCCTTAAAACCTTCACCCGTCCCAAGCGACATACCCTGGAGTTGGGTACGCGTAGGAGCGAGGTCGGAATTGTACTGATACTGCTTATAAAATGCAGTAGCCAAGTCCTCCCAGTTACGAATATTGGTTCCATCCAGCTGATAGAACCATTCGAGTTGAGTCCCTGAAAGACTCTCCTGGAAGAAATGGATCGATAAGTTCTTGTCTGCAGTGTAAGGTTGGATCTTCCTTACATATGATCTGAGATGCAGTTTAGGACAGGAAGCCCCGTCGTACTTCGCAAAGGCAGGCGCCTTGAACTTGTGTGGGATCACCACCCCAGAAGATAAACCTAGATCTCCAAAATCTAGCCCGGCACATGTTGAATCTCCATGGCACTTAAACGGTCCTCTAGTTGCTTGTACCTGTCTTCAGCGGGAGGGTACTGTTCATCATTGTAATTTGTCTCGTTGTCGGAGACCACGGGACTAGGAACCCTTCCCCCTTGGGGACTATCTTTCCCTACAGAGGAAGTAGCCAGATCAGCCTCATTTTGCAGTGTATTCCCATATCTGCGTCCGGTATTGAACAACACAGTCCTCTTCTTCTTCTTTTTCAAAAGCAGAGTCTTCAACTCCTGTTGACCCTGGGCTAAGCTCATGACCAGCTCTTGAAACTGGGTGTTCTAGGCCTGGAGGGCCTTGATGGCTTGTTCAGTAGTAGGTTCAGGATTCATGATGATTGCTGAAATAAACAGCGAAGAAGATTAAGCAACCTGTAAAAAAAGAGTACCTGTTATGCATATGATGCATGGAATGCGTACGATTTATGCAATGCATTCAAGGGTTCGAAAGTTCAAATTCGTTGTAGACAAAAAGGAACACACGTTATATTAAGAAATAATTTGTTCAGTACATCAGGGCCTCATGGGCAAAACATTACAAAACTTAATCCCAAAAGACACTGCGCATCCTCTTTGGAGCGATGTAAGTGTTGAGAGTCTTTTCCTCGTGAAGTAGGCGGGTGAGCTCCAGAACCTTGTTCTCACTGGCATGTAGACTGGTTTCAAGAGAATTCCGCTCTTCCTTGAGTTGGATCCAGCTCTTTTGCATTTCTTCCCAAGATGTTGGCATGTCAGGATGTTGAATGGTGTATGGCACTTCTCCTTCCAAAACTGGCTCTTTGATCACGGGGAGAACATGAGGATATGGCATCACCAGCTTCTGGGAGCGGGCTCGTACCCACTTGAGATAAGGCTCCAGGGGGATGGAGTTCTTGTGCCCCAGTGTCTTACTATCTACTCTGTTAGGCATCCTCCAAGCTCTGATAAACCTCTGGCGAAGTCCTTGCGTATCATTGTCGAAGTCAAAAACTATGTCAGGAATCAACATGTCATGAGGGTCGTCCCTCCGAGCATATCCAAACTGCCTCAAAGCCAGACAGGGGTTGTAAGTAATACCTCCTCTAATTCCAAGTAAAGGAACATTAGGATACTCTCCGCAACGATCAATGATAGTGACATTTTCTCTGGACCGAGAACACCAATGTATATCAGCATGTGTAAGAGTCATTAACCGTTGTGACCATCTCAAACCCCGCTCGTTCTTCAAAACTGACTGTGGAAGGTGCGAAATAAACCACCTTGCCAGGAGAGGAGTGCAGCACATGAGAACACCTCTTTTTCTCATGGTTCTAGTGTAACATGAGTGGAGGATGTCCACAAGCAACGTAGGTATAGGATTCCTGGACATGAAAATCTTGACGGCATTGATATCTATAAGCTGATCCGGATTCGGGAACAACACCAACCCATAGACAAGGAGTGCCACAACTTCTTCAAAGGCTTGTAGGTCAAGGGAATTCCAACATTCTTGTGCTTTCTCAAACAGGAACTTTTCCAAGAATCCTTTGATACCACTTCTGGTTTCCCAATGCCCCTTGATGTCAGATGGTTGTAGGTGTAATGCTTTAGCAACCTCTTCAAGTTTTGGTTCCCTTTCTGTACCGTTGTAGGGTAGCTGATCAAGAATAGGAACCTTTAGAAGCTTAGAAATCTCTTCCAAAGTAGGCACCAATTGATAATCTGGGAAAGTAAAACAGTGGTGCAAAGGGTCAAAGAACTGGAACAACACTTTCACCATATCCTCTTCAATGCTGGTGTTGACCAAGCTGATGAGTCTGCCATGCCTTTCACTGAAGGAAGAGTTCTCGGGAATCCTGGATGTAAGCTCCTTAAGCTGAGGAGGGATCCTTACAAGGTTGATCTGAATTGTCTTTCTACGGAGAGATTCCATGTCCTACAAAACAAGAACAAAGATGAAGATTCGAACCCTTGAAGTGGTTAGTAAATGCATATGATGCTTTATGATGTTATGATGTTATGATAAGGACACACCATAAGTATTCACAAAAAGCAAACATGATAAGGCACACAAGTCACACCAGACAGCCCTTAGAGTTTAGGCCAGCATGAAGTTTGGGGTACTACCCTCTTGAAGTTGGTGGGCTCAAAACCTGTCCTATCAAAAGTAACCGGGTTCTAAGGAGCTCAATATCATTGGGTTGTTTTCTATGTTCATTGTTTTGATTTAGCCACTGAACTGGCGACCAAAATATTCCAAGAAAACAACCCTCAATGAGTGTAGTATCGAGTATCTACCAACTTCGGACTGCACCAAAGTCGGTCATCTCACTACCCCTAAAGAGGCCAGGATGGTCAAGTAAGGTTCCTAAGGTCAGTTGATGCTTCACGACACCACGCGGCGGCCCCGTACTCTCCTTGACTTGACTCAAGGGTTACCGGTACTCACCAAAGTGCCACATCAACGTAGCAAAATGCTTCAACCGTGTCGGTATACCCTGCACAGTTCCCTCACAGTTTGTTGCTACTTCTAAAAGGTATCCCCCAGATCCGGGTTAGGATCTATGAAACTCCAAGGCAACCCACAATATTAAAGCAAACAAAGCAAGCAATTGAAAACATAAGAGTGGTCTAATCCTAAGGTACACCTCACTTATCCTATTCCCCAGCAGAGTCGCCAGTTCTGTGATCGGTGGAAATAGAACTGACTGTTTTGAAATGCTGGTTCGCGAAATGTCGCGGTAAGCAAGAGTCGCCACCGTCTTTTATGTTCTCCAACATGGAAAGGACAAAAGCACAACAAAATTCCTTTTCGAGATGTTTCTCGGTTCGGGAGGTAGATTTATAGAAAGGGAAGGTGTTAGCACCCTTTCTATCTGTGGTTATCCACGGGCTTAGGTACTTGCTCTTATGTTTTCAAAAATTGTTTGCTTTTCAAGTGTGTGTGGGTTTTGAAAAAAGTTTCGTTTTGAAAACTTCTAAGTAACTCTTGTATCAGTCCTCAAGAGTGTATGCAGTATTTATTTGAAAACTTTTTGAAAGTGTAGGTGCAAAAAGATGTTTTTGTTTTTTTGAAAGAGCAAGTACCC
The DNA here is from genome assembly GCA_948472305.1 of Vicia faba. NCBI lineage: Eukaryota > Viridiplantae > Streptophyta > Magnoliopsida > Fabales > Fabaceae > Vicia > Vicia faba. The sequence continues at coordinate 452,718,489 of OX451739.1, read as the reverse complement.
AGGAGAAATCTACCTACTCTAAGGAATTAAGCTGTGTAAATATCCTTTAGACAGTACTATCCCACTATTGAGAAGTAGGTAGCACCGTCGTTGGAGTTATTCGGGTCAATTCGATTATAGGGACAATGTGGTCACCAAAGCAATGGTAGGACGCCTTAGTGGTAACCCTAATGTCCTAGATCCTTTTTATCCGAGGCAACCGTTTCGAGGAAACTGGATCTTTAGACAGGAGGGCGACCTCTAAAACACCCTATACTTGACGACCACGTCGAGGCAACCAGTGAGGCGTACCCTAAGAGTGGCATGTGCATGTGTGTCGTTTCAGTTTATGTTTATCTTTGAACATGCATTTGTGAGCTACGGATTGATTTTATTTGTCATACAAGTCTTTCATACATTTTTAACAGTTAAGAGTGCGGAAAATAAAGTGTGGAAAGGTAAATCTACGCTATTACAAGGCGTGGATCTATACATCGCCAAAAACATAACCCGTTTTGAAAATAAATGCGAGAAAAGTAAATAAAGCGATAAAGGGGTCTTAATTATCTATTACATCCTTGGAAACAGATACATAAATATAATGAATTAAAAATAAAAATGCGCGCGAAAGATTGAATCGGGACGTCCTTAGGGTTTTGACCCTTTTTTTGAGAAAGAATTGAATTTGTCCCTTTTTTGCAATTAACGAAATTAAGCCTAATTACTAATTAATTAATTTATTAAAAGAAAAAATGTTTTTATGTTTTTTATGTTTTTAATGAAATAAAATAAAAAAAGAAATTAAAAGTGTCAAAAGAAAAACCTAAGTCTAAATTTGTTTTATTTATTGTGAAAAAAGATTAAAATTATTCTAATTAAACTAAGTTAATTATATTTAGAATTTAAATACAAAAAAAGTAATTGAAATTAATAAAAATGTTTTTTGGTTTTCTGAATTTTATTGTGAAAATGTTAATTATGTTAATTTTAGTGATAATAATAATAATTAGAAGAAAAAAAAATAAACTAGAAAATATAAAACAAAAAGAAAAAGGAATGAACCAAAGGGGGGTTCTGGGCCCAGAATGGAGGTTTGTTGGGAAATCTAAGGCCTAAGAACATCAAGCCTTCGTTGACTTTCAGGATCAAGTGCCTGTTGGTTGATTGGAGAATATGGTGTGCTTCCATCCTAACCATTGGATTGATGATGGTGGCCATATGGCATGATGTTGCTGGAGGTATATGGTGGACTATTCTTTGAAGCCTGCACACAATTGTATGAAGAAAAAAAGAGAAACAATTTATTTGGGGGACCTGTGATTCGAACCCAGGTCCCAGAGGTCATATGCATGCGCGCTCTCCACTCAGCCAAGCCATTCCATTTGTTATTATAATAAGAAAATGATATTATATAAAATAAATAAGCAAAATCCTGGAAATAAAAAAAGCGCGCGTTTTAATTTGAACTGGCCAATCAGAAGCAAGCACGTCTTCATCTTCTCCAATAGCCCCTGTGTTTTTTTCCTACGGATTCGGTTCCGCAACAAAATTCGTTGCCTTCTCCTATACTGAGCTCTAGGCCACGAAAAAGTCAGCCAGACCCATCATCCTGTTCGTCTCAATCTCCTGAATCCGTCCATGGCTATGGCTTGTACCAATTATTCCTGTAAAATAAAACCCTAAATTGCAACCCCCAAAACCCTAGGTTCGAGTAGGGAGATCTAGGCTACGACAACACAATTGAATAATGCAGGATGCCTGGAAATTAAATGGTGAACACAAATATGCTAAAATATTAAAGAAAAGGCGCAAGAATTAGAGGTTGAGATTCCATGTTCAGGGGCGAGTTTGAGACAACTTACAGCGCTTGGTAGGTAGCCTTAGGATGCGTTTGTGATCACTTTAGCTTCAGTGGATAGCAAGGAAGAGAACCACGTGCTTATTTTGACCTGAAAACCCCTGCAACCTTGTTCTTGATCTCACACTTTTTCAAGAAATTTTCACTTTTGCTCTGGCCGTTTGTGCAATCTCTAGGTCGTGAATTAGGTCTGGCCTCCTTGCATATGTATATGGCAATCAGTTTTGGTCTTTATTTGGGCTTGTATCCTTGTGTAATTAAGTTTTGAGATTTTGTTGTCCACCATTAAAGACCTTTCCATCTTTGAAGCAAAACCAAGATTTCATGCACAAAATAGCCCTAGCACGAATTTGTGAGTTGACACATGGTATATGAAAGTTGTTCAAATCCAAAAGATGCTATTCCATTAATTTTTAGATTTTATTTGAATTATTATGGATTTAAAATGAATTAAATCAATAAAAATTAAATAAAATGGAAAAATAAATGTTTCATCTTGAAATTAATCACGGGACACGTGGATGGCATGACAAGGCTGAATCAAGTGGAAGAAAGTGGGCCCTTTTGTCAAAAATTGAAGTTTTAAGGATAGTTGACTTTTGCAAATTCATGAAAATTTCCCAACTTCTCCAATGCATATTGCTCAATTTTGATCATATGAACATGTTATTGGACATTTTGGAAAGGTCTTGAAGTCCTCTAACCAATGCCTTTGGTCCCATGTCATTTGGATTTACCAATCTCAAGTTATGGTCTTTGACTTAAAATGCCTTTTTGTTGACTTTTGAAATTGACCTATAATGTAGAAATTGATAACTTTTTGTGAGAGCATTTATTGGACTTGGAATGTGAAGATGAGTTGTATGAAATGTCATCCCCTTCAAAATGAGCATTGGATGGGATTTTTATGATGAACCATGCAAAAGTTATGCCCTGGTCAAGTTACAGTTGACTTTTCAGCTGTCCAAAAATAGAAACTTTTGCATCTTTGATGATTTTTGAGCCATGCTTGAGGAATCATGATCAAGAATTGATCAAATGATGATTGTGGCTTCAAAATAAGATTTTGACCAAAAATTTTGAATTTTGACTGCCAAATGACCATTTTACCCCTGCAGTTGATTGTGAAGCAAATAGGGCTTTTGACTGTGCAATTTGATGCTGTGAGCCTTGAAACTTGACATGTAGATGCTTGACAATGTGTATAGGCCTATGGGACTTGATTGAGCCCTAGAAAACCTCAAATTCCTTGCAAGAAACAAAACCCTAATTTCAGCTGGCTTAGGAGATGTTAGGACTGTGCAACCCTTGAGAAGTCTTGAACCATTTGAAGATGATTCTTGACAAACTTTGAAGAATATGGGAGGGAAAATTTTGGGGTACAACACTACCCATAATATTTTCTTCGCCATGGTGTGTCCACTGGAATGAGTTCCAAAAGTACCTTCATGTAACTCTGCCATAATCCTTTCTTCCTCGCTCTTATCCACACACCGCAGTAAGGTTGAGTCATGATTATGCTTGTAAAGGATACCATTACTGATGAAGAACTTTGCAGCGAACCTCCTCGGAAACTTATTATAATTAACATATGCACCCTCGGGGCACTCCTGAGCCTCAAGATACCTCTTTACCTCATGAAACCAGGGTTTATCTGTTACCTCTTTAGTCTCGATATCACAGCAATATGCGGACTCATCCAACCTCTCGATGGTAATCCGGGGAGCCTCATTGTCCCACCTGACTTTGAACATAGAAGACATAGTAGCTAGCGTGTCCGCTAACTGGTTCTCCTCTCTGGGGAAATGTTCAAAGGTTATCTCCTCGAAGTGTGGAAGCAACGTCAGTACATACTCCTTGTAAGGAATAAGATTTGGGTGTTTCATATACCACTCGCCTTTGATCTAACCGAACACGAGAGCGGATTATCCGAATACACTCAAGAACTTAATCCTTAGGTCAATAGCTGCTTGAAGGCCCATGATGCACGCTTCATACTCCGCCATGTTGTTGGTGCAGTTAAAACACAACCGGGCGGAGAATGGAGTATGACAGCCTTCAGGAGATATGATCACAGCGCCAATGCCATTACCCAAAGCGTTTGAAGCTCCATCAAAATACATAGACCATCAGGATCCTTTCTCAGGTCCTTCATCCGGTCCAGGTTTCTCATAGTCGGTCACCAACATGATATTCTCATTCGGGAATTCGAAGTTCATGGATTGGTAGTCGTCTACGGCCTGATGTGACAAATGATCTGCCAACACACTCCCCTTGATTGCCTTCTGGGTGGTGTATTGGATGTCATACTCGGTTAAGATCATCTACCATCTTGCTATTCTTTCGGACAAGGCAGACTTTTCGAAGATATATTTAATTGGGTCCATCTTTGATATCAACAAGGTGGTGTGAGTCAGCATATACTGTCTCAGCCAGCGAGCAGCCCATGCCAAAGCGCAGCAAGTTTTCTCAAGCAGTGAGTATCGGGTCTCACAGTCGGTAAAATTTTTGCTAAGGTAGTAAATAGCATGCTCTTTTCGGCCAGACTCGTCATTCTGCCCCAGCACACACCCCATTGAATTATTGAGTACTGTCAAGTATAAGATCAAAGGTCTTCCTTCAACTGGAGGCATCAGAATAGGTGGCTCTTGGAAATATTCTTTGATCCTTTCGAAGGGGGGTTGACATTCATCATTCCATCTTACCACTTGATCTTTCTTCAGCAGCTTGAAGATTGGCTCACAAGTAGTAGTCAGATGTGAAATGAATCGGGCAATGTAATTCAATCGTCCCAAAAAGCCTCTGACTTCCTTTTCTGTTCGGGGAGCTGGTATCTCCTGTATAGCCTTTACCTTTGCAGGATCCACTTGAATACCTTTATCACTAACGACGAAACCCAGCAGCTTCCCGGACCTTACTTCGAAGGTGCACTTGTTAGGGTTTAACCTCAGCTTGTACAACTTCAACCTGTCAAATAGCTTCTGGAGATGGTCAAGATGTTCTTCCTCATTCTGGGACCTTGCAATCATGTCATCAACGTATACCTCAATCTCATGATGAATCATGTCGTGGAACAAAGCGACCATGGTGCGCTGATACGTTGCCCCAGCATTCTTCAATCCGAAAGGCAAGACCTTGTAGCAAAAGGTACCCTACTGCGTAATGAAGGTTGTCTTCTCCATGTCTTCGGGAGCCATCTTAATCTGATTGTAACCAGAAAAACCATCCATAAAGGAGAAGACCTTATGATGTGCGGTGTTGTCAACCAGAACATCGATATGAGGTAGAGGGAAATCATCTTTGGGGCTCGCCCTGTTCAGATCTCTATAGTCTACACACATACGGACTTTACCATCTTTCTTTGGCACCGGAACTACGTTGGAAACCCACTGTGGATAAGAAATAACTGCTAGAAAACCGGCGTCAAATTGTTTCATGACCTCAGCTTTAATTTTCTCAGACATTTTTGGGCGCATTCGGCGAACCTTCTGTTTCACTGGAGGACAGTCTTCTTTGGTTGGCAAACGGTGAACCACAATATCGGTATCCAACCCAGAGATATCTTCATAAGACCAGGAAAAGATCTCAACATAGTCACACAACATCTGTATCAACCGTTGCTTGACACTAGACTCCAGATTTGCACCGATCTTGACCTCTTTATTGTCTTCCTTGGTACCCAAATTTACTGATTCCACTGGCTCTTCATGTGGTTGTATGGCCCTCTCTTCCTGAAGCAACAGTCTAGCAAGTTCCCCAGGCACTTCACAATCATCCTCACCTTCGTCCTCGGCTTGGTTGATCAGACTTTCGAACTCATAACAGGCATTAGCAGAGTCGTTATCAATGGGATCCAGAGTGGATGTAGACCTGTATTATGATATGTGAGTGTGTGTAAGACAAATAGCTATTTTGATAAAGTGCAAGATAGAAAAGGAAAACAAGGAGCACAAAATTTATAATGCAAGAAAACATCCAATGCTTTATTGATGATATATGGAAATGACACATAATAAGCCCTCACAAACAAAGCCACGGTGTCTCGGGTAAGGCACCGGGCCGTAAAAGTTTCAAATTTTCTGTTACAAATCTCAAAAAAAGAGTCTATTACTGTGTATAAAAGAAACTGGCACGAAGTCCTTCGCCGTCCAATTGTTCAAGCCACCGTTGGTAGTCGGGTAAATCCAGCTATCGTTATCTGACTCCTCCTCATCATCTTCAATTGCATTCACTCCCTGATCATGCTTGGGCATGGGTGTAGTTATGACGTTGGGTTTCTCCGGAGCTTCAAACTCAATCTCCTTAGCTTCAATCAGATCTTGCACTTTATTCTTCAGAGCCCAGTAGTTATTCGTATCATGACCCAGGCTATCAAAGTGATATGCACAGCGGGTGTTCGGATTATACAACGGAGATGTGGTACTGGGATTCTTTGGGGCTTCCCTCAGAATTACCAGGTTGGTTTTCAACAACTACGGCAGAATTTAAGACAAGGTCATACTGAGCCGAGTATACTGTCTTTGCGGTCTCTCTACTCTTTTCTGATTGTTGCATTGTGGGGCAACGGTAGGTCTTGATATTACTACTGCATTCACTGCTTGGCGGTTCTCAGGTTGGTTTTGGATCCTTGAGCTATAAACGGCACTAGATTCCTTCTTGAAAGGCTTCTTCTCTGTACTTGACAAAGAACCTTTCTGTATCTTGCCACTTCTGATACCAGCTTCTACCCTCTCCCCAGTCATAATTAGTTCAGTGAACCCAAACGGTGAACTTCCGATCAAATGATTGAAATATGGACCAAACAAGGTCCCCAGAAACATATCCACTAACTCCCTATCAGACAAAGGGGGTTGTACTCTTCCAGCCAGATCTCTCCATTTCTGAGCGTAGTCCTTAAAACCTTCGCTCGCACCCATAAACATACCCTGAAGTTGAGTACACGTGGGAGCAAGGTCGGTATTATACTGGTATTTCTTGTAAAAAGCAGCAGCAAGGTCCGCCCAGTTGCGTACATTAGCTCCTTCCAGTTGATAGAACCATTCAAGTTGAGTCCCTGACAGACTATCTTGAAAGAAATGAACCCAGAGGTTCCTATCAGCAGTATATGGTTGAATTTTTCTGACGTATGAGCAGAGGTGTAGCTTTGGACAAGACAATCCATCATACTTAGCAAAGACAGGAGCTTTAAACTTGTGTGGGATCACCACCCCAGATGACAGCCCCAGATCTCCAAAATCTAAACTCGGGACCTTCTAAACCTCCATGGCACTCAGACGATCTTCAAGTTGCTTGTACATATCCTCAACAGGAGGGTAATGTTCATCATCAAAGTCAGTGTCATTATCAGAGACCACAGGGCTATGAGCCTTCCTTTCTTCTTGATTCTCTCCTCCCCCAGATGAATGGGACAAATCAGTTTCCTGTCGCAAATTGTTCCCGAATCTGCGACCCATATTCAGCAGAACCACCTTCTTCTTCTTCTTCTTCTTCTTCTTGTCCTTCAAGATAAGAGTCTTCAAATCCTGTTGACTCTTGGCCAAGTTCAAGAACATCTCCTGGAACTGAGCATTCTGAGCTTGAAGTGCCTTAATAGCCTGATTAGTAGGTGTTTTAGAAGACATTTTGTGCTGAAATAAACAGCGAAGAAGATAAGAAACCTGTAAGGGTACCTGTAATGAGGTGCATGGTAATTGAATGCGTATGAAATGATTTCAAAGACTCAGAGATTCAAATTTGTAAACCAAAATAAAACACACTTTATTAGATTAAAACTTGTAACAATGTTTAACAATGCCTTTAAGGCATTACAAAAGAAATAAACTGAAAAGCAAATCTAAACTAGAAACAATAAAAGTCATCAGAAATCCCATGGTCATTTTCCCTTCGTGCTGACATAATCGTTGATTGTCCTCTCATTCTCAAGCTGTCTTGTAAGCTTCAGGATCTTCCATTCTTGCTCATGATATTTCTCCCTGTAGGTATCCCTTTCTTCCATTAACTTGATCCAAGATCTCTTCAATGCCCCTAGATCAGTAGGCATGTAGGGATGGAGGACTGTATAAGGAACACCTTCTTCATCAGTATGCTCTACAATCACCGGCAAAACAACTTCATATGGCATCCCCAGCTTTTGAGCACGGGCTCGAACCCACTGGAGATAAGGTTGCATCGGGAGGGAAGTATTCAATCCTAGCTCATGTGGGTCTGACTTGTTCACCATGCCCCAGGCTCGTTAAACCTGCGGCGATGTCCCTCAACATCCCCCTTGTAGTCAAAGACAATGCCTGTAAGCAGCAGCTCATGGGGACCATCTCTCCGAGCGCGTCCAAACTGTCGTAAAGCCAAACAAGGATTATAGGTTATACCTCCTTGAATTCCAAGCAATGGAACATTAAGGTATTCCCCACATCGATCAATGACAGCTACTCTTTCCATATCTTTAGAACTCCAAAGGATGTCTGTATGAGCAATGGACATGATTCTGTAAGCCCAACCTACACCTTTCTCATTCTTCAATACAGACTTGGGGAGGTGCGAAATAAACCACCTCACCAGCAGCGACGTGCAATACATGAGAGTTCCCCTTCTTCGAATAGTACGAGTATAAAGAGCATGTAGAATATCACCTAGAAAAGTAGGCACTGGGTTACGAGACATGAATATCTTGACTGCGTTCACATCGATAAAAGATTCTGGATTCGAGAACAGAACCAAGCCATAGATGAGGAGAGCCAGGATGTCTTCAAATGCTTGAAAGTCTAAACTATCCCAGAACTGTTGAGCTTGATCGATCAAAAACTTAGCCAAGAAACCTTTAACCCCACTCCGAGTCTCCCAGTTAGATACTACATCAGCCATTTTTAGATGTAGGGCTGAAGCAATATCCTCTGACCTAGGAGCTATCTCCAAACCTGTAAAGGGTGTCTGCTCTAGAATATATATACCCAGTAAATCATAAAACTCCTCCAAAGTAGGGACTAACTGATAGTCCGGGAAGGTGAAACAATGATGCAACGGGTCAAAGAATTGGAACAACACACTCATCATTTGTTCATCCAACTTGGAAGTGACCAGGCTAAGGAGATGACCATGTCTTCTAACAAAGGAAGAAGTATCAGGAAATTTTGAGACCAACTCTCTGAGCTGAGCAGGTATCTGCACGAAGTTGACTCGAATGGTATTTCTGCGCATAGAGGCCATGATCTGCAAAACAGAACAAAGATGAATCCCCTCGGTCTTTGAAATGGTTAGTTTAATGAAATATGCATGCGATGTCATGATGCATGATGTCATGATAAAAACACACCACAGGTATCACAAATAGAAAACATGGTAAGGGAAAACAAGTCACACAAAAGCCCTTAAGCTTAGGCTTGCATGGAGTCTAGGTACTACCCTCTTGCAGTTTAGTCGGTTCAACCTGTCCTAGTCAATAGTAACCGGGTTCTAGAGGTTCTCAATATCACTGACCATCCTCCATTGGTCATAGTTTCAGCTCACGCAATCTTTTCTTGCAGCCGGAACCATCTCGAGAGTATGGTCTCAATGAGTGTAGCATCTCGCTACTTCCAATGGACAAGTTGGTCAATTATAAGTTCTAAGGTCAGTTGATGCTTAATGACCCATATAGCAGCCCCATACTCTCCTTGTTGCTCCACAAGGGATATCGGTACCAACTAATGTGCCACATCAACGTAGCTACTGCTTCAACCATATCGGTCTACGCTGTACAGTTCCCTCACAGTCTATTGCTACTTACCTAAAAGGTGTCCCCCAGATCCGGGATAGGATCTATAGTAACTCTGATACAAAGCCCACAAAGATAAAGCAAACAAATCAAATAATTGAAAACAAAATGATGAACTAATCCTAAGGTACACCCCACTTATTATTCCCCAGCAGAGTCACCATTTATGTGATACAGTGGCCAGAATCGAGACTTGTTTTTATGAATTGCTGGTTTGCATTTTGCGTTTGTGTTTGCAAAATTTCGTGGTAAGCAAGAGTCGCCACCGACTTTTATTTTATCCAACAAGAAAATGAAAAAAGCACAGAAAAATTCCTTTTTCGAGATTTTCTGAGTACGGGGAGTAGATTATAGAAAGGGAAGGTATTAGCACCCTTTCTATCCGTAGTTATCTACGGGCTCTTAGGTACTTTCTCATCATTTTCAAAATTGCTTCTTTGTGTGCTCGTGTGTTTTGAAAAGTTTTTGTTTTGACTTCGATTTAACTCTTGCTTCTGTCTTCAAGAGTGAAATGAAGTGTTTTTGACAACTTTGTTTGTAAAGGAGTGTAAGTGTGAAAACGTTTGTTTTGATTGAGAAAGTACTTAAGAGCTAATCTACCTACTCGAAAAAAGAATCGTTCTATGTTCGTTTCCTTTAGACAGCGCTATCCCACTATTAGTGAGTAGGTAGCACCGTCGTTGGAGTTTTGAGGGTCAATTCGAAAGGTACGTACGATCACTAAAGCAATGTTAGGACGTCTTAGTAGTAACCCTAGTGTCTTAGATTAATTATTCGAGGCAACAATATCTGAGGCAACCTTTTCGAGGCAACTTTGATCTTTGGACAAAAGGACGACCACTAAAGCATCCTATACTCAATGACCGTTTACCGAAGGCAACCAAGTGGGAGTGTACCCTAGGAGTGCGCATGTGCGAGTGATTCAATTTCAGATTATTATCTTTGCACATTTTAGGGTTATCTAACCGTTTTAAAGTTAATCATACATTCTTGTCATGCATCCTAATATCATACATCTAACAGTTTAATATTTTGCGGATTTTAAAGTGCGGAAATTAAATTACGCTATTACAAGGCTTCGAGTATTTACATAGCCAAAAAACAAACCCTTAAATAATAAAGCAATAAATGAAAATAAAAAGGTCCTAATTTAAACTATTACAACTTGTAGGCAGTTACAATAATAGGATAAAAATAAAATAAAGTGCACGCGAGGAAATTAGAACGAGAGAGAACTAGGGTTTTGACCCTTTCTAACCTAAAAAGGAAAAATTGTTTTTGTTGTTTTTAAGAAAAAGAATTAGGTTTTAAATTAAATACTAAATTAATTATCTAATTAAATTAATTAATAAAAATAATTACATGGCCTATTTTTTGTGTTTTGGTTATTTTAGGAAAAATAAAATAAAATAAAGTTAGAAATAAAACCCTAATTTTCTAATAATTTTAAATTATTTGCAAAAAGAAATTAAAGTTTACCTAAAGTTAAAATCTAATTTAATTAATTAATTTTTTGATAAAAAATAAAATCTAAACCTAATTTGTGAAAAGTATTATTTTTTATGATTTTTTTTATAAAAAGAAAATAATTAATTGTGTTAGTAAATAGAATAAATAAATAAATAAAATAAAATATAAAAAGAAAGGGGATAAGAAACTTGGGCCTGCAATAAGTAGTTTGAGGGGGGGTGCAAAAATCAGATTCTAGGCCCAAAAGATGGTGACCCACGTTGACCTCCATAATCCCCTGCTTTGCCTTGACCAGCGCCTTTGGTGGATTCTCGCCTGATGGCCATTAGATCTAGTCTCCTGACACTTGGTTGGCTGGATTGTGAGGACGTATGATGCTCCTTGGCTTTGTATGCACACTGAATCACCGAAAGACAAAATATAAGAAATATTTGGGGGACCTGGGATTCGAACCCATGCCCCATGGGACTTTCCAACGCTTGGCAACCAGCTGAGCTACGCTTCTGATTTGTACATAAAATAAACAATAATAATAATATGCAAAAACAAGAATTAGTGGAGAATAATAAAAAACGTGCGCCAGAAGTTTGAATGGACCAATGGTTGCTTGCCAGCTAGTCATCTTCAACCTTGTTCCGTTGGTAAAAGTACCAGACTTTTACCTACGGACGTTTGTCCGTCACTACAAATCTGCAAATTCTTAAAATCAAACATGAGCAAGATAAATAAAAACTCAGGCCACCAATCAATTCGTCTTGACCTTCTGAGTATAATGGTGTCCCTTTCATGTCCTAATTTTGCCTGCACATAGAGTTCCCAAATCGAAGCAAGAAACTCTAATAATGGTGAAATCCAATATAGGCCATGAAAACACAATTGAATATTACAGAAAGCTTGCAAATATGATGGTGAACAATCATATACAATTAGAATTTGATGAATGTGCAAGAATTACACAAATCGATTTCAAGAAAGAATCGGGGTCGTGGATGACTTACAGCGAGATATAGGGCTTGAAAATGCTTGTTCTGGATTGCTTTCGATTGCCTACACTCCCAGGAAGTGATTGGAATGGTCCAAGGGTCTTGAATTGGCCTCCAAGTATGAATTCGTGTTTGCACTTTTTATGGTTTTTTCCAAGTTTTGTTCTTGATGTTGCGCCTCTCTTTAGCCTTGCTTTAGGTCTGCACATCATCCTTATGTACTGAGGAATGAATTAGGGTTGAAAACCTGGCCTTAATCTTCCTCCATCAATGTCTTTGATCTTGATTTGATTCACTTTAAAATCATTCCAAAAATAGTCCAAATCCAATATTTTTGTGCACCTCATGCCTTTACACGAATTTGATCTCATGCTAGCTGTATGTAGGACCTGAAACAAGCACAAGATCTTTGAATTTCAATATTTTGGATTTTCTATGATTTGTTTTGATTTAAAATGATTTAATTCAAATCAAAATCAAAATAAATAATAAGAACAAGATAATGACAAGTGGAAAAGGCTAGGGCTCGTGGACCATGTTTCCAACTCAAAACCAATGCAAAAAGTTAGGCCCATTAAGTAAAATTTGTAATTTTAGGCATAGTTGACTTTTGGCAATTTTACAAAAAGGGTCAACTTCACCAATGCATAACTTCCTCAATCTTTACTCTTTGAAGGTGTTCTTGGACTTTTTTGAAATCTTGAGATTTCCTCTAAGAAACCCTTTTGGTCTCATCTCAATTTGATATTCCATGCTCATGTATGAAGCTTTGACAAAAAAGGTGTTTTTGTTGACTTTTCAAAATGACCTATAATGTCCAAATCCATAACTTTTTGTGAGTGCATATTTTTAACTTGGGAGCTGAAGATGGATTGTATAGGATTACATCCTCTTCAAAATGAGCTTTAGATGGGTCATTTCTCATAAAGTATGAGAAAGTTATGCTTGGTCAAAGTTGAGTTGACTTTTCCTACAAAACCCTAATTTAGCAACTTTTGGTTCTTGATGATTTGTGAGCAATCCTTGATGAATCATGATCAAACCTTGATAAAATGATGAAATATACTTCAAAATGAGGATGTTGACCAAAAATCTTGAAGTTTGACTGCATGTGGGCCACAGTTGACTTTTGCCCTAGCACAGTCGATTTTCAGGCATTTGAGCAATTGACTGAGCAAACTTCCTCTGCAAGGCTTGAAACTTGACATGGATGATCTTCAGAACATATTAGGACATTGGTGAGAATTTTGGATCCCTTGGACTCAAGTATCTTGATGCAACATGAAACCCTAATTTGAGGTAGACTGTCTTAGGAGAGAGCTTGTCTGGTCAACCCTTGGACTTCTTTGAGCAACTTGAGAATTTTTCTTGAAATATTTTGAGAAATATGGGATGGCAAATTTTGGGGTACAACACTATCCCTCAGGTACCAGGGCAGATACAGCTTTGGAGCACAGTCATCAGTACATGTGACCTTGTAACATCTGTACTCCCCACAAAGTAGAGGTAATCAAAGCATTAATATCAGTTCTCTTAAAACGGGAAGTAATCTCCCTAGCCAGGGTTGTCCAGAAACCTGAAACCTATGTCCCCTAGTCGAATTTCACAATCGTGATAGGATCATCATAAATTTTCATCTCCCCAAGCTTGGTTTATTTCTCTTGGTACGAAAGCTTAATCCCCAACAGAGCTTATTACTTCAGCTACGAAAGTCCACCTTCCAACAGAGTCATTCCTCCCGCGGAGTTACTCTCATACAGGGTCTCTCCTTGGCAAAAATATTCACAAACAGCAAAGAACAAATCTCTGGCATAGTCATTTTCGTTCACTACCCCCAGCCGAGGCTTATAATCGCGGGCGAGTTAATAAATTTCATCGCCAGTTGAGTTTATTCCTCCAGGTCAGCAGGTCTACCAACAGAGTATCTCTTCCCCTAAGTTGGTCCCCGCAGAGTTATCCTCCAGCATCTCGTCTCGACAGAATATTTACATATCCAACAACCGTCAGGGATTTATTTTCCCAAATGCGAGCATACCCCGATAGCATTTCAGGAACATACATCATGACATACGCATACATACCATACACATCATAATCTCATTTATTTTAAGAACATCATCTCACCCTGCATTTCATGCATCGCATATAACTAACCCTGATATCCTTTCAGGAAAAGAGGATTATCTTCAACAAATCTAGCAGTTATACAAATTACATCTTCAAACGACTAACAGAAACTCAGTTCCCGAAACTAAGCGGGTCAACTAATCTTTCATCTCGAAGTAACCCTACTACCCAGGTTCCTTCACCAAGCCCTACTATCCAGACTTTCATCTCGAAGTAACCCTACTACCCAGGTTCCTTCACCAATCCCTACTATCAAGGCTTTTATCTCGAAGTAACCCTACTACCCAGGTTCCTTCACCAAGCCCTACTATCCAGGATTTTATCTCGAAGTAACCCTACTACCTAGGTTCCTTCACCAAGCCCTACTATCCAGGCTTTCATCTCGAAGTAACCCTACTACCCAGGTTCCTTCACCAAGCCCTATTATCCAGGCTTTCATCTCGAAGTAAACCTACTATCCAGGTTCCTTCACCAAGCCCTACTATCCAGGCTTTCATCTCGAAGTAACCCTACTACCCAGGTTCCTTCACCAAGCTCTACTATCCAGGCTTTCATCTCAAAGTAACCCTACTACCCAGGTTCCTTCACCAAGCCCTATTATCCAGGATTTCTTCTCGAAGTAACCCTACTACCCAGGTTCCTTCACCAAGCCCTACTATCCAGGCTTTCATCTCGAAGTAACCTTACTACCCAAGTTCCTTCACCAAGCCCTACTATCCAGGCTTTCATCTCGAAGTAACCCTACTACCCAGGTTCCTTCACCAAGCCCTATTATCTAGGCTTTCAACTCGAAGTAACCCTACTACCCAGGTTCCTTCACCAAGCCCTACTATCTAGGATTTCATTTCAAAGTAACTGTTGTACCCCAAAATTTCCCCTCCTCTTTTTCACAAGAAATCACAGCTTCGGGCTTTCCCTGATTTTTCAGATTGGCTCAAGAATCAGTCAAACAGACTTTTCTTATCAGTCTACCCAAAATTAGGGTTTCCATTGATTTTGAATCAGTCAAACAAATTATTAGGGTTTCTATTGAGTTGGTTGAGTTTGGCTCAGGGTTTGATCAAGCAGACGTTTCTTTGACAGTAAATCCAAAATTAGGGTTTGCACACGCATTCTCAAAAGGAATTGAATCCACGGCTCTTTTCAATTGACTGTCACATTGTTTTGACGCTTGTTCAAGATTGTTGTTTGTTTCTCAAAGCCTAAACATCTGGGATAGAAGCTGAGGCTTCTGATTAAAAGTTTGAAGCTTTAGTTTGATCAGTGAAGTGAAAGGCGTATGGACGTTTGTTTGTTTAGCTGTGCAATGCGTATGGTTAACTGGAATGTCGGGCGTATGGTGGTTAATGCAAGGTTGTGAGACTACAACGTCTGTTGATTATTTATTTTATCTAAGTTAAAATAATTGGGATGCATTTCCAATTATTATAATTCAAGAAATTTAAATAATTAAATAAACAAGTGCAGAAGAAATAAAGAATTATTTGACAAAAGATTTTTTATTCATTTTCAATTGTTGTTACAAATGTTATTTGGATACTGTAAATTTATTTACAATATTTACAATGATATTTATTACAAATAATCGAAAAAGAAAATAAATCTAAATCTCTTGAAGTCTTCTATCTTCTACTGCTGCTTCCCTTATCTAACTGGGATTTACCTGCAAAGACAAAAAGAAGTAGTCAATACAGTTATATTGGAAAAGCATTTTCAGACAGATAATTAAAAAAAACATCATTAAAGATTGTGGGCCGGAATCAGTTTGTTTTGATTTTCATCGTATTTGGCTCGTCCTCTTTGAAAATCGCAAGAAAATTTCTCTTCTTGGTTCACAAAGAGGAAAAGTAAAATTAATTGTTGCAAGCATATAAATCAATTAAAAAGAAGGCACGAGGTTGAATATTTTGCAAGGGACAAGAAGGCACAAGTTGCAATGGCAAACCAAGTTGCACAAGCTGCATAAGTTCAAACTGAACAAACTAAGTCACAAGTTCAAACTAGGCAAACCAAGTTGCACAACCAAGCTGTCAAAAAAAGCTGCCTACAAGCTATTAAAACTGTCAATGCAGGAAAGATGGAAGTATAGAATGCAGAGCAAAACCAAATTGCAAGCAAGCAATATTGTCAAAACATTTTCATCATTTCCCAGGCCAACATCTTTTCAGAAAAAGAGACATTAAGCAATTAAATATGCTTCCTTTATAGAGAGGGAGAAAGGGAGAAAAGTAAGAAAGGTTTGCAGTTTGGCAGGCTTAGAAGATAAATAAATATAACATTGTTCTAACAGTTCAAGGGGGGGCAGTTCAAAAAGAAAAAAGAACCACAAACTGATACTGAAAACACCAGCCTGCCTCCACACGCCAAAATCCACAGAAGTAGCAAGCCTTCAAGCCTGCATAACTCCTAACCTGCCTAAAACCAGATAAACAAACTAGAAGCAAGCCTGCACCAAAGCCTTCTCAACCTGCAAAACTACTTGAGAATGCAGGCATCAAGCCCAAACTGCATAAGCCTCAAGCCTGCCTAAAGAAAACTCAAATTTGCAACCTGTTAGAATATCAAACAGACAGTAGGTTTAAACCTGTTTCAAAGCCTACAGAAACTTCAAACTTACAAAACCTGCCTACACAACAAGCCCTAAAGCTTGTTCAAATCCAAACCCAACAAGTTACCAAAACACAACAAAATTCCAACAAGCCTGCCTGTACCAAACTTCAAGCAAACTTGTTTTAAAAGAAAAACAAGTCACTCAATCCAAAACTCAGCAACCTGTTCAAATCCAAACCAAATATCACATAACCAACACTCTCAGAACAAAGTTCATCATAGAGTCAACAAAACATAACCAAAGCCAACATTCAGAAAATCAGAAGAAGGTACTAAAAACTCAGAAACAGGCAAACTCAGATCAACAAACCATAAATCAACAACAGCAACAAACAACTTCAAAGTTCATCAACATCCAAATATCAAAACAACAATAGCAGGCGCCACAGAACAGGGTTCATCATAGGCAAAATCATCATAAAAAGCCAACAAAGCCCAAGTGAGGAAGAGAGTCAGGAGCTAACAAATAAGCATTTCCAGAATTAACATTCATCATCAAACATCACAACAACAATAAGCAAAACTCAGAAGAACATCATCATTAATTCAAGCTAACAAGAACAAAGCAGGCATTCAGATAAGAAGAGGTCCAGAAGTGAAACGAATATTCTAGGGTTTTCAGAACAGATTCATCACTAAACATTCAAAGCTAAAGATACAAATACCAGGAAGCAAGCTCTTGCCATCACGTGCCTCCCACCTCCGGCCACCCTAGAGCGGCTCCATCCCAAACTCCCTCTCCATCGCCTCTCCAAGAACGAGATCAGCAAGGTATCACTTTTCCCCTTTCTTTTTCTGCTTTACACCTCACACAAACACAAACATCCATGGTTAAAACACTATGAAACAATAACATGCAAGGTTAAAATCTAAACCTAAAACGCGTCCAGAACAGAAGAAAATAATACCTTTTTGGTGGCCTAAGGCGAGTGGAGGGGGCATTAGAAGCTTTGTTTGAGAACGATGAAGAGGCGAAGAAGATGAGAGGAGAGCGGCGCCGTTCACAATTGCAACCCTAGATTCTGAATAGAACAAATGCCAACCCTAACAAAAACCTTGTACAATGCGTTTGGGCTTTTGCCCCAAAAACCCTCAAACCCATTTACTTTCTGGCGCTACACCCCCCCCCCCCCCCCCCATTTTCCCTTCAACATCTTTTGTCTTTTCCTTTTTTACCACTTTGGGCCATCCAAACACACCCTCTAAAGCCCACCTTTTTTTTCTTTCTTTTAATTGTTTTAAAACCAATTTTTCTTTATCACCTTATTTTCATTAACCCAATTCTTTTTCTTCTCTTTTGTTAAATAAAAATAATATATTGAACTTTTGTATAAAAAAAATTTTAATACTCTTTTTTTATATTTATCACATTTTAAACAAAATATATAAATAATAGAATTTCATTAAGTTAAATAAATTATTTCTTAAAAAATCTTTTGTTTATGAATAACTAATAAAAATACATAAATAATAGAATATTGTAACTTAAACGTTTTTTTTCTTTTCTTTAAAACTCTTGTTTATATAAAACTAACAAAAACACAAAAATAATAATACTTAATTCGCATTAGGTTAATATTTTGATCATTTGTAAATAATCATATGCATTTCACAATACTTTTGATTCTCTTTGATTCTTATACCTTGTTGTACTTTTACATTGAGAATGTGACGATTCGATTTGGTTGTAACATAATATTTGTACATTACTATTCTGATAAGACTCATCCCCATTTGTAAACATTTGTACCCCCATCCCCGGATACTTATTTGTAATAGCTTAGACTTTAAATTCCCGCAATTTATCGCTTTCCATATACTGTATAGTAATTAGGGTTTGTATGCGAAGATTCAAAATCAATCGCTAGATAACCTAATACAAGACAAATGCATGAAAATCAATACACCATCCACACTTGCACCTCTAGGGTAACCTCGCCTGTTGCCTCGGAAAATGCAATCATGTCCCTCGAGTATGAGACACTCTAGCAAATGTCCCTTCGATAACAAAGATCGTGGTCCCTTGATGACCCTCGATGTTGCCTTTGATAAAACGATCTCGTCCCTTACAAAAATTGCTAGAGCGTATCACAAGTTGCCTTCAATGATTGTATACGATGACCCGCGCCTGTCCCGTTTAAACATCCTAACACAAGGTTGTTCACCAAATACAATGGTGAAATAACACTGTTAAAAGGGTTAAAAAACATGAGAAATATCTTTGAGTAAAATAGGGTAGATAGCTCTTAGTTACTTGATCAAACTTGCAAAACATCCTTGCCATTTTTCAAACACACATCTCCAAACAATTTCAAAACAAACTTTCAAAAACATTGAAACATCTTTTCAAAAAGACATACACCTTTGTATATACTAAAAACAAGAGTCATTACAAAGGTTTCCTAGACAAGGCATCTTTTTCAAAACATTTTCAAAACCACACACACAAAGCACCATTTCAAACAATTGAAAAGCAAAGGCAAGTGATCTAAAACAAGTAACTAAGAGCCCATGGATAACCATGGATGAAAAGGGTGCTAGCACCTTCCCTTTTCATAATCTACCCCCCGAACCCACGAAAACATCTCAAAGGTCTTTCTTGTGCTTTTTGACCTTTCCTTAGGATAAAATAAAAAGTCGGTGGAGACTCTTGATAAACCGAACAAGTGCGAAAACAAACGCAAAACCCAAGTCAGTTCTCCCACCGTATCACAGAACTGGCGACTCTACTGGGGAAAAAATCTAAAAGTGGGGTTACCTTTGGGTTTTAGATCACCTTTACATGCTTGCTTTTATTTCTTTGATTGCTTTACTTTTTGGGTTCCTTGTTTGGGTTTGCTGTAAATCCTACACCCGGATTTGGGGGCACCTTTTTAGGTAAATAGCAAAAAAACTGTGAGGGAACTGTACGGGGTATACCGACATGGTTGAAGCAGTAGCTATGTTAGTGTGACATATTTGTGAGTACCGGTAGCCCTTGAGTATTCAAGGAGAATACGGGGCCGCTGAGTGATGTCATGAAGCACTAACGAACTCTTAGAACCTTACTTGACCATCTTGGCCTTTTTTTTAGGGGTAGTGAGATGACCGACTTTGGTGCAGTCCGAAGTTGGTAGATACTCGATACTACACTCATTGAGGATTGTTTTCTTGGAATATTTTGGTCGCCAGTTAAGTGGCTAAACCAAAACAATGAACATAGAAAATAATCCAGTGATATTGAGCTCTTTAGAACCCGGTTTCTATTTTAGGACAGGTTGAGCCAACTAACTTCAAGAGGGTACTTACCTATAAACCCCATGCAAGCCTAAACCTAAGGGCTTGTTTTTGTTCTGTGTGAATATGACTGTCTGTATATACACTTGCTTACTTTTGCATACATGTACATAACATCATAACATCATACCATAGCATTTTTTTCAATAACCATTTCAAGGATCTTGAGGGTCTTTTGATGCAGGGTCACGTTGAACCAGACATCTACCAAAGGGCAAGAGGGTTCCCCTCTAAACAAACACCGTCAAAGATCAAGTGCAACAACTTGAATCAGGGGTTATGACCCACTCGACACGGTGAGCTTGATTCTCGTGGAGAAACATCCACCGATACAAAGCTCTCCAATCGAAGATGTTGATCGAAGTTCAATCCATAACATTTCTCTTGTGTTTACCCCGAGAGATTCTTGAAAACATGCATCTACATATCATGCATTGTATCATAACAGGTTTTCCTTTTCAGGCTTCCTTATTCTCCTAGTGTTTATTTCACCAGAGATGGCTCTAGAAAGGACTGTCAAAGATATCCAGGATCAAAATGCTCAACTTCAAGAAATGTTCTTGAACCTGTCCCAGGGGCAAGAAGAAGTGAAAGCTCTCCTCACAAGGGGCATGGTCTTGGGGAATTCAGGCAATGTCAGGAATGATCAGTTGGAGGAACTGCAGTTTGAGCTGGCAACAATGAAGATCCAGATGATGGGACAACTAGTGTGCCAGATGGCTCTCATTCAAGACTTGGCTCAAGGACAAGAGGAGCTCAGGGTCCTCGTCAGCAAACTGCTTCGAGACAACCAAGTGGGGAAAACAACTAGGGTTGAATATCAAGTCATCATTCAACCCCCTTTGAGACAAGAAGACTAGGGAAAGGCTCCTCAACGTGCTTCAGGGTCACAAGCCAAGCAACAACCTCGTCAGCGTCAACAGGGTAATCGGCGTAAGAAAAATACGTCTGGAAGACATTTCTCTGAGACTGACATACCATCATCTCTGATACTGAAACGCTTGTTGGAGGTCAACCTGCTTGCTTTAAGGGATCCTATTCGGAAACCCAATACCTCTACTCCTAGCTATCACCCCGAAGCGTTTTGTGTATACCACTCCCATAGTCCTGGACATGACACCGACGACTGTTGGGCTTTGAAAAACAAGATCCAAGACTTGATCGACGAAGGAGTGTTGGAATTCATGCCGGATGGTGAGATGAAAATCTTCCGCTGAGGGTTCTCCACCTGAAATGACAAAGCTCGAACTGGGAGACTTTTGTTCCATTTGAATTTTCAAGTTGTAATTTTCTTTTGTATTCAAACAATTATCTGTTGATGTCAAACTCTATTTCATTAATGCATTGCATATGTTTGTCTTGAATTCATCCATTCGTTTTCACTGTTCTTATGCTTTCTTTATGATATTTAACTCTTGATAAAAAAGCTGCAAGCCTTTAGAGGGAGGATGACGAAACAATACCATAATCTCATACAGTATGCTTTTGAACAGACCTTGCTGACGATGCACAGGCATTTCCTTCAAATCCTAAACACCGGAGTTATAAGGAAGATAATCCCTAGTCAACCCCTTCGAGCCAAAGAAGTAGGAGTTTTCTGTTTTAAACACAAATTTGAAACCTTTGATTAAACCTGGGGCAGGGTAGTCTCTCAGTTAATTAAAAAAAAAAGAGATGCGCATTGAAGTCGCAAACTCTCAGTTCGTAATACAACGAACGACATCAAAAGCATTCCTCTGGAATCAAAAGACAGTGGTGGTTCCTTATCTCATAGGCAGCCAATCTCTCAAAAGAGAAAAGCCCACTAAGCCAAAACCTACAAAGGAGGCTTAAGAAAGCTGGGGCATCCCGCTGACTGTAATCTCGAAAACAGGAGCAATCAGGCAAAAGTTAGGGATAACAAATCAAAAGAAAGAGGTCATTATAAATCCTCAATAAACATGAAAAATGTTGCAAAAATGATGACTGCCTTCCATAAAATTCAACTGGTGTGAGCCATCACCAAAAAGTCGTTCCAAACTCGAATAGAGTTCGACGCACAATTAACTGAGTTTAGTACTGAAGGACATCACGAAGAACGGGTGGGTACAAATATACTTTGAGCCTTTATCCTTTGTTTCTTAAACCGTGAACCAAGCCATGTTACAACCCTTCAAAAGTCCTAATTGAAGCATGGATTAGTTCGAAAGCATACTGTTACAAAAGGTATCCTGACTCCTGTAAGGCTTTTCCCTAAAATCTTGTGTTGAATTTGTCTTATAAAAAGTTTTCTGCTAAAAAACGCATTTTTCAAAACCTCGAGACAAGCATAAACTTTGCATTATTTGAATATCGTTGTTTTCACATGGTTTACTTGTTTAACAGCAAAGAAATTCATACAGTGAATGTTCGGAGGAGCGAAAGCTCTCTCAGTGAATAAAATCACTTCAAGTGGGATGACACTTCTGTTACAAAAGTCTCCTATCAACAAAAGGGAATTTGATATGGTATTGTCCAGTAAATCTGGGGCAGTCCAGTCAAGATTTCGACAAATCTTTCAAAGCTCAGTGAACCTGGGGCAGTCCAGTCAAGATTTCAAGAAATATCTCAATTACGGGATAACCTGGGGAAAGTCTCCGTCCCCATCACTTGGGGCATTTAAACGTCAATCTCATCAAAGGGTTACGAACAAATCTAAGTTTCCTGACAATGCCACAAGCATCTGATACTAGGGGAAGTGATGAACCTCTCCGAAATCTTTCTGAAAAGAAATTCAAGCGTTCTCGAGAAGTTTATCATCTCTCTAAACAGACCAGCTGTCATGGGTTTATTTCCCCAACATTTGTCAAGGATTTATTCTCCAAAACAAATTACATTTCAAGTTAAAAGGTCGTTCAAAATTTCCTTCATCACCTGCTGGAAGTTACGATCAACATCAAAAATTCCTTCATCACCTGTTGGAAGATACAGTCCAGATATGCTCCAGATACGGTTGCCATTCTGTCACTCATTCAGATCCCAGTTACAGTTTCAGATACACTCCAGACACGGAAGTCATTCTGCTACTCATACAGATCTCAAATTCCAAGATACAGTCCAGATATGCTCCAGATACGGTTGCCATTCTGCTACTCATTCATATCCCAGTTACAGTTTCAGATACACTCCAGACACGGAAGTTATTCTGCTACTCATACAGATCTCAAATTCCAAGATACAGTCCAGATATGCTCCATATACGGTTGCCATTCTGTCACTCATTCAGATCCCAGTTACAGTTTCAGATACACTCCAGACACGGAAGTCATTCTGCTACTCATACAGATCTCAAATTCCACGATACAGTCCAGATATGCTCCAGATACGGTTGCCATTCAGTCACTCATTCAGATCCCAGTTATAGTTTCAGATACACTCCAGACACGGAAGTCATTCTGCTACTCATACAGATCTCAAATTCCAAGATACAGTCCAGATATGCTCCAAACACGGTTGCCATTCTATCGCTCATTCAGATCCCAGTTACAGTTTCAGATACACTCCAGACACGGAAGTCATTATGCTACTCATACAGATCTCAACTTCAAATATCGTCCAGATACGCTCCAGACACAGTTGCCATTCTGTCACTCATTCAGAATTTATCCTCAGTCCAGAGATGCTCCAAACGCAGATACCTTCATGTTTCTCAAATTCCTTATATCCCCAACAGAGTAAAGATTCTTATTCTTAAAGCGGCATACAACCTAAACCTGAACTTCTTCCCAGAGTCCTGAGTTTTTTCTCTCCAACAGGATAGCCACTCCGCAACAGTATGGCTATTCCCCACAAATTTCTTATTCCCCGAGAAGAACAAAGACTCTCGTTCTCAGTTCCTCACAGGGTATTCAGATATTCCCCAGTGAAGATCTCCTCAAAACAAGAATCCCCAGTAGATTGGCATACAACCCAAACTCCTGATTCCCCAACAGCGGTCCCGGGACTTCTCATTTTCAACGATCAAAGGATTTTCCATCCCCTGCAGTAGTCAAGGATTCACTTTCCCCGGCAGTAGCCAAAGAATCCATTATCTCCAGCTATCCGGATTTCATCTTCCTCAACAAGACGGCTACTCAGCTTGCATGCATAACCATGACATTCATATATCATAAACATTGATGAAATACAGTTCATTGCATCATACATACCATTGCAGCATAACTTGTTGTTTTAGCTAACATTTTACCCTTTTCAGGATAAGATTAAAAGGCTTTTGTTAACCATTGATCAGATACAGTACAGATACACCCCAGACACGGCGGTCATTCTGCTATTCATTCAGACTTCAGCAATCCGATACAGACTAGATACGCCCCAGACACGGCGGGCATTCTATCCCTTATTTAGATTTAACTATCAACCTCAAAGTCCAGATACGCTCCAGACACGGATGCCATTCTGTCCTTTACACCAGCAGCTTGATTCTCCCCAGTGCAATCGCCACGGAAGTCATTCTGCTACTCATACAGACTTCAAGACTTCTGAAAACAGTTTACGGATTCTCCAAACATGGATGTTAATCTATTGCTTGTTCAGATTCAACTTTCGAAAACAGTTTACGGATTCTCCAAACACGGATGTTAATCTATTGCTTATTCAACTTCAAGACTTCTGAAAACAGTTTACGGATTCTCCAAACACGGATGTTAATCTATTGCTTGTTCAGATTCAACTTTTGAAAACAGTTCACGGATGCCTCCAAACACGGATGTTAATCTATTGCTTATTCAAATTCAAGACTTCTGAAAACAGTTTACGGGTGCTTCTAAACATTGATGTCAATCTATCACTTGTTCAACTTCAACTTCTGAAAACAGTTCACAGATACACTCCGAACACGGATGTCAATCTATTGCCTGTTCAGACCCCCAGTTCAAAGATGTTCCAAACATGGATACCTTTCTGATACTCGTCCACTCACCTACAACATTCTTGGATGGCATATTTTAAGCCTATCTCTAGTAAGACTTCTTTAACACCTCCCGATGGAATCTTTAAGCCCATCTCCGACAAGATTCTGTCATACCTCCAGATGGCATCTTTAAGCCCATCTCCGACAAGATTCTGTCACACCTCCAGATGGCATCTTTAAGCCCATCTCCGACAAGATTCTGTCACATCTCCAAATGGCATCTTTAAGCCCATTCCCTCAACTACGCTTTGACGAGTGCAAATTTTTTGGGCACTCTAGTGTCCAATCATCTTTTACCTTCGAGTCGCGAATGACAAAATTTCCAATCTAACTCTTCAGGTCCAAGAAGATTGAACAGGGGCAACTGTTGTACCCCCAAATTTTCCCTCCTCTTTTTCATAAGAAATCAAAGCTTCGGGCTTTCCCTGATTTTTCAGATTGGCTCAAGAATCGGTCAAACAGACTTTTCTTATCAATCTACCCAAAATTAGGGTTTCCATTGATTTTGAATCAGTCAAACAGATTATTAGGGTTTCTATTGATTTGGTTGAGTTTGGCTCAGGGTTTGATCAAGCAGACGTTTCTTTGAAAGTAAATCCAAAATTAGGGTTTGCACGCGCGTTCTCAAAAGGAATTGAATCCACAGCTCTTTTCAATTGACTGTCACATTGTTTTGACGCTTGTTCAAGATTGTTGTTTGTTTCTCAAAGCCTAAACATCTAGGATAGAAGCTGAGGCTTCTGATTGAAAGTTTGATGCTTTAGTTTGATCAGTGAAGTGAAAGGCGTATGGACGTTTGTTTGTTTAGCTGTGCAATGCGTATGGTTAACTGGAATGTCAGGCGTATGGTGGTTAATGCAAGGTTGTGAGACTACAACGTCTGTTGATTATTTATTTTATCTAAGTTAAAATAATTGGGATGCATTTCCAATTATTATAATTCAAGAAATTTAAATAATTAAATAAACAAGTGCAGAAGAAATAAAGAATTATTTGACAAAAGATTTTTTATTCATTTTCAATTGTTGTTACAAATGTTATTTGGATACTGTAAATTTATTTACAATATTTACAATGATATTTATTACAAATAATCGAAAAAGAAAATAAATATAAATCTCTTGAAGTCTTCTATCTTCTACTGTTGCTTCCCTTATCTAACTGGGATTTACCTGCAAAGACAAAAATAAGAAGTCAATACAAGTAAATTGGAAAAGCATTTTCAGACAGATAATTAAAAAACTCATCATTAAAGATTGTTGGCCGGAATCAGTTTGTTTTGATTTTCATCGTATTTGGCTCGTCCTCTTTGCAAATCGCAAGAAGATTTCTCTTCTTGGTTCACAAAGAGGAAAAGTAAAATTAATTGTTGCAAGCATATAAATCAATTAAAAATAAGGCACAAGGCTGCATATTTTGCAAGGGACAAGAAGGCACAAGTTACAATGGCAAACCAAGTTGCACAAGCTGCATAAGTTCAAATTGAACAAACTAAGTCACAGGTTCAAACTAGGCAAACCAAGTTGCACAACCAAGCTGTCAAAAAAAGCTGCCTACAAGCTATCAAAATTGTCAATGCAGGAAAGATGGAAGTACAAAATGCAGAGCAAAACCAAATTGCAAGCAAGAAATATTGTCAAAACATTTTCATCATTTCCCAGGCCAACATCTTTTCAGAAAAAGAGACATTAAGCAATTAAATATGCTTTCTTTATAGAGAGAGAGAAAAGGAGAAAAGTAAGAAAGGTTTGCAGTTTGGCAGGCTTAGAAGATAAATAAATATAACATTGTTCTAACAGTTCAAGGGGGGGCAGTTCACAAAGAAAAAAGAACCACAAACTGATACTGAAAACACCAGCCTGCCTCCACACGCCAAAATCCACAGAAGTAGCAAGCCTTCAAGCCTGCATAACTCCCAACCTGCCTAAAACCAGATAAACAAACCAGAAGCAAGCCTGCACCAAAGCCTTCTCAACCTGCAAAACTACTTGAGAATGCAGGCATCAAGCCCAAACTGCATAAGCCTCAAGCCTGCCTAAAGCAAACTCAAATTTGCAACCTATTAGAGTATCAAACAGACAATAGGTTTAAACTTGTTTCAAAGCCTACAGAAACTTAAAACTTACAAAACCTGCCTACACAACAAGCCCTAAAGCTTATTCAAATCCAAACCCAACAAGTTACCAAAACATAACAAAATCCCAACAAGCTTGCCTGTACCAAACTTCAAGCAAACTTGTTTTAAAAGAAAAACAAGTCACTCAAGCCAAAACTCAGCAACCTGTTCAAATCCAACCCAAATATCACATAACCAACACTCTCAGAACAAAGTTCATCATAGAGTCAACAAAACATAACCAAAGCTAACATTCAGAAAATCAGAAGAAGGTACTAAAAACTCAGAAACACGCAAACTCAGATCAACAAACCATAAATCAACAACAACAACAACAAACAACTTCAAAGTTCATCAACATCCAAATATCAAAACAACAATAGCAGGCGCCTCAGAACAGGGTTCATCATAGGAAAAATCATCATAAAAAGCCAACAAAGCCCAAGTGAGGAAGAGAGTCAGGAGCTAACAAATAAGCATTTCCAGAATTAACATTCATCATCAAACATCACAACAACAATAAGCAAAACTCAGAAGAACATCATCATTAATTCAAGCTACAAGAACAAAGCAGGCATTCAGATAAGAAGAGGTCCAGAAGTGAAACGAATATTCTAGGGTTTTCAGAACAGATTCATCACTAAACATTCAAAGCTAAATATACAAATACCAGGAAGCAAGCTCTTTCCATCACGTGCCTCCCACCTCCGGCCACCCTAGAGCGCCTCCATCCCAAACTCCCTCTCCATCGTCTCTCCAAGAACGAGATCAACAAGGTATCATTTTTCCACTTTCTTTTTCTGCTTTACACCTCACACAAACACAAACATCCATGGTTAAAACACTGTG
Source organism: Vicia faba (assembly GCA_948472305.1). NCBI lineage: Eukaryota > Viridiplantae > Streptophyta > Magnoliopsida > Fabales > Fabaceae > Vicia > Vicia faba. The sequence goes on along the minus strand of OX451739.1, from coordinate 452,690,544 downwards.
AAACAATAACATGCAAGGTTAAAATCTAAACCTAAAACGCGTCCAGAACAGAAGAAAATAATACCTTTTTGAATCATCGCATTGTACAATCGCGGGGAGGAGAGATTGGAGGTGGCGTCTGGTGGCCTAAGGCGAGTGGAGGGGGCATTAGAAGCTTTGTTTGAGAACGATGAAGAGGCGAAGTAGATGAGAGGAGAACGGTGCCGTTCACAATTGCAACCCTAGATTCTGAACAGAACAAATGCCAACCCTAACAAAAACCTTGTACAATGCGTTTGGGCTTTTGCCCCAAAAACCCTCAAGCCCATTTACTTTCTGGCGCTACACCCCTCCCCATTTTCCCTTCAGCATCTTTTGTCTTTTCCCTTTTTACCACTTTGGGCCATCCAAACACACCCTCTAAAGCCCACCTTTTTTTTCTTTCTTTTAATTGTTTTAAAACCAATTTTTTTTATCACCTTATTTTCATTAACCCAATTCTTTTTCTTCTCTTTTGTTAAATAAAAATAATATATTGAACTTTTGTATAAAAATGTTTTTAATAGTCTTTTTTTATATTTATCACATTTTAAACAAAATATATTAACAATAGAATTTCATTAAGTTAAATAAATTATTTCTTAAAAAATCTTTTGTTTAAGAATAACTAATAAAAATACATAAATAATAGAATATTGTAACTTAAACGTTTTTTTCTTTTCTTTAAAACTCTTGTTTATATAAAACTAACAAAAACACAAAAATAATAATACTTAATTCGCATTAGGTTAATATTTTGATCATTTGTAAATAATCATATGCATTTCAAAATACTTTTGATTCTCTTTAATTCTTATACCTTGTTGTATTTTTACATTGAGAATGCGACGATTCGATTTGGTTGTAACATAATATTTGTACATTACTATTCTGATAAGACTCATCCCCATTTGTAAACATTTGTACCCCCATCCCCGGATACTTATTTGTAATAGCTTAGACTTTAAATTCCCGTAATTTATCGCTTTCGATATACTGTATAGTAATTAGGGTTTGTATGCGAAGATTCAAAATCAACCGCTAGATAACCTAATACAAGACAAATGCATGAAAATCAATACACCATTCACACTTGCACCTCTAGGGTAACCTCGCCTGTTGCCTCGGAAAATGCAATCATGTCCCTCGAGTATGAGACACTCTAGCAAATGTCCCTTCGATAAACAAAGATCGTGGTCCCTCGATGACCCTCGATGTTGCCTTTGATAAAACGATCTCGTCCCTTACAAAAATTGCTAGAGCGTCTCTCAAGTTGCCTTCAATGATTGTATACGATGACCCGCGCCTCTCCCGTTTAAACATCCTAACACAAGGTTGTTCACCAAATACAATGGTGAAACAACACTGTTAAAAGGGTTAAAAAATATGAGAAAGAACTTTGAGTAAAATAGGGTAGATAGCTCTTAGTTACTTGATCAAACTTGCAAAACATCCTTGCCATTTTTCAAACACACATCTCCACACAATTTCAAAACAAACTTTCAAAAACATTGAAACATCTTTTCAAAAAGACATACATCTTTGTATATACTCAAAACAAGAGTCATTACAAAGGTTTCCTAGACAAGGCATCTTTTTCAAAACATTTTCAAAACCACACACATAAAGCACCATTTCAAACAATTGAAAAGTAAAGGCAAGTGATCTAAAACAAGTAACTAAGAGCCCATGGATAACCATGGATGAAAAGGGTGCTAGCACCTTCCCTTTTCATAATCTACCCCCCGAACCCACGAAAACATCTCAAAGGTCTTTCCTGTGCTTTTTGACCTTTCCTTAGGATAAAATAAAAAGTCGGTGGCGACTCTTGCTAAACCGAACAAGTGCGAAAACAAACACAAAACCCAAGTCATTTATCCCACCGTATCACAGTAACCCTACTACCCAGGTTCCTTCTTCCTTACCTCTAGGAAATCGTTTGTAGCACTGTAAGGCCCAGACCCGACCAGATACGTTCGGTTTCACATTTCCCCAGTAAGTCGCTGTACAGCCTGGACCCTGACCAAGTATACATTCTATTTTCACCCCCTCAACTAAGAGTTAATTCCCTAGTAGAGTAATGGACTACTGAAGCTCATGGGTTTTACTTCCCAGGGCATAAATCAACATTCCTCGGCAAAGTCCTCCTCAACAGTAGGAACAAGAATTCTCGGCAAGGAATCTCTTACGCAACCGATCTTTTTGGGATGGCATCTTTAAGCCCATCTTCGACGATTCTCCGTCGCCTTCCAAATGGCATCTGTAAGCCCATTCCCAACATCACCAAATCAGCAATCCTGCATGCGAGTGAAAATTTATGGGCACTCTAGTGTTCAATCATCTTCCACCTTCAGATCACGAAACGCAGACTCGCCAATCTACATCCTCAAGATTAAGAAGATTGAATAGGGGCAACTGTTGTACCCCAAAAATTTTCCTCTCATTTCTCAAAAGATCATCCTGGACTCTCAGGCTTTCTTCTATCAAGTTCCATGTTTTGAATTACAACTTTCCAAGAAAATCATCAACCAGGGCAAAATGGTCAAAAGCACATTGAAAAGTCAAACTTGGACTCTTAGATCAAAAATCAAGTTTCAACAATTATATTTCATCAAGACATGAAATTGATTCATCAAAAATCAGAAGTTAGAAGTTACTTTGAAAAAATCAAATTTCTAAATGTTTAGAAAATTTTCTAAGTGTCAAGAGAATATGGTACTTCAGAACTTCTGAGCCAGCCTCCACGCAAGTGCAGTCAGAATTTGCAGACACGGTTCAGAGCATGATGCCTCAATCAGAACATATGGAAGCAATGTTCTTCGGTCAGAACATGACCCTTCAGCATTTGGAGGTTGCGTTTCTGATCTTTTGCGATTAGAATATCACCAATTCCCAAGACCTCGTTTAAACAGACTGCTGCACTGCTACAACACAGTACTCTAACCAGCAACTAATCCAGTCCACGCCTGCATTTTCCCAAATCCTGTATTTGCACCAAATACAAAAAGCTGTGATCAAAAAGCAATGGAACAGTGTGCCAAAAAGTTTAAATCCCATTTGTTTTCCCCCCAAAACCACAACAAAGTCGCCTATAAATAAGTTGCTCCATCACACTTTCAGGGGGCTGGCTTTTGAAAAGAGAGAATTGTCAAAAGAGAGAAAAGAAAGCTGTGAAACCTTCATAAAAAATCCAGAATTCCTAACAAAACAAAAAACAAAAAAACCCTTTGTTCTTCTCTTGGAATCAAAGAACGTAACCACTATTCTGTTACTCTCACTGATACCAGAACATTTGAAGGCAGCAGCTTAAAGTTCCAAACACACATTTCAGATTCAAGAAGTTCAGCACATAGCAACCCAGAACTTCTGTGTTTTCCCTCTAACGCGTCTTGCAGGACCTCAGAGTGTATCAATCTAGAACTTCTGACACTTCCTTCTGAATCACCACGCGCCTGGCTTCAGAACTTCTGATCCTTGTTGTTTTGCTTGCAGCAGCTCGTTGTTTCTATCTTTCATTTATTTTCCTTTTATTATTTTTTATGTTAACTTTTTTTTTATTATTAACATAAAAAGACATAAAAATATTTTCTTTTACTAATTAATTTATTTCCTTTTTTTCTTAATTCATTAAGACAAAAAACCATTTTCTAGGCAAGTTCATTTCACATTTTTTTGTACATTCTTATCCATTCAATATGTTTGTAATAGTAACTTAGGATTTAATTTTATTTGCAATCCCCATTTGTAAATATGTACCCCCATACCTAAAATATTGTAATAGTGTAGGATTTTACATTTCCGCAATTTATCACTTTCAAATGTAAATGCTAGTAATTAAGGTGTGTATGGCAGGACATGAAAACAACAAATAGACAACCTAAAAAGCAAGACTAAATGCATGCAATCAAACACACTTGCACACTAGCACCCTTAGGGTAATCCAACTTTGTGGCCTATCAAAAAATAGTCATGTCCCTCGAACATGGGTATTTTAGCAAAAGACCCTCGATGTTGTCTTTGATAAACGATCTAGTCCCTAAAATGATATTGCTAAAACATTCCATGGGTTGCCTTCTATGACTATACAAACGTCCCACACTCGTCCCTCAAACATCCAATGACGGGGCTTCTTACCAAATCAAATGGTAAGATAGCAACATCTAAAGGAGGAGGAAAAGAACATCTAAGACCTTTTGAGTAGGTAGATTTGCTCCTAGTTGCCTGCTTGCTCACAACAAAAACATTTTTATACACCCACACTTTCATTTTGAAAACATTTTCGAAAGACAACACTTTGTACGCGTTCTTATAGAAATGAGAGCCATTACAAAGAAAACCCTTTTTAAAATCACTCCCAAAAAATACATCTCACAAAAATCTCTTTGAACTATTTTCAAAACAACACTTTGTACGCATTCTTATAAAGACGAGAACCATTACAAAGTCACATTTTCAAAATACTTTCAAAACCCACATCATAAAGCACATTTCAAAACAAAAGCAAGTGATCTAGCAAGTAACTAAGAGCCCATGGAAAACCATGGATGAAAAGGGTGTTAATACCTTCCCTTTTCATAATCCACCCCCCAAACTCAAGAAAACATCTCTAAAGGTCTTTCCCATGCTTTTTCACCTTTCCTTATAGGATAAAAGAAAAGTCTGTGGCGAATCTTGCTAAAACCGCAACATCTGCGAATACGAATGCAAAACAAAAAGTCAGTTCTCCCACCGTATCACACGTTGTCTATATAAACCTCATGCTCTAAGAAAAAAGGGGACATATAGAGGGGGATACATGCGCAGCAGCCACAAAAACTGCCATACGAAAAACACATAGAGACTGCCACACGGAAACTCACGGAGGCTGCCCCATGAAAGTCCATAAAATAACATCAAGTGCAAAAACTCCATTTCAGGAACCTTCCGTCCAGGTTGACACTCTGATCGTGTTCTTGGGGTTCGCACAGGCGTACGCTCATTCGTGCCCCAGCCATCTTACACCCAGGGCTGCAGATCCAGGCGCCTCTAGTGGTAAAATGTTCAATCTCGCTTAATCTTAAAATTAGACTCATGATTGCATATTCATAGTTTTGTTATTATTTGTGAGTACTTTAACAAAGTGTATGTGAGTTGCAGTGTTCATACGTTCGAACACCATGGAAAGAGTTTTTCGAAGTTGGTTACTTTAGAAATCCATGATCCTGGCTGTGACAAATTGAAACCAACCCAGATCTGGGTCAAGGGTTTGATTTCGAATGGGACGTTTTTCTGTGTTGTTTAGTTTCAAATTAACCAATTTGCAGGGCTAAAAGCAGGTGTCATGTATTTCGAATGAGTAAGCAACTCAGGTGGTGAAAGGGAATCCGTGCAATCGAAAGGCCACCCAAGCTTCTCTGATCCAGGATTTACAGTTTCAATTTCTAACGATTTTGCTTGCAGATCTAGCGCCCCCAAGACCCTCGAATGAGGTCTTCGATCAGCTCATTGGATCGAAGAGCAACCCAGGCCTCTTCGATCCAGACCTTGCTTCCAAGAATTCCATCTTTTCATTTCCTGTTTCTAACCTTTCAATTTTGCTTCCTTTCGATGGACTGCTTGCTCTTACTTCTTCTAAACTTTAATTAACAAGCAAAAAACCCCAAAAACATTAGGCTTATCTTTTTTAGATTAAATTAATTTTGTCAATTAATTAATTAACTATCTTAATGTTTTCTTAAAAAAAAACTAAAATTGAATAGACTTAGGATTTTTTTTAATTCAATTTCTTTTCATAATAAAAACAAACAAAAAATTCCTTTCATTTAGGATTTTAGACGCATTTTCGATTTGGGCGCGCGTTTATTTATTTTTAGCTTTTTTTTGTTAATTATGTAATTGTGCCCAGTTTGTAATAGCTTAATTAGGATTTTATTTTTGCACTTTATTTTTCAGTAATTACTTATGTATCTACACCAAAGCCTTGTAATAGCGTAGGACCTTTATTTCCCGCTTTTATATTTTATATACCTGTATATAAATTGCTAGCAACCTAGGAATGCATGATTAATCAGTCAATCAGTAGATCACTAAATTCAAGATAAAAATATCTGAAAAAGCACACTTTTGCACACGTGCACCCCTAGGGTATTCCCCACTTTGGTTTCCTCGGAAACAGTGGTCATGTCCCTCGAACATATGGATACTCTTAGCAAAGACCCTCAGTTTAAAGTCATCATAAAGATCATAGTCCCTAAATATCCCTCGGGTTGCCTACGAGAAATGATCTTATGATGATAGTCCCTTCGAAATGCCAAGGTATCCTTACATGTTGCCTTCAATGAACATTACGTCCCTTTGATAGTCCCTCAAACATCCAATGGCTAGGGTTACCTACTCACTAATAGTAGGATAACACGATCTAAAGGATAGGAGGAAAAGAACAGTCTTTTGTCGAGTAGGTAGATAACTGTTAGGTACTTGCTCAAACAAATTTTCACACCAGACTTTCAAACACTTTTCAAACAAAGTTGTCAAAACACTTTATCACACTCTTGAGGAATGATACAAGAGTTACCATAAAGTGAATCGTCGCACTAAGGAATTTTCAAAACTTTTCAAACCACAAAAACACAAGCAACTTTCAAAAATGAGCAAGTACCTAAGAGCCCATAGAAAACCATGGATGGAAAGGGTGCTAACACCTCCCCTTTCCATAATCTATCCCCCTTACTCAGAAATATCAAAAAATATCTTTTCCTGTTCTTTTCACCCTTTCCTTTGTTGGATAAAAGAAAATTCGGTGGCGAATATTGCTTACCGCGACATTTGCAAACAAAAAACACAAACCAGTATTAACAGTCGGTTCTGCCACCGTATCACAAAACTAGAGACTCTGCTGGGGAATAATATAAAGTGGGGTTTACCTTAGGGTATAGATCATTTTAAATTTCTTTCTCTATTTTCTTTGACTGCTTTACCTTTGAGGGTTTTGTTGGGGGTATTCTTGTAAAGATCATATACCCGGATCTGGGGACAGTTTTTAGGTAGGTAGCAATAAATCATGGAGGTTGTACGGCATAGACCGATATGAACAAAGTGGTGGCTACGTTAGCGCGATACTTTGGATTGTACTAATGTTCCTTGAGTAAGTTAAGGATAACATTAGGCTTCCTCATAGTGTCACTAAGCGCTAACTGACCTTTAGAACCTTTAATTGACTCATCCTAGCCATTAGGAAGTAGTGAGATAACCGGCTTTGGTTCCGAATGAAGATTGGTTGATACTCGATACTACACTCATTGAGGCTGGACTTTCAAGATTTTTTTTGGCCGCAATACTTCGGTGCGGAGCTGAAATAATTTCTAAAGGGAAGGTCAGTGATATTGAGGCTCCTTAGAACTCGGTTACTATTAATAGGACAGGTTGAGCCAACTGAACATTCAAGAGAGTACTTACCTACAAACCTCATATAATCCTAAGGCTGCTTGTGTGTTTTGTTTGCTTTCAACTTGAACTACTTGCAGGGTTTTTATCTGACAACATGATTTCCTTGCAGGATTTGTTTACAATCATTATCTAATAACTTGGATTCCTTGCAGGGTTTACTTGCTTATGCCACCTTACACTTTTTCTTAATGCATAGATTACACATCATAACATCATCCCATAGCATCTCCTTAACCATTTCAAGGATCTCAAGGGTTTGTGATGCAGGTTATGATGAACCAGACGTCTAGCAAGGAGTAAGAGGATTTATTTTTCCTCTAGCTAATGCGGCCAAAAGATCAAAACACCACAACTTGAGTTAGGGGCTATGACCCACTTGATATGGTGAGCTTGACTTTCGAAGAAGGACACTCAACGATACAAAAGTTCTTAAGTCAAAGTCACAGTTCAACTCTTAACATCTTCTTGTGTTTACCCTGCGATATCCTTGAAAACATTTGCATATCATACATGTCATTGCATAACAGGTAATCTCCAGTACAGGTCTCTCATGTTCTCGTTGTTTATTTCAGTAATATCTCTCAAACAAGACAATGGAGATCTTCGAACTCAAGAGGATCAGTTCATGGAAATGTTTCTAAACCTATCCAAGGGGCAGGAAGAGTTGAAGACACTCCTTGCTGGGGACCTGGCCAAGAAAAGTCTTGAGGATAATAAGGACGAGCGGTTGGAACAACTGCAAGCTGAGGTAGAAGCAATGAGAACCCAGATGCTGGGACAGATGGCTTTTATCCAAGGCCTAGCCCGGGGACAAGAGGAGCTGAGAGTCATTATCAACAAGCTTCATCGAGACGGATACAACCGTATGAAGCAAGCAGTCGAGGCTAGGGACCAAGTCATTGATCAACCTCCAAGAAGACAAGAGGTTGGTTTGGTGAAGAGTGGACCTTTCCAAATTGCTACTACCTCACGGGTCAAACAACAACCTCGCCAAAAACAACGGGTTGATCAGAGTAAGCCAGATACACCCAAGAGGAAGTTTACCAAACTCAACATGCCGTTGTTACAAGTCTTACAACACATGTTGAAGTTAAATTTGGTCATATTGAAGGATCCTCCTTGAAATCCAAATACTTCCGCTCCTACTTACAATCCTAATGCAATATGCGCATATCACTCCAATAGTCTGGGGCATGACACTGATAACTGTCTGACGTTGAAATACAAAATTCAAAACCTGATCGATGAAGGAGTACTGGAGTTTACACAAGATGGTTAGGCTGAGTTCTTCTGCCATCCCTCGAAGGAACGCTATCCGGAGTGACAAGATCGGATGAAGAAGCTTTTCGTTCATTAGAATTTTTAATTTGTAATTTTCTTTTGATTGTTCGAACATTTATTCATGTCAAACTTTGTTACTTTATCAATGCATTGCATATGTCTATTTTGATTCAATTCATTCGTATTCACTATATTTAAATTGCTTTCCTTTTTGTGATTTTCAACTCCCGATCAAAAGTTACAAGCCTTTAGAGGGAGGATGACGAAAACAATGCCACAATCTCATACAATATGCTTTTGGACAGACCTTGCGGACGATGTACATGCGTTGTTTCGAATCCTAAACACTGGAGTTATAAGGAAGATAATCCCTAGTCAACCCCTTTGAGCCAAAGAAGTAGGAGTTTTTCTTTTCACACAAATTAAAACCCTTTAATCGTAACCTGGGGCTGGGTAGTTTTTTTCCAGTTAATTCAAGTGTGCATTCAGTCACAATCTTCTACTTCGTACATAATGAATGGCATCGAAGACGTCCTTCTAAATCAAAAGATGGTGATGGTTCCGCATAATCATTAAAACCAGCAGTCATTATCTCTCAAAATAAAAGCCCATTAAGTCAAAACCTATGAAGGAGACTTAAGAAACTAGGGCATCCCGCTGGCTGTAATCACAAAAGAAACAGTTCAGGAAAAACAAGGGATAATAATAAAAAAGGAGGTCCTAGAAATCCTCGGGAAAAAAAATTACAAAATGACTGCCTCTTACAAATAAATTTTCAGCATCTGAACCATCATCGTAACATCAAGCACAAGATGCCAGACTCAATTAGGATCTGAACGCACAATTAACTGAGCATAGGACTAAAGAACATCACGAAGAGCGGGTTGGGTACAAATAAAATTTGAGCCTTTATCCTTTGTTTCTTGAACCATGTACCAGGCCACGTTATAACCCTTAAAAGTCCTAGCTGAAGCATGGGTTAGTTCGAAAGCATACTGGTACAGATGGTATCATGACTCCTGTAGGGTTCATTATAAATCCCGAGTTGATATCACACTTTTACAAAATTTGTTTGTTTTACTAAAAAAAATGAATTTTCAAAAACTTCAAGACAGACATAAGCTTTGCATTCTTAAAATACCCTTGTTTGCATATGACTATTTGTTCAACAGCAGAAAAATTCGCATGACGAATATCTAGTGAAAAAGAACCTTCTCAATGAAAAGGATCACCTCAAGTGGAAAAGCACTTCCAACCAAGGGGTACGACATGATCATTGTCCATCATCTAGGACAGTCAAATCAGGATTCAAGGAATCTCTCAAAGATGCCAAATAGCCAGGGGCAGATCCCCATCTGGATCACTTGGGGCATTGGACATGAATTCCAGCAACGAATTATGTATAATCAAACTAACATCTGTTGGCAGTTTGGCAGTACTTACTACTATGGACAATGACAATTCTCCATACCCGGTGAACATGGACATAGTCGGAAAATAATGTGCGTGAACAAAGACCCTCTAGGTTGATTGGCCTAGGAAAAAATAAGGGCATCCCGGCGAACCAAAAGGGTTCAGGCAAAAATTAGGGATAAAAACAAAAAATACGTACACCCTGCAAGTCGAAAACCTGAAAAGGAGGCTTGAGCAAAAAAGGGTATCCCGGTGGACTGAAAATCTGAAAAGACAGTCCAAGCAAAAGTTAGGGATTAAAGCGTACGACTACGTCCTATCATCTTGTCACTTGTCGAATCAATAGAAGGTTTATTACCCTGATCTGCATTCACCAAGGACTCCAAAGTTTGGATAAAAGTCAAACCATCTACAAAATCCCCAGTTGATATTTTCTACAATAGGTATTGAGACATGGGCATCCTAATACAAGGTCACTGCCATGTTCTCAGCTTACATCCTATGGATCTCAGGTGTTATCATACCTTCGGCAGAGTAAAATCTCCAAATTACTGCTCCAACAAAAATTCCCCAATGAAGTCTCCAAGCTTCTCGGGATTCCCTAAGCGGATTACATAGTTTCCCTTCCCCAAAGGAAACATTCTGAATAAAGCAAATTCTCATCTAGAAACAGTGCAGGTACGATCCAAGACGGATGTTATCCTGACACTTACTCCAGATTCTCATCTAGAAACAGTTCAGGTACGATCCAAAGATGGATGTCATCCTGACACTTATTTTAGATTCTCTTCTAGAAACGGTTCAGGTACGATCCAAAGATGGATGTCATCCTGATACTTACTCCAGAATATCTTCTAGAAATAGTTCAGGTACGAACTAGAGATGGATGTCATCCTGACACTTATTTTAACACATAGATCCATCCACAAATCCTCCGCAGGTACTTTCTCCAACAGGTACAGGGGCAGAAACGTCTTGATGCAAAGTCATCGTTGTATCCTCAGCATATGACCCCGTGATGTCTACATTCCCCACGGAGTAGAAACAACCAAAGTTTTGATCTCTGCTTCCCCAAACATGAGTTACTTTCCCCAGCAAAGCTCCTTCAGAGAACCGATATCTATATTCCCCAGCCGAGTTTTATAATCGCAAGCGGTTTATAAAGTTTTCTCTCGAGTAGAGTTTATTTCTCTGACTGCGGAACCTTCTCCCGAGCATAGTTTATTTCTCTGAATGTGAAAGCTCAATCCCCAACAGAGTTTATTTATCCATCTCCGGAAGTTCATCCCTCGACGGAGTTTATTTCTCTGAATCGGCAAAATATTCTAGCAAAGTATCTCCTCTCTCAAACAGAGTTATTCCCCTGCAGAGTTATTCTCAGGCAGAGTCTCTCCCCAGCAGAATATTCGCAAACAGAAAGGAGTAAATCTCCAGCATAGTCATCTCCATTCACCACCCCCAGCGGAAATGAAGAACTCAGCTTCCCAATACCCTTCAGTAGCAGTCTGGGATTTATTTTCCCTGACTAAGAATTACCATAATAGCATCCTATATACATATATCATGGCATGCGCATACATATTGTATACAACATAATCTCATTTATTTTGAGAACATCATCACAATGCATCATGACATTGCATACGACTAACTCTTTACCTTTCAGGGAAAATATCAAATCAACAAGCTACGTCTAACGAAGGGCTATTCCAGGATTTTCCACAGAAAGATGTCCTCGCAAGATTTTCTCTAGATCAGCCAGGTCGACACTAAGATCTCTCTGATTACTATGCCAGTGGAAGATATTCCAAGACTTTCGTTTGGGTCAGTTGAATCGCTACTAAGATTCTCCTGATTACTATGCTAGTCAAATTTAATTCAAGCCTTCCCCTGGTTCAGTCAAATCGATACTAAGATTTCTATCCCAATTGAAGACAATTCGAGACCTTTCTTTGGTCCAGTTAAATTGATACTAAGATTTCTATTCTAGTTAAGGAAGCTATGAAGCCCGAAAACTGACCGGATAATAGTCAATCAACAATTTAAGACACTGTGAAGCATGAATTTCGACCAGATAATAGTATAAGTTGCTGAGAAGCCTGGAATCCGACCAGATAGTAGTTCACTTCTTCAAAGACACTATGAAGCCTGGATTTCAACCAGATAACAGTATAAGGTGCTGTGAAGCCTGGAATCCGACCAGATAGTAGTTCACTTCTTCAAACACACTGAAGCCTGGATTTCAACCAGATAATAATAAGGTGCTGCAAAGCCTGGAATCTGACCAGATAGTAGTTCACTTCTTCAAAGATACTATGAAGCCTGGATTTCGACCAGATAACAGTATAAGGTGTTGCAAAGCCTGGAATCCGACCAGATAGTAGTTCACTTCTTCAAACACTATGAAGCCTGGATTTCAACCAGATAACAGTATAAAGCACTACAAAGCCTATAATTCGACCAGATAGCAGCTTACTCTATCAGTTACTATGAAGCCTGGATTCGACTGGATAGTAGTATACCTCAAATTCAAGTTGAATCCTAGACCCGACCAGATAACAGCTTAATTTCTTCAAATCACCGAAGCCTGGATACGACCAGATAACGGTACACCTCAGATTCAAGTTGAAGCCTGGACCCGACCAGATAACAACTTAATTTCTTTAAATCACCGAAGCCTAGATACGACCAGATAACGGTACACCTCAGATTCAAGTTGAAGCTTGGACCCGACCAGATAACAACTTAATTTCTTTAAATCACCAAAGCCTGGATACGACTAAATAACGGTACACCTCAGATTCAAGTTGAAGCCTGGACCCGACCAGATAACATCTTAATTTCTTCTTATCATTGAAGCCTGGACACGACCAGATAACAGTTTAATCTTATTTCCCCAGTAAGTCACTGTTAAGCCTGGAATACGATCAGATAATAGTCAGCCTTATCATCCTAAGCAAGTCACTGTGAAGCCTGGAGTACGACCAAATAACATTTTAATCTCACTTACCTAGTAAGTCACTATGAAGCCTGGAATACGACCAGATAGCAGTCATCCTTATCATCCTCAGCAAGTCAGTGCAAATCCTGGATCCAGACTAGATAGCAGTTCACTTTAATCTCTTCAGTCAAGAGATGACTCCCCAGTAGAGTAATGGACAACCGGGGTTCCTAGACTCTATTCCCCACATAGTTTTCCTCAAATAGGAAAACAACAGAAATCAACATTCTCCAGTGGACTCCTCCTCAGACAACAGGAACAGGAATCCTGACAAAGAGACTTCTTATGAAGTCAGCGTCTACTTTGGATGGCATCTTTAAGCCCATATTCAATGACTCTCCTTCATATTCCTTGGATGGCATCTTTAAGCCCATCTCCGACGACTCTCTGTCATCTTCTCTAAATGTCATCTATGAGCCCATTCCAGACATCGTCAACCATCAGTGTTATGCCATGCGAGTGCAAATTTCTAGGCACTCTAGTGTTCAATCATCTTCCACCTTCAAATCACGAAAGGCAGACAAGCCAATCTACATCTTCAGGTTTAAGAAGATTGAACAGGGGCAACTGTTATACCCCAAAATTTACCCTCTTATTTTTTACAAGATCTTCTCTTACATGGGTGATTACAAACACTTGCTTGAAGAAAAATAACAAATTTTGAAGTTGGTCAAAGTGTCCTTCGATGGGTTGTACTTCGAAGGCATGTCAACAAAATATCTTTCATTTGGAATATGAATAAGGTGTCTTTCGATTGGCATCTTAACAATGTCTTTCGATTGGCGTCCGAACAAGGGCGTCTTCGATTGGCATTTTAACATCACTTCGATTGGTCCAAACTGAAGGAAATCGAAGAAGGCAGAACGGATTTTTCAATCGGTCAACAAGGTACTTTGATTGGTGTCTGAGCAAGGCGCTTCGATTGGTATCAGAACAAAGGTCCTTCGATTGGCCTGTTAACAAGGCCTTTCGAGTGGTATTTTAACAAGTACCTTTCGATTGCCATTGTAACAGCGTCCTTCGATTGGCACTAAAATAACCTTCAATTGGTATATGGACAAAGACCCTTCGATTGGAATTCCAAAAGGTCCTTCGACTGAAACTTCAGAGTGTCCTTCGACTGGAACTTCAGAGTTTTCCCCAATCAGAACATCAGAATGAAATGACCTTCGAATGGAATTTCAGTGCAGAGTTTGTCTTAATCTAAGATGCTCTGATGAAGGAAGTTCTGAACATTTTGAATTAGAACTTAGACTCATCACAAGGCCAAGGGCCAATCAAAGTTGCCTAATAGGGGATTTTCTTCAAAAGGACAGGAAATTGAAGCAAAGGGTGGTTCAATCGAAGGAGCCCTAATATTGAAGCTGGCACAATTCGACTCAGAACCATTAAGGGGAACAAGGTTCTACTAAGGAAAGTCTTGGTTGGCTCGATTTGGAGTTTAAGGATGGAAAGGAAGGCAGATTCGAAGGAATGAAATAGGCTGGCATGACTAAGCAAAAACACATATCCTAACCTACCCAGGTTCACCCAAAGTTCAAAATGGCATGTGTCCCTTGCAAATATGGAAATAATTAAATGTTGATTGTGGACTCAATTCTTTGAATTAAAGTCCTAATTCTTGCCTTGTTTGCTCCTAACCCCACATGAGCTGATTCGACCAGGGTGATTCATTTTGAATCAAGCAATCGAAGTAGAGGGAGGCTCAATCAAAGGGGCTATGCAATCGAAGCTGGAGTAATTCGAATTGGGACTTTGAAGCCATCGAAGAGATCAAATTCGAAGGGAGTTGGATCTACAGGGGCAGGTCAGCTTTCGATTTTCATCATGTTGGAGGCCCAAACAACTTATAACAGGTTGGCAGTAACGTATGAAAATAGATTGGCACTTGATTGAATCAAATATAGCAAGTCTTTATGAAGAAATCAAATCAAATCTCTTCATCATAGTGGACCAAGATTTGATACACAAATATTGACCTAAATTCCTTTGTCTATATAAACCTGATGCTCTCAGGAAAAAGGGGATGGATAGAGGGGGATACATGCGCAGTAGTCACAAAAACTGCCATTCGAAAAACACACGGAGACTGCCACACAGAAACTCACAGAGGCTGCCTCGCGAAAGTCCGGAAAATAGCATCAAGTGCCAAAACTCCATTGCATGCAGCTTCCGTCCAGGTTGACACTCCGATCGTGTTCTTGGGGTTTACACAGGCGTACGCTCGTTCGTTCCCCAGCCATCTTACATCGAGGACTGCAGATCCAGGCGCCTCCAGTGGTAAAATGTTCAATCTCGCTTAATCTTAAAATTAAACTCATGATTGCATATTCATAGTTTTTGTTATTACTCGTGAGTAATTTAACAAAGTGTATGCGAGTTGCAGTGTTCATACGTTCGAACACCATGGACAAAGTTTTTTGAAGCTGGTTACTTTAGAAATCCATTATCCTGTCTATTACAAATCGAAACCAACCCAGATCCAGGTTCAGGGTTTGATTTCGAATGGGACATTTTTCTGTGTTGTTTAGTTTCGAATTAACCAATTTCTAGGACTAAAAGAAGGTGTCATGTATTTCAAATGAGCAAGCAGCTCAGGTGGTGAAAGAGAATTTGTGCAATCAAAAGGCCACCCAAGCTTCTTCGATCCAGGCCTTACAGTTTCAATTTCTAACGATTTTGCTTGCAGATCTAGTGCCCCTAAGACCCTCGAACGAGGTCTTCGATCATCTCATTGGATCGAAGAGCAACCCATGCCTCTTCGATCCAGACCTTGCTTCCAAGAATTCCTTCTTTTTGTTTCCTGTTTCTAACCTTTTGATTTTTCGTCCTTTCGATGGACTACTTGCTCTTACTTCTTCTAAACTTTAATTTACAAGCAAAAAACCCCCAAAACATTAGGCTTAGATTTTTTACATTAAATTAATTTTTTCAATTAATTAATTAACTATCTTAATATTTTCTTTAAAAAATCTAAAATTGAATAAACTTAGGATTTTTTTTTACATGTTGCCTTCAATGAACATTATGTCTCTTTCGATAGTCCCTCAAACATCCAACGGCTAGGGTTACCTACTCACTAATAGTAGGATAACACAGTCTAAAGGATAGGAGGAAAAGAATAGTCTTTTTTTAGTAGGTAGATAACTGTTAGGTACTTGCTCAAACAAATTTTCACACCAGACTTTCAAACACTTTTCAAACAAAGTTTTCAAAACGCTTTATCACACTCTTAATGAATGTTACAAGAGTTACCATAAAGTGAATCGTCGCACTAAGGCATTTTCAAAACTTTTCAAACCACAAACACACAAGAAATTTTTAAAAATGAGCAAGTACCTAAGAGCCCATGGAAAACCATGGATGGAAAGGGTGCTAACACCTTCCCTTTCCATAATCTACCCCCCTTACTCAGAAATATCGAAAAATGTCTTTTCCTGTTCTTTTCACCCTTTCCTTTGTTGTATAAAAGAAAAGTCGGTGGAGACTCTTACTTACCGCGACATTTGCAAACAAAAAATTCACACCAGTATTAACAGTCGGTTCTGCCACCGTATCACACATACATACATCTTACATTCAAAAATATTCATTTCTTGCATTTTTATGTCTTGTTCATAGGATTTCCTTGGAAAAAATAATACAAAAAAAAAGAAAGGTTTTTGGTGAGCATCTCAAAATGAATACGAATAAGAAAATGACCATCTGAATCAGTACTGCAATGCCAGATATCAAGAAAATGAAGTTGATAAGAGGGAAATTACCTGCAAAAGCTGTTAAGGGTTTTGTTCGTCTCTATGGAGATATTATGGATCTGATCAAATTGAATGTGCAAGTGGAAGCCATTAGTGCCCTGTCTCAATTCTATGACCCTCCACTAAGGTGTTTCACTTTCCAAAATTTTCAATTGGCACCTACTTTGGAGGAATTTGATAGGATTTTTGGATTCTCTCAAATAAAGGATGAAGCTTACATAGAAGTTTGGAATACCATCAAAGTCTGAGACTTGGTTAAAGAATTAGGAATACCCTTCACTGACCTAGTGCTCAACTACAAAAAGGATGGTGAAGTACAAGGTATTAAAAGACAGTACTTAGAGTCTAAGGCTCTTTCTATTGTTGATAAGAAAGAATGGGAGGCTTGTGGAGATTGTTTGGATTTGCTTATCTTTGGTTTGATTCTGTTTCCAAATATGGTGGACTATATAGATTATGCAGCTATTAATGTATTTTGGGCCGTAAAAGTATTAAATGTTGATCCTACCCTTACTTTACTTGCTAATGTGTATTACTCTCTTCATACGCGTTATGAAAAAGGGAGAGGTGTGCTACTTTGTTGTATTCCTCTATTATACTCTTGGCTCATTACTCATCTCTACAAAGAAAGTTACATGGTGAAGGATTTGACCAAAAATGAATGGTCTCAAAAGTTAAGGGCTCTTAGTGCTGATTTTGTCTTGTGATATGCTAGAAAACTAAACATAGAAAAAATTTCCTATAGTTGTGAAGAGTTCACAAATGTTTCTTTGATTGGGACAAGAGGATGCATTAATTACAACTCCACTTTTGATTTACTCCAACTTGGGTACCCTTTAGAAGATAAAGCTTCTGACGAGTAACTTCAATAACTAGTCCTTCATGATATGGGTAGAAGTAACCCTGAGTTACTCAAGAAAGTCATCCAAGCATGGGGAAAAGTTCATAAAAAAAGGAGCTGAATTTGGGAGGAAGAATGTTGTGGAAAGAGAGTCCTATACTCAGTGGGTTTTGGATAGAGTCAGAATCAACAAACTACCATTCGATATTGATCCTACATACAAGCCAGGCATACTAGATCCTCTTCTAATATCAGTAGAAGAAGTGGAAGAACTAAGGGATTCCCTTGAGCAATCCCAAAGAGAAAAGGAGGAATTAGAGCATGACCTTTATGACCTTTCTTATGAGAAGAATAAGTTGCAACAAGAACTCGAGTTATAAGACCAACAAATTCAAAAATATCATGAATTTTGCTGACAAAGAAAGTCTTAAACAAAAGTGTACGATTGAAGAGTTTCTAAGTGCTACTTTAAATCTTGATTCCCATAATCAACGGTTGGATGATGCTGCTAGAGAATTTTGAAGACTAAAGGGTTGGTACAATCAAGCATTGCAAGACAAGAGGGAGTTGGAAGAGGTTTTGATAATCCAAATCCAAGGATTAGAGGAAGGTGCTCAATATCAAGAAAAGAATATCCAAAACCTTGTCACAAGTCTCCAAGAAAGCCAAGAGTCAGAGGTAAGAGAACGTCTTAGCAGGATGAGAGTAGAAAGACTCTTTTCCAAATGAGTAAAGGAGTATGAAGAAGTATGCCAAGAGTTGGAAAGCCTCCGAAAAGATTTCCTTATACAAAGGGAAATCTATAAAGAGATGAGAGCTGAAAAGAACTATTGGGAAGAACAATATACCAAGATCACCCAAGCGGGAGAAGATAATAAGATCATAATCCTGAAATTATACAAGGAGTGTCAGATGTACAAGGACAAGCATGAAAAGCTCACCTTATTAGCAAACAATCTCATTGAAGATATTCCTAGGAGATTAAAGGATGCAGAGACTACAATGGCCCCTCTTTCGAAGGATGTTGAAGACTTCCTCAAGCTTTGTAGAGAGATGGTTGATGGTTTTAGGGAAGAAGTTTGCGAGCATTATTAGGAGTTTTAGTTTCCCCTTTTGTTATTGTTTCTAGTATTTGACATTTATTTTGATTTCTCATATTCAGTATTTTCATTCAGTATTTGTTTCTGTTCAATTTGTATTTTCCTTGTGAGGATTATGGTTTTTCTTATTCAATAAAAGTACTTTGTTTTAAGTATTTATCTGTTTATTTTTTGGGATGCTCACGAATAAAAAAATAAAAACTTGAAAAAGAAATATAATGAATAAAAAAGGAAATTCCAAGTGAATAAGACATTAAAAAAATTCTTAGCATATTCATATGCATTCATCCAACAAGCATCCGTTTCTCACTTCATACCAAAAATATCTTATTTTTTACATCATCTCCAGTTAATTCATTGGGCAAGACAAACTGACTTCTCAACCTCCATATCAAACCAGAGATCATCAGAAGAAAGTAATGGAACAAATCGAGAATAATCAAGCAATATTCAAAGAAGATTTGGAACAAGTGAAAGAAAAATCGACTCAATAAAAGGAAATATGAGTCAAGTTCTGCTCGCCTTGAAGAACATCATAGCAAGACAAAATGAGATTCACACGGTAACCTTTGAAGAAATAGCCCAAACTATTGGTGCATCAAGCGGTCACCAACCAAGACATTAGCCAAAATCCAGTGCCGTCAAAATAACTGCTTCCCAACTAGAAACCATCATGGATAAATATATGGACCTACAATATGGAGACCATGAATTGGAGGGTATAACTCAAGTACCTCAACAAAAAATACTCCACGCCAATGTTGTTGAAGATCCTGTGGCAATTAATCAATTTAAAGCCATTGAAGAAAGGTTAAAGGTTGTAGAGGGTTATGATGCTTTCGAAGTTGGTGCTCTAGAAATGTGTTTGGTTCTAGATGTAGTGATTCCTCCCAAATTCAAGGTACATGACTTTGTGAAATATAAGGGACTCACATGCCCAAGGAATCATTTATGCATGTTCTACAGGAAAATGCATGCATATGCTCACGATTAGATGCTGATGATCCCCTTTTTCCAAGACAATCTGAGCAGGACATCTTTAGATTGGTATATGCAGTTGGAGCGAGCACACATCCGATCATGGGAAGACCTTGCTAACGCCTTCTTAAGGAAGTAAAAATACAACTTGGACATGGCTCATAACCGCATGCAATTTCAAAATTTGTCTCGAAAGAAAGATGAATCATTTAAAGAATATCCTAAACAATGAGAGAAATGGAAGCCCATGTACAACCACCACTCATTGAAAGAGAATTTGTAGACATGTTCATGAGTACTCTATAAGGTATCTATTATGAAAAAATGGTAGGAACGTCTCCTCAGGTTTCTCCGATTTGGTGATAATTGGCGAACGAATTAAATTAGGTCTGAAAAGTTGCAAGATACAAGGGGAATCTAGTGCTCCTTATAACCCAAAGAAGCATATTCCTAACTTCTCGAAAAAGAAGGAAGGAGAAACTAATGTTGTCGTTGCACACCAGAAGGCACAACAACCATTGGTGATTCCATGAGAACAACAACAAAATAGGTTTGAAAGACCTTCAAGAAGATTTGATCCTCTCCCTATACCACATAGTCAACTACTACAACACTTGCTCAAGGAATACTTGGTAGATCTGAAGCCACTTGCCCCTCTAATTGGGGCACTCCCGCCAAAATATGATGCTGATGCAAGATATGAATACCATGTTAATTCTCCTGGGCACACCATAGAGAAATGTTGGGCCTTCAGACTCAAGGTGCAAGATCTGATAGACTCTCAAGATGTCACTTTTGATAAACCTAATATCAAGACAAATCCCATGTCTCGGCATGGTGGTCTGACTGTGAATGCAATTGAAATAGTCATTGGTTATGGAGAGAATAAACGAGTAAAAGCTTTGATAGATATACTGAATGAGCATTTATTGGAACACGACTTTCTCTTGGAACGCAATGATGCTTTCAATAACACTTTTCCGAAATTGGTGGATCAAGGGATAGTCCAATTTGGGCATTACCCTGAGGAAAAATACGTAGCTTCAATTAATGGGAATACAAGAAGGCCATTGGTAATTCCTTATCAAGGTCTAAGTTATGTCAAGAAACCACTTGTAATTCCATGTGGGGAACCAAGCACAACAAAAATACCAGTAGTAATACCATTTCCTTCAAAAAGTACGATGTTGATCAGGAGGCCATCTCCCACTCCCTATGAAAGTGATAAAGTTGTGCCATGGAGTTACGAAACTACCATCTATGTCAATAGTTTGAAACAGGAGTGTGAGCCATCAACAAGTCAAGGACCCGCAATTACAAATATAGTAGATTATGGGGCATGACCCGCAACGGTCGCATATACGCTCCAAAACAACAAAATAAGGATGACATAATGGCTAAGGATAAATGAAAGGTCGTGGCTGAAACAGGTCAAAGACAGGAACCTATGAGTAAAACTTTCACCGACCAAGAGGATGAAGAGTTCTTGAAAATGATTAAGAAAAGTGATGATAGGGTGGTGGATCAACTTCACAAAACCCCATCCAAAATTTCAATACTCTCGTTACTATTGAATTCAGAAGCACACTAAGATTCTTTGATGAAAATACTGAGTGTAGCTCATGTAACAAAGGAGATCACAGTGGATCATTTGATGGAGTAGTGCTTAATCTGACATCGGGAACACGCTTAGGCTTTAATGATAGTGAGTTACTTTGATCAGTGGTATTTACACAGTTATTTATAGTTAATTGTAGTTATATTTTATTTTAATTGTCGAGTTTTTTATTTCATTTTACTACATTTTATGCTTTGGTTGAGTGTTTTAGTGTTTTCAGGATCAAAAGAATAAATCGGGACAAATCGTGCAAAACTTGGAGTTTTGAAAGAAATGAAAATATCCACCTACAGGAGGCCTGACACGGCACCCGTGTTTCCCGACACGGACTGTGTCAGGATGAGCGTGTGAAGAAGCATAAAAGTCAGGGGTGCAACACGGGTGGCTGTGTTGCCCAACACGGGCCGTATTTCAACCCCTAGGAGTTGAATTGGAAAACTAAAAGTTGGAAGGCCAACACGGGTGGTCGTGTTTCCCAACACGGGCCGTGTTGGCCTGTGATGCTGATTTCTTGACTTTTCCTATTTTGTCCAAATGTTAAGCTATAGGGGAATTTTGGGCACTTCCACCCTACCTAAGTGAGTTTCTACTATTTAGATGAGTTTCCACGATGAGTTAGAGGACTTTTTGCCAACAAAGAATTACACGAGAGAAGATTGGAGAAGACAATGGTTTTGATGGAAGGAGATTTTCATGAACTGATAGGATTGAAGATCAAATTTCTCCCCAATACTTGTAATGTTCATTCTGAAAAGCATTTTCTTAAGAGATTTATTTTGAAAAGCATTTCCTTTAGATATTTTTTCTGAAAAGAATTTCCTTCAGATAGGATTGGATAAATTCATTATGAAAAGCATTCCTTAGATACAGTCAAGCGTAGACTCATTCTGATACTTCTATCAACAGTTACTTTATATGGAATCTATAAGCCCATCTCTGAAGACTCTCTGTCACCTCTCCGAGTGGCATCTTTAAGCTCATTCAATTAATATTATCAACCAACAGCGTTACTGCCCACACATGTGAGTGCAAATTTCTGTGCACTTAAATGTCCAATCATCTTCTACCTTAAAGTCATGAAGCATGTGAAGTCAACTGAACTTTTACCAAGCATAACTTTCACATGCTTCATCAGCTCTTCCCCAACCAAAGCCCATTTTAAAGGAAATTCAATTCTCTACAACTTTGTACCTCTAAACTCAAGTCTAGAAATGCTTCATTTGAGAGATGTGAGGCAATACATTACAGGTCATTTCAAATATCAACAAAAAGAAACTTTTTGTCAAAGAAACTTACATCAAGATAAAGTCTTCAAAAGAAAAAAATGATCAACATAGAGATTGTATAGGACATCTTGAGCTTTCCAAAAATTCAAATATCACCTTTAAAAGATGAAAATTGAGAGAGTTATGACTAGTGCAAGTTGGGAAATTTTGAGCAAATGCATGAAGTTCAAGTTGAGCAAGCTTGATGTTTTGGGTTATTGGGCCATGGCTTAAACTCCAAACGTGTATTATACTCCTAACACACTTCAAATCTTGTTCTTACACCCCTTGATCTACTTTTATTTTAATTATTTTTTATTTATTCATTAATAATGAAAAATAAATAAAATAAAATACATAGGCTACTACAAGGTCCAAGCCCATATTTTCTTTGCCCTAATTTCCATTATATATTCTAACCTATTCTCTTCATACAAAACCACAAAAAAAAACTTACTACAAACTTGTCAAAATATCAAATTTTCTAAAGAACCCTAGAAAGCTTGAAAACCTTGTTACAAACCCTCTCACTACAAACAACCACTCTATTCACTCTTAACAATCATACAGAGTAAGAATGAATCATGTTTGATGGTTCAAAGCTCATGAAATACGCATGCATACATCATCGATTTCATGATCTTTTTCAAAATTCGTATCTTTATTTAGTTTTGTTTTAAGCCATATTGATGTTACTAACATGCTTCTGAGATGTATTTGAACAGGTTAGGACCATAGTAATGGTCTCATGCATGCTAAAACATGGTATACCATGTTTGCTCCGATCTGCCTTGTTTGCTTCATAACTCAAATACCATTGAGTTTTAGACCAAAATAATTATCCCATCAAACTCGCAGCCCTCGATTTAGGGGGGTAGGATGTTTTTGGGTTGTTAATTCTATGCATTTTGTATGTTTGGAAGAAAAAGGCAACCGGAGAAGACAACCAGAGCTAGGGCTCCGGCGCCTCTCCGGTCAATACATTCATGTTTAATATATATATATATATATATATATATATATATATATATATATATATATATATATATATATATATATATATATATATATATATATATATATATATATATATATATATATATATATATATATATGGTTTCAGTTAAATAAATGGAAGTGCAGCCACCCTAGTGGCAAGTGAGCACGCGTTAAGGCATACATGTCCCAGGTTGTGGGTTCGATCCTGGCGCTCGTGATTTTTTTTAACCTATTTGCTTTGTTTGCAGATCCAGCATAGCAAGCTTTCACGCGTCAACCGTGCACCCTCAACTCTCAAGCCATCAGATCTCATCATCATCTAATCCAACGCTTCTGGTTGTCTCCCCATGGTGAACCCTCCTTGGAAGCCACGCTTAATCCAACGCAGGAATATTGGGCTTGCTGTTTTGGGCCTAGCGAATTTCTTTCTTCACACCCCCAGTTTGCTTCAATACAGGCCCAACCTCAATTTTTTTTATTTTAATTATTGTTCTTTTAAAAAAAAACATAATTAGGTTAACTTTTTTTCTTAATTAAAATTAATTTAGAATTTAGGTTTGTAATTAACTTGATTAATCATTTTTTAAATTAAATTAATTTAACTTTTTTCATTTAATTAATTAACTTAATTTTTTAGGTTTTCACTAATTAACTATTTTCTCTTAATTAAAATCAACTTAGGTTTTTTTAGGGTTTTTAATCAATTCCTTTTCATTTAATTAAAATTAATTAGGTTTTAGGTTAAACATCAAAAAAAATTCATAAAACAATCATAAAATAATTTTCTCTTTTCTTTTTTTCCACTTCGCGTACTGTATTATTTTCGCATTATTTTTCAATTTTGTAACTGCTTACAGTTGTAATAGTTTAATTAGGGTTTATTATTCCCCCGTTTTTACTATTTTGTACCCCCAATCCTGAAGCCTTGTAATAGCGTAGGACTTTATTTCCCGCACTTTACTGCTTTTCATTATTGCTATATTGCTTTGCTAGTAATTAGTGTTTGTATGGAAAGACATAAAAACAATCATAGATAACCCTAATTCCAAGATAAAATAACTGAATATGAATCACTCTTAACACACGCACCTCTAGGGTAACCTCTCTTGTTTCCTTTCAAAAAATAGTCATGTCCCTCGAACGTGGGGACACTTTAGCAAAGTCCCTCCGATACAAAAGATCATAGTCCCTCGATGACCCTTTTGATGTTGCCTTCGGTAAATGGTCTAGTCTCTTAAACGATAATTTCTAAAGCGTCTCTACAAGTTGCCTTTATGACTGTACGACGACCCTCGCATGTCCCTTCACATCTAACGATATGGCTTCCTACTAACTAATGGTAGGGTAGCACTATCTAAAGGAGGAGGAAAATAACATGAAAGACCATGAGTAAGGGTAGAATACTGTTAATCGCTTGCTCACACTTTTCAAAACATCTTTTTCAAAAACACTTTGTATGCATTCTTAACTGATATAATAATCATTACAAAGTTTCTATACTTAGGCACTTTTCAAAATATTTTCAAACATACACAACACAACATTTTCAAACAAAAGTGAGGGTAAAAAGTTTGGAATAACGTGACAAGGATACGAGTCTAACATGTAGATTTGTACCATAGTGCTTGAATCCTAATACTCCTTGAGTAGTTTATATTTACAGTCTTGCATAATATAGAGTCACATGCAGGTATGATTGGTTGAGAAATAAATAAAGTTGGCACCAAGTGATGAAAAGGCGATAAAAGGAAATTGGATCGCTAAGTTGGGTAGCCCTCACACGGTTATTCATCCCAAAGGGATTTGATCCAAAAATGTCGTCCAAAAAGGATAATATATAATTGCAAAGTTTGAAAATTTCATTGGTAATTAAAAGTAACAAATGCTACTTATTTGGTGGAGAAACAAAATGATTCTTGATTAGTCTTGTGTATGTGATGATCATCATAACCCTCATTGCCTTAATTTGATTGTCTGAATGCAAGATGAGGAAAATCGAAAAAAGACTTAAGTACAAAGCATAGTTATAGAGGTATCCAAAGAGGAAGCTCGAGATTAAAAGGTTCTTACAAAAACTCTTTGTGTCATGTGAATGCCGGACGGACTACCTTTTAATCAATGTGAACTGAAGTCTCACGTATGAGTACCGGACTGATGTGATTTTCATGAGTTCTTATAATTGTCGCTTGAGGTCAAGCAACAGTTTAAGTTTGCGGGAGTTTGATCAGTGGTATTTACACATTTATTTATAGTTAACTGCAGTTATCTTTTCTTTTAATTGTCGAATGTTTTATTTCATTTTGCCGCATTTTATGCTTTAGTTGTGTGTTTTAGTTTTTTCAGGGTTAAAAGAATAAATTGGGACAAATCGGTGCAAAACTTAGAGTTTTGGGAGAAATGCAAATATCCACCTACAGGAGGCCTGACATGCCCACCCGTGTTGTGCAACATGAGCCGTGTCAGGATGAGCATGAAGAAGCATGAAAGTCAGGGGTGTAACACGGGTGGTCGTGTTGCCCAACACGGGTTGTGTTGCAACCCCTGGGAGTTGAATTGGAAAACTAATATTTGGAAGGCCAACACGGGCGGCCGTGTTACCTAACACAAGTCGTGTTGGCCTGTGACGCTGATTTCTTGACTTTTTCCTATTTTGTCCAAATGTTAAATTGTGGGGGCGTTTTGGGTACTTTCATCCTACCTAAGTGAGTTTCTGCTATTTAGATGAGTTTCCACGATGAGTTAGAGGAATTTTTGCCAACAAAGAATTACACGAGAGAAGATTCGAGAAGGCAAGGGTTTCAGTGGAAGGAGATTTACATGAACGACAGGATTGAAGATCAAATTTCTCCCCAATACTTGTAATGTTTACAATTTATCTTTTGTTTTCTTTGAATAAGTATGAGTAGCTAAAACCTAAATGCTAGGGGGTGTCCCTATTTTTCATCTGTAATGATTTTGAATTCCTAATTTGATAATACAATAGTTCTTATCTTCAATTTAACCGTTCAATGTTTTTAATGCTTTCTTTGTCCGACAAACAAGATTGATTTACGGTTAACAATTACCTGGACCGCAGTTGTTAAGGTTTTTGCACGATTAGGATATAGTAGATATAACCTAGGACTAGGGATACCCTATAGTTACCAGATAACTCTTGATAAAACAAAGGCTTGACTCCATCATAAATCTTTAAGGACTTAGGATTTAAGGTGAATGGTCAAAGGTTTTCTCACTAAGGACTTAGGGGAAAATAACCTAAAGGGATGGTAATTGAATGTGATGAACTTGTTGAAGAGATCAGGATTCAAGGTTATTACAGGAAAGATTATACACCTTCCCTAGCATGTTACTCATATCTGTCAAAACAGTCATTCACATCTATTTATTTTATTCGCGAGTATTTTCTTTTAGCAAATCAAACTCAAACTCTAGTTTTTGTTTAATTGAACAATTATTAGAACTTGATATTTATACGCAATCCTTCAGACCGACATTCAGGGAATTTCCCTATTATTACTACAAAGTAAAAATAGTAAACTTGTTATTTTTTCCATCATACCTCCACAAGATAGAGCTCAGAACAAGGCATTGAACATTTCAATCTAATGAAGAAACACTAGTCTATCCAGGGTACTCACCAATACTAGTTCTTCCCTGAACGTACTACCTAAGACTAGCCCGATGAAACTAATAATGGATGGAGTAGTTATAAGACCAAGTTCTATGGTTCCCAAAGCACATTATTTAGAGAGGTGGATGTTCCAATAAAGATTTTCCCACATATTTTCTATATTGCCTTTCAGGTAATGGATATAGAACCGGCATACACTTTCCTTCTCAAGCGACCTTGGATCCATGTGGAGGGGGATGTCACCTCAACCCTACATAAAAATTGAAACTTCTCGTTGAAGGAAAGTTGGTTGTGATCGACGGAGAAGAAGATATCTTTGTAAGTCACTTGGATCCTAGAGATACATCAGTGTGGAGGAAGACTGTGTGGCAACACCATTCCAAGTCCTGGAAGTAGCTACAATGATTATCCTTCCGGTAGAGATAGTTAAGAAACCAAGAACTACCATGACATCGTGGAGAGACCTAAAAACAGTTGGGGAAAGCCGAACATCTAAAGGTTGGGGCAAGCTCGTAGAGATACCTAAAAAGAAAGACCGCTTTGGTTTGGACTATCAACCGTCAAAGGCTACTAAGAAAGATAAAAGAGCAATTTCCTCCCATCCAGGAGACCTTCACCAACAAAGGGGTAGACTATGGTGGACAAGTTTCAATGATATCCAACAAGAGCAATAGCAAAGGAGCATCCAACTTCATCTGTGAATATGCTCCAGGAGAAGAGCTCAAGAATTGGACTGTTGTGGAAATTCCAGAGATATTTTTCTTTCCAAAGTAATTTTTTATGTTAAAAAAGAACCTATGTCCCGCCCGAGGCATATGTGTAGCTTGTAAGGGCCCCCATTTTTTTTCAAACTGTATTTTCAATTAATAAAAGTTATTATTTTGCATTCAATTAAGATCCATGTTTTTCTCTTGCATTTCTCTTTTGTTTTCAAAATGGAAATACTTTTTTCATTCGCATTTTCACATTCTAAAAAGAACCAAAACATGATAAAATGTGCAGATCCACACCTAAACTCACCGATAATGATACTTCTACTATCCCATCTGACTTTGATGTGCCAATTAACCAAGATGAAGAGGAAGATGAGGAAGATTATGAACTCTTCGAAGAGTTAGCAAGGATACTAGAACAAAAATCAAACGACATGCAACCATATAAGGAACCTATAGAGATCATAAATCTTGGGACAGAGAAAGACAAGAAAGAGATCAAGATAGATGAAACCTTAGAAGAAAGCATGAAGGAAAGGATGATCAAGCTCTTGCATGAGTACGTGTTTTGTACCCCAAAATTTTCCCTCTCATGTTTTCCAAGGTTTTCTCTTATATGGGTGGTCACAAACACTTGGTTAAAGAAAAATAAAAATTTTGAAGATGAACAAGGTGTCTTCGATTGGCATTGGGACAAGGTGCCTTTGATTGGCTTTGAGATAAGGTGTTTTCAATGGGCGTCTGAGCAGCTTGTTTTGGAATCGGGACAAGGAGCTTCGATTGGGCATTTAAAACCCTTCGATCAAGATAAGTTCACAAAGTCTTTGATTGGGCATTGGGATTCCTTCGATCAACTTAAGTTCACAAGCCTTCGACTGTGCATTAGCTACTTCAAGCTTGCTTTCGATTCACAAGGCAAGAACCCTTTCAACTGGCCTTCAATTCACAGAGAAATGACTTCCTCAAGCTAACATCCATAAGGCATTGGCTTCCTTTGTGCTAGTTTAGACTGGGCAATGGTTCCCTTCGAAACTGCTTGCGTCAACTCTATCTCTGAAACTTTCAGCACATATTGCCACATTATGAGCACATGTTGGCGGCCCATTAGAAGAATGCACAAGGCATACATGCGTGATATTTCAAAGACACATAAAAGGGCCATTCGAAGGATGTACAAGTGTTCCATTCGAAGGATGTACAGGTTTCCATTCGAAGGAAGTAACAAAAGGGCCATTCGAAGGATGTACAGGTGTTCCATTCGAAGGATGTATAGGTGTTCCATTCGAAGGAAGTAACAAAAGGTCCATTCGAAGAAGCGTTCAGAAGGTCCATTCGGAGGGTACACAAGAGGTCCATTAGAAAAGGAAGTAACTAAGAGTCAATCGAAGAGAAAGGATAAGGTGTATTTCGAAGGCATGTTAACAAAGTGTCCTTCGATTGGCATATCAGAGCAAGATGTCTTTAGATGATCAAGCAATCAATGCAGAAGCTGACTGATCAAAGAAGCTCTAATAAATAAGTTTCTGAACACTTAGAATCAAAACTCTAGGCTAATCGAAGAGCAACGCTGAAGGGAATTCGAAGGATCCAAATGTGTCCAGGTTCATCCCAAGGCTCAAAATGGCAAGAATATAACATAAATGGATGATTTTCAAATTCTTGATTTTGTTTTAAAGGCCCTGTTAAATACTTTATTCTTTCCATATTTATCAAGCTTCGACCCACCCCAAAGTCACTTCGAATGGCCACCTAAAAGAGAAAAGGTATCCCAGGCTTTCGATTCCCATCAAGTTGGAGGCCCAAAACAACTCAGAGCAAGCTGGTAGAAACACATGATTGGATCAAATATGGCAAGTTTTCATGAAAAATAAAATCAAATCTCTCCCTCATGATGACCAAAGATTTGGTGCACAAATGTTGACCTAAGTCTTTTCCTATATAAACCCAACAATCTCAGATGCAAGGGGACGACCTTATACACGCATATACACTGCCTAGAGAGCCACAAAAAATTGTCAAAAATCCAGCAAAGTAGTTGTGATATGGTGGCAGAACCGACTGTTAATACTGGTTTGCATTTTGTATTCGCAAATGTCGCAGTAAGCAAGATTCGCCACCGAATTTTCTTTTATCCAAATTAAGGAAAGGATGAAAAGAACAGAAAAAGACCTTTTTCGAGAGTTTGAGTAAGGGGGTTGATTATGGAAATGGAAGGTATTATCACCCTTTCCATCTGTGGTTTTCCATGGGCTCTTAGGTACTTGATCATTTTGAAAAAACAGTTGGTGTGTTTGTGTGTTTTGAAAGTTTTTTTCTTTTGCTTTATGGTAACTCTTGTATCAGTCATCAAGAGTGTGATAAATCATTTTTTGAAAGTAGTTTTTGAAAGTGTGTAAGTGTGAAAAAAGTTGTTCTTGAGCAAGTACCTAACAGTTATCTACCTACTCAAAAAAAGATGTTCTTTTCCTCCTATCCTTTAGATAATGGTATCCTACTATTAGTGAGTAGGTAGCCCTATCATTGGATGTTGAGGGACTATCAAAAGGGACGATATGGTCATTGAAGGTAACATGTAAGGATACCTTAGCATTTCGAAGGGATTGTCATCATATAGGCAACATCGAGGGGACAAGATCATTTACCAAAAGGAAACTCGAGGGACGTTTACGGACCATGATCTTTCATGATGACTTTTATACCGAGGGTCTTTGCTAAGATATCCCTACATTCGAGGGACATGACCATTTACGAGGAGACTGAGTGAGGAATACCCTAAGGATGCAAGTGTGAGAAGTGTGTTTTTTCAGTTATTTATCTTTTACATTAAGGTTTGCTAACGTTTATTTTCAATCTTTCCATGCAATCCTAGTTACTAACAGTAATATTGTACAGGAAATGTAAAGCACAGAAAATAAAGGCAGAAACATAAACCCTAAACTATTACAACGCTTTGGGACAATTACATAAAAAAGAGATGCAAGAAAATAAAAGTGCGGAATTTTAAATCTATAACTATTACATCCATGATCAATTACAATATTAAGAAAATGCGAAAACGATAAACGCGCGCGAGATAAAGATGAACGTCTAAAAACCTAAGAAAATGTTAAGTAAACAAAAGAAAATCCTTTTTTTTTTGTTTTTGTTTTTTGTTAAGAAAACTATTAAATAAAAATGAGGAAGATTAAGTTTTAATCCTAATTAATTAAATCAATGCAAACAAAGACTAATCCTAATTATTTTTTTGATTTTTTAAGAAAATATTTAGATAAAAAAGTATCTAGGTCTAATTAATTTTGAATTAATAAAAATAAGGCCCAAATAATTAATTAAGTTAATTTACAAAGTTAAGGTTAATTCAAGAAAAAACCTAAGTCTATTTTATTTTAATTAAAAAGAAATTTTAAATTTAAATTTAAATTAATTAATTGATTAAAGAAATTAATTACATTAAAATACCTAATCCTATTTTTTGTGATTTTTAATTATTTATTTTTTATGATTTGTTAAAAATGAAAATATAAAATAAACAAAAAAATACTAAAAGAGGAATAAAAAAAAACATAACATATGGGCCTGGATGTGTAAAGAGCCTAATGGGGGTGTTAATTAAAAAAATGTGCCAGACCCAACAAATCAGAGCCCACAACCATTGTCAAGGATCATGTGCATCCAAGCTGAAGGGGTGCATGGTGGTCTGTACATTGGAGGAGCTAGATCTGGATCCAGTGGTGATCTGGTGGCTGAGATCTGGAGATGCATGGTAGACGTATGAAGATGCAATTCATTGGATCTTGCGAGAAATGTTAAGAAAAATAGAAAATTGTTAGACCTGGGATCGAACCCATGTCCCTTTCCTCACACGCTTGCACTCTTACCATCTGGCCATCCTGCTCATTCATGCATATAAACAAAAAGAAACAATATAATATGAAAACTAATTAAATGGTTGAGTTGTCATGTGCGCCCTTCAGTGGGTCCCTGTATTATTCAAACGGACCAATCACGAGCGGAGAGAGGAATTGTTTGTATAGATCCAGCCAATAGGATCATGAATAAAAGCCACACCAGCCCTTTGACTTAGAGTCGGCCAGTCCAACCACTGGAGCCGGTGGTTTCCATCGTCTTCTCTGGTGGGCTCGCCTGAACAATCAAACAAAATGAAAAACAAACAATGCAGTCCACCTTTAAAAAGTCTCCTTATCACGATTATGGCCTCTAAAATTGATAAATCTTCATGCATCATTGGGTTCGAGATTGAAACCCTAACGATGGTCAACCATGGCATAGATTGATTCTGGACTCTAGCTTCTCATATAAAATGTTAGAATGCACGCAAATATCACCAATAATACAAATACATGCTTAGTATGGATTTAAATAACGCATATTGAGAGTTTGAGATCAAGAAAAAATTACCAATTGGAGAGATCAAGATTTGATGATCTGGGATGTTGCAAGCTTTGAGAATGATTAGATCCGGTCTATGGGAACTTCAGGAGTAACGTATGATTGCTAGTTTGAGTTGAAAGTCCATACAAATCGTGTTTCAGTTTTGATAACTTTGGTGGATTTTTGCAAATTTTGTGTGGCTTCTTTCATGCTATATGTGTGTGTGTGTTTGGCTTGCTAACATGAGGTAAATATAGGGTAGAATGAGGATACAAGGTTGAATGGAAAGAATCATGGCCATACACATTGTTTTTAATCTGTGATCCATATTTGAAAAAAAATGTCATAATTTGTGATTTCATGCCATTTTTTATGATGAGTGAATCTGGACACTATTTTCACGTGATTGTGGGATTCAAGATGAGTCAAAACAATAGCCCAAATGCCTAAGCCCAATTCCAAATATTTTATACAATTTATTTTATATTTACTTGAAATAAATTAAAATAAATATGTAAAAAAATAGGTAGAAAATACAAGGCCATGCAAAAATAAGGTTATAGGGCTTCTATGACCTTAGGAAGATATTTGAATCTTAAAAAGTTAGGCCATTGACTCAACAATCTAAATTTGCTCAATGCACCATTCTTAAAATTTCCAAAATTTTCCCAACTTGGGCAAGCCATAACCTGCTCAATTCTTTTCTCATAATGATGATCTTGTACTTTTTGGAAAGCCCAAGATGTCTACTCCAATCCCTCTTTTGACCAATTTTGCATTTGAAGATGTTATCTTGATGTAAACTGTCTTGGAAAAAAGTGGCTTTTGTTGACTTTTTGAAAATGACTTGTAATGTGTGAGCTCATATTTTTCAAATGGTGCATTTCTTGATCTTGGGGGATGAAGAGAAGTTCTAGGGAATTGGATTCTCTTCAAAATGAGCTTTGGTTGGAAACTTTCTGATAAATTATGAGAAAGTTATACTTGGTCAAAGTTTGGTTGACTTTTCCTATAGAAACCCTAATTTGCCATTTTTTACTTTTGATGGGTTATGAGCATTTCTTGAGGAATCATGATCAACCCTTGATCAAATTATTGATATCACTTCAAAATGTTGATGTTGACCAAAAATCTTGAAGTTTGACTGTACATGGGTCACAATTGACTTTTGACTTAGCATAGTTGATTTTCCAATACTTGAGCAATTGACTGAGCAAACTTATTGAGCAAGGCATGAAACTTGGCATGGATGACCTTGATGGAATATTAGAACAATAGATAACATTTGAGACCATTGGAGCTCAACCATCTTGATGAAAATTGAAACCCTAGTTGGGGGTTCATTTCCTTAGGAGGAGAATTGTCTGGTCAATTCTTGGTCAACCTTTGAGCAATTGAGAACCTCTAGGAGTATGTCTTGTGTGAAAATGGGAGGGAAAATTTTGTGGTACAACAGCTGCCCCTGTTCAATCTTCTTAAACCTGAAGATGTAGATTGGCTTTTCTGGCTTTCGTGATCTGAAGGTGGAAGATAATTGAACACTAGAGTGCCCAGAAATTTACACTCGCTCAAAGTGAGACTGCTGGTGAATAATATCGGGAATGGGCTTACAGATGCCATTTGGAAAAGATGACAGAAGACTATCGGAGATGGGCTTAAAGGTGCCATCCAAGGAATATGACGGAGTGTCGTCGGAAATGGGCTTAAAGATGCCATCCAAAATAGATGTTGACAGCGTAAGGAGTCTTTTTGTGGGGATTCCTGTTCCTGCTGTCCGAGGAGGAGTCCGCTGGGGAATGTCGGTCTCTGTCTTGGGAAATAGAGTTTAGGAGATTCAGTTTTACATTACTCTACTAGGGAGTCAGCTCTTGACTGAAGAGACGGAAGTGAACTGCTATTTGGTCAGGATCCAGGCTTCACAATGACTTGTTTAGGATGATAAGGCTGACTGCTATCTGGTCGTATGCCAGGCTTCACAACGACTTATCGGGGAAATGAGATTAAACTGTTAAGAATCACTAACAAATCCATGGTCGACTCGAACTGAATCAGCAAAGGTCTTGATTTATCTTTGACTGGATAAGAATCAGAAAAATCTTAGTGTCGATTTAACTAAACCAGTAAAGGTTTTGAATTATCTTCAATTGGAATAGGAAACAAAGAGATCTTGGTATCGATCTAACTGAACCAGAGGAAAATCTTGAACTATCTTTGACTGGAATGGAAATCAGAAGAGTCTTAGTATCTATTCAACTGACCCATACAAAAATCTTGTAATATCTTCAACTGGAATAGGAATCAGAGAGATCTTAGTGTCGATCTGACTGAACCTGAGAAGGTCTTTACTTAACTTTGACTTGAATGGAAATTAGAAGAATCTTAGGATCGATTCAACTGAACCAGACAAAATTCTTGGAATATCTTCTACTGGAATAGGAATCAGAGAGATCTTAGTGTCGATCTGACTGAACCAGAGAAGGTCTTTAATTAACTTTGACTGGATAAGAATCAGAAAAATCTTAGTGTCGATTTAACCGAACCAAAAAAAGTTCTTGGATTAACTTTGACTGGAATGGAAATCAGAAGAATATTAGGATCGATTCAACTGAACCAGACAAAAGTCTTAGAATATCTTCAACTGAAATAGGAATCAGAGAGACCTTAGTGGCGATCTGACTGAACCAGAGAAGGTCTTTTGCGAATGTCTTTCTGAGGAAAATGTTGAAATAGCCTTTTGTTAGACGTAGATTTTAAGAAGACTACCATGTAACATAAGCAGCCAATGGTGTTTGTTGATTTGATCTTTTCCCTGAAAAAGGCAAAGAGTTAATCATATGCAATGTCATGATGTATGAAATGCATTGTGGTGATGTTCTCAAAATAAATGAGATTATATTGTATGCGGTGTGTATGTGCATGCCATGATGTATGAACATGGGATGCTATTGCATATTTCCCAATTTGGGAAAATAAATCCCTAACTACTGCTGGTGAGTATAAGGAGTTGAATCCTTCATTTCCGCTGGGGATGATGAATGGAGATGTTTCGTTGGGGATTTCCTCTTTCTGTCTGAGGATATTCTATCGGGGATTGACTCTTCTTGAGAATAACTCTGTGGAGAGAGAAAGCTTTGTTGGAAGATTTTGCCGATGTAGAGAAATAAACTCTGTTGGGGCCTGAACTTCTGTAGTTAGAGAGATAAACTCTACCCGAGAGGAGATTTTATAGACTGTTTGTAATTATAACACTCGGCTGGGGGAATACAAATTTCAGTTCTCTGAAGGAACATTACTGGAGGAGATAGTTCCTGCTTGGGGAAGGAGAGATTAAAACTCTGGTTGTTTCTACTCTGTGGGGAACATAGACATTGCGGGGTCACATTGTAATGGCGACTTCATCTCAAACTGTCCATGCCCCTGCACCATGCTAGAAAGAGTAACTATCGGGACGTCAAGTTGTTTTTTAGACTTTGCCCCGATTCTTAAAGTCATTAGTAATTGTCTTTATGTTTCTTATGCAAGTATTTATGAATAGTGATCATATTTAAATGCATATGTCAAAAATAATCATTGGACGTTTTTGCAAAAAAAAACAGAAAAAAGAAAAACAAATAGTTTTGTACTTTCAAAGAAAATGATTCGTATTGGTTTTTTTGAAGTTCGCCTATAATAGGCATTTTGTACAAAGGGACTGATGTTCTCGTAGGAGAACACCGTCGTAAGAAATGAAAATTACACAAAATAGTGTACAAAGAGAAAACAACTATGTGTAATAATCCTATTGAGTTTCAATTCTGCTATTTCCCTTATGTCTTCGAGCGTCTCATCACTCTGCTACTCGTCCAAAGCTGACTGGATTGATCGGTACCGTTTGAGCTTGATAGTTGATACTGAAGTTTGGTCGCAAGGTGATCCAATGGGACATAGTGATACACTTTAAATCCCTAATTTTTTCCTGGACCGCCCTTTCAGGTTTTCAGTCCACCCGGATACCCTTTTTTGCTCAAGCTGCCTTTTTAGGTTTTCGACTTGTCGGGTGTACATATTTTTTTTGTTTTTATCCCTAATTTTTACCCGAACCATTTTGGTTCGCCGGGATGCCCTTATTTTTGCCTAGGCCAGTCAACCTAGCAGGTCTTTATTTATGCGTAGTATCTTTTCACTATGTCTGCATTAATAGGGTGAGGAAGGTCGTTACCATCCATGGTGGTAAGAATCATGGCTCCACCAGAAAATACGCTTTTGATCACAAATAGACCTTCTTATGTGGGAGTCCATTTGCCCCTGGGATCACCTTGCGGAAGTATGATGCGCTTGATCACTAGATCACCCACTTGATATGCTTGACATCTGGCCTTTTTGTTGAAAGCCTTGATCATCTGTTTTCGATAAATTTGACCATGACAGGAAGTAGTAAGCCTTTTCTCATCGATCAGATTCAGTTGATCAAGTCGAGTTTGGATCCAATCGTCTTTGATCAAAACTGCATCTTTCATGACCCTCAAAGAAGGGATCTGGACCTCAATAGGCAGAACAACCTCCATACCATACACCAGAGAATAAGGTGTTGCCCTTGTTGACGTACATGCTGAGGTGCGATAACCATGAAGAGCAAATGGTAACATCTCGTGCTAGTCTTTGCATACCACCATCATCTTCTGTATGATATTTTTAATGTTCTTGTTTGCAGCCTCAACAACGACATTCATCTTCGTCCGGTAAGGGGAAGAATTATGATGCTGGATCTTGAATTGTTTATAGAGCTCGGTGATCATTGTATTGTTGAGATTTGTACCATTGTCTGTGATGATTCTTTCAGGCAACCATACCGACAAATCAGGTTATGTTTGATAAACCGCACCACCACATTCTTGGTAACAGTAGCAAAAGAGGTAGCCTCAACCCACTTCGTGAAGTAATCAATGGCCACTAGGATGAAGCGATGCCCATTGGAAGCGGTAGGTCAAATCTCTACGATCATGTAAATGCCCCACATTGCAAAGGGCCAGGGAGCCGTGAAGAACTTCAAGGGAACCGGAAGTACATGCACTTTATCAGCATAGATCTGGAATTTGTGACAAGTTTGGGAATGCTGATAACAGTCTGCTTCCATAGTGGACCAATAGTATCCTTTCCATAGGATCTTTTTAGCCATAGTGTGTCCACTAGAGTGGGTGCCAAAGGTACCTTTTTGTAAATCTGCCATGATCCTCTCTGCTTCGCTTTTTTCTACACACCGAAGCAAAGTAGAGTCATGGTTGCGCTTGTAGAGGATTCCATTGTTAAGGAAGAACTTTGCAGAGGACCTTCTCAGAAACTTCTTATCATTGACAGACGCCCCATTAGGATATTCTTGAGCCTCGAGATACCTCTTTACTTCATGAAACTAAGGTTTATCTTCTACTTCTTCAGTGTCAATCTCATAGCAGTATGCTGGTTCATCCAACCGCTCAATAGTGATTCGAGGAGCCTCGTTGTCCCATCTGACCTTGAACATGGACGACATAGTATCTAGCGCGTCCGCTAACTAGTTCTCTTCTCGTGGAAAATGTTCAAAGGTGACCTCTTCAAAGTGTGGAAGAAATTTCAGCACATGTTCTTTGTAAGGGATGAGATTCAGGTGCTTTGTGTCCCACTCGCCTTTGATCTGACTTATTACCAAGGCTGAATCCCCGAAAATGCTCAAGAACTTGACCCTCAGGTCAATAGCATCTTTGAGAATCATGATGCATGCTTCATACTCCACCACGTTGTTGGTACAGTTGAAACATAATCTGGCCGTGAAAGGAGTATGACAGCCTTTGGGAGATATGATTACAACACCGATGCCATTGCCAAGTGCGTTGGAGGCTCCATCAAAAACTATAGTCCACCGAGATCCTTCCTTAGGTCCAGGTTATTCACTGTCAGTCACTAACATAATGTTCTCATCCTGGAATTCAAATTTCATGGATTGGTAGTCATCCACAGCCTGATGAGCCGAATGATAAGCTAGTACACTTCCCTTGATTGCTTTATGGGTCGTGTATTGGATATCGTATTCGGTAAGAATCATTTGCCATCTCGATATTCTTCTGGAGAGAGCGGGCTTCTCGAAGATGTACTTGATCGGATCCATCTTAGATATCAACAAAGTGGTGTGGGTCAACATATAATGTCTCAGCCAGTGAGCAGCCCATGCCAAAGCGCAGCAAGTTTTCTCGAGCAGTGAGTATCTTGTTTCATAGTCAGTAAACTTTTTTCTAAGGTAGTATATTGCATTCTCTTTTCGACCTAACTCGTCATGTTTCCCCAGCACACACCCAATTGAATTATCTAACATTGTTAAGTACATTATCAAAGGTCTTCCTTCAATTGGAGGCATCAGAATTGGAGGCTCTTGAAGGTATTCTTTGATTCTCTCGAAGGCAGTCTGGCATTCATCATTCCACTTTACCACTTGATCTTTCTTCAGTAGTTTGAAGATTGGCTCACAAGTAGCATTTAAATGGGAAATGAATCTGGAAATGTAATTTAGGCGTCCCAAGAAACCTCTAACCTCCCTCTCAGTGTGAGGAGCCGGAATCTCTTGTATAGCTTTCACCTTTGCAGGGTCTACCTAAATACCTTTGTCAGTGACAATGAAACCCAGAAGTTTACCATATCTTACCACGAAGGTGAACTTGTTCGGTTTTAACCTTAGCTTGTACGTCTTCAACCTGTCAAACAACTTTTGTAGATGATCGAGGTGCTCTTCCTTAGTTTGAGATGAGACTATCATGTCATCAACGTAGACCTCTATCTCATGGTGAATCATATCATGAAATAGAGCTACCATAGCTCGCCGATAGGTTGCCCCGGTGTTCTTCAACCCAAACAGTATCACTTTGTAACAGAAAGTGCCCCATTGTGTGACGAAGGTTGTCTTCTCCATGTCTTCGGGTGCCATCTTAATCTGATTATAGCAAGAGAAACTGTCCATGAAGGAAATGATCTTGTGCTGCACGGTGTTGTCAACCAGAACATCAATGTGGGGAAGCAGAAAGTCATCCTTGGGGCTTGCCCTATTCAAATCTCAGTAGTACACACACGTTCGTACCTTGCTGTCCTTTTTAGGTACCAGGACTATGTTAGCAACCCATTGGGGATAAGAAGTGACAGCTAGGAACCCAATGTTGAACTGTTTCATAACTTCTGCTTTGATTTTCTCTGACATTTTAGGGTGCATACAGTGGACCTTCTGCTTTACTGGAGGGCAATCTTCTTTAGTTGGCAGACAGTGAACCATAATATTCGTGTCCAGTCCTGGCATGTCTTCATATGACCAGACAAAGATATCAACATAATCATGCAACATCTGAATCAAACACTGTTTGACACGAAGCTCCAAATTTGCACCTATCTTGACCTCTTTTCTGTTCTCTTTTGTGCCCAAATTCACTGTCTCAACCGGCTCTTCATGAGGCTGTATAGCCCTTTCTTCCTATTGTAGCAGTCTGGCAAGTTCTCTGGGCACCTCACAATCTTCTTCACCTTCGTCCTCGGCTTGGTTGATCAGATTTTCAAAGTCATAACCGGCAATAGAAGAATTGTTATCAATGGGATCCAGAGTGGACATGGATCTGCAGTTTGATACGTGGGTATGTGTAAGAGCATAGCTGTATAGACAAAGTAAAAAGCAGAAAAGAAAAACAGAGAGCGCAAAATTTGTATGCATAAGCGTCCAATGCTTTATTAATTCCATATGAAATTGAAACATGATAACCCTCACAAATAAACCATTGTTCCCCAGTTAAGACACATGGCCAAAAAGTTTATATTGTTTATTACATGTCCAAAAAACAAAAAAGACAATTACTTCTGAACAAAAGTAATCGGTACAAAGTCTTTTGTCGTCCAGTTACTGGGTCCACCGTTGGTAGTAGGGAAGATCCAGTTATCCATGTCATCGTCACCATAACTGTCTTCTAAGGCGTTGACCCCATGATTGTTGATGCGTAGGGGAGGTCTTCTGGAATGAGCACGACGAACAAACCTTTGAGCCCTTGAAGAGAAACCCAAACCAAACTTATCAGACTTGTATGGAATATCAGGGAGTTGGCCTCAGATGGTAGACCCACCTTCTTCAATAACTACTTTTTCATCCTTGAGAGAAGCCATCTTCAAGGGAGGTCGGGTGATCTTTGACAGATTGGTGACAGCTTCAGTTGCAGCCATAGTCTGAGGCACCTCTTCAAAATTTTGACACAGAGTCTCGATGAACTCGCTATCCATTTCTACATACCTGAAGGAGTTCAGGTGACTGACCATGTATTCTTCTTCACTGTGTACCGTGACAATCTTTCCTTTTACCGGGTACTTCATCATCTGATGCAGAGTAGATGTGACAGCTCCCGCCCCATGGATCCAAGGGCGACCCAACAAACAAGAATAGGATGGTCTGATATCCATCATGTAGAAGGTAGAGTTAAAAGTCTAAGAACCAACTTTGATGGGGATGTCTACCTCCCTGTGCACCATTCTCTTCGAACCGTCAAAAGCCCTCACTACAATGTTGCTGGGCTTCAAAGTCAAACCTTCACAATCTAGTATGTCCAGAGCT
The DNA here is from genome assembly GCA_948472305.1 of Vicia faba. Classification (NCBI taxonomy): domain Eukaryota; kingdom Viridiplantae; phylum Streptophyta; class Magnoliopsida; order Fabales; family Fabaceae; genus Vicia; species Vicia faba. Next base: position 452,649,533 of record OX451739.1, on the reverse strand, counting down.
TTCTTAGGAAGCACGTTCAAACATGAACCAGTATCTACTAGGACATGGGCCAAAGTAGTGCCCCTGTATTCGACAGAGACATGCAATGCATCATTGTGTTTCCTCCCTCTGGGTGTTAGATCAGCATCAGAAAAATCAAAACCGTTATCAGCCGTCAGACTGGCCACACAATCTTCAAATTGGTCAGCAGATGTTTCTTGTGGCACATAGGTCGTCTTAAGGAAATTCACCAAAGCCTTTGCATGGGCTTTGGAGCACAACAGTAAGGCTAGCATAGAAATCTTTGAAGGGGTATGCCCCAGCTGCTCGATCATATGGCAGTCGCTCTTCTTGATAATCTTCAAAATTTCTTCCATTTCCTTCTTGGAAACCTCTGGGATAGATACTGACTGCGCCTTCGTCTGGACAGGCTCAATCAATATGTCTTTGCCCTGAGTCTTGGTTAACTCAGTGATAGGGGTGTCAACGGGGGTAATCACATGAACTGTAGTAGTAGTATCAGCGGGAACAAAAGTAGGAATGATCACAGGACTAGTAACAACTTTTGGAGGAGAAATCTCAGGGGAGAACACTCTTCCACTTCTTGTTACTTTGCTGGTTCCAACAATGTTGCCAATGTCGGGATCAGCCTTCTAAGAAACCTGTTCTTCAATAGCCATCCGATCTTGCTTGACACCGTGGTAGTAGACGTACCCCCATAGTTCCAGGGAACAATTTTGTCTAAGGAGTATGGGATTTGCCCTGGCATAGTAATTGTCAGTGGAGTCACCTTTAGAACAGATGTAATCCTGACGGGTCTTTTGGTGGAGACCCTGGGAGGATTGGTGGAAATGGTTATTATTGAAACATCCTTGCAAGAAATGGTTGGAACGAGAGTATTTTCAAACAAAACATCTCTATCATCCATCAGGCGCTGGACACTTGCCTTCAACAATTGACAACCAGTCGGTAGAGATAAACATAAGTGGCAACCTTCACCACAGCCCGGAAATAAAACGGCCTTCAACAGATTCCACTTAACAGTCAAGAGAGGAGTAACAAGTTCCTCAACAGAAGTAAAAAACACATCATATTCAACAATGTTAACACCACGGTCGTGCTTGGGAATAGGAGCTGTGATAACATTGGGGATCTCAAGGGCGTCAAATTCAATTTCCTTCGCCCCGAGAAGGTCTTGCACCTTGTTTTTCAAAGCCCATCAGTCGTTTGTATCATGACTTGTACTTTTCAAATGGTATGCACAACGAGCATTGGGGTTGTAGCGGGGAGAGGCAGTGTTGGGATTCTTCAGAGCCTCCCGCAAAGTTACCAGATTAGACTTTAGTAGATGAGGAAAAACTTGGGATAAAGTCATATTTATCCGAGTAAACTGTCTTACCAACCTTTCTACTCTAGGCTGATTATTCCTTTGTTGAGTAGGTGCAGGTTTAGAGATCATAACAGCCCCTACCGCTGGACAGCGTTCAGTTCTATCCTAATTCCTTTGATTGTATACAACACTAACCTATTTCTTCCCAGCAAATGGCTTCCTTACTGCACTAGAGGATGCATCCTTTTGAATCTCCCCACTCCTAATTCCAGCTTCCACTCTTTCTCCTGTCAAAATCAATTCAGTGAAGCCAACTGAGGAACTTCCAATCAGATGATTGAAAAATGGACCAGACAGGGTACCCAAAAACATATCCACTAGTTCCCTATTAGACAGGGGAGGTTGGACCCTTCCTGCTAAGTCCCTCCACTTCTGAGCATAATCTTTAAAGCCCTCGCTCGAACCCATATACATACTTTAGATTTGTGTACGGGTGAGAGCAAGGTATGTGTTGTACTGATACTGCTTGTAGAAAGCAGTAGCCAGGTCTTCCCAATTACTAATGTTGGCCCTTCCTAGATGGTAGAACTATTCTAGTTAAGTTCCAGACAGATTATCCTGAAAGAAGTGGACCCATAAGTCCTTATCAGTAGTGTGAGGCTGTATCTTCCTCACATAAGATCGGAGGTGCATCTTGGGACATAAAACCCCATCATATTTGGAAAACACTAGCACCTTGAACTTTTGTGGGATGACCACTCTAGACACCAAACCCAACTCTTCAAAGTCCATCCCAAGCACTTTCTAGACTTCCATTGCACTCAGACGCTCTTCCAGCTGTTTTTACTTTTCGTCGGCCGGAGGATACTGCTCTTCATTGTAGTCAGTCTCATTGTCAGATTCCCTCGGACTAGGGTTTTCCTCTCTTGTTTCCTCCTCTTGATTGTTTCCTTCCTTCGATGATACTGCTCTTCATTGACTGTTCCTATGATCCTTCTTCCCAGATTCACTAACCCAGTTGGCTTCTTTGGATTCTTCTTCTCTTTAATAAGCAGGGCTTTCATTTCTTCTTGCCCCTTGGTCAGAGCCATGATCATCTATTGAAACTGGGAATTCTGAGTCTGTAGATCCTTCACTGTTTGTTCTAGAGCCATTGTTGAAATAAACAACGAAGAGGATGAGAAACCTGTTTTGAAACCTGCTTATGCAATGATATGTATGATATATGTATGCAATGTTTTCAAGGATTTCTAAGACTCAAATTTTCTTAAACAGAAAGAGAATAAACGTTAAGATATTTTATTGATCACAATAATGCCTCTTGGGCTTACAAAGGGAACAATACAACAATAAAATTCTCCAAGCAAAAGGAAGATTCAAGTTTCCCACGGGCGCATCCTTTTTGGTGCAATATAGGCATTTATGCTCCTCTCCTCGTGAAGTAACCGAGTGAGCTCTATAACCTTCTTCTCGTTGGCGTAGAATTAGGATTCGAAAGTATCCCGTTCTTCTTTAAGTTGGATACAATATTTCTGTAGCTCCTCAAAATCAGTTGGCATATCAGGATGAAGAACAACGTAAGGAGTGTCTCCTTCAGCAATTGTCTCCACAATCACAGGCAAGATGGTGGGGTAAGGCATCATAAGACATGGAGCACAAGCTCGCACCCATTTGAGGTAAGGCTCAAGAGGGATGGAATTCTTATGCCCCAGTGTCTTGCTATCAACTCTGTTTATCATGCCCCAAGCTCGAATGAACCTCTTGCGATAACCTTGATCATCAATCTCATAATCAAATGTTATTCCTTGGACGAGTGTGTCGTGAGGACCATCCCTTCTAGCATAACCAAACTGTCACAGCACCAAACAAGGATTATAAGTGATTCCTCCCCTAATGCCTAAGAGAGGGACATGAGGGAATTCCCCACAGTGATCAATGATGGTAACATTCTCCGAGGATCACAAACACTAATGAATATCTGAATGTGTAAGGGACATCAGCCTATGAGACCATCTCATACCCTGCTCATTTCTCAGAATAGACCGGGGTAGGTGCGAAATAAACCACCTAGCCAATAGAGGAGTGCAACACAAAAGGGTCCATCTTCTCTTTAGAGTGTGAGTATGCAAAGAGTGTAGAATATCCCCAAGTAAGGTAGGCACCGGATTATGCGACAGAAATATCTTAACCGCATTCACATCTATCAGTTGGTCCGTGTTAGGGAATAGTACCATCCCATAGATAAGAAGGGCCAACACCTCCTCAAAAGCTTGTAAATCTAGGCTATCCCAAAAATAGTGGGCTCTCTCAAATAGAAACTTAGCTGGTAATCATTGGATACTTCTTCTGGTTTCCCAATTTGCCACTACATCATACCATTGTAAAGACAGAGCTTGAGCAATATCTTCAGGCTTTGGGTCTCTTTTTGTACCGTTGAATGGTAGATGATTAAGGATAGGTACCCCCAATAACTGAGAAAACTCCTTCATAGTAGGCACTAACTAGTAATCAGGAAAAGTGAAGCAGTGGTGCAACAGGTCTGTTGTACCCCAAAATTTTCCCTCTCATTTTACTCAACATAGGCCCATTGTGGTCCCCAACTTGTTCAAGGATGCCCAAGAGTCGACCAGACAAACTCTCTCCTAAGGGAATGTACCTCAAATTAGGGTTTCCATTTTCATCAGGGTGTGGGAGATCCAAAGGTCCCAAATGCTTTCCGTGGTCCTAATATGTTCTCAAGATCATCCATGTCAAGTTTCAGGCCTTACACAAGAAGTTTGCTCAGTCAACTGCCCAGATGCCTGAAAATCAACTGTGTACTAGGTCAAAAATCAATTGTGGCCCACATACAGTCAAACTTCAATATTTTTGTTCAACATCAACATTTTAAAGTGACATTCATCATTTGATCAATGGTTGATCATGATTCCTCAAGGAATTCCCCAAATTCATCAAAACCCAAAAGTTGCTAAATTAGGGTTTCTCAGGAAAAGTCAACCAAACTTTGACCAAGCATAACTTCTTCATACTTTATCAGAAATTTTCCATCCAAGGCTCATTTTTGAAGAGGATGCAATTCCCTACAACTCATCTTCATCCCACAAGTTCAAAATATGCACTAATCAAAAGATATGAATTTCTACATTATAGGACCTTTTGAAAAGTCAACAAAAACACCTTTTGGGTCAAAGATTCTTACATGAACATGGAAGACCTAATTGAGATGGGACCAAAATGGTTGTTTAGGGGACATACTAAGCTTTCTAAAAAGTCCAAGAACACCTCTCTATGGTTAAAATTGGAGGAGATATGCCTTGTCCAAGTTGACCATTTTTGCAAAATTACCAAAAGTTAAATGTGCTCAAAAATGCATTTTTTTTGTCAAATGGGCCTAGCATTTCATAAATGCATCTTGCTTGTGACATGGTCCACGACCCAAATCAGCATCTACACTTTAGTTTCTTCATTATTTATTTTATTTTGATTTTTTATTATTTAAAATTCAAATTAAATCAAATAAATTGCAAAAAATACAAAAGATTGATTTTTGATCTGATTTTTTTTTGTAGGAATCAAATCCAATTAGGCTGACAAATCATATCCAAAACGTGCAAAACAAATTGAATCAAAATTGGCATGATTAGGCTTATTTTGGAAACATATCATACAAGAGAAAAACCAAATCAAATCTTGATGATCTTCAAAGATACAACTCGTTTTTGTTAACCTAATTTGTCCTAATATATATACTGAACAAGAACAATGCATAAGAACAAGGATAGAGGTCGTGAAAGCTGCAAACAAAAACTGCAAAATTATCAAAAAAGTGGTGGATCATTTTCCAACATAAAGGACTATTCAAAGCATTCTAAGACTACCAATAGACTCCTGGACATCTCCAGAACATGTTTCAATCCAGTGCACGCATCCTCACGCCCAGAATCGCCCCCTAGACGTCACATAGTTTGCGTTCTTTTTCAGATTCAATTACTATTATTTTTACATCATGAACATGTTTTAATGGTATATTTATGTTTGTTGTCATGTTTGCAACATGTCTAAACCATTTAATTGAAGTTTTAACGCATGTATGAATATTTTCCATAGCTAGGGTTTACCTTGTCGCTTTAGGGCTTTCAAATGCATGAACAATTGGCGCTAATGAAGGATACCATTGTGATCAGAGGGTCAAACCCAATGGATCCATGGTCTTGAATCTTATTTATATTACTTGAGCGTGATTTTTGAAGTGCACAGGTTATGGCTACATACACTTGTTTGTAGGTAAAAGTCCTAGCCTAAGATGACGATCTCAGCGAAGAAGACAGTGGCGTGGCGAGGCGTGAGTGGATGATTCAAATTTCACGCGTTTTTGTAACAGGCTAACTCATATTGTATTATATTATTCTTATTCTATTATTGTAACAAACAAGAACAGGTGGTCCAGTGGTGAAGCGCGCGTTTGGAAATGTAGAGGACCTGGGTTTGGTCCCAGGTCCCAGCATTTTCTTTATTTTCTAACTTTGTTTCAATAGATCATGTGCATCACACCCCCAGGAGTTCACCATGCACCACAATATCCAGCCAATGGATTCCTCATCAATCCAATCCAACGCCCATGCAAGAGAGGACCATGGTGCACCAGCAGAAAGAGGCAACACTGAATCTCACGCCAAGACTGGGCTCAACAGCTAATGGGCCTAATAATTCAGACATACACCCCCTCTTTTTCAGCTTCTAACAGGCCCAATCTCTAAACCTTTTATTTTAATTCTTTTTTTAATTTTGTTAATTATTTTCTTTTTTACAAAATAATACAAAAATCAGTTTTTTTATTAAATCAAAAAATCATAAAATACCTAAAAAAAATTTCATAAAGAAGAATATTTTGTTTCTTTAATTAATTAATTAGTTTAATTATTTAGGGAAATTTAATTATTTTTTCTATATAATTTAAATCAATTAGAAATTAGGGTTTTAATTTGTACATAACCTAATTAATTTTTTCTCAAAAAATAATAATAACCTAAATATTTTTTCAATTAAATTTTTTAGGGTTCTTTAATTCTTGCATTTAAATTCGTCGCATGCATTTTTGATTTCCTTTTATTATTATTGTAACTGTTTCAAGGTTGTAATAGTAATTATGGTTTAAATTCCGCATTTTTATTTCTAGTCCAAGATAATTATGTATCTGCAAAAGCCCTGTAATAGCTAGGACCTTTTTAACTTTCCGCATCTTTTAATTTCCGCAAATTATAAACTGCTTAGATGTATGTTAATAGGATTGTATGGAAAGACTAACTGAAAATTAATACAATAGATCACCTTAATTATGCAAAGATTAAATAACTGAAATCAAACACATGAACATGCTCACTCCTAGGGTTTGCCTCACTTGGTTGCCTCAGAAATACTGGTTGTATCCCTCGAACGTAAGGATACCTTAGCAATGACCCACAATTCAAAGTCGTCATAAAGATCACAGTCCCTACTTGTCCCTCGAGCTTCCTACAAATTGATCTTATGACGATAGTCCCTTCAAAATGCTAAGGTATCCTTACTTGTTGCCTTCAGTGACCATTTCGTCCCTTCGAACGTCCCTTTTAAAACTCCAACGACGGTGCTACCTATTCCTTAATAATAGGATATCACTGTCTAAAGGAAAACGAACAGTATTTTTTGAGTAGGTAGATAGTTCTTAGGTACTTTCTCAAAAACAAACAAACTTTTTTACACCAAACACTTTTCGAACAAAGTTTTCAAAAAACAACTTCGTAACACTCTTGAGGACAGAAACAAGGGTTAGAACAAAGTAAAACAAAACTTTTCAAAACAAGCACACACAAGCAATTTCAAAATGAGCAAGTACCTAAGAGCCCGTGGAAAACCACAGATAGAAAGGGTGCTAACACCTTCCCTTTCTATAACCTACCCCTCGTACTCAGAAACATTCTCGAAAAAGGTTTTTTCTGTTCTTTTTCCTTTTATTGATTGGATAAAATAAAAGTCTGTGGTGACTCTTTCTTACCGTGACATTTTGCGAACAAAAAATGCAAACCAGTATAACAGTCGGTTCTGCCACCGTATCACAGAACTGGAGACTCTGTTGGGGACATTCATAAAATGGAGTTTACCTTAGGATCTAGGTCATTTTAAAATTGCTTTATTGTTTTGCTTTGCCTGCTTTATCTTTAAGGGTTTTGCTTGGGCATTGTTAAAGATCCTACACCCAGATTTGGGGACACTTTTTAGGTAAACAACAATAGATCATGGAGACTGTACAGCATACACCGATATGGTTTAAGAGATGGTTGTGTTGGTGTGACACTTTGGTTGGTACCGGTATCCTTCGTGTGGAAACGAGGAGAACACAGGGTTGTCGCGTGGTGTCGTGAAGCACTAACATACCTTAGAACCTTAGTTGAAAAAACTTGGCCATTAGAAAGTAGTGAGATAGCCGGCCTCGGTATAAAGCTGAAGATTGGTTGATACTCGATGCTACAGTCATTGAGATCAGACTCTCGGGATATTTCGGCCACAAGAAAAGATTGCTTGAGCTGAAACAATTCTCGATAAAGGATGATCAGTGATATTGTGAATCTTTAGAACCCAGTTATTTTTCTAAGACAGGTTTGAAACCAACTAAACTTCAAGAGGGTATGACCTTAAAACTCAAGCAAGCCTTAAACCTAAGGACTTGGTGTGATTTGTTTGTGTTTTCTATACCTATGATTTATCATGACATCATGCATCATAACATGGCATCCATTCTTATTGCACTAACCATTTCAAGGACCAAGGGAATTTGTCTTTGTTCTGTTTTGCAGATCATGGCTTCCGCTCGTAGAAACACCATCTGAATCAGCTTTATGAAGGTACCTTCCCAACTCAAGGAGCTAGTATCAAAGGTCCCTGAAACTTTTGCGTTCACTAAGAGACATGGTCGACTTCTCAACCTGGTTACTTCAAACTTTGATGAATATATGATGAGTGTACTCTTTCAGTTCTTTGATCCCAAGCACCACTAATTCACCTTTCCAGACTATCAGTTGGTGCCTACCATGGAAGAATTATCTCAATTATTGGATATACCCATTCTTGAACAGTTGCCCTTCACAGGCCTGGAAGAAGTTCTTAAGCCAGAAGTCATTGCCTCAGCCTTTCATCTAAAACGGGTCGACGTGGTATCCAATTGGGAAACAAGAAGCAGAGTCAAGGGTTTTCTAGACAAGTTCCTGATAGACAAGGCCCAGCTATTTTGGGATGATATGGATTTTCAATCTTTTGAGGAGGTCTTGGCTCTTCTAATCTATGGGTTAGTATTATTCTCTAATCCAGACTCATTCATAGATGTGAATGCCATCAAGATCTTCCTCTATCGCAACACTTGCCTACCTTGCTAGGAGATATTTTGCACACTCTCCATACTCGTACCATGAAGAGAAGAGGGGTTCTTATGGAATGCGTGTCATTGTTGTCGAGGTGGTTTATTTCTCACCTCCCTAAGTCCGTACTAAAGAATGAAGAAGGTTTGGGTTGGTCACAAAGGATAATGTCACTCGCTCACATGAATATTCTCTGGTGTTCCCGAGCTATGGAAAACACTGCTATTATTGACCACTGTGGGGAGTACCCTAATGTCCCGTTACTTGGCATCTGAGGGGGTATAACCTACAATCCTTGTTTAGCTTTGCGACAATTTGGTTACGCTCGAAGAGATGGTCCCCATGAGTTACTTATTAAGGGCATTATATTCAACTATGAGGATGATGTTCAAGGGTATCGCCAGAGGTTCATACGAGCTTGGAGCATGGTAAACAGATATGGTGCCAAGGCTTTGGGGCCAAAGGCTTCCATTCCTATGTGTAGCGGTAGAAATGTTCAAGACTAAGCCATTGGATTGACTAGACTTCATACAAATCAAACTAAAAATAGCCACCGCGCTTTATTGTTTCCAAAGGAATGGGAAAAGAGTGAATAACCCAAAAAGAGGGGGAAAGATTCAAGGTAAGTGGGTTGGTTATGCAAAGGGAAGGTATTAGTACCCTAAACATCTATGGTACTCCGCAGGAACCTCTTTGTAAAATCTGTATATTTTGACTAAAAAAATGTTGTATATAAAATGGATGGTGGAGGTGAGGAAAGAAATATATTTTTTATGATTTTTGCACCTGCCGCAGTTGCGAACCTTTAGTGCCTACGTACCACCTTTCGTGCAATAAGGGATCAGGGTACACGTAGTTCCTCTTTTAAAAATTTGAAACACAAATGTGTTGGTCAATTTTATGAGATACAACATCATCGTCATTGTCCGTGTGGAAAACATACCTACTACCCAAAACCATGAGAAAGGAGAATTTGCATCATCTCAAAGTGGAGGATATGGCTTGGATTTTAAAATCAACAATGCCTCACTCAACACCCAAGTGGAAAATATCTCTCTTCACTACATATTATAGAAGTATAGTTGTTTGCATCACTACAAGGATTGACAAGAGTTCAATATTTTGAGAAAAGTTTAAAGATAAAAAAGCCAAAATGGCAAAATGGTTTGAAATGAGATTGATTGACTTTTAGTTTCTCACAAAAAAAACTTCAAGGTATCATTAAGTTGATTGGGGTTTATTTATGAAAATGTTTTGAAAATACATGGACATAAGTCCAAGTTTATTATAAAAGTGGTTCAAGTTTAAAACAATAAGAGTTTTCAAAAGGAGGGAGAAGATTTTTAAAATTAAAGAAGATGGGAGGAGAAGAAGAAGCTATCCTAAAGCATAAGGTAAAAGCTAGTGATAAGAACCATCTAACCAACAAGAAGCTAAAACTTGACATTATGAGCCAAGACAGAATTCCCATTCCTTGGATTGAAACCAAGCAAGCAAAAATACTAGACCTCTTGAGAGAACCAAACTTCAAGTGTATTAAGTCTTCACAAAAAATTGGGCAGAGTAACAGCTGTATACGGATGAATTCCAAATTACAAACAGAGGATGTAATCACAAAAACCTGCACACAAAAACAGACAAGCAACCCAATGTCTTGAGGTAAACCTCAAGAACTCCAGACAAAATAATCAGATAAGATCTCCAAGATAGGTCAAGGTTTCTAATCCTAAGTCCAAGAAAAGTCCCATGCTCCATAATGCCAAGGATAGTAACCAAATAGTCCAAGTACCATTAAAGATTTTTTTAGGGTTTATGTTGATTATTAAGTATCTTAAGAAAGGAAAAGAAAAGCTCAAGTGAGCAAAGTAAAAATGACAAGAAAATAAATGCTCAAATGAGCAAAGATGAAAATGGCATATGAAATGTAAATGCTAAAAGTAAATAGTACATAAAGCATAAAAAAGAATAAAAGCATAAAGTAAGACAAGTCAGTAATTAGTGGTTAGTTGGATGACCATCTTGAAGCTTGCATTTGGAACTTATTAGAGGATTGGTAGAACCAAAGCCTCCACACAACAAGTTACATTTTCTTTTTTTCAAGTATATCATCCATTTGGAATTCTCATAAGTACCATTTAATGATCAAAAATGTTTAAGTGATCCGCGTTGACCAAAGGTGTTGTAGATCCATTAGAGGATTGGTAAAACAAAACCCTCCACACAATGAATCTCAAGGTCATTGGATCAAAGAGATCAAATTAACATACTTGGGCTTGCAATCATAAGTTTGGGCCATGAATGATAATTTATTCGAATCGGGACAAAATTTAGCACTATGTTAAGCAATCATAAGTGGACTTTTATAGAAGTCGCACCTATTTTGAGGCCGGTCAATAGCAATTTATGCACCATTTGTTTTGAGACATGATATAGAGATCATGCTCTAATAACACCTAGTGCAATAAGAAAGGGATAAGATGAAGAGGTGATGGGAAAAATGAATAAACCACTTTTGAATAAAAAATTTAATCAAACTATTATTAAAATCATTCATCCATTTTGGTGGAGTTGAACTCAACACCCAAGATCCAATGATGTTAATAAAGTCATGATAAAAAAATCAACTCAGGACAGCCAGAAAATAATCACAAAATAATATTATATTTAATATATACATTAAAAGGGTTTAAAAACATGTTTAAAAATCAAAATAGAGGAGAAAAATATCAACTATGTTCAAATTAATCAAGAAAGAAAAAGTAAGGCCATAGAAAACGGTGCTCGACAATATCTGTATCTAGACCGGGCATATCTTGGTAAGACCAAGCAAAAATATTCACATACTCTTTTAACAACTCAATCAACCTTCTCTTCACATTGGGATGCAACGATGCTCCAATCTTGACTTTCTTCGGATCTTCTTCTGAACCCAAATTGATCATTTCCAAAGGCTCTTTATATGGCTGAATGGTATTTTCCTCGTGCTAAAGCAACCGCGAGACCTCTTCTGGAATCTCGTCATAATCTTCTTCTTCAGCCCCAAACACAGGACATTCAAAGTTGGGAGAGAGTGCAGGATCATTGTATTCAACGGGTTTTTTAATTAATCTGCATATATGATTTATGATTGCTTTTAGAAACTAACACATATAAGAAGTGATCATGCAGATTGAATTTCAGTTATTATTTATTTTGAAAGGTTTTTTTTTCTGATTACCATTTTCCAAGAAAAAGCAGAAAATAAAGACATAATTCGGGAAGCAAAGACAACTTTTATTATTGATCTTAAAAGTCACAGCAAGCAGATACGCCCTACAACATTAATACTTCCACCTTGGGCAGAGTGAAAGCATTTCAAGAAAAAAAGATTAATAAAATCAAATTACTTTGAAACATGTATGCAAGAGGGAACATCAATGGTGACCCATTTCTGAACCCTGACTCCATGCGTCACATAATTCGGCATTTCCTACTCTGCTTCATCCTCCTCAACAACATTAATTCCAGAATCAGTTGGATGGAGGTAACCTCCGCTGTGGAAAACATCATGATAGCTTCCCATAGTAGACTTTGACTTCAAACCTTTGCCTCTGCCATTCTTTGAAGAGAACCCAAACCAGTTATGTTCTTGTTCACGAGTGGATCCACAATTCGTCCCCAAACTGCATTATGACCATTGCGCATAACCTGATGCGCGTCCTTCAGTGAAACCATGGAATTCTCATTTCTCCTTATGTTGTCAACGGATGGCTTGGAACTAGGTTCCAACAGCAGCCTCGTCCACTTCTACAATACTAAAAGAGGACAAATGAGATACCAACAATGCCCGCTCCCCATTTATGATCATTACCTTCCCTTCACCCACAAACTTTAGCTTCTGATGTAAAGTTGAAGTGGCAGCCCCTACTTCATGTATCCATGGCCGTCCTAGCAAACAACTATAAGCGGGAATAATGTCCATGACCTGGAAGGTTATCTGGAACAAATATGGTCCTATATGAATGGGTAAGTCCACTTCACCGATGACAGATTTCCTCGACCCATCAAATGCTTTCACAATGATGCCACTTGGGCGCATAGGTGTTCCTTGGTATTTCAACTTCATGAGAGTACTCCTTGGTATAACATTCAACATGGATCCATTATCAATAAGCACATTGAATAGCGAATCATTCTTGCAGTTCATAGAGATGTGGAGGGCCAGGTTGTGATTCCTCCCTTCATCTGGTAATTCATCATCGCAGAAACTCAAATTATTACATGACGTAATGTTTCCAATTATGCTGCTCAATTGATCTATTGGCATGTCACTCTTCATAAAAGCTTGGTCCAGTACCCTCATCAAGGATTCTCTATGAGCAGAGGAATTCATTAATAAAGCTAAGATAAATATCTTTGAAGGAGTCTGCAGTAGCTGATCTACAATTCTGTAGTCGCTCATCTTAATTATCTTCAAAATATCATCCACTTCTTTCTCTAGCGTAGCTCCACTAGTTTCTCCTGGCGCCTTCTTAGGTTCATCATTCTCAACAATTTTCTTTCCAGCAGCAACATCTCTTCGAACAACCGGCGCAAACACACGACCGCTACGGGTCACCCTTCTATTTTCGGATATATTTCCAACATCGGGCATTGGCTGGATGGGAATTTCCACCCCATCTTCTAAGATTGTAGCGTTGTATTTGTAAGGCACAACCTTATCTGATTTGTAGGGGATAGGACCTGGTAAACTAATCACCAATGGGGTAACAGCTGGCTTGCTATGATACTCCACTTCAAAATGAGCGGGTGCACCAAAACAAGGCACAATGACATTTACCCCTTCTTCAAAATAATCAGCAATCACAAAGTCATTTCTGGAAAACAAATCTCCGTCTGAAGAGAAATACTCATCCGTGAAGGCATACTCTTCCTCTGACTCTTCTTCCGTTAAACAAACTTCAACCATATCAACCTCATGATAATCATCCCTTTGACCTGTGATCTTGATAGTTCCATTGTCTAACAGCAACTGAACACCCTTCTTCACGATTGAATATCCTCGGGGATCTCGACAGCAAACTAGGCAAGATCCATATTGGTGTTCTACCTGACCAGCCGTATGGCAGAAGGTAGCATGCAACTGCACGAGATCCACATTCAAATACTCCATATCAGAAATTCTTAATTCACCAGGACATCCAAAAACCATATTCACTTCCTCTTCATACTCTGCCCTAGGCCTGATTATATGGATTAAGCCCTCATCCATCATCTCCTGTAAATCATCCTTTATCTTCTCGCAACCCTTTATATATGTACTGCAAGTAGCACAACCGACATGGTCATGCGTATAGTAGCTAAATTCAGAGGTCTACGTGCATTTTTACCAAATCTCCTCTAACCAGATTAATGTCAAAAATCCAGAAGTCACCTGGACAACCGGCCACCATATTTACAGCATTTACTCCCCCGTGCTTGGGTAGAGGGTTATCTTTCACATTAGGTCCCATGTCCTTGAAAGATAGAACACCAGAATTTACCAATTTCTGCACCTCATTCTTCAAAGGATAACAATTCTCAACACTATACCCGGATTCTCCTTGATGAAAACCACACGTTTGGTCTGCCTTGTAATACCAAGGCAATGGTGATGGTACGGAGGGAGGTGGTCGTGTCTGGACCAAGTTTTTCTGAATCAATGCTGGTAGTAGCTCTGTATAGCTCATGGGAAAAGGGTCAAAAATCTCCCTTCTCTGATTATACCCTTGATTCCCCTGCTGGGACGGCCTCTGATAAGCAACGGTAGTTGGGGCGGCATTCATAACAGGAGTCATTGAGGCGACTTGATGATGACGCTGATAATTCCTTCTAGGAGCGTTTACCCTCCTCTCTTGCATAACAGCATTTGCATCTCCCTCTTTCTTCTTGGCAAACCCATAAGATGGCTTCTTCGCACCTCTAGATCCTTCACTTTTTGTCAAACGGCCTTCTCTTACAGCCTCTTCTAAATGGATACCCATTCCTACAATCTCAGTAAAGTCACTTGGCGCACTTGCTACCATCCTCTCGTAGTAGAAAGCACCCAACGTCTTCAAGAAAATCTCAGTCATCTCCTTCTCTTCCATGGGAGGAATCACTTGGGCGGCTACCTCACGCCATATCTGCGCATACTCATTGAACGATTCCCTGTATTTCTGAACCATGGCCCTAAGTTGATCACGGTCAGGCGCCATGTCCATGTTGTACTTGTATTGTTTGATGAATTCTTCTCCCAAATCATTAAAAGTATGGATATTGGCTGTCCAAACTCATATACCACTTCAATACAGCACCGGTCAAACTATCCTAAAAAAGTGAATCAGCAGACGCTGATCATCAGTATGGGTAGACATTCTCCTCACGTATATCACCAGATGAGAACGAGGGAAAGTGTTTCCCTTATACTTCTCAAATTCCGGGACCTTGAACTTAGCAGGTATCTTAACATTCGGGACCAAACATAGCTCTTTCACATTTTTCCCAAATAGCTCTTTTCCCCTGAGGGCCTTCATCTCCCTCTGCATCTTGTCAAACTGCTATTGAAAATCATCCATTATGTCATAAAGACCCAAGTTTTCACTCAGTGGAGGGAAAGGACGACACACATCATCATTAACAAACAAAACCATATTCACCGAAGGAGGTGCAGCAGGAGCAGTATGTACCACAGGAGGTGTCATAGTAACAATAGTCTGAACGATTGGAGCATATTGAGGACCAAGATTGAAACGTTCATGTGAAAAATTATCTGGAATTCCCCATGGATAACCTTGAGGCATGCGATTCTGAACAACAGCCGGAGTAGCAGATACGGGAACAGTCGAAGCTTCAATAGTTTCCCTTGTTGGTTGAGGTCGAACACTCAGTGACTGCTCTGGTTGAAGTTGAACACTCGATGGATGATTCTGAGCAGCCACCAGAGCTTCCATTAGAGTAGTCAGATTGGCCATGCCGACTTTCAAAGCAGATACTTCTTCGCGCAGCTCGCAATTCTCCTATTCTAAGTTGTCCATCTTCTTTTTGAAATTAGCCCGAGTATTGTAGTGATGAGTCAGCTTGCTGAACGAAGTAAAGAAGGTGGGTAAGACACCTGGATATGCATAACAAATGCAAGAAATATATGCAATATGATGCATGATATGAAATGCATATGATTATTTTTGCTTCATTATTTAATATTTCAAGGGATTTAACGTTTATAGACATATTGCAAACATCAAAGTAACAACGCTTTTGAAATACTGAAATTTTTATTATAATAACTCCAAAATGGATCACAAGTTTCAATGATCTCAAGTAAAAGATGAAAATAAATTCTAAAATCCTGAGAAAAAGAACTGATGGAGATCACTCTATACACTGACACTTCCCCGTGAGCTTGACAATCTGAGCCTTCAACCTCTGGTTTTCTTCCACATGCCTGATGGCAACCTCTTTTCGATCATCTGAATCAGGAAGTAAGTGATCTGCACCTGATTGAGGCTTAGGAGAAAATAAATCCCCTTTCCTCTCCATAGACTCTACCGCTCACCTCTCAAGAATCTCAATCAGGTCCTCTTTCTCTTTCAGGTCTGCTCTATAGGAACTCTCTAGAGTTTGGAACTTGTTCTTCCAAGCATCCATTTCCTGTTGCATCCTAACCAAAGCAAGTTGCAGCTCTTCTAGATCATCTAATAAGGGAGGAGTGGTATTCACAAATAGATCAGGCATGGGTGTCTATTTGGTATATGGCATCTTTAACTGAATGGATCTCGATCAGATCCATTGATGATATGGATCCAAAGAAACAGCACCCCTAGGTCCCAAATCCTTCCTATTCTTCTTATGAATGTGATGCTAGGCCTTCGCAATCTTCTCCCTAGCTTCCCTATGGTCTTCCCCTTCCTTCAGAAAGAAACTACTCAAATGAATACTATTCGGTTTATTCCTCATCGGATAACCAAGTTGTCATCGTGCAAGAACAGGGTTATAGTTAATTCCTCCCTTTGTACCAAGAAGAGGTACATTGGGGAAACTACCACAACTGTCAATAATCTCTATATCTTGGTAAGCTCGATGATACCAATCAATATCTGAGTGAGTAAGTGCCATGATCTTAGGAGCCCAACGGGGTTCCTTCTTGACATCCCAAAAAGCATCAGACTGAGGCATATGAGAGATGAACCACCGGTACAACAAAGGCGTGCAACAGATAATCATTCCCCCATGATAAGAATTCCGAAGATGAATAGAGTAATAAGCATCACTCAACAATGTAGGAACTGAGTTTCCAATCATGAAAATCCGGATAACGTTAATGTCGACAAACTTGTCCAAATTAGGAAATAAGAACAACCCGTAAGCAAGTAGAGCAAAGATGGCCTCAAAAGCAACTGTACTCTTCAAGCTGGAAAAGTAACAAGCTTTCTCCAATAAAAACTGAACTGGTAATCCTCTAATCCCTCCTTTAGTAGTCATATGGGCTTGAACCTCAGACTTCCCCAGGTGAATCAAAGCAGCAATCTCATGTGGTTTTGGCTCACCCTCTAAACCAGTAAAAGGAACACGATCGGTAACAGGTAAATCCAATAGATAAGAATACTCCTCCAGTGTAGGAATCAACTGATAGTCGGGAAAACTAAAGAAATTATACATCGGATCATAGAACTGGACGACGGTCGAGAGAATACCCTCTTTCATCTTCAGCTTCATGAGAGGGATAATGGATCCATACTTCTTCTGAAAGTCTGTAGAATACTCGATCTCGGGAATTAGACTGATCAACTCATATATCTTGGGATCCTTGAAACTGTATTTCCCGGTCTTTCTCTTTCCATAATCCATGGTTAAAAGTACCTGAGATATTCACAAATAGTCAACCTTTAAATCCCTTGAAATATTGTTTTCGTCAAAAGATGCTTATGAGTGCATGGATGCATGATGCAACAATCACACACAAGATCACACATATAGGGTTCATAGGTTCAACGTCACGAGCATGAGATCGAAGGTACTACCCATAAGGTGTCGGTCTATTAAGTTATCACCTGCCGAACAAGGTTCTAGAGGTTCTCAGAGTCTACATCCTTCCTTCGGATATTACCAACTTCCCGATTAACTCGGTAATTAGTAATATTCTTAAGAAAGACTCGTCCGAGCGTAGTATCGCATGACAACTATTTTCGGATTACTCTGGCATAGCTTCCGCACTACACCTAAAAGGCCAAGATGGGTTTGGTATTCTACAGTCCTCAGTTTCAGCAGGCTCCCAGGTCGAAAGCAGTACGTCTTCATGATTACTCGGTAAACGACGCTACAGTTAAAAGGGCCTCTACTAAGTGGGGGATCTCATGTCTCCTTTTTTGGGATTACTCCCTCAAAGTTAACATGACTATACCTCCCGTCCTATCTTAAAGTTTGCCCAAGTCCGGGTATAGGACTTATGAGTAATCACCAAGCACCCTGAAAACCAGGAAAATCCAGACAAACATATATACAACATATAATCACAATAACAGTAATAACACATATACAGATATAAACAAAGATAGGCTTAACCCACTTAGGGATGGACCAGCAAGAGGTCAATCTTTCCCCAGTGAAGTCGCCATTTTTCTGTAGCGGTAGAAATGTTCAAGACTAAGCCATTGGATTGACTAGACTTCATACAAATCAAACTAAAAATCGCCAACGCGCTTTATTGTTTCCAAAGGAATGGGAAAAGAGCGAATAACCCAAAAAGAGGGGGAAAGATTCAAGGTAAGGGGGTTGGTTATGCAAAGGGAAGGTATTAGAACCCTAAACATCTACGGTACTCCGCATGAACCTCCTTGTAAAATCTGTATATTTTGGCTAAAAAAATGTTGTATATAAAATGGATGGTGGAGGTGAGGAAAGAAATATATTTTTTATGATTTTTACACCCGCCGCGGTTGCGAACCTTTAGTGCCTACGTACCACCTTTCGTGCAATAGGGGATCAGGGTACACGTAGTTCCTCTTTTAAAAAATTGAAACAAAAACGCGTTGGTCAATTTTATGAGATAAAACATCATCGTCATTGTCCATGTGGAAAACATACCTACTACCCGCAATCATGAGAAAGGAGAATTTACATCATCTCAAAGTGGAGGATATGGCTTGGATTTTAAAATCAACAATGCCTCACTCAACACCCAAGTGGAAAATATCTCTCTTCACTACATATTGTAGAAGTATAGTTGTTTGCATCACTACAAGGAATGACGAGAGTTTAATCTTTTGAGAAAATTTTAAAGATAAAAAAGCCAAAATGGCAAAATGGTTTGAAATGAGATTGATTGACTTTTAGTCTTCTCACAAAAAAAATGTCAAGGTATCATTAAGTTGATAGGGGTTTATTTATGAAAATGTTTTGAAAATATATAGACATAAGTCCAAGTTTATTATAAAAGTGGTTCAAGTTTAAAACAAGAAGAGTTTTCAAAAGGAGGGAGAAGATTTTTGAAATTAAAGAAGATGGGAGGAGAAGAAGAGGCTATCCTAAAGCATAAGGTAAAAGCTAGAGATAAGAACCATCTAACCAACAAGAAGCCAAAACTTAACATTATGAGCCAAGACAGAATTCCCATTCCTTGGATTGAAACCAAGCAAGCAAAAATACTAGACCTCTTGAGAGAACCAAACTTCAAGTGTATTAAGTCTTCACAAAAAATTGGGCAGAGTAACGGCTGTATACGGGTGAATTCTAGATTACAAATAGAGGATGTAATCATAAAAACCTGCACATAAAAACAGACAAGCAACCCAATGTCTTGAGGTAAACCTCAAGAAATCCAGACAAAATAATCAAATAAGATCTCCAAGATAGGTCAAGGTTTCTAATCCTAAGTCCAAGAAAAGTCCCATGCTCCATAATGCCAAGGATAGTAACCAAATAGTCCAAGTAACATTAAAGATTTTTTTAGGGTTTATGTTGATTATTAAGTATCTTAAGAAAGGAAAAGAAAAGCTCAAGTGAGCAAAGTAAAAAAGGCAAGAAAATAAATGCTCAAATGAGCAAAAATGAAAATGGCATGAAATGTAAATGCTAAAAGTAAATAGTACATAAAGCATAAAAAACAATAAAAGCATAAAGTAAGACAAGTCAGTAATTAGTGGTTAGTTGGATGACCATCTTGAAGCTTGCATTTGGAACTTATTAGAGGATTGGTAGAACAAAAGCATCCACACTACAAGTTGCATTTGCTTTTTTTCAAGTATATCAATGTTGTACCCCAAAATTTGTCCTCCCATATTTCTCAATACATTTCAAGTGAGGTCCTTAAATTGCTCAAGGAAGTCCAAAGGTTGACCAGACAAACTCTCTCCTAAGGCAGTCTACCTCAAATTAGGGTTTCAGTTTGCATCAAGATGTTTGAGTCCAAAGGATCACAAATTATCACTATTGTCCTAATATGTTCTCAAGATCATCCATGTCAAGTTTCAAGCCTTGCAGAGGAAGTTTGCTCAGTCAATTGCTTAAAGGCCTGAAAATCGACTTTGATAGGGCAAAAGTCAACTGTGGCCCACATACAGTCAAATTTCAAGATTTTTGGTCAACATCCTCATTTTGAAGTATTATTCATCATTTTATCAAAGGTTGATCATGATTCCTCAAGGATTGCTCACAATTCATTAAAACCCAAAAGTTGATAAATTAGGGTTTTGTAAGAAAAGTCAACTCAACTTTGACCAAGCATAACTTTCTCATACTTTATCAAAAATGACCCATCCAAAGCTCATTGTGAAGAGGATGAAATTCCCTACGATTCATATGCATCTCCCAAGATCAAAATATGCACTCACAAGAAGTTACAAATTTGGACATTATAGGTCATTTTGAAAAGTCAACAAGAACACCTTTTTTATCAAAGCTTCATACATTAACATGGAAGACTCAATTGAGATGAGACCAAAAGGGTTGCTTAGAGGACATCTCAAAATTTATAAAAAGTCCAAGAACACATCTCTAGGGTCAAAATTGAAGAAGTTATGCATTGGCAAAGTTGACCTTTTTTGCAAAATTGCCAAAGGTCAAATGTGGCCAAAATTGCAATTTTTGCCAAATGGGCCAAACTTTTTCTGCTTGCATTGAGTTTGTAACATGACCCACGACCAATTATCCTTCCAACTTGTCTTTATCTTATTTTTGTCATTTAATTGAATTTTATTTCAATTAAATCAAATAAAATCAAAATAAAATCATGAAAATTATCAAAATTAATCAAAGCTTGAGATTTTATGCATGTTTAGGTCTCTTATACAGCTGGGAAGAGAATAAAATAGTGCAAGCTTCAAATGTACACAAAAAGATTGGATTTTGGCTTGATTTGGAAAGATTTACATGAGAATTAAATCATGAGCATTTGCAGATCAAAAACAAGAGGATTGGAGGAGTGAGAAACTGAAAGAAAACTTTTAAAAAATCAACAAAAGTGGTGAACCAAATTCCAATTTCCAGGCCATCTCAAGCCTTTCCAGCTATCTCAATCGCTTGTTGGATATCTCTGGGTCATATTGCAATCATTAACAAGCTTCATAACGTCCTAAAACGCATTGTAAGCATCTCACGACATTGATATATTTTTGAAATTGAATATCATGATTATGGAATTTGTAACATGATTTCTTTACATATTCTTGTTCATTGAATCATTTGCAAGCTACTGGTTATGTTCAATTGCATTTTTATTGATTGTAGAGAAATATGCCATAGTTAGGGTTCTTGGCTCGTTTTTGGGGTTTTTTGTTACAAGAACAATTAGCCATGAAGAGTGGTACCATGATGCTCGTGAGGATGCCATGAGTTGATTGGTACCACTGGAATTGATTTATGATGCTTGCATAAGGTTTTGGAGAATCACAGGGTTGTACCTACGCCCTTTTGCCTGTAGGTAAAAGTTTCCAAACTTTTAGCAACAGAAGGAGGTTGAAGATGATGGCGTGGCGTGGTGTGAATGGCCCATTCAAATTTCGTGCGTTTCCAGAATCCATTCTTGGTCTTTATCATATAATGCTTATTTATTATTTCTAATACAAAAACAAGCCAACTCAGATGGTTTTCATGCGTTTGAAAAAGCCAAAGGGCCTGGGTTCGATCCCCGGGTCCCCCATATTATTTCATGATTTTGTTTCTTGCATAATTAGGAACATGTGCATACAAGGAGTCCACCATATGCCATCATCCTTCAACCACCAGATCTCCAGAATGCCAGATCCAACGCCTATCACATGAGGGCCTATCATGGGCATGAGTCAAGCCAATGCATGGGATCTGAAAAGTCAAACATGGGCCAGGCGCATTTGGGCTTGGATTTGCAATTGACACCCCCTCCATTGCTACTAACATCAGGCCCATTTCTTTATTTTTCTTTTCTATTTCTTTATTTAATTTATTTTGATTAATTATTTTCTAACATAAAATTAATTCTTTTTTTACAAAAACTCATAAAATCAATTTTCAACAATTTAGATTTAGGTTTTATTTTTGTCATATTTAATTTAATAATTAGTTTAATTTAATTTTAGGGTAATGTTAACCTTTTTGTAAATAATTTAAAATAAATTAGAAATTACGGTTTCGTTTGATTTAAATTTTTATTTTTTAAGATAACAAAAATGCAAAAATAGGTCAAATTAATTACTTTTCTTAAATTAAATTAATTAGTAATTAGGTTTGTATTTATTTAATTAAAACCTTATTTTCTCAAAATAATCACAAAAAAAAACAAAAAAAATAATAATGTTTCTTTCAATTAGGTTTAGACGGGGTCAAAACCTTAATTTTTTCTCGTTCTCGATTCATCGCGCGCATTTATTATTTTTTTACGACATTAATGTAACTGCTCATGTTATGTAATAGTTTAATTAGGATTTTTCTTTTATTTATCATTTTACGGGTTTTTGGCTATGTAATTAATCCCCCTCCCCGAAGCCTTGTAATAGCGTAGTTTTATTTCTCGCATTTTAATTTTCGAAAATATTACCTATTAGATGTATGATAATAGGATTGCATGACAAGAATTGTATGTTAAATTTAAAATGGTTAGCAAACCCTAAATGTGCAAAGATAATAACTAAAATCAAATCACTCGCACATGTGCACTCCTAGGGTATACTCTCACTTCGGTTGCCTTTGGTAAATGATCATTAAGTATAGGATATTTTAGTGGTCTCCCTCTTGTCTAAACAAAGATCAATAGTCCTGTTCGAAAATGTTGCCTCAGAAATGTTGCCTCGGAAATGTTGCCTCAGAAATGTTGCCTCGAATATGATCTTAATACACTAGGGTTATTACTAAGACGTTTTAACATTACTTTAGTGATCGTACGTCCCTTTCGAATTTACCCTTAAAACTCCAACAACGGTGCTACCTACTCACTAATAGTGGGATAACGCTGTCTAAAGGAAACAAGAACAGAAACATTCTTTTTTCGAGTAGGTAGACGCTAGTAGGTACTTGCTCAAAATAATCTTTTTCACACTTACACTCCTTTCAAACAAAGTTTTCAAAAAAAAACACTTCGTAACACTCTTGAAGACATAAGAAAGGGTTAAAACGAAGTAAGACAAAAACTTTTCAAAACACACAAACACATAAGCAATTTTAAAATGATGAGCAAGTACCTAAGAGCCCGTAGAAAACTACAGATAGAAAGGGTGCTAATACCTCCCCTTTCTATAATCTACCCCCCGTACTTAAAATCTCGAAAAAGGAATATTTCTGTGCTTTTTTCCTTTCCAGTTGGATAAAATAAAAAGTCGGTGCCGACTCTTACTTACCGCAACATTTTGCAAACACTAACGCAAAATGCAAACCAGAATTTTTTCAAAACAGTCCGGTTCTGCCACCGTATCACAGAACTAGCGACTCTTCTGGGGAATAAATAAGTGGGGTATACCTTAGGAATAGTTCATCATAAATTGCTTCTCTTGTTTGTTTTGGTTGCTTTATTGTTAAAGGGTTTTGTATCGGGAGTTACTATAGATCTTAACCCGGATCTGGGGGACACCTTTTAGGTAAGTAGCAATAAACTATAAGGGAACTGTACGTCATAGACCGATACGGTTGAAGCAGTAGCTACGTTGATGTGGCACATTGGTTGGTACTGGTATCCCTGGTGGAGAAACGAGGAGAATACGGGGCTGCTATGTGTGTCATTAAGCATCAACTGACCTTATAACCCATAATTGACCAACTTGTCCATTAGGAAGTAGTGAGATAGCCGGCCTCGGTGTAAAGCTGAGAATTGATTGATACTTGATGCTACACTCATTGAGACCATACTCTCGAGATAGTTCAGGCCGCAAGAAAAGATTGCATGAGCTGAAACCATGACCAATGGAGGATGGTCAGTGATCTTGAGAACCTCTAGAACCCGGTTACTTTTCTAGGACAGGTTGAAACCAACTGAACTTCAAGAGGGTAATACCTAGACCCCATGCAAGCCTTAAACTTAAGGGCTTTTATGTGACTTGTACCATGTATGTTATCTGCTATGCCTGTTGTTTGTTTTACCATAACATGATGCATCATAACATAACATGCATGCACCCTTATACTAACCATTTCAAAGACCGAGGGGATTTATCTTTGTTCTGTTTTGCAGATTATGGCTTCTGTACGCAGAAACACCATCCGAGTTAACTTTGTGCAAATACCTGCTCAACTCAAAGATTTAGCCTCGAGAGTTTCTGATACTTCTTCATTCATTAGGAGACATGGTCAGCTTCTTAGCTTGGTTACCTCAAGGTTTGATGAGCAGATGATGAGTGTGCTTTTCCAGTTCTTCAATCTGGTGCATCATTGCTTCACTTTCCCGGATTATCAGCTAGTTCCCACTATGGAAGAGTTTTCTCACTTATTGGGCATATCCATCCTTGAGCAGATGCCCTTCACAGGTTTGGAAGAGACTCCTAGACCAGAAGACATTACTTCAGCTCTACATTTGAAACGGGTTGATGTAGTATCTAATTGGGAGACACGAAGCAGGGTTGAAGGTTTCTTAGCCAAGTTTCTGATGGATCAAGCTCAACTATTCTGGGATAACTTGGACTTTCAGGCTTTTGAAGACATCTTGGCTCTCCTTATCCACTGTTTGGTTCTTTTCCCGAATCCAGATTCCTTCATAGATGTGAATGTGGTTAAGATCTTCCTGTCTCGAAATCCTGTACCTACTCTTCTGGGTGATATCTTGCATTCCCTCTACACTCGTACTGTGTGGAGAAGAGGGACCCTCATGTGTTGCATGCCGCTGCTGGCGAGGTGGTTTATTTTGCACCTCCCCAAGTCTGTATTGAAGAATGAGGAAGGTGTAGGTTGGTCTTACAGGATAATTTCCCTTGCCCATATAGACATTCTTTGGAGTTTTAAGGCTATGGAAAGCACTTCTGTCATTGATCGATGTGGGGGATACCCTAATGTCCCGTTGCTTGGAATAAGAGGGGGAATAACCTACAGTCCTTGTTTGGCTTTGCGAAAATTCTGTCGTGCTCAGAAAGACGGTCCTCATGAGCTACTTCTTATAGATATTGCCTTTGATTACAAGGAGGATGTTGACGAGCATCACCGAAGGTTTATACGAGCTTGGGGCATGGTGAACAAGTCTGAACCTCAAGATCTAGGACCAAGGACTTCTCTCCCTATGCAGCCTTATCTCCAGTGGGTCCGAGATCGTGCTCAGAAGCTTGGGATGCCTTATGAAGTTGTGTTACCAGTGATTGTGGAGCCCACCAATGAAGAGGGCATTCCTTATACAGTCCTTTATCCCTACATGCCCACTGATCTTGGGGCATTGAAGAGATCTTGGATTCAGTTGAAAGAGGAGATGGATACCTACCGAGAAAAGTACCATGAGCAAGAAAGGAAGATCTTGAAGCTCACCAGGCAACTTGAGAATGAAAGAACGATTAATTACTATGTCAGCACGAAGGGGAAGCGCCCATGGGATTTCTGATTTTGCTTTTTCTAGTTTAGATTTGTTTTTCGTTTATTTCGTTGTAAACGCCTTAAAAGGAATTGCTGAACCTTTTACAAGTTTAATCTAATAAATTTTGTTTATTTTTTGGTTTGCAAATTTAAATCTCCCAAAGTCTTTGAAATCATTACATATGCATCCCATTATCATGCACACCATTACAGGTACCATTACAGGTTTCTCATCTTCTTCGCTGTTTATTTCAGCATAAATGTCTTCCGATCAAGCTATCAAAGATCTTCAGGCACAAAATACCCAGTTCCAAGAGATGTTCTTGAGCTTGGCTAAAGGGCAATAGGACTTGAAAGCTCTCATTCTGAAAGAGAAAGAGAAGTAGAAGAAGAAGAAGAAGAAGGTCGTTCTGCTGAGTATGGGCAAAAGGTTTGGGGATAGGTTGAAACAACAAGCTGATCTGTCCTTTTCATCCAAAGGAGGGGAGGACCAAGAAGAAGAAAAGGGCCTCAGTCCTGCAGTTTCTGATAACGATACAGATTATGATGAGGAGCAGTATCCTCCTGCTGAGGATAGGTATAAGTAACTTGAAGACCGTCTGAGTGCTATGGAGTGTCAGAAGATCCCTGGTTTGGATTTTGAAGAACTGGGACTAGTATCAGGAGTGGTGATCCCTCATAAGTTCAAAGCTCCAATTTTTGCTAAGTACGATGGAATGTCCTGTCCTAAACTCTATCTCCGCTTGTACGTTAGAAAAATCCAACCTTACATTGCTGATAGAAATTTGTGGGTTCATTTCTTTCAAGATAGTCTGTCAGGGACTCAGCTTGAATGGTTTTATCAATTGGAAGGAGCTAATGTCCGAAACTGGGAGGACCTAGCTGCTGCTTTTTACAAGCAGTATCAGTATAATTCCGACCTTGCTCCCACTCATACTATGCTTCAGGGCATGTCTATGGGTGCAATTGAAGGTTTTAAGGACTATGCTCAGAAGTGGAGAGATTTGGCTGGAAGAGTCCAACCCCCTTTGTCTGACAGGGAGTTGGTTGATATGTTTCTAGGGATGTTGTCTGGTCCATTTTTCAATCAACTGATCGACAGTTCATCATATGGGTTTACTGAGTTGATCCTGACTGGGGAGAGAGTAGAAGCTGGTATCCGAAGTGGTAAGATACAGAAAGGTACTTCATCAAGTGCAGAAAAGAAGCCTTTCACCAGTAAGAAAGAAGCTAGTGCAGTCTACGGCTCGAGGAGCCAAAGCAGACCTGAACACCGTCAAGCGGTGAATGCGGTAATGATATCAAGACCAACAATTGCTCCATAATGCAATAATCAGCAAAGGGTGGAGAGACCGCAGAGACAGTACACTCGGCTTAATATGACCTTGTCTCAAATTCTACCACAATTATTGAAGACCAACCTGGTAACTCTGAGGGAAGTCCCGAAGAATTCCACCACCACATCTCCGCTGTATAACCCGAATGCCCGTTGCGCCTATCACTCCAATGGTCCAGGTCATGATACAAACAACTGTTGGGCCTTGAAGAATAAGGTGCAAGACTTGATCGAAGCCAGAGAATATGAGTTTGATGCTCCGGAAAATCCCAACGTCATAACTGCACCCATGCCCAAGCATGACTCGGGAATCAATGCCATTGAGGTTGTCTCCGCCACAGAAGATGCTGATGATGAGAACCTGGATATCGACAGCTGGATCTACCCGACTACCAACGGTGGATTGAATAACTGGACGGCGAAGGACTTCGTACCCGTTTCTTTTATTACACAGTAATAGACTTTTGTTTTGAGATTTATAACAGACAGTTTGAAACTTTACGGCCCGGTGCCTTGCCCGAGGCACCTCGGCTTTGTTTGTAAGGGCTTATTATTTGCCATTTTCATATATCATCAACAAAGAATTGGACGTTTTCTTGCATTAAAAATTTTGCGCTCCTTATTTTTCCTTTCTATCTCGCACTTTATCAAAACAATTATTGTCTTACACACACTCATGTATCATAATGCAGATCCACATCCACTCTGGATCCCATCGATAACAACTTTACTACTGCCAGTTATGACTTCGAAAATCCAATCAACCAAGTCGAGGACAAAGGTGAAGATGATTGTGAAGTGCCTGGGGAACTTGCTAGACTGTTACTACAGGAAGAGAGGGCCATACAGCCTTATGAAGAGCCAGTGGAATCAGTGAATTTGGGTACAGAGAAAGATAGGAAAGAAGTCAATATAGGTGCAAATCTGGAACCTAGTGTCAAACAACGGTTGATACAAATGCTACGTGACTATGTTGAGATATTCGCTTGGTCTTATGAAGATATGCCTGGTTTGGACACTGACATTGTGGTTCACCGCCTGCCTACTAAAGAAGACTGCACTCCGGTAAAACAGAAGGTTCGCCGTATGCGCCCTGAGATATCTGAGAAAATCAAAGCTGAAGTCATGAAACAGTTTGACGTCGGATTTCTAGCTGTTACTTCTTACCCGCAGTGGGTTGCCAACGTTGTTCCGGTGCCAAAGAAGGATGGTAAGGTACGGATGTGTGTGGACTATAGAGATCTTAACAGGGCGAGCCCCAAGGATGATTTCCCGCTTCCTCACATCGATGTTTTAGTCGACAACACCGCGTAGCATAAGATCTTCTCCTTTATGGATGGTTTTTCTGGTTACAATCAGATCAAGATGGCTCCCGAAGACATGGAGAAGACGACCTTCATTACGCAATGGGGCACCTTCTGTTACAAGGTAATGCCTTTCAGTTTGAAGAATGTTGGGGCAACTTATCAGTGTGCCATGGTCGCTTGGTTCCACGACATGATTCACCATGAGATTGAGGTTTATGTTGATGACATGATTGCAAGGTCCCAGACTGAAGAAGAACACCTTGACCATCTCCAAAAACTGTTCGACAAGCTGAAGATGTACAAGCTGAGGTTAAACCTGAACAAGTGCACCTTCGGGGTAAGGTCTGGTAAGCTGCTGGGTTTCGTCGTTAGTGATAAAGGTATTCAAGTGGATCCTGCAAAGGTAAAGGCTATACAAGAGATGCCAGCTCCCCGAATGAAAAAGGAGGTCAGAGGCTTTTTAGGATGTCTAAATTACATTGCTCGATTCATTTCACATTTGACTGCTACTTGTGAGCCAATCTTCAAGCTATTGAAGAAAGATCAAGTGGTAAGGTGGAATGATGAATGTCAGACCGCTTTCGAAAGGATCAAAGAATATCTTCAAGAGCCACCAATTTTGATGCCTCCAGTTGAAGGAAGACCTTTGATCTTATACTTGACCGTACTGGATAATTCAATGGGGTGCGTGTTGGGGCAGCATGACGAGTCTGGCCGAAAAGAGCACGCTATTTACTACCTTAGCAAAAAGTTTACCTACTGTGAGACCCGATACTCGTTGCTCAAGAAAACTTTCTGCACTTTGGCATGGGCTGCTCACCGGCTGAGACAGTATATGCTGACTCACACTACCCTATCGATATCAAAGATGGATCCAATCAAGTATATCTTCGAAAAGCCTGCCTTATCCAGAAGAATAGCAAGATGGCAGATGATCTTAACCGAGTATGACATCTAATACACAACCCAAAAAGAAATCAAGGGGAGTGTGTTGGCGGATCATTTGGTGCATCAGACCGTGGATGATTTCCAATCCATGAATTTTGAGTTCCCAGATGAGAACATCATGTTGGTGACCGATTGTGAAGAACCTGGACCGGATGAAGGACCTGAGGAAGGATCCCGATGGTCTATGTATTTTGACAGAGCTTCAAACGCGTTGGGTAATGGCATTGGCTCCGTGATCATATCTCCTGAGGGCTGTCATACTCCGTTCACCGCCCGATTATGTTTTAACTGCACCAACAATATGGCGGAGTATGAAGCATGCATCCTAGTTCTTCGAGCTGCTATCGACCTGAGGATTAAGTTCTTGAGTGTATTCAGAGATTCTGCTCTAGTGATCAGTCAGATCAAAGGCGAGTGGGATACGAAGCACCCAAATCTTATTCCTTACAAAGAGTATGTATTGACGTTGCTCCCACACTTTGAGGAGATAACCTTTGAACACTTTTCAAGAGAGGAGAATCAGTTAGCGGACGCGCTAGCTACCATGTCTTTTATGTTCAATGTCAGGTGGGACAATGAAGCTCCCCAGATTACCATCGAGAGGTTGGACGAACCCGCATATTGTTGTGATATTGAGACTGAAGAGGTAGCAGATAAACCCTGGTTTAACGAGGTAAAGAGGTATCTTGAGGCTCAAGAGTACCCCGAGGGTGCATCTGTTAATGATAAGAAGTTTCTGAGGAGATTCGTTGCGAAGTTTTTCATCAGTAATGGTATCCTTTATAAGCGAAACCATGATTTAACCTTACTGCGATGTATGGACAAGAACGAGGCGGAAAGGATCATGGAAGAGTTACATGAAGGTACTTTCGGAACTTATTCTAGTGGACATACCATGGCAAATAAAATCCTACGGGCAGGATATTATTGGTCCACTATGGAAGCCGATTGTTATCAGCATTCTCGAACCTGTCATAAGTGCCAAGTCTATGCTGATAAGGTGCATGTACCTCCAGTTCCTCTGAATGTTTTGACAGCTCCTTGGCCTTTTGCAATGTGGGGCATCGACATGATCGGCGAGATCAGACCTACAGCGTCTAACGGACATTGTTTCATTCTGGTAGCAATTGATTATTTCACGAAGTGGGTCGAGGTAGCTTCCTTTGCTACAGTAACCAAGAACGCCGTGGCGCGGTTTATTCAACACAACCTGATCTGTCAATATGGTGTACCAGAGAGAATCATTACTTACAATGGTACAAATATCAACAATACAATGATCATCGAGCTCTACAAACATTTTAAGATACAGCATCACAACTCTTCTCCTTACCGGCCGAAGATGAATTAGGCTGTTGAAGCGGCTAATAAGAACATCAAGAACATTGTGCAGAAGATGACGGTGACCTACAAAGATTGTCACGAGATGTTACCATTTTCTCTTCATGGGTACCCTACCTCAGCGCGGACGTCAACAGGGGCAACACCCTATTCTTTGGTGTATGGCATGGAGGCAGTCTTACCCATTGAAGTCCAGATACCCTCTCTTCGGATTATGAAGGATGCAGGTTTGAGCAAGGACGATTGGAGCCAGACCCGGCTTGATCAACTGAACTTAATCGATGAAAAAAGACTTACTGCTATTTGTCATGGTTAGACGTATCAAAAACGAATGATCAGGAATTTAATAAGAAAGTTAGACGACAAGAATATCAAGTCGGGGATCTAGTGATCAAACGCATCATATTGCCGCAAGGTGATCCCAGGGGCAAATGGACCCCCACTTACGAAGGGCCATTTGTGGTTAAGAACATTTTCTCAGGAGGAGCTATGATTCTAACCACCATGGATGGTGACGACCTTCCTCACCCCGTCAATGCAGACATAGTGAAAAAACACTATGCATAATCAAAGACCCGCTAGGTCAACTGGCTTAGGCAAAAATAAGGGCTTCCCGGCGAACCAAAAGGGTTCGGGTAAAAGTAAGGGATGAAAATGAAAAAAAACTGTACACCCGGCAAGTCAAAAACCTGAAAAGGCGGCTTGGACAAAAAAGGGTATCCCGATGGACTGAAAACCAGAAAGGGCGGTTCAGGCAAAAATTAGGGATCAAAGCGTAACACTATGTCTCATTGGATCATCTTGCAACCACACTTCGTTATCGACTATCAAGCTCGGACGGCGCTGATCAATCTGATTTACCTTCAACCAAGTAGCAAAGTGATGAGACGCTCGAAGATATAAGGGCGATAGCAGAGTTGGAACCCAGTGGGATTGTTTCACATAGCTGTTTTTCTTTCTTTTAAACAAATTGTATAATTTTCGTTCTTTCGGCGGCGTTCTCTTACTAGGACGTTAGCCTCTTGTACAAAACGCCTATTACGGGCTAACTTCGAAAATCAATACAATTCATTTCCACAAAGAAATTTCAAACTTGTGTTTTCTTTTTCTGTTTTGTTTTGCAAGAGCGTCCAATGATTCATTTATGATATATGCATTTGACAATAACTGCTACTCATAAATATTTACATGCGAAACAAAAGACGATTACTCGTAATTCCAGGAACAGGGGCAAAAAAGAAGTGTCCAAACCTTACAGTTGCTCTGCCCACCAGGTACAGGGACAGAGCCAGCTTGAGAAAATGACTAAAAGTGCATACACTCCCCACAGAGTAGGAAATACCCAAAAACAATGGTGTTAATTCGCCCCAAGCAGAGTTTATGTATCACCATCAATAGAAGACTATCCCCAGTGGAGTTTATTTCTTCCACAAGAAGAAGCTCAATACCCAATCGGGTTCATCATCGCCAGCAACAGTAATTCATCCCCAGCTAAGGTTATTTCACCAAATCAGCAGATCTTCTGGTAGAGTATCTCTTCCCCACAGAGTCATTCTCTCGCCAGTTTATTCTCCAGCAGAGTTATTCTCCCACCAATTTATTCTCAAATCATCTTCGGTTGTTATCCCCAACGAGAACAAAGAACTTAACTCTTTATATTCTCCAGCAGCAGTCCGGGATTTATTTTCCCCAACTAGAGAATATCATAAAAAACATTGCATATCCGTACATCATAGCATATGCATATACATCATGCAGCACAATCTCGTTTATTTTGAGAACATCTTTACTCGATACATATCATGCGTCATGACATTACAAACGACTAACTATTTACCTTTCAGGGAAAAGATGCAATCAAATTCTCACAAGTTTTCTCTGTTTCAGACAAATCGGTGCTAAGATTTCTATTCCAGTTCAAGCTATGAAGCCCGGATCCGACCGGATAATATCTTGATTTCTCCATAACTCTGTGAAGCCCGAAGAACGACCGGATAACAGTACCAAAATACCGCGAAGCCTGGAATCGACCAGATAGTGGTTTATCTTAAATTTAAGCTATGAAGCCCATATTCGACCGAATAACAATTTAATCCCCAGCAAGTTACTGTGAAGCCTGGATTACGACCAGATAGCAGTACAAAGACACCATGAAGCCTGGAATTGACCAGATAGTGGTATATCATAAACACAAGCGGTGAAGCCCGGAGATCGACCGGAAAACAGCTTAACAAGGTATTGCGAAGCCTGGAAATCGACCAGATAGCAGTACAGGACACCATGAAGCCTGGATTCGACCAGATAATGGTATAAGACATCGTGAAGCCTGGATTACGACCAGATAGCGGTAAAAGACACTGAAGCCTGGGACTATGACCAGATAACAGTAAGGGACACTGCGAAGCTTGGATTTCGACCAAATAGTAGTCTACCCGACCAGTTACTATGAAGCCCAGAAATCGACCGAATATTAGTAGGCCTTAAAGTCAAATGGTAGCCCAGATGCGACTGGATAACCACTTGATTTCTCCTGAAGACTGGAACATGATCAGATAAGAAGTAAGAAGTTGCGAAGACTGGATTACAACCAGATAGCGGCAAAAGACTGAAGCCTGGAATTGACCAGATAACAGTATAAGACACTGCAAATCTTAGATTTCAACCAAATAGCAGTTTACCTGGACAATTACTAAGAAGCCCAGAATCGACCGGATATTAGTGTGCCCTAAATTTAAGTTGAAGCCCGGATGCGACCGGATAACAACTTAATTCCTTCTGAAGCATGGAGTACGACCAGATAAGAGTTGAGAAATTGCAAAGCCTGGATTATGACCAAATAGCAATTTTAATCTCATCCCCCCAGTAAGCCACTGTAAAGCCTGGAGCACGACCATATAGCAGTCGGTCTTATTTTCCTCAACAAATCACTGTAAAGCCTGGAACACGACCAGATAGCAGTTCATTTTCACCTCCCCGACTAAGATGATTCCCCGGTAGAATAACAGACGACTGAAGCTCCTAAAATTCTATTTCTCTCAAGACAGAGACCAACATTCCCCAGCGAAATCCTCCTCAACAACAGGTATACGGGCTATCGCAAAGGAATCTCTTATGTGATCGACACTCCTTCGGATGGCATCTTTAAGCCCATCCTCCATCATCAATCTCTAAATGGAATCTATAAGCCCATTCCTGACATCACAAGACAAATACCACTTCATGCGAGTGCAAATTTCCGGGCACTCTAGTGTTCAATCATCTTCCACCTTCGGATCACGAAAGGCAGACAAGCCAATCTACATCCTCAGGTTTAAGAAGATTGAACAGGGGCAGCTGTTGTACCCTAAATTTTTCCCTCCCATATTTCTCAATACATTTCAAGTGAGGTCCTCAAATTGCTCAACAAAGTCCAAAGGTTGACCAGACAAACTCTCTCCTAAGGAAGTCTACCTCAAATTAGGGTTTCAGTTTGCATCAAGATGTTTGAGTCCAAAGGATCCCAAATGCTCACTATTATCCTAATATGTTCTCAAGATCATCCATGTCAAGTTTCAAGCCTTGCAGAGGAAGTTTTCTCAGTCAATTGCTCAAAGGCCTGAAAATTGACTGTGCTAGGGCAAAAGTCAATTGTGGCCCACATACAGTCAAATATCAATATTTTTGGTCAACATCCTTATTTTTAAGTATTATTCATCATTTGATTAGGGGTTGATCATGATTCCTCAAGGGTTGCTCACAATTCATTAAAATCCAAAAGTTGCTAAATTAGAGTTTTGCAAGAAAAGTCAACTCAACTTTGACCAAGCATTACTTTCTCATACTTTATAAAAAATGACCCATCCAAAGCTCATTGTGAAGAGGATGCAATTCCCTATAATTCATCTTCATCTCCCAAGATCAAAATATGCACTCACAAGAAGTTACAAATTTGGACATTATAGGTCATTTTGAAAAGTCAACAAGAACACCTTTTTTGTTAAAGCTTCATACATGAACATGGAAGACTCAATTGAGATTATACCAAAAGGGTTGATTAGAGGACATCTCAAGATTTCTAAAAAGTCCAAGAACACATCTCTAGGGTCAAAATTGAAGAAGTTATGCATTGGCAAAGTTGACCTTTTTTGCAAAATTGCCAAAGGTCAAATGTGGCCAAAATTGCAATTTTTGCCAAATGGGCCAAACTTTTTCTGCTTGCATTGAGTTTGTAACATGACCCACGACCAATTATCCTTCCAACTTGTCTTTATCTTATTTTTGTCATTTAATTGAATTTTATTTCAATTAAATCAAATAAAATCAAAATAAAATCATGAAAATTATCAAAATTAATCAAAGCTTGAGATTTTATGCATGTTTAGGTCTCTTATACAGCTGGGAAGAGAATAAAATAGTGCAAGCTTCAAATGTACACAAAAAGATTGGATTTTGGCTTGATTTGGAAAGATTTACATGAGAATCAAATCATGTTTCAATCATCTTAATTGAGAAAGATTTGAAGCAAGTTTGTGACCTAATTTATTCTAGAGTACATATAGAGCATTTGCAGATCAAAAACAAGAGGATTGGAGGCGTGAGAAACTGAAAGAAAACTTGCAAAAAATCAACAAAAGTGGTGAACCAAATTCCAATTTTCAGGCCATCTCAAGCCTTTCCAGCTATCTCAATCGCTTGTTGGATATCTCTGGGTCATATTGCAATCATTAACAAGCTTCATAACGTCCTTAAATGCACTGTAAGCACCTCACGACATTGATACATACTTGAAATTGAATATCACGATTCTGGAATTTGTAGCATGATTTCTTTACATATTCTTGTTCATTGAATCATTTGCAAGCTATTGGTTATGTTCAATTGAATTTTTATTGATTGTAGAGCAAGATGCCATGGTTAGGGTTCTTGGCTCTTTTTTGGGGTTTTTTGTTACAGGAACAATTAGCCATGAAGAGTGGTACCATGATGCTCGTGAGGCTGCCACGAGTTGATTGGTACCACTGGAATTGATTTATGATGCTTGCATAAGGTTTTGGAGAATCACAGGGTTGTACCTACGCCCTTTTGTCCGTAGGTAAAAGTTTCCAAACTTTTAGCAATGGAACGAGGTAGAAGATGATGGCGTGGCGTGGTGTGAATGGCCCATTCAAATTTCGCGCATTTCCAGAATCCATTCTTGGTCTTTATCATATAATGCTTATTTATTATATTTCTAATACAAAAACAAGCCATCTCAGATGGTTGTCATGCGTTTGAAAAAGCCAAAGGGCCTGGGTTCGATCCCCAGGTCCCCCATATTATTTCATGATTTTGTTTCTTGCATAATAAGGCGCATGTGCATACAAGGAGTCCACCATATGCCATTATCCTTCAACCACTAGATCTCTAGAATGCCAGATCCAACGCATATCACATGAGGGCCTATCATGGGCGTGAGTCAAGCCAATGCATGGGATCTAAAAAGTCAAACATGGGCCAGGCGCATTTGGGCTTCGATTTGCAATTGACACCCCTCCATTGCTACTAACATCAGGCCCATTTCTTTATTTTTCTTTTCTATTTATTTATTTAATTTATTTTGATTAATTATTTTCTAACATAAAATTAATTCTTTTTTTACAAAAACTCATAAAATCAATTTTCAACAATTTAGATTTAGGTTTTATTTTTGTCAAATTTAATTTAATAATTAGTTTAATTTAATTTTAGGGTAATGTTAACCTTTTTGTAAATAATTTAAAATAAATTAGAAATTAGGGTTTTGTTTGATTTAAATTTTTATTTTTTAAGATAACAAAAATGCAAAAATAGGTCAAATTAATTTCTTTTCTTAAATTAAATTAATTAGTAATTAGGTCTGTATTTATTTAATTAAAACCTTATTTTCACAAAATAATTAAAAAAAACAACAAAAAAATAATTTTTCTTTCATTTAGGTTTAGACGGGGTCAAAACCCTAATTTTTTCTCGTTCTCGATTCATCGCGTGCATTTATTATTTTTTTACGACATTAATGTAACTGCTCATGGTATGTAATAGTTTAATTAGGATTTTTCTTTTACTTATCGTTTTACGGGTTTTTGGCTATGTAATTAATCCCCCTCCACGAAGCCTTGTAATAGCGTAGTTTTATTTCTTGCATTTTAATTTTCGCAAATATTAACTGTTAGATGTATGACAATAGGATTGCATGACAAGAACTGTATATTAAATTTAAAATGGTTAGCAAACCCTAAATGTGCAAAGATAATAACTGAAATCAAATCACTCGTACATGCGCACTCCTAGGGTATACTCTCACTTCGGTTGCCTTTGGGAAATGATCATTAAGTATAGGATATTTTAGTGGTCGCCCTCTTGTCTAAACAAAGATCAAAAGTCCCGTTCGGAAAAGTTGCCTCAAAAATGTTGCCTCAGAAATGTTGCCTCGAATATGATCTTAAGACACTAGGGTTATTACTAAGACGTTCTAACATTGCTTTAGTGATCGTACGTCCCTTTCGAATTGACCCTTAAAACTCCAACGACGGTGCTACCTACTCACAAATAGTGGGATAGCGCTGTCTAAAGGAAACAAGAACAGAAACATTCTTTTTTCGAGTAGGTAGACGCTAGTAGGTACTTGCTCAAAATAAACTTTTTCACACTTACACTCCTTTCAAACAAAGTTTTCAAAAAAAAACACTTTGTAACACTCTTGAAGACAGAAGCAAGGGTTAAAACGAAGTAAGATAAAAACTTTTCAAAACACACAAACACAGAAGCAATTTTAAAATGATGAGCAAGTACCTAAGAGCCCGTAGAAAACTACAGATAGAAAGGGTGCTAATACCTTCCCCCGTACTTAAAATCTCGAAAAAGGAATTTTCCTGTGCTTTTTTCCTTTCCAGTTGGATAAAATAAAAAGTCGGTGGAGACTATTGCTTACCGCGACATTTTGCAAACACAAACGCAAAACACAAACCAGCATTTTTTCAAAACAGTCTGGTTCTGCCACCGTATCACAATCATCCATTTGGAATTCTCATAAGTACCATTTAATGATCAACGATGTTTAAGTGATCCGCGTTGACCAAAGGTGTTGTAGATCCATTAGAGGATTGGTAGAACCAAAGCCTCCACACAATGAATCTCAAGGTCATTGGATCAAAGAGATAAAATTAACATACTTGGGCTTGCAATCATAAGTTTAGGCCACGAATGATTATTTATTCGAATCGGGACAAAATTTAGCGCTATGTTAAACAATCGTAAGTGGACTTATATAGAAGTCGCACCTATTTTGAGGTCGGTCAATATAAATTTATGCACCATTTGTTTTGAGACATGATATAGGGATCATGCTCCAATAACACCTAGTGCAATAAGAAAGGGATAAGATGAAGAGGGAATGGGAAAAATGAATAAACCACTTTTGAATCAAAAATCTAATCAAACTATTATTAAAATCATTCATCCATTTATGCGGAGTTAAACTTAACACCATGGATCCAATGATGTTAATAAAGTTCATGATCCAAAACCTAACCCAAGATTAGCCAGAAAATAATCACAAAATAATATCACATTTAATATATACATTAAAAGGGTTTAAAAAATGTCTAAAAATCAAAATATAGGAGAAAAATATCAACTATGTTCAAATTAATCAAGAAAGAAAAAGTAAGTCATAGAAAAATCAGAAATGGATCCAAATATTTTTATAAATTTTTTGGTAATTTTTAAAAGTCAGAA
This sequence comes from Vicia faba, assembly GCA_948472305.1. Taxonomy (NCBI): domain Eukaryota; kingdom Viridiplantae; phylum Streptophyta; class Magnoliopsida; order Fabales; family Fabaceae; genus Vicia; species Vicia faba. Next base: position 452,611,226 of record OX451739.1, on the reverse strand, counting down.
ACTATTTTTAAACTATTTAGAATTGCTCAAACAATAAGAAAATAGGTCAAAAATAGTAAACCTTAATGTAAAATTCTATAAAATTTTCAAAAAGTCAAAAATATGCAAAATAATATTTATAAATTTTTCAGAATTAAAAAAATGTCAGAAAGTATTTTTTAGTAATTAAAAGAAAGCAAATAATTCAAAAAATACAAAAAAATATCAAATGTCAAAATAAAAATGTGAAAAAATAGTCATGTGATCAGAAATAATTCAAAGTATTTTTGTGAATTTTTTCATAATTTTTGGATAAAAAATAAAAGAGTTATGAATTTTTGAAAATTTAATCAATAAAAATATAAAATCAGAAAATAAAATAAAACCAAAAAGTTGTGGACCATCAGATCATAGTCAAAACGCATTAGTTAGTTGATCCAGTAGACCAGACGTGATGTGCTTGATATGGACCTTAGTGAGATACGCATAGGATCAGAAAAAGGGAAACCAATGAAATTAAAACATTTGGCACACTATCATTGGCTGAGACGAGACATGTCATCGTCTTCAACCTCCAAATGGAAAAATTAGGATCCCAGGCTAGTATCATTGAACTCGTCTCTTCAAGACGATTCTAACACCACCATCACGCCAAATTTATATAAGGTATGGAGAGAGATATGAATCACAAACCCAAAAATAGCGAGCACCTTCAATTTGAGATTTCTCTCTCAATTCTCAATGGATTTAAAAATTGTAAGCAGCATTGGAATCAAGAGAAGGATTAGAATATATTAGTGTTTGATTTGGATCCAAATGGTGGAGAATTCTACCTTTTTGAAGTTCAAGGAAGAAGCTTTGAAACTGGACTTCTGTAGCTTGAATTATGGCTCGTTTTGATTGGTTTAAATTCTGGAGAGTTTATATGATGCTTAAGGATGATGAATGCGCAAAGAATTTTGGAAAAGGGAGCTTAAATCTCAGAAATTGAATTCAAAAAAGATGGGTTCATGTGAAGTTTTGGCAGGGTGTTTTTGGCTCTCAAAGATTGAAGAAATGAATGAGGGATGACCCTCTATTTATAGGGAAGTGAATGGGAATGAAAATTGGAATAAACAAGGAAGTTTGGAGGGAAATTGAGTGAAGGTCGAGCACGAGTGAAGTGTGACTTCATTTCCATCAAAACTCAACCAAATCTTGCGTTTTGGGGTTCTAATCACTTCTGGCGAGTTTGCTAATCAAGTTTAAATCAAAAATGCGCATAAATCTTGTGTTTAGAAGTCACATTATGGATTTCAAAATTCTGACTTTGTGGAAAATTCAGGTTCAAGTTACCAAGTTCAAATCCATGGCCTTTCCAACTCAAGGGGTCTTAGGGCATGATTCTTGATGCTTTAGAAAGATGAGGTTACAATCTTTGTAATGGAAAAAGAATGGAATCAAATGGATGCTTGAGATGAAAGTGGCATTGAGTCAAAGTTGAAGAAAAAGGGTTGACTTTCCATACTTAGAAATATTTCAAATTCTTCTTCAAAAATGACATATAATGTCTTGCATCCAAACATGGCCTTCCACTTGGAATTTTCTCTTGACAAAAAAAGATGGTATGAAGTATATCTCTTGAATGACATTTTGGGACTTGAACCATTCAAAATCTCCAAAAATTGAGAGAGTTATGAATTGTTGAAGTTGGCAGAAAATCATGAAATGACCTATAATCTTTTGCATCTTTAAGGAAACTTCCATCAATTTTCCCACTTTGCACATAAAATAAGGCATAAATTTCACCTCTTCAAGATCATTATGGAAAAATAATGGACTCAAGGTGATAAAAATTTACCAAGTTATGATCATTGGAAGTCACTTATGTAAAGTTGTGGGTTCATCTGGATGACTTGTAATCTTTCTTCTTCACCAAGTTCTTCCACATGTAAACTCCTTGGAAATTTTGAAGTGATTTGTTGATAACCCTTTGAAGAGAATGATGTATTTGGAATCACTCAAAAATATCAAAAGGTGATCAAGATATGCTCCTTTGAAGTTCAAAACCCTATCTTTTAGATCAAGAAAATGCCTTGAGGAACTTTGACAAGTTTGAACAAACTTCTTGTACAAATATTCTTGCTTTGTGAATAGAAGTTGTTGAGGATGATAATGAGGACTAATAGCCACAAAAAACACTTCCATATCTTGAAATTTGAGAGAAATATGCTCTTGTGACCAATAGGAACAAGGCTTTGTCCAAACATAACAGCTTCTCCAATCAACCCCTTGTACTTTTGAGTCACATCTAATAACCTTGAAATGTGATGAATCAAAGAAACCTTGCCATGCAAATTCTTCCAAAACCAATCTAATGGTGAGGTTTGAACTTCTTAAGCTTTTATTGGCTAGGGCATGGAAATAGACTCATGAACCCATGGATTAACTTGTTAAATCTCATTGCCCTTACCTACATGGATAACAAGAAAGACAAGCCAACATTGTATTTTATTAGTTAAGTGAAGAAATCAAAACAATATTCATGATCATAAAAGGAACATAAGTAAAGGTTCTTGTTAATCCCTCAAAAGGAGAAAAACTCAAAGTAGGGAGGGGAACCAAGAATCCTAGTGTGATCTTGTTGTGAATAAATCAACATGGTATGATGAAGGGATCTTAGGGGCAAAATTTTGGGTACAACACTATAGAACCTTATCTCCAATAGGTACGAGCTCGCGCCCAGCAACTTATGATGCCCTATATGGTTGTTTTACCAGTGATTGTGGAACCCACTACTGAAGAGGGGTATTCCTTACACGACTCTCCATCCTGATATGCCCACTGATCTTGGAGAACTAGAGGTCTTGGATTCAGTTGAAGAAAGAGCGGGATACCTACAGGGGTCAGTTCTATGCCCAGGAGAGGAAGGTTTTAGAGCTCACAAAGCAGCTCCATGAGGAAAGAGGACTTAATGTCTATCTCGGCACAAAGAGGAAGCATCCATGGGATTTTTGATTTTTTCTAGTTTTTAGTTTTGTTTTAATTGTAACCCCTAAAAGGCAATTGAACTTTTAATTCAACTAATAAAATGTTTGTTTCATTTTGGTTCGCAAATTTAAATTTCCCAAAGTCTTTGAAATCATTGCATACGCATCCCATTCATAGCTTTGCATGTACAGGATTCATAACAAGTTTCTCATCTCCTCCGCTGTTTATTTCAGCAATGGCTCTTGAAAAAACCGTGAAAGATCTTCAGACTCATAACACACAATTCCAGCAAATGATTGTGGCTCTGGCCAAAGGACAGGAAGAGCTGAAGGCTCTGATTATTAAGAAGAACAAGAATACCAAGAAGATAGCCGGTGTGGCACATATGAGCAAAAGGTTCAGAGGGCCGCCAAGACGGGTTGTTGATTTAGCTTCTTCATATAAAGATGGAGAGAACCAAGAGGTTGAAGCCAGAGAAGAGGACCCTAGTCCTAAAGAGTCTGACAATGAAACTGATCACAATGAGGAGCAGTACCCTCCGGCTGATGAAAGGTATAAGCAGTTAGAAGAGCGTCTGAGCGCTATGGAAATCCTGAAGGTTCCTGGGCTGGATTTTGAAGAGTTAGGTCTTGTCTCCGGGGTTGTCATCCCCCCAAAGTTCAAGGCACCGGTATTTTCTAAGTATGATGGGGTCTCTTGTCCCAAAATGCATCTCTGTTCTTATGTAAGGAAGATACAACCTCATACTGCTGACAAATACTTATGGGTTCATTTCTTCCAAGACAGTTTGTCTGGAACACAACTGGATTGGTTCTATCAGCTGGAAAGAGCCAATGTTCGTAACTGGGAAGACCTTGCTGCTGCATTTTATAAGCAATATCAGTATAATGCAGACCTCGCTCCCACCCTTACACAACTCTAAAATCTGTCTATGGGTTTGAACGAGGGTTTCAAGGATTATGCTCAGAAGTGGAGAGATTTGGCTGGAAGAGTTCAACCTCCTTTGGCTAACAGAGAGCTCGTGGATATGTTTCTGGGAACTTTGACTGGGCCATTCTTCAACCATATGATTGGAAGTTCATCGGCGGGTTTCACTGAACTAATCTTAACAGGGGAAAGGGTGGAAGCTGGAATCCAAAGTGGGAAAATTCAGAAGGATGCCTCTTCGAGTGCTGCAAAGAAGCCATTTGCAGGTGAAAAGGAAGTCAGTGTTGTCTATAACCAAAAGAATCAGAATCGAACTGAGCACCGTCTGACGGGAGGGGCTGTTATGATTCCCAACCTTGCACCTGCTTAGTAAAGAAATAATCAGCCGAGAGCAGAAAGACCAGCTAGACAGTTCACTTGAATCAACATGACGTTGTCTCAGATTTTACCTCAGTTGCTGAAGACCAATCTGGTTACTCTAAGGGAAGCTCCGAAGAATCCGAACACCGCCTCTCCCTACTATAAACCGAATGCTCGTTGTGCTTACCATTTGGAAAGTTCAGGCCATGATACCAATGACTGCTGGGCTTTGAAGAACAAACTATAGGATCTGATTGATGCTAAGGAGATTGAATTTGATCCCCCGAAGACTCCTAACATTATCACTGCTCCTATACTGAAACATGGTCGGGGTGTTAATTTCGTTGAAGAAGATGTGTTTGTGACCTCTGTGGAAGAATTGGTGACCCCGCTCATGACTATCAAAGAAAGTTTGTTGAAGGCCGGTTTATTTCCGGGTTATGGTGAAGGTTGCCACTTTTGTTCATTTCTACCGATTGGTCGCCCTTTGTTGAAGGCAGGTGTTCAGCGCCTGATGGATGACAAAGAGATCCTGTTTGAGAAGACTCCTGTTCCGACTATTTCCTGTGAAGACATTTCTATCATAACCATTTCCGCCAATCCTCCCAGGGCCTCCGTTAAGAGACCCGTCAAGATTACATCAGTTCCAAAGGTAACTTTGTTGATCATAACCATGCTAGGGCCAATCCCATACTCCTCGTACAAAGCTGTTCCTTGGAACTTTGGGGCTGTCGTCTATTACTACAGCGTAAAGCATGACATGCTAGCCATTGAAGACAAGATTGCTGAAAATGTTGATTCTGACATCGTCAATATTGCCGGAACCAGTAAAATAACAAGAAGTGGAAGAGTGTTCTCCCCTGAGATTTCTCCTCCAAAGACTGCTACCGGTCCCGTGATCATTCATGTTGTGGTTCCACCCAAGACTACTACTACAATTCCAGTAATCACTCCTGTTGACCCTCCCATCACCGAGTCGGCCGAGACTCGATGCAAAGACATGCTGATTGAGCCTGTCCTGACAAAGGCTAATTCAGTAACCCTACAAGAAGCTTCCAAGAAAGAAATGGAAGAAATTTTGAAGATAATAAAGAAGAGCGACTACAATGTGGTCGAGCAGCTGGGTCAGACCCCATCCAAAATTTCTATGTTGGCTTTGTTGTTGTGTTCTGAGGCCCATGCGAAGGCTTTGATTAAGTTTCTGAAGACGGCTCACGTGCCACAAGATACATTTTCTAATCAATTTGAAGATTGTGTGGCTAGTCTGACTGCTGATAATGGTTTGGGTTTTTCTGACGCGGATCTGACACCGAAGGGGAGGAAACATAATGATGCTCTTCATGTTTCTGTTGAATGCAGGGGCACGACTCTGGCCCATGTTTTGGTAGATACTGGCTCCTTGTTGAATGTGCTACCTAAAAAAGCTCTAGACAGATTGGACTGTGAAGGCTTGACCTTGAAGCCTAGAAATATAGTAGTGAGAGCTTTCGATGGTTCGAAGAGGATGGTGCACGGGGAAGTGGATGTCCCTATCAAAGTTGGTTCCCAGACCTTCGACTCCACTTTCTACGTAATGGATATCAAAACATATATTCTTGCTTGTTGGGACGCCCTTGGATACATGGGGTTGGGGTTGTTACTTCTACCCTCCATTAAATGTTAAAGTACCCAGTAAGAGGAAAGATTGTCACTGTGCATGGTGAAGAGGAGTACATGATCAGTCATTTGAATTCCTTCAGGTACGTAGAGATGGATGGCGAATTCATAGAGACTCCTTGCTAGAATTTTGAAGAGGTACCTCAGATTATGGCTACAGCAGAAACTACCGACAGTCCTCCGAAGGTCACCAAACCTCCCTTGAAGATGGCTTCTCTCAAGGATGCACGGGCAGTGGTTGAAGAAGGCGGGTTTACCATTTGGGGTCAGCTCCCGGTTATTCATTACAAGTCTGACAAATCTGGTTTGGGATTTACTACAGGTGCTCGAAGGGCCGTTCGTCGTGCTCGGGCTGGAGGACTTCCCCTACGCATCAGCAATCCTGGGGTCAGTGCACTTGAAGACGGTGATGGTGATTCCTACATTGACAGCTGGATCTTCCCGACTACTAACGGTGGACTCAATAACTGGACTTCCAAGGACTTTGTACCGATTACTTTTGTTCAGGAGTAATTGTCTTTTGATTTTTCGGATGTGTAATTTAAAAACAATATAAACTCTATAGCCATGTGTCTTACCCGGGGCACAATGGTTCTTTTTGTGAGGGTTATCATGTTTCATTTTCATATGCCATCAATAAAGCATTAGATGTTTGCATACAAATTTTGCGCTCTTTGTCTTTCTTTTCGTTTATTTTGTCTATACAGCTATGCTCTTACACACACTCACGTGTCCAAATGCAAATCCATATCCACTATGGATCCCATTGATAACAATTCTACTACGGCTCATTATGACTTTGAAAATCCGATCAACCAAGCCGAGGACGAAGGTGAGCAAGATTGTGAGGTACCCGGAGAACTTGCTAGACTATTACAGTAGGAAGAAAGGGCCATACAGCCTCATGAAGAGCCGGTTGAGACAGTTAACTTGGGTACAGAGGAAGACAGAAAAGAGGATAAGATAGGTGCAAATCTGGAGCTTATTGTCAAATAGCGGTTGGTACGGATGTTGCATGAGTATGTTGAAATCTTTGCCTGGTCATATGAAGACATGTCGGGACTAGATATGGATATATTGTTCATCGTCTGCCGACTAAAGAAGACTGCCCTTCGGTAAAGCAAAAGGTCGGTCGTATGCGCCCTAAGATGTCAGAGAAGATTAAAGCAGAGGTTATGAAGCAGTTCAACACCGGGTTCTTATCTGTCACCTCATATCCGTAGTGGGTCGCTAATGTGGTTCTAGTACCTAAGAAAGATGGTAAAGTACGAATGTGTGTGGATTACAGAGACCTGAACAGGGCAAGCCCCAAGGATGACTTCCCGCTTCCCCACATCGATGTTCTGGTTGACAACACTGCACAACAAAAAAGTCTTTTCCTTCATGGACGGTTTCTCTGGCTACAATCAGATCAAGATGGCACCTGAAGACATGGAGAAGACAACCTTTGTTACACAGTGGGGCACTTTCTGCTACAAGGTGATGTCGTTTGGGTTGAAGAATGCTGGGGAAACTTATCAGCGGGCTATGGTAGCTCTGTTCCATGACATGATTCATCATGAGATAGAGGTTTACGTCGATGACATGATAGCCAGGTCTCAAACTGAGGAAGAACACCTTGATCATCTACAAAAGTTATTTGATAGGTTGAAGACGTACAAACTGAGGTTAAATCCGAATAAGTGCACCTTCGGGGTAAGGTCTGGTAAGCTTCTGGGATTCATCGTCAATGACAAAGGTATTCAGGTAGAACCTGCAAAGGTGAAGGCCATACAAGAGATGTCGGCTCCCCGTACTGAGAAGGAAGTTAGAGGTTTCTTGGGACGCCTAAATTACATTGCCTGATTCATTTCACATCTGACTGCTACTTGTGATCCAATCTTCAAGCTTCTGAAGAAATATCAAGTGGTAAATTGGAACGACGAATTCCAGGTAGCCTTTGACAGAATCAAGCAATATCTCCAAGAGCCTCCTATTCTGATGCCTCCGGCTGAAGGAAGACCTTTGATAATGTACTTAACAGTGCTAGATAATTCAATGGGGTGTGTGATGGGGCAGCATGACGAGTCTGGTCGAAAAGAGCATGCAATATACTACCTTAGCAAAAATTTTACTGACTGTGAAACACGATACTCACTGCTCGAGAAAACTTGTTGCGCTTTGGCATGGGCTGCTCGCCGACTGAGACAGTATATGTTGACCCACATTACTTTGTTGATATCTAAGATGGATCCGATCAAGTACATTTTCGAGAAGCCCGCTCTCTCCGGAAGAATAGTGAGATGGAAAATGATCTTAACCGAGTACGACATCCAATACACAACCCAAAAAGCAGTCAAGGGAAGTGTGTTAGCTGATTATTTGGCGCATCAGGTTGTGGATGACTACCAGTCCATTAATTTCAAGTTCCCATATGAGAATATCATGTTGGTAACCGACTATGAAAAACCTGGACCGGATGAAGGACCTGAGGAAGGATCCCGGTGGTCTATGTTTTTTGATAGAGCCTCAAATGCACTAGGTAACGACATTGGCGTTGTAATCATATCTCTCGAGGGCTGTCATACTCCGTTCACTGCCCGATTATGTTTCAACTGTACCAACAACATGGAAGAGTATAAAGCATATATCATGGGTCTTAGAGCTGAAATTGACCTAAGGATCAAGTTCTTGAGTGTATTCAGGGATTCTGCTTTGGTGATAAGTCAGATTAAAGGCGAGTGGGATACGAAGCACCTGAACCTTATCCCTTACAAAGAGTATGTACTAACACTACTGCCGCATTTTGAAGAGATCACTTTTGAACATTTCCCACGAGAATAGAATCAGTTAGCGGATGCGCTAGCTACTATGTCATCAATGTTCAAGGTCAGGTGGGACAATGAAGCTCCCCAAATCACTATTCATAGGTGGGGTGAACCGGCATACTGCTGTGATATCGATACTAAGGAGGTAGCGGATAAACCTTGGTTTCAGGAGGTGAAAAGGTATCTCGAGGCTCAAGAATACCTCTAGGGGGCATCTGTTAATGACAAAAAAATTCTGAGAAGGTTCGCTGTAAAGTTCTTCCTCAATAATGGAATCCTCTATAAACGCAATCATGACTCTACCTTACTGTGGTGTGTAGACAAGAGCGAAGCAGAGAGGATCATGGTAGACCTACACGAAGGTACCTTTGGCACTCATTCCAGTGGACATACCATGGCAAAGAAGATCCCACGGGAAGGATACTACTGGTCCACTATGGAAGCCGAGTGTTATCAGCACTCTCGAACCTGTCACAAGTGCCAAATCTACGCTGATAAGATGCATGTACCTCCAGTTCCTTTGAATGTTTTGACGGCTCCCTGGCCCTTTGAATGTGGGGCATTGACATGATCGGCAAGATCAGACCTACCGTGTCCAACGGACATCGCTTCATCCTAGTGGCCATTGATTACTTTATGAAGTGGGTTGAGGCTGCCTCTTTTGCTACGGTTACTAAGAATGTGGCGGCACGGTTCATCAAGCATAACCTGGTTTTTCGTTATGGTATCCCTGAGAGAATCATCACGGACAATGGTACCAATCTCAATAACTCGATGATCACTGAACTCTGTAAACAGTTCAAGATTCAGCATCACAACTCCTCTCCTTACCGGCCGATGATGAATGGGGTTGTTGAAGCTACTAATAAGATTATCAAAAAGATCATACAGAAGATGATGGTGACATACAAAGACTGGCACAAGATGTTACTGTTTTCTCTTCACGGGTACTGTACTTCAGCACGTACGTCAATAGGGGCAACACCCTATTCTCTGGTATATGGCATGGAGGTTGTCCTACCCATAGAGGTCCAGATCCCTTCTTTACGGATTATGAAGGATGCGGGTTTGAGCGAAGACGATTGGATCCAGACTCGACTTGATCAATTGAACTTAATCAACGAGAAAAGACTTATTGCTATCTGCCATGGTCAAATGTATCAGAAACGGATGATCAAGGCCTTCAATAAGAAAGTCAGACAACAAGTGTATCAAGTAGGGGATCTGGTAATCAAGCGCATCATACTTTCGCAAGGTGATCCCAGGGAAAAATGGACTCCCACCTATGAGGTACCATTTATAGTCAAGAACATATTCTCCGGTGGAGCCATGATTCTGACCACCATGGATGGTGACGACCTTCCACACCCTGTCAATGCGGACATAGTGAAAAGATACTACGCATAACAAAGACCCTCTAGGTTGACATACCTAGGCAAAAATAAGGGCATTCCGGTGAACCAAAAGGGTTCGGGAAAAAATTAGGGATAAAAATGAAAAATCTGTACACTTGGCAAGTCGAAAACCTGAAAGGGCGGCTTGGGAAAAAAAGGGTATCTCGGTGGACTGAAAATCCGAAAGGGAGGCCCAAGAAAAAGTTAGGGATTAAAGCGTATCACTATGTCCCATTGGATCACCTTGCGATCAGACTTCAATAATCCGGTATCAAGCTCAAACGGTACCGAGCAATCAAGTCAGCTTCGGACATGCAGCAAAGTGATGAGATGCTCGAAGACATAGGGGCAATAGCAGAATTGAAACCCAATGGGTTCACTACACATAGTTGTTTTCTTTTTGTACATAATTTATGTAATAATTTCCATTTTTACGGCGGCGTTCTCTTACTAGAGCGTCAACCTCCTTGTAAAAAACACCTATTATAGGAAAATTTCAAATCAATACAAAGCGTCTTTTAAGTACAAAGCTGTGTGTTTGTTTTTCTTTTTTCTGTTTTGTTTTGCAAAAAATGCCCAATGTTTTATTCTTGACATATGCATTTGAATATGATTACTGTTCACAAATATCTGCATATAAAACAGAAAGACAGTTACTAAGAACTCAAAGAAACTGGTACAAAACCTTAAAATCGACAGTTACCCCGTCAATCATGGTACAAGGGGTACAGACAGTTGGAAGTAAAGTCACTATCACATACAAGCCAGTGATGCCTATACTCCCCACAGAGCCGAGATAACCAAGGTCCGACCTCCGTATCCCAAAGCAGGAATCCCTTCCCCAGCGGGTTCATTCAGAAAGTTGATATCTGCATTCCCCATCCGAGCTGTATAATCATAAACAGTTTATAAAGCCATCTCCCGAGCAGAGTTTATTTCTCTGACAGCGGACGCTCGATCTCCAACAGAGCTCTTCTCTCCAGCAATGGAAGCTCATCCTCAGCTGAGTTTATTTCTCCAGATCAGCAGATCTTCCAACAGAGTATCTCCCTTCCCCATAGAGTCATTCCCCCGCAGGATTATTCTCAGACAGAGTCTCTGCCGGCAGAATATGCTCAAGAAGAATGGATGTAAATCTCTAGCTAATCATCTTCGATAACTATCCCCAGCGGAAACGAAGAACTCAACTCCTTATACTCTTCATCAGCAGTCAGGATTTATTTTCCCCAGCTAGAGAATATCACAATAGCATTACATATCCATGCATCATGGCATGCACATGCATATTATACAGTATAATCTCATTTATTTTTGGAACATCATTACTCAATGCATTTCATACACCATGACATTGCATACGACTAACTCTTTACCTTTCAGGGAAAGATGCAATCAAATTCTCACGAATTCTCTCTGGTTCAGTCAAACCGACACCAAGGTTTCTATTCCAGTTGTAGATATTCTAACATTTTTTCTGGTTCAGTCAAACCGACACTAAGGTTTCTATTCTAGTTGAAGATGTTCTAAGACTTTCGTCTGGGTCAGCCGAATCGCCTCTAAGATTCCCATGATTTCTATTCTAGTCAAAGTTAATCTGAGACCTCTCCTGGGACCATTCAAATCGATATTAAGATTTATCTCCCAGTTGAAGTTCTCACAAGTTTTCCCTGGTTCATTCAAATCGATACTAAGATTTTTATTCCAGTTCCAGCTATGAAGCCCGAAAATCGACCGAATAATTTCTTGACTTCTCCAAAAATACTACGAAGCCTAGAATCGACCAGATAGTGGTATATCTTAAATTCAGACTATGAAGCCCGAAAATCGACCGGATAACATCTTAATTTCCCCATCATACTGTGAAGCCTGGAAATCGACCGGATAACATTACAAGATACTATGAAGCCTGGAATCGACCAGATAGTGGTATAAGACACCATGAAGCCTGGTGCACGACCAGATAATGGTATAAGACGCTGTGAAGACTGGAGCACGACCAAATAGCGGCAAGAGACACTGAAACCTGGAGCACGACCAGATAACAGTATGAGGTACTGCGAAGCTTGGAATTCGACCAAATAGCAGTTTACTCGGCCAATTACTATGAAGCCCGGAAATCGACCGGATATTAATGCCTTAAATTCAAGTTGAAACCCGGATGTGACCGGATAAACACTTAATTCCTACTGAAGCATAGAACACGACCAGATAAGAATTGAGAAATTGCAAAGCCTGGAGCACGACCGGATAGCAAGTTTAATCCCATCTCCCCAGTAAGTCACTATAAAACCTGGAGCACGACCATATAACAGTCAGTCTTATTATCCTCAACAAATCAATGTAAAGCCTGAAGTACGACCAGATAGCAGTTCACTTTCACCTTCTCAACTAAGAGATGATTCCCCCAGTAGAGTAACGGACAACTGAAGCTCCTAAAATTCTATTTCTCCCAAGACAGAGACCAACATTCCTCAGAAGATTCCTCCTCAACGACAGGAACAAGAATTCTCATCAAAAGAATATCTCGGGAAATCAACATTATTCTGGATGGCATCTTTAAGCCCATCTCTGACGAATCTCCGTCATCTTAAACAAATGGCATCTGTAAGTCAATTCCCGATACTACCTACACAGTCCAGCACCATCTCAGACGAGTGAAAATTTCTAGGCACTTAGTGTTCAATCATCTTCCACCTTCAGATTACGAAAGGCAGACAGCCAATCTACATCCTCGGGTTTAAGAAGATTGAACAGGGGCAGCTGTTGTAGCCCAAAATTTTCCCTCTCATTTTACTCAACACATGCCCATTGAGGTCCCTAACTTGTTCAAGGATGCCCAAGAGTCGACCAGACAAACTCTCTCCTAAGGCAATGTACCTCAAATTAGGGTTTCCATTTTCATAAGGGTGTGGGAGCTCCAAAGGTCCCAAATGCTTTCCATGGTCCTAATATGTTCTCAAGATCATCCATGTCAAGTTTCAGGCCTTACACGAGAAGTTTGTTCAATCAACTGCCCAGATGCCTAAAAATCAACTGTACTAGGTCAAAAGTCAATTGTGGCCCACATACAGTCAAACTTCAAGATTTTTGGTCAACATCAACATTTTAAAGTGATATTCATCATTTGATCAAGGGTTGATCATGATTCCTCAAGGAATGCCCCAAATTCATCAAAACCCAAAAGTTGCTAAATTAGGGTTTCTTAGGAAAAGTCAACCAAACTTTGACCAAGCATAACTTCTTCATACTTTATCAGAAATTCTCCATCAAAGGCTCATTTTGAATAGGATGCAATTCCCTACAACTCAATTTCATCCCACAAGTTCAAAATATGCAGTACTCAAAAGATATGAATTTCTACATTATAGAACCTTTTGAAAAGTCAACAAAAACACCTTTTGGATCAAAGCTTCTTACATGAACATGGAACACCCAATTGAGATGAGACTAAAAGGGTTGTTTAGGGGACATCCTAAGCTTTCTAAAAAGTCAAAGAAAACCTCTCTCGAGTTAAAATTGGAGGAGATATGCCTTGTCAAAGTTGACCATTTTTGCATAACTGCCAAAAGTCAAATGTGCTCAAAAATTCATTTTTTGTCAAATGGCCCTAGCATTTCATGATTGCATCTTGCTTGTGACATGGTTCACGATCCAAATCAGCATCTACACTTTATTTTCTTCATTATTTATTTTATTTTGATTTTTTATTATTTAAAATTCAAATTAAATCAAATAAATTGCAAAAAATACAAAAGATTGATTTTTGATCTGATTTTTTGTAGGAATCAAATCCAATTAGGCTGACAAATCATATCCAAAACGTGTAAAACAAATTGAATCGAAATTGGCATGATTAGGCTTATTTTGGAAACATATCATATAAGAGAAAAACCAAATCAAATCTTGATGATCTTCAAAGATACAAATCGTTTTTGTTAACCTACTATGTCCTAATATATATACTGAACAAGAACAATGCATAAGAACAAGGATAGAGGTCGTGAAAGCTGCAAACAAAAACTGCAAAATTGTCAAAAAAGTGGTGGATCGTTTTCCAACTTAGAGGAAGATTCAAAGCATTCTAAGACTACCAATAGACTCCTGGACATCTCCAAAATGTGTTTCAATCCAGTGCACGCATCCTCACGCCCAGAATCGCCCCCTAGACGTCACACAGTTTGCGTTCTTTTTCATATTCAATTATTATGATTCTTGCATCATGAACATGTTTTAATGGTATATTTATGTTTGTTGTCATGTTTGCAACATGTCTAGACCATTTAATTGAAGTTTTAACTCTTGTATGAATATTTGCAATAGCAAGGGTTTACCTTGTCATTTTAGGGCTTTCAAATGCAGGAACAATTGGCCCTAATGAAGGATACCATTATGATCAGAGGGTCAAACCCAATCGACCCATGGTCTTGAATCTTATTTATATTGCTTGAGCGTGATTTTTGAAGTGCACAGGTTATGGCTACAGACGCTTGTCTATAGGTAAAAGTCCTAGCCTAAGACGACGGTCTCAGCGAAGAAGACCGTGGCGTGGCGAGGCATGAGTGGATGATTCAAATTTCGTGCATTTTTGTAACAGGCTAACTCATATTGTATTATATTATTCTTATTCTATTATTATAACAAACAAGAACAGATGGCCCAGTGGTGAAGCGCGCGTTTGGAAATGTAGAGGACCTGGGTTCGATCCCAGGTCCTAGCATTTTCTTTATTTTCTAACTTTGTTTCAACAGATCATATGCATCACACCCCCAAGAGTCCACCATGCACCATAATATCCAGCCAATGGATTCCTCATGAATCCAATCCAACGCCCATGCAAGAGAGGACCATGGTGCACCAGCAGGAAGAGGCAACACTGAATCTCACGCCAAGATTGGGCTCAGTAGGTAATGGGCCTAACAATTAAGACATACACCCCCCTCTTTTTAAGCTTCTAACAGGCCCAATCTCTAAACCTTTTATTTTAATTCTTTTTTTTAAATTTTGTTAATTATTTTCTTTTTTACAAAATAATACAAAAATCAGTTTTTTTATAGAATCAAAAAATCATAAAAAACCTAAAAAATCTTTTTTCATAAAAAAAATATTTTTTTCTTTAATTAATTAATTAGTTTAATTATTTAGGGCAATTTAATTGTTTTTTCTATATAATTTAAATCAATTAGAAATTAGGATTTTATTTTGTACATGACCTAATTAATTTGTTCTCAAAAAATAATAATAACCTAAATATTTTTTCAATTAAATTTTTTAGGGTTCTTTAATTCTCGCATTTAAATTCGCCGCACGCATTTTTTATTTCCTTTTATTATTATTGTAATTGTTTCGAGGTTGTAATAGTAATTAGGGTTTAAATTCCGCATTTTTATTTCCAGTCCAAGATAATTATGTATCTACAAAAGCCCTGTAATAGCTAGGACCTTTTAACTTTCCGCATCTTTTAATTTCCGCAAATTATAAACTTCTTAGATGTATGTTAATAGGATTGTATGGAAAGACTAACTGAAAATTAATACAGTAGATCACCTTAATTGTGCAAAGATTAAATAACTGAAATCAAACACATGCACATGCTCACTCCTAGGGTTTGCCTCACTTGGTTGCCTCGGAAATAATGGTCGTGTCCCTCGAATGTAGGGATACCTTAGCAATGACCCGCAATTCAAAGTCGTCATAAAGATCACAGTCCCTACTTGTCCCTCGAGCTTCCTACGAATTGATCTTATGACGATAGTCCCTTCGAAACGCTAAGGTATCCTTACTTGTTGCCTTCAGTGACCATTTCGTCCCTTCAAACGTCCCTTTTAAAACTCCAACGACGGTGCTACCTATTCGTTAATAATAGGATAGCGCTGTCTAAAGGAAAACGAACAGTCTTTTTCGAGTAGGTAGATCGTTCCTAGGTACTTGCTCAAAAACAAACAAACTTTTTTACACCAAACACTTTTCGAACAAAGTTTTCAAAAAACAACTTCGTAACACTCTTCAGGATAGAAACAAGGGTTAAAACGAAGTAAAACAAAACTTTTCAAAACAAGCACACACAAGAAATTTCAAAATGAGCAAGTACCTAAGAGCCCGTGGAAAACCACGGATAGAAAGGGTGATAACACCTTCCCTTTCTATAACCTACCCCCCCCCCCCCCCCCCCCCCCCCCCCCCCGTACTCAGAAACATTCTCGAAAAAGGTTTTTTCTGTTCTTTTTCCTTTTCCTGATTGGATAAAATAAAAGTCGATGGCGACTCTTGCTTACCGCGACATTTTGCAAACAAAAAACGCAAAGCAGTATAACATTTGGTTCTGCCACCGTATCACAGGGTCGAAGAACTGAAAGATCACCTTTAACATTTCTTCATCAGGGTTTGAAGTGACCAAGTTGAGAAGTCGACCATGCTTTTCAGTGAAGGGAGATCTTTCAGGAATCGTAGATGCTAACTCCTTGATTTGAGGATGCACTTTCACCAGGTTGATTTGGATAGTGTTCCTGCGAGCGGATGTCATGTCCTATAAAACAAGACAAAGATAAGCCCTAGAAAATCCTTGAAATGGTTAGTATGATATGCCATGTCATAATGTCATGGTTATGTCTAGAAAACACATATACAACAAGCACAAGCAAATCACACAAAAACCTTAGGTTTAAGGCTTGCATTGGTTTTAAGGTCATACCCTCTTGAAATTGGATTGGTTCAACCTGTACTATAAATTGTAACTGGGTTCTAAGGGATCTCAATATCACTGACCTTTCCCACAAGCTTCGTTCGATAGGCGACTGACTCGCAACCAAACCAAACTCGGGAGTAGAGTCTCAATGAGTGTAGCATCGAGTATCTTCCGACTTTGGGAATACACCAAAGACGGCCATCTCACTACGTCCTAATGGCCAAGTTGTTCATTTAAAGGTTCTAAGGTCAGCTGAAACTTCATGACACCATGCAGTGGCCCCGTATTCTCCTTGATTAACTCAAGGGCTATCGATACCAACCAAAATGTCACATCAACATAGCCATCACTTCAACCATGTCGGTATACCCTGCACAGTTTCCATGATCTATTGCTACTTACCTAAAAGGTTTCCCCAGATCCGGGTGTAGGATCTATAGTACCCAAACAAATACCCTTAAAAGTAAAGAAAACAAACAAACAAAGAAGCAAAATGATCTAGACCCTAAGGTAAACTCCACTTTTATAATATTCCCCAACAGAGTCGCCAGTTCTGTGATACGGTGGCATAACCGAATGTTAATACTGGTTTGCATTTTATATTCGCAAATGTCGTGGTAAGCAAGAGTTGCCACCGACTTTTCTTTTATCCAAATTAAGGAAAGCGTGAAAAGAACAGAAAAAGACCTTTTTTGAGAGTTTCTGAGTAAGGGGTTAGATTATGGAAAGGGAAGGTGTTAGCAACCTATCCGTAGTTTTCCACGGGCTCTTAGGTACTTGTTCATTTCGAAAAAACTGTTTGTGTGTTTGTGTGTTTTGAAAGTTTTTTTTTTTTGCTTTATGGTAACTCTTGTATCAGTCCTCAAGAGTGTGATAAAGCATTTTTTGAAAGTAGTTTTTAAAAGTGTGTAAGTGTGAAAAAAGTTATTCTTGAGCAAGTACATAATAGTTATCTACCTACTCCAAAAAAGATGTTCTTTTCCTCCTATCCTTTAGATAATGCTATCCTACTATTAGTGAGTAGATAGCCCTATCGTTGGATGTTGAGGGACTATCGAAAAGGACACTATGGTCATTGAAGGCAACATGTAAGGATACCTTAGCATTTCGAAGGGATTGTCATCATATAGGCAACATCGAGGGGACAAGATCATTTACCGAAAGGCAACTCGAGGGACCTTTAGGGACCATGATCTTTTATGATTACTTTTATACCGAGGGTCTTTGCTAAGATATCCCTACGTTCGAGGGACATGACCATTTTGGAGGTAACCGAGTGAGGAATACCCTAAGGATGTAAGTGTGAGAAGTGTGTTTTTTCAGTTATTTATCTTTTGCATTAAGGTTTGCTAACGTTTATTTTCAATCTTTCCATGCAATCCTAGTTACTAACATTAATATTGTACAGGAAATGTAAAGCACGGAAAATAAAAGCAGAAACATAAACCCTAAATTATTTCAACGCTTTAGAACAGTTACATAAAAAAGAGATGCAAGAAAATAAAAGTGCGGAATTTTAAATCTAAAACTATTACATCCATGATCAATTACAATATTAAGAAAATGTGAAAATGATAAACGCGCGCGAGATAAAGATGAACGTCTAAAAACCTAAGAAAATGTTAAGTAAACAAAAGAAAATCTTTTTCTTTTGGTTTTTTTTGTGTTAAGAAAACTATTAAATAAAAATGAGGAAGATTAAGTTTTAATCCTAATTAATTAAATCAATCCAAACAAAGACTAATCCTAATTTTTTTTTTAAGAAAATGTTTAGATAAAAAAGAATCTAGGTCTAATTAATTTTGAATTAATAAAAATAAGACCCAAATAATTAATTAAGTTAATTTACAAAGTTAAGGTTAATTCAAGAAAAAACCTAAGTATATTTTATTTTAATTAAAAAGAAAAGTTATAGTTTAATTAATTAATTGATTAAGGAAATTAATTATATTAAAATATCTAATCCTATTTTTTGTGATTTTTGATTATTTATTTTTTATGATTTGTTAAAAATGAAAATATAAAATAAACAAAAAATGCTAAAAGAGGAATAAAAAAACATAACATATGGGTCTGGATGTGCAAAGAGCCGAATGGGGGTGTTAATTAAAAAAACGTGCTAGGCCCAAAAATCAGAGCCCACAACCTTTGTCAAGGATCCTGCGCGTCCAAGCTGAAGGGGTGCATGGTGGTTTGTACATTGGAGGCACTAGATCTGGATCCAGTGGTGATCTGATGGCTGAGATCTGGAGATGCATGGTAGACGTATGGAGATGAAATTCATTGGATCCTACAAGAAATGTTAAGAAAAATAGAAAATTGTTGGACCTGGGATCGAACCCAGGTCCCTTTCCTCACACGCTTGCACTCTTACCATCCGGCCATCTGTTGTACCCCAATTTTTTCCCCTAAGATCCCTTCATCATACCATGTTAATTTATTCATAACAATATCACACTAGGATTCTTGGTTCCCCTCCCTACTTTGAGTTTTGCTCCTTTTGAGGGATTACCAAGCACCTTGACTTATGTTCCTTTTGTGATCATGAATATTGTTTTCTTTTCTTCATTTAACTAATAAAATACAATGTTGGCTTGTCTTTCTTGTTATCCGTGTAGGTAAGGGCAATGAGATTTAACAAGTTACTTCATGGGTTCATGAGTTTATTTCAATGCCCTAGTCAATATAGCTCGAGAA
This sequence comes from Vicia faba, assembly GCA_948472305.1. Classification (NCBI taxonomy): domain Eukaryota; kingdom Viridiplantae; phylum Streptophyta; class Magnoliopsida; order Fabales; family Fabaceae; genus Vicia; species Vicia faba. The sequence continues at coordinate 452,591,754 of OX451739.1, read as the reverse complement.
ATTCAAAACTCATCATTGGATTGGTTTTGGAATAATTGGCATGGAAAGGTTGCTTTGGTTCATCACATTTCAAGGTTATTATATTTGACTCAAAAGTATAAGGGGTTGATTGGAGAAGTTGTCATGTTTGGACAAGGCCTTGTTCCTATTGGTCACAAGAACATATTTCTCTCAAAATTCAAGATATGGAAGTGGTTTGGGTGGATATGAGTCTTCATTATCATCCTCAACAACTTCTATTCACAAAGCAAGAGTATTGGTACAAGAAGTTTGTTCAAACTTGTCAAAGTTCCTCAAGGCATTTTCTTGATCTAGAAGATAGGGTTTTGAACTTCAAAGGAGCATATCTTGCTCACCTTTTGATATTTTTGAGTGATTCCAAATACATCATTCTCTTCAAAGGGTTATCAAAAAATCACTTCAAAAGTTCCAAGGAGTTTACATGTGGAAGAACTTGGTGAAGAAGAAAGATTACAAGTCATCCAGATGAATCCATAATTTCCCATATGTGACTTCAAATGGTCATAACTTGGTCAATTTTCATCACCTTGAGTCAATTAATTTTTCATGATGATCTTGAATATGTGAACATTATGCCTTATTTTATGTACAAAGTGAGAAAATGGATGGAAGTTGCCTTAAAGATGCAAAAGATTATAGGTCATTTCATGATTTTTTATTTCCAACTTCAACAATTCATAACTCTCTCAATTTTTGGAGATTTTGAATGGTTCAAGTCCCAAAATGTCATTCAAGAGATATACTTCATTCCATCTTTTTTGGTCAAGAGCAAATTCCAAGTGGAAGGCCATGTTTGGATGCAAAAGATTATAGGTCATTTTTGAAGAAGAATTTGAAATATTTCTAAGTATGGAAAGTCAACCTTTTTTCTTCAACTTTGACTCAATGTAACTTTCAGCTCAAGCATCCATTTTATTCCATTCTTTTTCCATTGCAAAGCTTGTAACCTCATCTTTCTAAATCATCAAGAATCATGCCCTAAGACCCCTTGAGTTGGAAATGCCATGGATTTGATTTTGGTAACTTGAAACTGAATTTTCCACAAAGTCGAAATTTTGAAATCCATAATGTGACTTCTAAACACAATATTTATGTGTGTTTTTGATTTAAACTTGATTAGAAAACTTTCCAGAAGTGATTAGCACCCCAAAATGCAAGATTTGGTTGAGTTTTGATGGAAATAAAGTCACACTTCACTCGTGCTCAACCTTCACTCAATTTCCCTCCAAACTTCCTTGTTTCTTCAAACTTTCATTCCCATTCACTTTCCTATAAATAGAGGGTCATCCCCCATTCATTTCTTCAAGCTTTGAGAGCCAAAAACACCCTGCCAAAACTTCACACGAACCCATCTTTTTTTAATTCAGTTTCTGAGATTTAAGCTCCCTTTTCCAAAATTCTTTGCGCCTTCATCATCCTTAAGTATCATATAAGCTCTCCAGCACTTAAACCAATCAAAACGAGCCATAATTCAGGCTACAGAAGTCCAGTTTCAGAGCTTCTTCCTTAAACTTTGAAAAGGTAGAATTCTCCACCATTTGGATCCAAATCAAGCACTAATCTATTCTACTCCTTCTCCTGATTCTAATGCTGCTTATAATTTTTAAATCCATTGAGAATTGAGAGAGAAATATCAAATTGAAGGTGCTCTCTATTTTCTGGGTTTTTGATTCATATCTCTCTCCATACCTTATATAAATTTGGCACGATGGTTGTGTTAGAATTGTCTTGAAGAGACGAGTTCAATGATGCTAGCATGGGATCCTAATTTCATTGGTATCCCTTTTCTAATTCATTGGTTGCCCTTTTCTAATCCTATGCATATCTCACTAAGGTCCATATCAAGCACAACGCGTCTGGTCCACTGGATTAACTTACCAACGCGATTTGACTATGATCTGATGGTCCACATCTTTTTGGTTTTATTTTATTTTCTGATTTTATATTTTTATTGATTAAATTTTCAAAAATTTATAACTCTTTTATTTTTTATACAAAAATTATGAGAAATAAATCATCAAAAATACTTTGAATTATTTCTGATCTCATGACTATTTTTTCACATTTTTATTTTGAATTTTGGTATTTTTTGTATTTTTTGAATTATTTGCTTTCTTTTAGTTACTTAAAAAATACTTTATGACATTTTTTAATTCTGAAAAAATTCATAAATATTATTTTGCATATTTTTGACTTTCTGAAAATTTTATGGAATTTTATGTTGAGGTTTGCTATTTTTGACCTATTTTTTGTTTGTTTGAACAATTTTAAATAGTTTAAAAATAGTTTCTGACTTTTAAAAATTATCAAAAATTTTATAAAAATATTTGGATCCATTTTTGATTTTTCTATGGCCTTACTTTTTCTTTCTTGATTAATTTGAACATAGTTGATATTTTTCTCCTCTATTTTGATTTTTAAACATTTTTTAAACCCTTTTAATGTATATATTAAATGTGATATTATTTTGTGATTATTTTCTGGCTAATCTTGGGTTAGGTTTTCGATCATGAACTTTATTAACATCATTGGATCCATGGTGTTAAGCTTAACTCCACATAAATGGATGAATGATTTTAATAATAGTTTGATTAAAATTTAATTCAAATGTGGTTTGTATATTTTTTTTCCTATCCCTCTTCATCTCATCCATTTCTTATTGCACTAGATGTTGTTGGAGCATGATCTCTATATCATGTCTCAAAACAAATGGTGCATAAATTTCTAATGACCAGCCTCAAAATAGGTGCGACTTCTATATAAGTCCACTTACGATTACTTAACATAGCGCTAAATTTTGTCCCGATTCGAATAAATGATCATTCATGGCCCAAACTTATGGTTGCAAGCCCAAGTATGTTAATTTGATCTCTTTGATCCAATAACCTTGAGATTCATTGTGTGGAGGCTTTGGTTCTACCAATCCTCTAATGGATCTACAACACCTTTGGTCAACGTGGATCACTTAAAAATCGTTGATCATTAAATGGTACTTATGAGAATTCCAAATGGATGATATACTTGACAAAAAGCAAATGCAACTTGTTGTGTGGAGGATTTGGTTCTACCAATCCTCTAATGAGTTCCAAATGCAAGTTTCAAGATGGTCATCCAACTAACCACTAACTATTGACTTGTTTTACCTTATGCTTTTATTCTTTTTTATGCTTTATGTACTATTTACTTTTAGCATTTACATTTCATGCAATTTTCATCTTTGCTCATTTGAGCATTTATTTTCTTGCCATTTTTACTTTGCTCACTTGAGCTTTTCTTTTCCTTTCTTAAGATACTTAATAATCAACATAAACCCTAAAAAATATTTAATGGTACTTGGACTATTTGGTTACTATCCTTGGCATTATGGAGCATGGGACTTTTCTTGGACTTAGGATTAGAAACCTTGATCTATCTTGGAGATCTTATCTGATTATTTTGTCTGGAGTTCTTAAGGTTTACCTCAAGACATTGGGTTGCTTGTTTGTTTTTGTGTGCAGGTTATTGTGATTACACCCTTTGTTTGTAATCTGGAATTCACCCATGTACAGCTATTACTCTGCCCAATTTCTGTGAAGACTTAATACACTTGAAGTTTGTTTCTCTCAAGAGGTCTAGTATTTCTTTGCTTGATTGTTTTCAACCCAAGGAATGAGAATTCTATCTTGGCTCATAATGTCAAGTATTGGCTTCTCGTTGGTTAGATGGTTCATATCCCTAACTTTTACCGTATGCTTTAGGATAGTCTCTTCTTCTTCTCCCATCTTCTTTAATTTCAAAATCTTCTTCCTCCTTTTGAAAACTCTTCTTGTTTTGAAACTTAAACTACTTTCATAATAAACTTGGACTTATGTCCATGCATTTTCAAAACATTTTCATAAATAAACTTCAATCAATTTAAAAATACCTTGACATTTTTTATGAGAAGAATAAAGTCAATCAATCTCATTCAAACCATTTTGCCACTTTGGCTTTTACTTTAAACTTTTCTCAAAAGATTAAACTCTTGTCAATCCTTGTAGTGATGCAAACAACTATACTTCTACAATATATAGTGAAGAGAGATATTTTCCACTTAGGTGTTGAGTGAGGCATTGTTGATTTTGAAATACAAGCCATATCCTCCACTTTGAGATGATGTAAATTCTCCTTTCTCATGATTGTGGGTAGTAGGTGTGTTTTCGAAACAGATAATGACGATGATGTTTTATCTCATAAAATTAACCAACACATTTGTGTTTCAAATTTTTAAAAAAGAGGAACTACATGTCCCCTGATCCTCTATTGCACGAAAGGTGGTACGTAGGGACTAAAGGTTTGCAACCGCGGCGGGTGCAAAAATCATAAAAAAATATTTATTTTCTCACCTCCACCATCCATTTCATATACAACAGTTTTTATAGCCAAAATATACAAATTTTACAAAGAGGATCCTGCGGAGTACCGTAGATGTTTAGGGTGCTAAAACCTTCCCTTTGCATAACCAACCCCCTTACCTTGAATCTTTCCATTTTTTTTGGGTTATTCTCTCTTTTCCCATTACTTTGGAAATAATAAAGCGCGGTGGCAATTTTGATTTTGATTTGTATAAAGTCTAGTCAATCCAATGGCTTAGTCTTGAACATTTCTACCTCTACAGAAAAATGGTGACTTCACTGGGGAAAGATTGACCTCTTGCTGGTCCATCCCTAAGTGGGTTAAGCCTATCTTTGTTTATATTTGTATATGTGTTATTGTTGTTTTTTGTGTTATATGTTGTATATATATTTGTCTAGATTTTCCTGGTTTTCAGGGTGCTTGGTGATTACTCATAAGTCATATACCCAGACTTGGGAAAACTTTAAGATAGGACGGGCGGTATAGTCATGTTAACTTTGAGGGAGTAATCCTAAAAAAGGAGGCATGAGATCCCCCACTCAGTGGAGGCCCCTTTGACTGTAGTGTCGTTTACCGAGTAATCGGAAAGACGTACTGCTTTTGACCTGGGAGCCTGCTGAAACTGAGGACCGTAGAATACCTAACCCATTTTGGCCTTTTAGGTGTAGTGCGGAAGCTATGACGGAGTAATCTGGGAATATTTGTCACGCGATACTACGCTCGGACGAGTCTTTCTTGAGAATATTACTAATTACCGAATTAATTGGGAAGTTGGTAATATCCGAAGGAAGGATGTAGACTATGGGAACCTCTAGAACCTTGTTCGGCAGGTGACAACCTTTTATACCAACACCTTATGGGTAGTACCTTCGACCTCATGCTCGTGACGTTGAACCTATGAACCCTATATGTGTGATCTTGTGTGTGATTGTTGCATCATGCATCCATACACTCATAAGCATCTTTTGAAGAAAACCATATTTAAAGGGATTTAAAGGTTGACTATTCGTGAATATCTCAGGTACTTTCAACCATGGATTCTGGAAAGAGAAAGACTGGGAAATATAGTTTCAAGGATCCCAAGATAGATGAGTTGATCAGTCTAATTCCAGACATCGAGTGTTCAGCAGACTTTCGGAAGAAGTATGGATCCATTATTCCTCTCATGAAGCTGAAGATGAAGGAGTGTATTCTCTCGACCTTGGTACAGTTATATGATCTGATGTATCATTGCTTTACTTTTCCTGACTATCAGTTGATGCCTACACTGGAGGAATATTCTTATCTATTGGATTTACCTGTTACCGATTGTTTTCCTTTTACTGGTTTGGAGGGTGAGCCAAAACCACATGAGATTGCTGCTTTTATTCACCTGGGGAAGTCTGAGGTCGAAGCCTATATGACTACTGTGATCGGTGGGAAGAGAAGTGACTGTTTTGGAATGCTGGTTCGCATTTTGCGTTTGTTTTTGCAAAATGTCGCAATAAGCAAGAGTCGCCACCGTCTTTTATTTTATCCAACAAGGAAAGGAAAAAAGCACAGAAAAATTCCTTTTTCGAGATGTTTCTCGGGTTCGGGAGGTAGATTATAGAAAGGGAAGGTGTTAGCACCCTTTCTATCCGTGGTTATCCACGGGCTCTTAGGTACTTGCTCAAAGTGTTTTCAAAATTTGCTTTTCTTTGTGTTTGTGGGTTTGAAAGAAGTTTTTGTTTGAAAAGGAGTGTAAGTGTGAAAAGTTTGTTTTATTTTGGAAAGAGCAAGTACTTAAGAACCATCTACCTACTCGAAAAAGGAATTAATCTGTGCAAATGTCCTTTAGACAATGCTAGCCTACTATTGATGAGTAGGTAGCACCGTCGTTGGAGTTTTAAGGGTCAATTCGATTAAGGGACGTGTGGTCACTAAAGCAATGTTAGGATGCCTTAGCAGTAACCCTAATGTCTTAGATCATTTTATCCGAGGCAACCGTTTCGAGGCAACTATGATCTTTGGACAAGAGGACGACCTCTAAAACTTCCTATACTCAATGACCACGTTCGAAGGCAACCAAGTGAGGTGTACCCTAAGAGTGCACATGTGCGAGTGTGTTATTTCAGTTAATTTTATCTTTGTACATGTCATGGGTGAGCTATGTTGATTTTAAGTTCATACATTCGATCTTGTCATGCATTCCCTATTATCAAACATCTAACAGTGTATAGTTTGCGAAATTTTAAATTGTGGAAATTAAATCTAAACTATTACAAGGTGTCGGGTATTTACATCCCCAAAAATAACCCTTTAATTTAAATTACAGAAAGTAAAATAAAGCGATAAAATAATTTAAAATCCTATTAAAACTATTACATTCCGGGAGCAAGTACAATAATATTGTAAAAATAAACAAACGCGTGCGGGAAATTAAATCGAGCGTAAAGTTCTAGGGTTTTGACCCTTTTTGTTAAAGAAAACATTTTTTTGTTTGTTTTTTAATTTTAAGAAATAAATTATCTAAGTTAATTATTAAATTACATTAAATTAATTAATTAATGAAAATAAATATTTTTGGGTTTTTTGATATTTAAAGAAAGAAAATAAAATTGATCAATGTTAATAAATCCTAATTATGTCTAAATTAATTTTATTATTTACAAAAATATATTAAAGTTAATGTCTAATTAAAGCCTAAATTAATTACTAAATTAAATCAATTAAATTGATGAATAAAAATAAATTATTTTTGGTCTTTTGGTATTTTAAGAAAGAAATCAAAATTAATGTTAGTAATTAAAACCTAGATTAATTCTAATTGAATTTTAATTATTTACAAAAATGTGAAAGTTATTCTAATTAAAATTCTAAATCAATTAATTAATGTTTATTAACAAAAATAAAAGTTAGAATTTAATTTGATAAATAAAATGTTTTGTGGTTTTTTTTTTATATTTTAAGAAAGAAATAAATCTAAATTAATCACTACATTAAATTAAATTAATTAATTAAATGGAAAAAAAGGTTATTTTTGGATTTTTGGTTATTTAAAGAAAGAAAATGGAATGGTTAAATTAATGATTAAACCTATTAAATTCTAATTAGTTTTATTTATTTACAAAAAGAAATTAAAGTTTCCTAGAATTAAAAACCTAATTAATTAATCGGAATTTATTAAACAAAAATAAAGTTCTTAATTTTAATTGGACAAAATGATATTTTTGTTATTTTTTGATAAAAAGAAAATTTGTTATTGGTTAGTAAATTAATTAATTAAAAATAAAATAATTAAACCAAATAAATAAAATATGAGAAAGTAGAGAAATTGGACCTTTTTTTGGAGGGTGCAGAAAGCATTCCTGAGCTCGGATCTTCGAAAGCTTCATGCTCTAACTATGGTGTTTTTTGATTCTTGCGTGGAACCTATGATTCAACCATCCATAACTGTTCTATATAAACTCAAACAAACGTTAGCATACCATAAAATGTGATTAAAATTAGAGATTCGAAATTTAAAATTGTACCAAACCGGTGGACGTGCTAGGCGTGTGATGGATTGCTCTTGGGCCTTGTAAGACTCATGAGGACTTCAAGAGGATGGTTTGAGGCTTGATGTCAATTGCGAAAGGTCGGGACCTCGAGATATGACTTGCACCAATTCTTTGATTTCTGGAGAGCTTTTTGAAGAGCTTTTAGATAACTTTTTGAAGAGCTTTTTTAGAGCTTTTTAGAGAGGATTTTCATGTCTTTAAAGCTTGTATGGATCTCTATTTATAGAGGAGAATGATTAGAGAAGAAAGCATGGAAAGAATCTCCCTCATAATGTTGTGTTTTAAGACCATGATCAAGATTTGAAAAAAATGTCATATTTGATGATTCTCCATTATTAAACCTTCCAAATTTGATTTGATTCAATCTTTTTGCACATGATTAGGCTTGATACGAATTTGATGGTGACCATGATGATAATTAAGACCTATAACAACCAAAAAGATCCTAAGTAATCAATATTTGGATTTTATTTGATTTAAATTGATTTAAAATGAATTAATTCAATAAAAAATTAAACAAAATAGAAAAATTAATAAATGGACACAAGGATGAAGCTAGGACACGTGTGTAGTGTTACAAGATCAAACCAAGTGGAAAAGAGTGGGCCCATTTGACAAATTTTGATGTTTTGGGGATAGTTGACTTTTGATAATTTTGCAAAAAAGTCCAACTTCAACAATGCATAACTTCTTCAATTTTGAACTTTTGGAAGTGTTCTTAGACTTTTTAGAAACCTTGAGATGTCCTCTAACCAACCCTTTTGGTATCATCGCATTTTAATTTTCTATGCTCAAGTTATAAGCTTTGGAAAAAAGGTGTTTTTGTTGACCTTCAAAAATGACCTATAATGTCCAAATTTGTTACTTATTGTGAGTGCATTTCTTGATCTTTGGGTGTGAATATGGATTGTAGAAAATTGCATCCTCTTCAAAATGAGCTTTGGATGGGTCATTTCTCTTAAAGTATGAGAAAGTTATGCTTGGTCAAAGTTGAGTTGACTTTTCCTGCAAAACCCTAATTTAGCAACTTTTGAATCTTGATGAATTTTGAGCAATCCTTGATGAATCATGATCAACCTTTGATAAAATGATGAACTATCCTTCCAAATGAGAATGTTGACAAAAATCTTGAGGTTTGACTATTTGTAGGTCACAGTTGACTTTTGCCCTAACACAATCGATTTTTGGACCTCTTGAGCAATTGATTGACCAAACTTCCTCTGCAAGGCTTGAAATTTGACATGGATGGACTTGAGAACATATTAGGAAATTGGGGAGCACTTGAGGTCATTTGTATGTAAGTACCTTGATGCAACACAAAACCCTAATTTGAGATTGACTGCCTTAGGAGATAGCTTGATTGTCCAACTCTTGAGCAATCTTGAGCCATTTGGAGATTATTCTTGCAATGTATTGAGAAATATGGGAGGGAAAATTTTGGGTTACAACAGCTGCCCCTGTTCAATTTTCTTAAACCTGAGGATGTAGATTGGCTTTTGGGCCTTTCGTGATCCGAAGGTGGAAGATGATTGAACACTAGAGTGCCTAGAAATTTGCACTCGCATGAAGTGGTATCAGCAATGTGATGTCGGGAATGGGCTTACAGATGCCATTTGGAGATTGTCGATAGGTGGTCTGAACTTCAACTGGATCGGCGTCAGAAAAATCTTTAGGAATCGATTTAACTGGACCAGAGCGGGTTTTGTCTCTATTGACTGGATTTGTTTCCTTTGACTGGATTTGTCTCCTTTGACTGGATTTGTCTCCTTTGACTGGATTTGTCTCCTTTGACTGGATTTGTCTCCTTTGACTGGATTTGTCTCCTTTGACTAGATTTGCATCAGAAAAATCTTTAGGAATCAATTTAACTGGTTTTGTCTCCATTGACTGCGTTCGCATCAGAAAAATCTTTAGGAATCGATTTAATTGGTTTTGTCTCTATTGACTGCGTTCGCATCAGAAAAATATTTAGGAATCGATTTAACTGGTTTTGTCTCCATTGACTGCGTTCGCATCAGAAAAATCTTTAGGAATCGATTTAACTGGTTTTGTCTCCATTGACTGCGTTCACATCAGAAAAATCTTTATGAATCGATTTAACTGGTTTTGTCTCCATTGACTGCGTTCGCATCAAAAAAATCTTTAGGAATCGATTTAACTGATTTTGTCTCCATTGACTGAATTCGCCTCAAAAAAATCTTTAGGAATCGATTTAACTGATTTTGTCTCCATTGACTGAATTGGCCTCAGAAAAATCTTTAGGAATCGATTTAACTGATTTTGTCTCCATTGACTGAATTGGCCTCAGAAAAATCTTTAGGAATCGATTTAACTGATTTTGTCTCCATTGACTGAATTGGCCTCAAAAAAATCTTTAGGAATCGATTTAACTGATTTTGTCTCCATTGACTGAATTGGCCTCAGAAAAATCTTTAGGAATCGATTTAACTGATTTTGTCTCCATTGACTGAATTGGCCTCAGAAAAATCTTTAGGAATCGATTTAACTGATTTTGTCTCCATTGACTGAATTTGCATCAGAAAAATCTTTAGGAATCGATTTAACTGGTTTTGTTTCCATTGACATAGTTGAGAATTTAACTGCATCTTTCCTGAAAGGTAAAGGTCAGCCATATGCAATGCATGATATGGATCAAGAAATGATGGTCTCAACATAAATGAGATTGTATTGTATGATGCGTTTATGCATGTATCATGATGTATGGAAATGTAATGTTTTAGTTGGGGAAAATAAATCCCAGAGCTGCTGGAGAATAGAGTTGGATTCTTCGTTTCCACTGGGGATGATGAACGAAGATGATAAACTTGCAGGAGAGTATAACTCCGTTGGGGAATAAACGGATGAGGAGATTACTCCGAGGGGAATTACTTTGTGGGGAAGTGATGCTCTGCTGAGGATTTCAACGATAAACTCCGCTGGGGATTCCGCTGATAAGCTCCACTGAGGATTTCAACGATAAACTCCGCTGGGGATGGATTACTGTTGCTGGTGATATTAAATCTGTTGAGGATTGAATTCCTGCTTGTGAAAGGAAAGAACTTCGTTGGGGACGATCTTTCAGTTGCAACTTGCTGGGGATAACCCTGTTAGACTCTTGTGGGGATAACCTTCTGAATTTGGATGGGGAGTTTTATTTTGTACTCCTCTGGGGATAAACTTCCAGAGTCTACTGGGGATGATGATCCAACTCTATTGGGGAAGCTTTTTCAGACCGTGCTGGGAAAATATTGACTCCACTGGGGGTATCTTGTATTCTGCCGGGGAACATTCTTATACACCATTGGGGAATATTGAGACTGTCGGGGATACCAAGCCTTTTTAGTGCTGATGGTAGATCAACTCTGCTTGGGGAGAGCATTGCTGATTCGTTCATAGTTGCAAGGCTCAGCTGGGGGAGCTACCGTTACTGTCTTACTCTGCGGGGAGTGAAAGTATTTTGGTCATATTCTTCAAATGAATTTACCTTGTACCTGGTGGACAAAGTAACTATACAGTTCGGACAATTCTTATTGCCCCTGTTTCTGCGGGAGAAGGTGCATGTGAAGGCCCTGTGGATCGAGTATTATCCCCCCCTATAAGGTGCTTGGTATCTTTCGGTCAAAATGACAAGTCTTCTTCTAGTAGGCCAGTGACGAGATGACGAGACATAGTCGTACGCTTTGATCCCTAATTTTTGCCTGGATCGCCCTTTCGGGTTTTCAGTCCACCGGGATACCCTTTTTTTCCCAAGCCGCCTTTTCAGGTTTTCGACTTGTTGGGTGTATAATTTTTCATTCTCATCCCTAATTTTTGCCCGAACCCTTTTAGTTCGCCGGGAAGCCCTTATTTTTGCCTAGGCTAGTCAACCTAGCGGGTCTTTGATTATGCATAGTACTTTTTTGACTATGTCCACGCTCTCAGGATGTAGGGAGGTGTCACTGTCGGTAGTGTTGTGTTGCCATACTACCAGAAGATCTTCGTTTGATCATGCAAGATTCGTTGCTGGAATTCATGTCCAATGCCCCAATTGATTCAGATGGGGATTTGCCCCTAGCTATTTGGCATTTTGAGAGATTCCTTGAATCTTGACTTGACTGCCCCAGATGATGGACAATGATCATGCCGTGCCCCTTGATTGGAAGTGTTTTTCCACTTGAGGTGATCCTTTTTATTGAGAAGGTTTTTTGTTCACTAGATATTCGTTGTGCGAATTTCTCTGTTGTTGAACAAATAGTCATATGCAAACAATATTATTTTAAGAATGCAAAGCTTATGTCTGTTTTGAAATTTTTTGAAAATGCATTTTACCAGTAAAACAGGCAATTTTTTTTGTAAAATGTGATGTCAACTCAGGATTTACAGCAAGCCCTACAGGAGTCATGATACCTTTTGTAACAGTATGCTTTCAGACTAACCCATGCTTCAGCTAGGACTTTTAAGGGTTATAACGTGGTCTGGTTCACGGTTTAAGAAACAAAGGATAAAGGCTCAAATTTTATTTGTACCCACCCGTTCTTCATGATGTTCTTAGATCCTAAACTCAGCTAGTCGTGCATTAGATCCCGTTTGAGTCTTTGCTCTGATATTCCAGTGATGGTTCGGATACTGACAATTTATTTTGAACAGGCAGTCATTTTTGTTGAGAGTTTTTAGGACCTCTTTTTTATTTTATTATCCCTGTCTTTTGCCTGAATTGTTTCTTTTTGTATTTACAGTCAGCGGGATACCCCAGTTTTTCTTAAGTCTTCTTCATAGGTTTTGACTTATTGGGCTTTTATTTTTTAGAGATAATGACTACCCGTCCTTATGATTATACGGACCCATCACCGTCTTTTGTTTCGGGAGGACTTCTTTGATTCCATTCATTGTGCACCTGGATTAACTGAGAAAACTACCCTGCCCCAGGTTATAATTAAGGGTTTTAATTTGTGAAAAGAAAAACTCCAACTTCTTTGGCTCAAAGGGGTTGACTAGGGATTATCTTCCTTATAACTCCACTGTTTAGGATTTGAAACAATGCTTGTACCTCGTCAGCGGGGTCTGTTCAAAAGCATACTATAGAGATTTTGATATCATTTTCGTCATCCTCCCTCTAAAGGCTTAGAATTTTTTTAATCGGGAGTTGATCATCACAAAAAAAATGAAAGCAATTTGAATAAAGTGAAATACGAATGGATTGATTCAAAACAGACATATGCAATGCATTGATAAAGTAATAATGTTTGACATGAATAAATGTTCGAACAGTCAAAAGAAAATTATAACTTAAAAATTCTAATGGACAAAAATTCTTCTCGTCTCAGTACTTGTCACTTCAAATGGTGAACCTTGGGGGGATGGCAAAAGAATTCAATCTGACCGTCTTGTGTGATTTCCAATGCTCCTTCATCAATTAGGTCTTGAATTTTGTTGCTCAACGTCCAACAGATGTTAGTATCATGCCCCGGGCTGTTGGAGTGATATGTACATCTTGCATCAGGATTGTACTTTGGGGAGGTTGTGTTGGGATTCTTAGGAGGGTCCCTTAACGTCACCAGATTCAATCTCAACAGGTGTTGTAAAGCCTGAGACAACGACATGTTGAGCTTGGTAAATTGCCTCCTGGGCATATTTGGCTTACTCTGATCAAACCATTGTTCTTGGCAAGGTCGTTTTTGGACCTGTGAGGTAGTAACAACTTGGAGAGGTCTATTCTTCGTCAAACCAAACCTTTGACTTCTCGGAAGTTGATTAATGACTTGGTCCCCGTCCTTGACTATTTGCTTCATGTCATTGTATATGTCTTGACGAAGCTGGTTGACAATGGTTCTCAGCTCTTCTTGTTCCCGAGCTAAGCCTTGGATAAGAGTCATCTGCCCCAGCATCTGGGTTTTCATGGCACTGAACTCAGCTTGTAGTTGTTCCAGTCGTTCGTCCTTATTGTCCTCAGGACTTTTCTTGACCAAGTTCCCCATGAGGAGTGTTCTCAACTCTTCCTGCCCCTTGGATAGGTTTAGGAATATGTCCCTGAACTGAGCTTCTCGAGTTTGAAGATCTTGGTTGTCTGGTTGGAAAGCCATCGCTGAAATAAACAGCGAGAACATGAGAGACCTGTATTGGGAGACCTGTTATGCAATGATATGTATGATATATGTATGCAGTGTTTTTTTTCAAGGATCTCGCGGGGTAAACAAAAAAACTTGTTAGAATTTGAATTTCGCAGCTTTGATTGAAGAAACTTCATGTTGTTAAGAGTCCTTCTTCAAGAGTCAAGCTCACCATATCGAGTGGGTCATAGCCCCTGGCTCAAATTATCGTGTTTTGATTTTTAGACAACCTTGGCTAGAGGAAAATAAATCCCCTTTGCCCCTTTCTAGACATTTGATTTACCATAACCTGCATCACAGACCCTTGAGATCCTTGAAATGGTTGAGGAAATGTTAAGGTATGATGTTATGATGTGTATGCTATGCGTTTAAGCAAAAGTGTGAAGTGATGTAAGTAAACCCTGCAATAAATCCAAATTATTGGATAAGGACTGTAAACAAAACCTGCAAGGAACTCATGTTGTCAGATAACAAGAATGTGCAAGTAGTTCAAGTTTGAAGGCACACAAGTCACACAAATAGCCTTAAGTTTAGGCTGGCATGAAGTTTAGGTATTACCTTCTTTCAGTTTAGTTGGTTTAAACCTGTCCTAAAAATAGTAACCGGATTCTAGAGGATCTCAATATCACTAACTACCCTCAATCGGTCATAATTCCAGTTTAGCAACCTTTTCTTGCAGCCGGAATCATCGCGAGAGTTTAGTCTCAATGAGTGTAGCATACTGCTACTGTTCTATGGCCAAGTTTGTCAATTTAAAGGTTCTAAGGTCAGTTGGTGCTTAATGAGCCCTTAGATGACCCATATTCTCCTCGTTCCAACACAAGGGATATCGGTACAACCTAAAGTGCCACACCAACGTAGCTACTGCTTCAACCGTATCGGTCTATGCCGTACAGTTCCCTCACAGTTTATTGCTACTTACCTAAAGGGTATCCCCAGATCCGGGTTAGGATCTATAGAACTCGAATACAAGACCACAAATATAAATCATACAAAGCATAGAATTGAAAACACAATGATCTAATCCTAAGGTACACCCCACTTATTAATCTCCCCAGCAGAGTCGCCAGTTTTGTGATCGGTGGGAAGAGAACTGACTATTTTGGAATGCTGGTTCGCGTTTTGCGTTTGTTTTCGCAAAATATCGCGGTAAGCAAGAGTCGCCACCATCTTTTATTTAATCCAACAAGGAAAGGAAAAAAGCACGGAAAAATTCCTTTTTCGAGATGTTTCTCGGGTTCGGGAGGCAGATTATAGAAAGGGAAGGTGTTAGCACCCTTTCTATCTGTGGTTATCCACGGGCTCTTAGGTACTTGCTCAAAGTGTTTTCAAAATTTGCTTTTCTTTATGTTTGTGGGTTTGAAAGAAGTTTTTGTTTGAAAAGGAGTGTAAGTGTGAAAAGTTTGTTTTGTTTTGGAAAGAGCAAGTACTTAAGAACCATCTACCTACTCGAAAAAGGAATTAATCTGTGCAAATGTCCTTTAGACAATGCTAGCCTACTATTGATGAGTAGGTAGCACCGTCGTTGGAGTTTTAAGGGTCAATTCGATTAAGGGACGTGTGGTCACTAAAGCAATGTTAGGATGCCTTAGCGGTAACCCTAATGTCTTAGATCATTTTATACGAGGCAACCGTTTCGAGGAAACTATGATCTTTGGACAAGAGGACGACCTCTAAAAATTCCTATACTCAATGACCACGTTCGAAGGCAACCAAGTGAGGTGTACCCTGAGAGTGCGCATGTGCGAGTGTGTTATTTCGGTTAATTTTATCTTTGTACATGTCATGGGTGAGCTATGTTGATTTTAAGTTCATACATTCGATCTTGTCATGCATTCCCTATTATCAAACATCTAACAGTGTATAGTTTGCAGAATTTTAAATTGCGGAAATTAAATCTAAACTATTACAAGGCGTCGGGTATTTACATCGCAAAAAATAACCATTTAATTTAAATTGCGGAAAGTAAAATAAAGCGATAAAATAATTTAAAATCCTATTAAAACTATTACATTCCGGGAGCAAGTACAATAATATGGTAAAAATAAACAAACGCGTGCGGGAAATTAAATCGAGCGCAAAGTTCTAGGGTTTTGACCCTTTTTGTTAAAGAAAACATTTTTTTGTTTGTTTTTGAATTTTAAGAAATAAATTATCTAAGTTAATTATTAAACTACATTAAATTAATTAATTAATGAAAATAAATATTTTTGGGTTTTTTGATATTTAAAGAAAGAAAATAAAATTGATCAATGTTAATAAATCCTAATTATGTCTAAATTAATTTTATTTTATACAAAAATATATTAAAGTTAATGTCTAATTAAAGCCTAAATTAATTACTAAATTAAATTAATTAATTGATGAATAAAAATAAATTATTTTTGGTCTTTTGGTATTTTAAGAAAGAAATCAAAATTAATGTTAGTAATTAAAACCTAGATTAATTCTAATTGAATTTTAATTATTTACAAAAATGTGAAAGTTATTATAATTAAAATTCTAAATCAATTAATTAATGTTTATTAACAAAAATAAAAGTTAGAATTTAATTTGATAAACAAAATGTTTTGTGTTTTTCTTTTTATATTTTAAGAAAGAAATAAATCTAAATTAATCACTACATTAAATTAAATTAATTAATTAAATGAAAAAAAAAGGTTATTTTTGGATTTTTGGTTATTTAAAGAAAGAAAATGGAATGGTTAAATTAATGATTAAACCTATTAAATTCTAATTAGTTTTATTTATTTACAAAAAGAAATTAAAGTTTCCTAGAATTAAAAACCTAATTAATTAATCGGAATTTATTAAAGAAAAATAAAGTTCTTAATTTTAATTGGACAAAATGATATTTTTGTGATTTTTTGATAAAAAGAAAATTTGTTATTGGTTAGTAAATTAATTAAGTAAAAATAAAATAATTAAACCTAATAAATAAAATATGAGAAAGTAGAGAAATTGGGCCTTTTTCTGGAGGGTGCAGAAAGCATTCCTGAGCTCGGATCTTCGAAAGCTTCATGCTCTAACTATGGTGTTTTTTGATTCTTGCGTGGAACCTATGATTCAACCATCCATAACTGTTTTATATAAACTCAAACAAACGTTAGCATACCATAAAATGTGATTAAAATTAGATATTTGAAATTTAAAATTTTACCAAACTGGTGGGCGTGCTAGGCGTGTGATGGATTGCTCTTGGGCCTTGTAAGACTCATGAGGACTTCAAGAGGATAGTTTGAGGCTTGATGTCAATTGCGAGAGGCCGGGACCTCGAGATATGACTTGCACCAATTCTTTGATTTCTGGAGAGCTTTTTGAAGAGCTTTTAGAGAACTTTTTGAAGAACTTTTTGAGAGCTTTTTAGAGAGGATTTTCGTGTCTTTCAAGCTTGTGTGGCTCTCTATTTATAGAGGAGAATTAGGAGACAAGAAATCATGGAAAGAATCTCCCTCATAATGTTGTGTTTTAAGACCATGATCAAGATTTGAAAAAATGCCATATTTGATGATTCTCCATTATTAAACCTTCCAAATTTGATTTGATTCAATCTTTTTGCACATGATTAGGCTTGATACGAATTTGATGGTAACCATGATGATAATTAAGACCTATAACAACCAAAAAGATCCTAAGTAATCAATATTTGGATTTTATTTGATTTAAATTGATTTAAAATGAATTAATTCAATAAAAAATTAAATAAAATAGAAAAATTAATAAATGGACACAAGGCTGAATCTAGGACACGTGTGTAGTGTTACAAGATCAAATCAAGTGGAAAAGAGTGGGCCCATTTGACAAAATTTGAGGTTTTGGGGATAGTTGACTTTTGGTAATTTTGCCAAAAAGTCCAACTTCAACAATGCATAACTTCTTCAATTTTGAACTTTTGGAAGTTTTCTTGGACTTTTTAGAAACCTTGAAATGTCCTCTAACCAACACCTTTGGTATCATCGCATTTTGATATTCCATGCTCAAGTTATAAGCTTTGGAAAAAAAGGTGTTTTTGTTGACCTTCAAAAATGACCTATAATGTCCAAATTTGTAACATCTTATGAGTGCATTTATTGATCTTGGGGTGTGAAGATGGATTGTATAAAATTGCATCCTCTTCAAAATGAGCTTTGGAGAGGTCATTTATCATAAAGTATGAGAAAGTTATGCTTGGTCAAAGTTGAGTTGACTTTTCCTACAAAACCCTAATTTAGCAACCTTTGAATCTTGATGAATTTTGAGCAATCCATGATGAATCATGATCAACCCTTGATAAAATTATGAATTATCCTTCAAAATGAAAATGTTGACAAAAATCTTGAGGTTTGACTATTTGTAGGTCACAGTTGAGTTTTGCCCTAGCACAATCGATTTTTGGACCTCTTGAGCAATTGACTGACCAAACTTCCTCTGCAAGGCTTGAAATTTGACATGGATGGACTTGAGAACATATTAGGACATTGGGAAGAACTTGAGGTCATTTGGATGTAAGGACCTTGATGCAACACAAAACCGTAATTTGAGATTGACTGCCTTAGCAGATAGCTTGACTGTCCAACTCTTGGGCAATCTTGAGCCATTTGGAGATTATTCTTGCAATGTCTTGAGAAATATGGGAGGGAAAATTTTGGGGTACAACAACTACTAAAGGAGGGATTATAGGATTACCAACTCAGTTCTTATTGGAGAAAGCTCGTTACTTTGCCAGAATAAAGAGTACAATTGCTTTTGAGGCCATCTTTGCTCTAATTGCTTATGGGTTGTTCTTATTTCCTAATGTGGAAAAGTTTTTCGACATTAACGCTATCAGGATTTTCATGATTGGAAACCCAGTTCCTACATTGTTAGGTCATGCTTATTACTCTACTCGTCTTCGGAATTCTTATCACGGGGGAATGATTATTTGTTGCACGCCTTTGTTGTACCGGTGGTTCATCTCTCATATGCCTCAGTCTGATGCTTTTTGGAATGTCAAGAAGGAACCCCGTTGGGCTCCTAATATCATGGAACTTACTCACTTGGATATTGATTGGTATCATCGAGCTTACCATGATATATAGATTATTGACAGTTGTGGTAGTTTCCCCAATGTACCTCTTCTTGGTACAAAGGAAGGAATTAACTATAACCATGTTCTTGCACGGCGACAACTTGGTTATCCGATGAGGGATAAACCGAATAGTATTCATTTGAGTAGTTTCTTTCTAAAGGAATGGGAAGACCATAGGGAAGCTAGGATCAGATTGCGAAGGCCTGGCGTCACATTCATAAGAAGAGTAGGAAGGATTTGGGACCTAGGGGTGTTGTTTCTTTGGAGCCATATCTTCAATGGATCCGATCGAGAGCCATTCAGTTAAAGATGTTGTATACCCGGGAGACACCCATGCCTGATCTATTTGTGAAAACCACTCCTCCCTTATTAGATGACCTAGAAGAGATGCAGCTTACTTTGGTTAGGGTGCAACAGGAAAGGGATGCTTGGAAGAACAAGTTCCAAACTTTAGAGAGTTCCTACAGAGCAGACCTGAAGGAGAAAGAAGACTTGATTGAGATTCTTGAGAGTAGAGTGGTAGAGTCCATGGAGAGGAAAGGGGATTTATTTTCTCCTAGGCCTCAATCAGGTGCTGATCACTTACTTCCTGATTCAGATGATTGGAAGGAGGTTGCCATCAGACATGTGGAAGAAAACTAGAGGTTGAAGGCTCAGATTTCCAGACTTATAGGGAAGCGCCAGCGTACAGATTGATCTCCATCAGTTCTTTTTCTCAGGATTTTAGATTGTATTTCCATCTTGTACTTGAGATCATTGAAACTTGTAATCCATTTTGGAGTTATTATAATAAAAAATTTCATTATTTCAAATGCTTTATTACTTTGATGTTTGCAATATGTCTATAAACCTTAAATCCCTTGAAATATTAAATAATGAAGCAAAAATAATCATATGCATTGCATATTGTGATCGGTGGATCTGGAACTGACTGTTTAACGCTGGTTCGTGAAATGTCGCGGAAGCAAGAGTCGCCACCGTCTTTTATTTTCTCCAACATGGACAGGACAAAAGCACAGCAAAATTCCTTATGAGATAGTTTCTCGGTTCGGGAGGTAGATTTATAGAAAGGGAAGGTGTTAGCACCCTTTCTATCCATGGTTTTCCATGGGCTCTTAGATACTTGTTCATTTGTGTTTTCAAAATATTTGTTTGCTTTTCAAAGTGTGAGTGGGTTTGAAAAAAGTTTCGTTTAAAGATTTCAGATCGACTCTTGTATCAGTCCTCAAGAGTGTTTGAAAAATTGTTTTGAAAGCCTTTTTTGAAAAGTGTCGGTGTGAAAAGAGTTTTTGATTGTTTTTGAATAGAGCAAGTATCTACGAGTCATCTACCTACCCTAAGGAATTAGGTTGTGTAGAAGTCCTTAAGGTAGTGCCATCCCACCATTGAGAGGTAGGTAGCACCACCATTGGAGGTGTTCGGGTCAATTCGTTTGTTAGGGACAGTGTGGTCACCAGAGCAACAGTAGGACACCTTAGAAGCTACCCTTATGCCATTGATCCTTTTTAATCCGAGGCAACTTTTCCGAGGCAACTTGTTTTGAGGCATATGGATCAACGGACATAAGGACTTACTAAAACGTCCTATACTCGACGACCACGTTTCGAGGGCAAGGCAACAGTGAGGCGTACCCTAAGAGTGGTGTGTGAATCTGTGTGTTATTTCAGTTATGTTTTATCTTGTACATGTATCATGGTGATCTACGCTTGTTTTTTAATTAACATTCATTCTTTCATGCAAAGTTTAGAATTTAAAAGTGCGGAAATTTAAATGCGGAAAGATAAATCCTACGCTATTACAAGGCGCGGTCTATACATCGCCAAATTAACAAAGACCTGTTTTGAATAAAAATGCGGAAAGTAAAACCTAGTTACTATTACATGGCTTGAGCAATTACATAATATTCACAAGAAAAATAAGAATAAATGCGCGAAAAGAATAGAAAATAGAATGTTCGAGGGCGTTGGACCCTTTTGGAATTAAATTGAAATAAAAGTTAATTAATTATTTAATTAAAAGAAAAGAAATGTTTTTTAGGTTTTTGGTATTTAATGGAAAATAAATAACAAGAATTAAAAGGAAACCCTAAATCTAGATTATTTTAATTATTAATGAAAATATTAAAGTTAACCTAATTTACTAGTTAATTAATTTATTTACATGTTTATTTACAAAATTAATGATAATTAATAATAATGATAAATAATGATGATTAATAATTTATTTAAGAAAAAGATGAATATGTCAAAAAAACCTAATTCTAGATACTTTTTACTTATTAAGAAAAAGATTAAAGTTTAAAAACCTAAATTAAACTAAGTTAATTGTTAGAGTTTATTTACAAAAAAATAGGTTAGTGATGAAATTAATAATAATTAAATATATTTGTATTTTTGTTTTTTTCTGTTTTTATTATAGAAAATTATTTTATGGTGAAAAACAATTAAAACAATTAAAAAAGAATTAGAAAAGAAAAGAAAATAAAATTAAAAAGAATGCAAACCAAGGGGAGTTTCAGGCCCAAGGGGAGGTTTTTTTTTAAGTATTCTGGCCCATTAGACAAAAAGCCTTGTTTGACTTTCTGGCATCACGTGCGTGTTCATTGACTCCTGAGTACCGTGGTCTGCATTCTTTGGCCATTGACTTAGGTTTCATGGCCATTTGTATTCTGGTTATTGCCCATTTGTGTTCTGGCCTCAACGTTCCTTAATCTTCTCAGGATGTCTGTCTCGCCATGTATTGGTGTCATGCATAAGTTGTTCTTTTGGCCATTTGGCTTTTGGCTTTTGGCTTTTGACTTTTGGCCATTTGGCTTTTGGCTTTTGGCCATTTGGCTTTTGGCCTCAACGTTTCTCAATGAACCTGCATGGGATCATGTCTAAATCTGCAGTGTTGAATCTCATGAACACATTAAATAAAATCATAAAAATGCAAATAAAGCCAATATATGAAGAAATTTAATGTTTAGGCACAATATGGCATGTATGAATGATTATACCCTTTTGATCATGGAGATCAAATCAATCCTACCCTTATTGGAAAATTAGTGACCTGAATGCTTTTATGCCCTTTGGATCATGGAGATCAAGCCAGCCTTATCCTTACTGAAGAAGTAGTGAGGTGTTGGTTTGTAACTGTGATGACTTGTTTGTAGTGAGAGAGGGATTTGTAATAAGGATTTCAAGGTTTTAGGGTTCTTGAAAGAATTTGATATTCTAACAGTGTTGTGGCAAGGTTTTTTCCCTCTTCTTCTCTTCTCTGGTTTGTGTGAAAAGAAGGTGATTATATAATGGAAATTAGGGTAAAGAAAATGGGCTTTGAATGTGCAATTGGGCCTCTAATGTTCACTTGAGTTCGTCACTTTCCAGGCTAAATCGCAGGGACTTAAATGCAATTTTTGAAGTTGAAATGTGAAAACAAAATGCAGCCGATATCGATAACTAACTCCTGTCCGAAAATCGGCTCAATCGGATAAACGGTGAATTAGTTATGAATTTTTGAAGTTTCAGCTCAAACAAACTTATTTTGGGCTCCAGTGTCGACTCTGACACGTTCTTCAATAAAAAACTGGTATTGATCGGTGCATAATTTGGTCTCGACTTTTGAAGCAAAGTTGTAGATCTATGAGTCAGTGACCTTGTGTAAAAATATGAGTCCAATCCGATAAAAATTGACCGAGTTATGAATTTTCGAAGTTTCGGCCCAGATGAAATAATATTCAGCATTCAGGATTTTCGGCGTGTCACACACTCTGAACAAAAAATGAAGGCCTTTTGAACACCGTTCGAACTCGATACCTCCTGTGAAAATGTAGCCAACTCAATTTGTGAAATTTTGGCGTCGGAACCAGCTCGATACGATGAAAATCGACCAAGTTATGATTTTCTGAACATGACGCAAATAAACTCCTGTCACAAATTTTCTGTATGAAAATACTTGATAAATCCACATTTTTGAAGACCTTCTGATCGAAATTGGCTTCCATCCGTGAGAGTTGAAAACGTAGATAATGTCAAGACGGAATTTAGGCCACCGGAACGGGTTCAAAACGAGCCACGATCTTCAAGTTATGAAATTTTTAGCGCGTAAAAACTGCACTTTCAGCACACTTTTTCACCATATTTCTTCGAGAAAACTCACACATTCGGATACCTTCTTTAAAGAATTGACTCTTGAGCCGAACCTGAATTTGAGAATACGTTATCAGAGATATCTTGGCGAAAGAATACCTGAATATGACGCGCCGGGTTGGACTTGTGAATTTTTCTTGAAATATTTTGAGAAATATGAGAGGGCAAATTTTGGGGTACAACAGTTGCCCCTGTTCAATCTTCTTAGACCTGAGGATGTAGATTGGCTTGCGTGCCTTTTGTGATCCGAAGGTAGAAGATGATTGAACACTAGAGTGCCCAGAAATTTGCGCTCACATAGTAAAGTATCAGCAGCGTGACGGCGGGAATGGGCTTACAGATGCCATTTGGAGAGGATGATGGATAGGAGGATGGGCTTATAGATGCCATCTGGAGGTATGACAGAACTTTGTCGGGAATGGACTTATAGACGCCATTTGGAGACTGTTGGTATGTGGATGGGCTTACAGATGCCATCTAGGTGTCGATCGCGTAAGAGATTCCTTAGCGAGAACTTGCGTACCTGAGAAAAGAAAATAATTACCTGGCCTGTTACAGGAGTTGATCTTCAAACTCTTTGTGTAGATGTGCCCTGGCTGGATACAGGAATCGAATCTTTAAACTCTTCAGACGTACCCTGGCAAGATACAGGAATCGAGTCTGGTAATGTTAGTCGTCAACAGATACACCCTGGCAAGATACAGGAATCGGATCTTCAAACTCTTCAGACGTGCCCTGGCAAGATACAGGAATCGAGTCTGGAATTCAGAGAGGTTGGTGAGTTGTCTCTACTGACAGGTTATCCTCATGGATGAGTGGTCTTTAACGACGAGTGTCTATAACGACTAGTGTCTATAACGACGAGTGTCT
Organism: Vicia faba; assembly: GCA_948472305.1. Lineage (NCBI taxonomy): Eukaryota > Viridiplantae > Streptophyta > Magnoliopsida > Fabales > Fabaceae > Vicia > Vicia faba. Next base: position 452,567,705 of record OX451739.1, on the reverse strand, counting down.
ATAACGGCGAGTGTCTATAACGGCGAGTGTCTATAACGACGAGTGTCTATAACGAAGAGTGTCTATAACGACGAGTGTCTATAACGACGAGTGTCTATAACGACGAGTGTCTATAACGACGAGTGTCTATAACGACGAGTGTCTATAACGACGAGTGTCTATAACGACGAGTGTCTATGACGACGAGTGTCTATGACGACGAGTGTCTATGACGACGAGTGTCTATGACGACGAGTGTCTATGACGACGAGTGTCTATGACGACGAGTGTCTATAACGACGAGTGTCTATGACGACGAGTGTCTATAACAACGAGTGTCTATAACGACGAGTGTCTATGACGACGAGTGTCTATGACGACGAGTGTCTATAACGACGAGTGTCTATAACGACGAGTGTCTATGACGACGAGTGTCTATGACGACGAGTGTCTATAACGACGAGTGTCTATAACGACGAGTGTCTATAACGACGAGTGTCTATAACGACGAGTGTCTATGACGACGAGTGTCTATGACGACGAGTGTCTATAACGACGAGTGTCTGTAACAACGAGTGTCTATAACGACGAGTGTCTATAACGACGAGTGTCTGTAACGACGAGTGTCTATAACGACGAGTGTCTATAACGACGAGTGTCTATAACGACGGGTGTCTATAACAACGAGTGTCTATGACGACGAGTGTCTATAACGACGGGTGTCTATGACGACGAGTGTCTATGACGACGAGTGTCTATAACGACGAGTGTCTATGACGACGAGTGTCTATAACGACGAGTGTCTATCACGACGAGTGTCTATAACGACGAGTGTCTATAACGACGAGTGTCTATAACGACGAGTGTCTATAACGACGAGTGTATATAACGACGAGTGTCTATAACGACGGGTGTCTATGACGACGAGTGTCTATAACGACAAGTGTCTATAAGGACGAGTGTCTATAACGACGAGTGTCTATAATGACGAGTGTCTATAATGACGAGTGTCTATAACGATGGGTGTCTATAACGACGAGTGTCTATAACGACGGGTTGTATCAGAGAAATCTTTAGGTATTGATTTAATTGGATTTGTATTCTTTGACTGGGTTGGTCTCTTTTGACTGTATTCGTCTACCTAGCTGATCTTTTAACTGTATCCTTCCTGAAAGGTAAAGGTCAGTCATATGCAATGCATGATATGGATCAAGCAATAATATTTTTCAACACATGAGATTGTATGATATGATGCGTATATGCATGTATCATGATGTATAACAATGTGATGTTTATGAATGTATCTTCGTCTAGGAAAATAGATCCTTGACGGATGCCGGGAAGTCAAATCCTGGGCTGATGTTGAATAGCGAGATTCTTCGTTTCCGTTGGGGATGATGATTGCAAGAATACCGGTAGGAGAAGACAACTCCGTTGGGGAATAAACTTGGCGAATAGATTACTCTGCGGGGAGTGAACTTTGTGGGGAAAGAGAAGTACTTTGCTGAGGTTTTGATGATAACTCTGCTGGGGATTCCATTGATAAGTTATGTTGGGGAATTTGATAAACTCCGTTGGGGATAAGAAGACTTCGCCGAGGACGGCCTTTCCGTGGTTATTGGCTGAGGATAACCCAGTTATATCCTGGTGGGGAATAACCTTCTAAATAAAGCCGGGGAGATGCGTCCGTACTCTGCAGGGAGTGAAAGTATCTTAGTCGTGTTCTTCATCTGAACTTACCTTGGTATCTCGGTGGACAGCACGCCCAGATTGCTTGGACAACTCATTATTGCCCCTGTTTCTGCGAGAGAAGGTACCCGTAGAGGTGCTTGATGACTTCCGATTGACAAATCTTCTTCTGGTAGGCAAGTGACGAGATGACGGAACATAGTCGTACGCTTTTGATCCCTAACTTTTGCCTGGACCGCCCTTTCGGGTTTTCAGCCCACCGGGATACCCATTTTTGCCCAAGCCTCCCTTTCAGGTTTTCGACTTGCCGGGTGTACAGATTTTTCATTTCATCCCTTATTTTTGCCCGAACCCTTTTGGTTCGCCGGGAAGCCCTTATTTTTGCCTAGGTGTGTCAATCTAGCGGGTCTTTGATTATGCGTAGTATTCTTTCGACTATGTCCACGCTCTCAGGATGTAGGGAGGTGCCCCTGTCAGAAGTGTTTTGCCGTGATACAAGAAGATCTTCGTTTGATCGTCCAATGCCCCTTGGTTGGAAGTGCTTTTGTTCATTAGACATTTGTCGTGCGAACTTCTATGCTGTTCAAACAAATAGTCATATGTGCAAGCAATGTTATTTCAAAAATGCAAAGCTTATGTCTGTCTTAAAGATTTTGAAAATGCATTTTTCATAAAAAACAAGTGTATTTTGTAAATTGTGATGTCAACTCGTTATTTCACCGCAAGCCTTAAGGAGTCAGGATACCTTTGTAACAGTATGCTTTCGAACTAACCCATGCTTCAGCTAGGACTTTTAAGGGTTGTAGCGTGGCCTGGTTCACGGTTTAAGAAACAAAGGATAAAGGCCCAAATTTTATTTGTACCCACCCGCTCTTCGTGATGTTCTTCCAACCTAAACTCAGCTGATCGTGCGTTAGACCTTGTTTGAGTCTTTGTCCTGATATTCTGGTGATGGTTCGGATGTTGAACGTTTATTTGAATAGGCATTCATTTTTGTTTGGTTTAGGGTTTGTAAGACCTCTTTCTTTTTCTTTCATTATCCCTGTTTTTTGCCTGAACTGTTTTTTTTTTTGGAATTACAGTCAGCGGGATGCCCCAGTTTTGTAAGTCTCCTTCATAGGTTTTGACTTAATGGGTTTTTATTTTGAGAAGTAATGACTGCCTGTCTGTATGATTGTTCGGAACCATCACTGTCTTTTGTTTTGTAAGGACCTCTTTGGTGCCATTCGTTATGCACTTGCATCAACTAAGAGACTACCCTGCCCCAGGTTATGATTAAGGGTTTTAAATTTCGAAAAGAAAAACTCCTACTTCTTTGGCTCAGAGGGGTTGACGAGGCATTATCTTCCTTATAACTCCAGTGTTTAGGAATTGAAACAATGCTTGTACCTCATCAGCGGGGTCTGTTCAAAAGCATACTGTAAAGATCGTGGTATCGTTTTCGTCATCCTCCCTCAAGAGGCTTAGAATTATTAATTGAGAGTTGACATCAAAAAATGAAAGCAGTTTGAGTATAGCGAATGCGAATATATTTCTTCAAAACAGACATATGCGATGCATTAAGGAAATAACAACGTTTGAAATGATATAAAATGTTTGAATAATCAAAGAAAATTACACTCTGAACATTCAAATGAACAAAAGTTTCCAATCCTAGCCATGTTTGGGCAGGGGAGCAGTGGTCACATTGGGAGCCTCTGGAGAGTCGAGCTGGACTTCCTTTGCGTCAATCAAATCCTGAACCTTGTTTCTCAAAGTCCAACAATCATCTGTAGCATGCCCCGGGCTGTCAGAATGATAAGTGCAGCGAACATTGGGGTTATACCTTGAAGGCGTCCTGTTGGGATTCTTTGGAGGGTCCATGAGAGTTACCAACTTGGTTTCCAGCAACTGTGGCAATATCTGTGACAAGGTCATGCCGAGGGTAGTGAATTGCCTTTTGAGTCTCTCTTCCCTTTGTTGATTGTGACGCTGAGGAGCGTCGTCCGGTTTTGCAATAACCACCGCGTTGACGTCTTGGCGGTGTTCGGACCTATTCTGCCCTCTTGAGTCATAGACAGCACTAGATTCTCTCTTGGATGGTTTCTTCTCAGTGTTCGAGGAGTCACCATTCTATATTTTCCATGACTTGATGCCAGCTTCTATTCTTTCCTCGGTCAAGACCAAATCTGTGAACCCAGCAGCAGAATTCCCAATCAGGTGGTTGAAGGATGGACCAGACAGGGTCCCCAAGAACATGTCTACTAGCTCACGGTCGGTCAGAGGTGGTTGTACCCTTCCAGCAAGGTCCCTCCACTTTTGAGCATATTCTTTGAAGCCTTCGCCTGTACCCATAGACATCCCCTGAAGCTGAGTACGCATGGGAGCAAGGTCGGCATTATACTGGTATTGCTTGTAAAATGCAGTGGCTAAGTCTTCCCAGGTACGGATGTTGGCTCCGTTCAGTTGATAGAACCACTCGAGCTGAGTCCCTGAAAGACTCTCCTGGAAGAAATGGATCCATAAGTTCTTGTCAGCCGTATAGGGCTGGATCCTCCTTATGTAAGACCTGAGATGCAGCTTAGGGCAGGAGGCCCCGTCGTACTTGGCAAAGGCCGGTGCCTTGAATTTGTGCGGGATTACTACCCCAGAAGACAGACCTAGATCTTCGAAGTCTAGGCCGGGCACCTTTTGTATCTCTATAGCACTTAGCCGGTCTTCCAACTGTTTATACTTGTCCTCAGCTGGAGGGTACTGTTCATCATTATAATCGGTCTCGTTGTCGGAGACCACTGGACTAGGAACCTCTCTTTCATGGGGACTTTCTTTCCCAACAGACGGGGTAATCAGCTCAACTTGATTTTGTTACCCATTCCCAGATTTGCGTCTCTGGTTGAACAACACCGTCCTCTTCTTCTTATTTTTCGAAAGCAGGGTCTTCAGATCTTGTTGCCCCTGAGCCAAACTCATGATCAGCTCTTGGAACTGGGCGTTCTGAGCCTGGAGAGCCTTGATAGCTTGTTCATTGGATGATTCAGGATTCATGATGATTGCTGAAATAAATAGCGAAGAAGATAAGTGACCTGTAAAAAGGGTACCTGTAATGCAATGATGTGTATGTATGCATGCAATGTTTTCAAGGATCTCGCGGGGTAAATAAGAAAATTGTTAGAAATTTGAATTCGGTTGCTTGATTGAAGGAACTTCATGTTGTTGAGAGTCCTTCTTCAAGAGTCAAGGCTGACCATATCAAGTGGGTCATAGCCCCTGACAACCTTGGCTAGAGGAAAATAAATCCCCTTTGTCCCTTGTTGGTCAGTTGGTTCATCATGACCTGCATCACAGACCCTTGAGATCCTTGAAATGGATTAGTCCTTATGTAGGATGTATGCAATGGTATGATGTTATGCTATGCATGGAGTGATATATGTAAACCCTGTTATGAGTCCAGATTAAGGACTATAAACAAAACCTGCAAGAAACTCAAGTGTCAGATAACAAGCATGCAAATAGTCAAGTTGGAAGGCACACAAGTCACACAAGAGAAACCCTTAGAGTTTAGGCCAGCATGAGGTCTAGGTATTACCCTCTTTCAGTTTGTTGGTTAAGACCTGTCCTATCAGAAGTAACCGGGTTCTAGAGGATCCCAATATCACTGACTACCCTCAATCGGTCATAACTCCAGCATCGCAATCTTTTCTTGCGGCCAGAACCATCACGAGAGTTTAGCCTCAATGGGCGTAGCATACTGCTACTGTTCTATTGGCCAAGTTGGGTCATTTAAGGTTCTAAGGTCGGTTGGTGCTTAATGACTCCTCAGAAGACCCATATTCTCCTCGTTGCGACACAAGGGATATCGGTACAGACTAAGGTGCCACACCAAAGTAGCCACTGCTTCACCCATGTCGGTCTACGCCGGACAGGTCTCTCACAGCTTATGCTACCTAAAAGGGTATCCTCAGATCCAGGTTAGGATCCATAAAACTCCAAGACAATGCCCACAAATATAAAGCAACCAATTCAGACAATTGAAAACACAAGTGATCTTAGTCCTAAGGTACACCCCACTTTATAATATATCCCCAGCAGAGTCGCCAGTTCTGTGATCGGTGGATCTGGAACTGACTGTTTAACGCTTGTTCGCGAAATGTCGCGGAAGCAAGAGTCGCCACCGTCTTATTTTCTCCAACATGGACAGAACAAAAGCACATCAAAATTCCTTATGAGATAGTTTCTCGGTTCGGGAGGTAGATTTATAGAAAGGGAAGGTGTTAGCACCCTTTCTATCCATGGGCTCCTAGATACTTGCTCATTTGTGTTTTCAAAATATTTGTTTGCTTTTCAAAGTGTGAGTGGGTTTGAAAAAAGTTTCGTTTAAAGATTTCAGATCGACTCTTGTATCAGTCCTCAAGAGTGTTTGAAAAATTGTTTTGAAAGCCTTTTTTGAAAAGTGTCGGTGTGAAAAGAGTTTTTGATTGTTTTTTAATAGAGCAAGTATCTACGAGTCATCTACCTACCCTAAGGAATTAGGCTGTGTAGAAGTCCTTAAGGTAGTGCCATCCCACCATTGAGAGGTAGGTAGCACCACCGTTGGAGGTGTTCGGGTCAATTCGTTTGTTAGGGACAGTGTGGTCACCAGAGCAACAGTAGGACACCTTAGAAGCTACCCTTATACCATTGATCCTTTTTAATCCGAGGCAACTTTTCCGAGGCAACTTGTTTTGAGGCATATGGATCAACGGACATAAGGACTTACTAAAACGTCCTATACTCGACGACCACGTTTCGAGGGCAAGGCAACAGTGAGGCGTACCCTAAGAGTGGTGTGTGAATCTGTGTGTTATTTCAGTTATGTTTTATCTTGTACATGTATCATGGTGATCTACGCTTGTTTTTTAATTAACATTCATTCTTTTATGCAAAGTTTAGAATTTAAAAGTGCGGAAATTTAAATGCGGAAAGATAAATCCTACGCTATTACAAGGCGCGGGTCTATACATCGCCAAATTAACAAAGACCCGTTTTGAATAAAAATGCGGAAAGTAAAACCTAGTTACTATTACATGGCTTGAGCAATTACATAATATTCACAAGAAAAATAAGAATAAATGCGCGAAACTAATAGAAAATAGAACGTTCGAGGGCGTTGGACCCTTTTGGAATTAAATTGAATTAAAAGTTAATTAATTATTTAATTAAAAGAAAAGAAATGTTTTTTAGGTTTTTGGTATTTAATGGAAAATAAATAACAAGAATTAAAAGGAAACCCTAAATCTAGATTATTTTAATTATTAATGAAAATATTAAAGTTAACCTAATTTACTAGTTAATTAATTTATTTACATGTTTATTTACAAAATTAATGATAATTAATAATAATGATAAATAATGATTATTAATAATTTATTTAAGAAAAAGATGAATATGTCAAAAAAAACTAATTCTAGATACTTTTTACTTATTAAGAAAAAGATTAAAGTTTAAAAACCTAAATTAAACTAAGTTAATTGTTAGAGTTTATTTACAAAAAAATAGGTTAGTGATGAAATTAATAATAATTAAATATATTTGTATTTTTGATTTTTTCTGTTTTTATTATAGAAAATTATTTTATGGTGAAAAACAATTAAAACAATTAAAAAAGAATTAGAAAAGAAAAGAAAATAAAATTAAAAAGAATGCAAACCAAGGGGGGTTTCAGGCCCAAGGGGAGGTTTTTTTGAAGTATTCTGCCCCATTAGACAAAAAGTCTTATTTGACTTTCTGGCATCACGTGCGTGTTCATTGACTCCTGAGTACCGTGGTCTGCATTCTTTGGCCATTGACTTGGGTTTCATGGCCATTTGTATTCTGGATGTTGGCCATTTGTGTTCTGGCCTCAACGTTCCTTAATCTTCTCAGGATGTCTGTCTCGCCATGTATTGGTGTTATGCATAAGTTGTTCTTTTGGCCATTTGGCTTTTGGCTTTTGGCTTTTGGCTTTTGGCCATTTGGCTTTTGGCTTTTGGACATTTGGCTTTTGGCCTCAACGTTCCTCAATGAACCTGCATGGGATCCTGTCTAAATCTGCAGTGTTGAATCTCATGAACACATTAAATAAAATCATAAAAATGCAAATAAAGCCAATATATGAAGAAATTTAATATTTAGGCACAATATGGCATGTATGAATGATTATACCCTTTTGATCATAGAGATCAAATCAATCCTACCCTTACTGGAAAATTAGTGACCTGAATGCTTTTATTCCCTTTGGATCATGGAGATCAAGCCAGCCTTATCCTTACTGAAGAAGTAGTGAGGTGTTGGTTTGTAACTGTGATGACTTGTTTGTAGTGAGAGAGGGATTTGTAATAAGGTTTTAAAGGTTTTAGAGTTCTTGAAAGAATTTGATATTCTAACAGTGTTGTGACAAGGTTTTTTCTCTCTTCTTCTCTTCTCTGGTTTGTGTGAAAAGAAGGTGATTATATAATGGAAATTAGGGTAAAGAAAATGGGCTTTGAATGTGCAATTGGGCCTCTAATGTTCACTTGAGTTCGTCACTTTCCAGGCTAAATCGCATATACTCAAGTGCAATTTTTGAAGTTGAAATGTGAAAACAAAATGTAGCCGACATCGATAACTAACTTCTGTCCGAAAATCAGCTCAATCGGATAAACGGTGAATTAGTTATGAATTTTTGAAGTTTCAGCTCAAACAAACTTATTTTGGACTCCAGTGTCGACTCTGACACGTTCTTCAATAAAAAACTGGTATTGATCGGTGCATAATTTGGTCTCGACTTTTGAAGCAAAGTTGTAGATCTATGAGTCAGTGACCTTGTGTAAAAATATGAGTCCAATCCGATAAAAATTGACCGAGTTATGAATTTTCGAAATTTCGGCCCAGATGAAATAATATTCAGCATTCAGGATTTTCGGCGTGTCACACACTCTGAGCAAAAAATGAAGGCCTTTTGAACACCGTTCGAACTCGATACCTCCTGTGAAAATGTAGCCAACTCAATTTGTGAAATTTTGGCACTGGAACCAGCTCGATACGATGAAAATCGACCAAGTTATGATTTTCTGAACATGACGCAAATAAACTCCTGTCACAAATTTTCTGTATGAAAATACTTGATAAATCCACATTTTTGAAGACCTTCTGATCGAAATTGGCTTCCAGCCGTGAGAGATGAAAACGTAGATAATGTCAAGATGGAATTTAGGCCACTTGAACGGGTTCAAAACGAGCCACGATCTTCAAGTTATGAAATTTTTAGCGCGTAAAAACTGCACTTTCAGCACACTTTTTCACCATATTTCTTCGAGAAAACTCACACATTCGGATACCTTCTTTAAAGAATTGACTCTTGAGCCGAACCTGAATTTGAGAATACGTTATCAGAGATATCTTGGCGAAAGAATACCTGAATATGACGCGCCGGGTTGGACTTGTGAATTTTTCTTGAAATATTTTGAGAAATATGAGAGGGAAAATTTTGGGGTACAACACATATCATGCATCATATTTCACATATTTCTTGCATTTATTATGCATATCCAAGTGTCTTACCCAGCTTCTTTACTTCGTTCAGCAAGCTGACTCATCACTACAATACTCGGGCTAATTTCAAAAAGAAGATGGATAACTTAGAACAGGAGAATCGTGAGCTGCGCGAAGAAGTTTCTGCTTTGAAGGCCGGCATGGCCAATATGACTACTCTGATGGAAGCTCTGGTGGCTGCTCAGAAGTTCCGACTGTTCCGGTATCTACTACTCCGGTTGTTGTTCAAAATCGCATGCCTCAAGGTTATCCATGGGGAATGCCAGAGAATTTTGCACATGAAGGTTTCAACCTTGGTCCTCAAGATACTCCAGTGGTTTAGACTATTGTTACTCCGGCACCTCCTGTGGTGCATGATGTTCCTGATGCGCCTCCTTCGGTGAATATGGTTATGTTTGTTAATGATGACGTGTGTTGTCCTTTCCCTCCACCGAGTGAAGACTTGGGTCTTTATAACAGAATGGATGATTTTCAAGAGCAGTTTGACAAGATGCAAAGAGAGATGAAGGCCCTTAGGGGAAAATAACTATTTAGGTAGAATGTAAATGAGCTATGTTTGGTCCCGAATGTTAAGATACCTACTAAGTTCAAGGTCCCAGAATTTGAGAAGTATAAGGGCAACACTTGCCCTCCTGCTCATCTGGTAATGTACGTGAGAAGGATGTCTACCCATACTGATGATCAGCGTCTGTTGATTCACTTTTTTCAGGATAGTTTGACCAGTGATGCGTTGAAGTGGTATATGAGTTTGGACAGTGCCAATATCCATACTTTTAATGATTTGGGAGAAGCATTCATCAAACAATACAAGTACAATGTGGACATGGCGCCTGACCATGACCAACTTAGGGCCATGGTTCAGAAAGACATGGAATCGTTCAAAGAGTATGCGCAGAGATGGCGTGAAGTAGCTGCCCAAGTGATTCCTCCCATGGAAGAGAATGAGATGACTAAAATTTTTCTGAAGACGCTGGGTGCTTTCTACTACGAAAGGATGGTAGCAAGCGCACCAAGTGACTTTACCGAGATGGTAGGAATGGGTATCCGCTTAGAAGAGGCTATAAGAGAAGGTCGTTTGACGAAGAGTGAAGGATCTGGAGGTATAAAGAATCCATCGTATGGGTTTACCAAGAAGAAAGAGGGAGATGCAAATGCTGTTATACAAGAGAGGAGGGTAAATGCTCCTAGAAGGAATTATTAGCGTCATCAGCAAGTCGCCTCAGTTACTCCTGTTATGAATGCCGCTCCGACTACCGTTGCTTATCAGAGACTGTCCCAGTAGAGGAATCAAGGGTATAATCAGAGAAGAGAGAGTTATGAACCTATTCCCATGAGCTATACAGAGCTACTACCAACATTGATTCAGAAAAAGTTGGTCCAGACACGACCACCTCCCGTCGTACCATCACCATTGCCTTGGTATTATAAAGCAGACCAAACATGTGCTTTTAATCAAGGAGCACCAGGGCATAGTGTTGAGAATTGTTATCCTTTAAAGACTGAAGTGCAAAAGTTGGTGAAGTCTGGAATTCTATCTTTCAAGGACATCGGACCTAATATGAAAGATAACCCTCTACCCAAGCACGGGGGAGTAAATGCTGTAAATATGGTGGCTGGTTGTCCAGGCGACTTCCGAATTTTTGACATTAATCTTGTTAGAGGAGATTTGGTGAAAATGCATGCAAACTTTTGTGAATTCAGCTACTATACGCATGACCATACTGGTTGTGCTACTTGCAGTATAGATATACATGGTTTCGATAAGATGAAGGCTGATTTACAGGAGATGATGGATGAGGGCCTCATCCACATAATCAGGCATAAGGTAGAGTATGAAGAGGAAGTGAATATGGTTTCTGGATGTCCTGGTGAATTCAAAATTTTTGATGTGGAGTATTTGAATGAGGATCTCGTGCAGTTGCATGCTACCTTCTGCCATACGGCTAGTCAGGTGGAACACCAGTATGGATCTTGCCTAGTTTGCTGTCGAGATCCCCAAGGATGTTCAATCGTGAGGGAGGGTGTTCAGTTGATGTTAGACAATGAAACTATCAAGATCACAGGTCATAGGTATGATTATCATGAGGTTGATATGGTTGAAGTTTGTTTAACGGAAGAAGAGTCGGAGGAAGAGTATGCCTCCGTGGATGAGTATTTCTCTTTAGACGAAGATTTGTTTCCCAGAGATGACTGATTATGTTGAAGAAGGGGTAAATTTCGTTGTGCCTTGTTTTGGTGCACCCGCTCATTTTGAAGTGGAGTACCATAGCAAGCCAGATGTTACCCCATTGGTAATTAGTTTTCCAGGTCCTATCCCCTACAAATCAGATAAGGCTATGCCTTACAAATACAACGCTACAATCTTAGAAGATGGGGTGGAAATTCCAATCTAGCCAATGCCCGATGTTGGAAATATAGCTAAAAATAGTAGGGTGACCCGTAGCGGTCGTGTGTTTGCGCTGGTTATTCGGAGAGATGTTGCTGCTGGAAAGAAAGTTGCTGAGAATGATGAACCTAAAAAGGCTACAGGAGAGACTAGTGGAGCTACGCTAGAGAAAGAAGTGGATGATATTTTGAAGATAATTAAGATGAGCGACTACAGAATTGTAGATCAGCTACTGCAAACTCCTTCAAAGATATCTATCTTAGCTTTATTAATGAATTCCTCTACTCATAGAGAATCCTTGATGAGGGTACTAGACCAAGATTTTATGGAGAGTGACATGCCAATAGATCAATTCAGTAGCGTAATTGGAAACATTACGTCATGTAATAACTTGAGTTTCTGCAATGATGAGTTACCAGATGAAGGGAGGAATCACAACCTGGCCCTCCACATATCTATGAACTGCAAGAATGATTCGCTATCCAATGTGCTAATTGATAATGGATCCGCGTTGAATGTTATACCGAGGAGTACTCTCATGAAGTTGAAATATCAAGGAGCACCTATGCGCTCGAGTGGCATCATTGTGAAAGCATTTGATGGGTCGAGGAAATCTGTCATCGGTGAAGTGGACTTACCCATCCATATAGGACCAAATTTGTTCCAGATAACCTTCCAGGTCATGGACATTATTATCGCATATAGTTGTTTGCTAGGACGGCCATGGATACATGAAGCAGGGGCTGTCACTTCAACTTTACATCAGAAGATAAAGTTTGTGCATGAAGGGAAGGTAGTGATCATAAGTGGCGAGCAGGCGTTGTTGATATCTCATTTGTCCTCTTTCAGTATTGTAAAAGCGGATGAGGCTGCTGTCGGAACGCAATTCCAAGCCCTATCCATTGACAACATAAGGAGAAATTAGAATTCCATGGTCTCGCTGAAGGACGCGCAACAGGTTGTGTGCAATGGTCATAATTTAGTTTGGGGACGAACTATGGATCCACTCGTGAACAAGAACAAAATTGGTTTGGGTTTATCTTCGAAGAATGGAAAAGGCGAAAGTTTAAAGTCAAAGTCTACTATGAGCAGCTTTCATGATGTTTTCCGCAGCAGAGGTTACCTTCATCCAACTGATTCTGGAATTAATGTTGTTGAGGAGGATGAAGTAGAGCAGGAAATGCCGAATTATGTGACGCATGGAGTCAGGGTTCAGAACTGGGTCACCATTGATATTCCTTCTTGCATACATGTGTCAAAGTAATTTGATTTTATTAATATTTCTTTTGAAAAGCTTTCACTCTGCCCAAGGTGGAAGTATTAATGTTGTAGGGCTTATATGTTTGTTGTGACTGTTAAGATCAATAATAAAAGTTGTCTTTGTTTCTCGAATTATGTTTTTATTTCCTGTTTTTTCTTGGAAAATGGTAATAAAAAAAACCTTTCAAAGTAAATAGTAATTGAAATTCAATATGCATGATCACTTATTATATGTGTCAGTTTCTAAAAGCAATCATAAATCATATGTGCAGATTAATTAAAAAACCTGTTGAATACAATGACCCTGCACCCTCTCCCAACTTTGAATTTATGATGAGATTCCAGAAAAGGTCTCACGGTTGCTTGAGCACGAGGAAGAAACCATTCAGCCATATAAAGAGCCTTTGGAAATGATCAATTTGGGTTCAGAAGAAGATCTGAAGGAAGTCAAGATTGGAGCATCGTTGCATCCCGATGTGAAGAGAAGGTTGATTGAGTTGTTGAAATAGTGTGTGGATATTTTTGCATGGTCCTAACAAGATATGCCTGGTCTAAATACAGATATTTTCGAGCACCATTTTCCGTTGAAGCTAGAGTATCCTCAATGGATTGCCAATATTGTCCCAGTACCAAAAAAGACAGAAAGGTCTGCATGTGCGTGGATTACAGAGATCTAAATAAAACTATTCCAAAAGATGATTTTCCATTGCCTCACATTGACATGTTAGTGGATAGCACAGAAAAATTCAAAGTATTCTCGTTCATGGACAGATTTTCTGGGTATAATCAAATAAGAATGGCTCCAGAGGACATGGAAAAAACAACGTTTATCATGCCCTGGGGAACATTCTGTTACAGAGTGATGCCCTTCGTGTTGAAGAACGCTAGTGCAACGTACCAGAGGGCTATGATAACCCTATTCCATGATCTGATGCACAAGGAAATTGAAGTATATGTTGATGATATGATTTTCAAATCCCAGACTGAAGAAGGGCATATAGAAGATTTGTTGAAGTTGTTTCAGCGTTAGAGGAAGTATCATCTCTGCCTGAATCCAAATAAATGCACCTTCGGTGTTTGATCGGGGAAGTTTTTAGGTTTCATTGTTAGACAGAAAGGAATCGAAGTTGACCCTGATAAAGTCAAAGCAATCCAAGAAATGCCAGCACCAAGAACTGAAAAGCAAGTCAGAGGTTTCCTCGGGCGTTTAAATTATATTTCCAGATTCATTTCCCACATGACTGCAACATGTGAACCGATCTTTAAGTTGTTAAAGAAAGATCAAGGTTGTGTATGGACGGATGACTGCCAAAGGGAATTTGAGAGTATTAAAGAATATCTGCTTGAACCTCCTATCTTGCTCCCTCCCGTAGAAGGAAGACCGTTGATTATGTATTTGACAGTGTTAGATAAATCCATGGGTTGTATTCTGGGACAACATGATGAAATAGGGAAGAAGGAGTTCTCCATTTATTATCTTAGTAAAAAATTCACTGATTGTAATTCACGGTATTCCATGCTGGAAAAAAACATGTTGTGCTTTGGCCTGGGCGGCAAAGCGTTTGCGGCAGTATATGTTGAATCATACCACTTGGTTGATCTCCAAAATGGATCCAATCAAGTACATTTTCGAAAAGCCTGCTCTTACTGGGAGAATTTCCCGTTGGCAGATGTAATTATCTCAATATGATATCAAATACCACACTCAAAAGGCTATTAAAAGTAGTATATTGGCAGATTATCTTGCTCATCAACCAGTGGAAGATCACCAGTCTGCAGAATATGAATTTCCCGGTGAGGATGTGATGTTCCTGAAAGTGAAAGATTGTGACGAACCATTACCTGAGGAAGGCCCTGACCCTAAATCTCGTTGGAGTATGATATTTGATAGAGTTGTGAATGCTTATGGTAAAGGAATTGGTGCTGTGATTGTCACTCCTCATGGATCGCACATTCCTTTTACTGCAAGGTTAACATTTGATTGCACTAATAATATGGCAGAATATGAGGCTTGCATCATGGGTTTCGAGGAAGCTATTGATCTCAGAATCAATATTCTAGATGTGTATGGTGATTCAACTTTGGTGATAAATCAGATTAAAGGAGAATGGGACACTCGTCACCCTGGCTTGATCCCTTATAAAGATAATGCTAGAAGATTATTACCCTTCTTCAATAAAGTTGAATTCCATCACATCCCTAGAGACGGAAATCAAATGGCGAATGCTCTGGCAACTCTGGCTTCCATGTACCAAGTGAATACTTGGAATGATATACCCCAAATTATAGTTTGACGGCTGGATAGGCCCACTCATGTGTTTACAGCAGATGAGGTAACAGATGAAAAACCCTGGTATTATGATATTAAGCATTTTCTTCAGACTCAGGAATACCCGATTGGTGCGTCGAAGAAAGATAGAAAAACATTGAGGAGATTGGCGGGCAGTTTCTTCCTCAGTGAAAATGTGTTATAGAAGAAAAATTATGACATGGTCTTGCTCAGATGCATGGATAGACACGAAGCATACATGTTGATGCATGAGATTCATGAAGGTTCATTTGGCACTCATGCTAATGGACATTCGATGGCTAAAAAGATGCTAAGGGAAGGTTATTATTGGCTGACAATGGAATCTGACTATTACAAATTTGCAAAGAAGTGCCATAAATGCCAGATTTATGCAGACAAGGTCCATGTGCCTCCGACGCTTCTCAATGTGATTTCCTCCCCGTGGCCTTTCTCTATGTGGGGTATTGACATGATTGGGATGATAGAACCCAAAGCTTCGAATGGGCACCGTTTTGTCTTAGTAGCAATTGATTACTTCACCAAGTGGGTGGAGGTTGCTTCATATGCCAATGTTACTAAACAGGTGGTTGTGCGCTTCATTAAGAATAATCTTATATGCCGGTATGGTGTGCCGAGCAGAATCATCACTGACAACGGCTCGGATTTGAACAACAAAATAATGACAGAACTGTGTGAAGAATTCAAGATTGTCCATCACAATTCATCTCCATACAGGCCAAAGATGAATGGGGTTGTTGAAGCTACTAATAAGAATATCAAGAGAATTATTCAGAAGATGGTAATTACTTATAAGGATTGGCATGAAATGCTCCCTTTTTCTCTGCATGGATATCGAACATTTGTCCGCACTTCAAGAGGAGCAACCCCGTTCTCCCTGGTGTATGGAATGGAAGTTGTACTCCTAGTCGAGGTAGAGATTCCATCATTACGTGTGATAATGAAAACCAAGTTGTCAGAGGCTGAATGGGTCCAGAATAGGTTTGACCAATTGAATTTGATTGAAGAGAATAGAATGACAGCTTTGTGTCATGGGCAGTTATATCAGAAGAGAATGAAGAAAGCTTTTGATAAAAAGGTCAAACCTCGTGAATTCAGAGAAGGCGACCTCGTGCTCAGGAAGATCATGTCTTTCAACACTGATTCTAGGGGAAAGTGGACTCCCAATTTTGAAGGCACGTATGTTGTCAAGAAATCCTTCTCTGGAGGTGCGTTAATTCTTGAAACTATGGATGGAGAGGAGTTCCCACGTCCCACGAATGCTGACGCAATCAAGAAATACTTCGCCTAAAGAAATAAAAGAATAGCTCGCTAAGTTGAAAACCTGAAAGGGCGGCTTAGGCAAAAAAGGAGTGTCTCGGTAGGCCGAAAACCCGAAAAGGCGGTCTAGGAAAAAATTAGAGACATAAACAGAATAATTTCCCGCTAAGTTGAAAACCCGTAAGGGCAACTTAGGCAAAAGTTAGGGATTTTCTTGGCAAGTAACTACGTCATACAAGACTTGATCGTTGAAGCAACAATCTTCTCGGATCCTCAGCATACTTCAACAAAAGCTGCTGCTCAGGATTTCAAAAGTTGTTAGGGGGAAAAGTGGTCATTGTATCTCAATGTATCTTTTTCATTATGTATTACCATTTCCCAAACTTTGTAATCATCTATGGAGTCTCGTCATTCGCAGACTACCATTCTATTAATGAAATTCTAGCTTTTACCCAATTCTTTGTGTTTCTTATTTTATTTAGCTTGCAAAGACTACATTTATTAATGATAATAACTTTCAAAGTAAAGAGATTAAATAACAAAATTGATTTTTCAAAAAAATATTTTTACAATTTACTTTTACTTTGAGATTTGTGATGAAACAATGACATTAAAAATAGTGATCCCAGGAATGGAAAAACTCCGGTTGTTTTGAGAAGTTTTGTTCCCCTCGGGAAGGTCTACTCGGGTTGTTTTTTCCATATTGGGTTTATGGTTCCGGTATCCTCGGTCAAGTTTGGATTCATTTCTCCTCTTTTCTGAGTTTTTCATGATGTAAAGTTTCAATCCGCATTTTCTCCAGGGAAGTAGACTTGAATTCCCCAACGAAGTTTGATTGTTTCGGTGTTAGTCTACTTTATTTGAGACTGGTCTTGCAATCTCCAGTAGCCATGTTACTTTTGAGAAACACTGGTTTCCCCGATTAAGCCAGAAGAATGATGTTCTACCCCTATATCTGTTTGATTTGGCTACCTTTGAATTATGTTTCTCCGCAGTAAAGTTAAGGCAGGCAGTAGGTTTGGTTTCCGCAGTTGGCCTTTACCTTTCTTGGAATGACCATCCTGGTTGAAGTTTAGTCGAGTGTTGTTAGTGCCTGAGGCAGTTTTGCTTGTTTGTTCCCAATGATTGTGTATCTGTTTTGTCAGCATATGCATGATAGCACTCATATATTCATACATATATCATGCATAGCTAAAATTGACAATTCATTGTTCATTGACATTTTTTAATATTTTTGTTGACATATTACCCTATTTTGCAGAGATAAGTTACCTTCTTCTCATTAGAGTGTTGCTCTTAAGCTGAAAACGTACATTCTTTCAATTTCCCTAGTGAGTTGTCCCTCATAGAAGATTTTTTTGCTTTAAACCTTCCGGTATAGCTCCTTGTTTGGATAAATTTTGTTTTCCCTCTTGAGTTTATTTCTCAAAGGATGAATTCAGGTTAATTGTTTCATTCCAGTTTATTTCTGGTTTGGATCTGTGGCTCCCCGGCAATGTTATTTACTTTGGAATTCTGAAAAACTCCAAGCTTTGGTTGGTGCATTTATTTTGCACAAGAAGACTTTATCCCCTTAGCGAGAATATCATGGCATCTCCCCAGGAAGTCATATTTCTTTCCCCAGAAAGTCAGTTCTTTTTACAATCCTCTGTGACCATAAATAGCAAGTCTCTTTATTTGAGACAACTTATGTTTTATCCTTTCCAGGCGGAGTTCCTTGGTTGAAGAAGAAGTTGAGACCCGTTCTAGGCGAAACACCAGAATCTTGGGGAAACTTGTTATCTTTTTGCTACCTTCAGTGAAAGTTGGTAGACCATCGGCAGTGAACGTCGGTGTTTGTCATCTTTTTGCTACCCTCAGTGAACGTTGGTAGTTCATCGTCAGTGAACGGTGGTGATATTATATTATTTTTCTACCTTCAGTGAAAGTTGGTACCAACTTTTCTTTTATCCAAAAGGAAAGGTGAAAAAGCACAGGAAATACCTTTAAGATTGTTTCTTGAGTTCAGGGGGTAGATTATGAAAAGGGAAGGTATTAGCACCCTTTTCATCCATGGTTTTCCATGGGCTCTTAGTTACTTGCTAGATCACTTTCTTTTTTGTTTAAAATTGTGCTTGATGTAGTTTTTGAAATTATTTTGTAAAGAGGCCATTGTTTAGGAAATATTTGTAATGATTCTCGTTTGTAAGAATGTATACAAAGATGTTGATCTTTTGAAAATATTTTCAATTTTGTAAGATGTTTGAAAGTGTATGTGATTGTTTTGAAAATAGAAAGGATGTTTGTTTTGAAACGGAGCAATTAATTAGAATAAATCTACCTACTCAAATGTCTTTCTTGTTCATTTTCTTTTCCTTTGACATTGTTGTCTTACCATTGATTTGGTAAGCAACCCTATCTTTGGATGTTAACGGGACGGACATGGGTCCTCGTATAACCATGATTAGCAATGTTGCAATGCATCTTAGAATTCTTTTTGAGGGACTAAGATCATTTTGTAAGGAAAATTTGAATAGCGTCATCGAGGGACAACGATCTTGTATTTGCTTGTTTTTTTTTTGCTAAGACACCTTACATGCGTAATATGCCCATTTTTGGAAGACAACCAAGTGGGATAACCCTAGGGGTGCTTATGTGCAAGTGTGTTATTTTCATGCTTGTTTTTTGTCTTGGATTAGGGTTTTCTATTTGATTGATTTTATTCTTTCCATACAAACCCTAATTACTAGCATATTATGTAAAAGCGATAAATTGAGAAATTTAAAGTTACTACGCTATTACAACATTTGTGGGAGGGGGTATACAATTTATGAATGGGGATTGCAATAATGTAAACCTAATTAATCTATTACAACCAAATTGAATATTATACAAATAATTTGAAGGAATATATAAAGTACAAAATGCAAATTGAAAGAAATGATTTTTGTGTTTGGATTTTTGTATGAAAGAGGTTTTAACCTAAATCTAATTAAAGAAAAGAGTAATTAAGTTAAATTAATCTAAGTTAATAAAAGAAATTATTTAAGAAAATATTTTAACTAAGAAGAGAATTTTTGAATAAAACCCTAAATCTATTTTAGTTGATTAAAAGAAAATAAGTTTAAAGAAAAAAAAATTTTTTTTATATTTTTTATACTTTGTCTTGAAAATAATATGTGGTGTAATTGAAATATTTTTGGTCCTTTTTATATTAAAAATAAGTGTATTTAAATAAGTAATAATCTAGTTTTAATTTACAAAGAAGTTAATAAGTGTAAATAAGGTATAATGAATAAAAATAAATTTTTTATTTATGTGAAAAATATTTAAATTATGTCAAAATTTAAATCTATTATTTTTATACATTTTATGATTTTTTTTGGTATTTTAGAAAATATATTTAAAAGAAAAAGAAAAAAATAAATAAATAAAAATAAAATGGGCCAGGGTGGTGTCACAAGTAAACAGGGCGTATGCTTAGTAAAAACAAAAAAAAAAGAATGTCAGGCCCAAAGGGCCCAACACCTGCAAACAAACATCAAAAAAATGTCAAAAATTTGGAAATAAAGCAAAATGGTCTCGCTGGGGCTTGAACCCAGGATCATAGGGTGAACAGGCGCGCACTTTACCTTTGGGGTGGCTATACATCCGTTTATATAGGCAAAACCATAAATATATAAGGAAAATCCAGTCCTGATGACTTCATCTTCAACCTCCAGCTGGTGTACCTGTAACTTCTTCATTTCTCAACAAAAATGGAAAGTGACAAAATGAAAGTTGTTGCATTTTCCTCACAATTCTAACCATGTAAATAACTAAGGCTGAAAGTCAAAGATAAGTGAGAATTTCTCTGGCCCTAATTTAAACCCTAAAAATTTCAAAAACTTCAACTCTAAAATTCTCTAAGCTCAAGCCATATAAATGCAAACTATGGATATGTACAGCTTCATGGCAATGAGGTCTACATTTTATCTTCACAAATGCAAGCCTAACAATGCCTAAGTAATGAGATAGAAGTTCAAGAAAAATACCTCAAAACTGAAAAGCGTGAAATGCAAATGATCTTGTTTCAGTCAGTGTTGATGATCAGGTTAGCTTCCCTGGACCTCTAGGAAGCTAGTGCAATGGCTGGCTTGAGCTGAGGATGGATGAAATGGCCTGGAGAAGTCCAACTGTGATGCTCTGTTTTTGGTTATGGAAGATAGGGAAAATGGTGTTACAGAAATGAAACAGGTACAAGGATGAGTTAGTCTTGATGCAAGGAAGCTTTAGAAACTAAAAGGCCAAGAAACGCACGAGGGAAATGTGAGTTTGGTATAAAAAGTCAGAACTTGCACAACAATGGTGTTTTGGGACAATTTCTGGCTAGAGGGAGTTTGAGTGAGTTTTAGGGGCTTCTTGCTCGTGTGTCAACTTGCAAATAGTGTGTATACTTATAAGCAAGAGGTTTTGAGGCTTGTGACAACTCAGATTTTGAATTTGCATCCTTAAGCCAAACATGTGATTTTTGAGAAAACAAGTTTCAATGCTTGTGTACTTGCCAAGATAGAGTATTTCATGCTTTAAACAAGTTAGTTTCTTACTTTGTGGATGGAGTGTGATTAGAGGGAACAAGTTAGAGGCTCAAGAATGACTTTATGGAAAAAGCTTGCTTTACAAGAATGGAAGTGTTCACTTTGTGCCATTAATGGAAATGCAACTTGGATAATAGCTCATTTGCTTGGATCAAAGCCTTAACAGCTGAGTAAGCATTTAATTAAGGAGTGACAAACAAGTTTTATGCCTGAAAAGAAAATATTATGCAGCCTAGCATTGATTTGAATTTGTGTTCATCATGAAAATGACCTAAATTCAAGTGATAAAATCCTAATTTCATCTCTTTGATTCTCCTTGCTCAAGAATGGTCTCAAGGAGTTCTTGGACATTTTGGAAAGCTTGTAACATGCTATACAACCTATCTTTGAATTACTTTTGAATATTCCCCTTGGAACTATGTGAAAAATTTCCATGAAGTTAGGTCAAAAATCTTCCTAACTAGGGCAAAATTTCACTAAGTCATTTTTAGTTCATGAGCATGTATTCACAAAATTATAACTCGAGATCCAAGCATTTTTAGGAGAAGTTGTGTGAAGAAAAGTTGTATATTTCATGGAGATATACAACTTTTAATGTTGGAAGTTTCTCTTGAATCATCTTGCATCATGGTGAAAATTTGGCTCAAAGTTATAAAAAAAAAAGAAATTTTCTATACTTAGAAAAATTTCTAAGTTAAGAAATTTCATCTTTTCAAAATAAAATCTTGAATTCTTGGTTTCTTGATGAACAAGTTTCATATTTTTATGTGTATTGCTGAATTATGATCTTTGGCATTTGATTTTGACCAAAAAGTCAAAGTTTGACTTTTCAGTATACAGTTGACTTTTGATAAGTTGATTGAAAAATTCATCTGTCAATCCAATGGACTTGTAGTATTTTGAACCATGTCATTAGGTCAAAGTGATGCAATGGGACTCTTGAGATCATGCCGTAACCCAATTGATCATTTGCTAGGTCAAAAACCAGAAATTGCCCTTTCCCAGTCAAAACCCTAATTTTGACCATTTTGCCCTTTTGATGATTTGATCAAATTTCTTGAGGAATTATGGTCCAAACTTGATAAAATGATACATATGATTTTAAATTGTTAGTGTGGATCAAAAATTATGAATTTTGTCTGTAAATTGGCCATGGTTGACTTTTTCCCCAATACAGCTGATTTTTTAGGTCAACTATTCAATTGACTGATCAAAAGTGTGATCCAAGGCTTGAAACTTGACATGAGTAATCTTGGGGGTCCATAATGATCCATGAAATTCATATGGGGCATTGGAAGTTCAAAAATCCTTGTGCAATCTCAAACCCTAATTTTCAGTCATCAGTGCTTGAGGAGGTGTCTTGAGCTGATCAACCCAAATGCAGTCTTAAGCCAAAGGAGATCCTGAGAGAAAATTCTTGATAAGTGGGAGGGAAAATTTTAGGGTACAACTGTTGCCCCTGTTCAATCTTCTTAAGCCTGAAGAGTTGGATTGGCATGTTTTGCCAGTCGTGACTCGAGGGTGGAAGATGATTGGACACTAGAGTGTCCAGAAATTTGCACTTGGCGGTGTGATGGTTGAGGGAATGGGATTAAAGATGCCATTTGGAGAGGTGATAGAAAGATGTAGGAGATGGGCTTAAAGATGCCATCCAAAAGTGATTGTTTGTATTGCAATTTGTAAGCTGAAAGAATGAGTATTAGAATGGCGTCCGTGTCTGGAGCGTATCTGAATTATATTTAAGAGTTGAATCTAAATGAGTATCAGAATAGTATCCGTGTCTGGAATGTATCTGAACTGTATATGAGAGATAGATTTGAATGAGTGTTATAATGGCATCCATGTATGGAGCGTATCTGTATTGTATCTGAAAGTTGAGTCTTAATGACTATCAGGCATCCGTGTCTGGAGCGTATCTGAACTGTATCTAAAGACTGAATTTGAATGAGTATTAGAATGGCATCCGTGTCTAGAGCGTATCTGAACTGTATCTAAAGACTGAATCTGAATGAGTATCAGAATGGCGTCCGTGTCTGGAGCGTATCTGAACTGTATCTGAAAACTTTGAATATTGTTAATGGTAGTTGTTAACCTTTTCCTGAAAAGGGTAAAATGTTAGCTAAAATGAAATGTTTATGTTGTATGAAATGCATAGTATAGTGCATTCACTTTACCAACATTTATGATATATGGATGCAATGTATGTGTATGTGAGCTAGTTTGTTGTACTGTTGTCGGATTTGGGAAAATAAATCCCTGACTGCTGCTGAGGATATGGAGTATAAGTCTTCATGTTGTGAAGTCTAAGTGTTGATGAATTTCTGCTTAGAGAAATAAACTTTGTTGTAAGGGAAATACCGTATACTGCTTCTAAAATTCCATTGGGGAATCCTTAGAAATTTGCCGACTTCTACTGGGGAGTGATAACTGAGAGTTTTGTTCTGATGGGGATTAAACGACGTATTGTGGGGATTTCTTAGGTAATAGCCTAGAGGTATTTCCCTATCCATTCAACCCATCAGTAATTGCCTTTTTTTATTTTGTTTATTTGTAAACAGTAATTATATTCAAATGCATATGTTCAACAATGAATCGTTGGACGTTTTTGTAGACAAAACACAAGCGTAAAGAAAAACAAATAGTTTTTGCACTTTCAAAGAGATATCGTTGTATTAACTTTGAGTAAGATTTTTTTTGTACAAGGAGACAAACAATCTAGTAAGAGAACTCCGACATAAAAAAAATGAAAATTTTGATACAAAGAAAAGATAGCTATGTGTAAAAATCCCATGGGGTTTCCATTCTGCTATAGCCTCCGTATCTCCGAGCGTCTTGTCTATTTGTTGCCTTGTCCGAAGTTGATTGAATAGATCAGAACCGTTGAATTTGTTGGTTGAAGCCAAAGGTTGTCTGTAATGTGATCCAACAGGACACAGTCATACGCTTTACATTCCCTAACTTTTTCTTGGACCGCCCTTTCAAGTTTTTAGTCCACCGGGAAACCCTTTTTTGCCCAAGTCTCCCTTTCAGGTTTTCAACTTTCCGGGTGTAAGGTTTTTTCTTTATCCCTAATTTTTGCCCGAACCTTTTTGGTTTGCCAGGATGCCCTTGTTTTGCCTAGGTATGTCAACCTAGCGGGTCTCTTATGCGTAGTATCTTTTGACTATATCCATATTTGCAGGGTGCGGCAGGTCGTCACCATCCATGGTGGTCAAGATCATTGCCCCACCAGAGAAAATATTTTTGATTACAAATGGTCCTTCATAGGTAGGAGTCCATTTGCCCCTAGGATCACCTTGTGGCAGTATGATGTGTTTGATCACCAGATCTCCAACTTGATACACTTGGCGTCTGACCTTTTTGTTGAAAACCTTGATCATCCATTTTTGATACATTTAACCATGACAAATAGTAGTAAGTCTCTTCTCATCAATCAAGTTCAGTTGATCAAGTCAAGTCTGGATCCAATCGTTTTTGTTTAGCCCTGCATCCTTCATAATCCTTAGAGAGGGGATCTGGACCTTGATAGGCAAGACAGCCTCCATACCATAAACTAGAGAATAGGGTGTTTCCCCGGTTGATGTGCAAGCCGTGGTACGATACCTGTGGAGAGAAAATGGTAACATCCCATGCCAGTCTTTGTATGTGACTGTCATTTTCTGTATGATCTTTTTAATGTTTTTATTTGCAGCTTCGACAACACCATTCATCTTCGGCCGGTAGGGAGAAGAATTGTGATGCTGAATCTTGAATTGCTCACACAATGCGGTGATCATAGTGTTGTTGAGATTTGTACCATTGTCGGTGATGATCCTTTCCGGGATACCGTATCGGCAAATGAGATTTTACTTGATGAAACGGGTAACAACATTCTTAGTAACGGAAGCGAAAGAAGCTTCCTCCACCCATTTTGTAAAATAGTCAATAGCCACTAAGATGAAGCGATGTCCATTGGAGGTTGTTGGCTTGATTTCCTCAATCATATCAATCCCCTACATAGTAAAGGGCCAAGGATCTGTCAAGAAATTCAGAGGAACCGGGGGTACGTGCACCTTGTCAGCATAAATCTGACACTTATGGCAAGTCCGAGAGTGTTGATAGCAATCTGCTTCCATGGTAGACCAGTAATAGCCTTCCCGTAGGATTTTCTTTGCCATCGTATGCCCACTGGAATGGGTGCCAAAAGTTCCTTCATGCAATTCAGCCATGATCCTTTCAGCTTCGACCTTATCTACGCACCGAAGTAACACAGAGTCATGATTGGGTTTGTACAGGATACCATTACTAAGGAAAATTTTACCAGAGAATCTCCTTAAGAACTTCTTATCATTGATTGAAGCTCTTTCCGGGTATTCTTGAGCCTCGAGATACCTCTTGACTTCGTGAAACCAAGGTTGGTCCACTACTTCTTCAGTATTAATCTCGTAACAGTGCACTGGTTCCTCCATTCGCTCGACAGTGATCTGGGGAGCCTCGTTATCCCAATTAAGTTCAAACATAGATGACATTGTTGCTAGAGCGTCTTCTAGCTGATTTTCTTCTCACGGGAAATGCTCGAAGGTAATCTTCTCAAAATATGGTAACAATGTCAAAACATGTTATTTATAAGGGATAAGGTTAGGGTGTTTGGTGTCCCATTCCCCTTTGATCTGGATGATAACCAAAGCTGGGTCTCCGAATACATCCAAGGATTTGATCCCTAAGTCTATGGCAGCTTTGAGACCGAAGATGCATGCTTCGTATTCCGCCATGTTGTTTCTACAATTGAAGCAAAGTATGGCAGTAAAGGGAGTGTGATACCCTTCCGGAGATATGAGTACAACACCAATACCATTGCCGAGTGCATTGGATGCTCCATCAAAGAACATGATCCATCGGGATCCTTGTTCAGGTCCGTCATATGGCCTAAATTATTCAAAGTTGTCTAATGTCATGATGTCTTCATCTGGAAATTCGAATTTCATGGACTGGTAGTCTTCTACAGCTTGGTGAGCGAGGTGATCAGCTAGTACACTTCCCTTTATAGCTTTCTGGTTAGTATATTGTATGTCATATTCCGTCAAAATCATCTGCCATCTCGTTATTCTCCCAGAAAGATCAGGCTTCTCGAAGATGTATTTCATCGGATCCATTTTAGATATCAGCAAGGTAGTATGAGTCAGCATATACTGTCTTAGCGGCGAGCAGCCCATTCCAGAGCGCAATAATTTTTCTCGAGCAGTGAATATCTGGTTTCATAATCGTTAAACTTTTTTCTCAGGTAGTAAATAGCATGCTCTTTTCGGCCAGACTCGTCATGCTGCCCCAATACACACCCCATTGAGTTTTCTAAAATAGTCAGATACATGATCAATGTTCTTCCCTCGACTGGTGGCATCAACACAGGAGGCTCTTGTAAGTATTCTATGATTTTGTCAAAAGCAATTTGGCATTCATCATTCCATTTTACTACTTGATCTTTCTTCAATAGTTTGAAGATTGGCTCACAAGTAGTTGTCAGGTGAGAAATGAATCTGGCAATATAGTTCAAACGTCTCAAGAATCCTGACTTTCTTTTCAGTGCGAGGAGCAGACATCTCTTGTATTGATTTAACTTTGGCAGGATCGACCTCAATACCTTTGTTGTTGACGATAAAGCCTAGGAGTTTACCAGACCGTACCCCAAATGTGAATTTGTTTGGATTCAACCTTAGCTTGTACTTCTTCAGTCTCTCAAATAGTTTTTATAAGTGATCAAGATACTCTTCTTCCGTTTGAGATCTGGCTATCATATCGTCCACATAAAACTCTATTTCGTGATGTATCATGTCATGAAATAAAGCTACCATGGCACGTTGATAGGTTGCCCCTGCGTTCTTTAGTCCGAATGGCATTACCTTGTAGCAGAATGTGCCCCATTGTGTGATAAATGTTGTTTTCTCCATGTCCTCGGGCGCCATTTTGATTTGGTTGTAATCTGAGAATCTGTCCATGAAGGAAAACACTTTGTGTTGTGCTGTATTGCCCTATTCAAATCTCTGTAGTCCACACACATTCGCACCTTGCCGTCCTTTTTGGGCACGGGAACAACATTGGCAACCCATTGGGGATAAGAGGTGACAGCCAAGAATCTAGCGTTGAATTGCTTCATGACCTCAGCTTTAATCTTTTCTGACATATCGGGCCTCATGCGGTAAACTTTTTGCTTTACTGGCGGACAATCTTCTCTTGTAGGCAAATGATGTACCACAATGTCTACATCAAGTCCTGACATGTCTTCATATGACCAGGAAAAGACTTCAACATAATCGTGTAACAACTGAATCAGACGCTCCTTGACATCGAGTTCCAGATTGGCACCCACCTTGACCTCTTTTTTGTCCTCTTCGGTACCTAGATTGATCATATCCACGGGTTCCTAGTGAGGATGAATAGTTCTCTCTTCTTGTTGTAGAAGTCTGGCAAGTTCCCCTGGTACTTCACAATCTTCCTCACCTTCGTCTTCGGCTTGGTAGATTAGATTCTCAGAGTCACAAAAGGCCATAGCAGTATCGTTATCCATGGGATCCCGAATGGATGTATACCTGCATTGTGAGTGTGGGTGTGTGTAAGGGTATAGCTATCTTTAAAAGAAAGTAAAATGTAAAAGAAAAACAATGAGCATAAAAGTTTGTATGCAAAAATGTACATGATTCATTGATGTCATATGAAAATGAGATAATAACCCTTACAAATGGACCATTGTTCCTCGAGTAAGACACAAGGTTTTAAGAGTGTGAATTGTTACAATATTACAGATCCAACAAAATGTAAAGACAAATTATTGTGGGATAAAAGTGATCGAGACAAAGTCTCTAGCCTCCCAATTATTGAGCCCTCCATTGACAGTCGAGAAGATCCACTCCTCCAGGTTTCAACTATCTTCACCATCTTCTACCGTGTTGACTTCACGGTTGCTGATCTTCAGGGGTGGTCCTCCAGCACGAGCGTGGCGTACATCCTTCTAAGCACTTGAAGTGAAACCTAGGCCAAACTTGTCAGACTTATATGGGATATCTGGGAGTTGTCCCCAGATAGTGCACATGCCTTCTTCTACCACTGCTTTGGCATCCTTTTGAGATGACATCCGGTCTGATAAAATATGATAAAGTTATGCTTGGTCAAAGTTTGGTTGACTTTTCCTATAGAAACCCTAATTTGCCATTTTTGACTTTTGATGGGTTATGATCATTTCTTGAGGAATCATGATCAACCATTGATCAAATGATAGATATCACTTCAAAATGTTGATGTTGACCAAAAATATTGAAGTTTGACTGTACATGGCCCACAGTTGACTTTTGATTTAACACAGTTGATTTTCTAATACTTGAGCAATTGACTGAGCAAACTTATTGAGCAAGAAATGAAACTTGGCATGGATGACCTTGAGGGCATATTAGGATAATAGAGAACATTTGAGACCATTAAAGCTCAACCATCTTGATGAAAATTGAAACCCTAGTTGGGGGTTCATTTCCTTAGGAGGAGAATTGTCTCGTCAATTCTTGGTTAACCTTTGAGCAATTGAGAACCTCTAGGAGTATGTCTTGTGTGAAAATGGGAGGGCAAATTTTGGGGTACAACAGTAGTGAAATTCGAACAGCTAATTCCAACCACCTCCAGTCCGTTATAGGCGTTCCACCATCACCTTGAGGATCCCATGAGTGCCTACCAGCCCTCCTTGACGCTCAAAGCATCTTAAAACAAGCAGATCCTGTTGCTCCGGTAGGGTAAAATTCTCATGCTCTAATCTTTCAGTTCATGCAGTTTAAATAGATTTGATGCACAAATCCATACTCATATTGTTTGCTTAGATTTGTTTTTGACATAGTACATGCAAGGTTTAAGGCATGAATCAAGAAACACTATTGTTAGGGCATCCTGCAACATTTTGGTCGTATCTCCCTGTACAAACACATTCATTACAAACCAATTCCATGGTTTTAACACCTCAGTGTTATGATATTTCAAATATATTGTTTTCTTGTTGTTTGTCTTAATGATTGAACAAATGGCCCAGTGGTGAAGGATGCGTGTGTAAGCTAGGAGAGCTTGGGGTTTGACACCAGGTCTAGATCGAAAACCAGCTCCTACCCTGGATCGAAGGAGACAATTCCTACCCTGGATCGAAGGAGACAGTTCCTTCCCTGATCGAAGAGGACAATTCCTTCCCTGGATCGAAGGACCTCTATGCATTGTCTTATTTTTGGTTTTGTTTATTTCTTTATTTCTTGTTTCTTTTTTATTAACATTAAAACAGAATCACAAAAAAATTAGGTTTAGTTTTTTTAATTAAAATTATTAATTAATTAATTTAATTACTTTAACATCTTTCTTTAAATAAAAATGATAGACTTAGATTTATTTCATTTAAATCTTTCTAAAAATACAAAAAAAAATTAGAATTAGGTTTAATTTCATTTAATATTTATTTTCTTAATTAAATTTAGATTTAGTTTAATTATTTTTCTTAATAAAAAAAACAACTACAAATATTTTCTTGTTTACTTAGAAATTTTTAGGGTTTTAGGCGTATTTTTCCCAATTCGCGTGCGTTCAATATTTCGTTTCTATTTTTCTTTTTCATATTTTTGTATATGCTATGGGATGTAATAGATTAAAATAAGACTTTATGGCTTTCTTTATTTTTTTTCCCATTTGTACATTGTAAATATCCCCCTCCCCGAAGCATTGTAATAGCGTAGATTTAAATTCCTGCATTTTAAATTTCCACAAGATATTAACTGTTAGTAACTAGACTTGTATGAAAAGACTGAAATCAAATGCTAGAAAACCTAAATGTGAAAGATAAATAGTTGAACTAAACAAAATTACACATATACACCTCCAGGGTACCCCTCTTCGGTTGCCTTCGAAAAATAGTCACAACTCTCGAAACGTGAGAGGTTTTAGTGGCTACCCTCTGGTTCAAAAGATCATAAGTCCCTCGATGACCCTCTCGACGTTGCCTCGGTAAAAATATGATCTTAGAACCCTAAGGTAGTTACTAAAACTTCTTGCTCAGTTGCCTTTGTGACTATAAAACGTCCCTTTGATTGTCCCTCATACATCCAACGATAGGGTTGCATACTCACTAATATTAGGATAGCACCGTCTAAAGGATAGGAAGAAAAGAACAACCTTTTCGAGTATAAGTAGATAGTTCTTAGATGATATGTCCAAAACAAACTTTTTACACTTACACATTTCAAAAACCACTTTCAAAAAACATTTGCTTTATCAACACTCTTGAGGACTGATACAAGAGTTATCATGAAGCAAATCACCGCACTAAGGCATTTCAAAACATTTTTTCAAAAGCACAA
This sequence comes from Vicia faba, assembly GCA_948472305.1. Classification (NCBI taxonomy): domain Eukaryota; kingdom Viridiplantae; phylum Streptophyta; class Magnoliopsida; order Fabales; family Fabaceae; genus Vicia; species Vicia faba. Next base: position 452,537,393 of record OX451739.1, on the reverse strand, counting down.
AGCACAAGGTATTTAAAAAATGAGCTAAGCATCTAAGAGCCCATAGATAACTATGGATGGAAAGGGTGCTAACACCTTCCCTTTCCATAATCTACCCCCCTTACTCATAAAACATCTCGAAAGGTATTTTTTTGTTCTTTTCACCCTTTCCTTAACTTGGATAAAAGAAAAGTCGATGGTGACTCTTGCTTACCGTAACATTTGAGAATACAAACGCAAAACCAGTATAAAAGTCGGTTCTACCACCGTATCACAGAACTGGCGACTCTGTTGGGGAATACTTATAAAGTGGGATTACCTTAGAGTTTAGCTTATCTCTTTAAAATTACTTGTATGCTTTGCTTGCTTTATTTTTTAAAGGTTTGTTTGGGTTGTTACTAAAAGATCCTATATCCGGATCTGGGGAACCTTTTAGGTAAGTAGCAATAAATCATGGAAGTTGTACGACATAGACCAATATGGACGAAGTGATGGCTACGTTAGCGTGACACTATGGCTTGTACTAATGTTCATTGACTCATTAAAGGATAACATTAGGCTTCCTTATGGTGTCATTAAGCGCTAACTTACCTTTAGAACCTTTAATTGACTCATCCTAAGCCATTAGAAAGTAGTGGGATGGTCGGCTTTGGTTCCGACCGAAGATTGATTGATACTCGATGCTACACTCATTGAGATTGGACTTTTGGGATATTCTAGCCCCAATACTTTGGTGCTTCAGCTAGAACAATGCCTAAAAGAAAGGTCAGTGATATGAGACTCCTTAGAACCCAGTTACTATTAATAGGACAGGTTGAGCTAACTGAAACTTCAAGAGGGTACTTACCTTCAAACCCCATGCAAGCCTAAACCTAAGGTTGTTTGTGTGACTTGTTTGCTTTCAACTTGAACTACTTGCAGGGTTTTATTTCATTATCTAACAACATGATTTCCTTACAGGATTTGTTTACAGTCATTATCCAGTAACCTGGACTTCTTAGACTCACTTGTCTTCATCACCTTACATTTTTTGCTTAACGCATAGCATACACATCATAACATCATACCATAACATTTCCTTAACCATTTCAAGGATCTCAAGGGTTTGTGATACATGTCACGGTGAACCAGATATCAAGCAAGGGGCAAGGGGATTTATTTTCCTCTAGCCCACATCGTCAAAGCGACAACTTGAGTCAGAGGCTATGACCCACTCGACATGGTGAGCTTGATTCTCGTAGAAGGACCTACAATGATACGAAATTTATTAAATCAAAGCTGCAAATTTCAAATTCTAACATTTTCTTGTTTAGCCTAAGAGATCCTTGAAAACATTGCATGAATGCCACTTCATAACAGGTTTTCCAGTACAGGTTTCTCATCTTTTCGCTGTTTATTTCAGCAAAAGAAATGGCTCTTGAACAAATAGTAAAGGACCTCCAAACTCAAGATGCTCAATTCAAAGAAATGTTCCTGAATCTAGCCAAGGGGCAAGAAGAATTGAAAGCACTCCCCGCTGGGAATCTGACCAAGAAACATCCTGACAACAATAAGGATGAATAGTTGGAACAACTGCAAGCTGAGGTAGAAGCAATGAGAATCCAGATGCTGGGGCAGATGGATCTTATCCAAGGCCTAGCCCGGGGACAAGAAGAGCTGAGAGACATTGTCAACAAGCTTCATCAAGACGGATGCACCGTATGAAGCGAACAGTCGAGGTTGGGGATCAAGTCATTCATCAACCCCTGATGGAACAAAAAGTTGGCTTCGAGAGTAAACCTTTCCAAATTGCTGCTACTTCACAAGCCCAACCATAATCTCACCAACAACAACATGGTAATCGGCGTAAGCGGGATACATCCAGTAGGCAATATACCAAACTCAACATATCGATGTCGCAAGTCTTGTAACACGTGTTGAAGTTGAATTTGGTCACATTGAGGGATCCTCTTCGGAACCCTAATACTTCCGCTCCTAGCTACCATCCCAATGAAAGGTGTTCATATCACTCCAACACTCCAGGGCATGATACTGATAGTTGTTGGATGCTGAAATATAAGATTCAAGACCTGATTGACGAAGGAGTCTTAGAATTTATACAGGAGGGTCAACTGGAATTTTTCTGCCATCCCCTGAAGGCACACCATCTGAAGTAACAAATTCAGACAAAGAGGCTCTTTGTTCATTAGAATTTTCAAGTTTTAATTTTCTTTTGATTATTTGAACACTTATTTATGTCAAAATTTGTTATTTCATCAATGCATCGCATATGTTTGTCTTGAATCAATTCACTCATATTCACTATTTCAAAACTGCTTTTACTTCCTTTTTGTGATATTCAACTCATGATTAAAAAGCTCTAAGCCTTTAGAAGGAGGATGACAAAAACGATACCACAATCTCTACAGTGTGCTTTTGAACAGACCCCGCTGACGATGTACATGTGTTGTTTCAAATCCTAACCAGTGGATTAATAAGGAAGATAATCCCTTGTCAACACATTTGAGCCAAAGAAGGAGGAGTTTTTCTTTTTACACAAATTAAAACTCTTAATTGTAACCTGGGGCAGGGTAGTTTCTCAGTTAAAAGGTGCATTTAATCACAAGCTTTCCCTTCTTACACGACAAGTAGTGTAGAAGATGCCTTCCAAAAGATGGTGATGGTTCCGCATAATCATTAAAGTAGGCAGTCATTATTTTTCAAAAGAAAAGCTCGCTAAGTCAAAACATATGAAGGAGACTTAAGAAAAATTGGGGCATCCCGCTGACTGCAATCACAAAGGAGACAGTTCAGGCAAAAGTAGGGATAACAAGACAAAAAAAAGGGTCCTACAAATCCTCAACGAAAAAAGAAAAGGTTACAAAAATGACTGCCTTCTCAAACAAACATTCAATTTTTGAACTATCACCAAATATCAGAGCAAAGGTTCCAGACTCAATTGGGATCTAAACGCATAATTAGCTGAGCATAGGATTGAAGAACATCATGAAGAGCGGGTTGGGTACAAAAAAATTGAGCCTTTACCCTTTGTTTCTTAAACCGTGAACCAGGCCACGTTATAACCCTTAAAAGTCATAGCTGAAGCATGTGTAAGCTCGAAAGCATATTGTTAAAAAAGGTACCCTGACTCCTGTAGGGTTCAATATAAATCCTGAGTTGATATCACGCTTTTACAAAAATTTGTTTTTTTTACTGAAAAATGAATTTTCAAACTTCAAGACAGACATAAGCTTTGCATTCTTAAAATACCATTGTTTGCATATGACTATTTGTTCAACAACAGAGAAATTCGCACGACGAATATTCGATGAACAAAAATCCTCTCAGTGGATAGAATCACCTCAGATGGAAAGATATTCCAGTGATAGGCCTTTCTTAATCATGGGGCATGACATGGTGTCCAGCTGATCTGGGGCAATCAAGTTAAGATTCGAGGAATCTCTCAAAATGGCCAAATAGCCAGAGGCAGATCTCCGTTTGAATCACTTGGGGCATTGGACATGAATTCCAGCAACGAATCATGTGCGATCAAGCAAACATCTTCTGGCAGTGTGGCAACACTCACTACTATGGACAGTGACAATTCTCCGCACCCTATGAACGTAGATATAGTCAGAAAATACAACGCGTAAAAAAGACCCGCTAGGTTGACTGGCCTAGGCAAAAATAAATACATCTCGGCGAACCAAAAGAGTTCGGGCAAAAATTAGGGATAAATTAAAAAATTGTACACCTGACAAGTCGAAAACCTGAACAGGCGACTTAGGCAAAAAAGGGTATCCCGGTGGACTGAAAACCCGAAAGGGAAGTCCAGGAAAAAGTTAGGGATTAAAGCGTACGACTATGTCCCGTCATTTTGTCATTTGTCTATCAGTAGAATACACCTTGATCAACATCTACTCGAAACCCCATGAGTTAGGATAACACTCAATCCATCCACAGAATCTCCGCAAATACTTTCTCCAGCAAGTACAAAGGCAGGGGCATCCTCCTAAAAAGTCACCACCATATCCTCAGCTTACGGCCTAATGAGGTCAGGTGTTCTTATATCCCCGGCAGAGCAAGAATATCTAACTATCGCTCTGACATCTAGAAAATTCCCCAGTGAAATCGTCAAACTTTTTGGGTTCCCCAATAGGATTCCATAAAGATCCCCAAGCGGATTATGGAGTTTCCTTCCCCAACAGAGTTTATTTCCCTAACAACGGAAATATATCTCTCAGCATCTCAACTTCAACAAAATTTGAATACCTACATTTCTTCATCCCCAACAGCAATTAGGGATTTATTTTCCCTAGTTCAACAATACCACAATAGAACGACTAACACGTTCATACATTACATTCATACATTATTTTACAAATGTCATAGCATATGCAGTACGAATGCATATATCACAGTCTCATTTTTTTGAGAACATCATTTGTACTTCATGCATCATGACATTGCATACAGCTAAACCTTTATCTTTTCAGGTAAATTCTATACACAGACAAATATCATCAACTATTTACATGACCAGGCGAATTTCGGGTACCCTATTGAGGTAGCAATCATCAAAGATTCCTTCATTATCTGTTGAGGTAGGAATCATCAAAGATTCCTTCATTATTTGTTGAGGTAGCAATCATCCAAGATTCCTTCATTATTTGTTGAGGTATCAATCGCCAAAGATTCCTTCATCATCTGTTGAGGTAGTAATTGTCAAAGATTCCTTCATTATCTATTGAGGTAGTAATCGTCAAAGATTCCTTCATTATCTATTGAGGTAGAAATCGTCAAAAATTCCTTCATTATCTGTTGAGGTAGCAATCATTAAAGATTCCTTCATTATCTGTTGAGGTAGAAATCGTCAAAGATTCCTTCATTATCTATTGAAGTAGCAATCGTCAAAGATTCATTCATTATCTGTTGAGGTAGAAATCGTCAAAGATTCCTTCATTATCTGTTGAGGTAGTAATCGTCAAAGATTCCTTCATTATCTATTAAGGTAGAAATCGTTAAAGATTCCTTCATTATCTGTTGAGGTAGAAATCATCAAAGGTTCCTTCATTATCTGTTGAGGCAACAATCGTCAAAGATTCATTCATTATCTGTTAAGGTAGCAATCGTCAAAGATTCCTTTATTATATGTTGAGGTAGCAATCATTAAAAATTCCTTCATTATCTGTTGAGGTAGCAATCGTCAAAGATTCCTTCATTATCTGTTGAGGTAGAAATCGTCAAAGATTCCTTCATTATCTGTTGAGTTAGAAATCGTCAAAGATTCCTTCATTATTTGTTGAGGTAGCAATCGTCAAAGATTCCTTCATTATCTATTGAGGTAGCAATCATCAAATATTCCTTCATTATCTGTTGAGGTAGCAATCGTCAAAGATTACTTCATTATTTGTTGAGGTAGCAATCGTCCAAGATTCCTTCATTATCTGTTGACGTAGCAATCGTCAAAAATTCCTTCATTATAACCCTCCAGAGGCAGTCCAACACGGACTCATCCTGAAACGGCCCTACACAGGTTTCTTCTGATACATTTCCAGATAGCAGTTAATTTCATTCTCCCCAGAAAATTATTGTGAAGCCTAGATTTCAACCTGAAAAATAGCAAACTTTAATCTCTCCAGTCTAGAGATAACTCCTCAGAAGAGCCTTGGACAACTGAAGTTCCTAGACTATATTCCCCACAGGGTTTTCCTCAAGCAGGAGAACAACAAAAATCAACCCTCCTCAGCAGAGTTCTCCTCATATGGAAGGAACAGGAATCCCTACAAAGAGACCTCTTATGAAGTCAACACCAACTTTGGATGGCATCTTTAATCCCATCTTCGGCAACCCCAGGTCATATTCTCCAAGTGGCATCTTTAAGCCCATTCCCTACACAATCAATCGACACATCATCGAGTGCAAATTTCAAGGCACTCTAGTGTTCAATCATCTTCCACCTTCAGATCACGAAAGGCAAATAAACTAATCTACATCTTCAAGTTTAAGAAGATTGAATAGGGGCAGCTGTTGTACCCCAAAATTTGACCTCTCATGTTTTTCAAGGTTTTCTCTTATATCAGTGGTCACAAACACTTGATTAAAGAAAAGTAAAAATTTTGAAGATGAACAAGGTGTCTTCGATTGGCATTGGGACAAGGTGCCTTCGATTGGCTTTAAGACACGGTGTTTTTGATTGGCGTATGAGCAGTTTGTTTTGGCATTAGGACAAGGAGCTTCGATTGGGAATCTAAAACCCTCCGATCAAGATAAGTTCACAAAGTCTTCGATTGGGCGTTGGGCTTCCTTCAATCAATTTAAGTTCATAAAGCTTCGACTGCGCATTAGCTACTTCAGTCTTACTTTCGATTCACAAGGCAAGAACCCTTTCAACTGGCCTTTGATTCACAGAGAAATGACCTCCTCATGCTGACATCCACAAGGCATTGGCTTCCTTTGTGCTAGTTTCGACTGGGCAATGGTTCCCTTCGAAACTGCTTGCGTAAACTATATCTCTGAACCTTTTAGCACATGATTGCAACATTATGAGCACACATTGGTGGCCCATTCGAAGAATGGACAAGGCATACATGCGTGATATTCGAAATACACACAAAAGGGTCATTAGAAGGATGTACAAGTGTTCCATTCGAAGGATGTACAGGTTTCCATTCGAAGGAAATAACAGAAGGGCCATTTGAAGGATGTACAGGTGTTCCATTCGAAGGATGTACAGGTGTTCCATTCGAAGGAAGTAACAAATGGTCCATTCGAAGAAGCATTCAGAAGGTTCATTCGAAAGGTACACAAGAGGTCCATTTGAAGGAAGTAACTCAGATTCAATCGAGGATCAAGGATAAGGTGTATTTTGAAGGCATGTTAACAAAGTGTCCTTGGATTGGCATATCAGAGCAAGATGTCTTTAGATGATCAAGCAATCAATGGAAAAGCTGACTGATCGAAGAAGCTCTAATAAAGAAGTTTCTGAAAACTTCGAATCAAAACTCTAGGCTAATCGAAGAGCAATGCTGAAGGTCATTCGAAGGAGCCAAATGTGTCCAGGTTCATCCCAAGGCTCAAAATGGTAAGAATATAACATAAATGGATGATTTTCAAATTCTTGATTTTATTTTAAAGGCCATGTTAAAGACTTGATTCTTTCCATATTTATCAAGCTTCGACCCACCCCAAAGTCACTTCGAATGTCCACCTAAAAGAGAAAAGGTATCCCAGGCTTTCAATTCCCATCAAGTTGGAGGCCCAAAACAACTCAGAGCAAGCTGGCAGAAACGCATGATTGGATCAAATATCGCAAGTTTTCATGAAAAATCAAATCAAATCTATCCCTCATGATGACCAAAGATTTGGTGCACAAATGTTGACCTAAGTCTTTGCCTATATAAACCCAACAACCTCAGATGCAAGGGGACGGCCTCATACACGCATATACACTACCTAGGGAGCCACAAAAAATTGTCAAAAATCTAGCAAAGTAGTGAAATTCGAACAGCCAATTCCAAGCACCTCCAGTCCGTTCCAGGAATTCCACCATCACCTTAAGGATCCCAGGAGTGCCTACCAGCCCTCCTTGACGCTCAAAGCATCTTAAAACAAGTAGATCATGTTGCTCCGGTAGGGTAAAATTCTCATGCTCTAATCTTTTAGTTTATGCAGTTTAAATAGATTTGATGCACAGATCCATACTCATATTGTTTGCTTAGATTTGTTTTTGACATAATACATGCAAGGTTTAAGGCAGGAATCAAGAAACACTATTGTTAGGGAAGCCTGCGACGTTTTGGTCGTATCTCCCTGTACAAACACATTCAGTCCAAACCAATGCCATGGTTTTAACACCTCAGTGTTATGATATTTCAAATATACTGTTGTCTTGTTGTTTGTCTTAATGATTGAATTATATCTCAAGGTTCATATCGCACCTAACTGCCACTTGCGAGCCTATATTCAAACTCCTCAGAAAGGATCAATCAATAGAGTGGAATAAAGACTGCAAGACAACCTTTGAAACAATAAAGCAATATTTACAAAAACCATTAATTCTAATGCCATTTGTTCCTAGAATATCACTTATCATGTACTCAACAGTTCTTGAAAGATCGATAGGTTGTGTATTGGGGAAATATGATGAAACGTGTAGAAAGGAGCATGCCATCTACTACCTAAGCAAGAAATTTACTAACTGTGAAACTCGATACTCATTCCTTGAGAAGACTTGATACGCTCTAGCTTGGGCCACTAAATGACTGAGACAATATATGTTAACCCACACCACGTGGTTAATAGCAAGATGAATCCTTTGAAACATGTGTTTGAAAAGTCGACTCTCATAGGAAGAATTTCTTGATGGTAGATGTTGTTATCCGAATACGACATTCAATATGTTACTCAAAAGTCCATCAAAAGCAGTGTACTAGCAGATCACCTAGATCGTTAACCATTAGAAAAATATCAATTTATGAAGTTTTATTTTCCAAACAAAGACATCATGGTTATAGGTGACTACCAAATACCAAGACCCGACGAAGGACCTGAACTAGGGGTACGATGGACACTCATGTTTGATGGTGCTTCAAACGCACTAGGACATGGAATTGGGGCAATGTTGACTTCTCCAGAAAACTTTCATAAACCTTATACTGCGAGGTTATGTTTCAATTGTACCAACAATATTTCCGAAGAAAAAGCTTGTGTATTGGGTTTGGAAGTTTCTATTGATCTAAGGATTAAATACCTTAAAGTATATGGAGACTCAACGTTAGTCATATACCAAATTAACGGTGAATGGAACACCCAGTGTCCCAAGTTAATTCCATACAGAAATTATATTTTAGAGCTAGCTATAAAATTTACAGAGATTACTTTCACTCATATTCCCCGAGAAGAAAATAAGATGGCAGATGCCTTAGAAACTTTTCCAACCATGTTCAAAGTAACTTGGCCTAATCACGAATCGTGCATTAGGATCAGACATTTCGAAGAGCCTACACACTATCTCACAGTTGAAGAAGGGTCAGATAATAAACCTTGGTTCTACGACATCAGGAGATATTTAGGAAAACAAGAATATCTAGAAGGTCCTCAATTATAGACAAGAGAATTCTATGAAAGCTAGAAGCAAATTTTTTCTTAAATGGGGATATATTGTATAAAAGAAACTATGACATAGTTCTACTCAGGTGCATGGAAAAGCACGAAGCAGACACACTCATGAAAGAGATCCACGAAGGAACCTTCAGGACTCATACGAATGGATATGCCATAGCTAGGAAAATCTTAAGAGTAGGTAACTATTGGTTGATAATGGAAGCTGATTGTTACCATTATACGAAGATGTGCCATAAGTTCCAAATCTACGCTGACAAGGTACATGTGCCACCGACTTTGTTGAATGTCCTAAGTTCACCATGGTCATTCTCGATGTGGGGAATTGATATGATAGGAATGATTAAACCAAAGGATTCTAATGGACACCGATTCATATTGGTTGCCATTGATTACTTCACCAAGTAGGTAGAAGCTACCTCTTAAGAAAATGTGACAAAGCAGGTCGCCACCCGATTCATTAAACAAAATATCATATGCAGATATGGAGTTCTTAACAGAATTATTACAGACAATGGGTCAAACTTGAACAAAATGATGAAGAAGTTATGCGATGATTTCAAGATCGAACATCATAATTCATCACCTTATCGACGACCCAAGATGAACGGGGTCGTTGAAGCTGGCAATAAAATTATCAAGAAGATCATCCAGAAAAAGGTGAAGACATATAAAGATTGGCACAAAATAGTTCCATTTGCATTACATGGTTATTGTACCTCAGTGTGTACTTCAACAGGTGTAACTCCTTTCTCTCTTGTTTATGGCATGAAGGATATACTCCTCGTTGAAGTAGAGATTCCATCACTACGGGTTCTAGTAGAAACTAAGCTTGAAGAATCAGAATTGATTTAGACACGACTTGATCAGCTCAACCTCATTGAAGAAAAACACAACAACTTTGTGCCACGGTCAATTATATCAAAAGAAGGTGAAGAAACCATTCGATAAAAAGGTATGTCCTCGAGTGCTCCAAGAAGGAGATTTGGTTCTCAAGAAGATTCTGCTACCTCGACTAGATTCACGCAGAAAATAGACACCTAATTACGAATTTCCATATGTGATTAAAATAACATTCTCAGGAGGAGCTCTTATCCTCACAACAATAGATGGGGAAGAATTACCGCATCCTTTGAACTCTGACGCAGTTAAAAAATACTATGTATAAGAAAAGCCCGCTAAGTCGAAAACCCGAAAGGGCGACTTAGGAAAAAAGGGGCGTCCTGTTGGATTAAAAAACCAAAAGGGAGATGCATGCAAAAATTAGGGACATATAAACAAAAATTATCATCCCGGTGGATTGAAAACCCGAAAGGGCGATCCAGGAAAAAGTCAGGGAGTTCTATTTAAAAATATTAACAAATAGTCTGCGGTTCGAGGAATTATCTACGACACTGCAAAGGGGAGGAATTAATCAAATTATCTTTCTTAGAAGTAAGTAGATTGGAGTTATCAAAGGACATTGGAGAAATATTAGTATCAGATATCATTTTTCATTTCCATTTTTCTGTTTTGTTTTATCTTTTTGTAATTACTTCTTTCTAGGAATTTCATCTTGTACTCTGGCCTATTTAAAGGCATTATCATTAATAAAACAATTTATTTTTCAAATCTTTTTCAATTGTGTTTTTCTTTTTCTGACTTTTTTGCAAAATACTACGATTATTTCTTGTAAACACTGCGTCGAGATTGTTTTGGGGATTTGATAACATAAAAAGCATTTACAGAACATTGAAAAGTGCTTTGGTTAGATAAATGTCAAAAGAAATCCACGCCTACGCCTATGATACAATCACCTACATCACACTGACATTGTTCACAGCGACATATCAAAATACAAATCAACTTGGGGACGCCATGATGAGACAATAAAGAAACAGAGAATATTGGGGAAGTCAGTGACTCTAAGAATCCATTGATCTAAAAGGGGAAAATTATCAAAACAAACATTCACTTGTTGCATATACACATGAAATACATATCAATAACTTTTAGCATCATAAGCATATCAATAATTTTTTCATTGGGCACCATACATAAACGCAACAATTATGTATTGCATTTAAATTTCACAGGCCAGGAATACGGAGAGACATCTTAAGGCCTATTTTAATAGTTAAGTTATCTGCGCGAATTGAATATTCAAATCTTAGCATTCTTACACTGTTACAAATACCTCGGTTGAGAACAGACATAACATTTAGAGGTACTGCGAACCAAGAACTACACAAAGAGGCATATCTGCAATCATATTCGTGACCTAGTTATTCAATCTTCAAACTTTTAAACTCAAATTCAAACATCGAACCCGCATAATTTATCCCCTAGGTTGTGATAAATATGCAAGTCTAGAATGCAACTTGCTATGTTAGTCTCGAAGCTTTAGCTAGTTTTTTATCAGACCTTATTTCTAACTCTATTAAATTAGTCTCTTGGTATAAATAGAGTTAACACCCGCAGTATCTACCCCCTAGGTAGTGGTAGATATGCGAATCAGATATAACATTAAGCTCCCGAGCAATGATGAGTTATTTTCCCAATTTGCAATCTTATTAGTTCAGTCCCTTGGCATAAATAAGATTGATATCACATCATTTATCCCCTAGGTTGTGATAAATGTCGTAAATCTGTGTTTTCGCTTACTATGTTAGTCTCGAAGCTTTAGTAAGTTTATCCTCAGATATTTTATAACTCTATTGGTTTAGTTCCTTGTCATAAATGGAGTTGGTACCAACGTTACTTACCACATAGGTTATGGTAAGAACGTGGAGTCTGCAAAAGCGTCCCTTTTCATATCTATTAATTTAGTCTCTTGGCACAAATAGATATGTGAACCCACACTCTAGGCATTGATGAAATAACTGCGTCATCCTTTCCTTTTTTACCTTTAGGCTTATTGTACAATTTATCTTCCAAAAGTTTTTGGTCAAAATTTGGGGTCTTCTATTATTTAATAACCCTCTGATCCAAATATGTGAGAACTTCGTATTCTTGCACCCTCAATCAAAGAGCAATTAAATATGGGCAGTTGTCATACCCCAAATTTACCCGCGTTGGTGTTAATGGTCAATTCATTTTATTTAGGAATTTCCCTACTATTTTTTTGTGTTATTATATTTGGTTTAAATTACATTCTCCCACTAACACTTATATTGTCTAATTTTAGGAGAAGTTAAGTTGAGGTGGGGGTGGGGGGGAGTTTATTTCATAAAATTATTCGTGACACTTTCTTCAGAGCTCATCATTCAAAAGAAATCCCATTTAAATTTTGTTAGAGTCTTTTGGGGTGGGGTGTTAGTTTAATTAAAATATAAATTTCTTTGTTAAATTAATTGGTTGACCGGGGGTCAGCATTTTTATTGAGTCTTTGTATTTTTTATTTATTATTAATTATTTAGTCTTATTATAACTGTTAAAAAATATATGTATTTTTTTATTTAGGTTGACTCGAGGTCAACATCCTTTATTACATTAATATATACTACTTATTTGTTTTTTTATTTGTAATTTTGACTAAGTCAAAATTAGGGTTTTTGGAACCCTAGCCTCAAGTTGCGCCTAGGTTTGCTCTGCTTCACTAAGTTATCCAAAGCCTTAATTCCATATATTTTTGAATCAAGTCTAAACGAAATCAGAAGATTGGAAATCAATTTTCATTGATTATCATAAATGTACATACAATAACGTCCAAGTACATCAAATCCAGAAACCCTAATTCTAATTTATAAACAAATCTGTACTAATTTACAAATCAAATCTTCAATCAATCCCTAATTGAATCAATCTAACCTATAACTGCAAATTAGACTAATTAATTTCCTAATTCATCTAATTCCTAAGTCTATAAATTCGTAAACCTAAAACTAAGAAGGGGACCAAAACTTGGAGATTGGAGAAGGAGAAATTGAAACCCTGTCTTCTTGTTGCTTCCTCGTTACCTGCAAGCAAACAAAGAAGAGGGTTAGAAGGAGATCGGAGAAATCCAAAAGGAAGTTTATATGAGAAGGGTCACTGCAAGGACGGTAAGCCTAAATCACTCAGCTTAGGTTTTTTACTCTGATTGTTGTGATGTTGTTGATTTCTAGAAACTTTGGGAATTAGGGTTCGTAAGGTTCTTTAGGGTTCATGCACGATAGGGTTAGTGTTCTTCAGGTTTAAAGGTTAGGGTTCTAATATTTTGGGTTCTAAGGGTTAGGGCTAATATTGTTAGGGTTCTTATGGGGTTCTAGGAAATTAATGGTGTTCCCGGTGAACACCCATCAGAAACGACGTCCTAGACGACCACTCGTGGTGTTTTCGGCCTAGGGTTCCTATTAGAGTTCTTGGTTTATAGGTTTTTTTGGTTAGGGTTCACCTTTGGATGAAGATTATGGGTTAAGGATGAAGATTTGGGCTTTGAGATGAGTATTACAGTTGATCTTCAACTGAAAACTGGGCATTGGTGGTGGTTTAGGGTGGCTAAGACAGTGGTGGAGATTTTCGGCGAGTTGGAGGATTGAGAGGGAAGAGCGAGAGAAGGTTTAGAGAGAGAAAGAAATTGAAAATGATAATTGTTTTTGAAGTGTACAAAACAAATACTCTCTCTGCAGCCTTCCTGATGAGTGACACATGGCCATTCTATGGCCATATAATGAGAAGACTTTGAAAAGTTCCTCCGCTCTGTGTCCTACCATATACCTTAGTCAACAGTCCACCTGGTCCCTCCGTTTGTTATACTTCTGATCAACGCCCAGGATAAACTCATGGATACCTTGTGATCTTAATCAAACGCTCCTAATCACTTTTGCACACCATAACAAGCTAAACTCGCCCATACCTCACCCAAGCGGATCTCAAATTGATATGGGCCAAGCCTAACGCTCTTCACACCCTCCTAATTACTCCTTCAACTATAGTTTGCAGCCCCTGCGCCTATTGGGCTCCAAACAATGTCTGGGCTCAACCCTTTACTACTAACACCCTTGTGATTTACTATACCTGAATAAAATACGCCCCTGTCATTTATATTTAAAATTCTTTATTTTTATTATTTTTGCATTTAATTTTTTTATATTTTCTTTTTCCAAATTTATTTATATTTTTCATTAAAATAGTAAATAATATTTGTAATAAAAATTTAATTTAATTTTGATAAATATATTACATAATAACAAACTTTTTTTTCTAAATTACTAACCATTTTTTATAAATTAAACAATTTCTACTAACTTCAAATTTTTTTATTACATCAAATTAAAATAGCTAACCAGCTTCAAACCTTTTTACTAACTTAATTAAAATTCAAGATTATTTTCAAAAAGAGGATTGTGAATTTACTTTCAAATTAAACTTCAAACTACACCAACGACTACACAACTTTCAAACACAGACAAATTTCAAAGGATCGTTCGAAAGCAATTACATAATCCTATAAAAAAAACTAACCAAACACATAACGAACTACGAAATTTACTATGGTTTCTTCACAAGAGGATTCATAGGCATGCGGTTAAAACCAAGGCGAGTCTCATAACTAAATAAATTAAACCTCTTCCTATACATTTGATAATAACATACTTTAAAGTAGAAATTCGTGATCTACCCTAAAACCTAAATGGGAAGCCCCTTCAGAACAAGAGAGATGAAGGGTACCTAACACATTCCCTTTGTCTAACCAACTCATGAATTTAGATTCTCTGAAAAATTTAGGGTTATCCATTCTTTCCCGTCCTTAGGACAAAAAATAGTGGTGGCGACTCGTATTTTTTTACAGTTACGACACTTTGTATCTTAGTTCTTTGGGGATATTTCCATATCCACAAGAAATATAACATAATGTCCAAAGGGTACTATAAAACAACCTTTGTTATTTGCAGAGTCAGTTCATAGGAGAGTTCCTACACTACTAGCAACGACAAACAAAATTTTGGGTCTCCAGTACTCCTGAGAAAGCCCATGAATTCTCACCCAAACCTGAGTAGATGTTTGCCTTAGTGTGATTTTGTTAAAGTCTTTAGTCCAAGGGAATAATTTTAAGTAACCAGGGCTTAGGTTTCATGATTTGATCACAACTATAACCCTTATAACATCTCATATAGATGAAAAGGAAAATTCGAAACACCCTTTTCCCAAGAATGTCACACCCACCTTCCTATTGATTTCCATATTATAGATAATTTGTTGCATAAACTAACAACAATTAGAGGAGTATTACCTTTTGGACAGATGATTCTCCCATGAAGATTGTGTTTGCAAGATCCTACCCCCCCTTTTGACACTCATCTTCTGGTATGACAATTTCAATTGTATCCCCTTTAACACGAGGCTTAAGATGTTGATTAATCAGAATGTCACATACATTATTCACCGCTTTAGAAAATAATTTATGTTGCTTTAGAAGGTTTTCCTCTACTTCATATGATTTAGGCTTTAAGGTTGGCTTTGGGTTGAAATCTAGGAACAACCATGGTACAATCAGAGTCCCCATTAAACGTCAACCAGGGTGATGACTTGCTAGGTCAAATATACAAATTTTGTTGGTGGGTAATAGATTTTTTCTCACTCTCAAGAATATTAGAGACTTAACTTCCTTAAACTTTTATTGTATTAAAAAAGAAGGCAAGATACCATTTTTGGTCCTTTAACATTACCTTTGGGTCCATTGTGTCCCTCAATTTTAAAAGCGTCCAATGTGATCCTTTAATTGTTCAAACAACCCCATGCTAGTCCTTTTCGTTTGCTCCGTTAGTCAAAGTCAAATTTAGGATACAGGTGACACAAACGTGGTGCTGAGGTGGATATGAGGTTACTTTAAGATAGAAAGTGAAAGGCTTTGGTTCATAACATTCAATTAAAGCATATGAACCCTACCCGAGAAACTGAAGGCGATTGACGAAGGAGTATCCAAATGTGATTTGTGAAAGGAGTAGAGTAGGCAAAATCAAACTCTTATTTGAAGGTAAAATCAAAGACACCATTGTTGATTACAGGTTTGTCTCAAAAATTGTTTCTGGGTTTGTAAATTGTTATTGTTTTAGGGTTTATGTTTCTAAAATATTTTTGTTGTTAAATGTTTATTGACTCTATTTTAGGGATTAGTTTTAAAATCTTTATGGTTTCTAATTTTAGGGTTTAGTTTTAAATATTTGTGGTTTCTAATTTTAGGGTTTAGTTTGAAATGAATGAGTATTTACATCTCAAAATACATAAAAATGGGGAATCCATTGATGGGGAATTTATTGTGTACAAGGTGGAACAATTGTTGATTTGAAAGTAGAGGTTGATAAGTGGAGTTATTTTGAGTTTTTAGGTTGCTGTAAGGAGTTACGGTTCAATGAAGTAGAGAAAATATATTACAGGGATCCCACATTTAGGATGCATATGTTGGTTGATGATAAAGGTGCCTTAGAGATTGTTGATATCTATAGGGTGCATCTAAGTGTTCATATTTATATTCAACATCCTATGTGTCAACCTGAGTATTAACATGGCCCCCTTGATGACACAGTAATAGATCATGATGACATTGTAGATGAGGATGAATAAGTTCTTTCTGAAACGTATGAATAAATCATTGGTGGGGAATTGAAGTAAGTTGAGATGAAGGAATATGGGATGAAGGAATTGCTGAGGTGAATATTAATAATGTGAATGAGGGTGGTGAGGTGAATGATGATGTTAGTTCTAATGACACTCAGGATGACAATTACAATTATAATAGTGATTTGGAGGGTGCTTCTGATGACGAGTATGATTAAATCGAGGAGGATAAACTTGATAATATAATTGATTATGAACATGAAGATGATCAAGAGGGAAAAAGCAAAAAAAAAATGTGGGAAGAAGACAAGGAAGAATTTAAAGGGAGTGATAATGAGAGTGAATACCTAGCAAGTGGATGTGAGAGTGATGATAGTAGTGGAGTTAGAATAAAGAAGTACCCCATTTTCAAGTTGCAAAAATACATGGCCAGTTAAAAATGGAAGGTAGGAATGTATTTTAGTACAATAGGTGATTTTAAGGAAATAATAACCTCATATGCAGTACAATCTAGTAGAAACTTGAAGTTCACTAAAAATGACAAAATAAGGGTAATGGTTAGATGTAAAGATGTATGTGAGTTAGATATAAAGATGTAATGGTTCATTTAAGTAGAGAAAATATATTACATGGATCCCACATTTAGGATGAATGTGTTAGTTGATGACAAAGGTGCCTTAGAGATTGTTGATATCTATAGGGTGGATCTAAGTGTTGATATTTTTATTCAACACCATTTGTCTCAACCTGAGTATTATGATGGTCCCCTTGATGGCACAGTAGTAAATCATGATGACATTGCAGATGAGGATGAAGAAGTTCTTATTGAAATGTATGAAGAAGTCATTGGTGGGGAGTTGAAGGAAGCTGAGATGAATGAATATGGGATGAAGGAATTGCTGAGGTGAATATCGATAATGTGAATAAGGGTGGTGAGGTGCATGATGATGTTAGTTCTAATGACATTGAGGATGACAATTACAATTATTATAGTGCTTTGGAGGTTGCTTATGATGATGAGTATTATTAAATCGATGAGGATGAACTTGATAATCTAATTGATTATGAACATGAAGATGCTCAAGAGGAAAAAGCAAACAAAAAAAGAAAGAAAAGTGGGAAGGAGACGAGGAAGAATTTAAAGGGAGTGATAGTGAGAGTGAAAACCTAACAAGTGGATGTGAGAGTGATGATAGTAGTGGAGTTAGAAGAAATAAGTACCCCATTTTCAAGTTGCAAAAAGACATGGCCAATTAAAAATGGAAGGTAGGAATGTATTTTATTACAAAAGGTGATTTTAAGGAAGTAATAACCTCATATGCTTTACAATCTGGTAGAAACTTAAAGTTTACTAAAAGTGACAAATTAAGGGTAATGGTTAGATGTAAAGATGTATATGAGTTAAATGTAAAGATGTAATGGTTAAGTGAAGTAGAAAAAATATATTTTATGGATCCCACATTTAGAATGAATATGTTGGTTGATGACAAAGATGCCTTAGGGATTGTTGATATCTATAGGGTGGATCTAAGTGTTGATATTTGTATTCAACACCCTTTGTCTCAACCTGGGTATTATGATGGTCCCCTTGATGGCACAATAGTAAATCATGATGACATTGTAGATGAGGATGAAGAAGTGCTTGCTGCAATATATGAAGAAATCATTGGTGGGGAATTGAAGGAAGCTGAGATGAAGGAATTACTGAGGTGAATATTGATAATGTGAATGAGGGTGGTGAGGTGCATGATTATGTTAGTTCTAATGACATTGAGGATGACACTTACAATTATAATAGTGCTTTGGAGGTTGCTTATGATGATGAGTATGATTAAATCGAGAAGGATGAACTTGATAATCTAATTGATTATGAACATGAAGATGATCAAGAGGAAAAAGCAAAAAAAAAGTGGAAAGAAGACGAGGAAGAATTTAAAGGGAGTGATAATGAGAGTGAAAACCTAGCAAGTGGATGTGAGAGTGGTGATATTAGTGGAGTTAGAAGAAATAAGTACCCCATTTTCAAGTGGCAAAAAGACATGGCCAATTAAAAATGGAAGGTAGGAATGTATTTTATTACAAAAGGTGATTTTAAGGAAGTAATAACCTCATATGCTGTACAATCTGGTAGAAACTTGAAGTTTACTAAAAGTGACAAATTAAGGGTAATGGTTAGATGTAAATATGTATATGAGTTAGATGTAAAGATGTAATGGTTCAGTGAAGTAGAAAAAATATATTTTATGGATCCCACATTTAGAATGAATGTGTTGGTTGATGATAAAGGTGCCTTAGAGATTGTTGATATCTATAGGTGGATCTAAGTGTTGATATTTGTATTCAACACCCTTTGTCTCAACCTGAGTATTATGATGGTCCCCTTGATGGCACAGTAGTAAATCATGATGACATTGTAGATGAGGATGAAGAAGTGCTTGCTTAAATGTATGAAGAAATCATTGGTGGGGAATTGAAGGAAGTTGAGATGAAGGAATATGAGACGAAGGAATTACTGAGGTGAATATTGATAATGTGAATGAGGGTGGTGAGGTGCATGATGATGTTAGTTCTGATGACAATGAGGATGACAATTACAATTATGATAGTACTTTGGAGGTTGCTTCTGATGATGATTCTGATGAGTATGATGAAATAGAGGAGGATGAACTTGATAATATAATTGATTATGAACATGAAGATGATCAAGAGGGAAAAAGCAACAAAAAAAAGAAAGAAAAGTGGGAAGAAGACAAGGAAGAATTTAAAGGGACTGATAATGAGAGTGAAGACCTAGCAAGTGGATGTGAGAGTGATGATAGTAATGGAGTTAGAAGAAAGAAGTGCCCCATTTTCAAGTTGCAAAAAGACATGGCCAATAACAAATGGAAGATAGGAATGTATTTTAGTACAAAATGTGATTTTAAGTAAGTAATAACCTCATATGCAGTACAATCTCATTAGAAACATAAAGGTCACCAAAAATACCAAAATAAGGGTAATGGTTAGTGTGATACGGTGAGAGAACTGACTTGGGTGTTTTGCGTTTTATCACAAATGTTGCGGTTAGCAAGAGTCGCTACCGCCTTTTCTTTTATCCAAAAGGAAAGGTGAAAAAGCACAGGAAAGACCTTTGAGATTGTTTCTTGAGTTCGGGGGGTAGATTATGAAAAGGGAAGGTATTAACACCCTTTTCATCCATGGTTTTTCATGGGCTCTTAGTTACTTTCTAGATCACTTGCTTTTGTTTGAAATTGTGCTTTGCGTGGTTTTTGAAAGTATTTTATAAAGAGGCCATTGTTTAGGCAAACTTTGTAATGATTCTCGTTCTTAAGAATGTATGCAAAGATTTTGATCTTTTGAAAATGTTTTCAAGTTTGTAAGATGTTTTGAAAGTGTAGGTGTTTGTTTTGAAAATAGAAAGTATGTTTTGTTTTGAAAGTGAGCAAGTAACTAAGGGAATTATACCTACTCAAAAGTCTTTCATGTTCATTTCCTCTTTCTTTTGACATTGTTATCTTACCATTGATTTGGTAAGTAACCCTATCTTTGGATGTAAACGAGACGGGCATGGGTTATCGTATAACCATGATTAGCAATGTTGCAAGGTATCTTAGCATTCTCTTTTAGGTACTAAGATCATTTGAAAGGCATCATAGATAGCGTCATCGAGGGACTATGATCTTATATTTTGCTTGTTTTTGCTAAGATACCTTACATGCATAATATGGCCATTTTGTAAGGCAACCAAGTGGATTTTACCCTAAGGGTGCTTGTGTGCAAGTGTATTGTTTTTCATGCTTGGTTTTTCCTTTGATTAGGGTTTTCTAATTGGTTGGTTTTAGTCTTTCCATACAAACCCTAATTACTAGCATTTGTATATAAAGTGATAAATTGCGGAATTTAAAATTACTACGCTATTACAATACTTGTGGGTGGTGTACAAATTACAAATGAGGATTGCTAGAAAATAAACCTAATTATCTATTACAACCATATTGAATTTGGATAAATAATGTACAAAAATGAATAAATATACAAGAATGTAAAATGGAAAGAAAATGGATTTTTATTTGGACTTTTTAGGGGAAAGGGGTCTTGTTTTAACCTAATTAACTAAAAGAAAAATAATTAATTAAATTAGTGAAAAGTAAAACCTAAATTTACTAGGAAAAGAATTTAAATAAAACCCTAATCTATTAATTGATTAAAAAAAGAAATTAAGTTTACAATAAGAACATTTTTGGTATTTTTGTCTTAAAAATAATTTATAGTATTATAAAATATTTTTGGTCTTTTTATATTTTAAAATAATATATTTAAATTGTGTAAAAGAAAATAAATAAAAAAACTATTTTCTAATTAAATTTACAAATCAATTAGTGAAATAAATAAAGTATGATTAAATAAAAAAAATTGTGTAAAAAAAATAAATAAACTATATCAAAATATAAATCTAATATTTTTATATTTTTTCTGATTTTTTTAGTATTAGATAAAATATTTAAGAAAACAAATAAATAAAAATGAGAAAAAGAAAATAAAATGGGCCAGAGTGTGAATAGCCAGCAAGGGGAGTCAGAAGTAAAAAAAAATATAAAGCCCAAGGGGATGAGGCCCAGCGCTGCCAAAAAATGTCTAAATATGTGAAAAATATGAAAAAAAATCCCAAAAGGGTACCACTGGGGCTCGAACCCAGGTCCCTATAGTCACAGGCGCGCGCTTCTACCACTGGGGTGGCTATACATCCGTTTATTAATATCAAACCATAAATATATATGGTAAACACGTTCCTGAAGCCATCTTCATCTTCAACCTCACGCCCAGCCTGAACCTCTGTATCTAATTCAATTCTCAACCAAAATGAAAAATGTAAACAGGAAACTTGTGGCAAATTTCCTCACGATTTCAAAAATGCAAAGCAATAAAATTATAGATCAAAGACAAACATGAATTTTAATGGCCCTAATCTGAACCCTAAAAATTTCATAAACTTCAATCATAAAATTCTCTAAGCTTAAGCAACATAAATGAAAACTATGGACATGGTTAGCTTTAGAGCAATGATATCTACATTTTTCATTCACAAATAAACCATTAATGATGCTTGTTTAAAGAGTTCAAAAGTCAGAAAACTAACCTTGCAAGAGGGTATCGTGTTTGCAGTTTGAGTAGCTTTTAGTGAGTTCCAATGATTGGATTAGCTTCCTCAAGTTCCCAGGAAGCTAATGTGATGCTTAGCTTGAGCTGAAAGTGCTTGAGGAGTTCTAGAGAAGTCAAGGTGCAAGGTGATATTTTTGAAAATGGTGGATGATGATGGAGGTGTTACAGTGGTGTTGCAGGTGTTGGAATTGTTTGTGTATGTTATTTAGAAACTTTTAAAAGTAAAAGGCCAAGAAATGCACGAGAAAATTTGGAGATTGGATTCAAAACTCAGAAATGGCAAGTTTTGAGGTGTTTTTGGTGATTATGTATTCTTGGTGTTTTCAAGGCTCAAGCATGAGTGGGATTTGTTGAAAATAACTTGTGTATGTATAAGCAAAAGGTCTTGAGTGCTTTTGAGAGTCAGAAGTACAAGTTACAAGCTAATTGCTATGTTACTTGATTTTCAAGAAAAGTGGGAAAACAAGTTTCAAGAGGAAGTACAAGCATGGGCTGAGTGATTGTATGTGTCTAGATAAGCTTCTCTAGAGTTATGGGACTTGTATCATCAGAAGAAAGAAATTGCAAGGCTCAAGAACAAGTTTTGTGCAAAAAGTTACTTTAGCAAAATGGCATTGTGCACTTTCTTCCCAAAATGGATATAATGCATGGCCTTGCATTGAATGCTTGAATTGAGACCTCTAACAGTTGTGCAAGCAATTAATTATGGAGTGCCTAACAAGTTTGAGGCCTGCAAATTATAGGTTATGCATCATAAGTTTGAATTTTGAATCTTGTTCATCACAAAATGACTTGTAATTCAAGTGTGAAAATCCTAACTTCATCTCTTCGATTCTCCCTACTCAGAAATGATCTCAAGGAGTTATTTGACATTTTGGAAAGCTTGTAATGTGCTATAAAACCCCTCTTTGAATCACTTTTGAAAATTCCCCTTGGATCTATATGAAAAAGTTCCATGAAGTTGGGTCAAAATCCTGACCAAATTAGGGCAAAATTTCACTAAGTGTTTTGTTTCATGACCATGTGTTCTTAAAATTATAACTTGAGATCCAAGAACTTTTGGAAGGATATGTGTAAAACAATTTTTATATTTCATGGATATATACAACTTTCATGTTGAAAGTTTCTTTTGAATCATGTTGCATCATGGTGAAAATTTTGCTCAAAGTTGTGAAAAATTAAGAAATTTTCAACACTTAGAAAAATTTCTAAGTTTAGAAATTTTAACTTTTCAAAATGAAATCTTGAATTTTTGATTTCTTGATGAATAAGTTTCATATTTTGACATGCTTTGATGAATTGTGATCTTTGACATTTGATTTTGACCAAAAAGTCAAAGTTTGACTTTTCAGTATACAATTGACTTTTGATCAATTGACTGAAAATTCATCTGCCAATTCATTGGACTTGAGCAATGTTTTGAGCCATGTCATTAGGTCAAAATGATGCAATTGGACTCTTGAGATCATGCCTTAAACCAATTGATCATTTGCTAGGTCAAAAATCAGAATTTGCCCTTTCCCAGTCAAAACCCTAATTTTGACCATTTTGCCCTTTTGAAGATTTGATCAAATTTCTTGAGGAATTGTGGACCAAACTTGATCAAATGATACATGTGAGTTTAAAATGTTGATATGGATCAAAAATTATGAAGTTTGACTGTAAATTGGTCATAGTTGACTTTTTCCCCAATACAGCTGATTTTTAGGTCAACTACTCAATTGACTAAGCAAAAGTGTGATCCAAAGCTTGAAACTTGACATGAGTAATCTTGAGGGTCCATCATGGTCCATGAAAGTCATATGGGGCATTGGAAGTTCAAATATCCTTGTGCAATCTCAAACCCTAATTTTGGTCATCAGTGCTTAAGGAGGTGTCTTGAGCTGATCAACCCTAGTGCAGTCTTGAGCCAAAGGAGATCTTGTGAGAAAATTCTTGATAAATGAGAGGGAAAATTTTGGGGTACAACAGCTACCCCTGTTCAATCTTCTTAAGCCTGAATATTTATATTGGCTAGTTTTTCCATTCGTGACTCGAAGGTGGAAGATGATTGGACATTAGAGTGCCCAGAAATTTGCACTCGGTGATGTGATGGTTGATGGTATAGGGAATGGGCTTAAAGATACCATTCAAAAATGATTGCTGAGAGCCAAATCTGAATGAGTATCAGGATGGCATCCGTGTTCAGAGCGTATCTGAACTGTATCTGAGAGCTGAATCAGAATGAGTATCAGGATGGCATCCATATCTGAAGTGTATTTGAGAGCTGAATCTGAATGAGTATCTGGATGGAATCCGTATATGGAGCGTATCTGAACTGTGTCTGAGAGCTGAATCTGAATAAGTATCAGGATGGCATCCGTATCTAGAGCGTATCTGAACTGTATCTGAAAGTTGAATCTGAATGAGTATTAGGATGGCATCCGTATCTGGAGCATATCTGAACCGTATCTGAAAGCTGAATCTGAATGAGTATCAGGATTGCATCCGTGTCTGGAGCATATCTGAACTGTATCTAAAAGTTGAATCTGAATGAGTATCAGGATGGCATCCATATCTGAACCGTATCTGAAAGCTGAATCTGAATGAGTATCAGGATGGCATCCGTGTCTGGAGTGTATTTGAACTATATCTGAAAGTTGAATCTGAATGAGTATCAGGATGGCATCCGTATCTGGAGCGTATCTGAACTGTATCTGAAAGTTGAATTTGAATGAGTATTTGGATGGCATCCGTGTCTGGAGCATATCTGAACTGTATCTGAGAGCTGAATCTGAATGATTATTAGGATGTGTTGTACCCCAAAATTTTCCCTCTCATTTATCAAGATTTTCCCCACAGGACTTCTTGGACTCAAGACAAGATTAGGGTTTGGTCAGCTCAAGACACCTCATCTTGCACTGACAACCCAAAATTAGGGTTTGAGTTTGCACAAGGATTTTTGGATCACCAATGCTTCATGCACCATCTTGGACCCCTAAGATTACCCATGTTAAGTTTCAAGCTTTGAATCACATTTTTGCTCAGTCAATTGAACAGTTGACCTAAAAATCAGATGTATTGGGGAAAAAGTCAACCATGGCCAATTTACAGTCAAACTTCATAATTTTTTATCCACAACAACATTTTAGATTCATATGTACCATTTGATCAAGTTTGGATCACAACTCCTCGAGAAATTTGATTAAATCATCAAAAGGGAAAAATGGTCAAAATTAGGGTTTTGACTGAGAAATGGCAATTTCTGATTTTTAACCTAGCAAATGGCCAATTAGGTTCAAACATGATTTCAAGGGTTCAATGGCATCATCTTGACCTAATTACATGGTTCAAAATATCTCAAGTTCATTGGATTGACAGATGAATTTTCCAATCAACTGATCAAAAGTCAATTGTACACTGAAAAGTCAAACTTTGACCTTTTGTCAAAATCAAGTGCCAAGGGTCATAATTCATCAAGATATGTCAAAATTTGAAACTTGTTGATCAAGAAAATCAAATTTGGAAATTAAGGTTTTGAATTTGAAAATTTTCATAACTTAGAATTTTTCTAAGTATGGAAATTTTCTTATTTTTTCCCAACTTTCCACCACTTTTTCACCATGATGCAATTTGATTCAAAGAAAACTTCCAACATGAAAGTTGTAGTCCTCCATGAAATATACAACTTTTATTCACAAAGTGTTCCCAAACAAATTCTTGGATCTCAAGTTATGAATTTGTGAATAGGGGTCCATGAACTAAATAACTTAGTGAAAATTTGCCCTAATTTAGGCAGGTTTTTGACCCAACTTCATAGACATTTTTCACCTAGTTCCAAGAGTTTTCTCAAAATTAATTTCAAAGATGGATTGTAGAGAACATTCCAAGCTTTCTAAAATGTCAAAGAACTCTCCAAGATCATTTGTGGTTAGGTAGAATCGAAGAAGAGAAATTGGCATTTTGTCACTTTTGTTCAAGTCATTTTTACAAGGCATCAAGTTGCAAATCTGATCTTGGATGCTTGTACCTTGCATTACAGGTCCTAAACTCATTCTACACTCCATAATTAAATGCAAACTCAGAGGATAAGGGCTTTATCTTTTCTTTTGGAGCATTGTATAAGAAATAATTCCATAAATCGCCAAAAGTTCACAATGCCATTTTCATAAAGCAAGCATTTGCAACTTTATCATTCTTGAGCCTTGGAGTTGTCCCTTTGGTGCAGGAAATTTCCACAGATATCAAGCAAATCATACCAACTCTTATTAGCCCTTGAGGTAGCTAGTACAAGCATGGTGCATTTGTCTTGTCACTTTTCTTCAAATGCAAGAAAAGTTGCAAAAGAAGTCAGAACTTGTACAGCAAGGGAAGAGTGGACTTTGTATCATTCTATACATATTCACAAACATATCACAAGGCAGGACGCGAATGCTAAATATCTTAAACTCTCCAAAACTTCATTTTTCTGCCAAAACTGCCAGTTGCTACAAAACTCTTGCCAACTTAATTTTGGCTCGTGCGTTTTGTCTTTTAACATTTGAAATACATTCCATACATTATAACAAATCAGTCCAAGCATTCATCCTGTACCTGTGAGCTCTGTTTCATCCATTGCCATTTCCAAATTTGGAGTTTGCAGCTTGACTTCTACAGGGAGTTTCAGCCATCCACAAAGCCAGCTGAGCATTGGAATAACTTGAAGGAACTTCAAGGAAGCTCACACGATCCTCAGGCCTCACTCTAAGTCCCCACATTGCCATATCCAAATCCAGCTGAAGGAGGTATTTTTCAAAACTCTATATCTCTATTTAGGCATCCTCAAGCCACAATTTGTGAAGCAAAAATGTAGTCCTTAACATGGTGAAGCTGTACATATGCATACTTGTCATTTATATTAACTGAGCTAAGAGAATTTGAAGCTTGAATTTCATGAAATAATTAGGTCACGAATTAGGGCTGATTAAATTCTCTCTGATCTTTGAGAGTTAGGTTACAAATTTTATATCATTGGAATCGTGAGATTACAAGCTACATGTTTTATGTTATGGGTTTTTGTTTTTATGCAAGCAATAAAGAGTTACAGATTTGAAAAAGAATGCGTGCGCTAATGGAATGGCTGGAGGACAGGGATGACTGGATTGGGCTTTTTGGCATTTCTGGCCTTTTTGTTTTTACTTTTTGCACCCCCTGGATTACTTTTGCACCCCTCTTGCATATTTGTTTTATTTTTCATATTTCTTTTTACATTTTTATATTTATTGCTTTTATTTATTTTTCTGAATCATAAAAATCATGAAAAATATTTTCTTTATTTTTTGCATTTTTTTTTATTATTTTTATTTTTTACATAGAAAATAGCTTATTAGAATAAATAGAATTTTATTTTCTTAATAAATTGTAAATACATTTAAAAATACTATACATTTTTATTTTATTATTTTTAAACATAAAAATAATTATTTTCACACATATTTAATTTTTAATATTGTATATAATATTACTTATGTTTTCTTGTACAAAAATGGACAAAATAAATAATAGGAAACATATTTTTTTTCTTTTAATCAAAAATTAGGGTTTCCCCCTTTCAAAAATAATAATATTATTTTTCCTTATTTTCTAGGGTTAATTAATTTTATTTTCTCATACATTAAACAATTACAAAACATTTTTGCATAAATACATCTTTATTTCATTTTTAATATTTGTATATTTATTTAATTTGCACATAATTCAATTGGGTGGTAATAGTATTTTAGGGTTTATATTTGTGCAATATCTCCATTCAAAAACTTGTATCCCCCCTCCCATAATAATTGTTGTAATAGCTTAGTTTACATTTACGCAATTTATCGCATTTATACCATGTGTAGTAAATTAGGGTTTTGCATGATAAGACCAAAAACAAACAAATAGAGAAGACCTAGTACAAGACAAATCAAAATGCATGTAAAATGACACACATTGCACACAAACACCCTTAGGGTTTCACCCACTTGGTTGCCTAAACAAAAATGGCCATGTTACGCATACGAAGTATCTTGGCAAAACAAAACAAAAATAAGATCATAGTCCCTCGATGACGCTATCAAAAGGTTGCCTAAACAAATGATCTTGGTCCCTCAAACATGCTAAGATACTTGGCAACATTGCTATCATGGTCATACGATGACCCACGCCCGTCCTATTTACATCCAAAGATAGGGTTGTTTACCAAATCAATGGTAAATCAACAATGTCAAAGGAATAAAAATGCATAGGAAAGACATTTGAGTAGGTAGATAGCTTCTAAGTTACTTGCTCCATTTCAAATAATCCTTGCTATTTTCAAAACAAACACACACACATTTTCAAAACATTCAAAAACAACTTTCAAAACATTGAAACATTTTTCAAAAGACAAACATCTTTGTATACATTCTTACGAACGAGAATCATTACAAAGATTGCCTAAACGAATGGCCTCTTTTCAAAATACTTTCAAAACCACACCAAACACAAAGCACCATTTCAAACAATTTCAAAAGCAAAGCAAGTGATCTAAGCAAGTAACTAAGAGCCCATGGAAAACCATAGATGAAAAGGGTGCTAGCACCTTCCCTTTTCATAATCTACCCCCCGAACTCAAGAAAACATCTCAAAGGTCTTTCCTATGCTTTTTTACCTTTCCTTTTGGATAAAATAAAAGTCGGTGGCGACTCTTGCTAAACCGTGACATTTGCGACGAAACACAAAACCTCAAGTCAGTTCTCTCACCGTATCACAGAACTGGAGACTCTGTTGGGGAATATTATAAAAGTGGGGTTACCTTAGGGTTTAGATCACCTTTATTTGCTTACAATTGTTTGACTTGTTTGCTTTACACTTTGGTTCTATTGTTTGGGTTTGAATCCTCTACCCGGATGGGAAACATTCATAGGTAAATAGCAATACGTTGTGGAAACTGTGCGGGGTATACCAACACGGTCTAAGCAATAGCTATGTTGGTGCGACATATTTGTGGGTACCGGTAGCATTTGAGTCAATCAAAGAGAATACAGGGTCGTTGAGTGATGTCATGAAGCACTAACGAACTTCTAGAACCTTTACATGACCAACTTGGCCTTTTAGGATGTAGTGAGATGACCGGCTTTGGTGCAGTCCGAAGTTGGTATATACTCGATACTACACTCATTGAGGGTTGGTTCCTTGGAATATTTCGGTCGTCGATAAGAGGTTTGAATTGAAACAATGAACAAGGAAACAATCCAGTGATATTGAGCTCCTTAGAACCCGGTTACTATTTCTAGGACAGGTTAAGCCAACTAAACTTCAAGAGGGTACTTACCTATGAAACCCCATGCAAGCCTAAACTAGGAACTTATGTGATTTGCTTGTACATATATACTTGTGCATAACATCATGGACATCATGAAGCATGATATGCATCCACTAACCATTTCAAGGATTTTGGAAATTCATCTTTGTTCCTGTTTTGTAGGTTATGGATTCACTTCGCAGGAAAACTATCCAAGTCAACCTTGTAAGAATTCCTCCACAACTCAAGGAGCTAGCTTCAAGGATTCCTGAGAATTCTCCATTCACCGAGATGCATGGTCGTCTACTCAACCTAGTCACTTCCAACACAAAGGAAGACATGATGAAGGTTCTCTTCCAGTTCTTTGACCCTTTGCATCACTGCTTCACATTTCCTGACTACCAGCTTGTGCCCACTTTGGAAGAATTCTCTCAACTCTTGAGGATTCCTATTCTAAATCAACTACCCTTCAACGGTACGGAAAGATATCCAAGGCCAGAAGAGATTGCTCAAGCCCTACACTTGCACTCATCTGATGTCACAACCCATTGGGAAACTAGAAGTGGTGTCAAAGGCTTCTTGGCAAAGTTCTTGTTTGAGAAGGCCCAAAGCTGTTGGAATTCCTTGGACTTACAATCTTTTAAGGAGATTGTAGCTCTTCTCATCTATGGGATGGTCTTGTTCCCTAATCCTGACCAACTCATAGACGTGAGTGCTGTCAAAATCTTCATGTCTCGCAATTCGGTGCCTACATTACTTGGAGATATCTTACACTCTTTTCACACTCGAACAATGAGGAAAAGAGGTGTTCTCATGTGTTGCACTCCTCTTCTGGCAAGATGGTTTATTTCTCATCTTCCCCAATCAGTCTTGAAGAATGAGCAAGGTTTGAGGTGGTCACAAAGGTTGATGACGCTTACACATTTAGATATTCATTGGTGTTCTCGATCCAAAGAGAATGTTATCATTGTCGACCGTTGTGGGGAATTCCCTAATGTCCCTCTACTTGGCATTAGGGGAGGCATCACCTATAACCCTTGATTGGCTCTAAGACAGTTTGGTTATGCCCGAAGGGATGGCCCACATGACATGCTGATTCAAGGCTTGGTTTTCGACTTCGACAACGACAATCAAGGACTTCGACAAAGGTTCATCCGAGCTTGGAGGATGCCCAACAAGGTAGACAGTAAGACCTTGGGACACAAGAATTCCATCCATCTTGAGCCTTACCTCAAGTGGGTATGAACTCGCGCCCAAAGTCTTATGATGCCTTACCCCTATGTTCTCCCAGTGATTATAGAGCCTGTTAAGGAAGGAGAGGTTCCATACACCCTCCTACATCCTGACATGCCAACATCACTCGAAGATCTACAAAGGAGTTGGATATAGCTCAAGGGAGAATGTGATACTTTTGAAACCCAATTCTACGCAAGCGAGAAGAAGGTTTTAGAACTCACTCGGTTACTTCATGAAGAGCAGACTCTCAACACCTACATTGCACCAAAGAGGATGCGCAGCGTCTTTTTATCTTAGAATTTTGTATTATTTTGCCCTAGGGGCATTGATGTACTCACAAATTCTATTAATATAACGTGTGTTCCTTTTTGTTTAAAACAAATTTGAATTTTCAAATCCTTGAAAGCATTACATGAATACATATCATTCATCATGAGCATAAACAGGTCTTTGCAAGAAGTTTCCTCATCCCTCTGTTGTTTATTTCAGCAAAATGGATCTTGAACAAACGGTTAAAGACTTGCAAGCTCAGAATTCACAATTTCAACAGCTACTCTTGACCTTGGCCAAGGGGCATGAGGAGCTCAAGACTCTTCTAGAGAAAGAGAAAGAGAAAAAGAAGAAGAAGCCAGCCGGTGTGGTTCTTATGGGCATAAGATTTTAGGGACATGCCAGACGGACCTTGGAATTTCCATCAACCTCTGAGGAAGGGGAAAGAAAAGGAAAGGAGACGGCAGTGCCATCAGATTCTGAAGCAGAAGAAGAGGAAGAAGAGGATTACTCCGAACAACAATACCCTCCGGCCAATGACAAATACAAAAACCTGGAAGAGCATCTAACTGCTATGGAGATACAGTGAGTGCTTGGGCTAGACTTTGAGGAGTTAGGGTTGGTGTCTGGAATAGTAATCCCGCCGAAGTTTAAAGTGCCTCTATTTGCCAAGTATGATGGGGTGTCTTGTCCCAAGATGCACATCTGCTCATATGTCAGGAAGATGCAGCCACACTCTGCAGATAAAGACTTGTGGGTTCACTTTTTTCAGGATAATTTATCAGGAACGCAACTTGATTGGTTCTACCAGCTGGAAAGGGATGATGTGCATAATTGGGAAGACTTGGCAGCAGCCTTCTATAAACAGTATCAATACAACACCAATTTGGCACCAACTCGTACTCAACTCCAGAGTATGGAGATGGTGTCAAATGAGGGCTTCAAAGACTACGCCCAAAAGTGGAGGGATTTAGCCGGAAGGGTGCAACCACCTTTATCTGAAAGGGAGCTAGTGGACATGTTCTTGGGAACCCTATCAGTTCCTTTATTTAATCACCTGATTGGAAGCTCCTCTGCAGGTTTCACTGAATTGATTTTAACTGGCGAGAGGGTGGAAGCCGGTATAAGAAGCGGGAAAATTCAGAAGGACGTGTCTACCTCTGCTGCTGTAAAAAAGCCCTTCACCGGAAAGAAGGAAGTGTCTGCTGTCTATGCACAGAGAAATCAGGGAAGAACCGAACGACGACCAGTAGTGGGGGCCGTTATGATTCAAAAGCCTGCATCAGACCAGCCGAGAAACAATCAGCCGAGAAATAACCAGCAAAGGGTGGAAAGGCCAGTACGGAAATTCACCAAGATAAACATGACTCCGGCTCAAGTCCTACCACATCTCCTGAAGTTGAATCTAGCAATGTTGAAAGAGGCCCCTAAAAATCCCAATACTGCATCTCTACACTACCATCTGAATGCTAGGTGCGCTTACCATTCTGAAAGTCCAGGGAACGACACCAACAACTGTTGGGCTCTGAAGAACAAGATTCAAGATCTGATAGACGCTAAGGAAGTTGAATTTGAAGCTCCTGAAAAACCAAATGTTATCTCCGCTCTGATGCCTAGGCATGGACACAATGCCAATGCTGTGGAAGAAGATCTGTTTGTTTCTACTGTGGATGAACTGTTAACTCCTCTCCTAACCATCAAGTTGAACTTGTTGAAAGCTGGGGTGTTCCCAGGTTGTGACCAAGATTGCCATGTTTGTCTATCCTCATCATTTGACTGCCCTCTGTTGAAAAACGTATCCAACAAATGATTGATAATCAAGAAATTTTGTTTGAGAAAGCTCCTGTTTCACCCATTCCAGTTCCAGAAGTTTCAATAATAACCATATACGCCAATCCTTCCAGGGTCCCTAAAAGACCCGTTAGGATTACATCTGCTCCAATGACTACTCCGTTGAAGATAACAATGCCCGGGCCAACCCCATACAAATCAGATAAAATGGTACCATGGAATTATGATGGAGAAATCCACTACCATGGTGTCAAACAGATTGAACAGACTGCCGAAGACGAGAGCTCCGAAGAGGACAATTCTGACATTAGTGACATTGCCGGAACAAGCAAAATTACCCGCAGTGGGAGAATTTTCTCTCCAGAGATTGCCCCTCCAAAGGCAGTCTCTGGACCCGTGACCATTCCAAAGATTACATTTGCACCAATGATTGTACCTGCAAGTGTACCTATCGACAAAGACAATACAATTCCTATCCCTACTTCCACCGCTGAGAATAAAGAAAAGAATGTTCAAGAGGAGCCTGTCCTGACGAAGGCTCAATCACTAGTTATTCTTGAAACATCCAAGAAGGAGATGGAAGAAATCCTGAGGATCATTAAGAAGAGTAATTATGATGTGGTCGAACAACTGGGGAAGACCCCCTCCAAAATCTCTATGTTAGCATTGCTGCTTTGCTGAGGCCCATGCTAAAGCTTTGGTAAAATTTCTAAAGACGGCTCATGTACCACAAGAGACATCTGCAGATCAATTCCAAGAGTGTGTGGCCAGTTTGACAGCTGACAATGGCCTGGGTTTCTCCGATGCTGACTTAACATCCAAAGGGAGAAAACACAACGACGCACTACATGTCTCAGTGGAGTGTAGGGGAACGACCTTAGCCCATGTTTTGGTTGATACGAGATCATCTCTTAACGTCTTGCCAAAGAAAGCCCTGGATAGGTTGGATTATGAGGGGCTGACTTTAAAACCCAGCAACATAATTGTGAGAGCATTTGACAGCTCTAAAAGGATGGTCCATGGGGAGGTGGACATCTCGATCAAGGTGGGTACCCAGGCGTTCAATTCAACATTCTATGTGATGGACATTCGTCCGTCTTACTCTTGTCTGTTGGGACGCCCCTGGATTCACAATGCAGGTGCTGTCACCTCCACCTTGCATCAGATGCTAAAGAACCCCGTCCAAGGGAAGATCATAATTGTCCATGGGGAAGAGGAATACATGATTAGTCATCTAAATTCTTTCCGATGTGTAGAATTGGATGGCGAATTCATTGAAACCCCTTTCCAACATTTTGAAGAGGTCTCTCAAGAGATAGCGGCGACCAAGGCGGTATCCTCAACTCCGATGATCACAAGACCTCCACCTCGGATGTCTTCTCTAAAGGATGCAAAGGCAGTAGTTGAAGAAGGCAGATCCACCATCTGGGGGCAGCTTCTAGACTTTCCTTACAAATCAGACAAATTCAGCTTGGGATTTACTTCGACTGCTCAGAAGGCCGTGCGCCGCGCCCATGCCGGAGGGCCACCTGTGAAGATCAGCCACCAAGGGGTTAATGAACTACATGACAATGAAGAAGATGGCAGCCTGGAAGACTGGATATTTCCTACTGTCGGCGGAGGACTGTGCAACTGGGAAGCCAAAGACTTCATCCCAATTACTTTCATATCGCAGTAATTTATCTTTTCCATTTGTGTTGGATCTGTAATAATTCACAAACAATTCGTACTTTTACAACCTTGATTCTTACCCGAGGCACATAGGTCCATTTGTAAGGGTTCTTATTTCATTTTCATATGTCATTTAATGAATCATGGACGCTTTCATATATAAACCTTTTGTGCTCATTGTCTTTCTTTTACATTTTGTTTGTTTTAAGATGGCTATGCCCTTACACACACCCACACTCACAAATGCAGGTACCCTTCCACTCCGGATCCCATGGGTAACGATACTGCTATAGCCTTCAGTGACTCTGAAGATCTGATCTACCAAGCCGAATACGAAGGTGAGGAAGATTGTGAGGTCCCAGGGGAATTGGCCAGACTATTACAACAAGAAGAAAGAGCAATTCAGCCTCATGAGGAGTTGTTGGACACAATCAACTTGGGTACTGAGGAAGACAAAAAGGAAATCAGAGTGGGTGCCAACCTAGAGCCGAGTGTCAAGGAGCGCCTAATTCATCTATTACATGAATATGTTGAGATCTTTGCCTGGTCATACGAAGACATGCTGGGACTCGATACAGACATTGTGGTACACAGTCTACCCACAAGAGAAGACTGTCCACCAGTGAAACAAAAGGTTCGCCGCATGAGACCTGACATGTCAGAGAAGATCAAAGCGGAAGTTATGAAGCATTTCAATGCTGGATTTCTGGCTGTTACTTCCTATCCATAATGGGTTGCTAACATTGTTCTCGTGCCTAAAAAGGATGGTAAAGTGAGAATGTGCATGGATTATAGAGATTTAAACAGGGCCAGCCCTAAAGATGACTTTCCACTTCCGCACATCGACATCCTGGTTGACAATACAGCTCAGCACAAAGTATTTTCTTTCATGGACGGATTCTCATGCTATAACCAGATCAAAATGGCACTTGAGGACATGGAGAAAACTGCATTTGTTACACAGTGGGGAAAGTTCTGCTACAAAGTGATGCCATTCGGACTGAAGAATGTCGGGGAAACCTATCAGTGCACCATGGTAGCTTTGTTTCATGATATGATACATCATGAGATAGAGGTCTACATAGATGACATGATATCCCGATCACAAACTGAAGAAGAACACCTTGATCACTTGCAAAAGCTGTTTGTCAGGTTGAAGGAGTACAAGCTAAGGTTGAACCCGAACAAGTGCACATTTGGAGTTCGGTCCGGTAAACTCTTGGGTTTCATCGTCAGCAACAAAGGCATCGAGGTTGATCCTGCCAAAGTCAAATCTATACAAGAAATGCCTACTCCTCACACTGAGAAGGAAGTCAGAGGTTTTTTGGGACGCCTAAACTACATTGTTAGGTTCATTTCTCACATAACATCTACTTGTGAACCAATCTTCAAGTTGTTGAAGAAAGATCAGATAGTTAGATGGAATGATGACTGTCAAATTGCTTTCGATAAAATCAAGGAGTATTTACTATAGCCTCCTATCCTGATGCCACCAGTCGAGGGAAGACCGCTAATCATGTATCTGACCGTTTTGGATAACTCAATGTGGTGCGTATTGGGGCAGCATGACGAGTCTGGACGAAAAGAGCATGCCATTTATTACCTTAGCAAAAAGTTTACCGACTGTGAAACCAGATATTCACTACTCGAGAAAACTTGTTGCGCTTTGGTATGGGCTGCTCGCCGGCTAAGGCAATATATGTTGACTCATACCACTTTGCTGATATCTAAGATGGATCCGATAAAATACATCTTCAAAAAGCCTGCTTTGTCTGGAAGGATAGCTAGATGGCAGATGATCCTAACGGAATATGACATACAGTACACGACCTAAAAAGCTATAAAGGGCAGTGTGATGGCTGATCATCTGGCCCATCAAGCTGTAGAAGATTATCAATCCATGAAGTTTGACTTCCCTGACGAAGACATCATGACATTGGACAACATTGAAGATTTCAGACCATATGACGGACCTGAACAAGGATCCCGATAGACCCTGTACTTTGATGGGGCCTCCAATGCACTTGGTAACGGTATCGGTGTTGTACTCATATCTCCAGAAGGTTGCCATACTCCTTTCACAGCCAGACTTTGCTTCAACTGTACGAACAACATGGCAGAGTACGAAGCATGCATCTTTAGACTCAAGGCTGCCATAGACTTGGGAATCAAATCTTTAATTGTGTTTGGGGATTCAGCTTTGGTCATCAGTCAGATCAAAGGAGAATGGGACACTAAACATCCAAACCTTATCCCTTACAAAGAACATGTTTTGACATTGCTACCACATTTCGAGCAGATCACCTTCAAGCACTTCCCGCGAGAAGAAAATCAGCTAGCAGATGCTCTAACTACAATGTCATCCATGTTTAAACTTAATTGGGATAACGAGGCTCCCCAGATCACCATTGAACGGATGGACGAACCAACGCATTGTCACGAGATTAATACTGAAGAAGTAGTGGACCGACCTTGGTTCCATGAAGTCAAAAGGTATCTCGAGGCTCAGGAATACCCAGAAAGAGCTTCAGTCAATGACAAAAAGTTCTTAAGGAGATTCTCAGCTAAGTTCTTCCTAAGCAATGGCATCATGTACAAACGCAATCATGATTCTATTTTGCTTCTTTGTGTGGACAAGATTGAAGCTGAAAGGATTATGGCTGAACTGCATGAAGGTACCTTTGGCACTCACTCTAGCGGGCATACGATGGCAAAGAAGATTCTAAGGGCAGGCTATTACTGGTCTACCATGGAAGCAGACTGCTATTAACATTCACGGACTTGTCATAAATGTCAAATCTATGCAGACAAGGTACACGTGCCCCCGGTTCCACTAAATGTCTTAACAGCTCCTTGGCCCTTCGCTATGTTGGGAATTGATATGATTGGGGAGATCAAGCCTACAGCCTCCAATGGACACTGCTTTATTCTAGTGGCCATTGATTACTTCACAAAGTGGGTCGAAGCAGCTTCATTCACATCCGTTACTAAGAATGTTGTTGCTTGCTTCATCAAGCAGAATCTCATTTGCCAGTATGGTATCCCCGAAAGGATCATCACTGATAACGGTACAAACCTTAACAATACTATGATCACTGCCTTGTGCGAGCAGTTCAGGACTCAACATCACAATTCATCCCCATATCGGCCAAAGATGAATGGTGCAGTTGAAGCTGCGAACAAAAAAATTAAAAAGATCATACCGAAAATGACAGTCACCTACAAGGACTGGCATGAGATGCTACTGTTTGCTCTCCATGGGTACCGTACCATGGCTCGTACATCAACTGGGGCAACACCCTATTCTTTAGTCTATGGCATGGAGGCTGTTTTACCTATTGAGGTTCAGATCCCCTCCTTAAGAATCATGAAAGATGCGGGTTTGAGTGAAGACGATTGGATTCAAACCCGACTTGATCAGTTGAACTTAATTAACGAGAAGAGACTTACTGCTGTTTGCCATGGTCAAACGTACCAAAAGCGGATGATCAAAGCTTTCAACAAGAAAGTCAGACACCAGGTGTATCAAGTTGGGGATCTAGTGATCAAGCGCATCATTTTGCCACAAAGTGATCCCAGTGGCAAATGGACTCCTACCTATGAAGGACCATTTGTGGTCAAGAACATCTTTTCTGGTGGGGCAATGATCTTAACCACCATGGACGGCGACGACCTGCCATACCCTGCGAACGCAAACATAGTCAAAAGATACTATGCATAAGAGACCCGCTAGGTTGACACACCTAGGCAAAACAAGGGCATCCCGGCGAACCAAAAGGTTCGGGAAAAAATTAAGGATAAAATATAAAAAATTTGTACACCTGGCAAGTTGAAAACCCGAAAGGGAGACTTGGGCAAAAAAGGGTTTCCCGGTGGATCGAAAACCCGAAAGGGCGGTCCAGGCAAAAGTTAGGGAATTAAAGCGTATGACTATGTCTCATCGGATCACTTTAAGGACAATCTCTTCACAGACAAACCTGGAGCTTCTGATTAATCCAATCATCTTCGGACGAAGCAACGAATGGACAAGATATTCGGAGATACGAAGGCTATAGCGGAATGGGAACCTCATGGTATTTTTTACACATAGCTATCTTTCTTTGTATAAAAAAAAATTTATGACACCCTCCTCTTACTAGGATGTTTGTCTTCTTTGTAAAAAATACTTATTCAAAGTAAATACAAATATATCTCTTTAAAGTGCAGAAAACCATTTGTCCTTTTCTTTTTACACTTGTGTTTTATTTGCAAAAACGTCCAATGATTCATTAATGAACATATGCATTTGAACATAATTACTGTTTACAAATAAACAGGAATGAAAAAGAACAATTACTGACAGGTTGAAAGAATAGAAAAACGTCCTTAGGCTACTCCATGAGCAATCCCTACAGTACATCATTAAGATCCCCAGCGGAGCTAAAACTTCAAACTATCAATCCTCAGCGGAGTCAAAATTTCAAACTACCAATCCCCAATGGAGCTAAAACTTCAAACTCTGAATCCCCAGCGGAGCCAAAATTTCAAACTACCAATCCCCAGCGGAAACCATCCAGTTTCTCTAAATTCCCCAGCAAGTTGTATTGAAGCCTGAAAATCAACCAGATAGCAGTTAACTTTTGTCTCTCCCCAACCTAGGATAATTCCCCAGTAGAGTGGCAGAAAATCCAAACTCCTGGACCTACTCCCCAGCAGTAAGCCTTCTTCCCCGCAAAGTTTTTATTGCTTCCCAACAGAATGAAGATTCTCACTCTTAATTCCCCGCATAAGTCATCAGAGTTTTCTCAATTCCCCAGCAGAACAAGGATTCCCATTGTGTAATCCCCAGGAGAGTCATCAAGGATTTTTAATCCCCAACAGTCGCCAAGGATTTCTCATCTTCAACAACCAAGGATTTATTTTCCCCGGCAGTAGTCAAGGATTTATTTTCCTCAGCAAAACAGCAAATCATCTTACATGCGCATACATTACATTCATATATCATAAACATTGATAAAGCACATATATTGCATCATACATCTCATGCAACATACTTTGTGTTTCAGCTAACATTTTACCCTTTTCAGGATAAGATTAACAGCTATCTTTAACAAACATTCAAAAGATGTCAGATACATTACAGATACGCTCTAGACAAGGATGCCATTATGATACTCATTTAGATTTCAATTTCAGATACAGTATGGATACACTCCAGACACGGAAGTCATTCTGTCACTCATTCAGATTTTCAAGTTCAGATACGCTCCAGACACAAGCCATTATGTCACTTATTCAGATCACTTATTCAGATTCTAGTACAGATACACTCCAGACACGGAAGTTATTCTGTTACTTATTCAATTTCTAGTTCAGATACACTCCAGACACGGAAGTCATTCTGCTACTTATTCAGATTCCAGTCCAGATACGCTCCAGACACGGAAGCCATTTTGTCACTCATTCAGATTCAGACTTCAGATACAGTCCAGATACGCTCCAGACACGGTTTCCATTATGTCACTTATTCTGATTTTCCCCAGCTTAGATACGCTCCAGACACGGTTTCCATTCTTTCACTTATTCATATACAAAGTTCAGATACAGCTCAGATACGTTCCAGATACGGACACTATTCTGATGCTCATTCTTTTGACTTACAACAAACATTCTTGGATGGCATCTACAAGCCCATCTCCAACAAGATTATATCACCTCTCCAAATGGCATCTTTAAGCCCATTCCCTCAACTACACTTTGACGAGTGCAAACTTACGGGCACTCTAGTGTCCAATCATCTTTTACCTTCGAGTCACGAACGGCAAAGCTCGCCAATCTAACTCTTCAGGTTCAAGAATATTGAATAGGGGAAGCTTTAGTATCCCAAAATTTTCCCTCTCATTTATAAAGATTTTCCCCACATGACTTCTTGGACTCAAGACAAGATTAGGGTTTGGTCAGCTCAAGACACCTCATCTTGCACTGACAACCCAAAATTAGGGTTTGAGTTTTCACAAGGATTTTTGGATCACCAATTCTTCATGCACCATCTTGGACCCCTAAGATTACCCATGTTAAGTTTCAAGCTTTGAATCACATTTTTGCTCAGTCAATTGGACAGTTGACCTAAAAATCAGCTGTATTGGGGAAAAAGTTAACCATGGCCAATTTACAGTCAAAATTCATAATTTTTATCCACAACAATATTTTAGACTCATATGTACCATTTGATCAAGTTTGGATCATAACTCCTCAAGAAATTTGATCAAATCATCAAAAGGGCAAAATGGTCAAAATTAGGGTTTTGACTGAGAAAGGGAAATTTCTGATTTTTAACCTAGCCAATGGCTAATTGGGTTAAAACATGATTTTAAGGGTTCAATGGCATCATCTTGACCTAATTACATGGTTCAAAAGATCTCAAGTTCATTGGATTGACAGATGAATTTTCCAGTCAACTGATCAAAAGTCAACTGTACACTGAAAAGTCAAACTTTGACCTTTTTGTCAAAATCAAGTGCCAAGGGTCATAATTCATCAAGATATGTCAAAATGTGAAACTTGTTGATCAAGAAAATCAAATTTGGAAATTAGGGTTTTGAATTTGAAAATTTTCATAACTTAGAATTTTTTTAAGTATGGAAATTTTCTTATTTTTCCCCAACTTTCCACCACTTTTTCACCATGATGCAATTTGATTCAAAGAAACCTTCCAACATGAAAGTTGTAGTCCTCCATGAAATCTACAACTTTGATCACAATGTTTTCCCAAAAAATTCTTGGATCTGAAGTTATGAATTTGTGAATAGGGTTCCATGAACTAAATAACTTAGTGAAAATTTGCCCTAATTTAGGCAGGTTTTTTACCCAACTTCATGGACATTTTTCACCTAGTTCCAAGAGTTATATCAAAATTCATTTCAAAGATGGATTGTAGAGCACATTGCAAGCTTTCTAAAATGTCAAATAACTCTCCAAGATCATTTGTGGTTAGGGAGAATCGAAGAAGAGAAATTGGCATTTTGTCACTTTTGTTCAAGTCATTTTTACAAGGCATCAAGTTGAAAATCTGATCTTGGATGCTTGTACCTTGCATTACAGGTCCTAAACTCATTCTACACTCCATAATTAAATTCAAACTCAGAGGATAAGGGCTTTATCTTTGCTTTTGGAGAATTGTACAAGAAATAATTCCATAAATGGCCAAAAGTTCACAATGCCATTTTCATAAAGCAAGCTTTTGCAACTTTATCATTCTTGAGCCTTGGAGTTGTCCCTTTGGTGCAGGAAATTTCCACAAATATCAAGCAAATCATACCAACTCTTATCAGCCCTTGAGGTAGCTAGTACATGCATGGTGCATTTGTCTTGTCACTTTTCTTCAAATGCAAGAAAAGTTACAAAAGAAGTCAGAACTTGTACAACAAGGGAAGAGTGGACTTTGTATCATTCTATACATATTCACAAACATATCACAAGGCAGGACACGAATGCTAAACATCTGAAACTCTCCAAAACTCCAAAACTTGATTTTTCTGCCAAAACTGCCAGTTGCTGCAAAACTCTTGCCAACTTCATTTTGGCTCGTGCGTTTTGTCTTTTAACATTTGAAATACCTTCCATACATTATAACAAAGAAGTCCAAGCATTCATCCTGTACCTGTGAGCTCTGTTTCAGCCATTGCCATTTCCAAATTTGGAGTTTGCAGCTTGACTTCTACAGGGAGTTTCAGTCATCCATAAAGCCAGCTGAGCATTGGAATAGCTTAAAGGAACTTCAAGGAAGCTCACACGATCCTCAGGCCTCACTCAAAGTCCCCAAATTTCCATATCCAAATCCAGTTGAAGGAGGTATTTTTCAAAACTCCATCTCTCTATTTAGGCATCCTCAAGCCACGATTTTTGAAGCAAAAATGTAGTCCTTAACATGGTGAAGTTGTACATATGCATACTTGTCATTTTCATTAACTGGGCTAAAATAATTTGAAGCTTGAAGTTCATGAAATAATTAGGTCACGAATTAGGGCTGATTAAATTCTCTCTGATCTTTGAGAGTTATGTTACAAATTTTATATCATTGGAATCGTGAGATTACAAGCTACATGTTTTATGTTATGGGTTTTTGTTTTTATGCAAGCAATAGAGAGTTACAAATTTGAACAAGAACGCGCGCAAATGGAATGGCTGGAGGACAGGGATGACTGGCTTGGGCTTTTTGGCATTTCTGGCCTTTTTGTTTTTACTTTTTGCACCCCCTGGATTACTTTTGCACCCCCCTTGCATATTTGTTTTATTTTTCATATTTATTTTTACATTTTTATATTTATTGCTTTTATTTATTTTTCTGAATCATAAAAATCATGAAAAATATTTTCTTTATTTTTTGCATTTTTTTTACATAGAAAATAGCTTATTAGAATAAATAGAATTTTATTTTCTTAATAAATTGTAAATACATTTAAAAATACTATACATTTTTATTTTATTATTTTTACACATAAAAATAATTATTTTCACACATATTTAATTTTTAATATTGTATATAATATTACTTATATTTTCTTGTACAAAAATGGACAAAATAAATAATAGGAAACATATTTTTTTTATTTTAATCAAAAATTAGGGTTTCCCCCTTTCAAAAATAATAATATTATTTTTCCTTATTTTCTAGGGTTAATTAATTTTATTTTCTCATACATTAAACAATTACAAAACATTTTTACATAAATACATCTTTATTGCATTTTTAATATTTGTATATTTATTTAATTTGCACATAATTCAATTGGGTTGTAATAGTATTTTAGGGTTTATATTTGTGCAAAATCCTCATTCAAAAACTTGTATCCCCCCTCCCATAATAATTGTTGTAATAACTTAGTTTACATTTACGCAATTTATCGCATTTATACCATGTGTAGTAAATTAGGGTTTTGCATGATAAGACCAAAAACAAACAAATAGAGAAGACCTAATACAAGACAAATCAAAATGCATGTAAAATGACACACATTGCACACAAACACCCTTAGGGTTTCACCCACTTGGTTGCCTAAACAAAAATGGCCATGTTACGCATGCGAAGTATCTTGGCAAAACAAAACAAAAATAAGATCATAGTCCCTCGATGACGCTATCAAAAGGTTGCCTAAACAAATGATCTTGGTCCCTCAAACATGCTAAGATACTTGACAACATTGCTATCATGGTCATACGATGACCCACGCCCATCCTGTTTACATCCAAATATAGGGTTGTTTACCAAATCAATGGTAAATCAACAATGTCAAAGGAATAAAAATGCATAGGAAAGACATTTGAGTAGGTAGATAACTTCTAAGTTACATGCTCCATTTCAAACAATCCTTGCTATTTTCAAAACAAACACACACACATTTTCAAAACATTCAAAAACAACTTTCAAAACATTGAAACATTTTTCAAAAGACAAACATCTTTGTATACATTCTTACGAACGAGAATCATTACAAAGATTTCCTAAATGAATGGCCTCTTTTTAAAATACTTTCAAAACCACACCAAACACAAAGCACCATTTCAAACAATTTCAAAAGCAAAGAAAGTGATCTAAGCAAGTAACTAAGATCCCATGGAAAACCATGGATGAAAAGGGTGCTAGCACCTTCCCTTTTCATAATCTACCCCCCAAACTGAAGAAAACATCTCAAAGGTCTTTCCTGTGCTCTTTTACCTTTCCTTTTGAATAAAATAAAAGTCGATGGTGACTCTTGCTAAACCGCGACATTTGCGACAAAACGCAAAACCTCAAGTCAGTTCTCTCACTGTATCACAGGATGGCATCCTTACTTGGAGCGTATTTGAACTGTATCTGAAAGTTGAATTTGAATGAATATCAGGATGGCATCCGTGTTTGGAGCGTATCTGAACTATATCTGAAAAGCTGAAACTGAATGAGTATCAGGATGGCATCCGTATCTGGAGCATATCTGAACTGTGTCTGAAAATCCTTTGAACATTGTTAATGGTAGCTATTGATTAACCTTATCCTGAAAAGGGTAAAATGGTAGCTAATATGTAATGTCATGTTGTGTGAAATGCATGGTGTAATGAGATTGTGATACATGAATTCGTGTTATCGATGTTTATGATATATGGATGCGATGTATGCGTATGTGAGCTAATTTGCTGCACTGCTTGTTGGATTTGGGAAAATAAATCCCTGACTGCTACTGAGGATACAGAGTGCAAGTCTTCATGTTTTGAAGTGTTGATGAATTTTCACTTAGAGAAATAAACCTTGTTGTAAGGGAAATGTCGTGTACTTCTTGTAAAATCCTATTGGGGAATCCTGAGAAATTTGGCGACTTCTAACGGGAATGATAACCAGAAGTTTTGTTCCGCTGGGGATTAAACTGCACACTGCGGGGGATTTTATGGAAATAGCTTAGAGAGATTTTCCTATCTCTTAAAGCCATTATTGATTGTCTTTCTATTTTGTTTATTTGTAACGGTAGTTACGTTCAAATGCATATGTTCAAAAATAAATCAATGGACGTTTTTGTAAACAAAACATAAGAGCAAAGAAAAA
This sequence comes from Vicia faba, assembly GCA_948472305.1. NCBI lineage: Eukaryota > Viridiplantae > Streptophyta > Magnoliopsida > Fabales > Fabaceae > Vicia > Vicia faba. The sequence goes on along the minus strand of OX451739.1, from coordinate 452,492,835 downwards.
CAGATGGTTTTGTACTTTCAAAGGGATATGTTTGTATTGACTTTGAGTAAATATTTTTGTACAAAGAGACAAACATTCTAGTAAGAGAATTTCATCGTAAAAAATGAAATTTTGATACAAAGAAAAGATAGCTATGTGAAATAATCCCATGGGGTTCCCATTCTGCTATAGCCTTCGTGTCTTTGAGCATCTTATCTATTGGTTGCCTTGTCCGAAGCTGATTGAATTAATCAGAACCGTCGAGCTTGCGGGTTGTCTGTAAGGTGATCCAACGGGACATAGTCATACGCTTTAATTCCCTAACTTTTTCTTGGACCGCCCTTTTGGGTTTTCAGTCCACCGGGATACCCTTTTTTTCCCAAGCCGCCCTTTCGGGTTTTCAGCTTGCCGGGAGTACAGATTTTCTTGTTTTATCCCTAATTTTTGCCTGAACCTTTTTGGTTCGCTGGGTTGCCCTTGTTTTTCCTAGATGTGTCAACCTAGCGGGTCTCTTATGCGTAGTATCTTTTGACTATGTCTGCATTCACGGGGTGCGGCTGGTCGTCGCCATCCATAGTGGTTAAGATCATTGCTCCACCAGAGAATATGCTTTTAATCGCAAATGGTCCTTCATATGTAGGAGTCTATTTTCCCCTAGGATCACCCAACGGCAGTATGATACGCTTGATCACCAGATCCCCGACTTGATACACTTGGCGTCTGACCTTTTTGTTGAAAGCCTTGATCATCCGTTTTTAATACATTTGACCATGACAAACAGCAGTAAGCCTTTTCTCATCAATCAAGTTTAGTTGATCAATTCGAGTTTGGATCCAGTCATCTTCATTCAACCCTGCATCCTTCATGATTCTAAGAGAAGGGATATGGACCCCAATAGGAAAGACAGCCTCCATGTGTATACCAGAGATTAAGGTGTTTCCCCGGTTGATGTGCGCGCCGTGGTACGGTAACCATGGAGAGCTAATGGTAGCATCTCATGCCAGTCTTTGTATGTGACTGTCATTTTCTGTATGATCTTTTTGATGTTCTTATTTGCGGCTTCGACGACACCATTCATCTTTGGCCGGTAAGGGGAAGAATTGTGATACTGGATCCTGAATTGCTCGCACAGGGAAGTGATCATAATATTGTTTAGATTTGTACCATTGTTTGTGATGATCCTCTCCGGGATTCTATACCAACAGATGAGATTCTGCTTAATGAACCAAGCTACAACATTCTTGGTAACGGAAGCGAAACAGGCCGCCTCAACCCATTTTGTAAAATAGTCAATGGCCACTAAGATGAAACGGTGTCCGTTAGAGGCTGTTGGTTTGATTTCCCCAATCATATCGATGCCCCATATAGCGAAGGGCCAAGGAGCCGTCAAGACATTCTGAGGAACCGGAGGTATGTGTACTTTGTCAGCATAGATCTGACACTTATGGCCAGTTCGAGAGTGTTAATAGCAATCTGATTCCATGGTAGACCAGTAAGAGCCTGCCTGTAGGATCTTCTTTGCCATTGTATACCCACTGAAATGGGTGCCAAAAGTGCCTTCATGTAATTCATCCATGATCTTTTCCGCTTCAACTTTGTCTACGCATCGAAGTAACACATAGTCATGGTTGCGTTTGTAGAGAATGCCATTACTAAGGAAGAACTTAGAAGATAATCTCCTTAAGAACTTATTATCATTGACTGAAGCTCCTTCCGGATATTCTTGAGCCTCGAGATACCTCTTGACTTCGTGAAACCAAGACTGGTCCACTACTTATTCAGTATTGATCTCGTGACAGTGAGCTGGTTCATCCATTCGTTCAATGGTGATTTGGGGAGCCTCGTTATCCCATTTAAGTTTAAACATGGATGACATTGTGGCTAGTGCGTCTGCTAGCGGATTTTCTTCTCGCGGGAAATGCTCGAAGGTAATCTTCTTAAAATGTGGGATCAATGTCAACACATGTTCTTTGTACGGCATGAGGTTTAGGTGCTTAGTGTCCCACTCTCCTTTGATATGGCTGATGACCAAGGTTGAATCTCCGAATACATTTAAGGATTTGATCCCCAAATCTATGGCAGCTTTGAGACCAAAAATGCACGCTTCGTATTCTGCCATGTTATTTGTACAATTGAAGCAGAGTCTTGCAGTAAAGGGAGTATGACATCCTTCATGGGATATAAGTACAACACCAATACCATTGCCGAGTTCGTTGGATGCCCCATCAAAAACCAGGGTCCATCGAGATCCTTGCTCAGGTCTGTCATATGGTCTGAGTTCTTCACAGTTGTTTACCATCATGATATCTTCATATGGGAATTTGAACTTCATGGACTGGTAGTCATCCACAACTTGATGAGCAAGGTGATCAGCTAGTACACTGCCCTTTATTGCTTTCTGGGTAGTATAATGTATGTCATATTCTGTTAGGATCATCTGCCATCTTGCTATTCTCCCAGAGAGGGCAGGTTTCTCGAAGATGTATTTTATTGGATCCATTTTAGATATCAATAAGGTAGTATGGGTCAGCATATACTGTTTTGCCGGTGAGCAGCCCATGCCAGAGCGCAGCAAGTTTTCTCGAGCAATAAATATCTGGTTTCACAGTCGATAAACTTTTTGCTCAGGTAATAAATAGCATGCTCTTTTCGTCCAGACTCGTCATGCTGCCCCAGCACACACCCCATTGAATTTTCCAAAACAGTTAGATACATGATCAAGGGTCTTCCCTCGACTGGTGGCATCAAAACAGGAGGCTCTTGCAGGTACTCTTTGATCTTATCGAAGGCAGTTTGGCACTCATCATTCCATTTGACTACTTGATCTTTCTTCAGTAATTTGAAGATTGGTTCACAAGTAGCTGTTAGGTGAGAAATGAATCTGGCAATGTAGTTTAACCGTCCCAAGAATCCTCTGACTTCCTTCTCAGTACGAGGAGTAGGCATCTCTTGTATCACTTTCACCTTGGCGGGATCCACTTTGATACCTTTATTGCTGACAACAAAGCCTAGGAGTTTACCGGACCTCACCCCATATGTGGATTTATTTGGGTTTAACCTCAACTTGTACTTTTTTAGCCTCTCAAATAATTTTTGCAAATAACCAAGATGCTCTTCTTCTGTTTGAGATCTGGATATCATGTCGTCCACATAGACCTCTATTTCGTGATGTATCATGTCGTGAAATAGAGCTACCATGGCACGCTGATAGGTTTCCCCAGTGTTCTTCAACCCGAATGGCATAACCTTGTAGCAGAATGTGCCCCATTGTGTGACAAAGGTTGTTTTTTCCATGTCCTCAGGCGCCATTTTGATTTTGTTGTAGCCTGAGAAATCGTCCATGAAGGAAAACACTTTATGTTGTATCATATTGTCAACTAGAATATCAATGTGGGGAAGTGGGAAATCATCCTTAGGGTTTTCCCTATTCAAATCTGTGATACGGTGGGAGAACTGACTATGGGTTTTGCGTTTGTTTTCGCAAATGTTTCGGTTGAGCAAGAGTCGCCACCGACTTTTTATTTTATCCTAAGGAAAGGTTTAAAAAGAACAGCAAAAACCTTTGAGATTTTTTCTTGGGTTCGGGGAGTAGATTATAGAAAGGGAAGGTATTAGCACCCTTTCTATCCATGGTTATCCATGGGCTCTTAGGTACTTGCTTAGATTTTTATTTTGACATAAAGTGAAACTTTTCTAAAATGGATATTATGCTTTATCTAAAAATGGATTAAACCTTTATGCAATGCTTGAACACATAGAATATGGTCTTGGCACAAAGAGTTTGCATTAAATTTATGAGTGTAAAAGAGATTTAGGGCCTGTAATTAAGAAATGCATGCTGATTTGAAAATTGCCTAAGTGTATGAACATGGAAATTGGCCATAACAAAAGTGAGTTTTTCCCATATTGCCAAATTTGATTCTCTCTAACCATGAGGTTGTTTGATGAGTTCTTGGACATTTTGGAAAGCTTGGAATGTGTAATACAATCCATCTTTGAAATGAAAATTGAAATTCCAAGTAGAAGCATGTGAAAAATGGTCTTGAAGTTAGGTAAAAACCTTGCCTAAAATAGGTCAAATTTTCTCTAAGTTAAAAATGGTTTGGTACCCTTGTTCCAAAAATTGTAACTTGAGATACAAGCTTCTTTTGGGAAAACTTTCTGAACCAAAGTTGTATATTTTGCAATAGGCTACAACTTTCACGTTTTGACTTTTGCTTGAATCTAAATGAATCTTGGTGAGAAAGTGGGGCAAAGTTAGGAAAAAATTAGGGTTTTTCATAACTTAGAAAAATTCTAAGTTATGAAAAATCTTCATTTCAAACCCTAATTTGCAATTCTTGATTTCTTGATGAACAAGTTTCATGATTTGGCATGTTTTGATGAAAAATGAATCTTGACACTTGATTTTGACCAAAAAGTCAAAGTTTGACTTTTCAGTATACAGTCAAAATTGATCAATTGACTGGGAAATTCAACTGTCAATCTTGTGTATTTGGGATCTTTTGAACTTGTTGAGTTTGTCAAGACAATTCCATGGAGTCCTTGAGTCCACATGTGAGCTTGGTTTGCCATTGGCTAGGTCAAACAGTCAAAAATTGCCTTTGTGCAGTCAAAACCCTAAAAATGACCATTTTGCCCTTTTGGTGATCTGATCAAATTTCTTGTGGAATTGTGATCCAAACTTGATCAAATGGTCCATGTGAGTTTATAATGTTGATGTGGGTCAATTTTCATAAGATTTGACTGTCAATTGGCCACAGTTGACTTTTTCCCCAATACAGTTGCTTTCTAGGTCAATTGTCCAATTGACTGGGCAAAATTTGGAATCAAGACTTGAAACTTGGTATGGATAAACTTGGGAGTCCAATATGAAGCATGAAAGTCATCTCAGGCATTTTAGGTCAAAACATCTTTGTGCAAACACAAACCCTAATTTGGGTCAACAGTGCAAGGAGAAGTCTTGAGCAGATGAAACCCTAACTAGATCTTGAGCTTCAAGGGATTTGTGATGAGAAATCATTGAGAAAAATGGGAGGGCAAATTTTGGGGTACAATAGTTGCCCCTGTTCAATCTTCTTGAATCCGAAGAGTTAGATAAGCAAGTTTGCCTTTCGCGACTCGAGGGTAAAAGGAGATTGGACACTAGAGTGCCCTTAAATTTGCACTCGTCAAAGCAATGGATGCGGGAATGGGCTTAGAGATGCCATTTGGAGATGGGCTTAACGATGCCATCGGGAGGAGTGACTGAAACTTGTCGGGGATGGGCTTAAAGATGTCATCTGGAATGAGTATCGGAAAGGTGTCCATGTTTTGGACCATCTATGAACTGGGAGTCTGAATAAGCAATAGATTGACATCCGTATCTGGAGGCATCCGTAAACTGTTTTCAAAAGTTGCATCTGAACAAGCGATAGATCAACATCCGTTGTTGGGAAGAATCCATAAACTGTTTTCAGAAGTCTTGAGAAGAATCTGAACAAGCGATAGGTTAACATCCGTTACTGGAGAACCCGTGAACTGTTTTCAGAAATCTTGAAGTTGAATAAGCAATAGAGCAGCATCCGTTGTTGGGAAGCATCCGTAAACTGTTTTCAAAAGTTGCATCTGAACAAGCGATAGATTAACATCCGTTGTTGGGAAGAATCCATAAACTGTTTTCAGAAGTCTTGAGAAGAAACTGAACAAGCGATAGGCTAACATCCGTTACATGGAGAACCCGTGAACTGTTTTCAGAAATCTTGAAGTTGAATAAGCAATAGAGCAGCATCCGTTGTTGGGAAGCGTCCGTAAACTGTTTTCAAAAGTTGCATCTGAACAAGCGATAAATTAACATCCATTGTTGGGAAGAATCCATAAACTGTTTTCAGAAGTCTTGAGAAGAGTCTGAACAAGCGATAGGTTAACATCCGTTACTTGGAGAACCCGTGAACTGTTTTCAGAAATCTTGAAGTTGAATAAGCAATAGAGCGGCATCGGTTGTTGGGAAGCGTCCGTAAACTGTTTTCAAAAGTGTCTCGGAAGATAATGATTTTTTGTCTGTTGACTGATCTTATCTGAAAAGGTAAAGAGTTAGTTATATGCAATGTCATGATGCATGATGCAATGTATGTTATATGATATGAATGTAAATGAATGCGCATGTAAGCTGGAGAGCTGTCTTGCAAAGGATAGATGAATCTGAGATGGCTGAAGATGAAAGCATCTTGACTGCTGCCGGGAAGAATAATTCCTGGTTGTTGCTGGGGAATAAGGAGCTTGGGTTGTATACCAATCTTCTGGGGAATCCCTGTCTTGAGGAGATCTTCACTGGAGAATTTTCGAATATAATGAGGAACTGACAACTGAAAGTCTTCATATTTGCTTGGGGAATACCAGACCTTCAATCGTTGAGGGGCCTTAGAACCACTTGTAGGGACTTTGGAATTCCCTTGGTGACTTGCAGGGTAAGAGAATTTCTGATGATGTCTACTGGGGATTTTAGGACCTGGTAGACTTAAACTGGTGAGGTAAGAGTGAGAATCTCTAGCCTAGTGAGAAGTATCTCTGTGGGGAGAAGGTTCACCAGTCTGGCTCCGCTGGGGATACTGAAACTTAAACTCTGAGGGGAATTGAGTTCTGGAGGATTCTCTGGCTGGGGATAACAAAGATAAACTCCTCTGGGTATTGTATTGATAAGTTATGTTGGGGAACTCTGATGAACTCCGCTAGGGATAGGAAGAAATTTGCCGAGTGCGATCTTCCGTGGCAATAAGATGAGGATAAACCAGTTATAAGCCCTTGTGAGGAGTAACTTTGAATAAAGCTCGGGAGAGACGTCCGTACTCTGCAGGGGATAAGCTTCCAGAATCTACTGGGGATAAGCTTCAAGACTTGCTGGGGATATGGATTCCAAATCTCCTGGGGGTTTCCTTTGAAAGGGTATCAAGATATCCAACTGCACCTTCAACCTATCAGTAATCCTTTTTCTTGATTCATAAGGAAATGATTATGTTCAAACGCATATGCCTATTTAACAAAACATTGGACGTTTCTCAAAATAAAACAACTAGTGTAAGAGAAAAGAAAAAGGAAACGACACAAATTTCTGGGAAAAGTATTTGTATTAACTTTCTATGAGTATATTTGTACAAAGGAGACAATCATCCTAGTAAGAGGATTTTGTCGTAAATATTGAAAGATTTATACAAAATAAAGATGGCTATGTGAAATAATTCCATGGGATTCCATTCCGCTATAGCCTTCACAACTCTTAATATCTGTCCATCCAATGCTTCGTTTGCCGATGACTGGATTGATCAGAAACCTGGAACTGGTTGATGAAGAGATTGTCTTTGAAGTGATCCGACGAGACATAGTCATACGCTTTAATTCCCTAACTTTTGCCTGAATCGCCCTTTCGGGTTTTCGATCCACCGGGAAACCCCTTTTTGCCCAAGCCGCCCTTTCGGGTTTTCAACTTGCCGGGTGTACAGATTTTTTTGTTTTTATCCCTAACTTTTGCCTGAACCGCCCTTTCGGGTTTTCGATCCACCGGGATGCCCATTTTTGCCCAAGCCGTCCTTTCGGGTTTTCGACTTGTCGGGTTATTTTATGCGTAGTATCTTTTGACTATGTCTGCGTTCGCAGGGTGCGGCAAATCGTCGCCGTCCATGGTGGTTAGAATCATCGCACCACCAGAAAATATGCTCTTGATCACAAATGGTCCTTCATATGTAGGAGTCCATTTTCCCCTGGGATCACTTTGCGGCAAGATAATCCGCTTGATTACGAGATCTCCGACTTGATACACTTGACGTCTGACTTTCTTATTGAAGGCCTTGATCATCCGTTTTTGATACGTCTGACCATGGCATATAGCAGCGAGTCGCTTCTCGTCGATCAAATTGAGTTGATCAAGTCGGGTCTGAATCCAATCATCTTTATTCAAACCTGTGTCCTTCATAATCTTTAGAGAAGGAATCTGAACTTCCATAGGCAGGACAGCTTCCATGCCATATACCAAAGAAAATGGTGTTTCCCCGGTTGAAGTATGTGCCGTCGTACGGTATCCATGTAGAGCAAACGGTAATATCTCATGCCAGTCTTTGTAAGTGACTGTCATTTTCTGAATGATCTTCTTAATGTTTTTGTTCGCAGCTTCAACAGCACCGTTCATCTTCGGCCGATAGGGAGATGAATTGTGATGATAAATCTTGAACTGTTCGCACAATGCGGTGATCATCGTGTTATTCAGATTTGTACCGTTGTCTGTGATGATCCTGTCTGGAACACCATACCGACATATGAGATTTTGCTTGATGAAGCGGGCAACCACATTTTTAGTAACAGAGGCGAAGGAAGCTGCTTTGACCCATTTGGTGAAATAGTCAATGGCAACTAGGATGAAGCGATGTCCGTTGGAAGCCGTGGGCTTGATCTCTCCAATCATGTCAATGCCCCACATTGCAAATGGCCAAGGAGCAGTCAGAACGTTGAGAGGAACCGGAGGGATATGAACTTTGTCAGCGTAGACTTGACATTTGTGACAAGTACGGGAATGCTGATGGCAGTCAGCTTCCATGGTAGACCAGTAATAGCCTGCCCTTAGGATCTTCTTAGCCATTGTATGCCCGCTCAAGTGAGTGCCAAATGTGCCGCTGTGTATCTCAGTCATGATCAACTCTGCTTCAGCTTTGTCTACGCATCGGAGTAATACACAATCATGGCTTCGTTTGTAAAGGATGTCGTTGCTCAGGAAGAATTTGGCAGCAAATTTCCTTAAGAACTTCTTGTCATTCACGGAAGCTCATTCGGGATAATCTCTAGTCTAGAGATACCTTTTGATCTCATGGAACCAGGGTTGTTCCACTACTTCCTCGGTATTAATCTGGTGACAATGTGCCGGTTCATCCATTCGCTCAATGGTGATTTGGGGAGCCTCGTTATCCTAGTTGAGTTTAAACATGGAAGACATTGTAGCTAGAGCATCTGCTAGCTGATTCTCTTCTCGCGGGAAATGCTCGAAGGTAATTTGCTCGAAATGAGGCAACAATGTCAAGACATGTTCTTTGTATGGGATAAGATTAGGATGCTTGGTATCCCACTCTCCTTTGATTTGACTAATAACCAAAGCCGAGTCCCCAAATACGATCAAAGATTTGATCCCCAAGTTTATAGCAGCCTTGAGACCAAAGATGCAAGCTTCGTACTCAGCCATGTTGTTTGTGCAGCTGAAGCAAAGTCGGGCCGTGAAAGGTGTGTGACAGCCTTCCGGAGAAATGAGTACTGCGCCGATACCGTTTCCAAGTGCATTTGAAGCACCATCAAAGTACAGGGTCCATCGGGATCCCTTTTCGGGTCCGCCATACGGTCCGTTACCTTCAATGTTGTCCAAATTCATGATGTCCTCGTCTGGGAAGTCAAATCTCATGGGTTGATAATCTTCGATAGCTTGATGAGCCAGATGGTCAGCTAGTACACTCCCTTTTATAGCTTTTCGGGTGGTGTACTGGATGTCATACTCAGTTAGGATCATTTGCCATCTAGCTATCCTTCCAGATAAGGCGGGCTTTTCGAAGATATACTTGATAGGATCCATTTTGGAAATCAACAAGGTAGTATGAGTCAACATATACTGCCTTAGTCAGCGAGCAGCCCATACCAAAGCGCAGCAAGTTTTCTCGAGCAGTGAGTAGCGAGTCTCACAGTCGGTAAACTTTTTGCTAAGGTAATAAATAGCATGCTCTTTTCGACCAGACTCGTCATGCTGGCCCAAAACACACCCCATTGAGTTATCCAAGACGGTCAGATACATGATCAATGGTCTTCCTTCGACGGGTGGCATCAGAATAGGAGTTTCTAGCAAATACTCCTTGATTTTATCAAAAGCAGCTTGGCAATCGTCGTTCCATTCGACCACCTGATCTTTCTTCAAGAGTTTGAAAATTGGCTCACAGGTAGAAGTCAGATGAGAGATGAATCTGGCAATATAGTTCAAGAGCCCCAAGAACCCTCTAACCTCCTTTTCAGTACGGGGAGCAGGGATCTCTTGTATTGCTTTCACTTTTGCTAGATCGACTTCAATGCCTTTGTTGCTTACAATGAATCCTAGAAGTTTACCAGACCTAACTCCAAAAGTGCACTTACTTGGATTCAGCCTGAGTTTGTATTCTTTCAACCTGGCAAACAGCTTTTCTAGATGTTCAAGGTGCTCCTCCTCTGTTTGTGACCGAGCTATCATATCGTCTATGTAAACTTCAATCTCATGATGTATCATATCATGAAAACCATGGCGCGTTGATAAGTTGCCCCAACGTTCTTCAGTCCGAACGGCATCACCTTGTAACAGAAAGTGCCCCATTGTGTGACAAAAGTTGTTTTCTCCATATCCTCGGGGGCCATTTTGATTTGATTGTAGCCCGAGAATCCATCCATGAAGGAAAACACTTTGTGCTGAGCTGTATTGTCGATCAAAATGTCAATGTGTGGAAGTGGAAAATCATCTTTGGGGCTGGCTCTATTCAAATACCGGTAGTCCACACACATCCTGACTTTGCCATCTTTCTTAGGTACTGGCACGATGTTAGCGACCCATTGAGGATAGGACGTAACAGCCAGAAAGCCAGCGTCGAATTGCTTCATCACTTCTGCTTTGATCTTTTCAGACATGTCAGGCCTCATTCGGCGGACTTTTTGCTTGATCGGTGGACAATCCTCTCTTGTGGGGAGACGGTGAACCACGATGTCTGTGTCTAAACCCGGCATGTCTTCATAAGACCAAGCGAAGATTTCAACATACTCATTCAACAATTGTATCAGACGTTCCTTGACACTTGGTTCCAGATTGGCACCCACATGCACCTCCTTTCGGTCTTCCTCGGTCCCTAAGTTGACAGTTTCCAATGACTCTTCGTGCGGTAAGATGGCCTTTTCCTCTTGCTGTAGAAGTCTGGCTAGTTCCCCTGGTACTTCACAACCTTCGTCATCTTCATACTCAGCTTGATTGACCAGATCTTCAGAGTTATTGAAGGATATAGCAGAATCGTCACCCATGGAATCCGGAGTGGATGGGTACCTGCATTTGTGAGTGTGAGTGTGGGTGTGTGTAAGGGATAGCCATCCTTAAACAAAAAATGCAAAAGGAAAGAAAATGAACACAAGCAGTTTATCAAATGAAAAACGTCCAATGAATCATTAAACATGGCATATGGATATGAAAAATAATCAAAACCCTTACAAATGGACCTACATGCCCCGGGCAAGACATGAGGTAAAAAGATAGTGTACGGATTGTTCGAAAATAAATATTACAGACCAAATAGGAAATGTTTGACAGATAAATTACTGATGAATAAAAGTGATGGGGACAAAGTCTTTTGCCTCCCAGTTGCACAATCCTCCTTTGATAGTTGGGTAAATCCACTCTTCGATGTTGCTCTCTTTGTCTTCATCCTCCAAAGCGTTGATTCTGTAGGGAGAAATTTTGACCGGCGCTCTTTCAATCTTCGAACGGCGCATAGCTTTCTGGCCCGCGGTAGTGAACCCTAATCCAAATTTGTCTGTTTTATGTGGAATATCAGGCAACTGCCCCCATGCTGAATTCTTCCCCTCCTTTATTGCGGCCCTTGCGTCCTCCAGAGATGCCATCCTGGCCATATGCCTCGGTACTTCAGCTGCCAACTTTGCTACTATTATTTCAGGAAGGACTTCTTCGAAATGCTGAAAAGGCGTCTCAATGAACTCCCCCTCTACTTCCACATACCGGAAGGAGTTCAAGTGGCTGATCATGTACTCCTCTTCACCATGAACGGTAATGATCTTCCCCTTGACAGGATACTTCAACATCTGATGTAAGGAGGAGGTGACTGCCCCAACATGGTGTATCCAAGGCCTACCCAACAAGCAAGAGTAAGACGGACGGATGTCCATCACATAGAAAGTAGATTTAAACACCTCGGTGCCTATCTTGATGGGGATTTCAACCTCCCCATGGACCATCCTCTTCGAACCATCGAAAGCTCTGACAACAATATCACTCGGCTTCAACTCTAACCCTTCACAATCTAGTCGGTCCAAGGCCTTCTTAGGCAGTACATTCAGCGACGAACCAGTGTCGACCAAGACATGTGCGAGAGTAGTTCCTCGGCACTCGACTGAAATGTGCAAAGCATCATTGTGATTTCTACCTTTAGGAGTGAGGTCGGCATCAGAGAAACCTAATCCATTGTCCGCAGTAAGGCTAGCCACGCAATTTTGGAATTGATCCGCAGAGGTTTCTTGGGGCACATGGGCTTCCTTTAGGAATTTTATCAGAGCTTTAGCGTGCGCTTCCGAGCAAAGTAGTAGTGCCAGCATGGAGATCTTTGAGGGGGTTTGCCCCAGCTGTTCTACCACATCGTAATCACTCCTTTTGATTATCTTCAAGATCTCATCCATTTCCTTCTTGGAGGTTTCCGGGATGACCAAGGGTTGAGCCCTCGTCCTGACGAGCTCATCTTGGATTCCCTTACCTTTATCAACAGCGGTAGGAGGGACAATACTAGGAACAACAACATCTCCGATCAAAGGGATTCTAGCAGAGAGTTTTATTGGTGCAGGGATGACCTTGTCAGCAGATGAGGGTCCAAATATTGCTCTTGGAGGGGCAATCTCTGGAGAAAATATTCTCCCGCTCCGGGTGATTTTGCTCGTGCCTGCAATGTTTCCAATGCTGGCTTCTTCATCATCCGAACTTTCTTCAGTTATTTCGATTTGTTTAATACCATGGTAGTAGACGTCACCGCCGTAGTTCCATGGTATTGACTTCTTAGAAACATAGGGGACAGGCCCTGGCATTGTTATCTTCAAAGGAACAGATTTCGTAACTGGTGTAATCTTAACAGGCTTTTTGACGGCCTTGGAAAGATTGGCGTGAATGGTTATGATTGAGACATCTTCAGTATGGGTTGGAGTAGCAGAAACTTTTTCAAACAAAATTTGTCGACTGTCCATTAGGCCTTGGATGCCTTTCTTCAGTAACGGACAATCAAACGGCAGAGAGTAACAACAATAGCAGTCTTCTTTACATCCCGGGAAGATCCCAGCCCTTAACAGATTCAACTTGATGGTTAGCAACGGAGTTATCAGATCATTGACATCAGCAACATACAAATCTTCTTCAATGGCATTGACATTTCGGCCGTGCTTCGGCATTGGAGCAGATATCACATTAGGCTTCTCCGGAGCGTCGAACTCCACTTCCTTCGCCTCTATCAGGTCTTGTATTTTATGATTGAGTGCCCAACAATCGTTGGTGTCGTGCCTGAAACTGTCAGAATGGTAGGCGCATTTAGCATTAGGATGGTAATGCGGAGAGGACGTATTCACATTTTTTGGTTCCTCTTTGATAGTGGCGAGATTCAACTTTAACAGATGGGGAAGCACTTGCACTGGTGTCATATTAATGCGGGTGAACTGCCGTTATGGTCGTTCCACCCGTTGCTGATTTGGTCTGGACTGGTTATAGCGAGGTTGTTCACTTGAAGGGTTTTGAATCATTACGGCCCCCACAGTTGGCTGGCGCTCAGTCTTCCCTGCTCTTCTCTGGGAGTATACAACAGTCGTTTCCTTCTTGAAAGGTTTCTTCTCAACACTTGCAGCGGCACCCTTCTGAATCTTTCCTGACTTGATGCCAGCTTCTATTCTTTCGCCTATTAAGATCAAATCGGTAAACCCCGCGGAAGAGTTACCAATCAGATGATTGAAAAATGGCCCAGATAGGGTCCCTAGAAACATATCAACAAGTTCACGGTCGGTTAAAGGAGGCTGCACCCTGCCAGCCAAATCCCTCCATTTTTGTGCATATTCTTTGAATCCTTCGCCGGTTCCCAATGACATACCTTGAAGTTGGGTACGTGTGGGAGCAAGGTCAGAATTATACTGATATTGTTTGTAGAAGGTGGTGGCCAAGTCTTCCCAGTTTCGGACGCTGGTTCCCTCTAGCTGATAAAACCACTCCAGTTGAGCCCCAGAAAGGCTGTCTTGAAAGAAATGGATCCAAAGGTTCTTATCTGCCGTATAGGGTTGGATCTTTCTTACGTAGGACCTGAGATGCATTTTTGGACAGGACAGCCCATCATACCTTACAAAAACTGGCACTTTGAACTTTGGGGGAATCACAATCCCGACAACTAAACCCAAGTCTTCAAAATCCAAACCTGGTACTCTCTATAGCTCCATGGCGGCCAACCTGTCTTCTAAACCTTTGTATTTATCATCAGCTGGAGGGTATTGTTGATCAGAGTAGTCTTCATCCTCTTCGACCTCCTCTTCTTCCACATTGGACTCGGAAGGTACCGCAGCCCCACCTCCTTTACTGGTCCCTTCATCAGAAGTAGGAGGAAATTCAAGCACTCTCCTGGCCTCTCCGTCAAATCTTCTCCCTAAAGTAGCCACCCCGAGTCTATTTTTCTTCTTTTTCACTGGGTCTTTATTCCCCAGCAAGGTCTTGAGATCCTCCTGACCCTTAGCCAAGGTCATCAGGAGTTGCTGGAACTGTGCATTTAGAGCTTGCAGGTCTTTGACTGTTTGCTCGAGATCCATCCTACTGAAATAAACAGCAGACAGATAAGGAAACCTGGAGTGAGACCTGCTTATGCACATGATGAATGATATGCTTATGTATGCAATGCATTCAAGGATTTAGAACATTCAAAATTGTTGCAGACAAAGAAGAACGCACGTCATATTAATAAGAAGAAATTTGTTAGTACATAAATGCCCCATGGGCCAAATATTACAAAAACAACTTCTCAAGGTAAAAAGACATTGCGCATCCTCTTTGGTGCGATGTAGGTGTTGAGGGCCTCTTGCTCATGGAGTCGGTGGGTAAGCTCTAGAACCTTCTTCTCGCTAGCGTAGAAGCTGGCTTCAAAAGTGTTTCGTTCCTCCTTGAGCTGAATCCAACTCTTCTGCATTTCCTCCCACGATGTAGGCATGTCAGGATGTAGGATGGTGTAGGGAACCTCTCCTTCCTTGACGGGCTCTTTAATCACAGGGAGAACATGAGGATAAGGCATCATTAGACTCTGGGCTCGGGCTCGTACCCACTTGAGGTAAGGTTCAAGAGGGATGGAATTCTTGTGTCCCAGTGTCTTGTTATCAACCTTGTTGGGCATCCTCCAAGCTCTGATGAATCTTTGGCGAAGTCCTTGCGCATCGTTGTCGAAGTCAAAAACTAGGTCAGGAATCAACATGTCGTGAGGGCCATCCCTCCGTGCATATCCAAATTGCCTCAAAGCTAGGCAAGGGTTGTAGGTGATACCCCCTCTAATGCCAAGTAATGGAACATTAGGGAACTCTCCACAACGATCGACGATGATGACATTTTCTCTAGACCGAGAACACCAATGTACATCAGAGTGAGTAAGAGTCATCAACCGTTGGGACCACCTTGAGCCTTGGTCATTCTTCAAGACAGATTGTGGAAGGTGCGAAATAAACCACCTTGCAAGGAGAGGAGTACAGCACATGAGAACACCCCTCTTTCTCATTGTTCGTGTGTAAAATGAGTGAAGGATGTCCCCAAGCAATGTTGGTATTGGATTTCTGGACAAGAAGATTTTGACGGCGTTGACATCTACCAATTGGTCAGAATTTGGGAACAAGACCAACCCATAGATAAGGAGTGCCACAATTTCTTCAAAGGCTTGTAGGTCCAATGAATTCAAACATTCTTGTGCCTTCTCAAACAAGAATTTTGCTAAGAATCCTTTGACGCCGCTTCTGGTTTCCCAATGCCCCTTGATGTCGGATGGTTGTAGATGTAATGCTCGAGCAACATCTTCCGGCTTTGGTTCATTTTCTGTACCGTTGAAGGGTAGTTGATTAAGGATAGAAATTCTCAGGAGTTGAGAAAACTCCTCCAAAGTGGGCACCAACTGGTAATCGGGGAAAGTGAAACAGTGGTGAAGAGGGTCAAAGAACTGGAATAGCACTTTCATCATGTCTTCTTCAATGTTGGTGTTGACTAAGCTGAGCAGTCTACCATGTCTTTCATTGAAGGATGAGCTTTCCGGAATTCTTGAGGTGAGCTCCTTGAGTTGAGGAGAGATTCTCACAAGGTTGACTTGGATGGTTTTTCTGCGAGGAATTTCCATGACCTACAAAACAAGAACAAAGATGAAAATCTAAACCCTTGAAGTGGTTAGTGAATGCATATGATGCTTTATGATGTTTATGATGTATGCACAAACATATGTACAAGCAAATCACACCAAACCCTAGTTTCAGGCTTGCATGGGGTTTCATAGGTAAGTACCCTCTTGAGTGTAGTTGGCTTAAAAACTTGTCCTATAAATAGTAATCGGGTTCTAAGGAGCTCAATATCATTGGATTATTTTCAATGTTCATTGTTTTGGTTTAGCCACTTAACTAGCGACCAAAATATTCAAGAAAACAACCCTCAATGAGTGTAGTATCGAGTATCTACCAACTTCGGACTGCACCAAAGCCGATCATCTCACTACCCCTAATAAAAGGCCAAGATGGTCAAGTAAGGTTCTAGGTCATTAGTGCTTAGTGACATCACTCAGCGGCCCCGTACTCTCCTTGATTGAACTCAAGGGTTACCGGTACTCACAAATATGTCGCACTAATATAGCTATTGCTTCGACCGTGTCGGTATACCCCGCATAGTTTCCACAACGTATTGCTATCTATGAAATGTTTCCCAAAATCCGGGTGGAGGATTACAAACCCAAACAAGAGAGCCAAGATATAAAGCAATCAAGACAAACAATTAATCATGCAAGAGGGTGATCTAAGCCCTAAGGTTACTCCACTTTTAAAATTATCCCCAGCAGAGTCGCCAGTTCTGTGATACGGTGGGAGAACTGACTATGGGTTTTGCGTTTGTTTTCGCAAATGTTTCGGTTGAGCAAGAGTCGCCACCGACTTTTTATTTTATCCTAAGGAAAGGTTTAAAAAGCACAGCAAAAACCTTTGAGATTTTTTCTTGGGTTCGGGGAGTAGATTATAGAAAGGGAAGGTATTATCACCCTTTCTATCCATGGTTATCCATGGGCTCTTAGGTACTTGCTTAGATTTGTATTTTGACATAAAGTGAAACTTTTCTAAAATGGATATTATGCTTTATCTAAAAATGGATTAAACCTTTATGCAATGCTTGAACACATAGAATATGGTCTTGGCACAAAGAGTTTGCATTAAATTTATGAGTGTAAAAGAGATTTAGGGCCTGTAATCAAGAAATGCATGCTGATTTGAAAATTACCTAAGTGTATGAACATGGAAATTGGCCATAACAAAAGTGAGTTTTTCCCATATTGCCAAATTCGATTCTCTCTAACCATGAGGTTGTTTGATGAGTTCTTGGACATTTTGGAAAGCTTGGAATGTGTAATACAATCCATCTTTGAAATGCAAATTTAAATTCCAAGTGGAAGCATGTGAAAAATAGCCTTGAAGTTAGGTAAAAACCTTGCCTAAAACAGGTCAAATTTTCTCTAAGTTAAGAATGGTTTGGTACCCTTGTTCCAAAAATTGTAACTTGAGATACAAGCTTCTTTTGGGAAAACTTTGTGAATCAAAGTTGTAGATTTTGCAATAGACTACAACTTTCATGTTTTTACTTTTGCTTGAATCTAAATGAATCTTGGTGAGAAAGTGGGGCAAAGTTAGGAAAAAATTAGGGTTTTTCATAACTTAGAAAAATTCTAAGTTATGAAAAATCTTCATTTCAAACCCTAATTTGCAATTCTTGATTTCTTGATGAACAAGTTTCATGATTTGGGATGTTTTGATGAAAAATGAATCTTGACACTTGATTTTGACCAAAAAGTCAAAGTTTGACTTTTCAGTATACAGTCAAAATTGATCAATTGACTGGGAAATTCAACTGTCAATCTTGTGTATTTGGGATCTTTTGAACTTGTTGAGTTTGTCAAGACAATTCCATGGGGTCCTTGAGTCCGTATGTGATCTTGGTTTTCCATTGGCTAGGTCAAACAGTCAAAAATTGCCTTTGTGCAGTCAAAACCCTAAAAATGACCATTTTGCCCTTTTGGTGATCTGATCAAATTTCTTGTGGAATTATGATCCAAACTTGATCAAATGGTCCATGTGAGTTTATAATGTTGATGTGGGTCAATTTTCATAAGATTTGACTGTCAATTGGCCACAGTTGACTTTTTCCCCAATACAGTTGCTTTCTAGGTCAACTGTCCAATTGACTGGGCAAAATTTGGAATCAAGACTTGAAACTTGGTATGGATAAGCTTGGGAGTCCAATATGAAGCATGAAAGTCATCTCAGGCATTTTAGGTCAAAAAATCTTTGTGCAAACACAAACCCTAATTTGGGTCAACAGTGCAAGGAGAAGTCTTGAGCAGATGAAACCCTAACTGGATCTTGAGCTTCAAGGGCTTTGTGATGAGAAATCATTGAGAAAAATGGGAGGGCAAATTTTGGGGTACAACAAAATCCATGTATTCCATTCACATTCGTACTTTGTCATCCTTTTTAGGCACAGGAACAACATTGGCAGCCCATTTTGAATAGGAAGTGACGGCCAAGAATCCGGCGTTGAATTGTTTCATGACTTCCACCTTGATCTTCTCTGATATGTATGGTCGCATACGACAGACCTTTTGTTTTACCGGTGGACAGTCCTCTTTTGTAGGTAGACGATGTACTACGATATCTGCATCAAGTCCTGGCATGTCTTTGTACGGCCAGGCAAAGACCTCAACATAATCATGTAGCAACTGAATCAGACGCTCTTTGACACTGGGTTCCATATTGGCACCCATCTTGACTTCTTTCTTGTCCTCTTTGATACCTAGGTTAATTGTGTCCACTAGTTCTTTGTGGGGCTAAATGGTCCTCTCTTCTTGTTGTAGTAACCTTGATAGTTCCCCTGGCACTTCACAATCTTCCTCACCTTCGTCTTCGGCTTGGTAGATTAGATTTTCAGAGTCACAAAAGGCCATAGCAGAATTGTTACCCATGGGATCCCGAATGGATGTAGATCTGCATTTTGAATGTGAGTGTGTGTAAGAGTATAGCTATATTTGAAAGAAATGAAAATGTAAAAAGAAAAATAATGAGCACAAAGTTTGTATGCAAAAACGTCCATGATTCATTGATGTCATATGGAAATGAGATAATAACCCTTACAAATGGACCATTGTGCCTCGGGTAAGACACAAGGTTTCAAGAGTCTGAATTGTTTAATATTACAGGTCCGACAAAATTTAAAGACAAATTATTGTTGGATAAAAGTGATCGAGACAAAATCTCTAGCTTCCCAGTTGCTGAGCCCTCCATTGACAGTTGGGGAAATACAATCCTCCAAGTCATAGTTGTCTTCATCATCCTCCACTGTGTTGACTCCGTGGTTGCTGATCTTCAAGGGTGGTCCTCCGGCACGAGCACGGCGTACAGCTTTCTGGGCTCCTGAAGTGAAACCCAAACCAAATTTGTCAGATTTGTATGGGATATCTGGGAGTTGGCCCCAAATAGTGCACCCACCTTCTTCGATCACTGCCTTGGCATCTTTCAAAGACGACATCTTGAGCGGAGGCCTCGTAATCTTTGGGACTTGAGAAACAGTCTTGGTTATTGCCACAGTTTGCGGGACTTCTTCAAAGTGTTGGAATGGAGTTTCAATAAATTCACCATCTAATTCCACATATCTGAAGGAATTTAGATGACTGGACATATACTCTTCTTCTCCATGAACAGTGATGATTTTCCCATGAATTGGATATTTCAACATTTGATGCAACGTAGAGGTAACGGCACCAGCATTGTGAATCCACGGTCGTCCTAATAAGCAGGAACATGAAGGGCGAATATCCATTACATAAAAAGTTGAATCAAATGTTTGGGTTCTAACTTTTATGGGGATGTCCACTTCCCCATGTACCATCCTTTTTGAGCCTTCGAAGGCCCTCACTATTATATTGCTAGGTTTCAAGGTCAATCCTTCACAGTCAAGCATATCAAGAGCCTTTTTAGGCAAGACATTCAGAGATGAACCGGTATCAACCAAGATATGAGCCAAAGTCATGCCCTGCATTCGACTGAGACATGCAATGCCTCATTATGCTTCCTCCCCCTTGGCATTAAATCGGCATCCGAAAAACCTAAACCATTATCTGCGGTCAATCTGGCTACGCAGTCTTGAAACTGATCGGCAGATGTTTCTTGGGGTACATGGGCAGTTTTAAGGAATTTTACCAAGGCCTTTGCATGAGCCTCGGAACATAACAATAAAGCCAACATGGAAATTTTTGATGGAGTTTGCCCCAGTTTTTCGACTACATTGTAGTCGCTTCTTTTTATAATCTTTAGAATTTCCTCCATCTCTTTTCGGGAGGTCTCGGGGATAGCTACTGATTATGCCTTCATCCGGACAGGCTCAACCAAAATACCCTTGCCTCGAGTCTCAGTTGACTCGGCAGTAGGAATGTAAGTAGGGGTGATAACAGGGACCGCAACAGCTTTGTCAACAGGAGTATTAGCAGAGATGATTGCAGGACTGGGAATAGCCTTTGGAGGAGCAACAACAACAGGAATGATTACAGGTCCAGAAATAGCTTTTGGAGGAGCAATTTCTAGAGAGAATACCCTTCCACTTTGGGTTATCTTGCTAGTCCCTACGATGTTACTCATATCAGAGTCAACTTTATCAGAACTTGAACT
The DNA here is from genome assembly GCA_948472305.1 of Vicia faba. NCBI lineage: Eukaryota > Viridiplantae > Streptophyta > Magnoliopsida > Fabales > Fabaceae > Vicia > Vicia faba. Next base: position 452,472,168 of record OX451739.1, on the reverse strand, counting down.
TACAGCAGCTGGCCAATCTTGCTTGATATCGTGATAGTAGACATCACCTCCATAATTCCATGGGACGGTTTTGCCTGACGAATACAGGATTGGTCCAGGCATTGTAATTATCAACGAAGCTACTTTAGGAACTAATGTAATTCTAACGGGTCTTTTGGTGGAGACCCTGGAAGAATTGGCAGAAATGGTCACTATGGAAACATCATCATAAGAAACAGTTGGAATAGAAATCTTCTCGAACAAAATCTCCTTGTCATCTATTAGGCATTGAACGCCTACTTTTAACAAATGACAGCTGGTTGGTGAGGATAAACAGAAATGACAGCTTTCATCACAGCCTGGGAATACACCGGCATTCAACAAGTTCTTTTTGATAGTCAGAAGTGGGGTAACAAGTTCATCAACCAAAGTAACAAACATATCTTCCTCAACGGCATTGACATCACGGCCGTGCTTGGGCATAGGGGTAGTGATAACATTAGGAATTTCTGGTGCATCGAATTCAATCTCTTTGGCTTCAAGAAGGTCTTGTACCTTGTTTTTCAGAGCCCAACAGTTATTAGTGTCATGGTTGGGACTCTCAAAATGATATGCACAGCGGGCATTAGGATGATAATAAGGAGAGGTTGTGTTAGGATTCTTTGGAGCTTCTTTCAAAGTCACTAGATTGGATCTTAACAAATGTAGCAATACTTGAGATAGTGTCATATTAATTCGAGTGAACTGTCGGACTGGTCTTTCTGTTCTTGGCTGGTTTCTTCTTTGCTGAGCAGGTGCAGGTTTAGGAATCATGACAGCCCCCATAATTGGACGGCGTTCAGTCCTATCTTGATTTCTCTGAGGATATACAGCAACAACTTTTTTTTCCAATAAACGTTTTTCTTATAGCAGCAGAGGATGCATCTTTTTCAATCTTCCCATTCTTTATCCCGGATTCCACCCTTTCTATAGTCAATATCAATTCGGTAAAACCTGCTGAGGAACTCCCAATTAAGTGATTAAAGAAAGGACCGGATAGTGTACCCAAAAACATGTCTACTAACTCTCTTTCAGATAGGGGAGGTTAGACTCTTCCTGCTAAGTCCCTCCATTTTTTAGTGTAGACTTTGAAGCCTTCACTAGAAACCATGGCCATACTCTAGAGTTGAGTACGGGTGGGAGCAAGGTATGCGTTGTATTGGTATTATTTGTAAAAGGCGGCGGCCAGATCTTCCCAATTATGAACATTGGCTCTTTCTAGTTGATAAAACAAATCAAGTTGAGTTCCGGACACACTGCCTTGAAAGAAGTGTACCCATAAATCCTTGTCAGCAGTGTGAGGATGTATTTTCCTCACATAGGACCGGATATGCATTTTGGGACATGAAACTCCGTCGTATTTGGCGAACACCGGTGTGTGATCGGTGGATCTGGAACTGACTGTTTAACGCTGGTTCGCGAAATGTCGCGGAAGCAAGAGTCGCCACCGTCTTTTATTTTCTCCAAATGGAAAGGACAAAAGCACAGAAAAATTCCTTAAAGAGATTGCTCTCGGTTCGGGAGGTAGGTTATAGAAAGGGAAGGTATTAGCACCATTTCTATCCATGGTTATCCATGGGCTCTTAGATACTTGCTCATTTGTGTTTTCAAAAATGGTTTGTTTGCTTTTCAACTGTGGGTTTTAAAAAGTTTCTTTGAAAATTCCAGTTCGACTCTTGTATCGGTCCTCAAGAGTGTTTGAAAAGTTGCTTTCGAAAGCTTTTTGAAAATGTGTTGGTGTGAAAAGTATTTTTGAATTTGTTTTGAAATTAGAGCAAGTATCTACGAGAACCTACCTACCCTAAGGAATTCGTCTGTGTAAATGTCCTTTAAAGTAGTGCCATTCCACCATTGAGAGGTAGGTAGCACCACCGTTGGAGGTGTTCGGGTCAATTCGAGGTTCGGGACATGGTGATCACCGGAGCAATGGGAAGATACCTTAGAAGCTACCCTCATGCCAGGTTCCCGGGTCATGAGGACTTACTAAGACATCCTCTACTCGACGATCACCTTTCGAGGCAAGGCAACAGTGAGGCGTACCCTAGGGGTGGTGTGTGATTTGTGTGTCTTTTCAGATATTTTTGTCTTTTCATGTTATGGTGATCTACGCGTTTATTTTTATTTAAGGCCATTCATTCTTGCATGCATTTGTTAATAGTTAAAATATTGCGAGAAATAAAAGTTCTAAAGCTATTACAAAAGGCGCGGGTCCACATCGCCAAAATTTCCAGAACCCGATTTGACAGAAAATAAATAAAGTGCGAGAAATAAAATGTCCGAGTTTACAAGGCTTTGGGAGAATTACATTAATATTTACAAGAAATAATAAGAATAAATGCGCGAAAGAAACTAAAGTTGAACGTTCGAGGGCGTTGGACCCTTTTGAAGTTAAATTGAAATTAAAAATTAATTAATTATTTATTGAAATAAAAGAAGTGTTTTTTAGGTTTTTTTTTGTATTTATGAAATAAGAAAATTAAAATTAAAATTAAAAGAAACCCTAATTCTAAGTTATTTTTAATTATTTGAGAAAAATGTTAAAGTTTAACTTAATTTACTAAAGAATTTATGTACATGTTTATTTACAAAATAAATTAGTAATTAATAATAATAATAATAATGATGAGAAAATTATTTATTAAAAAAATGATGAAAAAGTTAAAAACCCTAATTTCTACATATTTAATTTATTAAGAAAAATATTAAAGTTTTGAAACCTAAATTAATCTAATTAATTGTTTAAAGTTTATTTACAAAAATAATAATAGTGAAATTAATATTAATAAAATAAACATTTTTTTTATTTTTCTGTATTTTATATTTATTATGAAAATTATTTTATGGAATTAAAAGAAAATAATTAAAAAACAATTAAAAGAATAAAAAGGAAAAACAAATAAAAATTAAAAATTGAGCAAACCATAGGGGTGTCTGGCCCAAGGGGAGGTTTTTTGAAGAATTGAATCCTGAGTACCGTGGTCTGCATTCTTTGGCCATTGGATTGAGTTTCATGCATAAGTTGTTCTACTTTGGCCATTTGGCTTTTGGCTTTTGGCTTTTGGCCATTTGTGTTCTGGCTTCAACGTTCCTTAATCTTCTCAGGATGTCTGTCTCGCCACGTATTGGGGTCATGTGTAAAATGTTCTGTTTTGACCATTTGGCTTTTGGCTTTTGGCCATTTGGCTTTTGGCCTCAACGTTCCTTAATGAACCTGCATGGTATCCTGTCTAAATCTGCAACCTCATGAACACATTAAATAAAATCATAAAAATTCAAATAAAACCAACATATGAAGAAATTTAATGTTTAGGCACAATATGGCATGTATGAATGATTATACCCTTTTGATCATGAAGATCAAATCAATCTTACCCTTACTGGAAAATTAGTGACATGAATGCTTTTATGCCCTTTGGATCATAGAGATCAAGTCAGCCTTACCCTTACTGAAGAAGTAATAAGATGTTGGTTTGTAACTGAGATGGCTTGTTTGTAGTGAGAGAGGGATTTGTAATAAGGATTTCAAGGTTTTAGGGTTCTTGAAAGAGTTTGATATTCTAACAGTGTTGTGGAAAGGTTTTTTCTCTCTTTTTCTCCTCTTTTTCTCCTCTCTGGTTTGTGTGAAAAGAAGGTGATTATATAATGAAAATTAGGGTAAAGCAAATGGGCTTTGAATGTGCAATTGGGCCTCCAATATTCACTTGAATTCGTCACTTTCCAGGCTAAATCGCAGGGACTTAAGTGCATTTTTTGAAGTTGAAATGTGAAAACAAAATGTAGCCGACATCGAGAAATAACTCCTGTCCGAAAATCGACTCAATCGGATAAACAGTGAATTAGTTATGAATTTTTGAAGTTTCAGCTCAGACAAACTTATTTTGGTCTTCAGTGTCGACTCTGACACGTTCTTCAATAAAATACTGGTATCGATCGGTGCATAATTTGGTCTCTACTTTTGAAGCAAAGTTGTAGATCTATGAGTCAGTGACCTTGTGTAAAAATATGAGTCCAATCCGATAAAAATTGACCGAGTTATGAATTTTCGAAGTTTCGGCCCAGATGAAATAATATTCAGCATTCAGGATTTTCAGCGTGTCACGCACTCTGAGCAAAAAACGAAGGCCTTTTGAATACCGTTTGAACTCAATACCTTCTGTGAAAATGTAGCCAACTCAATTTGTGAAATATTTGCACCGGAACCAGCTCGATACGATGAAAATCGACCAAGTTATGATTTTTTGAACATGACGCAAATAAACTTCTGTCACAAATTTTCTGCACGAAAATACTTGATAAATCTACATTTTTGAAGACCTTATGATCGAAATTGGCTTCCAGCCGTGAGAGATGAAAACGTAGATAATGTCAAGACAGAATTTTGGCCACCGGAACGGGTTCAAAACGAGCCACGATCTTCAAGTTATGGATTTTTTAGCGCGTAAAAACTGCACTTTCAGCACACTTTTTCACCATATTTCTTCGAGAAAACTCACACATTCGGATACCTTCTTTAAAGAATTGACTCTTGAGCCGAACCTGAATTTGAGAATACGTTATCAGAGATATCTTGGCGAAAGAACACCTGAATATAACGCGCCGGGTTGGACTTGTGAATTTTCTTGAAATGTTTTGAGAAATATGGGAGGGCAAATTTTGGGGTACAACAGTTGCCCCTGTTCAATCTTCTTAGACCTGAGGATGCAGATTGGCTGGCGTGCCTTTCATAATCCGAGGGTAGAAGATGATTGAACACTAGAGTGCCCAGAAATTTGCGCTCACATAGTAGCAGTGTGATGATGGAATGGGCTTATAGATGCCATTTAGAGGTTGGTGAATAGGATGATGGGCTTATAGATGCCATCTGAACGTTGATCGCATAAGAGATTCCTTAGCGAGAACCTGCATACCTGCAAAAGAAAAATGAGTACCTGACACGTTGCAAGAACTGGTTTTCAGATGCTTGGTATAGATATGTCCTGACTGGTTACAGGAGCTGGGTCTGGAGCTTCACAAGATGATGAATGAACCAGGGATGGTTACTACCTCAGCATGAACGGTGAGAGAACCTTGGGTGACTTTAACTTCAACAATGCTCGTTGAGAAAATCTTGGTGGGAATTACCATCTTCGCAGTATCGGGAAGAGAACCAATAGGCGATTATAATCTCAAAAGCAGACGTTTTGAGAAAAACCTGAGCTGGAATTATCATCTCCGCACCGCTGGGGAGAGAACCATAGGAAATTATAATCTCGAACGTTTGAGAAAAACCTAAAATGGAATTATCATCTCACGCACCATCGGGGAGAGAACCAATAGGAAATTATAATCTCGAACGTCTGAGAAAAACCTAAAATGGAATTATCATCTCACGCACCGTCGGGGAGAGAACCAATAGGAAATTATAATCTTAAAAGCGAACGTTTGAGAAAAACCTAAAATGGAATCATCATCTCACGCACCGTCGGGGAGAGAACCAATAGGAAATTATAATCTCAAAAGCGAACGTTTGAGCAAAACCTAAAATGGAATTATCATCTCACGCACCGTCGGGGAGAGAACCATAGGAAATTATAATCTCGAACGTCTGACAAAAACCTAAAATGGAATTATCATCTCACGCACCGTCGGGGAGAGAACCAATAGGAAATTATAATCTCGAACGTCTGAGAAAAACCTAAAATGGAATTATCATCCCACGCACCGTCGGGGAGAGAACCAATAGGAAATTATAATCTCAAAAGCGAACTTTTGAGAAAAACCTAAAATGGAATTATCATCTCACGCACCGTCGGGGAGAGAACCAATAGGAAATTATAATCTCAAAAGCGAACGTCTGAGAAAAACCTAAAATGGAATTATCATCTCACGCACCGTCGGGGAGAGAACCAATAGGAAATTATAATCTTAAAAGCGAACGTTTGAGAAAAACCTAAAATGGAATTATCATCTCACGCACCGTCGGGGAGAGAACCAATAGGAAATTATAATCTCAAAAGCGAACGTCTGAGAAAAACCTAAAATGGAATTATCATCTCACGCACCGTCGGGGAGAGAACCAATAGGAAATTATAATCTCAAAAGCGAACGTTTGAGCAAAACCTAAAATGGAATTATCATCTCACGCACCGTCGGGGAGAGAACCATAGGAAATTATAATCTCGAACATCTGAGAAAAACCTAAAATGGAATTATCATCTCACGCACCGTCGGGGAGAGAACCAATAGGAAATTATAATCTCGAACGTCTGAGAAAAACCTAAAATGGAATTATCATCTCACGCACCGTCGGGGAGAGAACCATAGGAAATTATAATCTCGAACGTCTGAGAAAAACCTAAAATGGAATTATCATCTCACGCACCGTCGGGGAGAGAACCATAGGAAATTATAATCTCGAACGTCTGAGAAAAACCTAAAATGGAATTATCATCTCACGCACCGTCGAGGAGAGAACCAATAGGAAATTATAATCTCAAAAGCGAACGTTTGAGAAAAACCTAAAATGGAATTATCATCTCACGCACCGTCGGGGAGAGAACCAATAGGAAATTATAATCTCAAAAGCGAACGTTTGAGAAAAACCTAAAATGCTTCTACTGAGTCTTCATCAGAAAAATCTGTTGGGAGTCGATTTAGCTGGACTGGAGAAGGCCTTGGACTGGATAAGAAATCTTTGGAATCGATTAACTGAACCGGTCTAGGTCTTGAAATATGATTGAGAATTTAACTGCATCTTTCCTGAAAGGTAGAGGTCAGTCATATGCAATGCATGATATGGATCAAGCAATGATGTTCTCAACATAAATGAGATTTATGTGATATGATGCGTCTATGCATGCTATAATGATGTATGTGATGTTTAGGAATGTATGTTTTCGTCTAGGAAAGTAAATCCTTGACGGGTGCCGGGAAGTCACTCCTGGGCTGATGTTGAAGAATAAGCTTATACTCCTGCTGGGGATGATAACTGCAAGAATACCGGTAGGAGAAGATGACTCCGTTGAGGAATAGACTTGGCGAATGGAAGATTCTGCGGGGAGAAAAATACTCTAGCGACCATGCTGGGGAGTGATACTCTGTGGGGATAGGGGTGCTTTGCTGAGTTGTTGATAATAACTTGCTGAGGATATCTTTGCTGTATTGGAAGTGCTGATAGACTTTGCTGGGGATAAGAGAACTTCGTCGGGGACGCTCTTTCCGTGGCTTTTGGCTGAGGATAACCCAGTTATATCCTGTTAAGGAAATAACTCTTTAAATAAAGCCGGGCGACGCGTTCGTGTTTTGCGAGGGGATAAGCTTCCAGAATCTACTGGGGATAAGCTTACTGCTTGGGGAGATGGATTCCGACCTTCCTGGGGAACTGGATTGGACTTTCCTGGGGAAGTTTTGAGCTGTATTGGGGAAGTGATTCCACTGAATGTTTGATATACCACCGGGGAAAAATCTTTAGACCAAGACTGCCGGGGATGCTTGTATATGCTACTGGGGAATATTGAGATCTGTTGGAGGATACCCAACTTCCTTAAGATTGGCTGTAACTTTGCTTGGGGAGAGTGTATTGACTTGCTGACGCACTCTCTGGGGAATTAAGATATCTGGTTATGTTCTTCAGCCGAACTTACCTTGGTACCTTGGAGGACGGAACAATTAGATTGCTTGGACAACTCTTTATTGCCCCTGTTTCTGAGGCGGGAGAGGAAGACCTATGAGGTGCTGATAGTTGTTGATGGTCAAACTTTCTCCTGGTAGGCAGGTGACAAGATGACAGGACATAGTCGTACGCTTTGATCCCTAACTTTTGCCTGGACCGCCCTTTCGGGTTTTCGGTCCACCGGGATACCCATTTTTGCCCAAGCTGCCTTTTCAGGTTTTTGACTTGCCGGGTGTACGGATTTTTCATTTCATCCCTTATTTTTGCCCGAACCCTTTTGGTTCGCCGGAAAGCCCTTATTTTTGCCTAGGTATGTCAACCTAGCGGGTCTTTGATTTTGCGTAGTATTTTTTCGACTATGTCCACGCTCTCAGAGTGTAGGGAGTTGCCCCTGTTGTTGTGTTGCCATATTACCAGAAGATGTTTGGTCATGCAAGATTCGTTGCTGGAGTGCCCCAAGTGACTCAGGCAGAGATTTGCCCCAGGCTATTTGGCCTTTGAGAGATTCTCCGAATCTTGATTGGACTGCCCCAGATGATAGACCATGATCAGGTCATGCCCCTTGATTGGAAGTGCCTTTGTTCACCAGATATTCATCGTGCGAACTTCCCTGCTGTTCAAACAAAAAGTCATATGCCAACAAAGTTATGTTAAAAATGCAAAGTCTATGTCTGTCTTGAAGATTTTGAAAACGCATTATTTTTCATAAAACAAATGAATGTTTGTAAAACGTGATGTCAACTCCGTATTTACCGTAAGCCTTAAGGAGTCAGGATACCTTTCGTAACAGTATGCTTTCGAACTAACCCATGCTTCAGCTAGGACTTTTAAGGGTTATAACGTGGCCTGGTTCACGGTTTAAGAAACAAAGGATAAAGGCTCAAATTATTTGTACCCACCCGCTCTTCGTGATGTTCTTCAATCCTAAACTCAGTTGATCATACGTTAGACCTTGCTTGAGTCTTTGCTCTGATATACTAGTGATGATTCGGATATTGAACGTTTATTTGAGTAGGCAGTCATCTCCTTTTTTGCTGAGGGTTTGTAAGACCTCTTTCTTGATTTTTGCTATCCCTTTCTTTTTTTGCCTGAACTGTTTCCCTTTTTGGAATTACAGTCAGCGGGATGCCCCAGTTTTGTAAGTTTCCTTCATGGGTTTTGACTTAATGGGTTTTTTTTTATTTTTTGAGATAATGACTGCCTTTCTTTATTGATTATTCGGAACCATCACTGTCTTTCTTCGTTTTGTAAGGACCTCTTTGGTGCCATTCGTTATGCACTTGGATCAACTGAGAGACTACCCTGCCCCAGGTTATGATTAAGGGTTTTAAATTTCGAAAAGAAAAACTCCTACTTCTTTGGCTCAGAGGGGTTGACGAGGGATTATCATCCTTATAACTCCAGTGTTTAGGGATTGAAACAATGCATGTACCTCATCAGCGGGGTCTGTTCGAAAGCATACTGTAGATTGTGGTATCGTTTTCGTCATCCTCCCTCAAGAGGCTTAGAATTATTAATCGAGAGTTGACATCAGAAAAAATATGAAAATAATTTGCGTATAGTGAATACGAATATATTGCTTCAAAACAGACATATGCGATGCATTAATGGAATAACAATGTTTAACATGAATAAATGTTTGAACAATCAAAGTACAACACAACTTGAACATTCGAATGAACAAAAGTTTCCTAGTCTCAGAGCTTGTCACTTCAAAAGGTGAGCCTTGGAGGGATGGTAGAAAAATTCAGCCTGACCATCTTGTGTGAATTCCAGTGCTCCTTCATCAATCAGGTCCTGAATCTTATTCTTCAAAGTCCAACAATCCTCTGTAGCATGCCCCGGGCTATCAGAATGATAAGCGCAGCGAGCGTTGGGGTTATACTTTGGTGACGTTGTATTTTGAAACTTCGGAGCCTCTTTTAGAGTTACCAGCTTGGTCTCCAGCAACTGTGGCAATATCTGGGATAAGGTCATGCTGAGCCGAGTGAACTGCCTCCTCTCGCTCTTTTGTTGGTTGTGATGTTGAATTTGTGACACTGGAGCCATCTGAGGAGCTCTCCCCTTACCTCCTTGTCTCAAGGGTGGTTGAACGATGACTGGCTTTTTGCCCTTAGACTTTTGCCCCAGTTGGTTACCCTGAAGCAGTTGGTTGACGAGAAACCAGAGCTCATCTTGTCTTTGAGCTAATCCTTGAATGACAGTCACCTGCCCTAGCATCTGGACCTTCAATGCATCCACCTCAGTTTGTAGGTGTTTCAGCCTTTCATCCTCAGCATTGTTCCTGACAAAAGTCTCCATGAGAAGTGTCCTTAGCTCTTCCTGCCCCTTGGATAGATTCAGGAGGATTTCCCTGAACTGAGTCTCTTGAGCGAGAAAGTCCTGGTTGTCTTGTTGGGAAGCCATTGCTGAAATAAACAGCGGGAAAGGTGAGTGACCTGCAACAAAGATACCTGTTATGCAATGATGTGTATGTATGTATATGCAATGTTTTCAAGGACCTCGCAGGGTAAACAAGAAGGTTATTAGTATTTGAATTTGTAGCTTGATTGAAGGGACTTCATATTTGTTGAGAGTCTTTCTTCCAAGGGTCAAAGGCTCACCATATCTAGTGGGTCATAGCCTCTGACTCAAGTCATCAACCTTATTTTGCTTTCCAAACAACCTTGGCTAGGGGAACCTTCTTCAGGAGTCAAAGCTCACCATATCAAGTGGGTCATAGCCTCTGACAACCTTGGCTATAGGAAAATAAATCCTCTTTGCCCCTTGCTGGGATAGTTGATTCACCGTGACCGGCATCACAAGCCCTTGAGATCCTTGAAATGGGTTAGGATGTATGCAATGGTATGATGTCATGATGCATGGGGTAATGTAGGTAACCCTGTTATGAGTCCCTATTAAGGACTGCAAACCAAAACCTGCAAGCACTTGGCAAAATTTATTATGAGTCCTAATTAAGGACTGCAAACCAAAACCTGCAAGAAACTTGGCAAGATTTATTATGAGTCCTAATTAAGGACTGCAAACCAAAACCTGTAAGAAACTTAGGTACCCTGTTATGAATCCCTATTAAGGACTATAAACAAAACCTACAAGTAGTTCATGTGTCAGATAACAAGCATGCAAGTAGTCAAGTACGAAGGCACGCAAGTCACACAAGACAGGCCCTTAGGGTTTAAGGCCAGCATGGGGTCTGGGTATTACCCTCTTGAGGTTGGTGGGTTCAACCTGTCCTATCAAAGTAACCGGGTTCTAAGGGTCCCAATATCACGGGATTGCTTTCATTATTCATCGTTTCGATTTAGCCACTGAACTGGCGACCGAAATATTCCAGGAAAGCAACCCTCAATTGAGTGTAGTATCGAGTATCAACCAACCTCAGACTGCACCAAAGTCAGTTATCTCACTACCCTAAAGAGGCCAAGATAGTTCAATTAAGGTTCCTAAGGTCTGTTGATGCTTCACGACACCACGCGGAGGCCCCGTACTCTCCTTGACTGAACTCAAGGGTTACCGGTACACACCAAAGTTCCACATCAACGTAGCAGATTGTTTCAACCATGTCGGTATACCCCGCACAGTTCCCTCACAGCCTTGTTGCTACTTTCTAAGAAGGTATCCCACAGATCCGGGTTAGGATCTATAGAACTCCCAAGCAACCCACAATTTAAAGCACACAAGGAAAACAATTGAAAACATAGTTATGAACTAGCCCTAAGGTACACCTCACTTTATAAGAGTCCCCAGCAGAGTCCCCAGCAGAGTCGCCAGTTCTGTGATCGGTGGATCTGGAACTGACTGTTTAACGCTGGTTCACGAAATGTCGCAGAAGCAAGAGTCGCCACCGTCTTTTATTTTCTCCAAATGGAAAGGACAAAAGTACAGAAAAATTCCTTAAAGAGATTGCTCTCGGTTCGGGAGGTAGGTTATAGAAAGGGAAGGTATTAGCACCATTTCTATCCATGGTTATCCATGGGCTCTTAGATACTTGCTCATTTGTGTTTTCAAAAATGGTTTGTTTGCTTTTCAACTGTGGGTTTTAAAAAGTTTCTTTGAAAATTCCAGTTCGACTCTTGTATCGGTCCTCAAGAGTGTTTGAAAAGTTGCTTTCGAAAGCTTTTTGAAAATGTGTTGGTGTGAAAAGTATTTTTGAATTTGTTTTGAAATTAGAGCAAGTATCTACGAGAATCTACCTACCCTAAGGAATTTGTCTGTGTAAATGTCCTTTAAAGTAGTGCCATCCCACCATTGAGAGGTAGGTAGCACCACCGTTGGAGGTGTTCGGGTCAATTCGAGGTTCGGGACATGGTGATCACCGGAGCAATGGGAAGATACCTTAGAAGCTACCCTCATGCCAGGTTCCCGGATCATGAGGACTTACTAAGACATCCTCTACTCGACGATCACCTTTTGAGGCAAGGCAACAGTGAGGCGTACCCTAGGGGTGGTGTGTGATTTGTGTGTCTTTTCAGATATTTTTGTCTTTTCATGTTATGGTGATCTACGCGTTTATTTTTATTTAAGGCCATTCATTCTTGCATGCATTTGTTAATAGTTAAAATATTGCGAGAAATAAAAGTTCTAAAGCTATTACAAAAGGCGCGGGTCCACATCGCCAAAATTTCCAGAACCCGATTTGACAGAAAATAAATAAAGTGCGAGAAATAAAATGTCCGAGTTTACAAGGCTTTGGGAGAATTACATTAATATTTACAAGAAATAATAAGAATAAATGCGCGAAAGAAACTAAAGTTGAACGTTCGAGGGCGTTGGACCCTTTTGAAGTTAAATTGAAATTAAAAATTAATTAATTATTTATTGAAATAAAAGAAGTGTTTTTTAGGGTTTTTTTTTGTATTTATGAAATAAGAAAATTAAAATTAAAATTAAAAGAAACCCTAATTCTAAGTTATTTTTAATTATTTGAGAAAAATGTTAAAGTTTAACTTAATTTACTAAAGAATTTATGTACATGTTTATTTACAAAATAAATTAGTAATTAATAATAATAATAATAATGATGAGAAAATTATTTATTAAAAAAATGATGAAAAAGTTAAAAACCCTAATTTCTACATATTTAATTTATTAAGAAAAATATTAAAGTTTTGAAACCTAAATTAATCTAATTAATTGTTTAAAGTTTATTTACAAAAATAATAATAGTGAAATTAATATTAATAAAATAAATATTTTTTTTTATTTTTCTGTATTTTATATTTATTATGAAAATTATTTTATAGAATTAAAAGAAAATAATTAAAAAACAATTAAAAGAATAAAAAGGAAAAACAAATAAAAATTAAAAATTGAGCAAACCATAGGGGGTGTCTGGCCCAAGGGGAGGTTTTTTGAAGAATTGACTCCTGAGTACCGTGGTCTGCATTCTTTGGCCATTGGATTGAGTTCATGCATAAGTTGTTCTACTTTGGCCATTTGGCTTTTGGCTTTTGGCCATTTGTGTTCTGGCTTCAACGTTCCTTAATCTTCTCAGGATGTCTGTCTCGCCACGTATTGGGGTCATGTGTAAAATGTTCTGTTTTGACCATTTGGCTTTTGGCTTTTGGCCATTTGGCTTTTGGCCTCAATGTTCCTTAATGAACCTGCATGGTATCCTGTCTAAATCTGCAACCTCATGAACACATTAAATAAAATCATAAAAATTCAAATAAAACCAACATATGAAGAAATTTAATGTTTAGGCACAATATGGCATGTATGAATGATTATACCCTTTTGATCATGGAGATCAAATCAATCTTATCCTTACTGGAAAATTAGTGACATGAATGCTTTTATGCCCTTTGGGTCATGGAGATCAAGTCAGCCTTACCCTTAATGAAGAAGTAATAAGATGTTGGTTTGTAACTGAGATGGCTTGTTTGTAGTGAGAGATGGATTTGTAATAAGGATTTCAAGGTTTTAGGGTTCTTGAAAGAGTTTGATATTCTAACAGTGTTGTGGCAAGGTTTTTTCTCTCTTTTTCTCCTCTTTTTCTCCTCTCTGGTTTGTGTGAAAAGAAGGTGATTATATAATGAAAATTAGGGTAAAGCAAATGGGCTTTGAATGTGCAATTGGGCCTCCAATATTCACTTGAATTCGTCACTTTCCAGGCTAAATCGCAGGGACTTAAGTGCATTTTTTGAAGTTGAAATGTGAAAACAAAATGTAGCCGACATCGAGAACTAACTCCTGTCCGAAAATCGACTCAATCGGATAAACGGTGAATTAGTTATGAATTTTTGAAGTTTCAGCTCAGACAAACTTATTTTGGTCCTCAGTGTCGACTCTGACACGTTCTTCAATAAAAAACTGGTATCGATCGGTGCATAATTTGGTCTCGACTTTTGAAGCAAAGTTGTAGATCTATGAGTCAGTGACCTTGTGTAAAAATATGAGTCCAATCCGATAAAAATTGACCGAGTTATGAATTTTCGAAGTTTCGGCCCAGATGAAATAATATTCAGCATTCAGGATTTTCAGCATTTCACGCACTCTGAGCAAAAAACGAAGGCCTTTTGAATACCGTTTGAACTCAATACCTTCTGTGAAAATGTAGCCAACTCAATTTGTGAAATTTTTGCACCTGAACCAGCTCGATACGATGAAAATCGATCAAGTTATGATTTTTTGAACATGACGCAAATAAACTTCTGTCACAAATTTTCTGCACGAAAATACTTGATAAATCCACATTTTTGAAGACCTTATGATCGAAATTAGCTTCCAGCCGTGAGAGATGAAAACGTAGATAATGTCAAGACGGAATTTTGGCCACCGGAACGGGTTCAAAACGAGCCACGATCTTCAAGTTATGAATTTTTTAGCGCGTAAAAACTGCACTTTCAGCACACTTTTTCACCATATTTCTTCGAGAAAACTCACACATTCGGATACCTTCTTTAAAGAATTGACTCTTGAGCCGAACCTGAATTTGAGAATACGTTATCAGAGATATCTTGGCGAAAGAACACCTGAATATAACGCGCCGGGTTGGACTTGTGAATTTTCTTGAAATGTTTTGAGAAATATGGGAGGGCAAATTTTGGGGTACAACACGGTGCCTTAAATTTTGGAGGAATGACAATCCCAGATACTAAGCCCAATTCCTCAAAGTCCTGTCCAGGAACTTTTGGAATTCCCATTGCACTTAACCGCTCTTCCACATGCTTATACTTGTCTTCGGCCGGAGGATATTGTTCTTCAGAATAATCTTCTTCTTCCTCTTCCTCTTCTGAATCTGGCTGGGCAACTGCTTCCTTGCCTTTCCCATCTTGATTGTCTTTCTCACCAGATAACATTGCAAAGTCTAGGGTCCTTCTTGCTTATCCTTTGAATCTTATTCCCATATTCATAACTCCAGCTATTTTCTTTGTTTTCTTCTTTTTCTCTTCAACCAGCAAGGTCTTTAACTCTTCTTGTCCTTTGGCTAGAGTTAAGAACATTTGTTGAAACTGAGCATTCTGTGCTTGGAGGTCCTTCACTGTCTACTCAAGATCCATCTTACTGAAATAAACAGTAGAAAGATGAGGAGACTTGTTGGAAGAAACATGCTTATGTTATGATGAATGGTAGATGCATATGCAATGATTTCAAGGATTTTTAGAGATTCAAATTTGTTTTAGAGAAAAAGGAAACACACATTATATTAATAAATTAAAGCTTGAGTACATCAATGCCTCTTTGGGAAAAATAAATACAAAAACTCTAAGATAAAAAGGTTGTACGCATCCTCTTTGGTGCGATGTAGGCATTCAGAGTCTTCTCCTTATGAAGTTGTTTGGTGAGCTCCAAATTCCTCTTTTCGCTGGCGTAGAATTGGGCCTCGAAAGTATCTCGCTCCCCCTTGAGCTGTATCCAATCCCTTTGTAAGTCTTCAAGAGAGGTGGGCATGTCAGGATGTAGGATAGTGTACGAAACATCTCCTTCCACAACCGGCTCTATGATTACCAGGAGAATGGAGGGGTAAGGCATCATAAGACTTTGAGCACGAGCTCGTACCCATTTGAGGTAAGGCTCAAGAGGGATGGGATTCTTATGCCCCAATGTCTTGCTATCTACCTTGTTTAACATCCTTCAATCTCGAATAAATCTCTGGCGATGACCTTGATCGTTGTTCTCGTAGTCAAATACCAAACCTTGAATCAACATCTCATGTGGACCATCCCTTCGGGCATAACCAAACTGTCTTAAAGCTAAGCAGGGGTTGTAGGTGATACCTCCCCTAATGCCAAGTAAAGGTACATTAGGGAATTCACCACAACGATCGATGATGATAACATTCTCTATAGATCGGGAACACCAATGAATGTCTGAATGTTTGAGTGTCATCAACCTTTGTGACCACCTTGAACCTTGCTCATTCTTCAACACAGATTGGGGAAGATGCGAAATAAACCATCTTGCCAAAAGAGGAGTACAACACATAAGGATACCTCTTTTCCTCATAGTGCGAGTGTGAAAGAAATATAGGATGTCCCCTAACAGAGTAGGCACTGGGTTGCGGGACATGAAGATTTTGATGGCATTCACATCTATGAGTTGGTCAGGATTTGGAAACAAAACCATCCCATAGATGAGGAGAGCCACAATTTCCTCAAAAGCTTGCAAATCCAAAGAGTTCCAACAGTTTTTGGCTTTCTCAAACAAGAAATTAACTGGGAAACCCTTGACACCCCTCCTTATTTCCCAATTAGTTGTGATATCATATGGTTGCAAGTGTAGAGCTTGAGCAATCTCTTTTGGTTTTGGATCTCTTTCCGTACCGTTGAAAGGTAGTTGATTGGTAATGGGAATCCTCAAGAGTTGGGAGAATTCTTCCAAAGTTGGCACAAGTTGATAATTGAGAAATGTGAAGCAATGGTGTAAAGGATCAAAGAACTGAAAGAGCACCTTCATCATGTCTTCATCAGTGTTGGAGGTGACCAAGTTTAATAAGCGGCCATTTCTTTCGGTAAATGGAGAATTTTCAGGAATCCTTGATACTAGCTCTTTAAGTTGTGGAGGGATCCTTACGAGATTGACTTGAATGGTTTTCCTACGAATATAATCCATGTCCTACAAAACAGAACAAAGATAAATCCCAAGATCCTTGAAATGGTTAGTGAATATGAGTATGATTTTATGATGTTCATGATGTTATGTACAAGTAAATATACACAAACAAAGCAAACAAGTCCTTAGGATTAGGCTTGCATGGAGTTTTATAGGTAAGTACCCTCTTGAAGTTTAGTTGTCTCATACCTGTCCTAGCAATAGTAATCGGGTTCTAAGGAGCTCAATATCACCAGTTTGTTTCTTTGGTCATTGTTTCAGCGCAACACTTTTTAATGGCGACCGAAATATCATAAAAAATCAAACCTCAATGAGCGTAGTATCGAGTATCTACCAACTTCGGACTGCACCAAAGCCGATCATCTCACTACGTCCTAAAGGCCAAGTTGGTCAAGTAAAGGTTCTAAAAGTTCATTAGTGCTTCATGACATCACTCAGCGGCCTCATATTCTCCTTGACTACTCAAGGGCTACCGGTACCCACAATATGTCGCACTAACGTAGCTATTACTTAGACCATGTCGGTATACCCCGCACAGTTTCCACAACGTATTGCTACTTACCTATAAGGTATCCTAAATCCGGGTAAAGGATTCAAACCCAAACAAAGAACCATAATGTAAAGCATACAAGTCAAACAAAGAAAGAAAGTAAATGTGATATAACCCTAAGGTAACCCCACTTTAAGAATCTCCCCAGTAGAGTCGCCATTTTTGTGATACAATGGGAGAAATGACTTGAGTGTTTTGTGTTTTGTGTTTTATCACAAATGTTGCGGTTAGCAAGAGTCGCCACCGACTTTTCTTTTATCCAAAAGGAAAGGTAAAAAAGCACAGGAAAGACCTTTGAGATTGTTTCTTGAGTTCGGGGGGGTAGATTATGAAAAGGGAAGGTATTAGCACGTGTGATACGGTGGCAGAACCGACTGTTTTGAAGATGCTGGTTTGCTTTTTGTGTTTTGTATTCGCAAAATGTCGCGGTAAGCAAGAGTTGCCACCGACTTTTATTTTATCCAACCGGAAAGGAAAAAAGCACAGAAAAAATCCTTTTTCGAGATATTCTGAGTACGGGGGGTAGATTATAGAAAGGGAAGGTGTTAGCACCCTTTCTATCCATGGTTTTCCATGGGCTCTTAGGTACTTGCTCATCTTTTAAAATTGCTTGTGTGTGTGCTTATTTTGAAAAGTTTTGTTTTACTTCGTTTTAACCCTTGTTTTTGTCCTCAAGAGTGTTACGAAGTTGTTTTTGAAAACTTTGTTTGAAAAGTGTTTGTGTGAAAAGTTTTATTTGAGCAAGTACCTACTAGTATCTACCTACTCGAAAAAAGATTGTTTCTATTCTCGTTTCCTTTAGACAATGCTATCCTATTATTGAGAAATAGGTAGCATCGTCGTTGGAGTTGTAAGGGTCAATTCGTAAGGGACGTACGATCACTAAAGCAATGTTAGGACGTCTTAGTAATAACCCTAGAGTCTTAAGATCATATTCGAGGCAACATTTCCGAGGCAACATTTCTGAACGGGACATTTGATCTTTGTTTAGACAGGAGGGCAACCACTAAGACACCCTATACTTAATGATCGTTTACCGAAGGCAACCGAAGTGACAGTATACCCTAAGAGTGCGCATGTGCGAGTGATTTGATTTCAGTTATTATCTTTGCACATTAGGGTTTTCTAACCGTTTTAAATTATCATATAATCTTGTCATACAATCCTATTAGCATACATCTAAATAGTTAATATTTGTGAGAATTAAAATGCGGGAAATAAAACCTACGCTATTACAAGGCTTCGGGGTAGGGATTAATTACATAGCCAAAAAAAAACGTAAAAGACGATAAATAAAGAAAATCCTAGATTAAACTATTACATACCGTGAACAGTTACATTAATATTGCAAAAATTATAAACGCGCGCGATGAATCGAAAACGGGAGATTTAGGGTTTTGACCCCAACTACCTAATTGTAATTTACAAGGAAAATCATTTTTTTGTCGTTTTTGATTATTTGAGAAAATAAAGCTTAATTGAATAATACCAAAAACCTAATTACTAGTTTAATTTTAATTAAGAAAAATAATTAAATTAACCTATTTTTTTATTTTGAGAAAGAAATAAAAATTAAATCAAAAGTTAACCCTAATTTTTCTAATTGATTTTAATTATTAAAAAAAGTTAGAATTACCCTAGATTAAACTAAACTAATATTAAATTAAATTTGATAAAATAAAACCTAATTCTAATTTTTGTGAAACTCTTGATTTTATGATTTTTTTTTGTGAAAAATTAACTAATTTTGGTTAAAAAATAATTAAGCTAATTAAATTAAATAAAAGAAAAATAATAGAAAAGAGAAAGAATGGGCCTGGTGTTGTTTAGCAACAATGGAGGTGTGAATCTGGTTTCTTGGCCCAATAACTCTTGGCCTTTGTTGACTTCGTTGGATCCAGTGTGCATGCATTGACTCAGGCGCATGGTGTACCTTCAAGAGAGAAGCCTTGGATCTGGCTTGCTGGGGATCTGATGGTTGGATGCTGATGATGCATGGTGGACACATGGGATACTAGCGCACCTGATTATGCAAAGAAAAATAATATGAAGCTAAAGTTGGGACCTGGGGATCGAACCAATGTCCTTGAGCATTATCCCCTTTCCGCGCTGCCAGCTGAGCCAGAATGTTTAGTTGTCATTACAATAACACCCAATTATTATAAAACATAAACAAAATGTTAGTCCTTAAAACGCGCGAAATTCAAACTGGCAAGTCAGGGAGCGCCACGTAACCATCTTCTTTCTCCCACCATCGATGTAACTTTCATAGCTTTTACCTACGGACACTGAGCGTAGGTATAACCGTGTGTATTTCCAAAACCTTGTACACGCATGATAAATGAACACCAATGGTACCAATCAACTCGTTGCAACCTCACGAGCATCATGGTACCATTATTAAGGTCCAATTTTCCTTGTACACAAAACCCCTAAAAACGAAGCACGAACCCTAGCCATGGCAACTTCGTGTTCAGTTAACAAAAATGCAATTAAATATAACCATTAGCTTGCAAACATCTCAAGGATTATAAATGTGTCAATTAATCATGCTAAATATGCCAGAATTTATGTATTTGAATTCAAGAAAATATGCAAACTATGTGACTCTTACAGGGCATTTCAAGGCGCGGGGAAGCTTGATAGCGATTGAAACACGATCCTGGGGAGTCCAGCAATGGATTGGTATGATTGGAATGGCTTGAGATGGCCTGAAATTTGGAAATCAGTTTGCAACTTTTTCTTGAATTTTTGAGATTTGCTTTCTGCCTTTGCACACCTCTAGCCTCTCTTTTTTTATTTTCATTTGTTCCTTATGTATACTAGATGTATTAGGGTTGCAACTTTGTATCAAATCTCTTCCAATTATGAATATTGATTCATGATTCAATCCTTGCACCAAATATTTCCAAACCAAGCAAATTCAATCTTTTGTGTCCATGTGAAGCCTTTCACGATTTGATCTTGTCTCCAGCTGTATAATGAACCTAATCATGCACAAAATCTCAAGATTTAATTAGTTTTTGATATTTTCATTATTTTATTTTGATTTTATTTGATTTAAATGAAATAAAATCAAAATAAATGACAAAAATATAATAATGAAAAGTGGAAGGGCTCATGGGTCATGGGTCACATTACAAACTCAGTGCAAGCATAAAAAGTTGGGCCCATTTGACAAAAAATGCAATTTTGGACACTTTTGACTTTTGGCAATTTTGCAAAAAGGGTCAACTTGGCCAATGCATAACTCTTTTAATTTTGACCCTAGAGATGTGTTATTGGAATTTTTAGAAAGATTAATATGTCCTCTAAGCAACCTTTTTGGTCTAATCTCAATTGAGTCTTCCATGTTCATGTATGAAGCTTTGACCCAAAAGGTGTTTTTGTTGACTTTTCAAAATGACCTATAATGTCCAAATTTATATCTTCTTGTGAGTGCATATTTTGAACTTGGGAGATGAAGATGAATTGTAGGGAATTACATCCTATTCAAAATGAGATTTGGATGGGTCATTTTTTATAAAGTATGAGAAAGTTATGCCTGGTCAAAGTTGAGTTGACTTTTTCTGTAAAACCCTAATTTAGCAACTTTTTGGTTTTGATGAATTGTGAGCAATCCTTGAGGAATCATGATCAACCCTGGATAAAATGATGAATAATACTTCAAAATGAGAATGTTGACCAAAAATCTTGAAGTTTGACTGTATGTGGGCCACAGTTGACTTTTGCCCTAGCACAGTCGATTTTCAGGCCTTTGAGCAATTGACTGAGCAAACTTCCTCTGCAAGGCTTGAAACTTGACATGGATGATCTTGAGAACATATTAGGACAATTATGATCATTTTGGATCCTTTGAACTTAAGCATATTGATGCAAAATGAAACCCTAATTTGAGGTAGACTGCCTTGGAAGAGAGTTTGTCTGGTCAACCCTTGGACTTCCTTGAGCAACTTGAGGACCTCACTTGACATGTATTGAGAAATATGGGAGGAAAAATTTTGGGGTACAACATCACCCTTTTCATCCATGGTTTTCCATGGGCTCTTAGTTACTTGCTAGATCACTTTCTTTTGTTTGAAATTGTGCTTTGTGTGGTTTTTGAAAGTATTTTGTAAAGAGGCCATTGTTTAGGTAAACTTTGTAATGATTCTCGTTTGTAAGAATGTATGCAAAGATGTTGATCTTTTGAAAATGTTTTCAAGTTTTTAAGATGTTTTGAAAGTGTAGGTGTTTGTTTTGAAAATAGCAAGGATGTTTTGTTTTGAAAGTGAGCAAGTAACTAAGGGCATTCTACCTACTCAAAAGTCTTTCATGTTCATTTCCTCTTTCTTTTGACATTGTTATCTTACCATTGATTTCGTAAGTAACCCTATCTTTGGATGTAAATGGGACGGGTGTGGGTCATCATATAACCATGATTAGCAATTTTGCAAGGTATCTTAGCATTCTCTTTTAGGGACTAAGATCATTTGAAAGGCAATATAGATAGCGTCGTCGAGGGACTATGATCTTATATTTTGCTTGTTTTTGCTAAGATACCTTACATGCATAATATGGCAATTTTTTAAGGCAACCAAGTGGATTTTACCCTAAGGGTGCTTGTGTGCAAGTGTATTGTTTTTCATGCTTGGTTTTGTCTTTGATTAGGTTTTTCTAATTGGTTGGTTTTAGTCTTTCCATACAAACCCTAATTACTAGCATTTGTATAAAAAGCGATAAATTGTGGAATTTAAAATTACTACGCTATTACAATACTTGTGGGGGTGTACAAATTACAAATGGGGATTGCTATAAAATAAACCTAATTATCTATTACAACCATGTTGAATTTGGATAAATAATGTACAAAAATGAATAAATATACAAGAATGTAAAATGGAAAGAAAATGGATTTTTATTTGGACTTTTTAGGGAAAAGATGTCTTGTTTTAACCTAATTAACTAAAAAAATATAATTAAATAAATTAGTGAAAAGTAAAACCTAAATTTACTAGGAAAAGAATTTAAATAAAACCCTAATTTATTAATTGATTAAAAAAAGAAATTAAGTTTATAAGAAGAATATTTTTGGTATTTTTGTCTTAAAAATAATTTATAGTATTATAAAATATTTTTGGTCTTTTTATATTTTAAAATAATATATTTAAATTGTGTAAAAGAAAATAACTAAAAAAACTAGTTTCTAATTTAATTTACAAATCAATTAGTGAAATAAATAAAATATTTTTTTGTGTAAAAAAAAAAAGCTATATCAAAATATAAATCTAATATTTTTATATTTTTTCTGATTTTTTCAGTATTAGATAAAATATTTAAGAAAACAAATAAATAAAAATGAGAAAAAGAAAATAAAATGTGTCAGAGTGTGAATAGCCAGCAAGGGGGGGTCAGAAGTAAAAAAACATAAAGCCCAAGGGGATGAGGCCCAGCACTGCCAAAAAAGTCAGAATATGTGAAAAATATGAAAAAAATCCCAAAAGGGTACCACTGGGGCTCGAACCCAGGTCCCTATAGACACAGGCGCGCGCTTCTACCACTGGGGTGGCTATACATCCGTTTATTAATATCAAACCATAAATATATATGGTAAACACATTCCTGAAGCCATCTTCATCTTCAACCTCATGCCCAGCCTGAACCTCTGTATCTTATTCAATTTTCAACCAAAATGAAAAATGTAAACAGGAAACTTGTGACAAATTTCCTCACGATTTCAAAAATGCAAAGCAATAAAATTATAGATCAAAGACAAACACGAATTTTAATGGCCCTAATCTGAACCTTAAAAATTTCAGAAACTTCAATCATAAAATTCTCTAAGCTTAAGCAACATAAATGAAAATTATGGACATAGTTAGCTTTAGGGCAATGATATCTACATTTTTCATTCACAAATAAACCATTAATGATGCTTGTTTGAAGAGTTCAAAAGTCAGAAAACTCACCTTGCAAGAGAGTATCGTGTTTGGATTTTGAGTAGCTTTTAGTGAGTTCCAATGATTGGATTAGCTTCATCAAGTTCCAAGGAAGCTAATGTGATGCTTAGCTTGAGTTGAACGTGCCTGAGGAGTTCTGGAGAAGTCAAGGTGCAAGGTGCTGTTTTTAAAAATGGTGGATGATGATGGAGGTGTTACAATGGTATTGCAGGTGTTGGAATTGTTTGTGTATGTTATTTAGAAACTTTTGAAAGTAAAAGGCCAAGAAATGCACGAGCAAATTTGGAGATTGGATTCAAAACTCAGAAATGGCAAGTTTTGAGGTGTTTTTGGTGATTCTGTGTTCTTGGTGTTTTCAGGGCTCAAGCATGCATGGGATTTATGGCAAATAAATTGTGTATGTATAAGCAAAAGGTCTTGAGTGCTTTTGAGAGTCAGAAGTACAGGTTACAAGCTAATTGTTATGTTACTTGATTTTCAAGAAAAGTGGGAAAACAAGTTTCAAGAGGAAGTACAAGCATGGGCTGAGTGATTGTAAGTGTCTAGATAAGCTTTTATTGAGTTATGGGACTTGTATCATCAGAAGAAAGCAATTGCAAGGCTAAAGAACATGTTTTGTGCAAAAAGCTACTTTATCAAAATGGCATAGTGCACTTTCTTCCCAAAATGGATATAAAGCATGGCCTTGCATTGAATGCTTGAATTAAGACCTCTAACAGCTGTGAAAGCAATTAATTATGGAGTGTCTATCAAGTTTGAGGCCTGCAAAGTAGAGTTTATGCAACATAAGTTTGAATTTTGAATCTTGTTCATCACAAAATGACTTGTAATTCAAGTGTGAAAATCCTAACTTCATCTCTTCGATTCTCCCTACTTAAAAATGATCTTAAGGAGTTATTGGACATTTTGGAAATCTTGTAATGTGCTATAAAACCCCTCTTTGAATCACTTTTGAAAATTCCCCTTGGATCTATATGAAAAAGTTCCATGAAGTTAGGTCAAAATCCTGACCAAATTAGGGCAAAATTTCACTAAGTGTTTTGTTTCATGACCATGTGTTCTTAAAATTATAACTTGAGATCCAAGCACTTTTAGAAGGAGTTGTATAAATAAATATTGTAGATTTCATGGAGATATACAACTTTCATGTTGAAAGTTTATTTTGAATCATCTTGCATCATGGTAAAATTTTTGCTCAAAGTTGTGAAAAAATAAGAAATTTTCAACACTTAGAAAAATTTCTAAGTTTAGAAATTTTAACTTTTCAAAATGAAATATTGAATTTTTGATTTCTTGATGAATAATTTTCATATTTTGACATGCTTTGATGAATTGTGATCTTTGACATTTGATTTTGACCAAAAAGTCAAAGTTTGACTTTTTAGTATACAGTTGACTTTTGATCAGTTGACTGAAAATTTATTTGTCAATCCATTGGACTTGAGCAATGTTTTGAGCCATGTCATTAGGTCAAAATGATGCAATTGGACTCTTGAGATCATTCCCTAAACCAATTGATCATTTGCTAGGTCAAAAATTAGAAATTGCCCTTTCCCGGTCAAAATCCTAATTTTGACCATTTTGCCCTTTTGAAGATTTGATCAAATTTCTTGAGGAATAGTGGTCCAAACTTGATAAAATGATACATATGAGTTTAAAATGTTGATGTGGATCAAAAATTATGAAGTTTGACTGTAAATTGGCCATAATTGACTTTTTTCCCCAATACAGTTGATTTTTAAGTCAACTGCTCAATTGACTGAGCAAAATTGTGATCCAAAGCTTGAAACTTGACATGAGTAATCTTAAGGGTCCATCATGGTCCATGAAAGTCATATGGGCCATTGTAAGTTCAAATATCCTTGTGCAATCTCAAACCATAATTTTGGTCATCAATGCTTAAGGAGGTGTCTTGAGCTGATCAACCCTAGTGCAGTCTTGAGCCAAAGGAGATCTTGTAAGCAAATTCTTGATAAATGAGAGGGAAAATTTTGGGGTACAATAGCTATATGTAAAGATGTATGAGAGTGAGAAGCATATTGCGCTAAGTTTCCAAATAAGGATTCTTGGCAATTAAGGATGGTGGTTGATATTCATAGTTGTAGTATATAGTGTAATATGAAGGTGATGAGTACTAAATGGTTGAGCAAAAATGATTCAAAGTTCCTTGAAAACCAATCCTAGGATGAAGATTAAGGATATAACGCAAAAGGTGCAAAAGAAGTGGAGTGTAGGGGTCAACAAGAATAAGGCCATAAGAGCTAGATTTTCAGCTAGAGACATGGTTGATGAGTCTTTCTTAGGGGATTATACTAGAATTTATGACTATTATAATGAGATATTAAGAATAAACTCAAGGTCAATAGTAAAACTAAATGTTCAACCTATTCAAGAAGGTATTGGTGATCAAAGGCCCCATTTCAGAAGGCTATACATATGTTATGCAGCCTGTAATGAGATATTTAAGTTATGTAGACATTTCATAGGCCTGAATGGTTGCTTTTTAAAAAGTCTTTGTGGATGAAAATCCTGGCAGCCAAAGTAGAGATCTCAATCATCAAATGCTACCAATAGCTTTTTCAGTAATGAAGGATTAAAATAAAGATAGCTGGGCATGGTTCTTGGAGCTTCTTATTGATAACCTTGGAGGTAGAGATGAATGTCTCACATACACATTCATTTATGATCAACAAAAGGTATGGTTATATTTGTGTTATATTTTTGTTTGAAGTTAATCTTGTGTTTTCATTTTTGACTATTGTTATCATTTGTGATTGCATGATTTATTACCTGTAATGGATGAGCTTCTGCTTAGTGTTGAGCAAAGATTCTCTTCCAATCACCTAAATAACAAATTTTGAAAGAAGTTTCCTGGAAATTTTTTGAAGGAATTAATATGGAAGGCTGCAAAATCAACCTACTCGCAAGCATGGGAAAGAGAAATGAAAGAAATGAGAGTTGTCAATGAAGATGCCTTCAAGCACGTGTTGAGCACTCCACAAAGATTCTAGAGTATATCACACTTTAAGACATATAACAAGTGTGATGATGTTCTTAATAACATGTCAAAAGCTTTTAGTAGTGTTATTATTGAGTATAGGGCCAGGCCACTGATAACCATGGTGGAACAAATTGGGACCTATATGATGGGAAGGTGGGCAACAAATAGGATGAGACTCCAAGACTTGGAAGATGGTGATGTGTTACCCAATATCAAAAGGAAAATTGGAAAAATTAGCAACTTTACCAATTTATTGCTTGTCGGGTAAATAATAATGAAAATTGTGTTTGTCATACAAGTTTTATGTGAGTACCATGTACCACCATTTGTGCCATCAGGACCTACAACTAGATTGGATGCATCCAAGAGTACAATTAGGTCAACAACAAGAAGGACTACACCAACAAAAAGAACAACACTAAAGAAGAGAACTTAGTTTGAGTTGGATTTGTTTGTTGTTTGTTGTCTTTTGAACTCAGTTTAAGTTAAACAATATGTTATTTATTGTCTGTTGAGCCTTATGCAAAGTGTTTTGGATATAATGTATTTTAAATGTAATTTGTTTGGTATTTTGAACCTATGTTATACTACAGAATTGGATAGGTATTATGAACCTATATTGTACTGCAAATTATGTTATGTGTGTCATACCCCAAAACTATCCACCCTTCATATATTTTCAAGCACCATTTTATTTCGAATTAATAAAGTGACACAATTAGTATGAGCATGTGTAAGGCATTAAAGTGTGAGGGGTCATGAGTTCAAATCCCATTTTTTGCATTTTTCCTTTTATTTTTACTTCTAACTTAATTTCTATCATTCACCAAAAAATACCTTTTATTCTTATTAACTTTTGTTATTAGGTATTTATTTAGATTTTATTTTTATTTTTATTTAATCCTTTTATATTTTTCTAGTAAAAAAATAAGAAAGAACATTTGTTTCATTTTCATTTTTATTTTTTGCAAATTAATGACTTTTAAAATATTTTTTTAATTATTTATTTTTATGCGCTTTTAAGAAAAAGACTAAAAAAAATAAAAAAATATATATAAATGGTAGTTCTGCTTAGCTTTTTGGCCCAAGTCAATTAACATTTAATTTTTTATTTATCACAAATAATTTATGATAATTTAATTTAATGGTCTTAATAATAATTTATATTTTTCCATTTTTGTTTAACCTAATTCTTGATTATAAATACCAACAAAAAATATGTCCTTCTTTATTTTTAATTAGGTTATTCAATTGGATTAATTTGATTAATTAGCATGTACATAAATCAAATTTCTTATTTTAATCAAATTAATTTTTACATTTTTACAAATAATAAGATTTCACATCCTTGAGTAATTAAATGGTTGGCTTAACGTCTTACCAATTAATTATTCAAATCAAAATATTTAATATACACCAAACAAATCAAATCAATTTCTTCATCCAGCGCAATCTAATTCTAATGAAGATCAACTCTTCTTTAAAACTCAAACTTAACAAACATTAAGATAGCTAACCAACCTTAAACTTTTTTTACTAACATAACAAAAATTCAAGATTATTTTTAAAAAAATGATTGTCAAATTGCTTTCAAATAAAAACTTCGTACTACGTCTACGATTACTCAATTTTCAAACCCAGACGAATTTCAAAGGATCATTCAAAAGTAATTCTACGCAATCCTATAAAAAAACTAACCAAAAACATTTGAACTACGAAATAGACTCTGATTTCTTTGCAAGAGGATACATAGGCACGCGGTTGAAACCAAGGCGAGTCCCCCAACTAAAAAACTAAATCTTTTCATATATATGGTAATAATATTTAAGTAGAAAATTTCCAGTAAGTCCTAAACCTAAAAAGGGTCCCCTTGAGTACAAGGGAGGTAAAGGATGCCTAACACATTCCCTTTATCTAATCAACTCACAAACCTAGAATCTATGATAATTTATGGTTTATCCGTTCCTTTCCCATTCTTAGGACAAAAGTAGTTGCGACGACTCGTATTTTTTGTTGATTACGACAATGTGCAATGAACCTATTTTGTAATGTAGAATATTATGGTGTATACACTAAATATTAGTAATGTATTTTGGTAAAACTCAATTGAGCATTGTTTTCTCAGTTTTGGTATAATGTCTTTTGATTTAAACCACAAATACTTGGTTTTATGCGTCAATTGATGCAAACCATAAACTAGTATAAACCGTTTAATTTGTAAAAACATTAACTGGTTCAAGTATTAACTAGTGCAAAGATAGTATACTAATTGATATGGATTCATATGACTTAAAGATCATGCCATTCAAACTTATGCTATTCAAATTAATAACCACTGATACAAACACCAACTGGTTCAAATTTTACAAGTTGATACAAACAGATGCAACCTAACACAAAGTGATTAACTGAAAATAATTACATTTTCTTAGATCATCCTAAATGCCAACACAAAGTCAATAATAAAAAACATAATCTTCCAAAAATTTGCGCCATTTTGTTCCTCATTTGTAACCCTAAGATTTTCGACCTTCATTTTTGCTGCATCAACTTCTTTTGCTAGCTTCTTCAACCTACATTTTTGCTTCATCATAAATATGTCCTTCTCATCTACCACATCTTCATAGAACCAATCAAAAAATTCACACCCATCTTGTATAAAACTCTGCGAATCAAAACAAATGATAGGTTTATTTCAGTTGACACTACGAAGAATAAAACATTCAAAATCTTTCTTACCTTAAAATATAGAAAACCCCGTAATTATTTTCCAAAATTCATAACAGTTGATGTCATGCGAAGAAAAACCATGTCTCCATAATGACAAATAGGCTTCCATCACATATTTGAGCTTGTGTATACATTGGAATCAAAACTTGTAGAGCTTTTCTATTTAGATAGGTACGAACAACGCCTATAATTCATAACAAATGGAACCTTCAATTTCAATGAACAGTTTCAGTTGAGAATCATCCAATTCATAAACCTTAATTTGATTTGGCAAGAAAACAAACAAGAATGTACGAAGCTCAGGGTGGAATTAGAGAAGATGAATGTTAACTTCCAGCTCAGCTGCCACACATACATAAATAAACATCTTTTGAGCAAAATAGACGAAAATGATTTTTGTGGCGATGTTTGAACAATTCAAGGATCACATTGTCCGCTTTTAAAATTAATGGACCACAATGAACTCAGGGGTAAAATTAAAGGATTAAAAATGGTATTTTACCAAAAAAAGAACTAGGTAAAAAAACTTGCGCGTTGCACGTGTTCGATTATAATATATTTAACTAACTTTTTAAAGAAACTATTTTAATTTATTTAATTTTACACAATTTGATTTTTGAAAATTAGTTATATATAGATTGAATATGATTTTTTTATGAGTAAAATAATAATTTCGATATGTAGTAGTGTAAAAGTTTGCTTTATTGTTTGTTTGAGATGTAAAAAAATAAAAAATTGTCTTTTGAGAAAAAATATACATATTTTAGGATTAAATATATTTTTGTTTTTATCTTTGAGAATTTTACATATTAAAATAAAAGAAGAAATAGTTGCATATAGTATTAAAATAGCGAATACATATGGTATCAAAGGTGATCTAAGATAAATAAAAACAAAACCAAAATAATTTTAAAAACTGATTTTTTTGGGGGAAATATAGTGATTAAAAGATTAATTTTTATTTCAAATAAAAAAATAAAAATCAAACACTTAAAATGAACTTTCAATGTGATGAGAATATAAATTGAGCATAAGTGTCTATTACTATCATTAATGTGTCTATATAGTTACAAATGTGGAAGAATTATATGACAGCATTTTTTATAATCTATCTCAATAATCTATAATGTTATTAATCTTATAACCTATTTATATCGATAATCTATAATATTATTAATCTTATTTTCGCCATTTCTTTTTAAGTGTCATTTTAGCATAAAGCTCTTCAACCAAGATAGTGAATTATTAGAGTTATTTTTCATATTATACCCTCATTTATTTTCTCTTTTCAAATAAATTCAATCATACATCATCTCTCTTTTTCCAATAACTAATTGAAAAAATAATTAATTTTATGAAAAATGTGAAGTGGAATTATTGAGAAAGTAGGAATATAATTGACAAATGATAACATTAAACTATAAAAACGACACTTAAATAGAAACAAAAAAATTCTTCTAAAACGACACTTAAAAAGGAACGGAGGGAGTATAATCTATTTTTTAATGAGAAAATTGATTCAAGTATTATTCCTTCTATTTTTTTATTATAAATCGGTTTTAAAAAAAATTGTACTACAATATAAGTCATTTTACATTTTCAATGAATAATTAATGATATTTTTATTATATCTTTAAATATTTATCTCTTCTTTCAATTATATAAATTTATCTTCCACGTGTCATTAATGAAGAATAATTTTATAAAAACCTTTATAATTTCTCATATTCATACAACAATCATTATTTTTCTTAATATGAGTGAAAAATTCAAAGCGACTTATAATAAAAAAACGGATATAGTATACATTAGACTTCGTTACATTAAAATTTGTATAATTGTCCATTATTAACATTTAATTTTAAATTTTTGTTGAATATATGTAAGTGTTAATTAAAGTTTATAGGTTACAATCTATAGTAGCTTCTTAAGGGTTAACCCTTTAGATTTTGTTCATAAATCTTATAATTTTTATCAATATAGAAATCAAGAACATAACTCTAAATAAAATCCTTAAACCTATACCCGAATACAATTATGAGAATGAAAGCGCAAGCGTACCTGAATTTGCCATTGGGAATCACCGAAGGTTTACGGGTATTTGATCTTCCGATTTGTAGAGTTACTTATGGCTCCTTGATTCTCCTCTGATGGGGATGAAGAGAGAAATCTTGATAAGTCGTTTTGTCATTATCTATATATGGGGACCATAACCCCTATAAGTAACCTTATGGTTATTTCTTAGTATTCAATATTCTAATTTGGCTCCTCATCAAATTATATATTGACTTATGGTATCTACACAATAACATGACCTTTCATGACATTTATGCTTTTAGCCACAAATTTAATATTATATTAATTAGACCCCTTTAAGTCTTGACTAATTAAAATAATGACACTAACATCTTAAATGTTACATTTGTGACCCAAAATTCTAACAATCTCCCACTGGTCACATATGTAATCATATACATGTGTTAGACTTTATGAGCTCAAAATTCACCATTATATTCCTTAAGCATGTCCAAATTATCCCGTCCATTAATCATATCACTATTCAGAACCAAAGTAATTTTCTTTATAGCAATCATAACTAAATCCATCAATGATCACCAATAGTGACACAACTAAATAATATAGATCCGTCATAAAATGTGTAGCATGAAAATCACATGAATTTGGTCTGTATATGTCGATTTTCAACTAGTCCTACTTTAATTTAGTGAGATTATTCAACAACTTTATTGTACAATATGTAAACGGATGAATATCAAATTTTATTAATTTGGAAAATATCTAAAATCATAGTATGCGTACATAATACCAAAGCATAGAACATAAAATTCATAATCGACTAACTCCCATTAAACCAAAGACTCCTCTATCGGTAATACATCCATGTGGGCATTGTGCTCATGAAAGACCTTGGGTGGAAGATATTTTGTAAGAGGATATGCTATCATGGAGTTTGTCTCCAAATATTCTATGGAAATATGTTCACTTTGTACCTTTTCCTTAACAACTAGGAACTTGTTGTCAATATGTTTTGACTTGGTCGAGCTCCTATTATTGTTACAGGACAGTTGATTTATTGCCATAATATAATTTAAGTGGTCTTTCAATTCTTTCTATAATTCACATCCCTGTGACAACATTCTTCATCCAAATCTCATGGTTGGATGCCTCATAACCAGCTATAAACTAAGCTGCCATGATGGATGAAGTCGTAAATGTTTTCTTGGCACTGCGCCAAGAAACTGCACCACCAGCCAACATGTATATATAGCTTGAAGTGGATCTTTGCTATCTTGGCATCCAGCAAAATCCGAGTCAGAGTATTCAGTGATCTCTAATTGGTCGGACCTTCTATATGTGAGCATATAGTCTTTTGTTCTCTTTTAAATATCTTATAACCTTTTGACTGTTTTTCAATGATCCATTCTTGGATTGCTCAAATATCTTCCTAACATCCATTGAGAAATATCGTCTTGACATCTATTTGATGTATTTCCATATCATAATATGCAACAAGAGACATGATTATCCTAAAAGAGTCTTTCTATAAAACCAGAGAGAAAGTCTCTTTAAATTTATTCCATTCCTTTTTTAGTATAACCCTTAACCATAAGACGAGCTTTATACCTTTCCACATTACCGTTAGAATCATGTTTGGTCTTAAAAATCCATTTGCAACCAATGGGTTTAACACCTTCTGGTAAAGGGACAAGTTCCCAAACTTTATTGTATTGCATGGACTTATACTCTTACTTCATTGCTTCAATCCACTTATCATTATTTTTCTCATGTTCTTGAAGAAATACTATGTAATCATCTGAAATAACATTTCTCCTTTCTCTAATGGATCTCTGCAAATGCATTGGTTCTTGTGACACTTGTTCTTGAGGATTTTGAGTTTGTTCTTCATTAATTACCAAATTATCTTAAGTAGGAGGAAAATCAACAATGTCTCGTTGAGGTTCCATACTTGCTTGATCAAAAGCAATTGTATGAATCGATTCTTGAATTGTTACCGATTCTTTCTCTAAAACAAAGTCTCTAACCTTATTATTCCCCCTAAACTCAATATCCTTAAAGAATATGGTTGTTCCCGTCTCAAAATTGAATTAAATTTGGGATCATAAAATTTGTAGCCCCTAGATCTTTAAGAATAACCAATAAAGTAGTTTCTCACTGTTCGGGAGTCCAATTTATTTTCATTTGGCTTATAAGGCATTGTCTAAGCTATTCAAGAATTTTCCATAGGAAGCTATTGTGTCAAGCAAATATAGATTATCATGACTCATAAGTGAACCTATTCCAACAATATTTAAATTAAAAGACAACTTAAACATATTATTCCCAAATGAACACAAACAACTCGATTTGTCCAAATAAGAAACTAAAATTAAATTCCGTCTAAATGATGACACAACAAAAATGTCTTTTAAATCCAAATAAAAATCCAGTACATAATAATAATCTAAAATTCCCTACAACTTTCACCTCCACCGACTTGCCATCTCCAACATAGATGTATCTTTCAATATCATTTGGTTTGCGGTAGTTCAATCTTACATTGAAACACTGATGTTAGTAGTTGCACCTGAGTCTAACCACCAAGTGTTTCTAGGTACGAAAGCTAAATTGACCTTAGAACAGACCAGAGTAAGAAATATACCTTTCTTTGCACGCGAAGCGTGATATTTTAGGACATTTCTTCTTCACATGTTTAGACGCTTTGCAAAAGAAACAATTATCATCCTGTTTTTGCTTCTTTTGTGCTGGAACATTTGTAGCTTCATTCTTGGACTCATAAGTTTTCTTTCTTTTTCCCTTATCTTTAGAGGTGCTAACAAAATGAGAACTTTCAGTCTTAAACTGACTAAACAATGAAGGAAGAGAAAGTAATACTAAATGAATGAGCAAGTCTTCAGACAACTCAAGCTTCAGTGTCTTAAGTTTTGAAACAGTGGTTGACATGCTCATAATGTATTCCCTTATATTTCATTTGTCTTGATACTTCATAGAAATCAAGTTCTGAAGAAGAGTACTTGTTTATGCCTTATTTCTTTTCTTAAAGCGCTTTTCAATCTCAGTAAAGAAATCTTTGACATTAGTTATATCTTCAGATATAGTACCCTTAAAGACCTCAGAAATATCGCACATAATGATCATGAGACACATGCAATTGGAGTGATCCCACTTCTCATAATATGTCCTATGTTCAGAGGTAGTAGATTCCGTAGAAGAAGTAGGTTGTTCCCTCCTTAATGCAAGATCAAGATCCATGCAGCCAAGAACAATCTCTATGTTCTCTTTCCAGTCCTTGAAATTTATCCCATTAAGAACCAAAATCGAATTCAGATTAACAGATATTGAAGCAATTGTAGCTATAAAACAAGAACAAAATTAAATATTTTAAATATACTCACATAAAAAATTTGAATTATCAATTTGTTCAAGTAAAGACATAATTCATCTCAAAATACCTAGTGCACCATCAATATTGAGTCTTTGAATATTAATATTAAGTGTTAGTGGTACTCTTGTTGTAACGATCAAACAATGATAATAAAAACATGTTGAATATTAAACCCCTAT
Organism: Vicia faba; assembly: GCA_948472305.1. Taxonomy (NCBI): domain Eukaryota; kingdom Viridiplantae; phylum Streptophyta; class Magnoliopsida; order Fabales; family Fabaceae; genus Vicia; species Vicia faba. The sequence goes on along the minus strand of OX451739.1, from coordinate 452,437,621 downwards.
TTAGATTGATTTATTATTCACATGTAAGACCTTATAATTATCACATATGTTTACCATCACAAACGCGTATAAAAATTGGCCAACCATCAATTATCCTTTTAGTCAATTGACACTCGCATGGACAAACATACACACAACCAAAAAATTATTTAACATTTTTCATAAACAATTTTCATAAAAGATGTCACTTTATCGACTCTTTCATTTCAATTTCTCACTTAAAAAAATTAAATTATTGTATACAAATATAATCCATAACCAAATTTAAACAAAATTAGACCAAAAGAAAATTTAAAATTAAGTTCAAAACAATAAACAATAACACACTTAATACATTGTTATCAGAAAATTGAAATTAAATAAAAATCTAAAAATTAATAAAAAAAACAACAACATATTTCACTGGACTGCTACTACATTGGTACTGAATTTAATTTAAAAATATTAAAAAATACACAGTCAAATTTGTTTATATACCTTTTGACCAATTAATTCTCATACCAAATGCTTCTCCTCAATAGTACCTTATATCAAGGTAATATAAATCCAAAAATTCTAAGTACTAAAAGTTTTCCATTAATATGTCATAATTGACACAGAAAAGTATACAAACTAATTGTAAACATTAATATTTAATAAAACTCATCGGATAAAACTCATCATATACCGAAAGCATGAATAGTAACAGTGGAACCAATTGATATTAATGTAATATAATTCTCTCAATTTGAAATTTTGATTCAACAGTAATGAAAACAATTGATATTTCAATAATAATAATAATGATAAAAAAATTACAGTATCAGATTCAATACGTTTCTGTATCCAAAATACGCTTATATTTCGTTTAATTCTTAAAGCAATGTCAAATTCACACAGCTAAGCATTAACTAAGTAATTTTAATATAATTACTCACTATATACGAAATCAATTGATAAATACACTGAAACATATTTGACAAGATAAATCACAGTAAACCAAAAGCCACTTTACTATGTATTCATACATAATTAATTATATAAAATTTTAATGGATGTGTGAAAGGCATGAATGTTACTATCCACATACAGTAAATTATCAGACACAAATTTATCTACGTTGCCAATAACAAATTAGGTATACCGAAACATAGAGTAGCAAACAACAACCATATTATAAATTAGAAGATAATTTTTTTTTCAATTTTGTAACCTTAAAATAAAAATCTTTCAAATTAAATTGAATTGGATAGGAGTCACTTTGATATTATTTGTTAGATTCTCTTCATAAATTTTATAATTTTTATTAATATAAAAATTAAGAACAGAATTTTAAATAAAAATCATATTTGAATACAATTATGAGAGTAAAAGTGAAAATATATCTAAATTTTTTATTGACAATTACTGAATATTTGTGGATATTTGATCTTTCGATTTGTAGAGTTATTTATAGTTCCTTGATTTTCTTCTGATGGAGATGAAGAAAGAAATTGCGATAAACCGTTTTGCCGTTATTACAAACGGACCTCCTCTTATAATCATTTCTTAGTATTTAATATTTTAATTTGACATCTCATTAAATTAGATATTGACTTATGATATCTACTAGGGGTGTTCAAATCCAAACCAATCCAAATAAAAAATCGAAAACTGATCCAAAAAACTGAAAATCATAAAAAATCGAAAGTTATTGGTTGTGTTTGGATGTTATTTTATGAAAACCGATCGATTCGAATTGGATTTCGGATGAATTTTTCAAAACCGATCCAAACCAAACCGAACCGCATAAATATATTTTGATACTTATTTACTTTTTATTAGTATGACATGTTATGTGAATTTATTATTAGATGATAATAATTTTTTTAATAATATTTATTAGTTTGGTATAATCTATTTATTTTTATTATTTCAAACATAATCAATCACTCTCATTTTGTAATATTAACTTTTAATATACTATATGTTATATATTATATCAAATCTATGATTTATTAGTAGTTTTATAATATTAATAAAAATATAATGTGTAATTTGGATATCCAAAAACCGATCCAAATTAAACCGCATAAAATTGGATCGGATGAGATTGTATTTTTTTAAATATATCATCCAAAACCGAACTTTTAGTGAATTAATCTTTGGATCGGATGAGTTTTTGCTTTAAAACTGATCCAAACCGAACCGCGAACACCCATAATATCTACACAATAATCTGACATTTCATGATATTTATATTTTAATCACAAACTTAATATTATATTAATTAAATCTCTTTAATTCTTAACTAATTAAAATAATAGTAACATTCTTAAATATTACATTTATGACTCAAAATTATAAAGACCCTCCATACATTTTTCAATGAATAATAAAGTCTCATTTGTAAAGCCAATTAGTATACTAACAGATTTGTTAGAGTTAAATTAAAAAATAATATAAGAGTGTATATAATATATGAGATCTAGAATCTATAGCATAGACAATTTAAAGTTAACTAAAAATATATTCTTTTTCAATATAAATAAATACTATGATTTAAAAACTTTTAAAATAATATAATATACATAAAGCACTAAACAAACCAATAATATTTATATCGTAAATAATAAAATAAAATAGTAGTTTAAAAGTTAGATTAAAGGTTTATGTTATAAATTTATTAGCAACTCATAAAAATAGTAATTAATTAATTTCTTAAATAAAATTTTATATTAATATAATAAATTAGTGAATGATCCTAGATAAAGAATAAAATCAAAAAAGTAATTTAAAGGTTTATGCAGTAAATTTATTTTAAAAAAATAATATAACAATAGTTATAGAAATTTGTAATTAATTAGTTTATTATTTGATTTAAATTTGCATATCTATTTTTAAACTTTCAATGTGTAAATGATTTTTATATTCATTTAAATTTTAAAAAAATTCAAGTAGATAATTGTGATTATATCAAATTATTTCAATAAAAAGTTCATATTTAAACAAATTTTTAGGTTGTAACTTGATATTCTAAAAAATAATTTGATAATAATAATTTATTAAAAGTTGTAATTAATCAATATATTATTTGAGTATAGTTGCAGAAACATTTTTAATGTTTCAACTAAAAATTGTATTTATATTTATTTAATTTAAAAAAATTCAAATAGACAGTTGAGATTATATCAAAAAATTATATAAAAATACTTATATTTATAAAAATTATTGTGTAAATTAATTACATAATATTTAAAATTAAACCTATATTTTTATTTATATGCATTATTCATTATTTATTGTAAGACTTCTCATATTCTAAAACAGTAAAACCTACTAACAATTATTATCAGACATGCTATAAATATTAGAGTTGTTAAATTTTTGCTTTTAATATTTATTAAGTTACAATATTAGAAATCGAATTAGAATAGAAATTGTATATGATTAAATTTAAAATATGTATATATTGATTTCTTTGAGTTTTAAAAAATTAATATAAAATTTTCAATATTTAGGTAATTCCATGTCACATAATACTGTTTAAAAATTTTATATTTAATTCCATGATTTCTATTTAACAGGAATTATTTTTATTAAAAACTTAATCACGCAATACTTTTTTTTTAATATTTAGAAATCAAAATATTTTTAACTTTGTAAGTTTTTATTTTATTAAGTCTTATAGTTTTAAATTTTAAATATATTTTGATCTTACCGGATCAGATTTGAACCGTCACGACTGGCTCCGAGCTGAAGTTGAACGAGATGGGAGGTACCTGCAAGGCACTCCAATGCTAAAGTAAGTGGGAGTACGAGTAGGCAAGAAAGTGTGAGTCTGGTAAAAGAATGAATACCTGACCCTCTGGGAACATAGGGTATTTATAGTCCCCAGCGCTGGGCCAAGGTCCCTTCATTGGGCCGGGCAGGTTTGACCCAATGAAGGAACTGCCAGGTTCTACGTGTGTAGTGGGGACCCGCACGTGGTCTCCTTCCTGGGTGTTCTGCGAGAAGTACGGACGGACGAGGACACAGTCTTTTCGGAATCCAGGTGATGGTGTAATGGTCATAGTCTACCCTGCGAGGAGTGCTCGAGCTGAGGTCGAGCTGGACTGCATGAAGTCGAGGATGTCGTGGACACGGCTGTAGCTTCTTGGTCGGCACGACCCCCTACAAAGTCGTTTGGATTGGGCCTTCATCCTTGCTCTTGGGCCAGTCCGGCCCAGTCCAGAACAGGAGCCCCCCAAGTCGTGGTTCCTGGAGTAGGAGCCATGACTTGATCTTAGTTCGCCTCTGTCACGAGGTCCCGTGCTCGGACAAGATATTTAGTTCCCCGTGATTACTCTAGGAGTTTCCCTTGTGTCGCGCTCGTGAGATAATTCCTTTCGAGGAGTGCTCGGGGGACTCTCGATGGGCTGTATTCGTTGAGCACACGAGGCATCCCTTGGGAACCGTGCCGCCACCCCCTATCAAAGATAGGGTCATCATTGCCTAGGGGAGCTAGGCGTCGAGGAGGGAGGTTCGTGGTTCCCCGGGGTGACGTTTTGTATTCCACGTCATCACTATAAATAGGGTCCTTGGGCCCCAAAATATGTTTTTCCTCTTCGCGCTTTTCCTCCTTCCTCTGCCTCTGCTGCTGCTGTTTTCTCCAGATTTTCATAGGACCGTCGTGCTCTCCGCCGCTGATTCTCTTCTCCGCCGCCGTATCTCTTTCCTGATTTCAAGTAAGCGTCTTGTCCCTTTTGTTTTTCCTCTGTGGTATATGATATTTTCCATTTCTTTATACGTTAGAGACTGTGCGTCTGGGATTAGCCCCGGTAGATTCGTATTTTCGCTCGGCAAATCCACGTTTATGCCCGGCAAACGCATGTTTGTGCCCGGTAAACGCATGTTTGTGCCCGGTAAACGCATAGTTTAGGTATTTGACTCGCAATGCTGCCCGGGATCTTCATGATTCAGGGCGCCTAATTCGTGATAGTGCCCGGTAAATTCATAGTTCTGGTTTTAGGATTTATGATATCGCTCGCCATGTCCATAGCCTAGGTCGACATATTCGTGACTGGCCGGGATGTTGGACCATTTAGGCGATCTGTAGGAAGACTTGTCGCGGTATCTGAGCGTCGGGGAGGTGACTCCACTCTTTTGTTCGAAACTTCAACTTTTTAATCGTGTGTGGAGTGTGACTCGGTTGGTCGTGCCCTTCTTCCTGTCAGTTATGGCGAGCGTGTGGATTTTCTCCCCAATTGACTGGCTTCCTGTGCTTTGCAGGTAACAATGGCGGATGAACCGTGTTCCTCGGGGCACAATGAGGTGGAAGATCAAAGCGCCGAGGAGAATGTGAATCTGGTCGATACCATCGACGATCCTCTGCTGGAGTGGGTGGGCGCCGAGCCCAGAGGGATTGCTTTTGCTTACAGTCGGTGCAGCCGGAGTGCGTATACTATCGTCGAGCAGGGCGGTAGTCATCCCGGCTTTCAGAAAAACTTCGTCGTCACCAGACCGACTCTTACCGCGCGGATCTGCTCGGAGTTCCCCGAGTACGGGTTTCCCATGTATGATATCGCTTTCAAGGACCTTGGACTAAAGCTCCCCTTTAGTGATTTTCAGGTCGGGGTCTTTAGTCATCTGGAGCTGGCCCCGTCGCAGCTTCACCCCAACTCGATTACTTTCCTTCTGGCGTTCGAACTGACGTGTCGCTTTTTAAAGATTGGGGCGACCATACCTCTCTTCTTCAGAGTCTTCCATTTACAGCGCCAGTCTCGGGGAGGTAGGCACAGTTGGGTTTTCCTGAAACAGTCGAAGAGACTATTCAGGATGTATATGGATTTTGTCCGGGGGTTCAAGGACAAATGGTACATCGTACGACCGGTTACCAAAACTGGTCTAGAGTCTGTATACGAGGAAGAAACGGTGGTGACCGACAATCACGGGGAGGCTCTTCTAGACGATGAGGGACGCCCGGTGTTGGGGCGTGTGGCCAAGTTTCCTTTGCATTGGACCTCACGTCACTACGAGCACGACATCAGGCACTACCATACGCCCGCGGGTGGGATGAGCACCGAAGATGAGGAGGCTTATGGTATCCTCTGCAGATATGTCGATAGTTTCTTCCCTGCCCGGTGGGCCACGAGGGAGGGAAAGGATATTCTCGATGAAGATGGTTATCCGACCTTTGAGGCCCGGCTCATCGATACGAAGGCGCTCGTGGAGTGCCAGTCCTTCGGGCAGGCCGCGAACCTGCTAGGTCATTATTTATTTTTTTCCTTGTTTGAATTTCTTCGCCTGTTATTTGCTCGTCACTAACCCGGGGTTTTTTTATGCAGGTCTCATGGCTGGACGAAAGGAGAGGCTCCTGATGCTGACACAGGATAAGAAAGTCAACAAGAGAGTGGTGCAAGCTCCTCAAGCGACGAGGATGGGCCCGCCAACTAGCCCGAGTGATGCTTCTGGAGGGTCCCCGAACGCTCAGGATGTTGAGCCGCATATCGACCTGATACCGAGGAAGAGGAACCGGGCGGAGAGCCAACCGGAGGTCGGCGAGGAATCTGGTGCGGTGAGGTCCTTCGGGTTGCCCCCTGTTTTAAAGAGGAGGGTTTCTTCGAGGGATTTCCCTTGTCCGTAAGCGCTGACGAAGCTGATACCATTAGGCGTCTGAGCAAGGAAAATCGGAGAAAGCATCTGGCCGCCAACATGGTCGGGATGGTCAAAATGGTCGAGATGGCCGTTGTCCTGGCCGAGGAAGGGGCAGATTCTAATCGCATCAAGGAGCTGGAATAGGAGAAAGCTGCCCTTACTGCGAGCTCACGAAAGTTGAAGGCTTCCCTGGAGCACTCCGAGGAGATGTTCTGCGAGCAAGCCGAGCTGCTGGCCGCGGAGAAAGAGAACTCGGGAAAGATTGCCGAGGAGAGGGAGTACTTCCGTGAGGACCGGGAACGCTTGGAAACTGACAACGGGCGCCTCGCCAAAGAGGTCGAGGAACTAAAGGCCGCCATGCTCCCTGCCGAGGATGAGTCGGAGGAGACAGCTCCTTTACGGAGTCGGTCGGAACTGGTTGCTCGTATTCAACTCCTAGAGGCGGACTGTGTCGGTGCTTTGGCGGATGGCTTTGAAGCCGCGGTTAGCCAGCTCGCTCTGTTGAATCCCGATCTGAATACTGAAGGAGTGGGCTACATGTCTCAGATCATCGACGGCCAGGTCGTACCCCTGCCCGAGTCTCCTGTTGTCGGCGGTGATAGCCCCGGGGAAGTCTAGCTGTGAGATCTCAGTCGGGCCTGCGCGCCTTTTCTTTTGATTGATGGTTGTTTTTGGGGCCTGCGTGCCCATGCATGTTTTACTTTTCGGGCCTGCGTGCCCGCTCTTGTACTTTCCGAACATCGCCGGCCTTCTTGGTCGGTTTATTTCTATTTGTTTTGTTGCTCACGAGCTTTTTTGAATGAATGTTTGTTTCGACTTTGATCATTTGCCCGCGTTTATGTCTTGATATTTGCGATAGAATTTGCCTAAGTTATGGCCCCGAGTCCTTCCCGTGTGTGGCAGTGACTTTGTTGCCAAATTTGCCTAAGTCTTTTGTTCGGGACATGCTTGTGCTCGACTTTCTATTCGGTGGCGAATTTCGCCTAAGTTACGACCTCGAGGAGAGATACTTTTTCGACCCTTTAGATGGTCCGACGTTCTTCGAGATTCGTCGGGCGTGCGGAGCAAAGCCGCTTGTTCGGGCGTATGACCCGGATCGGGGTTGCTCACCCGTGGCGTGAACTGCCCATCGCGAGCTGGGTGTTCTGCACTACATGTACTTCGACGGTGGAGCTCGATTGAGGTGTCCACGTTGGGCACTATCGTTCATGCTCGTCTGCCGAACGGTGTTATGCCGTTTGGGCGTAGGTTGGGCCCGTACCTTGGCCTTTCTACGGGGTCAGATGTTTTTCCTCGTTGACCGGACGTGGGTGTCGACGGCGAGAGTCTTCGATGTTAAGGGTTTTTAACTATAGTACTGCTTTAGTTTAGCAGCGTTTCAGGGTCGTGGTAGTGGTTCTTCGTCCAGTTGCTCGAGGTAATATGCCCCGGTACCAGTGGTGTCGTGGATGCGATAAGGCCCTTCCCAGTTTGCGGCCAATTTTCCCTCGCGGGAGTCTTTCTGGTTTCTTCGTAGTACCAGGCTGCCGATTTCGAACTCGCGTTTAATGACCTTGTCGTTGTGACGCAGGGACACTCGTTGTTTCAGGGTGGCCTCGCGTAGGGCCGCCCCCGATCGGATTTCCTCGACTAAGTCGAGTTCGTCCCTGAGTGCCTCGTCGTTCATTTCTTCGTCGAGGGGATTCTCTGTCCGTCTGGAGGGTTCCCTGATTTCCACCGGGATGACGGCCTTGGTGCCGTATGTTAGTCGGAAGGGGGTCTCGCCCGTTGTTGAGTGGGGCGTGGTGCGGTATGCCCACAAGACGTTGTGCAGCTCCTCGACCCAACCCCTCTTTTCTTCGCCGAGTCGTCGTTTGAGTCCCCAGAGAATGACTCTGTTTGCGGCTTCGGCTTGCCCGTTGGTTTGAGGGTGCTCGACCGAGGTGAAGTGTTATTTTGTTCCTAGTTTGGTGACGAAGTCCTGGAACCCGTGGTCGGTGAATTGGGTGCCGTTGTCGGTCACCAGTGCCCTCGAGATTCCAAATCTGGCGAGGATGTTTCTCTTGTAGAAACAGAGGATGTTGTGCGAGGTGATCTTCGCGAGAGCCTCGGCTTCTATCCATTTCGTGAAGTAATCCACGGCCACGATGAGGAATTTATTTTGGTAAGTCCCTTGCACGAAGGGACCGAGGATATCCATACCCCACCATGCGAACGGCCACAGAGACGACAGTATGCTCAGTTCGTGAGGGGGGCGAGGTGCATTTCACCGTGCCTCTGGCACTTGTCACACCTCTTGACGTGTTCCTTGGCGTCCTGCTGCATCGTCGGCCAATAATACCCCGCTCGAAGGGTTTTCCCCGCCAGGGACTTACCGCCCATGTGCTGGGCGTTGATCCCTTCGTGTATCTCCCGCAGCACCTCGGGGACTATGGATTCATCGATGCACTTCAGGAGGGGGATGGAGAATCCCCTGCGGTATAGTTTGTGCTCGAGCACCACGTAGGAGCATGCTCGTCGCTTTATGGCGGTCGCATCCGTCTGGTTCGAGGGGAGTTCGCCTTTCGTCAGGAAATTGTACACCGGGGTCATCCAGGACGAGGCATCTCCTATGGCGTGGACTTCGACTAGTGTCGAGGATCTTTCGATGCTCGGGCGTGCTAGGGATTCTTGTATGACGGATTTGTTTCCGCCCTTCTTTCTCGTGCTCGCGAGTTTGGACAATATGTTTGTCCTTGTGTTTTGCTCACGGGGGACATGTGAAATATCTGCTCGTTCAAACTTTGTCATGTATTTTTTTACTAAGTTTAAGTATTCGACGAGGTTGTCGTTCTTGGCTTGGTAACTCCCCTGGACTTGGGAGGCAACGAGTTGGGAGTCTGTGTAGATTTGTATTTCGCGGGCTCCCAGGTCCTCGGCTAGCCTTAGTCCTGCGGGCAGGGCCTCGTACTCTACTTGGTTGTTCGACATCGGGAAGGAGAGAGCTAACGAGTGTTCGACCACTACGCCTTCCTCGTTCTCTAGGAGGATTCCCGCGCCACTTCCGGACGAGCTGGAGGCCCCGTCGACGAAGATGGTCCATTTATGTTCCTTCCCACCGGGTGGGTCATGAGCGGTCATTTCTGCGACAAAGTCGGCCAGAGATTGTGCTTTCAGGGCTTTCCTACTCTCGTACTGAATGTCAAATTCGGAGAGCTCCAAGGACCATTTCAACATTCTGCCCGCCATGTCGGGTCGACCCAGGAGTTGCCTCACTGGTTGGTCGGTCCGCACGATGATTGTGTGGGCTAGAAAATAGTGTCTGAGTCTCCTCGCCGCGTTGACAAGGGCTAGAGCTACCTTTTCTATCTATTGGTACCTGCTTTCGGGTCCTTGTAGGGCTTTGCTCGTGAAGTAGACAGGCTTCTGTCCGTCGGTGGTCTCGCGGATGAGAGCCGCGCTGATGGCTTCGTTTGAGACGACCAAGTATAGGAACAGTGGCTCCCCGTCGGCTGGTCGAGATAATACGGGTGGTCGAGATAGACTCTGCTTTAGGTGGCGCAGTGCCCGTTCACACTCCTCATTCCATTCGAAGGCTGCTTCTTTACGAAGGAGTTTGAAGAAGGGGAGGGCATGCTGAGCGGACCTCGCGACGAAGCAGGACAATGATGTGAGCATGCCGTTCATGATTTGTATTGACTTCTTCGACGTCGGTGTCGGGAGGTCGGAGAACGCTCGAAACTTGTCGGGGTTGGCTTCGATTCCTCGTTCTGTTAGGTAGAATCCGAGGAATTTTCCTTCCTTGACTCCGAACGTGCATTTCTCGAGGTTGAATCTCATTTTACTTTGTCTTGCTTGGGCAAAGACTGCCTTGAGGTGTGCTGCATGGTCGGTGTATGCTCGGGATTTGACGATCATGTCGTCCATGTAAACCTCAAGCATGTCCCTGATCTTCTTGTGGAAAACCTTGTTCATCATGCGTTGGTAAGTTGCCCCGGCGTTTTTTAGTCCAAAGGGCATTACGTTGTAGTAATAGTTGCCCGAACTGGTCATGAAAGTCGTGCAGTGTTTGTCGCCCACGCCCATCGGGATTTGGTTATAGCCCGAGTAAGCATCCATGAACGACAATGTTTTGTAGCCGGTCGAGTTGTCGACCAGCATGTCTATGTTCGGTAAAGGGAAAGCATCTTTCGAGCAAGCCCGATTGAGATCGGTATAGTCAACACACATCCTCCATTTTCCATTATTCTTTTTAACAAGTACAACGTTCGACAGCCAGGTGGAATACCAGGCTTCAGAAATAAAATTCGCCTCTAGGAGGTCTTTTACAGCTTTTTCAGCAGCCTCCGTTTTCTCTGGAGACTGCCTACGCCTACGTTGTACTATGGCCCTAGCGGCAGGATCTATGGCGAGGTGGTGACAGGCGACCTCCGAGTCGAGTCCGGGCATCTCCGCGGCGCTCCAGGCGAACGGGTCGGCATTCTCGCGCAAGCAGGCTTTGATTTGCTTCCTTGCCAGGTCGAGGAGATCCTTGCCAATCTTTACTCCTTTGCCCGGGTCTGTGCCGAGGGGGATGAGCTCAAAATCCCCGTCCGGTATTGGTCGGAGTGGAACTTGCTCGCCATTGGGAGGTTCGTCCTGATCGAAACGAGCGTCCAGAGCTATAGAGTCGACCTTTGGTGGAGCTTTCTGGACTTCTTCCTTGGCAGACTCTTGCTTGTCGGGCTCCTGTCGCGTTGTTGCTGGTCTTTTGGCGGGCCTTGTCCCTACGTCGACAGTGTCGCGTCCCTTAGATGCAGCGTTGAAACATCTCCGAGCAGCGGCTAGGTCTCCCTGGATAGTAGCTACCCGTGCCCTTTTGGTGTAGAATTTCATCTTCAGGTGGACGGTGGAGGGTACCGCTGTCAGTTCTGCCAGTGTTGGTCTTCCCAAGATGCAGTTGTAGAGGGACGGGCAGTCGATGACGAGGAAGCGTATTTTGACCTGTCTTGTCGTTGTTCCCTCGCCGAATGTAACCAGGAGCTCGACATATCCCCAAGGTTTGGAGTTCGAGCCGTTGAAACCCTATAAGTATGACCCTACATACGGCGAGAGATGTGAGTCGTCCAGCTGCAGAGTTCGGAACAATTGGCTGTACATTACATCGACAGAACTTCCTTTGTCGACGAGGATGCGATGCACATCGAAGTTGGCCATTCTTGCCCTTATCAGCAAGGGGATGACCGTGTTGGGGGCTCCCCCGGGGAGCTCTTCTAGGTAGAAGGTGATGGGTTCTGACCTGCCCTTCACCCTTTCAAATGTCACTGTTTGCGGGGGTGCCGTGTAGACCAGCTCATCCAGCTTCCTCTTAGCTGAATTAATGGTCAAGTCGTTGAATCCTCCGCCATTGATGACCATGGCGGAGGGGAAATACTCCCACCTGTTGTGTGTTGTGAGCGGCTCCCGCAGGTGTTCGGGGACGTCGAAGTCCTCGGGTCTGGTCACGGAGAAGGCGGTCTGGATGGGGACCGACTCGTCAGATGGTCGGGCGTCTTCCTCCGGCTCTCTTGTCTCCCAGGCGTCACGAGGAGCGTCGTTTCGCCGGTATTGTGCGAGCCTTCCTCCCTTGATGAGGGTTTCGATGGCGTCCTTGAGGTGGATGCAATCTTCAGTCAGATGACCATGGCTCCTATGGTACTGATAATACTTGTTCTTGTCTGCTCCAGGCTTGGCGGGAGCAGGTCGGGGATGTTTGACGCCGCCGTCCTTGAAGTTCGTGCTGGCACACTCCACCAAAATGCGCTCGCAGGAAGCTCTGAGCGAAGTGTACTCGGTAAAACGCCCCGAGGGTCCCCTTTGCTCTCGGACTTCCCGAGGTCTATCTTCTTTTCTTTTCTCCCCGGTTCGTCGAGGAGGAGCAGCTTCCTGGCGCGGGTTGCTGTTGGACCCGCGAGTCCTGGAGTCTCGGGCTCTGTTGGCCGCTTCTCTCTCCTCATAATCCATGTACGCCCGGGCCTTTTCGAGGAGGGCATCGAATGTTCTAGGTGGCTCGATGCCCACGGCCTTTCTGAATTTTGTGTCGGGGAGGAGCCCCCTCTCCAGCAGATATCTCTTCATGTGGTCCGCGTAGGGGACCTGTATGGCTTTGCGGTTGAAGCGATTGATGAACTCTCTCAAGGTTTCATCCTGTATCTGAATGATGGCCTCGAGAGCCGCCTCGGTATTTGGGTGTTGCCGAGATGCTGTGAATGAACTGATGAATTGGTTCTTCAGGTTCCGCCACGAGGTGATTGACCCCGGGGTGAGTCCTTTGTACCAGTCCATCACCGCCTTCCTGAGGGTCGTGGGGAACAGCCGGCATTTGATGGGCCCCCCGACATTGTGATAGTGCAGCATAGCCTCGAACCCGTCTATGTGGTCGACCGGGTCCGCGGCTCCATTGTATTCCTTCAGGTGTGGAGGCTTCTCCATGCCCGGGGGAATGGGCGCCTCCATGATAGCTTGCGACAGGGGACCGCGGGGGTCGTCCTCGTCGCTCCGCTCTGGGGATAAAGATGGGGACCTGTAATACTGTCGGGCACGACGATCCTGGTCGTGCTGGGCATCTCTCGAGCATGGTGCTCGTTGGTTGATTCTTCCATGCCCGTCTCCGGAGTGTCTTCTTTCCTGTCTCGCGGAGCGGTCGCGTCCTCCGGCTTCGATGATGGGTTGCCTCTCCAAAGGGGGCCATTTCCCCGATGGGCGGGGCGACGGGCTTCGAGAGGTATCTCTGTAATGTCTCCGCAGGGGAGACGGGAGATGAACTTCATTCACTCGAGGAGGTGGAGTCTGGGGCCTCCGGTGCCTCCTCGGGGGTCTTCGATCGTCTTCAAGTGCCCTCAATCTTTCCCCTTGGGCGAAGATGAGGTAATTTGTCTGATTGATCGCTGCGAACAGCGCTCGGGTTGTGGCATCTGCCCCAGCGGGGACGGGGACTTCCTGAAACTGGGCAGCTCGATAGTTCGCGAGAGCCGCATCGTCTTCTTCGAGTGGCGGAGGAACCGAGGAGGATGACGCGGTAGCTCCGTCGCGGTGGATTGAGGGCCCTGGGGCAGTTGACACAGGGGTGGTGTTGTGACCGGGGTTACCGGTGTTATCCAGGTGTCTATTTTTATCGGCGAGGTCGTGGTTGGTGTCGATGGCACGGATGTTTTGTTCATCACGAGCTTGGTCAGCCATGACGCTGATAGTTGAGTTGAGCTTTGGTCTTTGAGTTGTTGCAAGACGGGGAAGCTAGTTTCCAACAGACGGCGCCACTGATCTTACCGGATCAGACTTGGACCGTCACGACTGGCTCTGAGCTGAAGTTGAACGAGATGGGGGGGGGGTACCTGCAAGGCACTCCGATGCTAAAGTAAGTGGCAGTACGAGCAGGCCAGAAAGTGTGAGTGTGGTAAAAGAATGAATACCTGACCCTCTGGGAACAAAGGGTATTTATAGCCCTCAGCGCTGGGCCAAGGTCCCTTCATTGGGCCGGGCAGGTTTGGCCCAATGAAGGAACTGCCAGGTTCTACGTGTGTAGTGGGGACCCGCACGTGGTCTCCTTCCTGGGTGTTTTGTGAGAAGTACGGACGGACGAGGACACAGTCTTTTCGAAATCCAGGTGATGGTGTAATGGTCATAGTCTACCCTGCGAGGAGTGCTCGAGTTGAGGTCGAGCTGGACTGCATGAAGTCGATGATGTCGTGGACACAGCTGTAGCTTCTTGGTCGGCACGACCCCCTGCAAAGCCGTTTGGATTGGGCCTTCATCCTTGCTCTTGGGCCAGTCCAGCCCAGTCCAGAACATATTTGAAATGTTATTAAATTATTTTTAGTATATTGATGTAATAAATTTTTTGAAAAAATGTTAATTAAATATAATGTTCAATATATTAATAGCTTATTAGATCAAAGTATGAAAATTGTAATGTGATATAAAAAATATGATAGGTGAAATAGAAAAATTAATGATTCTTGAGAGTTACGATAAGGAGTAATATATGACAGGTAAGAATTTAAATAAAAAATTAAAAGTTCCGTAAAGAAAATAATTTTTGTAGATGTGACACATAAGTAGAGTTGGTACATAAACAAAAAATGAAACTTGCTTTAGAATTATATATAGATATAGATGATGGTTTGAAGGAGATTTTTAAATTACTAGTAAGAAATTTGTGTTGTCGTACGAGGAAGATAAAAGATAAAAGGAATATATTTACTGACAGCTTTTAAATAAGGATTTACAATGAATTACAATAACCTACATCACTAGGCTATTTATACACAAAATTAAATCTAAAATATATCTTCTAACAAAGATATAAGAAGATCTAAAATATATATCTTCTAACAAAGATATAAACAATCTAAAAGATATTCCTAAATATAAATTAATATTTAATTAATTATAAAATCTAAATTAATTCTAACATTATTCCTTAATTTATATTTACCCAAAACTGACAACACCAATTTCATCCCTTAAACCAAGAAATTGATCAGTTTTGATAGTCTTTGTCAGAATACCTGTCAGCTGCTTCTGGATGCTACAGTGCACATCTTCTAATATTCCATACTGAACTTGATTCCTCAGAAAATGATACTTAGTCTCAATATACTTGCTTCTCCCATGCAACACTGAATTCTTGGCAAGATTGATTGCAAACTTGTTATCAATCATCAGCTTCAGAGGTTTATTTACCTCAATATTCAGATCTTTCAGCAAGTTCAGAATCCACACAGCTTGACATACAGTCAGAGCGCCTGCAATATATTCAGCTTCACAAGTTGACAGTGCAACAACGAATTGTTTCTTAGAACACCAAGAAATAGGACCTCCCAGAAATTTGAATAATTATCCAAAAGTACTTCTTCTGTCAACTTTATCTCCGCACCAATCAGAATCAGAATAACTCAGAAGTTCGGATTCGATCTTTCTTCCAGACGAAAATAACACTCCATATTTTAGAGTTCCCTTCACATACCTCATAATCATGACTGCAGCTTGGTAATGAGACCACTTTGGTTTGCTCATAAATCTGCTAACCATTCCAACTGCATAGAGTATATCAGGTCTGGTATTTCACAAATACCATAGAGAACCAACCATTTGTTTGAAGGTTGTAGCATCCACATCGTCTCCATCAGAATCAGAGTCTAACTTCTGATTCGTATCAGCAGGTGTGATAGCAACCTTGCAAATCTCTACCTCAAATCTCTTCAACAGCTTAGTTCATACTTCATCTGATGCAAAATGATTCCTTTCTCAGAGTACATGAATTCCAGCCCTAGAAAGAAACTCATTTTCCCAAGATCTGTCATCTCGAATGCATTCATCAGAACTTTCTTGAACTCAGCTATCTCTTGTTCAGAACTTCCTATAAGTAATATGTCATCAACATACAAACAAACCAGAATCATACTACCTTCTGAAGTGTGCTGAACATAAATACCATACTCCATCTCACACTTCTAAAAACCTTTTTCCTTGAAAAAAGAATCAATCTTCAAATTCCAAGCTTTGGGTGTCTGCTTCAATCCATACGAGGCTTTGTGTAATTTAAAAACCATTCATTCCTGATTTTTTTCCTCAAATCCAGGAGGTTGTGATACGTATACCTCTTCTTGTAATGGACCATTCAGAAATGCATATTTTACATCTAAATGCATCAGAGGCCAATTCCTGTTAGCAACTATTGCAATCACTAGTCTGATTGTTTCATGTCTCGCTACAGGTGCAAACACTTCAAAGTAATCCAGCTCAGGCTTCTGTAGAAAGCCTCTTGCTACTAATCTTTCTTTATGTTTGCCAATTGATCCATCTGGATTTAGCTTTTGCTTGAAAACCGATTTGACGCTGATGGCTTTCTTGCCTTTTGGAAGTTCTGCCAGCTTCCAAATTTTGTTTCTCTCTATAGCATCAAGTTCTTCTTTCATGGCCTATAACCAAACTTGCTGCTTAAGAGCCTCTTCCGTACTCACGAGTTCAGATTCTACTAACATTGCACACTGAATAACTTCTCCTTCAGATTCTACTTCTGTGTCTTGCAACTAGTCAAACTCTGTAAATCTTCTTGGGATACTTCTGACTCTTTGTTGCCTCTGAATTGGACATTCAGAACTTTGGACACCAGAACTTTCCCCTTCAGAAGCACTTGCTTTAGAAATTGGACTTTCTCCAGAACCTTGACTGTCTTCAGAGTCTAGATCACCACCGGAGTCAGAGTCAGAATCATCTTCTCCTTATGTACCTTCTTCAGAGTCAGAGTCTTTACCAGCTTCAGAAACATGTATTTTTGACTTTTCTTCAGAAGTTCTCTCATCAGAGTCAGGATGAGACTTTTCCCAATTCCAAACTTTTAATTCCTCTACAATGACGTCTCTTTTGAACTCAACTTTATTAGTTTCTGGACAATAAAGTTTGTACGAACCTGTACTGTGGTACTCCACCAGCAACATCACTTTACTTCTATCATCCAACTTCTTCCTTCTGACTTCTGGGACATGTTTGTAAAATACAGAACCAAACACCTTCAATGACTAACACTTTGCTTATCTCCATCCCACTTCTGAATAAGAACTATTTCCTTCAATTTCTTTGTTGGACACCTGTTGAGCACATAGCATGCAGTTGCAACAGCTTCTCCCCACAGAGTATGAGGAAGCTTCTTCTCTTTCAGCATGCTTCTCACCATATCAAGCAAAGTACGGTTTCTTTTTTCAGCAAGACCATTGTGTTGAGGAGTATAGGGAACAGTAACATCATGCTCAATTCCATTCTCCTCACAGAAGCTTCTAAATTATGTGGAGTTATACTCACCACTACCATCAGTTCTAAGAATCTTCAGAGTCTGGCCACTCTGATTCTCAGCCTTCAGCCTGAACTTCTTGAATTCAGCAAACACCTCATGTTTGAACTTTATGAGAGATACCCATGTCATTCTGGTGAACTCATCAATAAATGACACAAAATATTTATTCCCTCCAGTTAATGCTACTGGAAAAGGACCGCACACATCAGAATGCACTACTCCTAAGGCATATTTTTCTCTTGGAGCTACTTTTGATGCAAATGGTAATCTTGGTTGCTTCCCTTCCATGCACACCTTGCATGACTTCTCAGGCTTCTTGATTGTAGTAATTCCATGTACCAGATTCTTTGATTTCAGATGCCCTAAACTTCTGAAATTCAGATGACCAAATCTTCTGTGCCACAACTCACTCTCCTTGACAACACTTGTTGCACTAAGACATTCAGAGTCTGCAGTTCTAACATTCACCTTAAATATTCTGTTCCTTCTCTGTTCTGACTCCATAATCAACTTCTGATTACAGTCATACAGCTTCAGAAGATTGTCCTTCATGGTAACAGAAAAACCTTTCTCAATCAGTTGTCCCACACTCATCAAATTGCTTTTCATGCCAGGTATATACCATACATTCTGGATCACTGCTGTTTCCTATTGTTTAGAATGATTCTGACATTTCCCATACCTTCTGCATTGAGGTATTTATCATCAGCACATCTGATCTTTGTACTCTTCCCGGAGTCAAAATCAACCAACCATTTCTTGTTTTCAATGAGATGGTTTGAACACCTTGTGTCCATATACCACCATTATGATGAATTCAGATCATCAGGTTCAGAAGCCAACAATAGCACAGGTTCATCATCAGACTCTCCTCTTGCTATATTTTCTTCTTCTGACTTCTTTTCTTTGTTAGACCAACAATCTCTGGCATAGTGATCAAAGTTCTTGCAACAGTAACACTGAACATTCTTCTTGTCAGACTTCTCCTTTTCCTTCTGGACATTCTTCTGCCTATCAGAGTTTGAAGATTTTGACCTTTGACCACCATTAGTTTTCTTCCTGGCTTCTAACCAAGTCTGCTTTTAATGCTTCTTACCAGAAGTTACCTTCAGAGCCTGTTGCTCTACTTCCCTCTCAGAAGTTCTTGCAGTCATGCGCAACTCATGCGCCTCTAAACTACTTTACAACTCTTCAACTCTCATGGTGCTCAGATCTTTGGAATATTCAACTACTACCACAATGTAATCAAACTGAGAAGTTAAAGATCTCAAGATCTTCTCAATAATTACTTGTTTAGACAGAGTTTCTCCACAAGCTTTCATCTTATTAGTGATCAAAATCACTCTAGAGATGTATTCAGAAACCTTCTCGTTGTCCTTCATGTTGAGATTCTCATATTGCTTTCTAAGAGACTGAAGCTTCACCTTCTTCATCGATGCTTCACCAACGTAACATCTGACCAGCGTGTCCCATGCAACCTTCGATGTTCTAGAATCAACAATCTTCTCAAACACATTCGCATCCATGCATTGATGGATGTAGAACAACGCCTTCTAATCTTTCTTCCTCAGCGTCTTCTGTGCTATCTTCTGGGTCTCTGTTGCATCTACTTCTAACAGATCATAGCCATCGGTTACAAGATCTAACACATCTTCAGCACCAAATAATACGCGCATTTGGATATTCCAACGATTCCAGTTTTTGCCATCAAATACTGAAAGCTTGGAATGAATATCGTCGTTGTTTCCGTTCATCTTCTACCTTGTGCAATTTACGCAGAAACTCAATGAAAACAATGTTTCCCAAATCCCAGAATTTCTATCAATGAAACAATGTTTCCCAAATTCCAGAGTTTCTAACCAGGAGCTCTAGATACCAATTGTTGGAAGACAAGGAAGATAAAACGTAAAAGGAATATATTTACTGACCGCTTCTAAATAAGGATTTACAATGAATTACAATAACCTACTTCACTAGGCTATTTATACACAAAATTAAATCTAAAATATATCTTCTAACAAAGATATAAGAAGATCTAAGATATATATCTTCTAATAAAGATATAAGCAATCTAAAACATATTTTTAAATATAAATTAATATATAATTAATTATAAAATCTAAATTAATTCTAAGAGTACAGGTCTCGGCTGAATTTATATCACATGTCTATTAAATCATCATTTATAAAGTTTAAATTCATTTTTCAATTGGTTAATATTGATCTACTTACAAATATATGTAATAATATGCACTAACTTTTAAACATTGATTCGTACTTACAATAAATCGTATAGTCGATTCTCTAACTTCAATTATATAAAACAGCAGTAAGAGAAATATTTAAAAGATAAATATTAAAATGATCAATCAATAGCTGATATCTCATAGATAGGTTCACCCCAGTTGAATTCAAATGTGTTAATTAATACTTAAAAAAATGTATAATAATTACAATTAATGAATATTATTATAACATTTCGTCATCTATTTTAACATTTAATTTCATTTTCAATTATAAATTTAATGCATTAAATGACAATGATTAATATTAAAATTATGTACAAAATAATTAATATATTATCATAAATTTAAAATTCAATATATTTGTCTGTATTTTGATTTTTATCTCACTTTCTCCCATATTTTTATCTTACACAACAATCATAAACTTTATTGAAATTATAAGTGTATAATATAAATCGTACAACATAATATTAAAATATTTTAAAAGTCAAATTTTAATGATATCATTTATATCTTAATAGTGTTTGTAATTATAGTTAATATATTATATCATTTTGAAAAAGAACATCAAAAAATCATGTAATAATTAATAATAACGATGCATTCATCTAATTTTTTTAAAAAAATTTGGTTGATGTTAATTTTCATAGTAGATAATAGTAGGTGAGAGTTGAAACCAAAATATAAAAATAAATCAGACATACATAAAACATCTCAATATATTTAATTTCAACCAAAAAATTTATATAGAACAAAAACCTAAAAAATCTCTAAATTTATTTAGCCATTGATAAATAAATTTATTTGAATGTCATTCTTTAGCTTAACAATATTTTACTAATAAAATATTATATTTTTAATTAGATAAATTTTAATACTATTGTAATAAAAATCTAATATTAATTTTTTTATAAGTAAAACTTATACATTCAAAAAGACTTGAATATTATCAACATAATTTCATTAATAATTTTAATGCACATGAAAAGCAAATTATTCAAAATAAAGGTGTCCACATTTTATAATTGACTAATAAAAAATATTTATTTTAGATATAATTTATTTTAAACATTTAATAATATTTTTTTCTTTTGCCAAATAGGTATACATTTGTAATAAAAAAATCATATTAATTTATAAAAACCAAATAAATTTTGCAATTAATGCAATTAATTACATATGAATACCAATTAATATTTAATGGATTTAATAATTAATGAATTATAGTAATAGATAGTACTAATTTAGTGAGAAGTAGAATGATAGCTAGTTATGAATGAATTATAGATGTATTATATTATATTCCTTATACAAAATGAAAGGATGGTTAGTGAGGGTTCCTGCTTTAGAAAAATCATCTAAGTTTTTATGAGAAATGAGTCATTATAATTTCAAAGTGTATGTATTTCATGTGAATGATAAATTGTTTTATCCAAGACATTTAATTTATAGATTTTCTAGTTGCATTTCATGTTAGTGAAAAATTAACATTTCTCTAATTTATAGATTCTTATGTACAATAAAGAAAATCAATGAATAAAGTAAAAAACTAGTATATGTAACAATGATAAAATAGTAAATACATATCCAAATAAAGTAAACTAATCCAATGGTATTGGATCAAAAATTTGAGTATCTTATAATAAAATTTTAACTTTAAAACTCTTTCGGAGGATCTGAAATTAGGATCTGAAATTAACGACGGGACGAAATTAGAATAACAACACACTTCATCTGAAATTAAAGCAACAAATCTTGATATATTGACAGAAAAATAAAACTAAAAATAAAAGGAGAAGATATACATTGACAGAAAAATAAGACTAAAAGTAAAAAGAGAAGATTTAAACAACCCTAATCGTGTATATGCAGAAATTGTATAATCCAAATTGATCAAATGACATGTTGTTAAAAAAAAAATCCACTAAGTCAGACATTGACATCTATTAACTATTCACATATCCATAATACAAACAGTGAGACGACATGTTTCTTTTCATTTATATCATACATAAATCATTTATATCACACTACAAAGAATTAGGGTTTATATTGTAAGAGGTTAAAATCTAAAAGGTATATGTTTTAACGTGTGAGAAAAATTGAAAAACGATAAGGTTTGGTTAGAATAAATGAATTGGTTGTATTATGTGTTTAGAAAATAACAAAAACCAGACAAAAAGTTTGAAAACAAAATATTCTACCGTCTGAACTAATTTAGCCGTATAAATCGTGATAATTAATTAATGAAATCATTGCAATACACTATCATTCTCAAAATTAATGATATTTTAGATAAGGGTACATTAATAAGTTTAGTGAAGCAACTGAATTAAAATCCGATATTTTGGATAAGGGTGCATGAATAGGTTTAGTGGAGCAACTGAATTAAAATCTAATTAAAATAAAAAAAATAATGTATGAAAATGTTATGTGTTGACACCTCAATATCATTAATTGTCAAATATATATGATGATAGTAGGCAGTATTACAAAAAAATATATATTTACCTATGAAATAAAAAAAGATTGTATTTGAAGTTAGATGAGTATTTATGATTTTTTCAAATATTTTGATTTTTATAGATACATAATAGATTGTACAGGAAAGACTTCTTCAGAGGGAAGTAAGGTTAAATAAAAAAAGTTATAAAGTTTTTCTCTTTTTCTTTTAGGGGAAAAGTTATAAAGTTGGTTATTGCTTATTAGATGCCACACTTATTGTTTTCTTTTGCAAAATGGATTTTTGTTTGTTAACAATTATTACTACTCTATTATTTAATGTGTACGTTAAAAAAAGTACTAGAGTGTCTTTTCAAATTTCCAACGGGTTAATATGTTCCGGAAATAATATCTGGAATTCTCTAAATTGTTCTTTTTTGTGATTGATAAAAAGTTTGTTATTTGAGGATAAATCATGTCTTTTAATTGTTGGCCGAAACTCATTTAGGGTGTAGATTGAGAGAAGAAGTTGAGAAGAAAGAAAGAGAGAATAAAAAGAGAGAAATAAATAAGAAATATAAAAAATTTGATGAATTATTTGGAATAAGAGAAAGAAGTGAGAAATAGAGAAGAGAGATTTAAAATAATTTTGTGAAATGAAAAAGATGTCCATATCTAAAAGATCTCATATTAATAAAAAAAAAGGTTAAAATATATAGTTAATTTTTTTTCTTTTATTTTACATTTAATCATATAACTTATACATACTATTGTATTTATTTTATTTTAATTATTTATTATTTAATTATTTTAATTCAAATTATTTTTATTATTGCATCACTTTTTGTTTTGATTTTTAAATCAATTTTTTATCAACATGGCATTAATGTCACGTAACAATTTGGCCTTAAAATATTTAAAGTCATTTTGTCATATAAAAATTATTGTCTCTTGGGATTCGATGAAAAGCACGTATCGTGCCTTCTATTTTTGTATGTCCATGAGAATGATGTGCTATATTATATCCTGGGCATGAACCAGACACTAGGAAATGTCAATATATCATGAACAAAAATATGAATTTGAAATTTTACCAAGGATGAGATGCTTCGACTGGGGCGTGAATTGGTTAGTGTTTGAGAATACTTCCTGCAGACTTCAGGGAATGAATAGAGCATTGTTGAAATTTCCTTCGATTGGGACCACGTATGAGGATTTTGATACCTTTGGGGTGGTTTATGGGGCAGCGTATGCGTGTAAAATAATATGTCTCTCGGGCTTGTGTCTCTGGTCTCCTTATATAGAGGGGATTGAGGGGACAACAAGGCAAAGGTTTAAACAGCCATAAATAAATGTTTTCAAAGCCATGAATGATGTTTTATAATGGTGCAAAAGTCATGGAAACTTGTCCCTTTTTGAATTTGAATGAACCTGGACATGCTTCCCTATTTTGAAAGCCTTTAAACCCTGCCCTTCGATTGGCCTCAAGTTGCCTCCTTCGACTGCTCTTTTGAATGGACTTTCTGTGTACGCTTTATGCCCTCTTCGAATGGGCCACCAAGGTGTGTTCTTCGAATGGCTATCATGTGTGTTGAAGTGTGTACAATTGTTTAAAAGAGGGCCATTGCCCAGTCGAAGCTGGCACAAAGGCAGCCTATGCCTTGTAGATGCTAGCACGAAGCAAGTTAAAGCAGGCGTAGAGGAGACCATTGCTTAGGCGAAGCTGGCACAAAAGTAGTCAGTGCCTTATGGGTCTAAGGCAACTTTTTTGCCTGGCGAATCAAAAGAAGCTTTTTGCCTGGTGGATCGAAGGAAACCCTGAAGGAGTCTTGGCCTTGTGTGCTGAAGGCAAGCTGAAGAGGGGGCCTTTGCCTTGTGAATCGAAGATCAGTGAGAGGGGCCTTCCCTTTTCATAATCTACCCCCTTACTCAAAAAATTCTCGAAAAGGTCTTTTATGTTCTTTTCACCATTTCCTTAATTTGGATACAAGAAAATTCGGTCGCGACTCTTGCTTACCGCAACATTTGCAAACACAAACGCAAAACCAATATTAACAGTCGATTCTGCCACTGTATCACACTTGGTGATACAATTGATCTCTCAATTTGGGTTAGAAATGACTTAGGTTGTGAGTGATACGTAGTGACATTAATGAGTATTGTTAGGTTGAATGTAACTGGTCGATAGATTTAAGTCTGTGATGAGTAGATTATTTGCAGGCTTGATAAGTTCTTCCTTAGTTTTTTCTTTTGTTTACATTTATTTTCTATTGATAACATTTTCTTTACAAAACCCATTTATCCCCAAACTCATTAATGAGAGATTTGTCGAATGACAATTTAATAACAAATCTCTGTGGACACGATAAATTCCCGGATAAATATTTCCAAAACTTTTGTTGCTTGCCGCTTTACCGCTCCAACACTCTTATATGCTAATTTGGTGCAAACAGGGGACTGATATGATGCGGATTTTTCAGGACAGTATTACAGGTTTTAGAGCAGACTGTGACAATGTTTAGAGGTAGCATAGCAGGGCTGTTTTTGTGCAGGACAACAAACTATTTTTTAACATGATTTTGAGCTTGTAGCAAGTAGGCTTGGACTTGACAGCATATTGTAGCATGATATAAATCTGGTTTTTGTGGACAACATAGTGGCAAAGTTTGAAGATTTCAAAGAGAAAAGTTCAAACAAGACAAGGCTTAGGATTTGCTATTTTAATTTATTTTTTAAATGTAGCTTTGGTTTTTTACTTGAAAATTTGCATTATCTTGAATTGTGGTGAAGAAAAATGTCATGAGATAATGAAATTAATCATGTATGGAAAATACTTAGAAAATTTTTTCAAGTCTTGCAAAGTTTGATTTTTGACTTTCTTGATTTTTGATGATCAAATTTCATATTTTAAGTGTCTTGATGAAATGTGATCTTTGAAACTCAAATTTGATCAAAAAGTCAAAGTTTTGACTTTTTAGTATACAATTGATTTTTTTCATCAGTTGACCAAATTTCGTCTATCAATCCACTGATCTCGGGAGATGAATTGAAATATGTGATTAGTTCAAAATGATGTTCTTGAATCCTTAAAGATCATATTTCAAATCAATAAGTCAAAGATTGGTCATTCTCAGTCAAAACCCTAATTTGACCATTTTTCCTTTTTGACGATTTGAACAATTTTCTCGGAGAATTATGATCCAATCTTGACCAAATGATACATATGACCTCAAAATGTTGATACTGGTCCAAAATCTTGAAGTTTGACTGTAGGTTGGCCACAATTGACTTTTTCCAATACAGTTAATTTTAGGTTATTTGATCAATTGACTGAGCAATTTTGTTGATCCAAGACTTGAAACTTGACATGAGAAATCTTGAGGGTTCATAATGATCCATGAAAGTCATTTGAAACATTAGAAGTCCAATTGTCCTTGTGCAAACTCAAACCCTAATTTGAGGCATCGGTGTTGAGGAGATGGCTTGACCTAGCCAATACTTGTGCAAGCTTGAATCATTGAAGATATTTGTGAGAAACATCTTGAGAAAAGAGGGGGGGGGGTTTGGGGTACAACAAGTACCTACCACCTTTGTTTGATTTTTGTAGGTTGAGTGTCTTGAAGCTATGAAGAGAAAATGGATTCTCGATAATGGATGTTCAAGATACATGACGGAAGACATTTCTCTATTCTGACTTTGTGGCAAAGAAGAAAGATTGTGTATCCTATGGTGATCATAACAAAGGTGCAATACTAGGAAAAAGGTAGTATAGGTAATCCCTTAACTATTACTATCTCAAATGTTATGTTAGTTGAAGGTCTTAGATATAGTCTTCTTAGTATTAGTCAATTATGTGATAATGAATATAAGGTAACTTTTGCCAAAGACTGTTTCATAATGGAACATAATGAAAAAAAGGATTGTATGTTTAAGGGTGTTAGGGTCAGTAACATATATATGCTTGACTTAAGAGAAATTTCATTGAATAATGCTCAATGTCTTGTTACCTTGAGTGAAGACTCTTGACTATGGCATAGACGTTTGAATCATGTCAACTTTGATCTACTTAATAAAATAGTTGTAAAAGATTTAGTAATTGACCTACCAAAAAATGAATTTTTCAAAAGATCATCCATGTAATGCATGTCAAAAGGGTAAGCAAACAAGGGTCTCATTTAAATATAAAAATGTTGTTTCAACATCTAGACCACTTGAGCTACTTCACATGGATCTATTTGGTCCTTCACGGGCTAAGAGCATAGGTGGTAATTACTATGGTCTTGTGATTGTAGATGATTACTCAAGATTTTGTTGGACTATTTTCTTACGTAGCAAAGATGAGACATTCTCGACTTTCACACGTTTTACCAAGTTAACTCAAAACAAATTAAATTAAAAAATAGTTGTCACTCGAAGTGATCATGAAGGTGAATTTGAAAACCATCTTTTTGAAGAATATTATGATAAATTTGGAATTGAACATAACTTTGTAGCTCTTAGAACTTCACAACAAAATGGTGGTGTGGAGTGTAAAAATCATATTTTAGCTAAGTTGACAAGAAAAATGCTCAATGGTTGTGGTCTACCAAAATATTTTTATGCCGATGCTATTAGCATAACATGTTATGTCTTGAATAGGGTACTTATTCGTCTCATACTTGACAAAACTCCCTATGAACTTTTAAAAGGTAGAAAACCAAATTTATCTCATCTTCATGTCTTTGGATGTAAATATTTTGTTTTAAATAATGGAAAAGATAATCTTGGAAAATTTGACGCGAAATCTGCTGAAGATATTTTTCTTGGATACTCTCAATCTATTAAAGCATGTAGAGTTATAACAAAAGATTACTTATTATTGAAGAGTCGGTTCATGTTACTTTTGATAAGACTTCCCTAAATAATGTTGAGAAATGTAGTTCTTTTCAAGGTGTAGGTGCATCTACAGAAGACATACTCAAAGACACCAATGAAGGAGTTGATCAACCTAAATCGGTAGAAATTGAGAAGGATAAAGATGACAACCAAGAAAAGAAAGATGATGAAAGTCATGAAGAAAATGATGGTATTCCATTGGAGTGGATAACCTCCAATTATCATCCAATTTACAACATTATTGGTGATATCACTAAAGGTTTAACTACTCGCTCTAAGATAAGTAATGTTGTTATCATCATGCATATGTATCACAAGTTGAACCTAAAAACGCTAAGGATACCTTACTTGATGAGCATTGGCTTATGTCCATGCAAGAATAATTAAATCAATTTCAAATAAATGATGTTTGGGACCTTGTTCCTCGTCCACAAAATCATCAAATTATAGGCACTCGATGGGTATTTAGGAATAAGATTAATGAACATGGTGTGATAACAAGAAATTAGGCCCGTCTTGTGGCTCAATGGTATAAACAAAAGGAAGGAATTAATTATGAGGAGACTTATGCTCCGGTTGCCCGACTTAAGGCTATACGCCTTTTATTAGCTTATGCATGCTCTAAGAAATTTAAATTATATCAAATGGACGTAAAAAGTGTGTTCCTTAATGGATACATAAGTGAAGAGGTGTATGTTTGTCAATCTCCTGATTTTGAAAATTATGAGTTTCCTGATCATGTATTCAAGCTAAAACGTGCATTGTATGGTCTTAAACAAGCCCCTAGGGCATGGTATGACCGACTTAGTAATTTTTTGCTAGAGTAGGGATACTTTAAAGGGAATGTAGACACTACACTATTTATTTAACGTCAAGGAAAACATATTTTACTAGTTCAAATCTATGTTGATTATATTATTTTTGGATCTACTAATATGCATCTTGTCAAGGAGTTTTCTAAACTTATGCAGGGAGAATTTAAAATGAGTCTAATGGGAGAGTTAAACTACTTTCTCGGACTACAAATTAAGCAACTTGATGAAGGAACATTTGTATGTTAAACCAAGTATTGTCTCAAATTTCTCAAAAGATTCAGTATGGATGGTGCAAAGGAAATTGACACATCTATGGCGACAAACGGTAACTTGGATAGAGATGAAAAAGGTAAGGATGTTGAGGTAAAAAGGTATAGAGGTATGATTGGATCTCTTTTTTATCTTACCGCATCTAAGTCATATATTATGTTTAGCATTTGTATGTGTGCACGATATCAATCCGTTCCTAAGGAATCCCATTTAAAAGCGGTTAAGCGCATTCTTAGATACCTCATTGGTACCTCTAAGTTTGGGCTTTGGTATTCCAAGGGAAACAATTGTAGTTTGGTTAGTTATTCCGATTCTGTTTTTTTCAGTTGCAAATTGGATAGGAAAAGTACTAGTGGAACTTGTCACATGTTTTCAAAATTCTTGGTAAGTGGGCATAGTAAAAAGCAAGTTTCTGTTGTTTTATCAGCCTCCGAGGCAAAATACGTGGTAGCCGATAGTTGTTATGCACAAATTTTGTGGCTTAAATAACAACTACTTGATTTTGATATTAAACTCTCACGTATTTCTATCATGTGTGACAACACTAGTGACATTAATCTAACCAAAAATCATGTACTACATTCACGCACTAAGCATATTGAGATACGTCACCACTTCCTTTGTGACCATGTTGAAAAAGGGGATGTTATGTTTGAGCATGTTGATAGTAAAAATCAACTTGCTGACATTTTCGCTAAATCACTCGCAACCGAACCTTTTGTCAATATACATGAGGAATTGGGGATAATTGATATCTCAAATGTTTCTTAATTCTATCTGTTGGTTGCACTTTATATTTTCACTCTAACTTTGTGTTTGACTATTTTATATCACGTGAGTGCAACTTCAATCTCAATCAAAAGTGAGGTAATATCATTTCATTTTCTCCTTGAAAGTAAGATTTTCCTTAAGGCATGTTACTAGTTTACTTCCAAAAATGCTTGACATTTTCTTAAATGATGAAAACCATTAATATTCATTTCCAAAAAATTTCGATTAAAAACCATTGTGTGTTCTTGATCTATACGCTTATAATGACTTAATGTATTAATTATTTCACATTTATATAACTTTGTTCTTATTATGCAAGCATGCACATTTGTTTATTCTTTATTTATCGCACTCGTGCTTGAGTTATTTGTATGCGTGATCTTTGTAGTATTTACTTCTTGTTATCTTGGTTAAATGGCATGAAAAACATCTTCATTGTGGTTTTAGTAGTGAGATATTCTTGTTTCTATGCTAGGCACATTCGTGTGCGGCATCGGGAGTCTCACTATGAAGCGCTACGTGATCGTGACGCTACAAAAACAACTTGATAATATTGCTATTTTCTGCTTGTTTATTTTATACGCGTTGCATTATATTTGTTGTAATTTAGTTTGCCCATTATTTAAAACTTCATATCATTACATATATATGGGGATATATGATTGTTTCTCTTCTATGCAAAATAGCCTCTGAATGATATATTAGTATTATTATGGAACTATGATACTTGTCACGGTTTGCTATTTTTCTTTTTGATGTTTTAAAATGGGGAGAAGCATATGCGAGTCGAAGTAGGGAAGTACGAAGTCAGGGGGAGCCTTCTAGTACAAGAAATGCATCGTCGCAAGTTTTGTCATCATAAAAAAGGAGGAGTATGTGAGTACAACTTCGTCATCAAATGTTTTGTATGATGTCAAAATTGGGAAAAGCTAGCACTTCTGTATATTGGACGATATCATTATGTCTTGTGGCACTCCTCTCCATTAGAGGTCTTAAGAATCATTAAAAAGCATTTTGAAATTGATTCAAGTCATTAAAAACAAGTTTCTGCATAATTTTCTACTACATGTGTCGACACGTCCGCTTTTCAGGTCGACAGATGTAATTCATTTTCGAAGTTTGTAGCTTCTGTAAGTCTTAGGTCGACACATACTGGAGAATTTCTGAAATTGCAGAAATTATCATTTTTTGTGTCGACACATCGCTTTTCAGGTCGATACATTTGCTAGTGTTTTAAAGCTCATAGCCTCTGTCTCAGTTCGATCGACACATAGACCTATACAGATCGACACATGCAACATAAAAATTAAGTATGTGTCGACACATACAATATATAGGTCAACACATACTAATTATTTGGTCAATTTCAAATCTTCATCTTCAACCTCCAACCTATGCATATATACTGACATTACATTGTGATTATGTTTCGTTGGGGTGTCATCTAGACGAGGATTGATAGTGTCCAATTGTGTATTAGGTTGAGCTTTGTACAATCTTCATCCGGGAAAATCGTGGGTTTTTCCTCTAAGATCATTGGTTGATGTGGGGGTTTTCGTGCAAGACATTCAAGAGGTAATTGTGGCCAAGTGAAGTCCTTTGGAGATAAAGAACCCAAGTGATCTTTTGGAGATAAAGAACACAAAGGAAGTAGTGTGACAACAGTGGATTACAATTGAAGTCTTGTGTTGCAATAGTTTGAAATTGACAATGAGCGGAAGCTTTGGAGATAAAGAATGCAAAGGAGTAGTAAGATCCAAATAGTCAATTTGTATCTATTGTGTCTTGGTCTTTCTCAAGATCAAAAGAAGAAAAGGGGTTGAATCAACAATAAGCATTAGGGTTTATG
Source organism: Vicia faba (assembly GCA_948472305.1). NCBI lineage: Eukaryota > Viridiplantae > Streptophyta > Magnoliopsida > Fabales > Fabaceae > Vicia > Vicia faba. The sequence continues at coordinate 452,406,991 of OX451739.1, read as the reverse complement.
GAGTTGCCCTTGAACACTTCTCTTGTATCAACTTTTTGCATAGTAAGAATTATCCTAATTCCATTGGAATTAGGCGTAGACGTACCCACACATAAGGACGATAGTGGGGAACTGTGAAGACAAATTCCTTGTGTCTTGTTTTTACTTGCTTTGATATTCATAGATTAATTTGTCAAATAGCACTGCGTTATCAATTTAATTGTAAGAAAATTTTCGATTTGTTTTTTATTTTAAATCAAGTGTTGATATAGCTTATAATCACTTTTGATTATAAGTGATTTTGTGTATCAACACAACTAAAGAAAAAATTCTGAAAATTCACTTGTATACCAAGTGTTTAATAAATTGATTGAAGTAGTTCTTTTTGATAGTGTCATTAGAAATAGTTTTACTAGTAACTTGCAACAAACGTTAAATAAGTTGTAAAATAATTCAAATATATTAATTCAAGTATCATTCTTATTCCATATTGAATTTGTGTTTTGGTTTGCATATCCAAGTTTAGACGATATTTTAAAAAAGTTGTCGTGTCACTCTTTGATAAAACAACTTTTTCAAAACCAGAATTTTTTTAGATTATTTTCTAAAAGGGGTATCTATTCACCCATCTAGATACATTACCGTCATCTAACGTCGCATGATCTGGGACTTGAAAATTAATTCAATCTGCAATGTGAGGATTGCACAATAAACACTTCATAATCACCTGATTCTTTTGATTCTGCAGCAGAATAATAACTACTACTCAATTAAATAGATCAGTGCATATAGGTAACTCTAACAATATGAACTGCAAACAATTCTATCTTGTTTCCAAAGCGTTTACCGCTAGGATAAGAGACGTAGATCAATGCAAAGGAAATTAATTGACGACCATACTAACACTACAAAACCAATCAGTTATAACCTCTGATTTCAGAGACGTTGTTGCAGCCGTTGCCAAGATACCCATCTCTTCTACATCGTGATTGGCGAGAATTGCGGAAGAGAATCTTCCACTAGGCCAAAAAATGGCAGCTACGGCACCAAACACTTGTCGCTAAAACTTTGGAGAATCGATCACCCTCTTGTTCGTGCAAGGTAATGAAAAGGGAGAAGAATAATGAGCAATGAATGATAACAAAGAGGACTACTATTGTATATCAAAAGAGGAATGAATGAGTTACAATATTGATAGCCTATGTAGCATATTTATACTAAAATTGAAAATGCCAAAAGGCCCTATTAAAGAATAAGCATTGGGAATTGTAGACATTAACTAAATTATATTTCCAATACCATCCCTTAATTTAGATATTCTATCAGAAGCTAACAACACCAATTTCATCTCTCAAGTAAAGAAATTAATCTGTTTTAACTGTCTTTGTCAGAAGATCTGCAAGTTGTTTCTGAGTGCTACAGTGCAGAACCTCTAACACTCCTTTCTGCACTTGACTTCTGAGAAAATGATACTTTGTCTCAATGTGCTTGCTTCTTCCATGTAGAACTGGATTCTTAGCAAGATCAATTGCAGACTTATTATCAATCATCAGCTTCAGAGGTTCCTCAACTTCAACCTTCAGATCATGCAGGAGATTCAGAATCCAAACAGCTTGATAAGCAGCTACAGCACCTGTGATATACTCAGCTTCACATGTTGACAGAGCCACGACAGGCTGTTTCTTGGAACTCCAGGAAATGAAACCTCCTAGAAATTTAAACAAGTACCCAGAAGTACTTCTCCTGTCCACTCTGTCTTCGCACCAGTCAGAATCAGAATAACTTACTAATTCTGATTCTGTCTTTCTTTCAGAAGGAAACAACACTCCATATCTCAGAGTTCCCTTGATATATCTCAGAATTCTGACAGCAACTTGGAAATGAGACCACTTTGGATTACTCATAAATCTGCTAACCAATCCAACTGCATAACAAATGTCAGGTCTGGTATTACATAAATACCTTAGAGAACCAATCAACTGTTTGAAGGTTGTAGAATCAACAGAATCACCATCAGAGTTAGAATCCAATTTTTGATTGGTTTCTGATGGTGTCACAATAACTTTGCAATTCTGCAGCTTAAATCTCTTCAGAAGTTCTAGTTCGTACTTTAACTGATGCAGAATGATACCCTTCTTTGAGTACAGAATCTCCATCCCTAGGAAATATGTCACTTTTCCTAGATTTGTCATCTCGAACTCATTCATTAGAACTTCTTTGAACTTCTTTATATCTTCTGGGCAGCTACCTGTTAGCAAAATGTCATCAACATAGAGACACACCAGAATCATATTATTATCAGAATGTTGTACATAAAATCCATATTCCATCTCACATTTCTGAAACCCCTGCTTCTTGAAAAACGAATCAATTTTCAGATTCCAAGCTCTAGGCGCTTGCTTCAGTCCATACAGAGCTTTATTCAATCTGTATACCATCCCTTCCTGATTTTTTTTCACAAATCCAGGAGGTTGTGACACATAAACTTCTTCCTGTAATGGACCGTTCAGAAATGCATACTTCACATCCAGATGCATTAAAGGCCAATTTCTGTTTGCAGCTAAAGCAATCACCAGTCTGATTTTTTCGTGCCTAGCTACAGGCGCAAACACCTCAAAGTAATCTAGCCTAGGTTTCTTAAGAAAACCTCTAGCTACTAGTCTAGCTTTGTGCTTGCCAATTGAACCATCTGGCTTAAGTTTCAACTTAAAAACCCATCTGACGCTGATGGATTTTTTCTTATCTGGAAGTTTAGTCAATTTCCAAGTTTTGTTCCTTTCTATTGCATCAAGTTCTTCTTTCATAGCATTAAGCCATTCTTTCTTCTTGAGAGCTTCTTCAATGCCCACTGGTTCATAATCTACTAACATGGCACACTGAATGACTTCTCCTTCAGAGTCAACTTCATTATGCTGCAACATGTAAAAATCTACAAACCTTCTTGGTTTTTGTCTGATTCTCTGTGGTCTTTGGGCTTGTTCTGAAGCTGCACCGGAACTACTACTTTCAGAGTTACCACCTTCAGAGTTTTCCCTTCCAGAACTATGATCACCACCAGATTCTGGATCATCATCAGCATCTGGATCAGAATTAGATCCATTGCCAGAATCTTCTTATGACTCATCTTCAGAATCTTTAGGATCTTCAGAATCAGATTCATCTTCTGAACTTTCTAAAACATCTTCAGAGGATAACTCTAGTGTTGGCACTACACTAGAATCTGATTGAGATTTGTTCCAATCCCATGCTTCAGACTCTTTCACCACAACGTCTCTGCTGACTTCAACTTTATTAGTTTCTGGACAATAAAGCTTATACGCACTTGTACTGTGGTACCCCACCATCAACATTACTTTGCTTTTATCATCCAGTTTTTGTCTTATAGCTTCTGGAACGTGTTTGTAACAGACAGAGCCAAACACATTCAGATGACTGACACTTTGCTTATCTCCAGTCCATTTCTCTAAAGGAACAACTTCCTTCAGTTTCTTCATTGGACACTTGTTCAGAATATATGCTGATATGGAAACAACTTCTCTCCATAGCACGCGAGGTAGCTTTTTCTCTTTCAGCATGCTTTTGGTCATATCAAGCAAAGTTCTGTTTCTTCTTTCAGCAAGACCGTTGTGCTGAGGAGTATATGAAGCAGTAACCTCATGTTCTATTCCACTCTCCTCATAGAACTTCTGAAACACTGTAGAGTTATACTCATCTCCACCATCCGTTCTCAAAATTTTTAACTTCTGTCCACTCTGCTTCTTAGCCTTCACTTTGAATTTCTGGAACTCAGTAAACACTTCATGCTTGAACTTGATGAGTGTTACCCATGTCATTCTTGTGAACTCATCCACAAAAGACACAAAATATTTGTTTCCTCCAAGTGAAGGTACTGGAAATGGTCCACACACATCAGAATGTACTACTCCCAGAGCATGTTTCGCTCTGGGGGCTACTTCTGATGTAAATGGCAATCTAGGTTGCTTTCCTTTCATGCATATCTCACATGACTTCTCAGGCTTCACAATCTTCGAAATACCATATACAAGCTTCTTAGAACATAGATGCCCTAAGCTTCTATAGTTCAAATGCCCCAACCTCTAATGCCACAGCTTACTGTTACCTTCAGCACCTTCTGCACTAAGACACGTTGCTTCAGCTGTTTCTACATTTACCTTGAATGTTATGTTGCCTCCTTGTTCAGACTTCATAATCAACTTTTGATTGGAATCATACAACGTCAGAAGATTGTTTTTCATAACAACTGAGAAACCTTTTTCAATCAGCTGACATACGCTCACCAGATTGCTTCTAATACCAGGAACATACCAAACGTCTTTGATCAGAATGTCTTTCCCATTCTTCACTCTAACTCTGACATCTCCCATACCTTCTGCATTAAGATACTTATCGTCAGCACATCTGATCTTTGTTCTCCTTCTGGAGTCAAAGTCTGTCAGCCATTGTTTGTTTCCAATTAAATGATTTGAACAGCCATTGTCCATATACCACCAATCTTCTGAGCATTTTCCATCAGAATCAGAAGCCATTAGTAGTACAAGTTCATCATCAGAGTTTCTCTTAGCCATATATGCTTCTTCTGATTTCCTTTCCTTGTTTGACCTATAATCTCTGGCAAAATGGCCAAATTGTTTACAAGAGTAACATTGAACCTTCCTTTTGTCATACATCTCCTTTGCTTTATGATATTTCTTATCATCAGAAGTTGAGGCTTCTGACTTCTGGAATCTATCACCATCTTTATTCTGCTTCTGGTCTTTCTTGACAAAAGAAGCCTTCAGAGCTTGCTCAACTTCTCTCTCAGAAGTTCTCTCAGACAGACGTTACTCCTGTGCTTCTAAGCTACTTTACAATTCTTCTATTCTCGTGGTATCCAGATCTTTAGAAAGTTCAATAGAAACAACAATGTAATCAAACTGAGGAGTAAGCGACCTCAGAATCTTCTCTATGATTACCTGTTCAGACAGAGTTTCTCCACACGCCTTCATCTCGTTAGTGATCAGAATCACTCTGGAGATATATTCAGAAACTTTCTCACTGCTCTTCATGTTCAGGTTCTCATATTGCTTTCGTAGGGATTGAAGCTTCACCTTCTTTACTGAAGCGTCACCACCGTAACATCTCACCAGTAAATCTCACGCCCCTTTTGACGTTGTCGAATCAGCAATCTTCTGGAACACACTTTCATCCACACACTAATGAATATAGAACAGAGATTTCTGGTCCCTCTTCCTCATCATCCTCTCAGCAGTTCTCTGTTCTTCAGTTGCATCTGCTGCAGCTGATACATAACCATCTGTAACCAGATCCAGAACATCTTGCGCACCAAACAACACACACATTTGTATCATCCATCTGTTTCAGTTTTTGCCATTAAAAACTGGAAGTTTGGTGTTCAAACTACTGTCTCCACTCATTTTAAACATTGCACGGATTTTTCAGATCTTCAAACACACTGTTTCCCAACCCACAAAATCAGATTCTGTTCAGATTTTTTGTTTCAAGATTTCAAAAAACAATGAACTAAAATCAAACACACAGCTCACAATCACTCGTGTTTCTCAGAAAAACAGAACCAAGTGCTCTGATACCAATTTGTTGGTGCATGAATGATAACAAAGAGGATTACTATAGTATATCAAAAGAGGAATGAATGAGTTAGAATATATATAGTCTAGGTAACATATTTATACTAAAATTGAAAATGTCAAAAAACCCTATTAAAGGATAAACATTATGAATTGTAGACATTAACTAAATTATATTTCCAATACCTCTAACAGTATGCTTAATAAGACACATATGCATGACACATATTCATGACCATTGAAACAATTGTCTAGAAACTGATTTACCAAACGCTATTAACCGCATCATATTGTCACAGAAACTATGCCCGCAAACTTGTTGGAAAATCAGCCTGCACCAGCAGTACTAATCTATATCTAAAAGTGATTTAAATTAGGCTGGAACTTACCAATCTTTCCAATAACGGAGTTGAATCCATCGATCACATTGGCCATTATTCCTTACTCACTAAATCAGCTAACAGCTAACTCCAACAATACCAGTCAGCACAGCAAACTGCAATAGTTCCTGCTTGTTCTGGAGCACATAGAAGTAATTCCACTTTAAATGAACCAAGATACTTCCATGCGTCAGAATAAGCGGAATCAGAAACTTCCATGCACCAGAACAAGCGGAATCAGAAACTTCCTGCTCCAGACCAGAACTGAAACCTATCATTCATTGTGACAACGAATATGGCTTCAAGAACCTGCTGATGGTGCGAATAGATCTGAATCCTTCTCTCACCATCAATCCGAACTTCCAGATTTCGATTAATATCTCTGAAAAACAGAATCTGAACTTCTGCTGTAGTCAACTACACCCCACTTCTTGATGATCTTTTAGGTGCAGTTGATACACACATTTCCACTATTATGTTACATGTGATCAGATACAATTTTCTTATGTTATTTACAATAAAAGTGATTGACAATGCTACAAGGGAGAAACTAAGCCATGTCATAAATCTTTCAAATTTACGCAAATAAGATAATGGTATCAAGCATTTGCAGCTTATTTGAATGTGTTCATAAGATAAAAGTTAAGGAAGCCAAATATTGTAGACAACTTAATTATATAATTCGGCCATCAACAGAATCACATAGTCACATAAAATTAAATAAACAAAAACAAAAACATAATCTCAGAGAACAAAAATAAGCAGGGACAGAATTAGTCATAAGGGAAGGCAGAACTGAGGAACTCCTCATCCTCAGGGTCAAGGTGCAGATTCTTAGAATCCATAAGAAAATCAATTTCTTCATTCTTAAATTTCAGGACAAAACCCAATGAGATTAGTTCAAAGAGTGCAGGGACATGATCCTGATTCTCACGCAAAATTCCTTCAGATACTGCTTCAGAGAAACTTGTAGCACATTTCAATGCTTCACCAGGAACAGCTTCCATCTTATGGATGATAAACTTGCAATTTTGACTTTCCCAACGCGCCCTTTTGTTTGCTTTCTTGGTAATGGTGTCCCCCGATGATAATGATAAACTATAGCTTACATTGATTGGTTCCTTTGCCTCGTGGAAACTCGAGTTGATAAGTCTTTGAACAGCTTCATGTCTCGTTTTTGGTTCCATTTTCAGGCTAGCAGCACATGCAAGAAAACCTAGAACAAGCTTGACCAACCCCTTCAAGTTGAAAATGCTGTTTGGATCGACGTAGTTTAGTTCACCACCATCATTCACTGAGGATGATTCTTCTTTGCGTAGTGATTCAGAGATATTTCTAACACCCATTTTTCTGTAAATGTCAGATAGTTCAGACTTGGACAATTGTGTCGTGTTATACTGAGGATACCATACAAAAACTTTCTCTCTTTCAAAAAGTTTCTTTATATGAATATTATCCGGAATAAAAGCATCTTCTTTGTCTACAAGAAATATTTCATCATTTCCGGATGTTGTTGGTAGTTTCATCAAACTCTTTGCAAGTTTTTTCTCTTGATTTGTACTCAAATGTTTCGAGATAGATGTCCAGAACTTGCAACAAGCATCATATGGCAATTGCTCTATTGACCTCCCCCAATCATTCCAAAGTTCAACATAATCTTCTACAGAAGGTTTATTCTTGACATCCATTGAAAAGCAGAAAAATATAAGAATACTACTGTCATCATAGATATCTTCTAGAACATAAAATTTTGAACCAAAAAGTTTAGCAGGGTCATGTACTATGCATTCTTTAGAATCAACCCACTTACCACCTTTGTTTCCATCCAGAATCCAAATCTTTCTTGCTTCTTTCTCCTCAGCTTTCCAGTTGTGAATATCTAAGTACTTGTATATTTTCACAATAGTATCATGATCAGAGAGAGACTCAATGTGACTGGCAAGCAAGGAGCACCCCTTCTCAACTTCATTAATGACCCCTATTGCATTGAGTTCTTTCTCGAAAGATGCAATTTTAGGCCCATAAAAATTCTCATCAATAAAAGGCCCATCAGTTAGATTCAAGACAGAACTCCACTTTGAATCAAAAAACAAACACTTCTCTGGAGGCCTATAACCAACATGTGTCTTCAACCAATTCTCAGACAATCTTTTTCTGAAATCACCTTCTATTGTAAACTTGCTATCTTGCATTAGAAGCTGGATGCACTCTAGTAAAGAAAACACACTTTCAGGACTAATGGTGGAGGGATCCGAAGGAAAATTCAGACATTCAGCCACAAACTCCAATCCATCTTTCAGTTCAGTAACAACATCGATGCTCTTCAGCTCTTCCTTGTATTCTTGTAGTCCCGCATCAATGAAGGGGAGACTAGTTATAGAAGATATAGACTCCCACTCTGGACCATATAAAATGCATTTTTTTGGGCACCTGAAACCACCATCATTAGTTTGCAACCACTTCATTTTATGTATGATGATTGAGAAATCAGAAGGAAAACTATATTCGGTTCCCTTCAGCTGTCTGCAACAAGTGAGAAAGGACATAACATGCTGTTGGTTAAAAGAAGTATCCGATGCCTTGTCTTCGAAGATACAAGCAAACTTTTTGATAGCATATACAAAATCAACCACCACCCCGATTTGCCTCAATTCATGTTTGTAAGAGAAAATCTTCTCCCCATAAAATGTATGATCAATAACAGGAAGACAATAGAATACCTCCAATATGCAGCCCCACACCGGGTCAGACAAGAAACATTCACCTGGTGTTTTGAAACCCATGTTTGTCTTCAAGCAGCTCATTCCCTGAAGCGACTTTAAGAGTTTAATACGAGCAGGGGCATTCACGTGTCTGATGCATTCCATCATCAAATGAACAGTTTCGGCTGTCAAGACGGTCAAATTTGAAGGTGATTTTAAATGCTCTACGACAACTTGGTAGTTTCCACTTAATTCCACTATCACTCCAAGCAACTTGAGCTCCTCTTTGTAATTATATATTTCCTCACCAAAATAAGCATCATCAATGAGAGGGATATCACTAATTTGTGATGCAACTTGCCATCCTGAATCATTTAACACCGATCCCACAGGAGACCTGAGACCACAAGATGTCTTTAGCCAACTTTCCTTTCTGATGCTGTCGAGATATTTATCCAAAGGAAGAAGACTTTCTCTGTGATATTTTATGAATTTAAGCATGACAAAAATATCATTCCTGCTTAAAGAAAAAGAAGCTGCAAAAGACATTAGTTCTTTTCCGATGAATCCACATGCTTCCTCACAATTGAACATCACTCCAATTGTTTCCAACTCCGGTTTGTACTCATATATTCTTTCCCCATAGAAACTCTCATCAATCAGGGGAATGGTTATAAGAACTGATTTATTTTGCAAAAAATTTCCCAATGATGAACCAATTAAGAATGACTTTGAAGGAGATATGTATCTACTGCCTGAAACATAGAAGCTCTCATTAATCAAGGTAATGATTATAAGAACCGATTTATTTTGCAAGAATTTTCCAATGATAAACCAATCAAGAATGAATTTGAAGGAGATATGTATCTACTACCTGAAACTTTAAGCCAGTTGCCTTCTTTTATGCATTCCAAGAACTTCTCTGGTAGTTGCACTCCCTTGTGCTTTAGATCCCGAATCCAATCCAAAAGCAAAAAGGCATTGTCTTTGGTAAGTGGTGTATCTGCAGCTGAAAATCCAGCATTTGGAGGAGATAAATAAGGTATGTCAGAAGCCCCGGCATGCGTTTTGAGGAATTCAATAAGACCCCAAGAATCTGTAGTTTGGCCGGCATAAGAAGATGCATTTAGGTACCCCTTTCCTAGCTCAACATAATTTTCATTTTTCCATGGATTAGAAACCATTAAGTTTGCCCATTTGCTGACGTTAGCAGGCAGAAGAACCCCTTGTCTGGTTTTAGTTCTACGCCCTTGCCTGTCCACGAGTGGCATAGAACTACATAAATCATCAACCTCCTGACTTGACAAATAACCCTTTGATAAAGAGTGGTATAAGAAATGAGCATATGGAATGGAAAGCTTGCTGTTTTTTTCAACAAAACTAGAGAGGACTTTTGCAAAATTGTACACATTATGAGTATGAATTTCAACCTCCTTTTCTAGCCAATCCAACAAAGTCTTCTTTGAGTACAAATCCGACTTCTTTAAGGACAATTTCGAGATAGCTTGCTGTGTGCTTTCTGGCATAAAAAAATGGTTAGCAGAACATCCCAATGCTTTGTTCCAATCGATCAACCAAGAAGTCTGACTTAAGTCTGCAGCTAGTACTACTCGCTTGGAACCTGCACCCTGCTGTTTGCATTCTTCAATAGTGAAAAAATACGGAAACCCATCCGAAGCCACATATTTAATCAATGGAATATTATCGATGTTGCAGCGCTTCGTTTTATTTTTAGCTACAAAGAGTAAAAGCTGAACATATAGCTTTTCTGATAATCCATCCAAAAGATTAGAACTCTGTATACAATTTGCATACCAATCAAACTTCACAAGTTTGAGGCCTAAAAATTGCAGTATTGTATCATACATGCCTTTATCAAATGAAGAACTCAAGATTTTCATCCCTTCATGAGAAAATAGGTCACGCAAGTACACTCCTTCCTTTTGGGCCATTGTCAAAATACTCCAAAAGCTAGGCAGTAGCCTGCTAACTTCACTTGGCTTATAGAAGTGCGTCTTATCTGTGAATGTCTCAATAGGAACGATTTTTTCTTCAGCCAGTTTTTCTTTGATTTTCTCAATCACATGATTGAAGTCCTCAAAAGGAGTACTATTAATTGGAAGAAACCTGAACATATCAGGCAAACTGGATACTGGATATTCATCTAATCCCGTGACAAGTGTTTTGAATGCATTTACAAAAGCTGATGGAACATATTCAAGTATCCCTTGATTCCACTTATTACCCAAGACAATTGTCTCCCTTGACGAGGCAAGGACAAAATCTGCTTGAATAATGAAGGGCAAATTAGTAACCATCTGTGTAGGAAGAAACGCATAAACCCCTGGTAAGACCTTAACCTTCCGGGTCTTCTTACCCTTGTGAACCCTCTCCTGTTGTGGGAAGGCCAAGGTCACAACACACTCTTCCACATCCATTCTCCTTTCCACCACATTTTCCAACTTGACAGGAAACTTTTGTTTCCACATAAAGTAGCTGCATTCCTTTTCATTACTACGATTTTCCCCCGCAGATAGATTGAGTGTGTACGACTCAGCATTCATGTTTTTCCTTGTCACAAAATTGACCTTGCTTGAAATAGACACAGCAGTTACAGTGTTCTTTTTGGGATTCTCGTTATCTTCTTTGACGGAAAGGTGTTTGATTTTTGAAAGGAACAGTATAACTTCCGGGTGAATACTCGAGAGCTGCTCTCTCACAGGGTCGATCTTGTCCGGCTTCAGAGGCAAAATAATTGTGGTAGCTGGAAGAGAATCTTTATCAGCACAATATACCTGCTTTATATCAGAAAGAGTTGGTTTTTCGTCAACCCATTCAGGAACTATATATCCAATTTTGCAATTTGGACAAGGCTTCTCGTTGAACCTTATCTGATACCCGTTGCTAAAAATATAAGGCTGAGCAGTCACCAGAAACACACTCTTGAAACCAATTCCTGTAATGCAGCCATTGTAGAGATTCTGTCAAATATTTGGATAATCTTCTACGATTTGGTTAATCTAATGGAACAGTAAAGTAAAACAAGTCCGTAACATAAATATGAGTCCAACTCAAAGGAAAAGGAAGATTAAATGTGAAAACATACCTTTTTCGCCTATGTAACCTCTGTTCCTATTGCCTTTTTTTGTTGATTGTCCAACACTGCAGATAGATTCAATGTTTTGGCGAGAAAAACCATTTTCATTGTTGAAAATAAGCAAAGTGGCTGGAGCACCAGTAGCGGTTATGTCCTTTGAAGTTATGATGAACTCCAATGTTGGATTCACTCCTTCACTATAGTGGTTATCTTCTGCATTCTATATAAGTAAAATTTTAAGGTGATGTATATGAACCGTATTTACAATATTACATATAATTGCCTCATTCTAGATGGATATAGAACTAAAGAATAATTCCTTTGCAAAATGGGTTGCTAGCATCTTTCTAAACAATAATATAACAAAACGACGAAAATGCGACTAGGTCTGGTACCTGAATGAGTTCCATGAGGAAGTGAACATCTCTAGTATACAGTTCATTTGAGAGATTCATGACAGCTTGGTGAAGGTCCTTAGTCAAAGGGTTTGCGTTGCCTCCAATGGAGTACTTTTCTCTACGTATCTGTTCAATGTGTTTTTTCTGTGCAGTCATTTTGCTCATCTTTGCAAAATCAAGTGTCGCAAAGTAACTGGTACTGAACCAAAATGTTTGAAATGTGTAAGAGAATTCATAAAGATCATTAAAAAAAAGAGAAAAGAGCATGTGTTAAGTTAACTTGAAAGGTCATATACTAGGTTTCTTCTTCGACAAGTAAGGTGAAAATCAAAGAATACTGTAATTGATTATATAAATAAACAGTCTTACCTCAGCAAATATATATAGAAGCTTCTTTCTAGCAAACTGAACAAGAGAGAAGCTGAATAAGTTTGAGACTTGTTTCTATCTACAAATTGATGAACATCAAAAAAACAAGATGTCAGTAGAGTCAAACAAGAATGGATTATTGCTAATAGAGAAAAATGTAACAACTCATTTGGATCAACCTCAGAAAAAGTTAATACATCAAATTCAGTAGCTGCAAAATTCCAAGAGTAACATTCAAGCCATTATAGGTATCCTACAATAAACTTCCAATAATCAGAAGCATTCAAAAAAGCTTTAAAAAAACCTAATTTCATGAAGAGAAAATAAACTATTTATTTTAAGCAAGAAAACATGTACAAGTGGGTCAAATCAATTCAATTTATGTCAATGAAGATTTCGTAATATGGCAATCACTTATAAAACAATTCGCCATCAAAACTGATTTTTCATTAAAACTTGAAAAAAAAGACTACTGCAAACAATTTTTTATTTAAAAATTTTTCTATTTTTTTGTTTAAATTTTCTATTCTTATATAATTTTAATAAGAGATAGTATTAAACCTTGCTCAGAAGGCCTAATAACAACATAGTCATTTCAACTATATTGTTTCTCAGAAACAATAATAAATGAAAACACATCTTCACCTAAAAAAACATTATGTTTACCGTAAATAATGTATAAAAAAAAGTAGTTTTTATCAACGTAAAGCCAAAGCAAATTAGTACTATCTCTCATGCATCATGTTTATCAACGATCAATAACACAGTGATCTAATAACATTAAAATATATACAAGAAAAAAAAATCACAAAAACAACAAACTTTGAGAAAAAACACTACCCTTTTTAACCCTGAAAAACCCTTGGAGAATCCTTGAGTGATCAAGTGCTTGTGCCGATTCCTTTCCCTCTAATAATTGTTACCACGATAATCATTTATATAAGGAAGTTTCTTTTTATTTTCACCCACTATATAAGGAAGTTATGTTTATTTTTTTCGTTATTTCAGTTTAAGCGCTGATTTTTAGTTTTGAATTTCACCATGGAGGAAATATAATCCTTCTATGATGGAGGAAAAAACGGCCACGATGGAGGAAACTGGAACAGACCAGACGAAAATTATTCAAGCAGATAACAAAAGGCTACGTGATGGAACTTGGAAGTCATTAAACTATTATTTTTTCTTCAATTTATTCTCTAAAATAAACAAAATTAATAAATAGTAGTTTCTAAAGTATATGAAATTTGTTGATTTGTTATTTAAAATATATAAAAATTCATCAGGTTACTTCTTTCATTTTAATAGCATAAATTAAATTCATAAATTTTATGCTATTTAGTAAAGAAGTTTATTTATTGTATTTACATATTTTAAGGATTAAATGGAAGAGAGTAATATTTAAGGAATAAATTTATGGTAATTTATTAAAGAATATTTATTTTTCTTATAAAATTTGTATTTCTAAAAACATAATTTTGATAATTAATATACATTTTTATTTTTAATTATATACCATAATAATGAAGTAACTAACTTAATCAGAAATCTGAGTTCGCATCTAATTCAGCCATGCAATACTTTCGAACTCTTTTGAATGAGAATTTTGTTAATCGGTATCCGTTCAAAAGATTAATATTGCAGTCGTGTGTAAAAAATCATTCAATTTATACTTAAAAATAGTGAAGCTAAACTAATTGTTTTGAGATTATTATAATGATACTTCTTTTTTATAGTAAATCAATTTTTTTTTAAATTACATTTATAAATTTAGAAGATACGTTATTGCTATTCATAAATTTTTAAATTTTCAGTACAAGATCAATTGTTTTTGGTGTTAGGAAATCAAAAGTGTCAAACGTAAATGATATAAAACATGTTGATTTTCAGAATATACTTCTTCATATTTGACCACTTTACTTAAAACAGTTTTAAGAGTTATTTGTTTCACACTAAAATCATTATCCCTCAAACCCACCATCGGATTGTACATCAAAACGTCTGCGGATCCAAATAAGAGAGTATTTACTTTTGAACATATTAAATAATTAATGTATAATTCATATATAACTTTTATATATATATTCAATGTATTATTTAATGTATTTAAAAAGTAAATTGTCTCTTACAAAAATAATCAGAAGTAATAACACATTTAAATAAAAACTATCAAGAAAACTTCTAAACTAAATTTTAACATAACTATTGTTGACACAAAATCACGAGCACAGAAAATGGATAAGCCTTGGAGAGACACTATAATTTTGGTGAGAATGAATGAGAGTTGAGAGGGAAGAGTAATCACATTCACACTCTACTCAATAATGATGGTACAAGTGTTTATATAGATATGACTTGTAATATAAACCTCCAACTAACTTTAATTTTAATAAAAGAATTTTTCAAACTCAAAACTAATTATAACTTGTACTATAAGTAATTACAATTAGTCAAAATTAATTACTGTCAACATATTATCTAATTCACCTGAATCATTGTGGCCAAAGTCTATAACCACATAAAAACCCAGAGCTTTTTAAACACTTCAACTTGAATTGTCTTTGTCATTATGTGTGCAATTTAGTCTTCCCTTCTACAATGGTCTAGACACATTTTCGGTTGCTAATTTTCTCCCTAAGATAGTAAAATATTATTTCTATATATTTACTCATATCATGTGCAATTGGGTTCTTAGACAATTTTATAACTGAAATATTGTCAATCTTTATAGTCATAACTCCATAATGTTGAGCTTCAATTTAATCAATTATATTTACCAGCCATGCATGCAGCCTGACACGCACAAAAGTGATTCTACAATGTATTATGCTTCACATTAGGACAATGCCCCCTCGGGCTCCTTCCTTGAACTCCAAATTAGTAGTACACCACACATAACAAGAACATATATTATGTTGTTGATTTTCTCCCATCAACATCACCACACTAACTAGAATCCATATATCCAACAAGCTTACACACAATCCATTTATGTGTTGCTGAAAACAAAATACCATAATCCAATGTGCCTATAATATACCTTAGTATCCTCTTAGTAGCCGCTAGTTGTGATAGCTTTGGCTTTTGCATGAATCTGATTATCATACCTACATTGTATGCAAGATCAGATCTTGTGTGGCAAAGATATCTCAGTAATCTAATGAGTCTTATGTATTGTGTCAGATTAACTTCTATCTCATTTGAGTCGTTTGTCAATTATAATCTTGGCTCAGTCGATGTTACTATAGAGTTGTGGTGCTTTATCTCAAATCTCTTGAGTAATCACTTGCATACCTTACTACTACGAAAAACTCATTTAACAACGATTGTTGTATAGAGTGTTGTTGTAAATTTGCTACTAACAATCACGGTCCCGTGACCATTGTAGTATACTGGTTATCTCATGTGATATCACAACGGTTATGTTTATTAACCGTTTTTATATATAAGGTACTGGGTTTGAACTCAGCAGCAATTAAATTACATTAGATCATGGTTAATATAAAAAAAATGTTATGGAATGTACCCATAGTTTATTAAATACAAATGTATATTGCTTGTTTTACCATACACCTCATTAAAGAAATACAATCATTAGAATTGGTAAAGAAGTATATAATATGAAATTAAACTATTCTTGAAAACCAACTTAAATACACCATTGTATTCAGAATTGCATGTGTCTCATTCAACACATTTTATGTTCTTTAACACATATATGGTTCAATGGCCGGATTCATTCAATGCATCGATATCTTTTATTATTATTTACCTCATCATTGTCGCTTATCATCGTGATTGTTATGATGACTTATCATCATAATAATCATGATCTTAACAATTACGCGACGACGAGGTAAAGTAAAATAAAAGATATTGATGTATTGTAGGAAACTGACCATTGAATCATATATTATGGGTTAAGGAACATAAAATATGTTGAATGAGACACATGCAATTCAGAATACAATGATTGATATAGGTTGGTTTTTAAATACATCTTAATATTCAGATTATAGTTTCTATGTCAATTTAAATGGTTGCATTTACATTAAAAGGTTAGTGAAACAAACAACATACATAGTATATAATAAACTATACTTCATCTTGACATGTCAATCTTTATAAGAATTTAAAGAAAAAATCATTGTTAAGTCGCAATAAGCATTTTTCTTATGAATTAGAAACGTTTTGTTCTTGTTTTGAGAATATTTGTCAACAAAAACATCATACAAAAACACAACAAATACATGTAACACAATAAACAACATACATTTTAGCAACAAAACACTAACAACATACAATATCACAAAATATATTAAGTTTTTTATAGAATGCACCTTTTACTGAAAATAATCGTGGACCTATGAAGTTCATATGGTTTATGAAGCATTGAAAAATAAATACAAGGTGAATGAAGTTTCCACAATGAGTTCATACTTCTTGTATTTTTTTCATTGTTACACAAACTATATATACCATTATCAACTCATGTTATACGCTTTCTACCACCATCATTGTCACCATATAAGGTTCATCTAGTTTGTGAAGCCATGAAAAAGAAGTATAAGGTGGATGAAATTTACATAATAGCTTCATACATCTTATATTTCTTCTCATAGCTTCTCAAACTAGATGAAGTTTGTTGCTGTTGTTGTTTCTTGAGTCCTACAAACACCATGAATATTATCAACATGTGAAACCGCATGATTATTTGTCAACAACACAACATGAAACAACAACATAGAACAACATACAACTAGAAAAGAACAATAAACTATCTAACAAGAAGAAAATTATAGGAAAGCCATGTGAAACATAACAACAACATACACAAAAAAGAGAGAATAAAGAAAAAGAAGAATACCTTTATGTAAGAAGAATGAGATTGACGGTTATAGTGTAGAATATGAATGCTAATTATGATGAAGAAGAGAAAAATGAATTCTAGGTTTTTGTTGTGAAAGATACGGTGCTAATGTCAAAGAGCGAGTATAAATTTGCTTATATATACATATACTCACAATGGTTTACAATATCAACTATGGTGATATATATATATATATATATATATATATATATATATATATATATATATATATATATATATATATATATATATATATATATATTGAAGGAAAATTGCGATCAAAAGCGCAGCGGAATTTAAAATTTTCCTTTAGCGATCCTTACGAATGAGCATGGTCAGTGATAGAAATATTTACCTCTTGTGGCGATTCAGACCTTTGTTGTTGTGATCACGAGCGTTGATGAAGAACAACGCCTCTACTCAGTCCACACGAACAGATCGCTTCCGGTCACAGTGCTAGCTGATCACGAACGAAAACCTTGAGTGAGAGAGAGAATCAAAAACGAAATTGCATCAAGTGAAATTGCTTCATCACAAGGGATCTATTTATAGAATCACTCGTGTGAGCTACAAGCTAAAAGCCCAATTAAGGCTATAAGCTAAAAGCCCAATTAAGCTTATGGACATCATACCTTATGATGTACCATATATCACTTATCCACGTGGTACCTTAGCACTTTCCGTATTACACTTAAGTGCACCGTACCTTACGGTGTTCCTTATTTATTCTATCTCTCATCAACCTGTCCTTATGTGTGTGACCCTGTAGGTTTTCGCGACGTTGACAATTATATTAAATCACACATTTAATATAATAAACAGTGAGCGGTATCTAGCAACACATCACTGTTACTCAAGTCACGAAAATATCATGTGATCTGACCAAACCTTTTCCGTGATAATATTTGTGTTGTACAATTACCCTTTTGCCCTCATGTCTATATTGAACACAAGGCATATATTGTGTCACCCTTGTCCAGTTCAATATTTGGGCCCTTAGACATTTATCCTGTTATGCAGGATGAGCAAATTCCATCTAGGTCACTCATGTCCCTTAGCATGCTTTGTGAAGTACCCATCAACCGTCTTTATAGTCATCCAGTTACGGATGATGTTTGATCAGCAATAAAATACTTGACTCTACATCTAGGGTCCATAGTGGTTTCAGGTCGAAGGGTGGTATACACCATTATCATCATGAGAATAACTTATGACACTTTGCATAACATTCTATGTAGTATTCTCATAGCGGGTCAATCCAGTATAAATATTACTCCTAATATTCATACCTATGTCAAGACTTGATAACTCCTTATCTATGATCCATGAGATGTGATCATCAATCTATATTCATAATAATCTTAATGCTTTAATGTTATCCCACTTCACATCAAAGCTTGACTACGGATACTTTAAGAATAGTTTCTTATGTTTAATGAGATCTCATGATTAAGTCACACTTAACATTTCATTAAACCAATAAACCATTCTAGGGACTTTATTATTTTGGAAAGCAAACATAATAAAGAAATGCCTTTTATTATTAATAAATAATTCGATACAAGTACCAAAAGTATTGGCCTCTAGGGCTTACACCAACATATATATATATATATATATATATATATATATATATATATATATATATATATATATATATATATATATATATATATATATATATATATATATATATATATATATATATATATATATATATATATATATATATATATATATATATATATATATATATATATATATATATATATATATATATATGTTGTACCCCAAAATTTTCCCTCCCATTTTTCACTCAAGATACTATCCTAGGGTTTCTCAAACACTCAATTTGGCTCAAGATTTGATCAGACAGATTCTTTTTTTAGGCATTGAGTCATCCATTAGGGTTTTGTATTCCTCGAGCAAAATTGAGTTTCCGAAGTTTCAATTGGTCTTCTTGGTCCTTCGTGTGTTCTCAAGGATGTTCGTGCCAAGTTCCAAGTCTTGCATCGCGAGTGTGCTCAGTCAATGGCTCGAATGACTAAAAATCAACTGTAAAAGTCGACACTTTCAAGATCAAGTTCAGAAGATCATAACTTCTTTGATATTCAATACTTCTGAGTGATTCTTTGAGCATTTGTTTCCTTTTTACGTCCCCATTAACTCATCTTTACAAGTCAATGGCCAATAATTTGCACAAGACCATCAAAAGCTTGGATACTTTAGAGGCCGCTTTGTGGACTTTGGCCTAATCTTAACTGTTACAAGACTTTCAAGGATCACAATTCTCCCGATTTTCATCATATCGGGATGGTTCTTTTTGCAACATATCGCAAATGATATCGTCTGTAAGATTACTTCAAGGATCAATAGCCAAATGTGCTTAGAAGGCCATGAAATTCGTTGGAACATTTTAGACTTAGAATTGATTTTGTGTTGAGTTTGTTCTCCACTAAGTCAAGGGTAAAGGCAAGATGTTGAGTTTGAGGATTCATTGATTATATATTGCTTATAATACAAGCTTCTTGTGTTTGAAGCATTAGTAATTACTGAATTAAAATTGGATATAAATCAGGTTTCTTAAGTTTCTTTGATTGTTCATCAAGATTTGGTTCATGATAAAAAGGTTTATGTGTTTCTACTTGGAGTGCATTTCAAGGGTTCAAAATCGAATATCCAAGTTCGCCAATTAAATTGCAATATCAATTCAAGAAGATTTATGAGTTTAGAATTTTGAGCAAAATACACCCTAATTTTTAGAGGATTATTCCAAGTTTCCAAGAATTCAAGACTTACAACAAATTCACCATTCATACATTTCATTCAAATGTTGTGTCCGATTTACATTCTTGGACAATTTGCAAAAGGGTTTACAATGCAAAATATAAATTGAATCACAAGCTACATTTGTTGTTTACAAAGAAAGAAATAAATGTTTTTTTCAAGTTTGCTTCATCTTCAAGAAACTCCTAATTGCTAGCCATGGTTTTCTCTTCACCTTGTCTCGCTTACGATTCAATTGCTCATACATGAAACAAGAAAAAGAAAAAGTTAGCTAGCATCGTGAAAATTCAAACAAGAATTGATGGTTAAAACAAGTTTTATCTCATCATTAGGGTTTGCATTCTGGAATCTGAAATTAACAGGTTTGTTGTTTTTTAATCATAATTCATCTCCTCCTATTTTGCAAATCACAAAACCTAGATTTCGGTTCACAAAAGGAAAAGAGGGTTGCCAATGTTTTCGTACTACAAAAACAAGCAAAGACACAAAATAGCACAGCAAGCCAAACAACACTGCAAAATAGAAGGCCAACAGCGCAACAAATAGCAACAAAAATTAGCTAACAGCGGCTGCTACAAACAGCAACAGTAAAATACAAAAGGGCAGGCCTACAACAGATACACCAAATGGGCCAACAACAGCAACACAACCCAAAACAGATGTACAAAAATAGCAGTAGCAAAATTTCCAAGCATAGTAGCGCAAAATAATAAGCAATAGCCAGCAAAATCAACAAATAAAAACGAGCAACAGTTCATAAAAATATTAGAAAAAAACAGCAAGCTAACAATAGCTCAAAAAAACCTCAAATGTCATCATTTTCCCTAAATGGCCAAACCCTTCAGAAAATTGTATGACAAACAAAATTGCTTTATTTCATGGAAAGATGAAGAGGAAAAGAGATAGGGTCATGAAGATACCACCTAAGCATACAACAGTCCAAAAACCTGCATTGAACATGCCAAAATCTGCACCTCATCAGCCCAAACACTCTGCTCTCAAAGCAGTCATGAGCTGCCCTGAATAAGTCAGCCCTCTTGTTGTCCAAACCTTGCTGCCCATAATAGTCTGCAATGCTGCACAACCTGCATAAACCAGTCCCAAAAACCAGCACAAACCTCAAGCTAAGTGAAAAAACAAAAGATGTTGCAACTCTTGCCACAAACCAGCCCATAAAACAACAAAAATACCTGTTGCACCTTGCTGCTCAAAAACCTGCATCAAACAACTAAAGTTTGCATATAATTAGCAAAAATATACAACCTACACTAAAAGGCCACAAGGACAGTTAACCAAGAGTGTTCAAACCCTATTTTCTTTTTCCCCCAAAAACTTCAATCTCGTTGGCTATAAAACAGACAGAGGTATGAGTTATCAAGGAAGAGGAACGATTGCTCAAAAACCCAGTCAAAACTTTCTTTCACCATTGAGTAACTTCAATCTCTCTGTTCCTTCAGCCTCTCAAGAAACCACTTTCACCTTCCACTATAGATCACATTCTCCCAATAAATAACCTGTAAATCTTATACTCGTCACCCTGTAAAACTAAAAAAATCATTTTATACCATCTGCAGAATTCCAAGCAAACACAAAAAAAATCTATCAAAAAAAACTCTACTCATCCTTCATCCAAAATAACACAGACCCTCTGTTTCTAAAGCATCACTCCAAAACAACCGCACCTCCGCCTATTCACGATCAAAAATCTGTCACACAACCCTTACAATTCCTCTTCCTCACAATTTCCTCCATATTCCCCTCCTTCTCCGTCCCGACTATGACCCTCCAACAACCGGGAACTACCCACCACCATCGATCTATAGCCGCTCCATGCTTCATTCAAAATCAACAATCTGAACTCAGAAGATGCGGAAAATGCAAAGCAAGATACAAAGTTGAAGGACTTATCGCTAGCGTTTGCCAGAAATTCCTAAACTCTGCATTGGAATCATCAAAGCTTCAAACAGGTTCTGTTTAATACCTTTTTTCCCACTTTTTCCCTTTGGGTTCCATCATCTTTCGTACAGAGCATCGTGAATCTTGGCTTCTTCCATGCGTTTCTTTAGACTTAGGGTTCTGGGTTCCTCTTCTTAGTAAATTTCGAGAGAGACGTGGGGCGATTGACAATAATCATGCTTGCAGAATTTGGGAAGGTGATTATGAGGACATGCGAGAGACACAGAAAATTGTTACCCTTTTCTTCGTCGTTCCAATTTTCCTTTAATTTAACACTATTGAAAATAATAATAACCTAACAGCAGCGGCGCTGCTACGCTAGGGTTTCATTTTGATTCCATTTTTTCCTCTTCCTTTTACAATAAACCGGGTTTGGGCCTATTTGGTTTGGCCCAACCCATTTCTCAAATTTCATTTTTTTATATTAATAAAGGCATTAAAATAAACGAATGAGTAAGAAATGCGGTGGTTAAGGTGTTGTCATATGATGGTGGAGTCCCGGGTCCTAGACCTCCAGGGGACGTTTTCCAATTCTTTTTTTTCTATTTTCTATTTTGCTTCATTTTTCTGTTGGACAAACAAATCTCTGTTGGGCCTTATTCCCAACCCAAGTCCGAAACCTGCAGCCTATAAGCCCAGTCCATTTTTTTTATCAAACCACCTCTTTGTTTCTTTTTAACAAAATTATTTCTTAATTTCACAAAAGCAAATTTGGGCCTTTCATCCCAAATTCAGCCCAACAACGAATTGATGTTGCTTACCCCCATATTTTATGTTTGTAACCTTTTTTTTAACTCCTATATTTTTCTTAATTAGTTTAAGCTTTTTGTGAATAATTAACTTTTTAAACATTTTTTAAATTGTTTTGTTTTTTTCATAATAAACTAAAATTCCAAAAATATATATATAGAAATAAATTTTATTTTTCTTTCCAAATTTCTCACAAAACAAAAACAAGATTTTATTTCCATACTTTGCTAATTAATTTTTACGTCATAGATTGTTGTAATTTCGATTAATTTCTCGATTTAATTTGGTTGTATTAATTGCCTATTTGGATTTTTAATCGTATTGATCCATCCCCATTTGTGAATTTGTACCCCCATTCCCGTAAAGCTCTGTAACAGCATAGAATTTTAATTCCCGCAATTTACTGTTTTCCTTATACTGTATAGTAATTAGGCGTGTATGGCAAGATTAAAATCAATCGCTAGATAACCTAATTTCAAAGACAAAATAACTTGAAACAAACACACTTTTTCACACGCGCACCCCTAGGGTAACCTCGCTCGTTGCCTCGAAAACACAGTCATGTCCCTCGAATATGGGACGCTTTAGCAAAGACCATTCGATAAAAAAGATCGTAGTCCCTCGATGTACCTCGATGTTGCCTTTGATAAAACGATCTAGTCCCTTACAAAAATTGCTAAAAACGTCTCATAAGTTGCCTTCTATGACTGTACGATTGACCCGCGTCTGTCCCTTCACATCCAAGGATGGGGCTTCTTACCAAAACAATGGTAAGGTAACAACATCTAAAGGAGGAGGAAAAAACATCTAATACATTTTGAGTAGGTAAATTATCTTCTAGTTGCTCGCTTGCTCACAACAACAAAAAAATTTATACACCAACACTCTCATTTTGAAACATTTTCAAAAAGACAACACTTTGTACGCGTTCTTATAGAAATGAGAGTCATTACAAAGAAGACACCTTTTCAAAATCACTTTCAAAAACACATTCCACAAACACATCTTTGAACTATTTCCGAAACAACACTTTATACGTGTTCTTATAGAAACGAGAACCATTACAAAGACATTTTCAAAATATTTTCAACAACCACACCACAAGCACATTCAAACAAAAGCAAGTGATCTAGAAATCAACTAAGAGCCCATAGATAACTACGGATGAAAAGGGTGCTAATACCTTCCCTTTTCATAATCTACCCCCCGAACTCAAGAAAACATCTCTAAAGGTCTTTCCTGTTCTTTTCAGCCTTTCTTTTTGTATAAAAGAAAAGTCGGTGGCGACTCTTGCTATCCGCATAATTGCGATCAAATGCAAAACAACCAAGTCAGTTCTCCCACCGTGTTACAGAACTGGCGACTCTGCTGGGGAAAAAACTTAAAAGTGGGGTTGCCTTAGGGCTAGATCACATTTAATTTCTTTCTTTGTTTGACTTGCATGCTTTACATTATGGTTCCTTGTTTGAGCTTGCTTTGATCCTCCACCCGGATCTGGGACACCTTGTTAGGTAAGTAGTAATAGATTGTGGAAACTGTACGACGTAAACCGATATGGTTGAAATAATGGCTACGTTAGTGTGATGCATTTGTGGGTACCGGTATCCCTTGTGTTGAATCGAGGAGAACACGGGGCCGCTGAGTGGCGTTATGAAGCACTAACTGACTTTAGAACCTTAATTGAACAACTTGGCCAAATAGGACGTAGTGAGGTAACTGGTTTCGGTGGAAAGCTGAAAATTGGTTGATACTCGATACTACACTCATTGAGACTAGACTTTTGGGATATCCTGGCCGCAAGAAAATATTGATTGTGCTGGAATATAATACGGTGGAAGAACCGACTGTTTTTTGTTACTATTGGTTTTGCATTTTTTGTTTGCAAATGTGCGGTAAGTGAGAGTCACCACCGTCTTTTATTTTATCCAACAAAGGAAAAGGGAAAAAGAACAGAAAAAACCTTTTTCGAGATGTTTTTGAGTACGGGGGTAGATTATAGAAAGGGAAGGTGTTAGCACCCTTTCTATCAGTGGTTTTCCACGGGCTCTTAGGTGCTTGCTCATTTTTAAATTGCTTTTGTGCTTGTGTTTTGAAAAGTTTTTGTTTACATCGCGGTAACTCTTGTGTCTGTCCTCAAGAGTGTGACAAAGTTGTTTTTGAAAATTGTTTTGAAAGTGTTTGTGAAAAAACATTGGTTTTTGAGCAAGTACCTAACAGTGTCTACCTACTCGAAAAAGGATATTCATTTTCTCGTTTCTTTTAGACAACACTATCCTACTATTAAGGAGTAGGTAGCCCTATCGTTGGATGTTAAGGGACTATCGAGAGGGACGTTTTTACAGTTACAAAAGCAATGGTTAGGAAACTTTAGTAATTATCCTAAAGTCCTAAAGATCTTTCTGAGGCAACATTCGAATGGGTCATTTTGATCTTTTTGGACTGGAGGGTGACCACTAAAACTCCCTATGCTTCATGACCGTTTACCGAAGGCAACCGAAGTGGTGATACCCTAGGGGTGCATATGTTTGAGTGTATTTGATTTCAGATATATTAGTCTTTATGTTTAGTTTTCTAGCGATTGGTTTTATCTTGTTCATAAAATCCTATTAGCCATACATCTAACAGTTAATATATGTACAAAAATATAAAATGCGGAAACGTAAATTCCTATGCTATTACATGACTTCGGGGACAGGGATTTAATTACAAGTCCAAAATCGGGAGAAATATAAAGGAAAACAATAAAAATGCCTTATAGTTTGGCTACATTGATATGTACGGGAATATAAAAGTGCGAAAGAAGAAAATGCGCGCGAAAAATTAAATACGGGAATTAAAGTTTAATTTCTAAGAAAACTTAATTAATGAAAGAAAATTTTTATTTTTTATTTTTTATGTTTTAGGAAAAAACATCAAGTTAAAAATGAAAGGAAATTAATTCTAAATAACCTAATTTTTTATACTTTTATTGGAGAAAAAATAATTAACTTGCAATTTAAACCTAATTTCTATCTAATTTTAATTATGAAAATAAACCAAATTATCCTAATTAAACTAATCTATTTTCAAAATTAATTTTAATAAATAAGGCAGAAAAAACTAATTCTACATTTTTTTGTGATTTCTTGATTTTATGATATTTATGATTTTTTTAATAAAAGGAAAATAATTGAAATAAAAGAAAATAAATAAAGCAAAAAAGAAAAATGGTCCGCGCTGCAAAAATGAAAATGAGGGGTGAGAAAGAAGCATAATTAAAAGTCCAAACTGGACAAAGTCCGGTTCTACGCTGGATCTAGTATGGATAACATCTTGGGGTGCACTACGGGGACGCGGCTTTGAGGCTTTAGATCTGGCAGTTTTAGATTCCTGTGTCAAAACTTAAAAGAAATGGTTCTAAAAACATTCTAAACATTAGTATGAACATGCATGAATGCTTATAAACCATTTACAACGTAAGAATTGAGAGTTTGTAATTAAGAATTTTACCCAACCGGAGCTACTTAGTGCAGCTGTTTTGGGCGTGGACTGGCTTGGTAAGAGGCCTGAGTAGACTCATGGAAGTCTCAGAATGTGATTTGCCCACTTGTTTGGACTAATAGCACCTGAGAATATAGCTGCGAACTCTTACAACTTTTAGCAATTTTTTTGAGAATTTTGTAGAGCTTTCTTGAAGAGGAATTTTCGTGTCTTTCAAGCTTGTATGGCTCTATATTTATAGAGGAGAATGAGTAGACAAGAAAGTATGGAAAGAATCTCCCTCATAATGTTGTGTTTTAAGACCATGATCAAACTTTAAAAAAATATCATATTTGATGATTTCATGCCATTTTCACATGTGGATGAACCTTGACATATTTGAAGGGTTATTGCACGAAACCAATTGACATAAACCAACAAACTTGCCCAAAATGGATTCACATCAAAATTTACATTATTTCTATTATTTATTTATTTAATTCTGAATTTTAATGAATAAAATATCAAAATAAATAGCATAAATAGTAGAAAAATGTATGGGTGGGCTTAGAGGTCGTGGACCATGTTAGGAATGAGTTTCAAACTTGAAAATATAGGCCCATTTGGAAAATATCCATGTTTTGTCAATATTTGCTTCATGCATTTTTCCAAAAATTGGCCAACTTTGACAATGCATATCTCTCTCAATTTTAACCGTATGAGGGTGTTCTTGGACTTTTTAGAAAGTTTAGGATTCAAACCCAAACAAGAACCAAAATGTAAAGAAAACAAGTCAAACAAAGAAAGCTAGTAAATGTGATCTAGCCCTAAGGTAACCCCACTTTAAGAATTTCTCCAGCATAGTCGCCAGTTCTGTGATATGGTGGGAGAACTGACTTGGGTGTTTTGCGTTTTATCGCAAATGTCGCGGTTAGCAAGAGTCGCCATCAACTTTTCTTTTATCCAAAAGGAAAGGTGAAAAAGCACAGGAAAGACCTTTGAGATTGTTTCTTGAGTTCGGGGGGTAGATTATGAAAAGGGAAGGTATTAGCATCTTTTTCATCCATGGTTTTTCATGGACTCTTAATTACTTGCTAGATCACTTTATTTTGTTTGAAAATATGCTTTGTGTGGTTTTTGAAAGTATTTTGAAAAGGAGTCATCGTTTAGGCAAACTTTGTAATGATTCTCGTTCGTAAGAATGTATACAAAGTGTTGATCTTTTTGAAAATGTTTTCAAGTTTTGAAAGATGTTTTTGAAAGTATGGTGTTTGTTTTTTAAAATAGCAAGGGTGTTTTGTTTTGAAATTGAGCAAGCAACTAGGAATAAATTACCTACTCAAAAGTCTTTCATGTTTATTTCCTCTTTCCTTTGACATTGTTATCTTACCATTGATTTGGTAAGTAACCCTATCTTTGGATGTAAACGGGACGGGCATGGATTATCGTATAACCATGATTAGCAATGTTGCAAGATATCTTAGCATTTTTCTTTAGGGACTAAGATCATTTTGAAAGGCAACTTTTGATAGAGTCACTGAGGGACTATGATCTTGTATTTTTCTTGTTTTTGCTAAGATACCTCACATGCATATCATGACCATTTTGTAAGGCAACCAAGTGGATTTACCCTAAGGGGTGCTTGTGTGCAAATGCATTATTTTTCATGCTTGGTTTTGTCTTTGATTAGGGTCTTCTAATTGATTGGTTTTAGTCTTTCCATACAAAGCCCTAATTACTAGCATTTGTATATAAAACGATAAATTGCAAAATTTAAACTTACTATGCTATTACAATATTTGTGGGAGGGGGTGTACAAATTACAAATGGGGATTGCAAGAAAATAAACCTAATTATCTATTACAACCATATTTAATTTGAATAAATAATGTACAAAAGTGAATAAATATACAAGAATGTAAATGGAAAGAAAAAATGGATTTTTGTTTGGATTTTTTAGGAAAGAATTTGGTTTTAACCTAATTAACTAAAAGCAAATAATTAGTTAAATTAGTAAAAGTAAACTTAAATTAATTAGGAAAAGAAAATTAAATAAAACCCTAATCTAAATATTAATGGATTAAGAAAGAAAAAGAAATTAAGTTTGTAAGAAAAATATTTTTAATGTCTTTTTTGTCTTGATAATAATATATGGTAAAATATTTTTGGTCTTTTTGGTTTTAAAAGAATATTTTTTAATTTTAAAAGAAATAATTAAAACCCTAGTTTCTAATTAAATTTGCAAATTAATTAGTAAAATAGATAAAGTATGATTAAATAAAAATAATTTTTATTGTAAAAATAAATAAACTATATCAAAATATAAATCTAATGTTTTTTATATTTTTTCTGATTTTCCTAATATTAAATAAAATATTAAAGAAAACAAATAAATAAAAAAAGAAAAAGGAAAATAAAATGGGCCAGGGGTGTGAATAGTGAGCAAGGAGTATGAAATGAGCAAAAATACTAGGCCCAACACAGGGGGCCCAGCGCTGCAAACAAACATAAAAAATGTGAGGAAAAAAATAAGAAAATAAGCAAAAGGGTATCACTGGAGCTCGAACCCAGGTCCTAAAGGTTAACATGTGTGCGCTTTACCACTGGGGTGGCTATACATCTGTTCATATAAACAAAATAATAAATATATATTAGAAATCAAGTCCATGGCCTGAACTTCATCTTCAACCTCACGCCTAGCCAGAGTATCTGCATCTTGTTCATTTCTCATTCATTTGCAAAAGTGTAAACATGAATCTTGTGGCAAATTTCCTCACAATTTCAGAAATGTAAAGCAATAAAATTATAGATCAAAGACAAGCATGAATTTTAATGGCCTTGATCTGAACCCTAAAAATTTTAGAAACTTCAATCTTAAAATTCTCTAAGCTCAAGCAACATAAATGGAAACTATGGACATGATTAGCTTTAGGGCATTTTTCATTCACAAATAAACCATTAATGATGCTTGTATGAAGAGTTCTAGTTAATGAAACTTACCTACAAACTGGAAATCGTATTCTGATTTTGAGCACTCCTCAAGGAGTTGTGATGATCAGAATAGCTCCACTGAGGTCCCAGGAAGCTAATGCAATGATTAGCTTGGTTGGAGAATGGCTGAAATGGTCTGGAGAAGCCCACCTGCAGTGCTCTGTTTTTGAACTTGGAAATGGAGGAAGATGGTGTTACAGAAGTGTAACAGGGTATGGGATTGTTTTTGTATGATGCTTGGAAGCTTTTGGAAGCAAGAAGCCAAGAAACGCACGAGTAGTTTTTGGTTTTGGGATTTCTGGCCAAAATATGCAACAATGGAGGTGTGAGATGCAAATCTGAGTTCTTGCTCTTTTCAGGGCTCAAGCATGCGTGTGATTTGTTGCAAATGACTTGTACATAAGTAATGAGAAGGTTTTTTGTGCTTAAGAGGGTCAGAAGTACAAGATATAGGCTGGTTGATATGTTACTTGATTTTGAAGAAAAGTGGGAAGTATGGTTCCAAGAGGAACTACAAGCATGGGCTGAGTGATTGTAAGTGTTTAGACAAACTTCTTTTGAGTTATAGGACATGTATGATCAGAAGAAAACAATTTCAAGGCTCAAGAATAAGTTTTGTGCAAAAAGCTACTTTATCAAAATGGCATTGTGCATTTTCTTCCTAAAATGGATATAAAGCATGACTTTGCATTGAATGCTTGAATTGAGACTTCTAACAGCTGTGCAAGCAATTAATTATGCAGTGCCTAACAAGTTTTAGGCCTGTAAAGTAGAAATTATGCGGCATAGGTTTGAAATTTGAATCTTGTTCATCACAAAATGACTTGTATTTCAAGTGTGAAAATCCTAACTTCATCTCTTCGATTCTCCCTGCTCAAGAATGATCTCAAGGAGTTCTTGGATATTTTGGAAATCTTGTAATGTGCTTTAAAAACCCTATTTGAATCACTTTTGAAAATTCCCTTTGGAATTATATGAAAAATTGCCATGAAGTTAGGTCAAAATCCTTACCAAAACTAGGGCAAAATTTCACTAAGTGTTCAATTTCAAGACCATGACTTTAGGAATTAATAACTTGAGATCCAAGCATTTTTAGGAGAAGTTGTGTAAAGAAATTTTGTAGATATCATAGAGATCTACAACTTTCATGTTGAAGGTTTCTTCCGAATCCTCTTGCACTATGGTGAAAAGTTGGCTTAAAGTTATGAAAAAACATGAAGTTTTAAACACAAAAATTTCTAAGTTAGAAAACTTTTGACTTTTCAAAATGAAATCTTGAATTTTTGATTTATTGATGAATAAGTTTCATATTTTGACATGTTTTGATGAATTGTGATATTTCACATTGAATTTTGACCAAAAAGTCAAAGTTTGACTTTTCAATGTACAGTTGACTTTTGATTAGTTGACTGAAAATTCACTGTCAATCCAATTGATCTTGAACAATGGTTTAGGTCATGTCATTAGTTCAAAATGATGCAATTGAACTCTTGAGATCATTCTTCAAACCAATTGATCATTTTCTAGGTCAAAAATCAGAAATTGCCCTTTCTCAATCAAAACCCTAATTTTGACCATTTTGCCCTTTTGATGATTTGATCAAAATTCTTGAGGAATTGTGGTTCAAACTTAATAAAATGATACATATTAGTTTATAATGTTGATGTGGATAAAAAATTATGAAGTTTGACTGTAAATTGGTCATAGTTGACTTTTTTCCCTAATACAACTGATTTTTAGGTCAACTGCTCAAATGACTGAACAAAAGTGTGATCTGAGGCTTGAAACTTGACATGAGTAATCTTGAGGGTCCATAATGATCCATGAAAGTCATATGAATCATTTAAAGTTCAACTATCCTTGGGCAATCTCAAACCCTAATTTTAGTCATCAATGCTTAAGGAGATGTCTTGAGTTGATCAACCCTAGTGCGGTCTTGAGCCAAGAGAGATCTTTGTGAGAAAATATTTGATAAATGAGAGGGAAAATTTTGAGGTAAAACACATATGTTAAAAGTAAATATACAAACAAAACCAACAAAAGAGAAATACATAGAGAGAAAGAGAGGAAAACCACAAATCTCTCGGGTTGTCAGCGCCGATTAATGAGAAATCTAACTTTGGATCATCCATATGCATGTTCCATTATTGTTTTCTAGCTTCTCCTACAAAAAATGATCTTTGATGGTGTGGGATCAAAAACCACCCAATTTGTAACCTAAAAATGTTATTTTTCCCCTTTATAATGAGATTCTGCCTTGCGAGCTCGGGGCGAGCCTGATAGCAAATTGGAAAATTCAACATTGTTTTCACCATAACTTGAGAACCGTAACTCTGATTTGCGCATGGTTTGAAGCGTTGGAAAGCTTATTCAATGTTCTTTATAACAATGACTAAATATCAACAAAATTGATGATTTACTATTCTTTGATTTGAGCCTTATTCTTTGATGAATTGCTCAAAATCGCATCTTTGAAGTTGTGCCTTTGGCCCTTATTACTCAATGCTCCAAATATGCATGAGTACCTATAAAATGAATGGAAAACTATTAAGCGGTACACAATATACATGAAAGCTCCAAATATACATGAATACATATCAAATGAATGTAAAACTATTAAATGATACACAATATACATGAAAACTCGATTAAATACAATAATATACATATTTACACAATAAACACAAATATAAACAAAAGCTGAGGCAAAACAAATGATAATTGCCGCAAAACTGAATATATAAATAACTACAAAATGACACTTATCACATATCAGCAGTTAACTCACCATTGTTTTTAAAAATATATGACACAATAAAGATAGTTGTCTTGACCCACCTTGTGAATTTTCTAGGCATTCCAACCTCGTTAAGAATGCATTCAAGAGCCTTCGAATCAATTGTGTCGTATGCCTTTTGTAAATCAATTTGCATCATGTATCTAGGTGTTCCTCCCCTAGCCTTTGATAAGTTCAAATGCAAGGAGAATGTGATTGTGTATATTCTGCCTAGGGACAAAAGCAACTTGGTTTTTGTTCACAATAGTTCCAATTACCCTACCCAGCTTATTTGTTAAGATCTTGGAAATGATTTTATAGGGTGTAGTGCAACAAGAATTGGCCTATAGTACTTGATATTCTTAGCTTCATTCTTCTTGGTAAGGAGAGTAACCATTATGCAATTCATAGCTATGTACATCCTATTGTTGTTGAAAAATTCCATAACAACACCTACGATGTCATGTTTGAAAGTTAACCAGCTAGTCTTGAAAATTTTGGCACCAAAACCATCCAAACATGGTGTTTTCAGATTGCCTATACTCTGCAGATCTTTGTAGATTTAATTCTCATTGACAAGTTAGACAAGGTACTATCTCTGTTCATTAGTTAACTGAATTCCCTCTCTCATAGCTGGGATATTGATATTGCTCAAGTTCTCATCAGCTTTCCCTATCAGCTTTTCGTAAAAGGTCATGACCTCCTCTTTAAGCTCATCCTCATTTGTCACCTGTGTTCCATCATCTCTGTACAGGCCCTTCATAGCTTTTTGATTGCATTTTTCTTTGATTGTGGCATAGAAATAAGCGTTGTTTCCATGCCCCAATCTAAGCCACTCTATTTTAGACCTCTGTTGCAGGTTTTATTCCTCAATCTCCTGCCATCTAATCACTTCTTGAGTACACTTTTTCACCTGGACAATCTTAGTTTCACTCAGTCTATCATTAGCCAGTTGTGTCTCTGCTGTAAGTAAGTCTTGTCTTGCCTGCACAATTTTTTAGGTAGATCAACAATAGGTTTAGTGAGATTTCTCATGACAGGTTGCACTCTCTTGAGCTTGTGCCACAACACATGCATATGTTTCCCTTGTAGTGGTATCTTCTAGTTTTTCTCAACAGTGGAGGCATACCCTTTCATCTCAGTACTACTATTAAGAAACTTGAATTTTCCATTCTCCCTTTTATCATCAGTGTTACCATGGAGGATTAAGATAGCATGGTCTGATACATTGGGGGCTTGTATAGTCAGAGTAGTGTTCATATAATTTTGGAATCAATCCATGTTTCCTAAGGCTTTATCAATCCTTGATTAAATTGGTCCATCAACCTGCTCGCTAGACCAAGTGAAATGTACCCCTGTGCTATCCATTTCAAACAGACCCACTGTATTCATCATGTCTGTTAGGTCTCTATACTCTTTATCATTCATAATATTCCCTCCCAGTCTGTCAGTCACTTTAGTCACATTGTTGAAGTCTCCAATGAGACACCAAGGTCTTGTTTGCTGATAGTGAATCTTCTCTATATGTTTCCATAATTTTTTTCCTTTACTCCAGATTATTCATGGCATATATAGCTGACCGCCAATGTTTAAAATTACCATGAGTATCAAAAACACCACAGTGAATCATTTGGTTTGTGCTCTCAATGTATCTAATATCAACCCTGTTATCATCCCAATTCACCCATATCCTGCCATTGCTATGTTTATTGTAGTTTTCCAGATACTCCCCGCTGGTTTTCATTCTATCTCTAACTCCTTTAGCTTTCATATTCTTCACTCTAGTTTCAAGTAGAATACTAATCTTAGGCCTAATATTTTGGAGAGGGGAGCTTATCTCCTTAATACTTCCTATTTTATTTAGCCCCCTTACATTCCAGGCAATGATCATGGTACAGAGTCTGGTACCACTAAAGGATCCTTCAAAATCCATAGTGGTTCAAACCCATTCACACGGTTCACTTGTCTTGGTATTGCATAGATCAATTGTCTTTTTCCTCTATCTCTATTTCTTTTTCCAACTTCTTTCCATTCATTTTTCTGCTCCTTTGAAGTTGTGGCTTCATCTCTCATCTTCTTTGTAGTGTTTTTAGTACTTGTTTCTTCTGTTTTCTCTTGATCAGGTGGTTCTTTGGGAATCCATTGCTTGGTGGTTACTTGTTTTGTCTCACACTTATGCCCCACTTTCTGGCATTTTTCACAGAATATGGGTTTCCACTCATATTCCACATGTTGTTTCATCTTTTCTCCTTCATTATCTCTAATAGTTATTTCCATGATGGGTTCCTGGGTTATGTCTATTTCCATAAGTATGTGAGCATAAGAAATGCGATATCTATTAGCAGCACATTCATTTGTGACAAGAGGTGTACCTAATGTGCTTCTTATCTTATTCAAGCTAGTAGCACCCCATAGATAAAAAGGGAGTTGAGGAAGCTTTACCCAGATTGGCAGTGTTCAAAGTATGTCCTTCTTCATATTAAAATCTGGCTTCAATTCTCTAAGTAGCATCGGCATGTTGCGAATGGTCACCACTGCATCTCTATCCGTGTACGAGTGAAATCGAAGGATATAATAACCCTCCTCATTATAGTACATATGCGATAGTTTCACAAAATTCCAGAATCACATCATGTACTGTTTAAATGTATTCATGCTTAATTCTCCGCCTAACACATACATTATCAAGGATGAGTCCTAGAACTTTACCTCTTCCATAATATCTTCAACTTCAATCTCAACCTCAATTTCTCCGTCAACTCTTTTGGGGTCCATGAATTCCATTATCCTTCCATTGTTAGAGTTTTTGTTATCTCTTAACGCAATAACCCACAACTTTCGAGGTTGATTCGGTTCATCCTATTATTTCATATTTAGGGTTCCTTCTGTGTTACTTGATTCTCCATGTTCAACTTTCTTTAGCACATCATCATCCTTCTCCTTGTTTTGTGGTTCTTTTCCTCCATCTTAGCATTTCCATGATAGATTAACAGCAAGGAAAGAATGAGAAAGGGGAGGTGAGAGTGGAACTATGCACATTAGTAGGAAAGAACGATTTCCTGCTTCTGAATTGGTTGATATGCATATTAGTTGGAAAGAATAATTTTTTGCTTCTGAATTGGTTGTTATGCACATTATTAAGAACTATTAGTCAAAGTTAGAGAACCCTTCATATGAGGGAGTTTAAATAGGAATAAGAATCGACAATTTTTGTGCATCTTCCTCTACCTCAAATTTCTCATTTGTTTTTTTCATAGGCAATGGAATAATATATTAATAGAGTACAAGGGTACTCGCCCGATAACATAATCAAACAATAATCACACAAAAATCCAACGGGCTTTTGTGCCAAAAATAAAAATACCTACAACCTTTGGTTTTAGAACCAAAAACATGTGAATACCAAGTTAATAGTTTTACTTTATCCACCACCGCACTCACCACAAAATCTCGCTCTTAAAGACGCAAGCATTTCTAGAGCACCACACTGCACAGCATGTTGCCAGCCAAAATAACAACATCCTCCTCTGTTTCACCTTGCCCACAAGTGACTGTTTGAAATCCAACATATCCACCACTATTGTCGTTTCTTCATAGCGACCCAATCCCGGCCACAACAAAACCTTTTCCCAAACTTCTCTGGAGAATGGACAATTTAGCATTTTGGAGAATGGAATTAAGTGGTCCAAAGATTCGATCTCAGATGAGCACAAAACACACTGATTATCCCCACTGTTA
Source organism: Vicia faba (assembly GCA_948472305.1). Classification (NCBI taxonomy): domain Eukaryota; kingdom Viridiplantae; phylum Streptophyta; class Magnoliopsida; order Fabales; family Fabaceae; genus Vicia; species Vicia faba. The sequence goes on along the minus strand of OX451739.1, from coordinate 452,371,136 downwards.
TGAATTACCCCCTACGCAATAATTGTTCCTTTGTTGCAACTCTATCCTTCAAGCACCTCCAACCAAATACCAAAATTTTCGACAAGACTTTCGACTACAGCAGAGCTGAAAATGCCTCTTTTTGTACTATACTTTGAGCTACTGAACCACCTAAATTTGCCGCCGCTTTATAGCCTTCTCTCACCGCATATTGACTAACAATATTTGTGCACCACCTGAAGCTATCTTCTACCCCTGTCGCAATAGGACAAGCCTGGGATAGAATTTCTAACAGTGCCAATAGTTCCTTCAGAAGCCCATCATTGTGACCATTCAACTCTTCATGAATCTGCCAACGCCAATAACCCTCCACAAAATCACCCATTTCTTGAACAGTTGCCAACGGATTTTGAGTTGTGTTGAAAAGGAGAGGAAAAGAATCCTGCAATAAAACACTACTGCACCATCTATTTTTCCAGAAATAAACTCTATTGCTTATTCTCAAACTACAAGAGACTTCATTAGTGAACCAATCATTCGAAGCCTCCTTTGGAAAGTCTAATCTTTTAATGTCTCTCCACCACCACAACGAATTTTTCTCTCTCTCGAAAACACCCTACCATCAAAAGAGAAGCATTGAAAGCCTCAAGGTTTCGGATACCCAAACCATCGTTATCCTTGCTCCTACAAACCTCTTCCCAACTCACCCAACATATTCCTTTCTTATCATCCCCTCCACCCCAAAAAAAATCTCTGTATCTTAATCATCTCCTTAAAAACAACCTTTAGGATCTTATAGAAAGACAGAAAGTAGATTAGAATCGCGTTGAAGACCACATTGATAAGAGTGATTCTATCACCGATAGATTGAAACCGACTTTTCCACAAAGACATTCTATTTTGCATCTTAGCTATCACAGAATTCCAAACGTGCTTATGCCTATGATTACAACCAAGTGGAATACCAAGAAATGAAAATAGGAATTTACCTAGCCTACAACACAGGAAAGTTGATGCAGCCTGCAAAAAGGACTCCTCCACATGAATTCCTATTAGGTAACTCTTTGACAAATTAATATGCAAACCTGAGCTCGAAGTTACTCCAACTACCTTCCCCGATTATAACAATATCGTCTGCGAATTGCAGTAAAACAAAAACCAAATTCTCGCTGACTCTGAACCCCGAAAAAGCCCCTGCCACTGTCGCCTTCGACATCAACTGAACTAGTCCTTTCTACTACCGATATGAAAAGGAATGGAGATAATGGATCCCCTTGCCTAAGACCCTTCTCCGTTGCAAAATCTTTTGTCGGGCAGCCATTAACCAATACTGACATCGAACTATTGCAAACGCACACTTTAATCCAACTCATCCATTTCACACCAAACTCGCACCTCTTAAGAATATACAGCAAAAAATTCCAATTAACAGATTCATTCAACGGTAGATATATAAGTTAAGAAGTAACATATAAATAAATGTCTTGTGTAACTTCTTCGTTTTAACTTTTTAAAATTCTGTTTGTTCATTAAAATTTCATCTACTGCTTATAATTAATTTTTCTTTCTAACAATTTTATACACTTCATTCGATAAAGATAATCATGCCATGATTGGATTTTCCTAAGAAATTAAAGTATTAAGCATTTGATTCCTTATTCTTAAACTTCTCAAAATAAGTGCGTTTAAGTTGGACACTTCAAGCATCTAAAAGGGAAACTTAAACCGTGATTCATTTCTATTTCTCTTTAAGCACAACTAGTAAGAAAAATATTTCTATTAACAAGGATCATAAATCTAGTGAGTCTTCAAAATAATTTTTATCAAACTGGATATATAGGCTTTACCAGGAAGCCTTCCTTCTTCAGAACATTGTTCAGGTCCAGAACATGTAATAATGTTGATGTACCAGGGCCTTGTTCTATAGGGTCATCACAAGGCTTTTTCATCATACTTTTTTGATAATATTAATATTTGCCAGTGGGAGATCAGATTATTGAGCTCAGTGTAACAACATAACAAAAATATAGTTTCTAAATTCAATAGAACAAAAACATGAACTATATAGTTTATAAATTCTGTTAAGTAGAACAAAAAGAAGATTCCTGCAAACATTAACTGAATTCCAACAAAGCAGTGACTTTAATTCAACCAACCATCAACATTACACATAAATAATAAGAGATGACACAACTCACAAAAGATAAATTACTTTCATTCAGAAGTCAAATAAGTAAAACTAGAAAAGATTCCACAAATGTGATTTACCATTGCAGTGATACCAAACTTTCACAATGAATATGTAGATCGAGCTCAAGTGTGCTACTTATAGTTATCAAAGGATCCAACCAGCCACTATTTGAATTATATAACACAAGTTGGGAAGACGATTTTTTTACGACATTAACACCCCCATTTTGTGAAATGAACAAATATAGGCCAGTTAGAGATTTCTCTGTTCTCATGAAAAGAACACTATTTTCTGAAATGAACAAAGGGTCAACAAAATACAATAGACTTTTCTCCAGAGGAATAATCATCAATTTAGTCCATGACTCAACAACGCCATACTCTTTCATCAACCACACAACACCGTTACAATCCCACACACAAAGACAATTCCTCAAAACATATAGATTAGGATGTGTGCGGACATTATCACCATCATTTTGAGGTAATAACATTTCCCTGTAAGTTTCCTTCTCTACATCAAAGGAAAAAATATTCATGAGTTGATCATCAATATCATCACTTTTATATACCATCCAATTGAGAGTGCCACTCACAAATTTTCCTATCCTCCTAGTTGGCCTAATGGAAAAATTCTGAATGATTTTCCAAATATTTTCACCAAATGTATAAATTTTGCTCAAAGATTGAGTAAAATCACGCTTATGTCGCGCAACTAATAGCATCTTGTACTTGTCGTTAACCTGATCATATCCAAAGCCATATTGCAAGATAAGCCAATCGTGTGACGAAACGGCTGGTGGAGATTTGTTGGACTTGAAGCGGATAGAAGGGTTCCACAGTTTGACAGTATTTTGAGAGCTATGAAAGACACATAGCAGACCATTGCATGAACCTATAATACATCTCTTGATATTCTTCATGTGACCCAAGGTAACGGGTTTAACAGGGGTTGACCAGTTTTCAAATAATGGCTTCAAAGAGTAAGATGCGATTTTGTAAGGTTTTTCAAAATCGGAAAACACCCATTGTTGAGTGGTCATGCGTGAGATTTGAAGATGATTCTTTGCGAATTGGGAATCGGAGATTAGGGTTTTCCATGATTTGCAGACGCACTTAAATTGAACAAGATACTTCACCGGAAGCCGCAAGAGAATCTCTGTGATGAGTTCTTCCGGTAAGATAGGCGGTGGAATGAATTGTTCCGGTGAGAAAGGCGGCGGAATTCGGAGAATAATGGCAGTGGAAACCGTGTCGTTTTGAGAGTGATGAAGATGCATGATGAAAGGGTGAAGAGTGTGTTTGTTAGGGTTTCTAATCCTAATGAATGTGCTTATATATTGTTCATACATATATCCATTGTTCTGGCTAGGAGACATGAAAAGGTAAGATATGGATAAAAAGTCAAGGAGAATAAATAAATATTTAGTCGGGTAGTACTTCGGTTTGAGATCTTCATGTTTGAGTCGGGTTGTATAGTCAGAGGCATGTGTGGTCGGTCATAGAGAAAGATGAAGAGGCGTTAGCCAAACTTATACTCGAACACTATCCCTGGATCCAGATGTTACATAGAGCTTGACCCTGATAAGGCTGTTACGGAGTGCCCAACCCATTAAGGGCGTAACCGCTCATTAATACATGACGGTGCATGTTATGATAATAGTCATCATTAGCAATGACAGACGTTTCTTGCCTTAATAGCAACTAAGTTACATATGATGAATATGCACCACAGTTATATGCAGTGATCAATAAGGTCTACGCACCTCTATATATAGGAATTTCGACTGAGGGGTAAGCAAGACACATGGTTTGGAGCTCACACATACTTGTGTAAACCTTTGAATCCCTTAATATCATAAACAATTCACTCTCACTTGTTTGAGGCTCTCTCTGATATTCTTCAACTAGCAGAGAAGTCACATATTTAATGTTTAGCAAGAACATTTGGCGTCCACCGTGGGGCCTGGTAAAACTTTCCCAAGCCGCATTATCCAAACACCTTTGAGCAATGTCTTCTGATGAGGATCCCCCTCCAGGCATGGCGTAATTATTGGCCATGATCGAGGATCCCCTCCAGGTCTTGCAGATGAAGAGCTAGGATGATGGTGAACAGGGGCTTGAGCTTTTGGAGCCTCATCCATCATCTCAGGCTATTTGGGGCGATCAGGTTCCAGAGAATTTCAAACCTCCGACATTTACAACATACGACGACAAATCTAATCCCCATGAGCACATCACTGCTGTTAAGAATATGATAGCAATAATCGGTGCTAACAATTTGCTGAAGTGTAAGCTTATGGCCGACACCTTCAAAGAATCGATCCTGAGGTTAACGACATGGTGATCAAAACGGTTGAAGAACAGAGGCATGTTCAGGATCTGGAAGAGACTTTCGCGGCGGTGCGAAGTTATAACATGCGCTTGAACCCAGACAAGTGTATGTTTGGGGTTCAGGCCAGGAAGTTCCTATGGTTCATGCTCAAGAATCGGGGAATAGAATTCAATCCACACAAACGCCAGACGATCATTGACATAAGGAGCCCGACTGTCATACCCCAAATATGTCCTACCCTTATATTATATTTAGGTCTCTAACTTAATAAATTGCATAATATAGGTTTTATTTCTATGGGGGTTTAAAATCAAAGAGGGTGTATTGATCCAAATGGACCATCAATATCTGATGGCCCATTAGACTTTAATAAAAGTCCATTTCAAGCTAAAAAGGGAGGTGCATTGTTGGTATTTTAAGCCGGTGGGCCTTCTAAAAAATCAAGAAAGATCCATTTGAATCTTTTGGCCCATCAAGTTATTTTTGTATGACCCATTTTAAGAGTCCATTAAAATTGAATTGGTTTTTGTTAAAATCATCAGGCAAAATAACTAAAAAGGCAGTGGCCCGTTCAGTTCTGTTTTATCTTGAATTATTTTGTTTTAATTATAATTATTATCAATTATCATTATTCACTATTTTGTTAAAATGGTTTTGTTTAACAATATTATTGTTTCTATTTATATTGTTTTTTAATTGTCTTATTGAGTTGAGAGAGAAATATGAAAGGCCATCACAAATGACCCATTTGTTTTAGGCCCAAAGTAGAATGATTGGCCCAAAAACCAAATAACACAAACGCGTACTGTATCGATCCAAAGGAGATAACGCTTGTTCAAAAAGAGCTAACACGTATTGTTCAAATCTTTGAAACAAAATTGGAAACAGAATCAAGAACAAACATTTGCATTCATAAATTAATCAATACTAATCAAAACCAATCGAAACATTACAGACAAAGGATAAATTGTATTCAACCCTGATTAAAACCTGCAGCAAATTTACAGACGAACTTGCCTCTTTCCTAAAATTACAAAATTCATAAAAATATATAAAAGGCCTAAAGTTACAGTAAGAAGGGGGGGCGGAACTTGGGGGAAAAAAGAGAGAAATTAAAATTACAATAAAGAGATTTTTACAGAGAGGACAATTTTTTTTACAGAGAAAAGAACAAGGAGGTTTTCGTGCTTTAGTCGTCGAGCCACCTGCCTAGACCTAGGGTTTCAACATCTAAAACCCTAAGTCCGCCGTCACCTTATTCTTCATCATCACCCGACGTGTGCCATCATCATCTCTACCCCACTTCCGTACCTTCAAAAAACGAGAAGGAATAAAATCAGAGACAAATTTGTAGCGAACGCAAGGATCAACAAAAAGGGTAATGAACACTCAACTTTCGCTCTCGTGTTTTTTTTCTAATCAATGTTGCAATTGGGGTTCTGTGGGTTGAATCGAAGGGGGTATGGCTTTGATCGCGAGGTTTGGAGGTCTGATCGCTTCCTAGAAGAGGTTAGGGTTTGGGGTGGTTTTGCTGTTGAGAGGGGCAGGGAAGAGATAACGCAAAGAGAGAAGAGACAAATAAGATGAAAAGGATAATAAAACAGTTACATTAAGTCGTATTATCCAGTGCATGTTAGCCCATCGTTATTACCGCATGTCTTCCATCATGACTATCTGATATTAATTTAACACCCCAGATGCGCGTGCCTATGATATTACCATACACCGCCCCACATGCAGCCAAAACGGATTCCCAAAGCTTGTGTTGGGCCGATCCCATTTACTAATTGCACAACCTTTTGTTTTTCTCTTTACTAACACGCCCATAAATACACCCCAAGCCAAAACGGGCCAAGTCCAAAATCTGGACTTGGGCTCTGATTCCTTACGCCCCCCAATATTACTACACAGAATAGAAACATACCTGACTTGTCTTTTGGGCTTGAATTCAATATTTGAATTCAGGCCCATGCTATTAAGACCTCCCTCTCTACTAGCTTAGTATAATACACACCCCTTGCGTTTTTTCTATTTTTTATTTTATTTATTTATTATTTTTTATAATTTTATATTTATATTTTCTTATATTTTTATTAATTATAATATTATGTTATTTTGTTATTATCATATAAATCCATAGTATATTTTTCTAAATACATTCAAATATATTTTATTACATTAAATTATTTCTTTTAATCATGCATTTTAATTATAATACTTTCACAATTAGTATGCTAAAATTTACTTAACCAACGACACATTATTTTCGTAAATAAATTTAATCCAAAAATTATTCTTCAAAAAGAGTTACAAATATATTTGAATTAACTGCGTACTCTGTCTAAATATCTCCGCTATTCATACACCTAGACTGAGTATACGGAAAATTCAAATATAATTTTTAACCCATAAAAAATACACACCAACTATGAACTACGAAATAGGACTTTGATTCCTCCTAAGAGGACACGTAGGCATACGATTAAAATCGTGGTGAGTTCCCCTAATAAAACTTAAAACCCTATTTCTTAAAAAATGTTGTAATACGGTGGGAGAACTGACTTATTTTGCGTTTTATCGCAAATATGGCAGATAGCAAGAGTCGTCACCGGCTTTTCTTTTATCCAATAAGGAAAAGGTGAAAAGAATAGGAAAAACCTTCGATATTTTTGAGTTCGGGGGGTAGGTTATGAAAAGGGAAGGTGTTAGCACCCTTTTCTTCTGTAGTTATCTACGGGCTCTTAATCACTAGCTCACTTTGTTTTGAAAATTTGCTTTGTGAAAGTGTGTTTAAAAATATTTTGAAAATGTCAATAGTAAGGCAACTTTGTAATGATCCCCGTATCTATCCTCGAGAATACGTACAAAGTGTTTATTGTAAAAATATTTTTGAAAGTGATTTTGAAATATGTTTCATTTTGAAAAGTTTGTGAGCAAGCGACTACGAATGTTCTACCTACTTAAGGTATTTATTGTTCTTTTCCTCCTCCTTTAGATAGTACTACCATACCATTAGTTAGTAGGAAGCCCTATCATTGAATGTGAAGGGACTGGCACGGGTCATTGTACAGTCATAGAAGGCAACTTATAAGGAAGCTTTAGCAATTTCGTAAGAGACTAGATCATTTATTGAAGGCAACATTCGAAAGGGTTATCGAGGGACTACGATCTTTGTTTTCGAGGGACAATACTAAAGTGTCCCCACACTCGAGGGACATGACTCTTTTTCCGAGGCAACGACGGAGGTTACCCTAGAGGTGTGAGTGTGCAAAGTGGCTTGTGTTTCAGTTACTATTTATCTTGCATTAGGGTTTGCTATCGTTTCATTTTGATCTTGCCATACATGACCTAATTACTAACAGTAATACAGTAAACATAATAAAACCATAAAGTACAGAAAAGTAAAGCAGAAAATAAAAGCAAAAAATAAACCTTAAGCTATTCCAAGGCTTTGGGGCAGTTACATAATAGTAGAAAGATGCGGAAAATAAACCCTAATTAACTATTACATCCCATAGACATTTACAAATAATGATGAAAAGAAATGCAAGAAATAGAAACGTTCGCAATAGAACGGTTAACCTAAAAATTTGAATCGGAGGAAACATGAACGTTTTTTATTGTTTTTTTATGAAAAAAAAGATATTTATGATTAATAAATTAAAACCCTAATTAATGTTGATTAGGAAAGAAATTATTAATTAAAAAAACTTAATTAATTTTGATTAAAAAAAGAAATTAATTTAATTATATAAAAAATAGTTGATTAGTTAAATTAATTAGAAAATGATTAAAAACCCTAGAAGTCTAAATCAATTTTAATTAAATAAATCAAAACTAATTATGTTGTAAAAAAAAGGTTAAAAAAAGATAGAAATTGGGCCTGAATAATAGAAAACTAGAGGTTGCAAATAGCATGAAGTTCAGGGTCCAATAGGTTTGGTAAGTTTGATCCAGTGTGTTGCAGCTTCAAGGGCGTATGGCAGGGAAGTGTTTGAAGCGCTTGATGTTGAGGATGATGATATCTGATGGCTGAGAGTTGAGGGCGCATGGCTGAGGCATATGACGTATCACACTTGATCTGCAAGAATCATAAAACATGAAAACATATTGTGACGCGCAGGGATCGAACCCGCGTCTAGGCATAGTAAGGACTTATCACGCACACTACAACTGCTGCGGCGGTAATACATCCGTTAACTTAAAGAAAACGAAATATATATATATATATATATATATATATATATATATATATATATATATATATATATATATATATATATATATATATATATATATATATATATATATATATAAACACTGCCTGATCCGCAGAGGCGCCGGAGCCCTAGCTCCGGTTGTCTTCTCCGGTAAGCTCTTTTCCTCAAACCTGCAAAACAACCAATATCAGCAATCCAGGGGGACCTTACCCCCCTAAATAAGGGTCTGCGAGTTTAATGAGATGGTTCTTTTAGACTGAAACGCACTAGATTTTAAGTTATGGCAAAAATACATGGGATCGGTATAGTTATGGTGTTTCACGATTTGGCCAGCATGGGACCTCCTTGATGGGTTTTTCCTGCATATCATTACCTCATGAACATGTTAATAACATTAGTATGCGTAAAAACATAATGAACAACAAATATGAAAAAACATGCAATGATGAAACCAGTGAGGCATGTTTGTGGTGTTTCTGGCCTTTTGGATTATTGTAAATGATCCAATCTTACCCTATGATCTTCCTGAAGTCGATTGGAATGGTTGGAGTGTATTGAAACAGGCTGCAAACAGGTTTTGCAAGTTGCCCTAAGTTTGAATATTTTTGGTGATTTTTTGAGGTTTCTTGGACAAGGATTTTCGTGGCTTTTGTGTCTGAGTAATGGAGATTATATAAGGGTGAAATTAGGTCAACAATATGGGCTTGGACCTTTGTTAATAAGCCTTGTATTCTAACTTATTTATTTTTAAATTAATAATGAATAAATCAAAAATAATTAAAATAAGATATATCAAGGGGTACATGAATAAGACCTGAGGTGCATAAGGAGTTTAGTACACGCCTGGACTTTGAAACAATGGCCTAATAGCCCAAAATATCATGTTTTCTCAATTTGAACTTCATGCATTTGCTCAAAATTTCCCAACTTGCACTGGTCATAACTCTCTCAATTTTCATCTTGTAAAGGTTATCTTTGACTTTTTGGAAAGCTCAAGATGTCCTCTACAATCTCTCTTTTGATTATTTTTGCATTTGAAGAATTTATCTTGATGTAAGTTGCCTTGAAAAAAGTGTCTTTTTGTTGACTTTTAAAATGACATAATATATTGGCGCATATCTCTCAAATGAAGCATTTTTTAGACTTGAGCTTAGAGAGACATAGATGTAGAGAATTGAATTTACTTCGAAATGAGCTTTGGTTGGTGAAGATCTGATGAAGCATGTGAAAGTTATGCTTGGTCAAAATTCAGTTGACTTCTCCTAAGGAAAACCTTAATTGGGCGACTTTTGACTTTTGATGGTTTGAGAGTTTTCTTAATGAGGCATGATCAACCCTTGATAAAGTGATTACAAGTAATACCTCCCCTAATTCCCAAGAGTGGAACATTAGGGAACTCCCCATAATGATAAATGATAGTAATGTCTTCTTGATATTGAGAGCACCAATGGACCGAATGAGAAAGTGACATCAACTTTTGAGACCACATTAAGCCTTTCTCATTCTTCAATATTGATCGAGGAAGGTGCGAAATAAACCACCTAGCCAGAAAAGGCAAGCAACACATGAGGGTCTCTCGCTTCCTCATAGTGCGAGTATGAAGAGAGTGCAAAATGTCCCCAAGCAATGTAGGCATCAAGTTGCGAGTAAGGAAGATTTTGACAGTGTTCACATCTATGAGTTGGTCAGGGTTAGGAAAGAGAACCAAACCATAGATTATAAGGGCCAAAATTTCTTCAAAAGCTTGTAAATCCAAAACATCCAAAAATGAACAAGCCTTCTCCATCAGGAATTTAGCCAAAAATCCTTTGACCCCGCTTCTTGTTTCCCAATTAGCTATAATGTCAGAACTCTTAAAATGTAAGGCCTTGGAAATAACCTCAGGCTTTGGAGTTTCCTCTAAACCGGTGAATGGTATTTGGTCAAGGACTGGTATTCCCAACAGTCGAGAGAATTCTTCTATTGTGGGCACTAATTGATAATCGGGAAAGGTGAAACAATGGTGTATTGGATAGAAGAACTGAAAAAGCACCTCCATCATGTCTTCTTCAAAGCTTGAGGTAACCAGATTGAGAAGTCGACCATGTCTTTTGGTGAACGGAGAATTTTTAGGAACCCTTGATGCTAATTCTTTGAGTTAAGGAGTCACTCTTATGAAGTTGATTTGGATGATATTTCTGCAAGCGGAAGCCATATCCTACAAAACAGAACAAAGATAAATCCCTAGGTCCTTGAGATGGTTAGTAAAATGCTATGGCATGATGTTATGATGTCATGAGAAAATAATCACACACAAACAAAGCACACAAGGCCTTAGGTTTAGGCTTGCATAGGGTTTATTCGTAAGTACCCTCTTGAATTTTAGTTGGTTCAACTTGTCCTAAAAAGTAACCGGGTTTTAGGAGCCTCAATATCACTGATATTTCATCATCGGGCATTGTTTTAGCTCAAGCATATCCTGAAAGTCTGATCTCAATGAGTGTAGTGTCGAGTATCAACCAACTTGAGTCTGCACCAAATCCGGCTACCTCACTACTTTCTAATGGCCAAGATGTTCAACTATGGTTCTACGGTCAGTTAGTGCTTCATGACACCACACAGCGGCCCCGTATTCTGCTAGGATGGACTCAAGGGACACCGGTACCAACAAAGTGTCACACTAACGCATCCATCGCTTCAACCATGTTGGTATACTCTGCACAGTCCCCATGATCTATTGCTACTTACCTAAAATGTCCCAAAATCCGGGTGTAGGATTTTTACAAGTAAAACCCAAGCATAACCCACAAATGTAAAGCAAACAAGGCAAACAAGTAAAGAAATAAAGGTGATATAAATCTTAAGGTAACCCAACTTTTAAGCATTCTCCAGCAGAGTCTCCAGTTCTGTAATACGGTGGGAGAGTTGACTTGGGTGTTTTGTGTTTTATCGCAATTATTGTGGATAACAAGAGTCGCCACCGACACTTCTTTTATCCAATAAAGAAAAGGGTGAAAAGAAAAGGAAATACCTTTTGAGAATTTTCTTGAGTTCGGGGGGTAGGTTATGAAAAGGGAAGGTGTTAGCACCCTTTTTTGGACCTTCTTGAAGCTATGCCAGCCCTTCCTTTGTGCTAAAAATGGTTGAATCGCCCCAACCACGTCAAATTGCTAGGTAATGTTTTTGAGTTTGGAAGGTGGTGATAGTGATGTTACAGAAGTTTTTCTTGTGTTTGAATAACTTCTATATGATGTATGTGAAGTATTTGGATGGTTTATTTGGGAAAAACTTGCAAGGTTTGAGAGGTTCAAAGATTTGGACTTCAAAACTCAAAAATGGAGGTTTTGTGGACAATTATGGTTTTTTGAGAGTATATGAGTTTTGAGGGCTTGTTCATCTCTTTATATCTTACAAATGATCTATCTATTTATAGGCAAGAGGTTTTAAGACAAGGATTGATCCGACTTTGCAAGATCACATGTTGTGGCTAGGTTGGATTGTACATGAAGCAAGCTTGAAGATCATAGTTCCAATGCTTTATATTTTGCTCCATAGAGTTGTTGGACACTTTAAGCATGTTTGTATGATTTTGTGTGTTGAGTGGGTGTAGAAGGAACAGATTAGAGGCTCAAGAAGAGCTGACTTTGTGATTAAAGCTACTTTGCAAGAATGGCAATATTAACTTTGTGCCAAAAATGGAAAGATCACTTGGACAATGCTTAAATCAAATGGATCATAGCTTAAAAGTTTGTGTAAACATTAAATTATGGTGAAATTTTCAAGTTAGAAGGCCTGTAATATAAGATTATGCAGCATAACATGTAGATTAGATTATATGTTCTTCACCAAAATGACTTGTAATTTATGAATGGATACTCAACTTCATGCCTTTGGATCTCCTAGCTCAAGTATGATAAATTCATGCCCTTGGATGTTTTGGAAAGCTTGAAACATTGTATACAACTTTCATGTTGACCATTTTGGCTAAATCAAACTGAAACTTGATGAAAATTGGCCAAGAAGTTGAGATGAAAACTGACCAAAACCTATTGAAAATCTCTCTAAGTGTTAGATAAAAATGCCATGACTTCATGGACTTATATCTTTAAATCTAAGCATTTTTTGGACGTCAAACCTCTAATAGAAAGTTGTAGAATTCATCAAGATCTACAACTTTCATGTTGAACATTTTCTTTGAATCATCTTACATCTTGGTGAAAAATCGTCATGAAGTAGTGAAATTATCAAGTTTAAAAACACTTAGAAAATTTCTAAATATTGAAAACTTTGACTTTTTGTTGACTTTATTTATCTTCTTATTTCTTGATGATCAAGTTTGATATTTTTTAAGTTTTTGATGAATTTGATCTTTGAAATTAATGTTGACCAAAAAGTCAAAATTTAACTTTTTGTGTATCGGTTGACTTTTCGTCAGTTGATCTAAATTTCAACTATCAAACCTTTGGTCCTGAGAAATGATTTGAGCCATGAAATTAGGTCAACATATTGTGTTTGAGTCCTTGAGATTATGCTTCAAGCCAATAGGTCATGTATTAAGTCAAAAGTCAATGATCAGCCATTCTCAGTCAAAACTCTAATTTGGAGGCTCAGTGTTTGGGAGGTGAGCTCGTCTGATCAAACTCTTGAGAACCCTTGAGCATTTGAGATCTTTGGTGAGAAATATCTTGAGAAAAGAGAGGAAAAATTTTGGGGTATAAGAGTAGATATATGTCAAAATACAAACCGGAAATACACATACGGTTTGGAACCATTGTTTCATTTCTGAATCGTATCAACGTGTTAGGGTGTGGCTTCTCAGTGTTTTTCTTAATTTCATTTAGAGTGTAATTGGAAATACAATATCGGTTTGGAAACCGTAAGTATACTTCTGATTTGTATGTTTTTTTTATATAATAGGGTGCGCACCGGAGATACATCTCCAGTTCCTAAAGACATTTTAAAAAATTCACGTTGGTACTTAAGAAACACATAAAGTGCATTAAAAAAATTATCTTATGTTATATTGATACAAAACCGATTTGCATCTTATTACAAAACCGGTCTGCAAAGACTCATTGTGTTGTCATTGCCAAATGAGTCTGCATCTTTTTGGTAAAAAATCCGTGTTACATTGAGCAAGTGTATTGTGTGCATTGACTCATTTATGTATTACAAAGTGTCAAATTCTATCTGGATTAATTTTGAGTTATGTTGACAAAATTCGTCCGCATTTGTTGTACAAAATGACATTAAAATATAGGGCAATGTAAGTGCAACAAGTCACCTAAAAGATTACATCAAACTTAGACAAAATGACATCCAATTGTTACAACAATAAGTTATACAAAATTATATCAAACTTAGATGAAATGGCATCAAATTGTTAAATCAACAAATTATACAAAATAACATCAAAAGTTTGCATCAAACCTAGATCAAACTTTATGGCTTAGTTGTAGTTGCTACATATCACATCAATCAAGGTTGACTGAAAATTGACTTTGATACTTTTTATCCTTTCTGTTACTTTTTAATTATCACATTTTGACTTTTTACATATATCACAAAAGCTAATGATTATTGTTACTTTTTAGACTATGATTTTTCTTTTATTTATAATATCTTTAATTTTTTATTATTTTAACTTACTTTTCTCTCTTTATAATAAATTATTAAAGATAATTTTGACAAAACTATTGTTAACACTATTTTGAAATTTGAAAGTAATAATTAAAAAGAAACATAAATTTTTTACAAAAGTAACAATTAAAAAGAAACGGCGGAAGTATTTTGAATGTTTTCTTCTTTGCAAAAGGTTGAGTTGATGATGGTGTTGACTCAGTTGTTGTTAGAGGAGTTGGAGTCTTGCATGACTCGGTTCTTCTGCCACATTATAACAGAAACTCCATGAAGAATTTGCTCGACAGCGTCATTACATGTAGGAACATGAATACCTCGAACTAATACAGAAAACTGATGAGGCTCCGGTTTGGAGGAATAGAAGCAAGCAACTCTTTTTGATGCAACATAATCATACTTCGCCATATGATATAAACACCAACCATGAAACTCAACCACTACCATACATGTTAACATAAACGAGAAAAATTGAAATCATGTATGAAAAAAACTTGAGCAATAACAACTTACATAATAAAGAAGAATGCAGATCACTTCATGATTATGTTTGGGATGTGAGCAATTTTAGACCAAAGCGTGCTTGTTTTTATCAGACATTCTTCGACTAAAAGTGGATATTTAATGATTTCTAATGATGGGAGATATCGGAAGCCTTGACAACGATCTAAAGATATTTCAATAATGTTTGTAAGTGATGAAAGCCATTTGGAAAAAATCATACCCTCGTGTTGTTGTATGCTCAATTTTCCAAATCTAGTTGGTTTCTTGTCTTTGAAGGTCCAATCATAAATCACAAGGTGTCTCAAATTTTTCAATTTCGAAACAACATTTGCAGAAAGTATAACTTTTTCATCCAATAACAATTTTAATGTTTGTAAACAAACAAGATTGTATATAGATTTTGGAAGACTTTCTAGTCCATAGCATGTCAACAAGTTAAGATGCCTTAAATGTCTCAATTTTTCAATTGAACCGGATAGTCTGCTCACAGAAGAATGCACCAACTTCAAGACTCGCATGTATTTGAATGTTGAAATAATTGTCAATTCCTCTTCATCCAATTTCTTCCGGTGATAGGAAGAAAACATGATTAAAGTTTATAGCCTACTTGCATCCAATGATTCCAACAACCAAAATGCACCAAGTTCCACCGATATATGGATTGGTCTTCCTATACACCTTTTTGCCTTACTGTCTAAGTAACAACAATTAACTCCTGCTACTTATGTTGCAAGATCGTGCATTTTTAAATAACTTGTATCATCATCTTGAATCATTTTTGCATCTAGAAAGAATGATTTCATGAGGAAAATATTTACGAATTGATTGCTAATATCTTCCATGCATTGATCTTCAATAGAACATTCAAGATAGCCTTGTGCCATCCACGTTTGAATCAATTCATCTTTCTCAATTATTTCATCAATCCTAATTGATTGATAACGGATTCTTAACACTCCCCCTCAAGCTGGATCGTAGATATTGTATAATCTGATATTGTTACAAATATAATTCATTCGAGAACCCTTGAGAGACTTGGTAAACATATCAGCCAATTGGTCTTTAGATTTGACAAATTTTGTGGTTATTTCTCCTAACAGTACATTGTCTCTTACATAGTGACAGTCTATTTCTATGTGTTTGGTCTGTTCATGGAAAACTGGATTGGACGTAATGTGGAGTGCCACTTGATTGTCGCATATGAGTTTTATGGTTTGAAGGACACCAAACTTAAGTTCTAAGAACAAATTCTTAAGCCATTCAAGTTCTTTTGAGGTTGCTGCCATAGCATGGTATTCAGCTTCAGCACTAGATAGTGCAACTGTGTTTTGTTTCTTTTGTTATAACAAAGTTTGATTCTAATCATATCTTAGAGTTTTGATGATAACAATGAAATAAATTTTGTATAATATATTTTATACTCTGATGTGCATGTTTTCTAATTCAGATGATGTTCTGACTCAAGCATTCTCAAAAGTGAAACATCATTCTACGCTGAGCAGAAAAAGGATAAAGAAGTTCCTAAAAAAATTTATGTAAACGTAAGTCTGAAGCAAACTCTGAAGGAAGCACTCTAAGGCAAACTCTTATAAAAAGTAATCTTAAGCAACCTCTGATAAAGCTAGTTGAAGCAAAGATTTGAAAGAATCACGTTGAAAGCAATATCTGATAATGCAAGCTGAAGCAAACTTTGATGAACATAAAATATAAAAAACTCTGACAGAAGGAGTGATATAGCAAACTCTGATAAAAGAAAAGTTAAAATAAACTCTGATGTTGCAATGCTGCAAGCAAACTCTTAAACTTCCAGAGACAAGCTCTGACAGTACCGTTGATCATTTAATGTTAAGACGGCTAACGCGCTCAAGTGGTACTATGCACGAGAGTATTGGAAACATAAAGGTCAAGCTAACACGCATCATTAATGCATACTCTCTCTTCAAGGCAGTAACGGTCAAAATTTGAAGCTATATATAGAAGACCATTTGTTTCAAAGCAATGTTACTGATCCACACAAAATATACTGAAGCTCACTATTTTCATTCTTGTATACTCTTTGTATATAATGGGTAATTCTTAAGTGTTGGGCTAAAATCTTAGTGATAAATCACAGTTTGTGATATAGCTTATTAGAAGCATTCTGATTCACTACTGTTAAAAGATAATCTTTGTAATTGTTCCTTGAGAGACCAGTTGGGTCAGATTTCTCAAGAGGGCTAGGACTAGTTGAGTCTTAGAGGTATTAGTCACTTGCAATTGGCTTGCGCATTATATTGTTAGTCACAACAGTTTGATTGTGCATTTGTAATCAGTTTTGATTATAGTAGATTAAGTCCTCGTTGAGAGAGGCGAAATCACCTTGGCGGGTGGACTTGAGTAGTTTGAGTTTCAAACGAACCAGGATAAAATTACCTGTGTCCATCCATTATTATTGCGCGAGAAAAAGGAAAAACTTATTCACCCCCCCCCCCTCCTTCTAAGTGTTTTCTCACCCTTCAATTGACATCAGAGCTCTAGTTCTGGGTGCAAACACCTCAGTGTCAGAAAAAGATCCAGAAGGAAAACACTATGACAATTGAACAAAACAACAACAACTTCACCAAACCTCCTGTGTTTGATGGAGAAGACTTTGAATACTGGAAGGATAGACTAGAAAGTTTCTTTCTCGATCATGATGCTGATTTATGGGATATGGTCCTAGATGGTTACACACATCCAGAAGACAAAGACGGAAACAAGATTGACAGAAAGAACATGGATAAACAACAGAAATTAGATTTCAAAAATCACCACAGAGCCAGAAATATCTATCTGAACGCTATCTCTAAAACGGAATATGAGAAAATCACCAACAGAGATACAACACGTGACATGTTTGAGTCTCTCAAAATGACTCATGAAGGCAATGCTCAAGTAAAAGATACAAAAGCTCTGGCTCTTATCCAGAAGTATGAAGCCTTCAAAATGGAAGAAAATGAGTCCATTGAAGTTATGTTCTCAAGATTCCAAACTCTGACCGCTGGCCTGAGAGTTCTGAACAAAGGATACACCAAGGCAGACTATGTTAAGAAAAGTATCAGAAGTTTACTCAGAAAATGAGCACCTGTGGTTACTGCATTCAAAGTGTCAAAATATTTAAATGATGCATCTCTTGAAGAACTTATCAGTGCATTAAGAAGTCACAAGATAGAACTTGATGAACATGAGCCTCAGAAGAAAGGTAAGTTTTTCGCCCTTAAATCTATTAAAAAATATGAAACTAACGCTTTTCAGGCAGAAGAAGGAAACTCTGAAGACTCTGCATCAGAAGAAGATGAGTTATCTCTGCTCTCCAGAAGGATTAACCAGATGTGGAAGCACAGACAAAAGAAGTTCAGAAACTACAAGAGGTCAGAAGATAAACCAGAATCTTCTGGACATAAGAAGTCAAGCAGAAGAGATATAGTCTGCTATGAGTGTAAAGAACCAGGACAGTACATAAGTGATTGCCCTAAGCTACAAAGAGAAAGACCAAAGAAAAGGTTTGGAAGAAAGAAAGGCATGATGGCCACCTGGGATGATTCAGAATCTTCTGAAGTTGAATCTGACTCAGAAGATGAGCACGCTAACCTAGCGTTTATGGCTACCACAGCAGATGACGATGACTCAGACTCTGATTCAGAACCGAAAGAGGTATTCTCTGAATTCTCTAGAGCCAAACTTGTAGAAAGCTTATCAGAACTTCTTGAAATCTACAGTCAACTCAAAATCAAATACAAGAAACTCAAAAAGAATCTTGCATCTGATTTTGAGAAACTTGGAATAGAAAACTCTGAACTTAAAGAAAACAATTTTAAACTCAAAGAGGATGTTCAAAAAGTTCAAAAGATTTCTATTTTAGATTTTTCTTCAAGTTCAAGAAATGTTCTTAAAGAATATGACTCTAGTTTTCAAACATTTCTTGCTAAAAGCATAGATAGAAGCAAAATGGCTTCAATGATCTATGGTGTTAGTGGAAATAACAGAAGAGGAATTGGATATGAAACTCCCAAAGGGAAAGAAACATATAAACCTAAACCTGTTGAGGAAATGGTTATCACATATAAACCACTGCACAAACAATTTATTTTTGGGCACACACATGATATCAAATACACATCTCACTCTGGAAATTTTTATGCTAAATCAAAGTTCAAACAAAATTTTAGAAACTCTAACCAAAAATGACCCAAAAGGATATGGGTACCTAAGGAGAAAATAATATATGTTGCAGATGTCCTTAACAGCACAGTTGAAACACCAGTCATGGTACCTGGACTCTGGATGCTCACGACATATAACGGGAAGAAAGTCTATGTTCCAAAGTCTGGAACTTAAATCTGGAGGAGATGTCAAATTTGGAGGAAATCAGAAAGGAAAGATTATTGGTTCTGGAACCATTGGAAATGGTAACCTTCCTTCTATAACTAATGTTCTGTTGGTAGAAGGATTAGCGCATAACTTGTTGTCCATAATTCAATTAAGTGACAACGGTTATGACATAATCTTTAATCAAAAATCCTGTAGAGATGTTAGTAAAAAAGATGGAACAATCCTTTTTACTGGAAAGAGAAAGAACAACATCTATAAAATTGATCTTTCTGACCTTATAACTCAGAATGTAAAATGCCTTATGTTTGTTAGTGATGAGCAATGGGTCTGGCACAGAAGATTGAGACATTTTAGCATGAGAAGAATATCTCAAATTAACAAACTCAATCTGGTCAGAGGACTTCCCAATACGAAGTTCAACTCAGAAGCTCTGTGTGAAGCATGTCAGAAAGGAAAATTTTCAAAATCTTCTTTTAAGTCAAAAAAATGTTATTTCTTCCTCTAGGCCGTTGGAACTTCTTCACATTGATATGTTTAGACCAGTTAAAACGGCATCCATCAGAGGCAAGAAGTATGGATTGGTCATTGTTGATGACTACAGCAGATGGACATGGGTAAAGTTTTCAAAACACAAGGATGAGTCACATTCTGTGTTCTTTGACTTCTGCAACCAAGTGCAAAATGAAAAAGAGTTTAGAATCATAAAAGTTAGAAGTGATCATGGAGGAGAATTTGAAAACCATTATTTTGAAAAGTTTTTTTTAAAGAAAATGGAATTTCTCATGATTTCTCTTGTCCTAGAACTCCCCAACAAAATGGAGTTGTAGAACGAAAGAATAGAACTTTACAAGAAATGGTCAAAACCATGATTAATAAAACCAATGTGGCTAAACACTTATGGGAAGAAGCAGTGAACACATCATGTTATATTCAAAATAAAGTCTCTATAAGACCTATTCTTGAAAAGACTCCTTATGAACTGTGGAAAAACAGAAAATCCAACATTTCATATTTTTCATCCTTTTGGATGTACTTGCTATATTCTGAATACTAAAGATAATCTGAACAAGTTTGATTCTAAGGCACAAAAGTGTTTTCTGCTTGGACATTCTGAACGCTCAAAAGGATATAGAGTATACAACACAGAAACTCTGATTGTTGAAGAATCAATCAAAGTCAGATTTGATGATAAGATTGGCCATCAAAAGCCAAAGCAGAATGAAAATCCTGCAGGTACAGAAGATCATCTTACAAACTCTGAAGATTCAGAAGCAAAGGACAACTCAGGAGATCCTTTTATTGCAAATGCTCTGGACAATTTAAGAATTTTTGAACAAGCCTCACACAAAAGATTCCCCAGAATCACATCAGCACATCCAGAAAATGTGATTATTAGAAAGAAAGAAGATCCCATCAGAACAAGATCCTTCCTCAAAAACAATGAAGAATCACTGTTTGGATTGGTCTCTCTGATTGAGCCAACCTCAATAGAGGAAGCTCTGCAAGACAATGACTGGATCCTAGCTATGCAAGAAGAACTAAATCAATTTTCCAGAAATGATGTGTGGGATCTAGTTCCAAAAACTAAAGGATTCAATATCATAGGAACAAAATGGGTATTCAGAAACAAGTTAAATGAGAAAAGAGAGGTTGTCAGAAACAAGGCACGACTGGTTGCACAAGGTTATAGTCAACAAGAAGGAATTCATTATAACGAAACTTTTTCCCCAGTCGCCAGGTTAGAATCAATTAGATTATTAATTTCTTTTGTTGTTCAACATAACATCTCATTATATCAAATGGACGTCAAAAGTGCATTTTTAAATGGTTACATAGAAGAAGAATTTTATGTCCATCAACCTCCGGGTTTTGATGACTCAAAATATACATAACATGTTTTTAAACTGAAAAATTCTTTGTATGGTCTGAAACAAGCTCTCAGAGCTTGTTATGAACGTCTAAGTAACTTTCTTTTAGAAAAGAATTTTACCAGAGGGAAAGTGGACACTACCTTATTCAGAAAAACACTTTAAAATGACATTTTAATTTGTCAAATATATGTAGATGATATTATTTTTGGAACTTCTAATGTCTCTCTTGGAAAAGAATTTGTTGAGTCTATGCAGGCTAAATTTGAGATGAGCATGATGGGAGAACTAAAATTCTTTCTGGGAATTCAAATAAATCAGACTCTAGAAGGTATTTACATACATCAAACAAAGTATGTTAAAGAACTCCTGAATAAATTCCAGCTATCAGAAAGTAAAGAAGCAAAGACACCAATGCATCCTACATGCATTTTGGGAAAAGATGAGGTAAGTAAGAAAGTAGATCAGAAACTCTACAGAGGTATGATTGGATCTCTTCTCTATCTGACTGCATCTAGACCAGATATACTATTCAGTGTATGTTTATGTGCAAGATTTCAATCAGATCCTAGAGAATCTCACTTAACTGTTGTTAAGCGAATTCTGAGGTATCTGAAAGGTACTACTAACCTTGGACTGTGTTACAGAAGATCCAAAGAGTTTAAACTAGTAGGTTATTGTGATGCTGACTTTATTGGAGATATAATAGAATGAAAAAGCACCTCTGGAAGTTGTCAGTTTATGGGTGATAACCTTATCTCATGGTACAGCAAGAAGCAAGCCACTATTACACTATCAACAACTGAAGCAAAATATATATCTGCTGCTAGATATAGCACTCAGATGATCTGGATGAAGAGCCAGCTGGAAGATTATCATCTCTATGAAAGTAAGATTCATATCTTCTGTGATGATACTTCTTCTATTTGTCTTTCAAAAAATCCTATCTTACATTCTAAGGCAAAACATATAGAAATTAAACATCATTTCATAAGGGACTACATTCAGAAAGGAATTTTAAGTTTAAACTTCGTAGACACAGACCATCGATGGGCTGATATTTTCACTAAACCTCTTTCTAAAGATAAATTTAAATTCATTCTGAAAAATAGCAGTATGGAACTTTGTCCTGAATGAAATTTTTTATATATGTTTTCAGAATGTTCTGAAATGAATGTTCTGATTAACAACTCTTCAGAAGTTAGAAGAGGAGTTACTTCAGAAACCATCTATAATATTCTGAAATGTGTCTAACGTTTCATTACAAAAATGATTCAGAAGTTCATTACATTAAAACAGTTGTCACACGTTATCCTCAGAAGTTGAACGTGTGTTTCAACTCTGAAAGGTCACGCATGCGTGCACTGCTATTGAGACGCCATTCCTAGGTAACTGTTCAGATTTGATCAAATCTCACGCATCCCTTCAATGTCAAATCTCATTAATTGCTTGTAATGATTAATTTTTTTTAATTCAATTGTTCTAAATTCTTTAACTGTTTTATTACTTTAAATTTCTTTTTCATAAGCTATAAATACTTTGCAAAATTCATTTTTTACTTTTTACTCTCTCTCTCTCTCTCTCTCTCTCTCTCTCTCTCTCTCTCTCTCTCTCTCTCTCTCTCTCAAGAGGAATCCAAACAGGATAAAACCAACAAAGAAATCAGAACTTGATTGATGAAACAAGAGGAATCCTCAACAGAAATCAAGAATCTTCTTCTTTATCTTGTCTCTCGTCAATCTTAGTTTTATTTTTTCCATTTTTTGTACTTATGTCCTTTGACATCTTCTATATTAAAAACTTTTGAATCTCTTTAATTTTTTTGCTTTTTGATTATGACAAAAGGGGGGGAGAAAATGTGATTTTGATCTGATCCATGATAGCAGTTATGAGACTAAATTTCAAACATTCCTAACAAAATAAAAATTGTTTCCTGTTTAAGAGATATGCAGGTACCTCAAGACTCTGAATGACTAAGCTCTAAACATCATCTGGTAAAGATCTGCTAAAGAAACTCTGGAGAAAAGATCAGGAGCTCTTAAAGAAACTCTGAAAGAAAAATGTCCCAAAGCTCTGAAGAACAATCTCAGGAAGTTTCTCTTATGCATTTAAGTTCTTTTATTATTTATTTCAGAAGAAGAAATATTTATCTCAGGGGGAGATTCTCACTCTTGTACAAAAAATTTTAAAAAATCAAAATCTGAATTATTTTGTCATCGTCAAAAAGGGGGAGATTGTTAGAACAAAGTTTGGTTCTAATCATATCTTAGAGTTTTGATGATAACAATGAAATAAATTTTGTATAATATATTTTATACTCTTATGTGCATGTTTTCTAATTCAGATGATGTTCTGACTCAAGCATTCTCAAAAGTGAAACATCTTTCTACGTTGAGCAGAAAAAGGATAAAGAAGTTCCTAGAAATTTTATGTAAAAGCAAGTCTGAAGCAAACTCTGAAGAAAGCACTCCAAGGAAAACTCTGATAAAAAGTAATCTTAAGCAACCTCTGATAAAGCTAGCTGAAGCAAAGATTTGAAAGAAGCACGCTGAAAGCAATATCTGATAATGCAAGCTGAAGCAAACTCTGATGAACATAAAATGAAGAAAACTCTGACAGAAGGAGTGATATAGAAAACTATGATAGAAGAAAAGCTAAAGCAAACTCTGATGTTGCAACGTTGCAAGCAAACTCTTAAACTTCCAGAGACAAGCTCTGACAGTACCGTTGATCATTTAATGCTAAGACGGCTAACACACTCAAGTGGTACTACGCACGAGAGCATTGGAAACATAAAGGTCAAGCTAACACGCATTATTAATGCATACTCTCTCTTCAAGGTAGTCACGGTTAAAATTTGAAGCTATATATAGGAGACCATTTGTTTCTAATCAAGGTTACTGATCCACGCAAAATATATTGAAGCTCACTATTTTCATTCTTGTAAACTCTTTGTATATATTGGGTAATTCTTAAGTGTTGGGCTAAAATCTTAGTGATAAATCACAGTTTGTGATATAGCTTATTAGAAGCATTCTGATTCACTACTGTTAAGAGATAATCTTTGTAATTGTTCCTTGAGAGACCAGTTGGGTCATATTTCTCAAGAGGGCTAGGACTAGTTGAGTCTTAGAGGTGTTAGTCACTTGCAGTTGGCTTGTGTATTGTATTGTTAGTCACAACAGTTTGGTTGTGCATTTGTAATCAGTTTCGATTATAGTGGATTAAGTCCTCATTGAGAGAGGCGAAATCACCTTGGCGGGTGGACTGGAGTAGTTTGAGTTTCAAACGAACCAGGATAAAATTACCTGTGTCCTTCCATTATTATTGTGCGAGAAAAAGGAAAAACGTATTCAACCCCCCCCCCCTTCTAAGTGTTTTCACACCCTTCATCTTTCTCCTCCATGAGATCATATTTCCTCCAATAAGAACATAACATCCAGAAGTGGATCTCCTAACCGATGGTGATCCTGCCCAGCCTGCATCTGAATAACAAATGATTTTAGCATCACCCTTATCTTCATAAAATAGACATCTTCCTAGTGCATTCTTTATATATCTGAGAATCTGAATAACTACATTCCAATGAGTATCACAAGGAGCATCCAGGAATTGGCTCACAATGCTCATTGCAAAAGTAATATTCGGTCTGGTGACGGTAAGATAATTGAGTCTACCCACTAGACGTCGATATCTTTCCGGGTCTTTCAACAGCTCCCGCTAACCCAGGAGAAGCTTGATGTTTGGATCCATAGGAGTATCAATCGAACGATAATTAATCATACATGTTTCAGTTAGGATGTCTAATGCATACTTACTTTGGTTAATTGCAATGCCTGATGAGGATTGAGCAACTTTAATACCTAAGAAGTATCTGAGTGGGAGCAAATCTTTTGTCTGAAAGTTTTTAAAACGATGAGTTTTGACTCGTTGGATACCCTTTGTATCATCTCCAGTGATAACAATGTCATCAACATAAACCACAAGAAAAATATGTTGATCGGTGGACGAGTAAGGGAAGAAAATAGAGTAATTTGCTTCACATCTAGTCATACCAAACGGTATCAAGGCAGAGCTGAAGCGACCAAACCAAGCACGTGAAGACTGTTTCAACCCATGAAGATATCGATGAAGCCAACAAACAAGGCTTGAATTACCAGGAATAGTAAAACCGAGAGGTCCATATACATTTCCTTCTTCAAGTCTCTGTGTAAGAATGCATTTTTAATATCCAACTGATGAAGCGACCAATGATTAATAGCAGCCATTGCAAGGAGGAGACGGATTGAACTAATCTTGGCTACTAGAGAAAAAGTGTCACCATAATCAAGGCCAAATATCTATGTGTATCCCTTGGCGACTAAACGAGCTTTAAAACGATCAATTTGATCGTCTGTTCCAACTTTCATAGTATAAACCCATCGACGTCTCATTGTAGTTTTGTCTGAAGGCAAAGGAACAATGTCCCAAGTGTTATCTGAATGCAATTCATCCATTTCTTCTGCCATCGCCTGACGCCAATTAGAACTAGTCATAGCTTCACCTGTAGACTTAGGAATATACACAGAATCCAAAGCAGACACAAAAGAAACACAGGAATTAGAGAGACGTTCATAATTTAAAACACAAACATATTTAGGATTTGGATTATAAGATCAAATACTTTTTCGTAATGCTATTGGAAGGTCAAGTTCAGGTGACGTAGTTGGAGAAACGGTTGGAGTATAAGATGGTGTTGGTAGATCAATATAATCTCTAACTTCCAATGGACGCAGTGTGCGTTGCTGATATAACTGCAAAGAAGGTTTAATGGGTGTGGGGATGACAGAAGGGATATCTTGATCATCTAAATTACAAGTCTCATCGGGTGATGAAGAGACAGATAAAAAAGGGGAACCTTCAAAGAATGTATCATCGGAGGAGATAATGTATCGTTGAAGTTGAGGATAAAAAAATGACATCCCTTTTGTGTATGTGAGTAACCTAGAAAAACACATTTGAGAGATTTAGTGGAAAGTTTGTCTTTACTTGGACTAAGATCATGAACAAAGCCTATGCAACCAAACACGCGAAGGGGAATGGGATAGAGATCATATTGAGGATTCAAGATAGAGTATGGAATCTTGTCTTGAAGTACCGATGAAGGCATTTGGTTGATAAGGTGACATGCGGTGAGGAGAGCATCACCCCAAAAACGAGAGGGTACATTGTGGTGAAATAAAAGAGTATGTGCGGTTTCAACTAAATTACGATTCTTCTGTTCAACAACACCGTTCTGTTGTGGTATATGAGCACATGATGATTGGTGAATAATTCCATGTAATGTTAAAAAATATTGAAACTGGGATGACATATATTCACGAGCATTATCAGTGCGGAAAATTTTAATGGAAGTGTTAAACTGGTTTTTAATTTCAGCATAAAACTCTTGGAAGATACGGAAAACATCTGAACAATTTTTCATTAGAAATAACCAAGTGCATCGTGAATAATCATCGATGAAATTTACAAAGTAATAGTATCCTAAAGTAGACTTCACGCGACTAGGACCCCAAATATCAGAGTAAACTAAAGCAAAAGGTGATGCAACACTTTTATTTACTCGTTGACAATAAGTATTACGAGTATGTTTTCCTAATTGACAGGACTGACACTCAAAAGAAGAAAGCTTAGAAATACTAGGAACTAAAAGACACATTTTATTAAGACTAGGGTAACCCAAACGTTGATGTGTGAGTTCTGGAGAGGCAATAGAAACACATGCCACCAGTGGAGAAAGATGATATAATCCTTCAGCTTCACTTCGTGCTCCAATCGTTCGTCCTGTACGCCGATCCTGGATATAAACAGAATTATCATTAAAAAGGACTGAGCAATCAAGAGTACGAATAAGCTTGTGAGTAGATATTAGATTAAAGGGAAAGCCATGAATGTAAAGGACAGATTCTAAAGATAAGTTTGGAAGTGGATGTGCCTGACCAAGGCCTTGAACTTTGATTTTAGAACCATCCGCCACAGTAATAGAAGGAAAGGAATCAGAATAAGACAAGCGAGATAAAAGAGATTTATTACTAATCATATGATCAGAGGCACCAAAGTCAAGGACCCAAGGACCAAGAGAAGATGTAGAGACAAAGGCTACAGGATTACCCGATTGAGCAATAGTGGAAGATGATGATTGTTGATGGACTACTTTGTATTGAAGGAAATTATTATAATCAGCGGAGGGAATAGTGACATATTTAGTGATATCCATTTGAGCAACGACAGTGATTCATGATTGTCGTTGTTGTTCTCTTGATTTTGTACGACAATTGGCTTCAATTTGACCGCAACGATTGCAATAGTTACAACAATACTTTGACGCCCACCTTGTCCGTCAATTCGTCCACCACAACCATGATAGTGGGAAGCGAGCGCAGATGATTCAGTTGGAAATGATGTAGGAACTGGTCTAAAATCATGAGGTGTAGCCAAGCGTAATGGTTGTTCACTAACTGCTTCATAGTTAGGAAAGTTGGTTCCTGATAAAATCTGATTCTGGATGGAATCAAGTTCAGATGGCAGTCCAGCAAGTGCCATGACCATGAAGTACTCACTTTGTTGTTCAACATAAATTGTTGCATCTTTTGTAAATGGCATTAAGGTTGTGAAATTTGCCTTTAACGCATCAAGCTTAGTCAAATAGCCTTGCATATCCATATTCTCCAATTTCCAAGAGCGGAGTTGGGTGATGACAATGTAAAGATTATGGACATCATTTGAGAAGACTTTCTTAGCTTTTTCCCAAACCTCATAGCAAGTGGTAAAGGCTTGGTACTGTGCTTGGAGATTAGTTGTTGTAGAAAACCATAACACAATGCATAGAGAAGCATCGGTTTGTTTCCACTTATTGCGTTTGGAGGTGGGAATAGTATCGCCTTTTGTAGTTAAGTGGTCCTCATGTCCATGACCGTGAAACCACATCTTGACAGCACCGACACATATGTTGTAGTTGACTGTTCCGGTCAGTTTCTCATACGGAATAAATGGAACCTTAGTAAACGTGACGAAATCGGTATCTCCCATGATATTTAATGGCTTGGAACAAAAAGCCGAGAGCAAATCTGGAAAGAGGGTCGGAAAACGAGTCCGGCGAGAAAAACGGCGGCGGACACGCATTTAGAAGTTAGGCGCGTGAGATTCACGCCAAGTGCAAAGGAGACGCGTGGGGGCGCGTGCGGTGGCGGTTGGAAGCGGAGTTTTTGGATTTGGGTCGATCTGGAGGAGACAGTTCCGACGGTATAGGTATCACGCCAAAAAGTCTTTAGGAGCGGGGCGACAGTGGCAGCGATGTTCTGGGTGGCCAGAAAAAAAAGAAGTAATTTTGTAGAAGACATTAGGTCAACCAGCTCTAGATACCATGTTATGATTGTATCTTTGTATATCGAATTTGATCACACGAGGTGTATATTTATATACAAATAGTTAATGTACAAAAGGAAACCATATCAATTACAATATTTACTAATTGAATATCAATCAATCCTAATTGATTGATAACGGATTCTTAACAGAATCCTTAGGATATAAAGCACAATAAGAAAAATATTGTCTCTGTTGAAGCGACAAGTTTTGGTAACTCAATTTTAGGACGAGGAAAATGTTATCTTTATCCTCACACAATTTCCAAAAGTCACCTTGTAAGACATCGACCCACTCCCTTTCTTCACTTTTACTTTGTAATATGCCTCCCAACAATCTAATTTCTAGTGGAACTCCTCTACACTTTTTTACTATCTTCTTACCAATTGATTTAATAGTTCGATTAACTTCAACGGTATCATCCCCAAATATAATCTTCTTTAACAAATCCCATGATATTCGGGACTCAAACCATTCAAAACATATGGGTTACTTACACCTATTGTCTGTGCCACAATTGTACTATGTGTTCTTGTTAGAACAAGATTTGGTTCTGCAACTTTATCTCTAAGTTTTAATGATAACAAAGAGTATGTTTGTATGAATAATTTTGGTACTCTAATGTGTGTTACTTGTGAGTATCTAACAAACAGGTTTTGCTTCTGATGAATGGAGTGGCCAAGACATTAGAAGAGACAAGTTCTGCTTATGCACTACACAAGTTCTGATGAACAGTAGCAAGACACTTTAGAAGACTCTGATGTGCAGGCTCTAATATGAAGTCTAAAGTAACCAGACAGAAGATCTAAAGACAGGATTTCTACTGAAGTGAAGATGCTAAAGACTCATGTTTCTGAAGACAACATGTTCTAAAGAAACCAGTCAAAAGATCTGAAGACAGAAGTTTCTACTGAAATCCAGATGTTGAAGACTCGTGTTTTTGAAGACAAAAGGTTTTCAAGACCAAGTGTTAAAGACTCAGTTCTGAAGACTCTGAAGACTTGAAGTTCTGATGACCTTAGTGTTATGTTCTCTCTTCTAAGCTCATGCTCACAGAAGCCTCTGAAGTACAAAAGGAAAGAAGATAACGTTAACGTGGTACAAAAAGTACACGGTACAATCAAAACATTTTATTCCACTAGCATGAAGGACGGGCGCGTCGCACGATCCTGTCCCCCACGTGATTCAAGCCGCCAAAGATTTTGGAAATTCCAAGAGTACCCCTCAACGGATATATTATTTTATTGAATATATAAAGGGCTTGAAGACTAAGAGAAAAAGATGTTAATTCACTGATTCATACTCTCAAAAGGCTGCATATGTTTTTCATTTCTCTTTAGTCTGTATAGTTGTGAAATACTATTTGCATATTAGCTTGTTAAGAAGCACATCTTTTGTAAACAGAACTTGATTCAAACAGTTGTTTGATTTTTCTTAAGGGACCAGTTAGGTAACTATCCTTAAGAAGTCTAGGACATGTGCGTCTTAGAGATTGTTGTTAGTCACTTGTGGGTAACATGAGCATTGTAATAATTAGTTTGGTTATTGGATTAGGTCCTTGTTTGATAAGGCGAAATCACCTTGACGGGTGGATTAGACTATTTTGATAGTTTTCAAGTGAACTAGTATAAACATATCTTGTTCTTTACTTCCTGTTTTTAATTATTATTATTATTATTAAGAGTGAGAAAAACGTATTTTAAAACTCAATTCAAAAGTCTCATTTCTTATGTTTTTCATACCACTGAAATTCTACTGTCTTGAGCACCACACATCAAGTAAGTTCGCAATTGTGCCCATTTTTCATAACTATCGTTCCAAATGTCATCTAAAATTAACAAGTATCTCTTACTAGATAAATGATGACGAAACATATTTTGCGAGTTGTCCAATGATAATGTATTATCAATTTTTTTCTTTCTTGGTTAATGATTCCAACATGTTCTTCACGATAGTTTTGACTTCAAAGTTTTCAGAGAGACATACCCACATACTTTTTTCAAACAATTTTTTTACATTTCCATCATTATATACCAATTGAGCTAAGAGTTATCTTTCCTAACCCACCGATCCCAACAATAACAACCAACGAGACATTATGATTTCCACTAGACTGATTCAACAAAGGTTATAATCTCCTTTTTATCACATTCTCTTCCAATGATATCTGATTCTAACATAAAAGAACTAGTTTTTCTCCTTGAACTATTATTTTGATTAACAATCACTGAGTTTGAACTTAAATTCAACTTAGACATTTCTTCCACTACATCATTAAGCCATTTTAAGATAACGCAATTTGATTTGGAGATAACGTACGTAATATCTTTGATACTTTGTTCGTATGAGCTTCATCCATTTTGTGTTTCATATCTTCAATAACTGTTGTTTTCGGATTTTAAAATATTTACCACCGAAGAAATTATCAGGTTGAGTCGCGGACTAGGTCGCTCTCTTCAAGACGTTTTAGCAGTCGAACTACCGCGCCGCCTCTAGGATAAAACAATCCAGTTATATACTGTATACTGTATGATTACTACTTGTATGATAGATAATCAGTCTAGAAATACACCCTATGATGGTACAAGACTATTCAAATATGATATCAACACACTCATAGTATCTGGTACAAAGACCAATCATAATAATTTCTCAAACAAAAAGAAACTCAAATAATTCTCCAAAGAGAAATTAATAATGGTCATTTGACCACTCATAATAATTTATCAAAGAGAAATTCAAATAATTCTCCAAAGAGAATCCAAAAGATTAAACTTGAAAATTTCTCAACTCAAGTGAGAAAAAATTAACATAATTCTCTAAAGAGAATTCAAGAAAATACTCAGAAAATTCAACGAGTTGAGAGACGCAGAGTTATGAGAGTGAGTAAGGAAAAATTAATAGAATAGTTTTTAGTGTGATTTGAAATCAAATATGTGCACTTTTTATATAATGAAGTAAGATAGTTAATATTTCT
Organism: Vicia faba; assembly: GCA_948472305.1. Classification (NCBI taxonomy): domain Eukaryota; kingdom Viridiplantae; phylum Streptophyta; class Magnoliopsida; order Fabales; family Fabaceae; genus Vicia; species Vicia faba. The sequence goes on along the minus strand of OX451739.1, from coordinate 452,339,693 downwards.
CATACGAGTAATGTGAGACTAAATGGTTTTTTTCAACAAAAAAGATATTCTAACAATATAGGACTTAAGAAATTTTTAAATTCAACATATTGAAACATGGACATGTTCCAACAATAACAAATTCATCGAGCAAAGCATCGTTGAACCTTCTTACCCAAATTCGTACAGCATGATTATGTGCTTCTTGTTTCTCCTCGGTATCAAGGAGCACAGCTCTAATAGATTCAACTGTGTTCTTAAGCCTTTTCAATTCATCCGTAACACCATAAATCCGTCCAAATTCACGAAAGGCAGTAGAAGCCAACGTATCAACAAAAAATCATCTTTAAATATGATAACTCTCTTTTTTTTTTTTTTTGCAAAATTTCAAATAAAACAAACATAATCATACAAGGCATGTGGAAGAAGAAGAAAGTTGAAAATGAAGTCACCTGTTAACGAAACTTGTAGCAACACCGTATGGAATTTGCTCAACCATTCTTCAAATAAAACAAAGATAGCAGATGAATCAAGAGAAAATGAAACGAAGTTGCTTTTTTTGTCATAACAATATTGAAAATTAACATGTTACCCCTAAATTAAACATGTCATTCTCAATTTTTTTTATTTCACTTTTATTCTTTGATGAGATGCATATTATTTTCAGACGAAATTTTTGATAGAAAGATTGAAATTTTTAGTATCGTTTAAATTTCTGATACGCTCCTATAAATTTTTTGATAGTGTATTTAAAATTTCTAGTACATTTCTAATGTATCAGAAATTTCAAATTGACTGCTGGTAGTTATAAAAACATGGTTTTTTAAACGGCTGGGGTTTTGCTGACATATTTGGATGGTTTTGATTGCACCGACACATTTGTATGGTCTAAAATGTATCACCATTTATATAAATATGGACATGTGTTATAAAGAAAATACATCTCAAAAAAATGTTTCTTTCTCAATTTCTTATTAAGTCAGAAGTGTATTACAACAGTAACAACCCTTCTGTTGAATTCAAACTTCCAGATGGTTTAGAATCATTTGTCACCTTGAAAGAAACGTTGAATAATTTGCTGTCTGATTTCGATAACAGAAGGGTGACAAAGGTAGAGTTTCGAGAGGATTGGATTGATACAAATGGAATGGTGAGATACAATCTAATCGAGTTGAAGAATGATGAAGACGTGAAGGCCATGTGGAAATCATTTCGCTGTAGGATAACTAAAGGTTCAATCGAGTTAGATGCGCAGATCCGAAGATCCGTCGAGGACATAATGAAGATGCTGAAACGTCCAGAGTCATTCGGAAGTGCCTAAGTTTTCATATTTAGTTATTTTTTGGTTATGTTTGTTGTATTATTTCATGTTATGTTCATCATTGATTCGAAACATGTAATCGTCAAAATATTATGCAATAAATAAGAAGTATGTGTGTCACAAAATATACATATAATACAACCAAAATAAAACAGATCTACATAGGTCCTCCACGGGCTACGTCGGCAACATAGCTAAACCTCTATAGATTTCACCATCTGAGTTTATTAAATCCATGAGACTTTCAGCATGAACTGCAATAAATTAGAGGTTGTTATCTTGATCTCCTGCATGTGGTGGAGGTGGTGGTGGTGGCTCGGTAGAAACTCTGGCACCAGAAGGCCCCGGAACATCAGATGATGCAACCGATGATATTGACCCGAGGGTGTGACACATTGTGAAACCACTCCAGGTATTCATCCTCGCACTGTCCAGGCTGTTGAAGCTTGAAGGCTATATCCATGATCTCACAAAGGGAGATGAGGAAGTGACTCTGAAACCATCTATCAATGCCACCAGTTGAATACTCTGGAACTGGACGAGAGATGTCCTATACATAACCATACTGGCGTAGATACCTCTCAGACAAGTGTCTAGCCACATGGCTCTCTTATCTAATATGCCCTGAATATAAAGTAGATACCTTAAATGAATGATGAGGGCGATGAGATGTATATCCAGACGACATCCTCCAAGGTCAGAGCGTCAAAACCTCCTCTGGTACTCGATCAAACCTCCTGTAATGACTTACTTGGCCTATCATATCCTAGAGCATGTCTCATATTCCTAGACACGCCGGATCTTTCGCTCACAGATGCGAGGGAAGTGCTCGTATATCCAACACTGCATAAATAAAAACCATCAATACACCTAAATAATCAATAAAAATCATCAAATAAATTATAATATACCTGTAACAAGTTAAGGTAACCAGCAAGCTGCCTAGTCTCAGGACGAGAAGTAACATCAAGTGTCGTGTACAGCATGGCCAATGCCGCCACTCCCCAAGTCCAACATGGAGTGTCAAGTGCACTGAAGAGAGACAAATACTGAACATCAGTATAAACTCCATACTTGTCTGAAAAGAGAGTACATGCCACCAGATGTAGCATGTACGCCCTAGCGGCAGCCTGGTACCTTTGTGCCTCCACAAGCTCCCCACACAACCTCCTCAGCCAAGACATCCGAAGGTGAAATCCTCGAGTCTCACCAAACTCATATAGCACATGCGTCTCAAAAACCTCCAAATCATCCATAACCATGTGCACCGCCGTCACCTGGTCCCTGTAAATTGGTGTAAAAAATGTACCAGCAATCAGAATGTGAAATAGGGCGTCCACATCATCTAAAGTCATCATCATCTCCCCAAATGGAAGATGGAAGGATAATGTCTCCGGGTGCCACATCTCAACAAAAGTTGATAACAGGGATGCGTCCAGCATGGTCAATGAGCAATCAACAAACTTCAGGATATGGAACTCTCTAACGATCCTCCTCACCTCCTTAGACATGGGACTCTCAAGGAAGTTCTTCAACTTCGAACCATGAGAAACGATCTTCAACACCCGACGCTCCTGTAAGAAGCAAAACCAAATTATTATACATCAAATCTTGTAAGAAAAAATAAAAATTATACAATTAAACAAAATCAAAAATATATACCTCACCATGTCATATCCTATAAGCGACATGGTCCGCAAACCCTGTCAGCACGGACCTGTCTGAAGGTCCTCCAGGAAAACCTCCATTAGTGTGTACTGATGACATTGTAGACGCGTGAGTTATGGTGTCTGTATCAGCGACGGACACATCATCAACTCACTCTGCAACAACCTCCTGCTCAGCCTCCTACACCACAGGCTCCACAATGTGCTCCTCAATTAGCGGCTCCATAATAGAAACAAAAGTGTGTACGTCCTTAGTAGGAGCTTGTACCTCCTCAGTAGGAGGATGTACCTCATCGGTAGGAACATGTACCTCCTCCGTATGAGCTTGTACCTTCTCAGTAGTGGATATTCTAACACTCCAACGGTGGGGTGCGCGGAACTGCGCATGCTGCTCAGCCATCTGTTTCCGGTGAGAACCGGTCGGAGGATGGTGTCCAGTTCGTAGCTCTGAAGTTTGCGTCTCATCATTCTAGACTTTAACATTAGCTCTATCAGTGGTTCATTCCGCAAGAGAACCATCTTTGTCTCTGGTCCTCACTTCAAAATAAGAAAATATTATGAAAACATAAACTACCAAAAAAATTTAAATTTTTCGATATTTTTCAAAAAAAATTATGAACTACCGAAAATTTCAAAATTTCCGGTATTCTGTGGCGTACCGGAAATTTCAAAATTTTCGATATAAATGGTAAATGAAAATATCGGATATTTTGAAATTTCCGATACGAAAATATCGGATATTTTAAAATTTCCGGTATAAAATATCAGAATTTTACAAATCTACCGTTAATTCTTACTTGTTCACGAAACTTTCGGTATCGCCTTTGAAATTTTCGATATCGCCCAAAAATTTGAAAAATCTAATTGATCACGTTTGGGTCTGGACAATTTAGTTTTTTCATATTATTTAGAGAGATGTCATGTATAATGTGAGGGTCGTAAGTTAACTTCTCGAAAATAGACTATAATAATATCAAAGATAACAATAGCTCTGGACCAAATCAAAACAATAGCTAGGCAATCAGTGGTTGCGTCCCCCATGCCGTCAAAATAAATTGGAAATTAGTGCTGTGTTGGCACTATAATAGAATATAAGGAAATTTGATGGCAATTTCTTTGTTTTCTGGATAAATACAAAAGTATTAGAAACAAGGAGGTTGCCAATTCAATCAATAATTTTGTTTCATGCAACTTGCAAAAGAATGATATTGCAATGGAAAATTAGCACCAACTTCTAAAAAAATTGTTTGAACATTTAATCGTAAACACAGCAAAAAAACATTATTAATTTACTAAAGACGAGAGTTTTGAGACAGAATAGTAAAAATCCCAATATTATTTTAAAAACAGAATCTGTGGCCTGTCTTTATAGATACAGAATTAATTTATATGTTAGAGACAAATAGAAACGGAATTATTTGTATTTAGAGAAGATTTATCTTACTCTGTAATCTCTTAAGAGCAACATATTCGAATAGAGACGGAATCTCCAATAGAGAAGAGAACTGAAATTCAACTCTACTAATTTGGCATCAAATAAATCAAAAATAAAACTTATCGGGTCTCCCAAATTGTGTTTTAGAGACAAATTTCGCCTATATCTAATTTCAATTTTGTAATAGATCTGCCCTTGCCTTGTTAAAATAAATAATAGTATTGATATGATGCAATTCATTTCACTGGTCTTTTCTATAGTGTAAGAGTTTAGATATAACAATTTGGACCGTCATCTTCTGAACACCACAAAAATTAACAAGTAATTAGATACAGTAAAAAGTAGATGTAATTACAAGATTTTGCACTAATTAAATTGGAAATAAGAATAGCAATCCAAGGAAAATTTTACATAAAAGTCATAGGACACACTAATCCTATTGAACAACTAATCTCTGTAAATGATCCAGGAAGACCTCAAAGCTAACATCATCCGTAAAGATAATGTCACCGCCAGGGAGGGAAGCTTCTGTGTTATATGTTGCAGAAGGATTTAACTTGGCTAATAGAAATCGAGCCTGCATATTATACATGAACGCCAAATATGTCACATGCCAAATTAGTTAAATAGTCAAAGTCACCTTAAACACAAAATACTAGTATGATGAAACAAGAGAGTTCAAAGTATATGAATGTAACCTGGGATCCATGCTGATCACAAACAACCAGGCGAGGCACAGGAAATCTATCTTTCATTATTAAATCTGAATCATCATGAGGAGCTCGTAGCAACTGAGCAAATGCCTGCAAAATATTTTACTCAAATTAACTAAATTGCCAACGTGAAGATAAGGTCGTTAATCATTTAATAGCAGTGGCCATAGCAAGGATTTCCTAATTAAGACCTTAATTATGCCCCAAATAGTCAAATGCTTAAAGTTAAGGGCTTTCCGATATGCCAGTGCTTTAGAAGTTCAAAATTTGCATAATTTTGTGAAACCTCAGTCAAAGAAAAGTTTTCTCAAAAACATAAAAACATGTTCTCTGATAATGATCTTGCTTACACATTGAATTCATTAATGTTTTATTCACTTGATTTTGATTCTATCATTCTTACCACTATGCATTCATCAAAACAAACATATCACAAAGTCATAGAAACTAATACAAGACCCAATAAACTGAAAAACCGATGCCCAGCATCAGCCTAGGGTCAGCAACATTTAGCAAAACCTTGTAGAAGCTGCAAACACATCCCTATTTTGAAATATAAACTTAAGCATAGGCAACTTACCAAACCTAATCTTGAGTCATAATGATCAAGTAAAGCACATAAATTACTACAATTTGTCCCAACAATGAAACTGCCAAAATATTAAAATAGTTTCACCTCTACTCATGCTTTCACAGTGCTATATTGTCCCTGTCAACTGGATACTCTTGTTCTCCCACAGAAAAGTTCTGATAAAAATTAACTAGCAGACATGGTAGCAATTACTTGCCCAAAGAATACCTGATGTTCTGGTTCATTATGATATCCAGCCTTGCGCCATTGGGCAATGGTTGAACCATGAAAAATAACAACTGTGAAAAATGAATCCAAAAGAAGAACCCTGTCAGCCGCAATGGCTGCGACATCGAGAAGAGCAGGCTCGGGACCAGAATGAAACGAATACGAAATCAATGAAGGCTGAACCATGACAACAGAATTAGTAACATTTTCCCGATTTAGAATCATTCTAAAGTAAGCAGTCTCGTCTGGACTGTTGTTGAAGACCTGCAATAATATAAATAAATTTAAGTAAACGCTGATGAAACACAAAATGTAGCAGCAAGAAATATCAGCAATGACAAAAGGTCTGAAAACACAATGCATACCTGAACAAACTGAGAACGTCGTAAGTGAAACATAAATTGTGGGAATATTGACAACCTAGGAGACAAACTAAATGAAGATGGGGTATCTTTTTGAAAATCTCCAAACCGGGAACACAAATTTATCAATGCCTTATCCAACCATCTGATAGGATCGAATTCAGCCTGATACAGAAGTTGCATCATCACGAAGTGTCAAAACAATGACATTTTACATAAGCAGACAGAAAACCATATCAAACTAATCAGTGACAAAGAGAAAAGCAGGTCCAAAGTTTTCACAACTATATAGATATGTGATATGTCATAAATAAACTGACAGAATACTTCTGTATCAGTGTCCTTGTCAACAATATAATACAAAAGTGTAATGGGTTTCGATTCACTGTATTCCTTTATTCTTTTTCATGAATGGAGTAAAAAAATGGAAAAACTGTCACTATACATGTTGTAGTAATATATCCCCATTCTTTTGAAAAATATCAAGCTTCAATGGAATAATTAGTTTACCAAACTAGAATCCATAATAATTAAGTAGAACATGTTAGAAAAATAGTGTAGAAAAACTACAATATATACGTGGAGCAGGGTGAGATACAATTATCCAAAATACAATTTCAAAAGGTGCAGAAAATATGCAGCATTCACCTCCGTTTCCATTTTGAATGACACTTGACGTGCCATGACTATAGCAGCTGCTTCTTGGTCAAATCCAGAAATCAAGTCCTACAAAATTTGACATAACTGATATAAAACAATGATGAATTCCAGAAATGACTTAAATGATGTGCTCGAAGTTACTTGATAAATCATATTATGAAGCATTAAGTTGTTATAAGAAATTAGAATATTGACCCCCAATAAAACTTTCCCTACCATCAGATCATCAGGAACCGATGAAGTTTTAGATAGACTGGGATTCCATGTTTTCCAAACATCCCAAGAAAACCAGCTATAAAATTCTCAAATGAATTTCTTTGCAGTATTAATAATGGATATCAAAATAATTAAATTTAGTGAATCAAAGGGTGCGAGATGAAAGCATACCTGTATGCTTCCTGGCCCAGCAACCCATCTACGTGAAAGGGTTGTAACCCGAAATCTCATTTGTCCACTATTATTCTGATAACTGAAGCAAAAAATCTGTGATGAGTGAGAAAGAGAAATATTTCAACTACATTACAACAACAGACAGGTTACTGAAAGGTGCATTAAGATGGTTTTCATACTAAGTCAAGAATTGGAAGTAAAATTGATTGCTTGTGGATTGCGTCGTAGCGTCAGGAGTTTCCTTCCTCACAATGTCAAAAAACAGACACACAGATGTTGATTTGTCAAGGCCGCACATCTTCCATGCACTGGTACCCCCTTGACCAATAACAGCGTCTGAGCATAATGGGCTTTTCTGCATATACAAAGAAGCAGCTAAATGTTTTTTTCTGTTGAGAGGCCTAAAGAGAATTTAATATATGTGAAAAAGATAGAACAAAGCTTCTAGATATATACCTTTTCAAGAGAAGCACAAGGGCCAATAATCCCTTGGACTTTGATGTCCTTAGAGCAGTTTATCTCAAATATTCCACTGCACAAAGAAGATCAAATAAGGTTAAGTGCCAATCAGCTTCTCCCTCAGCTCATTTATTTAATTATTTTCAGTTAGAAAACATGTGTTTCTGGTTTCCTGGTTGGAATCAGAAGCTACAGGGGATATGCTTCTGTTTCTGGGATGAGGAATCTTTCGATTTGGACAAAAGGTACTATGTAACCTCCCAAACTTTCATTAGTTTATTCATATCCAGAAATAGTGTTTCTGGATCCAGATTCCACAGAATTACTTCCAGCAACTTTGATTCGGCTACTCCTAATCTGTCAGTGGCTATTTGCCACGCTAAGGGATACTCCTTAAATTCCAAAATTATTGTTCTCAATGGTAGCATAAAATTAATGTGGTTATTGACCTTAGTATTTGATTATTTTTTGGTTTGTTATAAATATGTAAACAGGAGATAGAATCCTCCAGTAATTAGGAATAGTATCCTACTACAATGGTTGTCGACTAGTTGCCCGGTGTATATGCCGTTAAAATGGTTTCATCTTCTAGACTACCTTCAAGAATGTTTAAGAAATAAATGTGGTCCACTTCAAAATCATCTTGTCCCAACTATAGTTCACCGTCTTTCTCTCTTTTATCCTCCGTAACCCTAAAACTTGTAGTCTCAACAAGAATTAACTTGTTTTCCAATTTTACACACCGGTACATGAATGTAACTAGTACTGTTTACCAAATATTAATGAGTACTACTTATCTGACAAATATAAATTTGTGCATACAGTAGATTGTCCCCGTTAGTCGGGTGGGAACTGTTAGAGATGGACCATGCTGAATATAAATTACAAGAGCGTTGGTTGAGAGGGAAGATATCTAGTCATCAGGCATATGGAGGTGCAAACTCTTTAAAGTTTGCAATCTAGTATGCAATCCAGGTAATTTTTCTCTACATCATCTAATAAAATACCAGTTCGTATCAACTAATATGAGTTACAAATCTCATTTCCAAGGGTAGGTTGAAGGAGAAATGAAGGGTGAAAAGAAGAATTTAAGTGATTGGAAGAGGGCTGCAAGAACTGAGCAGCAAGCAGAGGAGGAAGCTGAAAGGCACTAGAGTTCTCAGAACTTGAGAGGATATTTCTTGTAAAATTGATGAAAATGAGTTTTTGAGTTACAAGAGAAGGCTATGATCTACATGTAGATCTCTAAGGCAGTGTCAGCTGGATGTCCATATCTAAATCTGGTCAAGTTGGATATCCATATCCATATCTAAATCCGGTTATAAAAATACAGATAAATACACATAAGTTTTTCAATTTCAACCGGCCCAGATCTTGGGTTTGTTGGATGCCCACGTCCAATATATTGGGTACCCATAACCAAAAACAAAACCAAATTTCAACTGTTTTTCTTCTTTGCTCCCAAATTTTAGCGCCCTCCATCTTTTCTTCTCTCTTTTCCATTAAACCAGTCTTTTTCATCAAACTGTAAAATTCCCTTAAACTAATCTCTTTTCTTTAACTAATATTTTTCACCATAACAACAACACAACTACTTCCAATCAAGTCTTCACTTCCCTCAATTTCAACAAAATTTTCAATATCACCTCCCTAATCAATCATACTCAAACTCTAAAAGCCAAATAAACATTGATAATGAAGTAATTTAGGAATCCTAAAAGATGACAAAACTATGTCTGATAAGTTTGAAGTTGGGGAATTCAGCCTAGATTTAATGGATGAGTCGCTTAACGAGACACAGGTTGATGCTTTCAATTCCGAATTGGAATTGGAGGTGAAGAAACATGAGCGAGTATACTATAACCTGTTTGGTTGGATAATCTGATGAGAAATCGGTAGTGAAGAAGCATGAATCGATGGAAGAGGCTTTGTCCTGTTTAGGAGAAACAAACTTACTGCTTAGTTTGGAAGTTCCACAATCTTTAAAACCAAAAATGGTTTGCCTTTTCAATAAAAACAAAGTTTATCATACAAAAAATTTGGTTATGAAATCAAAAATTGGTTACGGAAATAACTGATTATAAAACTGATTTTATGAAATCAGAACCAGTTGTAGGACTTGGTTGTAATATCTGGATATAACAAGTGGATTATAAATGGTTCTGAACTGGTTTTATTTTATGATTAATCCGTCTATGAGCAACCCCAGTGTCAACTATCATAACTGAAAAGAAGCCTAACTGAACACAGTTATAACAAACTAATAGGAAGGGACTCGGTGCAGAGGGTACACAGTAGAGTTAGAAAGAAAAGATGCTTAACAAAAGGAGGCTTGTAACGGGATCAATACTTGTTAGAATCAGTAGGTAGAGTAGAGAAAGTCATTTTGATCTCTAACGAATGCTAGGGTTACCTAACACTTAACTACACAAGCAAAAAATTCAAGACAATCCATATCTTAGAAAAACTAAAATCTTTAATGACATACTTTGATGCTAGGCCCAGATCAGAATCACCCGATTGGAAAACACGCTTAAGTGAATCCTTGAACACTGGATGGCCAAAACTTTCGGTAAGTACAACAAGGCCCCCTGTCCTTTCAACGGCAGTTTTAAGCTCAGCAATGCCAACCTGGAAAATAAAAAGTAAATTTTATATTTCCAAATATATATTAAAAAACACTAGACAAAACAAAAACAATCACCAGAATGTGAATACAAAAATTTGAGGCAATACCGCAATAATACATATGTCAGCCAACATACCTACCTAAAAACTAAAAAGTTTAGCAAAAATAAAACACTTTCAATAGAAACAAAACAAAAACAAGTAGGACAGTTAACAAGTCTTCCACATTTTTTATAATCTCCTTGAAATTAGCCAAGGATTTCAGACAACAGGAACTACAAAGCTGGACAATCAAGTTATTAATAGTAGGAGGTGCCATTTCATGATTACCACAAGATATAAAACAGCACTTAAGCTTCATAAAAAATTATTGAAACACTTTTCCCATGAAATTACAAGCAAGGAAGATCAAGAATCCCTTTAATTGATGAAAAGGTTACAAGCAAGGAAGATCAAGAATCTCTTTAAAACAAAGATAGGTGGAGGGGAAAAAATTGGTTAGACATAAAAACATTCATGGAAAAGAAATTGTAAACATTATACTCAGGTGTTTCAAATTCTCTCTATTGGGTTTCCACTTTCTGATTATAAAACTAGTGAACTGGTTTAAAGGTCATCTGCATGGAATCCTTTTGTTATTGAGTCGAGAGAGCAACAATTAGAGGGTATGTCTCACATCAGACAACATATGGTCTGAACATATGTTTAAATTAAATGTAGGGACAAATCCTCGGCTCACAAACCAATTTTGTAATGTTGAGTTAGGCCTAACCACAATTATAAGATAGTATCAGAGCATCGTTCATGATCTGTTGGGCCACCTGCTATCAGGTCACCTACCATTTATATCCACACACCAAGCCTTAGTGTTGGCCGTGCGTGACGTGGTGTGTTAGAAGTTTCACATCAGACAATATATTTGCTAGAACATATGTCTATAAGTGGGGGCAATCTGTCCAACCACAATTCTAAGACTATAGAAATTACTTTAGCGGATCCTATCAAAAATTACTCTAATGGCTCCTATCGAAAGTTGATTCTTCACAATTATGAGTAGCAAATTTACTTAGTTGCAATTTTGATTCAAATATTTTTCTTTTGAGAAAAGTATGTTGATTTTAATTTGTTTTTATGTGCCAACACCCACGTTGTTAGTTTTCTACCTTTAACATATAACTTTTGTGAGCAGGTATTGGTTTGAAATTGCGGTTGCGATTGAATTTTTCATTTTTCTGAAGTGATATACTTTGATTTTGAATATTTGAATTGATATTGTGAATGATATAATGGATACTGTTTGTTGCAACAAAGAGAAAACGCAGCCTACGTGCTAAGTACCGGTAGTTTCATGGTTAACCATAAGAAAAGACCTAGTATAGAACGCATTAAAAAAGCAGGGGAGGATGGTGTACACTATTCGTGAGTAACATACCTGGTACACAACTTGTTAAAAAGTGGGGGAGGAACGGTGTACCACACCTATGAGTAACATAACCTAGTACATAACCCGTAAAAAAAGTGGGGGAGAAACGGTGTACACATCCTATAATTATTATACCTTAGTACAAAACCTGTTAAGAGAATGTGGGAGGAGTGGGATACCTTCAGCATAACTAAGAGATAATGTGGTCTATAAGCACATAGTGAGGGGTGATATGATATGAGATAGAACTATATCTTATTATTATTACTATTATTATTTTAAACTGTAGATGTGTATGTAGAACTTCATATATGACTAGCGGTTGGTTCATACAAAGAATCTTATAGAAAAGTGTTATCCTTGATGTAGTATATATTTTTACAAGTATGGATGAGTTTTTAAAGGATGAGATTTTTGGATTAAGAGTCATTTTAAATACAAATTTGAGCAAAATTTCTAACTCACCTGCATGTTCGTTTTGTTTATTATGCTCTCACGGAATCTTTGTTAGTCACCCCCCATTTTTTTATTTTTAGATTCACAGGTTGCAGAATGGGATTCTCTTGGCATTTGCATAAATACCTCAAAGTTCATTCTTTTTGGTATACCTATCATGAATCATCTCTGCTATTTTTAGAATTCAATATCAATATGACGCAGTTATAGGAATATGAGTCGTTCTTCTCTTGAGTTGTACAAAGAGGAGATAGTTGTTATATACACTGTTGATAATTATTAGAAATCAAACTAGGGAGTCGCTGAATGAATAGTTAGTTACAAATTCAGTTACATCACTTGCTTTATAGAAGCCAAGTGTCAACCTGCAGTAGCAGGTCACCCAATGACAAGCTGACAGGTATCAATCACTCACTGTACAGCAGTCATAACTAACTTTCTGAGTTAGCTATACTGAGGCTATTCTATAGTTATACTAGAGCTATGCTATAGTCTCAAAATAATTAATTGGCCTTTGAAGGTGACATAAAAATAGATGAGACACTGTCAAATTTCAGTAAATCTACTTTCAAAGCGTGTATGAGTTATAGTGAATTAGGCTTGCTGGGTTAAATATATGATTAGTAAGGATTAGCCTGTGCGCAGGTCATGACCTGAGATTGGGCTGAGACAGAAGAACAGCAGAAGATGAAAAGATTTTGGCAGTAAAGGGAGTCTTTCAGAGCTGTTATTTTTTACATTGTTCTGTTGTTGTTTATTTCTTACATTGCCTTTCTTTTAATATTTGGTATTCTTGTTTCCCTATCTCCTTAGACCAACTCTTGGTTACTTAATAATAACACTAGTGATTTCGGTGGAAATGAAGAGATTAGATTAAATGTAACCGAGTAATTCTTGTTACTATTTGGAGCAGTTGGGTAAGCATACACTCATATTATGGTTAACACATTTTCAATCCAGCCACTCATATTGAACAAAAAGATGCAAGGCCAAGGATATTACTATGTTAGTGAATTAAGATTAAAAATGCATACAAAATTTCAACATAAACTACTTTGAAAAACTTACATAAATTGGAGTAAGGAAATAACTGAAGAAGTGAATTACAATTTAAACAGTTATCACAAATTCTTGATTAAACTGGATGTACTCAGAAGATATCATCTAAATATTCTGTGCTCGAAAAAAGTTAAAAAGTGAAAAGTTCTCTGGGTGGAAAAGAGACATTCATTTGCCAGCTTATAAACATGCATAATGCTGTATATCAACCAGAAAATATCTGTTGAAAATAGAGAAAATTTTACCTGATCAAGAGCACAAGCAAAGAGATCTAGCACATGACCTTGATGTACAAGCTGCTTCGAAAGCCCATCATAGAATTTCACACATTTATGGTAATGTGGCACAGAATCTTTATCCAGGTCCTTGTGGGAGCGAATTGGTTCAGAAAGTTGTCTGGATACAATCTATATGATACAACAGTTCGTAAGGACAGAACCACTAGACTGTCGTCAAGCAATCAAATAAGAAGGAAATCATTTTTGCCCATGATATCAGTAGAAGTAAATAAATTACCAAAAAGTGTTTCTAAACAATAGAATACATTCCCTTGATACAGGCACTCATAAAATAGAGGCCAATCATTATCATACACACTAATGCCAAAATGCCAACAGAACAATCTAAGGAGTAAAGGAAAAAGTACAAGAGAAGGTGAGATGGTACTCCAAAAGAAACGGCAAAAGGACAAAGCTGAGGTAGAAAAAACCCGCACAAGAAACCATAAAATTCTCCAAAATCATTAGATGAAATGTAAATAGAGCTACAACAGCTGCCATCCACTGAAACTAGATAACTTTGTCAGAAAATAACTTACAAATGAAAAGGTAGATTCTGATATGTAAATAAAGCCTAAAACATTTTAGCCTTAACCTCTAAAACAAAGACCACAAAGCCACTGGTTCTTGCTTACAGCGCATCATATATGTATGCAGTACACTAAGATGCAGATTCAAAAGGTTATTTTACATACTACACCACACACACACACACACACACACACACACGGAACATGTCAAGTGAGAGCATAAATAGATGCCAGGTGAAATTAGCCTCTGATAGATGTCAGTAGTATAGACTAAATAGTCGGATTAGTTTTAAAAGATATAATATTTTCATGTTCGTAAATAATAGAAGTATTATTTATAAGGTTTCCTGAATAACATATTAATCCTCGAATGTGTGATCCTTTAGTGAAATAGGACTAATTTAACCAACAAAATATGCATTCGAGTACATCATGTGTAATTTCAAATTTTTAACTATTTCAGTACTTTCATGTAAATACCATTTAATGAATTATACCATGAATGATGACGTATCTTTTCACAATTAATTTGACAACATAGTATGTGTTTGGACTTCAATCCATGTGTTTTCCAATGCATTCTAGACACAAGTAAAGCTACTCTTTGCTTCTATTGGCCAAACACACAGTCATGTCCAAGGCACTATCAAACTAATTACACTGTCCCTCTGTAAGTAAGAAGAAAACACTTACCGGGGCAGGTCCTTCAGTTGCCGGTCCCCCAATAAACGCCATTATTCTTGCAGCAGAACCAGGAACACAAGCCCCCAGTAAACTAGCTGCAATACTTAGTGCTGTGCTTGTGCACCTCGCCTCCCGCTGATCACCCTGTACCGGCCAGGGATCCCTCTGCAGCTCATCTAAAACCTGCAAAAACAAACCAATTCACAACTCAATCCATCAGTACCAGTATTGTCAAATTTTGAACAAACCACAGTTCTCCACAACCTGCCACTGACAACTCTGATCAACACACAACCAAACTTTCTAATAATGCAGATTAAACTAAGCACATTACCGAATTGAGCGCGAACTCACACTCCGAGGCCGGAAGTAAGAACCGTGAAATACTCTCCAACGAAAGCCCATCTCGTGCACCGGCAACAACACCAACCGCCGGCTTCGGTTTCTTCGCGAAGAAACTCATCTGCTCTAACAGCTGGTCCTTGGAAACATCCTTAGAACCTCTAAACACATACGTTTTAGGAACAATACCAAACCCAAGCTCATGCACATGAACGAACGTCCCAAACGTGATAAGACCGACAAGAGAATTATCCGGTAAAAGCTCAACCGCCTGCGAAATCGCAGATCGGAGGAAACCGATTTCCTCCTCAATCACACACGTATCAACGACGAAGAGAAAAACAGGAGGCACGTGCGGAGCGGGATCACTCGGGGAATCATATTCAACGGTAGTGTACTGAGGGAAAAGCTCGGCAGGAAGATTATCATCGGAGATGGAAGCGTAATGAGGCGGAAAATGGTTACGTTGGAAGCAGAACGGACAGATCCAGATCTTGGCGGCGAAATCAACGATACAGAAAGGATTGAGAATCGAACGGCACGTTCGACAACGAAGTGGAGAATAAGGGAGAACCGGCATGGAAGGGAAGTGTTTGATTGGAGTGTAGATTGCTGCAACTGGAACGACGACGTTTAACGCTTCCTGTTTTGTGCCGGGGATTACGTTCCACGGCATGCGAACGCCGTCTTGGGTTTCGAGATCGACGAATTCCGCCATTGATTTGGAATCGGAGCAGCTCCGGCGATGTGAGAAAACCGAAATGGTTCTGTTATTACGCGCAGTTAAACTCAGTTCTTAGCAGTATCATATACTTTTATATAATTTTAACACATTAATCTTTTCTTTGGGTAGAAAATTTATTTTAAGCTTAGACATTTTGGCCCGGCCATATAAGGCGAATTTAAAAAATAATTCTATAAAAAAATATAGATTTTATTCTTGTAATTTAAAGATTCTTTCGTTTTAGTTCTTTAGTACGATCATTTACGATGGTGATGTGGAATTGATATTGTGGTATTTTTAGTTATAATTAGTAGCATGTGACTTTATTTCAATTTATCTATTTATAAAATATCAACTGAAATAATTTATGTAATTAGTTAAAGTAATTAAAATGAAAAATCACTCCATTCATTTTGTTCACCCCCTAAAAACCTAATTTAGAAATCATTGTTCTTCATCGTCTCCTCCAAGTTGAGGAAGACTTCATTGGCAACCTTTGAAGCTGTGTCAGATACGGTTTCTTCTATTCTCACTAAACCAAACAACGATTACCTTCATTGTTCAACATTCTTAACACATGCATGCATGTTTTTTTCATTTGTAGGGATGACACCGTTCGACTTAAGCTTTCACCATGGTGGTCAGTTTGTGCGAGAAAGTCATGTTTTTTACAAAGGAGGTACTAAAACTATTGTTAGAGGGCAAGATTCATACACATGGTCCTACTACGCAACTATGAGCTTAGTACTGGAGTGTAGATTCGACGGTAGTGGAATTCGAATGTGGAGATAAATTAAAGGTATTGACGAAAGTTTTTTCCATGTGACTGAAGATGTTCACGTTACGGCTATTGCAGATCATTCTATTTTGCACAACATTGAAGGACATATTTGGTTTGAGCACACTGTTGGAGACAACACGGAGAGGGTGTTGAAACCAAATATAGTTGATGTTGGTGAAGAGAGTAATGATGTTGAAGATGAAGATTGTGTAGGGATAACATTTGGGGACAGCGAGGAAGAAACAGCGAATGATGGCAACAAAGGCTTTATGGCTGTGGAGGTTGATAGACCTAATGAAGGTAATAGGGTTGAAGTCTCTGGTAAGAAACTCGGGTACAGGTTAAGAGCTAACAATGATGCATCAACTTTAAAGTCTCCCAAAAAAATCAAGTTGGGTGTTCCTTCAAGGGTCATTGATGGAAAATCTAATTCATCAAAGGTTGTAGAGCAAGATGGGGATTGTGAAAGTGAAGAGTTGGGTAGTTCTGATCCAGATGTTAGTGACAATGAAAAGATGCCCAAGTATAGGAAGTTTAGAGAGGATTTGCTCAACAAAGACAATGAGTTTAAACTAGGTATGGAGCTTAACTCTCTTGTTGAATTTAAGGATGCCATAAGAGAATGGTATGTTCTAAATGGTAGAGAGATTAGATTTATGAAAAATGAAAGTAATAGGGTTAGGGTAGAATGTAGAGGTAAATGTGGTTTTGAAAGTATTTTGAAAAGGTGTCGTCGTTTAGGCAAACTTTGTAATAGTTCTCGTTCGTAAGAACGTATACAAAGTGTTGAACTTTTGAAAATGTTTCAAGTTTGGAAAAGATGTTTGGAAAGTGTATGTGATTGTTTTGAAAATAGCAAGGATATTTATTTTGAAATTTGAGCAAGCAACTAAAAGTAATCTACCTACTCAAAAGGTCTTAGGTGTTCTTTTCCTCCTCCTTTAGATGTTGTTATCTTACCATTGTTTTGGTAAGAAGCCCCAACATTGGATGTGAAGGGACGGGCATTGGGTCATCGTATGACCATGATAGCAATATTGTGAGATGACTTAGCACTTTTCTTTTAGGGACTAAGATCATTTTTGAAAGGCAACTTTGATAGCGTCATCGAGGGACTATGATCTTGTATTTTTCGATTTGTTTGTGCTAAGACATCCCACATGCATAAATGACCATTTTTGTAAGGCAACAAGTGGAATCACCCTAGGGGTGCTCGTGTGCAAGTGTATTTTATTGCATGCATAATTTTGGTCTTGAATTAGAGTTTTCTAAGCATTGATTTTAATCTTGTCATACACACCCTAGTTACTAGCAATATATGAAAGCAATAACAGTGCAGAAATGTAAATTCCTACACTATTACAATATTTTGGGGATGGGGGTACATATTTATGAATGGGGATTGCAAATTAAAATTCTAGGTTACTATTACAACCATATTGAAATAGATAAGAATGTACAGGAAATGAAAAATGCTTATTTATTTAAGAAAAGAAATAAGTTTTGTTTAAGAAAATGTTTTTTGTCTTTTCATGTTAAAAGAAAATAAAACATAATATGTGAATATGAAATATTTTTGGTGTTTTTTGATTAATGAAAAATAAAAGTGATGAAAAAAATAATAAAGGAAAGAAAACAAAATCAGTACAAATGCTGAAGAGTAGAAGAGGTCAGAAGTTCTGACTCTGACTTGCTGCACAAACAGAAACATGTTAGTAAAAATATGGAAGTTCATAAGTTCTGAATCTTCTGAGAATTCATAAGTTTTCTGAAGTTCTGATGCAACTGCCAGAACTTTGTCTCTCTCCTTGCTAGTCAGAACATCTGCAACTTAGTCATTTCTTAACATAACAGAAGTTGCATATATGACAGTTATGACAAGTTTCAAGAAATATAAAAAACACAGATCATAAGAAACATAAATTTGCTAATCCTAATTTTGAGTCCTAATTTCTTTATGAAACTCTGAATTGGAATTCACTCTATTTAGGCAGGCAGATGCATGAAATCTTAGAATATGTACATCATCAGAATCAGAATATATACATTGTGTTAAATATGTAAATTCTGTCAATGCCTAAATAATATGATGAGAGTCAGCAGACACTTACCTTGCAGCTGGGAAATATTATGGGAGCTGGAATCTGATTCTGACCACTTGTGGGGTTCTGAATGGCTTCCTCACGTTTTCAGCAGGTTGGAAACTTTCAGCTTGGATTGTAAATGATTAGAAGATTCTGGAACAACCAAGGGATAAAGTTCTTATCCTTTTGAAGTGGATATTGGTGGAGAATGTGTTACTGTTTGATTACAGAATTTTGGATGGCTTTTGAATGTATATTAGGAACTGTATGGGTGGTTTTGTTCAGGAAACAACTTGAGAAAAATGGAGCTTTAATGCAAGAATCAAATGCTAAGGTTTTATATTTTTGTGATTGCAATATTTTTGGATTCTTGGAATTTTTGCAGGGGTTCAAGGCTTTTCTTTCTCAAATTCCACACCTTTCTCTCAAATTTTTCCGACCTCTTCTCAATGGCTAAAGGTGTTCTATTTATAGGCAAAGGTTTTGCAGTTTGGGGAGGTCAAGTGGCACCAACATCATATGCTAGATGTTGACTTACTCTTGAAGTAAGCTTAAACAAGTGTGGTTCAATGCATCAAGTTGGATGGTTAACAGCGCCTAAGCTGGATTTTGCAGCGTGAATTAAGGAAAAGTAGAAGCAGCGCATGGCCTAGCATACTTTTGCACAGAAGTTTGTCTTCCCAAGACAACAGGGGTACACGTGGGGGAAATCCTTTAGATAAAAACTCACAAGTGGTTGTGAGCATTAAATGATGATCAGAAATCCTACCATGTGAAACTTTGCGTCCTTGCTTGACTCTGGATTAGAAGTTATGCTTCAGCGTAGCACCTCATCTTCTGATCCTCTTATCTTCTGGCTTCGACATGTTCTGAAGGATCCCTCATACTTTCTAATAAGCTTGCAGCATGCTTAATAACCTTCTTTGATTTAACCTGGCAAACTCTGACTGCACCTTTGTGAAAACTGGTCCAGAAGTTTTGACCAAACTTTGTCTTGAGAATATCCAGAATTTGTTGAGTGTGAACACTGGCCCAGAAGTTCTGAAATTGTCATATTTCTTAAACACTTAGAAAATTTCTAAATATTTAGAATTTGACTTTTCCAAAGTAAAATTTTAACTTTTGAAATTCTTAATGAAACAAATTTCATATTCCAACATGTCTTGATGAAATATGATTTTTGAGATTTGATTTTGATCTAAAAGTCAAAGTTAGACTTCTTAGTGTGCAAATGACCATTTTTCCCTTGTGAGTGATTTTATTGGAAAAATTGATAGTTCAAGGCCTGGAAACTTGATAGAAGCAATCCTGGGATCCAGGGTAATCCCTTGTGAAATGAGAGGGCAAAGTTTGGGGTACAACAGTTGTCCCTATTCAAACTTCTTGAACCTGAAGAGTTAGATTGGTGGATCTGTCATTCGTGACTTGAAGGTGAAAGATGATTTGAACACTAAAGTGCTCAGAAATTTGCACTCGAAGATGGATGATGAATGGGCTTATAAATGTCATTTAGAGGAGTGTTGGTAAATGCTGGAAGAGGTATTAGCACAAATCTTCTTGTTGATTTATACTAAAACTTGATGTTCTACATGTGAGAAAAGGGTTAGTAAAATGCAGATGTTTGCATGATGTTCACCAGATGTGGTATCATGCCAAATGCGTATGGTATGTACATGTTATGATGTATGAATGTGAAGTGTATGTTTTTGTCTGGGAAGATAAATCCCTTACTACTGCTGAGGAAATTCTGGGAGATTGAATCCCTGATTGCCCGTTGGAGATGAAGAATATGCATATCTTCAAATTTTGTTGAAAGGATGCTTTCGCTGGGGAAGACCGCTCCAATGTCAGTTTTTATCTGGTCGGATCCAGGCTTCACAATTGTTGAGGATAAAGTAGTCAACTGCTATCTGGTCGTGTCCAGGATTTGCAACAACTTACTGGAGGATAAGACGAATTAACTGTTATCTGGTCGGATTCCAGGCTTTACAGAAAATTCCTTAAAATTGAATAGTTATCTGGTCGGATCTAGGCTTCACAACAACTTGTTGGGGATACAAAAGTTAATTGTTATCTGGTCGGATCCAGGCTTCGCAGTAACTTAGAATGGCAACTACTATCTGGTCGGATCCAGGCTTCATGGTTTTTGGAAAGATGTAATATTATCTGGTCGAGTCTAGGCTTCATAGTGTCTTTTTGGGAATCATGGTTAATTGTTATCTGGTCGGGCTCCAGGTTTCACAATAAACTGTTTGAAAAATGTTATCTAGTCGGGTCCAGGTTTCATAGATTTCTGAGATCGATGCGGTCGATTGTTATCTGGTCGGGTCCAGGTTTCACAATAAACTGTTTGAAAACTGTTATCTGGTCGAGTCCAGGCTTTGTAGATTTCTGAGGTTGATAAGGTCAATTGTTATCTGGTCGGGTCCAAGTTTCACAATAAATTGCTTGAAAACTGTTATCTGGTCGGGTCCAGGCTTTGCATATTTCTGAGGTTGATAAGGTCAATTGTTATCTGGTCGGGTCCAGGTTTCACAATAAACTGCTTGGGGATTTAGTTGTTATCTGGTCGGTTTCCAGGTTTCACAACGAATCTCTGAGGGTGATTGCTATCCGGTCGGATCCATGCTTCACAATGACTTTTTTTTAAAGGATGAAAATGAAAATTGATATCTGGTCGGGTCCAGGTTTCTCAGCCATTTGTTGGGGATATGGAGGCAACTCTATTGGGGAAAAGAGGTTAAACCTTGGTTGGATTGAGTTCAGGTTCTTCTATATGTTTGAAGAGCTAGGCTATTATCTGGTCGGGTCCAAGTTTCATAGCATTTTGAGATCATCTGTTATCCGATCGAGTCCAGGCTTCAGTAACTTAAATTGTTATCCGGTTGAGTCCAAGCTTCAGTAATTCAAATTGTTATCTGGTCGAGTCCAGGCTTCAGTAATTCAAAATGTTATCTGGTCGGGTTCAGGTTTCAGTAATAACTTGGAAATTGTGCTAATATCTGGTCGGATCCAGGCTTCATAGCATATTGGAAATAGTAAATGGTTTGCTGATGACTTTACGGGGGATTAGGGGTTGTGGCCCTGTGACTTGCAGTATTTTAAAAGGGAAATTTAAACTGGAGAGTATAGACTCTAATGTCCAATCATCTTCCACCTTCGAGTCACGAATGGCAAAACTCACCAATCTAACTCTTCAGGCTTAAGAAGATTGAACAGGGGCAGCTGTTGTACACTAAAATTTTCCCTCTCATTTATCAAGAATTTTATCACAAGATCTCCTTGACTCAAGACTGCATAAGGGTTTGATCAACTCAAGACACCTCCTTAAGCACTGATGACCAAAATTAGGATTTGAGTTTGCACAAGTATTTTTGAACTTCCAATGCCCCATGTGATTTTCATGGATCATTATGGACCCCAAGATTACTCATGTCAAGTTTCAAGCCTTGGATCACACTTTTGATCATTCAATTGAGCAGTTGACCTAAAAGTCAACTATATTGGGGAAAAAGTCAACCATGACCAATTTATAGTCAAACTTCATAATTTTTTATCCCCGTCAACATTTTAAACTCATATGTATCATTTTATCAAGTTTGGATCATAATTCCTCAAGAAATTTGATCAAATCTCCAAAAGGGCAAAATGGTTAAAATTAGGGTTTTGACTAGGAAAGGGCAATTTTTGATTTTTTTTACCTAGAAAATGGTCAATTAGTTTAAGGAATGATCTCAAGAGTCCAATTGCATCATTTTAACCTAGTGACATGGTTCAAAGCATTGCAAGTCCATTAGATTGACAGATGAATTTTTCAGTCAACTGATCAAAAGTCAACTGTATACTGAAAAGTCAAACTTTAACTTTTTGGTCAAATTCAAGTGCCAAAGATCATAATTTATCAAAACATGTAAAAATATGAAACTTATTCATCAAGAAATCAAAAATTCAAGATTTCATTTTGAAAAGTCAAAATTTCTAAAAGAAAATTTTCCAAGTGTTGGAAATTTCATATTTTTTCACAACTTTGAACAAATTTTTCACCATGATGCACGATTATTCAAGAGAAACTTCCGACATGAAAGTTGTAGATCTCCATGAAATCTACAAATTTGATTTACAAAAATCCTTCCAAAAGTGTTTGGATCTCAAGTTATAATTTTAAGAACATAGGTCCATGAAACAAAACACTTAGTGAAATTTTGCCCTAATTTGGTCAGGATTTTGACCCAACTTCATGACACTTTTTCATATAGTTCCAAGGGGAATATTCAAAAGCAATTCAAAGACGGGATGTAGAACACATTGCAAGCTTTCCAAAATGTCCAAGAACTCCTTGAGATTATTCTTGAGTAGGGAGAATCGAAAAGAGGAAGTTAGGGTTTTATCACTTTTATTACAAGTCATTTTAGTGATGAACAAAATTCAAATTCAAACCATGCTACATAAACACTACTTTGAAGGCCTCAAACTTATTAGGCACTCCATAATTAATAGATTACACAGCTTTTAGAGGCATCACTTCAAGCATTCAATGCATGGACATGCTTTATATCCATTTTTGGAAGAAAGGTCACATTCCCATTTTGATAAAACAACTTTTTGTACAAAACTTGTTGTTGAGCCTTGCAATTGTTCTCTTCTGATCAAACAAGTCTTATATCTCATGAGAAATATTTCAAACACTTACAATCACTCATCCCATGCTTGTACCTCTTCTTGAAACTTGTTTCCCTCTTTTCTTCAAAATCAAGTAACCTAGCCAAAAACTAAGAACTTGTACTTCTGACTTGCCAATGCACTCAAACACTTTTATTTATACATACACAAACCATTTGACACAAACACACAAATGCTCAAGCCTTAAAAGAACCTAGAACTCAGAATCCCACTTGATACTTCCATTTTCACACAAAACTAACCAAAAACTTGAAACTCATAATCTACTTGTGCTTTTCTTGGCCTTTTGGTTTCTAAAGTTTCTAAACATCATATAGAGTTGATCCCACACCCTGTTTTAGAACTATAACACCATTATCACCATCCTCCATTTTCAAAAACTCAGCTCTGCACATTGACTTCTCCAGACCATTTCAGTCATCCATTGTTCAAGCTAATCATTGTATTAGCTTCCTGGGACCTCAAGGAAGCTAACCTGATCATCACCATCACTTGAAACAAGCTCAAACTCAAAACACGATTTCCAGTTTTGAGGTAAGTTTTCTCAACTTTGAACTCTTCATACAGGCATCATCAATGATTTATTTGTGAACAAAATATGTAGATATCATTGCCCTAAAGCTAACCATGTCCTTAGTTTCCATTAATTTTGCTTGAGCTTAGAGAATTTTGAAACTGAAATTTCTGAAATTTTTAGGGTTCAGATTAGGGTCATTAAAATTCATGCTTATCTTTGATCTATAGTTTTAATGCTTTACATTTCTGAAACCTTGAGAAAATTTGCTACAAGTTTCATGTTTACAGTTTTCATTTTTGATGAAAAATAAGCAAGTTATAGTTGGTATGGCTGGAGGTTGATGATGAAGTCATCAGGGCGCGTTTTGCCTTACATATTTATTATTTTGCTTATGTTAACAGATGTATAGCCACCCCAGTGATAGAAGTGTGCGCCTGTAACCTTTGGGACCTGGGTTCGAGCCCCAGTGGTACCCTTTTGCATTTTTTACACATTTTGTATTTCTGATTTTCATTTTTGCAAGCGTTGGGCCTTTCTTTGGGCCTATATGTTTTTTTTTCTTGTTGCTGACCTCCCTGTTGACTAATGGCACCCCTGGCCCAGTTTATTTTTATTTTCTTATTTTTATTTCTTTTGTTTTCTTAATTATTTTTTTTTACTAATATTAAAAATCATTAAAAATATAAAAAAAATTAGATTCTTATTTTAACTTGGTTTATTTTATTTTCTCACAAAAAATATTTTATTTAACTACACATTATTTATTTTTATTAACTAGTCTTGTAAATTAAATTAAAACTATGTTAGTATTTATTTTTCTTTTCACACCTATTAAAATATATTTTTTTTAATATTAAAAAAGAACAAAAATATTTATAATACTATAAATATTTTCAAGACAAAATATAAAAAATACTTTTTCTAAACTTATTTTCTTCCAATCAACTAAATAGAATTAGGGTTTTTATTCAAAATCTTTTCTTAATAAATTTAAGTTTAATTAATTATTTTCTTTAATTAATTAGGTTAAGACAAAATCCCTTTTTTTCCTAAAAAATCAAATATATATCCATTTACTTCACATTTTTGCATTTTGTACATTTATTCATTTTATACATTGTATCCATTTAAATTCCTTGTACATTGATACCAATTCAATATGGTTGTAATAGACTAACTAGGTTTACATTCTTGTAATCCTCATTCAATTTGTACACCCCTCCCCAGAAATATTGTAATAGCATAGTAACTTTAAAATTCCGCAATTTATCGCTTTTATATACAAATGCTAGTAATTAGGGTTTGTATAGAAAGACTAAAATCAACACTTAGAAAACCCTAATTCAAGACAAAATCAAGCATGAAAACAATACACTTGCACACAAGCACCCCTAGGGTTATTCCACTTGGTTGCCTTATACAAAATGACCATATTATGCATGTGAGGTATCTTAGCAAAAACAAGCAAATACAAGATCATAGTCCCTCGATGACGCTATCTAAGTTGCCTTTCAAATGATCATAGTCCCTAAAAAAGAATGCTAAGTGTGATGCGGTGGGAAAGAACTGACTGTTTTTTGGAATGCTGGTTTGCGTTTTGCGTTTGTTTTTGCAAAATGTCGCGGTAAGCAAGAGTCGCCACCGACTTTTATTTTATCCAACAAGGAAAGGAAAAAAGCAAAGAAAATTTCCTTTTTCAAGATATTTCTCGGGTTCGGGGGGTAGATTATAGAAAGGGAATGTGTTAGCACCCTTTCTATCCGTGGTTATCCACGGGCTCTTAGGTACTTGCTCAAATGTTTTCAAAATTTGCTTTCTTTGTGCTTGTGGATTTGAAAAAGTTTTTGTTTTGAAACTTCGATTTAACTCTTGCTTATGTCCTCAATAGCGTATGAAGTGTTTTTGAAAACTTTGTTCGAAAAAGTGTAAGTGTGAAGAGATTTTGTTTTTTGAAAGAGCAAGTACTTAAGAACCATCTACCTACTCGAAAAAGAAATTGTTCTATGCTAATTTCCTTTAGACAATGTTATCCCACTATTAATAAGTAGGTAGCACCGTCGTGGGAGTTTAAGGGTCAATTCGAATGAGGGACGTGCAGTCACTAAAGTAATGTTAGGACGCCTTAGCGGTAACCCTAATGTCTTAGATCATTTGTTTTGAGGCAACAATATCTGAGGCAACCATTTCTACGCGACTATGATCTTTGGACAAGAGTGTGACCTCTAAAGTGACCTATACTTCATGACCGTGTACAAAGGCAACCAAGTGGGGTGTACCCTAAGAGTGCGCATGTGCGAGTGTGTCATTTTCAGTTAATTTTTGTCTTTGTACATGTTAATGGTGATCTAAGTTGATTTTAGGTTAAACATTCAGTCTTGTCATGTCATCCTATTATCAAACATCTAACAGTTATATTTTGCGGAAAATAAAAGTGCGGAAATTAAATTACAAAGCGTCGGGTATTTACATCGCCAAAGACAAACCCTTTAAAAGTAAATAAAGTGATAAAAAATAATAAAAGTCCTATGAAGCTATTACAATCCAGAATCAGATACATAAATGATAAAGGAAAATAAATCGCGTGCAGGAAATTAAATCGAGCGCAAAGTTCTAGGGTTTTGAGCCTTTTTGTTAAAGAAAAGATTTTTTGTTGTTTTTGAATTAAGAAAGAAATTACTTAAGTTAATTGTTAAATTAATAAATTAATTAATTAATTAATGAAAATAAAATATTTTTGGATTTTTGGTATTTAAAGAAAGAAAATAAAATTAATCAATGTTAGTAAAAAAACCTAATTAAGTCTAATTAATTTTAATTATTTAAAAAAAGGTTAAAGTTATTCTAATTAAAAACCTAAATTAATTTAATTAGTGTTTATTAATAAAAATAAAAATTTGATTTTATGAAGAAAATATTTTTGTGGTTTTAATTTTATAAAAATAATTTTTGATTGGTTAATAATTAAATGGAAATAATAAAAATAAATAATTAAAACAACATAAATAAAATATATAAGAGAAAAGAGGTATGGGCCTGTTTTTTTTGAAGGTCAGAATAGCAATCCTGAGGCCCATTTGCATTGGCCCTGTTTGACTTTCTTGATTCTATGCGCGCATGTTGACTTGGTCCATGGTGGACCATCAACTTGGATCACCAGATCTGGCCTTTGGTCATCTGGCTGTTGGACGTGTGGAGGCGTATGGTATGCTACAAGCCTGGATCTGCATGTGATTACCTGAAGAAAAATATATTGAGGAATTGGGGGGACCTGGGATTCGAACCCAGGTCCTGAAGGCACTTGGAGTGCTTGCTTCGCCACTAGGCCACTTGGTCTTATTTGTTAATATATTAAACAATAATAATAATAAAAGAAAAATGAATTATATGCCAGAAAAACAAAACAAAGCGCGCCATATTTGAATGGGCGAATCACGCCTCGCCACGCATCATCTTCAACCCTCGTCCGTAGCTAAAAACCTATAAAAACTTATAGCTATGGACACAAGCCGTCGCTACAAGTCGTGCCTCTTCCAAAATCTGTTGTAGGCCATAGAAATAAATTCTAAGGGCATGGTTGTGCTCACCTTGACCTCCCGGTCCTAACCATGCCCTTCTTGATGGACAATTATCCCTGAAATAAAAATGCCCAAAAACGACCAAGAAACCCTAGCTATGGCATCTCACAATATAGGTCACATAAACAAAATTGAATAATGCAAAAAGCTTAGAAACATGGTGAGGATCATGAATATGCAAATAATTTATACAAAAGATGCAGGAATAATGATTTGCGAATTCAAATGCAGAGCTAGTTAACGTGACGCTTACAGTGTGCTTGGGCGTGTATGGAAGCCTGCTTTGGATTGGTTTCAACTCAGTGAACCTCCAGGAATCGATTGGGATCACTTTTGGCTTCTGAAAACCTCTCTTGCTATAATTTTGAATTCCAACTTTTTGTCACTTTTTTCAAGTTTGGTTCTACTTATTCTTACAGCCTCTAACCCTATTTTTCGTGCCTTTGCCTTCCTTTTGTAATGTATATTGCATTAGGGTAACAAATATGGCTTGAATATTTCTAAATCAATGCACTCATATTTGATTTGATCTCCTTTTGAAAGCTTTCCAAATTTGTCAAAAATCAATCCTTTTGCACATGGTTTAGTGTGATACGAATTTGATGAGATTAATGATGATGATCTCAACCTGAAATAGCCAAAAAGATCTCAAGTAATCAATATTTGGATTTTATTTGATTTAATTTGATTAAAAACAAAATAATTCAATAAAAAATCAAATAAAATAATAAAAAAGAAATATGATCTCAAGGATGAATCTAGGACACGTGTGAAATGGGGGAAGCTCAAATTAAGTGGAAAAGAATGGGCCCATTTGACAAAATTTGAAGTTTTGGGGATAGTTGACTTTTGGTACTTTTGCAAAAATGCCCAACTTCAACAATGCATAACTTCTTCAATTTTGAACTTTTAGAGGTGTTCTTGGACTTTTTAGAAAGCTTGAGATGTCCTATAACCAACCCTTTTGGTCTCATATAATTTTGATATTCCATGCTCAAGTTATAAGCTTTGGCAAAAAAGGTGTTTTTGTTGACTTTCATAAATGACCTATAATGTCCAAATTTATAACTTCTTGTGAGTGCATTTTCTGATATTGGGGTATGAATATGGATTGTAGAAAATTTCATCATTTTCAAAATGAGCTTTGTATGGGTCATTTCTCATAAAGTATGAGAAAGTTATGCTTGGTCAAAGTTGAGTTGACTTTTCCTACAAAACCCTAATTTAGCAACTTTTGAGTCTTGATGAATTTTAAGCAATCCTTAATGAATCATGATCAACCCTTGATCAAATGATTAAATATCCTTCAAAATAAGAATGTTCACAAAAAATCTTGAAGTTTGACTGTATTTGGGTCACAGTTGACTTTTGCCCTAACACGGTCGATTTTTGGACCTTTTGAGCATTTGACTGAGCAAACTTCCTCTGCAAGGCTTGAAATTTGACATGGATGATCTTGAGAGCATATTAGGACAATGGAGAGAACTTGAGGTAATTTGGACTCAAGGATCCTGATGCAACACAAAACCCTAATTTGGGGAAGACTGCCTTAGGAGATAACTTGACTGTCCAACTCTTGAGCAATATTGAGCAACTTGGGGATTTTTCTTGCAATGTTTTGAGAAATATGAGAGGGAAAATTTTGGGGTACAACAACTGCCCCTGTTAAATCTTCTTAAACTTGAGGATGTAGATTGGCTTTCGTGCCTTTCGTGATCCGAAAATGGAAGATGATTGAACACTAGAGTGCCCAGAAATTTGCACTCGCATGAAGTGGTATCAGCCTGGTGATGTCGGGAACGGGCTTACTGATGCCATTTGGAGATTGCTGGAGGGAGGATGGGCTTATAGATGCCATCTGCAAGAGCGTAGATCACATAAGAGATTCCTTAGCGAGAACTTGCATACCTATTGTTGTAGAATAATCCGCTGGGTAAGTCTAACTTTTATTGAGATTTAGGAACTTGCCTGTACTTCAGCTGAGAGAACATCTTTGCTGAGTTTTAAGAACTTGTCCGTAATTCAACTGGGGGAAACATCTTCATCGAGATCTAGGACTGTCTGTTCTTTAATGGAGGATAATTCTGTTGAAATTGTAGAACTCGTCCACACTTTGACGGAGGAAAATTGTCGAGATTGAGAACCTTATCTGAAATTCAACCGAGGATAATTCAGTTGAGATTTAAGAACCGGTCAGGTCTTCTACTGAGGGAAACATCTTCATCAAGATCTAGGAATTGTCTGGTCTTTAACGGAGTATAATTCTGTTGAGATTGTAGAACTCGTCCACACTTTGACGGAGGAAAATTGTCGAGATTGAGAACCTTATCTGAAATTCAACCGAGGATAATTCAGTTGAGATTTAAGAATCGGTCAGGTCTTTGACTGAGGGAAACATCTTCATCAAGATCTAGGAACTGTCTAGTCTTCAATGGAGTATAATTCTGTTGAGATTGTAGAACTCGTCCACACTTTGACGGAGGAAAATTGTCGATATTGAGAACCTTATCTGAAATTCAACCGAGGATAATTCAGTTGAGATTTAAGAACCGGTCAGGTCTTCGGCTGAGGGAAACATCTTCATCAAGATCTAGGAACTGTCTGGTCTTCAACAGAGTATAATTATGTTGAGATTGTAGAACTCGTCCACACTTCGACGGAGGAAAATTGTCGAGATTGAGAACCTTATCTGAAATTCAACCGAGGATAATTCAGTTGAGTTTTAAGAACTGGTCAGGTCTTCGACTGAGGGAAACATCTTCATCAAGATCTAGGAACTGTCTAGTCTTCAACGGAGTATAATTATGTTGAGATTGTAGAAGTCGTCCGTACTTCGACGGAGGAAAATTATCGAGATTGAGAACCTTATCTGAAATTCAACCGAGGATAATTCAGTTGAGATTTAAGAACCGGTCAGATCTTCGACTGAGGGAAACATTTTCATCAAGATCTAGGAACTTCCTGGTCTTCAACGGAGTATAATTTTGTTGAGATTGTAGAACTCGTCCACACTTTGACGGAGGAAAATTGTCGAGATTGAGAACCTTATCTTAAATTCAACCGAGGATAATTCAGTTGAGATTTAAGAACCGGTCAGGTCTTCGACTGAGGGAAACCTTCATCAAGATCTAGGAACTGTCTGGTCTTCAACGGAGTATAATTCTGTTGAGATTGTAGAACTCGTCCACACTTTGACGGAGGAAAATTGTCGAGATTGAGAACCTTATCTGAAATTCAACCGAGGATAATTCAGTTGAGATTTAAGAACTGGTCAGGTCTTCGACTGAGGGAAACATCTTCATCAAGATCTAGGAACTGTATGGTCTTCAACAGAGTATAATTCTGTTGAGATTGGAGAACTCGTCCACACTTTGACGGAGGAAAATTGTTGAAATTGAGAACCTTATCTGAAATTCAACCGAGGATAATTCAGTTGAGATTTAAGAACCGGTCAGGTCTTCGACTGAGGGAAACATCTTCATCAAGATCTAGGAACTGTCTGGTCTTCAATGGAGTATAATCATGTTGAGATTGTAGAACTCGTCCACACTTCGACGGAGGAAAATTGCCCAGATTGAGAACCTTATCTGAAATTCAACCAAGGATAATTCAGTTGAGATTTAAGAACCGGTCAGGTCTTCGACATAGCTGAGAACTTAACTGCATATTTCCTGAAAGGTAAAAGTCAGTGGTATGCAATGCATGATATATATCAAGCAATGATGTTCTCAAAATAAACGAGATTGCGTTGTATGATGTGTATATATATATGTATCATGATGTATGGAAATGTAATGTTTTTAGATGGGGAAAATAAATCCCGGATAGCTGTTGGAGAATAGAGTTGAATTCTTCGTTTCCGCTGGAGATAGCGGAAGACGATGATTGGTGAGAATAAACCTGTAAGGGAGGATAACTCTGTTGGGGAATAAGCTAATGAGGAGATTACTCTGTGGGGAAGAGATGTTCTGTGGAGGATTCCACTGATAAATTCCTTTGGGAATGAATTACCGTTGTTGGCGATATTGAATCCTGTTGGGGATTGAATTCTGTTTGTGAAAGGAAAGAACTCCGATGGTGATGATCTTTCAGTTGCGACTTCACTAGGGATAACCCTTTAGGCTCTAATGGGGATAATCCTTTGAGCTTTGCTGGGGACAATCTTCCTTTGAACTCGGCTGGGGATATTTATTTTTATACTCCTCCGGGGACGAGCTTCTAGAGCCTACTGGGGATGATTCTTCAACTCCATTGGGGAAGCTTTTTCAGACTGCACTGGGAAAATTTTAACTCCACTGGGGATCTCTTGTATTCTGTCGGGGAATATTCTTATACTCCGTTGGGGAATATTAAGACTCCTTGGGATATTAAGCCTTTTCAGTGTTGATGGTAGATAAACTCTGCTTGGGGGGAAAATATTACCGACTCATTCATTCACAGTTGCAAGTCTCAGTTGGGGAGAGCTATCATTACTGTCTTACTCTGCGGGGAGTGAAAGTATCTTATCCATATTCTTCAGCTGAATTTACCTTGGTACCTGGTGGACAGAGCAAATGTAAAGCTTGGACAAATCCTATTGCCCCTGTTTCTGATATTACCAGTAGTCATCTTTTGTTTCGTATGTAAGTATTTATGAGCAGCAATTAATGTCAAGTGCATATATCAAAAATGAACATTGGACGTTCTTTGCAAAACAAAACAGATAAAGGAAAAATAGTTTGAAATTTCTTTGAAGATGAATTGTATTGATTTTTGAAGTTTGGCCTTAAAATAGGCGTTTTTGTATAAGAGGCTGACGTCCTAGTAAGAGAACACCGCCGAATAATAGAATTTACACAATTTTGTGAAAAACTAAACAAAACAGCTATGTGAATAACCCCACTGGGTTCTAACTCTGTTATTGCCTTTATGTCCTCGAGCATCTCATCACTTGGCTACTTGATTAAAGGTAGATCAGATTCATTAGTGTTGTCCGAGCTTGATAGTCGATAACGAAGTCTGGTTGCAAGGTGATCCAATGAGACATAGTGTTACGCTTTGATCCCTAATTTTTGCCTGGACCGCCCTTTCGGGTTTTCAGTCCACCGGGATACCCTTTTTTGCCCAAGCCGCCTTTTCAGGTTTTCGACTTGCCGGGTGTACAGATTTTTCCATTTTCATCCCTTATTTTTGCCCGAACCCTTTTGGTTCACCGGGAAGCCCTTATTTTTGCCTAGGCCAGTCAACCTAGCGGATCTTTGATTATGCGTAATATCTTTTCATTATGTCTGCATTGACGGGGTGAGGAAGGTCGTCACCATCCATGGTGGTTAGAATCATAGCTCCTCCCGAGAAAATGTTCTTAACCACAAATGACCCTTCGTAAGTAGGAGTCCATTTGCCCCTGGGATCACCTTGAGGTAAGATAATGCGCTTGATAACCAGGTCCCCGACTTGATACTCTTATCGTCTAACTTTCTTGTTAAATGCCTTGATCATTCGCTTTTAGTACGTCTGACTATGACAAATAGCAGTGAGTCTCTTTTCGTCGATTAAGTTCAGCTGATCAAGCCGGGTCTGGATCCAGTCATCTTCTCTCAAACATGCATCCTTCATAATCTGAATAGAGGGTATCTAAACTTCAATGGGCAAGATGGCCTCCATGCCGTACACCAAGTGTTGTACCCCAAAATTTGCCCTCCCATATTCTCCAAGAAATTGCCAAGTCATGCTTCAAAATTCCCAAAGGATTGCACAGTTCAAGGGCCTCCTAAGCAGTCAAAATTAGGGTTTTGGTTCTGATCAAGAAAATGAAGTTTCCAAGGGTCCAATCAAGTCCCACATGCCAATAAACATGGTCAAGCATCCTCATATCAAGTTTCAAGACTTTCAGCACAAAATTGCACAGTCAAAAACCCTAATTGCACTACAGTCAACTGTAGGGGCAAAATGGTCATTTGACAGTCAAAAGTTCAAATTTTTGGTAAACATCTTATTTTGAAGCCACAAACATCATTTGATCAATGCTTGATCATGATTCTCAAAACTTGGCTCAAAAATCATCAAGATGCAAAAGTTTCTATTTTTGGACAGTTGAAAAAGTCAACTGAAATTGACCAGGGCATAACTTTCACATGGTTCATCAGAAAAATTCCATCCAAAGCTCATTTTGAATAGAAAGACATTTCCTACAACTCATCTTCATACTTCAAGTCCAAGAAATGCTCTCACAAAAAGTTATCAATTTCAACATTATAGGTCATTTTCAAAAGTCAACAAAAAGGGACTTTAAGTCAAAGGCCATAACTTGATATTGGTAAATCAAAATGACATGAGACCAAAGACATTGTTTAGAGGACTTCAAGACCTTTCTAAAATGTCCAAGAACATGAGCAAAGCTTAAAAATTGAGCAAGTTATGCATTGGAGAAGTTGGGAAATTTTTGTGAAATGGTCACAATCATTTATCCTTGAAATCCCATTTTTGACAAAAGGGGCCCACTTTTTCCACTTGAATTGACTTGGCCATGCCTCCCACGTGTCCCACCTTTTATTTCAAATTTTTTAATTAATTTTTTCATTTTTAATTGATTTTATTAGATTTAATTAATTTTAAATCTTTTAAATCAATGGAAAATCAAAAAGCCTAATTAAAAGAGTATATTTGACCTTAACTAGCCTTGAAACATCATTAAGCCTATGCCATTTTCGTGCTAAGGCTCAAATAAGGCAAGAATTCAAAATAAGGCAAGAAATGGAAAGTGTGATAATGGTGGTTTATGTGAAAATCCAAAACATCAATGCAAGGCATTATTGGCCATAATTTTCATTCATACACATTGCATAAGACATGTACAAGTGATACAGACCAAGATTAGACAAGAAGCTGCGCAGGAACCTTGAAAACAAACTCACACTTTTTTACAAAAAATCTCAAATCTGAAAACCAAGTTAGAGGTGGTTTCAAGCCACGATTCTCATCCCATTAGCTTCCTTGAGCATCATTGGACGTATTCCAATCAAAAACATCAATCCAAACGCTGTGAAACGGTATCCATAAGTCACCCTTTTGCCATTTTTTTTCATTGTCGTGTTTTAATATCCATGCACATTTATAACATTTTGCTTATGTATTCATGATCAGTGAAGTGTTTGCAAGCTAACCCATGCGTTTAATTATGTTTTTGAGCTGTATAGACGATTTCGCCATGGTTGATTTCTAGGGTTACAGGACCTTGGAATTGGGGCTTCTCACCCAAGGAAAAATTGAGACTCATGACCACCATCACTCAAATCAGCGCGCTTGGACGATCTCAAATGTAACCTCGCGCTCAATTTATGAGCGTCTGAGCTCTAATCGCTATTTTTTGTAAGGGCCTTTTCTGAAACGGTGTAAAAACCGTTGCCAATGCTTTGACATTTTCAGGAAAATAGAACCTTGGGGAAGACGATTGTTTGTCATGCTCTGATTGGCTGGTTTGAATCCAGCGCGCATTTTTTTATTTTTATAACACTAACGCGTTATTTTGTTTATAAATTTTGTTTGTTATTTAACTTACAAAGAGACAACTTGGCACGGTTGGTAGGCGTGTAGGTGGATCACCAAGAGGACCTGGGTTCGATCCCAGGTCTTCACTCTCTTCATGTTATTTTGTGTTTAATGATTCCATGCAGGATCAGCATCAAGGCACATCATGCGCTCTCAACATCAAACCATTCACAAAGCCAGGGAGATCAAATCAAAGGCTCAGATCTGAAGACCATGATGGGTCCTAGTCAAAGCTACCACATGTGGCCTGAAAAAGTCAAGCAAGGCTTCAGTAATGGGCCAGAAAATGCTGAGGCCAACCTCCAAATTAGGGGCTTCACCCCCTTAGGTTTTTTGCAATTTTCTTTCTTTTCTTTATTCTCTTTTATTATTTTTATATTCTTTTAATTGTTGCTTTCTTTTAATTAATTAATATTTTCAAAATATAAAAAAACACAAAAAATTAGAAAAAATAATAATTTTATTTTAGTATTAACTTTGTAAATAAATCCCTTAATTAATTTAGATTTAATTTTAGGTTGTAATTTAATTCTTTTTTTTTACAATAAACCAAAAAATAATAAAAATAGATCTTTAACACTTTTTCCCCTTTTTTAATTAATTAAATATTTTTATTATAAGTATCATTAACATTAGAAGTCACCAGCGTTAAACAGTCATTATAAAAAAACAAGTCTTTTAGCATTTTTTATTCTTTTTCTTAATAAATAATCTTTTTTTTTCTTATCACTATTAATTATTAATTATTTTTGTAAATAACTTATAATTAAATAACTAGTAAATTAGGTCAAACTCGAATTTATTTCTTTAATAATTAAAAATGTTTAGAATTAGGGTTTTAATTCCAATTAATTCTCTTCAATTTCATAAATCCAAAAACATAAAAAAATAAGTTCTTTTCCTCATTTAATAATTAAATCAATTTTCAATTCCAATTTAATTCCTTTAAAGGGTCCAACGCCCTCGCACTTTCGAATATAATTTCTCTTCGCGCATTTATTTTTATTTCTTTTATGAATGTAATGTATTTGCCCCAAAGCCTTGTAATAGATAATTAGGATATTTACTTTCCGCATTTTATTTATTTAAATCGGGTCTTGGTTTAATTTGGCAATGTAGACCCGCGCCTTGTAATAGCGTAGGACCTTTATTTTCCGCATTTTAATTCTCGCACCTTTTAACTGTTAATAATCACATGAAAGAATGAATGCCCAAATAAAATCGAAGCGTAGCTCACTAAATGCATGACAAGACAAATAATAACTGAAAATGACACACAAATCACACACCACCCCTAGGGTACGCCTCACTGTTGCCTTGCCCCTCGAAAGGTGGTCGTCGAGTAGAGGATGTCTTAGTAAGTCCTCATGATCCGGGAACCTGGCATGAGGGTAGCTTCTAAGGTGTCTTCCCATTGCTCTGGTGATCACCATGTCCCGAACCTCGAATTGACCCGAACACCTCCAATGGTGGTGCTACCTACCTCTCAATGGTGGGATGGCACTACTTTAAGGACATTTACACAGACGAATTCCTTAGGGTAGGTAGATTCTCATAGATACTTGCTCTTTTCAAAAACGAACAAAATACTTTTCACACCTACACTTTCTAAAAGTTTTCAAACAAATTTTTCATACACTCTTGAGGACAGATACAAGAGTTACTTAGAAATTTTTCAAACGAAACTTTTTCAAACCCACTCACACTTTGAAAAGCAAACAAACATTTTGAAAACACAATGAGCAGGTATCTAAGAGCCCATGGATAACCATGGATAGAAAGGGTGCTAACACCTTCCCTTTCTATAATCTACCTCCCGAACCGATAAACAAATCTCATAAGGAATTTTTCTGTGCTTTTGTCCTTTCCTTATTGGAGAAAATAAAAGACGGTGGCGACTCTTGCTTACCGCGACATTTCGCGAAACCAGCTTAAAAACAGTCAGTTCCAGATCCACCGATCACAGAACTGGCGACTCTGCTGGGGATATCTTATAAAGTGAGGTGTACCTTAGGACTAAGATCACTGTGTTTTCAATTGCTTTGATTTGTTTGCTTTAAATTGTGGGACTGTCTTGGGAGTTCTATAGATCCTAACCCGGATCTGGGGATACCTTCTTAGAAAGTAGCAACAAGGCTGTGAGGGAACTGTGCGGGGTATACCGACATGGTTGAAGCAGTCTGCTACGTTGATGTGGCACTTTGGTGTGTACCGGTAACCCTTGAGTCAATCAAGGAGAGTACGGGGCCTCCGCGTGGTGTCGTGAAGCATCAACAGACCTTAGGAACCTTAATTGAACCATCTTGGCCTCTTTAGGGTAGTGAGATAACTACTTTGGTGTATTCCGAAGTCGGTTGATACTCGATACTACACTCAATTGAGGGTTGTTTTCTTGGGATATTTTGATCGCCAGTCAGTGGCTAAATCGAAACGATGAACAATGAAAGCAATCCAATGATATTGAGATCCTTAGAATCCGGTTACTTTTATAGGACAGGTTTGAGCCCACCAACTTCAAGAGGGTAATACCCAGACCCCATGCTGGCCTAAACTCTAAGGGCTTGTCTTGTGTGACTTGTGTGCCTTACATGTTTGCCTTTGTAAATATTTGTGGTGTGTC
Organism: Vicia faba; assembly: GCA_948472305.1. Taxonomy (NCBI): domain Eukaryota; kingdom Viridiplantae; phylum Streptophyta; class Magnoliopsida; order Fabales; family Fabaceae; genus Vicia; species Vicia faba. Next base: position 452,302,000 of record OX451739.1, on the reverse strand, counting down.
TAACCATAGCATCATGACATCATACAGCATCATATGCATCCACTAATCATTTCAGGGGTTCGAATCTTCATCTTTGTTCTTGTTTTGTAGGACATGGAAACTATCCGCAGAAAGACAATTCAGATCAACCTCATAAGGGTCCCTCTTCAGCTTAAGGAGCTTACATCCAGGATTCCCGAGAACTCGTCATTCAGTGAAAGGCATGGTAGACTCATCAGCCTGGTCAATACCAATATTGAGGAAGAAATGGTAAAGGTCCTTTTCCAATTCTTTGACCCTCTGCATCACTGTTTTACTTTCCCGGACTATCAGCTGGTGCCTACCCTAGAAGAGTTTTCCCAGCTTCTGAAGATTCCCATTCTCAATCAACTACCCTACAACGGTACGGAAAGGGAACCAAAACTTGAAGAAGTGGCTAAAGCATTATGCCTACAACCATCTGACATCAAGGGGCATTGGGAAGCCAGAAATGGTATCAAAGGATTCTTGGCAAAATTTCTGTTTGAGAAGGCCCAAGAGTGTTGGAATTCCCTTGACCTGCAAGCCTTTGAAGAAGTTGTAGCCCTTCTTGTCTATGGTTTGGTGTTGTTCCCTAAACCAGATCAGCTTATAGATATCAGTGCTGTCAAGGTCTTCATGTCCAGGAATCCTATACCTACGTTGCTGGGGGACATCCTTCACTCATGTTACACTCGAACCATGAGAAAAAGGGGTGTTCTTATGTGCTGCACTCCCCTCCTGGGAAGGTGGTTTATTTCGCACCTTCCACAATCAGTTTTGAAGAACGAGCGAGGTTTGAGGTGGTCACAACGGTTGATGACTCTTACACATGCAGATATACATTGGTGTTCTCGGTCCAGAGAGGATGTCACTATCATTGATCGTTGTGGGGAGTACCCTAATGTTCCTTTACTTGGAATCAGAGGAGGTATTACTTACAACCCGTGCCTGGCTTGGAGATAGTTTGGTTATGCTCGGAAAGATGGCCCTCATGAGATGTTAATTCCTGACATAGTTTTTGACTTCGACAAGGATACGCAAGGACTTCGCTAGAAATTTATCAAAGCTTGGAGGATACCCAGCAAAATAGACAGCAAGACCCTGGGGCACAGGAACTCCATCCCATTGGAGCCTTATCTCAAATGGGTGCGAGCCCGTTCCCAGAAGCTGGTGATGCCATATCCTCATGTTCTCCCCGTGATCAAAGAGCCAGACTTGGAAGGAGAGGTGTCCTACACCATTCAACATCCTGACATGCCCACGTCCTGGGAAGAGATGCAAAAGAGTTGGATCCAGCTTAACGAAGAACGGAATTCTCTGGAAACCAATCTACATGCCAGTGAGAAAAAGGTCCTGGAGCTCACCCGCCTACTGCATGAGGAGAGGAATCTCAATACCTATATTGCTCCGAAAAGGATGCGTAGTGTCTTTTGGGACTGATCTGCTTTGTAATGTTTGCCTATGAGGCTTTAATGTACTGAACAATTATTTTCTTAATAATAACGTGTGTTCCTTTTTGTCTACCACAAATTTGAATTTTCGAACTCTTGAATGCATTGCATAAACACATATCATTCATCATATGCATCACAGGCACTCTTCTTTTCAGGCTGCTGACTGTTCTTCGCTGTTTATTTCAGCATCATGAACCCCGAATCATCAACCGAGGCATCTATCAAGGCTCTTCAGGCGCAGAACGCCCAATTTCAGGAGCTGATCAAGGGTTTGGCTCAGGGTCAACAAGAGTTGAAGACCATGCTTCTGAAGAAGAATAAGAAGAAGAGGAGGACTGTGCTATTTAACACTGGGCGCAGACTCGGGAACACCTTACAGGTTGAGGCTGAGAGGACTACTCCATCTGTGGGGGAAGGTAGTCACCAAGAAAGGGAGGTCCCTACTCCTGTGGGCTCTGATACTGAAACAGACTTCAACGACAAACAGTACCCTCCTACTGAAGACCGGTACAAGCAGTTGGAGGACAGATTAAAGGCTATGGAAATTCAGCGTGTGCCTGGACTGGATTACGGAGACTTGGGGTTATCTACTGGGGTGGTGATTCCACACAAGTTCAAGGCACCTGCCTTTGTGAAGTATGACGGGGCTTCCTGTCCCAAAATGCACCTCCGTTCTTATGTAAGGAAGATCCAGCCTTACACAGCAGACAGGAACTTATGGATCCACTTCTTCCAGGAGAGTCTTTCAGGGACTCACCTCGAATGGTTCTATCAGCTGGATGGAATCAACATTCGTAACTGGGAGGATCTGGCCACTGCTTTTTACAAGCAGTATCAATATAATTCCGACCTCGCTCCTACGCGTACCCAGCTCCAGGGTATGTCGCTAGGGTCGGGTGAAGGTTTTAAGGAGTACGCCCAAAAGTGGAGAGATCTGGCTAGCAGGGTGCAGCCACCGTTGACAGACCGGGAGCTGGTGGATATGTTTTTAGGGACCCTATCTGGTCCATTTTTCAATCATCTCATTGGTAATTCCTCTGCTGGGTTTACTGATCTGATCCTGACTGGAGAAAGGATCGAGGCCGGTATAAAATCGGGGAAGATACAGAAGGTTGCCTCCTCCAATGCTGAAAAGAAACCCTTCAAAAAGGAGGCTAGTGCTGTGTATAGCTCCCGGAGACCAGAGCGACCTGAGCGCCGCCAATCTGTCAGTGCGGTAATGATTGCCAAGCCTGTTGCCGCTCCTCGGCCGACCAATCCTCAAAGGGCTGAAAGACCCCAGAGAGAGTTTACCCGCTTGAGCATGACCTTATCACAGATCCTGCCACAGTTGCTATCCACCAACTTAGTGACTGTCAGAGAAGCGCCGAAGTTTCCAAATACTGCATCTCCTAAGTACAACCCGAATGCTCGTTGTGCTTACCATTCAGATAGCCCGGGGCATTCTACTGACGATTGTTGGGCCTTAAGGAGCAAGCTGCAGGACCTTATTGACGCCAAGGAGGTACAATTTGAGGCATCTGAGAAGCCTAATATAGTGACAGCTCCCCTGCCTGCTCATGGAGTGAATGCTATTGGGGACGAAGACGAAGTGGACGAAGCTGAGTTTGATAGCTGGATTTACCCGGCAACCGAAGGTGGACCTAACAATTGGAGTGCCAAGGACAACCTATCTGTTTCTTTTGTTCCCCAGTAATGAACTTCTTTGTTTTGGACTTGTAATAAACAATAACTTGAAACTGTATGGCCCGGTGTCTTACCCGGGGCACCGTGGTCTTATTTATGAGGGCTTTTGTTTGTCACTGTCATATATCATAAATAAAAGCATTGGACGTTTTTCACATTTCAAATTTTGCGCTCCTTTTCTTTCCTTTCTTTACATATTGCAAAACAGCTGTATTTACACACACTCACTCGTACAGGTTTCAATCCACTCTGGATCTCACTGATAACAACTCCGCTACTGCCAATTATGACTTCGAAAATCCGATCAACTTAGCCGAAGACGAAGGTGAAGATGATTGCGAAGTGCCTGGCGAGCTTGCAAGACTGTTGCTTCAGGAAGAGAGGGCAATTCAACCCCATGAAGAGCCAGTGGAAACAATCAACCTGGGTACTGAGGCAGACAGGAAAGAGGTAAAGATTGGTGCTAACCTAGAGCTCAACGTGAAGCAACGGTTAACCAAGATGTTACATGACTATGTGGAGATCTTTGCCTGGTCCTACGAAGACATGCCCGGGTTGGATACCGATATTGTGGTCCATCACTTGCCAACTAAGGAAGACTGCCCTCCAGTTAAGCAAAAGGTCCGTCGGATGCGTCCAGAGATGTCTGAGAAGATTAAAGCCGAGGTCATGAAACAGTTTGATGCTGGGTTCCTTGCAGTGACTTCTTACCCTCAGTGGGTCGCTAACGTGGTGCCGGTACCTAAGAAGGACGGTAAGGTCAGAATGTGTGTCGACTACAGGGATCTGAACAGGGCCAGCCCCAAGGATGACTTCCCTTTACCTCACATTGATGTCCTTGTTGATAATACAGCTCAGCACAAGGTGTTCTCTTTCATGGATGGCTTTTCAGGTTACAATCAGATCAAGATAGCACCTGAAGATATGGAAAAGACTACATTTGTTACACAGTGGGGCACCTTCTGCTACAAGGTCATGCCATTCGGGTTGAAGAACGCTGGGGCAACCTACCAACGTGCCATGGTTGCCTTATTTCATGATATGATCCATCATGAGATAGAAGTGTATGTTGACGATATGATCGCAAGGTCCCAAACTGAGGAGGAACACCTTGATCATCTGCAGAAACTGTTTGATCGTCTGAAATTGTACAAACTGAGGTTAAACCCGAACAAGTGCACCTTCGGGGTAAGATCTGGGAAGTTGCTAGGCTTCGTTGTAAGCGACAAGGGTATTCAAGTGGACCCTGCCAAAGTTAAAGCTATTCAAGAGATGCCAGTTCCTAGGACAGAGAAGGAAGTCAGAGGCTTTTTAGGATGCCTGAATTACATTGCTCGATTCATCTCACACCTAACTGCTACCTGTGAGCCAATCTTCAAGATGCTGAAGAAAGATCAAGTAGTACGTTGGAATGATGAATGTCAGGCTGCTTTTGACAGAATCAAAGAGTATCTCCAAGAACCACCCATCCTTATGCCACCGGTTGAAGGGAGACCTCTGATAATATACCTGACAGTGCTTGACAACTCAATGGGGTGTGTGCTTGGGCAGCATGACGAGTCTGGCCGAAAAGAGCATGCCATTTATTACCTTAGCAAAAAGTTTACCGACTGTGAGACCCGATACTCACTGCTTGAGAAAACTTGCTGCGCTTTGGTATGGGCTGCTCGCCGGCTGAGACAGTATATGTTGACTCATACTACCTTGTTGATCTCAAAGATGGATCCTATAAAGTATATATTCGAAAAGCCTGCTCTGTCTGGGAGAATTGCAAGATGGCAGATGATCTTGACAGAATATGACATTCAGTACACGACCCAGAAAACCATCAAGGGAAGTGTATTGGCAGATCACTTGGCACATCAAGCTGTAGATGACTATCAGTCAATAAACTTTGAGTTTCTGGATGAAAGCATCATGATAGTGACAAATTGTGAAGTACCTGGACCGGATGAAGGACCTGAACCAGGATCCCGATGGTCTATGCACTTTGACGGAGCCTTCAACGCTTTGGGTAACGGTATCGGCGCCATAATCATATCCCCTCAAGGCACTCATACTCCACTCACTGCCCGGCTATGTTTCAACTGCACCAACAACATGGCGGAGTATGAGGCGTGCATCATGGGACTCAAAGCTGCAATTGACTTAAGGATCAAGTTTCTGAGTGTCTTCGGAGATTCCGCTCTCGTGATCAACCAGATCAAAGGCGAGTGGGATACGAAACATCCGAATCTTATTCCTTACAAAGAATGTGTGTTGACAATGATCCCCCACTTCACAGAGATAACCTTTGAACATTTCCCGAGAGAAGAGAATCAGTTAGCGGACGCGTTAGCTACAATGTCTTCTATGTTCAAAGTTAAATGGGACAATGAGGCTCCCCGGGTCATCATCTGGAAATTGGACGAACCGGCATACTGTTGTGATCTCGAGACTGAGACGGTGACTGAGAAGCCTTGGTACCATGAGGTGAAGAGATATCTGGAAACTCAGGAATACCCTGAAGGTGCCTCTGTCAACGATAAGAAGTTCCTAAGGAGGTTCGCGGCAAAATTCTTCCTTAGCAACGGCATCTTGTACAAGCGAAACCATGATTCAACCTTACTGCGTTGTGTGGATAAGACTGAAGCAGAAAGGATCATGGAAGAGCTGCATGAAGGGACCTTTGGTACACATTCCAGTGGGCACACTATGGCGAAGAAGATCCTTCGGGCAGGATATTACTGGTCCACAATGGAAGCTGACTGCTACCAACATTCCAGGACATGCCATAAGTGCCAGATTTATGCAGACAAGGTGCATGTTCCTCCAGTTCCCCTGAATGTTCTGACCGCACCTTGGCCTTTTTCAATGTGGGGCATTGACATGATTGGTGAGATCAGACCTACGGCATCTAACGGGCATCGCTTCATCCTTGTAGCGATTGATTACTTTACAAAATGGGTCGAAGCAGCATCCTATGCTACGGTAACCAAGACTGTTGTGGCACGGTTCATTCGGCATAACCTGATCTGTCGATACGGTGTCCCTGAGAGAATTATTACAGATAACGGTACCAATCTGAATAACAAGATGATCGCTGAGCTCTGCGAACAGTTCAAGATACAGCACCACAATTCTTCTCCTTACAGACCGAAGATGAATGGGGCTGTAGAAGCAGCAAATAATAACATCAAGAAAATCGTGCAGAAGATGACAGTGACTTATAAAGATTGGCACGAGATGTTACCGTTCGCTCTACATGGATACCGTACCTCAGCTAGGACGTCAACCGGGGCAACTCCTTTCTCTTTGGTTTATGGTATGGAGGCAGTCTTACCGATCGAAGTGCAAATACCATCTCTCCGGATAATGAAGGATGCAAATCTGAACGAGGATGATTGGATCCAGACCCGACTTGATCAGCTCAACCTTATTGATGAAAAGAGACTTGCTGCTATCTGCCATGGTCAGACGTATCAAAAACGGATGATCATGGCATTCAACAAAAAGGTCAGACCACAGGAATATCAAGTTAGGGATCTGGTAATCAAGCGAATCATCCTTCCTCAGAGTGATCCAAGGGGCAAATGGACCCATACGTACGAAGGACCATTTGTGGTTAAACATGTGTTCTCAGGAGGAGCCATGATTCTAACCAACATGGATGGTGACGACCTTCCTCACCCCGCCAATGCAGACATAGTAAAAAGATACTACGCATAAAAAGACCCGCTAGGCTGACATGCCTAGGCAAAAATTAGGGCTTCCCGTCGAACCAAAAGGGTTCGGGCAAAATGAAGGGATGAAATGAAAAAATCTGTACACCCGGCAAGTCGAAAACCGGAAAAGGCGGCTTGGGCAAAAATGGGTATCCCGGTGGACTGAAAACCCGAAAGGGCGGTCCAGGCAAAAATTAGGGATAAAAGCGTAATACTATGTCTCATTGATTACCTTGCATCCAGAATCCGGTATCTACATCAAGTTCAGACGGCATCGATCAGTCAGCTTCATCCTCGTTTAGGTCATCAAGTGATGAGACGCTCGGAGATATAACGGCAATAGCAGAGTTGAAACCCAGTGGGATCATTCATATTTCACACAGCTGTTTTATTTTCTTTTGTACAAAACTTGTATAAATTCTTTGTTCAGCGGCGTTCTCTTACTAGGACGTCAGCCTCTTGTACACAAAACGCCTGTTTTCGGGCCATTCAAAAATCAATACAAATATACTATTCAGTTAAAAGTGCCAATTGTTATTTCTTTTTCTTTTCCGTTTTGCTTTGCGAAGAACGTCCAAGGTTCAATTTGTGACATATGCATTGACAATAATTTGCTAACTCATAAATATTTGCATACGAAACAAAGGATTAATTACAGGTAACATTAGAAACAGGGGCAATAAAGAGTTGTCTAAGCAATCTAATTGTTCTATCCTCCAAGGTACCAAGGTAGGTTCAGTTAAAGGGCACGACCAGTATGTCCTAATTCCCCAGAGAGTGAGCCAGCAAGTCAGTGCACTCCTCTCTAAGCAAAGTTATCAGACCTTAAGGAAGGTTGAGTATCCCCCAGCAGCATATATTCTTAACAAGCATTCCCAGCAGTCTTGACCTAAAGATTGTTCCCAGCGGTTTACCAAATGTTCAAAGGAATCACTTCCCCCGTAGTTCAAAAACTTCCCCAGGAGGATCCAATCCAGTTTCCCCAAGAAGTTGGAATCCATCTCCCCAAGCAGTAAGCTTATCCCCAGTAGATTCTGGAAGCTTATCCCCGCAAAGCACGAAAGCGTCGTCCGGCTTTATTTAAAGAGTTATTTCCTTAACAGGATATAACTGGGTTATCCTCAGCCAAAAGCCACGGAAAGAGCGTCCTCGACGGAGTCTTCTTATCCCCAGCGAAGTCCATTAACAGTTCCAATATAACGATGGTATCCACAACAAGTTATTATCAACACTCAGCAAGGCGTCCCTCTCCCCACAGAGTATTGCTTCCCAGCATGGTCGCTAGAGTATCTTTTCTCCCCGCAGAATCTTCCATTTGTCAAGTTTATTCCGCAACGGAGTCATCTTCTCCTACCGGTATTCTTGCAATTATCATCCCCAGCGGAAGCGAAATCTTTTCTTCAACATCAGCCCAGGATATGACTTCCCGGCACCCGTCAAGGATTTACTTTCCTAGACGAAAACATACATTCATAAAACATCACATATATCATGCATAGACGCATTATGTCATACAAATCCCATTTATGTTGAGAACATCATTGCTTGATCCATATCATGCATTGCATATGACTGACCTTTACCTTTCAGGAAAGATGCAGTTGAGATTCTCAATCATATTTCAAGACCTAGACCGGTTCAGTTAATCGACTTCGAAGATCTCTTATCCAGTCCCAGGCCTTCTCTAGTCCAGCTAAATCGACTCCCAACAGATTTTTCTGATAAAGACTCAGTAGAAGTTATCCCAGGTTATTCCTTTCCAGATAGTTCCCTCTCCGACGGTGAGTGAGGTGATAATTCCTTCCCTATGGTTCCCTCTCCGACGGTGAGTGAGGTGGTAATCCCTTTTCAGATGGTTCCCTCTCCGACGGTGAGTGAGGTGATAATCTCCTATGGTTCCCTCTCCGACGGTGAGTGAGGTGATAATTCCTTTTCAAATGGTTCCCTCTCCGACGGTGAGTGAGGTGATAATTCCTTTTCAGATGGTTCCCTCTCCGACGGTGAGTGAGGTGATAATCTCCTATGGTTCCCTCTCCGACGGTGAGTGAGGTGATAATCTCCTATGGTTCCCTCTCCGACGGTGAGTGAGGTGATAATTCCTTTTTAAATGGTTCCCTCTCCGACGGTGAGTGAGGCGATAATTCCTTTCCTATTGTTCCCTCTCCGACGGTGAGTGAGGTGATAATTCCTTTCAGATTATAATTTCCTAGGGTTCCCTCTCCGACGGTGAGTGAGGTGATTCCCTTTCAGATTATAATGGCCTATGGTTCTCTTCCCGATCCTGCGAAGATGGTAATTCCCACCAAGATTTTCTCAGCGAGCGTTGTTGAAGTTAAAGTCACCCAAGGTTCTCTTACCATTCATGCTAAGGTAGCAACCATCCCTGGTTCATTCATCATCTTTTGAAGCTCCAGACCCAACTCCTGTAACCAGTCAGAACATATCTATGCCAAACATTTGAAAACCAGTTCTTGCAGCGTGTCAGGTACTCATTTTTCTTTTGCAGGTATGCAGGTTTTTCGCTAAGGAATCTCTTACGCGATCAACATCCAGATGGCATCTATAAGCCCATCATCCTATTTCATCAACCTCTAAATGGCATCTATAAGCCCATTCCCACCATACTGCCACTATGTGAGCGCAAATTTCTGGGCACTCTAGTGTCCAATCATCTTCTACCCTCGGATTACGAAAGGCACGTCAGCCAATCTGCATCCTCAGGTCTAAGAAGATTGAACAGGGGCAACTGTTGTACCCCAAAATTTGCCCTCCCATATTCTCCAAGAAATTGCCAAGTCATGCTTCAAAATTCCCAAAGGATTGCACAGTTCAAGGGCCTCATAAGCAGTCAAAATTAGGGTTTTGGTTCTGATCAAGAAAATGAAGTTTCCAAGGGTCCAATCAAGTCCCACATGCCAATAAACATGGTCAAGCATCCTCATATCAAGTTTCAAGACTTTCAGCACAAAATTGCACAGTCAAAAACCCTAATTGCACTACAGTCAACTGTAGGGGCAAAATGGTCATTTGACAGTCAAAAGTTCAAATTTTTGGTAAACATCTTATTTTGAAGCCACAAACATCATTTGATCAATGCTTGATCATGATTCTCAAAACTTGGCTCAAAAATCATCAAGATGCAAAAGTTTCTATTTTTGGACAGCTGAAAAAGTCAACTGAAATTGACCAGGGCATAACTTTCACATGGTTCATCAGAAAAATTCCATCCAAAGCTCATTTTGAAGAGAAAGACATTTCCTACAACTCATCTTCATACTTCAAGTCCAAGAAATGCTCTCACAAAAAGTTATCAATTTCAACATTATAGGTCATTTTCAAAAGTCAACAAAAAGGGACTTTAAGTCAAAGGCCATAACTTGATATTGGTAAATCAAAATGACATGGGACCAAAGACATTGTTTAGAGGACTTCAAGACCTTTCTAAAATGTCCAAGAACATGAGCAAAGCTTAAAAATTGAGCAAGTTATGCATTGGAGAAGTTGGGAAATTTTTGTGAAATGGCCAAAATCATTTATCCTTGAAATCTCATTTTTGACAAAAGGGGCCCACTTTTTCCACTTGAATTGACTTGGCCATGCCTCCCACGTGTCCCACCTTTTATTTCAAATTTTTTAATTAATTTTTTCATTTTTAATTGATTTTATTAGATTTAATTAATTTTAAATCTTTTAAATCAATGGAAAATAAAAAAGCCTAATTAAAAGAGTATATTTGACCTTAACTAGCCTTGAAACATCATTAAGCCTATGCCATTTTCGTGCTAAGGCTCAAATAAGGCAAGAATTCAAAATAAGGCGAGAAATGGAAAGTGTGATAATGGTGGTTTATGTGAAAATCCAAAACATCAATGCAAGGCATTATTGGCCATAATTTTCATTCATACACATTGCATAAGACATGTACAAGTGATACAGACCAAGATTAGACAAGAAGCTGCGCAGGAACCTTGAAAACAAACTCACACTTTTTTACAAAAAATCTCAAATCTGAAAACCAAGTTAGAGGTGGTTTCAAGCCACGATTCTCATCCCATTAGCTTCCTTGAGCATCATTGGACGTATTCCAATCAAAAACATCAATCCAAACGCTGTGAAACGGTATCCAGAAGTCACCATTTTGCCATTTTTTTTCATTGTCGTGTTTTAATATCCATGCACATTTATAACATTTTGCTTATGTATTCATGATCAGTGAAGTGTTTGCAAGCTAACCCATGCGTTTAATTATGTTTTTGAGCTGTATAGACGATTTCGCCATGGTTGATTTCTAGGGTTACAGGACCTTGGAATTGGGGCTTCTCACCCAAGGAAAAATTGAGACTCATGACCACCATCACTCAAATCAGCGCGCTTGGACGATCTCAAATGTACCCTCGCGCTCAATTTATGAGCGTCTGAGCTCTAATCGCTATTTTTTGTAAGGGCCTTTTCTGAAATGGTGTAAAAACCGTTGCCAATGCTTTGACATTTTCAGGAAAATAGAACCTTGGGGAAGACGATTGTTTGTCATGCTCTGATTGGCTGGTTTGAATCCAGCGCGCATTTTTTTATTTTTATAACACTAACGCGTTATTTTGTTTATAAATTTTGTTTGTTATTTAACTTACAAAGAGACAACTTGGCACGGTTGGTAGGCGTGTAGGTGGATCACCAAGAGGACCTGGGTTCGATCCCAGGTCTTCACTCTCTTCATGTTATTTTGTGTTTAATGATTCCATGCAGGATCAACATCAAGGCACATCATGCGCTCTCAACATCAAACCATTCACAAAGCCAGGGAGATCAAATCAAAGGCTCAGATCTGAAGACCATGATGGGTCCTAGTCAAAGCTACCACATGTGGCCTGAAAAAGTCAAGCAAGGCTTCAGTAATGGGCCAGAAAATGCTGAGGCCAACCTCCAAATTAGGGGCTTCACCCCCTTAGGTTTTTTGCAATTTTCTTTCTTTTCTTTATTCTCTTTTATTATTTTTATATTCTTTTAATTGTTTCTTTCTTTTAATTAATTAATATTTTCAAAATATAAAAAAAACACAAAAAATTAGAAAAAATAATAATTTTATTTTAGTATTAACTTTGTAAATAAATCCCTTAATTAATTTAGATTTAATTTTAGGTTGTAATTTAATTCTTTTTTTTTACAATAAACCAAAAAATAATAAAAATAGATCTTTAACACTTTTTCCCCTTTTTTAATTAATTAAATATTTTTATTATAAGTATCATTAACATTAGAAGTCACCAGCGTTAAACAGTCATTATAAAAAAACAAGTCTTTTAGCATTTTTTATTCTTTTTCTTAATAAATAATCTTTTTTTTTCTTATCACTATTAATTATTAATTATTTTTGTAAATAACTTATAATTAAATAACTAGTAAATTAGGTCAAACTCGAATTTATTTCTTTAATAATTAAAAATGTTTAGAATTAGGGTTTTAATTCCAATTAATTCTCTTCAATTTCATAAATCCAAAAACATAAAAAAATAAGTTCTTTTCCTCATTTAATAATTAAATCAATTTTCAATTCCAATTTAATTCCTTTAAAGGGTCCAACGCCCTCGCACTTTCGAATATAATTTCTCTTCGCGCATTTATTTTTATTTCTTTTATGAATGTAATGTATTTGCCCCAAAGCCTTGTAATAGATAATTAGGATATTTACTTTCCGCATTTTATTTATTCAAATCGGGTCTTGGTTTAATTTGGCGATGTAGACCCACGCCTTGTAATAGCGTAGGACCTTTATTTTCCGCATTTTAATTCTCGCACCTTTTAACTGTTAATAATCACATGAAAGAATGAATGCCCAAATAAAATCGAAGCGTAGCTCACTAAATGCATGACAAGACAAATAATAACTGAAAATGACACGCAAATCACACACCACCCCTAGGGTACGCCTCACTGTTGCCTTGCCCCTCGAAAGGTGGTCGTCGAGTAGAGGATGTCTTAGTAAGTCCTCATGATCCGGGAACCTGGCATGAGGGTAGCTTCTAAGGTGTCTTCCCATTGCTCTGGTGATCACCATGTCCCGAACCTCGAATTGACCCGAACACCTCCAATGGTGGTGCTACCTACCTCTCAATGGTGGGATGGCACTACTTTAAGGATATTTACATAGACGAATTCCTTAGGGTAGGTAGATTCTCATAGATACTTGCTCTTTTCAAAAACGAACAAAATACTTTTCACACATACACTTTCTAAAAGTTTTCAAACAAATTTTTCATACACTCTTGAGGACAGATACAAGAGTTACTTAGAAATTTTTCAAACGAAACTTTTTCAAACCCACTCACACTTTGAAAAGCAAACAAACATTTTGAAAACACAATGAGCAGGTATCTAAGAGCCCATGGATAACCATGGATAGAAAGGGTGCTAACACCTTCCCTTTCTATAATCTACCTCCCGAACCGAGAAACAAATCTCATAAGGAATTTTTCTGTGCTTTTGTCCTTTCCTTATTGGAGAAAATAAAAGACGGTGGCGACTCTTGCTTACCGCGACATTTCGCGAAACCAGCTTAAAAACAGTCAGTTCCAGATCCACCGATCACACCAAGGAATAGGGGGTTGCCCCTGTTGACGTCCGCGCTGAGGTACGGTACCCATGAAGAGCGAATGGTAACATCTCGTTCCAATCTTTGTATGTCACCGTCATTTTCTGCACGATCTTCTTAATGTTTTTATTAGCCGCTTCTACAGCCTCATTCATCTTCGGCCGGTAAGGAAAAGAGTTGTGATGCTGTATCTTGAACTTCTTGCAGAGCTCGGTGATCATCTTATTGTTGAGATTCGTACCATTGTCTGTAATGATCCTCTCTGGTACACCATATTAACAGATCAAATTGTGCCGAATGAACTGTGCCACGACGTTCTTGGTTACAGTAGCAAAATAAGTTGCTTCAACCCACTTTGTAAAGTAATTAATTGCTACCAGGATGAAACGGTGCCTGTTAGATGTTGTAGGTCTGATCTCATCGATCATATCAATGCCCCACATTGCAAAAGGCCACAGAGCTGTCAATACGTTCAGAGGAACTGGAGGTATGTGCACCTTATCAGCATAGACTTGACACTTGTGACAGGTCCGAGAATGCTGATAACAGTCGGCTTTCATTATGGACCAATAATATCCTGCCTGAAGGATTTTCTTTGCCATGGTGTGTCCACTGGAATGAGTTCCGAAAGTACCTTCGTGTAAATCTGCCATGATCCTTTCTGCTTCATTCTTATCCATACAACACAGTAAGGTCGAATCATGGTTACGCTTGTAAAGAATACCATTGCTGATGAAGAACTTTTCCGCGAACCTCCTCAGAAACTTCTTATCATTAACAGATACACCCTCGGGGTACTTCTGAGCTTCAAGATATCTTTTCACCTCATGAAACCATGGTTTATCTGCTACCTCTTCAGTCTCAATGTCACAACAATGTGCAGGTTCGTCCAATCTTTCAATGATAATCCGGGGAGCTTCGTTGTCCCAATTGACTTTGAACATAGAAGACATCGTAGCCGCGCGTCCGCCAACTGATTCTCCTCTCTAGGGAAGTGTTCAAAGGTTATCTCTTCAAAATGTGGAAGAAACGTCAATACATACTCCTTGTAAGGAATAAGATTTGGATGTTTCGTATCCCACTCGCCTTTGATCTGACTGATCACGAGAGCGGAATCTCTGAAAACACTTATGAACTTAATCCTTAGGTCAATTGCTGCTCGAAGACCCATGATGCATGCTTCATACTCCGCCATATTGTTGGTGCAGTTGAAACATAGTCGGGCGGTGAATGGAGTATGAGAGCCTTTAGGAGATATGATCATGGCGCCAATGCCATTACCCAAAGAGTTCGAAGCTCCATCAAAGTACATAGACCATCGGGATCCCTCCTCAGGTCCTTCATCCGGTCCAGGTTCTTCACAGTCAGTTACTATCATGATACTCTCATCCGGAAATTCAAAGTTCATAGACTGGTAATCATACACTGCCTAATGTGCCAAATGGTCTGCCAACACACTTCCCTTGATTGCTTTTTGGGTCGTGTACTGGATGTCATACTCAGTCAAGATCATCTGCCATCTTGCTATTCTTCCGGACAAGGCAGGCTTCTCGAAGATATACTTGATTGGATCCATCTTTGATATCAATAGAGTAGTTGAGTCAACATATATTGTCTCAGCCGGCGAGCAGCCCATGCCAAAGCGCAACAAGTTTTCTCGAGCAACGAGTATCGGGTCTCGCAGTCGGTAAACTTTTTGCTAAGGTAATAAATAGCATGCTCTTTTCGGCCAGACTCGTCATGCTGACCCAGCACACACCCCATTGAATTATCGAGTACTGTCAAGTATAAGATCAAAGGTCTCCCTTCAACTGGAGGCATCAGAATGAGTGGCTCTTAGAGATACTCTTTGATCCTTTCGAAAGCGATATGGCATTCATCGTTCCAACGTACTACTTGATCTTTCTTCAGTAGTATGAAGATTGGCTCACAAGTAGCAGTCATGTGCGAGATGAATCGGGAAATGTAGTTTAGACGTCCCAGAAATCCTCTGACTTCTTTTTCTATTCCGGGAGACGGAATTTCCTGTATAGCCTTCACCTTTGCAGGATCCACTTGAATATCTTTATCACTTACGACGAAACCCAGCAGCTTACCAGATCTCTCCCCGAAGGTGCACTTGTTCGGGTTTAACCTCACCTTGTACAACTTCAACCGGTCAAATAACTTCTGAAGATGGTCAAGATGTCCTTCCTCGGTCTGGGACCTTGCAATCATGTCGTTGACGTATACCTCAATCTCATGATGGATCATATCATGTAATAAAGCCACCATGGCACACTGATACGTTGCCCCAACATTTTTCAACCCAAAAGGCATGACCTTGTAGCAAAAGGTACCCCATTGAGTAACAAAGGTTGTCTTCTCCATGTCTTAGGGAGCCATTTTAATCTGATTATAACCGGAGAAACCATCCATAAAGGAGAATACCTTATGCTGAGCGGTGTTGTCAACCAGAACGTCGATATGAGGTAGAGGGAAATAATCCTTGGGACTTGCCCTGTTCAGATTGCTATAGTCGACACACATTCGAACCTTACCATCCTTTTTTGGCACAGGAACCACGTTGGCCACCCACTGAGGGTAAGAAGTAACTGCTAGAAAACCGGCGTCAAACTGTTTCATAACTTCAGCCTTGATTTTCTCAGACATATCTGGGCGCATTCGACGGACCTTCTGTTTCACTGGAGGACAGTCTTCCTTGGTAGGCAATCGGTGAACCACAATATCAGTATCCAACCCAGGCATATCTTCATAAGACCAGGCAAAGATCTCATCATAGTCACGCAGCATCTGAATCAACCGTTGCTTCACACTAAGCTCCAGATTTGCCCCGATCTTGACCTCTTTCTTGTCTATCTCTATACCCAGATTTACTGACTCCACCGGCTCTTCGTGCGGCTGAATGGCCCTATCTTTTTGAAGTAGCAATCTAGCAAGTTCACCAGGCACTTTGCAATCATCTTCACCTTCGTCTTCGACTAAGTTAATCGGACTTTCGAAGTCATAACTGGCAGTAGCAGAGTCGTTACCAGTGAGATCCAGAGTGGATGTAGACTTGTATATGTGAGTGTGTGTAAAATAGCTGTTTTGCAATATGTAATAAAAGAAAAACAAGGAGCGCAAAATTTGAAATGCAATAAAACGTCTGTTGTACCCCAAAATTTACCCTCGCGTTTTTCCACAAGAAATCTCAGCTTCAAACATTTCCTGACTTCTCAAACTGGCTCAAGAACCGGACAAACGGACTTTTCTTGACAGTCAAGCAAAACTAGGGTTTTTACTGATTTTCAGAGCTCTGAATTGTTTCATACAGTGGGCTTAGGGTTTGGATGATTTTTGGTTCAATTCTGATCAGGCAAGCGTTATCTAGCATTTAATCAGAAATTAGGGTTTTATGGGCATATTCTCAGAAGAATTTAAATTCCACAGCACTTTGCGGTTTATTTCAAGATTCGGATTAAAATTCGCGTTATCTTGGTTTAATCAGTAAAAGAGACAGTGGTTCGAATTCAGTTTGTTTGGGCCAGTCAGATACAGGATGCAGTATTGGATTCACAGTGCTTATGCGTTTGATCAGTCCATTTGGGTTAATTGCTGCTTTGCTTTGGATGTTGAATAAGACGGGTTTAATCGATCAAGGTTGTTTTATTTTAGTTATTTATTATTCTGAAATTGAATGATTGAATTTATTTTTCAATTGTTTTAATTCTAAGAATTTTAAATAAATAAATAAGCAATAAAAGAAAGTTAGAACCAATTGGATAATTTGGATTTTTATTGATATTTGAATTATTTGTACAAATTGTTGTTACAGACAATAATTTACATTTAATTTAAATATTACATAGAATGAAAAAATATCCTATTTTCTAAATATTCTTCGTTCTTCACTCCGCTCCGGTATTCCATTTTTCATCTGCAAAAAGAAACAAGAAAAGTCAGAAAGCATTAAATTAAAAAGAGACAGATAAAAAGTGCTCATCATTAGGGGCCACTGACTGGGATCAGTTGCCCTCTCTGCAAATCACGGGATTTCTCCCGGTTCACAGAGAGGGAAGATTATTTTATTTCATGAATGCAAATGCAAATGCATAAGTCATAAATTTCAAGCTGCATAGAAATCCAAAATCCAAACTAAACTGAAAAGTTCAATCTCAACTTTCTATCCAAAAAGCAAAGGCACTAACTGTCAAAATGCCAAAGAAAATCAAGGAAGTGCAATTGCTGCAAAGTCAAAATCCCAGGCTGTCAAAGAAAGATATGGGACATATCACAAAGTCCCAAGATATCAAAGAAATGCAAAAAAAAAAAAAGCAGAGCAAAGCACAAAAGCTGATAAAGATGCAGCAATGTATTATGCAAGGAATCTTTTCATCATTTCCCTAGTCAAACCCCTTCAGAGCAAGTACAGTATAAACATATAAAATTCAAAACTGTACTAGGAGAGAAGAAAAAGAGATAAAGCAGTAGGCAGGGATTAGGCACAGTTCAGTAACATAGGCAGCAGGAAGACAGAAAAAGATATACAAAATCCAAAACTCAGTAGCAGGCAGTTCAGAAGAGAGGTTAAGGATAAGAAGCAAAAAGGTGATAACCAAAGTAAAAAAGTCCACTACTGTCCAAACTTCACAACTCTGCATAATATACAGAGGGCCAAGCATATACAAAACGGTTCAAGATAGCAAGAGAGATATACAACTCAGTAGCTGCACAAAACTGGATCTAACCAATATCAAAAACCTAAACCTTGTCCAAAATCACCATAACCTGCATCACTCTCACAAACCCAAGCCTACAACCCTGTAAAACTGAACATCTCAAACCCAAGCCTAAAAACCTGATAAAACCAGAATCACAAACACCTAATACCCTGTCATAACCAGAATCATACCAGCACCATGCCCATTGCCAAACTTGCTTCACCATACTGTCAAAGCTCGAGCCAAACCATAAAGGCCTAAGCTACCAAAATCCCTGTCAACACCAACCTCTAACCTTGTCAAGTAAAACAACATAACATAAGCAAAGCTGCTGCACCAACATTAGCCTCACAAACACGAAACCAATTCCTAAGCCCTCAGTACAAGCATCATTGGGCATTAAATATCAAACAAGCATCATATTCCAACCCACACTCAAGGCAATAATTGTTCAAAATCATTCAAGGCATCAGGGGCTCAGAGGAAAACAAAGATTCGAAGGCAACCTAGACCCTCAGACCTTTGAGGTCATCACAGGGCGATACAAGAAAGTGTACAGTGGCAGAAGAAGATAAAGAAGTGAATTAGGGTTTCTCAGTGTACATCATCATCAAAGCCCTAACATATCAAAAGAACGAAGTTACCAGGAAGGCATCAAAAGCAAGCATCTAGCTTCGTCACAGAAACGCCGCTCCGGCCTCCTCAACGTCACCCCTCTTCTCTCCTCCATCTCCAAAAATCAGGTAATGAACTTGCTATACCTTCTCATTCACCTCATAGAAAAAACAAAAAATAAGAACTCAAAGTCAAACACGCGAATTCAGTAGAAGAAGAAACATAACAACAAAAACCAACCTTGTTTCAAAGGATGCGGAATTCTTGCCTTGGAGGGAAGAGAGTGTGTGGATGATGTTGGTGGCCGGAACCAAGTGCTTAGGAAGCCTAAACGGAGAAGACGAATACAACGAACGCGCCGTCGCTGCCTCACAAGCTCTAGCCTTCATTCCAAACTGAAACAATGCCTAACCCTAATTTCGCTTTTGGTTTGATATGGGCCTGACCCGTTTCACCCCCCTGAAGCCCATTTAAAATGCTTCTCTTCTTTTTTTCTTAACAACATTAAATTCTAATCTTTTTTTTATATAAACAATACTTACTTCCCTTTTTTATAAAACACTAACCATTCTTTTTATTTCATAAAAGCAATATTTTTATTCCTTGAAAACATACTAACCTAATTAAAATACACCTTTTACTATATAATATAAAAAGCTTTCTTTGTAGATATATCTTGTACATACATTTTTAAAACATTAAATTTGTACATATTATACATTTTCATACATAATTAAAATTAAACTCTTTTTTTTTAGTTAACATTCCTTTTTTGTACATAATAATTCAATACATCTTTTAATATTGAAACTCACAAGCATTTGACTAAAATACTTTTTTAATTAAAACTTAACATTTTAATCAAAACACTTTCTTTTTCTTTTGTACATAATTCGACATATAAATCAAAAATCAAAGATTCATTTAAAAACATTTCTCTAGGTCAAACCCTAATACGATTCAACTTCACAATTCGCACTTGTTACACAATTCACATACATATACACTTGTACATAATTACACAATTCATATACATATACATCTCACATTTACACTTACACAATATATTGCCCTATACACATTTTATCTTATATTTGTACATTCGATATTTATATTTTGATTGTGACATTCGATTTGGTTGTAAATACTATAAGTCTCATCCCATTGTACATTTATATCCCCACTCCCTGACACTATTTTGTAATAGCGTAGATTTACATTCCGCAATTTACAGTTTTCCAATTATACCATGTTTAGACCTAGGGTTTGTATGAACATAAAAATCAAACGCTAGATAACCTAATACAAAACAAATGCGTGTAATCAATACACCATCACACTTGCACCCTCTAGGGTAATCCCACATGATGCCTTCCAAAATGGGCCATGCTTGCACGTCGAGTATCTTTGGCAAAACGAATTCAAATGATCATGAGTCCCTCGATGACGCTTTCGAAAGTCGCCTATCAAAATGATCAAGTCCCTTCAAGCAAATTGCCAAAGACACTTGGCATCATTGCATTCATGGTCCATACGATGACCCGCGCCCGTCCCGAATAAACTTCCTAAATACAAGATTGCCTACCAATTTCAATGGTAGAACAAAATTGTCAAAGGGGTTAAAACACGACGAAAATCTTTGAGAAAGCTTTAGGGTAGATAAACTCTTAAGTACTTGTCAATTTGCAAAGAAAACACTTGCCTAATTTCAAAACCCACTTCACAAACACTTTCAAAAAAATCAAACTTTTCAAACCCTTGAAACATCTTTTTAAAAGATAAAACACCTTCTGTAAAACATTCGAGTAAAGAATTGTTACAAGGTTAGCCTAGCACAAGGCATCTTTTCAAAGCATTTTTCAAAACAACACACAAAGCACCATTTCACACAATTGAAAACCAAGGCAAGATTGATCTAAGCAAGTACCTAAGAGCCCATGGATAACCATGGATGAAAAGGGTGCTAATACCTTCCCTTTTCATAATCTACCCCCCGAACCCACGAAATATCTCAAAAGGTTTTTTGCTGTGCTTTTTTTAACCTTTCCTTTAGGATAAAATAAAAAGTCGGTGGCGACTCTTGCTCAACCGCACAAGTGCGGATGCGAACGCAAAACACTAGTCAGTTCTCCCACCGTATCACAACGTCCAATGCTTTTATTAATGATATATGAAAATGACACACATAAAGCCCTCACAAATGAAGCCACAGTGCCCCGGGTAAGACACCGGGCCATAGAGTTTAAAACATTGTCTGTTACAAATTCAAAACAAAAGTCTCATTACTGGGTAACAAAAGAAATTAGGATGAAGTCCTTTGTTGTCTAGTTGCCTAGTCCTCCATCAGTAGTATGATAAATCCAACTGTCGAACTCAGACTCTTCAACATCGTCTTCAATGGCATTCACTCTTGAATTGCTTATGAACAAGGGAGGTCTTCCGATCCGTGCATTCCGAACAGCCTTATGAGCTTCTGCAGTGAAACCCAAACCAAACTTGTTAGTCTTTTGTGCAAAATCATGGAGTTGTCCCCAATTTGCACACCCACCTTTCTCAACAACAGCCCGGGCATCCTTGAAGGAAGCCATCTTCATAGGAGGATCTTCAACAACAGTCTCAGTTGACGCCAGTGTCTGGGGAACCTCTTCAAAATGTTGAAACGGGGTCTCAATGAACTCCCCATCCATCTCTACATATTAGAAAGAGTTGAAGTGGCTCACCATGTACTCCTCTTCTCCTTGTACTGTCACAATTTTCCCTTTCACCGGGTACTTTAGCTTCTGGTGGAGCGTAGACGTCGCTGCCCCAGATTTATGGATCCATGGACGACCCAACAAACATGAATAAGATGGCCAAATGTCTATCACATAGAATATAGAGGCGAAAACCTGAGAACCAACCTTAATCGGAATATCCACTTCTCCATGCACCATTCTCTTTGACCCATCGAAGGCCCTAACAACAATGTTACTTGGTTTCAACTCTAAACCTTCGCAGTCCAACCGGTCTAGAGCTTTCTTATGCAAAACATTCAATAAGAAACCAGTGTCCACCAATACATGAGCAAGAGTAGTGCCCCTGCATTCAATGGAGACATGCAGGGCATCATTGTGATTCTTCCCTTTAGCAGTCAAGTTGGCGTTAGAGAAACCCAACCCATTATCAGCAGTCAGACTAGCCACACAATCTTTAAACTGATCAGCTGATGTTTCTTGAGGTACGTGTGCAGTCTTCAGGAATGCAATCAGAGCCTTGGCATGGGCCTCTGAGCATAGCAACAGTGACAACATAGAGATTTTGGATGGGGTTTTCCCTAGCTGCTCGACTACATTGTAATCGCTCTTTTTGATGATCTTCAAAATTTCCTCCATCTCTTGTCTAGAGGCTTCAATAGTAATCTTTGGTGCCTCCATCTGGGTAGGCTCACTGGTGATCCCTTTGTTCTGAGCGTCAAACGACTCGGCCACAGGGGTAAGAATTGGAACTTGAACAGGAACAGTAGTAGGTACACTGACAGGTGTAATAACAACAGGTTTCTGGGCAGTTGGTGGAGAGATATCAGGGGAGAAAAGTCTTCCGACGCGGGTGACTTTAGCAGGTCCAACAATATTGCTGACGTCAGTATCAACATCCAAATCTTGTTTAACTCCGTGATAATAAACATTAGCCCTGTAATGCCAAGGGACAACTTTATCAGATGTATAGGGGATAGGCCCAGGAACAGTGATGATCAATGGTGCGATTCTTGGAACAGATGTAATTCTAACAAGATTTCTCGAGGAAGCCTTGGAAGAATTGTCGAAAATGGTGATGATATCAACTTCTTTAACAGGAACCAAAGGAACAACAGTCTTTTCAAACATAATTTCTTTATTATCCATCAAGCGTTGGACACCTGACTTCAAAAGATGGCAACCGGTAGGTAGAACAGAACACATACGGAAACCTTCGTCACAACCTGAAAATAAACTGGCTAACAAGAGGTTCTTCTTCACAGTCATCTATGGAGTAATAATGTCTTTCACAGAAACCACAAACGAGTCTTCATCTATAGTATTTACTCCATGCTTGGGCATGGGAGCAGTCACAACATTAGGTCTTTCAGGCGCCTCGAACTCAATCTCCTTAGCATCAATCAAGTCCTGTATTTTGTTCTTCAAAACCCAACAATCATCTGTATCATGCCCCGGGCTATCAGAGTGAAAAGCACAGTGGGCATTAGGGTTGTACTTTGGTGATGTAGTGTTGGGATTCTGCGGGGCCTCCCTTGGAATCACTAGATTGGTTTTCAATAACTGTGGCAGAATCTGAGATAAAGTCATATTAAGATGAGTGAATTGTCTTTGAGGTTTCTCGGCCCTTGGCTGATTGTTGCGTTGAGGAGCACCAGCAGGTCTTGAAATAACAACCGCATTAAGAGCTTAGCGGCGTTCAGGTCTATTCTGACTTTTTGAACTATAAACAACATTGGATTCTTCTTAAAAGGCTTCTTCTCGGTGCCTGATGGAGAACTCTTTTGTATCTTACCGGATTTGATACCAGCCTCAATCATTTCCCCGGTCATAATCAGCTTCGTAAACCCGGATGATGAACTTCCAATCAGATGGTTGAAATACGGACCAAACAAGGTCCTTAGAAACATATCAACTAACTCCCTATCAGCCAAGGGTGGTTGCACTCTTCCAGCGAGGTCCCTCCACTTCTGAGCATAATCTTTGAAACCTTCACCCGCATCCATAGACATACCATAGAGTTGGGTACGCATGGGAGCGAGGTCAGCATTGTATTGGTACTGCTTGTAGAAAGCAGCAGCCAAATCTTCCCAATTACGGATGCTAGTTCCTTCCAGCTGGTAAAACCATTCAAGCTGAGTCCCTGAGAGACTGTCTTGAAAGAAGTGGATCCAAAGGTTCTTGTCAGCGGTGTACGACTGAATCTTCCTAACATACAAACGGAGGTGCAGTTTCGGGCAAGAAACCTCGTCGTACTTAGCAAAGGATGGTGCTTTGAACTTGTGGGGAATCACCACCCTAGATGACAGACCCAAATCACCAAAGTCCAGACCAGGCACTTTCTATACTTCCATCGCACTCAACCGGTCTTCCAGTTGCTTGTATCTATCCTCAGTCGGAGGATACTGGTCTTCGTCGAAGTCCGTCTCATTGTCTGAAACCACAAGGCTAGGAGCCCTCCTTTCTTCCTGACTTTCCTTCCCTCCAGATGAGGGGGTCAAATCAACTTCATCTCGTAGCCTGTTTCCAAACCTGTGGCCCATGTTAAACAGGACCGTCTTCTTCTTCTTCTTCTTCTTCTTCTCTTTCAAGATAAGGGCCTTTAGATCTTTCTGACCCTTAGCTAGATTCATGAACAATTCTTGGAACTGGGCATTTTGGGCCTGTAGAGCCTTGATTGCTTGTTCAGTTGATGGTTCAGAAGACATGATGCTGAAATAAACAGCAAAGAAGATAAAAGACCTGTAAGGGTACCTGTTATGAGGTGCATGGAATGAAGTGCGTATGATATGATTTCAAAGACATCGGGAGATTCAAATTTTTAAACAAAAAATGGAACACACTTTTATAAGATAAACTTGAAATTCAATTGTTCAAAAAATGCCCTTAAGGCGTTACAAGAAAGGAAATACTAAAAAGTAAATAAAAACTGGAAATAATCAAAGGACATCAGCGCTCCTATGGTCGTTTGCCTTTAGTGCTGACATAGTCGTTGATGATCTGCTCATTCTCCAGCTGCCTAGTCAACTTCTGAATGTTCTGCTCTTTCTCATGATACTTTTCTCTATAAGTATCCCGCTCTTCTCTCAGCTGCATCCATGATCTCTTCAATACCCTAATGTCAGTAGGCATGTAAGGGTGTAGGATGGTAGGAGGAACCCCCTCTTCATCAGCAACTTCAACAATGATAGGAAAGACAGCTTCATAGGGCATTCCCAACTTTTAGGCACGAATACGAACCCATCAGAGATATGGCTCCATCAGTAGAGAAGTTTTTGCACCCAGCTCGTGCGGATCAGACCTGTGTACTCTATCCCAAGCTCTTATGAATCTGCAGCGTTGCTCGTCGCTATCCCCTTGGAAATCAAAGACAATACTGGGCATTAGCAACTCATGAGGTCCTTCCCTTCTAGCACGCCCAAACTGACGTAAGGCCAAGCATGGATTATAAGTGATTCCTCCATTGGTTCCTATCAGTGGAACATTGGGGTATTCCCCACAACGATCAATAATAGCCACCTCGTCCATACCCTTAATGGTCCAAATGATGTCATTGTGAGAGAGAGATAACCCTATAAGCCCAGCCCATGCCTTATTTGTTCTTCAGAACTGATTTGGGGAGGTGAGAAATAAACCACCTCGCCAATAATGGAGCACATCACATCAAGGTTCCCCGCTTTCGAGCAGTGCGGGCATAAAGCTGATGAAGAATGTCACCCAAGAGAGTGGGTACAGGATTACCAGACATAAAAATCTTCACTACATTCACGTCGACGAAAGCATCTGGGTTAGGAAACAATACCAAACCATATATGAGTAGAGCCAGAATATCTTCAAATGCCTGGAAGTCTAGACTGTCCCGGAAATGATTAGCTTTACCAACCAAGAACTTAGTCAAAAAGCCCTTTGCTCCACTACGGGTTTCCCAATTAGACATTACTTCAGCCTTTGTCAGATGGAGGGCTAAAGCAATCTCTTCCGGCCTAAGGATCTTCTCCCAACCTGTAAACGGGGTTTACTCTAAAATAGAGATACCAAGCAGATCAGAGAACTCTTCCAAGGTAGGGACCAACTGGTAGTCCTGAAAAGTAAAGCAATGGTACAGCGGATCAAAGAACTGGACTAAGACACTCATCATCTGCTCGTCTAATTTGGAAGTGACCAAACCAAAAAGATGCCCATGTCTTCTGATGAAGGAGGTAGCATCTGGCATCTTTGCAACCAAATCTTTAAGTAGAGTGGGAACTTGGACAAAGTTGATCCGGATGGTGTTTCTACGCATGGGTGCCATGACCTACAAAACAGAACAAAGGTGAATCCCTCCTGTCTTTGAAATAGGTTAGTCCAATGCAAGGTGCATGCAATGTTATGAGGTCATGATATCATGATAGAAAGCACACCACAAGTATCCACAAATAGCAAACATGGTAAAGGCACACAAGTCACACAAATAGCCCTTAGATTTCAGGCTGGCAAGGAGTCTAGGTACTACCCTCTTTCAGTTCAGTTGGTTCAAACCTATCCTAAAAATAGTAATCGGGTTCTAGAGGATCTCAATATCACTGACTATCCTCGATCGGTCATAATTTCAGTTTAGCAACCTTTTCTTGCGGCCGGAATCATCGCGAAAGTTTAGTCTCAATGAGTGTAGCATACTGCTATTGTTCTATGGCCAAGTTGGTCAATTTAAAGGTTCTAAGGTCAGTTGGTGCCTTAGCAGACCCATATTCTCCTTGTTGCGCCACATGGGATATCGGTACATACTAAAGTGCCACACCAACATATCTACTGCTTCAACCGTATCGGTCTATACCGTACAGTTCCCTCACAGTTTATTGCTACTTACCTAAAGGGTATCCCCAGATCCGGGTTAGGATCTATAGTAACTCCGATACAAGCCCACAAATATAAAGCATACAAGTCAAGCAATTGAAAACATTATGAACTATTCCTAAGGTACACTCCACTTATAAGCGTCCCCAGCAGAGTCGCCAGTTCTGTGATGCGGTGGGAAAGAACTGACTGTTTTTTGGAATGCTGGTTTGTGTTTTGCGTTTGTTTTTGCAAAATGTCGCGGTAAGCAAGAGTCGCCACCGACTTTTATTTTATCCAACAAGGAAAGGAAAAAAGCACAGAAAAATTCCTTTTTCGAGATATTTCTCGGGTTCGGGGGGTAGATTATAGAAAGGGAAGGTGTTAGCACCCTTTTTATCCGTGGTTATCCACAGGCTCTTAGGTACTTGCTCAAATGTTTTCAAAATTTGCTTTCTTTGTACTTGTGGGTTTGAAAAAGTTTTTGTTTTGAAACTTCGATTTAACTCTTGCTTCTGTCCTCAATAACGTATGAAGTGTTTTTGAAAACTTTGTTCGAAAAAGTGTAAGTGTGAAGAGATTTTGTTTTTTGAAAGAGCAAGTACTTAAGAACCATCTACCTACTCAAAAAAGACACTGTTCTATGCTAATTTCCTTTAGACAGTGCTATCTCACTATTAATGAGTAGGTAGCACCGTCGTTGGAGTTTAAGGGTCAATTCGAATGAGGGACGTGCGGTCACTAAAGCAATGTTAGGACGCCTTAGCGGTAACCCTAATGTCTTAGATCATTTGTTTTGAGGCAAAAATATCCGAGGCAACCGTTTCGAGGCGACTATGATCTTTGGACAAGAGGGAGACCTCTAAAGTGACATATACTTAATGACCGTGTACGAATGCAACCAAGTGGGGTGTACCCTAAGAGTGCGCATGTGCGAGTGTGTCGTTTTCAGTTAATTTTTGTCTTTGTACATGTTAATGGTGATCTAAGTTGATTTTAAGTTAAACATTCATTCTTGTCATGTCATCCTATTATCAAACATCTAACAGTTATATTTTGCGGAAAATAAAAGTGCGGAAATTAAATTACAAGGCGTCAGGTATTTACATCGCCAAAGACAAACCCTTTAAAAGTAAATAAAGCGATAAAAAATAATAAAAGTCATATTAAGCTATTACAATCCAGAATCAGATACATAAATGATAAATGAAAATAAATCGCGTGCGGGAAATTAAATCGAGCGCAAAGTTCTAGGGTTTTGACCCTTTTTGTTAAAGAAAAGATTTTTTGTTGTTTTTGAATTTAGAAAGAAATTACTTAAGTTAATTGTTAAATTAATAAATAAATAAATTTATTAATGAAAATAAAATATTTTTGGATTTTTGGTATTTGAAGAAAGAAAATAAAATTAATCAATGTTAGTAAAAAACCCTAATTAAGTCTAATTAATTTTAATTATTTTAAAAAAAGGTTAAAGTTATTCTAATTAAAAAACTAAATTAATTTAATTAGTGTTTATTAATAAAAATTAAAATTTGATTTTATGAAGAAAATATTTTTGTGGTTTTAATTTTATAAAAAGAATTTTTGATTGGTTAATAATTAAATGGAAATAATAAAAATAAATAATTAAAATAAATAATTAAAACAACATAAATAAAATATATAAGAGAAAAGAGGTGTGGGCCTATTTTTTTTGGAGGTCAGAATAGCAATCCTGAGGTCCATTTGCATTGGCCCTGTTTGACTTTCTTGATTCTATGCGCGCATGTTGACTTGGTCCATGGTGGACCATCAACTTGGATCACCAGATCTGGCCTTTGGCCATCTGGCTGTTGGATGTGTGGAGGCGTATGATATGCTACAAGCCTGGATCTATATGTGATTACCTGGAGAAAAAATATATTAAGGAATTGGGGGGACCTGGGATTCGAACCCAGGTCCTAAAGGCATTTGGAGTGCTTGCTTCGCCACTAGGCCACTTGGTCTTGTTTGTTAATATATTAAACAATAATAATAATAAAAGAAAAATGAATTATATGCCAAAAAAACAAAACAAAGCGCGCCATATTTGAATGGGCGAATCACGCCTCGTCACGCATCATCTTCAACCCTATTCCGTAGCTAAAAACCTATAAAAACTTATAGCTACAGACACAAGCCGTCGCTACAAGTCGTGCCTCCTCCAAAATCTGTTGTAGGCCATAGAAATAAATTCTAAGGGCATAGTTGTGCTCGCCTTGACCTCCCGGTCCTAACCATGCCCTTCTTGATGGACAATTATCTCTGAAATAAAAATGCCCAAAAACGACCAAGAAACCCTAGCTATGGCATCTCACAGTATAGGTCACATAAACAAAATTGAATAATGCAAAAAGCTTAGAAACATGGTGAGGATCATGAATATGCAAATAATTTGTACAAAAGATGCAGGAATAATGATTTGCAAATTCAAATGAAGAGCTAGGTAACGTGACGCTTACAATGTGCTTGGGCGTGTATGGAAGCATGCTTTAGATTGGTTTCAACTCAGTGAACCTCCAGGAATCGATTGAGATCACTTTTGTCTTATGAAAACCTCTATTGCTATGATTTCGAATTCCAACTTTTTGTCACTTTTTTCAAGTTTGGTTCTGCTTATTCTTACAACCTCTAACCCTATTTTTCGTGCCTTTGCCTTCCTTTTGTAATGTATATTGCATTAGGGTAACAAATATGGCTTGAATCTTTCTAAATCAATGCACTCATATTTGATTTGATCTCCTTTTGAAAGCTTCCCAAATTTGTCAAAAATCAATCCTTTTGCACATGGTTTAGTGTGATACGAATTTGACGAGATTAATGATGATGATCTCAACCTGAAATAGTCAAAAAGATCTCAAGTAATCAATATTTGGATTTAATTTGATTTAATTTGATTAAAAATGAAATAATTCAATAAAAAATCAAATAAAATAATAAAAAAGAAATATGATCTCAAGGCTGAAGCTAGGACACATGTACAATGGGGGAAGCTCAAATTAAGTGGAAAAGAATGGGCCCATTTGACAAAATTTGAAGTTTTGGGGATAGTTGACTTTTGGTACTTTTACAAAAATGCCCAACTTCAACAATGCATAACTTCTTCAATTTTGAACTTTTTGAGGTGTTCTTGGACTTTTTAGAAATCTTGATATGTCCTCTAACCAACCCTATTTGGTCTCATATCATTTTGATATTCCATGCTCAAGTTATAAGCTTTGGAAAAAAGGTGTTTTTGTTGACTTTCAAAAATGACCTATAATGTCCAAATTTATAACTTCTTGTGAGTGCATTTTCTGATCTTTGGGTATGAAGATGGATTATAGGAAATTTAATCCTCTTAAAAATGAGCTTTGGATGGGCCATTTCTCATAAAGTATGAGAAAGTTATGCTTGGTCAAAGTTGAGTTGACTTTTCCTACAAAACCCTAATTTAGCAACTTTTGAGTCTTGATGAATTTTGAGCAATCCTTGATGAATCATGATCAACCCTTGATCAAATGATGAAATGTCCTTCAAAATGAGAATGTTTACAAAAAATATTGAAGTTTGACTGTATTTGGGTCACAGTTGACTTTTTCCCTAACACAGTCGATTTTTGGACCTTTTGAGCATTTGACTGAGCAAACTTCCTCTGCAAGGCTTGAAATTTGACATGGATGATCTTGAGAGCATATTAGGACAATGGAGAGAACTTGAGGTCATTTGGACTCAAGGATCCTGATGCAACACAAAACCCTAATTTGGGGAAGACTGCCTTAGGAGATAACTTGATTGTCCAACTCTTGACCAATCTTGAGCAACTTGGAGATTTTTCTTGCAATGTTTTGAGAAATTTGAGAGGGAAAATTTTGGGGTACAACCTCTGCCCCTGTTCAATATTCTTAAACTTGAGGATGTAGATTGGCTTCCGTGCCTTTCGTGATCCGAAGGTGGAAGATGATTGAACACTAGAGTGCCCAGAAATTTGCACTCGCATGAAGTGGTATCAGCCTGGTGATGTCGGGAATGGGCTTACAGATGCCATTTGGAGATTGCTGGTGGGAGGATAGGCTTACAGATGCCATCTGCAGGAGCGTCGATCGCATAAGAGATTCCTTAGCGAGAACTTGCATACCTGTTGTTGTAGAATATTCCGTTGGGGAAGTCTAACTTTTATTGAGATTTAGGAACTTGCCTGTAGTTCAGCTGAGAGAACATCTTTGCTGAGTTTTAAGAACT
This sequence comes from Vicia faba, assembly GCA_948472305.1. Taxonomy (NCBI): domain Eukaryota; kingdom Viridiplantae; phylum Streptophyta; class Magnoliopsida; order Fabales; family Fabaceae; genus Vicia; species Vicia faba. The sequence goes on along the minus strand of OX451739.1, from coordinate 452,271,466 downwards.
TGTCCGTAATTCAACTGGGAGAAACATCTTCATCGAGATCTAGGACTGTCTGGTCTTCAACGGAGGATAATTCGGTTGAGATTGTAGAACTCGTCCACACTTTGACGGAGAAAAATTGTCGAGATTGAGAACCTTATCTGAAATTCAACCGAGGATAATTCAGTTGAGATTTAAGAACTGGTCAGGTCTTCGACTGAGGGAAACATCTTCATCAAGATCTAGGAACTGTCTGGTCTTCAATGGAGTATAATTCTGTTGAGATTGTAGAACTCGTCAACACTTTGACGGAGGAAAATTGTCGAGATTGAGAACCTTATCTAAAATTCAACCGAGGATAATTCAGTTGAGATTTAAGAACCGGTAAGATCTTCGACTGAGGGAAACATCTTCATCAAGATCTAGGAACTGTCTGGTCTTCAACGAAGTATAATTCTATTGAGATTGTAGAACTCGTCCACACTTTGACGGAGGAAAATTGTCGAGATTGAGAACCTTATCTGAAATTCAACTTAGGATAATTCAGTTGAGATTTAAGAACCGGTCAGGTCTTCGACTAAGGGAAACATCTTCATCAAGATCTAGGAATTGCCTGGTCTTCAACGAAGTATAATTCTGTTGAGATTGTAGAACTCGTCCACACTTCGACGCAGTAAAATTGTCGAGATTGAGAACCTTATCTGAAATTCAACCGAGGATAATTCAGTTGAATTTTAAGAACTGGTCAGGTCTTCGACTGAGGGAAACATCTTCATAAAGATCTATGAATTGTATGGTCTTCAACGGAGTATAATCCTGTTGAGATTGTAGAACTCGTCCACACTTCGACGGAGGAAAATTCTCGAGATTGAGAACCTTATCTGAAATTGAACCGAGGATAATTCAGTTGAGATTTAAGAACCGGTCAGGTCTTCGACTGAGGGAAACATCTTCATCCAGATCTATGAACTGTCTGGTCTTTAACGGAGTATAATCCTGTTGAGATTGTAGTACTCGTCCACACTTCGACGGAGGAAAATTGTCCAGATTGAGAACCTTATCTGAAATTCAACCGAGGATAATTCAGTTGAGATTTAAGAACCGGTCAGGTCTTCGACATAGCTGAGAACTTAACTGCATATTTCCTGAAAGGTAAAGGTCAGTAGTATGCAATGCATGATATATATCAAGCAATGATGTTCTCAAAATAAATGAGATTGCGTTGTATGATGCGTATATGTATGTATCATGATGTATGGAAATGTAATGTTTTTAGATGGGGAAAATAAATCCCGGATAGCTGTTGGAGAATATAGTTGAATTCTTCGTTTCCGTTGGAGATAGCGGACGACGATGATTGGTGAGAATAAACTTGCAAGGGAGGATAACTCCGTTGGGGAATAAGCTGATGAGGAGATTACTCTGTGGGGAAGAGATGTTCTGTGGAGGATTCCACTGATAAATTCCTTTGGAATGAATTACCGTTGCTGGCGATACTGAATCCTGTTGGGGATTGAATTCTGTTTATGAAAGGAAAGAACTCCATTGGGGATGATCTTTCAGTTGCGACTTCACTGGGGATAACCCTTTAGGCTCTAATGGGGATAATCCTTTGAGCTTTGCTGGGGACAATCTTCCTTTGAACTCGGTTGGAGATATTTATTTTTATACTCCGTCGGGGACGAGCTTCCAGAGCCTACTGAGGATGATTCTTCAACTCCACTGGGGAAGCTTTTTCAGACTGCGCTGGGAAAATTTTAACTCCACTGGGGATCTCTTGTATTCTTCCGGGGAATATTCTTATACTCCGTTGGGGAATATTAAGACTGTCGGGGATATTAAGCCTTTTCAATGTTGATGGTAGATAAACTCTGCTTGGGGGGAGAATATTACTGACTCATTCATTCACAGTTGCAAGTCTCAGCTGGGGAGAGCTATCATTATTGTCTTACTCTGCAGGGAGTGAAAGTATCTTAGCCATATTCTTCGGCTGTATTTACCTTGGTACCTGGTAGACAGAGCAACTGTAAAGCTTGGACAAATCCTATTGCCCCTGTTTCTGATATTACCAGTTGTGATACGATGGGAGAACTGACTTGAGGTTTTGCGTTTGTGTTCGCAAATGTTTCGGTTTAGCAAGAGTCACCATTGACTTTTTATTTTATCCTAAGGAAAGGTCAAAAAGCACAGGAAAGACCTTTGAGATGTTTTCTTGGGTTCGGGGAGTAGATTATGAAAAGGGAAGGTACAAGCACCATTTTCATCCATGGTTATCCATGGGCTCTTAGTTACTTGTTTAGATCACTTGCTTTGATTTTCAATTGTTTGAAATGGTGCTTTGTGTGTGGTTTTGAAAGATGTTTTGAAAAGAGGTCATCGTTGTGGCAACCTTTGTAATGATTCTTGTTTGAATGTATACAAAGGTGTTTTTGTATTTTGAAAAGTTTTCAATGTTTGAAAGTTGGATTGTGTTGTGAAGTGTGTTTGAAAATAGTAAGGATGTTTTGCAAGCTTTTGATCAAGTAACTAAGAGCTATCTACCCTATTTTACTCAAAGATCTTTCTTATGTTTTTAACCCTTTTAACAGTGTTGTTTCACCATTGCATTTGGTGAACAACCTTGTGTTAGGATATTAAACGGGACAGGCACAGGTCATCGTATAGACCATGATATCAATTGTGTCAAGTATTTTTGGCAATTTTCTTAAAGGACTTGATCATTTTTGTTTAGGCAACTTAGATAGCGTCATCGAGGGACTATGATCTTTTGTTTTTATTTTTGTTTTGCCAAAGTACTCAACATGCATACCATGGCCCATTTTTTAAGGCAACAAGTGGATTATAACCCTAGGGGTGCAAGTGTGTATTGTGTTTGATTTTCATGCATTTTTTGTCTTTTGATTAGGTCAAACTATTTGTTAATTTGATTTTGCATACAAACCCTAATTCTCTAATCATGGCATAATTGAAAGCGTTTAAGTGCGAAAATATTACAAAATTCTTAATGTAAAAAGACATTGCGCATCCTCTTTGGTGCGATGTAAGTGTTGAGAGTTTCCTCCTCATGAAGTCGGCGGGTAAGTTCCAAAACCTTCTTCTCACTGGCATAGAAGCTGGCTTCAAAAGTATTCCGTTCTTCTTTGAGTTGGATCCAACTCTTTTGTAATTCTTCCGATGATGTTGGCATGTATGGATGTAGGAGGGTGTATGGAACCTCTCCTTCCACAACAGGCTCTTTGATCACGGGGAGAATGTGAGGATATGGCATCATAAGATTCTGGGCGTGGGTTCATACCCACTTGAGATAAGGCTCAAGAGGGATGGAATTCTTGTGCCCCAGTGTCTTACTATCCACCTTGTTGGGCATCCTCCAAGCTCTGATGAATCTTTGTCGAAGTCCTTGCACATCGTTGTCGAAGTCAAAAACCAAGTCAGGAATCAGCATGTCATGAGGGCCATCCCTCAGAGCATATCCAAACTATCTTAGGGCTAAACAAGGGTTGTAAGTAATGCCTCCCCTAATGCCAAGTAGTGGGACATTAGGGAACTCTCCACAACGATCAATGATGATGACATTTTCTCTGGGCCGAGAACACGAATGAACATCAGAATGTGTAAGGGTCATTAATCGTTGTGACCACCTCAAACCCTGCTCATTCTTCAAAACTGATTGGGGAAGGTGAGAAATGAACCACCTTGCTAGAAGATGAGTACAACACATGAGAACACCTCTTTTCCTCATTGTTCGTGTGTGAAATGAGTGGAGGATGTCCCCAAGCAATGTAGGCACAAGATTCCGAGATATGAAAATCTTGACAGCATTCACATCTATAAGTTGACCAGGGTTTGGGAACAAGACCAACCCATGGATGAGAAGTGATACAATCTCCTCAAAAGCTTGTAGATCTAGAGAGTTCCAGCAGTCTTGTGCCTTCTCAAACAGAAACTTTGCTAAGAAACCCTTGACACCACTTCTGGTTTCCCAATGTCCTTTGATATCAGATGGTTGCAAGTGTAATGCTTGAGCAACATCTTTAGGCTTTGGTTCTTTTTCCGTACCGTTGTAGGGTAATTGATGAAGAATAGGAATTCTCAGGAGTTGAGAAAATTCCTCCAAAGTAGGTACTAGTTGGTAATCAGGGAATGTGAAACAATGGTGTAGGGGGTCAAAGAACTGGAAGAGAACTTTCACCATGTCTTCTTCAATATTGGAGTTGACCAAGTTGAGAAGTCTACCATGTCTTTCACTGAAGAGAGAATTCTCTAGAATCTTAGAAGTAAGCTCCTTGAGTTGAGGAGGGATTCTCACAAGGTTGACTTGAATTGTTTTCCTGCGAAGAGATTCCATGGCCTACAAAACAAGAACAAAGATGAAGATCCAAACCCTTGAAATGGTTAGTGGATGCATATGATGCTTTATGATGTTCATGATGTATGTACAAACACATGTACAAGCAAGTCACACAAGATCCTAGTTTCAGGCTTGCTTGAGTTTTCATAGGTAAGTACCCTCTTGAGTTTAGTTGGCTCATACCCGTCCTATTAATAGTAACCGGGTTCTAAGGAGCTCAATATCACTGGATTATTTTCTGTGTTCATTGTTTTGGTTTAGCCACTTAACTGGCGACCAAAATATTCCAAGAAAACAACCCTCAATGAGTGTAGTATCGAGTATCTACCAACTTCGGACTGCACCAAAGCCGGTCATCTCACTACCCCTAAAAAAAGGCCAAGATGTTCAAGTAAGGTTCTAAGAGTTCATTAGTGCTTCATGATATCACTTAGCGGCCCCGTATTCTCTTTGATTGACTCAAAGGCTACCGGTACTCACAAATATGTCGCACTAATATAGCTATTGCTTCAACCATGTCGGTATACCCCGCACAATTTCCACAATGTATTGCTATTTACCTATGAATGTTTCCCAAATTCTGGTAGAGGATTTCAAGCCCAAATAAGAGAACCAAATGTAAAGCAATCAAAGCAATCAAGATAAGCATGCAAAGGTGATCTAAGCCCTAAGGTTACTCCACTTTTAATGATCTCCTCAGCAGAGTCGCTAGTTCTGTGATACGGCGGAATAACTGACTTGAGTTTTTGCGTTTGTGTTCGCAAATGTTTCGGTTTAGCAAGAGTCGCCACCGACTTTTTATTTTATCCTAAGGAAAGGTCAAAAAGCACAGGAAAGACCTTTGAGATGTTTTCTTGGGTTCGGGGAGTAGATTATGAAAAGGGAAGGTACAAGCACCCTTTTCATCCATGGTTATCCATGGGCTCTTAGTTACTTGTTTAGATCACTTGCTTTGCTTTTCAATTGTTTGAAATGGTGCTTTATGTGTGGTTTTGAAAGATGTTTTGAAAAGAGGCCATCGTTGTGGCAACCTTTGTAATGATACTTATTTGAATGTATACAAAGGTGTTTTTGTCTTTTGAAAAGTTTTCAATGTTTGATAGTTGGATTGTGTTGTGAAGTGTGTTTGAAAATAGCAAGGATGTTTTGCAAGCTTTTGATCAAGTAACTAAGAGTTATCTACCCTATTTTACTCAAAGATCTTTCTTATGTTTTTAACCCTTTTAACAGTGTTGTTTCACCATTGCATTTGGTGAATAACCTTGTGTTAGGATGTTAAACGGGACAGGCACGGGTCATCGTATAGACCATGATAGCAATTGTGTCAAGTATTTTTGGCAATTTTCTTAAGGTACTTGATCATTTTTGTTTAGGCAACTCAGATAGCGTCATCGAGGGACTATGATCTTTTGTTTTTGTTTTTGTTTTGCCAAAGTACTCAACATGCATACCATGGCCCATTTTTGAAGGCAACAAGTGGATTGTAACTCTAGGGGTGCAAGTGTGTATTGTGTTTGATTTTCATGCATTTTTTTTCTTTTGATTAGGTCAAACTATTTGTTAATTTGATTTTGCATACTGTGATCGGTGGATCTGGAACTGACTGTTTAACGCTGGTTCGCGAAATGTCGCGGAAGCAAGAGTCGCCACCGTCTTTTATTTTCTCCAATTGGAAAGGACAAAAGCACAGAAAAATTCCTTTAAAGAGATTGCTCTCGGTTCGGGAGGTAGGTTATAGAAAGGGAAGGTGTTAGCACCCTTTCTATCCATGGTTATCCATGGGCTCTTAGATACTTGCTCAATGTGTTTTCAAAAATGTTTGCTTGCTTTTCAATTGTGGGTTTAAAAAGTTTCTTTGAAAAATTTCAGTTCGACTCGTACGTCAGAGTGTTTGAAAAGTTTGCTTTGAAAGCTTTTGAAAAGTGTCGGTGTGAAAAGTCTTTTTGAGTTTGTTTTGAGATTAGAGCAAGTATCCTTGAGAACCTACCTACCCTAAGGAATTCGTCTGTGTAAGAGTCCTTTAAAGTAGTGCCATCCCACCATTGAGAGGTAGGTAGCACCACCGTTGGAGGTGTTCGGGTCAATTTGATTTTTAGGGACATGGTGATCACCAGAGCAATGGGAAGACACCTTAGAAGCTACCCTCATGCCAGGTTCCCGGATCATGAGGACTTACTAAGACGTCCTCTACTCGACGACCGCCTTTCGAGGCAAGGCAACAGTGAGGCGTACCCTAGGGGTGGTGTGTGCGAATTGTGTGTCATGTTTCAGTTATTTGTCTTGTCACGTTTGTTTGTGATCTACGCTTGATTTTAATCAGGGCCATTCATTCTTGCATGCATATTTAACAGTTATAAAGTTTGCGAAAAAATAAATCTAAGGCTATTACAAAGGCGCGGGTCCACATCGCCAAAATTAAACCGGACCCGATTTAGCGGAAAATAAATAAAGCGATAAATAAAAGTGCGAGAAATTTAAATTATTACAAGGCTTTGGGATATGTACATAATTAATTAAAAGAAAATAAAATGCGCGAATTAAATAAATTACGAATGCGGGCGTTGGACCCTTTTTTGCAAAAATTAAAGTTGATAAGGAATTTAAAATTAAAAATTAAATGTTTTTTGGCATTTTGTGTTTTTTAGATTTAATAAGAAAAAAGGAGTTAATTGAAATTAAATTAAAAGGCAAACCCTAATTCTAATATTGTTTATTTATTATGAAAGAATTAAAATATAATCTAAGTTAAACCCTAATTTATTTATGTACAACTTTTTAATTTATGAAAATAAATAAAATAAGCAGTATTATTGTAAAAAGGGAAATTAAGAAGAATAAAAATTAAACCTAATTCTATTTTTTGCATTTTAGTTATTAAAAAGAATTAAATTTGTAACCTAATTAAAACTAAATAATTACAAGCATTTATTTATGAAAATAATTATAATATAAATATTTATTAATTTTTGTCTTTTCTGAATTTTAATGTTTTTATGCTTTTGTGAAAATAAATTAATTGAATTAAACAATCAAGAAAACAAAATAATAATTTAAATAAAATATAAGAAAAATAAAAAGGAGGGCAAACCAGGGGGGGTAGCCCCAATTTAGGAGGTTCAGGCCTGGAATTTTGGCCCATTAAGCTTTGAAGTTCGCTGACTTTTTGGATTTTGGTATGGCATATTGACTAGGCGTAGGTGTTCCTTGGTTCTGTAGCCCTTGATCTGTACGTGTTAGACGCGTGTATGGCCTGATCTGGATGGAACATGGTAGTCCCTAACGCCAGCGTTGCATAGGAACCTGTATTGAAAAATAATAGGAGAAATTGCACAGACCTGGGACTTGAACCCAGGTCATGAAGGTCAACGCGTTGAGAGCTTGCCAGCTGAGCCATTTAACCAATTTGATATATAATATACAAATAAATAATATAATAGAAAAACGAGACATGAGTGGATTAGCGCGCGGAATATTTGAACGAGCCAGTCAGTACGTGCCACGATTCCACCTTCTTCTTCGTCCCTGTAAAACAAACACAAGAGCAACGGTTTTTATGGCGTTGCATTAGGTGGGCTATCAGAAAATAGCGAATAGCTCTCCTTGATACATAAATCCATCGCGAGTATGGGGTTATCATCGTCCAGGCCTACTGAATACAACCATGGTAGTCTTGAGTCCTAATTTTTCCCCTATGCAAAAGCCCTAATTTAGAAAATCTGCAACCCTAAAAATCGCGCATGGTGAAATCGCATATGTGGCACAAAAACACAATTGAATACGTTGGTTAGCTTAGAAACATCATTATGAGCAAGAATACATAAATAAAAATGCAAAAAGATGCTTGAATGATGCTATACGATTTCAAGAATTTTGCTTTACAGTCTGAGTTTTATCTACCAATTCCTGGAGTTTTGCTTATTGTTTGTGATAGGCACACGTTCAGTGAAGCTTGAGGATGCTGATAGAACAAAAATTGAAGCTTGAATCGACCTAAAAACCAGTTTTCAGTATTGGCTTTCTTGGAGAATTTTTCAAGTTTTTGTATGGCTTCTGAGCGCAGCTTTTTTCGTCCAGGCATTAGGGTTATGATCTAGGTTATGTAAGGAAGCAATTAGGTTAAGAAAATTGGATCAAATCCAAGGCAATAATTGTTTTGAGTATTTGATTTGTTAAGGATCTTTTCCAATCTTTTTCTCATGTATTTTGTATCAATTCTGATCAATTAGCACCAAATTTTTCCCTATTAGCATGTGCACGAATTATAGAAGTCAAATCATGCATAAAAAGATTTTTTTAGGTTAAGTTTATATTTTTCACATATTTAAAATGATTTAAATGAATTAATATTAATATAAATTCAAATAAATAATTAAAAAATGAGAAAATACTTCCCTTTGGGCCTAATGGTCGTGCATAGGCTTGGCATGAAGAAACTTGGAAGAGAAATGGGCCCATTTGCATTTTTGGATCATTTGAAGTAAAGTTGTCTTTTCAAAATTCCCAAAAATTTCCCAACTTCCACAAGGCATAACTTGCTCAATTTTTAAGCTTTTCACATGTTCTTGGACATTTTGGAAAGGTCTTTGAGTCCTTTAACCAATGCCTTTGGTCCCATGTCATTTTGATTTACCAATCTCAAGTTATGGCCTTTGACTTAAAGTCCATTTTTGTTGACTTTTGAAAATGACCTATAATGTTGAAATTGATAACTTTTTGTGAGAGCATTTCTTGGACTTGAAGTATGAAGATGAGTTGTAGGAAATGTCTTTCTCTTCAAAATGAGCTTTGGATGGAAATTTTCTGATAATCCATGTGAGAGTTATGCCCTGGTCAATTTCAGTTGACTTTTTCAACTGTCCAAATATAGCAACTTTTGCATCTTGATGATTTTCTGAGCCAAATTTTGAGAATCATGATCAAGCATTGATCAAATGATGTTTGTGGCTTCAAAATGATATGTTGACCAAAAATTTGAACTTTTGACTGTCAAATGACCATTTTGCCCCTACAGTTGACTGTAGTGCAATCTAGGGTTTTGACTGTGCAATTTTGAGCTGAATGCCTTGAAACTTGATATGAGGATACTTGAACATCTTTGTAGGCATGTGAGACTTGATTGAACCCTTGGAAACTTCATTTACTTGATCAGAACCCAAACCCTAGTTTTGACTGTATGGGAAGCTGTTGAGCTGCACAACCCTTGGGGAATTTTGTGACTTGGCTTAGCAATTTCTTGAAGAATATGGGAGGGCAAATTTTGGGGTACAACAGTTGCCCCTGTTCAATCTTCTTAGACCTGAGGATGCAGATTGGCTGACGTGCCTTTCGTAATCCGAGGGTAGAAGATGATTGGACACTAAAGTGCCCAGAAATTTGCGCTCACATAGTGGCAGTGATGGGGGAATGGGCTTATAGATGCCATTTGGGGATTGCTGGATAGGATGATGGGCTTATAGATGCCATTTGGATGTTGATCGCGTAGGAGATTCTTTAGCTAGAACCTGCATACCTGCAAAAAGAAAAATGAGTACCTGACACGTTGCAGGAGCTGATCTTAGATGCTTGGTATAAATGTATCCTGACTGGTTACAGGAGCTGAGTCTGGAGCTTCAAACGCTGATGAATGAACCAGGGATGGTTACTGCCTTAGCATGGATGGTAAGAGAACCTTGGGCGATTTTAACTTCAACAACGCTCGTTGAGAAAATCTTGGGTGTCTTCCACTGGAATAAGAATCAGGGAGATCTTAGGGTCGATCTGACTGAACCAGAGGAGGCCTTTGACTGGGTAGGAATCAGGAAAATCTTAGGGTCGATTTAACTGAACCGGACAAGGTCTTGGAATATCTTCAACTGGATAAGCATCAGGGAGATCTTAGGGTCGATCTGACTGAACCAGAGAAGGCCTTGGACTGGGTAAGAATCAGGAAAATCTTAGGGTCGATTTAACTGAACCAGGCTAGGTCTTGGAATATCTTCAACTGGATAAGCATCAGGGAGATCTTAGGGTCGATCTGACTGAACCAGAGAAGGCCTTTGACTGGATAAGCATCAGGAAAATCTTAGGGTCGATTTAACTGAACCAGGCTAGGTCTTGGAATATCTTCAACTGGATAAGCATCAGGGAGATCTTAGGGTCGATCTGACTGAACCAGAGGAGGCCTTTGACTGGGTAGGAATCAGGAAAATCTTAGGGTCGATTTAACTGAACCGGTCTAGGTCTTGAAACATCTTCAACTGGATAAGCATCAGGGAGATCTTAGGATCGATCTGACTGAACCAAGAGAAGGCCTTTGACTGGATAAGCATCAGGAAAATCTTAGGGTCGATTTAACTGAACCGGTCTAGGTCTTGAAATATCTTCAACTGGATAAGCATCAGGGAGATCTTAGGGTCGATCTGACTGAACCAGAGAAGGCCTTTGACTGGATAAGCGTCAGGAAAATCTTAGGGTCGATTTAACTGAACCAGACAAAGTCTTGAACGTGATTGAGGATTTAAACTGCATCTTTCCTGAAAGGTAAAAGTCAGTCATATGCAATGCATGATATGGATCAAGCAATGATGTTCTCAACATAAAGGAGACTTGTATTATGCAGTGCGTTATGCATGCTATGATGATGTATGTGAAGTTTTATGTATGTTTTCATCTAGGAAAGTGAATCCTTGACGGGTGCCGGGGAGTCGTATCCTGGGCTGATGTTGAAGAATATATTTTGCTTCTGCTGGGGGTGATGACTGCAAGAATACCGGTAGGAGAAGATGACTCCGTTGCGGAATAAACTTGGCAAATGGACGATTCTGCGGGGAGAAAAGATACTCTAGCGACCATGCTGGGAAGCAATACTCTGTGGGATAGAGATGTTTTGCTGAATTGTTGATAACTTGCTGAGGATACCCTTGTTGTTGGAAGTGTTAATGAACTTCGCTGGGGATAAGAAGGCTTCGTCGACGACGCTCTTTCCATAGCTTTTGGCTGAGAATAACCCAGTTATATCCTGTTAAGGAAATAACTCTTTAACTCAAGCCGGACGACGCGTTCGTGCTCTGCGAGGGGACAAGCTTCCAGAATCTACTGGGGATAAGCTTACTGCTTGGGGAGATGGATCCCAACTTTCCTGGGGAACTGGGTTGGACTAGACTCTTTTGGGGAGTTTTGATATGCTGGGGAGGTGACTCCTTTGAATGTTGAGATACCGCCGGGGAACAATCTTTGGACCAAGACTGCGGGGATGCTTGTTAAGAATATATGTATTGCTGCTGGGGAATGTTTGAGATCGACTGGAGGATACTCAATTTCCTTGATATTTGATGATTTGCTTGGAGAAGAATGTATTATTTTGTTGAACCACTCTCTGGGGAATTAAGATACACTTGGCCATGTTCTTTAGCTGAACCTATCTTGGTACCTTGGAGAATAGAACAATTAGACTGCTCAGACAACTCTTTATTGCCCCTGTTTCTAGTGTCACCTGCAATTAATTCCTTTGTTTCGTATGCAAATATTCATGAGTTAGCAAATTATTGTCAATGCATACATCACAAATTGAACCTTGGACGTTCTTCGCAAAACAAAATAGAAAAAGGAAAACACTTGGCACGTTTAACTGAAAAATATATTTGTATTGATTTTTGAATGGCCTGAATAGGCGTTTTGTATACAAGAGGCTGACGTCCTAGTAAGAGGAACGTCGCCGAACAAGAGAGTTTATACAAGTTCTGTACAAAAGAAAATAAAACAGCTGTGTGAAAGATGAATGATCCACTGGGTTTCGACTCTGCTATTGCCTTTATAACTCTGAGCGTCTCATCACTTGATGACCTTGGTTGAAGGTGAAACTGACTGATCGATACCGTCTGAACTTGATGTAGATACCGGATTCTGGATGCAAAGTGATCAATGAGACATAGTATTACGCTTTTATCCCTAATTTTTGCCTGGACCGCCCTTTCGGGTTTTCAGTCCACCGGGATACCCATTTTTGCCCAAGGCGCCTTTTCAGGTTTTCGACTTGCCGGGTGTACAGATTTTTCATTTTCATCCCTTCATTTTGCCCGAACCCTTTTGGTTCGACGGGAAACCCTAATTTTTGCCTAGGCATGTCAGCCTAGCGGGTCTTTTTTCATGCGTAGTATTTTTTAACTATGTCTGCATTGGCGGGGTGAGGAAGGTCGTCACCATCCATGTTGGTTAAGATCATTGCTCCTCCTGAGAACACATGTTTAACCACAAATGGCCCTTCATACGTAGGGGTCCATTTGCCCCTTGGATCACTCTGAGGAAGGATGATTCTCTTGATAACCAGATCCCCAACTTGATATTCTTGTGGTCTGACCTTTTTGTTAAATGCCCTGATCATCCGTTTCTGATACGTCTGACCGTGGCAGATAGCAGCAAGTCTCTTTTCGTCAATGAGATTGAGTTGGTCAAGTCGTGTCTGGATCCAATCATCTTCGTTCAGATTTGCATCCTTCATTATCCGGAGAGAGGGAATTTGCACTTCGATCGGCAAGACTGCCTCCATGCCATAAACCAGAGAGAAGGGAGTTGCCCCGGTTGACGTCCTAGCTGAGGTACGGTACCCATGCAGAGCGAACGGTAACATCTCGTGCCAATCTTTGTAAGTTACTGTCATTTTTTGCACGATCTTCTTGATGTTCTTGTTAGCTGCTTCTACAGCCCCATTCATCTTCGGTCTGTAAGGAGAAGAATTGTGGTGCTGTATCTTGAATTGTTCGCAAAGCTCAGCGATCATCTTGTTGTTCAGATTGGTACCGTTGTCTGTAATTATTCGCTCAGGGACGCCGTACCGACATATCAGATTGTGTCGAATAAACCGTGCCACAACAGTCTTGGTTACCGTAGCATAGGATGCTGCCTCAACCCACTTTGTAAAATAGTCGATCGCCACTAGGATGAAGCGATGTCCATTGGATGCCGTAGGTTTGATCTCGCCGATCATGTCTATGCCCCACATTGCAAACGGCCAAGGCGCAGTCAGAACATTCAGGGGAACCGGAGGAACATGTACCTTATCTGCATAGATCTGGCACTTGTGGCATGTCCTGGAGTGTTGGTAACAGTCAGCTTCCATTGTGGACCAGTAATATCCTGCCCGTAGGATTTTCTTAGCCATAGTGTGCCCACTGGAATGCGTACCAAAGGTCCCTTCATGTAGCTCTTCCATGATACTTTCTGCCTCAGTTTTGTCCACACAACGCAGTAAGGTTGAATCATGGTTTCGCTTGTACAAGATGCCGTTGCTTAGGAAGAACTTGGCTGCAAATCTCCTCAGGAATTTCTTGTCGTTGACAGAGGCACCTTTAGGGTATTCCTGAGCTTCCAGATATCTCTTCACTTCGTGGTACCAAGGCTTCTCAGTTACCAATTCAGTTTCGAGATCACAACAGTATGCCGGTTCGTCCAGTTTCCAGATGATGATCCGGGGAGCTTCATTATCCCATTTAACCTTGAACATTGACGACATTGTAGCTAACGCGTCCGCTAACTGATTCTCTTCTCTTGGAAAGTGCTCAAAGGTTATCTCTGTGAAGTGGGGAATCAGGGTCAACACACATTCTCTGTAAGGAATCAAGTTTGGATGTTTCGTATCCCACTCTCCTTTGATCTGATTGATCACAAGAGCGGAATCTCCGAAAACACTTAGAAATTTGATCCTTAGGTCAATCGCAGCTTGAAGACCCATGATACACGCCTCATACTCCGCCATGTTGTTGGTACAGTTGAAACACAGCCGGGCAGTGAGTGGAGTATGAGTACCTTGTGGAGATATGATAATGGCGCCGATACCATTTCCCAAAGCGTTGGAAGCTCCGTCAAAGTGCATAGACCATCGGGATCCTGGTTCAGGTCCTTCATCCGGTCCAGGTACTTCACAATCAGTTACAATCATGATGCTTTCATCCGGAAACTCGAAGTTCATTGATTGGTAGTCATCTACAGCTTGATGAGCTAAGTGGTCTGCCAATACACTCCCTTTGATGGCTTTCTGGGTTGTGTACTGAATGTCGTATTCCGTCAAGATCATTTGCCATCTTGCAATTCTCCCAGACAGAGCAGGCTTTTCGAATATGTATTTTATCGGATCCATTTTTGAGATCAACAAGGTAGTGTGAGTCAGCATATACTGTCTCAGCCGGCGAGCAGCCCATACCAAAGCGCAGCAAGTTTTCTCAAGCAGTGAGTATCGGGTCTCACAGTCGGTAAACTTTTTGCTAAGGTAATAAATGGCATGCTCTTTTCGGCCAGACTCGTCATGCTGCCCCAGCACACACCCCATTGAGTTGTCAAGCACTGTCAGGTATAGTATCAGAGGTCTCCCTTCAACCGGTGGCATAAGGATAGGTGGTTCTTGGAGATACTCTTTGATTCTGTCGAAGGCAGCCTGACATTCATCGTTCCAACGTACTACCTGATCTTTCTTCAGCAGCTTGAAGATTGGCTCACAGGTAGCAGTCAGATGAGAGATGAATCGAGCAATATAATTCAGGGGTCCTAAAAAGCCTCTGACTTCCTTCTCTGTCTTAGGAACTGGCATCTCTTGAATAGCTTTGACCTTAGCAGGGTCCACTTGAATACCTTTATCACTGACCACGAAGCCTAGCAACTTCCCAGATCTTACCCCGAAGGTGAACTTGTTCGGGTTCAATCTCAGCTTGTACAGTTTCAACCGATCGAACAACTTCTGTAGATGATCTAGATGCTCTTCCTCCGTCTGGGACCTAGCGATCATGTCGTCCACATACACCTCTATCTCGTGATGGATCATATCGTGAAATAAGGCAACCATGGCACGTTGGTAGGTTGCCCCAGCATTCTTTAATCCGAACGGCATGACCTTGTAACAGAAGGTCCCCCACTGAGTGACAAATGTAGTTTTTTCCATGTCTTCAGGTGCCATCTTGATCTGATTGTAGCCTGAAAAGCCATCCATGAAAGAGAACACCTTGTGCTGAGCTGTATTATCAACAAGGACATCAATGTGAGGTAAGGGGAAGTCATCCTTGGGGCTGGCCCTGTTCAGATCCCTATAGTCGACACACATTCTGACCTTACCGTCTTTTTTAGGTACCGGCACCACGTTGGCAACCCACTGAGGGTAAGAAGTTACTGCAAGAAACCCGGCATCAAACTGTTTCATGACCTCGGCTTTAATCTTCTCTGACATCTCTGGGCGCATCCGACGAACCTTTTGTTTAACTGGAGGGCAGTCTTCCCTAGTCGGCAAATGATGGACAACAATATCGGTATCCAACCCGGGCATGTCTTCGTAGGACCAGGCAAAGATCTCCATATAGTCATGTAACATCTTGGTTAACCGTTGCTTCACGCTGAGCTCTAGGTTGGCACCAATCTTTACCTCTTTCCTGTCTGCTTCAGTACCCAGGTTTATGGTTTCCACTGGCTCTTCATGGGGTTGAATTGCCCTCTCTTCCTGAAGCAACAGTCTAGCAAGCTCGCCAGGCACTTCGCAATCATCTTCACCTTCGTCTTCGGCTAAGTTGATCGGATTTTCGAAGTCATAATTGGCATTAGCAGAGCTGTTATCAATAAGATCCAGAGTGGATTGAAACCTGTATGAGTGAGTGTGTGTGTAAATACAACTGTTTTGAAAATTATGTAAAGGAAAGGAAAGATAGAAAAGGAACACAATATTTGCAATGCGAAAAACGTCCAAAATTTTCATTCATGATGTATAAAATGACAGTTTGTATGCCCTCACAAATAGAACCACGGTGCCTCGGGTAAGACACCGGGCCATAGAGTTTATCATTGTTTATTACAAAATAACAAAACATAGGAATTCATTACTGCGTCACAAAGGTAACAGGGGTATGGTCCTTTACGCTCCAATTGTTCAATCCGTCTTCGGCCGTCGGATAGATCCAGCTGTTGAATTCGGATTCGTCAACTTCCTCTGCATCCCCAATAGCATTCACTTCGGAGCTTTTAATAAATACCGGAGGCCTTCCGATCTTCGCTTTCCTCATAGCCCTCTGACCTTCTGAGGTGAAACCCAGCCCAAGTTTATCAGTCTTCTGAGTGAAGTCTGGAAGTCTGCCCCAGTCGGCACATTCACCCTTCTGCACCACAGCCCTGTCATCCTTCAGGGAAGCCATATTCAAAGGACCACTTACTTCTGTTGTTTCTGATGCAATTGGAAACACCTCCTCGAAATGCTGAAAGGGGGTCTCAATGAACTCCCCATCCATCTCGATGTACCTGAAGGAGTTCAGGTGGCTCACCATGTATTCTTCCTCTCCTTGCACGGTGACAATCTTCCCTCTGACGGGGTACTTTAGCTTCTGATGCAGGGTAGAGGTCACTGCCCCAGCCTTATGTATCCAGGGTCGACCCAGCAGACAAGAGTAAGATGGACGGATGTCCATCACATAAAAAGTGGAGTCGAACACCTGAGAGCCCACACGAATCGGAATGTCCACCTCCCCATGGACCATCCTCTTTGAACCATCAAAGGCCCTGACAATGATGTTGCTGGGTTTCAAATCCAGGCCTTCACAATCTAGACGATCCAGAGCCTTCTTGGGTAGCACATTCAAAGATGACCCAGTATCAACCAACACGTGTGCCAAGGTGGTGCCCCTGCATTCAATTGAGACATGCAGAGCATCATTATGATCTCTCCCCTTTGTGGTTAAATCAGCATCTGAGAAACCCAAGCCATTATCTGCCGTTAGACTTGCCACGCAATCAGTGAACTGGACTGCAGAGGTTTCATGTGGCACATGGGCCGTCTTGAGGAATGAGATGAGGGCCTTTGCATGGGCCTCAGAGCATAGCAGTAAAGAGAGCATGGAGATCTTGGAGGGCGTATGCCCCAATTGTTCCACAACGTTAAAATCGCTCTTCTTTATAATCTTCAAAATCTCCTCCATCTCTTGTGGGGAGGCCTCAGCAGCTATGGGTATGGGTGCCTCCATCTGGGCAGGCTCAGCTTCAACTCCCTTGCCCCGAGCATTGGATGACTCGGCAGCAGGAGAAACAATCGGATCAGCGACAGGAACAACAACTTGGTCAGCAACGGGAGTAGGTGTACTTGCAGGAATTATCAGGAGCGGTCTTCGGACAGCAGGTGGCGCAATGTCAGGCGAGAAGAGCCTGCCACTGCGGGTAACTTTGGCTGGGCCAGTAATGTCACAGATGCTGGCGCCAGCGTTGAACTCTTGTTTAACTCCGTTTATATATACATCTGCCCCATAGTGCCAAGGGACAGCTTTGTTGGATACATAGGGCAGGGGCCCAGGAACAGTGATAGTAACAGGTGCTACGGTCAGAATTTGAACGGGCTTCTTCTGGAGAGCCGAGATCGGATTATTGAAGATAGTCACCACAGAGACTTCTTCCATTGGAACCAAACGAACAGCAGACTTCTTGAATAGAATCTCCTTGCTATCCATTAAGCTTTGGATGCCTAACTTTAGCAAGGGACAACCGGATGGGGACACAACACAGAACAGGCAACCCTCACTACAACCCGGAAATAAACCGGCCTGCAGTAGGTTCTTCTTAACGATCTTTAGCGGAGTGGCTAGATCATCCACAGAAACAGCATAAACGTCTTCATCAACAGCATTTACCCCGTGTTGAGGCATAGGGGCAGTGACTACATTTGGCTTTGCAGGCGCTTCGAATTGTATCTCCTTAGCATCGATAAGGTCTTGCACCTTATTCTTTAACGCCCAACAGTCATCAGTAGAGTGCCCCGGGCTTTCTGAATGGTAAGCACAACGAGCATTCGGGTTGTACTTGGGGGATGCAGTATTTGGAAACTTCGGCGCCTCCCTGACGGTCACTAAATTAGTTGCGAGCAACTGTGGCAGGATCTGCGACAAGGTCATGTTTAAACGGGAGAATTCTCTCCGGGGTCTTTCCACCTTCTGAGTATTGTTTGGCCGGGGAGCGGCAGCAGGCTTAGCAATCATGACCGCACTGACAGATTGGCGGTGTTCATTTCTTTCTGATCTCCTAGAACCATATACGGCGCTAGACTCCTTTTTAAACGGTTTCTTTTCTGAACTAGATGATGATGCACCCTTTGCAATCTTCCCAGACTTTAATCCAGCTTCAATCCTCTCTCCAGTCAAGATCAAATCAGTGAAACCAGCAGAAGAATTCCCAATGAGATGGTTGAAGAATGGCCCAGACAGGGTCCCCAAGAACATGTCAACCAACTCCCGATCAGTCAATGGTGGCTGCACCCTGCCAGCCAGGTCTCTCCACTTCTGAGCATACTCCTTAAAACCTTCGCTTGCACCTAACGCCATACCCTGGAGTTGGGTACGTGTGGGGGCAAGGTCGGCATTATACTGATACTGCTTGTAGAAAGCAGTAGCCAGCTCCTCCCAGTTACGAACTTTGGTCCCATCCAGCTGATAGAACCATTCGAGATGAGTCCCTGAAAGACTCTCCTGGAAGAAGTGGATCCATAGATTTTTGTCCGCAGAGTACGGCTGAATTTTCCGAACGTAGGACCTTAAGTGCAGCTTGGGACAAGACGCCCCGTCATATTTCGAGAAGGATGGTGCTTTGAATTTATGTGGGATAATTACACCAGTCGACAAACCCAGATCTCCGAAATCCAGCCCAGGTGCCTGTTGCACCTCCATAGCCTTCAACCTGTCCTCCAGTTGTTTGTACCTGTCATCTGCAGGAGGGTACTGCTCCTCATCAAAATCTGTCTCGTTGTCGGAGACCACTGGAGTAGGAACCTTTACTTCTGCCTGAGAAGGACTCCTGCCAACAGAAGAACCAGCCTCTTCATGCTGCAGAGTATTACCCAACCTTCGGCCCGAGTTGAACAGAACAGTTCTTCTCTTCTTCTTCTTCTCCTTCTTCAGGAGCATAGTCTTCAGTTCTTCTTGGCCTTTAGCTAGACCCATGATTAGTTCTTGAAACTGCGCATTCTGCGCCTGAAGAGCCTTGATTGATGTCTCGGTTGATTCAGATCCGGGATTCATGATGCTGAAATAAACAGCGAAGAACTGTAAGCAACCTGAAAAAGGGGAAAAACCTGCTATGCACATGATGTATGAAATGCGTATGAATTATGTTTTCAAAGACAATCGGGAATCAACTTTGTAAACAAAAAGGAACACACTTCATTAGATTCAACTTTGCAACTGAAATTATTCAACAAGTTGCCCTTAGGCGTTTACATGAAATGAAACAACTGGAAAGGAAATAAAAACTGTAAAAGCACATTCAGAATTCCTCATTGATCCCATGGTCTCCTCTTCTCAGTACGGAGGTAGGCATTCAAAGCTCTCTCATTCTCCAACTGCTTTGTCAGCTTCTGGATCTTTGATTCCCGCTCATTGAACTTTTCCCGGTAAGAATCCCGTTCTTCTTGCAGTTGCGACCAAGATCTCTTCAATGTCTCATAATCAGTAGGTATCTGAGGAGGAAGGACAGTTGGAGGAACACCATCTTTATCAGGACACTCAAGAATGACGGGTCTGACAGCTTCATACGGCATACCTAACTTCTGAGCACGGATGCGGACCCATTTGTAGTAGGCTTCCATAGGTAGAGAAGTCTTTGGCCCTAGCTCTTGTGGGTCAGCTTTATGAACCTTCTCCCAAGCCTTGATGAACCTACGACGTAGCTCGTCACTATCCACCTGAAACTCGAAACTGATGTGAGGCACCAACATCTCATGGGGGCCTGTTCTTCTTGCTCTTCCAAACTGACGGAGTGCTAGACATGGATTATAAGAGATCCCTCCTTGAGTACCAATCAGAGGAACATTAGGATACTCCCCGCATCGATCAATAATAGCTATCTCATCCAAACCTCTGCAAGTCCAAATGATGTCTTTATCGGTGAGAGACATTAACCTGTGAGCCCAACCTCTTCCTTCTTGGTTCTTCAGTACGAACTTAGGGAGGTGCGAAATAAACCACCTCACCAACAAAGGGATACAACACCATAGGGTTCCTCGTCTTCGGGTAGTACGGGCATGAAGTTGTTGCAAGATGTCACCCAAGAGAGTGGGCACAGGGTTCTGAGACATAAAGATCCTAATGGAAGTGACATTGATGAAGTTGTCAGGATTAGGAAACAGGACTAACCCATAGATTAGGAGAGCCAAGATGTCTTCATATGCCCTAAAGTCCAAGTCATTCCAGAAGCTGTTAGCTTTACCAACCAGAAACTTGGCCAAGAAACCCTTAACTCCGCTTCTAGTTACCCAATTGTCTGTTACCTCTTGATGGGTCAAAGGAAGAGCTGCAGCAATGTCCTCAAGCCTGAGGGTCTTTTCCCAACCAGTAAAGGGAGTCTGATCCAAGATAGGGATACCAAGCAGATTAGAGAACTCTTCCAGGGTAGGGACCAGCTGGAAGTCTTGAAAGGTGAAGCACTGGTACTGAGGGTCATAGAACTGGGTCAGAACACTCATCAACTGTTGATCCCGCTTTGCAGTGACTAAACTGAGAAGAGAACCATGCCTCTGAATGAAGGAGGTGGTATTTGGAATTCTGCTAACCAACTCATCAAGCAACTCTGGTGAACGAACAAAGTTGAACCGGATAGTATTCCTTCGCACGGGCATCATAATGTCCTACAAAACAGAGCAAAGATGAAACCCTCCTGTCTTTGAAATGGTCAGTTCTTATGCAGGATGCATGCAATGCTCATGATGCTATGATGTTATGATAAAGCACACCACATACAGATACAAAGGCAAACATAGTAAGGCACACAAGGCACACAAGGCAAGCCCCTAAAGTTTCGGCCAGCATGAGGTCTAGGTACTACCCTCTTTCAGTTTGTTGGTTCATACCTGTCCTAATCAAAAGTAACCGGGTTCTTAGAGGATCCCAATATCATTGACTACCCTCAATCGGTCATAACTCCAGCATCGCAATCTTTTCTTGCAGCCGGAACCATCACGAGAGTTTAGCCTCAATGGGCGTAGCATACTGCTACAATTCTAAAGGCCAAGTTGTGTCAATTAAGGTTCTAAGGTTGTTGGTGCTTAATGACTCCTTAGAAGACCCATATTCTCCTCGTTGCGACACAAGGGATATCGGTACAGACTAAGGTACCACACCAACGTAGCCACTGCTTCACCTGTGTCGGTCTACGCCGGACAGGTCCCTCACAGCTTATGCTACCTAAACAGGGTATCCCCAGATCCGGTTTAGGATCTATGTATCTCCGATGCAACCCACAATAGTAAAGCAAGCAAAACAATACAAGTGAAAACACAGTTATGACCTAGCCCTAAGGTACACCTCACTTTAAGTATCACTCCCCAGCAGAGTCGCCAGTTCTGTGATCGGTGGATCTGGAACTGACTGTTTAACGCTGGTTCGCGAAATGTCGCGGAAGCAAGAGTCGCCACCGTCTTTTATTTTCTCCAATTGGAAAGGACAAAAGCACAGAAAAATTCCTTTAAAGAGATTGCTCTCGGTTCGGGAGGTAGGTTATAGAAAGGGAAGGTGTTAGCACCCTTTCTATCCATGGTTATCCATGGGCTCTTAGATACTTGCTCAATGTGTTTTCAAAAATGTTTGCTTGCTTTTCAATTGTGGGTTTAAAAAGTTTCTTTGAAAAATTTCAGTTCGACTCGTACGTCAGAGTGTTTGAAAAGTTTGCTTTGAAAGCTTTTGAAAAGTGTCGGTGTGAAAAGTCTTTTTGAGTTTGTTTTGAGATTAGAGCAAGTATCCTTGAGAACCTACCTACCCTAAGGAATTCGTCTGTGTAAGAGTCCTTTAAAGTAGTGCCATCCCACCATTGAGAGGTAGGTAGCACCACCGTTGGAGGTGTTCGGGTCAATTTGATTTTTAGGGACATGGTGATCACCAGAGCAATGGGAAGACACCTTAGAAGCTACCCTCATGCCAGGTTCCCGGATCATGAGGACTTACTAAGACGTCCTCTACTCGACGACCGCCTTTCGAGGCAAGGCAACAGTGAGGCGTACCCTAGGGGTGGTGTGTGCGAATTGTGTGTCATGTTTCAGTTATTTGTCTTGTCACGTTTGTTTGTGATCTACGCTTGATTTTAATCAGGGCCATTCATTCTTGCATGCATATTTAACAGTTATAAAGTTTGCGAAAAAATAAATCTAAGGCTATTACAAAGGCGCGGGTCCACATCGCCAAAATTAAACCGGACCCGATTTAGCGGAAAATAAATAAAGCGATAAATAAAAGTGCGAGAAATTTAAATTATTACAAGGCTTTGGGATATGTACATAATTAATTAAAAGAAAATAAAATGCGCGAATTAAATAAATTACGAATGCGGGCGTTGGACCCTTTTTTGCAAAAATTAAAGTTGATAAGGAATTTAAAATTAAAAATTAAATGTTTTTTGGCATTTTGTGTTTTTTAGATTTAATAAGAAAAAAGGAGTTAATTGAAATTAAATTAAAAGGCAAACCCTAATTCTAATATTGTTTATTTATTATGAAAGAATTAAAATATAATCTAAGTTAAACCCTAATTTATTTATGTACAACTTTTTAATTTATGAAAATAAATAAAATAAGCAGTATTATTGTAAAAAGGGAAATTAAGAAGAATAAAAATTAAACCTAATTCTATTTTTTGCATTTTAGTTATTAAAAAGAATTAAATTTGTAACCTAATTAAAACTAAATAATTACAAGCATTTATTTATGAAAATAATTATAATATAAATATTTATTAATTTTTGTCTTTTCTGAATTTTAATGTTTTTATGCTTTTGTGAAAATAAATTAATTGAATTAAACAATCAAGAAAACAAAATAATAATTTAAATAAAATATAAGAAAAATAAAAAGGAGGGCAAACCAGGGGGGGGGGGGGGTAGCCCCAATTTAGGAGGTTCAGGCCTGGAATTTTGGCCCATTAAGCTTTGAAGTTCGCTGACTTTTTGGATTTTGGTATGGCATATTGACTAGGCGTAGGTGTTCCTTGGTTCTGTAGCCCTTGATCTGTACGTGTTAGACGCGTGTATGGCCTGATCTGGATGGAACATGGTAGTCCCTAACGCCAGCGTTGCATAGGAACCTGTATTGAAAAATAATAGGAGAAATTGCACAGACCTGGGACTTGAACCCAGGTCATGAAGGTCAACGCGTTGAGAGCTTGCCAGCTGAGCCATTTAACCAATTTGATATATAATATACAAATAAATAATATAATAGAAAAACGAGACATGAGTGGATTAGCGCGCGGAATATTTGAACGAGCCAGTCAGTACGTGCCACGATTCCACCTTCTTCTTCGTCCCTGTAAAACAAACACAAGAGCAACGGTTTTTATGGCGTTGCATTAGGTGGGCTATCAGAAAATAGCGAATAGCTCTCCTTGATACATAAATCCATCGCGAGTATGGGGTTATCATCGTCCAGGCCTACTGAATACAACCATGGTAGTCTTGAGTCCTAATTTTTCCCCTATGCAAAAGCCCTAATTTAGAAAATCTGCAACCCTAAAAATCGCGCATGGTGAAATCGCATATGTGGCACAAAAACACAATTGAATACGTTGGTTAGCTTAGAAACATCATTATGAGCAAGAATACATAAATAAAAATGCAAAAAGATGCTTGAATGATGCTATACGATTTCAAGAATTTTGCTTTACAGTCTGAGTTTTATCTACCAATTCCTGGAGTTTTGCTTATTGTTTGTGATAGGCACACGTTCAGTGAAGCTTGAGGATGCTGATAGAACAAAAATTGAAGCTTGAATCGACCTAAAAACCAGTTTTCAGTATTGGCTTTCTTGGAGAATTTTTCAAGTTTTTGTATGGCTTCTGAGCGCAGCTTTTTTCGTCCAGGCATTAGGGTTATGATCTAGGTTATGTAAGGAAGCAATTAGGTTAAGAAAATTGGATCAAATCCAAGGCAATAATTGTTTTGAGTATTTGATTTGTTAAGGATCTTTTCCAATCTTTTTCTCATGTATTTTGTATCAATTCTGATCAATTAGCACCAAATTTTTCCCTATTAGCATGTGCACGAATTATAGAAGTCAAATCATGCATAAAAAGATTTTTTTAGGTTAAGTTTATATTTTTCACATATTTAAAATGATTTAAATGAATTAATATTAATATAAATTCAAATAAATAATTAAAAAATGAGAAAATACTTCCCTTTGGGCCTAATGGTCGTGCATAGGCTTGGCATGAAGAAACTTGGAAGAGAAATGGGCCCATTTGCATTTTTGGATCATTTGAAGTAAAGTTGTCTTTTCAAAATTCCCAAAAATTTCCCAACTTCCACAAGGCATAACTTGCTCAATTTTTAAGCTTTTCACATGTTCTTGGACATTTTGGAAAGGTCTTTGAGTCCTTTAACCAATGACTTTGGTCCCATGTCATTTTGATTTACCAATCTCAAGTTATGGCCTTTGACTTAAAGTCCATTTTTGTTGACTTTTGAAAATGACCTATAATGTTGAAATTGATAACTTTTTGTGAGAGCATTTCTTGGACTTGAAGTATGAAGATGAGTTGTAGGAAATGTCTTTCTCTTCAAAATGAGCTTTGGATGGAAATTTTCTGATAATCCATGTGAGAGTTATGCCCTGGTCAATTTCAGTTGACTTTTTCAACTGTCCAAATATAGCAACTTTTGCATCTTGATGATTTTCTGAGCCAAATTTTGAGAATCATGATCAAGCATTGATCAAATGATGTTTGTGGCTTCAAAATGATATGTTGACCAAAAATTTGAACTTTTGACTGTCAAATGACCATTTTGCCCCTACAGTTGACTGTAGTGCAATCTAGGGTTTTGACTGTGCAATTTTGAGCTGAATGCCTTGAAACTTGATATGAGGATACTTGAACATCTTTGTAGGCATGTGAGACTTGATTGAACCCTTGGAAACTTCATTTACTTGATCAGAACCCAAACCCTAGTTTTGACTGTATGGGAAGCTGTTGAGCTGCACAACCCTTGGGGAATTTTGTGACTTGGCTTAGCAATTTCTTGAAGAATATGGGAGGGCAAATTTTGGGGTACAACACATACTGTTGTACCCCAAAATTTGCCCTCGCATTTTTTCACAAAGAAATCTCAGCTTCAGGCGTTTCCTGATTTTTTTTGCAAACTGGCTCAAGAATCAGACAAACGGACTTTTCTCGTCAGTCAAACAAAAATTAGGGTTTCGTTGATTTTTCAGGGCTCTGGATTTTCTCAAACAGTTGGCTTAGGGTTTTGGTTGATTTTGGTTCAATTTTGATCAGGCGAATGTTCGTTGGCATTTAATCAGGAATTAAGGTTTTATGGGCATATTCTCAGAAGGTTAAAATTCCACAACATTTTGCAAGTTATTCCAAGATTCGGGTTGAATTCGCATTGTTTCGATTTAATCAGTAAAAGAGGCAGTTGGTTTGAGTTCACGTTGGTTTGTTTGAGCCAGTCAAAAGAAATATGCAGTGTTGAATTTACAGTGCGTGGCAAAGAATCATTGAAAAGGGAATGCGCTTGATCAGTTTATTTTGGTTAACTGCTGCTTTGCTTTGGATATTGGAAAGGACAGGTTTAATTGGTCAAATACTAAAACATTGTTTTATTTAAATTATTTATTATTCTAAATTAAGTGATTGAAATTTAGTTTTCAATTATTTTAATTCAGAGAGTTTTAAATAATAAATAAACAATAAAGAGAAAATATAATTAATTGGATAATGAAAGCTTTTATTTATTATTAAATTAATTGTACAATTATTGTTTATGATTTAATTACAAACAATAGTTTTACATTGATCTAAATTTAAATAAAAGATTATCCTAATTATTTGTCTAATCTTCAAATCTTCACCCGCTATCCCTCGCTCCGGTGTTCCAATATTCATCTGCAAAAAGAAAAGAAGAAAAGTCAAAAAAGCAGTTAAATTGAAACGACAGAAGAAATTCATCATTAAGGGTCACTGATTGGGATCAGTTAACCCTCTATGCAAATCACGGGATTTCTCCCGGTTCACAAAGAGGGACGAGTTTATTTGCTAAAATTGAATGCGCAAGTTTAAAAAATGCACAATTCAAAATTGTCAAAATTGCATAAAGTTCAAATCTCAAACAACATGTTACAAAGCAAACAGCAAATCCAAACCAAAGGTCCAAACTCAACTTTCTGCCAAATATAAAGCAACTATCCAAAAGGCTACTCAAAGCTATCAAAGAGGAAGATTTTGAAAGATATCAAAAAGCACAAAAGCTGTCAAGAAGAGAAAAATATGCAGAGAAAATCTTTTATGCAAGAAACTCTTTTATCATCATTTCCCATCAGATAGCCCTTTCAGAAAAAAAAAGTACAGAAAAGAATCATATTATAACATATCCAACTGTACTAAGAGAGGGAGAGAGAGAAAAGATGCAGGTTTTCAGGCTTAGGCAGGCATAGAGAGGAAGAAAAAATATACAAAAGAACAACACGGTTCAGCAAGAGAGGAGACAGAAAATATACTAACTCAAAACCTGAAGCATACCCTGCCTCAACATACAAAAAACTGCTAAGGCCATCAACATACAAACCATTTTTTTAACCTACTGTGAAACGAAAACCTGCTACCAAATCCTGGCCTGAAGCAAGCCAAACAATGGCCTGATAAACCAAGTTCAAGCCTGAAGCTCAACCCCTGTCTAAATCCTTACCTACTGTCAACACCAAAACTATACACCCAACACCATAACCTGCATATGCAAGCGACACCCCAATCCTGCCTGAAGCAAACTAAAACCTGCCCACCTGCTTAAACCATAAAACACCACAGTATAACCTCCCAACACCAACCTGCATATGCAAGCAAACCTGATACTGAAGCAAACACAAAGCTCAGAAACCAGCAATACATGGCCTAAAAACCCATAACCTGCATCAGTCCAAAACCTGTCTAAACCCATAACCTGCATCAGTCAAAACCTGTCAAAAACCTCAACAGTGCTGCATAAACCATAAAACATATACAAACACCAGTTCAGGCCAAGCCTCACCATGCCTGTCAATAACTAAAAACCTCCAACCAACAACAAATCTGCAAAGCCAACTCTAAGCCTCAGAAACCCTTCATCATAGGCAGCAAATATTCAAGGCAAGCATACAAAAGTTCTAGGCAACTGTAAGAGAAGAAGAAAGAAGCATTCCCAAATCAAAACCCTCGAGCCCTTAGCAAGCACACACCATTGGGCAATCAACATAATCAACATAAGCAACATAAGCAAGCAGAATAAGGTAACCAAAATTCGTTCAGAAGCAACAACAACACATCAAGCATCATCTCAAGGCGACAACATAGGCAATCCAACAAAGGTAATAAGAGCCCTCAGATTTGCATCATCATAGGGCAAAGTATCAAAGCAACAAGCGTTCAAGACAACAAGTCAGAAGAGGAGAGAAGCGTTAAAGGCAACAAACATTCGAGGCAAAGTAAGCAAGCGTTCAAGGCAGCATACAGTGGCAAAGAAAGAAGAAGAAAATATAAAAGATACCAGATAAAGCCCCTCATCGCGCATCACGTTCCATCTCCGCCCCAGCCTCCGAGCACCTCCGCGCTCACCTCCTTCCCCAAACAAAAGGTAGTAAAACCTTCCTTTCATCTCTTTTTTCTTGATGACCTCGTTAAAAAACAATAATCAGAAGACAAGATCACAACATGCAAATCCAAACGCCTATTAAATTTGAGACATTTTTTTGTTACCTTGTTTTACCGTCGTTTGAACGAATGCGAGGGGGAGGACGAGAGAGGGCGCTGGTGGCTAGACGGAGGCTTACGTTGCAGCGTTCAGAATGGCCAAAGACGAACGGAGAAGACAACGAAACTCCATGAGACGCGCGGCTGTACAAACCCTTAAGCCTTTGTCCCAAATGAAAACTCCAAACCCTAAAACGTGGGCCTTGCCCATTCTGAGTACCTAAGCCCAACGTATCTGCTCTCTTAACCCTTTTTGTTCTCTCCTTAATAAAAATTTAAGCAAACACTTTTTTTCTTCACAATAATTTACTAATACTTTTGTTTAATACATTATTTGAAAATACTTTTTTTTATTTAATTAAGATACATTTTTCTACATCATACAATTAAA
The DNA here is from genome assembly GCA_948472305.1 of Vicia faba. Taxonomy (NCBI): domain Eukaryota; kingdom Viridiplantae; phylum Streptophyta; class Magnoliopsida; order Fabales; family Fabaceae; genus Vicia; species Vicia faba. The sequence continues at coordinate 452,243,064 of OX451739.1, read as the reverse complement.
ATGGAAAATACTTTTTCTATTCTTTTAATTAAAATATACTTTTATACATACAAATAAAGAGCCATTTTTTTAATTAAAATTAAAAATACTTTTCTATTCTTTTAATTAAAATATATTTTGTACATAACAATTAAGAATACATTTCTTTTTTTAATATACATAATTCGATTCATAATCAATAAGAAATATCTCTTGTATACATAATGAAAACCTAGAAATATTTTCTTTTCTTAAAACATCATTTCATAATTTAATTAGAACTTGAGCATTTAATTAAAACAATTTTCTTTTTGTACATATTAAAAATATACAAATCAAAGATCCATTAAGCACATATTTAGGTCAAAATAAATAAATAACAATACCTAATACACATCAATTTCACATTATCGCACCTGTAAATAATCACATACTCATATACATGTACACTTACACAAATACATTCACATTGCCCTATACACATTTGTTTATCTTATATTTGTATATTCGATATTTACATTTGATCACAAATTCGATTTGGTTGTAACTTATTGGATACTATAAGTCTCATCCCCATTCATACACATGTACCCCCATTCCCGGATACCATTTTGTAATAGCGTAGAATTTACATTTTCGCAATTTACCGCTTTCAATTATACCATGGTTAGACCTAGGGTTTGCATGTACATAAAATCAAACGCTAGATAACCTAATACAAGACAAATACATGAAATCAATACACAATCACACTTGCACCCTCTAGGGTAATCCCACATGTTGCCTTCCAAAATGGGCCATGCTTGCACGTCGAGAATCTTTGGCAAAACAAAATCAAAATGATCATAAGTCCCTCAAAGTGTTGCCTAAACGGAATGATCATAGTCCCTTCAAAGCAAATTGCCAAAGACACTTGGCACCATTGCATTCATGGTCCATACGATGACCCGCGCCCGTCCCGAATAAACTTCCTAAACGCAAGATTGTCCACCAATTTCAATGGTGGAACAAAATCGTTAAAAGGGGTTAAAACATAACAAAAAACCTTTGAGTACAATAGGGTAGACAAAACTCTTAGTTACTTGAGATCGACTTGAAAAAACACTTGCCTTCTTTTCAAAAACCACAATCCACAACACTTTCAAACAAACTCTCAAAAACATTTGAAACATCTTTTCGAAAAGATACACACTTTTGTAAAACACTCAAACATGAGTCAAATACATTGGTCGCCTAAGACAAGGCATATCTTCAAAAACATTTCCAAAACACACACACACACACACACACCATTTTCAAGCAATCGAAAAACAAGGCAAGTGATCTAAAAAACCAAGTAACTAAGAGCCCATGGATAACCATGGATGAAAATGGTGCTAATACCTTCCCTTTTCATAATCTACCCCCCGAACCCACGAAATATCTCAAAAGGTTTTTGCTGTGCTTTTTAAACCTTTCCTTTAGGATAAAATAAAAAGTCGGTGGCGACTCTTGCTCAGCCGCACAAGTGCGAATACGAACGCAAAACACTAGTCAATTCTCCCACCGTATCACAGAACTGGCGACTCTGCTGGGGATAATAATTCCTGTGGGGTTACCTTAGGGTTTAGATCACCTTTATTTTCTTGCTTTGATTGACTTGATTGATTTATCTTTTGGGTTCTTGTTTGGGTTTGTTATAAATCCTCCACCCGGATTTGGGGGCACCTTCTTAGGTAAGTAGCAAAAAACTGCGAGGGAACTGTGTGGGGTATACCGACACGGTTGAAGCAGTAAGCTATGTTAGTGTGACATATTCGTGAGTACCGGTAACCCTTGAGTAGTCAAGGAGAGTACGGGGCCGCTGTGTGATGTCATGAAGCACTAACGAACTCTTAGAACCTTAATTGACCATCTTAGCCTCTTTAGGGGTAGTGAGATGACCGACTTTGGTGCAGTCCGAAGTTGGTAGATCCTCGATACTACACTCATTTGAGGATTGTTTTCTTGGAATATTTTGGTCGCCAGTAAGTGGCTAAACTGAAACAATGAACACAGAAAACAATCCGATGATATTGAGCTCCTTAGAACCCGGTTACTTTTGATAGGACAGGATGAGCCAACTAACTTCAAGAGGGTAGTACCTGAACCTCATGCAAGCCTAAACCTAAGGACTTGTTTGCTTTGTGTGAATATGTTTGCCCGTATATACACTCACTTGCTTGTGCATACATGTACATAACATCATACCATAGCATTTTCAATAACCATTTCAAGGATCTCGAGGGTTCTGTTGATGCAGGGTTACGTTGAACCAGACATCTATCAAGGGGCAAGAGGTTTCTCCTCTAACCAATCCAGTCAAAGTTCAAGAACAATAGCTTGAATCAGTGGCTATGACCCACTCGACATGGTGAGCTTGATTCTCGTGGAAAGACATCCACCGATACAAAGTTCCCCAATCAAAGTTCAAGTACAACCGCTTGAATCAGTGGCTATGACCCACTTGACATGGTGAGCTTGATTCTCGTGGAAAGACATCCACCGATACAAATTTCCCCAATCAAAGTTCAAGTACAACCGCTTGAATCAGTGGCTATGACCCACTTGACATGGTGAGCTCGATTCTCGTGGAAAGACATCCGCCGGTGCAGAGATCTCCAATCAAAGACTGAAGTTCAACCTCTAACATTTTCTTGTGTTTACCCCAAGAGATCCTTGAAAGCATGCATCCACATATCATGCATTGCATTTTGACAGTTTTTCCTTTTTCAGGTTTCCTTACTCTCATACTGTTTATTTCAGTAAGAGATGGCTCTAGAAAGGTCTGTCAAAGACATTCAAGACCAGACTGCTCAGCTGCGGGAGATGTTCCTGAACTTGTCTCTGGGGCAAGAAGAAATGAAAGCTCTCCTCACCAAAAGCTTGAAGAAGTCCAACAATGCCAGGAGTGATCAGCTTGCGGAGCTGCAGTTTGATCTGACAACATTGAGGACCCAAGTGATGGGACAGTTGGTGGGCCAGATGGCTCTCATCCAAGACCTATCTCAAAGACAAGAGGAACTCAGAGTTCTTGTCCGCCAACTGCTTCCAAATAACCAACTGGGGCAAACATCTGAGGTCGAAGAGCAAGTCACCGCTCAGCCTCCATCCATTCAAGAAGACAAGGGGAAAGCTCCTTTGCTTGCTTCAGGGTCACAAGCCCATCAACAACCTCGCCAGCATCAACGGGGTAATCGGCGTAAGCAAGAAAAGTCGGGAAGACAGTTTACGGAGACTAAAATACCATCATTCTTTATACTGAAGCGCCTGTTGGAGGTCAATTTGCTTACCGTAAAGGATCCTCCTCAGAAGCTCAATACCTCCTCTCCTAACTATCATCCCGACGCATTCTGTGTTTACCACTCCTACAGCCCGGGACACGACACCAACGACTGTTGGGCCTTGAAGAACAAGATTCAAGATCTAATTGACATTGGGGTGCTGGAATTCATGCCAGACGGCGAGATGAAAATCTTCCGTTAAAGGGTTCTCCGCTTGAAGTGACGAAGCCCAAGCTGAAAGACTTTTGCTTCTTTTTGAATTTTCAAAGTTGTAATTTCTTTTGCTGTCAAACAATTATCTGTTGATGTTAAACTCTGTTTTCATTAAAGCATTGCATATGTTTGTCTTGAATTCATCCATTCGTTTCACTACTCTTATGCTTTTCTTTATGATATTTGGCTCTTGATAAAAAGCTGTAAGCCTTTAGAGGGAGGATGACGAAACAATACCATAATCTTATACAGTATGCTTTTGAGCAGACCTTGCTGATGATGTACAAGCATTTCTTTCAATTCCCAAACACTGGAGTTATAAGGAAGTTAATCCCTAGTCAACCCCTTCGAGCCAAAGAAGTAGGAGTTTTCTGTTCTAAACAATCAAAACCTTTGATATAAACCCGGGGCAGGGTAGTATCTCAGTTAATTCAAAAGAAAATGAGCATTGAAGTCGCAAACTCTCCGTTCGTAATACAACGAACGATGTCAAAAAAGAAATCATTCCTTTGGAATCAAAAGACAGGGGCGGTTCCCTATCACATAGACAGTCAATCTCTCAAAAGAGAAAAGCCCACTGAGCCAAAAACTATAAAGGAGGCTTAAGAAAGCTGGGGCATCCCGCTGACTGTAATCCCGGAAAACGGTAACAGTCAGGCAAAAGTTAGGGATAACAAATCAAAATCAAAATAGTGAGGTCATTACAAAATCCTCAACAACATGAAAAGTGTTGAAAAAGAAAAAGGAGATGATGACTGTCTCCCAAAAATTCAATTAGTGAACCATCGCCCAAAAGTCGTTCCAAACTCAAAACAGAGTGTGACGCATAATTAACTGAGCTTAGGTTGGAGAACATCACGAAGAGCGGGTGGGTACAAATATACTTTGAGCCTTTATCCTTTGTTTCTTAAACCGTGAACCAGGCCACGTTACAACCCTTCAAAAGTCCCAATTGAAGCATGGGTTAGTTCGAAAGCATATTATTACAAAAGGTATCCTGACTCCTGTAGGGCTTTGCTCTAAATCTTGTGTTGATCTGTCTTATAAAAAGTTTTCTGCTAAAAAACGCATTTTTCAAAATTTCGAGACAAACATAAACTTTGCATTATACGAATATCACTGTCTGCATTTGACCTTGTTGTTTGACAGTGAAGAAATTCATACAGCGAATGTTCGGAGGAACGAAAACTCTCTCAGTAAGTCAAAATCACTTCAAGAGGATAACACTTCCATCAAATCTCCTATCAATAAGGGGCATGACATGTCATAATTCAATTAACCTGGGGCAGTCCAGTCAAGGTCCAACAGGTCTTTCAAAATCCAGTTAACCTGGGGCAGTCCAGTCAAGGTCCAACAGGTCTTTCAAAATTCAGTTAACCTGGGGCAGTCCAGTCAAGATTTCAAGAAATCTCTCAATATGCAGAGTAATCTGATTCAAAACTCCTTCTTCACCACTTGGGGCATTCGAATGTCAAAAGTGTTCAACAAATCAACTATCACAATTCCAGATTCGATTCCTGTATCCAGCCAGGGCATATCTGTTGACCACATTTCCAGACTCGATTCCTGTATCTAGCCAGGGCACGTCTGAAGAGTTTGAAGATTCGATTCCTGTATCCAGCCAGGGCATATATATCAACCATCACAATTCCATATTCGACTCCTGTATCCAGCCAGGGCATATCTGTTGACCACATTTCCAGACTCGATTCCTGTATCTAGCCAGGGCACGTCTGAAGAGTTTGAAGATTCGATTCCTGTATCCAGCCAGGGCATATCTATCAGCTATCACCTTTCCAGATTCGATTCCTGTATCCAGCCAGGGCATGTCTGAAGAATTCCAGATCAACACCTGTAACAACCCAGGAAAACATCTGTGAACGACCGATTGTAGACCAACACCTGTAATAAGCCAGGAATTTATCTACATCACCACTTGGGGCATTCGAATGTCAAAAGTGTTCAAAAACCGATGCAGTTTTACACAAGCTCATCATCAGGAAACCCTACATCGGTTCCTCTTCAAGACGTCTGAAAACAGTTTACAGATTCTTCCCAACAACGGATGTCAATCTACCGACTTGTTCAGACTCTTCTCAACCTTTGAAATTAGTTTACGGACGCTTCCCAACAACGGATGCGGCTCTATTGCTGATTCAACTTCAAGACTTCTGAAAACAGTTTATGGATTCTTCCCAACAACGGATGTTAATCTATCAGCTTGTTCAGATGCAACCTTTGAAATTAGTTTACGGACGCTTCCCAACAACGGATGCTGCTCTATTGCTTATTCAACCTCAAGACGTTCTGAAAACAGTTCACGGGTTCCCCAAGTAACGGATGTTAACCTATCACTAGTTCAGACTCTTCTCAACGTTCTGAAAACAGTTTACGGATTCTCCAGTAACGGATGTCAATCTATCGCTTGTTCAGATTCCAAGCCTTCACCTGCAACAATCAGAGGACCCTCGCAATCCCCAGCCAGAGAACCTTCCAGAAGCTAACTCCACTCAGAGTCAAGTTTCATTATCCCCGGCGAAGCTAAAACTTCAAATTATCAATCCCCAGCGGAGCCAGACCATTGAGCCTTCTCCCCACAGAGTTTTGGGAGGTCAAATCTTGAGTTCCCCAGTGAAGTCGCCAGAGTTACTTCCTACCGAGCTGAAGATTCTCAATCTTACCTCCCCAGCATGAGCCTATTAGATTGGAACTCCCCAGTAGAGGTCATCGGGAATTCTCTTCCCCAGCAGCAGCCAAGGATTTATTTTCCCCGGCAGCAGTCAAGATGCTTTTATCTTCAGCCATCTCGGATTCATTTATCCTCAGCAAGATTAGCTCATCAGCTTACATGCGCATTCATCACATTCATGTCATAAACATTGATGTCACATACATTGCATCATGCATCATAACATTGCATACAACTAACTCTTTACCTTTTCAGGAAAGAGCAGTCGACAGACACAGATCATCTTCCGAGATTCATCCAGAAATAGTTCAGATGTGACCCGGACACGGCGACATTCTGATATTTATTCCAGGTTCATTCGGACGCACCATCAAGAAACCCTACACCGGTTCCTCTTCAACTTCAAGACTTCTGAAAACAGTTTACAGATTCTTCCCTACAACGGATGTCAATCTACCGACTTGTTCAGACTCTTCTCAACTTTTGAAAACAGTTTACGGACGCTTCCCAACAACGGACGCCGCTCTATTGCTCACTCAATCTCAACTCCTGAAAATAGTTTACGGATTCTCCAGACATGGATGTCAATCCATTGCTTGTCCGGACCCCCAATTCAGAGATATTCCAAAACATGGATGCCTTTCTGATACTTGTCCACTCACCATTGACATGCAGTTCAACATTTCCAGATGGCATCTTTAAGCCCATCCTCCTACCACAGTCGCCAAATGGCATCTTTAAGCCCATTCTCAGATGGCATCTCTAAGCCCATCCCCCGACAAGATTCTATCGCACCAGATGGCATCTTTAAGCCCATTCTCAGATGGAATCTCTAAGCCCATCCCCCTACAAGATTCTATCGCACCAGATGGCATCTTTAAGCCCATCACCAAATGGCATCTGTAAGCCCATTCACCTCTACCATCATATCGCCGAGTGCAAATTTTCTGGGCACTTTAGTGTCCAATCTTCTTTTACCTTCAAGTCGCGAAAGGCAAACTTGCCAATCTAACTCTTCAGGTCCAAGAAGATTGAACAGGGGCAACTGTTGTACCCCAAAATTTGCCCTCGCATTTTTTCACAAAGAAATCTCAGCTTCAGGCGTTTCCTGATTTTTTTTGCAAACTGGCTCAAGAATCGGACAAACGAACTTTTCTCGTCAGTCAAACAAAAATTAGGGTTTCGTTGATTTTTCAGGGCTCTGGATTTTCTCAAACAGTTGGCTTAGGGTTTTGGTTGATTTTGGTTCAATTTTGATCAGGCGAATGTTCGTTGGCATTTAATCAGGAATTAAGGTTTTATGGGCATATTCTCAGAAGGTTAAAATTCCACAGCATTTTGCAAGTTATTCCAAGATTCGGGTTGAATTCGCATTGTTTCGATTTAATCAGTAAAAGAGGCAGTTGGTTTGAGTTCACGTTGGTTTGTTTGAGCCAGTCAAAAGAAATATGCAGTGTTGAATTTACAGTGCGTGGCAAAGAATCATTGAAAAGGGAATGCGCTTGATCAGTTTATTTTGGTTACTGCTGCTTTGCTTTGGATATTGGAAAGGACAGGTTTAATTGGTCAAATACTAAAACATTGTTTTATTTAAATTATTTATTATTCTAAATTAAGTGATTGAAATTTAGTTTTCAATTATTTTAGTTCAGAGAGTTTTAAATAATAAATAAACAATAAAGAGAAAATAGAATTAATTGGATAATGAAAGCTTTTATTTATTATTAAATTAATTGTACAATTATTGTTTATGATTTAATTACAAACAATAGTTTTACATTGATCTAAATTTAAATAAAAGATTATCCTAATTATTTGTCTAATCTTCAAATCTTCACCCGTTATCCCTCGCTCCGGTGTTCCAATATTCATCTGCAAAAAGAAAAGAAGAAAAGTCAAAAAAGCAGTTAAATTGAAACGACAGAAGAAATTCATCATTAAGGGTCACTGATTGGGATCAGTTAACCCTCTCTGCAAATCACGGGATTTCTCCCGGTTCACAAAGAGGGACGAGTTTATTTGCTAAAATTGAATGCGTAAGTTTAAAAAATGCACAATTCAAAATTGTCAAAATTGCATAAAGTTCAAATCTCAAACAACATGTTTCAAAGCAAACAGCAAATCCAAACCAAAGGTCCAAACTCAACTTTCTGCCAAATATAAAGCAACTATCCAAAAGGCTACTCAAAGCTATCAAAGAGGAAGATTTTGAAAGATATCAAAAAGCACAAAAGCTGTCAAGAAGAGAAAAATATGCAGAGAAAATCTTTTATGCAAGAAACTCTTTTATCATCATTTCCCATCAGATAGCCCTTTCAGAAAAAAAGTACAGAAAAGAATCATATTATAACATATCCAACTGTACTAAGAGAGGGAGAGAGAGAAAAGATGCAGGTTTTCAGGCTTAGGCAGGCATAAAGAGGAAGAAAAAATATACAAAAGAATAACACGGTTCAGCAAGAGAGGAGACAGAAAATATACTAACTCAAAACCTGAAGCATACCCTGCCTCAACATACAAAAAACTGCTAAGGCCATCAACATACAAACCATTTTTTTAACCTACTGTGAAACGAAAACCTGCTACCAAATCCTGGCCTGAAGCAAGCCAAACAATGGCCTGATAAACCAAGTTCAAGCCTGAAGCTCAACCCCTGTCTAAATCCTTACCTACTGTCAACACCAAAACTATACACCCAACACCATAACCTGCATATGCAAGCGACACCCCAATCCTGCCTGAAGCAAACTAAAACCTGCCCACCTGCTTAAACCATAAAACACCACAGTATAACCTCCCAACACCAACCTGCATATGCAAGCAAACCTGATACTGAAGCAAACACAAAGCTTAGAAACCAGCAATACATGGCCTAAAAACCCATAACCTGCATCAGTCCAAAACCTGTCTAAACCCATAACCTGCATCAGTCAAAACCTGTCAAAAACCTCACCATGCTGCATAAACCATAAAACATATACAAACACCAGTTCAGGCCAAGCCTCACCATGCCTGTCAATAACTAAAAACCTCCAACCAACAACAAATCTGCAAAGCCAACTCTAAGCCTCAGAAACCCTTCATCATAGGCAGCAAATATTCAAGGCAAGCATACGAAAGTTCTAGGCAACTGTAAGAGAAGAAGAAAGAAGCATTCCCAAATCAAAACCCTCGAGCCCTCAACAAGCACACATCATTGGGCAATCAACATAATCAACATAAGCAACATAAGCAAGCAGAATAAGGTAACCAAAATTCGTTCAGAAGCAACAACAACACATCAAGCATCATCTCAAGGCGACAACATAGGCAATCCAACAAAGGTAATAAGAGCCCTCAGATTTGCATCATCATAGGGCAAAGTATCAAAGCAACAAGCGTTCAAGACAACAAGTCAGAAGAGGAGAGAAGCGTTAAAGGCAACAAACATTCGAGGCAAAGTAAGCAAGCGTTCAAGGCAGCATATAGTGGCAAAGAAAGAAGAAGAAAATATACAAGATACCAGATAAAGCCCCTCATCGCGCATCACGTTCCATCTCCGCCCCAGCCTCCGAGCACCTCCGCGCTCACCTCCTTCCCCAAACGAAAGGTAGTAAAACCTTCCTTTCATCTCTTTTTTCTTGATGACCTCGTTAAAAAACAATAATCAGAAGACAAGATCACAACATGCAAATCCAAACGCCTATTAAATTTGAGACATTTTTTTGTTACCTTGTTTTACCGTCGTTTGAACGAATGCGAGGGGGAGGACGAGAGAGGGCGCTGGTGGCTAGACGGAGGCTTACGTTGCAGCGTTCAGAACGGCCAAAGACGAACGGAGAAGACAACGAAACTCCATGAGACGCGCCGCTGTACAAACCCTAAAGCCTTTGTCCCAAATGAAAACTCCAAACCCTAAAACGTGGGCCTTGCCCATTCTGAGTACCTAAGCCCAACGTATCTGCTCTCTTAACCCTTTTTGTTCTCTCCTTAATAAAAATTTAAGCAAACACTTTTTTTCTTCACAATAATTTACTAATACTTTTGTTTAATACATTATTTGAAAATACTTTTTTTTATTTAATTAAGATACATTTTTCTACATCATACAATTAAAATGGAAAATACTTTTTCTATTCTTTTAATTAAAATATACTTTTATACATACAAATAAAGAGCCATTTTTTTTAATTAAAATTAAAAATACTTTTCTATTCTTTTAATTAAAATATATTTTGTACATAACAATTAAGAATACATTTCTTTTTTTAATATACATAATTCGATTCATAATCAATAAGAAATATCTCTTGTATACATAATGAAAACCTAGAAATATTTTCTTTTCTTAAAACATCATTTCATAATTTAATTAGAACTTGAGCATTTAATTAAAACAATTTTCTTTTTGTACATATTAAAAATATACAAATCAAAGATCCATTAAGCACATATTTAGGTCAAAATAAATAAATAACAATACCTAATACACATCAATTTTACATTATCGCACCTGTAAATAATCACATACTCATATACATGTACACTTACACAAATACATTCACATTGCCCTATACACATTTGTTTATCTTATATTTGTATATTCGATATTTACATTTGATCGCAAATTCGATTTGGTTGTAACTTATTGGATACTATAAGTCTCATCCCCATTCATACACATGTACCCCCACTCCCGGATACCATTTTGTAATAGCGTAGACTTTACATTTTCGCAATTTACCGCTTTCAATTATACCATGGTTAGACCTAGGGTTTGCATGTACATAAAATCAAACGCTAGATAACCTAATACAAGACAAATACATGAAATCAATACACAATCACACTTGCACCCTCTAGGGTAATCCCACATGTTGCCTTCCAAAATGGGCCATGCTTGCACGTCGAGAATCTTTGGCAAAACAAAATCAAAATGATCATAAGTCCCTCAAAGTGTTGCCTAAACGGAATGATCATAGTCCCTTCAAAGCAAATTGCCAAAGACACTTGGCACCATTGCATTCATGGTCCATACGATGACCCGCGCCCGTCCCGAATAAACTTCCTAAACGCAAGATTGTCCACCAATTTCAATGGTGGAACAAAATCGTTAAAAGGGGTTAAAACATAACAAAAAACCTTTGAGTACAATAGGGTAGACAAAACTCTTAGTTACTTGAGATCGACTTGAAAAAACACTTGCCTTCTTTTCAAAAACCACAATCCACAACACTTTCAAACAAACTCTCAAAAACATTTGAAACATCTTTTCGAAAAGATACACACTTTTGTAAAACACTCAAACATGAGTCAAATACATTGGTCGCCTAAGACAAGGCATCTCTTCAAAAACATTTCCAAAACACACACACACACGCACACACACCATTTTCAAGCAATCGAAAAATAAGGCAAGTGATCTAAAAAACCAAGTAACTAAGAGCCCATGGATAACCATGGATGAAAAGGGTGCTAATATCTTCCCTTTTCATAATCTACCCCCCGAACCCACGAAATATCTCAAAAGGTTTTTGCTGTGCTTTTTAAACCTTTCCTTTAGGATAAAATAAAAAGTCGGTGGCGACTCTTGCTCAACCGCACAAGTGCGAATACGAACGCAAAACACTAGTCAGTTCTCCCACCGCATCACACATACAAACCCTAATTCTCTAATCATGGCATAATTGAAAGCGTTTAAGTGCGAAAATTTAAATTCTAAGCTATTACAACATGATTGTGGGGATGGGGGTACAATTTTGAATAGAGGGGGTATTTGACAAGAAATATAAACCCTAGTTACTATTACATCCAAATTGAATTATAATGCATAAATATTTAAATGTACAATATTTAAATAACAAAATAAACAAATATTAAATAAAATGTATTATGCAAAAAAGAAGTTTTTATGTAAGTAAAAATATTTTCAATGTAAAGAAATATAAAGAAATAAATAAAAAAAAGGATTAATAAAGGGGTAAACCCTAATTTCTTTAAGAAAATAATATCTTATATTATTTATATACAAAAAATATATTAATATGTACAAAAATAAAATATATTAAAAAAATGTTTTTTAATATAAATAATAATAAAAATAAAAATGTAATATTTTTGTATTTTTATTCTATGTTTTTAATAAAATAAAGGTATATATATATATATATATATATATATATATATATATATATATATATATATATATATATATATATATATATATATATATATATATATATATATATATATATATATATATATATATATATATATATATATATATATATATATATATATATATATATATATATATATATATATATATATATATATATATATATATATATATATATATATATATATATATATATATATATATATATATATATATATATATATATATATATATATATATATATATATATATACAAGAAATGAAATAAAAATGCAAAAATAACAAAAATACAAGAAATTGGGCCAGGGGGTGTGAAACTGAAAATGAGGGGTGTTAGAAGCAAGCGGGCCAAGCTCAGCCCACCACTTCATCTTCTTCCTCCAGCACATTTGAAAAACGCGCGCCTGTTGTACAAACTGCTAACTCCTGTATCTGTGATCTTTTGCCAAAACTCAAAACATGAAACTTGTAGAGCATCAAACCACGATTCTAACCATATAAAAAACTTAATCTAACTCTCAAAGACCAGAGATAATTTCTCTGGCTCTAAAATCTGACCTAGTCTTTTCAACATGTTCATGGATGAAATTCTCTTAGCACGCTTAATATAAATGAAAACTGAGCATATGTATGGCTTAATGGCAATGAGTACTAAATATTTCATTCACAAACCTAAGGCTAAATGTTCCTAAATAGAGAGATATAATTTTGAGAAATACATGTTTCAGTCAAGCTCGAGTATGGCAATGCAACAACTTTCAGTGAGGCCTGAGGTTCTTTTGAGCTTGCTTGATGTTCCTTTGACCTTTCCCAATGCTTGGCTTGCTTTGAAATGGTATGAATCTCTCTATAGAACTCAACCTGCATAAGCTTGAAACGAAAATGGTGAACACTGTAAATGGAGTTACAGTTGGCAATGGAGGCTTGGGATAGCTTGAGTGAGTTGAGTGGAAGGTATTGGAACAAGTTTGAGGCCAAACGCACGAGTGGTTTGTGTGATGGATGTGAATCTGCAGGGAGTGCCCTATTTTGCAAGAAGAATGTGATTAGGTGTTTTGGAAGGCTTGAGGGCTCAACAAATCGTGTTTCTGGCTCAAGGCAATGCACAAAACTTGTTTGGAATGTTGGCTCTAGTTGATTATATCAGATGCTCAAGTTATGTCCTTTTGGCAAGTTGACTTATTTTGAAAGAAAAGTGTGAAGTGAAATGAGGTAGGCATGTACAGGCTATCTCCAAGCATGCACAAGTTTCTTGTACCTTTGCCTGAGTTTGTGGAACTTCTTTGCTGCAAAGAAAGAGGTCCAAAGCTGAAGAGAAGCAATGTTGACATAAAGTTGCCTTTATGAAAATGGAAGTGCTACCTTTATGCCAAAAATTGATTTGTTCATTGTGCCAAGCTCTAATGGTCAGAATAACAACAATGTCCAATGAGTTGCATTCAATTTTTGAGTGTTGAAGGGTTTAGAGACCTTTAATTAAGTACAAAGCTAGTTTGGACAGATTTTGCAACTTGTATGAACATGTATTGGCCATGGATACAAGGTGAGTTTTTTCCAACTTCAAGCATTCGATTCTCCCTAACCACAAATGTGTTTGAGGAGTTCTTGGACAATTTGTAAAGCTTGCAACAAGTACTATAATCCATCTTTGAAATGCAACTTGAGACTCCAAGTGGAACTATGTTAAAAATGGCCAAGAAAATGGGTCAAAATCCTGCCTAAACTAGGGCAAAATTTCTCTAAGTTAAAAGTTTTAGGGACCCTTGTTCCAAAAATCATAACTTGATATCCAAGCTTCTTTTGAGAAAACTTTGTGATTCAAAGTTGTAGACTTTATGGAGTACTACAACTTTCATGTTGTAAGTTTTGTTTTAATCCATTTGCATCATAGTGAAAATGTGGGGCAAAGTTAGGAAAAATTAAGAAAATTTTATAACTTAGAAAATTTCTAAGTTATGAAAATTTTCAATTTCAAACCCTAATTTGCAATTTTGGATTTCTTGATGAACAAGTTTCATAGTTTGACATATCTTGATGAAAAATGACCCTTGGCACTTGATTTTGACCAAAAAGTCAAAGTTTGACTTTTCAGTGTACAGTCAAATTTTGATCAGTTGACTGGAAAATTCATCTGTCAATCCCATGTATTTGAGATCTTTTGAACTTGTTGAATAAGTCAAGATAATGTCATTGAGTCCTTGAGTCCATGGTTGAGCTTAATTTTCCACTGGCTAGGTCAAACATTCAAAAATTGCCTTTGTACAGTCAAAACCCTAAAAATGACCATTTTGCCCTTTTGGTGATCTGATCAAATTTCTTGTGGAATTATGGTCCAAACTTGATTAAATGGTTCATATGAGTTCATAATGTTGATGTGGGTCAAAATTCATGAGGTTTGACTGTAAATTGGCCACAATTGACTTTTTCCCCAATACAGTTGATTTCTAGGTCAACTGTCCAATTGACTAGGCAAAAATTTGATTCAAGGCTTGAAACTTGGTATGGACCAACTTATGAGTCCAACATGAAGTATGAAAGTAAATTTGGGCATTGGAGGTCCAAAAATCCCTGTGAAAGCTCAAACCCTAATTTAGGTCAACAGTGCAAGGAGGTGTCTTGAGCAGAGCAAACCCTAACTTGATCTTGAGTTCCAAGAGCCTTGTGATGAGAAATGTTGATAAAATGAGAGGGAAAATTTTGGGGTACAACAGTTGCCCCTGTTCAATCTTCTTGAACCTGAAGAGTTAGATCGGCAAGTTTTGCCTTTCGTGACTCGAAGGTAAAAGAGGATTGGACACTAGAGTGCCCGTAAATTTGCACTCGTCAAAATATTGTTGAGGGAATAGGCTTAAAGATGCCATTTGGAGATGGTAGAATCTTGCTGGAGATGGGCTTAAAGATGCCATCTAGGATTTGTTTGTTGAAAATCAGTAGAATGAACATCAGAATGGTATCCGTATTTGGAATGTATCTGAGTTGTATCTGGAGACTGGGTTTGTGTGAGCAAGGGAATGGCGTATGTGTCTAGAGTGTATCCGAGATGTAACTGCATTTGAATGGATGACAGAGAAACATCTGTGTATGGAGCATCTAGGTGCTGGGGATAAGTTCTGAATGAGTGGCAGAATGGCAACCGTGTTTGGAGCGTATCTGGACTGTATCTGAAATTGAGATCTGTATGAGTAGCAGAATAACTTACGTGTCTGGAGTGTATCTGAAACTGTAACTGGGATCTGAATAAGTGACAAAATGACTTATGTGGCGACTGTACTGGGGAGAATCAAACTTCTGGTGTAAGGGCCAGAATGTCATCCGTGTTTGGAGCGTATATGAACTTGAAGTTGTTAGTTGAATCTGAATGAGAAATAGAATGGCTTCCGTGTCTGGAGCGTATCTAGTCTGTATCGGGTTGCTGAAGTCTGAATGAGTAGTAGAATAACCACCGTGTCTGGGGTGTATCCACACTGTATCTTATCTTGAAATTTTGAATGAGTAATAGAATGACCGCCGTGTTTGGGGTGTATCCATATCGTATCTGAAATCTCTAAATAGTTGTTTGAACAATAGCTTTTTAATCTTATCCTGAAAAGGGTAAAAATGTTAGCTAAAACACAAAGTTATGTTGCATGATATGTATGATGTAATAGAATGCGTTTCGTCAATGTTTATGCTATATGAATGTAATGGATGTGCATGTAAGCTGAGTAGCTGTCTTGCTGAGGAAGATAAATCCTTGATAATTGGAGATAATGAAATCCTTGACTGTTGTCGGGGAAAGTAAATTCTTGACCGATGCTGAGGAGTCAAAAAATATTTGATTATTGAAGATGAGAAATCCTTGCTGACTACTTAGGGATTAAAGAACTCTGAATGTTAAGAATGAGAAATCCCGGGACCACTACTGGGGATTGAAAATCCTTGGTAACTGATGGGGATTAACAAGAGTTTTGACAACTTCTGCGGGGAATGAGAATCCTTTATGACTTTCCTGGGAAATAAGGAAAACTCTAAAAATCTCTAATGGGGAATTAAAACCTGGGAGGCTTCAAGTGGAGAAACAAGAACTAGAATCCCTGTTCTGTTGGGAAATAAACTTTGTGGGGAGAGTGTTTATTCTGTCAGAGAAATCAGGGGCTTTAGGTTGTATGCCAAACTACTGGGGGATCATCCTTGTTGGGGATAAGATGAGAAGTTAACTGTTATCTGGTTGATTCTTAGATTTTTTTAAGATAACCTGCTGGGGAAGTTGGGGAAAACTGAATGGTTCTCGCCGAGGATTGATAGTTGGAAATTTGACTTCGCTGGGGAAGAAGGTTTAGAATATTCTGGCTCCGCTGGGGATATGTATTTCAGGGTTTTTGGGCTCCACTGGGGATCGGGAGTTTAGAGACTTATCTCCGATGGGGACTTTGAAACTTAACTCCGCTAGGGAATAAAGTTTAGAATACACTGGCTCCACTGGGGATCTTGAAATTTAACTCCGCTGGGGACATATACTCCAAGGTTTTAGCTTTGTTAAGGAGATGGATGACATACTGTAGGGGATTTCTTCTGGAATAACACAAGGATATCTTCCTACACCTTTAAACCATCAGTAATTATCCTTTCTCAATTTCGCTTTATTTGTAAGCAGTGATTATATTCAAACACATATGCCTATTTAAAAAAACATTGGATGTTTTCAAATAAAACATAAGTGTAAAAAAGAATGAAAGGCAAGCAAATTTCTGCACTTTGAAGTATCTTTGTTTTAACTTTTGTAAGTATCTTTGTACAAAGGATACAGACATCCTAGTAAGAGAATGTTGTCATAAAATTGAGAAAAAATTTATACAAAAAGAAAGATGGCTATGTGTAACAATTCCATGGGGTTCCCATTCTGCTATAGCCTTCACAACTCTGAGTATCTTGTCCATTCGCTGCTTCGTCCGCTGATGATTGGATTGATCAGAAGCTTGGAGCTTGTTGGTGAAGAGAATGTTCTTAAAGTGATTCGACGAGACATAGTCATACGCTTTAATTCCCCAACTTTTGCCTGGACCGCCCTTTCGGGTTTTCGATCCACCGGGAAACCCTTTTTTGCCCAAGTCGCCCTTTCGGGTTTTCAACTTGCCGGGTGTACAGATTTTTTGTTTATCCCTAATTTTTGCCTGAACCGCCCTTTCGGGTTTTCGATTCACCGGGATGCCCATTTTTGCCCAAGTCGCCCTTTCGGGTTTTCAACTTGTTGAGTCGTTTTATGCGTAGTATCTTTTGACTATGTCTGCGTTCGCAGGGTGCGGCAAGTCGTTGCCGTCCATGGTGGTCAGAATCATTGCCCCACCAGAAAAGATATTCTTGATCACAAATGGTCCTTCGTAAGTAGGAGTCCACTTGCCCCTGGGATCACTTTGCGGCAAGATGATTCGCTTGATTACAAGATCTCCGACTTGATATACCTGACGCCTGACTTTCTTGTTGAAAGCCTTAATCATCCGTTTTTGATACGCCTGACCATGACAAACAGCAGTAAGTCGTTTCTCGTCGATCAAATTAAGTTGATCAAGTCGGGTCTAAATCCAATCGTCTTCACTCAAACCGGCATCCTTCATAATCCTCAAGGAAGGAATCTGAACTTCCATAGGTAGAACAACTTCCATGCCATATACCAAAGAAAAGGGGGTTGCCCCTGTTGAAGTACGTGTCGTGGTACGATATCCATGCAGAGCAAACGGTAACATCTCATGCCAGTCCTTGTAGGTGACTGTCATCTTTTGAATGATCTTCTTGATATTTTTGTTCGCGGCTTCAACAACACCGTTCATCTTCGGCCGATAGGGAGATGAATTGTGATGATAAATCTTGAATTGCTCGTACAGAGCGGTGATCATAGTGTTATTCAAATTTGTACCATTGTCTGTGATGATCCTGTCGGGGATACCATACCGGCATATGAGGTTCTGCTTGATGAAGCGGGAAACCACATTCTTTGTAACAGAGGCGTAGGAAGCTGCTTCGACCCACTTGGTAAAATAATCAATAGCGACCAAGATGAAGCGATGTCCATTGGATGCCGTAGGCTTGATCTCTCCAATCATGTCAATGCCCCACATTGCAAATGGCCAAGGAGCTGTCAGAATGTTGAGAGGAAAAGGAGGAATATGTACCTTATTGATCGGGACTTTATGAGTCTATTAGGATACTAACTGCAAGTATACAATTTAGTCGTTCTAGTTTTAAATGATTATCGAACTCACAGAGACTGAGGGTCAATCGCATACGATCTAATGCTACAATTTGTTTAACTAAGCGACGAATATTTGATTTTAGGGGGGGGGGAATAGTTTAATTAAAAATAATAGTAATAGTTATACCGGTATGTGATAGTCGGACTTCGGGAATTCGGTGAATCGCTTGGCCTATAAAGTATTTCAGTAAAAACTAATTGTTTAAAAACCTGAGACATACACTCTCGTGTTCATGAAATAAGTCATGCTACTAAACTAGTGGATGCACTTTAAATTTAATAACACTTTTTGAAAACAATTTGAGTTTAATTAATTTATTAAAGCACTCTCGTGTATTTAAAAATTAATGTTTCGTTACCACTATCTGGGTTGAACCCTAGCTCTCGCATGCAGGTTCTTGCCTTAATTAATTTCCCACTCTCGTGGCAAAATCGTGTTAATTATCCTCTCACTCTCGTGACAAGGGTAGTTAAATTAAACATGGAAATTGGAAACCAGAAATTGTTTTATAAATGTTTTTGGCCAAGGTATCACTGAATTCTTTCGGTACTTAAGAGTCACATACCGGTACAAAAAATTTAGCCAGACATAATATATTTAATAACTATGCAATTCAAAATATAATCCATAAAAATAATTGGCATAATACAAGAATAAATAAATATTAATTGCAATAAAAACCTTGAAATAAGGTTGCTATGGTAATCTTGGACGTTACAATATTCCTTGCAGCTCAATCGAAATAAATAAATTATGTTAATTCTTAAATGAAGAATTAACACTCTAAAACTAATGCTGGAAATAGTGCTGGAAGTAGAAATTACAGTACGTAGAAAAATGCTCAAAAACAAGGAAAAATAAATAATTGCAAAAAGTAATAATTTTGTTCTGGGAGAATTTCTTTGACCCTCATCCCTTTGCACTACCACACATATATATAGGAGAAAATATAGCAGTTGAAAGAATCCTGGGAAAAGGCTTGAGTGGAGGAAATATAGGATGCATGGTTACTGAGTGGAGGGAACATAGGAGAACACTTCTGCCCTCACGTTGCCCACGTCTCCACCAATTCACAACGTTCATCTTTACGCGCGTGACGGTCGTCACAGGTGGGTGACGGTCGTAATGCGCTTAAATAGCGCATTACGCTCGTCAATGATGTGTGACGAGCGTTGTTTCAAGTTGGGGAGTCGTTACGGTCTTCACAGGGTGTGACGGTCGTCATTGCTTCAAAATCTCCAAACTTTGCAGATTTGGTTCTTTTCTCTTCTGTTTATTGTCTAGCCTCCTTCATGTAGTCATTTTTCATTGGTTTGAGTTGACAAATGTTGTACCTGTGAAAAGACATAAAAACTCGGAATAATCGGGAGTTAGACGACTCAATGTAATAAAAAATCAGTAAAAAGTGTAGTAATTATATGATACGATTTCTCGTTATCAAATTCCCCCATACTTAAACCTTTGATTATCCTCAAGCAAATAGTCATTCGAAAGGTCGGACAAGTTTTGTCAAGCGCATATGCATGACATACCTTGGATTTTTAAAGCAATTTCGGGAAATCCTCGTCGGTTCGGCCAATACTTGAGTGAAAAACTAAAGATACGCTAATGACACAAGCAATAAGCTTAGTCGTATGCTTCCATTTCAAACGAGCTATCCAACAGTTCCGTTATAATTCTGCCCAGAGTTCCTCGTATCTATTTCGCCCGGTTTCGTTCTGGCGCAATCACATTAAGCCCTTTGTCGTAGCACGCACGTAGTGGAGTAACCGGTTAGTGACTTTGATCCTTTTAGCATAGGGTCTGGTACACGAATGTGGTAACCCTACATATGTTATCCAAGTTAGAGATTGTGGGGGATCGGGCCGTAGCACGCCCTACCGAGTTCAAAACCAGATACCTCTGAACCAACCAACATTGGATTCCTTCGTTATTTTCTCGACTCTTATATGTGACCGTATATTTTGGTGCACAAAATTTCTTTTCTTTTAGCAGCGAGATAGGAAGGATATTTTAATGATCAGGCATCAAACACTTATATTCATCGATTCTCCACGTGGTTTGTGTCAAGACGGTGCTGACTGCTAGTATAAACTACTAGGGGTTACTGTAGAACTAAAAACTCTAGATGTCGGTATAATGGTTATTGAAACGGATCGCGTAAGTAGGAAGTCTACGGTGTCATAACCGTATCGATCTTGTTATGTCGTTTTCGGCTTCCCTAACTGGGATTTTGTTAAAATAGATATGTCGGGCTAATGCGAAGATAAAATTTTTTGGTATGGCTAAATAAAGTGAAGAATTTAAATTGAGACATATCATAAAAATTACTAGTTTATAAAGGATGGAAAGGTACCTCTCCCACACTGAATCCGACATTGTCCTCAATGTTGCGGTATATAGGCGGGGAAGTAAAATTACAAAAACAAATGGAAAGGAAATGAAACAGAAAAAAAATAATAAACTACATAAAAAATAAAGAAAAACTACTGGTGACCGCGTCCTCTACTCCTGGTGCAAGAGCGTCTGGTAGGAGTGGCCTCTGTGTCAGTATCTTGGAAACCAAGGGTGCTGACGTCCAGCCTTAAGGCGTTGAGCTCTGACAGGGCCTCATCTAACCTCTCATTCATGTTCCGCTGCCCAGTCAAGATCTGAGTGTTCTGAGCGTATAGATACTCATGTTGCTCATGTTGTCTTCTTTCAAGCGTTGTGCTCATTTGATTTTGCATACGAATGACTCGGAGGACCTCTTCTAGAGTAATAGGAGGTGGTGCAGATGAAGGTCCTGGAATGTCGTGGACGGGATGAGCACTATCCAACTCTTCTTGCATTTCGTCTGCGGGGGCTGCATGTTGGTCTTCATGAGTAGGTGCACGCCCCGCGGGAGCTGCAGGATCGAACAACCAGTTTGCTCGGTTTCGTGGATCGATTCGATCCCTGCAAGGCAAAATGATGTTCTGATAAAACAATGTTCCTGATCACAGGGTGGAATCTGCCATCCTCCCGCTCATAAATGAGATGTGCGGCCTTGCAGTGATCCAAAGTTAGCAAAGTCGATGCCATAAAAGGCATATTCGCGAGAGCAGGACCATAGTTCAGAGTTATGGCAAGTGAAGTGACCATCCCTCTAAAATAAAAGGGTTTTCCGCCTCTAGCACAGATAGAATGGATATGAGCCAGTAGGAACAGGGTGGCGTTGATCTTTTGCCCGGAGAACGCGCAATGCATAAAGAAGAGCTCCTTGGAGTTGAGCTTGTGGTTGCTGTCACCAGCGAAGATTGTGTTGCTGAGGATGCGGTGGAAATAGCGGATGGCCGGATTATGAATGTGGGTGGCATTTAGGTGGTCGTAGGATCCGACACAGATATTCGTCAAATTGTGCCATAAGTTGAAGGCTTCCTCACCAAAATTATCCGGCACCCGAAGATGGACACCTTTGTCCGAACAGAAGCCTAAAAGCCACGCAATGTCGGATTGGGGCAACTCGTGCTCAATGCCAAACATGCGAAATTTGGCCAGGCCTGACAGTTGGTTCGTGGCACCTGGAGGAGTGATGTAAACAAAGGAACTCAAAAACTCAAGAGTAAGAGTTTCATAAATCAGTCTTAGTTTGCGACACAGGTTCCATAAATCCATACTCTGCAGCAATTGGCGGACACTGTCAAGTATTCTCAAACTCCTCAAACACTCAAGATCAACATACCGTGTAGGTTGGAGACCTCGGCGTTGAAATTTCTGAAATTTGACCCGTTGGTTTTCTCCTTGTTCGCCGGATCTGAAAGTGAGAGCGGGAGCTTGTTGATTGTTGGCCATGGTGTTTGTAGAACGAATTGAAAAAGGTTTGGAATAAAAATGGGGTAGTGGGTGGATAGTATTTTTAGTGTTGGACGTTTGGAAGTTTGAAGAAAAATGGAGTGGAGTGGGTGTGGAACGTGATTTTGCAGCAATGGAGGTTTGGTGGATTTTGAAGGCAATGGTTGGAACGGTTCTGTAATAACCGTTCTGATATATTGTGCGTGTGACGGTCGTCACGAGGGTGTGACGGGCGTCATACGGAAAAAATGCGCGTTACGCTCGTCACGAGGGTGTGACGGTCGTAACACGTTCAATGTCATTAATGAGAAGACCGTTACAAGACCGTTACGAATGTTTATATAATTTTTTATTATTTTCTTAATATTCTAAGTTTGAAATATTTTGAAATATTCTAATAATTAAAGTTTTGAAATATTATTTACTAACACATAATGAAATAATATTTGCGTGAAATATAAACAGTAAATTAAAAGAAATAAAAAATATACTGAAAATGAAAATGAATGGAAATAAAATAATAGAAACTTTGTACTTGATAAATAATTGAATTAATCCATAAAAATTGTTTCGAAATAACTAAAATAAAAAATGATAAAATGCTAGAACAACTAGAATCCTCCCCCACACTAAAACCAAACAGTGGCCTCACTGTATGTACAAATGCGAGAGAAGAATAAATTAAGATAACAACGGCAACTCTAGCCACGGGGAGTAGGGAACATATGCTGGTGCATGAAATCCAGCTGGTCGGTTACCAAATCCATGAAAGCGAGGAAGTCCACTCTGAGAGATGTAACCTCGCCCCGCATTTTAGTAATTTCTTCATGCAAAGAGTGCAGGGTAACAATAGGTGGAGGCGGTGGTGGGATCTCTAGAGCCTGGGTGGAGGTCTCAGTAGAAACTACCTGCTGCTCCCATGGATCGGGGAACTGATGGTATCCCGGTGGTGTGGCAGGGTCTTCAGCATCATTAGAGGTGTTGGGTACTTCGTAAATTTCAACAGTAGAAGGAGACGAAGGCGGTGTAGCAGGATGGTGGAGGTCAAAAAGCCAGTTTGCTCTATTATGCACACTAGTGATAGGGTTCGGGAGCATAAACTGGTGGACAGTCTCATGATTAATTAACAGCTCAAATTGATCTGGCCCAAGATTCCCGATAAAGCTAGTGTTGAAGCAGAATTCAATGTTCATCGGCTTAATTCCATAATGCGGGGCTGATCCTAGCATAGGCCTTCGGAGTCCAATTGCATTTGATATCATAGTGACTAAACCACCCAACAGGATTGGTGCATTCGGAGTCTGGATAATACGCTCCATGTTGGCTAGCATATAAGCGACATCGTATACCGAACGGCTCTGGGAGGCATAGTACATAATGAAGAGCTCATCACGGGACACGGATGTAACATTCTGCTGTTTACCAAAAAGGGTATGGGCGATGATCTTATGAAAGTACCTGATAGCCGGGTTGTGGATGCACTCAGAATAAAGGTCAGACAACTCTAGATGGTTATTGCCAGCAATGCTACCCCAGAAAAAATCAAGGTCAGAATCAAGCAATAGGTCATCCTGGGTCATAGTAATAACATTAGGGCCAAAAGGGAATCCCAACAGGTTGGCAAACTCTCGAAGGTTATAGCGGTAGTCCATGTCAAATAGCCTGAAGGTTATCAACCCACGGTTGAATCCTAACCCGTGATTTGGAATGTAGCTCAGGGTGCTCAGGAACTCAAGGGTCAGCTTCCTGTAGGTACAATACCGTCTCCGAATAGGAACAGTGTCCCAGCTAATCTAGTGTAGCAAATACATGACACTCTCACGAATGCCAAGAGCAGACATAGCATGGTCATCAGCGTAGATTGTAGGGCACATTTCCCGCTCATCCAGATCCTCAAAGCGTCTTCTCTGGTGCCTGCTTCTCAAGGTGATATTCATGTAGTTTATGCGTGCCATGGAGCTAAATATGAAAGCAAAAGAATTACCCCCCTGAAAATATTTAATAAATGTTTGAAAAACTAAGTTAGTATTTTTAGGTTAAAAATGCCGAAGTTAAATCAAGAAGAAAAAGAAAGTTTAAAGGAAAAAATAAAAATAGAAGAAAAATAAAAAGGAGTAAGAGATGCAACATGAAAGTTTTAAAGGTTAAGAAAAAGAAAAGAAAAATAAAAACATGTTAAAACAATAAAAATAATTAAAAGAAAACATGGGTTGCCTCCCACGAAGCGCTTTTGTTTTATGTCGATGGCTCGACAAATAATACATATTCAGTTAGGTATCGGGGTAGGTGGCTCACTTAACTGAAGGTAAGCCGAATAGTTGATATTTCCGACGTTAAAGTAGTGCTTTAAATGCTGGCCATTGACTATGAATGGTTCGATAGAATTTCCTTTAATTTCTATCGCACCACTTGGGAAAACTTTGTTAATTTCGAATGGTCCTGACCATCTGGAACGTAATTTTCCTGGGAAAAGTTTCAATCTAGAGTTGAATAGGAGTACGATGCCTCCTTCCTTAAATTCTTTCCGCGAGATACGCTTATCGTGCCATTTTTTGTTCTTTCCTTATAGATTCTAGCATTTTCATAAGCGTCTAAATGCAATTCGTCTAATTCATGGATATCTAATATTCATTTTTTACCAGCAATCTTGTAATTTAAGTTAAGGGTTTTAATGGCCCAATAAGCTTTATGTTCTAATTCTACTGGCAAATGACAAGATTTTCCATAAACTAATTTAAACGGCGTTGTTCCGATAGGGGTTTTAAAAGCTGTCTGATATGCCCAAAGAGCATTATTTAGCTTGGAGGACCAATCTTTTATGGATGTGGCTACAGTTTTCTCAAGGATTTGTTTGATTTACCTATTTGACACTTCCACTTGTCCACTCGTTTGAGGATGGTATGGTGTGGCTATGCGATGTTTAACACCATATATTGAAAGTAAGTTTTCGAAAATTCTAGAGATAAAATGGGAACCGCCATCACTGATTACTAGTCTTGGTACACCGAATCGTGGGAAGATAACATGCTTGAATAGTTTAATTACCACTCGTGTATCGTTTGTGGGTGCAGTGATGGCTTCAATCCATTTTGATACGTAGTCAACAACTACTAATATATACTTATTTCCAAAAGATGTTGGGAATGGTCCCATGAAATCAATTCCCCACACATCGAAAACTTCTACTTCGAGGATTCCTTTTTGCGGCATTTCGTCGCGTCTAGATATATTTCCTATGCGTTGACATCTATCACAGTTCATAATTGCTACGTGGACGTCTTTCCATAAAGTAGGCCAAAAGAAGCCAGCTTGAAGTATTTTTGCACAAGTTTTCGATGTACTAGCGTGTCCACCATAAGGGGCAGAATGGCAATGGGAAATGACGTCGTCTATTTTATCGTTAGGAACACAACAACGGTAGATACCATCGGCGCCTCTTTTAAAGAGTAACGGTTCATCCCAAAAGTAGTGTTTAAGATCATGGAAGAATTTCTCCGCTGTTGGTACGTTAAATCAGGTGGTAGGACACCGACATCTAAATAGTTAACGAAATCAGTGTACCACGGTAATGTGGTGTTGGTACAAATGGCTTTTACTACCGCAGTTGTTAAGGGTTCATTGTGTTGATCTAAACTGTCGGTAGGAGCTATCTCTAGTTTAGCAATAAGGCGTTCATAAGGGAAATCTTCGTTTATGGGAACACTCTCGGTTTGGATTCCATCTAATCTTGATAAATGGTCTGCTACCACGTTTTTAGTCCCTCTTTTGTCTTTTATTTCCAAGTCAAACTCTTGTAGGAGTAAGATCCATCTGAGTAGTTGCGGTTTGGCGTCTTTCTTACTTAGCAAGTATCGGATCGCAGCATGATCCGTGTAAATAATGATTTTGGCGCCCACTAAGTAAGAACGAAATTTATCCAATGCGAATACAACAGCTAAGAGTTCCTTCTCCGTAGTGGTGTAATTCATTTGTGTGGGATCAAGTGTTCTGCTTGCATAGTAGATAGCGTGAAGCTTTTTATCTTTGCGTTGTCCTAGGACTGCGCCTACAGCATAATCGCTCGCATCGCACATTATTTCAAATGGTAGGTTCCAATCAGGAGGTTGCATAATAGGTGTTGAAATTAAGGCTTCTTTAAGCGTCTCAAATGCGTTTAAGCATTTATCGTCGAAAATAAACTCAGCTTCTTTCATTAATAATTCAGTTAGTGGCTTAGTGATTTTAGAGAAATCTTTTATAAAACGTCGGTAAAAACCAGCGTGTCCTAAAAAACTTCTTATTTCTCTAACTGTTTTGGGTGGTTGAAGGTTTTTGATAATCTCGATTTTTGCTTTATCGACTTCAATCCCTCTGTTTGATACAATGTGACCCAACACAATTCCTTGTCTCACCATGAAGTGACATTTTTCCCAATTGAGCACTAGGTTGACATTGACACAACGTTTTAGTACTAATTCACGATTTGTTAAACATCCGTCAAAACTTTCTCCACAGACAGAGAAATCATCCATGAATACTTCCATAATTCCGTCTAAAAAGTCTGCGAAAATCGCCATCATGCATCGTTAGAAAGTTGCAGGTGCGTTACATAGTCCAAATGGCATTCTTCGGTATGCAAAGGTACCATAGGGACATGTGAATATGGTTTTCTCTTGATCATCAGGATGAATGGGAATTTGGAAGAATCCTGAGTATCCGTCAAGATAGCATAAATGGGAATGTTTGGCTAAGCGCTCGAGCATTTGATCAATGAATGGTAATGGGAAATGGTCCTTGCGCGTAGCTTTGTTTAGTTTTCTATAATCGATACACATTCTCTATCCTGTTTGGGTACGTTGTGCTACCGATTCGCCTTTTGTGTTTGTTATAACTGTAACACCTCCTTTCTTAGGCACCACGTGAACTGGACTGACCTAGTTACTATCTGATATTGGGTATATGATGCCTGCCTCTAGCAGTTTCTGCACTTCTTTCTTAACGACTTCACTTAGGATTTACTCGTCTTTGATGTTCTCTAGAAGTCTTGCAGTCCTCCTCCAACATAATGCGGTGCATACAGAGAGAATGGCTTATTCCCTTTAGATCTGATATATTATAGCCTAACGCGGTTGGATATTTCCTTAACACACTAAGAAGTTTTTTGGTTTCGATCTTCCCTAAATTGGCATTAACTATAACTGGTCGTTCGAGTTATTTATCTAAAAATTCATACTTAAGATCTTCAGGTAATGTTTTAAGTTCTATACCAGTTTTCTTATCAATTGGGGTAGGATCGGGTGTTAAGGCGAAACATTCACTTAGGTTGGCATCTAGATGTTCTTGTTTCCAGTCATCGTCCTTGAGGATAATTGGTGTCAGAATTTTCAACATCCCAGAATAGGCGTCTTCTTGGCTTTCTAGTTGTTTGACACATTCATCAATAATATCTAGGAGACAACATGAGTCATCTATAGCAGGGGCCTTGAAGAATTGGGAAAGAATGAATTCTACTTTTTCTTCTCCTACCTCGAAGGTAAGCTTTCCTTTCTTAACGTCAATGATGGCTCCTGCAGTAGCTAAAAATGGTCTTCCTAGTATGATGGGAATGTTTGAATCTTCCTTGATGTCCATTATCATAAAGTCAGTCGGTATGTAAAATTGTCCTATTCAGACAGGAATGTTTTCTAGCATACCAACAGGGAATTTGAATGATATGTCAGCTAGTTGTAGGGACATCTTGGTAGGTCTCATGTCACCTAGTTTGAGCTTCTCGCAAATAGATAAGGGCATTAGACTAACACTTGCTCCTAAATCGCATAGAGCTTTGTCTATGACAGATTTTCCAATTACACATGGTATGGAGAAACTACCAGGATCTTTTAGCTTTGGAGGCATGTTATTTTGGATTATGGCGCTACATTCGGCAGTTAGCATAACGGTTTCGTTTTCAACGATTTTTTTTCTTATTAGACATTTCTTTTAAGAATTTAGCATATGACGGCATTTGGGTTATAGCTTTTGTAAACGGAATAGTAACGTTTAATTGTTTCAGAAGTTCTACAAATTTCTTGAATTGCCCCTCGTTCTTGGATTTTACAAGTCTTTGGGGGTATGGAATTGGTGGTTTATATGGCGATGGAGGAACGTAAGGTTTTTCTGAAGCCTCTCTGTTCTCATTCGCGTCTTCCTCTACATTCTCAGATTGATCTTTCGACTTTTCTACTTCCTTTTCAGGTTTCTGATACATGGTTGGGTTTTGGAGTCTAGGATCTACCGGTCCATCAAGGGTTGTCCCACTTTGTAATGAGATAGCATTTGCATGTCCTTTAGGATTGGGTTGTGGCTGTCCAGGAAATGTACCAGCAGGTGCGGCAGAACTAGCTTGGTGTTGTGCTACTTGGGAGATTTCGGTTTCTAACATTTTATTGTGAGTTGCTAGGGCATCTACCTTATTTGCTAAAAGCTTCAATTGTTCACCGGTGTGAACGTTTTGATTGAGGAATTCTTTGTTTTGTTGAGCTTGATTAGCGATAAAATTTTCCATTAGGATTTCAAGGTTAGATTTCTTAGGAATGTTAGGAACATTAACAACGGGTTTTTGATAACATGGAGGTACAGCAGGTGCTTGGCCAGGTGCATATAAAGCGTTATTGCTCTTGTACGAGAAGTTAGGATGGTTCTTCCAACCAGGATTATAGGTATTAGCATAAGGATTACCTTGAGCGTAATTTACCTGATCAACTGATATTCCTGCTAAGATTTGACATTCAGTTCCAACATGACCAGGGACTCCACAAACTTCGCAGTTTGGGGTAAGTGCAGCCACGGGGGCTGCAGGAGGTAAGGTCAAGCTTTCTATCTTTTGGGTAAGAGCATCTACCTTAGCATTGACTTTATCTAGGCTACTAATCTCGTACATCCCACCTTTGGTTTGAGTTTTCTCCACATATGTTCTTTCTCCTCCCCACTGATAGTGGTTTTGAGCCATATTTTCAATGAGTTGGTTAGCTTTGTCATAAGGCTTATCCATCAGTGTACCACTTGCGGCGGCATCTATAGAGAGTATTGTGTTGTACAAGAGTCCATTATAAAACGTGTGGATGATCAGCCATTTTTCTAGTTCGTGATGTGGGCATATTCGCATCATATCTTTGTAGCGTTCCCATGCATCGAATAGCGATTCAGTATCCTTCTGCCTAAATCCGTTGATTTGGGCTCTTAGTACAACAATCTTGCTTGGAGGAAAGTATCGTGCTAAAAATACAATCTTAAGTCCTTCCCACGTGTGATACGGTGGGAGAACTGACTTGGATTTTGCGTTTGTTTTCGCAAATGTTTTGGTTTAGCAAGAGTCGTCACCGACTTTTTATTTTATCCTAAGGAAAGGTTAAAAAGCACAGCAAAAACCTTTGAGATGTTTTCATGGGTTCGGGGAGTAGATTATAGAAAGGGAAGGTATTAGCACCCTTTCTATCCATGGTTATCCATGGGCTCTTAGGTACTTGCTTAGATCACTTGCCTTGCATTTTCAATTGTTTGAAATGGTGCTTTCAATTGTTTGAAATGGTGCTTTGTGTGTGGGTTTGAAAATGTTTTGAAAAAGATGCCTTGTATAGGCAACCCTTGTAACAATTCTTTACTCGAATGTTTTACAAAAGGTGTTTGGCTTTTTGAAAAGATGTTTCAAGGTTTTTGAAAGTTGTTTTGGAAGTTGTGTTTGTGAAGTGTGTTTTGAAAAATGGCAAAGATTTGTTTTGCAAGTTGATCAAGTAACCAAGAGCTATCTATCCTAAATTTCTCAAAGATCTTTCCTATGTTTTAACCCTTTTAACAGTATTGTTCCACCATTGCATTTGGTGGACAATCTTGTGTTAGGATGTTAACGGAACGGGCGCGGGTCATCGTTTTAGGCCATGAATGCAATAGTGCCAAGTGTCTTTGGCAATTTTTTTCTTCAAGGGACTTGATCATTTTTAGGCAACTTGAGAAAGCATCATCGAGGGACTATGATCATTTTGAATCGTTTTGTTTTGCCAAAGAAACTCAACGTGCAAGCATGGCCCATTATTGAAGGCAACAAGTGGAGTAACCCTAAGGGTGCAAGTGTGATTGGTGTTGTCCATTTTCATGCTTTCTTGTCTTTTGTTTAGGTCAAGCTATTTGTTGGTTGATTTTTGCATACAAACCCTAGGTCTATCATGGTATAATTAGAAAGCTTTAAAATGCGGAATTTAAAGTCCTAAATTATTACAACATAATTATGGGGATGGGGGTACAAATGTTCAAATGGGGGATATTTAGCAAGAAATTTAAATCTAAACTATTACAATCCAAATTGAATATACAAGTTATTTAATTGTACAATAATTAAATAAATACAATAAATATGCAAAATGCACAAAAAATGGTTTTGTATATATGTAAAAGTATTTTTCATGAAAAATATAAACAAAAATAAAAGAAGTTAATTTTTTGGATATTTTCATGTTTTAGGGCAAAACCCTAGTTTTCTAAGTAGATAGTATTTATTAATTATATTATATACAATATTTATTAATTATATACAAAAAATAAAAAAGAAGTGTATTGTGAAAAAAAGGTATTTTTGATGTCATACATTAATAAAATAATAAAAAAAAGTATTATTTTCACATTTTTGTCCTAAATATTCTAATAAATATACAAGTATTTATATTATTTATTAAATATACTATATATATATATATATATAATATTTATTATTTACCCAAAAAAAGAAGTATATTTCTTAAAAAGGTTTTCAAAAAAGTAAATAAAAAATGATGGCTGAAAATATATTTTTCATGTTATTTTTAATGTTTTAAATAAAAGGTATTTATTATTTTACATGTATAAGTTCAAATAAAACAAATAAAATCCAAATAAAAATGCAAAAATGGGTGGAAAAATATTTTTAATATTTTTTATATTTTGACAAAAAATAATAAGTCAGAAGAAAAAATAAAAAGTAAAAAATAATCAAAATATCACACAATGGGCCAAGGGGGTGTAAGTGGAAAATGAGGGTGCAAACAGAAAAAGCAAACTCAGGCCCAGTCCAAGTCCACCTTCTTCAACCTCCAGCCATTTCTGTCAAAAAACGCGCGCCCTCCATGCTTGATTCAAACTTCCTGATTCTTTGACTTTTAGCAAAAACTCACAACATAAACATTATAGAGCATCATGTCACGATTCTAAACATATAAAGAAGTAGCTCTAACTCTCAGAAATGAGAGAGAATTTCTTCTCCCCCAATTCCTGACCTAAGTTTTTTCCAATGTTCAGGTTCAAAATTCTCTCAGCACACACAACATAAATGAAAAGTAAGTATATGGGTAGCTTCAGGGCCATGAGTAGGACATACTTTCTTCACAAACTTAAGCCTAAATATGCTTGGATAGAGAGATAGAAGTTCACATCTTACCTGTCTCAGCTTGACTCGAACAGAGTAATATGGCCAACTTCAATGGTGTTTGAGGACTTATACAACTTGCTTGAGGTCCCAGGAACCTTCTCATATGCTTGGTGTGCCTTGAATCCTTCTGAATCAAGCTATGGAAGTCAACCTGCAACAATGAAAAGTAAAAATGGCAAACTTGGTTAGGGGTGTTACAGTCTGTATTTAGGGCTTGGGATAGTTTGTATGGATGATATAGAATGTGTTTGAAGTGGTTTTAGCCAAAGCGCACAAATGGATTGAGCTGGCCAAATCAACCTGCAGTAGGTACCCTGTTTTGCTACAAAACTGTGTTTTGATGAATGAGAAGGTTTGAGCTCTGGTTGATTCGTGTTTTAGGTCAGTTGGATCAAGTGAAAAGTGTTTGCAAAGTTTGATTTGGCTGGTTCTTACAAGAATGTGTGTTATGGTTCAATATGCAAGTTTTCTTCTTATCTAAGCAAAGTTTGTCAAGTTGGGTTATAGGCTCCTACAGGCCCCTCAAGCATGCTGCATTTTCTTTTCTTGGTCAGTGGAATTTGTTCATAAACTTGTGCCCAAAAGATCTGGCTTGTACCTCTTTGATTTGTGAATTTGACATAAAGCACTTCTTTACAAGAATGGCAAAAATGCTTTTTCCATATATGGATTAATTCTTTGTGTAATGACTATATGGAAAAAATAATGCTAGAACACAATGGATTGGCATTTAATTATTGAGTAAGAATGGGATTAGAGGCCTGTAATCTAGTTTGTGCAAGCTGAGTTTGAAAATGCAAAGTGTATGAACATGCCTTGGTCAAGAACAAAAGTGGATTTTGCCCAACTTTGCAAATTCGATTCTCCCTAACCACAAGGGTGTTTGAGAAGTTCTTGGACAATTTGGAAAGCTTGGATATGTACTACAATCCATATTTGTAATGCAAGTTGAAATTCCAAGTGGAAGCATGTGAAAAGTGGCCATGAAGTTGGGCAAAAATCCTGCCTAGAATAGGTCAAAAATTTTCTAAGTTAAGAATGTTTTGCACCCTTGTTCCAAAAATCATAACTTGAGCTACAAGCTTCTTTTGAGGAAACTTTGTGAATAAAAGTTGTAGATTTTGCAATGGAATACAACTTTTATGTTTTGAGTTTTGTTTGAATCCAAATGTATCTTGATGAAAAAATGGGACAAAGTTAGGAAAAAATAAGGAAATTTTATAACTTAGAAAATTTCTAAGTTATGAAATTTCTTCATTTTAAACCCTAATTTGTAATTTTGAGTTTCTTGATGAACAAGTTTCATAATTTGACATGTCTTGATGAAAAATGAATCTTGGCACTTGATTTTTACCAAAAAGTCAAAGTTTGACTTTTCAGTATAGAGTCAAATTTTGATCAGTTGACTAGAAAATTCATCTGTCAATCCTGTGCATTTGGGACCTTTTGAACTTGTTGAATGTGTCAAGACCATGCCATTGAGTCCTTGAGTCCATATGTGAGATTGGTTTGCCATTGGTTAGGTCAAACAGTCAAAAATTGCCTTTGTGCAGTTAGAACCCTAAAAATGACCCTTTTGCCCTTTTGGTGATCTGATCAAATTTCTTGTGGAATTGTGATC
Organism: Vicia faba; assembly: GCA_948472305.1. Lineage (NCBI taxonomy): Eukaryota > Viridiplantae > Streptophyta > Magnoliopsida > Fabales > Fabaceae > Vicia > Vicia faba. Next base: position 452,209,651 of record OX451739.1, on the reverse strand, counting down.
CAAACTTGACCAAATGGTTCATATGAGTTCATTATGTTAATGTGGGTCAAAAATCATGAGGTTTGACTGTCAATTGGCCACAGTTGACCTTTTCCCCAATACAGCTGATTTCTAGGTCAACTGTCCAATTGACTGGGCAAAGATTGGAATCAAGGCTTGAAACTTGGTATGGATAAACTTGTGAGTCCAATATGAAGCATGAAAGTCATTTTGGGCATTTTAGGTCAAAACATCTTTGTGCAAACTCAAACCCTAATTTGGGTCAACAGTGCAAGGAGGAGTCTTGAGCAGAGCCAACCCTAACTTGATCTTGAGTTCCAAGAGTCTTGTGGTGAGAAAATGTTGATGAAATGAGAGGGCAAATTTTGGGGTACAAAAATTGCCCCTGTTCAATCTTCTTGCACCTGAAGAGTTAGATTGGCAGGTTTGCCTTTCGCGTCTCGAAGGTAAAAGGAGATTGGACACTAGAGTGCCCTTAAATTTGCACTCGTCAGAACAATGGATGCGGGAATGGGCTTAGAGATGCCATTTGGAGATGGGCTTAAAGATTCCATCTGGAATGAGTATCAGAAAGGTGTCCATGTTTTAGAACATCTCTGAACTGGGGGTTTTGAATAAGCAATGGATTGATATCCGTGTTTGGAGAATTCGTAAACTGTTTTCAAAAGTTGAGTCTGAACAAGCGATAGATTAACATCCATTGTTGGGAGGAATCTGTAAATTGTTTTCAGAGGTCTTGGGGTTGAATAAGAAATAGAGCAGCATCCATTGTTGGGAAGCGTCCGTAAACTGTTTTCAAAAGTTGAACAATCTGAACAAGCGATAGGTTAACATCCGTTACTGGAGAACCCGTGAACCGTTTTCAGAAGTCTTGAAGTTGAATAAGCAATAGAGCAGCATCCGTTGTTGGGAAGCGTCTGTAAACTATTTTCAGAAGTTGGAGAATCTGAACAAGCGATAGGTTAACATCCGTTACTGGAGAACCCGTGAACTGTTTTCAGAAGTCTTGAAGTTGAATAAGCAATAGAGCAACATCCGTTGTTGGGAAGCGTCCGTAAACTGTTTTCAAAAGTTGAGAAGAATCTGAACAAGCGATAGGTTAACATCCGTTACTGGAGAACCCGCAAACTGTTTTCAGAAGTCTTGAAGTTGAATAAGCAATAGAGCAGCATCCGTTGTTGGGAAGCATCCGTAAACTGTTTTCAAAAGTTGAGAAGAATCTGAACAAGCGATAGGTTAACATCCGTTACTGGAGAACCCGCGAACTATTTTCAGAAGTCTTGAAGTTGAATAAGCAATAGAGCAGCATCCGTTGTTGGGAAGCATCCGTAAACTGTTTTCAAAAGTTGAGAAGAATCTGAACAAGCGATAGGTTAACATCCGTTACTGGAGAACCTGTGAACTGTTTTCAGAAGTCTTGAAGTTGAATAAGCAATAGAGCAACATCCGTTGTTGGGAAGCGTCCATAAACTGTTTTTAAAAGTTGAGAAGAATCTGAACAAGCGATAGGTTAACATCCGTTACTGGAGAACCCGCGAACTTTTTTCAGAAGTCTTGAAGTTGAATAAGCAATAGAGCAGCATCCGTTGTTGGGAAGCGTCCGTAAACTGTTTTCAAAAGTTGAGAAGAATCTGAACAAGCGATAGGTTAACATCCGTTACTGGAGAACCCGTGAACTATTTTCAGAAGTCTTGAAGTTGAATAAGCAATAGAGCAGCATCCGTTGTTGGGAAGCGTCCGTAAACTGTTTTCAAAAATTGAGAAGAAACCGGTGTAGGGTTTCCTGATGATGAGTCCGTGTAAAACTGCATCTTGAATAATTGTTAATGATAGCCTTTTATTCTTATCCTGAAAAGGACAAAATGTTAGCTAAACACAAAACTATGTTGCATGAAATGTATGATGCAATATGTGTTATATCAATGTTTATGATATGAATGTAAATGCATGCGTATGTAAGCTGAAGAGCTGTCTTGCTGAGGATAAATGAATCTTGGATGGCTGGAGATAAAAGAATCTTTACTGCTGCTAAGGAAAGTGAGTCCTTGACTGCTGCAGGGGATGGCAAGAATCTTTGATTGCTAAAGAGGAGACATCCCTATTGACTACTGTTGGAGAATCAGGAGCTTGGGTTGTATACCAATCTACTGGGTATTCCTGTCCGGAGGAGATCTTCACTGGGGAATATCTGAATATCCGTTGAGGAACTGAGAATGAGAGTCTTCATTCTGCTTGGGGAATACAAGATCTTTAATCATTGAGGGATCTTAGGACCACTGCGGGGAATTGGAATTCCTTGGTGACTTGCAGGGTAAGAGAATTTCTGATGATCTCTACTGGGGAGTTCAGAACCTGATAGAATCATGCTGGAGAAGTAAGACTGAGCATCCTTAGTTTGGTGGGAAGTATCTCTGTGGGGAGAAGGTTCACTAGTTTGGTTCCGCTGGGGATTGAATTTTCAGATTTTTAAGGCTCCATTGGGGATACTGAAACTTAACTCTGAGGGGAATTGAATTCTGGGAGGCCCTCTGGCTGGGGAGATCAGTTTTGAGAAAGCTTTCTCTGCTTAGGATCCTGAAGTTTAACTCTGTTTAGGGAATTAAGTTCTGACTGAGGAATTTGGATTTCAAATCTGCTGGGGATTTCCTCTGAAAGGGCATCAAGATATCTATCTGCACCTTCAACCTATCAGTAATCATCTTTCTTGATTCATAAGGAAATGATTATGTTCAAATGCATATGCCTATTTAACAAAACATTGGACGTTTCTCAAATAAAACATAAGTGCAAAAGAAAAAGAAAAGGAAGACAACGCAAATTTCTGTATTTGGAAAAGTATTTGTATTAACTTTCTATGAGTATATTTGTACAAAGGAGACAATCATCCTAGTAAGAGGATGTCGTCGTAAAAATTGAAAAATTTATACAAAAGAAAGATGGCTATGTGAAACAATTCCATGGGATCCCCATTCTGCTATAGCCTTCACAACTCTGAATATCTGTCCATTCAATGTTTCGTCTGTCGATGACTGGATTGATCAGAAGCTTGGAGCTGGTTGATGAAGAGATTGTCCTTAAAGTGATCCGACGAGACATAGTCATACGCTTTAATTCCCTAACTTTTGCCTGAATCGCCCTTTCGGGTTTTCGATCCACCAGGAAACCCCTTTTTGCCCAAGCCTCCCTTTCGGGTTTTCAACTTGCCGGGTGTACAAATTTTTTGTTTTATCCCTAATTTTTTCCTGAACCGCCCTTTCGGTTTTTCGGTTCACCGGGATGCCCATTTTTGCCCAATCCGCCCTTTCGGGTTTTCGACTTGTCGGGTTATTTTATGCGTAGTATCTTTTGACTATGTCTGCATTCGCAGGGTGCGACAAATCGTCACCGTCCATGGTGGTCAAAATCATTGCACCACCAGAAAATATGCTTTTGATCACAAATGGTCCTTCGTAAGTAGGAGTCCATTTGCCCCTGGGATCACTTTGCGGCAAGATAATCCACTTGATTACGAGATCTCTGACTTGATACACTTGACGTCTGACTTTCTTGTTGAAAGCCTTGATCATCCGTTTTTGATACGCTTGACCATGGCAGACAGCAGCGAGTCGCTTCTCGTCGATCAAATTGAGTTGATCAAGTCGGGTATGAATCCAATCGTCTTCATTCAAACCAGCGTCCTTCATGATCCTTAAAGAAGGAATCTGAACTTCCATGGGTAAGACAGCTTCCATGCCATATACCAAAGAAAATGGGGTTGCCCCTGTTGAAGTACGTGCCGTGGTACGATATCCATGCAGAGCAAACGGTAGCATCTCATGCTAGTCTTTATAGGTGACTGTCATTTTCTGAATGATCTTCTTAATGTTTTTGTTCGCAGCTTCAACAACACCGTTCATCTTCGGCCGATAGGGAGATGAATTGTGATGATAAATCTTGAATTGTTCGCACAATGCGGTGATCATAGTATTATTCATATTTATAACGTTGTCTGTGATGATCCGGTCGGGGACACCATACCGACATATGAGATTTTACTTGATGAAGCGGGCAACCACATTTTTGGTAACAGAGGTGAAGGAAGCTGCTTCGACCCATTTGGTGAAATAGTCAATGGCGACCAGGATGAAGCGATGTCCGTTGGATGCCGTGGGCTTGATCTCTCCAATCATGTCAATGCCCCACATTGCAAATGGCCAAGGAGCTGTCAGAACGTTGAGAGGAACAGGAGGAATATGAATCTTGTCAGCGTAGACCTGACATTTGTGGCAAGTACGGGAATGCCGATGGAAATCTGCTTCCATGGTAGACCAGTAATAACCTGCCCTCAGAATCTTCTTAGCCATTGTATGCCCGCTCAAATGGGTGCCAAATGTACCGCTATGTATGTCAATCATGATTAACTCTGCTTCAGCTTTATCTACGCATCGGAGTAAAACACAATCATGGCTGCGTTTATAGAGGATGTCATTGCTCAGGAAGAACTTGGCAGCAAATTTCCTTAGGAACTTCTTGTCATTGACGGAAGCTCCTTCGGGGTATTCTCTAGTCTGGAGATACCTTTTGATTTCGTGAAACCAGGGTTGTTCCACTACTTCTTCGGTATTAATCTCATGAAAATGCGCAGGTTCATCCATTCGCTCGATGGTGATTTGGGGAGCCTCGTTATCCCAGTTGAGTTCAAACATGGAAGACATTGTAGCCAGAGCATCTGCTAGCTGATTCTCTTCTCGCGGGAAATGCTCAAAGGTGATTTGCTCGAAATGAGGCAACAATGTCAGGACATGTTCTTTGTATGGGATAAGATTAGGATGTTTGGTATCCCACTCTCCTTTGATTTGACTGATAACCAAAGCCGAGTCCCCAAATACGATCAAAGATTTGATCCCCAAGTCTATAGCATCCTTGAGACCAAAGATGCAAGCTTCATATTCAGCCATGTTGTTGGTACAGCTGAAGCAAAGTTGGGCCGTGAAAGGTGTGTGACAACCTTCCGGGGAAATGAGTACCGCACCGATACCGTTTCCAAGTGCATTTGAAGCACCATCAAAGTACAGGGTCCATCGAGATCCTTTTTCAGGTCCGTCATACGGTCCGTTACCTTCAATGTTGTCCAAATTCATGATGTCCTCGTCTGGGAAGTCGAATCTCATGGATTGATAATCTTCGATAGCTTGATGAGCTAGATGGTCAGCTAGTACACTCCCTTTTATAGCTTTTTGGGTAGTATACTGGATGTTATACTCAGTTAGGATCATTTGCCATCTAGCTATTCTTCCAGATAAAGCAGGCTTCTCGAAGATATACTTGATAGGATCCATTTTGGAAATCAACAAGGTGGTATGAGTCAGCATATACTGCCTTAGTCGGCGAGCAGCCCATACCAAAGCGCAGCAAGTTTTCTCGAGCAGTGAGTAGCGAGTCTCACAGTCGGTAAACTTTTTGCTAAGGTAATAAATAGCATGCTCTTTTCGACCAGACTCGTCATGCTGGCCCAAAACACACCCCATTGAGTTATCCAAGACGGTCAGATACATGATCAACGGTCTTCCTTCGACGGGTGGCATCAGAATAGGAGGTTCTAGCAAATACTCCTTGATCTTATCAAAAGCAGCTTGGCAGTCGTCGTTCCATTCGACTACCTGATCTTTCTTCAATAGTTTGAAAATTGGCTCACAGGTAGACGTCAGATGAGAGATGAATCTGGCAATATAGTTCAAGCGCCCCAAGAACCCTCTGTTGGCTCCTAAATTCGACACCTTTGTTTTGATTGATGGCAGCCATTAAAAGCTGAAAGATGCTTTCGACTAGCTAAGCCTGTCGAAGTGCCCGTCGAAAGATGGCAAAATACTTAGAAGATTTCTTCCAGGAAAAAGGCTGATTGCCTTCGACGTCGAAGAAGTGTTCGTCGAAGACGCTTCCTGATGAAAGTGTTCGATGGTCCAGAGTGGAGCAGTTTGAAATTCAAAGCTTTGGAGGGAAAACGGTTTCCAGCAGTTATTACGTGCAAACGTGCAAGGATCTGGAGCGTCGAGCATGGAGAACGTGCCAAGTGGCCTGATCTCGAAGCAGTGTAACTGCCCGACGGTTACTTGGAATGTTTTAGTATAAATAGGAGTAGACGTGTAGTTTCTCGCGTGTGTTCACAATAGATACATAGTCACTCATTTAGATTCAAGTACCCAGTGTGAGCGAAAGAATTGTTGAGAAATGTATGTGTGAAACACCAATTTTATCAATTAAAAGTCATTTACTTTTCCAGTATTTTACATGCTTTTCCCCTTTAAATTCCTGTCGAACCTTTACTTTAAAGCCTTGTTTATTTTACCAAGCCTTTCCTTTATGCAATTTACTTGAAACATTTTACTTAAAGCCTTATCCACTTTAATTTAACTTCAAAATCAACCTATGTCCATAGGATCAATCTGATCGATCCTGCGAGTAACCAAATAAGTAACCATTTGGAGGATCAGCGGTTGTTTACCAAAACCCAAGGTAAACAAAATGGCACACCTGGTGGGACTGTGTGTTGATTGTTGAAAATAATCTCATCTTTTCGATTTGTATGTTATTGAGGAGTGGTAGAATATACACCAACGATAACAATACTGCCAGAAGAAGGGAAGAGATGGCGAATCCGCCAAACAATAATGAAATTCCACCACCAAGTGTGGGAGCAACGGTTAATATGACCGTGAGTGAAGCGACGAATGTTGGTTCGACACCAGCAGTGTCAGTCACAACCACGGGGCCAATAACTTCGTTTGCAGGCCCCAGAATGCCTTTGGGAACCCCCCCACCAAGGGGAAATATTGGCACAAGGCCAGTGGTTCCCCCAGGATTTATTCCATTCTATGGCATGCCAACTTCTGAAGTGGCAAGCCTGACGAATGCTGCGTCCACTTATTCAGACCCTTTCGTGAGTGCCTCTTCGCCACTCCAAGGCTCTGGAGTAGGCATGGCGAATAGAAATAGGACCCAACTCTTAGGAGGAACGTCCCAAGTAACCCATGGCCTTACAAATGCCTCGACAGCAGTCTTGAGGCAACAGATGGACGAAAGCAACCATGACATGGTGCAAATGTTGGCACAAACTTTGAGTACAGTGCTGAATCCTCTAATACAAAATACTACTCAATCGAATCAGCAAGTTACAGCGCAAATGACGCGTTTGGCTGACTTCTTTGGAGTACCCCCACCTATTCGACAGCCCCAAAGGGCGCAGATAAGAGGAAATCAGGGGATATTTGTGGAGGAAGAAACTACCATTAATCAGGCTCAACAGCCTGTAGAACAACCTGTCGAAGAACCTAGGGTAATAGCCCCAGAGGTAAGGTTAGTTAACAGAAACCAAAATGCTGACGAAGTGGTTCAGCATATCCAACACCAAAACATGGGTTTGGAAAATAATCTGGCAACCATGATCGAAAGGATCATGAATCAGAATGGGATGAACATGGGCTTTCGAAGGCCCAACTTTACATCGCCATTGTCAGAATACGTATTGCAAACGGATTTACCTCCTAGGAGCAAAGTCCCCAAATTTACTAAGTTCTCTGGGGACACGACAGAATCTACTGTCGAACACGTGGCAAGGTATTTGATCGAAGCAGGAGACATTTCAAATAATGAAAACCTAAGGATCAAATACTTCCCAAGTTCCTTAACCAAGAACGCTTTTACTTGGTTCACAACTCTACCCCCCAATTCGATCCACCATTGGACCCAGTTGGAAAGATTGTTCCATGAACAGTTCTATATGGGGCAAACCAAGATAAGCCTGAAAGAACTGGCGAGTGTGAAGAGACGTTTCACTGAACCTATAGACGAATATCTGAATAGGTTTAGGTTGCTTAAGGCGAGATGTTTTACACAAGTGCCAGAACATGAGCTGGTCGAAATAGCCGCAGGAGGTCTAGATTATTCCATTAGGAAGAAACTAGATACCCAGTACCTAAGAGACATGGCCCAACTGGCCGATAGAGTTCGACAGGTCGAACGCCTCAAAGCTGAAAAAGCTAAGGCAACGAAAACTCACAAGAGAGAGAGAATAGCTTACGTTGAGATGGATGACGAAGATCTAGAATCCTTCGACGATACTTTAGCTGTCGAAGAAGGAGAAGTCGATTTAGCAGAACTAAAACAAGGGCCTCCATACTCTTGTAAACAGTTAGTCCCCTCAAATGGGAAAAATCCCATTGGTCCAGACAGGACCAACGATAGGTTCCCAAAAAAGACTTACAGTTTTGACATCACAAAATGTGATGAAATATTCGACTTGCTAGTTAAAGATGGCCAAATGATAGTACCCCCTGGGGTAAAAGTGCCTCCTCTTGATCAAAGAAAGAAGAGAGGTTTTTGCAAATATCATAATTTTCTGGGCCATAAAACTTCTCAATGTTTTCTTTTCAGGAATCTTGTGCAAGACGCTATTGAGGAAGGGAGATTAAAGTTTGCTGACAAATCCCCCATGGCTGTCGACTCCAATCCACTGAAGGCTGAAGCCCACTATGCAGAACCCTCTGAGGTGAACATGATAGAGGCTACCAGGATCAAATCGAAGAAGCCAGGCATTACCATGGTCGAAGTCTCAAAGGACCACATCAACATGCCAATCTTTGGCAGTTTTTCTGGAAACTTATCCAGGAAGACAATTGAGGCTGTCCAGAAAGCGGTCGAAGACCCGAAGTCGAAGACTGCTGAAGCACAAAAAGCTGGACCAAAGCCCAGTTCCCACTTGGCCACTGTACAAGGCCAGACGGAGAATCTGGAGACACAAATGAAGCAACTAACTCTTGCTACTAAGGATACCATGAATATCAACATGGTTGAACTTTCTGACCCTAAAGCTTCAGAAGAAGCCATAAGGCAAGAGCAGGCAAATAAAACGGCTTTCCCTAGGGAAAACGAAAACTTGGCAGATTTTTTACAAAGATGCCAGAAGAAGAAATCAGAGGTGATGCTGTGTCCAAGATGCAGTTCTATCTTTGATAAAAAAGCTGCTGAGCACATACAAGGCGTGAGAGCAGCGAACAAGAGAAGGGAGAATGCTGACCTTCGATATGATCCCAGGAGGGGTTCTCATCAAGACAAGAGGCCTTTGACTTTTAGGCCTCCAACAAATGTACCAGTAGACACTTGGTACAAAACATCTGGCCGGAAAAGGCCAAGTGAAGAGAAATGGCATTCTTTCGAAGTGCCAAGAGGTTCCTCTTTAATTCAGAAGAAAGAGCCTCAAGTTGCTGCACCCAAGGTTGCTCAAGTATCCAGCAACTACAAGGGAAAAAATCCTATGTCGAGATCCCAATGGAGGAGATATCAAAGAAGGCGAAAAGCTGAAAGGGAGGCTGCCAACGAACCTAAGGCAGAAACTAGTTCGAATGTGCCTCAAAGGAAACAAAGAAAGCCTCTTGAGAGAGAACCAGTTACCAACAGGCTAGTTTGGCCTAACCAAAGTGAAGTCGAAGACGAAGATGATGCTGAGTCCGACGATACTCTGGATATAATGGTGAATATTGTTTCAGTGCTGCCTAGGGAATTCAATCGACAGGTAGAAGTCGAAGCCAGTGACTGGGAGGTGGAACAAGAAATGGCCAAACACAGGCCAGTGTGCTATTTTGTCATGGACAATGGCACTACAGAGGAACAAAATGGCTTCTTCGAGCCACCCACAGAGGCGATGAAGAATCACCTCAAACCTTTGTTCATAAGGGCTAAGCTCGAAGAGACCACTGTGAACAAAATATTGGTCGACTGTGGGGCCACTATCAATATTATCCCTCATTCGATGCTAAGGAAGATTGGCAAAAGGGATGAAGAAATCAAACCTCACAATATGGTCCTGTCCAACTATGAGGGAGGCATTGGGACCACCATGGGAGTGATCCAGCTCGACATAAAAGTTGGGTCGATCCTTCGACCAACAATGTTCATGGTCATATCGGCCAAACCTAACTACAACCTTTTGTTAGGCCGTGAGTGGATTCATGGTGTAGGTGCTGTGCCTTCATCGATGCATCAAAGGCTGCTTCTATGGCGTCCAGATGGGATGGTCGAAAACATAGAGGCGGATCAAAGTTACTACCTTGGCGAAGTAAATCACTTGGGTGTAACAGATTTCGACAAAAACTTGGCTCACATAGGGCCATGTCCAACTCCTGACTTCGACATGGCGCCAGCGCCAAACACCTTTTGTTCCCTATACCTGCACCCTGAGCATGGTTTCCAATGGGACAGAGAAGACTTGTCCCACATAGACTGCAGTGGGCTAACTGATATCCAACCAACTGGTTGGGGAAGTGAATTCAGTGATAATGACTGAGTCACAATCTCTGAAGCGAATTTCGGCTTATGTAGCCGAAACCAAGATGATAACGGCTCTCGAAGCCGAAGTAAAGTACATGGCCTCACAGGCCAATGATCAACAATTATCTGCTGTTGGCCCAGGAAAGGATTTCGATCCAAGACCTCCTGACATCATGCCAGATGAAATGTTGGAACAGAGGCTCGACGCCATCTATGACGATGAGCCTTTGGGCTTCGAAAAGGATCCCTTGGCGAACAACATTAAGATGTTAGCACAAGACCCTTTAGAAGAAATCAACTTAGGGGAAGGATCAGAGAATAGGCCAACTTACATCAGCGCCAAAATTGATCCAGAACTTAGGTTGGAAGTAATCCAATTGCTGAAAGAGTTTAAAGACTGTTTTGCATGGGATTATGACGAAATGCCCGGTCTCGACAGAGGTTTGGTAGAACTTCAGTTGCCAATCAAACCTGGAAAGAAGCCAATCAAGCAAAATCCAAGACGCTTCGCTCCAGAAATTTTGTCGAAGATCAAAACGGAGGTCGAAAGACTTCTGAAATGCAAATTCATCCGTGTTACAAGGTATGTCGAATGGATTGCAAATATTGTGCCAGTAATTAAGAAAAATGGCACATTAAGGGTGTGCATAGATTTCAGAGATTTGAATGCTGCCACCCCCAAAGATGAATATCCTATGCCTGTGGCAGAAATGCTAGTCGATTCTGCCGCTGGCTACGAATACCTGAGTATGCTCGATGGTTATTCAGGATATAATCAAATATTCATTGCTGAAGAGGATGTGTCGAAAACAGCCTTTCGATGCCCTGGGGCCTTAGGCACTTACGAATGGGTAGTGATGCCTTTTGGCCTAAAGAACGCTGGGGCAACGTACCAGCGAGCAATGAATACTATCTTCCATGATTTTATTAACACTTTTATGCAAGTCTATATTGATGATATTGTTATAAAATCTGTTTCCAGGAAGAGTCACATTGACCACCTTCGACAATCATTCGAAAGAATGAGAGAACATGGTCTGAAGATGAACCCTTTGAAGTGCGCGTTCTGTGTAAAAGCTGGAGATTTCTTGGGTTTCGTTGTCCACAAGAAAGGAATCGAAATAAATCAGAACAAGACGAAGGCAATTTTGGAAGCGAAAGCGCCATCGAATAAGAAGGAATTGCAATCCCTCTTAGGCAAGATAAATTTCTTGAGAAGGTTTATATCTAACCTAAGTGGGAAAGCTCAGGCCTTTTCACCCTTACTTCGACTGAATAAAGAGGGGTTCGAATGGGGGCAAGAGCAGCAAGAAGCCTTCGACAAGATCAAAGGGTACCTCACTAAGCCACCTATTTTGGTGCCTCCTTGTAGCAATAGGAGTATGAGATTGTACATAGCTGCATCTGACAAAACTCTGGGAAGTATGTTAGCCCAAGAGGATGAGAATGGAGTCGAAAGACCCATTTATTATCTCAGTCGAGTTTTGAATGATGCAGAAACTAGATATAGCGAAGTTGAAAAATTGTGTCTATGTCTGTATTTCTCTTGTACAAAACTCAAGCAATATATTAAACCAGTTGATGTTTATGTTTCGTCTCATTTTGATGTTTTCAAATATATGTTGTCGAAACCTATCTTGCATAGTCGAATTGGCAAGTGGGCATTAGCATTGACTGAATACTCCTTGACCTTTATGCCTCTTAAGGCAGTAAAAGGACAAGTGGTTGCAGACTTCATAGTCGACCACTCAATTCAAGTCGAGGATATTAATTATGTGGAGATAGAACCTTGGAAATTCTACTTCGATGGTTCCAGCCATAAAAATGGAACAGGAGTAGGAGTCTTGATTATTTCTCCAGATAAAATTCCAACAACATTCAAGTACCAAATCGAGGGTTCTTGTTCAAACAACGAGGCTGAGTATGAAGCTCTAATTACTGGCCTTGAAATATTGTTGGAATTGGGGGCAACTCGAGTCGAAATAATGGGAGACTCAGAGTTAGTCATCAAGCAAGTCACAAAGGAGTATAAATGCATAAGAGAGAATCTCATTATGTACTTTGTGATAGCAAATCGTTTATTGAAACAATTTGAAAGTGTCAATATTCGACACATACCCAGAGTCGAAAATCAAATAGCCAATGACTTGGCACAAATTGCATCAGGGTATAAGATTTCAAAAACGAGATTACAAAGAGCAATCGAAGTTCGAGAAAAGATAAAGGCAACTTGTCTATCACCATCAGACTTGGAATCGACAAGGCTAGGTTATGCTGATCACTCAAACTTCGAGATTTCGTTCATTGATAATTTGTCAGAGCAAGATTGGAGGAAACCCATTGTGGACTATCTTCAGAATCCAGGAGCTCCGACAGAACGAAAAACAAAATACAGGGCGTTAAGTTTTGTACTCATGGGTAATGAGTTATTCAAGAAGACGCCTGAAGGGGTGTTGCTGAAATGTTTAAGTGAAACTGAAGCATACATAGCCCTTTCGACTATGCATGCTGGGGCATGTGGGGCTCACCAAGCAGGCCATAAGATGAAATGGCTGTTGTTTCGACAAGGACTATATTGGCCCACTATGCTAAAAGATTGTGTTGAGTTCGCCAAAGGTTGCCAAGAGTGTCAAGTTCATACAGGCATCCAGCATGTACCAGCAAGCGAACTTCACTCGATAGTGAAGCCTTGGCCCTTTCGAGGATGGGCGTTGGATCTTATTGGAGAGATTCGACCAGCATCATCAAAGAGTCAGAAATACATATTGGTAGGCATTGATTATTTTACTAAGTGGATCGAAGCTGTCCCTTTAGTCAATGTAGACCAAGAAAATGTCATTGAATTCATTCAAAAGAACATTATATTTAGGTATGGAATCCCTGAGACGATAACAACTGATCAAGGTTCAGTTTTCACTGGTCGAAAGATGCAGGAATTTGCTCAGGAAACAGGTTTCAAACTCCTAACATCCACGCCTTACTATGCACAGGCGAATGGTCAAGTCGAAGCATCTAACAAAGTGGTGATTGGCTTGATAAAGAAACATGTTGGGAAGAAACCAAAGAATTGGCATAAGACGTTAGACCAGATTTTATGGGCTTGTCGAACGTCCCCAAAAGAAGCCACTGGTACAACACCATATAGGCTAACTTTTGGCCATGATGCAGTATTGCCAGCTGAAATTTGTCTTCAATCTGCAAGAGTTCAGAGACATTATGATATTCCTTCTGAGGTTTATTGGAATATGATGTTGGATGAACTGGTGGATTTAGACGAAGAGAGATTACACGCTCTCGACTTACTCAGGCTTCAGAAGAAAAGAGTAGAAGACTCTTATAATAGAAAGGTAAAACCTAAGGTATTTTTTCCTGAAGATTTAGTTTGGAAGGTAATTCTTCCCATGGATCGACGGGATCGAAGCATGGGGAAATGGTCACCCAAATGGGAAGGACCCTTCAGAGTTATCCAAACTTTTTCTGGTGGAGCCTATGAAGTCGAAGAGATAAGTGGTGATAAAAGGCTCTTGAGAGTAAATGGTAAATATTTGAAAAAATATAAGCCTATACTTCAAGAGATAAAAATAAAATAATAAAAGAACAAGCTAAATTAACCATAAAAATGCCAAAATGGAAATTTTTATTAATTTCAGCCAAAATGGCAATTGTTGTCGAAAGTGATTACAGAAGATGGTTACAAAAGAGAATCAATCAAAAGGAAAGAGAATTCTTGAGTCGAAGATACTTGGCATGCTGCAGCTCCAACCTCTTTTTGCACCAAGATTTTTCTTGCACCAGTTTGGCAATTTGGGCGTCGAGGCTTTGAGCCCTCTCAGCGAATTTCAGGCCTTGCTTGATCTCAGTCTGGCTCTCAGTGTCTGGGATGGTCGAAAGAATTTCCTCCTGGAGCACAGTGTTGGCGTTTATCTTCGCCTCTATCTCTGCAATTTGTGCTCGGAAGGAGACATTCTCTCGCTCAATAGCATCGAACCTTTCCTGTGCAGACGCTTTCTGTTTCGACAACTCGGCAATTCGAGAAGTCGAATCTGAGACAGCTGTCCACGCAGATGAGCTTTTGCCATGCAGCACTTCGAGCTGACTGTTAAAAGTTCGTTGGCGCCGGTAATCCGCTGAGACTTGATCAATCATAGAATGTAATTCCATGATTAAGTCTGAGATTTCTGGGGCTACAGCTTCGAAGTCAACAGCATTCAAAACCTCTTTTAAGCATGATGGAGCAGTGGGGTCCCCCTCTAAAGCCTTCATTAAATCTCTCTTGAAAAACTGGGCCTTAACCTTCGCCAATGCATCATCAAGAGGAGAAGTCTCAGTAGATTTCCCCGACAGAGTAGGAATTTCCTGACTAGTGTCAGAAGAACTCTTACTCTCGACGATTGCATTAAGGTAGCTGACAGGGTCAGTTTGTTTCAAGATTTCCAAGTCCTCTTTCGACCTGTGCTTTGAGGAGGTGACCCTTGCCGTAGTATTATCTTGGACTGGAGGCTGTTGAATGCTGAGTGTCTCGTTTGGTTGCTCTTCGACTTGGACTGAGGCGGTACTAGCGTCGACTTGTGGTTCTTCGTTAACATCACCTTGGGGTCCTTCGCCAGCATCATTTTGTGGCTCTTCGCTAGCGTCACCCTGGTGGTCTTCGCCAGTACCACCTTGATGCTCTTCGTCAACAGCATCTTGATTCTCTTCGCCATTGCCTTGGTCTCTTCCTTCAGGATTCTCTTCTGACGACAAGTCTACCACAGGAACCGTTTCTGGCTGTGTTTCCTCCGCCATAGGTTCTTCTGTTGTCTTCTCCACTGTTTCAGCATTGGCCTCATTCTCAGTGTGGGCTTCGTCATTGCCCAAATCTTTTTCCCGAGGCCTGCTAAGGTCAGCAGATTCTAGAGTTTCTGAAGTCCTTGGTGGGGAACTTTCAGTAGTGTCCTGAAGAAAAGAAAGAAGACAAGTCTTCAGATGTCGAAAGAGACATAATCGAATACTGGTATCTATGCCTAAGTTATAAGAAGGGTCCAATAGATTACCTGTGGATTAACTTCAGCCCCAGGGCTGGAATTGTCACTTTCGACAGGCTTGGTAACAAGAGCGTTCAGTTCCTCCTCAGTTGGTTCCTCGATGACCACTGCAGGTGGCCTAGGCTTTCTCACACCGACTTTTATTCTGACGGTTCGACCTTCAGGAGCAGGAGTAGGAACAGAAGCGTCCTTCGTTAACTTTCTCCTCTTTAAGGGAGAAGGAGGGGAATCACTTTCGTCATCACTCCCCGATTCGATCACCAATGCTGCCCTTTTCTTGGGCGAAGGGGCCTGAAAACCAATAGGAATTCGATTGAATAATTACGTCGAAAATAAATAATCGAAAGCCAGAATGAAAATGAAGAAAATCTGGTTACCGATGCAGGAGGCCTCCTCGAAGAGCTTTCCCCCTGTTGGTTGCCCGTTGTCTTCGCCGGCGCTATAGTCTTCGCCGGCGGTGGAGGTTTTGTCGAAGGGACTCCTCCTTGTGGGCCTCCTGTAGCCTTCTTGGCCAAGGGTTTTCGAACAACTGAAAGCGAAAAGGAAAGTTAACAGGCTAACAGTCGAAGAGAAAGATAAAAAGTAATGTGAGAGCATGAACTTACATTTCTTTACTTTGTCCAACACAAGGACAAAAGACTTCTGCAACTCTGCTATGAAGTCCTTCTCGTCGAAGAAGTACTCAGCATAATAGCTTCTCCACCACTCTTCAAAAGATGGTGAGCAAAGGAAGTTAAGCTGGTAGTTGAACAGCGAGAGGATTGTTCGACCAGCATATCTTCCGATATGCTTGGTAGCAGCTTCTTCTGTATAATCGTTGCAGAAGTACAACATTGACTTCTCTCTTTGGAAAATGGGAGAAGGCAGGGTTTGGATGATACCAAACTGGCGAGATACCAGATTTGGTTGATAGGCAAGCAGACTCAAATGAGTCTTAGAACTCTTAAATTGAAGAGGCATGATCCTGGGTGTCAGGAACGCCTCCCAAAGTACAGTGTGCTCATCGACGTTGGGACCACTCGACTCCTTTGGGTGTGGCCTTGTGAACCATGCTGGCCCCACTTTCCGTTGAGCAAATGGAGCCATAGTTGAAACAAATTCCTTCCTTCGAGCGAACATCAGAACGAAGTTAGTGAAGGTTTGTTGGAACTCCAGCCCATCTTCCACAGGTGTCAGTAGAGCCAGCCTAATTCCTTCGATACGTCTGTTAGCTATCGCTGGGGCTTGTTCATTTATCTGAATCTTCTTGGGTAAGAAAGATTCGAAAGTGGCGTTGAGCCACAGTTGAAGTAGCCAGAAAGGCCCAGCGAGTAGCAAACTGTTCCTATCTTCGACGTGTTTCAAGAGAGTAACCCCATTGCTGATTGAGTCATAAAGACTGGCCAGAATTAGTTCTGCCAAACAGATGTTTTGGCGGTGATGCAGTTGGGTGGCAAGAGTGACCATTTTTTTGGTCACTTGTAGAGATTTCGAGCAAAACACAAAGCGAGTTAGCCATAAGGCTAGAAACGCTATGTGTTCGACATCCGACACTGTATCCGTCGACCTGTCGTGATAATGGTTGATAAAGGTAGTGTATGTTGGCTTAGTCTCAGAGAAGCCAAATTGGTCCTCCGACATCTCCTCCGGGTCGAAATAATCTCCGGTTGGTCGAAGGCCAGTAATGGCCGCTACGTCGAAGAGTGTGGGAGTTAACATCCCACATGGAAGGTGAAAGGTGAAGTGAGAGTTATCCCAAAACAACAGCGAAGCTATAAGCATCTCTGGGGAGTAGTTTAAGCCTGTCTTCGACAGCATTACTAGGTCAAAGATTCCCATTTCCTTCCAGACTGGAGTTTGATGTTTCTCCAACTTTGTTAGCCAAGCAACATAGTCAGAGGTCAGATTAGGGCAAGACCTGAAGACTCTAACACTTTTGTTGAAGAAACGAAGGTCGATCTTCTCGTGTGTAGGGTCTTCGTTGTCTTCTGCGTCCTTCTTGGCGCATGCTACTGGCTTGAGTTTCTCGACGATGGGGAAATAGCTCTTGATCTTCAGAGCTTCAGAGATGCTTGGGTTCATGGGTCCAGACATTGCGAAGATCTGGTTGGAGTACCCAACCGGGATCATCAAGTGACGCGAGTAAGCATCGCGAACGGAGATGTCAGAAGGTTCAGGAACCCTTCGTTTCCCTGTAGAGTTCACTACCGGAGCAGTAACAAAGACCTTGGGTTTAACAAGTTGTTCAGTTGTTGCGTCAGTCTTGGGGGCAGTGGAAGCAGAGGCCATTGTTGAGGATGAAGATGAGGTGAAAAAGGAAGAGTTTTTCTACAAAGAGAGCAAGTTTGTATGAAAGCAAGGGAGTTTGAGGGCTAGTGTGCGTGAAAAGTCCCACAATGGGATATTCACTACTATTTATAGTAGTGGGAGAGATTCCCAATAACGAGGACATTAAATGTCATTTAATGCTGCAGGAATTAGTGGGACGCGTGGCAGCATCCTGTTGTTTTGGCCGTTTCTGCAGAAACAGAGAGACGCAGCGTGCGTCCTCGTTTTTGGGATTTGTCATAATGACAAATTCTGAAGTGATGTTTGGTACTGCACGCCGTACTGAAAGTGACGTCCTAGGATCAAATCAATGATGGTTTCTTGGGATTTCCAATAGTTGGTAAAAAGCAACAAAAAGTGCACAAGTTAACTTGTGACTAAGCATGGAAAAATAGGTGTCGAATGGCGTTTTCAAAGAATGCCTTTTTCTTTCAGAGTCGAAATAAGGCATTCTTGGGGGGCAATTTGTTGGCTCCTAAATTCGACACCTTTGTTTTGATTGATGGCAGCCATTAAAAGCTGAAAGATGCTTTCGACTGGCTAAGCCTGTCGAAGTGCCCGTCGAAAGATGGCAAAATACTTAGAAGATTTCTTCCAGGAAAAAGGCTGATTGCCTTCGACGTCGAAGAAGTGTTCGTCGAAGACGCTTCCTGATGAAAGTGTTCGATGGTCCAGAGTGGAGCAGTTTGAAATTCAAAGCTTTGGAGGGAAAACGGTTTCCAGCAGTTATTACGTGCAAACGTGCAAGGATCTGGAGCGTCGAGCATGGAGAACGTGCCAAGTGGCCTGATCTCGAAGCAGTGTAACTGCCCGACGGTTACTTGGAATGTTTTAGTATAAATAGGAGTAGACGTGTAGTTTCTCGCGTGTGTTCACAATAGATACATAGTCACTCATTTAGATTCAAGTACCCAGTGTGAGCGAAAGAATTGTTGAGAAATGTATGTGTGAAACACCAATTTTATCAATTAAAAGTCATTTACTTTTCCAGTATTTTACATGCTTTTCCCCTTTAAATTCCTGTCGAACCTTTACTTTAAAGCCTTGTTTATTTTACCAAGCCTTTCCTTTATGCAATTTACTTGAAACATTTTACTTAAAGCCTTATCCACTTTAATTTAACTTCAAAATCAACCTATGTCCATAGGATCAATCTGATCGATCCTGCGAGTAACCAAATAAGTAACCATTTGGAGGATCAGCGGTTGTTTACCAAAACCCAAGGTAAACACCCTCTAACCTCCTTTTCAGTACGGGGAGTAGGCATTTCTCGTATAGCTTTCACTTTTGCTGGATCGACCTTAATGCCTTTGTTGCTGACAATAAATCCTAGAAGTTTACCAGACCTAACTCCAAAAGTACACTTACTTAGATTCAGCCTGAGCTTGTACTCCTTCAACCTGGCAAACAACTTTTCCAGATGTTCAAGGTGTTCCTCCTCTGTTTGTGATCGAGCTATCATGTCGTCTGCGTAAACTTCGATCTCATGATGTATCATATCATGAAATAAAGCTACCATGGCGCACTGATAAGTTGCCCCTGCGTTCTTCAGTCCGAACGACATTACCTTGTAGCAGAAGGTACTCCATTGCGTAACAAAGGTTGTTTTCTCCATGTCCTCAGGGGCCATTTTAATCTGGTTGTAGCCCGAGAATCCATCCATGAAGGAAAACACCTTGTGCTGAGCTGTGTTGTCAATCAAAATGTCGATGTGCGGTAGCAGAAAATCATCCTTAGGGCTAGCCCTATTCAAATCCCGGTAGTCCACACACATTCTGACCTTGCCGTCTTTTTTAGGTACTGGCACAATGTTAGCAACCCATTGTGGATAGGATGTAACAGCCAGAAAGCCAGCGTTGAATTGCTTCATTACCTCTGCTTTAATCTTCTCAGACATGTCAGGCCTCATTCGGCGGACTTTTTGCTTGATCAGTGGACAATCACCTCTTGTAGGGAGACGGTGAACCACGATGTCTGTGTCTTAACCCGGCATGTCTTCATAAGACCAGGCGAAGATTTCAATGTATTCATTCAACAGCTGTATCAAGCGCTCCTTGACACTTGGCTCCAGATTGGCACCCACTTGTACTTATTTCCGGTCTTCCTCTGTTCCTAAGTTGACAGTTTCCAACAACTCTTCGTGAGGCAAGATGGCCCTCTCTTCTTGTTGTAGAAGTCTGGCTAGCTCTCCTGGTACTTCACAATCTTCGTCATCTTCATACTCAGCCTGATTGACCAGATCTTCAGAGTTATTGAAGGACATAGCAGAATAGTCACCCATAGAATCCAGAGTGGATGGGTACCTGCATTTGTGAGTGTGGGTGTGTGTAAGGGATAGCCATCCTTAAACAAACAAAAATGCAAAAGGAAAGAAAATGAACATAGCAGTTTATCAATGAAAAACGTCCAATGAATCATTAAACATGGCATATGGATATGAAGATAATCAAAACCCTTACAAATGGACCTACATGCCCCGGGCAAGGCATGAGGTGAAAAAGTAGCGTGCAGATTGTTCAAAAGTAATTATTACAGACCACGGGAAATGTTTGACAGATAATTACTGATTAATAAAAGTAACAAAGTCTTTTGCCTCCCAGTTGCGTAGTCCTCCTTTGATGGTTGGGAAAATCCAATCTTCAATGTTGGCCTCTTCGTCTTCACCTTCCAAAGCATTGATTCCATAAGGAGAAATCTTGATGGGTGTTCTTTCAACCTTTGAGCGGCGCATAGCCTTCTGTCCCGCAGCGGTAAATCCCAATCCAAACTTGTCTATTTTGTGAGGAATATTAGGCAATTGCCCCCATGTTGAGCTCTTCCCTTCCCTTATTGCAGCCTTCGCGTATTTTAGAGATGCCATCCTGGCCACCTGCTTTGGTACCTCAGCTACCGTTTTTGCTACTGCCACCTCAGGAGAGATTTCCTCAAAGTGCTGGAATGGGGTTTCAATGAATTCACCCTCCACCTCTACATACCGAAAGGAGTTCAGGTGGCTGATCATATATTCCTCTTCACCGTGCACAATTATGATTTTTCCTTTGACAGGGTATTTCAGCATTTGATGTAAGGAAGAAGTGACTGCGCCAGCATTATGTATCCATGGTCTCCCCAGTAAGCAAGAGTATGACGGACGGATGTCCATCACATAGAAAGTTGAGGGGAACACTTCTGTGCCTACCTTAATGGGAATGTCAACCTCCCCATGTACCATTCTCTTTGACCCATCAAATGCCCTTACAATGATATTACTTCGCCTTAGCTCCAAGCCTTCACAATCTAATCGGTCGAGAGCCTTCTTAGGCAGCACGTTCAGAGAGGAACCTGTGTCGACCAAAACATGGGTCAGAGTAGTTCCTTGGCATTCCACTGACACATGTAATGCGTCGTTGTGCTTTCTTCCTTTCGGAGTCAAGTCAGCATCAGAGAAACCTAGGTTGTTGTCTGCGGTAAGGCTGGCCATGCAATCTTGGAATTGATCGGCTGAGGTTTCCTGGGGTACATGGGCTGTCTTCAGGAATTTTATCAATGCTTTGGCGTGCGCCTCTGAACAAAGTAGTAATGCTAACATGGAAATCTTCGAGGGGGTTTGCCCTAGTTGCTCTACCACGTCGTAATCACTCTTTTTAATTATTTTCAGAATCTCCTCCATCTCTTTCTTAGAGGTTTCATGGATGACCAAAGGTTGAGCCCTCGTCCCGATGAGCTCGCATTGGATCCCTTTCCCCTTATCAGCAGAAGTAGGAGGGACAACAACAGGAATAGCAGTTTCTTCAATCAACAGAGTTTTTGCGGAAAGTTTTGTCGGTGCAGGAGTAACTTTGGCAGCAGCTGAGGGTCCAAAGATTGCCTTTGGGGGGACAATCTCTGGAGAAAATATTCTCCCACTTCGGGTGATCTTGCTTGTGCCAGCAATGTTTCCAATGCTGGCCTCTTCTTCATCAGAGCTTTCCTCGGTTATCTCAACTTGTTTAACACCATGGTAGTAGATTTCTCCACCGTAATTCCATGGTATTGTTTTGTCAGAAGTGTATGGGACAGGCCCTGGCATAGTTATTTTCAAGGGAACAATCTTTGTAGAGGATGTAATCTTAACAGGCTTTTTGACGGCCTTGGAAAGATTGGTGGAAATGGTGATTATTGAAACATCTTCAGTAGGGGTTGGAATAGCAGGAATCTTTTCAAACAGAATTTGTTGACTGTCCATCAGGCCTTGGATGCCTTTCTTCAGCAATAGACAGTCGATTGGTAGAGAGTAACAACAGTAGCAATCTTCTTTGCATCCTGGGAAAATCCCGGCTTTCAACAAATTTAACTTGATTGTTAACAGCGGAGTCATCAGGTCATCAACATCAGAAACATACAGATCTTCTTCAATAGCATGGACATTTCGACCATGCTTTGGCATTGGAGAAAATATCATGTTTGGCTTCTCTGGAGCATCGAACTCAACCTCTTTCGCCTCTATCAAGTTTGAATTTTATGTTTAAGCGCCCAACAATCGTTGGTGTCGTGCCCGACACTGTCAGAATGATAGGCGTACTTAACATTGGGATGATAATGCGGGGAAGATGTATTCACATTTTTTTGTGCCTCTTTGATAGTGGCGAGATTCAATTTCAACAGATGGGGAAGAACTTGCGCGGGCGTCATATTGATGCGGGTGAACTGTCGTTGTGGCCGTTCTCCCCATTGTTGTTTAGGTCTGAACTGATTTCCACGAGGCTGATCATTTGATGAATTTTGGATCATCACGGCCCCTACAGTCGGCCGGCGCTCAGTTCTTCCCACTCCTCTCTGAGAGTACACAGCAGCCGTTTCCTTCTTTGTCGGAAATGATTTCTTAACAGTTGTAGATGCAGAGGCATGCTTTTGAATCTTCCCATTCTTAATACCGGCTTCCACCCGCTCGCCAGTCAGAATTAATTCAGTAAACCCTGCGGAAGAACTCCCGATCAAATGGTTGAAGAACAGGCCAGATAACGTCCCCAGGAACATGTCGACTAGTTCTCTATCAAAAAGAGGAGGTTGCACTCTCCCGGCCAGATCGCGCCATTTTTGGGCGTACTCCTTGAATCCCTCACCTGAGGCCATCCCCATACTCTATAGATGAGTACGGGTTGGTGCCAAGTCAGAGTTATATTGATATTGGCGATAAAAAGCAGCCGCCAAGTCTTCCCAACTACGTATCTCTGACCTCTCGAGCTTGTAGAACCAGTCTAGCTGAGTACCAGACAGGCTATCCTGAAAGAAATGCACCCAAAGATTTCTATCGGATGTGTGAGGTTGAATTCTTCGGACGTACGACCTTAAGTGCATCTTCGGGCAAGACAACCCGTCATACTTTGCAAAAATCGGCACCTTAAACTTTGGAGGGATCACAATTCCAGCAATTAATCCCAAATCTTCGAAATCTAGGCCGGGAACTCTTTGCAGCTCCATAGCTGCCAGCCTATCCTCCAAGTTTTTGTATTTGTCTTCGGCCGGCGGGTATTGTTGCTCTGAGTAGTCTTCATCTTCTTCAGCCTCTTCTTCTTCAGCTTCGGATTCAGAAGGTACCGCAACCCCTTTTCCTTTACTGGTTTCCTCTTCAGATGCGGAGGGAAATTCAAGAACTCTTCTGGCTTCACCCTCAAACCTTCTTCCCAGGGTAGCTACCCCACTCTTTTCTTCTTATTTTTCACTTGCTCCTTGTTCCCAAG
Source organism: Vicia faba (assembly GCA_948472305.1). NCBI lineage: Eukaryota > Viridiplantae > Streptophyta > Magnoliopsida > Fabales > Fabaceae > Vicia > Vicia faba. Next base: position 452,186,319 of record OX451739.1, on the reverse strand, counting down.
CAGGGCTTTTAGATCCTCCTGACCCATTGCCAAGGTCATTAGGAGATGTTGAAACTGTGGGTTTTGAGACTGCAAATCTTTGACCGTCTGTTCGAGATCCATCTTACTGAAATAAACAGCAGAAAGATAAGGAAACCTGGTGTGGAGACCTGCTTATGCACATGATGAATGATATGTTTATTTATGCAATGCATTCAAGGATTTAGAAATTCAAAATTGTTGCAAACAAAAAGAACACACGTCATATTAATTAAGAAGAAATTTTGTCAGTACATAAATGCCCCATGGGCCAAATATTACAAAAAACTTCTCAAGGTAAAAAGACGTTGCGCATCCTCTTTGGTGCGATGTAGGTGTTGAGGGTCTCTTCCTCATGGAGTCGGCGGGTAAGCTCCAAAACCTTCTTCTCACTGGCGTAGAAGCTGGCTTCAAAAGTATTCCGTTCTTCCTTGAGTTGGATCTAACTCTTCTGCATCTCCTCCCATGATGTTGGCATGTCAGGATATGGGATTGTGTAGGGAACCTCTCCTTCCTTAACGTGCTCTTTAATCAAAGGGAGAATATGAGGGTAAGGCATCATTAGACTCTGGGCTCGGGTTCGTACCCACTTGAGATAAGGCTCAAGAGGGATGGAGTTCTTGTGCCCCAGTGTCTTGCTATCCACCTTGTTAGGCATCCTCCAAGCTCTGATGAATCTTTGGCGAAGTCCTTGCGCATCGTTGTCTAAGTCAAAAACTAGGTCAGGAATTAACATGTCATGAGGGCCATCCCTCCGTGCATATCCAAATTGTCTCAAAGCTAGACAAGGGTTGTAGGTAATGCCTCCTCTAATGCCAAGTAATGGAACATTAGGGAACTCTCCACAACGATCGACGATGATGACATTTTCTCTGGACCGAGAACACCAATGTACATCAGAGTGAGTGAGGGTCATCAACCGTTGTGACCACCTTAAGCCTTGGTCATTCTTCAAAACAGATTGTGGAAGGTGCGAAATAAACCACCTTGCAAGGAGAGGAGTACAACACATGAGAACACCCCTCTTTCTCATTGTTCGTGTGTAAAATGAGTGGAGGATGTCCCCAAGCAATATGGGTATGGGATTCCTGGATAGGAAAATCTTGACAGCATTGACATCTATAAGTTGGTCAGGATTTGGGAACAAGACCAACCCATAAATGAGGAGTGCCACAATTTCTTCAAAGGCTTGTAGATCCAAGGAATTCCAACACTTTTGTGCCTTCTCAAACAAGAATTTTGCTAAGAAGCCTTTGACACCACTTCTAGTTTCCCAATGCCCCTTGATGTCAGATGGTTGCAAGCGTAGTGCTTGAGCAACATCTTCAGGCTTTGGTTCTTTTTCCGTACCGTTGTAGGGTAGTTGATTAAGAATAGGAATTCTCAGGAGTTGAGAAAATTCCTCCAAAGTGGGCACCAATTGGTAGTCGGGGAATGTGAAACAGTGGTGAAGGGGGTCAAAGAACTGGGACAACACTTTCACCATGTCCCCTTCAATGCTGGTGTTGACTAGGCTGAGCAGTCTACCATGTCTTTCACTGAAGGGAGAGCTTTCTGGTATTCTGGATGTGAGCTCCTTGAGTTGAGGAGGGATTCTCACAAGGTTGACTTGGATGGTTTTCTTGCGAAGAATTTCCATGACCTACAAAACAAGAACAAAGATGAAGATCCAAACCCTTGAAATGGTTAGTGTATGCATATGATGCTTTATGATGTTCATGATGTATGCATAAACATATGTACAAGCAAGTCACACAAAACCCTAGTTTCAGGCTTGCATGAGGTTTCATAGGTAAGTACCCTCTTGAGTGTAGTTGGCTTAAAAACCTGTCTTATAAATAGTAACCGGGTTCTAAGGAGCTCAATATCATTGGATTGTTTTCCATGTTCATTGTTTTGGTTTAGCCACTTAACTAGCGACCAAAATATTCCAAGAAAACAACCCTCAATGAGTGTAGTATCGAGTATCTACCAACTTCGGACTGCACCAAAGCCGGTCATCTCACCACCCCTAATAAAAGGCCAAGATGGTCAAGTAAGGTTCTAGGTCATTAGTGCTTAGTGACATCACTCAGCGGCCCCATACTCTCCTTGATTGAACTCAAGGGTTACCAGTACTCACAAATATGTCGCACTAATATAGCTATTGCTTCGACCGTGTCGGTATACCCCGCACAGTTTCCACAATTTATTGCTATCTATGAATGTTTCCCCAAATCCGGGTGTAGGATTTCAAGCCCAAACAAGAGGACCAAGATGTAAAGCAATCAAAGCAAACAATTAGTCATGCAAAAGGGTGATCTAAGCCCTAAGGTTACTCCACTTTTAAATAAGTCCCCAGCAGAGTCGCCAGTTCTGTGATACGGTGGGAGAACTGACTTGGATTTTGCGTTTGTTTTCGCAAATGTTTCGGTTTAGCAAGAGTCGCCACCGACTTTTTATTTTATCCTAAGGAAAGGTTAAAAAGCACAGCAAAAACCTTTGAGATGTTTTCATGGGTTCGGGGAGTAGATTATAGAAAGGGAAGGTATTAGCACCCTTTCTATCCATGGTTATCCATGGGCTCTTAGGTACTTGCTTAGATCACTTGCCTTGCATTTTCAATTGTTTGAAATGGTGCTTTCAATTGTTTGAAATGGTGATTTGTGTGTGGGTTTGAAAATGTTTTGAAAAAGATGCCTTGTATAGGCAACCCTTGTAACAATTCTTTACTCGAATGTTTTACAAAAGGTGTTTGTCTTTTTGAAAAGATGTTTCAAGGTTTTTGAAAGTTGTTTTGGAAGTTGTGTTTGTGAAGTGTGTTTTGAAAAATGGCAAGGATTTGTTTTGCAAGTTGATCAAGTAACCAAGAGCTATCTACCCTAAATTTCTCAAAGATCTTTCCTATGTTTTAACCCTTTTAATAGTATTGTTCCACCATTGCATTTGGTGGACAATCTTATGTTAGGATGTTAACGGGACGGGCGCGGGTCATCGTTTTAGGCCATGAATGCAATAGTGCCAAGTGTCTTTGGCAATTTTTTTCTTCAAGGGACTTGATCATTTTTAGGCAACTTGAGAAAGCGTCATCGAGGGACTATGATCATTTTGAATTGTTTTGTTTTGCCAAAGAAACTCAACGTGCAAGCATGACCCATTATTGAAGGCAACAAGTGGAGTAACCCTAAGGGTGCAAGTGTGATTGGTGTTGTCCATTTTCATACTTTCTTGTCTTTTGTTTAAGTCAAGCTATTTGTTGGTTGATTTTTGCATACAAACCCTAGGTCTATCATGGCATAATTAGAAAGCTTTAAAATGCGGAATTTAAAGTCCTAAATTATTACAACATAATTATGGGGATGGGGGTACAAATGTTCAAATGGGGGATATTTAGCAAGAAATTTAAATCTAAACTATTACAATCCAAATTGAATATACAAGTTATATAATTGTACAATAATTAAATAAATACAATAAATATGCAAAATGCACAAAAAATGGTTTTGTATATATGTAAAAGTATTTTTCATGAAAAATATAAACAAAAATAAAAGAAGTTAATTTTTGGATATTTTCATGTTTTAGGGCAAAACCCTAGTTTTCTAAGTAGATAGTATTTATTAATTATATTATATACAATATTTATTAATTATATACAAAAAATAAAAAAGAAGTGTATTGTGAAAAAAAGGTATTTTTGATGTCATACATTAATAAAATAATAAAAAAAAGGTATTATTTTCACATTTTTGTCCTAAATATTCTAATAAATATACAAGTATTTATATTATTTATTAAATATACTATATATATATATATATATATATATATATATATATATATATATATATATATATATATAAAAATAAAATATTTATTATTTTCCCAAAAAAAGAAGTATATTTCTTAAAAAGGTTTTCAAAAATGTAAATAAAAAATGATGGCTGAAAATATATTTTTCATGTTATTTTTAATGTTTTAAATAAAAGGTATTTATTATTTTACATGTTAAAGTTCAAATAAAACAAATAAAATCCAAATAAAAATGCAAAAATGGGTGGAAAAATATTTTTAATATTTTTTATGTTTTGACAAAAAGTAATCAGTCAGAAGAAAAAATAAAAAGTAAAAAATAATCAAAATATCACACAATGGGCCAAGGGGGTGTAACTGGAAAATGAGGGTGCAAACAGAAAAAGCAAACTCAGGCCCAGCCCAAGTCCACCTTCTTCAACCTCCAGCCATTTCTGTCAAAAAACGTGCGCCCTCCATGCTTGATTCAAACTTCCTGATTCTTTGATTTTTAGCAAAAACTCACAACATAAACATTATAGAGCATCATGTCACGATTCTAAACATATAAAGAAGTAGCTCTAACTCTCAGAAATGAGAGAGAATTTCTTCTCCCCCAATTCTTGACCTAAGTTTTTTCCAATGTTCAGGTTCAAAATTCTCTCAGCACACACAACATAAATGAAAAGTAAGTATATGGGTAGCTTCAGGGCCATGAGTAGGACATACTTTCTTCACAAACTTAAGCCTAAATATGCTTGGATAGAGAGATAGAAGTTCACATTTTACCTGTCTCAGCTTGACTCGAATAGAGTAATATGGCCAACTTCAATGGTGTTTGAGGACTTATACAGCTTGCTTGAGGTCCCAGGAACCTTCTCATATGCTTGGTGTGCCTAGAATCCTTCTGAATCAAGCTATGGAAGTCAACCTGCAACAATGAAAAGTAAAAATGGCAAACTTGGTTAGGGGTGTTACAGTCTGTATTTAGGGCTTGGGATAGTTTGTATGGATGATATAGAATGTGTTTGAAGTGGTTTTAGCCAAAGCGCACGAATGGATTGAGCTGGCCAAATCAAACTGCAGTAGGTACCCTGTTTTGCAACAAAACTATGTTTTGATGAATGAGAAGGTTTGAGCTCTGGTTGATTCGTGTTTTAGGTCAGTTGGATCAAGTGAAAAGTGTTTGCAAAGTTTGATTTGGCTGGTTCTTACAAGAATGTGTGTTATGGTTCAATATGCAAGTTTTCTTCCTATCTAAGCAAAGTTTGTCAAGTTGGGTTATAGGCTCCTACATGCCCCTCAAGCATGCTGCATTTTCTTTTCTTGATCAGTGGAATTTGGTCATAAACTTGTGCCCAAAAGATCTGGCTTGTACCTCTTTGATTTGTGAATTTGACATAAAGCACTTCTTTACAAGAATGGCAAAAATGCTTTTTCCATATATGGATTAATTCTTTGTGTAATGACTATATGGACAAAATAATGCTAGAACACAATGGATTAGCATTTAATTATTGAGTAAGAATGGGATTAGAGGCCTGTAATCTAGTTTGTGCAAGCTGAGTTTGAAAATGCAAAGTGTATGAACATGCCTTGGTCAAGAACAAAATTGGATTTTGCCCAACTTTGCAAATTCGATTCTCCATAACCACAAGGGTGTTTGAGAAGTTCTTGGACAATTTGGAAATCTTGGAATATGTACTACAATCCATCTTTGTAATGCAAGTTGAAATTCCAAGTGGAAGCATGTGAAAAGTGGCCATGAAGTTGGGCAAAAATCCTGCCTAGAATAGGTCAAAAAATTTCTAAGTTAAGAATGTTTTGCACCCTTGTTCCAAAAATCATAACTTGAGCTACAAGCTTCTTTTGAGGAAACTTTGTGAATAAAAGTTGTAGATTTTGCAATGTACTACAACTTTCATGTTTTGAGTTTTGTTTGAATCCAAATGTATCTTGATGAAAAAATGGGACAAAGTTAGGAAAAAATAAGGAAATTTTATAACTTAGAAAATTTCTAAGTTATGAAATTTCTTCATTTTAAACCCTAATTTGTAATTTTGGGTTTCTTGATGAACAAGTTTCATAATTTGACATGTCTTGATGAAAAATGAATCTTGGTACTTGATTTTGACCAAAAAGTCAAAGTTTGACTTTTCAGTATACAGTCAAATTTTGATCAGTTGACTGGATAATTCATCTGTCAATCCTGTGCATTTGGGACCTTTTAAACTTGTTGAATGTGTCAAGACTATGCCATTGAGTCCTTGAGTCCATATGTGAGCTTGATTTGCCATTGGTTAGGTCAAACAGTCAAAAATTGCCTTTGTGCAGTCAGAACCCTAAAAATGACCCTTTTGCCCTTTTGGTGATCTGATCAAATTTCTTGTGGAATTGTGATCCAAACTTGACCAAATGGTTCATATGAGTTCATTATGTTGATGTGGGTCAAAAATCATGAGGTTTGACTGTCAATTGGCCACAGTTGACCTTTTCCCCAATACAACTGATTTCTAGGTCAACTGTCCAATTGACTGGGCAAAGATTGGAATCAAGGCTTGAAACTTGGTATGGATAAACTTGTGAGTCCAATATGAAGCATGAAAGTCATTTTGGGCATTTTAGGTCAAAACATCTTTGTGCAAACTCAAACCCTAATTTGGGTCAACAGTGCAAGGAGGAGTCTTGAGCAGAGCCAACCCTAACTTGATCTTGAGTTCCAAGAGTCTTGTGGTGAGAAAATGATGATGAAATGAGAGGGAAAATTTTGGGGTACAACACCACGTAGTGAAGGAATTTGATGGCAAGGATTGCAACCAAGCCCAAGCTTTATCTCTTAGCGAGAAAGGGAAAAGACGTAATCTTATTGCATCTTTACTAACACCATTTGCTATAACTGTGTCGGCAAATTGAACGAATTTTGTAAGATGTTCATTTGGATCCTCGGTAGGATCTCCAGAGAATTGGCATTGTTAGATAGATGATATCAATGACGGTTTCAACTTAAAATCGTTTCGATTTATTGCTGGAGCAACAATGCTGTTGTGGGGTTCTTGTTGTGATGGAGCTGCGTACTCCTTCAATGGACGGGTCCTTTGTTCTTCAACCATGTCTAATTCTAGATTAGTTTCGGTTTCAGAGGAAGAATTAGAATTTGTTTCAGAATCAATCTTGATTTCGGGTTTGGGTAAAGGAATATCGTGATTTAAACAGAAATCTCTGACTGCACGTCTTACGGAAAGGATGCGTTTAGGTTCGTCCGTCGATTTGTCAAGTGGTTCGCCTTGTGAGCGAGTCCTTGGCATAAAAATCAAAAAAGGGTTTCTGTTGCCTAGTCTAAACGCGCAACAGAAGAATCGTAATTAATTGACTAATCAGTCCCCGACAACGGTGCCAAAAACTTGATCGGGACTTTATGAGTCTATTAGGATACTAACTGCAAGTATACAGTTTAGTCGTTCTAGTTTTAAATGATTATCGAACCCACAGAGACTGAGGGTCAATCGCATACGATCTAATGCTACAATTTGTTTAACTAAGTGATGAATATTTGATTTTAGGGGGGGGGGGGGAATAGTTTAATTAAAAATAATAGTAATAGTTATATCGGTATGTGATAGTCAGACTTCGGGAATTCGGTGAATCACTTGGCCTATAAAGTATTTCGGTAAAAACTAATTGTTTAAAAACCTGAGACATACACTCTCGTGTTCATGAAATAAGTCATGCTACTAAACCTAGTGGATGCACTTTAAATTTAATAACACTTTTTGAAAACAATTTGAGTTTAATTAATTTATTAAAACACTCTCGTGTATTTAAAAATTAATGTTTCGTTACCACTATCTGGGTTGAACCCCAGCTCTCGCATGCAGGTTCTTGCCTTAATTAATTTCCCACTCTCGTGGCAAAATCGTGTTAATTATTCTCTCACTCTCGTGACAAGGGTAGTTAAATTAAACATGGAAATTGGAAACCAGAAATTGTTTTATAAATGTTTTTGGCCAAGGTATCACTGAATTCTTTCGGTACTTAAGAGTCACATACCGGTACAAATAATTTAGCCAGACATAATATATTTAATAACTATGCAATTCAAAATATAATCCATAAAAATAATTGGCATAATACAAGAATAAATAAATATTAATTGCAATAAAAACCTGGAAATAAGGTTGCTATGGTAATCTTGGACGTTACAATATTCCTTGCAGCTCAATCGAAATAAATAAATTGTGTTAATTCTTAAATGAAGAATTAACACTCTAAAACTAATGCTGGAAATAGTGCTGGAAGTAGAAATTACAGTACGTAGAAAAATGCTCAAAAAACAAGGAAAAAGAAATAATTGCAAAAAGTAATAATTTTGTTCTGGGAGAATTTCTTTGACCCTCATCCCTTTGCACTACCACACATATATATAGGAGAAAATATAGCAGTTGAAAGAATCCTGGTGTGATCGGTGGGAATGAGATCTGACTGTTTTGAAATGCTGGTTCGCGTTTGCGTTTGTTTTTTGCAAAATGTCGCGGTAAGCAAGAGTCGCCACCGTCTTTTATTTTATCCAACAAGGAAGGGACAAAAGCACAGAAAAATTCCTTTTTGAGATATTTTCGGGTTCGGGAGGTAGATTATAGAAAGGGAAGGTGTTAGCACCCTTTCTATCCGTGGTTATCCACGGGCTCTTAGGTACTTGCTCATTGTGTTTTCAAAAGTTTGCTTTTCTTTGTGTTTGTGGGTTTGAAAAGAGTTTTTGTTTGAAAGAGAGTGTAAGTGCGAAGAGTTTTGTTTTCTTTTAGAAGGAGCAAGTACTTAAGAACATCTACCTACTCAAAAAGGAATTAAACTGTACAAGTGTCCTTTAGACAATGCTATTGAGGAGTAGGTAGCATCGTCGTTGGAGTTTTCGGGTCAATTCGATTAAGGAACGTGTGGTCACTAAAGCAATGTTAGGACGCCTTAGCGGTAACCCTAATGTCTTAGATCATTTTCATCTGAGGCAACCGTTTAGAGGCAACTTTATGATCTTTGGACAAGAGGGCGACCACTAAAACTTCCTATACTCAATGACCACGTTCGAGGCAACCAAGTGAGGTGTACCCTAAGAGTGGCGTGTGCGAGTGTATTATTTTTTCAGTTAATTTTATCTTTGTACATGTCATGGGTGAGCTACTGTTGATTTTAAATTAAGGATTAATCTTATCATGCATAGCCTATTATTCAAACATCTAACAGTTAAGGGTTGCGGAAATTAAATTGCGGAAGATAAATCTAATCTATTACAACCACATCGAAAGGCATAAAAAATATAAAGGAAAAAGAAATAAGATAAAAGTAAGAAAAATGAGTGTCTTTCGACCCAGGCAATAGCACCCTTTGACTGGAACTTTGTTGGTCTCCTTCGATTGGGGCTAGTACTAGTGAGGTTCTGTCCTTCGATTGGGGCTAGCACCAGTGAGGTTTTGTCCTTCGATTGGCCTGGAAGTCAGTGTATGGCGAAGCCTTCTGGTTCTGCCTTGTTGCCTTGTTGTATTCTTCGACTGAAGATTGAAAGCAGTGAGGGAATGCCTTTCGACTGAGCCTGGAAGTCAGTGAAGGCATGCTTTTCGCTTGGGCCTAGAAGTCAACATGGTTTTCCTCCTGGTTGTCTCTTTCGTTTGACCTGGAGAAAGAGGGTAGAAGCCAGAAGCTTCGTTTCCTATTTCCTGTTTCCTGTTTCTTTCATTTAAAACACTTAAATGGAAACATGGCCTGAGGCCATGCTAGTATTTGTCTTGCAAACAGTTTAATAGTTAAAACTAGTTCAGATAAACAGAAAGCAAAACGAAAGGGTTAACTCTAAAAAACATGTTAAAAGGGGGGAAACCAAAGGAACAATGCTATATACATGCTTGAAACGAACAAAAAGATTATTTACATGTTATGTCATGAAATGAAAGGTTCAAGGGTAAGAGTGACTTTCCTTGATGGAGGCTTTGAATGGGTGTGGGACCTTGAGTGGAGGCCCAAGGTTCTGGATTTGAAAGAGGGGGCCAACAGCTGTGCTTGGAATGCTGGATTCGAAGGAAGGGAAGGAACAAGTCTTATGTTTCTTTCCAAACTGGATTCAAAGGATACTGAAGAGTACTTGTTCTTCATAACCGAAGGAAGTAAGTATGTGATTCTGGGTTTGTTCTCACAAGTGTTGAAGGGACTTGAGAGATTTGTTGTGTTTGAGAAAATTTGGGTGATTCCTTCCTTTGGTCAAGAAGATCCTCCCGAGCTTTGTAAATGTTCCTCTATTTATAGAGAAAGAATGGACATGTTGTCCAAAGCCAGCCTTGCAAATAAATGATAAAATAATGTAACGTGAAAGTACAGGTGGGGGCCTCTTGGCAGTTGGGGTGCAGAAAATAATAAAATAAGGCCCGGCTGGAAAGTAAACGTCCACTTGTGCCACAAAAGCAAGATGAATGGTTCAGATGGGTTGCTTCCTTCTGAAGGAAAATAGGCGCAAGGCTCAAGACAAACTTTTCTAAAAGGTAGTACTGTGCTATTAAGTGCAAGTGGTCTTAGACAACAAATGGGTAAAGGCCTAAAAAGGGAAGACACGTGGCCTACCCTATGGGTCTAAATGTTCAACTTGATCTTTTGAGTCGAATCCTCTATCTTTCTACACCTTTCGACCAGACTAGGACAACACGGCATTCGTTTTCACCAGCTGTGTGTCCTTCGAATGGACCAACTGTGTGTTCTTCGAATGGCCCTTTTCAGAAGGTTATTAACTTCTGAATCGAAAGAAGCTTTTAGAAGATATTTGACTTTTGAATTGAAGAAAACCACCAGGAAGCCTTTCCCTCAGTCGAAGCTTGTGGTTGAAATAAGCTAATGCCCAGTCGAAGCTTGTATCGAAGAAAACATATTGCCAAATCGAAAGCTCATGCCTGAAGGAAACATTTTTCCCAATCGAAGCATGTGGATCGAAACAAATATAAAGGGAGTCATTTCCTTGTGTCTTTTTTAGCATGAGGGAAGCTCCTGGCTTCTGAATTAAAGGGCGTTTTTTCAAGGGAAGCAAGAACTTAGTCACATCTTATATGAAGACACTTCTTGGATCAAACGAAGCTTGTATGAAGCAAAGTATGCAAGAGGCCCTTGGTGCAAGTGGATTTGAATGATGCATAGAGATGGTTACTTTGTCCCATCGAAACTTGTCCGAACGAAGCAAACATGCAGGCAGCAAACTTGTCCAGTCGAAGTAGGCTTGTAGGCAGTAAACTTGTCCAAATCGAAGTAGGCTTTGCAGGCAGCATGCTTGGTGAATCGAAAAGGTTTCCTTACAGGGGGCATGTGTGGCCAAAATGTCATGGCCTTTGATTGCAACCATGTAGGCAGCACACTTGTCCAATCAAAAGGCTGAATCGAAGGAGGTTTCAAATACAAACAAAGGACGTACCTAAGTTGAATTCGAAGGAGGTTTCAAATCCAAACGAAGGATGTACCTAAGTTGCATTCGAAGGAGGTTTCAAATCCAAATGAAGGATGTACCTAAACTTGCATTCGAAGGAGGCTTTAAGTTCAAAATGAAGGATGTAATCCAAGTTGCATTCGAAGGAGGTTTAGATTCAGTCGAAGGGTGCTGGATCGAAGGAGACCTATTTTCCTTCAAATTTGTCCAAATTTTATTTTTATCCGTTTTCTCCCTTTTTGACAGTACAGTTTCCTTTTATATTTGGTACTGGAAAATTCCAAAGTACTTGTGCAAGCTTGAACCTTGAGAATCCTTGTGAGAAAGGCCTTGAAGAATGAGAGGGCAAATTTTGGGGTACAACAGTTGCCCCTGTTCAATTTTCTTAAACCTAAGGATATAGATTGGCTTTCGAGCCTTTCGTGATCCGAAGGTAGAAGATAATTGAACACTAGAGTGCCCAAAAATTTGCACTCGCATGGTGTAGTATCAACATTGTGATGTCGGGAATGGGCTTACAGATGCCATTTGGAGATTGTTGGTAGGAGGATAGGCTTATAGATGCCATCTGCAGGAGTGTCTATCGCATAAGAGATTCCTTAGCGAGAACTTGCATACTTGTTGTTTGTAGAAGATTCCGCTGGGGAAGTCTAACTTTTGTTGAGATTTAGGAACTTGCCTGTATTACAACTGAGAGAATGCCTCGGCTGAGTATTAAGAACCTGTCCATAATTCAACTGGGGGGAAATCTTCATCAAGATCTAGTTACTGTCTCGTGCTCACCGGGAGTATACCGCTGAGGTTATAGAACTCGTCCACACTATGATGGAGGAAAACATCAAGATCTAGGAACTGACTCGTGCTCACCGGGAGTATACCGCTGAGGTTATAGTACTTGTCCACACTATGACGGAGGAAGCATCTTCATCAAGATCTAGGAACTGTCTCGTGCTCACCGGGAGTATACCGTTGAGGTTATAGAACTCGTCCACACTATGATGGAGGAAAACATCAAGATCTAGGAACTGTCTCGTGCTCACCGGGAGTATACCGTTGAGGTTATAGAACTCGTCCACACTATGATGGAGGAAAACATCAAGATCTAGGAACTGACTCGTGCTCACCGAGAGTATACTGTTGAGGTTATAGTACTCGTCCACACTATGACGTAGGGAAGCATCTTCATCAAGATCTAGGAATTGTCTCGTGCTCACCGGGAGTATACCGTTGAGGTTATAGAACTCGTCCACACTATGATGGAGGAAAACATCAAGATCTAGGAACTGACTCGTGCTCACCGGGAGTATACCGCTGAGGTTATAGTACTCGTCCATACTATGACGTAGGGAAGCATCTTCATCAAGATCTAGGAACTGTCTCGTGCTCACCGGGAGTATACCGTTGAGGTTATAGAACTCGTCCACACTATGATGGAGGAAAACATCAAGATCTAGGAACTGACTCATGCTCACCGGGAGTATACTGTTGAGGTTATAGTACTCGTCCACACTATGACGTAGAGAAACTGTCGAGATTGGGAACCTTATCTGAAATTCAACCAAGGATAATTCAATTGAGGTTTAAGAACTGGTCAGATCCTCGACTAAGCTGAGAACTTAACTGCATTTTTCCTGAAAGGTAAAGGTCAGTCACATACAATGCATGAGATGAATCACGCAATGATGTTCTCAACATAAATGAGATTGTATGGTATGATGCGTACATGCATGTATCATGATGTATGGAAACGTGATGTTTCAGCTGGGGAAAATAAATCCCGGAACCGCTGGAGAATAGCATTGAGTTCTTCGTTTCCACTGGGGATGATGAACGAAGATGATTGTGAGAAGAAGCATGCAAGAGAAGAGAACTCCTTTGGGGAATAAGCTGATGAAGAGATTACTCTGCGGGGAATTACTCTGTAGGGAAGAGATGTTCTGCTGAGGATTTTAACGATAAACTCCGCTGGGGATTCCGTTGATAAGCTCTGTTAGGGATTTTAATGATGAACTCCGCTGGGGATAGAAAGAATTTCGCTGGGGATGATCTTTCAGTTGCAACTTGCTGAGGATAACCCAGTTAGACTCTTGTGAGGATAACCTCTGAATTTGGCTGAGGAGACTTATTTGTGCTTCGCAGGGGATAAGCTTTTAGAGTCTACTGGGGAAGATGATTCAACTCCATCGGGGAAGCTTTTTTTAGACTGCGCTGGGGAAATGACTCCATTGTGGTATCTTGTATTCCACCGGGGAACATTCTTATATTCTGTTGAGGAATATTAAAACTATCGGGGATGCTCTCACGCTTGCTGGAGAATATCTTTATACTCCGCTGGGGAATATTAAGATCTTCTGGGGATACCAAGCCTTTTCGGGGCTGACGGTAGACTAACTCTGCTTGGGGGCGAGTATTGCTGATTTATTCATGGTTGCAAGTCTCAGTGCAAAGAGCTGCCATTACTGCTTTACTCTGCGGGGAGTGACAATATCTTGGTCACATTCTTAAGCTGAACCTACCTTGGTACCTTGGGGGATAGAGCAACTAGACAGCTCGGACAACTCTTATTGCCCCTGTTTCTGACATTACCCGTAATTCGTCCTTTGTTTCGCATGTAAATATTTATGAGCAACAATTAATGTCAAATGCATATATCAAAAATGAACATTGGACATTCTTTGCAAAACAAAATAGATCAAGGAAAAACCATTTGAATTTTTTCTGAACATGAATTTGTATTGATTTTGAAGTTTTGGCCTGAAAGTAGGCGTTTTTGTACAAGAGGTTGACGTCCTAGTAAGAGAACGCCGCCGAACAAATAGAATCTATACAATTTGTGAAAAGAAAACAAAACAGCTATGTGAACAATCCCACTGGATTCCAATTATGTTATTGCCTTTATATCTTCAAGCGTCTCATCACTTTGCTGCTTAGTTGAAGATGAATCTGATTGATTAGTGTCGTCCGAGCTTGATAGTTGATACCGAAGTCTGGATGCGAGGTGATCCAATGAGACATAGTATTACGCTTTAATCCCTAATTTTTTCCTGGACCGCCCTTTCGGGTTTTCAGTCCATCGGGATACCCATTTTTGCCCAAGCCGCCTTTTCAGGTTTTCGACTTGCCGGGTGTACAGATTTTTTCATTTTCATCCCTTATTTTTGCCCGAACCCTTTTGGTTTGCCGGGAAGCCCTTATTTTTGCCTAGGCCATTCAACCTAGCGGGTCTTTGCTTATGCGTAGTATCTTTTTACTATGTCCGCATTGATGGGGTGAGGAAGGTCATCACCATCCATGGTGGTTAGAATCATAGCTCCTCCTGAGAAAATGTTCTTAACCACAAATGGCCCTTCGTAAGTAGGGGTCCATTTTCCCCTGGGATCACCTTGAGGTAGAATAATGCGCTTGATTACCAGGTCTCCAACTTGATACTCTTGTCGTCTGACTTTCTTGTTAAATGCCTTGATCATCCGTTTTTGGTACGTCTGACCATGACAAATAGCAGTAAGTCTCTTTTTGTCGATTAGATTCAGTTGATCAAGCCGGGTCTGAATCCAGTCATCTTCACTCAAACCTGCGTCCTTCATGATCCGGAGAGAGGGTATCTGAACTTCAATAGGCAAGACTGCCTCCATGCCATAAACCAAGGAAAAGGGTGTTGCCCCTGTTGACGTTCGTGCTGAGGTACGATACCCATGAAGAGCAAACGGTAACATCTCGTGCCAGTCTTTGTATGTCACTGTCATCTTCTGCACAATCTTCTTAATGTTCTTATTTTCCGCTTCGACAGCCCCATTCATCTTCGGCCGGTAGGGAGAAGAGTTGTGGTGTTGTATCTTGAATTGTTCGCAGAGCTCAGTGATCATTTTGTTATTGAGATTGGTACCATTGTCCATAATGATCCTCTCCGGTACACTGTATCGATAGATCAGGTTGTGCCGAATGAACCGTGCCACGACGTTCTTAGTTACCGTAGCAAAGGAGGCTGCTTCAACCCACTTCGTAAAGTAATCAATCGCTACCAGGATGAAACAATGCCCGTTGGATGCCGTAGGTCTGATATCGCCAATCATATCAATGCCCCACATTGCAAAAGGCCAAGGTGCCGTCAAAACGTTCAGAGGAACTGGAGGAATGTGCACCTTATCAGCATAGACCTGGCACTTGTGACATGTCCGAGAATGCTGATAACAATCGGCTTCCATTGTAGACCAGTAATATCCTGCCCGGAGGATTTTCTTTGTCATGGTATGTCCGCTGGAATGAGTTCCAAAAGTACCTTCATGCAGCTCTGCCATGATCGCTTCTGCTTCAGTCTTATCCATACAACGCAGTAAGGTTGAATCATGGTTACGCTTGTAAAGAATGTCATTGTTGATGAAGAACTTTGTCGCGAATCTCCTCAGAAACTTCTTGTTATTAACAGATGCACCCTCGGGGTACTCCTGAGTTTTAAGGTATCTCTTCACCTCATGATACCAGGGCTTTTTTGTTACCTCTTCAGTCTCAAGATCACAACAATGTGCAGGTTCATCCAATTTCCAAATAATGATCCGGGGGGCCTCGTTATCCCATTTGACTTTTAACATAGAAGACACCGTAGCTAACGCGTCTGCCAACTGATTCTCTTCTCTCGGGAAGTGTTCAAAGGTTATCTCCTCAAAGTGGGTAAGCAACGTCAACACATACTCCTTGTAAGGAATAAGATTTGGGTGTTTCGTATCCCACTCTCCTTTGATCTGACTGATCACGAGAGCGGAATCTCCGAAGACACTCAGAAACTTAATCCTTAGGTCAATTACTGCTCGAAGACCCATGATGCAGGCTTCATACTCCGCCATATTGTTGGTGCAATTGAACCATAATCGGGCGGTAAACGGAGTATGAGAGCCTTTAGGAGATATGATCACAGCGCCAATGCCATTACCCAAAGCGTTTGAAGCTCCATCAAAGTACATAGACCATCGGGATCCCTCTTCAGGTCCTTCATCCGGTCCAGGTGTCTCACAATCAGTCACTACCATGATATTCTCGTCCGGGAATTCAAAGTTCATAGACTGGTAATCATCCACTGCCTGATGTGCCAAATGGTCTGCCAATACACTTCCCTTGATTGCTTTTTGAGTTGTGTACTGGATGTCATACTCAGTCAAGATCATCTGCCATCTTGCTATTCTTCCAGACAAGGCAGGCTTTTCGAAGATATACTTGATTGGATCCATCTTTGAAATCAACAAAGTAGTGTGAGTCAGCATATACTGTCTCAGCCGGTGAGCAGCCCAGGCAAAAGTGCAGCAAGTTTTCTCAAGCAGTGAGTATCGGGTCTCACAGTTAGTAAACTTTTTGTTAAGGTAATAAATAGCATGCTCTTTTCGGCCAGACTCGTCATGCTGCCCCAGCACACACCCCATTGAATTGTCAAGTACTGTCAAGTATAGGATCAGAGGTATCCCTTCAACTGGTGGCATTAGGATGGGTGGATTCTGGAGATACTCTTTGATTCCTTTGACAGCGGCCTGGCATTCATCGTTCCAACGTACCACTTGATCTTTCTTCAGCAGCTTGAAGATTGGCTCACAAGTAGCAGTTAGGTGCGAGATGAATCAGACAATATAATTTAGTCGTCCTAGAAAGCCTCTGACTTCTTTCTCCGTCTTGGGAGCTGGCATCTCTTGTATGGCTTTCACTTTGGCAGGATCCACTTGAATACCTTTGTTGCTTACAACGAAACCCAGCAGCTTACCGGACCTTACCCCGAAGGTGCATTTGTTTGGGTTCAATCTCAACTTGTACAACTTCAACCTATTAAACAGCTTTTATAGATGGTCAAGGTGTTCCTCCTCAGTTTGGGACCTCGCAATCATATTGTTGATGTATACTTCAATCTCATGATGGATCATGTCATGAAATAAAGCAACCATGGCACACTGATATGTTGCCCCAACATTCTTCAACCCAAAAGGCATGACCTTGTAACAAAAGGTACCCTAATGAGTAACAAAAGTGGTCTTTTCCATGTCTTCAGGAGCCATCTTGATTTGATTATAACCAGAGAAACCATCCATAAAGGAGAATATCTTGTGCTGAGCAGTATTGTCAACCAGAACGTCGATGTGAGGCAGAGGGAAGTCATCCTTAGGGCTTGCCCTGTTTAAATCCCTGTAGTCAACACACATTCGGACTTTACCATCTTTCTTCTGTACCGAAACCACATTGGCAACCCACTGAGGGTAAGAAGTCACTGCTAGAAAACCGGCGTCAAATTGTTTCATAACTTCGGCCTTGATTTTATCAGACATCTCCGGGCGCATACGGTGAACCTTTTGTTTTACTGGAGGGCAGTCTTCCTTGGTAGGCAGGCGATGAACCACAATGTCAGTATCCAACCCAAGCATATCTTCATAAGACCAAGCAAAGATCTCAACATAGTCATGCAACATTTGAATCAACCGCTGTTTCACACTAAGCTCCAGATTTCCACCGATCTTGATTTCCTTCTTGTCTGTCTCAGTACCCAGGTTCACCGTTTCCACTGGCTCTTCATGTCGCTGAATGGCCCTCTCTTCCTGGAGTAGCAGTCTTGCAAGTTCACCAGGCACTTCGCAATCATCTCCACCTTCGTCTTCTGCTAAGTTGATCGGATTTTCGAAGTCATAATCGGTAGTAGCAGAGTCGTTACCAGTGAGATCCAGAGTGGATAGAGACCTGTATATATGAGTGTGTGTAAAATAGCTGTTTTGAAATAGATAATAAAGAAAAACAAGGAGCGCAAAATGCAAAAAACTTCCAATGCTTTTATTAATGATATATGAAAATGGCACACAAAATCCCTCACAAATGGAGCCACGGTGCCCTGGGTAAGACACCGGGCCATAAAGTTTCAAAACATTGTTTGTTACAAATTCAAAACAAAGAGTTCATTACTGGGTAACAAAAGTAATAGGAATGAAGTCCTTTGTTGTCCAGTTTCTTGGTACACCATTGGTCGTAGGATAGATCCAGCTTTCGAATTCAGACTCCTCCACATCATCTTCAATGGCATTTACTCCCGAGTTGCTGATGAACACAGAAGGTCTTCCCATCCTTGCACTACGAACAACCCTTTGAGCTTCTACCGTGAAACCCAAACCAAACTTGTTAGTCTTCTGAGTGAAATCAAGAAGCCGGCCCCAGTTTGAATACTCACCCTTCTCAATAACAGCCTGGGTGTCCTTTAAGGAAGCCATCTTCATAGGAGAATCTTCAACCACAGTCTCAGCTGATGCCAATGTCTGAGGAACCTCTTCAAAGTGCTGAAATGGGGTCTCAATGAATTCCCCATCCATCTCCACATATCTGAATGAGTTGAGGTGGCTAACCATATACTTTTCCTCCCCTTGTACTATCACGATCTTCCCTCTGACCGGGTACTTAAGCTTCTGGTGGAGCGTTGAGGTTACAGCTCCAACTTTATGGATCCATGGACGACCCAACAAACAAGAATAGGATGGCCAAATGTCCATCACGTAAAATGTAGAATTGAAGATCTGAGAACCAACTTTGATTGGAATATCAACCTCACCATGCACCATCCTCTTAGACCCATCAAAGGCCCGGACAACAATGTTACTTGGCTTTAGCTCCAACCCTTCACAATCCAGCCTGTCTAGAGCTTTCTTGGGCAGGACGTTCAATGAGGAACCAGTGTCAACCAACACATGTGCAAGAGTAGTGCCCCTACATTCAATGGAGACATGCAGGGCATCATTATGGTTCTTCCCTTTAGCAGTCAGATCAGCGTCGGAGAAACCCAAACCATTATCAGCAGTTAAATTGGCCACACAATCGATAAACTGATCAGCTGAGGTCTCTTGCGGCACGTGGGCAGACTTCAGGAAGGTAATCAGAGCCTTGGCACGGGCCTCTGAATACAACAACAGTGATAACATAGAAATATTGGATGGGGTTTGCCCCAGTTGCTCAACTACATTATAATCACTTTTCTTAATAATCTTCAAAATCTCTTTCATCTCCTGTTTGGAAGCTTCAACAGTAATGGTCTTTGGTGCCTCTGTCTGGGTAAGCGTATCAGTGGTGGTCCCTTTTCCCCGAGCGCTAGATGACTCGGCGACAGGGGGAGGATTAAGAACTTGATCAGGAATGGAAGCAGGTACACTTGCAGATGTAATGACAACAGGTCTTCGGATAGTTGGTGGAGCAATATCAGGTGAGAAAAGTCTACCGCTGCGGGTGACTTTAGCAGGCCCAGTAATGTTGCTGACGCCGGTATCAGCATCCAACTCTTGCTTAACTCCTAGAACATAAACATCTGCCCCATAATGCCAAGGGACAGCTTTGTCAGAGGTGTAGGGGATGGGCCCCGGAACAGTGATGATTACAGGCGCGATCTTCGGAGTGGATGTAATTCTAACAGGCTTCCTCGAGGGAGCCTTGGAAGAATTCTCGAAAATGGTAATAATGGCAACTTCTTCAATAGGAAAGGAGGGAACAACAGTTTTCTCAAACAGGATCTCCTTGCTATCCATCAGGCTTTGGATACCTGACTTCAGCAATGGGAAACCAGTAGGTAACACATAACACATATGGCAATCTTCGCCACAGCCCGAAAATAAACCGGCTAGCAACAGGTTCTTCTAGACAGTCATCAGAGGGGTAACAATATCATCCACGGAAACTACAAACAAGTCTTCCTCTACAACATTTACTCCATGTTTGGGCATGAGAGCAGTCACAACATTAGGCCTCTCGGGCGCCTCAAACTCAATCTCCTTTGCATCAATTAGGTTTTGCACCCTGTTCCTCAAAACCCAACAATCATCTGTATTATGCCCCGGGATATTAGAGTGAAAAGCGCAGCAGGCATTAGGGTTATATCTTGGTGACGTTGTATTTGAATTCTTTGGAGCTTCTTTTATAGTCACCAGATTGGTCTTCAGTAACTGTGGCAGAATCTGAGACAAAGTCATGCTAAGACGAGTGAATTGCCTTCGAGGTCTCTCGTCCCTTTGTTGGCTGTGATGCTGAGGAGTACTAGCATGTTTTGAAATAACAACCGCATTGACAGCTTGGTGGTGTTCAGGTCTATTCTGTCTTCTTGAACTGTAGACAACACTGGACTCTTTCTTAAATGGTTTCTTCTTGGTGCTCGATGAGGCACCCTTCTGTATCTTCCCAGCTTTAATACCAGCTTCAATCCTCTCACCAGTCAAGATAAGGTATGTAAACTCGGCTGAAGAGCTTCCAATCAAATGGTTAAAGAATGGACCAGACAGGGTCCCCAAAAACATATCAACAAGTTCACGATCAGCTAAAGGTGGTTGCACCCTTCCGGCAAGGTCTCTCCATTTTTTAGCATACTCTTTAAATCCTTCACCCGTCCCTATTGACATACCCTGGAGTTGGGTACGCGTAGGAGCGAGGTCGAAGTTATACTGATACTGCCTATAGAACGCAGTAGCCAAATCCTCCCAACTGCGGATACTGGCTCCGTCCAACTGATAGAACCACTCAAGCTGAGTCCCTGAAAGACTGTCTTGAAAGAAATGGATCCACAAGTTCTTATCAGCAGTGTAAGGTTGGATCTTCCTCACATATGACCGGAGGTGCAGCTTTGGACAGGAAGCTCCGTCATACTTGGCAAAGGCAGGTGCCTTGAACTTATGGGGAATCACCACCCCAGATGATAGACCTAGATCTCCGAAGTCCAGATCAGGCACCTTCTGTATTTCCATAGCGCTCAAACGGTCTTCCAGGTGTTTGTACTTATCCTCAGCAGGAGGATACTGTTCTTCATCATAGTCCGTCTCGTTGTCGGAGACCATAGGGCTAGGAGCCCTCCTTTCTTGTGGACTATCCTTCCCCCCAGATGAGGTGGTCAGATCAACCTTATTCTGCAGCCCGTTTCCAAACCTGCGTCTAGTATTGAACAGGATGGTCTTCTTCTTCTTCTTCTTCCTCTCTTTCAGAATCAGGGTCTTCAGGTCCTGCTAACCCTTAGCTAGGCTCATGACCAACTCTTGAAATTGGGCATTATGGGCCTGGAGGGCCTTGATAGCTTGCTCAGTGGAAGGTTCAGTAGACATGATGATTGCTGAAATAAACAACGAAGAAGATAAGAGACCTGTAAAAGGATACCTGTTTATGAAGTGCATGAGATGAAATGCGTATGATTTATGATTTCAAAGACAATCGGGATTCAGATTTGTAAACAAGAAAGGAAACACACTTTATTAGATTTAACTTCAGAGTTTAAATTGTTTAACAAATTGCCCTTAGGCGTTACAAGAATGGAAATACTGAAAAGTAAATAAAAATTGTAAAAGAAATCATCAAAGGTCCATCAATGCCCCCATGGTCTCTTCTTCTCAGTGCAGACATAATCATTTAGGATCCGCTTATTTTCCAGTTGTTTAGTCAGCTTCTGGATCTTCTGTTCTTGTTCATTGAACCTCTCCCGATAAGAATCCCGTTCTTTGACACATTCATCAATAATATCCAGGAGACAACATGAGTCATCTATAGCAGGGGCCTTGAAGAATTGGGAAAGAATGAATTCTACTTTTTCTTCTCCTACCTCGAAGGTAAGCTTTACTTTCTTAACGTCAATGATGGCTCCTGCAGTAGCTAAAAATGGTCTTCCTAGTATGATGGGAATGTTTGAATCTTCCTTGATGTCCATTATCATAAAGTCAGTCGGTATGTAAAATTGTCCTATTCGGACAAGAATGTTTTCTAGCATACCAACAGGGAATTTGACTGATCTGTCAGCTAGTTGTAGGGACATCTTGGTAGGTCTCATGTCACCTAGTTTGAGCTTCTCGCAAATAGATAAGGGCATTAGACTAACACTTGCTGCTAAATCGCATAGAGCTTTGTCTATGACATATTTTCCAATTACACATGGTATGGAGAAACTACCAGGATCTTTTAGCTTTGGAGGCATGTTATTTTGGATTATGGCGCTACATTCGGAAATTAGCATAACGGTTTCGTTTTCAACGATTTTTTTTCTTATTAGACAATATTTCTTTTAAGAATTTAGCATATGACGGCATTTGGGTTATAGCTTATGTAAACGGAATAGTAACGTTTAATTGTTTCAGAAGTTCTACAAATTTCTTGAATTGCCCCTCGTTCTTGGATTTTACAAGTCTTTGGGGGTATGGAATTGGTGGTTTATATGGCGATGGAGGAACGTAAGGTTTTTCTGAAGCCTCTCTGTTCTCATTCGCGTCTTCCTCTACATTCTCAGATTGATCTTTCGACTTTTCTACTTCCTTTTTAGGTTTCTGATACATGGTTGGGTTTTGGAGTCTAGGATCTACCGATCCATCAAGGGTTGTCCCACTTCGTAATGTGATAGCATTTGCATGTCCTTTAGGATTGGGTTGTGGCTGTCCAGGAAATATACCAGCAGGTGCGGTAGAACTAGCTTGGTGTTGTGCTACTTGGGAGATTTGGGTTTCTAACATTTTATTGTGAGTTGCTAGGGCATCTACCTTATTTGCTAAAAGCTTCAATTGTTCACCGGTGTGAACGTTTTGATTGAGGAAATCTTTGTTTTGTTGAGCTTGATTAGCGATAAAATTTTCCATTAGGATTTCAAGGTTAGATTTCTTAGGAATGTTAGGAACATTAACAACGGGTTTTTGATAACCTGGAGGTACAGCAGGTGCTTGGCCAGGTGCATATAAAGCGTTATTGCTCTTGTACGAGAAGTTAGGATGGTTCTTCCAACCATGATTATAGGTATTAGCATAAGGATTACCTTGAGCGTAATTTACCTGATCAACTGATATTCCTGCTAAGATTTGACATTCGGTTCCAACATGACCAGGGACTCCACAAACTTCGCAGTTTGGGGTAAGTGCAGCCACGAGGGCTGCAGGAGGTAAGGTCAAGCTTTCTATCTTTTGGGTAAGAGCATCTACCTTAGCATTGACTTTATTTAGGCTACTAATCTCGTACATCCCACCTTTGGTTTGAGTTTTCTCCACATATGTTCTTTCTCCTCCCCACTGATAGTGGTTTTGAGCCATATTTTCAATGAGTTGGTTAGCTTTGTCATAAGGCTTATCCATCAGTGTACCACCTGCGGCGACATCTATAGAGAGTCTTGTGTTGTACAAGAGTCCATTATAAAATGTGTGGATGATCAACCATTTTTCTAGTCTGTGATGTGGGCATATTCGCATCATATCTTTGTAGCGTTCCCATGCATCGAATAGCGATTCAGTATCCTTCTGCCTAAATCCGTTGATTTGGGCTCTTAGTGCAACAGTCTTGCTTGGAGGAAAGTATCGTGCTAAAAATACAATCTTAAGTCCTTCCGACGTAGTGATAGAATTTGATGGCAAGGATTGCAACCAAGCCCAAGCTCTATCTCTTAGCGAGAAAGGAAAAAGACGTAATCTTATTGCATCTTTACTAACACCATTTGTTATAACTGTGTCGACAAATTAAACGAATTTTGTAAGATGTTCATTTGGATCCTCGGTAGGATCTCCATAGAATTGGCGTTGTTAGATAGCTGATATCAATGACGGTTTCAACTCAAAATCGTTTCGATTTATTGTTGGAGTAGCAATGCTGTTGTGGGGTTCTTGTTGTGATGGAGCTGCGTACTTCTTCAGTGGACGGGTCCTTTGTTCTTCAGCCATGTCTAATTCTGGATTAGTTTCGGTTTCAGAGGAAGAATTAGAATCTGTTTCAGAATCAATCTTGATTTCTGGTTTGGGTAAAGGAATAGCGTGATTTAAACAGTAATCCCTGACTGCACGTCTTACGGAAAGGATGCGTTTAGGTTCGTCCGTCGATTTGTCAAGTGGTTCGCCTTGTGAGCGAGTCCTTGGCATACAAATCGAAAAAGGGTTTCTGTTGCCTAGTCTAAACGCGCAACAGAAGAATCGTAATTAATTGACTAATCAGTCCCCGACAACAGCGCCAAAAACTTGATTGGGACTTTATGAGTCTATTAGGATACTAACTGCAAGTATACAGTTTAGTCGTTCTAGTTTTAAATGATTATCGAACCCACAGAGACTGAGGGTCAATCGCATACGATCTAATGCTACAATTTGTTTAACTAAGTGATGAATATTTGATTTTAGGGGGGGGGGGATAGTTTAATTAAAAATAATAGTAATAGTTATACCGGTATGTGATAGTCGGACTTCGGGAATTCGGTGAATCACTTGGCCTATAAAGTATTTCGGTAAAAACTAATTGTTTAAAAACCTGAGACATACACTCTCGTGTTCATGAAATAAGTCATGCTACTAAACCTAGTGGATGCACTTTAAATTTAATAACACTTTTTGAAAACAATTTGAGTTTAATTAATTTATTAAAACACTCTCGTGTATTTAAAAATTAATGTTTCGTTACCACTATCTGGGTTGAACCCCAGCTCTCGCATGCAGGTTCTTGCCTTAATTAATTTCCCACTCTCGTGGCAAAATCGTGTTAATTATCCTCTCACTCTCGTGACAAGGGTAGTTAAATTAAACATGGAAATTGAAAACCAGAAATTGTTTTATAAATGTTTTTGGCCAAGGTATCACTGAATTCTTTCGGTACTTAAGAGTCACATACCGGTACAAATAATTTAGCCAGACATAATATATTTAATAACTATGCAATTCAAAATATAACCCATAAAAATAATTGGCATAATACAAGAATAAATAAATATTAATTGCAATAAAAACCTGGAAATAAGGTTGCTATGGTAATCTTGGACGTTACAATATTCCTTGCAGCTCAATCGAAATAAATAAATTGTGTTAATTCTTAAATGAAGAATTAACACTCTAAAACTAATGCTGGAAATAGTGCTGGAAGTAGAAATTACAGTACGTAGAAAAATGCTCAAAAACAAGGAAAAAGAAATAATTGCAAAAAGTAATAATTTTGTTCTGGGAGAATTTCTTCGACCCTCATCCCTTTGCACTACCACACATATATATATAAGAGAAAATATAGTAGTTGAAAGAATCCTGGTGTGATCGGTGGGAATGAGAACTGACTGTTTTGGAATGCTGGTTCGCGTTTGCGTTTGTTTTTTGCAAAATGTCGCGGTAAGCAAGAGTCGCCACCGTCTTTTATTTTATCCAACAAGGAAGGGACAAAAGCACAGAAAAATTCCTTTTTGAGATGTTTTCGGGTTCGGGAGGTAGATTATAGAAAGGGAAGGTGTTAGCACCCTTTCTATCCGTGGTTATCCACGGGCTCTTAGGTACTTGCTCATTGTGTTTTCAAAAGTTTGCTTTTCTTTGTGTTTGTGGGTTTGAAAAGAGTTTTTGTTTGAAAGAGAGTGTAAGTGCAAAGAGTTTTGTTTTGTTTTAGAAGGAGCAAGTACTTAAGAACATCTACCTACTCAAAAAGGAATTAAATTGTACAAGTTTCCTTTAGACAATCCTATCCCACTATTGAGGAGTAGGTAGCATCGTCGTTGGAGTTTTCGGGTCAATTCGATTAAGGGACGTGTGGTCACTAAAGCAATGTTAGGACGCCTTAGCGGTAACCCTAATGTCTTAGATCATTTTCATCCGAGGCAACCGTTTCGAGGCAACTTTATGATCTTTGGACAAGAGGGCGACCTCTAAAACTTCCTATACTCAATGACCACGTTCGAGGCAACCAAGTGAGGTGTACCCTAAGAGTGGCGTGTGCGAGTGTATTATTTTTTCAGTTAATTTTATCTTTGTACATGTCATGGGTGAGCTACTGTTGATTTTAAATTAAGGATTAATATTATCATGCATATCCTATTATTCAAACATCTAACAGTTAAGGGTTGCGGAAATTAAATTACGGGAGATAAATATAAGCTATTACAACCACATCGAAAGGCATAAAAAATATAAAGGAAAAAGAAATAAGATAAAAGTAAGAAAAATGAGTGTCTTTAAACCCAGGCAGTAGCACCCTTCGACTGGCACTTTGTTGGTCTCCTTCGATTGGGGCTAGCACCAGTGAGGTTCTGTCCTTCGATTGGGGCTAGCACCCGTGAGGTTCTATCCTTCGATTGGCCTGGAAGTCAGTGTATGGCGAAGCCTTCTGGTTCTGCCTTGTTGCCTTGTTGTCTTCTTCGACTGGAGATTGAAAGCAGTGAGGGAATGCCTTTCGACTGAGCCTGGAAGTCATTGAAGGCATGCTTTTCGCTTGGGCCTAGAAGTCAACATGGTTTTCCTCCTGGTTGTCTCTTTCGTTTGACCTGGAGAAAGAGGGTAGAAGCCAGAAGCTTTGTTTCCTATTTCCTGTTTCCTGTTTCTTTCATTTAAAGCACTTAAATGGAAACATGGCCTGAGGCCATGCTAGTATTTGTCTTGCAAACAGTTTAATAGTTAAAACTAGTTCAGATAAACAGAAAGCAAAATGAAAGGGTTAACTCTAAAAAACATGTTAAAAGGGGGGAAACCAAAGGAACAATGGTATATACATGCTTGAAACGAACAAAAAGATTATTTACATGTTATGTCATGAAATGAAAGGTTCAAGGGTAAGAGTGACTTGCCTTGATGGAGGCTTTGAATGGGTGTGGGACCTTGAGTGGAGGCCCAAGGTTCTGGATTTGAAAGAGGGGGCCAACAATTGTGCTTGGAATGCTGGATTCGAAGGAATGGAAGGAACAAGTCTTATGTTTCTTTCCAAACTGGATTCAAAGGATACTGAAGAGTACTTGTTCTTCATAACCGAAGGAAGTAAGTATGTGATTTTGGGTTTGTTCTCACAAGTGTTGAAGGGACTTGGGAGATTTGTTGTGTTTGAGAAAATTTGGGTGATTCCTTCCTTTGGTCAAGAAGATCCTCTCGAGCTTTGTAAATGTTCCTCTATTTATAGAGAAAGAATGGACATGTTGTCCAAAGCTAGCCTTGCAAATAAATGATAAAATAATGTAACGTGAAAGTACAGGTGGGGGCCTCTTGGCAGTTGGGGTGCAGAAAATAATAAAATAAGGCCCAGCTGGAAAGTAAACGTCCACTTGTGCCACAGAAGCAAGATGAATGGTTCAGATGGGTTGCTTCCTTCTGAAGGAAAATAGGCGCAAGGCTCAAGACAAACTTTTCTAAAAGGTAGTACTGTGCTATTAAGTGCAAGTGGTCTTAGACAACTGTTGTACCCTAAAATTTGCCCTCCCATATTCCTCAAGACATGTCAAGAATGATCTTCAAATTGCTCAAAATTGTTCAAGGGTTGTACAGTCAAATCACTTCCTAAGACAGCTGAAATTAGGGTTTTGGTTCTTTCAAGGAATTCGGGGTTCTCAATGGTTCAATCAAGTCTCATAGGCCTATATACATTCTCAAGCACCTACATGCCAAGTTTCAAGACTCACAGGGCCAATTTGCACAGTCAAAAGCTCCATTTGATCTACAGTCAACTACAAGGGCAAAATGGTCATTTTGCAGTCAAAAGTCAGAATTCTTGGTCAACATCTTATTTTGAGTTCACAATCATCATTTGATCAAGTATTAATCATGATCCCACAAGAATAGCTCAAAAATCATCAAGATGCAAAAGTTACTATTTTTGGACAGTAGAAAAGTCAACTGTACTTTGACAAGGGCATAATTCTGTCCTCGGCGAAGTTCTTCCTATCCCCAACGGAGTTCATCAATTCCAACAGATCTTATCAACGGAATCCCCAGCAGAGATATCATCAAAACCTCAGCGAAGTATCTCTTCCCACAGAGTAATTCCCCGCAGAGTAATCTCTCCAGCAAAGTTTATCCCTCAACGGAGTCATCTTCTCCTACAGGTGTATTCTCGCAACCATCATCCCCGACGGAGACGAAGAACCCTACTCTTCAACATCAGCCCAGGATTTGACTTCCCGGCATCCGTCAAGGATTTATTTTCCTAGACAAAAATACATTCATAAACATCACATATTCATACATTATAGCATGCACATACGCATCATGAACATAAGATCTCATTAATTTTGAGAACATCACGCATTTCATACATCATGACAGTGCATACAACTAATGTTTTGCCTTTTCAGGAAAAAGGTCAATACAAAGATGATTAATATCAACTGTCGCAATTCCAGATTTGATACCTGTATCTAGCCAGGGCATATCTGTGAGTAACTGATTGTAGATTCGATACCTGTATCCAGCCAGGGCATGTCTGCATGAAGAGTTTAGAGATTCGATTCCTGTATCCAGCCAGGGCATATCTGTAGACGACCAATTCCGGACTCGATTCCTGTATCCAGCCAGGGCACGTCTGAAGAGTTTGAAGATTCGATTCCTGTAACTAGCCAGGGTATATCTGTTGATGACTAATTCCGGACTCGATTCCTGTATCCAGCCAGGGCACATCTGAAGAGTTTGAAGATTCGATTCCTATATCCAGCCAGGGCATATCTGTTGACGACTAATGCCGGACTCAATTCCTGTATCCAGCCAGGGCACGTCTGAAGAGTTTGAAGATTCGATTCCTGTATCCAGCCAGGGCATATCTGTTGACGACTAATTCCGGACTCGATTCCTGTATCCATCCAGGGCACGTCTGAAGAGTTTGAAGATTCGATTCCTGTATCCAGCCAGGGCATATCTGTTGACGACTAATTCCGGACTCGATTCCTGTATCCAGCCAGGGCACGTCTGAAGAGTTTGAAGATTCGATACTTGTATCCAGCCAGGGCATATCTGTTGACGACTAATTCCGGACTCGATTCCTGTATCCAGCCAGGGCACGTCTGAAGAGTTTGAAAATTTGATTGCTGTATCCAGCCAGGGCATATCTGTTGACGACTAATTCCGGACTCGATTCCTGTATCTAGCCAGGGCACGTCTGAAGAGTTTGAAGATTCGATACCTGTATCCAGCCAGGGCATATCTGTTGACGACTAATTCCGGACTCGATTCCTGTATCCAGCCAGGGCATGTCTGAAGAGTTTGAAGATTCGATTCCTGTATCCAGCCAGGGCATGTCTGAAGAGTTTGAAGATTCGATTCCTGTATCCAGCCAGGGCATATCTGTTGACGACTAATTCCAGATTTGATTCCTGTATCTAGCCAGGGCACATCTGTGAATAACTGATTGTAGACTCGATACCTGTATCCAGCCAGGGCATATCTACATGAAGAGGTTAGAGATTCGATACCTGTATCCAGCCAGGGCACATCTACATAAAGAGTTTGAAGATCAACCCCTGTAACAGGCCAGGTATTTATTTTTTCTTTCTCAGGTACGCAAGTTCTCGCTAAGGAATCTCTTACGCGATCGACACCTAGATGGCATCTACAAGCCCATCCTCCTGTCCATCATCTCTCCAAATGGCATCTGTAAGCCCATTCCCGCCATCACACTGCTAACATTCTACTATGCGAGTGCAAATTTCTGGGCACTCTAGTGTTCAATCACCTTCCACCTTTGGATCACGAAAGGCACGCAAGCCAATCTACATCCTCAGGTCTAAGAAGATTGAATAGGGGCAACTGTTGTACCCCAAAATTTTCCCTCCCATATTCTTCAAGATTTGTCAACGTCAATCTCCAAATGGTTCAAAATCTCTCAAGGGTTGCACAGTCCAATTGCCTCCTAACACAGACAAAATTAGGGTTTTGGTTCTTGCAAAGAAATTGAGGTTTCCAAGGGTCCAATCAAGTCCCATATGCCTATATACATTGTCAAGCATACATATGTCAAGTTTCAAGACTCACAGCATCAAGTTGCACAGTCAAAAGCCCTAATTGCTTCACAGTCAACTGCAGGGGTAAAATTGTCATTTGACAGTCAAAAGTCAAAAATTTTGGTCAACACCTTATTTTGAAGCCACAATCATCATTTGATCAATTCTTGATCATGATTCCTCAAGCATGGCTCAAAAAGTCTCAAGATGCAAAGGTTTCTATTTTTGGACAGCTAAAAAGTCAACTGTAACTGGACCAGGGCATAACTTTTTCATGGTTCATCATAAAAATCCCATCCAATGCTCATTTTTAAGGGAGTGACATTTCCTACAACTCATCTTCACATTCTAAGTCCAAGAAATGCTCTCACAAAAAGTTATCAATTTCAACATTATAGGTCATTTTCAAAAGTCAACAAAAAGGCACTTTAAGTCAAAGACCATAACTTGAGATTGGTGAATCAAAATGACATGGGACCAAAGGCATTGGTTAGAGGACTTCAAGACCTTTCCAAAATGTCTAAGAACATTTTCATATATTCAAAATTGAGCAAGATATGCATTTGAGAA
The DNA here is from genome assembly GCA_948472305.1 of Vicia faba. Taxonomy (NCBI): domain Eukaryota; kingdom Viridiplantae; phylum Streptophyta; class Magnoliopsida; order Fabales; family Fabaceae; genus Vicia; species Vicia faba. Next base: position 452,155,867 of record OX451739.1, on the reverse strand, counting down.
GTTGGGAAAGTTTTGGGAACTTTCAAAAGTCAACTTTGCCTAAAACACTTCATTTTTGCTAATGGGCCTCAAATTCTTTCTTGAATCTTTACCCAAGACCTATGCACGACCCATTAAGCTTAAATTGATTTATTTTCTTATTTTTAATTAATTAATTGAATTTTTATTAATATTAATTCATTTAATTGATTTTAATTGTAGGAAAATGTCAAAACATGGTTGTCAAATCTTTTTATGAAGCAAATACACTCCACACATGTTGAAGATCTCGTGCATCACTCAAGGGGACAAGATCTCCCAATTTGGCAAGGTTTTTCATTGAAAAAGATTGAAAAAATATTTGATTGGAAATCAAAGATGCAAACTTGAATACAATGGATTATGGGGCCAGGATTTACCCTAATTCAGTTCTCCTATATGTACTAAACCTAAACCTGAATCCCTACACGTGAAACTGCTGCAAAAACTCCATAACCAAATTGCAAAAATTCAAGAAATAGTGTGAAACTGAATTCTTGTTTGCAGCGCAATTCAAAGCCTAAAAAAGATTCAAACACCTTGCCTGAGTCTCCAGGAATCCATTGCCATCAAGAACAAGTCCAAATACGCAAAGAATCAAAGAACACAAGTCACTCGGTTTGCATTATTTTCCAAATCTGCATATCATAATTCATGCATTTTTAATCCATTTTCTTGATTGGTTTGTGTTGTTAGGAACATTCTGAAGCTAATGGGATAGTTTAATTGTGTTGAAACTTCCTGAATCGAAATCCACCATGGGAGATATCTAGGGTTTCGAAGTTTGAAAATTAGGGCTTTGCACATAAGGAAAAATTGGACCTTGAGACAAGCATGGTTGAATTCGTCAAGGCCAGACGAATTCAACCCAACCCTCGCGCTCTTTTTATATCATCCATAGCTCTAATCGCTATTCTTGGCACTTTTGGTTTGTGGGGGTTTAAAACCCCCGCTATCTTGTTTATGTTTACAGGTGAAACGAAGAAGACAATAGGTGGCAACGTGTGACTGGGTGGTTCAAACTCAGCGCGCGTATTTTTGTTTTGCATCATAATAGTTGTTTGTGTTTTATATAATATTTGTTGTCCATATGTTTAACAAAAGCGCTTCATAGTTCAGTTGGCAAGGGCAATAAGGCAAGGAGTACTGGGACCTGGGTTCGATTCCCAGGTCCCCCATATAATTCTTAATATTTTTTCTAACACAATCCTGTGCAGCAATCATCCAAAATTCCACCGTGCACGCCCAGCAACAGCTTGCCATGTGGCTTCAGGCATTCATCCAGTGGCCAGGAGATGAAGTCCATAATACTCCCCAGTCAAACAGCATGCACGTGATCATGAAAAGTCAATCAGGCTTAGAGTTCTTGGGCCAGAATTTCTCACAAAAGACCTCCATATGGGCCATCTTACCCCCCTTGGTTTGCAATTTATTTTCTTTTCTTTTAAATTTCTTTTAATGATTTTAATTATTATTATTAATTCACCACAAATTAATTTTTCCTAATAAAAATCAGAAAATTAAAATTGTAAATATATTTTAATTATTTATTAATTTCACCATTAACTTATTTTTGTAAATAAATACTAACAATTAACTTAGTTTAATTTAGGTTTTAATTTTAATCCTTTTTCTTAATAAATAAAATTGCATAGAATTAGGTTGTGACCTTTTTTAATCATTCTCTTATTATCATCATTATTAATTATTATTATTTTTGTAAATAACATGTAAATTAATTAATTAGTTTAAATTAGTTTAACTTTAACATTTTCATTAATAATTAAAATAAACTTAGAGCTAGGGTTTTCTTGACTTTTAATTTATTTTATTATCATTAAATACAAAAACATAAAAAACATCTTTCTTGTAAATAATTAATTAAATAATTAGGTTTAATTTTAATTTAAAGCAAAGGACAAAAAAGCTCGTAATTTCTCAAAAGGGTCAAAACCCTGAGGACGTCCAGTTTAATTTCTATTTGCGCATTATTTTTTATTTGATTATTATGTAACTGTTTCCGGAATGTAATAGTAATTAGGTTTATTGCTTTTTTTACTTTCCGCATCTTTATCAAAAACGGGTCTTTGTTTTTTGGCGATGTATAGACCCGCGCCTTGTAATAGCATAGCTTTATCTTTCCGTATTTTATTTTCCGCACTTCTAACTACTAAATTGCATGAAAGAATGTATGATAATTAAAAACAACTCGTAGCTCACAATTGCATGATCCAAGATAAATGTTAACATGAAAACAACACACAATGCACATGCCACTTCTAGGGTACGCCTCACTCGTTGCCTTCGAACGTGGTCGTCAAGTATAGGGTGTTTTAGCGGTCGCCCTTATGTCTAAGATCCAGTTGCCTCGAAACGGTTGCCTCGGATTAAAAAGGATCTAGGACATTAGGGTTACTTCTAAGGTGTCCTACTATTGCTTCGGTGACAACACTGTCCCTCAATCGAATTGACCCGAACACCTTCAACGGTGGTGCTACCTACCTCTCAATGGTGGGATGGCACTACCTTAAGGACTCTTACACAGCCTAATTCCTTAGGGTAGGTGGATGACTCATGGGTACTTGCTCTCTTCAAAAACAAACCAAACATCTTTTCACACTGACACTTTCAAAAAGCTTTCAAACAAATTTTTCATACACTCTTGAGGACAGATACAAGAGTTACTTAGAAATTTTTCAAACGAAACTTTTTCAAAACCCACACACATTTGAAAAGCAAACATTTTTGAAAACATAAGAGCAAGTACCTAAGAGCCCGTGGATAACCACAGATAGAAAGGGTGCTAACACCTTCCCTTTCTATAAATCTACCTCCCGAACCGAGAGACATCTCAAAGAAGGAATTTTGCTGTGCTTTTGTCCTTTCCATGTTGGAGAACATAAAAGACGGTGGCGACTCTTGCTTACCGCGACATTTCACGAACCAGCTTAAAAAACAGTCAGTTCTATTTCCACCGATCACAGAACTGGCGACTCTGCTGGGGACTATATAAAGTGAGGTGTACCTTAGGATAGATCATACTTATGTTTTCAATTGAATGTTTTGTTTGCTTTATTATTGTGGGCATTATCTTGGAGTTTCATAGATCCTAACCCGGATCTGGGGATACCCTTTTAGGTAGCATAAGCTGTGAGGGACCTGTCCGGCATAGACCGACACAGGTGAAGCAGTGGCTACGTTGGTGTGGCACCTTGGTCTGTACCGATATCCCTTGTGTTGCAACGAGGAGAATATGGGTCTTCTGAGGAGTCATTAAGCACCAACCGACCTTAGAACCCTAATTTGACCCAACTTGGCCATAGAACAGTAGCAGTATGCTACACCCATTGAGGCTAAACTCTCGCGATGGTTCTGGCTGCAAGAAAAGATTGTGACGCTGGAGTTATGACCGATTGAGGGTAGTCAATGATATTGGGATCCTTTAGAACCCAGTTACTTTTGGTAGGACAGGTCTTAACCAACAAACTGAAAGAGGGTAGTACCTGAACTTCATGTTGGCCTAAACTCTAAGGGCTGTCTTGTGTGACTTGTGTGCCTTATCATGTTTGCCTTTGTGAATATTTGTGGTGTGCTTTATCATGACATCATACCATCATAGACATTGCATGCATCCTGCATAAGGACTGACCTATTTCAAAGACAAGAGGGTTTCACCTTTGCTCTGTTTTGTAGGACATCATGATGCCTGTGCGAAGGAACACTATTCGGCTCAACTTTGTTCACCCACCTGATTTGCTTGAAGAATTGGTTAGCAGAATTCCAAACACCACTTCCTTCATCCAAAGGCATGGTTCTCTTCTCGGTTTAGTCACTGCAAAGTGGGACCAACAACTGATGAGTGTCTTGACCCAGTTTTATGATCCCTTGTATAATTGCTTCACCTTTCAAGACTTCCAGCTGGTCCCTACCCTGGAAGAATTCTCTGATTTGCTTGGTATCCCTATCTTGGATCAGACTCCCTTCACTGGTTGGGAAAAGACTCTTAGGCTTGAGGAGATTGCTGCAGCCCTTCCCTTGACCAACAAGGAGGTAATGGACAACTGGGTGACTAGAAGCAGAGTTAAGGGTTTCTTGGCCAAGTTTCTGATTGGTAAAGCTAACAGTTTCTGGAATGACTTAGACTTCAGGGCGTATGGAGACATTCTGGCTCTCTTAATCTATGGTCTAGTTTTGTTTCCTAATCCTGATAACTTCATTAACGTCATTGCCATAAGGATCTTCATGTCTCGGAACCATGTGCCCACTCTCTTGGGTGATATCCTGCAACAACTCTATGCTCGTACTGCCCGAAGACGAGGAACTCTGTGGTGTTGTACTCCTTTGTTAGTGAGGTGGTTTATTTCTCACCTCCCTAAGTTCGTGCTGAAGAACAAAGAAGGAAGAGGCTGGGCTCATAGGTTAATGTCTCTCACTGATAATGACATCGTTTGGACTCTCAGAGGTTTGGATGAGGTAGCTGTTATTGATCGTTGCGGAGAATATCCTAATGTTCCTCTGATTGGTACCCAAGGAGGAATCTCTTATAATCCATGTCTAGCTCTCCGTCAGTTTGGAAGAGCTAGAAGAGCAGGGCCTCATGAGATGCTGGTACCTCACATCAGTTTTGAGTTTCAGGTAGATAGTGACGAGCTGCGTCGTAGATTCATCAAGGCTTGGGACAGAATTCACAAAGCTGACCCACATGAGTTGGGACCTAAGACTTCTCTACCTATGGAATCCTACTACAGATGGGTCCGCATCCGTGCTCAGAAGTTAGGTATGCCATACGAAGCTGTCAGACCCATCACTCTTGAATATCCTGATAGAGACGAGGTTCCCCCAACTGTACTCCCTCCTCAGATACCTATTGATGTTGATACACTAAAGAGGTCTTGGGCGCAACTACAAGAAGAACGGGTTTCTTATCGGGAAAAGTTCAACGAGCAGGAATTGAAGATCCAGAAGCTGACAAAGCAGTTGGAGAACGAGCGGACCTTGAATGACTACATCCGTACCGAGAAAAAGAGACTCTGGGATCACTGATGAGCTTTGGATGTTCTTTTACAGTTTTTATTTCCCTTTTCAGTATTTCCATTTTATGTAACGCCTAAGGGCAATCTGTTGAACAATTTAAATTTCAAAGTTGAATCTAATAAAGTGCGCTTCCTTTTTGTTTACAAAGTTGAATCCCGATTGTCTTTGAAAACATAAATCATACGCATTCCATTCATCATATGCATCACATGTACTCTTCTTTTCAGGTTGCTTAATGTTCTTCGCTGTTTATTTCAGCAATCATCATGAATCCTGAATCATCTACTGAGCAATCCATCAAGGCTCTACAGGCCCAGAACTCCCAGTTCCAAGAGTTGATCATGAGTTTAGCCCAAGGTCAAGAGGAATTGAAGGCTCTGCTGGTAAAGAAGAAGAAGAAGAGAACTGTACTATTCAACACTGGACGGAGGTTTGGTAATACACTGCAAAATGAGGCTGACCAAGCTGCTTCCTCTGTAGGAAAAGGCAGTACCCAAGGGGGAAGGGTTCCTAGTCCTGTGGTCTCTGACAACGAGACTGATTTCAATGAAGAGAAGTACCCTCCCGCTGAAGATAGGTACAAGCAGTTAGAGGATCGTCTGAGTGCCATGGAAATTCAACAGGTGCCTAGGTTGGATTTTGGAGATCTGGGTTTATCTTCTGGGGTGGTGATCCCACACAAGTTCAAGGCACCATCTTTTGCGAAGTATGACGGGGCTTCCTGCCCTAAGCTACATCTCAGATCTTATGTGCGGAAGATCCAACCGTATATTGTGGACAAGAACTTATGGATCCATTTCTTCCAGGATAGCCTTTCAGGGGCTCAACTCGAGTGGTTCTATCAGCTGGATGGAGCCAGTATTCAAAACTGGGAGGACTTGGCTACTGCTTTTTATAAGCAGTATCAGTACAATGCTGACCTCGCTCCTACACGTACCCAACTCCAGGGTATGTCGCTAGGATCGGGAGAAGGTTTTAAAGAGTACGCACAAAAGTGGAGGGACCTGGCTGGTAGGGTGCAGCCACTGTTGACTGACCGTGAACTCGTGGACATGTTCTTGGGGACCCTGTCTGGGCCGTTCTTCAACCACCTGATTGGTAATTCTTCTGCAGGGTTTACAGACCTCATTCTGACCAGTGAGAGGATAGAAGCTGGTATGAAATCGGGAAAGATACAGAAAGGTGCGTCCTTAAGTTATGAAAAGAAGCCTTTCAAGAAGGAAGCTAGTGTTGTGTATGGTCCCAGAAGACAAAATAAACCGGAACGCCGCCAAGCTGTCAACGCGGTGGTGATTTCAAAGCCTGCTGTCGTGCCTCAGCAACCTAACCAACCAAGGGGTGAGAGACACAGAAGAGAATATGCTCGGCTTAGTATGACCTTGTCGCAGATCTTGCCACAACTGCTATCAACCAACTTGGTAACTGTCAGAGAAGCTCCGAAGGTGGTAAACACAACCTCTCTGAAGTACAATCCCAACGCCCGCTGTGCTTATCACTCTGATAGCCCGGGGCATTCTACTGATGATTGTTGGGCCCTGAGGAATAAGGTCCAGGACCTTATCGATGCCAAGGAAATACAGTTTGAGGCACCCGAAAGGCCAAACGTTGTGACTGCTCTTATGCCCCAGCATGGAGTAAATGCTATTGAGGAAGACCTCTATGTAGCTTCTGTGGATGAGATTGTTACTCCATTATTGACCGTCAAGAGGAACCTGTTGCTAGCCGGTTTATTTCCGGGTTGTAGCAAGGGTTGCCTTCTATGTGCTGTTTCACCTGCTGGTTGTCTGTTGCTGAAGTCAGGCGTCCGAAACCTGATGGATAGAAAAGAGATCTTGTTCAAGAAGATTGTTGTTCCTGTTATTCCTACTGAAGAAGTATTCGTTGTCACCATTTTCAACAATCCTACCAAGGCTCCCCCGAGGAAGCCTGTCAAAATCATGTCTGTTGCACCTATCATCATTACTGTTCCGGGGCCCCTCCCCTATAAATCTGACAAGGCTGTCCCGTGGCACTATGGGGAAGATGTTTCTGTGCTCGGAGTAAAACAAGAGTTCAATACTAGTACCGACATCAGTAACATCACCGGTCCTGCTAAAGTTACTCGCAGTGGCAGGCTCTTCTCTCCTGATATTGCACCTCCTGCTATTCAAAGGCCCCTTGTTATCACACCTGCTAGTGTGCCTGTTTCCCCTCCTGATCAAGTTTCTACCCCTGCTGCTGAGTCATCTGGCACTCGGGGCAAAGGGATTGCTGATGTGCCTTCCCAGATGGAGGCACCGAAGACTGTTAATGTTGAAGCTTCACAGCAAGAGATGGAAGAAATCCTTAAGATTATCAAGAAGAGTGATTTCAACATCGTTGAACAGCTGGGGCACACCCCCTCTAAGATCTCTATGCTATCACTGCTATTATGTTCAGAGGCCCATGCCAAGGCCCTGATTTCTTTCCTGAAGACGGCCCATGTGCCACAAGAAACGTCTGCTGATCAATTTACTGATTGTGTGGCCAACTTAACTGCTGATAATGGTCTGGGTTTCTCTGACGCTGATCTGACCGCCAAGGGAAAGAACCACAACGATGCCCTGCATGTCTCCATTGAATGCAGGGGAACTACTCTCGCCCATGTGTTGGTAGACACCGGTTCTTTGCTGAACGTATTGCCCAAAAAGGCCTTAGACAGGTTGGATTGTGAGGGTTTGGAGTTGAAGCCTAGTAACATTATTGTCCGAGCCTTTGACGGGTCGAAGAGGATGGTACATGGTGAAGTTGATATTCCGATCCGGGTTGGTCCCCAAGTCTTTGATTCAACATTCTATGTGATGGACATCCGACCATCCTATTCTTGTTTACTGGGTCGTCCTTGGTCCACAAGGCTGGAGCTGTGACCTCCACTCTACATCAGAAACTCAAGTACCCGGTCAGAGGGAAAATTGTTACAGTGCAGGGGGAGGAAGAATACATGGTTAGCCATCTTAACTCATTCCGGTATATAGAGATGGACGGGGAGTTCATTGAGACCCCCTTTCAACACTTTGAAGAGGTGCCTCCAACATTGGCATCAGCCGAGACTGTGACTGAAGATAGTTCTCCTTTGAAGATGGCTTCCTTGAAGGATGCCCGGGCTGTGGTTGAGAAGGGTGAGTGTGCAAACTGGGGCAGACTTCCTGATTTTACTCCAAAGACTGACAAGTTTGGGCTGGGTTTTACTGCAGAGGCTCAGAGGGTTGTACGTAAAGTAAGGATTGGAAGACCTCCCGTATTCATCACCAACCCGGGAGTGAATGCTATTGAAGGCGATGCAGAGGAATCTGAACTTGACAGCTGGATCTACCCAACGGCCGATGGTGGACTGAACAATTGGACTGCAAAATATTTCATACCTGTTACTTTTATTACTCAGTAATGAACTCCTTTGTTTTTAAATTTGTAACGAACAATAATTTGAAACTTTATGGCCCGGTGTCTTACCCGGGGCACCGTGGCTTCATTTGTGAGGGCTTATTACTTGTCATTTCCATATATCATTGTGATACGGTGGGAGAACTGACTAGTGTTTTACGTTCGTATTCGCACTTGTGCGGTTGAGCAAGAGTCGCCACCGACTTTTTATTTTATCCTAAAGGAAAGGTTAAAAAAGCACAGCAAAAACCTTTTGAGATATTTCGTGGGTCCGGGGGGTAGATTATGAAAAGGGAAGGTATTAGCACCCTTTTCATCCATGGTTATCCATGGGCTCTTAGTTACTTGGTTTTTTAGATCACTTGCCTTGTTTTTCGATTGCTTTGAAAATGGTGTGTGTGTGGGTACTTTTGAAAATGTTTTGGAAGAAGATGCCTTGTCTTAGGCAACTAATGTATTTGACTCGTGATTGAGTGTTTTACAAAAGTGTGGATCTTTTCGAAAAGATGTTTCAAATGTTTTTGAGAGTTTGTTTTGAAAGTGTTGTGGATTGTGGTTTTTGAAAAGAAGGCAAGTGTTTTTGCAAGTTTGATCTCAAGTAATTAAGAGTTTTGTCTACCCTATCGTACTCAAAAGGTTTTTGTTATGTTTTAACCCCTTTTAACAATTTTGTTCCATCATTGAAATTGATGGACAATCTTGCGTTTTAGGAAGTTTATTCGGGACGGGCGCGGGTCATCGTATGGACCATGAATGCAATGATGCCAAGTGTCTTTGGCAATTTGCTTTGAAGGGACTATGATCATTCCGTTTAGGCAACACTTTGAGACTTATGATCATTTGATTTTGTTTTGCCAAAGATACTCGGCGTGCAAGCATGACCCATTTTGGAAGGCAACATGTGGGATTACTCTAGAGGGTGCAAGCGTGATTGTGTATTGATTACATGTATTTGTCTTGTATTAGGTTATCTAGCGTTTGATTTTATGTACATACAAACCCTAGGTATAACCATGGTATAATTGGAAAACTGTAAATTGCGGAAATGTAAAATCTACGCTATTACAAAATAGTGTCTGGGAGTGGGGGTACAAGTGTATGAATGGGGATGAGACTTATAGTATCCAGTAAGTTACAACCAAATTGAATTCGCAATTAAATGTAAATATCGAATATACAGATATAAGATAAACAAATGTGTATAGGGCAATGTATTGTGTAAGTGTAAGTGTGAGATGTATATGTATTGTGTGTAATTATTTACAGGCGTGATATGTGAAATTGAAGTGTATTAGGGTATTTGACCTAGATATGCGTTTTAATGAGTCTTTGATTTGTATATTTTTAATATGTACAAAAAAAGAAAATGTTTTAATTGAATGTTCAAGTTCTAATTGAAAAATGTATAAAATGTGTCATGGTTTATTATATACAAAAATGTTTTAATTAAATATTTAGGAGCTTAATTAAATTGTGAAAATGATATTTTGAGGAAAAAAGAATGTATTTCCATGTGTTATGTACACAAATATTTCAAGAAATCAAATTATAAAAAAAGTTTATTTACTTATTATGTGCAAAATGTATTTTAATTAAAAGAATGGAAAGATATTTTCAATTTTTAATATGTAAGGTAGAAAAAATATATTTTAATTAAGTTATGTACAAATGTATTTTAATGTGTATTAAAAATGTTTTCAAGTTAACTGAATTAAGCATATATATAAAAAGTGTTTTAATTATATGATAAAAAGTATGATATGTACAAATGTATTTTAATCAAGTATTTAGAAATTAATTATGCAACTATATACAAAATATATTTTAATTAAAAGAGTAGGAAGTCATTTTTAATTTTAAGTATATGATATAAAAATGTATTTATTATTTGTATGATTTTGTAATAAAAAAAAGTGTTTTAATAATATAAAGAAAAGAGGTTAGTGTTTTAAAATTAATTAAATTAAGTATAGAAAAGAAAGTTTTAATTAGATAAAATATGTTTTTTTTTATTAGTATTAATATGATATGATAAGTTAAAAGAATATATGGTTTGTAAAAAAGAAAAAGGTTAGTGTTTGTTATAAAAAATGTTAGTGATTTTGTTGGGCTTCAGAGGGACTTAGAGACGGGTCAGGCCCATTGATCTTGAAACAACGTTTAGGGTTAGGGAATTGGTTTGTTCAGTTTGGTAACGCATAGGGTTTGGGACGGCGCCGTTCGTATATTCGTCTTCTCCGATCGTTCGCTTCTTCGCCCAAACTGAAACCCTTCGCCTCAGCCATCAGCAATCTCCACCTCTTCTTCTCTCTTCAAGCCCACATAAATGGTGACAAACAGAGGTACTCTCTTTTCAACGCGCTAGGGTTCGAATCTTTCTTAGACATAAATGTTTACTGCTTTTCTTTTGACTGTGTGTTTAACTTTTTGTTTGTTTTAATGAGGATGAAAAGGCATGAGAAGAGGGATGCCTTACCTTGATAGAGGGGAGGAGGAAGATGGAGGAGGCGCGTAGGAGGTTCGATGGCGGAGGTTCGGTGATGGAGCTGGAAGCTTGCTTGGGAAAATTTGGTACTTTTATCCTTTTGCCATTTTCTAGGGTTTTGATGATGATAGCTTTGTACTGAGAAATCCTACCTTGAATTTGCCCTTTTCTTCTTCTTCTTTTCTATTGCGTGCTTGTTGCTTATGTTGGATGCTATGTATTTGAATGCCTATGATGAAGCTTGCTTCTGAGACTCTCTTTCCTCTTCTCTACTGCTCACGTTGCCTCAATTTGTTGCTTCTTCTTTGTCCCTGAGTTGCTTCTGCTTACGTGCTTGACGCTGTATGATTGTGATTTGTTCCCCCCATGATGAACTTACAGTTCTGAGGGGCTCGTACTTGTTACCTATGATTTGTGTATGCTTGCCTCTGAATGATTTTGAATGCTTTAGAACATTTGCTGCCTTGGTGTTGCCTTGAATGGCCTTCTGAGATGCCTCTTATGTATGCTCTTTTTTGCCTAATGATGAATCTAAGATTCTGAAGGACTTGGGTTTAGTTTTGATTTAGGTGAGATAGGCTTGTGTAGATTTGTTGTTGGATCAATGGTTTTCTGGTTTTGAATATCAGGCCAGGTTTGAGTTTGGTTATGGAAGGTTTTACTTCTTGAGGGTAATGCAGGTTGATGAGGTTATACTATGGTTCAGGCAGATTGTTATGTTGAGGTTTTACAGGTTCTTGAGGTTAATGCAGGTTGATCAGGTTTTGACAGCAGGTAAGCTTGCAGTAGTTTATGTTGTTGGACAGTATGGTGGTTCTTTGAGGTTGAGCTTCAGGTTTTATGAGGTTTGGCCTTGGGTTTGAACTTGGTAGCAGGTTTTGGCCAGTTATGCTGTGTAGTTTGTATGTTCTGTATGTTTGCTTGGCTTTTTGACAGGTTTATGGGCTGGAGCAGGTTAATGCTTGTAATAGCTTATGTTTTTGGCCAGCACTTGGTTTATCAGATTATGTCTATCTATGGTTTTTGCTTGCAGTAGATTATGTAGTTTGTATATTTCTGTCTTGTTCTCCTTTTTGGTGAGAGTTCTGCTCTTTGTATTATATCTTTTTCTTCCTCTTTACTGTCTGTCCTGCCTAAGGCCTGAACCCTGGAAACCTGCTTCCATTTCTCTCTTTTTCTCTCTCTGTAGTATAATTAATACATTATAATATGATTCTGTTGTACTTTTTGTTCTGAAGGGGCCCTTTGGGAAATGATGATTTAGAGATCTTGCTTGCATAACACATTTTTCTCTGCATCTTTTTCTTTCTTTTGATAGCTTTGTGTGCTTTTATTGATATCTTTTCCAAATCCTTTTTGACAGCTTTGGCACTTTGTGATATCTTCCATATCTTTCTTTGACAGTTTGGGTAGATTTTGTATTTTGACAGTAAATTGCCTTTTTGCTTTTGATAGAAAGTGGGATTGGATTTTCAGTTTGACTTGGATTTGAACTATACAGTTTGAACTTTGGATTTTATGCATTTTGAGATTCTATGCATTTGACATTTTGCATTCATGAATAAAAAATGAAATTCTTCCCTCTTTGTGAACCGGGAGAAATCCCGTGATTTGCAGAGAGGGTTAACTGATCCCAATCAGTGGCCCCTAATGATGAGCAAATTTTATTTGTCCTTTTTTTATTCAACTGCTTTCTGACTTTTCTTCTTCTTTTTGCAGATAAAAAATGGAGCACCGGAGCGAAGTGAAGAATGAAGAATTAGAAATAGGATAGAATTTTTATTTTCAATTTAATTTTTGTACACTATTATTATTTTAAATACTTTGTAATAAATACTCGTATCCAAATAATAACAATTGTAACAACTATTAAATATGAAATAAAAATTCCATTGACATTTAATTCTTTTCAGTTCCTTTTCTTTATTTGCTTGTTATTTATAATTCCTTAAATTAAATAAAATGAAAGTTAAATTTCAAGTATTTAATTCTTAGAACCATAAATAATCAACTAAACCTTGTCGATCAAAATAAATGAACTGGTCGTCTCCATTATTCAAAGCAACGCACATTCGAACACAAAAACTGATCAGATGCAATTCTTTCTTACTGATTCTTTGCCAAGCACTGCAATTCCACACTGCACACATCCTTTGACTGGCTCAAACAACATGAATTCAAACCACTGTCTCTTTTACTGATTAAATCAAAACAACACGAATTTTAACCCGAATCTCGGAATAAACTGCAAAGTGCTGTGGAATTTAAATCCTTCTGAGAGCATGTCCATAAAACCTTAATTCCTGATTAAATGCCAAATAATGCTCGCCTGATCAAAATTGAACCAAAAATCATCCAAAACCCTAAGCCAACTGTGAAACAATCCAGAGTCCTGAAAATCAGTAAAAACCCTAATTTTGCTTGACTGTCAAGAAAAGTCCGTTTGTCCGATTCTTGAGCCAGTTTGAAAAGTCAGGAAATGTCTGAAGCTGAGATTTCTTGTGGAAAAACGCGAGGGAAAATTTTGGGGTACAACAATCATGAATAAAAACATTGGACGTTTTTCGCATTTCGAATCTTGTGCTCCCTTTCTTTCTTTATATATATTGCAAAACAGCTATATTTACACACAATCACCTATACAGGTTTCAATCCACTCTGGATCTCACTGGTAACGACTCTGCTACTGCCAGTTATGACTTCGAAAATCCGATCAACTTAGCCGAAGACGAAGGTGAAGATGATTGCGAAGTGCCTGGTGAGCTTGCAAGACTGTTACTCCAGGAAGGGAGGGCCATTCAGCCACATGAAGAGCCAGTGGAAACGGTAAATCTGGGTACTGAGGCAGACATAAAGGAAGTCAAGATTGGTGCCAATCTGGAGCTCAGCGTGAAACAACGGTTGATTCAGATGTTGCATGATTATGTGGAAATCTTTGCCTGGTCCTACAAAGACATGCCTGGGTTGGATACCGACATTGTGGTTCATCACCTGCCTACCAAGGAAGACTGCCCTCCGGTAAAACAGAAGGTCCGCCGTATGCGTCCAGAGATGTCCGAGAAGATCAAAGCTGAGGTTATGAAACAATTTGATGCCGGGTTTCTAGCAGTGACTTCTTACCCTCAGTGGGTTGCCAATGTGGTTCCGGTGCCTAAGAAAGATGGTAAGGTCCGAATGTGTGTTGATTACAGGGATCTGAATAGGGAGAGCCCCAAGGATGACTTCCCCCTGCCTCACATCGACGTTCTGGTTGACAATACTGCTCAGCACAAGGTGTTCTCCTTCATGGACGGCTTTTCAGGTTATAATCAGATCAAGATGGCTCCTGAAGACATGGAGAAGACTACCTTTGTTACTCAGTGGGGCACCTTCTGCTACAAGGTCATGCCATTTGGTTTGAAAAATGCTGGGGCAACCTACCAACGTGCCATGGTTGCTTTATTTCACGACATGATCCACCATGAGATTGAAGTATACGTCGATGATATGATTGCAAGGTCTCAAACTAAGGAGGAACACCTTGACCATCTGCAGAAGCTGTTTGACCGTCTGAAGTTGTACAAGCTAAGATTGAATCCAAACAAATTCACCTTTGGGGTAAGATCTGGAAAGTTGCTAGGCTTCGTCGTGAGCGACAAAGGTATTCAAGTGGACCCTGCCAAAGTTAAAGCCATACAAGAGATGCCAGTTCCCAAGACAGAGAAAGAAGTCAGAGGCTTTCTAGGACGTCTGAATTATATTACCTGATTCATCTCACATCTAACTGCTACCTGTGAACCAATCTTCAAGCTACTGAAGAAAGATCAAGTAGTACGTTGGAACGATGAATGTCAGACCGCTTTCGACAGAATCAAAGAGTATCTCCAAGAACCACCCATCCTTATGCCACCGGTTGAAGGGAGACCTCTAATATTATACTTGACAGTACTTGACATCTCAATGGGGTGTGTGCTGGGGCAGCATGACGAGTCTGGCCGAAAAGAGCATGCCATTTATTACCTTAGCAAAAAGTTTACTGACTGTGAGACCCGATACTCACTGCTCGAGAAAACTTGATGCGCTTTGGTATGGGCTGCTCGCCGGCTGAGACAGTATATGTTGACTCACACTACTCTGTTGATTTCAAAAATGGATCCAATAAAGTACATATTCGAAAAGCCTGCTCTGTCTGGAAGAATAGCGAGATGGCGGATGATCTTGACAGAATACGACATACAGTACACGACTCAGAAAGCAATCAAAGGAAGTGTATTGGCAGACCATTTGGCACACCAGGCAGTAGACGACTACCAGTCAATGAACTTTGAATTTCCTGACGAGAACATCATGGTAGTGACTGATTGTGAAGTACCTGGACCGGATGAAGGACCTGAGGAAGGATCACGATGGTCTATGCACTTTGACGGAGCCTCTAACGCTTTGGGTAACGGTATCGGCGCTGTGATCATATCCCCAAAAGGCACTCATACTCCACTTACTGCCCGGCTATGTTTCAACTGCACCAACAACATGGCGGAGTATGAGGCATGCATCATGGGTCTTCAAGTTGCAATTGACTTAAGGATCAAGTTTCTGAGTGTCTTCAGAGATTCCGCTCTCGTGATCAATCAGATCAAAGGCGAGTGAGATACGAAACATCCGAATCTTATTCCTTATAAATAGTGTGTGTTGACATTGATCCCCCATTTCACGGAGATAACTTTTGAACACTTCCCAAGAGAGGAGAATCAGTTGGCGGACGCGCTGGCTACGATGTCTTCTATGTTCAAAGTCAAATGGGATAACGAGGCTCCCCGGATCATTATCTGGAAACTGGATGAACCTGCATATTGTTGTGATCTTGAGGCTAAAGAGGTAAATAAAAAACCTTGGTATCATGAGGTGAAGAGGTACTTGGAAGCTCAAGAATACCCCGAGGGTGCATCTGTCAACGACAAGAAGTTCCTGAGAAGGTTCGCTGCAAAGTTTTTCCTTAGCAACGGCATTCTTTACAAGCGAAACCATGATTCAACCTTACTGCGTTGTATGGATAAGACTGAAGCAGAAAGAATCATGGCAGAGTTACATGAGGGTACCTTGGGAACGCATTCCAGTGGACACACCATGGCAAAGAAAATCCTTCGGGCAGGATATTTCTGGTCCACAATGGAAGCCGGCTGTTACCAACATTCCCGGACATGTCATAAGTGCCAGATCTATGCTGATAAGGTGCACGTTCCTCCAGTCCCTCTGAATGTCTTGACCGCACCTTGGCCTTTTGCAATGTGGGGCATTTACATGATCGGCGAGATCAAACCTACAGCATCCAACGGGAATCGCTTCATCCTGGTGGCGATCGATTACTTTACAAAGTGGGTTGAAGCAGCTTCCTACGCTACCGTAACCAAGAACGTTGTGGCACAGTTCATTCGACACAACCTGATCTGTCGATACGGCGTCCCGGAAAGGATCATTACGGACAATGGTACCAATCTTAATAACAAGATGATCACTGAGCTCTGCGAGCAATTCAAGATACAGCACCACAACTCTTCTCCTTATAGGCCGAAGATGAATGGGGTTGTAGAGGCAGCTAATAAGAATATCAAAAAGATTGTGCAGAAGATGACAGTGACCTATAAATATTGGCACGAGATGTTACCGTTTGCTCTTCATGGGTATCGTACCTCAGCAAGAACGTCAACCGGGGCAACTCCCTTTTCCTTGGTCTATGGCATGGAGGCAGTCTTGCCAATTGAAGTCCAGATACCCTCTCTCCGGATGATGAAGGATGCAGGCTTGAGCGAAGATGATTGGATTCAGACTCGACTTGATCAGTTGAACCTAATTGACGAAAAGAGACTCACTGCTATTTGTCATGGTCAAACGTATCAAAAACGGATGATCAGGGCATTTAACAAGAAAGTCAGACCACAAGAGTATCAAGTTGGGGACCTTGTAATCAAGCGCATCATTGTTCCTCAAAGTGATCCCAGGGGCAAATGGACCCCTACGTATGAAGGGCCATTTGTGGTTAAACATATCTTCTCAGGAGGAGCTATGATTCTAACCACTATGGATGGTGACGACCTTCCTCACCCCGCCAATGCAGACATAGTAAAAAGATACTACGCATGAATTAAAGACCCGCTAGGTTGACACACCTAGGAAAAAGTAAGGGCTTCCCGGCGAACCAAAAGGGTTCGGGAAAAAATAAGGGATGAAAAATGAAAAAATCTGTACACCCGGCAAGTCGAAAACCTGAAAAGGCGGCTTGGGCAAAAATGGGTATCTCGGTGGACTGAAAACCCGAAAGGGTGGTCCAGGCAAAAGTTAGGGATAAGCGTAATACTATGTCTCATTGAATCACCTTGCATCCAGAATCCGGTATCAAATATCAGGTTCAGACGGCATCGATCAATCAACTTCATCTTCAGCTAAGCAGCCAAGTGATGAGACGCTCGAAGATATAAAGGCGATAGCAGAGTTGGAACCCAGTGGGATTATTCTTTTCACATAGATGTTTTGTTTTCCTTTTTCAAAAAATTGTATAAACTCTGTTTGTTCGGCGGCGTTCTCTTACTAGGACGTCAGCCTCTTGTACATAAACACCTATTTACAGGCAAATTCAAAAAATCAATACAAATTCACTTTTCAGATAAATTGCCAATTATTTTTCCTTTTTCTGTTTTGTTGTGCAAAGAACGTCCAATGTTCATTTTTTATATATGCATTTGACACTAATTGCTAACTCATAAATATTTGCATACGAAACAAAGGACTAATTACAGGTGACATCCGAAACAGGGGCAATAATGAGTTGTCTAAGCGATCTAGTTGCTCTGTCCACCAAGGTACCAAGGTAAGTTCGGCTGAAGAATGTAACCCAGATACCTTCACTCCCTGCAGAGTAAGACAAGAACCAATAATACTCTCCCCAAGCAGAGTTGGTCTCCCATCAGCCCCGAAAAGGCACAGTATCTCCAGCAAGTCAGCAATACTCTCCCCGAGCAGAGTTAGTCTACTGTCAGCCTCAAGGAAGTTGGATTATCCCCCGAAGATCTCAACATTCCCCAGCGGAGTATACAGATGTTCCTAAGCAAGCATCCCCGGCAGTCTTAATATAAGATTGTTCCCCGGCGGAATACCAGACACCCCAGTAAAGCTATTCCCCAGTACAGTTCAAAAGTCTCCCCAGGAAAGTTGAATCAATCTCCCCAGTAGATTCTGGAAGCTTATCCCCAGTAGATTCTGGAAGATTATCATCTGCAGAATACGAACGCCTCTCCCCGGTTTTATTCAGAAGGTTATTCCTCACCAAAGTTTATAACTGGGTTATCCTCAGCTAATTTACAACGAAAAGATCGTCCTCGGCGAAGTTCTTCCTATCCCCAGCGGATTTCATCAATTCCAACATAACTTATCAACGGAATCCCCAGCGGAGATATCATCAAAACCTCAGCGAAGTATCTCTTCCCACAGAGTAATTCCCTGCAGAGTAATCTCTCCAGCAAATTTTATCCCTCAACGGAGTCATCTTCTCCTACAGGTGTATTCTCGCAACCATCATCCCCGGCGGAGACGAAGAACCCTACTCTTCAACATCAGCCCAGGATTTGACTTCCGACATCCGTCAAGGATTTATTTTCCTAGAAATAAATACATTCATAAACATCACGTCTTCATACATTATAGCATGCACATACGCATCATGAACATACAATCTCATTTATTTTGAGAACATCACGCATTTCATACATCATGACAGTGCATACAACTAATGTTTTGCCTTTTCAGGAAAAAGGTCAATACAAAGATGATTACTATCAACTGTCGCAATTCCATATTCGATACCTGTATCTAGCCAGGGCATATCTGTGAGTAACTGATTGTAGATTCGATACCTGTATCCAGCCAGGGCATGTCTGCATGAAGAGTTTAGAGATTCGATTCCTGTATCCAGCCAGGGCATATCTGTAGACGACCAATTCCGGACTCGATTCCTGTATCCAGCCAGGGCACGTCTGAAGAGTTTGAAGATTCGATTCCTGTAACCAGCCAGGGTATATCTGTTGACGACTAATTCCGGACTCGATTCATGTATCCATCCAGGGCACGTCTGAAGAGTTTGAAGATTCGATTCCTGTATCCAGCCAGAGCATTTCTGTTGACGACTAATGCCGGACTCAATTCCTGTATCCAGCCAGGGCACGTCTGAAGAGTTTGAAGATTCGATACCTGTATCCAGCCAGGGCATATCTGTTGACGACTAATTCCGGACTCGATTCCTGTATCCAGCCAGGGCACGTCTGAAGAGTTTAAATATTCGATTCCTGTATCCAGCCAGGGCATATCTGTTGACGACTAATTCCAGACTCGATTCCTGTATCCAGCCAGGGCACGTCTGAAGAGTTTGAAGATTCGATACCTGTATCCAGCCAGGGCATATCTGTTGACGACTAATTCCGGACTCGATTCCTGTATCCAGCCAGGGCACGTCTGAAGAGTTTGAAAATTTGATTCCTGTATCCATCCAGGGCATATCTGTTGACGACTAATTCCGGACTCGATTCCTGTATCCAGCTAAGGCACGTCTGAAGAGTTTGAAGATTCGATACCTGTATCCAACCAGGGCATATCTGTTGACGAATAATTCTGGACTCGATTCCTGTATCCAGCCAGGGCATGTCTGAAGAGTTTGAAGATTCGATTCTTGTATCCAGCCAGGGCATATCTGTTGACGACTAATTCCAGATTCGATTCTTGTATCTAGCCAGGGCACATTTGTGAATAACTGATTGTAGACTCGATACCTGTATCCAGCCAGGGCATATCTACATGAAGAGTTTAGAGATTCGATACCTGTATCCAGCCAGGGCACATCTACATAAAGAGTTTGAAGATCAACCCCTGTAACAGGCCAGGTATTTATTTTTTCTTTCTCAGGTACGCAAGTTCTCGCTAAGGAATCTCTTACGCGATCGACACCTAGATGGCATCTACAAGCCCATCCTCCTGTCCATCATCTCTCCAAATGGCATCTGTAAGCCCATTCCCGCCATCACACTGCTAACATTCTACTATGCGAGTGCAAATTTCTGGGCACTCTAGTGTTTAATCACCTTCCACCTTCGGATCACGAAAGGCACGCAAGCCAATCTACATCCTCAGGTCTAAGAAGATTGAACAGGGGCAACTGTTGTACCCCAAAATTTTCCCTCCCATATTCTTCAAGATTTGTCAAGGTCAATCTCCAAATGGTTCAAAATCTCTCAAGGGTTGCACAGTCCAATTGCCTCCTAACACAGTCAAAATTAGGGTTTTGGTTCTTGCAAAGAAATTGAGGTTTCCAAGGGTCCAATCAAGTCCCGTATGCCTATATACATTGTCAAGCATCCATATGTCAAGTTTCAAGACTCACAACATCAAGTTGCACAGTCAAAAGCCCTAATTGCTTCACAGTCAACTGCAGGGGTAAAATGGTCATTTGACAGTCAAAAGTCAAAAAATTTGGTCAACACCTTATTTTGAAGCCACAATCATCATTTGATCAATTCTTGATCATGATTCCTCAAGCATGGCTCAAAAAGTCTCAAGATGCAAAGGTTTCTATTTTTGGACAGCTGAAAAGTCAACTGTAACTGGACCAGGGCATAACTTTTTCATGGTTCATCAGAAAAATCCCATCCAATTCTCATTTTGAAGGGGATGACATTTCCTACAACTCATCTTCACATTCCAAGTCCAAGAAATGCTCTCACAAAAAGTTATCAATTTCAACATTATAGGTCATTTTCAAAAGTCAACAAAAGGCACTTTAAGTCAAAGACCATAACTTGAGATTGGTGAATCAAAATGACATGGGACCAAAGGAATTGGTTAGAGGACTTCAAGACATTTCCAAAATGTCCAAGAACATGTTCATAGCTTCAAAATTGAGCAAGATATGCATTGGAGAAGTTGGGAAATTTTTGGGAACTTTCAAAAGTCAACTTTGCCTAAAACACTTCATTTTTGCTAATGGGCCTCAAATTCTTTCTTGAATCTTTACCCAAGACCTATGCACGACCCATTAAGCTTAAATTGTATTATTTTCTTATTTTTAATTAATTAATTGAATTTTTATTAATATTAATTCATTTAATTGATTTTAATTGTAAGAAAATGTCAAAACATGGTTGTCAAATCTTTTTATGAAGCAAATACACTCCACACATGCTGAAGATCTCGTGCATCACTCAAGGGGACAAGATCTCCCAATTTGGCAAGGTTTTTCATTGAAAAAGATTGAAAAAATATTTGATTGGAAATCAAAGATGCAAACTTGAATACAATGGATTATGGGGCCAGGATTTACCCTAATTCAGTTCTCATATATGTACTAAACCTAAACCTGAATCCCTACACGTGAAACTGCTGCAAAAACTCCATAACCAAATTGCAAAAAATTCAAGAAATAGTGTGAAACTGAATTCTTGTTTGCAGCGCAATTCAAAGCCTAAAAAAGATTCAAACACCTTGCCTGAGTCTCCAGGAATCCATTGCCATCAAGAACAAGTCCAAATACGCAAAGAATCAAAGAACACAAGTCACTCGGTTTGCATTATTTTCCAAATCTGCATATCATAATTCATGCATTTTTAATCCATTTTCTTGATTGGTTTGTGTTGTTAGGAACATTCTGAAGCTAATGGGATAGTTTAATTGTGTTGAAACTTCCTGAATCGAAATCCACCATGGGAGATATCTAGGGTTTCGAAGTTTGAAAATTAGGGCTTTGCACATAAGGAAAAATTGGACCTTGAGACAAGCATGGTTGAATTCGTCAAGGCCAGACGAATTCAACCCAACCCTCACGCTCTTTTTATATCATCCATAGCTCTAATCGCTATTCTTGGCACTTTTGGTTTGTGGGGGTTTAAAACCCCCGCTATCTTGTTTATGTTTACAGGTGAAACGAAGAAGACAATAGGTGGCAACGTGTGACTGGGTGGTTCAAACTCAACGCGCGTATTTTTGTTTTGCATCATAATAGTTGTTTGTGTTTTATATAATATTTGTTGTCCATATGTTTAACAAAAGCGCTTCATAGTTCAGTTGGCAAGGGCACTAAGGCAAGGAGTACTGGGACCTGGGTTCGATTCCCAGGTCCCCCATATAATTCTTAATATTTTTTCTAACACAATCCTGTGCAGCAATCATCCAAAATTCCACCGTGCACGCCCAGCAACAGCTTGCCATGTGGCTTCAGGCATTCGTCCAGTGGCCAGGAGATGAAGTCCATAATACTCCCCAGTCAAACAGCATGCACGTGATCATGAAAAGTCAATCAGGCTTAGAGTTCTTGGGCCAGAATTTCTCACAAAAGACCTCCATATGGGCCATCTTACCCCCCTTGGTTTGCAATTTATTTTCTTTTCTTTTAAATTTCTTTTAATGATTTTAATTATTATTATCAATTCACCACAAATTAATTTTTCCTAATAAAAATCAGAAAATCAAAATTGTAAATATATTTTAATTATTTATTAATTTCACCATTAACTTATTTTTGTAAATAAATGCTAACAATTAACTTAGTTTAATTTAGGTTTTAATTTTAATCCTTTTTCTTAATAAATAAAATTGCATAGAATTAGGTTGTGACCTTTTTTAATCATTTTCTTATTATCATCATTATTAATTATTATTATTTTTGTAAATAACATGTAAATTAATTAATTAGTTTAAATTAGTTTAACTTTAACATTTTCATTAATAATTAAAATAAACTTAGAGCTAGGGTTTTCTTGACTTTTAATTTATTTTATTATCATTAAATACAAAAACATAAAAAACATCTTTCTTGTAAATAATTAATTAAATAATTAGGTTTAATTATAATTTAAAGCAAAGGACAAAAAAGCTCGTAATTTCTCAAAAGGGTCAAAACCCTAAGGACGTCCAGTTTAATTTCTATTTGCGCATTATTTTTTTATTTGATTATTATGTAACTGTTTCCGGAATGTAATAGTAATTAGGTTTATTGCTTTTTTTACTTTCCGCATCTTTATCAAAAACGGGTCTTTGTTTTTTGGCGATGTATAGACCCGCGCCTTGTAATAGCATAGCTTTATCTTTCCGTATTTTATTTTCCGCACTTCTAACTGCTAAATTGCATGAAAGAATGTATGATAATTAAAAACAACTCGTAGCTCACAATTGCATGATCCAAGATAAATGTTAACATGAAAACAACACACAATGCACATGCCACTTCTAGGGTACGCCTCACTCGTTGCCTTCGAACGTGGTCGTCAAGTATAGGGTGTTTTAGCGGTCGCCCTTATGTCTAAGATCCAGTTGCCTCGAAACGGTTGCCTCGAATTAAAAAGGATCTAGGACATTAGGGTTACATCTAAGGTGTCCTACTATTGCTTCGGTGACCACACTGTCCCTCAATCGAATTGACCCGAACACCTCCAACGGTGGTGCTACCTACCTCTCAATGGTGGGATGGCACTACCTTAAGGACTCTTACACAGCCTAATTCCTTAGGGTAGGTGGATGACTCATGGATACTTGCTCTCTTCAAAAACAAACCAAACATCTTTTCACACTGACACTTTCAAAAAGCTTTCAAACAAATTTTTCATACACTCTTGAGGACAGATACAAGAGTTACTTAGAAATTTTTCAAACGGAACTTTTTCAAAACCCACACACATTTGAAAAGCAAACATTTTTGAAAACATAAGAGCAAGTACCTAAGAGCCCGTGGATAACCACAGATAGAAAGGGTGCTAACACCTTCCCTTTCTATAAATCTACCTCCCGAACCGAGAGACATCTCAAAGAAGGAATTTTGCTGTGCTTTTATCCTTTCCATGTTGGAGAACATAAAAGACGGTGACGAATCTTGCTTACCGCGACATTTCGCGAACCAGCTTAAAAAACAGTCAGTTCTATTTCCACCGATCACACCCTCGCTATCTGATTTTATTTACACAGAACAAAGGTTGAAGATGATGATGTGTTGACATCTGGTTGGCCTATTTGAAAAGCGCGCGTTTTGTTTTTTATTTACAACATATTGATTTGTTTGCATATATAATAATTGCTTATTATCCAAATAATAAAAAGGTGTAGGTAGTTGAGTGGTTGGGACGCTGGCCAATGAACATTAGAGCCTGGGTTCGAATCCCAGGTCCCCCAAAACATTTATTCCATTTTTCTTCCTATGTTCACATGCAGATTTCAAAAGGTAGTCCACCATACACCTCTAATCTCAGTGCGCCAGATGTCTCCAAGCCTAGATCCAGTGGCCAAAGCTGAGTCCTCACCATACTCCCTGGTCAACATACGTGTGGACAACTCAGAAAGTCAACAAGGCTGGAAGCATAATGGGCCAAGAATTGCTGACTCTACCTCCTCTTGGGCCCAACACCCCCCTGGGTTTATTTCTTTTTCTTCTTTTATATTTTTTATTTAAATTGTTTTTTTTTACTATTATTAATTATTATTATTATTACTTAATTAACCAAATAATTTATTTTTCCTAATAAAATTCAGAAAACATAAAAAATATAATATTTTTATTTATTAGATTTAATTAGCTTATTTTGTAAATAAATAATTTAATTAATTTTTTTTTGTTAATTAGGTTAATTTTAACTTTTTTTTGCAACAAAATAAAAATCAATGTAGAATTAGGTTTTTTAATATATTTAATCATTTTATTATTTTTATTTTCTTAAACATTCAAAAAAATAAAAAAATATCTTTTTTTATTAATTAATTAGTGTAGGTTTAATTTAATTAGAAATAATATAAAAATCTCTTTATTTCCTAAAAAGGGTCAAAACCCTAAAAAACTCTCCGATTCAATTTTTTCTCGCGCGTGCGATTTTTTGGTTCACATTCCATATAATTGTAACTGCTTCAAGGAGGTAATAGTTTTAACTTAGGACTTTTATTTATCGCTTTCATTTAATTTTCCGCATTTAATTTTCAAGGGTTTGTTTTTGGCGATGTAAATACCCGACGCCTTGTAATAGCTTAGTTTTATTTTCCGCAACCATTAATTGCTAGATGTATGCTAACTAGGCTATGCATGACAAGATTTATCTTAAATTAAAAATCAATCGTAGCTCACCATAACATGTACAAAGATAACATAATTGAAACTTGACACACTCGCACATGCCACTCTTAGGGTACGCCTCACTTGGTTGCCTCGAACGTGGTCATTGAGTATAGAAAGTTTTAGAGGTCGCCCTCTTGTCCAAAGATCATAAGTTGCCTCGAAACAGTTGCCTCGGATGAAACGATCTAAGACTTTAGGGTTACCGCTAAGGCGTCCTACCATTGCTTTAGTGACCACATGTCCCTAAAATCGAATTGACCCGAAAAACTCCAACGACGATACTACCTACTTCTCAATAGTGGGATAGTACTGTCTAAAGGACATTTACACAGCTTAATTTCTTTTGAGTAGGTAGAGGTTCTCAGGTACTTGCTCTTTCAAAACGAAACAACTTTTCGCACTTACACTTTTCCAAACAAAGGTTTTCAATAATACTTCATACACTCTTGAGGACAGAAACAAGAGTTAAATCCAAGTTTTCAAACAAAACTTTTTTTCAAAACCCACAGACACAAGAAAAGCAAAACTTTTTGAAAACACAGTGAGCAAGTGTGATCGGTGGATTTAGAACTGACTGTTTAACGTTGGTTCGCGAAATATCGCGGAAGCAAGAGTCGCCACCGTCTTTTATTTTCTCCAACATGGACAGGACAAAAGCACAGTAAAATTCCTTATGAGATTGTCTCTCGGTTCGGGAGGTAGATTTATAGAAAGGGAAGGTGTTAGCACCCTTTCTATCCGTGGTTATCCACGGGCTCTTAGATACTTGCTCATTGTGTTTTCAAAAGTGTTTGCTTTTCAAAGTGTGGGTGGGTTTGAAAAAAGTTTCGTTTAAATATTTCAGAATAACTCTTGTATCAGTCCTCAAGAGTGTTTTGAAAAATTGTTTTGAAAGCTTTTTGAAAGTGTCGGTGTGAAAAGAGTTTTGATTTGTTTTTGAATAGAGCAAGTATCTACGAGTCATCTACCTACCCTAAGGAATTAGGCTGTGTAAATGTCCTTAAGGTAGTGCCATCCCACCATTGAGAGATAGGTAGCACCACCGTTGGAGGTGTTCGGGTCAATTTGATTGTTAGGGACGTTGTGGTCACCGAAGCAACAGTTAGGACACCTTAGTAGCTACCCTTATGTCCTTGATCCTTTTTTTAATTCGAGGCAACCGTTTCTAGGCAACTATTCCGAGGCAACTGTTTCGAGGCAACTTGTTTCGAGGCAACCGGATCATGGACATAAGGACTTACTAAGACGTCCCATACTTGACGACCACGTTTCGAAGGCAACAGGTGAGGCATACTCTAGGAGTGGTGTGTGAATTTGTGTGTTGTTTTCATGTCAATATTTATCTTTGACCAGGGCATTGTGAGCTACGCTTGTTTTTAATTAGCCATATATTCTTTCATGCAAAGTTTAGAATTTAAGAGTGCGGAAATTTAGATGCAGAAAGATAAATCATACGCTATTACAAGGCGCGGGTCTATACATCGCCAAAATACAAAGACCCGTTTGATAAAAATGCGGAAAGTAAAAAGACCTAATTACTATTACAATCCTTGAGCAGTTACATAATATTCGAAAGAAAATAAATGCGCGAAAAGAATAAAAATAGAACGTCCGAGGGTTTTGACCCTTTTGAAATTAAATTGAAATTAAAGGCTATTTAATTATTTAATTAAGAAAAGGAATTGTTTTTATGTTTTTTTTGGTATTTAATGAAAATAAAGAAAATTAAAATCAAGATGAAACCCTAATTCTAAATTATTTTTAATTATTAATGAAAAATATACAAGTTAACCCAATTTACACAAATTACTTAATTTACATATTTATTTACAAAATTAATAGTGATTTATAATAGTGATTAATAATAATTAATTAAAAAGAACAAGAAAAGGTGAAAATATCAAAACCTAATTTTATTTATTAAGAAAAATGATTAAAGTTAAAACCTAAATTAAACTAAATTAATGGTTAGAGTTTATTTACAAAAATAAATTAATGAGTAAATAATAAGAATTAAATATTAAACATTTTTTTGTATTTTTGATTTTTTGGTTTTTTATTATGAAAAGAATATTATTTTTATGGAATTAAAGAAAACAATTAAAACAATTAAAACAATTAGAATTGAAAAGAAAATAAAATTAGAAAGTGCAAACCAGGGGGGTATCAGGCCCAGAATGGAGGTTTTTTGAAGCAATTTTGGCCCATCAAGACAAGGCCTGGTTTGACTTTTCTGATCATGCGTGTGAAGCTTGACTGAGGTCCACCCTGGAATTCACGTTATGGCCATTGGATGAGTGAGCATGAGCACGTGGCAGGCTAACGTGTGAGGATGTATGGTGGAGCGTTGAAGGGATGCTGCATAGGAACGTGTTAAAGCAAAAGTTATTAAACATATGGGGGGACCTGGGAATCGAACCCAGGTCCCTATACCTGCACGACACCTCATCCACCAACTGGGCTATTGCGTTTATTTGTTAACATAATGAACAGTGATTATTATATTAAAAAAAATAAGCGTTAGTGGTATGAACAAAAAATCACGCGCCAAATTCGAATGCTCCTATCATATGATGACACACTAGCTTTCTTCTTCGTTTACCTGCAAATATAAAACAAGTAGCAGGGGTTTTAAACCCCCACTAAATGGAAACTGCAAAAATAGCGATTAGAAGAGGGATAAATATAAAAAGGGCACGAATAGTTCATTGGAATCGTCTTGCTGCAACGATTCTATCCATCTAGGTTAGGTGGTCTAATTTTTCCATACCAGGAAAGCCCTAATTGGGACGTTCTGAAAACCTAATATCCTTTAATGGCAGATTTGGATTCAGGCAGAGTTAGGTCAATTAACCTATGCCAATCGCTTCAGAACATCATTATTAGTGTAAATCAACAAATAAAACACATGAATAATGCATGGAAATTAAAAAATGATTATGGAAAAGTTTGTGATAAACATGACTCTATTCTACCAATTCTTGGAGTATGGAGACTGGAAAGTGGTTGCAACACGTTCAAAGAAGTCTCAGCAAGGGTTTGGAATAGGTTTTAGGCTTTGAATGATCCTGCAAATACGAAATCAGTTTTCAAAATTTCTATGAAAAATTGCAACTTTGTTCTATGTTTTTGAGCAGCTTTTCGTGTCCCTTTGCATTAGGTTAGGTCTTGCATAAGTACATGAAGCAAATTAGGTCAAGAACAAGCCCATGGATCCATTGAATTTATGATTTCAATATTTGATTTTTCCATATCTTTTTTCAATCTTTTTTTTTCATGGAAAATCTTGCCAAATGTGGATGATCTTGTCTTGTTGATTGGTGCACGAAATCTTTAGCACATAATGAGTGAATTTGCTGCACAAAAAGATTTGAAAAGCATTATTTGATATTTTCCTCATATTTAAATCTAATTAAATGAATTAATAATAATAAAAATTCAATTAATTAATTAAAAATAAGAAAATAAATCATTTTTAGCTCAATGGGTCGTGCATAGGCCTTGTGTAATGATTCAAGGAAGCATTTGAGGCCCATTAGCAATTTTGAAGCTTTTGAAGCAAAGTTGACTTTTCAAAGTTCCCAAAAATTTCTCAACTTCTCCAATGCATATCTTGCTCAATTTTGAAGCTATGATCATGTTCTTGGACATTTTGGAAACGTCATGAAGTCCTCTAACCAATGCCTTTGGTCCCATGTCATTTTGATTTACCAATCTCAAGTTATGGTCTTTGACTTAAAGTGCCTTTTTGTTGACTTTTGAAAATGACCTATAATGTTGAAATTGATATCTTTTTGTGAGAGCATTTCTTGGACTTGAAGTGTGAAGATGGGTTGTAGGAAATGTCATCCTCTTCAAAATGAGCTTTGGATGGGATTTTTCTGATAAACCATGAGGAAGTTATGCCTTGGTCAATTTGCAGTTGACTTTTCAGCTGTCCAAAAATAGAAACTTTTGCATCTTGAGACTTTTTGAGCCATGCTTTGAGAATCATGATCAAGAATTGATAAAATGATGTTTGTGGCTTCAAAATAAGATGTTGACCAAAATTTTTGACTTTTGACTGTCAAATGACCATTTTGCCCCTGCAGTTGACTGTGGAGCAATTAGGGTTTTTGACTGTCCAATCTGATGCTGTGAGTCTTGAAACTTGACATATGGATGCTTGACAATGTATATAGGCATGTGGGACTTGATTGGACCCTTGAAAACCTCATTTTCTTTGCAAGAACCAAAACCCTAATTTTGACTGTGTTGGGAGGCAATTGGACTGTGCAACCCTTGAGAGATTTTGAACCTTGATCTTGGCAAATCTTGGAGAATATGGGAGGGTAAATTTTGGGGTACAACAGTTGCCCCTGTTCAATCTTCTTAGACCTGAGGATGTAGATTGGCTGGCGTGCCTTTCGTAATCCGAAGGTAGAAGATGATTGAACACTAGAGTGCCCAGAAATTTGCACTCACATAGTAGAGTATCAGCAGTGTGATGCAAGGAATGGGCTTACAGATGCCATTTGGAGACTGATGGATAGGAGGATGGGCTTATAGATGCCATCTAGGTGTCGATCGCGTAAGAGATTCCTTAGCGAGAACTTGCGTACCTGAGAAAGAAAATAATTACCTGGCCTGTTACAGGAGTTGATCTTCAAACTCTTTATGTAGATGAGCCCTGGCTGGATACAGGAATCGAATCTTTAAACTCTTCAGACGTGCCCTGGCAAGATACAGGAATCGAGTCCGGAGAATATAATCGTCAACAGATACACCCTGGCAAGATACAGGAATCGGATCTTCGAACTCTTCAGACGTGCCCTGGCAGGATACAGGAATCGAGTCTGGAATATAGTCGTCAACAGATACACCCTGGAAGGATACAGGAATCGGATCTTCAAACTCTTCAGACATGCCCTGGCAGGATACAGGAATCGAGTCCGGAATTAGTCGTCAACAGATACACCCTGGCAAGATACAGGAATCGGATCTTTGAACTCTTCAGACGTGCCCTGGCCGGATACAGGAATCAAGTCTGGAATATAGTCGTCAACAGATATACCCTGGCAAGATACAGGAATCGGATCTTCAAACTCTTCAGATGTTCCCTGGCCGGATACAGGAATCAAGTCTGGAATACAGTCGTCAACAGATACACCCTGGCAAGATACAGGAATCAGATCTTCAAACTCTTCAGACGTGCCCTGGCAGGATACAGGAATCGAGTCTGGAATTAGTCATCAACAGATACACCCTGGCAAGATATAGGGATCGGATCCTCAAACTCTTCAGACGTGCCCTGGCAGGATACATGAATCGAGTCTGGAATATAGTCGTCAACAGATACACCCTGGCAAGATACAGGAATCGGATCTTCGAACTCTTCAGACGTGCCCTGGTAGGATACAGGAATCGAGTCTGGAATATAGTCGTCAACAGATACACCTTGGCAAGATACAGGAATCGGATCTTCGAACTCTTCAGACGTGCCCTGGCCGGATACAGGAATCGAGTCTGGAACATAGTCATCAACAGATACACCCTGGCAAGATATAGGGATCGGATCCTCAAACTCTTCAGACGTGCCCTGGCAAGATACAGGAATCGAGTCTGGAATTAGTCATCAACAGATACACCCTGGAAAGATACAGGAATCGGATCTTCAAACTCTTCAGACGTGCCCTGGCAAGATACAGGAATCGAGTCTGGAATTAATCGTCAACAGATACACCCTGGCAAGATACATGAATCGGATCTTCAAACTCTTTAGACGTGCCCTGGCAGGATACAGGAATCGAGTATGGAATTAGTCGTCAACAGATACACCCTGGCAAGATACAGGAATCGGATCTTCGAACTCTTCAGACGTGCCCTGGCAAGATACAGGAATCGAGTCTGGAATATAGTCGTCAACAGATACACCCTGGCAAGATACAGGAATCGGATCTTCAAACTCTTCAGATGTGACCTGGCCGGATACAGGAATCGAGTCTGGAATATAGTCGTCAACAGATACACCCTGGCAAGATACAGGAATCGGATCTTCGAACTCTTCAGACGTGCCCTGGCCAGATACAGGAATCGAGTCTGGAACATAGTCATCAACAGATACACCCTGGCAAGATATAGGGATCGGATCCTCAAACTCTTCAGACGTGCCCTGGCAAGATACAGGAAGCGAGTCTGGAATTAGTCGTCAACAGAATTACCCTGGCAAGATACAGGAATCGGATCTTCAAACTCTTCAGACGTGCCCTGGCAAGATACAGGAATCGAGTCTGGAATTAGTCGTCAACAGATACACCCTGGCAAGATACAGGAATCGGATCTTCGAACTCTTCAGACATGCCCTGGCAGGATACAGGAATCGAGTCTGGAATTAGTCGTCAATAGATACACCCTGGCAAGATACAGGAATCGTATCTTCGAACTCTTCAGACGTGCCCTGGCAGGATACAGGAATCGAGTCTGGAATTAGTCGTCAACAGATACACCCTGGCAAGATACAGGAATCGGATCTTCAAACTCTTCAGACGTGCCCTGGCAGGATACAGGAATCGAGTCTGGAATTAGTCGTCAACAGATACACCCTGGCAAGATACAGGAATCAGATCTTTAGTTGCGACCGTTGATAGTAATCATCTTTGTACTGACCTTTGTCCTGAAAAGACAAAACGTTAGTTGTATGTGATGTCATGATGTATGACATGCGTGATGTTCTCAAAATGAGATTGTATATTCATGATGCGTATGTGCATGCTATAACGTATGAAGATATGATGTTTATGAATGTATGTTTTTGTCTAGGAAAGTAAATCCTTGACGAATGCCAGGAAGTTGAATCCTGGGCTGATGTGGAAGAATAGAGCTCTTTGTTTCTTCCGCTGAGGGTGATGGTTGCAAGAATACCGGTAGGAGAAGAGGACTCTGTTGGGGAATAAACTTGGCGAATAGATTACTCTGCGGGGAGTGAACTCTGTGGGGAAAGAGGGATACTTTGCTGAGGTTGATGATAACTCCGCTGGGGATACCATTGTTAAGCTTTGGTGAGGGAATTGATGAACTCCGCTGGGGATAGGAAGACTTCGTCGAGGACTATCTTTTCGTGGTTTTTGGCTGAGGATAACCCAGTTATATCCTGGTGGGGAAATAACCTTTGAATAAAGCCGGGAGGGCGTTCGTGCTCTGCAGGGGATAAGCTTTCCAGAATCTGCTGGGGATAAGCTTCCTACTGAGGATATGGATTCAACTCTCCTGGGGAGACTTTTGAACTGGATTGGGGACTGGCTCCACTGGATGTTCGGTATTCCGCCGGGGAACAATCTTAGATCAGGATTGCCGGGGATGCTTGTTAGGAATGTTTGTATACTCCGCTGAGGAATGTTGAGATCTGCTGGGGATACCCAATTTCCTTAAGGCTGACAGTGGACTAACTCTGCTTGGGGAGAGTATTGCCGACTTGTTGGAGATATTGTGCCTTGTAAGGCTTACGGGAGACCAACTCTGCTTGGGGAGAATTGTTGGATCTTGTCTCACTCTCTGGGGAATTAAGGCATCTTGGTCATGTTCTTCAACTGAACTTACCTTGGTACCTCGGTGGACTGAGCTATTAGATTGCTTAGACAACTCATCATTGCCCCTTGTTTCTGATGTGGGAGAAGATACCTGTGGAGGTGTTTGATAACTTCCGTTTAACCAATCTTCTTCTGATAGACAAGCAACGAGATGACGGGACATAGTCGTACGCTTTGATCCCTAACTTTTGCCTGGACCGCCCTTTCGGGTTTTCAGTCCACCGGGATACCCATTTTTGCCCAAGCCTCCTTTTCAGGTTTTCGACTTGCCGGGTGTACATATTTTTTTTTGTTTTTATTTCATCTCTCATTTTGCCCGAACCCTTTTGGTTCACCGGGAAGCCCTAATTTTTGCCTAGGTATGTCAACCTAGCGGGTCTTTGATTATGCGTAGTATTTTTTCGACTATGTCCATGCTCTCAGAATGTAGGGAGATGCCCCTGTTGTTGTGTTGCCATGTGACCAAAAGATGTTTGGTCAAGCAAGACTCGTAGCTGGAACTCATGTCCAATGCCCCAGGTGACTCAGGCGGAGATTTGCCCCAGGCTATTAGGCATTTGAGAGGTTCTCTGAATCTTGAATGGACTGCCCCAGATGATGGACAATGATCATGCCCTGCCCCTTGATTGGAGGTGTTTTCTCTATTTGAGCTTTTGTTGAGAAGATTTTTTTTTGTTCACCGGATGTTCGTCGTGCGAATTTCTCTGCTGTTTGAACAAATAGTCATATGCAAACAATGTTATTTTAAGAATGCAAAGCTTATATCTGTCTTGAAGTTTTTGAAAATGCATTTTTCAGTAAAACAAGTGAATTTTGTAAAATATGATGTCAGCTTGTTATTTTACCGCAAGCCTTAAGGAGTCAGGATACCTTTCGTAACAGTATGCTTTCGAACTATCCCATGCTTCAGCTAGGACTTTTAAGGGTTGTAACGTGGCCTGGTTCACGGTTTAAGAAACAAAGGATAAAGGCTCAAATTTCATTTGTACCCACCCGCTCTTCGTGATGTTCTTCGATCCTAAACTCAGCTAATCGTGCATTAGACCTTGGTTGAGTCTTTGCTTTGATATACCAGCGATGGTTCGGATATTGACAGTATATTTTGAATAGGCAGTCATTTCCTTTTTTGTTGAGGGTTTGTATGACCTCTTTCTTTTTTGATTTTATGATCCCTATTTTTTGCCTGAACTGTTTCTTTTGTGATTACAGTCAGCGAGATGCCCCAGTTTTGTAAGTCCCCTTCATAGGTTTTGACTTATTAGGCTTTTATTTTGAGAAGTAATGACTGCCTGTCTTTATGATTGTTCGGAACCATCACTATCTTTCTTTGTTTTGTAAGGACCTCTTTGGTGCCATTTGTTATGCACTTGGATCAACTGAGAAAACTACCCTGCCCCAGGTTATGATTAAGGGTTTTAATTTTGGAAAAGAAAAACTCCTACTTCTTTGGCTCAAAGGGGTTAACGAGGGATTATCATCCTTATAACTCCAGTGTTTAGGAATTGAAATAATGCCTGTACCTCATCAGCGGGGTCTGTTCAAAAGCATACTGTAAATTATGGTATCGTTTTCGTCATCCTCCCTCAAGAGGCTTAGAATTATTAATTGGGAGTTGACATCAAAAAATGAAAGCAATTTTGAAAATAGCGAATGCGGATATATTGATTCAAAACAGACATATGCGATGCATTAATGAAATAACAACGTTTGACATGAATAAATGTTTGAACAATCAAAAGAAAATTACAACTTGAAAATTCTAGTGGACAAAAAGTCTTCCCATCTCAGGACTTGTTATTTCAAATGGTGAATCCTGTAGGGATGGTAGAAGCACTCAGCCTGACCCACTTGGGTGAAATCCACTACTCCTTCATTAATCAGGTCCTGGACCTTGTTCTTCAGAGACCAGCAGTCGGCAGTGTCATGTCCGGGACTATCAGAGTGGTATGCACACCTTTTGTTGGGATGATAGTTAGGAGCAGAGATGTTGGGATTCCGAAGAGGAGCTCTTAGTGTAATCAGATTCAACCTCAGCAGGTGTTGTAGAGCTTGAAACAATGGCATGTTGAGCTGGGTGAATTGCCTCCTGGACCTGCTTGGCTTACTCTGATCAACCCGTTGCTCTGGGCGGGGTTGTGGTTGGACCTGTGAAGTGGTAGCAATTTGGAGAGGTCTATTCTTCACCATGCCAGACTCTTGTCCTCTTGGAAGTTGATCAATGACCTGGTCCCTGACTTGGGCTGGTTGCTTCATGTCTTGATGAAGCTGACTGATCATGGTTCTCAACTCTTCTTGCTCCCGAGCTAAGCCTTGGATGAGAGTCATTTGCCCAAGCATCTGGGTTCTCATTGTATCTACCTCAGCTTGCAGACGTTTCAGTCGTTCGTCCTTACTGTCTTCGGGACCTTTCTTGGCCAAATTCCCCATGAGGAGTGTCCTTAACTCTTCTTGCCCCTTGGATAGGCTTAAGAAGATCTCCCTGAACTGAATCTCTTGAGCATGAAGACCCTGGTTATCCTGTTGGGAAGCCATTGCTGAAATAAACAGCGAAGAAGGGTAAGTGACCTGCAACAAGAGTACCTGTAATGCAATGATATGTATGATATGCATGCGATGTTTTCAAGGATCTCGCGGGGTAAACAAGAAATTTGTTAGAGTTGGCATTTTGTAGCTTGATGGAAGGCACTGCATATTGTTGAGAGTCCCTCTTCGAGAGTCAAGGCTCACCATATCGAGTGGGTCATAGCCCCTGACAACCTTGGCTAGAGGAAAATAAATCCTCTTTGCCCCTTGCTAGACAGTTGGTTCATCATGACCTGCATCACAAGCCCTTGAGATC
The DNA here is from genome assembly GCA_948472305.1 of Vicia faba. Classification (NCBI taxonomy): domain Eukaryota; kingdom Viridiplantae; phylum Streptophyta; class Magnoliopsida; order Fabales; family Fabaceae; genus Vicia; species Vicia faba. Next base: position 452,120,423 of record OX451739.1, on the reverse strand, counting down.
CTTGAAATTGGTTAGTCTTTATGCAGGATGCATGCAATGGTATGATGTTATGCTATGCATGGGGTAATGTAGGTAAACCCTGTTATGAGTCCAGATTAAGGACTGTAAACAAAACCTGCAAGAAACTCAAGCGTCAGAGAACAAGTATGCAAGTAGTCAAGTTTGAAGGCACACAAGTCACACAAGAGAGCCCTTAGAGTTTAGGCCAGCATGAAGTTTGGGGTACTACCCTCTTGAAGTTGGTGGGCTCAAAACCTGTCCTATCAGAAGTAACCGGGTTCTAAGGATCTCAATATCATTGGATTGTTTTCATTGTTCATCGTTTCGATTTAGCCACTGAACCGGCTCGAAATATTCCAAGAAAACAACCCTCAACTGAGTGTAGTATCGAGTATCAACCAACCTCGGACTGCACCAAAGTCAGTCATCTCACTACCCTAAAGAGGCCAAGATGGTTCAATTAAGGTTCCTAAGGTCAGTTGATGCTTCACGACACCACGCGGCGGCCCCGTACTCTCCTTGACTGGACTCAAGGGTTACCGGTACTCACCAAAGTGCCACATCAACGTAGCAGACTGCTTCAACCATGTCGGTATACCCCGCACAGTTCCCTCACAGTCTTGTTGCTACTTTCTAAGAAGGTATCCCCCAGATCCGGGTTTAGGATCTATAGAACTCCCAAGACAGTACCCACAATAATAAAGCAAACAATTCAGACAATTGAAAACACAAGTGATCTTAGTCCTAAGGTACACCTCACTTTTAAGATTACTCCCCAGCAGAGTCGCCAGTTCTGTGATCGGTGGATTTAGAACTGACTGTTTAACGCTGGTTCGCGAAATGTCGCGGAAGCAAGAGTCGCCACCGTCTTTTATTTTCTCCAACATGGACAGGACAAAAGCACAACAAAATTCCTTATGAGATTGTCTCTCGGTTCGGGAGGTAGATTTATAGAAAGGGAAGGTGTTAGCACCCTTTCTATCCGTGGTTATCCACGGGCTCTTAGATACTTGCTCATTGTGTTTTCAAAAGTGTTTGCTTTTCAAAGTGTGGGTGGGTTTGAAAAAAGTTTCGTTTAAAGATTTCAAAATAACTCTTGTATCAGTCCTCAATAGTGTTTTGAAAAATTGTTTTGAAAGCTTTTTGAAAGTGTCGGTGTGAAAAGAGTTTTGATTTGTTTTTGAATAGAGCAAGTATCTACGAGTCATCTACCTACCCTAAGGAATTAGGCTGTGTAAATGTCCTTAAGGTAGTGCCATCCCACCATTGAGAGATAGGTAGCACCACCGTTGGAGGTGTTCGGGTCAATTCGATTGTTAGGGACGTTGTGGTCACCGAAGCAACAATTAGGACACCTTAGAAGCTACCCTTATGTCCTTGATCCTTTTTTTAATTCGAGGCAACTGTTTCGAGGCAACTATTCTGAGGCAACTGTTTCGAGGCAACTTGTTTCGAGGCAACCGGATCATGGACATAAGGACTTACTAAGACGTCCCATACTTGACGACCACGTTTCGAAGGCAACAGGTGAGGCGTACCCTAGGAGTGGTGTGTGAATTTGTGTGTTGTTTTCATGTCAATATTTATCTTTGACCAGGGCATTGTGAGCTACGCTTGTTTTTAATTAGCCATACATTCTTTCATGCAAAGTTTAGAATTTAAGAGTGCGGAAATTTAGATGCGGAAAGATAAATCCTACGCTATTACAAGGCGCGGGTCTATACATCGCCAAAATACAAAGACCCGTTTGATAAAAATGCGAAAAGTAAAAAGACCTAATTACTATTACAATCCTTGAGCAGTTACATAATATTCGAAAGAAAATAAATGCGCGAAAAGAATAAAAATAGAATGTCCGAGGGTTTTGACCCTTTTGAAATTAAATTGAAATTAAATTGAAATTAAAGGCTATTTAATTATTTAATTATTTAATTAAGAAAAGGAATTGTTTTTATGTTTTTTTGGTATTTAATGAAAATAAAGAAAATTAAAATCAAGATGAAACCCTAATTCTAAATTATTTTTAATTATTAATGAAAAATATACAAGTTAACCTAATTTACACTAATTAGTTAATTTACATATTTATTTACAAAATTAATAGTGATTTATAATAGTGATTAATAATAATTAATTAAAAAGAACAAGAAAAGGTAAAAATATCAAAACCTAATTTTATTTATTAAGAAAAATGATTAAAGTTAAAACCTAAATTAAACTAAATTAATGGTTAGAGTTTATTTACAAAAATAAATTAATGAGTAAATTAATAAGAATTAAATATTAAACATTTTTTTGTATTTTTGATTTTTTGGTTTTTTATTATGAAAAGAATATTATTTTTATGGAATTAAAGAAAATAATTAAAACAATTAAAACAATTAGAATTGAAAAGAAAATAAAATTAGAAAGTGCAAACCAGGGGGGTATCAGGCCCAGAATGGAGGTTTTTTGAAGCAATTTTGGCCCATCAAGACAAGGCCTGGTTTGACTTTTCTGATCATGCGTGTGAAGCTTGACTGAGGTCCACCCTGGAATTCACGTTATGGCCATTGGATGGGTGAGCATGAGCGCGTGGCAGGCTAACGTGTGAGGATGTATGGTGGAGCGTTGAAGGGATGCTGCATAGGAACGTGTTAAAGCAAAAGTTATTAAACATATGGGGGGACCTGGGAATCGAACCCAGGTCCCTATACCTGCACGACACCTCATCCACCAACTGGGCTATTGCGTTTATTTGTTAACATAATGAAGAGTGATTATTATATAAAAAAAACAAGCGTTAGTGGTATGAACAAAAAATCACGCGCCAAATTCGAATGCTCCTATCATATGATGACACACTAGCTTTCTTCTTTGTTTACCTGCAAATATAAAACAAGTAGCGGGGGTTTTAAACCCCTACTAAATGGAAACTGCAAAAATAGCGATTAGAAGAGGGATAAATATAAAAAGGGCGCGAATAGTTCATTGGATTCGTCTTGCTGCAACGATTCTATCCATCTAGGTTAGGTGGTCTAATTTTTCCATACCAGGAAAGCCCTAATTGGGACGTTCTGAGAACCTAATATCCTTTAATGGCAGATTTGAATTCAGGCAGAGTTTGGTCAATTAACCTATGCCAATCGCTTCAGAACATCATTATTAGTGTAAATCAACAAATAAAACACATGAATAATGCATGGAAATTAAAAAACGATTATGGAAAAGTTTGTGATAAACGTGACTCTATTCTACCAATTCTTGGAGTATGGAGACTGGAAAGTGGTTGCAACACGTTCAAAGAAGTCTCAGCAAGGGTTTGGAATAGGTTTTAGGCTTTGAATGATCCTGCAAATACGAAATCAGTTTTCAAAATTTCTATGAAAAATTGCAACTTTGTTCTATGTTTTTGAGCAGCTTTTCGTGTCCCTTTGCATTAGGTTAGGTCTTGCATAAGTACATGAAGCAAATTAGGTCAAGAACAAGCCCATGGATCCATTGAATTTATGATTTCAATATTTGATTTTTCCATATCTTTTTTCAATCTTTTTTTTCATGGAAAATCTTGCCAAATGTGGATGATCTTGTCTTGTTGATTGGTGCACGAAATCTTTAGCACATAATGAGTGAATTTTCTGCAAAAAAAGATTTGAAAAGCATTATTTGATATTTTCCTCATATTTAAATCTAATTAAATGAATTAATAATAATAAAAATTCAATTAATTAATTAAAAATAAGAAAATAAATCATTTTTAGCTCAATGGGTCGTGCATAGGCCTTGTGTAATGATTCAAGGAAGCATTTGAGGCCCATTAGCAATTTTGAAGCTTTTGAAGCAAAGTTGACTTTTCAAAGTTCCCAAAAATTTCCCAACTTCTCCAATGCATATCTTGCTCAATTTTGAAGCTATGATCATGTTCTTGGACATTTTGGAAAGGTCTTGAAGTCCTCTAACCAATGACTTTGGTCCCATGTCATTTTTATTTACCAATCTCAAGTTATGGTCTTTGACTTAAAGTGCCTTTTTGTTGACTTTTGAAAATGACCTATAATGTTGAAATTGATATCTTTTTGTGAGAGCATTTCTTGGACTTGAAGTGTGAAGATGAGTTGTAGTAAATGTCATCCTCTTCAAAATGAGCTTTGGATGGGATTTTTCTGATAAACCATGAGGAAGTTATTCCTTGGTCAATTTGCAGTTGACTTTTCAACTGTCCAAAAATAGAAACTTTTGCATCTTGAGACTTTTTGAGCCATGCTTTGAGAATCATGATCAAGAATTGATCAAATGATGTTTGTGGCTTCAAAATAAGATGTTGACCAAAAATTTTGACTTTTGACTGTCAAATAACCATTTTGCCCCTGCAGTTGACTGTGGAGCAATTAGGGTTTTTGACTGTCCAATCTGATGCTGTGAGTCTTGAAACTTGACATATGGATGCTTGACAACGTATATAGGCATGTGGGACTTGATTGTACCCTTGAAAACCTCATTTTCTTTGCAAGAACCAAAACCCTAATTTTGACTGTGTTGGGAGGCAATTGGACTGTGCAACCCTTGAGAGATTTTGAACCTTGATCTTGGCAAATCTTGGAGAATATGGGAGGGAAAATTTTGGGGTACAACATCAAGTACCTAAGAGCCCGTGGATAACCACAGATAGAAAGGGTGCTAACACCTTCCCTTTCTATAATCTACCTCCCGAACCCGAGAAACATCTCGAAAAGGAATTTTGCTGTGCTTTTGTCCTTTCCTTGTTGGATTAAATAAAAGACGGTGGCGACTCTTGCTTACCGCGACATTTTGCGAAAACAAACACAAACGCGAACCAGCATTCCAAAACAGTCAGTTCTATTCCCATCGATCACAGAACTGGCGACTCTGTTGGGGAAGAATAAGTGAGGTGTACCTTAGGATTAGATCACTTGTGTTTTCAATTGTATGCTTTGTATGCTTTAATTTTGTGGGCTTGTATCATAGTTTTATAGATCCTAACCCGGATCTGGGGGTACCCTTTTTTAGGTAAGTAGCAATAAACTGTGAGGGATCCGTCCTGCGTAGATCGACACAGATGAAGCAGTAGCTACGTTGGTGTGACACCTTGGTCTGTACCGATATCCCTTGTGTTAGAACGAGGAGAATATGGGTCTTATGAGGATTCATTAAGCACTAACTGACCTTAGAACCTTAAATTGACCAACTTGGCCATAGAACAGTAGCAGTATGCTACGCTCATTGAGACTAAACTCTCGCGATGGTTTCGGCCACAAGAAAAGGTTGCCAAACTGGAATTATGACCGATTGAGGGTAGTCAGTGATATTGAGATCCTCTAGAACCCGTTACTATTTTTAGGACATGTCTTAACCAACTGAAACTGAAAGAGGGTAGTACCTAAAATTCACGCCAGCCTGAAATCTAAGGGCTCTTTTGTGTGACTTGTGTGCCTTTACCATGTTTGCCTTTTGTGAATACTTGTGGTGTGCCTTTACCATGACATCATAACATCATAACATTGCATACATCCTGCATAAGGACTAACCCAGTTCAAAGACAAGAAGGTTTCATCTTTGCTCTGTTTTGTAGGATATCATGATGCCCATGCGTAGGAATACTATCCGACTCAACTTTGTTCAACCCCTACTTTGCTTAAAGAATTGGTTGACAGGATTCCAGACACTACTTCCTTCATCAGGAGGCATGGTTCTCTTCTCGGTTTAGTCACCTCAAAGTGGGACCAACAATTGATGAGTGTCATGGTCCAGTTTTATGATCCGCTATACCATTGCTTCACCTTTCAAGACTTCCAGCTGGTCCCTACCCTGGAAGAATTCTCTGAGTTGCTTGGTATCTCTATTTTGGAGCAGACTCCATTTATTGGTTGGGAAAAGACTCTCAGGCCTGAAGAGATTGTTGCAGCCCTTCACTTAACCAAAGAGGAGGTAATGGCTAACTGGGAGACTAGAAGTGGAGTTAAGGGCTTTTTGGCTAAGTTCCTGGTTGGCAAAGCTAATTGTTTCTGGAATGACTTAGACTTCAAAGCGTACAAAGACATTCTGGCTCTCTTAATCTATGGTCTGGTATTGTTTCCAAATCCTGACACCTTTGTTGATGTTAATGCCATAAGGATCTTCATCTCTCGGAACCCTGTACCCACTCTCTTGGGTGATATCCTTTATCAGCTCTATACTCGTACTGCCCGAAAGCGGGGAACTTTGATGTGTTGTGCTCCTTTATTGGCGAGGTGGTTTATTTCGCACCTCCCTAAGTTCGTACTGAAGAACAAAGAAGGAAGGGGCTGGGCTCATAGGATAATGTCTCTTACTGATAATGACATTATTTGGACTCTCAGAGGCTTAGATGAGGTGGCCGTCATTGATCGTTGTGGAGAGTACCCTAATGTTCCATTGATCGGAACCCATGGAGGAATCTCTTATAACCCATGTTTAGCTCTCCATCAGTTTGGAAGAGCCAGAAGAGAAGGGCCTCATGAGATGTTGATACCTCATATCGTCTTTGACTTTCAGGTAGATAGCGACGAGCTGCGTCGTAGATTCATCAGGGCTTGGGAAAGAGTTCACAAATCTGACCCACTTGAGTTGGGACCAAAGACTTCTCTGCCAATGGAGTCATATTTCAGATGGGTCTGCATCCGTGCCCAAAAGTTAGGTATGCCATACGAAGTTGTCAGGCCTATTACTCTTGAAGCTGCTGATAAAGAAGGGGTTCCTCCAACTATTCTCCATCCTCATATGCCCATTGATGTTGGCACACTGAAGAGGTCTTGGGCACAACTGCAAGAAGAACGAGATTCTTATCGGGAAAGGTTCAATGAATAAGAATAGAAGATCCAGAAGATGACTAAGCAATTGGAGAACGAACGGATCCTGAATGATTATATCCGCACTGAGAAGAAGAGGCCATGGGAGCATTGATGGACCTTTGATGATTTCTTTTACGATTTTATTTACTTTTCAGTCTTTCCATTCTTGTAACGCCTAAGGGCAATTTGTTGAACAATTTAAATTTTGAATCTAATAAAGTGTGTTTCCTTTCTTATCTACAAATTTGAATCCCGATTGTCTTTGAAAACATAAATCATACGCATTTCATTTCATCATATGCATAACAGGTACCCTTTTACAGGTCATTTATCTTCTTCGCTGTTTATTTCAGCAATCATCATGTCTACTGAACCTTCCACTGAGCAAGCTATCAAGGCCCTCCAGGCCCAGAATGCCCAGTTCCAAGAGTTGGTTATGAGCCTAGCCAAGGGTCAACAGGATTTGAAGACTCTGATTCTGAAAGAGAGGAAGAATAAGAAGAAGAGGACCGTCTTGTTCAATACTATACGCAGGTTTGGAAATGGACTGCAGAATGAGTTTGATCTGACCACCTCATCTGTAGGGAAAGACAGCCTGTTGTACCCCAAAATTTGCCCTCCCATTTTCTCAACTTTTCTCATCACAAAGCCCTTGGAACTCAAGATCCAGTTAGGGTTTCATCTGCTCAAGACTTCTCCTTGCACTGTTGACCCAAATTAGGGTTTGTGTTTGCACAAAGATGTTTTGACCAAAATTTCCTAAGATGACTTTCATGCTTCATATTGGACTCCCAAGTTTATCCATATCAAGTTTCAAGTCTTGATTCCAAATTTTGCCCAGTCAATTGGACAGTTGACCTAGAAATCAACTGTATTGGGGAAAAAGTCAACTGTGGCCAATTGACAGTCAAACCTCATGAAAATTGACCCACATCAACATTATGAACTCACATGGACCATTTGATCAAGTTTGGACCACAATTCCACAAGAAATTTGATCAGATCACCAAAAGGGCAAAATGGTCATTTTTAAGGTTTTGACTGCACAAAGGCAATTTTTGACTGTTTGACCTAGCCAATGGCAAACCAAGCTCACATATGGACTCAAGGACCCCATGGATTTGTCTTGACATGCTCAACAAGATCCCAAATGCACAAGATTGACAGTTGAATTTCCCAGTCAATTGATCAATTTTGACTGTATACTGAAAAGTCAAACTTTGACTTTTTGGTCAAAATCAAGTGTCAAGATTCATTTTTCATCAAAACATGCCAAATCATGAAACTTGTTCATCAAGAAATCAAGAATTGCAAATTAGGGTTTGAAATGAAGATTTTTCATAACTTAGAATTTTTCTAAGTTATGAAAAACCCTAATTTTTTCCTAACTTTGCCCCACTTTCTCACCAAGATTCATTTGGATTCAAGCAAAAGTCAAAACATGAAAGTTGTAGCCTATTGCATAATATACAACTTTGATTCACAAAGTTTTCCCAAAAGAAGCTTGTATCTCAAGTTACAATTTTTGGAATAAGGGTACCAAACCATTCTTAACTTAGAGAAAATTTGACCTATTTTAGACAGGATTTTTGCCTAACTTCAAGACCATTTTTCACATACTTCCACTTGGCATTTCAATTTGCACTTTAAATATGGATTGTAGTACACATTCCAAGCTTTCCAAAATGTCCAAGAACTCATCAAACAACCTCATGGTTTGAGAGAATCGAATTTTGCAATATGGGAAAAACTCACTTTTGTTATGGCCAATTTCCATGTTCATACACTTAGGCAATTTTCAAATCAGCATGCACTTCTTGATTACAGGCCCTAAATCTCTTTTACACTCATAAATTTAATGCAAACTCTTTGTGCCAAGACCATGTTCTATGTGTTCAAGCATTGCATAATGGTTTAATCCCAAAGTAGATAAAGCACTTTAACCATTTTTGCAAAAGTGAACTTTATGTCAAAATGCAAATCCAAGAAGTACAGTTCAAATCCCCTTGGCACAAGTTTAGGAACTAATTACACTGATCAATACCAAGGTTTGCAGCACAATAGGGGGCCTCTACCTGTCTAAAAACCAACTTGGACATTTGTTGCTTAAAGGGTAAGAAAGCTTGCATTTTGTACAACAACTTTCATCTCAGCTAAGAAACCCTTAAGCAAACTTGTCAAACATATCCTAAACATCCTAACTGAGCTAGAACACGAGTCAACCACCTCCATTTCCTTCCCATTCACAGAATCACCATTGAACTGCTCAAAACAGGGCATCCCTGCAGTTTGAGTTCCATAGCTCAAACCTTCCATGCATTCTTGCTAAAAACTTGTCAAACACATCCCATAACATCCCTTGAAGCTAATCCAAACCTCAAACACGACCTGTAACACTCCCAGGCAACATCACCATTTTCATTTTCTTGTTTTGCAGTTGAAGTTCTATAGCACGATTCAAAAGGTTTCAAGACAAAGTAAAGCTTGGAATAGCATCCCTGGACATCAAGGAAGCTGTACCAATCATCACCTTGCATTGAGGACACCTCCATCACCAGATACAACTTCAACTGAACAGGTAAGTTCATGAACACGTATCTCTCTATCCAGGCATTGTTAGCTTTAGGTTTGTGAAGAAAACATGTCACATTCATAGCCCTGAACATGCCCATGTGATTAGATTTCATTTATATTATGTATGCTTAGAGAATTTGATGTCTGAACTTGGAATAAAAATTAGGTTAAGAATTGGGGGAGAAGAAATTCTCTCTCATTTTTTAGAGTTAAATCATGTTCTTTATATGTGTGAACTCGTGAGAGGATGCTTAACATTTTTGGTGTTGTAAGTTTTTGCTAAAACTCAAAGAATCAGGACCTTGTAATGGAAGAAAAGAGGCGCGTGTTTTTGTTCAAACAGAAATGCTGGAGGTTGAAGAAGCTCCACATGGGCTGGGCTTTGTTTCTTATTTCTTTTTACACCCTTTTGTTACTTTGACACCCCCTAGGCCCATTTTGTTTATTTTCATGATTTTTTTGACTTTTCTTTTTTATTCTGACTTATTTATTTTTTCTCATGATATTAAAAATATAAAAATAATTTTTTAAACCATTTTTGAATTTATTAGGCATTTATTTGTTTAGATGGTTATTTGTACATAAATAAACAAATAGATATACTTTTATTTAAAAAATATTAAAATAGTGCAAACACATTTTATTTTCCATTTTAATTTTATTTTATCTTCTGAAAATATTTTATATAAAATATAATTTTTCTTTATAAATATTAAATATTATTATTTTTGTATATATAATACATATTTAGAAAATAATACAAATACATATATATATTAATATATTTAGGTTAAAATACAAAATATACACACTTTTATTTTTTTATTAATATTTAATTAAAAATACCTTTTTACAAATATGCTCCATTTTTATTTTATTCTTATACATAATTATTAAATATTTGTATATATTAAGTAATTAATACTTTTATTTAATAAAATTAGGGCTTTGCCCTAAAATACATAAAAACTCCAAAAATTAATATTTTTATTTTTTGTTTCCTTTATACATAAAAACACTTCTTTTCATACATATAAAAACATTTTTTGCATCTTGCATATTTATTTATCTTATTTAATTTGTGCAATTAAATACCTTGTAAATAATTCAATATTGATGTAATAGCTAGGTTTAAATTCCTTGTCAAAATACCCCCCATTTGAACATTTGTACCCCCTTCCCATATTGTGTTGTAATAGCTTAGGAACTTTAAATTTCGCACTTTATTGCTTTCTAAATATACCATGTTAGAATTAGGGTTTGTATGCGAATAAAAACAACAAAATAGTTTGACCTAATTTCAAGATAATCAAGCATGAAAATGGACAAATCTAATCACACTTGCACCCCTAGGGTATTCCACTTGTTGCCTTCAATAATGGGCCATATTGCATGTTAGGTCTCTTTGGGAAAAACAACACAATTTAAATGATCATAGTCCCACGATGACGCTTTCGAAAAGTTGCCTAAAAATGATCAAAGTCCCTTAAAGGAAAATTGCCCAAAGATACTTGGCACCATTGCAATTATGGTCTAAACGATGACCCGTGCCCGTCCCTTTCACATCCTAACACAAGATTGTCCACCAAATGCAATGGTGGAACAAAATTGTTAAAAGGGTTAAAACATAGCAAAAAATCTTTGAGAACTTTAGGGTAGATAGCTCTTAAGTACTTGTCAACTTGCAAAAACACTTGCCTATTTTTCAAACCACACTCCACAAACACTTTCAAAACAAACTTTCAAAAACCTTGAAGCATCTTTTCAAAAAGACAAACACCTTTTGTAAAACATTCGAGTAAAGAATTGTTACAAGGGTAGCCTAGACAAGGCATCTTTTTCAAAACATTTTCAAAACCACACACAAAGCACCATTTCAAACAATTGAAAACCAAGGCAAGTTGATCTAAGCAAGTACCTAAGAGCCCATGGATAACCATGGATAGAAAGGGTGCTAATACCTTCCCTTTCTATAATCTACTCCCCGAACCCAAGAAAACATCTCAAAGGTTTTTGCTGTGCTTTTTAAACCTTTCCTTAGGATAAAATAAAAAGTCGGTGGCGACTCTTGCTCAACCGAAACATTTGCGAAAACAAACGCAAAACCATAGTCAGTTCTCCCACCGTATCACACAACCCATAAGAGAGAAGGGTTCCTAGCCCCGTGGTCTCCGACAACGAGACAAATTATGATGAAGAACAGTATCCTCCTGCTGAGGATAGGTACAAACAGTTGGAGGACCGCTTGAGCACCATGGAGATACAGAATATGCTCGGATTGGACTTTGGAGACCTAGGCTTATCCTCTGGGGTGGTGATTCCCCATAAGTTTAAGGCACCTGCCTTTGCCAAATATGATGGAGCTTCCTGTCCAAAGCTGCACCTCTGGTCATATGTAAGGAAGATCTAGCCTTACACCGCTGACAAGAATTTGTGGATCCATTTCTTCCAGGATAGTCTTTCAGGGACTCAGCTGGAGTGGTTCTATCAACTGGATGGGGCCAGTATCCGTAACTGGGAAGATTTGGCTACTGCATTTTATAAGCAGTATCAATATAATTCTGACCTCGCTCCTACGCGTACCCAACTCCAGGGTATGTCAATAGGGACGGGTGAAGGATTTAAAGAGTATGCTCAAAAGTGGAGAGACCTCGCCGGAAGGGTGCAGCCACCTTTAACTGATCGCGAACTTGTTGATATGTTCTTGGGGACCCTGTCTGGTCCATTCTTTAACCATTTGATTGGAAACTCTTCAGCCGGGTTTACAGACCTTATCTTGACTGGTGAAAGGATCGAAGCTGGTATCAAGGCCGGGAAGATACATAAGGGTGCCTCATCGAGCACCGAGAAGAAACCGTTCAAGAAAGAATCCAGTGCTGTCTACGGTTCAAGGAGACAGAATAGACCGGAACGCTGCCAAGCTGTCAACGCGGTGGTTATTTCAAAACCTGCTGGTGCTGCTCAGCATCACAATCAACAAAGGGGTGAGAGGCCTCGAAGGCAGTTTACTCGTCTCAGTATGACCTTGTCCCAGATATTGCCGCAGTTACTGACAACCAATTTGGTGACTCTGAAAGAAGCTCCGAAGATTGTAAACACAACATCCCCAAAGTACAATCCTAACGCCCGTTGCGCTTATCACTCTGACAGCCTGGGGCATAATACGGATGATTGTTAGGCTTTGAAGAATAAGGTTCAGGACTTAATTGATGCAAAGGAGATAGAGTTCGAGGCGCCCGAGAGGCCTAATGTTGTGACTGCTCCCATGCCCAAACATGGAGTAAATGTTGTAGAGGAAGACCTGTTTGTAGCCTCTGTGGATGACATTGTTACCCCACTAATGACCGTCAAGAGGAACCTGTTGCTAGCCGGTTTATTTCCGGGATGTAGTGAAGGTTGCCATCTGTGTTCTGTTTCACCTACTGGTTATTCATCTTTGAAGTCAGACATCCAAAACCTGATGAATAATAAGGAAATCCTGTTTGAGAAGATTGCTGTTCCTGCCACCCCTACTGAAGAAGTTTCCATTGTTACCATTTCAACAATTCTCCCAAGGCTCCCTCGAGGAAGCCTGTCAGAATTACGCCTGTTCAGAAGATTGCACCCATAATCATCACTGTTCCGAGGCCTATTCCCTATACCTCCGACAAAGTTATCCCGTGGCACTATGGGGCGATGTTTATGTTCTTGGAGTTAAGCAAGAGTTTGATACTAATACCGGCATCAGCAACATCACCGGGCCTGCTAAAGTCACCCGCAGTGGCAGACTTTTCTCACCCGATATTGCGCCACCAACTATCCAGAGACCTATTGTCATCACACCTGCAAGTGTGCCTACTTCCCTTCCTGATCAAGTTCCTAGTTTTACCCCTGTTGCCGAGTCATCTGACGCTCGGGGAAAAGGGATCGCCACTGATATGCCTGCCCAGACGGAGGCGCCAAAGACCATCAATGTTGAAGCTTCCAAACAGGAGATGGAAGAGATATTGAAGATTATCAAGAAGAGTGATTATAAAGTAGTTGAGCAGCTGGGGCAAACCCCATCCAAGATTTCTATGTTATCACAGTTGTTGTGTTCAGAGGCCCATACCAAGGCTCTGATTACCTTCCTGAAGATGGCCCACGTGCCACAAGAGACATCAGCTGATCAGTTCACCGATTGTGTGGCCAACTTAACTGCTGATAATGGTTTGGGTTTCTCTGACGCTGACCTGACTGCTAAAGGGAAGAACCATAACGATGCCCTGCATGTCTCCATTGAATGCAGGGGCACTATTCTCGCACATGTGTTGGTTGACACAGGGTCTTCGTTGAACGTCTTGCCCAAGAAAGCTCTAGACAGGTTGGATTGCGAAGGGCTGGAGCTAAAGCCAAGTAACATTGTTGTCCGGGCCTTTGATGGGTCTAGAAGGATGGTGCATGGTGAGGTCGATATTCCAATTAGAGTTGGTTCTCAGGTCTTCGATTCTACATTCTATGTGATGGACATTCGACCGTCCTATTCTTGTTTGCTGGGTCGTCCATGGATCCATAAAGCTGGAGCTGTGACCTCCACACTCCATCAGAAGCTGAAGTACCCGGTCAGAGGGAAGATTGTGACAGTACAGGGGGAGGAAGAGTACATGGTCAGCCACCTTAACTCGTTCTGGTACATAGAGATGGATGGGGAGTTCATTGAGACTCCATTTCAACACTTTGAAGAGATTCCTCAGACACTGGCATCAGCTGAGACTGTGATTAAAGATTCTCCTTTGAAGATGGCTTCCTTAAAGGATGCCCGGGTTGTTATTGAGAAGGGTGAGTATGCAAACTGGGGCCGACTTCCTGATTTCACTCAGAAGACTAACAAGTTTGGTTTGGGTTTCACTGCAGAAGATCAAAGGGTTGTTCGTAGTGCAAGGATTGGAAAACCTCTTGTGTTCATCAGCAACTCGGGAGTAAATGCCATCGAAGATGACGCGGAGGAATCTGAATTCGACAGCTGGATCTACCCTACGACCAATGGTGGACCAAGCAACTGGACGGCAAAGGACTTCGTCCCTATTACTTTTGTTACTCAGTAATGAACTCTTTTGTTTTGAATTTGTAACAGACAATGTTTTGAAACTTTATGGCCCGGTGTCTTACTCGAGGCACTGTGGCTTCATTTGTGAGGGATTTTGTGTGTCATTTTCATATATCATTAATAAAAGCATTGGACGTTTTTTGCATTTCAAATCTTGCGCTCCTTGTCTTTCTTTATTATATATTGCAAAATAGCTATTTACACACACTCACATATACAGGTCCCAATCCACTCTGGATCTCACTGGTAACGACTCTGCTACTGCCAGTTATGACTTTGAAAATCCGATCAACTTAGCCGAAGACGAAGGTGAAGATGATTGCGAAGTGCCTGGTGAGATTGCAAGACTGCTACTCCAGGAAGAGAGGGCCATTCAGCCACATGAAGAGCCGGTAGAAACGGTAAATCTGGGTACTGAGATAGACAAAAAGGAAGTCAAGATCGGTGCAAATCTGGAGCTTAGTGTGAAACAACGGTTGATTCAGATGTTGCATGACTACGTGGAAATCTTTGCCTGGTCTTACAAAGACATGCCTGGGTTGGATACCGACATTGTGGTTCATCACCTGCCTACCAAGGAAGACTGCCCTCCGGTAAAACAGAAGGTTCGCCGTATGCGCCCAGAGATGTCCGAGAAAATCAAAGCTCGGGTTATGAAACAATTTGACACCGGTTTTATAGCAGTAACTTCTTATCCTCAGTGGGTCGCCAATGTGGTTCCAGTGCCGAAGAAAGATGGTAAGGTCAGAATGTGTGTTGACTACAGAGATTTGAACAGGGTGAGCCCTAAGGATGACTTCCCCCTGCCTCACATCGACGTTCTGGTTGACAATACTGCTCAGCATAAGGTATTCTCCTTCATGGACGGTTTCTCCGATTATAACCAGATAAAGATGGCTCCTGAAGACATGGAAAAGACCACTTTCGTTACTCAGTGGGGTACCTTTTGCTACAAGGTCATGCCTTTTGGGTTGAAAAATGCTGGGGAAACATACCAACGTGCCATGGTTGCTCTGTTTCATGATATGATCCATCATGAGATTGAAGTATATGTCGATGATATGATTGCAAGGTCCCAAACTAAGGAGGAACACCTTGACCATCTACAGAAGCTGTTTGACCGGTTGAAATTATACAAGCTGAGATTAAACCCGAACAAGTGCACCTTCGGGGTGAGATCTGGAAAACTACTAGGTTTCGTCGTAAGCGACAAAGGTATTCAAGTGGATCCTGCCAAAGTGAAAGCCATACAAGAGATTCCAACTCCCAAGACAGAGAAAGAGGTCAGAGGTTTTCTAGGACGGCTGAACTACATTGCCCGATTTATCTCGCACCTAACTGCTACTTGTGAGCCAATCTTCAAGTTACTGAAGAAAGATCAAGTAGTACGATGGAACGATGAATGTCAGGCCTCTTTCGAAAGAATCAAAGAGTATCTCCAAGAACCACCCATTCTTATGCCCCTGATTGAAGGGAGACCTCTAATCTTATACTTGACAGTACTTGACAACTCAATGGGATGTGTGATGGGTCAGCATGACGAGTCTAGCCGAAAAGAGCATGCTATTTATTACCTTAGCAAAAAGTTTACCGACTGTGAGACCCGATACTCACTGCTCGAGAAAACTTGCCGCGCTTTGGTATGGGCTGCTCGCCGGCTAAGACAGTATATGTTGACTCACACTACTCTATTGATTTCAAAGATGGATCCAATCAAGTATATCTTCGAAAAGCCTGCCTTGTCCGGAAGAATAACAAGATGGCAGATGATCTTGACTGAGTATGACATCTAATACACGACTCAAAAAGCAATCAAGGGAAGTGTGTTGGCAGACCATTTGGCACATCAGGCAGTGGATGATTACCAATCTATGAACTTTGAATTTCCAGACGAGAATATCATGGTAGTAACTGATTGCGAGATACCTGGACCGGATGAAGGACCTGAGGAAAGATCCTGATGGTCTATGCACTTTGACGGAGCCTCAAACGCTTTAGGTAATGGCATTGGCGTTGTGGTCATATCTCCTAAAGGCTCATATACTCCACTTACTGCCCGACTGTGTTTCAACTGCACCAACAACATGGCGGAGTATGAAGCATGCATCATGGGTCTCCGAGTTGCAATTGACCTAAGGATCAAGTTTCTGAGTGTCTTCGGAGATTCCGCTCTCGTAATCAGTCAGATCAAAGGCGAGTGGGATACGAAACACCCAAATCTTATTCCTTACAAGGAGTATGTATTGACGTTGCTTCCCCATTTTGAGGAGATAACCTTTGAACACTTCCCAAGAGAGGAGAATCAGTTGGCGGACGCGTTAGCTACGATGTCTTCTATGTTCAAAGTCAAGTGGGACAACGAGGCTCCCCGGATCATTATTTGGAAATTGGATGAACCTGCACATTGTTGTGATCTTGAGACCGAAGAGGTAACAGAAAAGCCTTGGTATCATGAAGTAAAGAGATACCTTGAAGCTCAAGAATACCCCGAGGGTGCATCCATTAATGACAAGAAGTTTCTGAGAAGGTTCGCGGCAAAGTTCTTCCTCAACAATGACATTCTTTACAAACGAAACCATGATTCAACCTTACTGCGTTGTGTGGATAAGATTGAAGCAGAAAGGATCATGGCAGAGCTACATGAAGGTACCTTCGGAACTCATTCCAGCGGACATACCATGGCAAAGAAAATCCTTCGGGCAGGATATTACTAGTCCACAATGGAAGCCGACTGTTATCAGCATTCACGGACATGTCACAAGTGCCAGGTCTATGCTGATAAGGTGCACATTCCTCCAGTTCCGTTGAACGTCTTGACAGCACCTTGGCCTTTTGCAATGTGGGGCATTGATATGATCGGCGAGATCAGACCTATGGCATCCAACGGGCATCGGTTCATCCTGGTAGCGATTGATTACTTTACGAAGTGGGTTGAAGCAGCTTCCTTTGCCACCGTAACCAAGAACGTCGTGGCACGGTTCATTCGGAACAACCTAGTCTGTCGATACGGTGTACCAGAGAGGATCATTACAGATAATGGTACCAATCTTAACAACAAGATGATCACTGAGCTTTGCGAGCAATTCAAGATACAACATCATAATTCTTCTCCCTATCGGCCGAAGATGAATGGGGCTGTAGAAGCAGCTAATAAAAACATTAAGAAGATTGTGCAGAAGATGACAGTGACCTACAAAGATTGGCACGAGATGTTACCATTTGCTCTTCATGGGTACCGTACCTCAGCACGGACGTCAACAGGGGTAACACCCTATTCCTTGGTATACGGCATGGAGGCAGTCCTGCCCATTGAAGTTCAAATACCCTCTCTTTGGATCATGAAGGATGCGGGTTTAAGCAAAGACGACTGGATCCATACCTGGCTTGATCAACTAAACCTAATCGACGAAAAGAGACTCACTGCTATTTGTCATGGTCAGACGTACCAAAAACGGATGATCAAGGCATTTAACAAGAAAGTCAGACGACAAGAGTATCAAGTTGGGGACCTGGTAATCAAGCACATCATTTTACCTCAAGGTGATCCCAGGGGCAAATGGACCCCTACGTACGAAGGGCCATTTGTGGTTAAGAACATCTTCTCAGGAGGAGCGATGATTCTAACCACCATGGATGGCGACGACCTTCCTCACCCCGTCAATGTAGACATAGTGAAAATATACTACGCATAATTAAAGACCCGCTAGGTCGACTGGCCTAGGCAAAAATAAGGGCTTCCCGGCGAACCAAAAGGGTTCGGGAAAAAATAAGGGATGAAAATAAAAAAATCTGTACACCCGGCAAGTCGAAAACCTGAAAAGGCGGCTTGGGCAAAAATGGGTATCCCGGTGGACTGAAAACCCGAAAGGGCGGTCCAGGAAAAAATTAGGGATAAGCGTAATACTATGCCTCATTGGATCACCTCGCATCCAGACTTCGGTATCGACTATCAGGCTCAGACGACACCGGTCAATCAGATTCATCTTCAACTAAGCAGCAAAGTGATGAGATGCTTGAAGATATAAGGGCAATAGTAGAGTTGGAACCCAGTGGGATTATTCACATAGCTGTTTTGTTGTCTTTTTACAAATTGTATAAATCTTATTTGTTCGGCGGCGTTCTCTTACTAGTACGTCAGTCTCTTGTACAAAAACGCCTATTTACAAGCTATGATACGGTGGGAGAACTGACTATGGTTTTGCATTTGTTTTCGCAAATGTTTCGGTTGAGCAAGAGTCGCCACCGAATTTTTATTTTATCCTAAGGAAAGGTTTAAAAAGCACAGCAAAAACCTTTGAGATGTTTTCTTGGGTTCGGGGAGTAGATTATAGAAAGGGAAGGTATTAGCACCCTTTCTATCCATGGTTATCCATGGGCTCTTAGTTACTTGCTTAGATCAACTTGCCTTAACTTTCAATTGTTTGAAATGGTGCTTTGTGTGTGTGGGTTTGAAAATGTTTTGAAAAGAAGCCAATGTGGTGGCAACCTTTGTAATGATCCATGTTGGGATGTATACAAAGGTGTACGTCTTTTGAAAAGGTTTTCATTTGTTTTTTGAAAGTTTGTTTTGAAAGTGTTGTGAGGTGTGGTTTAAAAATAGGCAAGTGTTTTGTTTTGCAAGTTTGATTCAAGTAACTAAGAGGTTGTCTACTCCTAAATTTCTCAAAGATTTCTCCTATGTTTTTAACCCTTTTAACAATTTTGTTCCACCATTGCATTTGGTGGACAATCTTGTGTTAGGATGTGAAAGGGAAGGGCGCGGGTCATTGTTTAGACCATAATTGCAATGGTGCCAAGTATCTTTGGGCCATTTTTTCTTTAAGGGACTTGATCATTTTTTAGGCAACTTTCGAAAGCGTCATCGAGGGACTATGATCATTTGAATTGTTTTGTTTTACCCAAAGAGACCTAACATGCAACATGGCTGTTGTACCCCAAAATTTGCCCTCCCATATTCTTCAAAGTTTTGACAAGCATCATCTCAATTTGCTCAAGTCTTCTCAAGGGCTACACAGTCAACCACTCTCCTAAGCCAGTCAAACTAGGGTTTTGGTTCTTGCAAAGAAAGTTGAGATTTTCAAGGGCTCAATCAAGTCCCACATGCTCATACACTTTGTCAAGCACCTACATGTCAAGTTTCAAGGCTCACAAAGTCAAGTTGCACAGTCAAAAACCCTAATTGCTCCACAGTCAACTACAGGGGCAAAATGGTCATTTGGCAGTCAAAAGTCAAATTTTTTGGTCAACATCTTATTTTTAAGCCACAATCATCATTTGATCAATTCTTGATCATGATTCCTCAAGAATGGCTCAAAAATCATCAAGGTGTCAAAAGTTTCTATTTTTGGACAGTTGAAAAGTCAACTGTAACTTGACCAAGGCATAACTTTTTCATGGTTCATCAGAAAAATCCCATCCAATGCTCATCTTTAAGGGGAAGACATTTCCTACAACTCATGTTCACACTTCAAGTCCAAGAAATGCTCTCACAAAAAGTTATCAATTTCAACATTATAGGTCATTTTCAAAAGTCAACAAAAAGGGACTTTAAGTCAAAGACCATAACTTGAGATTGGTAAATCAAAATGACATAGGACCAAAGGCATTGGTTAGAGGACTTCAAGACCTTTCCAAAATGTCCAAGAACATGATCAAAGCTTAAAAATTGAGCAAGATATGCCTTGTGGAAGTTGGGAAATTTTTGGGAATTTTGAAAAGTCAACTTTGCTTCAAATACCTCAAAATTGCTAATGGGCCTCAATTTCTTCCAAGAATCATCATCCAAAAGCTATGCACGACCCATTGACCCAAAGGGGAGTTATTTTCTTATTTTTTATTAATTATTTGAATTTTTAATGTTATTAATTCATTTAATTAAAATTAAATATGAAAAAATACTCAAGCATGTATTTTAAATCTTTTTATGCAGCTAATAGGTCTATCATAAACTCAAGATTTCGTGCATCACTAAAAAGGCAAGAATCTTCATTTGATTGGCATGAGGAAGGTATGAAAAGATTGAAAAATCATGGAAGATCACAAAAATTCAAAGGCATTAAAACTTGGATGTTGGGCTTGTTTTGTTGACCTAAAACATTCACATACATATACATATTGCAACCCTAATGCACATGAGAAGCTAGCTGCGCTCAGAGTCAAGAATCAAACTTTGCGTTTTTCCAAAAAAAATTGAAATCTGCTTTCATAGTTTCAGTGCGTTTCAGGACAAAAGAACGATCCCACAAGCTTGCCAAGACTGCCAGGAAGCTATCCCAATCAAAACCATAGCCTCTAACCTCAAGAATCGGTAGAATGAAGCCGCCCTGTTCTTGATATTTTGCATATTCGTATTTACCTTTTCATGCCATATTAATGCATTCTAATGATTGTTTTGCACTAACATGAACTCAATAAAGCTAATGGTGCCATTGAATTGGATTAATAGTGCTTGTATAGAAAGATGCCATTGATGTTTTCTAGGTTTTCAGAGGTGTGAATTTGGGGCTTTCCTCTTCTGGAAAAATCAGACAACAAGACCTATGCCATTAGAATCAGGACTTCCTGACGATTCAAAGCCATGCCTCGCGCTCAATTTATGATGAACCAGGCCCTATTCGCTATTATTCGTGGCTTCAATTTGTGGGGGTTTAAAACCCCCGCTATCTAATGCGTTTTGTTACAGGAAAACGAAGAAGAAGATTAGGTGTCCTCACGTGATAGGGCCATTCATAATTCTGGCGCGTCTTTTGTTGTATACCACTAATCATTGATTTACATTATATTGTTTATTTTGCATTATATATTCCAAACGCGCTGAATGGTGTAGTGGTTGAAAGTAATAGTGGTGAACATTGGGACCTGGGTTCGATTCCCAGGTCCCCCATATTCTTCAATATTTTTGTTCATAATGCGTTCAGGTACAATTCCTGGCCTAGGGTCCATCATGCATCCAATATCCTGACGCGCCACATGTCCCAGAAGGTGAATCTAAAGGTCAGGATGAAAGGTCCATCATACACATCAGTTGACCATGCCACACACGCGCTGGAAAAAGTCAACAGGCCTTGAATCTGTTGGGCCTAATTGCTCTCTACAAACCTCCAAAAGGGTCAACAAACCCCCTTGTTTGTATTTCTTTCCTTTATTCTTTTCCTTTTTTTATTTTGTTTTAATTATTTTCTTTTAATTCTTTAAATTAATTTTAAATAATATAAAAATACAAAAAAAATCAGAAAGTCAAAAAATAAAAATATATTTTATTATTTAATTCACTAATGTTTTATTTTGTAAATAAATTTAATAATTAACTTAGTTTTAATTTTAGGTTTAATTTTAATGCTTTCTTAATAAACTAAAAAATGTAGAAATTAGGGTTTTGATACTTTTATTCTTTTTTTTCCTTTTTCACCATATTTAATTATTAATCATTTTTGTAAATAAATATGCCATTTAATTAATTAGGGTTAAATTAGGTTACAACTTAAACATTTTTTTAATAAATTAAAAACAATTTAGAACTAGGGTTTTAATTAACTTTTAATTCCAATTAATTTTCTCATTAAATTCCATAAATACAAAAACTCCAAAAAATAAGTTCTTGCTTTTATTTAATTTAATTAATTTACGATTTCGATTTAATTTCTTTAAAAGGGTCCAACGCCCTCGCATTCTCGATTTTATTTCTTTTCGCACATTTACTTTTATTTCCTTTTTTAAATTTCATGTACTTGCCCCAAAGCCTTGTAATAGATTAATTAGGGTATTTACTTTCCGCATTTTTATTTATTTCAAATCGGGTCTTGGTTTAATTTGGCGATGTAGACCCGCGCCTTTGTAATAGCGTAGGACTTTTATATTTCCGCACCTTTTAACTGTTAATAACCACATGAAAGAATGAATGTCAAAAATAAAAACAAAGCGTAGATCACCAATGCATGACAAGATAAACATAATTGAAAATGACACACAATTCACACACCACCCCTAGGGTACGCCTCACTGTTGCCTTGCCCCTCGAAACGTGGTCGTCGAGTAGAGGATGTTTTAGTAAGTCCTCATGTCCATGAACATGGCATGAGGGTAGCTTCTAAGGTGTCTTCCTATTGCTCTGGTGATCACACTGTCCCTAATCCTCGAATTGACTCGAACACCTCCAATGGTGGTGCTACCTACCTCTCAATGGTGGGATGGCACTACTTTAAGGACATTTACACAGACTAATTCCTTAGGGTAGGTAGATGACTCGTAGATACTTGCTCTGAATTCAAAACAAATCAAAAACTTCTTTTCACACCGACACTTTGCAAAAAAGCTTTCAAAAACAACTTTTCAAACACTCTTGAGGACTGATACAAGAGTCGAACTGAAATTTTAAATGAAACTTTTTTCAAAACCCACTCACAATTGAAAAGCAAACACTTTTGAAAACACAAATGAGCAAGTATCTAAGAGCCCATGGATAACCATGGATAGAAAGGGTGCTAACACCTTCCCTTTCTATAAATCTACCTCCCGAACCGAGAGCAATCTCAATAAGGAATTTTTCTATGCTTTTGTCCTTTCCATTTGGAGAAAATAAAAGACGGTGGCGACTCTTGCTTCCGCGACATTTCGCGATCCAGCGTTAAACAGTCAGTTCCAGATCCACCGATCACAGAACTGGCGACTCTGCTGGGGAAACTTATAAAGTGAGGTGTACCTTAGGACTAAGATCACTTGTGTTTTCAATTGCTGTGTTTGTTTGCTTTATTATTGTGGGTTGCATCGGAGTTACATAGATCCTAACCCGGATCTGGGAATACCCTGTTTAGGTAGCATAAGCTGTGAGGGACCTGTCCGGCGTAGACCGACATGGGTGAAACAGTGGCTACGTTGGTGTGGCACCTTGGTCTGTACCGATATCCCTTGTGTTGCAACGAGGAGAATATGGGTCTTTTGAGGAGTCATTAAGCACCAACAGACCTTAGAACCTTAAATGACACAACTTGGCCATTAGAACAGTAGCAGTATGCTACGCCCATTGAGGCTAAACTCTCGTGATGGTTCTGGCTGCAAGAAAAGATTGCGATGCTGGAGTTATGACCGATTGAGGGTAGTCAATGATATTGGGATCCTCTAAGAACCCGGTTACTTTTGATAGGACAGGTATGAACCAACAAACTGAAAGAGGGTAATACCTAGACCTCATACTGGCCTAAACTTTAAGGGCTTGTCTTGTGTGACTTGTGTGCCTTATCATGTTTGCCTTTGTAAATATTTGTGGTGTGCTTTATCATAACATCATAACATCATGAGCATTGCATGCATCCTGCATAGAGACTGACCATTTCAAAGACAAGAGGGTTTCACCTTTGCTCTGTTTTGTAGGACATCATGATGCCTGTGCAAAGGAATACTATCCGGTTCAACTTTGTTCACCCACCTGAGTTGCTTGAAGAGTTGGTTAGCAGGATTCCAAATACCACTTCCTTCATCCAGAGGCATGGTTCCCTTCTCAGTTTAGTCACTGCAAAGCGGGATCAACAGCTGATGAGTGTCCTGACCCAGTTCTATGACCCTCTGTACCAGTGTTTCACCTTTCAAGACTTCCAGCTGGTCCCTACCCTGGAAGAGTTCTCTGATTTGCTTGGCATCCCTATCTTGGATCAGACTCCCTTCACTGGTTGGGAAAAGACTCTCAAGCTCGAGGAGGTTGCTGCAGCTCTCCCCTTGACCCACCAAGAAGTAATGGACAACTGGGTGACTAGAAGCGGAGTTAAGGGTTTCTTGGCCAAGTTTCTGATTGGTAAAGCTAACAGTTTCTGGAATGACTTGGACTTTAGGGCATATGAAGACATCTTGGCTCTCTTAATATATGGGCTAGTCTTGTTTCCTAATCCCGACAACTTCGTCAATGTCACTGCCATAAGGATCTTCATGTCTCAGAATCCTGTGCCCACTCTCTTGGGTGACATCCTACAACAACTTTATGCTCGTACTGCCCGAAGATGAGGAACTCTGTGGTGTTGTATCCCTTTGTTGGTGAGGTGGTTTATTTCGCACCTCCCTAAGTTCGTACTGAAGAACCAAGAAGGAAGAGGTTGGGCTCATAGGTTGATGTCTCTCACGGATAAGGACATCATTTGGACTCTCAGAGGTTTGGATGAGGTAGCTGTTATTGATCGTTGCGGAGAATACCTTAATGTTTCTCTGATTGGTACCCAAGGAGGAATCTTTTATAATCCATGTCTAGCTCTCTGTCAGTTTGGAAGAGCCAGAAGAGCAGGGCCTCATGAGATGTTGGTGCCTCACATCAGTTTTGAGTTTCAGGTGGATAGTGACGAGCTGCATCGTAGGTTCATCAAGGCTTGGGACAGAGTTCATAAAGCTGATCCACAAGAGTTGGGGCCAAAGACTTCTCTACCTATGGAAGCCTACTACAAATGGGTTCGCATCCGTGCTCAGAAGTTAGGTATGCCATACGAAGCTGTCAGACCCGTCATTCTTGAGTATCCTGACAAAGATGGGATTCCCCCAACTGTTCTCCCTCCTCAGATACCCACTGATTATGAGACATTAAAGAGGTCTTGGTCACAACTGCGAGAAGAGCGGGATTCTTACCGAGAAAAGTTCAACGAGCAGGAATTGAAGATCCAGAAGCTGACAAAGCTGTTGGAGAATGAGCGAGCTCTGAATGACTACATCCGTACTGAGAAGAGGAGACCCTGGGATCAATAAGGATCTCTGGATGTTCTTTTACAGTTTTATTTCCCTTTTCAGTATTTCCCTTTTATGTAACGCCTAAGGGCAATCTGTTCAACAATTTAAGTCTCAAAGTTGAATCTAATGAAGTGTGTTCCTTTTTGTTTACAAAGTTGATTCCCGATTGTCTTTGAAAACATAAATCATACACATTCCATTCATCATGTGCATAGCAGGTATTCTTCTTTTCAGGTTGCTTACTGTTCTTCGCTGTTTATTTCAGCATCATGAACCCTGACTCATCATCAACCGAGATGTCTATCAAGGCCCTTCAGGCGCAGAACGCGCAATTTCAGGAGCTGATCATGGGTTTGGATCAATGCCAAGAAGAGATGAAGGCTTTACTCATGAAGAAGGGGAAGAAGAAGAAGAGAACTATTCTTTTCAACTCGGGCCGGAGGTTTGGTAATACTCTGCAGAATGAGGAAGCTGGTTCTTCTGTAGGCAAAGACAGTCCCCAGGGGGGAAAGGCTTCAAGTCCAGTAGTCTCTGACAACGAGACTGACTTTAATGAGGAACAATATCCTCCTGCTGAAGACCGGTATAAGCAGTTGGAAGACAGACTGAATGCAATGGAGATCCAACAAGTGCCTGGGCTGGATTTCAGAGACTTGGGCTTATCTACTGGTGTGATTATTCTTCACAAGTTTAAGGCACCATCTTTCACCAAATATGACGGGGAGTCTTGTCCTAAGCTACACCTCAGATCTTATGTGCGGAAAATTCAACCGTACACAGTGGACAAGAATTTGTGGATCCACTTCTTCCAGGAGAGTCTTTCAGGGACTCATCTCGAATGGTTCTATCAGCTGGATGGGACCAAAGTTCGTAACTGGGAGGAGTTGGCTACTGCTTTTTATAAACAGTATCAATATAATGCCGACCTTGCTCCTACACGTACCCAACTCCAGGGTATGTCACTAGGATCAAGAGAAGGTTTCAAAGAGTATGCACAGAAGTGGAGGGATCTGGCTGGCAGGGTGCAGCCTCCGTTAACAGACCGTGAGCTGGTGGATATGTTCTTGGGGACCCTCTCCGGGCCATTCTTCAATCATCTTATCGGTAACTCGTCTGCGGGATTCACTGATCTTATTCTGACTGGGGAGAGGATAGAGGCTGGAATGAAGTCCGCTAAAATTCAGAAGGGTGCATCTTCAGGTTCTGAGAAGAAACCCTTTAAGAAGGAGGCCAGTGCTGTATATGGGCCTAAAAGACATGATAAACCAGAGCGCCGCCAATCTGTCAACGCGGTGGTGATTGCTAAGCCTGCCGCCGCTCCTCGGAAAACCAATCCACAAAGGGCTGAAAGACCTAGAAGAGAGTTTACCCGTCTAAGTATGACCCTATCGCAAATCTTGCCGCAGTTGCTGTCCACCAACCTAGTGACTGTCAGAGAGGCCCCAAAGGTTGTGAACACTGCTTCTCCCAAGTATAATCCAAATTCCCACTGTGCTTATCACTCCGATAGCCCGGGGCATTCCACTGATGACTGTTGGGCCTTAAGGAATAAGGTGCAAGACCTTATTGATGCGAAGGAGATACAATTTGAAGCGCCTGAGAGGCCAAATGTGGTGACTGCTCATATGCCCCAGCATGGAGTGAATGCCGTTGATGAAGATGTGTATGCCGTTTCTGTGAATGATGTAGCTACTCCTCTGATGACTGTTAAGAGGAACCTACTGCTGGCCGGTTTATTTACGGGTTGTAGTGAAGGTTGCCTTTTCTGTGCTGTTTCCCTTTCTGGTTGTCCTTTGCTGAAGTGGGGTATCCAAAGCCTGATGGACAACAAAGAGATTCTGTTCAAGAAGACCGATGTTCCGTTTGTTCCTGTGGAAGATGTATCTGTTGTTACAATTTTCAATAATCCAATCAAGGCTCCCCTGAGGAAGCCATTTAAAATCATGACTGTCGCACCCGTTGTTATTACTGTTCCGGGGCCTCTCCCCTATGAATCTGATAAGACTGTCCCATGGGACTATGGGGCAGATGTATATGTACATGGTATAAAGCAAGAGTTCAACACTGGCACTAGCATCAGCAATATCACTGGTCCAGCCAAAGTTACCCGCAGTGGCAGGCTCTTCTCGCCTGACATTGCGCCACCAACTATTCGAAGACCTCTCATTATAACACCTGCAAGTGCACCTGTTCCCATTTCTGATCAAGTCGTTTCCCCTGCCGCCGAGTCATCTAATGCTCGGGGCAAAGGGATTGAAGATGAGCCTGCCCGGATGGAGGCACCAAAATCTGTGAATGATGAGGCCTCCCAACAAGAGATGGAGGAAATTCTGAAGATAATCAAGAAGAGCGATTTTAATGTTGTTGAACAGCTGGGGCATACCCCCTCCAAGATCTCTATGCTCTCCTTGCTACTGTGCTCAGAGGCCCATGCTAAGGCCTTGATTTCATTTCTAAAGACGGCCCATGTGCCACAGGAGACATCTGCAGTCCAGTTTACTGATTGCGTAGCCAATTTGACAACCGACAATGGTTTGGGTTTCTCGGATGCTGACCTTACTGCTAAGGGAAAGAACCACAATGACGCCCTGCATGTCTCTATTGAATTCATGGGCACTACTCTTGCGCACGTGTTGGTGGACACCGGTTCTTCCCTGAATGTGTTACCCAAAAAGGCCTTAGACCGGTTGGATTGTGAGGGCCTGGAGCTGAAACCTAGCAACATCATTGTCAGAGCCTTTGACGGTTCTAAGAGGATGGTTCATGGAGAGGTAGACATTCCTATTCGTGTGGGTTCTCAAGTATTCGACTCAACTTTCTATGTGATGGATATCCGTCCATCTTATTCTTGTTTACTGGGTCGACCTTGGATTCACAAAGCTGGGGCGGTGACTTCTACCCTACACCAGAAGCTCAAGTACCCTGTCAGAGGGAAGATTGTCACTATGCAAGGAGAGGAGGAGTATATGGTTAGTCACTTGAATTCCTTCCGATATATTGAGATGGACAGGGAGTTTATTGAAACCCCCTTTCAACATTTTGAAGAGGTACCTCCAACATTGGCAACAGCAGAAACAGTGGTGGAAGAGGACTTTCCCTTGAAGATGGCTTCCTTGAAGGACGCCCGGGCTGTAATCAAGAAAGGTGAATGTGCTAACTGGGGCAGGCTCCCTGATTTTACACCAAAAACTGACAAGTTTGGACTGGGTTTTACTGCAGAGGCCCAGAAGGCTGTGCGCAAAGCTAGAACCAGAAGACCTCCTGTGCTCATCACCAACCCAGGAGTGAATGCTGTTGGGGACGAAGATGAAGTGGAAGAGTCAGAGTTTGATAGCTGGATTTACCCGACGACTGATGGTGGATTGACCAATTGGACTGCTAAATATCATACTCCTGTTACTTTTGTTACGCAGTAATAAACTCCTTTGTTTTTGTTATTTGTAATAAACAATGAATTAAAACTCTATGGCCCGGCGTCTTACCCGGGGCACCGTGGCTTCATTTGTGAGGGCATATTAATTGTCATTTCATATATCATGAATAAAGACCTTGGACGTTTTCTCGCATTTCAAATCTTATGCTCCTTTTCTTTCTTTCCTTTCTTTATATATTGCAAAACAGCTGTATTTACACACACTCACTCATACAGGTTTCAATCCACTCTGGATCTCACTGGTAACGACTCTGCTACTGCCAGTTATGACTTCGAAAATCCGATCAACTTAGCCGAAGACGAAGGTAAAGATGATTGTGAAGTGCCTGGCGATCTTGCAAGACTGTTACTCCAGGAAGAGAGGGCAATTCAACCACACGAAGAGCCGGTGGAAACAATAAATCTGGGTACTGAGGCAGACAGAAAGGAAGTTAAAATTGGTGCCAACCTAGAGCTCAGTGTGAAGCAACGGTTGACTCAGATGTTACATGATTATGTGGAGATCTTTGCCTGGTCCTACGAAGACATGCCCGAGTTGGATACCGACATTGTGGTCCATCACTTGCCTACCAAGGAAGACTGCCCTCCGGTCAAGCAAAAGGTCCGCCGTATGCGTCCAGAGATGTCTGAGAAGATCAAAGCCGAGGTTATGAAACAGTTTGATGTCGGGTTCCTTGCAGTGACTTCTTATCCTCAGTGGGTTGCTAATGTGGTGCCGGTACCAAAGAAAGACGGTAAGGTCAGAATGTGCGTTGACTACAGGGATCTGAACAGGGCCATCCCCAAGGATGACTTCCCCCTACCTCACATTGATGTCCTTGTTGACAATACTGCTCAGCATAAGGTGTTTTTTTTCATGGATGGTTTCTCAGGTTATAATCAGATCAAGATGGCTCCTGAAGACATGGAAAAGACTACCTTTGTTACTCAGTGGGGCACATTCTGCTACAAGGTCATGCCTTTTGGACTGAAGAACGCTGGGGCAACCTACCAACGTGCCATGGTTGCTTTATTTCATGACATGATCCATCATGAGATAGAAGTGTATGTTGACGACATGATCGTAAGGTCCCAAACTGAGAAAGAACACCTTGATCATCTGCAGAAATTGTTTGACCGTCTGAAGTTGTACAAGCTGAGGTTGAACCCGAACAAGTGCACCTTCGGGGTAAGATCTGGAAAGTTGCTAGGCTTCGTTGTAAGTGATAAGGGTATTCAAGTGGACCCTGCCAAGGTTAAAGCCATTCAAGAGATGCCAGTTCCTAAGACAGAGAAAGAAGTCAGAGGCTTTTTAGGACGCCTGAATTACATTGCGCGATTCATCTCACACCTAACTGCCACCTGTGAACCAATCTTCAAGCTGCTGAAGAAAGATCAGGTAGTACGTTGGAATGATGAATGTCAGGCCGCCTTTGACAGGATCAAAGAGTATCTCCAAGAGCCACCCATCCTTATGCCACCGGTTGAAGGGAGACCTCTGATACTATACCTGACAGTACTTGACAACTCAATGGGGTGTGTGCTGGGGCAGCATGACGAGTCTGGCCGAAAAGAGCATGCCATTTATTACCTTAGCAAAAAGTTTACCGACTGTGAGACCCGATACTCACTGCTCGAGAAGACTTGCTGCACTTTGGTATGGGCTGCTCGCCGGCTGAGACAGTATATGCTGACTCACACTACCTTGTTGATCTCAAAGATGGATCCTATAAAGTACATATTTGAAAAGCCTGCTCTGTCTGGGAGAATAGCAAGATGGCAAATGATCTTGACAGAATACGACATCCAGTACACAACTCAG
This sequence comes from Vicia faba, assembly GCA_948472305.1. NCBI lineage: Eukaryota > Viridiplantae > Streptophyta > Magnoliopsida > Fabales > Fabaceae > Vicia > Vicia faba. The sequence continues at coordinate 452,090,046 of OX451739.1, read as the reverse complement.
AAAGCCATCAAAGGAAGTGTATTGGCAGACCACTTGGCACATCAGGCAGTAGACGACTATCAGTCAATGAACTTCGAGTTTCCAGACGAGAGTATCATGATAGTGACTGATTGTGAAGTACCTGGACCTGAGGAAGGATCCCGATGGTCTATGCACTTTGACGGAGCCTCCGATGCTTTGGGTAACGGTATCGGCGCTGTAATAATATCCCCCCAAGGCACTCATACTCCACTCACTGCCCAGCTATGTTTCAACTGCACCAACAACATGGCGGAGTATGAGGCGTGCATCATGGGTCTCCAAGCTACGATTGACTTAAGGATCAAGTTTCTGAGTGTCTTCGGAGATTTCGCTCTCGTGATCAATCAGATCAAAGGGGGGTGGGATACGAAACATCCGAATCTTATTCCTTACAGAGAATGTGTATTGACATTGATCCCCCACTTCACAGAGATAACCTTTGAACACTTTCCGAGAGAGGAGAATCAGCTGGCGGACACGTTAGCTACGATGTCTTCTATGTTCAAAGTCAAATGGGACAATGAGGCTCCCCGGATCATTATCTGGAAACTGGACGAACCGGCATACTGTTGTGATCTTGAGACTGAATTGGTGACTGAGAAACCTTGGTACCATGAGGTGAAGAGATACTTGGAAGCTCAGGAGTATCCTGGAGGTGCATCTATCAACGATAAGAAGTTTCTGAGAAGGTTCGCAGCAAAGTTCTTCCTTAGCAACGACATCCTGTACAAGCGAAACCATGATTCGACCTTACTACGTTGTGTGGATAAGACTGAAGCAGAAAGGATCATGGCGGAGCTACATGAGGGGACCTTCGGAACACATTCCAGTGGACACACTATGGCAAAGAAGATCCTTCGGGCAGGGTATTTCTGGTCCACAATGGAAGCCGACTGCTACCAACATTCTCGGACATGTCACAAATGCCAGATTTATGCAGACAAGGTGCATGTTCCTCCAGTTCCTCTGAATGTCTTGACAGCACCTTGGCCGTTTGCAATGTGGGGCATAGATATGATCGGTGAGATTAAACCTACGGCATCCAACGGGCATCGCTTCATCCTAGTAGCGATTGATTACTTCACGAAGTGGGTTGAAGCAGCTTCCTACGCTACAGTAACCAAGAACGTTGTGGCACGGTTCATTCGGCACAACCCGATCTGTCGATACGGCGTCCCTGAAAGAATTATTACTGACAACGGTACCAATCTTAATAACAAGATGATCATTGAGCTCTGCGAGCAGTTTAAGATACAACACCACAACTCTTCTCCTTACCGGCCGAAGATGAATGGGGCTGTAGAAGCAGCAAATAAAAATATTAAGAAAATTGTGCAGAAGATGACAGTGACCTATAAAGATTGGCACGAGATGTTACCGTTTGCTCTACATGGGTACCGTACCTCATCAAGGACGTCAACAGGGGCAACTCCTTTCTCCTTGGTCTACGGTATAGAGGCAGTCTTACCGATCGAAGTGCAGATACCCTCTCTCCGGATAATGAAGGATGCAGATCTGAGTGAAGATGATTGGATCCAGACACGACTTGATCAGCTAAACCTTATTGATGAAAAGAGACTTGCTGCTATTTGTCACGGTCATACGTATCAAAAACGGATGATCAGGGCATTTAACAAGAAGGTTAGACCACAAGAATATCAAGTTGGGGATCTGGTAATCAAGCGTATCATCCTTCCTCAGAGTGACCCAAGAGGCAAATGGACCCCTACGTACGAAGGGCCATTTGTGGTTAAACATGTGTTCTCAGGAGGAGCCATGATTCTAACCAACATGGATGGTGACGATCTTCCTCACCCCGCCAATGCAGACATAGTTAAAAGATACTACGCATGAATAAAGACCCGCTAGGTTGACATACCTAGGCAAAAATTAGGGCTTCCCGGCGAACCAAAAGGGTTCGGGCAAAATGAAGGGATGAAATGAAAAAATTTGTACACCCGGCAAGTCGAAAACCTGAAAAGGCGGCCTGGGCAAAAATGGGTATCCCGATGGACTGAAAACCCGAAAGGGCGGTCTAGGAAAAAGTTAGGGATAAAGCGTAATACTATGTCTCATTGGATCACCTTGCATCCAGAATTCGGTATCTACATCAAGTTCAGATGGCATCGATCAATCAGCTTCATCTTCAGCTAGGTCATCAAGTGATGAGACGCTCGAAGATATAAAGGCGATAGCAGAGTTGGAACCCAGTGGGATTATTCTTTTCACACAGCTGTTTTGTTTTCCCTTTGTACAAATTGTATAAACTCTTTTGTTCGGCGGCGTTCTCTTACTAGGACGTCAGCCTCTTGTATATAAACGCCTATTTACAGGCAAACTCAAAATCAATAACAAATTCACTTTTCAGCTACAAATTGCCTTTTGTTTTTTCCTTTCCTGTTTTGTTTTGCGAAAAACATCCAAGGTTCAATTTGTGATATATGCATTTGACAATAATTTCTAACTCATAAATATTTGCATACGAAACAAAGGATTAATTACAGGTAACATTAGAAACAGGGACAATAATGAGTGGTCTAAGCGATCTAATTGTTCTGTCCACCAAGGTATCAAGGTAAGTTCAGCCGAAGAACATAACCAGTATATCTCAATTCCCCAGAGAGTGAGCCAGCAAGTCAATGCACTCTCCCCAAGCAAAGCTATTATCAGCTTTAAGGAAGTTGGGTACCCCCGCAGATCTCAACATTCCCCAACACGATATACAGATATTCTTAAACAAGCATCCCCGGCAGTCTTGACCTAAAGATTGTTCCCCGACGGTATATCAAACATTCAATGGAGTCACTTCCCCAATATAGTTCAAAATTTCCCCAGGAGAGTCCAATCAAGATTTCCCCAGGAAAGGTTGAATCATCTCCCCGGCAGTAAGCTTATCCCTAGTAGATTCTGGAGGCTTATCCCTTGCATAGCACGAACGCGTCCCCCGGCTTTATTCAAAAGTTATTTCCCTACCAGGATATAACTGGGTTATCCTCAGCCAAAAGCCACGGAAAGATCGTCCCCGACGAAGTCTTCCTATCCCCAGCGGAGTTTATTAACACTTCCAACATAACAACGGTATCCCCAGCGAAGTTACCATCAACATCCCAGCAAAGTATCTCTCTCCCCACAGAGTATTGCTCCCCAGCAAGATCGCTAGAGTAATTTTCTCCCTGCAGAGTGTTCTATTCGCCAAGTTTATCCCCCAACGGAGTTATCTTCTCCTACCGGTATTCTTGCAACTATCATCCCCAGCGGAGACAACAAAGCACTATTCTCCAACATCAGCCCAGGATATGACTTCCCGACATCCGTCAAGGATTTATTTTCCTAGGACGAAAACATACGTTCATAAACATCACATTTCCATACATTATAGCATGCATATATGCATCATATCTTACAAATCTCATTTATGTTGAGAACATCATTGCTTGATCCATATCATGCATTGCATATGACTGACTGTGATCGGTGGATCTGGAACTGACTGTTTAACGCTGGTTCGCTAAATGTCACGGAAGCAAGAGTCGCCACCGTCTTTTATTTTCTCCAAATGGAAAGGACAAAAGCACAGAAAAATTCCTTATAGAGACTGCTCTCGGTTCGGGAGGTAGGTTATAGAAAGGGAAGGTGTTAGCACCCTTTCTATCCATGGTTATCCATGGGCTCTTAGATACTTGCTCATTGTGTTTTCAAAATGTTTGTTTGCTTTTCAAGGTGAGTGGGTTTTGAAAAAGTTTCGTTTGAAAAATCTCTAAGTAACTCTTGTATCTGTCCTCAAGAGTGTATGAAAAATTTGTTTGAAAAAACTTTTAGAAAGTGTAGGTGTGAAAAGTATTTTGTTTGTTTTTGAAAAGAGCAAGTATCTATGAGAACCTACCTACCCTAAGGAATTCGTCTGTGTAAATGTCCTTTAAAGTAGTGCCATCCCACCATTGAGAGGTAGGTAACACCACCGTTGGAGGTGTTCGGGTCAATTCGAGGGTTCGGGACATGGTGGATGGCCACCTAAGCGTCTTCCTCGTTGGCTTTATTTTCCTGAAACAAGAACAATTTAGCAACGGTTTTTTAAGCGTTCTTTTAGGCCATTTTCTGGAAAATAACGAATAGCCCAGGAAGGCTCATAAATTGGGCGCGATAGTCTCATTCTTTTCGTCCAAGTGCACTGAATTGGATGGTCTAGGTCTTGTATGCCAATTGTTCCTTAAACGAAAACCCCCAATTCACAATTCTGCAAACCCTAAGATACGACCATGGTGGATTCTTCGTTTTGGCATGAAACTCAAATCAAACTATGCAGTTAGCTCGCAAACATCATTCTAAACACAAAAACAACAATGAAACATGGTAACAATGCATGAATGATTGAAAACGATTCTGAAATTTTCCTTACCAACTTCAATGGTGATTTCGCGTTTTCTTGAGTATGGGGCTTAGGGAATGATTGGAACGTTCTATGATCCTTAAGGAAGCTAATGGAATAGCTATTTGGCCTTGAATCGTCCTAGGACTAGGTTTTCAGAATTGGTTTTTTTTGATAAATTTCAAGTGTTCAAATGGTGTTTTCTGCGCAGCTTTGTGGTTCATGGTATTAGGGTTGCGTTTGGTACTTATGTATGAATGATTTAGGGTTGAAAACTTGATCCAAAACCTTTGCATTCATGGTTTGGAAGATTTGATTTTCAAAGATCTTTTTCAATATTTTTTCATGCTATTTTGACCCTAATCATATCCAATCAATTCAATTCCTTCCATATTTGATCATGCACGAATTATTGAGTATATATTATGCACAAAAAGATTGAAAAACTTAGGTTAATTATTTTCATGTATTTAATTGATTTAAATGAATTATTATTAATAAAAATTCAAATAAATAAATAAAAAATGAAGAAAAACTTCCCTTTGGGCCAAATGGTCGTGTGTATGTCTTGGATGATGAATTGTGGAAGAAAAATAGGCCCATTAGCAATTTTAGGTCATTTGAATCAATGTTGACTTTTCAAAATATCCAAAAATCTCCCAACATCCACAAGGCATAACTTGCTCAATTTTTAAGATTTGCTCATGTTATTGGACATTTTGGAAAGTTCTTTGAGTCCTCTAACCAATTCCTTTGGTCCCATGTCATTTTGATTTACCAATATCAAGTTATGGCCTTTGACTTAAAGTCCCTTTTTGTTGACTTTTGAAAATGACCTATAATGTTGAAATTGATAACTTTTTGTGAGAGCATTTCTTGGACTTGAAGTGTGAAGAGGAGTTGTAGGAAATGTCTTTCTCTTCAAAATGAGCTTTGGATGGAATTTTTCTGATAATCCATGTGAAAGTTATGCCCTGGTCAATTTACAGTTGACTTTTTCAGCTGTCCAAATAAGGCAACTTTTGCATCTTGATGATTTTTGAGCCAAGCTTTGAGAATCATGATCAAGCATTGATCAAATGATGTTTGTGGTTTCAAAATGAGATGTTGACCAAAAATTTGAACTTTTGACTGCCAAATGACCATTTTGCCCTTACAGTTGACTGTAGTGCAATTAGGGTTTTGACTATACAATTTTGTGCTGAAAGTCTTGAAACTTGATATGAGGATGCTTGACCATATTATTGGCATGTGGGACTTGATTGGACCCTTGGAAACTTCATTTTCTTGATCAGAATAGAAACCCTAATTTTGACTGTTTAGGAGGCCCTTAAACTGTGCAACCTTTGGGGAGATTTTGAAGCTTGACTTGGAAATTTCTGAAGAATATGGGAGGGAAAATTTTGGGGTACAACAGTTGCCCCTGTTCAATCTTCTTAGACCTGAGGATGCAGATTGGCTGACGTGCCTTTCGTAATCCGAAGGTGGAAGATGATTGAACACTAGAGTGCCCAGAAATTTGCGCTCACATAGTAGTAGTGATGTAGTAGTGGAATGGGCTTACAGATGCCATGCTGAGAGATGCTGGAAGGTGGATGGGCTTATAGATGCCATCTGGATGTTGATCGCAAAAGAGATTCCTTAGCGAGAACTTGCGTACCTGCAAAAGAAAAAATGAATACCTGACATGTTGCAGGAGTTGGTCTTCAGATGCTTGGTATAGATGTGTCCTGACTGGTTACAGGAGCTGAATCTGGAGTTTCAAACAGTGATGAATGAACCAGGGGTGGTTACTACCTCAGCAGGAACGGTGAGAGAACCTTGGATTAACCTCAACAGCAAACGTTGAGAAAATCTTGGATAACTTCACTTCAGCAGCAATCATTGAGCGAAATCTTGGTGGGAATTACCATCTCCGCAGGATCGGGGAGAGAACCATAGGCAATTATAATCTCAATAACATTCATTGAGAAAAACCTGGAATGGAATTATCATCTCCGCAGCATTGGGGAGAGAACCATAGGAAATTATAATCTCAAAAACATTCATTGAGAAAAACCTGGAATGGAATTATCGTCTCCGCAGCATTGGGGAGAGAACCATAGGAAATTATAATCTCAAAAACATTCATTGAGAAAAACCTGGGATGGAATTATCATCTCCGCAGCATTGGGGAGAGAACCATAGGAAATTATAATCTCAAAAACATTCATTGAGAAAAACCTGGAATGGAATTATCGTCTCCGCAGCATGGGAGAGAACCATAGGAAATTATAATCTCAATAACATTCATTGAGAAAAACCTGGGATGGAATTATCGTCTCCGCAGCATGGGAGAGAACCATAGGAAATTATAATCTCAAAAACATTCATTGAGAAAAACCTGGGATGGAATTATCGTCTCCGCAGCATGGGAGAGAACCATAGGAAATTATAATCTCAATAACATTCATTGAGAAAAACCTGGGATGGAATTATCGTCTCCGCAGCATTGGGAGAGAACCATAGTAAATTATAATCTCAAAAGCATTCATTGAGAAAAACCTGGGATGGAATTATCGTCTCCGCAGCATGGGAGAGAACCATAGGAAATTATAATCTCAATAACATTCATTGAGAAAAACCTGGGACGGAATTATTGTCTCCGCAGCATGGGAGAGAACCATAGGAAATTATAATCTCAATAACATTCATTGAGAAAAACCTGGGATGGAATTATCGTCTCCGCAGCATTGGGGAGAGAACCATAGGAAATTATAATCTCAATAACATTCATTGAGAAAAACCAGGGATGGAATTATCGTCTCCGCAGCATTGGAGAGAACCATAGGAAATTATAATCTCAATAACATTCATTGAGAAAAACCTGGGATGGAATTATCGTCTCCGCAGCATGGGAGAGAACCATAGGAAATTATAATCTCAATAACATTCATTGAGAAAAACCTGGGATGGAATTATCGTCTCCGCAGCATTGGGGAGAGAACCATAGGAAATTATAATCTCAATAACATTCATTGAGAAAAACCTGGGATGGAATTATCGTCTCCGCAGCATTGGGGAGAGAACCATAGGAAATGATAATCTCAAAAGCAAACATTGAGAAAAACCTTTGATAACTTCTACTGAGTCTTCATCAGAAAAATATGTTTGGGGTCGATTTAGCTGGACTAGAGAAGGCCTTGGACTGGATAAGAAATCTTTGGAGTCAATTAACTGAACCGGTCTGGGTCTTGAAATATGATTGAGAATTTAACTGAATCTTTCCTGAAAGGTAAAGGTCAGTCATATGCAATGCATGATATGGACCAAGCAATGATGTTCCCAACCTAAATGAGATTTATAAGATATGATGCGTATATGCATGCTATAATGATGTATGGAAGTGCGATGTTTAGGAATGTATTTTTCGTCTAGGAAAGTAAATCCTTGACGGGTGCCAGGAAATCACTCCTGGGCTGATGTTGGAGAGTAGATTTTGCTTCCGCTGGGGGTGATAATTGCAAGAATACCGGTAGGAGAAGATGACTCCGTTGGGGAATAAACTTGGTGAATGGAATAACTCTGCGGGGAGGAAAATACTCTAGCGATTTTGTTGGGAAGCAATACTTTGTGGGGAGAGAGATACTTTGCTGAGTTGTTAGGGATACCCTTGTTGTGCTGGAAGTGTTAATAGACTTCGCTGGGAATAAGAAGACTTCGTCGAGGACGCTCTTTCCGTGGCTTTTGGCTGAGGATAACCCAGTTATATCTTGTTAAGGAAATAACTCTTTAAATAAGGCCGGGAGACGCGTTCGTGCTTTGCGAGGATAAGCTTCCAGAATCTACTGGGGATAAGCTTATCGCTTGGGGAGATGAATTCCAACTTTCCTGGGGATACTGGATTGGACTCTCCTGGGGAAGTTTTGAGCTGCGGGGGAAGTGATTCCTTTGAATGTTTGATATGCCGCCGGGGAACAATCTTTAGACCAAGATTGTCGGGGATGCTTGTTAAGAATATATGTATATATGCTGCTGGGGAATGTTGAGATCTACGGGAGGATACTCAACTTCCTTAAGATTTGATTGTAACTTTGCTTGGGGAGAGTGCACTGACTTGCTGACGTACTCTCTAGGGAATTAAGATATGCCGGTCTATGTTTTTTAGCCGAACTCACCTTGGTACCTTGGTGGACGGAACAATTAGATCGTTTGGACAACTTATCATTGCCCCTGTTTCTGAGGTGGGAGCTGAAGACCTGTGAGGTGCTGATAGCTTATTGATGGACAAACCTTCTTCTGGTAAGCAGGTGACAGGATGACAGGACATAGTCGTACGCTTTAATCCCTAACTTTTGCCTGGGCCGCCCTTTCGGGTTTTCAGTCCACCGGGATACCCTTTTTTGCCCAAGCCGCCTTTTCCGGTTTTCGACTTGCCGGGTGTACAGATTTTTTCATTTCATCCCTTCATTTTGCCCGAACCCTTTTGGTTCGCCGGGAAACCCTTATTTTTGCCTAGGTACGTCGACCTAGCGGGTCTTTGATTTTGCGTAGTATCTTTTCGACTATGTCCATGTTCTCAGAATGTAGGGAGTTGCCCCTGTCAGAAGTGTTTTGTCATGCCACCAGAGAGTGTTTGATCAGGCAAGATTCGTTGCTGGAGTGCTCCAAGTGACTCAGGTGGAGATTTGCCCCAGGCTATTTGGTCTTTGAGAGATTCTCCAAATCTTGATTGGATTGCCCCAGATGGTGGACCATGATCATGTCGTGCCCCTTGATTGGAAGTGCTTTTGTTCATTAGGCATTCATCGTGCGAATTTCCCTGCTCAAACAAAAAGTCATATGCAAACAAAGTTATGTTAAAAATGCAAAGCTTATGTTTGTCTTGAAGATTTTGAAAAATGCATTCTTTTTTCATAAAACAAATGAATGTTTGTAAAACGTGATATCAACTCCGTATTTACCGTAGGCCTTAAGGAGTCAGGATACCTTTCGTAACAGTATGCTTTCGAACTAACCCATGCTTCAGCTAGGACTTTTAAGGGTTATAACGTGGCCTGGTTCATGGTTTAAGAAACAAAGGATAAAGGCTCAAAATATTTGTACCCACCCACTCTTCGTGATGTTCTTCAAACCTAAACTCAGCTGATCGTGCGTTAGACCTTGTTTGAGTTTTTGCTCTGATTTTCCAGTGATGATTCAGATATTGATGATTTATTCTGAATAGGCAGTCATTTTTGTTATTGTTGAGGGTTTGTAGGACCTCCTTCTTCTTTGATTTTGTTATCCCTATTTTTTTTTTGCCTGAACTGTTTCTTTTGTGATTACAGTCAGCGGGATGTAGGGATGTCAGTTTGGACCTGTTAATGGGGATCCCCGCGGGGAACGCCCCGTTCGGGGCCCCAAAGATGGGGAATTTTCCCCCGTGGGGGAGGGGATGGGGAGAAAAATTCCCCCAAGAGCATTTCGGGGACGGGGACGGGGAATACACCCCCCGCCCCGCGGGGACCCCGCCCCGCCTATTATTTTAATATAGTTAATTTAATATATATATTTTAGATTAGGTTTTTTAGTCATTTCCTTTATGTTTATTTATAAAAATAAATAAATAAATATTCATGTATTTATTAAGAGAGAGAAATGTAAATATTAGAATTTTTTAATAACATAATAAATATGTGAATTCTTTGTGCTTTTTATTTTTATAGAAAATATAAACATTTTAAAAAAATAAAATATTAATGAATAAATGTAGGATCTATGGGGATCCCCGCGGGGAACGGGGATCCGCGGGGAACGGGGATGGGGATAGAAATTCCCCCGTGACGGAGATCGGGGACGGGGACGGGGAATGAATTTGATGGCGGGGAAAAAGATGGGGAAGTGTCCCCCCGGCCCCGCCCCGCCCCATTGACATCCCTAGCGGGATGCCCCAGTTTTGTAAGTCTCCTTCATAGGTTTTGACTTAATGGGTTTTTTTTTTGAGGTAATGACTACCTTTCTTCACGATTGTTCGGAACTATCACTGTCTTTTGTTTTTGGAAAAACTCATTTGGTGCCATTCATTGTGCACTTGGATCAACTGAGAAGACTACCCTGCCCCGGGTTATGATTAAGGGTTTCAATTTTCGAAAATAAAAACTCCTACTTCTTTGGCTCAGAGGGGTTGACGAGGGATTATCTTCCTTATAACTCCAGTGTTTAGGAATTGAAACAATGCCTGTACCTCATCAGCGGGGTCTGTTCAAAAGCATATTGTAAAGATCGTGGTATCATTTTCGTCATCCTCCCTCAAGAGGCTTAGAGTTATTAACTGGGAGTTGACATCAGAAAAAATATGAAAATAATTTGCATTTAGTGAATACGAATATATTGTTTTAGAACAGACATATGCGATGCATTAATGAAATAACAATGTTTAACATGAGTAAATGTTTGAACAAAAGAGAATTGCAACTTGAACATTCGAATGAACAAAACTTTCTCAATCCTAGCCATGTTTTGGCAAGGGAGCAGTGATCACGTGGGGAGTCTTGGGTACTTTAAACTGAATCTCTCCAGCGTCGATCATGTCTTGGATCTTATTTTTCAAGCTCCAACAATCATCTGTAGTATGCCCCGGGTTGTCGGAATGATAAGCGCAGCGGGCGTTGGGGTTATACTTCGGTGACATTGTATTTTGGTTCTTCGGAGCTTCTTTTAGAGTTACCAGCTTGGTCTCCAGCAACTGTGGCAATATCTGGGATAAGGTCATGCTGAGCCGAGTGAACTGCCTTCTCTCGCTCTTTTGTTGGTTGTGATGTTGAATTTGTGACAGTGGAGCCATTTGAGGAGCTCTCCCCTTACCTCCTTGTCTCAAAGGTGGTTGAACGATGACTGGCTTTTTACCCCTAGACTTTTGCCCCAGTTGGTTACCCTGAAGCAGTTGGTTGACGAGAAACCAGAGCTCATCTTGTCTTTGAGCTAACCCTTGAATGGCAGTCACCTGCCCCAGCATCTGAACCTTCAATGCATCCACCTCAGCTTGTAGGTGTTCCAGCCTTTCATCCTCAGCACTGTTCCTGACAAAGGTCTCCATGAGAAGTGTCCTTAGCTCTTCCTGCCCCTTGGATAGATTCAGGAGGATTTTCCCGAACCGGGTCTCTTGAGCAAGAAAGTCCTGGTTGTCTTGTTGGGAAGCCATTGCTGAAATAAACAGCGGGAAGGGTAAGTGACCTGCAACAAGGATACCTGTTATGCAATGATGAGTATGACATGCATGTAATGTTTTCAAGGACCTCGCGGGGTAAACAAGAAAATTTGTCATCATTTGGATCCGGTAGCTTGATTGAAAGAACTTCATATTTGTTGAGAGTTTTTCTTCCAAGGGTCAAAGGCTCACCATATCAAGTGGGTCATAGCCTCTGACTCAAGTCATCAACCTTATTTTGCTTTCCAAACAACCTTGGCTAGGGGAACCTTCTTCAGGAGTCAAAGCTCACCATATCAAGTGGGTCATAGCCCCTGACAACTTTGTCTAGAGGAAAATAAATCCTCTTTGCCCCTTGCTGGGATAGTTGGTTCATCCTGACCTGCATCATAGACCCTTGAGATCCTTGAAATTGGTTAGGATGTATGCAATGGTATGATGTTATGGTATGCATGGGGTAATGTGAGTAACCCTGTTATGAGTCCCCATTAAGGACTATAAACAAAACCTGCAAGAAACTTAGTAAACCCTGTCATGAGTCCCAATTAAGGACTAAAAACAAAACCTGCAAGAAACCCAGTACACTCTGTTATGAGTCCCAATTAAGGACTGCAAACCAAAACCTGTAAGAAACTTAGGTACCCTGTCATCAGTCCCAATTAAGGACTATAAACAAAACCTGCAAGTAGTTCATGTGTTAAATAACAAGCATGCAAGTAGTCAAGTACGAAGGCACACAAGTCACACAATAGAAGCCCTTAGAGTTTAGGCCAGTATGGGGTCTAGGTATTACCCTCTTGAAGTTGGTGGGTTCAACATGTCCTATTAGAAGTAACCGGGTTCTTAGAGGATCCCAATATCATTGACTACCCTTAATCGGTCATAACTCCAGCATCGCAATCTTTTCCTGCGGCCAGAACCATCACGAGAGTTTAGCCTCAATGGGCGTAGCATACTGCTACTGTTCTAATGGCCAAGTTGTGTCAATTAAGGTTCTAAAGTTGTTGGTGCTTAATGACTCCTTAGAAGACCCATATTCTCCTCGTTGCAACACAAGGGATATCGGTACAGACCAAGGTGCCACACCAACGTAGCCACTGTTTCACCCATGTCGGTCTACGCCGGATAGGTCCCTCACAGCTTATGCTACCTAAACAGGGTATTCCCAGATCCGGGTTAGGATCTATGTAACTCCCATGCAACCCACAAATTTAAAGCAGATAAGTCAATACAATTGAAAACACAAGTGATCTTAGTCCTAAGGTACACCTCACTTTATAAGAGTCCCCAGCAGAGTCGCCAGTTCTGTGATCGGTGGATCTGGAACTGACAGTTTAACGCTGGTTCGCGAAATGTCGCGGAAGCAAGAGTCGCCACCGTCTTTTATTTTCTCCAAATGGAAAGGACAAAAGCACAGAAAAATTCCTTATAGAGATTGCTCTCGGTTCGGGAGGTAGGTTATAGAAAGGGAAGGTGTTAGCACCCTTTCTATCCATGGTTATCCATGGGCTCTTAGATACTTGCTCATTGTGTTTTCAAAATGTTTGTTTGCTTTTCAAGGTGAGTGGGTTTTGAAAAAGTTTCGTTTGAAAAATCTCTAAGTAACTCTTGTATCTGTCCTCAAGAGTGTATGAAAAATTTGTTTGAAAAAACTTTTAGAAAGTGTAGGTGTGAAAAGTATTTTGTTTGTTTTTGAAAAGAGCAAGTATCTATGAGAACCTACCTACCCTAAGGAATTCGTCTGTGTAAATGTCCTTTAAAGTAGTGCCATCCCACCATTGAGAGGTAGGTAGCACCACCGTTGGAGGTGTTCGGGTCAATTCGAGGGTTCGGGACATGGTGATCACCAGAGCAATGGGAAGACACCTTAGAAGCTACCCTCATGCCAGGTTCCCGGATCATGAGGACTTACTAAAACGTCCTCTACTCGACGATCACCTTTCGAGGCAAGGCAACAGTGAGGCGTACCCTAGGGGTGGTGTGTGATTTGTGTGTCGTTTTCGGATATTTTATCTTGTTCATGTTAAAGGTGATCTATGCGTTTGTTTTTATTTTCGTCATTCATTCTTGCATGCATTTATTAACAGTTAAAAATTGCGAAAAGTAAAAGTTCTAAAGCTATTACAAAAGGCGCGGGTCCACATCGCCAAAATTTCTTGAACCCGATTTGACAGAAAATGGAGAATTAAAGTGCGAGAAATTAATTTACAAGGCCTTGGGAGAGATACATAAATATTATAAGAAATAAAATAAATATGCGAATTAAATAAGAATTAAAACGAGGGCGTTGGACCCTTTTTGCAAAATTGAATTAAATGATGAAATTAATTAATTAAAAAAAGAAATTGTTTTTGGTATTTTTTGGTTTTAAATGAAAAAAGAATTAATTGAAATAACATGCTAACCCTAATTCTACAATTTTTATTTTATTATGAAAACATGTTAAAGTTTTACCTAAAATTAACCCTAATTAATTTACATGCAATTTAGTTATAAAAATAAATAATAGGAAATATTTGATTATTGTGAAAGAAAATAAAAAAGAGATGAAAATTAGTATGAACCCTAATTCTACAAATTTTAAATTAATTAAGAAAACATTACTATTAATCCTAATTTAATAACTAAATGAGTTAATGCAATTTATTTATAAAAAATACTTAAAATAAAAATATTTATTATTTTTCTTGTCTTTTCTGATTTTTTGATGTTTTTGTGTTTTTTTGTGAAAATAATTAATTAAGGAATTAAATCAAGAAAACTAATTAAAACAAAAGATAGAAAAATTTAAAAAAAGGGAATTTTAAGAGTGCAAACCATGGGGTTCTGCCCCTAATTTGGGAGGTAAGACTTAGCATTTTAGGCCCATCAAGACCTTGGCCCGTTTGACTTTCATGCCAGCATGCATACGCGTTGACTAGAATGCATCATGTTCCTCAAATCTGTGCCCTTGGATTGATGATATTGAACGCATGGACGACTTGATGGAGGAGCGTATGGTGCGTCTTCAGGACATAATCTGCATAGAACCATTAATTGAAAAATAATGTGAAAGGGGGTGAGGACCTGGGGCTCGAACCCAGGTCCTGAACATTACCAGCGTGTACGCCTGCCAGTGGAGCTGCCTTGCTTCTTTTTAAATTAAATAACTAACAAATATAATAAAACAAAATAATGCGTTAGTGCTTTCTGCGCACGAAATTTCAAACGCTCCAATCGTGGATGGCCACCTAAGCGTCTTCCTCGTTGGCTTTATTTTCCTGAAACAAGAACAATTTAGCAACGATTTTTAAGCGTTCTTTTAGGCCATTTTATGGAAAATAGCGAATAGCCCAGGAAGGCTCATAAATTAGGCGCGATAGTCTCATTCTTTTCGTCCAAGTGCACTGAATTGGATGGTCTAGGTCTTGTATGCCAATTGTTCCTTAAACGAAAACCCCCAATTCACAATTCTGCAAACCCTAAGATACGACCATGGTGGATTCTTCGTTTTGACATGAAACTCAAATCAAACTATGCAGTTAGCTCGCAAACATCATTCTAAACACAAAAACAACAATGAAACATGGTAACAATGCATGAATGATTGAAAACGATTCTGAAATTTTCCTTACCAACTTCAATGGTGATTTCACGTTTTCTTGAGTATGGGGCTTAGGGAATGATTGGAACATGTTCTATGATCCTTAAGGAAGCTAATGGAATAGCTATTTGGCCTTGAATCGTCCTAGGACTAGGTTTTCAGAATTGGTTTTTTTTGATAAATTTCAAGTGTTCAAATGGTGTTTTCTGCGCAGCTTTGTGGTTCATGGTATTAGGGTTGCGTTTGGTACTTATGTATGAATGATTTAGGGTTGAAAACTTGATCCAAAACCTTTGCATTCATGGTTTGGAAGATTTGATTTTCAAAGATCTTTTTCAATATTTTTTCATGCTATTTTGACCCTAATCATATCCAATCAATTCAATTCCTTCCATATTTGATCATGCACGAATTATTGAGTATATATTATGCACAAAAAGATTGAAAAACTTAGGTTAATTATTTTCATGTATTTAATTGATTTAAATGAATTATTATTAATAAAAATTCAAATAAATAAATAAAAAATGAAGAAAAACTTCCCTTTGGGCCAAATGGTCGTGTGTATGTCTTGGATGATGAATTGTGGAAGAAAAATAGGCCCATTAGCAATTTTAGGTCATTTGAATCAATGTTGACTTTTCAAAATATCCAAAAATCTCCCAACATCCACAAGGCATAACTTGCTCAATTTTTAAGATTTGCTCATAATCTTGGACATTTTGGAAAGTTCTTTGAGTCCTCTAACCAATGCCTTTGGTCCCATGTCATTTTGATTTACCAATCTCAAGTTATGGCCTTTGACTTAAAGTCCCTTTTTGTTGACTTTTGAAAATGACCTATAATGTTGAAATTGATAACTTTTTGTGAGAGCATTTCTTGGACTTGAAGTGTGAAGAGGAGTTGTAGGAAATGTCTTTCTCTTCAAAATGAGCTTTGGATGGAATTTTTCTGATAATCCATGTGAAAGTTATGCCCTGGTCAATTTACAGTTGACTTTTTCAGCTGTCCAAATAAGGCAACTTTTGCATCTTGATGATTTTTGAGCCAAGCTTTGAGAATCATGATCAAGCATTGATCAAATGATGTTTGTGGCTTCAAAATGAGATGTTGACCAAAAATTTGAACTTTTGACTGCCAAATGACCATTTTGCCCTTACAGTTGACTGTAGTGCAATTAGGGTTTTGACTATACAATTTTGTGCTGAAAGTCTTGAAACTTGATATGAGGATGCTTGACCATATTATTGGCATGTGGGACTTGATTGGACCCTTGGAAACTTCATTTTCTTGATCAGAATAGAAACCCTAATTTTGACTGTTTAGGAGGCCCTTAAACTGTGCAACCTTTGGGGAGATTTTGAAGCTTGACTTGGCAATTTCTGAAGAATATGGGAGGGAAAATTTTGGGGTACAACGCTGACCTTTACCTTTCAGGAAAGATCCAGTTAAGTTCTCAGCTATATTTCAAGACTTTAGTCTGGTTCAGTTAAATCGATTCTAAGATTTTTCTGATTCTTATCCAGTCAAAGGCCTTCTCTGGTTCAGTCAGATCGACCCTAAGATCTCCCTGATTCTTATCCAGTTGAAGATTTCAAGACCTTGCCCAGTTCAGTTAAATCGACCCTAAGATTTTCCTGATTCTTATCCAGTCAAAGGCCTTCTCTGGTTCAGTCAGATCGACCCTAAGATCTCCCTGACTCTTATCCAGTTGAAGATATTCCAAGATCTTGCCCGGTTCAGTTAAATCGACCCTAAGATTTTCCTGATTCTTATCCAGTCAAAGGCCTTCTCCGGTTCAGTCAGATCAACCCTAAGATCTCCCTGATTCTTATCCCAGTAGAAGACATCCAAGATTCTCTCAGCGTTCCTGTTGAGGTAGTAATCGCCCAAGATTCTCTCAGTGTTCCTGTTGAGGTAGTAATCGCCCCAAGATTCTCTCATCGTCCCGTTGAGGTAGTAATCGTCCAAGGTTCTCTCATCGTTCCGTTGAGGTAGTAATCGCCCAAAGGTTCTCTCATCGTCCCGTTGAGGTAGTAATCTCCCAAGGTTCTCTCATCGTCCCGTTGAGGTAGTAATCGCCCAAGGTTCTCTCATAGTCCCGTTGAGGTAGTAATCGCCCAAGGTTCTCTCATCGTCCCGTTGAGGTAGTAATCGCCCAAGGTTCTATCATCGTCCCGTTGAGGTAGTAATCGTCCAAGGTTCTCTCATCGTCCCGTTGAGGTAGTAATCGTCCAAGGTTCTCTCATCGTCCCGTTGAGGTAGTAATCGTCCAAGGTTCTCTCATCGTCCCATTGAGGTAGTAATCGCCCAAGGTTCTCTCATCGTCCCGTTGAGGTAGTAATCGCCCAAGGTTCTCTCATCGTCCCGTTGAGGTAGTAATCGCCCAAGGTTCTCTCATTGTCCCATTGAGGTAGTAACCGCCCAAGGTTCTCTCATCGTCCCGTTGAGGTAGTAATCGCCCAAGGTTCTCTCATCGTCCCGTTGAGGTAGTAATCGTCCAAGGTTCTCTCATCATCCCGTTGAGGTAGTAATCGCCCAAGGTTCTCTCATCGTCCCGTTGAGGTAGTAATCGTCCAAGGTTCTCTCATCGTCCCGTTGAGGTAGTAATCGTCCAAGGTTCTCTCATCGTCCCGTTGAGGGTGTATCTGTTGACAACTATTCTCCGGACTCGATTCCTGTATCTTGCCAGGGCACGTCTGAAGAGTTTAAAGATTCGATACCTGTATCCGGCCAGGGCACATCTACATAAAGAGTTTGAAGATCAACATCTGTAACGGGCCAGGTAATTATCTTTCTTTCTCAGGTACGCAAGTTCTCGCTAAGGAATCTCTTACGCGATCGACACCTAGATGGCATCTATAAGCCCATCCACTTACCAACAGTTCCAAATGGCATCTATAAGCCCATTCCCGACAAGGTTCTGTCACATCTCCAGATGGAATCTACAAGCCCATCCTCCTATCCACCATCTCTCCAAATGGCATCTGTAAGCCCATTCCCGCTGTCACACTACTGATACTCAACTATGTGAGTGCAAATTTCTGGGCACTCTAGTGTTCAATCATCTTCCACCTTCGGATCACGAAAGGCACACACGCCAATCTACATCCTCAGGTCTAAGAAGATTGAACAGGGGCAACTGTTGTACCCCAAAATTTGCCCTCCCATATTCTTCAAAGTTTTGACAAGCATCATCTCAATTTGCTCAAGGGCTACACAGTCAACCACTCTCCTAAGCCAGTCAAACTAGGGTTGTGGTTCTTGCAAAGAAAGTTGAGGTTTTCAAGGGCTCAATCAAGTCCCACATGCTCATACACTTTGTCAAGCACCTACATGTCAAGTTTCAAGGCTCACAAAGTCAAGTTGCACAGTCAAAAACCCTAATTGCTCCACAGTCAACTACAGGGGCAAAATGGTCATTTGGCAGTCAAAAGTCAAATTTTTTGGTCAACATCTTATTTTGAAGCCACAATCATCATTTGATCAATTCTTGATCATGATTCCTCAAGAATGGCTCAAAAATCATCAAGGTGTCAAAAGTTTCTATTTTTGGACAGTTGAAAAGTCAACTGTAACTTGACCAAGGCATAACTTTTTCATGGTTCATCAGAAAAATCCCATCCAATGCTCATCTTGAAGGGGAAGACATTTCCTACAACTCATATTCACACTTCAAGTCCAAGAAATGCTCTCACAAAAAGTTATCAATTTCAACATTATAGGTCATTTTCAAAAGTCAACAAAAAGGGACTTTAAGTCAAAGACCATAACTTGAGATTGGTAAATCAAAATGACATGGGATCAAAGTCATTGGTTAGAGGACTTCAAGACCTTTCCAAAATGTCCAAGAACATGATCAAAGCTTAAAAATTGAGCAAGATATGCCTTGTGGAAGTTGGGAAATTTTTGGGAATTTTGAAAAGTCAACTTTGCTTCAAATACCTCAAAATTGCTAATGGGCCTCAATTTCTTCCAAGAATCATCATCCAAAAGCTATGCACGACCCATTGACCCAAAGGGGAGTTATTTTCTTATTTTTTATTAATTATTTGAATTTTTAATATTATTAATTCATTTAATTAAAATTAAATATGAAAAAATACTCAAGCATGTATTTTAAATCTTTTTATGCAGCTAATAGGTCTATCATAAACTCAAGATTTCGTGCATCACTAAAAAGGCAAGAATCTTCATTTGATTGGCATGAGGAAGGTATGAAAAGATTGAAAAATCATGGAAGATCACAAAAATTCAAAGGCATTAAAACTTGGATGTTGGGCTTGTTTTGTTGACCTAAAACATTCACATACATATACATATTGCAACCCTAATGCACAGGAGAAGCTAGCTGCGCTCAGAGTCAAGAATCAAACTTTGCATTTTTCCAAAAAAAATTGAAATCTGCTTTCATAGTTTCAGTGCGTTTCAGGACAAAAGAACGATCCCACAAGCTTGCCAAGACTGCCAGGAAGCTATCCCAATCAAAACCATAGTGTGATCGGTGGATCTGGAACTGACTGTTTAACGCTGGTTCGCGAAATGTCGCGGAAGCAAGAGTCGCCACCGTCTTTTATTTTCTCCAAATGGAAAGGACAAAAGCACAGAAAAATTCCTTATAGAGATTGCTCTCGGTTCGAGAAGTAGATTATAGAAAGGGAAGGTGTTAGCACCCTTTCTATCCATGGTTATCCATGGGCTCTTAGATACTTGCTCATTTGTGTTTTCAAAATTGTTTGTTTGCTTTTCAACTGTGGGTTTTAAAAAAGTTTCTTTGAAAATTTCAGTTCGACTCTTGTATCAGTCCTCAAGAGTGTTTGAAAAGTTGCTTTCGAAAGCTTTTTGAAAAGTGTCGGTGTGAAAAGTATTTTTTGATTTGTTTTGAAATTAGAGAAAGTATCTAGAGTCGTCTACCTACCCTAAGGAATTCGTCTGTGTAAATGTCCTTAAAGTAGTGCCATCCCACCATTGAGGGGTAGGTAGCACCACCGTTGGAGGTGTTCGGTTCAATTCGAAGGTTCGGGACATGGTGATCACCGGAGCAATAGGAAGACACCTTAGAAGCTACCCTCATGCCATGTTCATGGACATGAGGACTTACTAAAACGTCCTCTACTCGACGACCACCTTTCGAGGGGCAAGGCAACAGTGAGACGTACCATAGGGGTGATGTGTGATTTGTGTGTCGTTTTCAGATATTTTTGTCTTGTTCATGCATTGGTGGTCTACGCGTTGCTTTTATTTTGGCATTCATTCTTTCATACGAGTTATTAACAGTTTAAAAGATGCGGAATTAAAAGTCCTACGCTATTACAAAGGCGCGGGTCTACATCGCCAAATTAATCCATGACCCGATTTGAAATAAAATAAAATGCGGAAAGATAAATATCCTAATTAATCTATTACATAGCTTTGGGAGAATTACATGAAATTTATAAAAGGAAATAAAATAAGCGCGCGAAATAGAATTGTGATCGAATGCGAGGGCGTTGGACCCTTTTAAGGAGATTAAATTATAATTAATAAATTAATTAAGTTAAATGAGAAAAAAAATTATTTTTAAGTTTTTTGTATTTATGGATTTTAAGAAAATTAATGGAATTAAAACCTAATTCTAAACTATTTTTAATTTATTAAAAAATGTTAAAATTAAACCTAGAATTAACTTAATTATTTAATGGAAAATTTATTTACAAAAATAATTAATTAATTATCAATAATGGTAAAAGAAAAGAAAAAAAGATAAAAGTATCTAAAACCCTAATTCTACATTTTTTAATTTATTTAAGAAAATATTGAAATTAAACCTAGAATTAAAAACTAAATTAATGAATAAAATTTATTTACAAAAATGTATAAAATATTTTTGTTTTGTCTTTCTGATTTTTTATTATTTTTTATGTTAAAGAAAACAAATTAATTTAAAGGATTAAATTAAAACTAAATAAAACAAATAAAATAGGAAAAATAAAAAGAATGAAAGAAAGCAAACCAATGGGGGGTGTTGACCCCAATTTGGAGGTTATGTTGCCAGCAATTAGGCCCAATCATTGGAGGCCTGGTTGACTTTCCTGAGAGGCGTGTGGCTTGGTTGACCTATGCACGTGGTATTCTTCAGATCATGGCCATTGGATTGATCTCAGTGGCCATGTGGCAAGCTTGGACGGTGGATGTATGATGAACCCCTGGGCGTACACTGCATGAGATCAAGTGAAAACAAAATTCATTGAAAAATATGGGGGACCTGGGAATCGAACCCAGGTCCCAAGACTTGCCAACGTTACTTTCCACCAACTGAGCCAGCATCTTTATTCGTATGCATAATGGAATAGAATTAATATGAAAGAGAAAAAATCATTAGTGACATGTGATGAAAACGCGCGCCAATTGTTTGAATCTACCAACCATAGGATGACACACAACCTTCTTCTTCGTTTCCTTGATTTTTGCCTGAAAAATAAAACAAGATTGCGGGGGTTTTAAACCCCCACTACATGATACATGAAAAAATAGCGAATAGGCCGTCGTTTATCATAAATTGATCGCGAGGTATGGGATTGATTAGTCATGAGCTTCTGGTTTCAATGGCATGGGTCTCGTGGTCTGATTTTTCCTGAAGAGGAAACCCCTAATTTTGCAGCTCTGAAACCCTAGTAAGCTTCAATGGTAACTTTGCATATAGGCTATGAAAACTCAATTGAACAATGTCAATAGACTCAGAAGGTCCATATTAGTACAAAACAACAATTAAACTGTATGGAAAATGCCCAGAAATTGAAATACGATTATGCATAAAGTATGAGAAATTTCGACTTCTATATACCAATTCTTGATGCTAGGAGCGTGGAAAAGGATTCAGTCAGGTTCAGTGATGCCTCAGAAAGCTTTTTGAATTGGTTATAAGCTTTGAATCGTCCTCTAATGCAGTTTTCAATTTTGACTTTTTCACCAAAAATTGCAAAGTTTGTTTGTGATATGAGGCGCAGCTTCAAGGGTGTGAGCTTTAGGGTTATGATCAGTATATGTATGCCAATGGATTAGGGTTGCAAAACATGTCCAAAACCTTGGTAATCAATGCTTTTGAGATTTGATTTTCATGGTATCTTTTTCCAATCTTTTTCATGTGAAGAATATGCCAATCATTGCCAATCACCTTGATTCTTTCCATATTGAATAGTGCACGAAATCTTGAAGGTATTCTATGCACAAAAAGATTTGAAAAGCATGGATGGGTATTTTTTTCATATTTTATTTAATTAAATGAATTAATGGTAATTAAACATTCAAATAAATAATAAAAAATGATGAAATAACTCCCCTTTGGGCCAAATGGTCGTGCATAGCCTTTGAATAATGATTCTTGGAAGAAAATGTGGCCCATTAGCAATTTTGAGGCATTTGAAGCAAAGTTGACTTTTCAAAATTCCCAAAAATTTCCCAACTTCCACAAGGCATATCTTGATCAATTTTTAAGCTTTGATCATGTTCTTGGACACTTTGGAAAGGTCTTGAAGTCCTCTAACCAATGACTTTGGTCCCATGTCATTTTGATTTACCAATCTAAAGTTATGGTCTTTGACTTAAAGTGCCTTTTTGTTGACTTTTGAAAATGACCTATAATGTTGAAATTGATAACTTTTTGTGAGAGCATTTCTTGGACTTGAAGTGTGAAGAGGAGTTGTAGGAAATGTCTTTCTCTTCAAAATGAGCTTTGGATGGAATTTTTCTGATAAACCATGTGGAAGTTATGCCTTGGTCAAGTTACAGTTGACTTTTTCAATTGTCCAAATATGGAAACTTTTGCATCTTGAGACTTTTTGAGCCATACCTTGAAAATCATGATCAAGAATTGATCAAATGATGTTTGTGGCTTCAAAATAAGATGTTGACCAAAAATTTGAACTTTTGACTGTCAAATGACCATTTTGCCCCTGCAGTTGACTGTAGGGCAATTAGGGTTTTTGATTGTGCAATTTTGTGTTGTAAGTCTTGAAACTTGACATGAAGATGCTTGACAATGTTTATAGGCATGTGGGACTTGATTGGACCCTTGGAAACTTCAACTTCTTTGTCAGAACCAAAACCCTAATCTTTGACTGTTAGGAGGCCCTTGAACTGTGCAACCCTTGGGGAGATTTTGAAGCTTTGACTTGGCAAATCTTGAAGGATATGGGAGGGCAAATTTTGGGGTACAACAGTTGCCCCTGTTCAATATTCTTAGACCTGAGGATGCAGATTGGCTGACGTGCCTTTCGTAATCCGAAGGTGGAAGATGATTGAACACTAGAGTGCCCAGAAATTTGCGCTCACATAGTAGTGTGATGGGGGAATGGGCTTATAGATGCCATTTGGAGATTGATGGATAGGATAATGGGCTTATAGATGCCATGCTAAGAGACGGTGGATGATTGGATGGGCTTATAGATGCCATCTGGGTGTCGATCGCGTAAGAGATTCCTTAGCGAGAGCTTGCGTACCTGAAAAAGAAAGATGATTACCTGGCCTGTTACAGGAGCTGGTCTTCAAATTCTTTGTATATATGCATTCTGTCTGGCTACAGGAATTGGGTCTGGAGCTTCAAAAGGTTATGAATGAACCAGGGATGGTTACTACCTCAACGGGACGGTGAGAGAACCTTGGACGATTACTACCTCAACAGGAACGCTGAGAGAATCTTGGGGCGATTACTACCTCAACAGGAACGCTGAGAGAATCTTGGATGATTACTACCTCAACAGGAACGCTGAGAGAATCATAGGCGACTTCAACCTCAACAGTAACGCTGAGAGAATCTTGGGCGACTTCAACCTCAACAATAACGCTGAGAGAATCTCGGGCGACTTCAACCTCAACAGTAATGATGAGAGAACCTGGGGTGATTACTACCTCAACAGTAACGACGAGAGAATCTGGGGCGATTACTACCTCAACAGTAACGATGAGAGAATATGGGGCGATTACTACCTCAATAGTAACGATGAGAGAATCTTGGGTGTCTTCTACTGAGTCTTCATCAGGAAAATCTTTAGGAATCGATTTAACTGGACTAGAGAAGGCCTTTCACTGGATAAGAATCAGAAAAATCTTTAGGAGTCGATTTAACTGAACCGGCAAGGTCTTGGAATCTTCAACTGGATAAGAATCAGGGAGATCTTAGGGTCGATCTGACTGAACCAGAGAAGGCCTTTGACTGGATCAGAGAAATCTTTAGGAATCGATTTAACTGAACCGGACAAGGTCTTGAAATCTTCAATTGGATAAGAATCAGGGAGATCTTAGGGTCGATCTGACTGAACCAGAGAAGGCCTTTGACTGGATAAGAATCAGAGAAATCTTTAGGAATCGATTTAACTGAACCGGACAAGGTCTTGAAATCTTCAACTGGATAAGAATCAGGGAGATCTTAGGGTCGATCTGACTGAACCAGAGAAGGCCTTTGACTGGATAAGAATCAGAAAAATCTTTAGGAGTCGATTTAACTGAACCGGGCAAGGTCTTGAAATAACTTCAACTGGATAAGAATCAGGGAGATCTTAGGGTCGATCTGACTGAACCAGAGAAGGCCTTTGACTGGATAAGAATCAGAATAATCTTTAGGAGTCGATTTAACTGAACCAGGCAAGGTCTTGAAATAACTTCAACTGGATAAGAATCAGAAAAATCTTTAGGAATAGATTTAACTGAACCAGAGGAGGTCTTGGACATAGCTGAGAACTTAACTGGATCTTTCCTGAAAGGTAAAGGTCAGTCATATGCAATGCATGACATGGATCAAGCAATGATGTTCTCAACATAAATGAGATTGTAAGATATGATGCGTTCATGCATGTATCATGATGTATGTGATGTTTTTGAATGTATGCTTTTAGTCTGGGAAAGTAAATCCTTGACGGGTGCCAGGAAGTCACATCCTGGGCTGATGTTTGGAGAATAGTGCTTCGTTGTTTCCGCTGGGGATGATAGTTGCAAGAATACCGGTAGGAGAAGATGACTCCGTTGGGGAATAAACTTGGTGAATGGATTACTCTGCGGGGAGAAAAGTACTCTAACGATCTTGCTGGGGAGCAATACTCTGTGGGGAGAGAGGTACTTTGCTGGAATGTTGATGGTAACTTCGCTGGGGATACCATTGTTATGTTGGAAGTGTTAATAGACTTCGTTGGGGATAAGAAGACTTCGCCGAGAACGACCTTTCCGTGGCTTTTGGCTGAGGATAACCCAGTTATATCCTGGTAGGGAAATAACTCTTGAATAAAGCCGGGGGACGTGTTCGTGCTCTGCAAGGGATAAGCTTCCAGAATCTACTGGGGATAAGCTTACTGCTTGGGGAGATGGTTTCCAATTTTCCTGGGGCAACTGGATTGGACTCTCCTGGGGAAGTTTTGAGATGCTGGGGAAGTAGCTCCATTGAATGTTTGATATGCCGCCGGGGAACAATCTTTAGGCCAAGACTGCCGGGGATGCTTGTTAAGAATATTAGTATATTGCTGGGGAATGTTGAGATTTGTTGGAGGATACCCAACTTCCTTAAGGCTGACTGTAACTTTGCTTGAGGAGAGTGTATTGACTTGCGGACTCACTCTCTGGGGAATTAAGATATCTGGTTGTGTTCTTCAGCTGAATCTACCTTGGTACCTTGGAGGACAGAACAATTAGATTACTTAGACAACTCTTTATTGCCCCTGTTTCTAATGTTACCTGTAATTAATCCTTTGTTTCGTATGCAAATATTCGTGAGTTAGCAAATTATTGTCAATACATATATCACAAATTTAACCTTGGACGTTCTTCGCAAAACAAAACAGAAAAAGGAAAAAAACAAAGAGGCAATTTGTCTGAAAAGTGTATTTTGTATTGATTTTTGAATTTTCCTGAAAATAGGCGTTTTATGTACAAGAGACTGACGTCCTAGTAAGAGGATGCCGCCAAACAAAAGAGTTTAATACAAATTTGTACAAAAGAAAATGAAACAGATGTGTGAAATGAATGATCCATTGGGTTTCAACTCTGCTATCGCCTTTATATCTCCGAGCGTCTCATCACTTGATGACCTTAGTCGAGGATGAAGTTGATCGATCGATGTCGTCTGAACCTGATGTAGATACCGGATTCTGGATGCCAAGTGATCCAATGAGACATAGTATTACGCTTTATCCCTAACTTTGCCTGGACCGCCCTTTCGGGTTTTCAGTCCACCGGGATACCCATTTTTGCCCAAGCCGCCTTTTCAGGTTTTCGACTTGCCGGGTGTACAGATTTTTTTCATTTCATCCCTTCATTTTGCCCGAACCCTTTTAGTTCGCCGGGAAGCCCTAATTTTTGCCTAGGTATGTCAACCTAGCGGGTCTTTATCATGCGTAGTATCTTTTTACTATGTCTGCATTGGCGGGGTGAGGAAGGTCGTCACCATCCATGTTGGTTAGAATCATGGCTCCTCCTGAGAACACATGTTTAACCACAAATGGCCCTTCGTACGTAGGGGTCCATTTGCCCCTTGGATCACTCTGAGGAAGGATGATTCGCTTGATTACCAGATCCCCAACATGATATTCTTGTGGTCTGACCTTTTTGTTAAATGCCCTGATCATCCGTTTCTGATACGTCTGACCATGACAAATAGCAGCAAGTCTCTTTTCGTCAATTAAGTTTAGCTGATCAAGTCGTGTCTGGATCCAATCATCTTCGTTCAGATCTGCATCCTTCATTATCCGGAGAGAGGGTATCTGCACTTTGATTGGTAAGACTGCCTCCATGCCGTAGACCAAGGAGAAAGGAGTTGCCCCGGTTGACGTCTTGGCTGAGGTACGGTACCCATGTAGAGCGAACGGTAACATCTCGTGCCAATCTTTATAAGTCACTGTCATCTTCTGCACGATTTTCTTGATATTTTTATTTGCTGCTTCTACAGCCCCATTCATCTTCGGTCTGTAAGGAGAAGAGTTGTGGTGCTGTATCTTAAACTTCTCGCAGAGCTCAGTGATCATTTTGTTATTGAGATTGGTACCGTTGTCTGTAATGATCCTTTCAGGGACGCCGTATCGACAGATCAGGTTGTGCCGAATGAACCGTGCCACAACAGTCTTGGTTACCGTAGCGTAGGAAGCTGCTTCAACCCACTTCGTGAAGTAATCAATCGCTACCAGGATGAAGCGATGCCCATTGGATGCTGTAGGTTTAATCTCGCCAATCATATTTATGCCCCACATTGCAAACGGCCAAGACGCAGTCAGAACAATTAGAGGAACTGGAGGAATATGCACCTTGTCTGCATATATCTGGCATTTATGGCATGTCCGAGAGTGTTGGTAACAGTCGGCTTCCATTGTGGACTAGAAATACCCTGCCCGAAGGATTTTCTTTGCCATAGTATGTCCACTGGAATGTGTTCCGAAGGTCCCTTCATGTAGCTCTTCCATGATCCTTTCTGCTTCAGTTTTATCCACACAACGCAGTAAGGTCGAATCATGGTTTCGCTTATACAGAATGCCGTTGCTAAGGAAGAACTTCGCTGCGAACCTTCTCAGAAACTTCTTATCGTTGACAGATGAACCTTCAGGATATTCCTGAGCTTCCAAGTATCTTTTCACCTCATGGTACCAAGGCTTCTCAGTCACCAATTCAGTCTCGAGATCACAACAGTATGCCGGTTCGTCCAGTTTCCAGATAATGATCCGGGGAGCCTCATTGTCCCATTTGACTTTGAACATGGAAGACATCGTAGCTAACGCGTCCGCTAATTGATTCTCCTCTCCCGGGAAATGTTCAAAGGTTATCTCTGTGAAGTGGGGGATCAATGTCAACACACACTCCTTGTAAGGAATAAGATTCGGATGTTTCGTGTCCCACTCGCCTTTGATCTGATTGATCACGAGAGCGGAATCTCCGAAGACACTCAGAAACTTGATCCTTAAGTCAATCGCAGCTTGGAGACCCATGATGCACGCATCATACTCCGCCATGTTGTTGGTGCAGTTGAAACATAGTCGGGCAGTGAGTGGAGTATGAGTGCCTTGAGGGGATATTATCACGGCGCCGATACCGTTACCCAAAGCATTAGAGGCTCCGTCAAAGTGCATAGACCATCGGGATCCTTCCTCAGGTCCTTCATCCGGTCCAGGTACTTCACAATCAGTCACTATCATGATGCTCTCGTCTGGAAACTCGAAGTTCATTGACTGATAGTCATCTACTACCTGATGTGCCAAGTGGTCTGCCAATACACTTCCTTTGATGGCTTTCTGAGTCGTGTATTGTATGTCGTATTCTGTCAAGATCATTTGCCATCTTGCTATTCTCCCAGACAGAGCAGGATTTTCAAATATGTACTTTATAGGATTCATCTTTGAAATCAACAAGGTAGTGTGAGTCAGCATATACTGTCTCAGCCGGCGAGCAGCCCATACCAAAGCGCAGCAAGTTTTCTCGAGCAATGAGTATCGGGTCTCACAGTCAGTAAACTTTTTGCTAAGGTAATAAATGGCATGCTCTTTTCGGCCAGACTCGTCATGCTGCCCCAGCACACACCCCATTGAGTTGTCAAGTACTGTCAGGTATAGTATCAGAGGTCTCCCTTCAACCGGTGGCATAAGGATGGGTGGTTCTTGGAGATACTCTTTGATTCTGTCAAAAGCGGCCTGACATTCATCGTTCCAACGTACTACCTGATCTTTCTTCAGCATCTTGAAGATTGGTTCACATGTAACGGTTAGGTGCGAGATGAATCGAGCAATGTAATTCAGGCGTCCTAGAAAGCCTCTGACTTCTTTCTCTGTCTTAGGAATTGGCATCTCTTGAATAGCTTTAACCTTGGCAGGGTCCACTTGAATACCCTTATCACTTACAACGAAGCCTAGCAAATTCCCAGATCTTACCCCGAAGGTGCACTTGTTCGGGTTCAACCTCATCTTGTACAACTTCAGACGGTCAAACAATTTCTGCAGATGATCTAGGTGTTCTTCCTCAGTCTGGGACCTTGTGATCATGTCGTCGACATACACTTCTATCTCATGATGGATCATGTCATGAAATAAAGCAACCGTGGCACGTTGGTAGGTTGCCCCAGCATTTTTCAGTCCAAAAGGCATGACCTTGTAGCAGAAGGTGCCCCACTGAGTAACAAAGGTAGTTTTTTCCATATCTTCAGGTGCCATCTTGATCTGATTATAACCTGAAAAGCCATCCATGAAAGAGAACACTTTGTGCTGAGCCGTATTGTCAACAAGAACATCAATGTGAGGTAGAGGAAAGTCATCTTTGGGGCTGGCCCTATTCAGATCCCTGTAATCGACACACATTCTGACCTTACCATCTTTCTTTGGCACCGGCACCACGTTGGCCACCCACTGAGGGTAAGAAGTCACTGCAAGAAAGCCGGCATCAAACTGTTTCATAACCTCAACTTTTATCTTTTCAGACATCTCTGGACGCATACGGCGGACCTTTTGCTTAACCGGAGGGCAGTCTTCCTTGGTAGGCAAGTGATGGACCACAATGTCAGTATCCAAACCAAGCATGTCTTCGTAGGACCAGGCGAAGATCTCCATATAGTCATGTAGCATCTGAGTCAACCGTTGCTTCACGCTAAGCTCTAGGTTGGCACCAATCTTTACCTTCTTTCTGTCTGCCTCAGTACCCAAATTTACTGTTTCCACTGGCTCTTCGTGTGGTTGAATTGCCCTCTCTTCCTGAAGTAACAGTCTTGCAAGCTCGCCAGGCACTTCGCAATCATCTTCACCTTCGTCTTCGGCTAAGTTGATCGGATTTTCGAAGTCATAACTGGCAGTAGCAGAGTCGTTACCAGTGAGATCCAGAGTGGATTGAAACCTGTATGAGTGAGTGTGTGTAAATATAGTTGTTTTGCAATATATAAAGAAAGGAAATAAAGAAAAGGAGCATAAGATTTGAAATGCGAGAAAACGTCCAAGGTCTTTATTCATGATATATGAAATGACAATTAATATGCCCTCACAAATGAAGCCACGGTGCCCCGGGTAAGACACCGGGCCATAGAGTTTTAATTCATTGTTTATTACAAATAACAAAAACAAAGGAATTCATTACTGTGTAACAAAAGTAACAGGTAGGTTGTCCTTTGTAGTCCAATTGCTAGGTCCACTGTCGGTCGTCGGATAAATCCAGCTGTCGAACTCAGATTCTTCCACTTCATCATCCTCCCTGATAGCATTCACTCCATGGTTAGGCATGGGAGCAGTCACCACATTGGGCTTCTCAGGTGCCTCAAACTGTACCTCCTTTGCATCAATAAGGTCTTGCACCTTGTTCCTTAGGGCCCAACAATCATCAGTAGAATGCCCCGGGCTATCGGAGTGATAAGCACAACGAGCATTTGGATTATACTTGGGAGATGCAGTATTCACAACCTTCGGGGCCTCCCTGATAGTCACCAAGTTGGTGGATAGCAACTGCGGTAAGATTTGCGATAGAGTCATACTCAGACGGGTAAACTCCCTTCTGGGTCTTTCAGTCCTCTGAGGATTGGTTTGCCGAGGAGCGGCAGTAGGTTTATCAATCATCACCGCATTGACAGATTGGCGGCGCTCGGGTTTCTCTTGTCTTCTAGACCCATATACAGCACTGGCCTCTTTTTTAAAGGGCTTCTTCTTAGAACTTGCAGATGCACCCTTCTGAATTTTGCCGGACTTCATTCCAGCCTCTATTCTCTCTCCAGTCAGAATAAGATCAGTGAACCCTGCCGATGAATTCCCGATAAGATGATTGAAAAATGGCCCAGATAGGGTCCCCAAGAACATGTCTACCAACTCCCGGTCAGTTAACGGAGGTTGCACCCTGCCAGCCAGATCCCTCCACTTCTGTGCATACTCTTTGAAACCTTCGCTTGACCCTAGCGACATACCCTGGAGTTGGGTACGTGTAGGAGCAAGGTCGGCATTATATTGATACTGCTTGTAAAAAGCAGTAGCCAACTCCTCCCAGTTACGAACCTTGGTCCCATCCAGCTAATAGAACCATTCGAGATGAGTCCCTGAAAGACTCTCCTGGAAGAAGTGGATCCACAAGTTCTTGTCCACTGAGTAGGGTTGAATCTTCCACACATAAGATCTGAGGTGTAGCTTGGGACAGGACGCCCCGTCATACTTGGTGAAAGATGGTGCCTTAAAATTATGAGGAATGATCACACCAGTAGACAAACCCAAGTCTCCGAAATCCAGCCCAGGCACTTGTTGGATCTCCATTGCATTCAGTCTGTCTTCCAACTGCTTATACCGGTCTTCAGCCGGAGGATACTGTTCCTCATTGAAGTCAGTCTCGTTGTCAGAGACTACTGGACTAGGAGCTTTTCCCCCTTGGGGACTGCTCTTGCCTATAGAAGAACCATCCTCTTCATTCTACAGAGTGTTGCCAAACCTTCGGCCCGAGTTGAAAAGAATAGTTCTCTTCTTCTTCTTCTTCTTCTCCTTCTTCAGGAGTAAAGCCTTCAGCTCTCTTTGGCCTTAAGCCAAACCCATGATCAGTTCCTGAAATTGCGCATTCTGCGCCTGAAGAGCCTTGATAGACATCTCGGTTGATGATGAGTCAGGATTCATGATGCTGAAATAAACAGCGAAGAACAGTAAGCAACCTGAAAAGAAGAAAACCTGCTATGCACATGATGAATGGAATGCGTATGATTTATGTTTTCAAAGACAATCGGGAATCAACTTTGTAAACAAAAAGGAACACACTTCATTAGATTCAACTTTGAAAATTTAAATTGTTCAACAGGTTGCCCTTAGGCGTTACATAAAAGGGAAATACTGAAAAGGGAAATAAAACTGTAAAAGAACATCCAAAGCTCCTTATTGATCCCATGGTCTCCTCTTCTCAGTACGGATGTAATCATTCAGAGCTCGCTCATTCTCCAACTGCTTTGTCAGCTTCTGGATCTTCAACTCCTGCTCGTTGAACTTTTCCCGGTAAGAATCCCGTTCTTCTCGCAGTTGCGACCAAGACCTCTTTAATGTCTCATAATCAGTAGGTATCTGAGGAGGGAGGACAGTTGGAGGAACACCATCTTTGTCAGGATACTCAAGAATGATAGGTCTGACGGCTTCGTATGGCATACCTAACTTCTGAGCATGGATACGGACCTGCTTGTAGTAGGCTTCCATAGGTAGAGAAGTCTTTGGCCCCAACTCTTGTGGGTCAGCTTTATGAACTTTATCCCAAGCCTTGATGAACCTACGACGCAGCTCGTCACTATCCACCTGAAACTCAAAACTGATGTGAGGCACCAACATCTCATGGGGTCCTGCTCTTCTGGCCCTTCCAAACTGACGGAGCGCTAGACATGGATTGTAAGAGATTCCTCCTTGGGTACCAATCAACGGAACATTAGGGTATTCTCCGCATCGATCAATAACAACTATCTCATCCAAACCTCGGCAAGTCCAAATGATGTCCTTATCGGTGAGAGACATTAACCTATGAGCCCAACCTCTTCCTTCTTGGTTCTTCAGCACAAACTTAGGGAGGTGCGAAATAAACCACCTCACCAACAAAGGGATACAACACCATAGAGTTCCTCGTCTTCGGGTAGTACGAGCATAAAGTTGTTGCAGGATGTCACCCAAGAGAGTGGGCACAGGGTTCTGAGACATAAAGATCCTTATGGCAGTGACATTGATGAAGTTGTCAGGATTAGGAAAAAAGACTAGCCCATAGATTAAGAGAGCCAAGATATCTTCATATGCCCTAAAGTCCAAGTCATTCCAGAAACTGTTAGCTTTACCAATCAGAAACTTGGCCAAGAAACCCTTAACTCCGCTTCTAGTCACCCAGTTGTCCATTATTTCTTGATGGGTCAAGGGAAGAGCTGCAGCAACCTCCTCAAGCCTGAGGGTCTTTTCCCAACCAGTGTAAGGAGTCTGATCCAAGATAGGGATGCCAAGCAAGTCAGAGAACTCTTCCAGGGTAGAGACCAGCTGGAAGTCTTGAAAGGTGAAACACTGGTACAGAGGGTCATAGAACTGGGTTAAGACACTCATCAATTGTTGATCCCGCTTTGCAGTGACTAAACTGAGAAGAGAACCATGCCTCTAGATGAAGGAAGTGGTATTTGGAATTCTGCTAACCAACTCTTCAAGCAACTCAGGTGGGTGAACAAAGTTGAACCGGATAGTATTCCTTCGCACAGGCATCATGATGTCCTACAAAACAGAGCAAAGGTGAAACTCTCTTGTCTTTGAAATGGTCAGTCCTTATGCAGGATGCATGCAATGCTCATGATGTTATGATGTTATGATAAAGCACACCACAAATAGTTACAAAGGCACACATGTAAAGCACACAAGTCACACAAGGCAAGCCCTTAAAGTTTAGGCCAGCATGAGGTCTAGGTACTACCCTCTTTCAGTTTGTTGGTTCATACCTGTCCTATCAAAAGTAACCGGGTTCTTAGAGGATCCCAATATCATTGACTACCCTCAATCGGTCATAACTCCAGAATCACAATCTTTTCTTGCGGCCAGAAACATCACGAGAGTTTAGCCTCAATGGGCGTAGCATACTGCTACTGTTCTAATGGCCAAGTTGTGTCATTTTAAGGTTCTAAGGTCTGTTGGTGCTTAATGACTCCTCAGAAGACCTATATTCTCCTAGTTGCGACACAAGGGATATCGGTACAGACCAAGGTGCCACACCAACGTAGCCACTGCTTCACCCATGTCGGTCTATGCCGGACAGGTCCCTCACAGCTTATGCTACCTAAACAGGGTATCCCTAGATCCGGGTTAGGATCTATGTAACTCCCATGCAACCCACAATTTAAAGCAAGCAAATCAATACAATTGAAAACACAGTTATGAACTAATCCTAAGGTACACCTCACTTTATAAAGTTCCCCAGCAGAGTCGCCAGTTCTGTGATCGGTGGATCTGGAACTGACTGTTTAACGCTGGTTCGCGAAATGTCGCGGAAGCAAGAGTCGCCACCGTCTTTTATTTTCTCCAAATGGAAAGGACAAAAGCACAGAAAAATTCCTTATAGAGATTGCTCTCGGTTCGGGAAGTAGATTATAGAAAGGGAAGGTGTTAGCACCCTTTCTATCCATGGTTATCCATGGGCTCTTAGATACTTGCTCATTTGTGTTTTCAAAATTGTTTGTTTGCTTTTCAACTGTGGGTTTTAAAAAAGTTTCTTTGAAAATTTCAGTTCGACTCTTGTATCAGTCCTCAAGAGTGTTTGAAAAGTTGCTTTCGAAAGCTTTTTGAAAAGTGTTGGTGTGAAAAGTATTTTTTGATTTGTTTTGAAATTAGAGCAAGTATCTAGAGTCGTCTACCTACCCTAAGGAATTCGTCTGTGTAAATGTCCTTAAAGTAGTGCCATCCCACCATTGAGGGGTAGGTAGCACCACCGTTGGAGGTGTTCGGGTCAATTCGAAGGTTCGGGACATGGTGATCACCGGAGCAATAGGAAGACACCTTAGAAGCTACCCTCATGCCATGTTCATGGACATGAGGACTTATTAAAACGTCCTCTACTCGACGACCACCTTTCGAGGGGCAAGGCAACAGTGAGACGTACCCTAGGGGTGGTGTGTGATTTGTGTGTCGTTTTCAGATATTTTTGTCTTGTTCATGCATTGGTGGTCTACGTGTTGCTTTTATTTTGGCATTCATTCTTTCATACGAGTTATTAACAGTTTAAAAGATGCGGAATTAAAAGTCCTACGCTATTACAAAGGCGCGGGTCTACATCGCCAAATTAATCCAAGACCCGATTTGAAATAAAATAAAATGCGGAAAGATAAATATCCTAATTAATCTATTACATAGCTTTGGGAGAATTACATGAAATTTATAAAAGGAAATAAAATAAGCGCGCGAAATAGAATTGTGATCGAATGCGAGGGCGTTGGACCCTTTTAAAGAGATTAAATTATAATTAATAAATTAATTAAGTTAAATGAGAAAAAAGAAATTATTTTTAAGTTTTTTGTATTTATGGATTTTAAGAAAATTAATGGAATTAAAACCTAATTCTAATCTATTTTTAATTTATTAAAAAATGTTAAAATTAAACCTAGAATTAACTTAATTATTTAATGGCAAATTTATTTACAAAAATAAATAATTAATTATCAATAATGGTAAAAGAAAAGAAAAAAAGATAAAAGTATCTAAAACCCTAATTCTACATTTTTTAATTTATTTAAGAAAATATTGAAATTAAACCTAGAATTAAAAACTAAATTAATGAATAAAATTTATTTACAAAAATGTATAAAATATTTTTGTTTTGTCTTTCTGATTTTTTATTATTTTTTATGTTAAAGAAAACAAATTAATTTAAAGGATTAAATTAAAACTAAATAAAACAAATAAAATAGGAAAAATAAAAAGAATGAAAGAAAGCAAACCAATGGGGGGTGTTGACCCCAATTTGGAGGTTATGTTGCCAGCAATTAGGCCCAATCATTGGAGGCCTGGTTGACTTTCCTGAGAGGCGTGTGGCTTGGTTGACCTATGCACATGGTATTCTTCAGATCATGGCCATTGGATTGATCTCAATGGCCATGTGGCAAGCTTGGATGGTTGATGTATGATGAACCCCTGGGCGTACACTGCATGAGATCAAGTGAAAACAAAATTCATTGAAAAATATGGGGGACCTGGGAATCGAACCCAGGTCCCAAGACTTGCCAACGTTACTTTCCACCAACTGAGTCAGCATCTTTATTCGTATGCATAATGGAATAAAATTAATATGAAAGAGAAAAAATCATTAGTGACATGTGATGAAAACGCGCGCCAATTGTTTGAATCTACCAACCATAGGATGACACACAACCTTCTTCTTTGTTTCCTTGCTTTTTGCCTGAAAAATAAAACAAGATTGCGGGGGTTTTAAACCCCCACTACATGATACATGAAAAAATAGCGAATAGGCCGTCGTTTATCATAAATTGATCGCGAGGTATGGGATTGATTAGTTATGAGCTTCTGGTTTCAATGGCATGGGTCTCGTGGTCTGATTTTTCCTGAAGAGGAAACCCCTAATTTTGCAGCTCTGAAACCCTAGTAAGCTTCAATGGTAACTTTGCATATAGGCTATGAAAACTCAATTGAACAATGTCAATAGACTCAGAAGGTCCATATTAGTACAAAACAACAATTAAACTGTATGGAAAATGCCCAGAAATTGAAATACGATTATGCATTAAGTATGAGAAATTTCGACTTCTATATACCAATTCTTGATGCTAGGAGCGTGGAAAAGGATTCAGTCAGGTTCAGTGATGCCTCAGAAAGCTTTTTGAATTGGTTATAAGCTTTGAATCGTCCTCTAATGCAGTTTTCAGTTTTGACTTTTTCACCAAAAATTGCAAAGTTTGTTTGTGATATGAGGCGCAGCTTCAAGGGTGTGAGCTTTAGGGTTATGATCAGTATATGTATGCCAATGGATTAGGGTTGCAAAACATGTCCAAAACCTTGGTAATCAATGCTTTTGAGATTTGATTTTCATGGTATCTTTTTCCAATCTTTTTCATGTGAAGAATATGCCAATCATTGCCAATCACCTTGATTCTTTCCATATTGAATAGTGCACGAAATATTGAAGGTATTCTATGCACAAAAAGATTTGAAAAGCATGGATGAGTATTTTTTTCATATTTTATTTAATTAAATGAATTAATGGTAATTAAACATTCAAATAAATAATAAAAAATGATGAAATAACTCCCCTTTGGGACAAATGGTCGTGCATAGCCTTTGGATAATGATTCTTGGAAGAAAATGTGGCCCATTAGCAATTTTGAGGCATTTGAAGCAAAGTTGACTTTTCAAAATTCCCAAAAATTTCCCAACTTCCACAAGGCATATCTTGATCAATTTTTAAGCTTTGATCATGTTCTTGGACATTTTGGAAAGGTATTGAAGTCCTCTAACCAATGACTTTGGTCCCATGTCATTTTGATTTACCAATCTCAAGTTATGGTCTTTGACTTAAAGTGCCTTTTTGTTGACTTTTGAAAATGACCTATAATGTTGAAATTGATAACTTTTTGTGAGAGCATTTCTTGGACTTGAAGTGTGAAGAGGAGTTGTAGGAAATGTCTTTCTCTTAAAAATGAGCTTTGGATGGAATTTTTCTGATAAACCATGTGGAAGTTATGCCTTGGTCAAGTTACAGTTGACTTTTTCAATTGTCCAAATATGGAAACTTTTGCATCTTGAGACTTTTTGAGCCATACCTTGAAAATCATGATCAAGAATTGATCAAATGATGTTTGTGGCTTCAAAATAAGATGTTGACCAAAAATTTGAACTTTTGACTGTCAAATGACCATTTTGCCCCTACAGTTGACTGTAGGGCAATTAGGGTTTTTGACTGTGCAATTTTGTGCTGTAAGTCTTGAAACTTGACATGAAGATGCTTGACAATGTTTATAGGCATGTGGGACTTGATTGGACCCTTGGAAACTTCAACTTCTTTGTCAGAACCAAAACCCTAATCTTTGACTGTTAGGAGGCCCTTGAACTGTGCAACCCTTGGGGAGATTTTGAAGCTTTGACTTGGCAAATCTTGAAGGATATGGGAGGGAAAATGCCACACACGCGCTGGAAAAAGTCAACAGGCCTTGAATCTGTTGGGCCTAATTGCTCTCTACAAACCTCCAAAAGGGTCAACAAACCCCCTTGTTTATATTTCTTTCCTTTATTCTTTTCCTTTTTTTATTTTGTTTTAATTATTTTCTTTTAATTCTTTAAATTAATTTTAAATAATATAAAAATACAAAAAAAATCAGAAAGTCAAAAAATAAAAATATATTTTATTATTTAATTCACTAATGTTTTATTTTGTAAATAAATTTAATAATTAACTTAGTTTTAATTTTAGGTTTAATTTTAATGCTTTCTTAATGTGATCGGTGGATCTGGAACTGACTGTTTAACGTTGGTTTCGCGAAATGTCGCGGAAGCAAGAGTCGCCACCGTCTTTTATTTTCTCCAAATGGAAAGGACAAAAGCACAGAAAAATTCCTTAAAGAGATCGCTCTCGGTTCGGGAGGTAGGTTATAGAAAGGGAAGGTGTTAGCACCCTTTCTATCCATGGTTATCCATGGGCTCTTAGATACTTGCTCATTGTGTTTTCAAAAATGGTTTGTTTGCTTTTCAACTGTGGGTTTTAAAAAAAGTTTCTTTGAAAATTCCAGTTCGACTCTTGTATTGGTCCTCAAGAGTGTTTGAAAAATTGCTTTCGAAAGCTTTTTGAAAAGGTGTCGGTGTGAAAAGTATTTTTGAATTTGTTTTGAAATTAGAGCAAGTATCTAGAGTCGTCTACCTACCCTAAGGAATTCGTCTGTGTAGATGTCCTTTAAAGTAGTGCCATCCCACCATTGAGAGGTAGGTAGCACCACCGTTGGAGGTGTTCGGGTCAATTCGAGGTTCGGGACATGGTGATCACCGGAGCAATGGGAAGACACCTTAGAAGCTACCCTCATGCCAGGTTCCCGGATCATGAGGACTTACTAAGACATCCTCTACTCGACGATCACCTTTCGAGGCAAGGCAACAGTGAGGCGTACCCTAGGGGTGGTGTGTGCGATTTGTGTGTCGTTTTCATATGCATTTATCTTGTCATGTTATTGGTGTTCTACGCTTATTTTTATTTTTGTCCATACAGTCTTTCATGCTTTGATTTAACAGTTAAAAATATTGCGGGAAAAATAAAATTTTAAGCTATTACAAAAGGCGCGGGTCCACATCGCCAAAATTAAACCAGGACCCGATTTGACGGAAAATAAAGAAAGTAAAAGAATTAAAAGTGCGAGAAGTGATTACAAGGCTTCGGGAGAGGTACACAATTATTTAAATGACATAAAATAAACACGCGAATTATCGAAAATTAAACGAATCGAGGGCGTTGGACCCTTTTGCAAAATATTAAAATTACATGAATTAATTAATTTAAGAAAAGAAATTGCTTTTGTTTTTTTTGGTATTTTTATGTATTTTAAGATTTAATAGAAAAAGAATTAATCAAAGTACGACGCAAACCCTAATTCTAGTTATTTTTAATTTATTAAGAAAGATGTTGAATTTTAACCTAATTTAAACCTAAGTTATTTTCATGCCAATTTAATTATAAAAATAAATAAAATAAATAATATTATGGTGGAAAAGAAAAAATTAAAAAGAGATAAAACATTTGTTAAACTTAATTCTATGTTTTTTTATATTTTTATTATGAAAAGAATTAAAATTGCAACCTAATTGAAAACTAAATTTATTTACATGCATTTATTTACAAGAAAATATTAAAATAAAATATTTATTATGTTTTTTATCTTTTCTGATTTTTATGCATTTTTTGTATTTTGTAGAAATAATTAATTAATTTAAAACAATAAAGAAAATAAAATAATAATTGTAAAAAATAAGATATAAGGAAAATTGCAAACCAGGGGGGGTGGAAGTCCCCAATATGGAGGTTTTGGCCTTAGCAATCTGGCCCAACAAGCTTCAGGTCCGTTTGACTTTTTTGAATCACGTGTGGCAATGTTGACCTGAGTTTATGGTACTCATCAATTCTCAGCCCTTGATCTGATCTCCAGGGACACATGGCTGTGGGATGCTGGAAGACATAGGGTGCATCTTGACGTTGGCACTGCATGGGAACGCACATGGAAAAATAACATGGAGATAATGCAGACCTGGGGCTCGAACCCAGGTCATGAGGGTTAACAACGCTTCACTTTGCCAGCTGAGCCACTACAACGCGTTTGTTATATAATAAACAAACAAATAATATAAAATAAAGCAACGCATTAGTGGATTAAAGCGCGAAATATTTAAACGTGCCAATCAGCGTGTGCCACGGCTCCGTCTTCTTCATCATCCCTGTAATATAAAACACACAGGCAACGGTTTTTCACGCGTGGTTTTAGGTGTGCTATTAGAAAATAGCGATTAGCTCTCAAGCACTCATAAATTGAGCGCGAGGGTTGATTCTTGTTCGTCCAAGCTTGCTGGTTTGAATGGCATGGGTCTGGAAAGCTAATTTTTCCTCGTTTCAAAAGCCCTAATCTGAAGCTTTGGAAACCCTAGAAAACAGTTATGGCGAAATCGTATATACAGCATAAAAACGCAATTAAATGCATTGGTTAGTTTCAGGACAAGATAATAATCATGAATCAATGAATAAAAGTTACAAAAGATGCATAAATCATGATGCACGATTATGAAAATTTCTTGATACAGCTTGCGTTCATGTTACCAATTCTTGGGGTTTGAATGACTGTTTTTGATTGGAATGTGTTCAGGGGACCTTGAGGAAGCTATTGAAACAAGTCTTGTGCTTTGAATCGACCTGTAAAGATGATTTCAGAATTGACTTTTTAGACAAAAATTCCAAGTTTGGTTATGGCCTTCTTGAGCAGCTGAGCGTGTCTCTATTTGCATTAGGGTTATGATCTAGCATATGTAGTGAGTCCATTAGGTTAACAAAAGTAGAACAAATCCAATGCAATGATGGTTTTTGAAAATTTGATTTTAAGGATCTTTTTCATATCTTTTTCCATGTGTTCTTGGGCAAATCATGATCAAATCAGTCCAATTCTTTCCATATTTGCATATACACGAAATATTGAGTCTAAAACATGTATAAAAAGATTGGTTTGGTTAAGTTAGATATTTTTCATATATTTAATTGATTTAAATGAATTAATATAAATAAAAATTCAAATAAATAAATAAAAAATGAGAAAATACTTCCCTTTGGGCCAAGTGGTCGTGCACATGTCATGGATGATGAATTATGGAAGAAAAATGGGCCCATTAGCAATTTTAGGTCATTTGAAGTAATGTT
The DNA here is from genome assembly GCA_948472305.1 of Vicia faba. Taxonomy (NCBI): domain Eukaryota; kingdom Viridiplantae; phylum Streptophyta; class Magnoliopsida; order Fabales; family Fabaceae; genus Vicia; species Vicia faba. The sequence goes on along the minus strand of OX451739.1, from coordinate 452,049,078 downwards.
GACTTTTCAAAATACCCAAAAATTTCCCAACTTCCACAAGGCATAACTTGCTCAATTTTTAAGATTTTCTCATGTTCTTGGACATTTTGGAAAGGTCTTTGAGTCCTATAACCAATGCCTTTGGTCCCATGTCATTTTGAGTTACCAATCTCAAGTTATGGCCTTTGACTTAAAGTCCCTTTTTGTTGACTTTTGAAAATGACCTATAATGTTGAAATTGATAACTTTTTGTGAGAGCATTTATTGGACTTGAAGTATGAAGATGAGTTGTAGGAAATGTCTTTCTCTTCAAAATGAGCTTTGGATGGAATTTTTCTGATAATCCATGTGAAAGTTATGCCCTGGTCAATTTTAGTTGACTTTTCCAACTGTCCAAATAAGGAAACTTTTGCATCTTTGATGATTTCTGAGCCAAATTTTGAGAATCATGATTAAGCATTGATCCAATGATGTTTGTGGCTTCAAAATGATATGTTGACCAAAAATTTGAACTTTTGACTGTCAAATGACCATTTTGCCCCTACAGTTGACTATAGTGCAATTAGGGTTTTTGACTGTGCAATCTTGAGCTGAATGTCTTGAAACTTGATATGAGGACGCTTGACCATATTTGTAGGCATGTGAGACTTGATTGGGCCTTTGGAAATTTCATTTTCTTGATCAGAACACAAACCCTAGTTTTGACTGTATAGGAGACCTTTGCACTGTGCAACCCTTGGGGAATTTTGAAGCTTTGATCTTGGCAAATCTTGAAGAATATGGGAGGGCAAATTTTGGGGTACAACAGTTGCCCCTATTCAATCTTCTTAGACCTGAGGATGCAGATTGGCTGACGTGCCTTTCGTAATCCGAGGGTAGAAGATGATTGGACACTAGAGTGCCCAGAAATTTGCGCTCACATAGTGGCAGTGATGGTGGAATGGGCTTATGGATGCCATTTAGAGGTTGCTGGATAGGATGATGGGCTTATAGATGCCATCTGGATGTTGATCGCGTAAGAGATTCCTTAGCGAGAACCTGCATTCCTGCAAAAGAAACAATGAGTGCCTGACACGTTGCAGGAGCTGATTTCAGATGCTTGATATAGATATGTCCTGACTGGTTACAGGAGCTGGATCTGGAGCTTTAAAAGATGATGAATGAACCAGGAATGGTTGCTGCCTTAGCATGAATGGTAAGAGAACCCTGGGTGATTTTAACTTCAACAACGCTCGTTGAGAAAATCTTAGTGAGAAATACCATCTTCGCAGGATCGGGAAGAAAACCATAGACAATTATAATATGAAAGGAATTATCACCTCACTCACCGTCGGAGAGGGAACATTCTGAAAAGGAATTGTCACCTCACTCACCGTCGGGGAGGGAAACATTGGAGATTATCACCTCACTCACCGTCGGAGAGGGAACTATCTGAAAAGGACTTACCACCTCACTCACCGTCGGAGAGGGAACCATAGGAGACTATCACCTCACACTCACCGTCGGAGAGGGAAACATCTGAAAAGGAATTACCACCTCACTCGCCGTTGGAGAGGGGACCATAGGAGACTATCACCTCACACTCACCGTCGGAGAGGGAAACATCTGAAAAGGAATTACCACCTCACTCACCGTCGGAGAGGGGACCATAGGAGACTATCACCTCACATTCACCGTCGGAGAGGGAAACATCTGAAAAGGAAATACCACCTCACTCACCGTCGGAGAGGGGACCATAGGAGATTATCACCTCACACTCACCGTCAGAGAGGGAAACATCTGAAAAGGAATTACCACCTCACTCACCGTCGGAGAGGGGACCATAGGAGACTATCACCTCACACTCACCGTCGGAGAGGGAAACATCTGAAAAGGAATTACCACCTCACTCACCGTCGGAGAGGGGACCATAGGAGATTATCACCTCACACTCACCGTCGGAGAGGGAAACATCTGAAAAGGAATTACCACCTCACTCACCGTCGGAGAGGGGACCATAGGAGATTATCACCTCACACTCACCGTCGGAGAGGGAAACATCTGAAAAGGAATTACCACCTCACTCGCCGTTGGAGAGGGGACCATAGGAGACTATCACCTCACACTCATCGTCGGAGAGGGAAACATCTGAAAAGGAATTACCACCTCACTCACCGTCGGAGAGGGGACCATAGGAGATTATCACCTCACACTCACCGTCGGAGAGGGAAACATCTGAAAAGGAATTACCACCTCACTCACCGTCGGAGAGGGGACCATAGGAGATTATCACCTCACACTCACCGTCAGAGAGGGAAACATCTGAAAAGGAATTACCACCTCACTCGCCGTTGGAGAGGGGACCATAGGAGACTATCACCTCACACTCACCGTCAGAGAGGGAAACATCTGAAAAGGAATTACCACCTCACTCACCGTCGGAAAGGGAACCATAGGAGACTACTTCTACTGAGTCTTCATCAGAAAAATCTGTTGGGAGTCGATTTAGCTGGACTAGAGAAGGCCTTGGACTGGATAAGAAATCTTTTGAGTCGATTAACTGAACCGGTCTAGGTCTTGCAATATGATTGAGAATTCCAACTGCATCTTTCCTGAAAGGTAAAGGTCAGTCATATGCAATGCATGATATGGATCAAGCAATGATGTTCTCAACATAAATGAGATTTGTATGATATAATGCGTCTATGCATGATATAATGATGTATGTGATGTTTTATGAATGTATGTTTTCGTCTAGGAAAGTAAATCCTTGACGGGTGCCGGGAAGTCACTCCTGGGCTGCTGTTGGAGAATAGATTTTGCTTCCGCTGGGGATGATAGTTGCAAGAATACCGGTAGGAGAAGATGACTCCGTTGCGGAATAAACTTGGCAAATGGAAGATTCTGCAGGGAGAAAAGATACTCTAGCGACCATGTTGGGAAGCAATACTCTGTGGGAAGAGGGATGCCTTGTTGAGTGTTGATAATAATTTGCTGGGGATACCCTTGCTGTATTGGAAGTGTTAATGGACTTCGCTGGGGTAAGAAGACTTCGTCGAGGACGCTCTTTCCGTGGCTTTTGGCTGAGGATAACCCAGTTATATCCTGTTACGGAAATAACTCTTTGAATAAAGTCGGACGACGCGTTCGTGCTCTGCGAGGATAAGCTTCCAGAATTTACTGGGGATAAGCTTACTGCTTGGGGAGATATGAATTCCATCTTTCCTGGGGAATTGGATTGGACTGGACTCTTCTGGGGGGTTTTGGAACTGCGGGGGAGTGATTCCTTTGAATGTTGGTATACCGTCGGGGAACAATCTTTAGGCCGAGACTGCCGGGGATGCTTGTTAAGAATATATGCTGTTGGGGAAGTATTGAGATCTACGGGAGGATACACAATTTCCTTGAGATTTATCAACTCTGCTTGGAGAAGAATGTATTGGCCTGCTGATTTACTCTCTGGGGAATTAATATGTACTTGGCCATGTTCTTGAGCTGAACCTATCTTGGTACCTTGGAGGATAGAACAATTGGACTGCTCAGACAAATCTTTATGTGCCCCTGTTTCTAGCGTCACCTGCAATTAATTCCTTTGTTTCGTATGCAAATATTTATGAGTTAGCAAATTATTGTCAATGCATATATCACAAATTGAACCTTGGACGTTCTTCGCAAAACAAAACAGAAAAAAGAAAAATACTTGGCACGTTTGACTGAAAATATATTTATATTGATTTTTGAATGGCCTGTGAATAGGCGTTTTGTGTACAAGATGCTGGCGTCCTAGTAAGAGGATGCCGCCGAACAAAAGAATTTATACAAGTTTTGTACAAAAGAAAATAAAACAGCTGTGTGAAATATGAATGATCCCACTGGGTTTCAACTCTGCTATTGCCTTTATAACTCTGAGCGTCTCATCACTTGATGACCTTGGTTGAAGGTGAAGCTGACTGATCGATGCCGTCTGAAATTGATGTAGATACCGGATTCTGGATGCAAAGTGATCCAATGAGACATAGTATTACGCTTTATCCCTAATTTTTGCCTGGACCGCCCTTTCGGGTTTTCAGTCCACCGGGATACCCATTTTTGCCCAAGCCGCCTTTTCAGGTTTTCGACTTGCCGGGTGTACAGATTTTTTTATTTTCATCCCTTCATTTTGCCCGAACCCTTTTGGTTCGACGGGAAGCCCTAATTTTTGCCTAGGCATGTCAGCCTAGCGGGTCTTTTTTTCATGCGTAGTATCTTTTTACTATGTCTGCATTGGCGGGGTGAGGAAGGTCGTCACCATCCATGTTGGTCAATATCATGGCTCCTCCTGAGAACACATGCTTAACCACAAATGGCCCTTCGTACGTAGGGGTCCACTTGCCCCTTGGATCACTCTGAGGAAGGATGATTCTCTTGATTACCAGATCCCCAACTCGATATTCCTGTGGTCTGACCTTTTTGTTAAATGCCCTGATCATCCATTTCTGATACGTCTGACCATGACAGATAGCAGCAAGTCTCTTTTCATCAATGAAGTTAAGCTGATCAAGTCGTGTCTGGATCCAATCATCTTCGTTTAGATTTGCGTCCTTCATTATCCGGAGAGAGGGAATTTGTACTTCGATCGGTAAGACTGCCTCCATGCCATAAACCAGAGAGAAAGGAGTTGCCCCGGTTGACGTCCTAGCTGAGGTACGGTACCCATGCAGAGCGAACGGTAACATCTCGTGCCAATCTTTATAAGTCACTGTCATTTTCTGCACGATTTTCTTGATGTTCTTATTTGCTGCTTCTACAGCCCCATTCATCTTCGGTCTGTAAGGAGAAGAATTGTGGTGCTGTATTTTGAACTGTTCGCAGAGCTCAGCAATCATCTTATTGTTCAGATTGGTACCGTTGTCTGTAATAATCCGCTCAGGGACGCCGTACCGACAGATCAGGTTGTGCCGAATGAACCGGGCCACGACATTCTTGGTTACCGTAGCATAGGATGTTGCCTCAACCCACTTCGTAAAATAATCAATCGCCACTAGGATGAAGCGATGCCCATTAGATGCCGTAGGTTTAATCTCGCCGATCATGTCTATGCCCCACATTGCAAACGGCCAAGGCGCAGTCAGAACATTCAGGGGAACCGGAGGAACATGCACCTTGTCTGCATAAATCTGGCACTTATGGCATGTCCTGGAATGTTGGTAGCAGTCAGCTTCCATTGTGGACCAGTAATATCCTGCCCGTAGGATCTTCTTAGCCATAGTATGTCCACTGGAATGCGTACCAAAGGTCCCTTCATGTAGCTCTTCCATAATCCTTTCTGCTTCAGTCTTATCCACACAACGCAGTAAGGTTGAATCATGGTTTCGCTTATACAAGATGCCGTTGCTAAGGAAGAACTTTGCTGCGAACCTCCTCAGGAATTTCTTATCGTTGACAGATGCACCTTCAGGATATTCCTGAGCTTCCAGATATCTCTTTACCTCATGGTACCAAGGCTTCTCAGTCACCAATTCAGTTTCGAGATCACAACAGTATGCCGGTTCGTCCAGTTTCCAGATGATGATCCGGGGAGCCTCATTATCCCATTTGACTTTGAACATTGAAGACATTGTATCTAACGCATCCGCCAACTGATTCTCTTCTCGTGGAAAGTGTTCAAAGGTTATCTCTGTGAAGTGGGGGATCAGGGTCAACACACATTCTCTATAAGGAATCAAGTTTGGATGTTTCGTATCCCACTCTCCTTTGATCTGATTGATCACAAGAGCGGAATCTCCGAAGACACTTAGAAATTTGATCCTTAGGTCAATCGCAGCTTGAAGACCCATGATACACGCCTCATACTCCGCCATGTTGTTGGTACAGTTGAAACATAGCCGGGCAGTGAGTGGAGTATGAGTACCTTGAGGAGATATGATGATGGCGCCGATACCATTTCCCAAAGCATTGGAGGCTCCGTCAAAGTGCATAGACCATCGGGATCCTGGTTCAGGTCCTTCATCCGGTCCGGGTACTTCACAATCTGTTACTATCATGATGCTCTCGTCTGGAAACTCGAAGTTCATTGACTGATAATCATTTACAGCTTGATGTGCCAGGTGGTCCGCCAATACACTTCCCTTGATGGCTTTCTGGGTTGTGTACTGAATGTCGTATTCCGTCAAGATCATTTGCCATCTTGCAATTCTCCCAGACAGAGCAGGATTTTCGAATATGTACTTTATAGGATCCATTTTTGAGATCAATAAGGTAGTGTGAGTCAGCATATACTGTCTCAGCCGGCGAGCAGCCCATACCAAAGCGCAGCAAGTTTTCTCGAGCAGTGAGTATCGGGTCTCACAGTCGGTAAACTTTTTGCTAAGGTAATAAATGGCATGCTCTTTTCGGCCAGACTCGTCATGCTGCCCCAGCACACACCCCATTGAGTTGTCCAGCACTGTCAGGTATAGTATCAGAGGTCTCCCTTCAACCGGTGGCATAAGGATAGGTGGTTCTTGGAGGTACTCCTTGATTCTGTCGAAAGCAGCCTGACATTCATCGTTCCAACGTACCACCTGATCTTTCTTCAGCAACTTGAAGATTGGCTCACAGGTAGCAGTCAGATGTGAGATGAAGCGAGCAATATAATTCAGGCGTCCTAAAAAGCCTCTGACCTCCTTCTCTGTCTTAGGAGCTGGCATCTCTTGAATAGCTTTGACCTTAGCAGGGTCCACTTGAATACCTTTATCACTGACCACGAAGCCTAGCAACTTCCCAGATCTTACCCCGAAGGTGCACTTGTTCGGGTTCAATCTCAGTTTGTATAGTTTCAACCGGTCAAACAACTTCTACAGATGATCTAAGTGCTCTTCCTCAGTTTGGGACCTTGCGATCATGTCGTCAACATACACCTCTATCTCGTGATGGATCATGTCATGAAATAAGGCGACCATGGCACGTTGGTAGGTTGCCCCAGCGTTCTTCAACCCGAATGGCATGACCTTGTAACAGAAGGTGCCCCACTGAGTAACAAATGTAGTCTTTTCCATGTCTTCAGGTGCCATCTTAATCTGATTGTATCCTGAAAAGCCATCCATGAAAGAGAACACCTTATGTTGAGCTGTATTATCAACAAGGACATCAATGTGAGGTAAGGGGAAGTCATCTTTGGGGCTGGCCCTGTTTAGATCCCTGTAGTCGACACACATTCTGACCTTACCATCCTTCTTAGGTACCGGCACCACATTAGCAACCCACTGAGGGTAAGAAGTCACTGCAAGGAATCCAGCGTCAAACTGTTTCATGACCTCGGCTTTAATCTTCTCAGACATCTCTGGACGCATCCGACGGACCTTTTGCTTAACTGGAGGGCAGTCTTCCCTAGTTGGCAAGTGATGGACCACAATATCTGTATCCAGCCCGGGCATGTCTTCGTAGGACCAGGCAAAGATCTCCATATAATCATGCAGCATCTTGGTTAACCGTTGCTTCACGCTGAGCTCTAGGTTGGCACCAATCTTTACCTCTTTCCTGTCTGCCTCAGTACCCAAGTTTATGGTTTCCACTGGCTCTTCATGGGGTTGAATTGCCCTCTCTTCCTGAAGCAACAGTCTTGCAAGCTCGCCAGGCACTTCGCAATCATCTTCACCTTCGTCTTCGGCTAAGTTGATCGGATTTTCGAAGTCATAATTGGCAGTAGCGGAGTTGTTATCAGTGAGATCCAGAGTGGATTGGAACCTGTATGAGTGAGTGTGTGTGTAAATACAGCTGTTTTGAAATATATGTAAAGGAAAGAAAGACAGAAAAAGAGCACAACATTTGTAATGCGAAAATACGTCCAAGATTTTCATTCATGATATATGAAATGACAATTTGTATGCCCTCACAAATAGAACCACGGTGCCTCGGGTAAGACACCGGGCCAAAGAGTTTATTATTGTTTATTACAAAATAATGAAACAAAGAAATTTATTACTTAGTAACAAGAGAAACAGATAAGTTGTCCTTTGCACTCCAATTATTAGATTCGCCGTCGGTTGCCGGGTAGATCCAGCTATCAAACTCAACATCGTCCACTTCGTCTTCATCCCCAATGGCATTTACCCCATGAGCAGGTAGGGGCGCTGTCACTACATTAGGCTTCTCAGATGCCTCAAACTGTACCTCCTTGGCGTCAATAAGGTCCTGCAGCTTGTTCTTTAACGCCCAATAGTCATCAGTAGAGTGCCCCGGGCTATCTGAATGGTAAGCACAACGAGCGTTCGGGTTGTACTTGGGAGATGTTGTATTTGGGAACTTTGGAGCCTCCCTGACAGTCACCAAATTGGTTGAGAGCAACTGTGGCAGGATCTGCGATAGGGTCATGCTTAACCGGGTAAACTCCCTCCGGGGTCTTTCAGTCCTTTGGGTATTATTTGGCCGGGAAGCGGCAGCAGGCTTAGCAATCATCACCGCACTGACAGATTGGCGGCGCTCAGGTCTCTCTGACTTCCTGGAACCATACACTGCACTAGACTCCTTCTTGAAGGGTTTCTTTTTCGAACTAGACGATGCACCCTTCACAATCTTCCCATACTTTAACCCAGCTTCAATTCTCTCTCCAGTTAGAATCAAATCAGTGAACCCAGCAGAAGAATTCCTAATGAGATGGTTGAAAAATGGCCCAGCTAGGGTCCCCAAGAACATGTCTACCAACTCCCGATCAGTCAATGGTGGCTGCACCCTGCCAGCCAGGTCTCTCCACTTCTGAGCGTACTCTTTAAAACCTTCGCTTGCACCTAACGACATACCCTGGAGTTGGGTACGTGTGGGGGCAAGGTCGGCATTATATTGATACTGCTTGTAGAAAGCAGTGGCCAACTCCTCCCAGTTATGAACCTTGGTCCCATCCAGTTGATAGAACCATTCGAGATGAGTCCCTGAAAGACTCTCCTGGAAGAAGTGGATCCATAAATTCTTATCCGCAGAGTACGGCTGAATTTTCCGAACATAGGACCTTAGATGCAGCTTGGGACAAGACGCCCCGTCATATTTGGAGAAGGATGGTGCTTTGAACTTGTGAGGGATAATCACACCAGTTGACAAACCCAGATCTCCGAAATCCAGCCCAGGTACCTGTTGAACCTCCATAGCTTTCAACCTATCCTCCAGTTGCTTGTATCTATCTTCTGCAGGAGGGTACTGCTCTTCATCAAAATCTGTCTCGTTGTCGGAGACCACCGGACTAGGAACCCTTGCTTCTGCCTGAGGAGAATTCTTGTCAACAGAAGAACCAGCCTCTTCCTGTTGCAGAGTATTGTTAAACCTTCGGCCCGAGTTGAACAGAACGGTTCTTCTCTTCTTCTTCTTCTCCTTCTTCAGGAGCATAACCTTCAGTTCTTCTTGGCCTTGAGCCAGACCCTTGATTAGTTCCTGGAATTGTGCATTCTGCACCTGAAGAGCCTTGATGGAAGTTTCAGTTGATGCAGATTCGTGATTCATGATGCTGAAATAAACAGCGAAGAACTGTAAGCAACCTGAAAAGGGGAAAAACCTGCTATGCACATGATGAATGATATGTGTTTATGCAATGCATTCAAGGGTTCGAAAGTTCAAATTTGTTGTAGACAAAAAGGAACACACGTTATCATTAAGGAAGTCATTGTTTAATACATTAAGGCCTCATGGGCAAAAGTACAAAAATCAAATCAATCCCAAAATACACTGCGCATCCTCTTTGGAGCTATGTAGGTGTTGAGATTCCTCTCCTCATGCAACAGGCGGGTGAGCTCCAAGACCTTCTTTTCACTGGCCTGTAGATTAGTCTCAAGAGAATTCCGTTCTTCCTTAAGCTGGATCCAGCTTTTCTGCATCTCTTCCCAGGATGTGGGCATATCAGGGAGATCTTAGGGTCGATCTGACTGAACCAGAGAAGGCCTTTGACTGGATAAGCATCAGGAAAATCTTAGGGTCGATTTAACTGAACCGGACAAGGTCTTGGAATATCTTCAACTGGATAAGCATCAGGGAGATCTTAGGGTCGATCTGACTGAACCAAGAGAAGGCCTTTGACTGGATAAGCATCAGGAAAATCTTAGGGTCGACTTAACTGAACCGGACAAGGTTTTGGAATATCTTCAACTGGATAAGCATCAGGGAGATCTTAGGGTCGATCTGACTGAACCAGAGAAGGCCTTTGACTGGATAAGCATCAGGAAAATCTTAGGGTCGATTTAACTGAACCGGACAAGGTCTTGGAATATCTTCAACTGGATAAGCATCAGGGAGATCTTAGGGTCGATCTGACTGAACCAAGAGAAGGCCTTTGACTGGATAAGCATCAGGAAAATCTTAGGGTCGACTTAACTGAACCGGACAAGGTTTTGGAATATCTTCAACTGGATAAGCATCAGGGAGATCTTAGGGTCGATCTGACTGAACCAGAGAAGGCCTTTGACTGGATAAGCATCAGGAAAATCTTAGGGTCGATTTAACTGAACCGGTCTAGGTCTTGAAACATCTTCAACTGGATAAGCATCAGGGAGATCTTAGGGTCGATCTGACTGAACCAGAGAAGGCCTTTGACTGGATAAGCATCAGGAAAATCTTAGGGTCGATTTAACTGAACCGGTCTAGGTCTTGAAATGTGATTGAGAACTTCAACTGCATCTTTCCTGAAAGGTAACAGTTATATGCAATGCATGATATGGATCAAGCAATGATGTTCTCAACATATATGAGATTTGTAAGATATGATGTGTCTATGCATGTTATAATGACGTATGTGATGTTTTATGTATGTCTTTGTCTAGGAAAGTGAATCCTTGACGGGTGCCGGGAAGCCGTATCCTGGGCTGATGTTGAAGAATAGATTTTGCTTCCGCTGGGGATGATAACTGCTAGAATACCGGTAGGAGAAGACGATTCCGTTGCGGGATAAACTTGGCAAATGGAGAATTCTGCGGGGAGGAAAGATACTCTAACGACCATGCTGGGAAGCAATACTCTGTGGGGATAGAGATAGTTTGTTGGGGATAGGAAGACTTTGTCGACGACGCTCTTTTCGTGGCTTTTGGCTGAGGATAACCCAGTTATATCCTGTTAAGGAAATAACTCTTTAAATAAATCCGGACGACGCGTTCGTGCTTTGCGGGGGACAAGCTTCCAGAATCTACTGGGGATAAGCTTGCTGCTTGGGGAGATGAGTTCCAACTTTCCCGGGGAACTGGATTGGACTCTCCTGGGGAAGTATTGAGATGTATCGGGGGAAGTGACATCACTGGATGTTTGATATACCGCCGGGGAACAATCTTTAGGCCAAGACTGTCGGGGATGCTTGTATTGCTGTTGGGGAATGTTGAGATCTGCTGGAGGATACCCAACTTCCTTGAGATTGATAACTGCTTTGTTTGAGGAGAGTACACTGACTTGCTGGCTTACTCTCTGGGGAATTAAGATGTACTGGTTACGTTCTTCCGCTGAACCCATCTTGGTACCCTGGAGGTCAGAACAATTAGATCATTTGGACAACTCATCATTGCCCCTATTTCTGAGGTGCGAGAGGAAGCCCTGTGAGGTGCTGATAGTTGTTGATAGACAAACCTTCTTCTGGTAGGCAAGTGACGGGATGCCGGGACATAGTCGTACGCTTTGATCCCTAACTTTTTCCTGGACCGCCCTTTCGGGTTTTCAGTCCACCGGGATACCCATTTTTGCCCAAGCCGCCTTTTCAGGTTTTCGACTTGCCGGGTGTACAGATTTTTCATTTCATCCCTTCATTTTGCCCGAACCTTTTTGGTTCACTGGGAAGCCCTTATTTTTGCCTAGGTATGTCAACCTAGCGGGTCTTTGATTTTGTGTAGTATTTTTTCGACTATGTCCGTGCTTTCAGAATGTAGGGAGTTGCCCCTGTTAGAAGTGTTTTGTCATGCCACCAGAAGGTGTCTGACCGGGCAAGATTGGTTGTTGAAATGCCCCAAGTGACTCAGGCGGAGATTTGCCCCAGGCTATTTGGCCTTTGAGAGATTCTCCGAATCTTGATTGGATTGCCCCAGATGATGGACCATAGTCATACCTGCCCCTTGATTGGAAGTTCTTTTGTTCACCAGATATTCTTCGTGCGAATCTTCCTGATGTTCAAACAAATAGTCATATGCAAACAAAGTTATGTTAAAAATGCAAAGCTTATGTCTGTCTTGAAGATTTTGAAAATGCATTCTTTTTTCATAAAACAAGTGATTGTTTGTAAAACGTGATGTCGACTCCGTATTTACCGTAAGCCTTAAGGAGTCAGGATACCTTTCGTACAGTATGCTTTCGAACTAACCCATGCTTCAGCTAGGACTTTTAAGGGTTATAACGTGGCCTGGTTCATGGTTTAAGAAACAAAGGATAAAGGCTCAAATTTTATTTGTACCCACCCGCTCTTCGTGATGTTCTCCAAACCTAAACTCAGTTGATCATGCGTTAGACCTTGTTTGAGTCTTTGCTCTGATTTTCCGGTGATGATTCGGATGTTGATAACTTATTTTGAATAGGCAGTCATTCCTTTCTTGTTGAGGGTTTGTAAGACCTCTTTCTTTTTGATTTTGTTATCCCTGTTTTTTGCCTGAGCTGTTTCCCTTTTGGAATTACAGTCAGCGGGATGCCCCAGTTTCATAAGTCCCTTTTTATAGGTTTGACTTCTTGGGCTTTTCGTTTATGATTTTTTTTTTGGTAATGACTGCCTGTCCTTTTGATTGTTCTGAACCATCATTGTCTTTCTTTTTTGGAAGGACTCATTTGGTGCCGTTCGTTATGCACTTGGATCAACTGAGAGACTACCCTGCCCCAGGTTATGATTAAGGGTTTTAAATTTCGAAAAGAAAAACTCCTACTTCTTTGGCTCAGAGGGGTTAACGAGGGATTATCTTCCTTATTACTCCAGTGTTTAGGAATTGAAACAATGCCTGTACCTCATCAGCGGGGTCCATTCAAAAGCATACTGTAGATCGTGGTATCGTTTTCGTCATCCTCCCTCAAGAGGCTTAGGATTTTAGGTCAAGAGTTGACATCAGAAAAAATATGAAAATAATTTGCATATAGTGAATACGAATATATTGCTTCAAAACAGACATATGCGATGCATTAATGAAATAACGATGTTTAACATGAGTAAATGTTTGAACAAAAGAAAATTACAACTTGAATTCAAATGAACAAAAAAGTGCTTTCTATCCTAGCCATGTTTTGGCATGGGAGCAGTGATCATATTGGGGAGCCTCGGGCACCTTGAACTCAATCTCCTTTGCGTCAATCAAGTCTTGGATCTTATTTTTCAAGCTCCAACAATCATCTGTAGTATGCCCCGGGCTGTCAGAGTGATAAGCGCAGCGGGCATTGGGATTATACTTTGGTGACGCTGTATTCTGATTCTTAGGAGGGTCTCTTAATGTAATCAGATTCAGTCTCAACAGGTGTTGTAGGGCTTGAGCCAACGACGTGTTGAGCTGGGTAAATTGCCTCCTAGACTTGTCTGGCTTGCTCTGATCAGTCCGTTGTTCTTGGCGAGGTCGTTGTTGGACCTGTGAAGTGGTAGCAGCTTGGAGAGGTCTATTCATTGGACCAGACCTTTGTCCTCTTGGAAGTTGTTCAATGACCTGGTCCCTGACTTGGGCTGGTTGCTTCATGCCTTGAGGAAGCTGGCTGATCATGGCTCTCAGCTCTCCTTGCTCCTGAACTAAACCCTGGATGAGAGCCCTCTGCCCCAGCATCTGGGTCTTTAATGTATCTACCTCAGCTTGTAGACGTTTCAGCTGTTCGTCCTTGTCGTCTTCAGGACTCTTTCTAATCAGATTCCCCATGAGGAGTGTCTTCAACTCTTCCTGCCCCTTGGATAGACCTAGGAAGATTTCCCTGAACTGAGTCTCTTGAGCGTGAAGGTCCTGGTTATCTTGTTGTGAAGCCATTGCTGAAATAAACAGCGAGAAAGGTAAGTGACCTGCAACAAGGATACCTGTTATGCAATGATGAGTATGACATGCATGTAATGTTTTCAAGGACCTCGCGGGGTAAACAAGAAAATTTGTTAGCATTGGAAATTGGTGACTTGATTGAAGGCACTGCATATTGTAGAGAGTCCTTCTTCAAGGGTCAAAGGCTCACCATATCCAGTGGGTCATAGCCCCTGACAACCTTGGCTAGAGGAAAATAAATCCTCTTTGCCCCTTGCTAGATGTTTGATTCATCATGACCTGCATCACAAGCCCTTGGGATCCTTGAAATGGGTTAGGATGTATGCAATGGTATGATGTTATGCTATGCATGGGGTAATGTATGTAACCCTGTTATGAGTCCCAATTAAGGACTGCAAACTAAAACCTGCAAGAAACTCAAGTAAACCTGTCATGAGTCCCAGTTAAGGACTTAAAACATAACCTGCAAGAAACTTAGTACCCTGTTATGAGTCCCAATTAAGGACTATAAACAAAACCTGCAAGAAACAAGTGTCAGGTAACAAGCACACAGATAGTCAAATACGAAGGCACATAAGTCACACAAGAGAAGCCCTTAGAGTTTAGGCCAGCATGAGGTCTAGGTATTACCCTCTTTCAGTTGGTTGGTTCATACCTGTCCTATCAAAGTAACCGGGTTCTAGAGGATCCCAACATCACTGACTACCCTCAATCGGTCATAACTCCAGCATCGCAATCTTTTCTTGCGGCCAGAACCATCACGAGAGTTTAGCCTCAATGGGCGTAGCATACTGCTACTGTTCTAATGGCCAAGTTGTGTCATTTAAGGTTCTAAGGTTGTTGGTGCTTAATGACTCCTTGGAAGACCCATATTCTCCTCGTTACGACACAAGGGATATCGGTACAGACCAAGGTGCCACACCAACGTAGCCACTGCTTCACCCATGTCGGTCTACGCCGGACAGGTCCCTCACAGCTTATGCTACCTAAACAGGGTATCCCCAGATCCGGGTTAGGATCTATGTAACTCCCATGCAACCCACAAATTTAAAGCAGACAAGTCAATACAATTGAAAACACAGTTATGAACTAGCCCTAAGGTACACCTCACTTTATAATATTCCCCAGCAGAGTCGCCAGTTCTGTGATCGGTGGATCTGGAACTGACTGTTTAACGCTGGTTTCGCGAAATGTCGCGGTAAGCAAGAGTCGCCACCGTCTTTTATTTTCTCCAAAGGGAAAGGACAAAAGCACAGAAAAATTCCTTAAAGAGATTGCTCTCGGTTCGGGAGGTAGGTTATAGAAAGGGAAGGTGTTAGCACCCTTTCTATCCATGGTTATCCATGGGCTCTTAGATACTCGCTCATTGTGTTTTCAAAAGGTTTGTTTGCTTTTCAACTGTGGGTTTAGAAAGTTTCTTTGAAAGTTTCAGATCAACTCATGCGTCAGAGTGTTTGAAAAATTGTTTTGAAAGCTTTTGAAAAGTGTCGGTGTGAAAAGATTTTGATTTGTTTTGTTTTTAAAGAGAGCAAGTATCTACGAGAACCTACCTACCCTAAGGAATTCGTCTGTGTAAATGTCCTTTAAAGTAGTGCCATCCCACCATTGAGAGGTAGGTAGCACCACCGTTGGAGGTGTTCGGGTCAATTCGAGATTCGGGATATGGTGATCACCAGAGCAATGGGAAGACACCTTAGAAGCTACCCTCATGCCAGGTTCCCGGATCATGAGGACTTACTAAGACATCCTCTACTCGACGATCACCTTTCGAGGGGCAAGGCAACAGTGAAGCGTACCCTAGGGATGGTGTGTGAATTGTGTGTCATTTTCAGTTTATTGTTTGTCTTGTCATGCATTGGTGATCTACGTTTTGATTTTATTTTCGGGCATTCATTCTTTCATGCTTTGTTTAACAGTTAAAAGTTGCGGAATTTTAAAGTGCGGAAAGAATAAAGGTCCTACGCTATTACAAAGGCGCGGGTCTACAACGCCAAATTAATCCAGACCCGATTTAAAATAAATTGCAGAAAATAAATGTCTAATAGCTATTACATGGCTTAGGTACAATTACATTATATTTACATCAAAAATAAATAAAATGCGCGAAAAAGGAAAAAAATCGAATGTGAGGGCATTGGACCCTTTAAGGAATTAAAATGAAATTAATAGAATAATTAAATTAAATAAAAGAAATGACTTATTTTTATGCTTTTTTTGATTTATGACAATTAAAGAAAATTTAAACTAATTAAAAGTCAAGTAATTAATTCTAATTTTAATGTTTTTTTAATTTATTAAAGAAAACGCATTAAAGTTAAAACCTAGAATTTAAACTAAATTAATTATGAAATTTATTTACAAAAATTAATGATTAATGACAAAATATTCAATTAAAAAAAAAGGGAAAAAGATAGTAAAGACCTATTTTTGTTATTTTTTGGTTTATTATGAAAAAAGAATTAAATTACCTAAAATTAAATCTAAATTAATTACATGGAATTTAATTACAAAAATTAATACTAAAATAAAATTATTTTTTTTATTTTTATCTTTTCTGATTTTTTATGAGGTTTTATATTTTGCAAGAATAAATAATTAAATTAAAATAATAAAACAAATAAAACAATAATTGAAAAAAAATAAAATATGAAGAAAAGAATTGCAAACCCAGGGGGGGTTCAGGCCCCAATTAGGAGGTGTGGCCCAAGCAAATTGAGTCCGTTTGACTTTTTGAATCCTATGCTGAAGCATGGACTAAGGTACAGCGTGCTCCTTAGATCTGTGCCTTGGGTTTGGTCATCAGGGGCACGTGGACGTCTTGATTATGATGGTGTATCATGCGCTTCAGTGTCAATGCTGCATAGGAATTCACATAGAAAAACAATATTGAAATATGCAAGACCTGGGACTTGAACCCAGGTCATGGGGGTTACCAACATCACACCTTGCCAGCTGAGCTATTGAACGCTTTTGATATATTAATAACAAACAAATATTAAAAAAAGAAAACAACGCATTAGTGGATTTCTGGCGCGAAACTTTGAATGAGCCAATCCCTGCTTGACAACGAGGTCGTCTTCTTTCTTCTTCCTGAAACACAACTATGAGGCAACGGTTTTGCAAACGTGGGTTTAGAGGTGTTTTGAGAAAATAACGATTAGCCCCTCAACGCTCATAAATTGAGCGCGAGGGTTCCATGTTCTTCGTCCTCATGCGCTGAGTCCAACCATGGTACTGAGGATGTCCAATTTTTCCTCCTTTAAGAAGCCCTAAATTCAAGCTCTGAAAACCCTAGAAAAGTATCAATGGCAAACATCCATATATGGCACGAAAACAAAATTGGGTGACATGGTTAGCTTCAGAACACGTTTATTAGTATGAATGCATCAAAAAAAAGCAATGAAGATGCTTGAAACATGAAATACGATTATGCATTTTTTGCTGTACAGTTCAAGTTCTATTTACCAACTCTTGAGGTTTTGATGGCTATGCTTGATTGGAACGTGATCAGTGACCTCCAAGGAAGCTATTGAGACAAGAATGGAGGCTTGAATCGACCTCTAGAATGCTTTTCAGTTTTGAGTTTTTTGGTTAAAAATGTGAGTTTGGGTGTTGAGTTCTGGCGCAGCTTGTTCTGTATAATCTTGTTCTGATCATTTTTATATACCCTAGCAATATGTTTGGATGGGAGTTATGGTCAATAACACCTTGCTTTGATGGTTTGGATTTTCTCATAAACCACCATTATCAACTTTCCAAGTTTGCTTCATTTTTGAATTTTTTCCTTGATTAAGCCTTAGCACGAAAAATGGTAGGCACATAATGGTGTTTCAAGGCTAGTCAAAGCCAAAATATCCCTCTTAAATCAATTTTTGAATTTCTTTTGATTTTAAAAGATTTAAAACTAATTAAATCCAATAAAAATCAATAAAAATGAAAAAATTAATAAAAAAATCTGAAATAAAAGATGGGACACGTGGGAAGCATGGTCAAGTTAATTCAAGTGGAAAAAGTGGGCCCCTTTTGTCAAAAATGAGATTTCAAGGATAAATGATTTTGGCCATTTCACAAAAAATTCCCAACTTCTCCAATGCATAACTTGCTCAATTATTAAGCTTTGCTCATGTTCTTGGACATTTTAGAAAGGTCTTTGAGTCCTATAACCAATGCCTTTGGTCCCATGTCATTTTGATTTACCAATCTCAAGTTATGGCCTTTGACTTAAAGTCTCTTTTTGTTGACTTTTGAAAATGACCTATAATGTTGAAATTGATAACTTTTTGTGAGAGCATTTCTTGGACTTGAAGTATGAAGATGAGTTGTAGGAAATGTATTTCTCTTCAAAATGATCTTTGTATGGAATTTTTCTGATAATCCATGTGGAAGTTATGCCCTGGTCAATTTCAGTTGACTTTTTCAGTTGTCCAAAAATAGAAACTTTTGCATCTTGATGATTTTTGAGCCAAGATTTGAGAATCATGATCAAGCATTTATCAAATGATGTTTGTGGCTTCAAAATGATATGTTGACCAAAAATTTGAACTTTTGACTGCCAAATGACCATTTTGCCCCTACAGTTGACTGCAGTGCAATTTAGGGTTTTGACTGTGCAATCTTGAGCTGAATGTCTTGAAACTTGATGTGAGGATACTTGACCATATTTGTAGGCATGTGAGGCTTGATTGGGCCCTTGAAAACTTTAGCTTCCTTGTGAGAACCAAAACCCTAGTTTGACTGGCTTCAGGAGGGTGGTTGACTGTGTAGCCTTTGAGTAAACTTGAACCAATTGTGGATGATTCTTGTCAAAACTTTGAAGGTTATGGGAGGGAAAATTTTGGGGTACAACAGTTGCCCCTGTTCAATCTTCTTAGACCTGAGGATGTAGATTGGCTGACGCGCCTTTCGTAATCCGAGGGTAGAAGATGATTGGACACTAGAGTGCCCATAAATTTGCGCTCACATAATAACAGTGTGATGGAAATGGGCTTATAGATGCCATTTAGAGGTTGATGAATAGGATGATGGGCTTATAGATGCCATCTGGATGTTGATCGCGTAGGAGATTCCTTAGCGAGGACCTGCATACCTGCAAAAGAGAAAAGAGTACCTGACACGTTGCAGGAGCTGGTTTTCAGATGCCTGGTATAGATGTGTCCTGACTGGTTACAGGAGCTGAATCTGGAGCTTCAAACGGAGATGAATGAACCAGGGATGGTTACTGCCTTAGCATGAATGATAAGAGAATCTTGGGCGACTTTAACTTCAACAACGCTCGTTGAGAAAAATCTTGGGTGTCTTCTACTGGGATAAGAATCAGGGAGATCTTAGGGTCGATCTGACTGAACCAAGAGAAGGCCTTTGACTGGATAAGCATCAGGAAAATCTTAGGGTCGATTTAACTGAAACGGACAAGGTCTTGAAATATCTTCAACTGGATAAGCATCAGGGAGATCTTAGGGTCGATCTGACTGAACCAGAGAAGGCCTTTGACTGGATAAGCATCAGGAAAATCTTAGGGTCGATTTAACTGAACCGGTCTAGGTCTTGAAACATCTTCAACTGGATAAGCATCAGGGAGATCTTAGGGTCGATCTGACTGAACCAGAGAAGGCCTTTGACTGGATAAGCATCAGGAAAATCTTAGGGTCGATTTAACTGAACCGGACAAGGTCTTGAAACATCTTCAACTGGATAAGCATCAGGGAGATCTTAGGGTCGATCTGACTGAACCAGAGAAGGCATTTGACTAGATAAGCATCAGGAAAATCTTAGGGTCGATTTAACTGAACCGGACAAGGTCTTGAAATATCTTCAACTGGATAAGCATCAGGGAGATCTTAGGGTCGATCTGACTGAACCAAGAGAAGGCCTTTGACTGGATAAGCATCAGGAAAATCTTAGGGTCGACTTAACTGAACCGGACTAGGTTTTCGAACATCTTCAACTGGATAAGCATCAGGGAGATCTTAGGGTCGATCTGACTGAACCAGAGAAGGCCTTTGACTGGATAAGCATCAGGAAAATCTTAGGGTCGATTTAACTGAACCGGACAAGGTCTTGAAATATCTTCAACTGGATAAGCATCAGGGAGATCTTAGGGTCGATCTGACTGAACCAAGAGAAGGCCTTTGACTGGATAAGCATCAGGAAAATCTTAGGGTCGACTTAACTGAACCGGACAAGGTTTTCGAATATCTTCAACTGGATAAGCATCAGGGAGATCTTAGGGTCGATCTGACTGAACCAGAGAAGGCCTTTGACTGGATAAGCATCAGGAAAATCTTAGGGTCGATTTAACTGAACCGGTCTAGGTCTTAAAATATCTTCAACTGGATAAGCATCAGGGAGATCTTAGGGTCGATCTGACTGAACCAGAGAAGGCCTTTGACTAGATAAGCATCAGGAAAATCTTAGGGTCGATTTAACTGAACCGGTCTAGGTCTTGAAACATCTTCAACTGGATAAGCATCAGGGAGATCTTAGGGTCGATCTGACTGAACTAGAGAAGGCCTTTGACTGGATAAGCATCAGGAAAATCTTAGGGTCGATTTAACTGAACCGGTCTAGGTCTTGAAACATCTTCAACTGGATAAGCATCAGGGAGATCTTAGGGTCGATCTGACTGAACCAGAGAAGGCCTTTGACTAGATAAGCATCAGGAAAATCTTAGGGTCGATTTAACTGAACCGGTCTAGGTCTTGAAACATCTTCAACTGGATAAGCATCAGGGAGATCTTAGGGTCGATCTGACTGAACCAGAGAAGGCCTTTGACTGGATAAGCATCAGGAAAATCTTAGGGTCGATTTAACTGAACCGGACAAGGTCTTGGAATATCTTCAACTGGATAAGCATCAGGGAGATCTTAGGGTCGATCTGACTGAACCAAGAGAAGGCCTTTGACTGGATAAGCATCAGGAAAATCTTAGGGTCGACTTAACTGAACCGGACAAGGTTTTGGAATATCTTCAACTGGATAAGCATCAGGGAGATCTTAGGGTCGATCTGACTGAACCAGAGAAGGCCTTTGACTGGATAAGCATCAGGAAAATCTTAGGGTCGATTTAACTGAACCGGTCTAGGTCTTGAAACATCTTCAACTGGATAAGCATCAGGGAGATCTTAGGGTCGATCTGACTGAACCAGAGAAGGCCTTTGACTGGATAAGCATCAGGAAAATCTTAGGGTCGATTTAACTGAACCGGTCTAGGTCTTGAAACATCTTCAACTGGATAAGCATCAGGGAGATCTTAGGGTCGATCTGACTGAACCAGAGAAGGCCTTTGACTGGATAAGCATCAGGAAAATCTTTTGGTCGATTTAACTGAACCGGTCTAGGTCTTGAAACATCTTCAACTGGATAAGCATCAGGGAGATCTTAGGGTCGATCTGACTGAACCAGAGAAGGCCTTTGACTGGATAAGCATCAGGAAAATCTTAGGGTCGATTTAACTGAACCGGACAAGGTCTTGGAATATCTTCAACTGGATAAGCATCAGGGAGATCTTAGGGTCGATCTGACTGAACCAAGAGAAGGCCTTTGACTGGATAAGCATCAGGAAAATCTTAGGGTCGACTTAACTGAACCGGACAAGGTTTTGGAATATCTTCAACTGGATAAGCATCAGGGAGATCTTAGGGTCGATCTGACTGAACCAGAGAAGGCCTTTGACTGGATAAGCATCAGGAAAATCTTAGGGTCGATTTAACTGAACCGGTCTAGGTCTTGAAACATCTTCAACTGGATAAGCATCAGGGAGATCTTAGGGTCGATCTGACTGAACCAGAGAAGGCCTTTGACTGGATAAGCATCAGGAAAATCTTAGGGTCAATTTAACTGAACCGGTCTAGGTCTTGAAATGTGATTGAGAACTTCAACTGCATCTTTCCTGAAAGGTAACAGTTATATGCAATGCATGATATGGATCAAGCAATGATGTTCTCAACATATATGAGATTTGTAAGATATGATGTGTCTATGCATGTTATAATGACGTATGTGATGTTTTATGTATGTCTTTGTCTAGGAAAGTGAATCCTTGACGGGTGCCGGGAAGCCGTATCCTGGGCTGATGTTGAAGAATAGATTTTGCTTCCGCTGGGGATGATAACTGCTAGAATACCAGTAGGAGAAGACGATTCCGTTGCGGGATAAACTTGGCAAATGGAGAATTCTGCGGGGAGGAAAGATACTCTAACGACCATGCTGAGAAGCAATACTCTGTGGGGATAGAGATAGTTTGCTGGGGATAGGAAGACTTTGTCGACGACGCTATTTTCGTGGCTTTTGGCTGAGGATAACCCAGTTATATCCTGTTAAGGAAATAACTCTTTAAATAAATCCGGACGACGCGTTCGTGCTTTGCGGGGGACAAGCTTCCAGAATCTACTGGGGATAAGCTTGCTGCTTGGGGAGATGAGTCCCAACTTTCCCGGGGAACTGGATTGGACTCTCCTGGGGAAGTATTGAGATGTATCGGGGGAAGTGACATCACTGGATGTTTGATATACCGCCGGGGAACAATCTTTAGGCCAAGACTGCCGGGGATGCTTGTATTGCTGTTGGGGAATGTTGAGATCTGCTGGAGGATACCCAACTTCCTTGAGATTGATAACTGCTTTGTTTGAGGAGAGTACACTGACTTGCTGGCTTACTCTCTGGGGAATTAAGATGTACTGGTTACGTTCTTCCGCTGAACCCATCTTGGTACCCTGGAGGTCAGAACAATTAGATCATTTGGACAACTCATCATTGCCCCTATTTCTGAGGTGCGAGAGGAAGCCCTGTGAGGTGCTGATAGTTGTTGATAGACAAACCTTCTTCTGGTAGGCAAGTGACGGGATGCCGGGACATAGTCGTACGCTTTGATCCCTAACTTTTTCCTGGACCGCCCTTTCGGGTTTTCAGTCCACCGGGATACCCATTTTTGCCCAAGCCGCCTTTTCAGGTTTTCGACTTGCCGGGTGTACAGATTTTTCATTTCATCCCTTCATTTTGCCCGAACCTTTTTGGTTCGCTGGGAAGCCCTTATTTTTGCCTAGGTATGTCAACCTAGCGGGTCTTTGATTTTGCGTAGTATTTTTTCGACTATGTCCGTGCTTTCAGAATGTAGGGAGTTGCCCCTGTTATAAGTGTTTTGTCATGCCACCAGAAGGTGTCTGACCGGGCAAGATTGGTTGTTGAAATGCCCCAAGTGACTCAGGCGGAGATTTGCCCCAGGCTATTTGGCCTTTGAGAGATTCTCCGAATCTTGATTGGATTGCCCCAGATGATGGACCATAGTCATACCTGCCCCTTGATTGGAAGTTCTTTTGTTCACCAGATATTCTTCGTGCGAATCTTCCTGCTGTTCAAACAAATAGTCATATGCAAACAAAGTTATGTTAAAAATGCAAAGCTTATGTCTGTCTTGAAGATTTTGAAAATGCATTCTTTTTTCATAAAACAAGTGATTGTTTGTAAAACGTGATGTCGACTCCGTATTTACCGTAAGCCTTAAGGAGTCAGGATACCTTTCGTACAATATGCTTTCGAACTAACCCATGCTTCAGCTAGGACTTTTAAGGGTTATAACGTGGCCTGGTTCATGGTTTAAGAAACAAAGGATAAAGGCTCAATTTTTATTTGTACCCACCCGCTCTTCGTGATGTTCTCCAAACCTAAACTCAGTTGATCATGCGTTAGACCTTGTTTGAGTCTTTGCTCTGATTTTCCGGTGATGATTCGGATGTTGATAACTTATTTTGAATAGGCAGTCATTCCTTTCTTGTTGAGGGTTTGTAAGACCTCTTTCTTTTTGATTTTGTTATCCCTGTTTTTTGCCTGAGCTGTTTCCCTTTTGGAATTACAGTCAGCGGGATGCCCCAGTTTCATAAGTCCCTTTTTATAGGTTTGACTTCTTGGGCTTTTCGTTTATGATTTTTTTTTTGGTAATGACTGCCTGTCCTTTTGATTGTTCTGAACCATCATTGTCTTTCTTTTTTGGAAGGACTCATTTGGTGCCGTTCGTTATGCACTTGGATCAACTGAGAGACTACCCTGCCCCAGGTTATGATTAAGGGTTTTAAATTTCGAAAAGAAAAACTCCTACTTCTTTGGCTCAGAGGGGTTAACGAGGGATTATCTTCCTTATTACTCCAGTGTTTAGGAATTGAAACGATGCCTGTACCTCATCAGCGGGGTCCATTCAAAAGCATACTGTAGATCGTGGTATCGTTTTCGTCATCCTCCCTCAAGAGGCTTAGGATTTTAGGTCAAGAGTTGACATCAGAAAAAATATGAAAATAATTTGCATATAGTGAATACGAATATATTGCTTCAAAACAGACATATGCGATGCATTAATGAAATAACGATGTTTAACATGAGTAAATGTTTGAACAAAAGAAAATTACAACTTGAATTCAAATGAACAAAAAAGTGCTTTCTATCCTAGCCATGTTTTGGCATGGGAGCAATGATCATATTGGGGAGCCTCGGGCGCCTTGAACTCAATCTCCTTTGCGTCAATCAAGTCTTGGATCTTATTTTTCAAGCTCCAACAATCATCTGTAGTATGCCCCGGGCTGTCAGAGTGATAAGCGCAGCGGGCATTGGGATTATACTTTGGTGACGCTGTATTCTGATTCTTAGGAGGGTCTCTTAATGTAATCAGATTCAGTCTCAACAGGTGTTGTAGGGCTTGAGCCAACGACGTGTTGAGCTGGGTAAATTGCCTCCTAGACTTGTCTGGCTTGCTCTGATCAGTCCGTTGTTCTTGGCGAGGTCGTTGTTGGACCTGTGAAGTGGTAGCAGCTTGGAGAGGTCTATTCATTGGACCAGACCTTTGTCCTCTTGGAAGTTGTTCAATGACCTGGTCCCTGACTTGGGCTGGTTGCTTCATGCCTTGAGGAAGCTGGCTGATCATGGCTCTCAGCTCTCCTTGCTCCTGAACTAAACCCTGGATGAGAGCCCTCTGCCCCAGCATCTGGGTCTTTAATGTATCTACCTCAGCTTGTAGACGTTTCAGCTGTTCGTCCTTGTCGTCTTCAGGACTCTTTCTAATCAGATTCCCCATGAGGAGTGTCTTCAACTCTTCCTGCCCCTTGGATAGACCTAGGAAGATTTCCCTGAACTGAGTCTCTTGAGCGTGAAGGTCCTGGTTATCTTGTTGTGAAGCCATTGCTGAAATAAACAGCGAGAAAGGTAAGTGACCTGCAACAAGGATACCTGTTATGCAATGATGAGTATGACATGCATGTAATGTTTTCAAGGACCTCGCGGGGTAAACAAGAAAATTTGTTAGCATTGGAAATTGGTGACTTGATTGAAGGCACTGCATATTGTAGAGAGTCCTTCTTCAAGGGTCAAAGGCTCACCATATCCAGTGGGTCATAGCCCCTGACAACCTTGGCTAGAGGAAAATAAATCCTCTTTGCCCCTTGCTAGATGTTTGATTCATCATGACCTGCATCACAAGCCCTTGGGATCCTTGAAATGGGTTAGGATGTATGCAATGGTATGATGTTATGCTATGCATGGGGTAATGTATGTAACCCTGTTATGAGTCCCAATTAAGGACTGCAAACTAAAACCTGCAAGAAACTCAAGTAAACCTGTCATGAGTCCCAGTTAAGGACTTAAAACATAACCTGCAAGAAACTTAGTACCCTGTTATGAGTCCCAATTAAGGACTATAAACAAAACCTGCAAGAAACAAGTGTCAGGTAACAAGCACACAGATAGTCAAATACGAAGGCACATAAGTCACACAAGAGAAGCCCTTAGAGTTTAGGCCAGCATGAGGTCTAGGTATTACCCTCTTTCAGTTGGTTGGTTCATACCTGTCCTATCAAAGTAACCGGGTTCTAGAGGATCCCAACATCACTGACTACCCTCAATCGGTCATAACTCCAGCATCGCAATCTTTTCTTGCGGCCAGAACCATCACGAGAGTTTAGCCTCAATGGGCGTAGCATACTGCTACTGTTCTAATGGCCAAGTTGTGTCATTTAAGGTTCTAAGGTTGTTGGTGCTTAATGACTCCTTGGAAGACCCATATTCTCCTCGTTATGACACAAGGGATATCGGTACAGACCAAGGTGCCACACCAACGTAGCCACTGCTTCACCCATGTCGGTCTACGCTGGACAGGTCCCTCACAGCTTATGCTACCTAAACAGGGTATCCCCAGATCCGGGTTAGGATCTATGTAACTCCCATGCAACCCACAAATTTAAAGCAGACAAGTCAATACAATTGAAAACACAGTTATGAACTAGCCCTAAGGTACACCTCACTTTATAATATTCCCCAGCAGAGTCGCCAGTTCTGTGATCGGTGGATCTGGAACTGACTGTTTAACGCTGGTTTCGCGAAATGTCGCAGTAAGCAAGAGTCGCCACCGTCTTTTATTTTCTCCAAAGGGAAAGGACAAAAGCACAGAAAAATTCCTTAAAGAGATTGCTCTCGGTTCGGGAGGTAGGTTATAGAAAGGGAAGGTGTTAGCACCCTTTCTATCCATGGTTATCCATGGGCTCTTAGATACTCGCTCATTGTGTTTTCAAAAGGTTTGTTTGCTTTTCAACTGTGGGTTTAGAAAGTTTCTTTGAAAGTTTCAGATCAACTCATGCATCAGAGTGTTTGAAAAATTGTTTTGAAAGCTTTTGAAAAGTGTCGGTGTGAAAAGATTTTGATTTGTTTTGTTTTTAAAGAGAGCAAGTATCTACGAGAACCTACCTACCCTAAGGAATTTGTCTGTGTAAATGTCCTTTAAAGTAGTGCCATCCCACCATTGAGAGGTAGGTAGCACCACCGTTGGAGGTGTTCGGGTCAATTCGAGATTCGGGATATGGTGATCACCAGAGTAATGGGAAGACACCTTAGAAGCTACCCTCATGCCAGGTTCCCGGATCATGAGGACTTACTAAGACATCCTCTACTCGACGATCACCTTTCGAGGGGCAAGGCAACAGTGAAGCGTACCCTAGGGATGGTGTGTGAATTGTGTGTCATTTTCAGTTTATTGTTTGTCTTGTCATGCATTGGTGATCTACGTTTTGATTTTATTTTCGGGCATTCATTCTTTCATGCTTTGTTTAACAGTTAAAAGTTGCGGAATTTTAAAGTGCGGAAAGAATAAAGGTCCTACGCTATTACAAAGGCGCGGGTCTACAACGCCAAATTAATCCAGACCCGATTTAAAATAAATTGCAGAAAATAAATGTCTAATAGCTATTACATGGCTTAGGTACAATTACATTATATTTACATCAAAAATAAATAAAATGCGCGAAAAAGGAAAAAAATCGAATGTGAGGGCGTTGGACCCTTTAAGGAATTAAAATGAAATTAATAGAATAATTAAATTAAATAAAAGAAATGACTTACTTTTATGCTTTTTTTGATTTATGACAATTAAAGAAAATTTAAACTAATTAAAAGTCAAGTAATTAATTCTAATTTTAATGTTTTTTTAATTTATTAAAGAAAACGCATTAAAGTTAAAACCTAGAATTTAAACTAAATTAATTATGAAATTTATTTACAAAAATTAATGATTAATGACAAAATATTCAATTAAAAAAAAAAAAGGGAAAAAGATAGTAAAGACCTATTTTTGTTATTTTTTGGTTTATTATGAAAAAAGAATTAAATTACCTAAAATTAAATCTAAATTAATTACATGGAATTTAATTACAAAAATTAATACTAAAATAAAATTATTTTTTTTATTTTTATCTTTTCTGATTTTTTATGAGGTTTTATATTTTGCAAGAATAAATAATTAAATTAAAATAACAAAACAAATAAAACAATAATTGAAAAAAAATAAAATATGAAGAAAAGAATTGCAAACCCAGGGGGGGGTTCAGGCCCCAATTAGGAGGTGTGGCCCAAGCAAATTGAGTCCGTTTGACTTTTTGAATCCTATGCTGAAGCGTGGACTAAGGTACAGCGTGCTCCTTAGATCTGTGCCTTGGGTTTGGTCATCAGGGGCACGTGGACGTCTTGATTATGATGGTGTATCATGCGCTTCAGTGTCAATGCTGCATAGGAATTCACATAGAAAAACAATATTGAAATATGCAAGACCTGGGACTTGAACCCAGGTCATGGGGGTTACCAACATCACACCTTGCCAGCTGAGCTATTGAACGCTTTTGATATATTAATAACAAACAAATATTAAAAAAAGAAAACAACGCATTAGTGGATTTCTGGCGCGAAACTTTGAATGAGCCAATCCCTGCTTGACAACGAGGTCGTCTTCTTTCTTCTTCCTGAAACACAACTATGAGGCAACGGTTTTGCAAACGTGGGTTTAGAGGTGTTTTGAGAAAATAACGATTAGCCCCTCAACGCTCATAAATTGAGCGCGAGGGTTCCATGTTCTTCGTCCTCATGCGCTGAGTCCAACCATGGTACTGAGGATGTCCAATTTTTCCTCCTTTAAGAAGCCCTAAATTCAAGCTCTGAAAACCCTAGAAAAGTATCAATGGCAAACATCCATATATGGCACGAAAACAAAATTGGGTGACATGGTTAGCTTCAGAACACGTTTATTAGTATGAATGCATCAAAAAAAAGCAATGAAGATGCTTGAAACATGAAATACGATTATGCATTTTTTGCTGTACAGTTCAAGTTCTATTTACCAACTCTTGAGGTTTTGATGGCTATGCTTGATTGGAACGTGATCAGTGACCTCCAAGGAAGCTATTGAGACAAGAATGAAGGCTTGAATCGACCTCTAGAATGCTTTTCAGTTTTGAGTTTTTTGGTTAAAAATGTGAGTTTGGGTGTTGAGTTCTGGCGCAGCTTGTTCTGTATAATCTTGTCCTGATCATTTGTATATACCCTAGCAATATGTTTGGATGGGAGTTATGGTCAATAACACCTTGCTTTGATGGTTTGGATTTTCTCATAAACCACCATTATCAACTTTCCAATTTTGCTTCATTTTTGAATTTTTGCCTTGATTAAGCCTTAGCACGAAAAATGGTAGGCACATAATGGTGTTTCAAGGCTAGTCAAAGCCAAAATATCCCTCTTAAATCAATTTTTGAATTTCTTTTGATTTTAAAAGATTTAAAACTAATTAAATCCAATAAAAATCAATAAAAATGAAAAAATTAATAAAAAAATCTGAAATAAAAGATGGGACACGTGGGAAGCATGGTCAAGTTAATTCAAGTGGAAAAAGTGGGCCCCTTTTGTCAAAAATGAGATTTCAAGGATAAATGATTTTGGCCATTTCACAAAAAATTCCCAACTTCTCCAATGCATAACTTGCTCAATTTTTAAGCTTTGCTCATGTTCTTGGACATTTTAGAAAGGTCTTTGAGTCCTCTAACCAATGCCTTTGGTCCCATGTCATTTTGATTTACCAATCTCAAGTTATGGCCTTTGACTTAAAGTCTCTTTTTGTTGACTTTTGAAAATGACCTATAATGTTGAAATTGATAACTTTTTGTGAGAGCATTTCTTGGACTTGAAGTATGAAGATGAGTTGTAGGAAATGTCTTTCTCTTCAAAATGAGCTTTGGATGGAATTTTTCTGATAATCCATGTGGAAGTTATGCCCTGGTCAATTTCAGTTGACTTTTTCAGCTGTCCAAAAATAGAAACTTTTGCATCTTGATGATTTTTGAGCCAAGATTTGAGAATCATGATCAAGCATTGATCAAATGATGTTTGTGGCTTCAAAATGATATGTTGACCAAAAATTTGAACTTTTGACTGCCAAATGACCATTTTGCCCCTACAGTTGACTGCAGTGCAATTTAGGGTTTTGACTGTGCAATCTTGAGCTGAATGTCTTGAAACTTGATGTGAGGATACTTGACCATATTTGTAGGCATGTGAGGCTTGATTGGGCCCTTGAAAACTTCAGCTTCCTTGTGAGAACCAAAACCCTAGTTTGACTGGCTTCAGGAGGGTGGTTGACTGTGTAGCCTTTGAGTAAACTTGAACCAATTGTGGATGATTCTTGTCAAAACTTTGAAGGTTATGGGAGGGCAAATTTTGGGGTACAACAATGGGCTATAAGTGATACCTCCTCTGATTCCAAGTAAAGGAACATTAGGGTACTCCCCACAACGATCAATGATAATGACATCTTCTCTAGACCTAGGGCACCAATGTATATCTGCATGTGTAAGAGTCATCAACCGTTGTGACCATCTCAAACCCCGCTCATTCTTCAAGACTGATTGTTGAAGGTGCAAAATAAACCACCTTCCTAGGAGAGGAGTGAAACACATAAGGACACCTCTTTTTCTCATGGTTCGAGTGTAACATGAGTGAAGGATGTCCCCCAGCAACGTAGGTATAGGATTCCTGGACATAAAGATCTGGACAGCACTGATATCAATAAGCTGATCTGGGTTAGGAAACAACACCAAACCATAAACAAGGAGGGCCACAACTTCTTCAAAAGCTTGCAAGTCAAGGGAGTTCCAACATTCAAGGGCCTTTTCAAAAAGAAACCTGGCTAAGAACCCTTTGATACCACTTCTAACTTCCCAATGTCCCTTGAGGTCAGATGACTGTAGGTGCAAGGCTTTAGCAATCTCTTCAAGCTTAGATTCTTTTTCTGTACCGTTGAAGGGTAACTGATCAAGGATAGGGATCTTCAGGAGCCGGGAGAACTCCTCCAATGTAGGTACCAACTGATAGTCCAAGAAGGTGAAACAGTGATGCAGAGGGTCAAAGAATTGGAACAGAACCTTGATCATATCTTCCTCAATGTTGGTGTTGACCAAGCTGATGAGGCTTCCATGTCTTTCACTGAATGAAGAGTTCTCGGGAATCCTGGATATAAGTTCCTTAAGCTGAGGAGGGATCCTTACAAGACTGACTTGGATTGTCTTTCTACGAACAGTTTCCATGTCCTACAAAACAAGAACAAAGATGAAAATTCGAACCCCTGAAATGGTTAGTCAATGCATATGATGCTGGATGATGTCATGATGCTATGTTTAAACACACCACAGATATTTACAAAGACAAACATGTAAGGCACACAAGGCACACAAAACAAGCCCTTAAGGTTTAAGGCCAACATGGGGTCTGGGTAGTACCCTCTTGAAGTTGGTGGGTTCAACCTGTCCTAATCAAAGTAACCGGGTTCTAAGGTTCCCAATATCACGGGATTGCTTTCATTGTTCATCGTTTCGATTTAGCCACTGAACTGGCGACCGAAATATTCCAGGAAAGCAACCCTCAATTGAGCGTAGTATCGAGTATCAACCAACCTCGGACTGCACCAAAGTCAGTTATCTCACTACCCTAAAGAGGCCAAGATAGTTCAATTAAGGTTCCTAAGGCCAGTTGATGCTTCACGACACCACGCGGAGGCCCCGTACTCTCCTTGACTGAACTCAAGGGTTACCGGTACACACCAAAGTGCCACATCAACGTAGCAGACTGTTTCAACCATGTCGGTATACCCCGCACAGTTCCCTCACAGCCTTGTTGCTACTTTCTAAGAAGGTATCCC
This sequence comes from Vicia faba, assembly GCA_948472305.1. Lineage (NCBI taxonomy): Eukaryota > Viridiplantae > Streptophyta > Magnoliopsida > Fabales > Fabaceae > Vicia > Vicia faba. The sequence continues at coordinate 452,017,741 of OX451739.1, read as the reverse complement.
CCAGATCCAGGTTAGGACCTATATAACTCCCAAGCAACCCACAATTTAAAACAAGCAAAGCAATACAATTGAAAACACAGTTATGACCTAGCCCTAAGGTACACCCCACTTTAAGTAAAGTCCCCAGCAGAGTCGCCAGTTCTGCGATCGGTGGATCTGGAACTGACTGTTTAACGCTGGTTTCGCGAAATGTCGCGGAAGCAAGAGTCGCCACCGTCTTTTATTTTCTCCAAATGGAAAGGACAAAAGCACAGAAAAATTCCTTAAAGAGATCGCTCTCGGTTTGGGAGGTAGGTTATAGAAAGGGAAGGTGTTAGCACCCTTTCTATCCATGGTTATCCATGGGCTCTTAGATACTTGCTCATTGTGTTTTCAAAAATGGTTTGTTTGCTTTTCAACTGTGGGTTTTAAAAAAGTTTCTTTGAAAATTCCAGTTCGACTCTTGTATCGGTCCTCAAGAGTGTTTGAAAAATTGCTTTCGAAAGCTTTTTGAAAAGGTGTCGGTGTGAAAAGTATTTTTGAATTTGTTTTGAAATTAGAGCAAGTATCTAGAGTCGTCTACCTACCCTAAGGAATTCGTCTGTGTAGATGTCCTTTAAAGTAGTGCCATCCCACCATTGAGAGGTAGGTAGCACCACCGTTGGAGGTGTTCGGGTCAATTCGAGGTTCGGGACATGGTGATCACCGGAGCAATGGGAAGACACCTTAGAAGCTACCCTCATGCCAGGTTCCCGGATCATGAGGACTTACTAAGACATCCTCTACTCGACGATCACCTTTCGAGGCAAGGCAACAGTGAGGCGTACCCTAGGGGTGGTGTGTGCGATTTGTGTGTCGTTTTCATATGCATTTATCTTGTCATGTTATTGGTGTTCTACGCTTATTTTTATTTTTGTCCATACAGTCTTTCATGCTTTGATTTTACAGTTAAAAATATTGCGGGAAAAATAAAATTTTAAGCTATTACAAAAGGCGCGGGTCCACATCGCCAAAATTAAACCAGGACCCGATTTGACGGAAAATAAAGAAAGTAAAAGAATTAAAAGTGCGAGAAGTGATTACAAGGCTTCGGGAGAGGTACACAATTATTTAAATGACATAAAATAAACACGCGAATTATCGAAAATTAAACGAATCGAGGGCGTTGAACCCTTTTGCAAAATATTAAAATGACATGAATTAATTAATTTAAGAAAAGAAATTGCTTTTGTTTTTTTTTTGGTATTTTTATGTATTTTAAGATTTAATAGAAAAAGAATTAATCAAAGTACGACGCAAACCCTAATTCTAGTTATTTTTAATTTATTAAGAAAGATGTTGAATTTTAACCTAATTTAAACCTAAGTTATTTTCATGCCAATTTAATTATAAAAATAAATAAAATAAATAATATTATGGTGGAAAAGAAAAAATTAAAAAGAGATAAAACATTTGTTAAACTTAATTCTATGTTTTTTTATATTTTTATTATGAAAAGAATTAAAATTGCAACCTAATTTAAAACTAAATTTATTTACATGCATTTATTTACAAGAAAATATTAAAATAAAATATTTATTATGTTTTTTATCTTTTCTGATTTTTATGCATTTTTTGTGTTTTGTAGAAATAATTAATTAATTTAAAACAATAAAGAAAATAAAATAATAATTGTAAAAAATAAGATATAAGGAAAATTGCAAACCAGGGGGGGTGGAAGTCCCCAATATGGAGGTTTTGGCCTTAGCAATCTGGCCCAACAAGCTTCAGGTCCGTTTGACTTTTTTGAATCACGTGTGGCAATGTTGACCTGAGTTTATGGTACTCATCAATTCTCAGCCCTTGATCTGATCTCCAGGGACACATGGCTGTGGGATGCTGGAAGGCATAAGGTGCATCTTGACGTTGGCACTGCATGGGAACGCACATGGAAAAATAACATGGAGATAATGCAGACCTGGGGCTCGAACCCAGGTCATGAGGGTTAACAACGCTTCACTTTGCCAGCTGAGCCACTACAACGCGTTTGTTATATAATAAACAAACAAATAATATAAAATAAAGCAACGCATTAGTGGATTAAAGCGCGAAATATTTAAACGTGCCAATCAGCGTGTGCCACGGCTCCGTCTTCTTCATCATCCCTGTAATATAAAACACACAAGCAACGGTTTTTCACGCGTGGTTTTAGGTGTGCTATTAGAAAATAGCGATTAGCTCTCAAGCACTCATAAATTGAGCGCGAGGGTTGATTCTTGTTCGTCCAAGCTTGCTGGTTTGAATGGCATGGGTCTGGAAAGCTAATTTTTCCTCGTTTCAAAAGCCCTAATCTGAAGCTTTGGAAACCCTAGAAAACAGTTATGGCGAAATCGTATATACAGCATAAAAACGCAATTAAATGCATTGGTTAGTTTCAGGACAAGATAATAATCATGAATCAATGAATAAAAGTTACAAAAGATGCATAAATCATGATGCACGATTATGAAATTTTCTTGATACAGCTTGCGTTCATGTTACCAATTCTTGGGGTTTGAATGACTGTTTTTGATTGGAATGTGTTCAGGGGACCTTGAGGAAGCTATTGAAACAAGTCTTGTGCTTTGAATCGACCTGTAAAGATGATTTCAGAATTGACTTTTTAGACAAAAATTCCAAGTTTGGTTATGGCCTTCTTGAGCAGCTGAGCGTGTCTCTATTTGCATTAGGGTTATGATCTAGCATATGTAGTGAGTCCATTAGGTTAACAAAAGTAGAACAAATCCAATGCAATGATGGTTTTTGAAAATTTGATTTTAAGGATCTTTTTCATATCTTTTTCCATGTGTTCTTGGGCAAATCATGATCAAATCAGTCCAATTCTTTCCATATTTGCATATACACGAAATATTGAGTCTAAAACATGTATAAAAAGATTGGTTTGGTTAAGTTAGATATTTTTCATATATTTAATTGATTTAAATGAATTAATATAAATAAAAATTCAAATAAATAAATAAAAAATGAGAAAATACTTCCCTTTGGGCCAAGTGGTCGTGCACATGTCATGGATGATGAATTATGGAAGAAAAATGGGCCCATTAGCAATTTTAGGTCATTTGAAGTAATGTTGACTTTTCAAAATACCCAAAAATTTCCCAACTTCCACAAGGCATAACTTGCTCAATTTTTAAGATTTTCTCATGTTCTTGGACATTTTGGAAAGGTATTTGAGTCCTCTAACCAATGCCTTTGGTCCCATGTCATTTTGATTTACCAATCTCAAGTTATGGCCTTTGACTCAAAGTCCCTTTTTGTTGACTTTTGAAAATGACCTATAATGTTGAAATTGATAACTTTTTGTGAGAGCATTTATTGGAATTGAAGTATGAAGATGAGTTGTAGGAAATGTCTTTCTCTTCAAAATGAGCTTTGGATGGAATTTTTCTGATAATCCATGTGAAAGTTATGCCCTGGTCAATTTTAGTTGACTTTTCCAGCTGTCCAAATAAGGAAACTTTTGCATCTTTGATGATTTCTGAGCCAAATTTTGAGAATCATGATTAAGCATTGATCCAATGATGTTTGTGGCTTCAAAATGATATGTTGACCAAAAATTTGAACTTTTGACTGTCAAATGACCATTTTGCCCCTACAGTTGACTGTAGTGCAATTAGGGTTTTTGACTGTGCAATCTTGAGCTGAATGTCTTGAAACTTGATATGAGGACGCTTGACCATATTTGTAGGCATGTGAGACTTTATTGGGCCTTTGGAAACTTCATTTTCTTGATCAGAACACAAACCCTAGTTTTGACTGTATAGGAGACCTTTGCACTGTGCAACCCTTGGGGAATTTTGAAGCTTTGATCTTGGCAAATCTTGAAGAATATGGGAGGGCAAATTTTGGGGTACAACACTTAATAAACTAAAAAATGTAGAAATTAGGGTTTTGATACTTTTATTCTTTTTTTCCTTTTTCACCATATTTAATTATTAATCATTTTTGTAAATAAATATGCCATTTAATTAATTAGGGTTAAATTAGGTTACAACTTAAACATTTTTTTAATAAATTAAAAACAATTTAGAACTAGGGTTTTAATTAACTTTTAATTCCAAATAATTTTCTCATTAAATTCCATAAATACAAAAACTCCAAAAAATAAGTTCTTGCTTTTATTTAATTTAATTAATTTACGATTTCGATTTAATTTCTTTAAAAGGGTCCAACGCCCTCGCATTCTCGATTTTATTTCTTTTCGCACATTTACTTTTATTTCCTTTTTTAAATTTCATGTACTTGCCCCAAAGCCTTGTAATAGATTAATTAGGGTATTTACTTTCCGCATTTTTATTTATTTCAAATCGGGTCTTGGTTTAATTTGGCGATGTAGACCCGCGCCTTTGTAATAGCGTAGGACTTTTATATTTCCGCACCTTTTAACTGTTAATAACCACATGAAAGAATGAATGCCAAAAATAAAAACAAAGCGTAGATCACCAATACATGACAAGATAAACATAATTGAAAATGACACACAATTCACACACCACCCCTAGGGTACGCCTCACTGTTGCCTTGCCCCTCGAAACGTGGTCGTCGAGTAGAGGATGTTTTAGTAAGTCCTCATGTCTATGAACATGGCATGAGGGTAGCTTCTAAGGTGTCTTCCTATTGCTCTGGTGATCACACTGTCCCTAATCCTCGAATTGACCCGAACACCTCCAATGGTGGTGCTACCTACCTCTCAATGGTGGGATGGCACTACTTTAAGGACATTTACACAGACTAATTCCTTAGGGTAGGTAGATGACTCGTAGATACTTTCTCTGAATTCAAAACAAATCAAAAAATTCTTTTCACACCGACACTTTGCAAAAAAGCTTTCAAAAACAACTTTTCAAACACTCTTGAGGACTGATACAAGAGTCGAACTGAAATTTTAAATGAAACATTTTTCAAAACCCACTCACAATTGAAAAGCAAACACTTTTGAAAACACAAATGAGCAAGTATCTAAGAGCCCATGGATAACCATGGATAGAAAGGGTGCTAACACCTTCCCTTTCTATAAATCTACCTCCCGAACCGAGAGCAATCTCAATAAGGAATTTTTATGTGCTTTTGTCCTTTCCATTTGGAGAAAATAAAAGACGGTGGAGACTCTTGCTTCCGCGACATTTCGCGATCCAGCGTTAAACAGTCAGTTCCAGATCCACCGATCACAATGGCCCATTTATTGAAGGCAACAAGTGGAATACCCTAGGGGTGCAAGTGTGATTAGTGTTGTCCATTTTCATGTTTGTTTATCTTGAATTTAGGTCAAACTATTTTTGTTATTTTTGATTCGCATACAAACCCTAATTCTAGCATGGTATAATTAGAAAGCATTAAAGTGCGAAAAAATAAAGTTCCTAAATTATTACAACACAATATATGGGAAAGGGGGTACAAATGTTCAAATGGGGGTATTTTGACAAGGAATTTAAACCTAGACTATTACATCAAATATTGAATTATACAAATTATTTAATATACAATAATTAAATAAAATGGAATAAATATGCAAGATGCAAAAAATGTTTTTTATGTGTATGAAAAAAAGGTATTTTTTTATGTGTCAAATAAACAAAATAAGAAGTATTAATTTCTTGAGTATTTTCCATGTTTAGGGCAAAACCCTAATTTTATTAAGTAAAATGTATTAATTATTTAATATGTACAAATATTTATCAATTATGTACAAAAATAAAATAAAAATGAAGTATATTTGTAAAAAGGTATTTTTAATATTAAATATTAATAAAAATGAAAATGTGTATATTTTGTATTTTTTAACCTAAATATACTAGTAAATATATATGTACTTATATTATTTACAAAATATATTGAATATGTACAAAATAATAATATTTAATATTTATGAAAAAAGTATATTTTATATAAAATGTTTTTTAGAAGATAAAATGAAATAAAAATGGAAAATAAAATGTGTTTGCACTATTTTAGTATTTTTTAAATAAAAGTATGTAAGTATTTATTTATGTACAAACATTATTTTAAACAAATAAATGCCTAATAAATATAAAAATGGTGTAAAAATATTTTTTTATATTTTTAATATTGTGAGGAAAAATAAATAAGTCAGAACAAAAAAGAAAAGGTCAAAAAATCATGAAAATAAGCATAATGGGCCAAGGGGGTTTAAAAGTAACAAAAGGGTGCAAAAAGAAAGTCAACTCAGGCCCAGCCCAAGAAGACTTCATCTTCAACCTCAGAACATGTTTGAACAACCATCCACGCGCGTTTTCCATCTCCCAATTCCTGGACTTTCAAGCAAAACTCACAACATGAAAAATGTAGAGCATTAAAAGACGAATCCAGACATATAAAGAACTTGACTTAACTCTCTAAGATGAGAGATAATTTCTTCTCCCCCAATTCCTGACCTAGTTTTTGTTCCATGTTCAGACATTAAATTCTCACAGCACACATAATATAAATGAAAACTAATTACACGGGCATGTTCAGGGCTATGAATGTGACATATTTTCTTCACAAACCTAAAGCTAACAATGCCTGGATAGAGAGATACGAGTTCATGAACTTACCTGTTCAGTTGGAGTTGTATCTGGTGATGGAGGTACTTTCAGTGCAAGGTGATGATTGGTACAGCTTCCTTGATGTCCAGGGATGCTATTCCAAGTTTTACTTTGCTTTGAAACTAGCTGAATCGAGTTATAGAACTCCACCTGCAAAACAGAAAAATGAAAATGGTGATGTTGAATGGGAGTGTTACAGGTCGTGTTTGAGGTTTGGAATAGTTTCAAGGGATGTTGTGGGATGTGTTTGAGGTGATTTTAGCAAGAATGCATGAAAGGATTGAGCTGTGGAACTCAATCTGCAGCAGGTCCCCTGTTTTGGCAGTTTGAGGGTGATTCTGTGTTTGAGAGGGTGTTGGAGATGGTTGGCTCGTGTTCTAGCTCAGGTTTGATGATTAGAAAGTGTTTGACAAGTTTGCTTAAGCTTGTGTTAGCTGAGATGAGAGTTGTGTGATGTTATGCTAGATTTCTTCAACTTTAAGCAACAAATGTCCACTTGAGTTTTTAGACTGATAGAGGCCCCCCTAATGTGCTGCACAACTTTGGCCTTGATCAGTGTAATTAGCTCATAAACTTGTGCCAAAGAGATTTGCCTTGTACTTGCTTGGATCGCTAATTGACATAAAGTTCACTTTTGCAAAAATGGATATTATGCTTTTTCTAATTTGGGACTAAACCTTTATGTAATGCTTGAACACATAAAATATGGTCTTGGCACAATGAGTTTGCATTAAATTTTTGAGTGCAAAAGGGATATAGGACCTGTAATCAAGTTGTGCAAGCTGATTTCAAAATGGCCTAGATGTATGAACATGTAACTTGGCCAAATCAAAAGTGAGTTTTTCCCATCTTGCCAAATTCGATTCTCCCTAACCATGAGGTTGTTTGATGAGTTCTTGGACATTTTGGAAAGCTTGGAATGTGTACTATAATCCATCTTTGAAATGCAAATTGAAATTCCAAGTGGAAGTATGTGAAAAATGGTCTTGAAGTTAGGTAAAAACCTTGCCTAAAATAGGTCAAATTTTCTCTAAGTTAAGAATGGTTTGGTACCCTTGTTCCAAAAATTGTAACTTGAGCTACAAGATTCTTTTGGGAAAACTTTGTGAATCAAAGTTATAGATTTTGTAATAGGCTACAACTTTCATGTTTTGACTTTTCCTTGAATCCAAATGAATCTTGGTGAGAAAGTGGGACAAAGTTAGGAAAAAATTAGGGTTTTTTCATAACTTAGAAAAATTCTAAGTTATGAAAAATCTTCATTTCAAACCCTAATTTGCAATTCTTGATTTCTTGATGAACAAGTTTCATGATTTGGCATGTTTTGATGAAAAATGAATCTTGACACTTGATTTTGACCAAAAAGTCAAAGTTTGACTTTTCAGTATACAGTCAAAATTGATCAATTGACTGGGAAATTCAACTGTCAATCTTGTGCATTTGGGATCTTTTGAACTTGTTGAGTATGTCAAGACAATTCCATGGGGTCCTTGAGTCCATATGTGAGCTTGGTTTACCATTGGCTAGGTCAAACAGTCAAAAATTGCCTTTGTGCAGTCAAAACCCTAAAAATGACCATTTTGCCATTTTGGTGATCTGATCAAATTTCTTGTGGAATTGTGATCCAAACTTGATCAAATGGTCCATGTGAGTTCATAATGTTGATGTGGGTCAATTTTCATGATATTTGACTGTCAATTGGCCACAGTTGACTTTTTCTCAATACAGCTGATTTCTAGGTCAACTGTCCAATTGACTGGGCAAAATTTAGAATCAAGACTTGAAACTTGGTATGGATAAACTTGGGAGTCCAACATGAAGCATGAAAGTCATCTTAGGCATTTTAGGTCAAAACATCTTTGTGCAAACACAAACCCTAATTTGGGTCCACAGTGCAAGGAGAAGTCTTGAACAGAGGAAACCCTAACTGGATCTTGAGCTTCAAGGGTCTTGTGATGAGAAAATGTTGAGGAAATGGGAGGGCAAATTTTGGGGTACAACAGTTGCCCCTGTTCAATCTTCTTGAACCTGAAGAGTTAGATTGGCAAGTTTGCCTTTCGTGACTCGAGGGTAAAAGGAGATTGGACACTAGAGTGCCCGGAAATTTGCACTCGCATGTTGGAGTATCAGCAAAGGTGATGTCGGGAATGGGCTTATAGATGCCATTTGGAGAGATGGTGGATAGGGAGATGGGCTTATAGATGCCATCTGGAGACGTGACAGAACCTTGTCGGGAATGGGCTTATAGATGCCATTTGGAAGCGTTGATCGCATAAGAGATTCCTTAGCGAGAACTTGTGTATTTTGAGAAAGACAAATGTTCTCCTGGCTTGTTACAGGTGTTGATCTTCAATCTCTTCATGCAGACATGCCCTGGCTAGATACAGGTGTCGAATCCACAATCGGTTGCTCACAGATATTCCTTGGCTGGATACAGGTATCGAATCTGGAATTGTCGTCAACAGATATGCCCTGGCTGGATACAGGAATCGAATCTGGAATTGTTGTCAACAGATATGCCCTGGATGGATACAGGAATCGAATCTGGAATTGTTGTCAACAGATATTCCCTGGCTGGATACAGGAATCGAATCTTCAAACTCTTCAGACGTGCCCTGGCTAGATACAGGAATCGAGTCTAGAAATGTGATAGTTGATAGATATGCCCTAGCTGGATACAGGAATCGAATCTTCAAACTCTTCAGATGTGCCCGGGCTAGATACAGGAATCGAATCTGGAAACTGATCACTCACAGATGTGCCCTGGCTAGATATAGGAATCGAATCTGGAAACTGTGACAGTTGAAGGTAGTTGTCTTTTGGGTTGTCTTTTTCCCTGAAAAGGCAAAACATCAGTTGTATGCAATGTCATGATGTATGAAATGCATAATGTCATGATGTTCAACATGAGATAGTGTTGTATGCACTTTATCATGTATGTAAGCAAGATGTATGGAATGTGAAATGTTTATGAATGTATTTTTGTCTTAGGAAAATAAATCCTTGACGATCGGCCGGGGAATTAAATCCTGGGCTGATGTTGAAGAGTAGAGCTCCTTGCTTCCGCTGGGGATAATGGTTGCAAGAATACACCGGTAGGAAAAGATGACTCTGTTGGGGAATAAACTTGTTGGAGAGATTACTCTGAGGGGAATTGCTCTGTAGGAAGAGATACTTCGCTGAAGTTTTGACAAGAGCCTTATTGAGGATTTCGATGATGGACTCCATTGGGGATAATGATGATAAACTCCGCTGGGGACAACAAAGATAAACTCCTCTGGGGATTGTATTGATAAGTCATGTTGGGGAACTTTGATGAACTCCACTGGGGATAGGAAGAACTTTGCCGAGGGCGATCTTCCGTGGTAATTAGCTGAGGATAACCCAGTTATAAGCCCTTGTGAGGAATAACTTTGTATAAAGCTCGAGAGAGACGTCCGTGCTCTACAGGGGATAAGCTTCTAGAATCTACTGAGGATAAGCTTCAAGATCTGCTGGGGATACGGATTCCGATTTTCCCGGGGAAGCTTTTCAGACTGTACTGGGGTGTTGTTATTCTGCCGGGGAACAATCTTAGGTCAAGACTGCCGGGGATGCTTGCTGATGAAATGTCTATACTCTGCTGGGGAATGTTGATATCTTCTGGGGATACACAACTTCCTTCAGGCTGACCGTAGACTAACTCTGTTGGAGGAGAGTATTGCTGACTTGCTAGGGGAACAGGGTGCCTATTGTAGGGCTGATGGTAGACTACTCTTCCTGGGGAGAGTATTGCTGAATCTTGTCTTACTCTATGGAGAGTTGAGATAACTTGGTCACATTCTTCAGTTGAATCTACCTTGGTACCTTGGCGGATAAAGCAACTAGACTGCCTAGACAATTCTACATTGCCCCTACTTCTGATGTCACCTGTAATTAGTCTTTTGTTTCATATGCAAGTATTTATGAATTAGCAATTTAATGTCAAATGCATATATCAAAAATGAACATTGGACGTTCTTCGCAAGACAAAACAGAAAAAGGAAAAACAATTGGCAATTTGTTTGGAAAAGTGAACTTGTATTGATTTTGAAATTTGCCTGTAAATAGGCATTTTTTGTACAAGAGGTCGACGTCCTAGTAAGAGAACGCCTCCGAATAACATACAGTTTATACAATTTTGAAAAGGAAACAAAACAGCCATGTGCACAATATTCCCACTGGGTTCCAACTCTGCTATCGCCTTTATGCCTTCAAGCGTCTCATCACTTTGCTGCTTAGTTGAAGATGAAGTTGATTGATCGATGCCGAAATCTGAGCCAGATAGTTGGTGCCAAATTCTGGATGCAAGGTGATCCAATGAGACATAGTGTTACGCTTTATCCCTAACTTTTGCCTGGACCGCCCTTTCGGGTTTTCGGTCCACCGGGATACCCATTTTTGCCCAAGCCGCCTTTTCAGGTTTTCGACTTGTCGGGTGTACAGATTTTTTTTATTTCATCCCTTATTTTTGCCCGAACCCTTTTGGTTCGCCGGGAAGCCCTTATTTTTGCCTAGATATGTCAACCTAGCAGGTCTTTTATTCATGCGTAGTATCTTTTTACTATGTCTGCATTGGCGGGGTGAGGAAGGTCGTCACCATCCATGGTAGTTAGAATCATGGCTCCTCCTGAGAACACATGTTTAACCACAAATGGCCCTTCGTATGTAGGGGTCCATTTGCCCCGGGGATCACTTTGAGGAAGGATGATGCGTTTGATTACCAGGTCCCCAACTTGATACTCTTGTGGCCTGACTTTCTTGTTAAATGCCCTGATCATCCGTTTTTGATACGTCTGACCATGACAGATAGCAGTGAGCCTCTTTTCATCAATTAGGTTTAATTGATCAAGTCGAGTCTGGATCCAGTCATCTTCACTCAAGTGTGCATCCTTCATTATTCGGAGAGAGGGTATCTGGACTTCAATTGGCAAGACTGCCTCCATGCCATAAACCAAGGAAAAGGGTGTTGCCCCGGTTGATGTCCTTGCTGAGGTACGGTACCCATGAAGAGAAAACGGTAACATCTCGTGCCAATCTTTATAGGTCACTGTCATCTTCTGCACAATCTTTTTGATATTTTTATTAGCTGCTTCTACAACTCCATTCATCTTCGGCCGGTAAGGAGAAGAGTTATGGTGCTGTATCTTAAATTGCTCGCAGAGCTCAGTGATCATCTTGTTGTTAAGATTGGTACCATTGTCCGTAATGATCCTTTCCGGAACGCCGTACCGACAGATCAGGTTATGCCGAATGAAACGTGCCACGACGCTCTTGGTTACGGTGGCGTAGGAGGCTGCCTCAACCCACTTCGTGAAGTAATCAATTGCTACTAGGATGAAGCGATGCCCGTTGGATGGCGTCGGTCGGATTTCGCCGATCATATCAATGCCCCACATTGCAAAAGGCCAAGGTGCCGTCAGGACGTTCAGAGGAACCGGAGGGATATGCACTTTATCAGCATAGATCTGGCATTTATGACAAGTTCGAGAATGTTGGTAACAGTCGGCTTCCATTGTGGACCAGAAATATCCCGCCCGAAGGATTTTCTTTACCATGGTATGTCCACTGGAATGTGTTCCGAATGTACCTTCATGTAGTTCTACCATGATCTTCTCTGCTTCAGCTTTATCCACACAATGCAGTAGAGTTGAATCATGGTTTCTTTTGTAGAGAATGTCGTTGCTGAGGAAGAATTTTGCCGCAAACCTTCTTATGAACTTCTTGTCGTTGACAGATGCACCTTCAGGGTATTCCTGAGCTTCCAAGTATCTCTTCACCTCATGATACCAGGGTTTTTCAGTCACCTTTTCGGCCTCAAGATCACAGCAGTATGCAGGTTCGTCCAACTTCCAGATAATGATCCGGGGAGCTTCATTGTCCCATTTGACTTTGAACATTGAAGACATCGTAGCTAGTGCGTCCGCTAACTGATTCTCCTCTCTTGGGAAGTGTTCAAAAGTTATCTCTTCAAAGTGGGGAAGCAAAGTCAGCACATACTCCTTGTAAGGAATAAGATTCGGGTGTTTCGTATCCCACTCGCCTTTGATCTGATTGATCACGAGAGCGGAATCTCCAAAGACGCTCAGAAACTTGATCCTTAAGTCGACTGCAGCTTGAAGACCCATGATACATGCCTCATATTCTGCCATGTTGTTGGTGCAGTTGAAACACAGTCGGGCGGTGAGTGGAGTATGAGTTCCTTTAGGGGATATGATCACAGCGCCGATGCCGTTACCCAAAGCGTTGGAGGTTCCGTCAAAATGCATAGACCATCGGGATCCTTCCTCAGGTCCTTCATCCGGTCCAGGCACTTCACAATCTGTTACTACCATGATATCTTCGTCCGGAAATTCAAAGTTCAATGATTGGTAATCGTCCACAGGTTGGTGTGCCAAATGATCTGCCAATACACTTCCCTTGATTGCTTTCTGAGTTGTATGCTGGATATCATATTCTGTCAAGATCATTTGCCATCTTGCTATTCTTCCAGACAGAGCAGGCTTTTCGAATATGTACTTGATGGGATCCATCTTTGAAATCAACAGAGTAGTGTGAGTCAACATATATTGTCTCAGCCAGCGAGCAGCCCATACCAGAGCGCAGCAAGTTTTCTCGAGCAGTGAGTACCGAGACTCACAGTCGGTAAACTTTTTGCTCAGGTAATAAATAGCGTGCTCTTTTCGGCCAGACTCGTCATGCTGCCCCAGCACACACCCCATTGAGTTATCAAGTACTGTCAAGTATAGTATTAGAGGTCTCCCTTCCACTGGTGGCATAAGAATGGGTGGCTCTTGGAGATACTCTTTTATCTTTTCAAAAGCGGCCCGACATTCATCGTTCCAACGTACTACTTGATCTTTCTTCAATAATTTGAAGACTGGCTCACAGGTAGCAGTTAGATGTGAGATGAATCGGGCAATGTAATTTAGTCGTCCCAGAAAGCCTCGGACTTCTTTCTCTGTCTTGGGAGTCGGCATCTCTTGTATGGCTTTTACCTTGGCAGGGTCCACCTGAATACCTTTGTCGCTTACAATGAAACCTAGCAATTTTCCGGACCTCACCCCAAAGGTGCATTTGTTGGGATTCAACCTCAGCTTGTATAACTTCAATCGGTCAAACAGCTTCCGCAGATGGTCAAGGTGTTCCTCCTCAGTTTGAGACCTTGCAATCATGTCATCAACATACACTTCAATCTCATGATGGATCATATCATGAAATAAAGCAATCATGGCACGTTGGTAGGTTGCCCCAGCATTTTTTAACCCGAATGGCATGACCTTGTAGCAGAAGGTGCCCCACTGAGTCACAAAGGTAGTCTTTTCCATATCTTCCGGAGCCATCTTGATCTGATTATACCCTGAAAAACCATCCATGAAGGAGAACACCTTGTGTTGAGCAGTATTGTCAACAAGAACGTCGATGTGAGGCAGAGGGAAATCATCCTTAGGGCTGGCCCTGTTCAAATCCCTGTAGTCGACACACATTCTGACCTTACCGTCCTTCTTCGGTACCGGCACCACGTTGGCAACCCACTGAGGGTAAGAAGTCACTGCTAGAAACCCGGCATCGAATTGCTTCATAACCTCAGCTTTGATCTTTTTGGACATCTCTGGGCGCATACGGCGGACCTTTTGCTTTACCAGAGGGCAGTCTTCCTTGGTAGGCAGGTGATGAACCACAATGTCGGCATCCAAACCGGGCATGTCTTCGTAAGACCAAGCAAAGATTTCCATGTAGTCATGCAGCATTTGGATCAATCGTTGCTTCACGCTGAGCTCTAGATTGGCACCAATCTTGACTTCTTTTCTATCTGTCTCAGTACCCAGGTTCACTGTTTCCACCGGCTCTTCATGCGGCTGAATGGCCCTCTCTTCCTGGAGTAGCAGTCTTGCGAGTTCACCAGGCACTTCGCAATCATCTTCACCTTCGTCTTCGGCCAAGTTGATCGGATTTTCGAAGTCATAACTGGCAGTAGCAGAGCTGTTACCAGTGAGATCCAGAGTGGATTGAAACCTGTATAAGTGAGTGTGTGTAAATATAGCTGTTTTGCAATATATAACACAGAAAGAAAAAGAGCACAAGATTTGAAATGCAACAAACGTCCAATGTTTTGATTAATGATATATGGAAATGTCATACAAAAAGCCCTCACAAATGGAGCTACGATGCCCCGGGTAGGACACCGAGCCAATAAAAGTTTCAACATATTTGTTTGTTACAAATTGAAAATCAAAAGAGTTCATTACTGCGTGACAAATGTAATAGGTGTAAAATCCTTTGCCGTCCAGTTGCTTGGTCCGTTGTTGGTGGTTGGATAGATCCAACTGTCAAATTCTGCTTCCTCCACGTCCTCCTCGATAGCATTCACCCTTGGGTTGGTGATAAACACCGGAGCCTTTCTGATCCTTTCTTTGCGCACAGCCTTCTGAGCCTCTGCAGTGAAGCCCAGCCCAAACTTGTCGGTCTTTTGAGTTAAGTCAGGAAGTTGACCCCAGTTTGCGCACTTGCCTTTCTCGATTACAGCCCGAGCATCCTTCAAGGAAGACATCTTCAGAGGAAAGTCTTCTTCAACCACTGTCTCAGCCGACACCAACGTTGGAGGTACCTCCTCAAAATGCTGAAAGGGGGTTTCAATAAACTCCCCGTCCATCTCGATATACCGGAATGAATTCAAGTCACTAACCATGTATTCCTCCTCACCCTGCACAGTAACAATCTTCCCTTTGACAGGGTATTTGAGCTTTTGGTGTAGAGTGGATGTTACTGCCCCAGCTTTGTGAATCCAAGGTCGACCCAACAAGTAGGAATAAGATGGACGAATATCCATCACGTAGAACATTGAGTCAAAGACTTGGGAACCCACACGGATAGGAATGTCTACCTCCCCATGCACCATCCTCTTAGAACCGTCGAAGGCTCTAACAATGATGTTACTAGGTTTCAATTCCAGGCCCTCACAATCCAACCGATCTAAGGCCTTCTTGGGTAAAACATTCAGGGAAGAACCGGTGTCCACCAACACGTGTGCGAGAGTAGTGCCCCTGCACTCTATAGAGACATGCAGGGCATCATTGTGATTTTTCCCTTTGGCGGTAAGGTCTGCATCTGAGAAACCCAAGCCATTGTCAGCTGTCAAATTAGCCACGCAGTTGGTGAACTGATCTGCAGAGGTCTCTTGCGGCACATGGGCCGTTTTCAGAAATGAAATCAGGGCCTTGGCGTGGGCCTCTGAGCACAGCAGCAATGATAGCATAAAGATTTTGGAGGGGGTATGCCCCAGTTGTTCAACAACATTGAAGTCACTCGTTTTAATGATTTTAAGGATTTCCTCCATCTCTTGTTGGGAGGCTTCAACAACAGTCTTTTTTGGTGCCTCCGTCCGGGCAGGCAAATCGGTAGCAACTTCTTTGCCCCGAGCATCAGAGGACTCGGCGGCAGTAGTAGACACAGGAACTTGATTTGAAACATGCACACTTGCGGGTGTGATGATAAGAGGTTTTCGGATAACTGGTGGTGCAATGTCAGGCGAGAAGAGCCTGCCACTGCGAGTAATCTTGGCGGGACCAGTGATGTTACTGATATTGGTACTGGTGTTGAACTCCTGCTTCACTCCAAGCACATACACGTCTGCCCCATAGTGCCATGGGACAGCCTTGTCAGATTCATAGGGGAGAGGCCCCGGAACAGTAATAGTAATGGGTGCAACAGACAGAATTTGGACTGGCTTCCTTGGGAGAGCCTTGGTAGGATTGTTGAAAATTGTAACGACAGATACTTCTTCAGCAGAAACAAACGGAACAACAGTTTTCTTGAACAGAATTTCTTTGCTATCCATCAGGCTTTGGATGCCTGATTTCAGCAGCGGACAACCGGTAGGGATAACAGCACACAGGAGGCAACCCATGCTACAACCCGGAAATAAACCGGCTAGTAGTAGGTTCCTCTTAACAGTCAATAGAGGGGTAGCAACATCATTCACCGAAACAACATACAAATCTTCCTCGACGGCATTTACTCTATGCTGGGGCATAAGAGAAGTTACAACATTTGGCCTCTCAGGCGCCTCAAACTGAATTTCCTTCGCATCGATAAGGTCTTGCACTTTATTTCTCAGGGCCCAACAATTATCAGTAGTATGCCCGGGGCCATCAGAATGATAAGCACAACGGGCATTTGGGTTATACTTAGGAGATGCAGTATTCACGACCTTTGGAGCCTCTTTGATGGTCACCAAGTTGGTTGATAACAGTTGCAGTAAGATTTGTGACAAGGTCATACTCAGCCGAGTATACTGCCTCTTGGGCCTTTCACCTCTTTGTTGACTGTACTGCTGAGGAGCAACAACAGGCTTTGAAATGACCAAAGCATTGACGGCTTGGCGGCTTTCTGGCTTGACTTGTCTTCTAGGACCATAGACGGCACTTGCTTCCTTCTTGAAAGGCCTCTTCTCAGTACTTGCGGAGGCAGCTTTCTGTATCTTTCCTGATCTGATGCCAGCTTCTATCCTTTCACCTGTCAGGATCAAATCGGTAAACCCAGCGGAGGAATTGCCAACCAGATGATTGAAAAATGGACCAGACAAGGTCCCTAGAAACATATCAACCAGCTCACGACCAGTCAATGGAGGTTGCACCCTGCCAGCCAAATCCCTCCATTTTTGTGCATATTCTTTGAACCCTTCGCCCGTTCCTAGAGACATACCCTGAAGTTGGATACGCGTAGGAGCGAGGTCAGAATTGTATTGATATTGTATATAAAATGCGGTCGCCAAATCTTCCCAATGTCGGATACTAGTTCCATCTAGTTGATAGAACCACTCAAGCTGTAACCCCGAAAGGCTATCTTGGAAGAAGTGAATCCAAAGGTTCTTATCTGCCGTGTAAGGTTGGATCTTCCTTACGTACGACCTTAGATGCAGCTTTGGACAGGAAGCCCCGTCGTATTTGGCAAAGGCAGGCGCCTTAAACTTGTGTGGGATTACCACCCCAGAAGATAACCCTAAATCTCCGAAATCCAGCCCCGGCACATTTTGAATCTCCATGGCACTCAAGCGGTCTTCTAATTGCTTGTACCTGTCAGTAGCGGGAGGGTATTGTTCGTCATTGTAATCCGTCTCGTTGCCAGACACTGCAGGACTAGGAGCCCCTCCCCCTTGGGGACTGTTTTTCTCTGCAGAGGAAGTAGTTGGATCAGCCTCGTTCTGGAGTGTGTTCCCAAACCTGCGTCCAGTATTGAATAATGCAGTCCTCTTCTTCTTCTTCTTCTTCTTTAGGAGCAGAACCTTCAACTCTTGCTGACCTTGGGCCAGGCTTAGGACCATCTCTTGAAACTGGGCACTTTGGGCCTGAAGGGCCTTGATTGCTTGCTCACTGGATGATTCTGGATTCATGATGACTGTTCAAAATAAACAGCGAAGAAGATTAAGCAACCTGTAGAAAAAAAGGGGTACCTGTTATGCACATGATGCATGAGATGCTATCTATGCAATGCATTCAAGGGTTTTGGAAATTCATAATTGTTGCAGACAAAAAGAACGCACGTCATATTAATAAGAAAAGATTTGTTAGTACATAAATGCCCCATGGGCCAAATATTACAAAAAACAACTTCTCAAGGTAAAAAGACGTTGCGCATCCTCTTTGGCACAATGTAGGTGTTGAGGGCCTATTGCTCATGGAGTCGGCGGGTGAGCTCTAAAACCTTCTTCTCACTGGCGTAGAAGCTGGCTTCAAAAGTGTTCCGTTCTTCCTTGAGTTGGATCCAACTCTTCTGCATCTCCTCCCACGATGTAGGCATGTCAGGATGTAGGATCGTGTATGGAACCTCTCCTTCCTTGACGGGCTCTTTAATCACAGGGAGAACATGAGGATAAGGCATCATTAGACTCTGGGCTCGTACCCACTTGAGATAAGGCTCAAGAGGGATGGAGTTCTTGTGTCCCAGTGTCTTGCTATCAACCTTGTTAGGCCACCCCCAAGCTCTAATGAATCTTTGGCGAAGTCCTTGCGCATCGTTGTCGAAGTCAAAAACTAGGTCAGAAATCAACATGTCGTGAGGGCCATCTCTTAGTGCATATCCAAATTGCCTCAAAGCTAGGCAAGGGTTGTAGGTGATACCTCCTCTGATTCCAAGTAATGCAACATTAGGAAACTCTCCACAACGGTCGACGATGATGACATTTTCTCTGGACCGAGAACACCAATGTACATCAGAGTGAGTAAGAGTCATCAACCGTTGGGACCACCTTGAGCCTTGGTCATTCTTCAAGACAGATTGTGGAAGGTGCGAAATAAACCACCTTGCAAGGAGAGGAGTACAACACATAAGAACACCCCTCTTTCTCATTGTTCGTGTGTAAAATGAGTGAAGGATGTCCCCAAGTAATGTTGGTATTGGATTTCTGAACAAGAAAATTTTGACGGTGTTGACCTCCACAAGCTGGTCAGGGTTTGGGAACAAGACCAACCCATAGATAAGAAGTGCCACAATTTCTTCAAAGGCTTGTAGGTCCAATGAATTCCAACATTCTTGTGCCTTCTCAAACAAGAATTTTGCTAAGAAGCCTTTGACACCGCTTCTAGTTTCCCAATGCCCCTTGATGTCAGAAGGCTGTAGATGTAATGCTCGAGCAACATCTTCGGGCTTTGGTTCCTTTTCCGTACCGTTGAAAGGTAGTTGATTAAGGATAGGAATTCTCAAGAGTTGAGAAAATTCCTCCAAAGTGGGTACCAACTGGTAGTCAGGGAAAGTGAAACAGTGGTGAAGAGGGTCAAAGAACTGGAATAGCACCTTCATCATGTCTTCTTCAATGTTGGTGTTGACTAAGCTGAGCAGTCTACCATGTCTTTCGCTGAAGGATGAGCTTTCTGGAATTTTTGAGGTGAGCTCTTTGAGTTGAGGAGAGATTCTCACGAGGTTAACTTGGATGGTTTTTCTGCGAGGAATTTCTATGCCCTACAAAACAAGAACAAAGATGAAGATCTAAACCCTTGAAGTGGTTAGTAAATGCATATGATGCTTTATGATATTCATGATGTATGCACAAACATATGTACAAGCAAATCACACCAAACCCTAGTTTCAGGCTTGCATGGGGTTTCATAGGTAAGTACCCTCTTGAGTGTAGTTGGCTTAAAAACCTGTCCTATAAATAGTAACCGGGTTCTAAGGAGCTCAATATCACTGGATTGTTTTCATTGTTCATTGTTTTGGTTTAGCCACTTAACTAGCGACTAAAATATTCCAAGAAAACAACCCTCAATGAGTGTAGTATCGAGTATCTACCAACTTCGGACTGCACCAAAGCTGGCCATCTCACTACCCCTAATGAAAGGCCAAGATGGTCAAGTAAGGTTCTAGGTCATTAGTGCTTAGTGACATCACTCAGCGGCCCCGTACTCTCCTTGATTGAACTCAAGGGTTACCGGTACTCACAAATATGTCGCACTAATATAGCTATTGCTTCGACTGTGTCGGTATACCCCGCACAATTTCCACAATGTATTGCTATCTATGAATGTTTCCCAAAATCCGGGTGTAGGATTGTAAACCCAAACAAGAGAGCCAAGATATAAAGCAATCAATTCAAACAATTGGTCATGCAAGAGGGTGATATAAGCCCTAAGATTACTCCACTTTTAAATTTTATCCCCAGCAGAGTCGCCAGTTCTGTGATACGGTAGGAGAACTGACTATGGTTTTGCGTTTGTTTTTGCAAATGTTTCGGTTGAGCAAGAGTCGCCACCGACTTTTTATTTTATCCTAAGGAAAGGTTTAAAAAGCACAGCAAAAACCTTTGAGATGTTTTCTTGGGTTCGGGGAGTAGATTATAGAAAGGGAAGGTATTAGCACCCTTTCTATCCATGGTTATCCATGGGCTCTTAGTTACTTGCTTAGATCAACTTGCCTTAACTTTTAATTGTTTGAAATGATGCTTTGTGTGTGTGGGTTTGAAAATGTTTTGAAAAGAAGCCAATGTGGTGGCAACCTTTGTAATGATCCATGTTGGGATGTATACAAAGGTGTACGTCTTTTGAAAAGGTTTTCATTTGTTTTTTGAAAGTTTGTTTTGAAAGTGTTGTGAGGTGTGGTTTAAAAATAGGCAAGTGTTTTGTTTTGCAAGTTTGATTCAAGTAACTAAGAGGTTTTCTACTCCTAAATTTCTCAAAGATTTCTCCTATGTTTTTAACCCTTTTAACAATTTTGTTCCACCATTGCATTTGGTGGACAATCTTGTGTTAGGATGTGAAAGGGACATGCGCGGGACATCGTTTAGACCATAATTGCAATGGTGCCAAGTATCTTTGGGCCATTTTTTCTTTAAGGGACTTGATCATTTTTTAGGCAACTTTCGAAAGCGTCATCGAGGGACTATGATCATTTGAATTGTTTTGTTTTACCCAAGGAGACCTAACATGCAACATGGCCCATTTATTGAAGTCAACAAGTGGAATACCCTAGGGGTGCAAGTGTGATTAGTGTTGTCCATTTTCATGTTTGTTTATCTTGAATTTAGGTCAAACTATTTTTGTTATTTTTGATTCGCATACAAACCCTAATTCTAGCATGGTATAATTAGAAAGCATTAAAGTGCGAAAAAATAAAGTTCCTAAGTTATTACAACACAATATATGGGAAAGGGGGTACAAATGTTCAAATGGGGGTATTTTGACAAGGAATTTAAACCTAGACTATTACATCAAATATTGAATTATACAAATTATTTAATATACAATAATTAAATAAAATGGAATAAATATGCAAGATGCAAAAAATGTTTTTTATGTGTATGAAAAAAAGGTATTTTTTTATGTGTCAAATAAACAAAATAAGAAGTATTAATTTCTTGAGTATTTTCCATGTTTAGGGCAAAACCCTAATTTTATTAAGTAAAATGTATTAATTATTTAATATGTATAAATATTTATCAATTATGTACAAAAATAAAATAAAAATGAAGTATATTTGTAAAAAGGTATTTTTAATATTAAATATTAATAAAAATGAAAATGTGTATATTTTGTATTTTTTAACCTAAATATACTAGTAAATATATATGTACTTATATTATTTACAAAATATATTGAATATGTACAAAATAATAATATTTAATATTTATGAAAAAAATATATTTTATATAAAATGTTTTTTAGAAGATAAAATGAAATAAAAATGGAAAATAAAATGTGTTTGCACTATTTTAGTATTTTTTAAATAAAAGTATGTAAGTATTTATTTATGTACAAACATTATTTTAAACAAATAAATGCCTAATAAATATAAAAATGGTGTAAAAATATTTTTTTATATTTTTAATATTGTGAGGAAAAATAAATAAGTCAGAACAAAAAAGAAAAGGTCAAAAAATCATGAAAATAAGCATAATGGGCCAAGGGGGTTTAAAAGTAACAAAAGGGTGCAAAAAGAAAGTCAACTCAGGCCCAGCCCAAGAAGACTTCATCTTCAACCTCAGAACATGTTTGAACAACCATCCACGCGCGTTTTCCATCTCCCAATTCCTGGACTTTCAAGCAAAACTCACAACATGAAAAATGTAGAGCATTAAAAGACGAATCCAGACATATAAAGAACTTGACTTAACTCTCTAAGATGAGAGATAATTTCTTCTCCCCCAATTCCTGACCTAGTTTTTGTTCCATGTTCAGACATTAAATTCTCACAGCACACATAATATAAATGAAAACTAATTACATGGGCATGTTCAGGGCTATGAATGTGACATATTTTCTTCACAAACCTAAAGCTAACAATGCCTGGATAGAGAGATACGAGTTCATGAACTTACCTGTTCAGTTGGAGTTGTATCTGGTGATGGAGGTACTTTCAGTGCAAGGTGATGATTGGTACAGCTTCCTTGATGTCCAGGGATGCTATTCCAAGTTTTACTTTGCTTTGAAACTAGCTAAATCGAGTTATAGAACTCCACCTGCAAAACAGAAAAATGAAAATGGTGATGTTGAATGGGAGTGTTACAGGTCGTGTTTGAGGTTTGGAATAGTTTCAAGGGATGTTGTGGGATGTGTTTGAGGTGATTTTAGCAAGAATGCATGAAAGGATTGAGCTGTGGAACTCAATCTGCAGCAGGTCCCCTGTTTTGGCAGTTTGAGGGTGATTCTGTGTTTGAGAGGGTGTTGGAGATGGTTGGCTCGTGTTCTAGCTCAGGTTTGATGATTAGAAAGTGTTTGACAAGTTTGCTTAAGCTTGTGTTAGCTGAGATGAGAGTTGTGTGATGTTATGCTAGCTTTCTTCAACTTTAAGCAACAAATGTCCACTTGAGTTTTTAGACTGATAGAGGCCCCCTAATGTGCTGCAAAAATTTGGCCTTGATCAGTGTAATTAGCTCATAAACTTGTGCCAAAGAGATTTGCCCTGTACTTGCTTGGATTGCTAATTGACATAAAGTTCACTTTTGCAAAAATGGACATTATGCTTTTTTTAATTTGGGACTAAACCTTTATGTAATGCTTGAACACATAAAATATGGTCTTGGCACAATGAGTTTGCATTAAATTTATGAGTGAAAAAGGGATATAGGACCTGTAATCAAGTTGTGCAAGCTGATTTCAAAATGTCCTAGATGTATGAACATGTAACTTGGCCAAATCAAAAGTGAGTTTTTCCCATCTTGCCAAATTCGATTCTCCCTAACCATGAGGTTGTTTGATGAGTTCTTGGACATTTTGGAAAGCTTGGAATGTGTACTACAATCCATATTTGAAATTCAAATTGAAATTCCAAGTGGAAGTATGTGAAAAATGGTCTTGAAGTTAGGTAAAAACCTTGCCTAAAATAGGTCAAATTTTCTCTAAGTTAAGAATGGTTTGGTACCCTTGTTCCAAAAATTGTAACTTGAGCTACAAGCTTCTTTTGGGAAAACTTTGTGAATAAAAGTTATAGATTTTGTAATAGGCTACAACTTTCATGTTTTGACTTTTCCTTGAATCCAAATGAATCTTGGTGAGAAAGTGGGACAAAGTTAGGAAAAAATTAGGGTTTTTTCATAACTTAGAAAAATTCTAAGTTATGAAAAATCTTCATTTCAAACCCTAATTTGCAATTCTTGATTTCTTGATGAACAAGTTTCATGATTTGGCATGTTTTGATGAAAAATGAATCTTGACACTTGATTTTGACCAAAAAGTCAAAGTTTGACTTTTCAGTATACAGTCAAAATTGATCAATTGACTGGGAAATTCAACTGTCAATCTTGTGCATTTGGGATCTTTTGAACTTGTTGAGTATGTCAAGACAATTCCATGGGGTCCTTGAGTCCATATGTGAGCTTGGTTTGCCATTGGCTAGGTCAAACAGTCAAAAATTGCCTTTGTGCAGTCAAAACCCTAAAAATGACCATTTTGCCCTTTTGGTGATCTGATCAAATTTCTTGTGGAATTGTGATCCAAACTTGATCAAATGGTCCATGTGAGTTCATAATGTTGATGTGGGTCAATTTTCATGAGATTTGACTGTTAATTGGCCACAGTTGACTTTTTCCCAATACAGCTGATTTCTAGGTCAACTGTCCAATTGACTGGGCAAAATTTAGAATCAAGACTTGAAACTTGGTATGGATAAACTTGGGAGTCCAACATGAAGCATGAAAGTCATCTTAGGCATTTTAGGTCAAAACATCTTTGTGCAAACACAAACCCTAATTTGGGTCCACAGTGCAAGGAGAAGTCTTGAGCAGAGGAAACCCTAATTGGATCTTGAGCTTCAAGGGTCTTGTGATGAGAAAATGTTGAGGAAATGGGAGGGCAAATTTTGGGGTACAACACAGGCAAACTTCAAAATCAATACAAGTTCATTTTTTCAGACAAATTGCAAATTGTTTTTTCCTTTATCTGTTTTGTTTTGCAAAGAACGTCCAATGTTCATTTTTGATATATGCATTTGACATTAATTGTTGTTCATAAATATTTGCATGCGAAACGAAAGACTAATTACGGGTGATATGAGAAGTAGGGGCAATAAGAATTGTCTAAAAGGTCTAGTTGCTTTGTCCACCAAGGTACCAAGGTAAGTTCAGCTGAAGAATATGACCAAGATACCTTCACTACCCGCAGAGTAAAACAGTAATGGTAGCTCTCCCCACTGATACTTGCAATTATGAACAAATCAGCAATACTCTCCCCAAGCAGAGTTGGCCTACCATCAGCCCTAAAGAAGTTGGGTATCCCCAGTAGGTCTTAATATTCCCCAGCGGAGTATACAGATATTCCTCAGCAAGCATCTCCGGAAGTCTTAATATTCCTCGAAAGAGTATAAGAATGTTCCCCGACAGAATACAAGATACCTCCAGTGGAGCCATTCCCCAGCGCAGTCTAAAAAAGCTTCCCCACCAGAGTTGAATCATCTTACCCAGTAGATTTTGGAAGCTTGTCCCCTGCAAAATACAAATGCATCTCCTCAGCCAAATTCAGAGGTTATCCCCCACAAGAGTCTAACTGGGTTATCCTCAGCAAGGTGCAACTGAAAGATCATCCCCAGCGAAGTTCTTTCTATCCCCAGCGGAGTTCATCATCAAGATCCCCAACAGAGTTTATCAACGGAATCCCCAGCGAAGTTATCATTAAAATCTCAGCGAAGCATCTCTTCCCACAGAGTAATTCCCCGCAGAGTAATCTCTTCACCGTGTTTATTCCCCAACGGAGTTCCTCTCTCCTGCAGGTTTATTCTCACAATCAACTTCGTTCATCATCCCCAGCGGAAATGAAGAACTCAACACTATTCTCCAGCAGCTCCGGGATTTATTTTCCCCAGCTAAAACATCACATTTTCATACATCATGATACATGCATACGCATCATACAACACAAATCTCATTTATTTTGAGAACATCATGACATCATGCATTTCATACATCATGACATTGCATACAGCTAACGTTTTGCCCTTTTCAGGAAAAGGTCAATCCAAAGATGGCTACCATCAACCTTTTAAGTTCCAGATGAATACCTGTAACAAGCCAGGAAAATTCTGTGGACGACTGATTATAGATCGATACCTGTAACAAGCCAGGAAAGTTATCTACATGAAGAGATTGAAGATCAATACCTGTAACAAGCCAGGAAGACTATCTTTCTCTCTCAGGTTAGAGATTAACACCTGAAACCATCCAGGACAACTATCTCCTCGACCAACCTTTCTTAAGTTCCAAATGAATACCTGTAGTAAGCCAGGAAAATTCTGTGGACGACTGATTGTAGGTTAATACCTGTAACAAGCCAGGAAAACCACCTACACGAAGAGATTGAAGATCAATACCTGTAACACGCCAGGAAGACCATCTTTCTTTCTCAGGTCAGAGATTAATACCTGAAACCAACCAGGACAACTATCTACTCGACCAAACTTTTTCTAGTTCCAGATTAATACCTGTAACAAGCCAGGAAAAGATCTGCAGACGACTGATCGTAGATTAATACCTGAAACCAGACAGGACAACTATCTACTTTACCATCATGAAGCAACCCTACACTGGTTCCTTCTCTCTTTCAGATGCAGTTTACACTGACTCATCATCAGGTAACCCTACACAGGTTCTTTCTTTCAACTCACAAAGTTACAATCCTACCAACAATCTCCAGATGGCATCTATAAGCCCATCCTCATACCAACAATCTCCAGATGGCATCTATAAGCCCATCCTCATACCAACAATCTCCATATGGCATCTATAAGCCCATCCTCCTACCAACCGTCTCCAAATGGCATCTGCAAGCCCATTCCTGATACTACACCATGCGAGTGCAAATATCTGGGAACTTTAGTGTTCAATCATCTTCCACCTTCGGATCACGAAAGGCACGCAAGCCAATCTACATCCTCAGGTCTAAGAAGATTGAACAGGGGCAACTGTTGTACCCCAAAATTTGCCCTCCCATATTCCTCAAGACATGTCAAGAATGATCTTCAAATTGCTCAAAATTATTCAAGGGTTGTACAGTCAAATCACTTCCTAGGACAGCTGAAATTAGGGTTTTGGTTCTTTCAAGGAATTTGGGGTTCTCAATGGTTCAATCAAGTCTCATAGGCCTATATACATTCTCAAGCACCTACATGCCAAGTTTCAAGACTCACAGGGCCAATTTGCACAGTCAAAAGCTCCATTTGATCTACAGTCAATTGCAAGGGCAAAATGGTCATTTTGAAGTCAAAAGTCAGAATTCTTGGTCAACATCTTATTTTGAGTTCACAATAATCATTTGATCAAGTCTTGATCATGATCCCACAAGAATAGCTCAAAAATCATCAAGATGCAAAAGTTACTATTTTTGGACAGCAGAAAAGTCAACTGTACTTTGACAAGGGCATAATTCTTTCATGGTTTGTCAGAAAAATTCCATCCAAATCTCATTTTGAAGAGGATGCAATTTCCTACAATCCATCTTCACACTCCAAGATCAAGAAATGCTCTCACAAAAAGTTACAAATTTTTACATTATGGGTCAATTTCAAAAGTCAACAAAAGTACACTTTGAGTCAAAGGCCATAACTTGAGATTGGTAAATCCAAATGATATGGAACCAAAAGCATTGGTTAGAGGACTTCAAGGGCTTTCCAAAATGTCCAAGAACATGGTCATATGATCAAAATTGAGCAAGTTGTGCATTAGAGAAGTTGGGAAATTTTCATGAATTTGCAAAAGTAAACTTTGCTCAAAACATCTTCTTTTTGCTAATGGGCCTCAAATCTCTTCTTGAAACTTCACCCATGACCTATGCACGACCCACCAAGTTAAATTGGATTTATTTTCTTAAATTTATTGATTAAATGGATTTTTAATATATATTAATTCATTTAATTAATTTAAATCATAAGAAAATACAAGATTTGATTTTTAAATCAATTTGTGAACCAAATATGATCCAAATATGCTGACCAATTCGTGCACAAGCTAAAAGATACAAAAAAAATCCAATTTTGGCAACTTGTTCAATCATGGAAAATCAAGAATATTTGATTTATCAATCAAGGATTCAATCATCAATGCACATGGATATTGGCCCAGCTCTTGACCTAATTTGATTGCCTTATACATAAGCAAGCCAACCATACCCTAATACACGACTGAAAGTTGCAGAAACGGCCATATCAAATTCAAGAAATTCCAAGAAAACTCAAAACTGGTTCTTGCATTCTAGGCCAATTCAAGGCGTTTTGTCCATCCAAACACATTGCAGGAGGTACCAGGATCGATTTGCAATCAAATTCAAGCACTAAAGCTCAAGGAATCACGAGATACCATCTCACGGTTTGCACTTTCTATTCAAAATTGTATCTCTTAATTCATGCACATTTAACATGTTTTTGTGACTGATTTGCATTGCTAGAGACCATACAAAGCTAATGGAATGATTGGATTGAACCATAGTGCCCTGAATCGAGATATGCCATGATTGAATTTCTAGGGTTTTCAAGCTTTCAAATAGGGCTTTTCAATCCAGGGAAAATTAGGACCCGTGGGATACATGTTTGAAATCGTGAGGCCAAGACGATTGGAACCCATACCTCGCGAAATATTTATGTTTACTGTGCTTCTATTCGCTATTTTTCGTGCAGGTAGGTAGTGGAGGTTAAAAACCCCCGCTATCTGATTTTATTTACACAGAACAAAGGTTGAAGATGATGATGTGTTGACATCTGGTTGGCCTATTTGAAAAGCGCACGTTTTGTTTTTTATTTACAGCATATTGATTTGTTTGCATATATAATAATTGCTTATTATTCAAATAATAAAAAGGTGCAGGTAGTTGAGTGGTTGGGACGCTGGCCAATGAGCATTGGGGCCTGGGTTCGAATCCCAGGTCCCCCAAAACATTTATTCCATTTTTCTTCCTATGTTCACATGCAAATTTCAAAAGGTAGTCCACCATACACCTCTAATCTCAGTGCGCCAGATGTCTCCAAGCCTAGATCCAGTGGCCAAAGCTGAGTCCTCACCATACTCCCTGGTCAACATACGTGTGGACAACTCAGAAAGTCAACAAGGCTGGAAGCATAATGGGCCAAGAATTGCTGACTCTACCTCCTCTTGGGCCCAACACCCCCTGGGTTTATTTCTTTTTCTTCTTTTATATTTTTTATTTAAATTGTTTTTTTTACTATTATTAATTATTATTATTATTACTTAATTAACCAAATAATTTATTTTTCCTAATAAAATTCAGAAAACATAAAAAATATAATATTTTTATTTATTAGATATAATTAGCTTATTTTGTAAATAAATAATTTAATTGATTTAGTTTTGTTAATTAGGTTAATTTTAACTTTTTTTTTGCAACAAAATAAAAATCAATGTAGAATTAGGTTTTTAAATATATTTAATCATTTTATTATTTTTATTTTCTTAAACATTCAAAAAAATCAAAAAATATCTTTTTTTATTAATTAATTAGTGTAGGTTTAATTTAATTAGAAATAATATAAAAATCTCTTTCTTTCCTAAAAAGGGTCAAAACCCTAAAAAACTCTCTGATTCAATTTTTTCTCGCGCGTGTGATTTTTTGGTTCACATTCCATATAATTGTAATTGCTTCAAGGAGGTAATAGTTTTAACTTAGGACTTTTATTTATCGCTTTCATTTAATTATCCACATTTAATTTTCAAGGGTTTGTTTTTGGCGATGTAAATACCTGACGCCTTGTAATAGCTTAGTTTTATTTTCCGCAACCATTAATTGCTAGATGTATGCTAACTAGGTTATGCATGACAAAATTTATCTTAAATTAAAAATCAATCATAGCTCACCATAACATGTACAAAGATAACATAATTGAAACTTGACACACTCGCACATGCCACTCTTAGGGTATGCCTCACTTGGTTGCCTCGAACGTGGTCATTGAGTATAGGAAGTTTTAGAGGTCGCCCTCTTGTCCAAAGATCATAAGTTGCCTCGAAACAGTTGCCTCGGATGAAATGATCTAAGACTTTAGGGTTACCGCTAAGGCGTCCTACCATTGCTTTAGTGACCACATGTCCCTAAAATCGAATTGACCCAAAAAACTCCAACGACGGTGCTACCTACTTCTCAATAGTGGGATAGTACTGTCTAAAGGACATTTACACAGCTTAATTTATTTTGAGTAGGTAGAGGTTCTCAGGTACTTGCTCTTTCAAAACGAAACAACTTTTCGCACTTACATTTTTCCAAACAAAGGTTTTCAACAATACTCCATACACTCTTGAGGACAGAAACAAGAGTTAAATCGAAGTTTTCAAACAAAACTTTTTTTCAAAACCCACAAACACAAGAAAAGCAAAACTTTTTGAAAACACAGTGAGCAAGTACCTAAGAGCCCGTGGATAACCACGGATAGAAAGGGTGCTAACACCTTCCCTTTCTATAATCTACCTCCCGAACCCGAGAAACATCTCGAAAAGGAATTTTGCTGTGCTTTTGTCCTTTCCTTGTTGGATTAAATAAAAGACGGTGGTGACTCTTGCTTACCGCGACATTTTGCAAAAACAAACGCAAACGCGAACCAGCATTCCAAAACAGTCAGTTCTATTCCCACCGATCACAACAACAAATGGGTAAAGGCCTAAAAAGGGAAGACACGTGGCCTAGCCTATGGGTCTAAATGTTCAACTTGATCTTTTGATTCGAATCCTCTATCTTTCTACACCTTTCAACCAG
This sequence comes from Vicia faba, assembly GCA_948472305.1. Taxonomy (NCBI): domain Eukaryota; kingdom Viridiplantae; phylum Streptophyta; class Magnoliopsida; order Fabales; family Fabaceae; genus Vicia; species Vicia faba. Next base: position 451,987,488 of record OX451739.1, on the reverse strand, counting down.
ACTAGGACAACACGACATTCATTTTCACCAGCTGTGTGTCCTTCGAATGGACCAACTGTGTGTTCTTCGAATGGCCCTTTTCAGAAGGTTATTAACTTTTGAATCGAAAGAAGCTTTTAGAAGATATTTGACTTTTGAATTGAAGAAAACCACCAGGAAGCCTTTCCCTCAGTCGAAGCTTGTGGTTGAAACAAGCTAATGCCCAGTCGAAACTTGTATCGAAGAAAACATATTGCCAAATCGAAAGCTCATGCTTGAAGGAAACATTTTGCCCAATCGAAGCATGTGGATCGAAACAAACATAAAGGGAGTCATTTCCTTGTGTATTTTTTAGCATGAGGGAAGCTTCTGGCTTCTGAATTGAAGGGCGCTTTTTCAAGGGAAGCAAGAACTTAGTCACATCTTGTATGAAGACACTTCTTGGATCAAACGAAGCTTATATGAAGCAAAGTATGCAAGAGGCCCTTGGTGCAAGTGGATTTGAAGGATGCATAGAGATGGTTACTTTGTCCCATCGAAACTTGTCCAAACTAAGCAAACATGCAGGCATCAAACTTGTTCAGTCGAAGTAGGCTTGTAGGCAGTAAACTTGTCCAAATCGAAGTAGGCTTTGCAGGCAGCACACTTGGTGAATCGAAAAGGTTTCCTTACAGGGGGCATGTGTGGCCAAAATGTCATGGCCTTTGATTGCAACCATGTAGGCAGCATACGTGTCCAATCAAAAGGCTGAATCGAAGGAGGTTTCAAATCCAAACGAAGGACGTACCTAAGTTGCATTCGAAGGAGGTTTCAAATCCAAACGAAGGATGCACCTAAGTTGCATTCGAAGGAGGTTTCAAATCCAAACGAAGGATGTACCTAAACTGGCATTCGAAGGAGGCTTTAAGTTCAAAATGAAGGATGTAATCCAAGTTGCATTCGAAGGAGGTTTAGAGTCAGTCGAAGGGTGCTGGGTCGAAGGAGACCTATTTTCCTTCAAATTTGTCAAAATGTTATTTTTATCCGTTTTCTCCCTTTTTGACAGTTTCCTTTTAAATTTGGTACTGGAAAATTCCAAAGTACTTGTGCAAGCTTGAACCTTGAGAATCCTTGTGAGAAAGGCCTTGAAGAATGAGAGGGCAATTTTTGGGGTACAACACCTGGGAAAAGGCTTGAGTGGAGGAAATATAGTATGCATGGTTACTGAGTGGAGAGAATATAGGAGAACACTTCTGCCCTCATGTTGCCCACGTCTCCACCAATTCACAACGTTCATCTTTACGCGCGTGACGGTCGTCACAGGTGGGTGACGGTCGTAATGCGCTTAAATAGCGCATTACGCTCATCAAGGATGTGTGACGAGCGTTGTTTCAAGTTGGGGAGTCGTTACGGTCGTCACAGGGTGTGACGGTCGTCACTGCTTCAAAATCTCCAAACTTTGCAGATTTGGTTCTTTTCTCTTCTGTTTATTGTCTAGCCTCCTTCATGTAGTCCTTTTTCATTGGTTTTAGTTGACAAATGTTGTACCTGTGAAAAGACATAAAAACTCGGAATAATCGGGAGTTAGACGACTCAATGTAATAAAAAATCAGTAAAAAGCGTAGTAATTATATGATACAATTTCTCGTTATCACTTGTCAGTATAGACTTGGCATTTGTGGCAAGTACGGGAATGTTGATGACAATCAGCTTCCATGGTAGACCAGTAGTAGCCAGCCCTTAGAATCTTCTTAGCCATCGTATGTCCGCTTAAGTGGGTGCCAAATGTGCCACTATGTATCTCGGTCATGATCAACTCAGCTTCAACCTTGTCCATACAACGAAGTAGAACACAATCATGGCTGCGCTTATAAAGGATGCCATTGCTTAGGAAGAACTTGGCAGCAAATCTCCTTAAGAACTTTTTTTCATTGACGGAAGCTCCTTCAGGGTATTCTCGAGTCTGGAGATACCTTTTGATTTCATGAAACCAGGGTTGTTCCACTAATTCTTCGGTATTAATCTCATGACAGTGCGCAGGTTCGTCCATTCGTTCGATGGTGATTTAGGGAGCCTCGTTATCCTAGTTGAGTTTAAACATGGAGGACATTGTAGCCAGAGCATCTGCTAGCTGATTTTCTTCTGGCGGGAAGTGCTCGAAAGTAATCTGCTCGAAATGAGGCAACAATGTTAAGACATGTTCTTTGTATGGGATAAGATTAGGATGTTTAGTGTCCCACTCTCATTTGACTTGACTGATAACCAAATCCGAGTCCCTAAATACGACCAAAGATTTGATTCCCAAGTCTATAGCAGCCTTGAGACCAAAGATGCAAGCTTCATATTCAGCCATGTTGTTGGTACAACTGAAGCAAAGTTGGGCAGTGAAGGGTGTATGGCAACCTTCCGGAGAAATGAGTATCGCACCGATACCGTTGCCAAGTGAATTTGAAGCACCATCAAAGTACAGGGTCCATCGGGATCCTTGTTCAGGTCCGTCATACGGTCTGTTACATTCAATGTTGTCCAATGTCATGATGTCCTCGTCAGGGAAGTCGAATCTCATAGATTGGTAATCTTCGACGGCTTGATGAGCTAGATGGTCAGCTAGTACACTCCCCTTTATAGCTTTTTGGGTAGTATACTGGATATCATACTCATTCAGAATCATTTTCCATCTAGAGATTCTTCCAGATAAAGCAGGCTTCTCGAAGATATACTTGATCGGATCCATCTTGGAAATCAGCAAAGTGGTATGAGTCAACATATACTGCCTTAGCCGGTGAGCAGCCCATACCAAAGTGCATCAAGTTTTCTCGAGCAGTGAGTAGCGAGTCTCACAGTCGGTAAACTTTTTGCTAAGGTAATAAATGGCATGCTCTTTTCGGCCAGACTCATCATGTTGGCCCAGTACGCACCCCATTGAGTTATCCAAAATAGTCAGATACATGATTAACGGCCTTCCTTCGACGAGTGGCATCAAGATATGAGGTTCTAGCAAATACTCCTTGATCTTATCAAAAGCAACTTGACAATCATTGTTCCATACTACCTGATCTTTCTTCAACAGCTTGAAGATTGGCTCACAGGTAGATGTTAGGTGAGAGATGAACCTCGCAATATAGTTTAAGCGTCCCAAGAATCCTCTAACCTCCTTTTCAGTGCGGGGGGCAGGCATTTCTTGTATAGCTTTGACTTTAGCAGGATCAACCTCAATGCCTTTGTTGCTGATGATAAATTTTAATGGTTTACCAGACCTGACTCCAAAAGTGCACTTGCTTGGGTTTAGTCTAAGCTTATACTCCTTCAATCTGACAAACAGCTTTTGCAGATGGTCGAGTTGTTCCTCTTCTGTCTGTGATCGGGCTATCATGTTGTCTACGTAGACTTCAATATCATGATGTATCATGTCATGAAATAAGGCTACCATGGCGTGTTGATATGTTGCCCCGACATTCTTCAGTCCGAATGGCATCACTTTGTAGCAGAAGGTACCCCATTGCGTAACAAAAGTAGTTTTCTCCATGTCTTCGGGGGCCATTTTGATCTGGTTGTATCCCGAGAATCCATCCATGAAGGAAAATACCTTGTGTTGAGCTGTATTGTCTACCAAGATGTCAATGTGTGGCAGTGGAAAATCATCTTTAGGGATAGCCCTGTTTAAATCCCGATAGTCCACACACATTCTGACTTTGCCGTCCTTCTTAGGCACGGGCAAAATGTTAGCAACCTATTGTGGATATGAAGTAACAGCCAGAAAGCCAGCATTGAATTGTTTCATTACCTCAGCTTTGATCTTCTCAGACATGTCGGGCCTCATTCGGTGGACTTTTTGTTTGATCGGTGGACAGTCTTCTCTTGTAGGGAGACGGTGAACCACAATATCTGTGTCTAATCCCGACATGTCTTCATAGGACCAGGCGAAGATTTCAACATATTCATTCAACAACTACACTAAGCGCTCTTTGACACTTGGTTCCAGGTTGGCACCCACCTTAACCTCTTTCTTGTCTTCCTCTGTTCCCAAGTTGATGGTTTCTAGCAACTCTTCATGGGGAAGAATAACCCTCTCTTCTTGTTTCATAAGTCTGGTTAGCTCACGAGGCACTTCACAATCTTCATCACCTTCGTACTCGACATGATTGACCAAATCTTCAGAGTCACCGAAGGCTAAAGCAGAATAGTCACCCATGGAATCCGGAGTGGATGGGTACCTGCATTTTGTGAGTGTGGGTGTGTGTAAGGGATAGCCATCCTTTAAACAAAACAAAATGTAAAAGGAAAGAAAATGAACACAACAGTTTATAGATGAAAACGTCCAATGATTCATTAAACATGGCATATGATAATGAAGAAAATCAAGCCCTTACAAATGGACCTATATGCCCCGGGTAAGGCATAAGGTGAAAATAGTGTACGAATTGTTCAGTTATTACAGACCAAAATAGGAAATTGTTCAAAGATAAATTACTGGTTGATGAAAGTGATGGGAACGAAGTCCTTCGCTTCCCAGTTTCTTAATCCTCCTTCGACGGTTGGAAAGATCCAATCTTCAAAGTTGTCTTCTTCATCATCATCTTCTAAGGCATTAATTCCATGGTGACTGATTTTTACGGGTGGTCCCCCAGCCCTGGAGCGACGCACAGCTTTCTGGCCAGCATCAGTAAAACCTAGTCCGAACTTGTCCGTCTTGTGAGGAAAATCAGGCAGTTGCCCTCACACTGTACTCCTTCCTTCTTTGATTACAGCCTCTGCATCCTTGAGAGATGACATCCTAGACAAATGCTTGGAAACGAAAGGCACATCAACCATTGTCTTTGCAACTGCGACTTCAGGAGAAACTTCCTCAAAATGTTGGAAAGGAGTTTCTATGAATTCACCATCCAACTCCACATAGCGGAAGGAGTTGAGGTGACTTATCATGTACTCTTCCTCACCGTGAACCGTTATAATCTTACCCTGAACAAGATACTTTAGCATTTGGTGTAAAGAGGAGGTAACTGCCCCAGCATAATGGATCCATGGCCTTCCCAACAAACACGAATATGAAGGACGGATGTTCATCACATAAAAGGTAGAGTTAAAGGTCTCGGTGCCCACTTTGATAGGAATGTTCACTTCTCCATGAACCATCCTCTTAGAACCGTCGAAGGCTCTAACAACGATGTTACTGGGCTTGAGGGTCAATCCTTCGTAGTCCAATCTATCCAACGCCTTTTTCGGCAGCACATTCAAAGATGAACCGGTATCAACTAGGACATGAGCAAGTGTGGTTCCCCTGTATTCTACTGAGACATGCAGCGCATTGTTGTGCTTCCTTCCCTTGGGGTTCAAATCAGCATCGGAAAAACCAAGACCATTATCAGCAGTAAGGCTGGCCACGCACTCTTGAAACTGGTCAGCCGAAGTTTCTTGAGGCACGTGTGTCATCTTTAAAAATTTGATCAAGGCCTTAGCATGGGCCTCAGAGCAGAGTAGAAGAGCCAACATGGAGATTTTGGAAGGGGTCTGCCCTAGCTGCTCCACGATGTCGTAGTCACTCTTTTTGATTATCTTTAAGATTTCTTCCATTTCTTTCTGGGTGGTTTCGGGGATTACCATAGTCTGAGCCTTCATCCTGACAGGCGCTTCTAGTATCCCCTTACCCTTATCGGTAGTATCAACAGAGGGTCTAACTTCAGGAGTATCCAATTCTTCAATTATCGGGATTTGCACAGATGGCTTAACAGGCACATAAGCTTTCGAGGATCCGAAGACTGCTCGTGGAGGAGCAATCTCCGGAGAGAAGATCCTTCCGCTGCGAGTTATCTTGCTTGTTCCCGCAATGTTCCCTATATCAGGGGTTTCATCATCAGAATTCTCTTGGACTGATTCAATATGTTTGATACCATGATAGAAGATTTCTCCTCCGTAGTTCCATGGTATCGTCTTGTTAGATTTATACGGGACATGCCCCGGCATGGTGATTTTCAATGGCACAAACTTAGGATCAGGCTTAATCTTGACAGGCCTTTTGCAAGCCTTGGGAATATTGTCGGAGATGGTTATTATCGCAATGTCATTGGTTGAAGCAACAAAGGTAGTATGAGTAACAGGAGTGATGGTATCAATATGAGTCTTTTGGAAGAGAATCTCTTGGGTATCCATCAGGCGTTGGATGCCTGATTTCAACAGTGGGCAGTCAACTCGTATGTTTAAACAAAAGTAACCGTCTTTTCTACAGCCTGGGAATATCCTAACTCTCATCAAATTCACTTTAATCACTGGTAACGGAGTCAAAAGGTCAGCAACATTAATAACATGAAGATCTTCCATAACGGCATGAACATTATGACCGTGCTTGGGCATTGGGGCAGAAATCACATTTGGCTTTTCGGGCGCATCGAATTCTACCTTCTTGGCGTTGATCAGGTCTTGGATTTTGTTCTTAAGAGCCCAACAGTTGTTGGTATCATGCCCTATACTATCATAGTGGTATGCAAACTTTGCTTTGGAGTGGTAATAAGGGGAAGAGGTATTAGGGTTCTTTGGCGCTTCTTTCAAATTGGTGAGATTCAGCTTTAACAGATGAGAGAGTACTTGAGCCGGTGTCATGTTGATTCAGGTGAACTTCTGTTGTGGCCTTTCTACCCTTTGCTGATTAGATCTTGGTTGATTACTGTGAGGTTGGTCGGTTGAAGAGTTTTGAATCATCACAGCCCCTACCGTTGGTCGGCGCTTGGTTCTTCCTTGACTTTTTTGAGAATAAACAGCAAAAGCTTCCTTCTTAGCTGGGAAGGTCTTCTTAATAGCAGTGGACGCGGAAGAATCTTTCTGAATCTTACCACTTTTAATGCCAGCCTCGACCCTTTCACCGATCAAAATTAATTTGGTGAATCCTGCAGAGGAACTCCCGATTAAATGATTGAAGAAAGGGCCAGACAGGGTCCCTAAAAACATGTCAACCAGCTCTCTATCCGATAATGGTGGTTGTACCCTTCCAGCCAAGTCCCGCCACTTCTGGGCATACTCTTTAAATCCTTCATTAGAAGCCAAACCCATACTCTGTAGTTGAGTACGAGTAGGCGCTAAATCAGCGTTGTATTGGTATTGTCGGTAGAACGCAGCAGCTAAGTCTTCCCAGTTATGAACCTCAGACCTCTCAAGTTGATAGAACCAGTCCAATTGTGTGCCTGACAAACTATCTTGGAAAAAATGGACCCAAAGATCTTTATCAGAAGAGTGGGGTTGGATCTTTCTGACGTAGGATCTCAGATGCATCTTTGGACAGGACAAACTGTCATACTTAGCAAATGTAGGAACTTTGAACTTGGGAGGAATGACGATCCCAGCAACCAACCTTAGTTCTTCGAAATCTAAACCAGGTACCCTTTGCAACTCCATGGCTGCCAACCGATCCTCAAGATTTTTATATTTATCATTCGCCGGGGGATATTGTTGTTCGGAGTAATCTTCATCCTCTTCCTCCTCTTCTTCTTCAACTTCAGATTTAGAAGGCATCGCAGTTCCTTTTCCTTTACCAGCCCCTTTATCAGACATCGAGGGGAACTCGAGAACTTTTCTAGCATGGCTTTCAAACCTTCTTCCCATAGTGGCCACACCAGGCCTTTTCTTCTTTTTCTCTTTATCTTTCTCCAACAGTGCTTTAAGGTCCTCTTGACCCTTTGCTAAGGTCATGAGGAGTTGTTGGAATTGCGAATTTTGTGCTTGCAGATCCTTAACCGTCTGCTCCAAATCCATCTTGCTGAAATAAATAGTAGAAAGATAAGGAAACCTGGTGTGAAGACCTGTTTATACATATGATGAATGATATGTTATTCATGTAATGCATTCAAGGATTCAGAAATTCAAATTTGTTGCAAACAAAAAAGAATACACGTCATATTAAGAAGAAATTTGTTAGCACATAAGTTCCCCATGGGCAAAATATTACAAAATTCTTAATGTAAAAAGACATTGAGCATCCTCTTTGGTGCGATGTAAGTGTTGAGAGTTTCCTCCTCATGAAGTCGGCGAGTAAGTTTCAAAACCTTCTTCTCACTGGCATAGAAGTTGGCTTCAAAAGTATTTCGTTCTTCTTTGAGTTGGATCCAACTATTTTGTAATTCTTCCAATGATGTTAGCATGTCTGGATGTAGGAGGGTGTATGGAACCTCTCCTTCCACAACAGGCTCTTTGATCACGGGGAGAATGTGAGGATATGGCATCATAAGATTCTGGGCGCGGGTTCGTACCCACTTGAGATAAGGCTTAAGAGGGATGGAATTCTTGTGCCCCAGTGTCTTACTATCCACCTTGTTGGGAATCCTCCAAGCTCTGATGAATCTTTGTCGAAGTCCTTGCGCATCGTTGTCGAAGTCAAAAACCAAGTCAGGAATCAGCATGTCACGAGGGCCATCCCTCAGAGCATATCCAAACTGTCTTAGGGCTAAATAGGGGTTGTAAGTAATTCCTCCCCTAATGCCAAGTAGTGGGACATTAGGGAACTCTCCACAACGATCAATGATGATGACATTTTCTCTGGACCGAGAACACCAATGAACATCAGAACGTGTAAGGGTCATTAATCGTTGTGACCACCTCAAACCCTGCTCATTCTTCAAAACTGATTGGGGAAGGTGAGAAGTAAACCACCTTGCTAGAAGAGGAGTACATCACATGAGAACACCTCTTTTCCTTATTGTTCGTGTGTGAAATGAGTGGAGGATGTCCCCAAGCAATGTAGGCACAGGATTCCAAGATATGAAAATCTTGACAGCATTCACATCTATAAGTTGACCAGGGTTTGGGAACAAGACCAACCCATATATGAGAAGTGCTACAATCTCCTCAAAAGCTTGTAGATCTAGAGAGTTCCAGCAGTCTTGTGCCTTCTCAAAGAGAAACTTTGCCAAGAAACCCTTGACACCACTTCTGGTTTCCCAATGTCCTTTGATATCAGATGGTTGCAAGTGTAATGCTTGAGCAACATCTTCAGGCTTTGATTCTTTTTCCGTACCATTGTAGGGTAATTGATGAAGAATAGGAATTCTCAGGAGTTGAGAAAATTCCGCCAAAGTAGGTACTAGTTGGTAATCAGGGAATGTGAAACAACGGTGTAGGGGGTCAAAGAACTGGTAGAGAACTTTCACCATGTCTTCTTCAATGTTGGAGTTGACCAAGTTGATAAGTCTACCATGTCTTTCACTAAAGAGAGAATTCTCTAGAATCTTGGAAGTAAGCTCCTTGAGTTGAGGAGTGTGATCGGTGGATCTGGAACTGACTGTTTAACGCTGGTTCGCGAAATGTCGCGGTAAGCAAGAGTCGCCACCGTCTTTTATTTTCTCCAAATGGAAAGGACAAAAGCACAGAAAAATTCCTTAAAGAGATTGCTCTCGGTTCGGGAGGTAGGTTATAGAAAGGGAAGGTGTTAGCACCCTTTCTATCCATGGTTATCCATGGGCTCTTAGATACTTGCTCATTTGTGTTTTCAAAAATGGTTTGTTTGCTTTTCAATATGGGTTTTAAAAAAGTTTCTTTGAAAATTTCAGTTCGACTCTTGTATCGGTCCTCAAGAGTGTTTGAAAAATTGCTTTCGAAAGCTTTTTGAAAAGGTGTCGGTGTGAAAAGTATTTTTGAGTTTGTTTTGAAATTAGAGCAAGTATCTAGAGTCGTCTCCCTACCCTAAGGAATTCGTCTGTGTAGATGTCCTTTAAAGTAGTGCCATCCCACCATTGAGAGGTAGGTAGCACCACCGTTGGAGGTGTTCGGGTCAATTCGAGTTTGTAGGGACATGGTGATCACCAGAGCAATGGGAAGACACCTTAGAAGCTACCCTCATGCCAGGTTCCCGGATCATGAGGACTTACTAAGACATCCTCTACTCGACGATCACCTTTCGAGGCAAGGCAACAGTGAGGCGTACCCTAGGGGTGGTGTGTGCGACTTGTGTGTCAGATTCGTTTATTTATCTTGTTCATGTCAAAGTGATCTATGCGTTTGTTTTTATTTTATCATCCATTCTTGCATGCCATTATTAGCAGTTAAAAAGTTGCGAGAAATATAAAGTTCCTAAACTATTACAAAAGGCGCGGGTCCACATCGCCAAAATTAAAATCCAGGACCCGATTTGACAGAAAATAAAGAAGTAAAGTGCGAAAGATAAATATTACACGGCTTTGGGAGAATTACATAAATAATTAAAAGAAACAAAATAAAACGCGCGAATTAAATTAAAATTGGAAGCGAGGGCGTTGGACCCTTTAATGAAATTAAATTAAATGATTAAACTAATGAAATTAAAGAGAAAAAAGAAATTATTGTTTTTTTTTGAGTTTTTGGTATTTATGTTGTTTATGTATTTTTATGAGAAAGATTAAATGAAATTAAAATATTAACCCTAATTCTAATTTTTTTTATTTATTAAGAAAAACATGTTAAAATTAAACCTAAAATTAATCTAATTATTTACATGCAATTTTGATTTATAAAAATAAATAACTAATTATTAGTGAAATTTATTTACAAAAAAATATTAATTAAATAAATATATTTTGATTTTTATGACTTTTCTGTTTTTTACTATTTTTTATATTTTATGAAAATAAGTTAAATTAAAGGAATTAATTAAAAAAAGAAATAATTGAAATAAATAAAATAAGGAAAAGAAAGAAAATACAATACCTTGGGGGGTTTCTGTCCCCTTTTTGGAGGTGAATTGGAGTAGTTTGACAATTTGTGTTCTGGCCTCATCATGCATAAGTTGTTCTACTTTGGTCATTTGGCTTTTGGCTTTTGGCCATTTGCGTTTTGGCCTCAACGTTCATTAATCTTCTCAGGATGTCTGTCTCGCCATGTATTGGTGTCATGCATAAGTTTTTCTACTTTGGCCATTTAGCTTTTGGCTTTTGGCCATTTGGCTTTTGGCCTCAACGTTCCTTAATGAACCTGGGATCCTGTCTAAATCTGCAGTTGAATCTCACGAACACATTAAATAAAATCATAAAATGCAAATAAAGCCAATATATGAAGAAATTTAATGTTTAGGCACAATATGGCATGTATGAATGATTATACCCTTTTGATAATGGAGATCAAATCAATCTTACCCTTACTGGAAAATCAGTGGCCTGAATGCTTTTATGCCTTACTGGAAAATTAGGATCATGAAGATCAAGCCAGCCTTACCCTTATTGAAGAAGTAGTGAGGTGTTGGTTTGTAAATGTGATGGCTTGTTTGTAGTGAGAGAGGGATTTGTAATAAGGATTTCAAGGTTTTAGGGTTCTTGAAAGAGTTTGATATTCTAACAGTGTTGTGGCAAGGTTTTTTCTCTCTTTTTTTCCTCCCTTTTTCTGGTTTGTGTGAAAAGAAGGTGATTATATAATGAAAATTAGGGTAAAGCAAATGGGCTTTGAATGTGCAATTGGGCCCCCAATATTCACTTGAATTCGTCACTTTGCAGGCTAAATCGCAGGGACTTAAGTGCATTTTTTGAAGTTGAAATGTGAAAACAAAATGTAGCCGACATCGATAACTAACTCCTGTCCGAAAATCGACTCAATCGGATAAACAGTGAATTAGTTATGAATTTTTGAAGTTTCAGCTCAGACAAACTTATTTTGGGCTCCAGTGTCGACTCTGACACGTTCTTCAATAAAAAACTGGTATTGATCGGTGCATAATTTGGTCTCGACTTTTGAAGCAAAGTTGTAGATCTATGAGTCAGGGACCTTGTGTAAAAATATGAGCCCAATCCGATAAAAATTGACCGAGTTATGAATTTTCGAAGTTTCGGCTCAGATGAAATAATATTCAGCATTCAGGATTTTCAGCGTGTCACGCACTCTGAGCAAAAAACGAAGGCCTTTTGAACACCGTTCGAACTCGATACCTCCTGTGAAAATGTAGCCAACTCAATTTGAGAAATTTTGGCGCCAGAACCAGCTCGATACGATGAAAATCGACCAAGTTATGATTTTTTGAACATGACGCAAATAAACTTCTGTCACAAATTTTCTGCACGAAAATACTTGATAAATCCACATTTTTGAAGACCTTCTGGTCGAAATTGGCTTCTAGCCGTGAGAGATGAAAACGTAGATAATGTCAAGACGGAATTTTGGCCACCGGAACGGGTTCAAAACGAGTTACGATCTTCAAGTTATGAATTTTTTAGCGCGTAAAAACTGCACTTTCAGCATACTTTTTCACCATATTTCTTCGAGAAAACTCACACATTCGGATACCTTCTTTAAAGAATTGACTCTTGAGCCGAACCTGAATTTGAGAATACGTTATCAGAGATATCTTGGCGAAAGAATATCTGAATATGATGCGCCGGGTTGGACTTGTGAATTTTTCTTGAAATATTTTGAGAAATATGGGAGGGCAAATTTTGGGGTACAACAGTTGCCCCTGTTCAATCTTCTTAGACCTGAGGATGCAGATTAGCTGACGTGCCTTTCGTAATCCGAAGGTGGAAGATGATTGAACACTAGAGTGCCCCGAAATTTGCGCTCACATAGTAGTGTGATGATGGGAATGGGCTTATAGATGCCATTTGGAGATTGATGAATAGGATGATGGGCTTATAGATGCCATGCTGAGAGATGCTGGAAGATGGTGGATGGGCTTATAGATGCCATCTGGATGTTGATCGCATAAGAGATTCCTTAGCGAGAACTTGCGTACCTGCAAAAGAAAAAGATTACCTGGCCCGTTACAGGAGCTGGTCTTCAGACTCTTTGTAGATGTGTCCTGACTGGTTACAAGAGCTGGATCTGGAGCTTCAAACGATGATGAATGAACCAGGGATGGTTACTACCTCAACGGGAACGGTGAGAGAACCTTGGATGACTTTAACCTCAACAACAATCATTGAGCGAAATCTGGGATTACCACCTCCGCAGTATCGGGGAGAGAACCAAAGGCGACTACAACCTCAACAGCAATCATTGAGAGAATCTTGGATAACTTCACTTCAACAGCAATCATTGAGCGAAATTTGGGATTACCACCTCCGCAGTATCGGGGAGAGAACCATAGGAGACTACAACCTCAATAGCAATCATTGAGAGAATCTTGGATAACTTCACTTCAACAGCAATCATTGAGCGAAATCTGGGATTACCACCTCCGCAGTATCGGGGAGAGAACCAAAGGCGACTACAACCTCAACAGCAATCATTGAGAGAATCTTGGATAACTTCTACTGAGTCTTTATCAGGAAAATCTGTTTGGGGTCGATTTAACTGGACTAGAGAAGGCCTTTGACTGGATAATAACCAGGAAAATCTTTGGGAGTCGATTTAGCTGAACCAGACATGGTCTTGGAGTCTTCAACTGAGTCTTCAAAAGAAAAACCTTTAGGAGTTGGTTTAACTAGACCAGAGAACGCCTTTGACTGGATAATAACCAGGAAAATCTTTGGAGTCGATTTAACTGAACCAGACAAGGTCTTTGGAGTCTTCAATTGAGTCTTCAAAAGAAAAATCTTTAGGAGTCGGTTTAACTAGACCAGAGAACGCCTTTGACTGGATAATAACCAGGAAAATCTTTGGAGTCGATTTAACTGAACCAGCCAAGGTCTTTGGAGTCTTCAACTGAGTCTTCAAAAGAAAAACCTTTAGGAGTCGGTTTAACTAGACCAGAGAACGCCTTTGACTCAATAATAACCAGGAAAATCTTTGGAGTCGATTTAACTGAACCAGACAAGGTCTTTGGAGTCTTCAACTGAGTCTTCAAAAGAAAAACCTTTAGGAGTCGGTTTAACTAGACCAGAGAACGCCTTTGACTGGATAATAACCAGGAAAATCTTTGGAGTCGATTTAACTGAACCAGACCAGGTCTTTGGAGTCTTCAACTGAGTCTTCAAAAGAAAAACCTTTAGGAGTCGGTTTAACTAGACCAGAGAACGCCTTTGACTGGATAATAACCAGGAAAATCTTTGGAGTCGATTTAACTGAACCAGACAAGGTCTTGAAATAGCTGAGAACTTAACTGAATCTTTTCCTGAAAGGTATAGGTCAGTCATATGCAATGCATGATATGGATCAAGCAATGATGTTCTCGACATAAATGAGATTTGTAAGATATGATGCATATATGCACGCTATGATGTATGCGATGTTTACGAATGTATGTTTTTTCGTCTAGGAAAGTAAATCCTTGACGCGTGCCGGGAAGTCACTCCTGGGCTAATGTTGGAGAATCGATTTTGCTTCCGCTGGGGATGATAGTTGCAAGAATACCAGTAGGAGGAGATAACTCCGTTGGGGAATACACTTGGCGAATGGATAACTCTGCGGGGAGAAGAGTACTCTAACGATCTTGCTGGGAAGCCATACTCTGTGGGGAGAAAGATACTTTGCTGGAGTTGTTGATAATAACTTGCTGGGGATACCCTTGTTGTGTTGGAAGTGTTAATGGACTTCGCTGGGGATAAGAAGACTTCGTCGAGGACGATCTTTCCGTGGCTTTTGGCTGAGGATAACCCAGTTATATCCTGGTAAGGAAATAACTCTTTGAATAAAGCCGGGAGACGCGTTCGTGCTCTGCGAGGATAAGCTTCCAGAATCTACTGGGGATAAGCTTACTGCTTGGGGAGATGAATTCCAAATTTCCGGGGGAACTAGATTGGACTCTCTTGGGGGAAGATTTGAATTATATTGGAAGTGATTCCTTTGAATGTTGACATGCCGTCGGGGAACAATCTTTAGACCAAGACTGCCGGGGATGCTTGTTAAGAATACGTGTATATATGCTGCTGGGGAATGTCGAGATCTGCTGGAGAATACTCAACTTCCTTAAGGTTTGAGGAGAGTATACTGCTTGCTGGCTCACTCTCTGGGGGATTAAGATATCTGGTTATGTTCTTCAGCTGAACCTACTTTGGTACCTTGGTGAACGTAGCAATTGGATTGTTTGGACAGCTCATTATTGCCCCTGTTTCTGATATTGGAGAGGAAGACCTGTGAGGTGCTGATGGTTGTTGATAGACAAACCTTCTTCTGGTAGGCAGGTGACAAGATGACAGGGCATAGTCGTACGCTTTGATCCCTAACTTTTGCCCGGACTGCCCTTTCGGGTTTTCAGTCCACCGGGATACCCATTTTTGCCCAAGCCGCCTTTTCAGGTTTTCGACTTGCCGGGTGTACAAATTTTTCATTTTCATCCCTTATTTTTTCCCGAACCCTTTTGGTTCGCCGGGAAGCCCTTATTTTTGCCTAGGTATGTCAACCTAGCGGGTTTTTGATTTTGCGTAGTATTTTTCGGCTATGTCCATGCTTTCGGAGTGTAGGGAGTTGCCCCTGTTTGGGAGTGCTTTGCCATGCCACCAGAAGATTTTTGACCAGGCAAGATTCGTTGCTGGAGTGCCCCAGGTGACTCAGGCGGAGATTTGCCCCAGGCTATTATTATGATCATGTCTGCCCCTTGATTGGGAGTGTTTTTGTTCATCAGGCATTCATCGTGCGAATTTCCCTGCTGTTCAAACAAATAGTCATATGCAAACAAAGTTATGTTAAAAATGCAAAGCCTATGTCTGTCTTGAAGATTTTGAAAATGATTATTTTTTCATAAAACAAATGAATGTTTGTAAAACGTGATGTCAACTCCGTATTTATCGCAAGCCTTAAGGAGTCAGGATACCTTTCGTAACAGTATGCTTTCGAACTAACCCATACTTCAGCTAGGACTTTTAAGGGTTATAACGTGGCCTGGTTCACGGTTTAAGAAACAAAGGATAAAGGCTCAAATTATATTTGTACCCACCCGCTCTTCGTGATGTTCTCCAAACCTAAACTCAGTTGATCATACGTCAGACCTTGTTTGAGTCTTTGCTCTGATTTTCCGGTGATGATTCGGATGTTGATAACTTATTTTGGATAGGAAGTCATTCCTTTTTTTGTTGAGGGTTTGTAAGACCTCCTTTTTGATTTTTGTTATCCCTTTCTTTTTTTGCCTGAACTGTTTCCTTTTTTGGAATTACAGTCAGCGGGATGCCCCAGTTTTGTAAGTCTCCTTCATGGGTTTTGACTTAATGGGTTTTTTATTTTTTGAGATAATGACTGCCTTTCTTTATTGATTATTCGGAACCATCACTGTCTTTCTTCGTTTTGTAAAGATCTCTTCGGTGCCATTCGTTATGCACTTGGATCAACTGAGAGAACTACTCTGCCCCAGGTTATGATTAAGGGTTTTAAATTTCGAAAAGAAAAACTCCTACTTCTTTGGCTCAGATGGGTTGACGAGGGATTATCATCCTTATAACTCCAGTGTTTGGGGATTGAAACAATGCCTGTACCTCATCAGCGGGGTCTGTTCAAAAGCATATTGTAGATTATGGTATCGTTTTCGTCATCCTCCCTCAAGAGGCTTAGAATTATTAATTGAGAGTTGATCATCAGAAAAATTATGAAAATAATTTGCATTTAGTGAATACGAATATATTGTTTCAGAACAGACATATGCGATGCATTAATGAAATAACAATGTTTAACATGAGTAAATGTTTGAACAAAAGAGAATTGCAACTTGAACATTCGAATGAACAAAAGTCTTTTCGTCTCAGGGCATGTTACTTCAAATGGTGAGCCTTGGAGGGATGGTAGAAAAATTCTGCCTGGCCATCTTGGGTGAACTCCAGTGCTCCCTCATCAATCAGGTCTTGGATCTTGTTCCTCAGAGCCCAACACTCATTTGTATCATGTCCTGGACAGGCAGAGTGGTAGGCACACCTTTTATTGGGATCATAGACAGGAGATGCTGTGTTCTGGTTCCGGGGATGAGCCCTTAATGTGATCAGGTTCAATCTTAACAGGCGTTGTAAAGCTTGGAACAACGACACGTTGAGCTGGGTGAATTGCCTCCTGGGCTTGTCTGGCTGAAGCTGGTGAGGTTGATGCTGGATTTGTGGCGCTGAAGCCATTTGAGGAGCTCTCCCCTTATCTCCTTGTCTCAAGGATGATTGAATGATGAATGGCTTTTTACCCTTAGACGTTTGCCCCAATTGGTTACCCTGAAGCAGTTGGTTGATGAGAACCCCGAGCTCGTCTTGTCTTTGAGCTAAATCTTGGATGATAGTCACCTGCCCCAGCATCTGGACTTTCAATGCATCCACTTCAGCTTGCAGGTGTTTCAGCCTTTCATCCTCAGCACTGTTCCTGACAAAAGTTTCCATGAGAAGTGTTCTCAGCTCCTCCTGCCCCTTGGATAGATTCAGGAGGATTTCCCCGAACCGAGTCTCTTGAGCAAGAAAGTCCTGGTTATCTTGTTGGGAAGTCATTGCTGAAATAAACAGCAGAGATGGTAAGTGACCTGTCCAAAGGGTACCTGTTATGCAATGATATGTATGTATGCATGCAATGTTTTCAAGGACCTCGCAGGGTAAACAAGAAAATTGTTAGCATTGGAACTGGTGGTTGGATTGAAGGAACTTTATGTTGTGGAGAGTCCTTCTTCAAGGGTCAAAGGCTCACCATCTCTAGTGGGTCATAGCCCCTGACTTTAGTCATCACATCTGGTTTTGATTTCCAACCAACCTTAGTTGGGGGGAACCTTCTTCAAGTGTCAAAGCTCACCATATCTAGTGGGTCATAGCCTCTGACAACTTTGGCTAGAGGAAAATAAATCCTCTTTGCCCCTTGCTAGATGTTTGATTTATCATGCCCTGCATCACAAGCCTTTGAGATCCTTGAAATGAGTTAGGATGTATGCAATGGTATGATGTTATGGTGCATGGGGTAATATGAATAAACCCTGTTATGAGCCCTTATTAAGGACTATAAACAGAAACCTGCAAGAAACTCAAGTAAGACCTGTCATGAGTCCCGGTTAAGGACTAAAAAACAAAACCTGCAAGAAACTCGGTAAACCCTGTTATGAGTCCTAATTAAGGACTGCAAACAAAAACCTGTAAGAAACTTAGTATACCCTGTTATGAGTCCCTATTAAGGACTATAAACAAAACCTGCAAGAAGCTCAAGTGTCAGATAACAAGCATGCAAATAGTCAAGTTGGAAGGCACACAAGTCACACAAGACAAGTCCTTAGGGTTTAAGCCAGCATGAGGTCTAGGTGTTACCCTCTTTCAGTTTGTTGGTTCATACCTGTCCTATCAAAGTAACCGGGTTCTTAGAGGATCCCAATATCATTGACTACCCTCAATCGATCATAACTCCAGCATCGTAATCTTTTCTTGCGGCCAGAACCATCACGAGAGTTTAGCCTCAATGGGCGTAGCATACTGCTACTATTCTAAAGGCCAAGTTGTGTCAATTAAGGTTCTAAGGTTGTTGGTGATTAATGACTCCTTAGAAGACCCATATTCTCCTCGTTGCGACACAAGGGATATCGGTACAAACCAAGGTGCCACACCAACGTAGCCACTGCTTCACCCGTGTCGGTCTACGCCGGACAGGTCCCTCACAGCTTATGCTACCTAAACAGGGTATCCCCAGATCCGGGTTAGGATCTATGTAACTCCCATGCAACCCACAATAATAAAGCACACAAATCAATACAATTGAAAACACAGTTATGAACTAACCCTAAGGTACACCTCACTTTAAGTTTAAGTCCCCAGCAGAGTCGCCAGTTCTGTGATCGGTGGATCTGGAACTGACTGTTTAACGCTGGTTCGCGAAATGTCGCGGTAAGCAAGAGTCGCCACCGTCTTTTATTTTCTCCAAATGGAAAGGACAA
This sequence comes from Vicia faba, assembly GCA_948472305.1. Classification (NCBI taxonomy): domain Eukaryota; kingdom Viridiplantae; phylum Streptophyta; class Magnoliopsida; order Fabales; family Fabaceae; genus Vicia; species Vicia faba. Next base: position 451,968,848 of record OX451739.1, on the reverse strand, counting down.
AAGCACAGAAAAATTCCTTAAAGAGATTGCTCTCGGTTCGGGAGGTAGGTTATAGAAAGGGAAGGTGTTAGCACCCTTTCTATCCATGGTTATCCATGGGCTCTTAGATACTTGCTCATTTGTGTTTTCAAAAATGGTTTGTTTGCTTTTCAATGTGGGTTTTAAAAAAGTTTCTTTGAAAATTTCAGTTCGACTCTTGTATCGGTCCTCAAGAGTGTTTGAAAAATTGCTTTCGAAAGCTTTTTGAAAAGGTGTCGGTGTGAAAAGTATTTTTGAGTTTGTTTTGAAATTAGAGAAAGTATCTAGAGTCGTCTCCCTACCCTAAGGAATTCGTCTGTGTAGATGTCCTTTAAAGTAGTGCCATCCCACCATTGAGAGGTAGGTAGCACCACCGTTGGAGGTGTTCGGGTCAATTCGAGTTTGTAGGGACATGGTGATCACCAGAGCAATGGGAAGACACCTTAGAAGCTACCCTCATGCCAGGTTCCCGGATCATGAGGACTTACTAAGACATCCTCTACTCGACGATCACCTTTCGAGGCAAGGCAACAGTGAGGCGTACCCTAGGGGTGGTGTGTGCGACTTGTGTGTCAGATTCGTTTATTTATCTTGTTCATGTCAAAGTGATCTATGCGTTTGTTTTTATTTTATCATCCATTCTTGCATGCCATTATTAGCAGTTAAAAAGTTGCGAGAAATATAAAGTTCCTAAACTATTACAAAAGGCGCGGGTCCACATCGCCAAAATTAAAATCCAGGACCCGATTTGACAGAAAATAAAGAAGTAAAGTGCGAAAGATAAATATTACACGGCTTTGGGAGAATTACATAAATAATTAAAAGAAACAAAATAAAACGCGCGAATTAAATTAAAATTGGAAGCGAGGGCGTTGGACCCTTTAATGAAATTAAATTAAATGATTAAACTAATGAAATTAAAGAGAAAAAAGAAATTATCATTTTTTTTTTGAGTTTTTGGTATTTATGTTTTTTATGTATTTTTATGAGAAAGATTAAATGAAATTAAAATATTAACCCTAATTCTAATTTTTTTTATTTATTAAGAAAAACATGTTAAAATTAAACCTAAAATTAATCTAATTATTTACATGCAATTTTGATTTATAAAAATAAATAACTAATTATTAGTGAAATTTATTTACAAAAAAATATTAATTAAATAAATATATTTTGATTTTTATGACTTTTCTGTTTTTTACTATTTTTTATATTTTATGAAAATAAGTTAAATTAAAGGAATTAATTAAAAAAAGAAATAATTGAAATAAATAAAATAAGGAAAAGAAAGAAAATACAATACCTTGGGGGGTTTCTGTCCCCTTTTTGGAGGTGAATTGGAGTGGTTTGGCCATTTGTGTTCTGGCCTCATCATGCATAAGTTGTTCTACTTTGGCCATTTGGCTTTTGGCTTTTGGCCATTTGCGTTTTGGCCTCAACGTTCCTTAATCTTCTCAGGATGTCTGTCTCGCCATGTATTGGTGTCATGCATAAGTTTTTCTACTTTGGCCATTTAGCTTTTGGCTTTTGGCCATTTGGCTTTTGGCCTCAACGTTCCTTAATGAACCTGAGATCCTGTCTAAATCTGCAGTTGAATCTCACGAACACATTAAATAAAATCATAAAATGCAAATAAAGCCAATATATGAAGAAATTTAATGTTTAGGCACAATATGGCATGTATGAATGATTATACCCTTTTGATCATGGAGATCAAATCAATCTTACCCTTACTGGAAAATCAGTGGCCTGAATGCTTTTATGCCTTACTGGAAAATTAGGATCATGGAGATCAAGCCAGCCTTACCCTTATTGAAGAAGTAGTGAGGTGTTGGTTTGTAACTGTGATGGTTTGTAGTGAGAGAGGGATTTGTAATAAGGATTTCAAGGTTTTAGGGTTCTTGAAAGAGTTTGATATTCTAACAGTGTTGTGGCAAGGTTTTTTCTCTCTTTTTTTCCTCCCTTTTTCTGGTTTGTGTGAAAAGAAGGTGATTATATAATGAAAATTAGGGTAAAGCAAATGAGCTTTGAATGTGCAATTGGGCCCCCAATATTCACTTGAATTCGTCACTTTGCAGGCTAAATCGCAGGGACTTAAGTGCATTTTTTGAAGTTGAAATGTGAAAACAAAATGTAGCCGACATCGATAACTAACTCCTGTCCGAAAATCGACTCAATCGGATAAACGGTGAATTAGTTATGAATTTTTGAAGTTTCAGCTCAGACAAACTTATTTTGGGCTCCAGTGTCGACTCTGACACGTTCTTCAATAAAAAACTGGTATTGATCGGTGCATAATTTGGTCTCGACTTTTGAAGCAAAGTTGTAGATCTATGAGTCAGGGACCTTGTGTAAAAATATGAGCCCAATCCGATAAAAATTGACCGAGTTATGAATTTTCGAAGTTTCGGCCCAGATGAAATAATATTCAGCATTCAGGATTTTCAGCGTGTCACGCACTCTGAGTAAAAAACGAAGGCCTTTTGAACACCGTTCGAACTCGATACCTCCTGTGAAAATGTAGCCAACTCAATTTGAGAAATTTTGGCGCCAGAACCAGCTCGATACGATGAAAATCGACCAAGTTATGATTTTTTGAACATGACGCAAATAAACTTCTGTCACAAATTTTCTGCACGAAAATACTTGATAAATCCACATTTTTGAAGACCTTCTGGTCGAAATTGGCTTCCAGCCGTGAGAGATGAAAACGTAGATAAGTTCAAGACGGAATTTTGGCCACCGGAACGGGTTCAAAACGAGTCACGATCTTCAAGTTATGAATTTTTTAGCGCGTAAAAACTGCACTTTCAGCACACTTTTTCACCATATTTCTTCGAGAAAACTCACACATTCGGATACCTTCTTTAAAGAATTGACTCTTGAGCCGAACCTGAATTTGAGAATACGTTATCAGAGATATCTTGGCGAAAGAATATCTGAATATGATGCGCCGGGTTGGACTTGTGAATTTTTCTTGAAATATTTTGAGAAATATGGGAGGGCAAATTTTGGGGTACAACAAGGAGGGATTCTCACAAGGTTGACTTGAATTGTTTTCCTGCGAAGAGATTCCATGGCCTACAAAACAAGAACAAAGATGAAGATCCAAACCCTTGAAATGGTTAGTGGATGCATATGATGCTTTATGATGTTCATGATGTATGTACAAACACATGTACAAGCAAGTCACACAAGATCCTAGTTTCAGGCTTGCATGAGGTTTCATAGGTAAGTACCCTCTTGAGTTTAGTTGGCTCATACCAGTCCTATAAATAGTAACCGGGTTCTAAGGAGCTCAATATCACTGGATTATTTTGTGTTCATTGTTTTGGTTTAGCCACTTAACTGGCGACCAAAATATTCCAAGAAAATAACCCTCAATGAGTGTAGTATCGAGTATCTACCAACTTCGGACTACACCAAAGCTGGTCATCTCACTACCCCTAAAAAAAGGCCAAGATGGTCAAGTAAGGTTCTAAGAGTTCATTAGTGCTTCATGACATCACTTAGCAGCCCCGTATTCTCTTTGATTGACTCAAAGGCTACTGGTACTCACAAATATGTCGCACTAATATAGCTATTGCTTCAACCATGTCGGTATACCCTGCACAGTTTCCACAACATATTGCTATTTACCTATGAATGTTTCCCAAATCCGGGTAGAGGATTTCAAGCCCAAACAAGAGAACCAAATGTAAAGCAATCAAAACAATCAAGATAAGAATGCAAAGGTGATTTAAGCCCTAAGGTTACTCCACTTTTAATGATCTCCCCAACAGAGTCGCTAGTTCTATGATACGGTGGGAGAATTGACTTGAGTTTTTGCGTTTGTGTTCGCAAATGTTTCGGTTTAGCAAGAGTCGCCATCGACTTTTTATTTTATCCTAAGGAAAGGTCAAAAAGCACAGGAAAGACCTTTGAGATGTTTTCTTGGGTTCGGGGAGTATATTATGAAAAGGGAAGGTACAAGCACCCTTTTCATCCATGGTTATCCATGGGCTCTTAGTTACTTGTTTAGATCACTTGCTTTGGTTTTCAATTGTTTGAAATGGTGCTTTGTGTGTGGTTTTGAAAGATGTTTTGAAAAGAGGCCATCGTTGTGGCAACCTTTGTAATGATTCTTGTTTGAATGTATACAAAGGTGTTTTTGTCTTTTGAAAAGTTTTCAATGTTTGAAAGTTGGATTGTGTTGTGAAGTGTGTTTGAAAATAGCAAGGATGTTTTGCAAGCTTTTGATCAAGTAACTAAGAGCTATCTACCCTATTTTACTCAAAGATCTTTCTTATGTTTTTAACCCTTTTAACAGTGTTATTTCACTATTGCATTTGGTGAACAACCTTGTGTTAGGATGTTAAATGGGACAGGCACGGGTCATCGTATAGACCATGATAGCAATTGTGTCAAGTATTTTTGGCAATTTTCTTAAGGTACTTGATCATTTTTGTTTAGGCAACTCATATAGCGTCATCGAGGGACTATGATCTTTTGTTTTTGTTTTTGTTTTGCCAAAGTACTCAACATGCATACCATGACCCATTTTTGAAGGCAACAAGTGGATTGTAACCCTAGGGGTGCAAGTGTGTATTGTGTTTGATTTTTATGCATTTTTTGTCTTTTGATTAGGTCAAACTATTTGTTAATTTGATTTTGCATACAAACTCTAATTCTCTAATCATGGCATAATTGAAAGCGTTTAAGTGCGAAAATTTAAATTCTAAGCTATTACAACATGATTGTGGGGATAGGGGTACAATTTTGAATAGAGGGGTATTTGAGAAATATAAACCCTAGTTACTATTACATCCAAATTGAATTATAATGTATAAATATTTAAATGTACAATATTTAAATAGCAAAATAAATAAATATTAAATAAAATGTATTATGCAAAAAAGAAGTTTTTATGTATGTAAAAATATTTTCAATGTAAAGAAAAATAAAGAAATAAATAAAAAAAGGATTAATTTTATTTATTAAAGGGGTAAACCCTAATTTCTTTAAGAAAATAATATCTTATATTATTTATATACAAAAAATATATTAATATGTACAAAAATAAAATATATTAAAAAAAAGTGTTTTTTAGTATAAATAATAATAAAAATAAAAATGTAATATTTTTGTATTTTTATTCTATGTTTTTAATAAATAAAGGTATATATATATATATATATATATATATATATATATATATATATATATATATATATATATATATATATATATATATATATATATATATATATATATATATATATATATATATATATATATATATATATATATATATATATATATATATATATATATATATATATATATATATATATATATATATATATATATATATATATATATATATATATATATATATATATATATATATATATATAATATTTACAAAAATAAAATATATTCAAGAAAATATTTTCATTGTGAATAAAAATAAGAAATAAAAATAAAAGTATTATTTACATTATTTTTAAATTTAAACAAATAATATAAAAGTATATAAAAATGTTTTAATGTTAGAAATAATAGAATAAAATGCCAAATAAATGTAAAAAAATGTGAAAATATTTTTAAGCATTTTTTATATTTGGAAATAAATAAACAAAGTCAGAAATGAAATAAAAATGCAAAAATAACAAAAATACAAGAAATTGGGCCAGGGGGTGTGAAACTGAAAATGGGGGGTGTTAGAAGCAAGCAGGCCAAGCCCAGCCCACCACTTCATCTTCTTCCTCTAGCACATTTAAAAAACGCCCGCCTTTTGTACAAACTGCTAACTCCTGTATTTGTGATCTTTTGCCAAAACTCAAAACATGAAACTTGTAGAGCATCAAACCACGATTCTAACCATATAAAAAACTTAATCTAACTCTCAAAGATCAGAGAGAATTTCTCAGGCCCTAAAATCTGACCTAGTTTTTTCAACATGTTCATGGATGAAATTCTCTTAGCACGCTTAATATAAATGAAAACTGAGCATATGTATGGCTTCATGGCAATGAGTACTACATCTTTCATTCACAAACCTAAGGCTAAATGTTCCTAAATAGAGAGATAGAAGTTTGAGAAATACTTGTTTCAGTCAAGCTCGAGTATGGCAATGCAACAGCTTTCAGTGAGGCCTGAGGTTCTTTTGAGCTTGCTTGATGTTCCTTTGACCTTTCCCAATGCTTGGCTTGCTTTGAAATGGTATGAATCTCTCTATAGAACTCAACCTGCATAAGCTTGAAACGAAAACGGTGAACACTGTAAATGGAGTTACAGTTGGCAATGGAGGCTTGGGATAGCTTGAGTGAGTTGAGTGGAAGGTATTGGAACAAGTTTGAGGCCAAACACACGAGTGGTTTGTGTGATAGATGTGAATCTGCAGGGAGTGCTCTGTTTTGCAAGAAGAATGTGATTTGGTGTTTTGGAAGGCTTGAGGGCTCAACAAATTGTGTTTCTGGCTCAAGGGAATGCACAAAACTTATTTGGAATGTTGGCTCTAGTTGATTATATCAAATGCTTAAGTTATGTCCTTTTGGCAAGTTGACTTATTTTGAAAGAAAAGTGTGAAGTGAAATGAGGTAGGCCTGTACAGGCTATCTCCAAGCATGCACAAGTTTCTTGTACCTTTGCCTGAGTTTGTGGAACTTGTTTGCTGCAAAGAAAGAGGTCCAAGGCTCAAGAGAAGCAATGTTGACATAAAGTTGCCTTTATGAAAATGGAAGTGCTACCTTTATGCCAAAAATGGATTTATTCATTGTGCCAAGCTCTAATGGTCAGAATAACACCAATGTCCAATGAGTTTGCATTTAATTTTTGAGTTTTTAAGGGTTTAGAGACCTGTAATTAAGTACAAAGCTAGTTTGGACAGATTTTGCAACTTGTATGAACATGTATTGGCCATGGATACAAGGTGAGTTTTTGCCAACTTCAAGCATTCGATTCTCCCTAACCACAAATGTGTTTTAGGAGTTCTTGGACAATTTGGAAATCTTGAAACAAGTAATATAATCCATATTTGAAATGCAACTTGAGACTCCAACTGTAACTATGTGAAAAATTGCAAAGAAGATGGGTCAAAATCCTGCCTAAACTAGGGCAAAATTTCTCTAAGTTAAAAGTTTTAGGGACCTTTGTTCCAAAAATCATAACTTGAGATACAAGCTTCTTTTGAGAAAACTTTGTGAATAAAAGTTGTATACTTTGTGGAGTACTACAACTTTCATGTTGTAAGTTTTGTTTGAATCCATTTTCATCATGGTGAAAATGTGGGTCAAAGTTAGGAAAAATAAAGAAAATTTCATAACTTAGAAAATTTCTAAGTTATGAAAATTTTCAATTTCAAACCCTAATTTGCAATTTTGGATTTCTTGATGAACAAGTTTCATAATTTTACATATCTTGATGAAAAATGACCCTTGGCACTTGATTTTGACCAAAAAGTCAAAGTTTGACTTTTCAGTGTAGAGTCAAATTTTGATCAGTTGACTGAAAAATTCATCTATCAATCCCATGTATTTGAGATCTTTTGAACTTGTTAAATAAGTCAAGATAATGTCATTGAGTCCTTGAGTCCATGGTTGAGCTTAATTTGCCACTGGCTAGGTCAAACAGTCAAAAATTGCCTTTGTACAGTCAAAACCCTAAAAATGACCATTTTGCCCTTTTGGTGATCTGATCAAATTTCTTGTGGAATTGTGGTCTAAACTTGATTAAATGGTTCATATGAGTTCATAATGTTGATTTGGGTCAAAATTCATGAGGTTTGACTGTAAATTGGCCACAATTGACTTTTTCCCCAATACAGCTGATTTCTAGGTCAACTGTCTAATTGACTGGGCAAAAATTTGATTCAAGGCTTGAAACTTGGTATGGACCAACTTATGAGTCCAACATGAAGTATGAAAGTCAATTTGGGAATTGGAGGTCTAAAAATCCCTGTGCAAGCTCAAACCCTAATTTAGGTCAACAGTGCAAGGAGGTGTCTTGAGCAGAGCAAACCCTAGCTTGATCTTGAGTTCCAAGAGCCTTGTGATGAGAAATATTGATAAAATGATAGGGAAAATTTTAGGGTACAACACCAGTAGTCGTCTTTTGTTTTGTATATAAGTATTTATGAGCAGCAATTAATGTCAAGTGCATATATAAAAAATGAACATTGGACGTTCTTTGCAAAACAAAACAGATAAAGGAAAAATAGTTTAAAATTTCTTTGAAGATGAATTGTATTGATTTTTGAAGTTTGGCCTGAAAATAGGTGTTTTTGTACAATAGGCTGACGTCCTAGTAAGAGAACGCCGCCGAATAATAGAATTTACACAATTTTGTGAAAAACTAAACAAAACACCTATGTGAATAACCCCACTGGGTTCCAACTCTGCTATTGCCTTTATGTCCTCGAGCATCTCATCACTTGGCTACTTGGTTGAAGGTAGATCAGATTGATTAGTGTCGTCCGAGCTTGATATTCGATACCGAAGTCTGGTTGCAAGGTGATCCAATGAGACATAGTGTTACGCTTTGATCCCTAATTTTTGCCTGGACCGCCCTTTCGTGTTTTCAGTCCACCGGGATACCCTTTTTTGCCCAAGCCGCCTTTTCAGGTTTTCGACTTGCCGGGTGTACAGATTTTTCCATTTTCATCCCTTATTTTTGCCCGAACCCTTTTGGTTCGCCGGGAAGCCCTTATTTTTTCCTAGGCCAGTCAACCTAGTGGGTCTTTGATTATGCGTAGTATCTTTTCACTATGTCTGCATTGATGGAGTGAGGAAGGTCGTCACCATCCATGGTGGTTAGAATCATAGCTCCTCCCGAGAAAATTTTCTTAACCACAAATGGCCCTTCGTAAGTAGGAATCCATTTGCCCATAGGATCACCTTGAGGTAAGATAATGCGCTTGATAACCAGGTCCCCGACTTGATACTCTTGTCGTCTAACTTTCTTGTTAAATGCCTTAATCATTCGCTTTTAGTACGTCTGACCATGACAAATAGCAGTGAGTCTCTTTTCGTCGATTAAGTTCAGCTGGTCAAGACGGGTCTGGATCCAGTCATCTTCGCTCAAACCTGCGTCCTTCATAAGTTGAAGATAGGGCATTTGAACTTCAATGGGCAAGACGGCCTCCATGCCGTATACCAAGGAATAGGGGGTTGCCCCTGTTGACGTCTGCGCCGAGGTACGGTACCCATGAAGAGCGAATGGTAACATCTCGTGCCAATCTTTGTATGTCACCGTCATTTTCTGCACGATCTTCTTAATGTTTTTATTAGCCGCTTCTACAACCTCATTCATCTTCGGCCGGTAAGGAGAAGAGTTGTGATGCTGTATCTTGAACTGCTTACAGAGCTCGGTGATCATCTTATTGTTGAGATTCGTACCATTGTCTGTAATGATCCTCTCTGGTACACCATATCGATAGATCAAATTGTGTTGAATGAACCGTGCCACGACGTTCTTGGTTACAGTAGCAAAAGAAGCTGCTTCAACCCACTTTGTAAAGTAATCAATTGCTACCAGGATGAAACGGTGCCTGTTAGATGTTGTAGGTCTGATCTCACCTATCATATCAATGCCCCACATTGCAAAAGGCCACAGAGCTGTCAATACGTTCGGAGGAACTGGAGGTATGTGCACCTTATCAGCATAGACTTGACACTTGTGACAGGTCCAAGAATGCTGATAACAGTCGGCTTCCATTGTGGACCAATAATATCCTGCCCGAAGGATTTTCTTTGCCATGGTGTGTCCACTGGAATGAGTTCCGAAAGTACCTTCGTGTAAATCTGCCATGATCCTTTCTGCTTCGTTCTTATCCATACAACACAGTAAGGTTGAATCATGGTTACACTTATAAAGAATACCATTGCTGATGAAGAACTTTGTCGCGAACCTCCTCAGAAACTTCTTGTCATTAACAGATGCACCCTCGGGGTACTCCTGAGCTTCAACATATCTTTTCACCTCATGAAACCAGGGTTTATCTGCTACCTCTTCAATCTCAATGTCACAGTGTGATACGGTGGGAGAACTGACTTGAGGTTTTGCGTTTGTATTCGCACTTGTTCGGTTTAGCAAGAGTCGCCACCGACTTTTTAATTTATCCTAAAGGAAAGGTTAAAAAGCACAGGAAAAACCTTTTGAGATGTTTCGTGGGTTCGGGGGGTAGATTATGAAAAGGGAAGGTATTAGCACCCTTTTCATCCATGGTTATCCATGGGCTCTTAGTTACTTGTTTTAGATCACTTGCCTTTGATTTTCAATTGCTTGAAATGGTGGTGTGTGTGTGTGTGTATTTGAAAATGTTTTGAAAAAGATGCCTTGTCTAGGCAACCGTTGTAACAATTCTTTACTCGAATGCTTTACAAAGGTGTGTGTCTTTTCGAAAAGATGTTTCAAAGTTTTTGAAGGTTGTTTTGAAAGTTGTGTTGTGGAGTGTGTTTTGAAAAGTAGGCAAGTGTGTTTTGCAAGTTTGATCAAGTAACTAAGAGTTGTCTACCCCTAAATTTACTCAAAGATTTTTCCTATGTTTTAACCCTTTTAACAGTATTGTTCCACCATTGTATTTGGTGGACAATCTCGTGTTAGGATGTTAACGGGACGGGCGCGGGTCATCGTATAGACCATGAATGCAATGGTGTCAAGTGTCTTTGGCAATTTTGCTTGAAGGGACTGTGATCATTTTGTTTAGGTAACTTCGAAAGCGTCATCGAGGGACTATGATCATTTGATTTATTTTGTTCTGCCAAAGAACTCAACATGCAAGGATGGCCCATTTTTGAAGGCAACAAGCGGGATTACCCTAGGGGTGCAAGTGTGATTGGTGTATTGATTTTCATACATTTGTCTTGTATTAGGTTATCTAGCGGTTGATTTTAAATCTTCGCATACAAACCCTAATTACTATACAGTATATAGAAAGTGATAAATTGCAGGAATTTAAAGTCTAAGCTATTACAAATAAGTATCCGGGAATGGGGGTACAAATATTTACAAATGGGGATGAGTCTTATCAGGATAGTAGTGTCCAAATATATTTACAACCAAATCGAATCACATTCTTAATGTAACATGTATCAATGCATAAGAATAAAAGCAATGTATCAAAAGTATTTGTGTAAGTGTATATGATTATTTACAAGTGATGCAAGATGTTAACTTAATGCAAAATTAAGTATTTTGTTTATTTTTGGTTTTTTTTGTTAAGTATGTACAAACAAAAGATTTAATAAAAGAAAAGAGAATGTTTAAGAAATTCTATTTTTATGTATTAATGTTAATGTATTTTAGTTAGTATTTTTATGTACAAGAGTTTTAATTAAAAGAAGAAAAAAAATTTTAAGTTTAATTATCATATTGTCTAGGTATTTAGTTAATGTACAAAGGTTTGTTAAACAAAGATTCTAAAAAGAGAAAATTATTTAATTTAGACAAATCCTATTTTTATGTACTCTTAAATGTGATAAAAAAGGTATTAATAAACATTTTGCAAAGAAAAAAGAATTTAATGTATCATTTTTTATTTAAACAAAATATTAGTATAAGTTTAAAAAAAGGGAATTGAATGGGCTTTAGGGGGTCTTATTTTGGCCCAAACAAAAATTGAATAAGAATCAAAGAAAGGGGGTGCAAGGCACCTGATTGCATATGGGCTTGGCATTAGATGGGGCGAACCGGCCCAAACAAGTTTCTCAAGTTTGTTTTAGGGTTTTCAAGGTTTTGTTTCATTTTGGGAAATAGGGTTACAGTCTTGAGCGGCGCTTCCATTCATCGTCTTCTTCGCTTCGTCCCTTCAAGCTTTCTGAACGCCTCCGCCTGTGGCCACCAGGGTACCACCTCCACCGTTTCCTCTTCCCTCCATGGATTACTCAGGCAGTGATGTTGTAAGGTTTGATTTCTGTTTATGTTCGTCTTACGCTTTAGGGTTTCCAATTTCACATGTTTTTTAACCTTTGACAATTTCTAATCTTTGATTATTATTACTGTGTGAGGCGTGAAAAGAAAAGGAAGAGTTTTCTACCTTTGTTGGCTTTGGGAGACGAAGGAGAGGTGGATTGGAGGCGCCCTAGGACGGCCAAGGCAGGGAGTATGATGCTGGCTTGCTCTAGAAATTTGGTACTTGTATCTTGTTTTGGTTTTATGATGATAACTGAAAACCCTAGCTTTATCTTTTTCTGAACACTTCTTTTCCTCTTCCACTTGCCTGCTTGCTTCTGGATATGCTAGTTGAAATGTTGGTGTTGATATCTGAGTATTGTTTTTATTGGACCCTGTGATGAGCCTAGCTCTGAGGGCCTTGTTGGTTTGAATGCTATTCTGATTCTGATTCTGAGTATCTCAGTGTTCTTGCTTCTGTATGATTATTTCCTCTCAGTTTGATGATGTTCTGGATTGAAGGTAGTTTGGCTATTTTGGTTTTGATTTGTGGGAGTTGTTTTGATGACTGTATGCTTGTTTCACTTCTGATTTCTTTTCTCACTTTGGATCTCAATGATGAATTGTTTGAATCTGAGATCTTTGTGGGACATTGTTATTTGGCCTATGATGAAGATATTCTGAGGCATTTCTGTTGTTTGGACATTTTGCTATTTGGATTGGCTTAGTGGTTGAATGTTGAGTTTGAAACAAGCTTCAGGCTTGAAGTTTTAGGCAGGAGGTCAAGGCTTCAGGCTTGTTTATGCAGGATGGCTTGTGTAGTTTGACAGGCTTATCAGTATAGGCAGGCTTCAGGCTTGTGTAGGGGTTTGTAGTTTGTTTAGCTTTTTCTGGTTTGATGTATTGGTTGAAACAGGTCTGGCTTGGGCTTGTGTTTATAACTTATGCAGGTTAAGGCTTGGTGTTCTGAGTTGAAACAGGTTAGCAGGTTTTGGCTTGGTTCTGAGTTGAAACAGGTTAGCAGGTTTTGGCTTTTGTTTGTTACAGGTTTTGAGGTGTTTGAATGTTTAAGGCAGATTTGAGAGTTTTCAAGCTTTGAACACCAGTTTGAGGCTTATGAGCTTTGTGTTATTTTTGTTATGCGGTTCTGCCTCCTCTTTACTGTGTTAAGATATGTTTGTTTTTATATCTTTCCAGCTTGCCTCAACAAACTGTAAGCCCCTCTTCTTTTACTCTCTTTCTCTATCTCTCAGAAAAGCATTTTTTATTGCTTATCTGTACTATTTCTGAAAAAGTAACTGGCTGGAAAATGATGAACAATATTTAAAATGTTTGCTTGCATTATATCTTTCCTCTGTGTACTTTCTTCTTTTTCAAGATTTTCTGCATATCTTTGATATCTTCCTTAGACATATTTGACATCCTTTTGACAGCCTTTTGACAGTTTTAGTTGACATTGGACTTGGTTTGCTATGTGCAGTTCAGTTTGGACTTTGGTTTGGATTTGTTTCTTTGATAGTTTGTTTGCCAATGCAGCTTGTTTACCCGTTTTCAATTGATTTGCCTCTTTGGTTGAAAATTTGAAATTAGGCAGCCTGTTTGACAATTTTGAATTTGTGCAATATTGTAGCTTTGTGCATTTCATATTTTTGCAAGCATATTTCTATCCCTTTTTGTGAACCAAGAATTTCTTGTGATTTGCAGAGAGGGTGAATAAACTGATTCCGGCCAGTCACTTTTAATGATGAGCCTTAAAATATCTGCCTGCCTTTAATTTATTTCATCTGCATTTGACTTCTTTCCCTTTCTTTTTGCAGGTAAAAATTAATTGAGCACAGGGGAGCATTAGTAGAAGACTTAGGAAATTTTAGGATGTAGCTTTATTTCATTTTAATTATTTGTAATAACATTATTTGTAAATACTGTAAATGTATTCAAATAACATTTGTACTTAATAATTAAAAGTAAATAAAAGCTCTTTTGTCAATTAATCCTTTTTAATTCTTCTTCAATTGTTTATTTAATTATTTATAATTCTTGAATTAAAATAACTGGAAGTACATCCAATTATTCTGACTTAGAAAAAATAAATAATTAGTAAACACTGTAGTCTTGCAATCAATAAGCACGGCGTCCCATCAATGCACAGTTAATCAAACAAACGTCCACATGCTTATCTCTTTACTGATTAAATCAAACACTGAAAATTCTCAATTCAAATACCTCAGCTTTTATCCCGTCTCAAATCAAATGCCTTAGCCTTTATCCCAGATGTTTTAGACAGAAATTTTGAACAAATGTCAAAACAGTGTAACAACCAATTAAAACACTGGATTCAAAAACACTGTGGATTCAAACTCTTCTGAAACTGCGCGCGCAAAACCCTAATTCTTGACTTAACACCAAAGAAACGCCTATCTGATCAAACTTTGAGCCAAACTCAACCAAACCCTAATAATTTGCTTGAACTGTTCCAGAGTCCATGAAAACCCTAATTTGGCTAGACTGATAAGAAAAAGTCTGCTTGATTGATTCTTAGGCCAATCTGAAAAATCAGGAAAAGCCCGAAGCTGTGATTTCTTATGGAAAAAGAGGAGGGCAAATTTTGGGGTACAACAGTTGCCCCTGTTCAATCTTCTTAAACCTGAAGAGTTAGATTGGCAAGCTTGCCTTTCGCGACTCGAGGGTAAAAGGAGATTGGACACTAGAGTGCCCAAAAAAATTTGCACTCGGTGATGTGACGATAGAGGGAATGGGCTTAAAGATGCCATTTGGTGATGGGCTTAGAGATGCCATCTAGGGATGTGACAAAATCTTGTCGAGGGATGGGCTTAGAGATGCCATCTGGAAGTTGCTGGTAGGAGGATGGGCTTAGAGATGCCATCTGGAAATGTTTGTTGAACTGTATGTCATTGGTGAGTGGACGAGTATCAGAAAGTGTGATCGGTGGAAATAGAACTGACTGTTTTGAAATGCTGGTTCGCGAAATGTCGCGGTAAGCAAGAGTCGCCACCGTCTTTTATTTTCTCCAACAAGGAAAGGACAAAAGCACAGCAAAATTCCTTTTCGAGATGTTTCTCGGTTCGGGAGGTAGATTATAGAAAGGGAAGGTGTTAGCACCCTTTCTATCCGTGGTTATCCACGGGCTCTTAGGTACTTGCTCACTATGTTTTTAAAATGCTTTGCTTTTCTTGTGTTTATGGGTTTTGAAAAAGTTTAGTTTGAAAAACTTCTAAGTAACTCTTGTATAAGTCCTCAAGAGTGTATGAAGTATTTGTTCGAAAACTGTTTGAAAGTGTAGGTGCGAAAAGATGTTTTTGTTTTTTGAAAGAGCAAGTAACCAGGGGAAATCTACCTACTCTAAGGAATTAAGCTGTGTAAGAGTCCTTTAGACAGTATTATCCCACTATTGAGAAGTAGGTAGCACCGTCGTTGGAGTTATTCGGGTCAATTCGATTATTAGGGACATGTGTGGTCACCAAAGCAATGGTAGGACACCTTAGCGGTAACCCTAATGTCCTAGATCCTTTTTATCCGAGGCAACTGTTTCGAGGCAACTGGATCTTTAGACAGGAGGGCGACCTCTAAAACACCCTATACTTGACGACCACGTCGAGGCAACCAGTGAGGCGTACCCTAGGAGTGGCATGTGCACGTGTGTCCAATTCAGTTAAGATTATCTTGTACATGTTATTTGTGAGCTACAGATTGATTTTATTTGTCATACAAGTCTTGTCATGCATAATTAACAGTTTAATAATTTGCGGGAAATAAAGTGCGGAAAGGTAAATCTACGCTATTACAAGGCGCGGGTCTATACATCGCCAAAAACAAAACCCGTTTGGAAAATAAATACGAGAAAATAAAAGAAAGCGATAAAAGCCTAATTAACTATTACATCCTCGGAAACAGTTACATCAAATATAATAAAAAATAATGAATTAAAAATATGCGCGCGAAAGAATTAAATCGGGACGTCCTTAGGGTTTTGGCCCTTTTTGAGAAAAGAATTGAATTTGGTCCTCTTTTGCAATTTAATGAAATATTTAAACCTAAAAACTAATTAATTAATTAATTAAAGAAAAAAGTATTTTTGTGTTTTTTATGTTTTAATGAAAATAAAAATAAAAAGAAATTAAAATTATCAAAAGAAAACCCTAATTCTAAATTTGTTTTATTTATTATGAAAAAGATTACAATTAACCTAATTAAACAACTAAATTAATTAATTAGAATTTATTTACAAAATAATTAAATTAAGGTGAAAACAATAAAAATATTTAATTTTCTGAAGTTATTGTGAAAATAATTATTTGTGAGTTAATTAAATAATAATAATAACTATAATTAATAAAATAATTAAATAGAAATTGAAATAGAAAAGAAAAAAGAATAAAGAAAACCAGGGGGTGCTGGGCCCTTTTGGAGGTGTGAAGAAGCAAATTGGCCCATTAATCAGCAAGCCTGCTTGGACTTTTGGAATTGCCTAGAGCGTGGGTTGACCAGGAGTATGGTGTTCTCCACTTTTTGACCGCTGGATTTATGACCGTGGCCACTTGGCGTGCATCTGGATGAGGCGTATGGTGGAACACATGGACGAGCCTGCATATAACCATGTTAAGAAAAAATAGAAACAATATTTGGGGGACCTGGGAATCGAACCCAGGTCCCAATGATCCTTAGACAACGCAACAACCACTGAGCCAACTGCACGCCTTTGTTAGTATAATAATGGACAAATATTATATGGGATAATTAATACTTATGCTGTAAACAAACAAAAGCGCACGCTTCTTTGAATAGGCCACCCATGCGCTGACACCTCATCATCGTCTCCACTGAATACCTGCAAAATAAATCAAATAGCGGGGGTTTTTAACCCCCACAATATGGCCTGAGGAAAAATAGCGAACAGGCGTGTGGTGAACATAAATTGTTCGCGAGGGTAGTGTTCAATTCGTCTTGTCTCCACGAATACAACCATATACATTAGAAGGTCCAATTTTACTGGATGGGGAAAACCCTAATTTTGAGATTCAAGAACCCTAAAATCCTCCAATGGCAATTCACGATTCTGGACACCATAATGCAATTCACCTACATCATTAGCTTCAGAGAGGTTCTAGCAATGCAAAGCAATGGTTATAACATGTTAATGATGCATAAAATGTGAGTTTCGATTATGAAAAAGAATAAGCAGACCGTGAGTTGTTCTGAACAGTTTCTGTAGCCTTAAGACTTGGTTTTGATTGTAAATCGTTTCTCACACCTCCAGCAATGTATTGGAATCAAGAAAAGGCTTTGAATTGGCGTGGAAAGTAGAATTCAGTTTTCAAGTTTCTTTTATTTTTTTGGAATTGGTTTATGGCTTTTGACAGCAGCTCTCACGTGAATGGCATTAGGGTTTGGTTATGCATATGTAATGGAAGGGAATTAGGTCAAGTCTTGGCCCAAAGATCCATGGAATTCATGTTTTCAATATTTGATTTTCAATCAAATCTTTTTGCATATTTTTGATTGAAAAACCTTTCCAAAGTTGGAGATCTTTGTCCCCTTGATGTGCACACGAATTTTCCAGCTCATATTGGTCATATTTGCTTCATAAAAAGATTTGAAAACCATATCTTTGAATTTCCTACATTTTAAATCAATTAAATGAATTAATATTAATAAAAAATTCAATTAATTAATTAACATAAGAAAATAAATCAATTTAAGCTCAATGGGTCGTGCATAAGCCTTGGACAATGTTTCAAGAATAAATTTGAGGCCCATTAGCAAAAATAAGGTATTTTGAGCAAAGTTGACTTTTGCACATTCACAAAAATTTCCCAACTTCTCCAATGCATATCTTGCTCAATTTGGATCCTATGAACATGTTCTTGGACATTTTGGAAAGTTCTTGAAGTCCTCTAACCAATGCCTTTGGTCCCATGTCATTTGGATTCACCAATCTCAAGTTATGGTCTTTGACTTAAAGTCCATTTTTGTTGACTTTTGAAATTGACCTATAATGTAGAAATTGATAACTTTTTGTGAGAGCATTTCTTGGACTTGGAGTGTGAAGATGAGTTGTAGGAAATGTCATCCCCTTCAAAATGAGCATTGGATGGGATTTTTCTGATGAACCATGAAAAAGTTATGCCCTGGTCAAGTTACAGTTGACTTTTCTACTGTCCAAAAATAGTAACTTTTGCATCCTTGATGATTTTTGAGTCATGCTTGTGGAATCATGATCAAGACTTGATCAAATGATGATTGTGAGCTCAAAATAAGATGTTGACCAAAAATTCTGACTTTTGACTGTAAAATGACCATTTTACCCCTGCAGTTGATTGTAGAGCAAATAGGGCTTTTGACTGTGCAAACTGGCATTGTGAGACTTGAAACTTGGCATGTAGATGCTTGACAATGTATATGGGCACATGAGACTTGATTGAGCCATTGAAAACCTCAAATTTACTGAGAGAACCAAAACCCTAATTTTGGCTGGCTTAGGAGGATGTTTGGACTGTGCAATCCTTGAGTAGTCTTGAACCATTTTGAAGATGATCCTTGACAAACTTGAAGAATATGGGAGGGAAAATTTTGGGGTACAACAGAAAGGTATCCATGTTTTGGAACATCTCTGAACTGGGGGTCTGAACAAGCAATAGATTGACATCCATATTTGGAGAATCCGTAAACTGTTTTCAGGAGTTGAAGTTGAATAAGAAATAGAGCAGCATCCGTTGTTGGGAAGCTTCCGTAAACTGTTTTCAAAAGTTGAAGAAGAATCTGAACAAGCGATAGGTTAACGTCCGTTACTGGAGAACCTGTGAACTGTTTTCAGAAGTCTTGGAGTTGAATAAGCAATAGAGCAGCATCCGTTGTTGGGAAGCGTCCGTAAACTGTTTTCAAAAGTTGAGAAGAATCTGAACAAACGATAGGTTAACATCCGTTACTGTAGAACCCGTGAACTGTTTTCAGAAGTCTTGAAGGTGACTAAGCAATAGAGCAGCATCCGTTGTTGGGAAGCGTCCGTAAACTATTTTCAAAAGTTGCATCTGAACAAGCGATAGATTAACATCCGTGTTTGGAGAATCCGTAAACTATTTTCAAAGGTTGAAGAATCTGAACAAGCGATAGGTTAACATCCGTTACTGGAGAACCCATGAACTGTTTTCAGAAGTCTTGAAGTTGAATAAGCAATAGAGCAGCATCCGTTGTTGGGAAGCGTCCGTAAACTGTTTTCAAAAGTTGAGAAGTGGAGAAGGAACCGGTGTAGGGTTTCCTGATGATGAGTTCGTGTAAAACTGCATCTGAATGAATCTGGAATAAGTATCAGAATGTCGCCATGTCTGGGTCACATCTGAACTATCTCTGGGTGAATCTGGAATAAGTATCAGAATGTCTCCATGTCTGGGTCACATCTGAACTATTTCTAGAAAGAATCTCGGAAGATGATAATCTTTGTCTGTTGTCTGATCTTTCCTGAAAAGGTAAAGAGTTAGTTGTATGCAATGTCATGATGCATGATTCAATGTATGTTATATCAATGTTTATGATATGAATGTGATGAATGCGCATGTAAGTTGATGAGTTGTCTTGCTGAGGATAGATGAATCCTGGATGGCAGGAGATAAAAGAATCTTGACTGCCGCCGGGGAAAGTAATTCCTTGACTACTGCAGGGGATTGCAAGAATCTCTTGATTGTTGAAAGTGAGAAGTCCTGGGACCGCTGTTGGGGAATCCGGAGCTTGGGTTGTATGCCAATCTACTGGGGATTCCTGTCTTGAGGGGATCTTCACTGGAGAATATTCGAATATTCTGTGAGGAACTGAGAATGAGAGTCTCCATTCTGCTTGGGGATTGATAGTTGGAAGTTTTAGCTCCGCTGGGGATTGCAAGAATCTTTTGATTGCTGCAGGTATTGATCTGGGATCTTGAAAATGTTGGTCGAGGAGATATTGTCCTGGCTGGTTGCAGGTATTAGTCTCTGACCTGTGTAGGGTCTTCTGATGATGAGTCCGTGTAAAACTGCATCTGAATTTGAGAAGGAACCGGTGTAGGGTTTCCTGATGATGAGTCCGTGTAAAACTGCATCTGAAGTTGAGATCTGTATGAGTAGCAGAATGACTTCCGTATCTTGGAGTGTATCTGAAACTGTAACTGAGATCTGAATGAGTGACAGAATGGCTACCGTGTTTGGAGCGTATCTGAAACTGTATCTTGGAATTGAGATCTGTATGAGTAGCAGAATGACTTCCGTGTCTGGAGTGTATCTGAAACTGTAACTAGGATCTGAATGAGTGACAGAATGGCTACCGTGTCTGGAGCGTATCTGAAACTGTATCTTGGAGTTGAGATCTGTATGAGTAGCATAATGACTTCCGTGTCTGGAGTGTATCTGAAACTGTAACTAGGATCTGAATGAGTGACAGAATGGCTACCGTGTCTGGAGCGTATCTGAAACTGTATATTGGAGTTGAGATCTGTATGAGTAGCAGAATGACTTCTGTGTCTGGAGTGTATCTGAAACTGTAACTAGGATCTGAATGAGTGACAGAATGGCTACCGTGTCTAGAGCGTATCTGAAACTGTATCTTGGAGTTGAGATCTGTATGAGTAGCAGAATGACTTCCGTGTCTGGAGTGTATCTGAAACTGTAACTAAGATCTGAATGAGTGACAGAATGGCTACCGTGTCTGAAGCGTATCTGAAACTGTATCTTCCAACAGGTGGTGAAGGAATTGTTGAACACTTTTGACATTCGAATGCCCCAAGTGATGATGAAGGAGACTTGCCCCAAGTTCACTGAACTTTTGAGAGATTTTGTTGAAATCTTGACTGGACTGTCCCAGGTTAAATGGACTTTGAAAGATCTGTTGGAACCTTGACTGGACTGCCCCAGGTGTGATGGATAGTGACATGTCCTGCCCCTTTGTTGATAGGAGATTTTTGCAACGGAAGTGTCATCCTTTTGAAGTGATTTTGTTCACTGAGAGAGTTTTCATTCCTCCGAACATTCGCTGTATGAATTTCTTCGCTGTCAAACAAATGGCTAAATACGAACAGTGATATTCAAGTAATGCAAAGTTTATGTCTGTCTTAAAGTTTTGAAAAATGCGTTTTTTAGCAGAAAACTTTTTTATAAGACAAAATCAACACAAGATTTAGAGCAAAGCCTTACAGGAGTCAGGATACCTTTTGTAACAGTATGCTTTCGAACTAACCCGTGCTTCAATTAGGACTTTTGAAGGGTTGTAACGTGGCTTGGTTCACAGTTTAAGAAACAAAGGATAAAGGCTCAAAGTATATTTGTACCCACCCGCTCTTCGTGATGTTCTTCAATCCTAAGCTCAGTTAATTGTGCGTCGAACTCTATTCGAGTTTGGAACGACTTTTGGGTGATGGTTCACCAGTTGAATTTTGGAAGACAGTCATCATCTCCTTTTTCTTTTGCAACATTTTTCATGTTGTTGAGGATTTGTAATGACCTCTTTCTTTTGATTTGTTATCCCTAACTTTTGCCTGACTGTTCCTGTTTTCGAGATTACAGTCAGCGGGATGCCCCAGCTTTCTTAAGCCTCCTTTACAGGTTTTGGCTCAGTGGGCTTTTTTTTTTAGAGATAATGACTGCCTATGAGATAAGGAAACATCATTGTCTTTTGATTCCAGAGGAATGTTTTTCTCTTTTTGATGTCGTTCGTTGTATTACGAACTGAGAGTTTGCGACTTCAATGCGCACCTTTTTTTTTTGAATTAACTGAGAGACTACCCTGTCCCAGGTTTAAATCAAAGGTTTCGATTGTTTAGAACATAAAACTCCTACTTCTTTGGCTCGAAGGGGTTTACTAGGGATTGTCTTCCTTATAACTCCAGTGTTTGAGAATTGAAAGAAATGCATGTACATCATCAGCAAGGTCTGTTCAAAAGCATACTGTATGAGATTATGGTATTGTTTCGTCATCCTCCCTCTAAAGGCTCGTAGCTTTTTATCAAGAGTTAAATGTCATAAAGAAAGCAGAAAGCATAGTTTAAGAATAGTGAAAACGAATAGATGAATTCAAGACAAACATATGCAATGCATTAATGAAACAGAGTTTGACATTAAGATAATTGTTTGAATAACAAAGAGATTACAACTTGAAAATCCAAATGAAACAAAAGTTTCTCAGTTTGAGCTTTGTCACTTCAGGTGGAGAAACTCTTAACGGAAGATTTTCATCTCGCCGTCTGGCATGAACCTCAGCACTCCAATTTCAATCAGATCTTGAATCTTGTGCTTCAAGGCCCAACAGTCGTCGGTGTCATGTCCCGGGCTATAGGAGTGGTATACACAAAATGCGTCGGGATGATAGTTAGGAGTGGAGGTATTGGGCTTCCGAATAGGATCCCTTAAAGCAGTCAGATTGACCTCCAACAAGCGCTCCAGTATTAGAGATGAAGGTATGTCAGTCTCAGTGAACTGTCTTCCAGACGTAGTTTGCTTACGCCGATTACCCCGTTGACGTTGACGAGGTTGTTGATGAGCTTGTGACCCTGAAGCAAGTAGAGGAGCCTTTCCCTTGTCTTTTTGTCTGGGAGGGGGTTGAATGATGGCTTGCTCTTCAACCTCGGATGTTTGTCCAACTTGGTTGTCCCGAAGCAGTTGGTTGACGAGAACTCTGAGTTCCTCTTGTCTTTGAGACAAGTCCTGGATGAGAGCCATTTAGCCCACCAGTTGCCCCATCATTTGGATCCTCATTGTAGTTAGCTCAGACTGTAGTGCCTCCAACTGATCACTCCTGGCATTGCTTGAATTCCCCTGGACCATGCCTGTTGTGAGGAGAGCTTTCACTTCTTCTTTCCCCAGGGAAAGGTTCAAGAACATTTCCTGAAGTTGAGCATTTTGGTCCTGGATATCCTTGACAGTCCTCTCTAGAGCCATCTCTTACTGAAATAAACAGTAGGAGAATAAGGAAACCTGAAAAGGAAAAACTGTCATGATGCAATGTATGATATGCAGATGCATGTTTTCAAGGATCTCTTGGGGTAAACACAAGAGAATGTTAGAGGTTGAACTTCGATCTTTGATTGGAGAACTTTGCACCGGTGGATGTCTTTCCACGAGAATCAAGCTCACCATGTCAAGTGGGTCATAGCCCCTGATTCAAGTTGTTGCACTTGATCTTTGATGGCATTTGTTTAGAGGAAAACCTCTTGCCCCTTGGTAGACGTCTGGTTCAACGTGACCCTGCATCAACAGACCCTCGAGTTCCTTGAAATGGTTAGTAAAAAATGCTATGGTATGATGTTATGATGTTATGTACATGTATGCAAAAGCAAGTAAGTGTATATACAGGTAATCATATTCACACAAAGCAAATAGGTCCTTTGGTTTAGGCTTGCATGGGGTTTGTAGGTAAGTACCCTCTTGAAGTTAGTTGGCTCATCCTGTCCTAACATAGAAACCGGGTTCTAAGGAGCTCAATATCATTGGATTGTTTTCTGTGTTCATTGTTTTGGTTTAGCCACTTAACTGGCGACCAAAATATTCCAAGAAAACAACCCTCAATGAGTGTAGTATCGAGTATCTACCAACTTCGGACTGCACCAAAGTCGGTCATCTCACTACCCCTAAAAAGACTAAGATGGTCAATTAAGGTTCTAAGAGTTCGTTAGTGCTTCACGACATCACTCAGCGGCCCTGTACTCTCCTTGATTGAACTCAAGGGTTACCGGTACTCACAATTATGTCACACTAACATAGCTTACTGCTTCAACCATGTCGGTATACCCCGCACAGTTCCCTCACAGTTTTATTGCTATTTACCTAAAAAGGTGCCCCAAATCCGGGTGTAGGATTTACAACAAACCCAAACAAGGAACCCAAAAAGTAAAGCAATCAAAGCAAGTATGTAAAGGTGATCTAAACCCTAAGGTAACCCCACTTTTAAATTTCTCTCCAGTAGAGTTGCCAGTTTTGTGATACGGTGGGAGAACTAACTTGAGGTTTTGCGTTTGTATTCGCACTTGTTCGGTTTAGCAAGAGTCACCACCTACTTTTTATTTTATCCTAAAGGAAAGGTTAAAAAGCACAGGAAAAACCTTTTGAGATGTTTCGTGGGTTCGGGGGGTAGATTATGAAAAGGGAAGGTATTAGCACCCTTTTCATCCATGGTTATCCATGGGCTCTTAGTTACTTGTTTTAGATCACTTGCCTTTGATTTTCAATTGCTTGAAATGGTGGTGTTTGTGTGTATTTGAAAATGTTTTGAAAAAGATGCCTTGTCTAGGCAACCGTTGTAACAATTCTTTACTCGAATGTTTTACAAAGGTGTGTGTCTTTTCGAAAAGATGTTTCAAAGTTTTTGAAGGTTGTTTTGAAAGTTGTTTTGAAAGTTGTGTTGTGGAGTGTGTTTTGAAAAGTAGGCAAGTGTGTTTTGCAAGTTTGATCAAGTAACTAAGAGTTGTCTACCCCTAAATTTACTCAAAGATTTTTCCTATATTTTAACCCTTTTAACAGTATTGTTCCACCATTGTATTTGGTGGACAATCTTGTGTTAGGATGTTAACGGGACGGGTGCGGGTCATCGTATAGACCATGAATGCAATGGTGTCAAGTGTCTTTGGCAATTTTGCTTGAAGGGACTGTGATCATTTTGTTTAGGCAACTTCGAAAGCGTCATCGAGGGACTATGATCATTTGATTTGTTTTGTTCTGCCAAAGAACTCAACATGCAAGCATGGCCCATTTTTGAAGGCAACAAGCGGGATTACCCTAGGGGTGCAAGTGTGATTGGTGTATTGATTTTCATACATTTGTCTTGTATTATGTTATCTAGCGGTTGATTGTAAATCTTCGCATACAAACCCTAATTACTATACAGTATATAGAAAGCGATAAATTGCGGGAATTTAAAGTCTAAGCTATTACAAATAAGTATCCGGGAATGGGGGTACAAATATTTACAAATGGGGATGAGTCTTATCAGGATAGTAGTGTCCAAATATATTTACAACCAAATCGAATCACATTCTTAATGTAACATGTATCAATGCATAAGAATAAAAGCAATGTATCAAAAGTATTTGTGTAAGTGTATATGATTATTTACAAGTGATGCAAGATGTTAACTTAATGCAAAATTAAGTATTTTGTTTATTTTTGGTTTTTTTTGTTAAGTATGTACAAACAAAAGATTTAATAAAAGAAAAGAGAATGTTTAAGAAATTCTATTTTTATGTATTAATGTTAATGTATTTTAGTTAGTATTTTTATGTACAAGAGTTTTAATTAAAAGAAAAAAAAATGTTTTAAGTTTAATTATCCTATTCTCTATGTATTTAGTTAATGTACAAATGTTTGTTAAACAGAGATTCTAAAAAGAGAAAATTATTTAATTTAGACAAATCCTATTTTTATGTACTCTTAAATGTGATAAAAAAAGGTATTAATAAACATTTTGCAAAGAAAAAAGAATTTAATGTATCATTTTTTATTTAAACAAAATATTAGTATAAGTTTAAAAAAAGGGAATTGAATGGGCTTTAGGGGGTCTTATTCTGGCCCAAACAAAAATTGAATAAGAATCAAAGAAAGGGGGTGCAAGGCACCTGATTGCATATGGGCTTGGCATTAGATGGGGCGAACCGGCCCAAACAAGTTTCTCAAGTTTATTTTAGGGTTTTCAAGGTTTTGTTTCATTTTGGGAAATAGGGTTACAGTCTTGAGCGGCGCTTCCATTCATCATCTTCTTCGCTTCGTCCCTTCAAGCTTTCTGAACGCCTCCGCCTGTGGCCACCAGGGTACCACCTCCACCGTTTCCTCTTCCCTCCATGGATTACTCAGGCAGTGATGTTGTAAGGTTTGATTTTTGTTTTTGTTCGTCTTACGCTTTAGGGTTTCCAATTTCACATGTTTTTTAACCTTTGACAATTTCTAATCTTTGATTATTATTACTGTGTGAGGCATGAAAAGAAAAGGAAGAGTTTTCTACCTTTGTTGGCTTTGGGAGATGGAGGAGAGGTGGATTGGAGGCGCCCTAGGACGGCCAAGGCAGGGAGTATGATGTTGGCTTGCTCTGGAAATTTGGTACTTGTATCTTGTTTTGGTTTTATGAAGATAACTGAAAACCCTAGCTTTATCTGTTTCTGAACACTTCTTTTCCTCTTCCACTTTCCTGCTTGCTTCTGGATATGCTAGTTGAAATGTTGGTGTTGATATCTGAGTATTGTTTTTATTGGACCTTGTGATGAGCCTAGCTCTGAGGGCCTTGTTGGTTTGAATGTTATTCTGATTCTGATTCTGAGTATCTCAGTGTTCTTGCTTCTGTATGATTATTTCCTCTCAGTTTGATGATGTTCTGGATTGAAGGTAGTTTGGCTATTTTGGTTTTGATTTGTGGGAGTTGTTTTGATGACTGTATGCTTGTTTCACTTCTGATTTCTTTTCTCTCTTTGGATCTCAATGATGAATTGTTTGAATCTGAGATCTTTGTGGGACATTGTTATTTGGCCTATGATGAAGATATTCTGAGGCATTTCTGTTGTTTGGACATTTTGCTATTTGGATTGGCTTAGTGGTTGAATGCTGAGTTTGAAACAAGCTTCAGGCTTGAAGTTTTAGGCAGGAGGTCAAGGCTTCAGGCTTGTTTATGCAGGATGGCTTGTGTAGTTTGACAGGCTTATCAGTATAGGCAGGCTTCAGGCTTGTGTAGGGGTTTGTAGTTTGTTTAGCTTTTTCTGGTTTGATGTATTGGTTGAAACAGGTCTGGCTTGGGCTTGTGTTTATAACTTATGCAGGTTAAGGCTTGGTGTTCTGAGTTGAAACAAGTTAGCAGGTTTTGGCTTGGTTCTGAGTTGAAACAGGTTAGCAGGTTTTGGCTTTTGTTTGTTACAGGTTTTGAGGTGTTTGAATGTTTAAGGCAGATTTGAGAGTTTTCAAGCTTTGAACACCAGTTTGAGGCTTATGAGCTTTGTATTATTTTTGTTATGTGGTTCTGCCTCCTCTTTACTGTGTTAAGATATGTTTGTTTTTATATCTTTCCAGCTTGCCTCAACAAACTGTAAGCCCCTCTTCTTTTACTCTCTTTCTCTCTCTCAGAAAAGCATTTTTTATTGCTTATCTGTACTACTTCTGAAAAAGTAACTGGCTGGAAAATGATGAACAATATTTAAAATGTTTGCTTGCATTATATCTTTCCTCTGTGTACTTTCTTATTTTTCAAGATTTTCTGCATATCTTTGATATCTTCCTTAGACAGTTTTGACATCCTTTTGACAGCCTTTTGACAGCCTTTTGACAGTTTTAGTTGACATTGGACTTGATTTGCTATGTGCAGTTCAGTTTGGACTTTGGTTTGGATTTGTTTCTTTGATAGTTTGTTTGCCAATGCAGCTTGTTTGCCCGTTTTCAATTGATTTGCCTCTTTGGTTGAAAATTTGAAATTAGGCAGCCTGTTTGACAATTTTGAATTTGTGCAATATTGTAGCTTTGTGCATTTCATATTTTTGCAAGCATATTTCTATCCCTCTTTGTGAACCAAGAATTTCTTGTGATTTGCAGAGAGGGTGAATAAACTGATTCCGGCCAGTCACTTTTAATGATGAGCCTTAAAATATTTGTCTGCCTTTAATTTATTTCATCTGCATTTGACTTCTTTCCCTTTCTTTTTGCAGGTAAAAATTAATTGAGCACAGGGGAGCATCAGTATAAGACTTAGGAAATTTTAGGATGTAATTTTATTTCATTTTAATTATTTGTAATAACATTATTTGTAAATACTGTAAATGTATTCAAATAACATTTGTACTTAATAATTAAAAGTAAATAAAAGCTCTTTTGTCAATTAATCCTTTTTAATTCTTCTTCAATTGTTTACTTAATTATTTATAATTCTTGGATTAAAATAACTGGAAGTACATCCAATTATTCTGACTTAGAAAAAATAAATAATTAGTAAACACTGTAGTCTTGCAATCAATAAGCACGGCGTCCCAGCAATGCACAGTTAATCAAACAAACGTCCACATGCTTATCTCTTTACTGATTAAATCAAACACTGCAAATTCTCAATTCAAATACCTCAGCTTTTATCCCGTCTCAAATCAAATGCCTTAGCCTTTATCCCAGATGTTTTAGATAGAAATTTTGAACAAATGTCAAAACAGTGTAACAACCAATTAAAACACTGTGGATTCAAAAACACTGTGGATTCAAACTCTTCTGAAACTGCGCGCGCAAAACCCTAATTCTTGACTTAACACCAAAGAAACGTCTGTCTGATCAAACTTTGAGCCAAACTCAACCAAACCCTAATAATTTGCTTGAACTGCTCCAGAGTCCATGAAAACCCTAATTTGGCTAGACTGATAAGAAAAAGTCTGCTTGACTGATTCTTAGGCCAATCTGAAAAATCAGGAAAAGCCCAAAGCTGTGATTTCTTGTGGAAAAAGAGGAGGGCAAATTTTAGGGTACAACACACAGCAATGTACAGGTTCGTCCAATCTTTCAATGATAATCCGGGGAGCTTCGTTGTCCCAATTGACTTTGAACATAGAAGACATCGTAGCCATTGCATCCGCCAAATGATTCTCCTCTCTAGGGAAGTGTTCAAAGGCCATCTCTTCAAAATGTGGAAGCAACGTCAATACATACTCCTTGTAAGGAATAAGATTTGAATGTTTCGTATCCCACTCGCCTTTGATCTGACTGATCACGAGAGCGGAATCTCCGAAAACACTTATGAACTTAATCCTTAGGTCAATTGCTGCTCGAAGACCCGTGATGTAACCTTCATACTCCGCCATATTTTGGTGCAGTTGAAACATAGTCGGGCGGTGAACGGAGTATGAGAGCCTTTAAGAGATATGATCACGATGCCAATGCCATTACCCAAAGCGTTCGAAGCTCCATCAAATTACATAGACCATCGGGATCCCTCCTCAGGTCCTTCATCCGGTCCAGGTTCTTCACAGTCAGTTACTATCATGATACTCTCATCCGGAAATTCAAAGTTCATAGACTAGTAATCATCCACTGCCTGATGTGCCAAATAGTCTGCCAACACACTTCCCTTGATTGCTTTTTGGGTCGTATACTGGATGTCATACTCAGTCAAGATCATCTGCCATCTTGCTATTCTTCCGGACAAGGAAGGCTTCTCAAAGATATACTTGATTGGATCCATCTTTGATATCAATAGAGTAGTGTGAGTTAACATATACTGTCTCAGCCGGCGAGCAGCCCATGCCAAAGCGTAGCAAGTTTTCTCGAGCAACGAGTATCGGGTCTCGCAGTCGATAAACTTTTTGCTAAGGTAATAAATAGCATGCTCTTTTCGGCCAGACTCGTCATGCTGA
Source organism: Vicia faba (assembly GCA_948472305.1). Taxonomy (NCBI): domain Eukaryota; kingdom Viridiplantae; phylum Streptophyta; class Magnoliopsida; order Fabales; family Fabaceae; genus Vicia; species Vicia faba. The sequence goes on along the minus strand of OX451739.1, from coordinate 451,939,630 downwards.
CCCAGCACACACCCCATTGACTTATCGAGTACTGTCAAGTATAAGATCAAAGGTCTCCCTTCAATTGGAGGCATCAGAATGGGTGGCTCTTGGAGATACTCTTTGATCCTTTCGAAAGCGACCTGGGATTCATTGTTCCAACGTACTACTTGATCTTTCTTCAGTAGTTTGAAGATTGGCTCACAAGTAGCAGTCAGGTGCGAGATGAATCGGGCAATGTAGTTTAGACGTCCCAGAAAGCCTATGACTTCTTTTTCTGTTCTGGGAGCCGGAATTTCCTGTATAGCCTTCACCTTTGTAGGATCCACTTGAATACCTTTATCGCTTACAACGAAACCCAATAGCTTACCAGATCTCACCCCGAAGGTGCACTTGTTCGGGTTTAACCTCACCTTGTACAACTTCAACCTGTCAAATAACTTCTGAAGATGGTCAAGATGTCCTTCCTCGGTCTGGGACCTTGCAATCATGTCGTCGACGTATACCTCAATCTCATGATGGATCATATCATGGAATAAAGTAACCATGGCACGCTGATACGTTGCCCCAACATTTTTCAACCCAAAAGGCATGACCTTGTAGCAAAAGGTACCCCATTGAGTAACAAAGGTTGTCTTCTCCATGTCTTCGGGAGCCATTTTAATCTGATTATAACTGGAGAAACCATCCATAAAAGAGAATACCTTATGCTGAGCGGTGTTGTCAACCAGAACGTCGATATGAGGTAGAGGGAAATCATCCTTGGGACTTGTCCTGTTCAGATCCCTATAGTTGACACACATTCGAACCTTACCATCCTTTTTCGGTACAGGAACCACGTTGGCCACCCACTGAGGGTAAGAAGTAACTGCTAGAAATCGGCGTCAAACTGTTTCATAACTTCAGCCTTGACTTTCTCAGACATATCTGGGCGCATTCGGCGGACCTCCTATTTCACTGGAGGACAGTCTTCCTTGGTAGGCAATCGGTGAACCACAATATCAATATCCAACCCAGGCATATCTTCACAAGACCAGGCAAAGATCTCAACATAGTCACGCAGCATCTGAATCAACCGTTGCTTCACACTAAGCTCCAGATTTTCCCCGATCTTGACCTCTTTCTTGTCTATCTCTGTACCCATATTTACTGACTCCACCGGCTCTTCGTGCGGTTGAATGACCCTCTCTTCTTGAAGTAGCAGTCTAGCAAGTTCACTAGGCACTTCACAATCATCTTCACCTTCGTCTTCGGCTAAGTTGATCGGACTTTCGAAGTCATAACTGGTAGTAGCAGAGTCGTTACCAGTGAGATCCAGAGTGGATGTAGACCTGTATATGTAAGTGTGTGTAAAATAGTTGTTTTGCAATATGTAATAAAAGAAAAACAAGGAGCGCAAAATTTGAAATGCAAGAAAACGTCCAATGTTGTTATTAATGATATATGAAAATGACACACATAAAGCCCTCACGAATGAATCCACGGTGCCCCGGGTAAGACACCGGGCCATAGAGTTTAAAACATTGTCTGTTACAAATTCAAAACAAAAGTCTCATTACTGGGTAACAAAAGAAATTGGGATGAAGTCCTTTGTTGTCCAATTGCCTAGTCCTCCATCAGTAGTATGATAAATCCAGCTGTCGAACTCAGACTCTTCAATATCGTCTTCAATGGCATTCACTCCTGAATTGCTGATGAACAAGGGAGGTCTTTCGATCCGTGCATTCCGAACAGCCTTCTGAGCTTCTGCAGTGAAAGCCAAACCAAACTTGTTAGTCTTCTGTGCAAAACTAGGGAGTTGTCCCCAATTTGCACACCCACCTTTCTCAACAACAGCCCGGGCATCATTGAAGGAAGCCATCTTCATAGGAGGATCTTCAACAACAGTCTCAGTTGACGCCAGTGTCTGGGGAACCTCTTCAAAATGTTGAAACGGGGTCTCAATGAACTCCCCATCCATCTCTACATATCAGAAAGAGTTGAGGTGGCTCACCATGTACTCCTCTTCTCCTTGTACTGTCACAATTTTCCCTTTCACCGGGTACTTTAGCTTCTGGTAGAGCGTAGACGTCAGTGCCCCAGATTTGTGGATCCATGGACGACCCAACAAATATGAATAAGATGGACGAATGTCCATTACATAGAATGTAGAGGCGAAAACCTGAGAACCAACCTTAATCGGAATATCCACTTCTCCATGCACTATTCTCTTTGACCCATCGAAGGCCCTAACAACAATGTTACTTGGTTTCAACTTTAAACCTTCGCAGTCCAACCGGTCTAGAGCTTTCTTAGGCAAAACATTCAATGAGGAACCAGTGTCCACCAATACATGAGCAAGAGTATTGCCCATGTATTCAATGGAGACATGCAGGGCGTCATTGTGATTCTTCCCTTTAGCAGTCAAGTTGGCATCAGAGAAACCCAACCAATTATCAGCAGTCAGACTAGCCATGCAATCTTTAAACTGATCAGCTGATGTTTCTTGAGGTACGTGTGCAGTCTTCAGGAATGCAATCAGAGCCTTGGCATGGGCCTCTGAGCATAGAAACAGTGACAACATAGAGTTTTTGGATGGGGTTTGCCCCAGCTGCTCGACTACATTGTAATCGCTCTTTTTGATGATCTTCAAAATTTCCTCCATCTCTTGTCTAGAGGCTTCAACAGTAATCTTTGGTGCCTCCATCTGGAAAGGCTCACTGGTGATCCCTTTGTTCCGAGCGTCAGACGACTCGGCCACAGGGGTAAGAATTGGAACTTGAACAGGAACAGTAGCAGGTACACTGGCAGGTGTAATAACCACAGGTTTCCGGGCAGTTGGTGGAGAGATATCAGGGGAGAAAAGTCTTCCGATGCGAATGACTTTAGCAGGTCCAACAATATTGCTGACGTCAGTATCAACATCCAAATCTTGTTTAACTTCGTGATAATAAACACCAGCCCCGTAATGCCAAGGGACAACTTTATCAAATGTATAGGGGATAGGCCCAGTAACAGTGATGATCAATGGTGCGATTCTTGGAACATATGTAATTCTAATAGGCTTTCTCGAGGAAGCCCTGGAAGAATTGTCGAAAATGGTGATGATAGCAACTTCTTCAATAGGAACCAAATGAACAACAGTCTTTTCAAACATAATTTCTGTATTATCCATCAGGCGTTGGACATCTGACTTCAAAAGATGGCAACCGGTAGGTAGGACGGAACACATATGGCAACCTTTGTCACAACATGGAAATAAACCGGCTAACAAAAGGTTCTTATTCACAGTCATCAATGGAGTAACAATGTCTTTCACAGAAACCACAAACGAGTCTTCATCTATAGCATTTACTCCATTCGTAGGCATGGGAGCAGTCACAACATTAGGTCTTTCAGGCGCCTCGAACTCAATCTCCTTAGCATCAATCAAGTCCTGTATTTTGTTCTTCAAAACCCAACAATCATCTATATCATGCCCCGACCTATCAGAGTGAAAAGCACAACGAGCATTAGGGTTGTACTTTGGTGATGTAGTGTTGGGATTCTTCGGGGCCTCCCTTGGAATCACTAGATTGGTTTTCAATGACTGTGGCAGAATCTGAGATAAAGTCATGTTGAGCTGAGTGAATTGTCTTCGAGGTTTCTCGGCCCTTGGCTGATTGTTGCGCTGAAGAGCACCAGCAGGTCTTGAAATAACAACCGCATTAACAGCTTGGTGGCGTTCAGGTCTATTCTGACTTTTTGAACTATAAACAACACTGGACTCCTTCTTAAAAGGCTTCTTCTCGGTGCCTGATGAAGAACCCTTTTGTATCTTACCGGATTTGATACCAGCCTCAATCCTTTCTGTTGTACCCCAAAATTTGCCCTCCCATAATCTTCAAAGTTTTGACAAACATCACCTCAGATGGTTCAAAGTTTACTCAAGGGCTACATAGTCAACCATCCTCCTAAGGCAGGCAAAATTAGGGTTTTGGTTCCTGCAAAGAAGTTGAGGGTTTCAAGGGCTCAATCAAGTCCCATATGCTCATAAACATTGTCAAGCACCTACATGTCAAGTTTCAAGGCTCACAAGGTCAAGTTGCACAGTCAAAAACCCTAATTGCCTCACAGTCAACTGTAGGGGCAAAATGGTCATTTGGCAGTCAAAAGTCAAAAATTTTGGTCAACATCTTATTTTTGAAGCCACAATCATCATTTGGTCAAATCTTGACCATGATTTCACAAGAATGGCTCAAAAATCATCAAGATGTCAAAAGTTTCTATTTTGGGACAGCTGAAAAGTCAACTGTAACTTGACCAAGGCATAACTTTTTCATGGTTCATCACAAAAATCCCATCCAATGCTCATCTTGAAGGGGAGGACATTTCCTACAACTCATCTTCACATTCCAAGTCCAAGAAATGCTCTCGCAAAAAGTTATCAATTTCAATATTATATGTCATTTTCAAAAGTCAACAAAAAGGCACTTTAAGTCAAAGACCATAACTTGAGATTGGTAAATCAAAATGACATGGGACCAAAGACATTGGTTAGAGGACTTCAATACCTTTCCAAAATGTCCAAGAACATGTTCATAGCTTCAAAATTGAGCAAGATATGCATTGGAGAAGTTGGGAAATCTTTGTGAAATGGCCAAAGTCAATTATCCTTGAAATTTCATTTTTTGACAAAAAGGGACCACTTTTTCCACTTGATTCAGCTTGGCCATGCTTCCCACGTGTCCCACAATTTATTTCAAGATTAAAAATTAATTTTTCCATTTTTATTTAATTTTATTTGATTTAAATCATTTTAAATCTTTAAAATTCAAATAAAAATCAAGAAAGTTAATAGAGGGACATCTTTGAGTTTGAATAGCTTTGATACACCATCATTCACCTTCCAAATTCGTGCAAGGCCTATTCCAAGCAAGAAATTCAATTTTTGACAAGAATGGCAAGTTGCTTTAATGGAGGTTATGGCAAAATCTCAAGCATAATTGCAATGGTTAAAGGCTCATCATGTGACTGATTCTCATTCATCACTATATATACAAGCCTTCCCATCCTCATTCAAAAAAGAGTGTGTGCAGAAACGGCCAAGAGCAAAACCAAAAATTATTCAAAAGTGAGAGTTCTAAAACATAGTTGCGAGCATCTTCAGATTAAAACAAGCACGTGGTTCTATTCCTTGCCACACCCTGAAGCTAAAGCAACCTTTGCCAAGTCCTGAGGCTCATACCGCGCTGTAAGTTCTTCCCAGGTCCCCTATAATTTCCATATCGTTTTTTTCATTACTTTCATGTGCAGATTCTCAAAGGAGGAACACCATAAACCTCATATCCCAGCGCTCCAAGTGTCATCAACGCAGATCTAAAGGACAAAAAGTGTAGCACACCATACTCTGGAGTCAAGCGTGCTGCAGGCAATCATGAAAGTCAAACGTGGCTTAGATTTCAGTGGGCTTGGATTGCTTCAATAAACCTCCTATTTGGCCCACACCCCCCTTGGTTTTTACTTTCTTTTTATTTATTTTGTTTTTGTCATTTTCTCTTATTTTTAATTGCTAACCTTTTAATTATTTTTATTATTAACAATTAACTTAATTAACGCATTTTCATAAAAAACCAAAAAAATAGAATTAACATTATTATTATTATTATTTTATTTTGTAAATAAACATTAACTAAAATAGTTTAATTAGGCCATTTTAATTCCTTTTCTTAAATAATTAAAATAGATCTAGAATTAGGTAAAGTTCACTTTTAATTTTATTTCTTTTATTTCATAAAAAACATAAAAAACAAAAAAAACAAAAAAAAAATATTTTCTTTTAATTAATTAATTAATTAGTCATTAATTAGCTTTAATTTCATTTTAATTACAAAAAAAAGACCAAAAAAATTCAATTTCTTTTCTTAAAAGGGTCAACACCCTTAAGACGTTCCCGATTATTTTATTCGCGCGCATTTACCTTATTTGATTATTATGTAATTGCCTTCAAGAATGTAATAGTTAAATAGGTTTATCGCTTTATTTAATTTCCGTACCTATTTACTAAAAAACGGGTCTTTGTAATTTTTGGCGATGTATAGACCCGCGCCTTGTAATAGCGTATGATTTATTTTTCCGCAATTTACTTTCTGCACCCCTTAACTGCTAAACTTGCATGAAAGAATGTATGTAAATAAAAACAACTCGTAGCTCACTAATTACAAAGACAAACATAACATGAATACAACACACAATGCACACACCACTTCTAGGGTACGCCTCACTTGTTGCCTTCGAAAAGTGGTCGTCAAGTATAGGACGTCTTAGCGGTCCTTATGTCCATGATCCAGTTGCCTTGAAACAGTTGCCTCGAAACAGTTGCCTCGGAACAGTTGCCTCGAAACGGTTGCCTCGGATTAAAAAAGGATCAAGGACATAAGGGTAGCTTCTAAGGTGTCCTAAGTGTTGCTTCGATGACCACACTGTCCCTACAATCGAATTGACCCGAACACCTCCAACGGTGGTGCTACCTACCTCTCAATGGTGGGATGGCACTACCTAAAGGACACTTACACAGCTTAATTCCTTAGGGTAGGTAGATGACTCATAGATACTTGCTCTTTTCAAAAACAAACAACATACTTTTCACACCTTACACTTTCAAAAGCTTTCAAAACAAATTTTTCAAACACTCTTGAGGACAAATACAAGAGTTATTCAGAAATCTTTCAAAGAAACTTTTTTTTTTCAAACCCACTCACATTTTAAAGCAAACATTTTGAAAACATAAGAGCAAGTATCTAAGAGCCCATGGATAACCATGGATATAAAGGGTGCTAACACCTTCCCTTTCTATAAATCTACCTCCCAAACCGAGAAACATATCTCATAAGGAATTTTGCTGTGCTTTTGTCCTGTCCATGTTGGAGAAAATAAAAGACGGTGGCGACTCTTGCTTCCGCGATATTTCGCGAAACCAGCTAAAAAACAGTCAGTTCTATTTCCACCGATCACAAAACTGGAGACTCTGCTGGGGATACTTTAAAGTGAGGTGTACCTTAGGATAGATAATACTTATGTTTTCAATTGCCTGATTTGTGTGCTTTAATATTATTGGGCCTGTTTTGGGAGTTCTATAGATCCTAACCCGGATCTGGGGGATACCTTCTTAGAAAGTAGCAACAAGACTGTGAGGGAACTGTGCGGGGTATACCGACACGGTTGAAGCAGTCTGCTACGTTGATGTGGCACTTTGGTGAGTACCGGTAACCCTTTAGTCAAGTAAAGGAGAGTACGGGGCCACCGCGTGGTGTCGTGAAGCATCAACTGACCTTAGGAACCTTAATTGAACCATCCTGGCCTCTTTAGGGGTAGTGAGATAATTGACTTTGGTGCAGTCCGAAGTTGGTTGATACTCGATACTACACTCATTGAGGGTTATTTTCTTGGAATATTTTGATCGCCAGTTCAGTGGCTAAATTGAAACGATGAACACAGAAAACAATCCAATGATATTGAGCTCCTTAGAACCCGGTTACTTTGATAGGACAGGTTTGAGCCCACCAACTTCAAGAGGGTAGTACCCCAAACTTCATGCTGACCTAAACTCTAAGGGCTCTTTGTGTGACTTGTATGCCTTCAAACTTGACTATTTGTATGCTTGTTATCTGACACTTGAGTTTCTTGCAGGTTTTGTTTACAGTCCTTAATCTGGACTCATAACAGGGTTTACTTACATTACTCCACGCATAGCATAGCATCATACCATCATACCATTGCATACATCCGGCATAAGGATTAACCCATTTCAAGGATCTCAAGGGTCTGTGATGCAGGTCATGATGAATCAAAATGTCTAGCAAGGGGCAAAAGGGGATTTATTTTCCTCTAGCCAAGGTTGTCCAGAAATCCAAGCGCGATAACTTGAGTCAGGGGCTATGACCCACTCGATATGGTGAGCCTTGACTCTTGAAGAAGGACTCTCAACAAAATGAAGTTCCTTCCATCAAGCTACAAATTCAAATTCTAACAATTTTCTTGTTTACCCCGCGAGATCCTTGAAAACATTGCATGCATACATACATATCATTGCATTACAGGTACTCCTTTGACAGGTCACTTACCATCTTCGCTGTTTATTTCAGCAATGGCTTCTCAACAAGATAACCAGGGTCGTCATGCTCAAGAGACTCAGTTCAGGGAGATCTTCTTAAGCCTATCCAAGGGGCAGGAAGAGTTGAAGACACTCCTCATGGGGAATTTGGCCAAGAAAAGTCCCGAAGATGATAAGGACAAACTGTTGAAACGTCTGCAAGCTGAGGTAGATGCAATGAGGACTCAGATGCTGGGGCAGATGGCCCTTATCCAAGGTTTGGCTCGGGAGTAAGAAGAGTTGAAAGCCATGGTCAACCAGCTTCGCCAAGAGAGATACAACATGAAGCAAACAGTCCAAGCCAGGGACCAGGGCATTGATCAGCTTCCAAGAGGACAAGAGTCTGGTATGGTGAAGAATAGACCTTGCCAAATTGCTACCACTTCACAGGTCCGACCACAAACTCGCCCAGAGCAACAGGTTGATCAGAGCAAGCCCCGGAGGCATTTCACCCAGCTCAATGTGCCGCTGTTTCAAGCTTTACAACACCTGTTGAGGTTGAATCTGATTACACTAAGAGCTCCTCCCCTGAATCCCAACATCTCTGCTCCTAACTATCATCCCAACAAAAGATGTGCATACCACTCTGATAGTCCTGGACATGACACTGCCGACTGCTGGGCTCTGAAGAACAAGGTCCATGACCTGATTAATGAAGGAGCAGTGGATTTCACCCAAGTGGGTCAGGCCGAGTGCTTCTACCATCCCTACAGGATTCACCATTTGAAGTAACAAGTCCTGAAATGAGAAGACTTTTTGTCCATTAGAATTTTCAAGTTGTAATTTTCTTTTGATTGTTCAAACAATTATCATGTCAAACGCTGTTATTTCATTAATGCATCACATATGCCTGTTTTGAATCAATATATTCGTATTCGCTATATTCAAACTGCTTTCATTTTTTGATGCCAACTCTCGATTAACAATTCTAAGCCTCTTGAGGGAGGATGACGAAAACGATACCACGATTTACAGTATGCTTTTGAACAGACCCTGCTGATGAGGTACAAGCATTGGTTCAATTCCTAAACACTGGAGTTATAAGGAAGATAATCCCTCGTCAACCCCTTTGATCCAAAGAAGTAGGAGTTTTTCTTTTCGAAAATTAAAACCCTTAATCATAACCTAGGGCAGGGTAGTTCTCTCGGTTGATCCAGATGCACAACGAATGGCACCAAAGAAGTCCTTACAAAACAAAAGACAGTGATGGTTCCGAATAATTAAAGACATGCAGTCATTACTTCTCAAAATAAAAGCCCAATAAGTCAAAACCTATGAAGGAGACTTACGAAAACTGGGGCATCCCGCTGACTGTCATCACAAAAGAAACAGTTCAGGCAAAAACAGGGATAACGAAATAAAAAAGAAAGAGGTCCTACAAACCCTCAACCAAAAAAAAGGAATGACTGCCTATTCAAAATAAACCGTCAATGTCCGAACCATCACTGATATATCAAAGCAAAGATTCAACAAGGTCTAACGCACGATCAACTGAGTTTAGGTTTGAAGAACATCACGAAGAGCGGGTGGGTACAAATAATTTGAGCCTTTATCCTTTGTTTCTTAAACCGTGAACCAGGCCACGTTATAACCCTTAAAAGTCCTAGCTGAAGCATGGGTTAGTTCGAAAGCATACTGTTACAAAGGTATCCTGACTCCTTAGGGCTTGCGGTAAAATAACGAGTTGACATCACAGTTTTACAAAATTCACTTGTTTTTACTAAAAAGATGCATTTTCAAAAACTTCAAGACAGACATAAGCTTTGCATTTTTAACATAACTTTGTTTGCATATGACTTTTTGTCTGAACAACATAGAAGTTCGCACGACGAATGTCTAATGAACAAAAGCACCTACAAGCAAGGGGCATGGCATGATCATTGTCCATCATCTGGGGCAGTTAAGTCAAGATTCGGAGAATCTCTCAAAAGGGCAACCAACTTGGGGCAAATCTCCATTTGGATCACTTGGAGCATTGGACGATCAAACGAAGATCTTCTGGTAGTAGGGCAACGCAACACTACTGACAGGGGCACCTCCCTACATTCCGAGAGTATGGACATAGTCGAAAAAATACTGCGCATAATCAAAGACCCGCTAGGTTGACACACCTAGGCAAAAATAAGGGCTTCCCGGCGAACCAAAAGGGTTCGGGCAAAAATAAGGGATGAATATGAAAAATCTGTACACCCGGCAAGTCGAAAACCTGAAAAGGCGGCTTGGGCAAAAATGGGTATCCCGGTGGACTGAAAACCAGAAAGGGAGGTCCAGGCAAAAGTTAGGGATCAAAGCATACGACTATGTTCCGTCATCTTGTCATTTGCTTACCAGAAGAAGATTTGTCAATCGGCAATCATCAAGCACCTCCGCAGGTACCTTCTCCCACAGAAACTGGGGCAATAGGATTTGTCTAAGCGATCTGGTTGCTCTGTCCACCAAGGTGCCAAGGTAAGCTCAGCTGAAGAATATGACCAAGATGCCTCCACTCCCCCGAGTAAGACAGAAGTCAGCAATACTCTTCCCCGAGCAGAGTTTGGTCTCCCAATCAACCCTGAAAAGGCACAGCATCCTCCAGCAAGTCAGCGATACTCTCCCCAAGCAGAGTTAGCCTACAGTCAGCCTTATGGAAGTTGGGTATCCCCAGAAGATCTCAACATTCCCCAGCAGAGTATACAGATGTTCCTAGGCAAGCATCCCCGGCAGTCTTAACATAAGATTATTCCCCGGCAGAATACAGACACCCTTGTGAAGCCATTCCCCCAATACAATTCAAAAGCTTACCCCTGCAGAGCACGAACACGTCTCCCGGACTTTATTCAAAGGTTATTCTCCACCAGAGCTTATAACTGGGTTATCCTCAGCTAATTGCCACGGAAAGATCGTCCTCGACGAAGCTCTTCCTATCCCCCAGCGGAGTTCATCAAATCTTCCAACATAACTTATCAACGGTATCCCTCAGCGGAGTTATCATCAAATTCTCAGCGAAGTATCCCTTCCCCACAGAGTATTCCCCGCAGAGTATCTCATCAACAAGTTTATTCCCCAACGGAGTCATCTTCTCCTACCAGTTTATTCTTACAACCATCATCCCCAGCGGAAACGAAGAACTCTACTCTTCAACATCAGCCCAGGATTCAACAGCTTCCCGGCATTCGTCAAGAATTTATTTTCCTAGACGAAAATACATTCATAAACACCACATCATCATAGATTATAGCATGCATACGCATCATACAACACAAATCTCATTTATTTTTGAGAACATCTTAAAATCATGCAGTTCACGCATCATGACATTGCATACAACTGATGTTTTGCCTTTTCAGGAAAAAGGTCAATCCAAAGACGATTACTATCAACTGTTGCAATTCCAGATTCGATACCTGCATCTAGCCAGGGCATATCTACATTAAAGAGATTAAAGAGATGGCTTGGAAATGCTCCAGATATGGACGCTACTCTGTTGCTTATTCAGAGTTACTTGTTCAGAAATAGTTCAGATATGCTCCAGATGGACGCTATTCTGTTGCTTATTCAGGGCTTCTTTTCAGAGATAACTTAGAGATGCTCTAACCACGGATGCTATTCTATTGTTTATTCAGAGACCCCTTCTAGATATAGTTCAGATGTGACCCAGGCATGGCGACGTTCTGATACTTATTCCAGATTTCCTTTCAGAGATAGCTTGGAAATGCTCCAGATATGGATGCTGTTCTTTTGCTTATTCAAGACCCCTTCTAGATATAGTTCAGATGTGACCCAGGCATGGCGACGTTCTGATACTTATTCCAGATTTCCTTTCAGAGATAGCTTGGAAATGCTCCAGATATGGATGTTGTTCTTTTGCTTATTCAAGACTCCTTCTAGATATAGTTCAGATGTGACCCAGGCATGGCGACGTTCTGATACTCATTCCAGATTTCCTTTCAGAGATAGCTTGGAAATGCTCCAGATATGGATGTTGTTCTTTTGCTTATTCAAGACTCCTTTTAGAGATAATTCAGATGTGACCCAGGCATGGCGACGTTCTGATACTTATTCCAGATTTCCTTTCAGAGATAGCTTGGAAATGCTTCAGATATGGATGCTGTTCTTTTGCTTATTCAAGACTCCTTCTAGATATAGTTCAGATGTGACCCAGGCATGGCGACATTCTGATACTCATTCCAGATTTCCTTTCAGAGATAGCTTGGAAATGCTCCAGATATGGATGCTGTTCTTTTGCTTATTCAAAACTCCTTCTAGATATAGTTCAGATGTGACCCAAGCATGGCAACGCTCTGATACTTATTCCAGATTTCCTTTCAGATATAGCTGGGAAATGCTCCAGATATGGATGTTGTTCTTTTTCTTATTCAAGATTCCTTCTAGATATAGTTCAGATGTGACCCAGGCATGGCGACGTTCTGATACTTATTCCAGATTTCCTTTCAGATATAGCTGGGAAATGCTCCATATATGGATGCTGTTCTTTTGCTTATTCAAGACTCCTTCTAGATATAGTTCAGATGTGACCCAGGCATGGCGACGTTCTGATACTTATTCCAGATTTCCTTTCAGAGATAGCTTGGAAATGCTCCAGATATGGATGCTGTTCTTTTTCTTATTCAAGACTCCTTCTAGATATAGTTCAGATGTGACCCAGGCATGGCGACGTTCTGATACTTATTCCAGATTTCCTTTCAGAGATAGCTTGGAAATGCTCCAGATATGGATGCTGTACTTTTGCTTATTCAAGGCTCCTTCTAGATATAGTTCAGATGTGACCCAGGCATGGCGACGTTCTGATACTTATTCCAGATTTCCTTTCAGAGATAGCTTGGAAATGCTCCAGATATGGATGTTGTTCTTTTGCTTATTCAAGACTCCTTCTAGATATAGTTCAGATGTGACCCAGGCATGGCGACGTTCTGATACTCATTCCAGATTTCCTTTCAGAGATAGCTTGGAAATGCTCCAGATATGGATGCTGTTCTTTTGCTTATTCAAGACTCCTTCTAGAGATAGTTCAGATGTGACCCAGGCATGGCGATGTTCTGATACTTATTCAGATTTCCTTTCAGATATAGCCTAGAGATGCTCCAGATCCGGACACTATTCTATTGCTTATTCAGATTCAAACTTCTAAAGACAACTTAGAGATGCTCCATCCCGGATGCTATTCTATTGTTCAGTCCAGATACGATCCAGATTCGGATGACATTTTGTTACTCATGCAGTATGGATATACCCCAGACATGGCAGTCATTCTACCATTTATTCAGACGTCGGTAATCAGGCACAGACTAGATATGCTCCAGACACGGAAGCTATTCTGTTTCTTATTCAAATTCACCTATCCACCATCTTTCCAAATGGCATCTATAAGCCCATTCCCGACAAGGTTCTGTCACACTTTCAGATGGCATCTTTAAGCCCATCCTCCCATCCATCATCTCTCCAAATGGCATCTGTAAGCACATTCTCGACATCACACTGCTGATACTCGACTATGTAAGTGCAAATTTCTGGGCACTCTAGTGTTCAATCATCTTCCACCCTCGGATCACGAAAGGCACACAAGCCAATCTACATCCTCAGGTCTAAGAAGATTGAACAGGGGCAACTGTTGTACCCCAAAATTTGCCCTCCCATAATCTTCAAAGTTTTGACAAACATCACCTCAGATGGTTCAAAGTTTACTCAAGGGCTACATAGTCAACCATCCTCCTAAGGCAGGCAAAATTAGGGTTTTGGTTCCTGCAAAGAAGTTGAGGGTTTTAAGGGCTCAATCAAGTCCCATATGCTCATAAACATTGTCAAGCACCTACATGTCAAGTTTCAAGGCTCACAAGGTCAAGTTGCACAATCAAAAACCCTAATTGCCTCACAGTCAACTGTAGGGGCAAAATGGTCATTTGGCAGTCAAAAGTCAAAATTTTTGGTCAACATCTTATTTTTGAAGCCACAATCATCATTTGGTCAAATCTTGACCATGATTTCACAAGAATGGCTCAAAAATCATCAAGATGTCAAAAGTTTCTATTTTGGGACAACTGAAAAGTCAACTGTAACTTGACCAAGGCATAACTTTTTCATGGTTCATCACAAAAATCCCATCCAATGCTCATCTTGAAGGGGAGGACATTTCCTACAACTCATCTTCACATTCCAAGTCCAAGAAATGCTCTCACAAAAAGTTATCAATTTCAATATTATATGTCATTTTCAAAAGTCAACAAAAAGGCACTTTAAGTCAAAGACCATAACTTGAGATTGGTAAATCAAAATGACATGGGACCAAAGACATTGGTTAGAGGACTTCAATACCTTTCCAAAATGTCCAAGAACATGTTCATAGCTTCAAAATTGAGCAAGATATGCATTGGAGAAGTTGGGAAATCTTTGTGAAATGGCCAAGGTCAATTATCCTTGAAATTTCATTTTTTGACAAAAAGGGAACACTTTTTCCACTTGATTCAGCTTGGCCATGCTTCCCACGTGTCCCACAATTTATTTCAAGATTAAAAATTAATTTTTCCATTTTTATTTAATTTTATTTGATTTAAATCATTTTAAATCTTTAAAATTCAAATAAAAATCAAGAAAGTTAATGGAGGGACATCTTTGAGTTTGAATAGCTTTGATACACCATCATTCACCTTCCAAATTCGTGCAAGGCCTATTCCAAGCAAGAAATTCAAATTTTGACAAGAATGGCAAGTTGCTTTAATGGAGGTTATGGCAAAATCTCAAGCATAATTGCAATGGTTAAAGGCTCATCATGTGACTGATTCTCATTCATCACTATATATACAAGCCTTCCCAACCTCATTCAAAAAAGAGTGTGTGCAGAAACGGCCAAGAGCAAAACCAAAAATTATTCAAAAGTGAGAGTTCTAAAACATAGTTGCGAGCATCTTCAGATTAAAACAAGCACGTGGTTCTATTCCTTGCCACACCCTGAAGCTAAAGCAACCTTTGCCAAGTCCTGAGGCTCATACAACGCTGTAAGTTCTTCCCAGGTCCCCTATAATTTCCATATCATTTTTTTCATTACTTTCATGTGCAGATTCTCAAAGGAGGAACACCATAAACCTCATATCCCAGCGCTCCAAGTGTCATCAACGCAGATCTAAAGGACAAAAAGTGTAGCACACCATACTCTGGAGTCAAGCGTGCTGCAGGCAATCATGAAAGTCAAACGTGGCTTAGATTTCAGTGGGCTTGGATTGCTTCAATAAACCTCCTATTTGGCCCACACCCCCCTTGGTTTTTACTTTCTTTTTTTTTATTTTGTTTTTGTCATTTTCTCTTATTTTTAATTGCTAACCTTTTAATTATTTTTATTATTTACAATTAACTTAATTAACGCATTTTCATAAAAAACCAAAAAAATAGAATTAACATTATTATTATTATTATTATTTTATTTTGTAAATAAACATTAACTAAAATAGTTTAATTAGGCCATTTTAATTCCTTTTCTTAAATAATTAAAATAGATCTAGAATTAGGTAAAGTTCACTTTTAATTTTAGTTCTTTTATTTCATAAAAAAACATAAAAAACAAAAAAATATTTTCTTTTAATTAATTAATTAATTAGTCATTAATTAGCTTTAATTTCATTTTAATTACAAAAAAAAGACCAAAAAAAATTCAATTTCTTTTCTTAAAAGGGTCAACACCCTTAAGACGTTTCCGATTATTTTATTCGCGCGCATTTACTTTATTTGATTATTATGTAATTGCCTTCAAGAATGTAATAGTTAAATAGGTTTATCGCTTTATTTAATTTCCGTACTTATTTACTAAAAAACGGGTCTTTGTAATTTTTGGCGATGTATAGACCCGCGCCTTGTAATAGCGTAGGATTTATTTTTCCGCAATTTACTTTATGCACCCCTTAACTGCTAAACTTGCATGAAAGAATGTATGTAAATAAAAATAACTCGTAACTCACTAATTACAAAGACAAACATAACATGAATACAACACACAATGCACACACCACTTCTAGGGTACGCCTCACTTGTTGCCTTCGAAAAGTGGTCGTCAAGTATAGGACGTCTTAGCGGTCCTTATGTCCATGATCCAGTTGCCTTGAAACAGTTTCCTCGAAACAGTTGCCTCGGAACAGTTGCCTCGAAACGGTTGCCTCGGATTAAAAAAGGATCAAGGACATAAGGGTAGCTTCTAAGGTGTCCTAACTGTTGCTTCGGTGACCACACTGTCCCTACAATCGAATTGACCTGAACACCTCCAACGGTGGTGCTACCTACCTCTCAATGGTGGGATGGCACTACCTAAAGGACACTTACACAGCTTAATTCCTTAGGGTAGGTAGATGACTCATAGATACTTGCTCTTTTAAAAAACAAACAACATACTTTTCACACCTTACACTTTCAAAAGCTTTCAAAACAAAATTTTCAAACACTCTTGAGGACAGATACAAGAGTTATTCAGAAATCTTTCAAAGAAACTTTTTTTTCAAACCCATTCACATTTTAAATCAAACATTTTGAAAACATAAGAGAAAGTATCTAAGAGCCCATGGATAACCATGGATAGAAAGGGTGCTAACACCTTCCCTTTCTATAAATCTACCTCCCGAACCGAGAAACATATCTCATAAGGAATTTTGCTGTGCTTTTGTCCTGTCCATGTTGGAGAAAATAAAAGACGGTGGCGACTCTTGCTTCCGCGACATTTCGCGAAACCAGCTAAAAAACAGTCAGTTCTATTTCCACCGATCACACTTTCCCCGATCATAATCAGCTTCGTAAACCCGGATGATGAACTTCCAATCAGATGGTTAAAATACGGACCAAACAAGGTCCCCAGAAACATATCAACTAACTCCCTATCAGCCAAGGGTGGTTGCACTCTTCCAGCGAGGTCCCTCCACTTCTGAGCATAATCTTTGAAACCTTCACCCGCACCCATAGACATACCCTGGAGTTGGGTACACGTGGGAGCGAGGTCGGCATTGTATTGGTACTGCTTGTAGAAAGCAGCGGCCAAATCTTCCCAATTATGGATGCTAGTTCCTTCCAGCTGGTAAAACCATTCAAACCGAGTCCCTGAGAGATTGTCTTGAAAGAAGTGTATCCAAAGGTTCTTGTCAGCAGTGTACGGCTGAATCTTCCTAACATACGAAGGGAGGTGCAGTTTCGGGCAAGAAACCCCGTCATACTTAGCAAAGGCTGGTGCTTTGAACTTGTGGGGAATCACTACCCCAGATGACAGACCCAAATCACCAAAGTCCATACCAGGCACTTTCTGTACTTCCATCGCACTCAGCCGGTCTTCCAGTTGCTTGTATCTATCCTCAGCCGGAGGATACTGGTCTTCGTCGAAGTCTGTCTCGTTGTCTGAAACCACAGGGCTAGGAGCCCTCCTTTCTTCCTGGCTATCCTTCCCTCCTGATGAGGGGGTCAAATCAACTTCATCTCGTAGCCTGTTTCCAAACCTGTGGCCCATGTTAAACAGGACCGTCTTCTTCTTCTTCTTCTTCTTCTTCTTCTCTTTCAAGATAAGGGCCTTCAGATCTTGCCGACCCTTAGCTAAATTCATGAATAATTCTTGGAACTGGGCGTTTTGGGCCTGTAGAGCCTTGATTTCTTGTTCAGTTGATGGTTCAGAAGACATGATGCTGAAATAAACAGCGAAGAAGATAAGAGACCTGTAAGGGTACCTGTTATGAGGTGCATGGAATGAAGTGCGTATGATATGATTTCAAAGACATCGGGAGATTCAAATTTGTAAACAAAAAATGGAACACACTTTTATTAGATAAACTTGATATTCAATTGTTCAATAAATTCCCTTAAGGCGTTACAAGAAAGGAAATACTGAAAAGTAAATAAAAACTGGAAATAATCAAAGGACATCAGCGCTCCCATGGTCGTTTGCCTTTAGTGCTGACATAGTCGTTGATGATCTGCTCATTCTCCAGCTGCCTAGTCAACTTCTGAATCTTCTGCTCTTGCTCGTGATACTTTTCTCTATAAGTATCCCGCTTTTCTCTCAGTTGCATCCATGATCTCTTCAATGCCCCAATGTCAGTAGGCATGTAAGGGTGTAGGATGGTAGGAGGAACCCCCTCTTCATCAGCAACTTCAACAATGATAGGAAAGACAGCTTCATAGGGCATTCCCAGCTTTTGGGCACGGATACGAACCCATCGGAGATACGGCTCCATCAGAAGAGAAGTTTTTGCACCCAGCTCGTGTGGATTATACCTGTGTACTCTATCCCAAGCTCTTATGAATCTGCGGCGTTGCTCGTCGCTATCCCCTTGGAAATCAAAGACAATACTGGGCATTAGCAACTCATGAGGTCCTTCTCTTCTAGCACGCCCAAACTGACTAAGGCCAAGCATGGATTATAAGTGATTCCTCCATTGGTTCCTATCAGTGGAACATTGGGGTATTCCCTACAGCGGTCAATAATAGCCACCTCGTTCATACCCTTAATGGTCCAAATGATGTCATTGTGAGAGAGAGACATAACCCTATAAGCCCAGCCCATGCCTTCTTTATTCTTCAAAACCGATTTGGGGAGGTGAGAAATAAACCACCTCGCCAACAATGGAGCACATCACATCAAGGTTCCCCGCTTCCGAGCAGTACAGGCATAAAGTTGATGAAGAATGTCACCCAAGAGAGTGGGCACATGATTACCAGACATAAAAATCTTCACTGCATTCACGTTGACGAAAGCATATGAGTTAGGAAACAATACCAAACCATATATGAGTAGAGCCAAAATATCTTCAAATGCCTGGAAGTCTAGACTATCCCAGAAATGATTAGCTTTACCAACCAAGAACTTATTCAAAAAGCCCTTTGCTCCACTACGGGTTTCCCAATTAGACATTACTTCAGCCTTTGTCAGATGGAGGGTTGAAGCAACTCTTCCGGTCTAAGGATGTTCTCCCAACCTGTAAATGGGGTTTGCTCCAAAATAGAGATACCAAGCATATCAGAGAACTCTTTCAAGGTAGGCACCAACTGGTAGTCCTGAAAAGTAAAGCAATGGTACAATGGATCAAAGAACTGGACTAAGACACTCATCATCTGCTCGTCCAATTTGGAAGTGACCAAACCAAAAAGATGCCCATGTCTTCTGATGAAGGAGGTAGCATCTTGCATCTTTGCAACCAAATCTTTAAGTAGAGTGGGAACTTGGACAAAGTTGATCTGAATGGTGTTTCTACGCATGGGTGCCATGACCTACAAAATAGAACAAAGGTGAATCCCTCCTGTCTTTGAAATAGGTTAGTCCAATGCAAGGTGCATACAATGTTATGATGTCATGATGTCATGATAGAAAGCACACCACAAGTATCCACAAATAGCAAACATGGTAAAGGCACACAAGTCACACAAATAGCCCTTAGATTTCAGGATGGCAAGGAGTCTAGGTACTACCCTCTTTCAGTTCAGTTGGTTCAAACCTGTCCTAAAAATAGTAATCGGGTTCTAGAGGATCTCAATATCACTGACTACCCTCGATCGGTCATAATTCCAGTTTAGCAACCTTTTCTTGCAGCCAGAATCATCGCAAGAGTTTAGTATCAATGAGTGTAGCATACTGTTACTGTTCTATGGCCAAGTTGGTAAATTTAAAGGTTCTAAGGTCAGTTGGTGCTTAATGACCCCTTAACAGACCCATATTCTCCTTGTTGCGCCACAAGGGATACCGATACATACTAAAGTGCCACACCAACGTAGCTACTGCTTCAACCGTATTGGTCTACGCCGTACAGTTCCCTCATAGTTTATTGCTACTTACCTAAAGGGTATCCCCAGATCCGGGTTAGGATCTATAGTAACTCTGATACAAGCCCACAAATATAAAGCATACAAGTCAAGAAATTGAAAACATTATGAACTATTCCTGAGGTACACCCCACTTATAAGAGTCCCCAGCGGAGTCGCCAGTTCTGTGATGCGGTGGGAAAGAACTTACTGTTTTTTAGAATGCTGGTTTGCATTTTGCATTTGTTTTTGCAAAATGTCGCGGTAAGCAAGAGTCGTCACTGACTTTTATTTTATCCAACAAGGAAAGGAAAAAAGCACAGAAAAATTCCTTTTTCGAGATATTTCTCGGGTTCGGGGGGTAGATTATAGAAAGGGAAGGTGTTAGCACCCTTTCTATCCGTGGTTATCCACGGGCTCTTAGGTACTTGCTCAAATGTTTTCAAAATTTGCTTTCTTTTTGCTTGTGGGTTTGAAAAAGTTTTTGTTTTGAAACTTCGATTTAACTCTTGCTTCTGTCCTCAAGAGCGTATGAAGTTTTTTTGAAAACTTTGTTCGAAAAAGTGTAAGTGTGAAGAGATTTTGTTTTTTTGAAAGAGCAAGTACTTAAGAACCATCTACCTACTCGAAAAAGAAATCGTTCTATGCTAATTTCCTTTAGATAGTGCTATCCCACTATTAATGAGTAGGTAGCACTATCGTTGGAGTTTAAGGGTCAATTCGAATGAGGGACGTGCGGTCACTAAAGCAATGTTAGGACGCCTTAGCGGTAACCCTAATATCTTAGATCATTTGTTTTGAGGCAACAATATCCGAGGCAACCGTTTCGAGGCGACTATGATCTTTGGGCAAGAGGGCGACCTCTAAAGTGACCTATACTTAATGACCGTGTACAAAGGCAACCAAGTGGGGTGTACCCTAAGAGTGCCCATGTGAGAGTGTGTCGTTTTCAGTTAATTTTTGTCTTTGTACATGTTAATGGTGATCTAAGTTGATTTTAGGTTAAACATTCAGTCTTGTCATGTCATCCTATTATCAAACATCTAACAGTTTTATTTTGCGGAAAATAAAAGTGCGGAAATTAAATTACAAGGCGTCGGGTATTTACATCGCCAAAGACAAACCCTTTAAAAGTAAATAAAGCGATAAAAAATAATAAAAGTCATATTAAGCTATTACAATCCAGAATCAGATACATAAATGATAAAGGAAAATAAATCGCATGCGGGAAATTAAATCGAACGCAAAGTTCTAGGGTTTTGACCCTTTTTGTTAAAGAAAAGATTTTTTGTTGTTTTTGAATTAAGAAAGAAATTACTTAAGTTAATTGTTAAATTAATAAATTAATTAATTAATTAATGAAAATAAAATATTTTTGGATTTTTGGTATTTAAAGAAAGAAAATAAAATTAATCAATGTTAGTAAAAAAACCTAATTAAGTCTAATTAATTTTAATTATTTAAAAAATAGGTTAAAGTTATTCTAATTAAAAACCTAAATTAATTTAATTAGTGTTTATTAATAAAAATTAAAATTTGATTTTATGAAGAAAATATTTTTGTGGTTTTAATTTTATAAAAAGAATTTTTGATTGGTTAATAATTAAATGGAAATAATAAAAATAAATAATTAAAACAACATAAATAAAATATATAAGAGAAAAGAGGTGTGGGCCTGTTTTTTTTGGAGGTCAGAATAGCAATCCTGAGGCCCATTTGTATTGGCCCTGTTTGACTTTCTTGATTCTATACGCGCATGTTGACTTGGTCCATGGTGGACCATCAACTTGGATCACCAGATCTGGCCTTTGGCCATCTGGCTGTTGGACGTGTGGAGGCGTATGGTATGCTACAAGCCTGGATCTGCATGTGATTACCTGAAGAAAAAATATATTGAGGAATTGGGGGGACCTGAGATTCGAACCCAGGTCCTGAAGGCATTTGGAGTGCTTGCTTCGCCACTAGGCCACTTGGTCTTGTTTGTTAATATATTAAACAATAATAATAATAAAAGAAAAATGAATTATATGCCAGAAAAACAAAACAAAGCGCACCATATTTGAATGGGTGAATCACGCCTCTCCATGCATCATCTTCAACCCTCGTCTGTAGCTAAAAACCTGTAAAAACTTATAGCTACAGACACAAGTCGTCGCTACAAGTCGTGCCTCCTCCTAAATCTGTTGTAGGCCATATAAATAAATTCTAAGGGCATGGTTGTGCTCGCCTTGACCTCCCGGTCCTAAACATGCCCTTCTTGACGGACAATTATCCCTGAAATAAAAATGCCCAAAAACGACCAAGAAACCCTAGCTATGGCATCTCACAGTATAGGTCACATAAACAAAATTGAATAATGCAAAAAGCTTAGAAACATGGTGAGGATTATGAATATGCAAATAATTTATACAAAAGATGCAGGAATAATGATTTGTGAATTCAAATGCATAGCTAGGTAACGTGATGCTTACAGTGTGATTGGGCGTGTATGGAAGCCTGCTTTGGATTGGTTTCAACTCAGTGAACCTCCAGGAATCGATTGGGATCACTTTTGGCTTCTGAAAACCTCTCTTGCTATGATTTCGAATTCCAACTTTTTGTCACTTTTTTCAAGTTTGGTTCTGCTTATTCTTACAGCCTCTAACCCTATTTTTTGTGCCTTTGCCTTCCTTTTGTAATGTATATTGCATTAGGGTAACAAATATGGCTTAAATCTTTCTAAATTAATGCACTCATATTTGATTTGATCTCCTTTTGAAAGCTTTCCAAATTTGTCAAAAGTCAATCCTTTTGCACATGGTTTAGTGTGATACGAATTTGATGAGATTAATGATGATGATCTCAACCTGAAATAGCCAAAAAGATCTCAAGTAATCAATATTTGGATTTTATTTGATTTAATTTGATTAAAAATGAAATAATTCAATAAAAAATCAAATAAAATAATTTAAAAAAAATATGATCTCAAGGCTGAAGCTAGGACACGTGTGAAATGGGGGAGGCTCAAATTAAGTGGAAAAGAATGGGCCCATTTGACAAAATTTGAAGTTTTGGGGATAGTTGACTTTTGGTACTTTTGCAAAAAGGCCCAACTTGAACAATGCATAACTTCTTCAATTTTGAACTTTTGGAGGTGTTCTTGGACTTTTTATAAAGCTTGAGATGTCCTATAACCAACCCTTTTTGTCTCATATCATTTTGATATTCCATTCTCAAGTTATAAGCTTTGGCAAAAAAGATGTTTTTGTTGACTTTCAAAAATGACCTATAATGTCCAAATTTATAACTTCTTGTGAGTGCATTTTCTGATCTTAGGTATGCATATGGATTGTAGGAAATTGCATCCTATTCAAAATGAGCTTTGGATGGGTCATTTATCATAAAGTATGAGAAAGTTATGCTTGGTCAAAGTTGAGTTGACTTTTCCTACAAACCCTAATTTAGCAACTTTTGAGTCTTGATGAATTTTGAGCAATCCTTGATGAATCATGATCAACCCTTGATAAAATGATTAAATATCCTTAAAAATGAGAATGTTGACAAAAAATATTGAAGTTTGACTGTATTTGGGTCACAGTTGACTTTTGCCCTAGCATAGTCGATTTTTGGACCTTTTGAGCATTTGACTGAGCAAACTTCCTCTGCAAGGCTTGAAATTTGACATGGATGATCTTGATAGCATATTAGGACAATGGAGAGCACTTGAGGTCATTTGTACTCAAGGATCCTGATGCAACACAAAACCCTAATTTGGGGAAGACTACCTTAGGAGATAACTTGACTGTCCAACTCTTGAGCAATCTCGAGCAACTTGGGGATTTTTCTTGCAATGTTTTGAGAAATATGAGAGGGAAAATTTTGGGGTACACCACTAATATATCTTGCAATATTGATAATCATGGTTATACGATGACCCATGCCTGTCCCGTTTACATCTAAAGATAGGGTTACTTACCAAATCAATGGTAAAGTAACAATATCAAAGGAAAAGGAAAATGAACAAGAAAGACTTTTGAGTAGGTAGAATGCTCGTGATTACTTGCTTAATTTCAAAACAAACATCCTTGCTATTTTCAAAAACAAGCACCTACACTTTCAAAACATCTTACAAAACTTGAAGACGTTTTCAAAAGATTAACATGTTTGTATACATTCTTACAAACAAGAATCATTACAAAGATTGCATAAACAATGGCCTCTTTACAAAATACTTTCAAAAACCACATCAAGCACAATTTCAAAGAAAAAGCAAGTGATCTAGCAAGTAACTAAGAACCCATGGAAAACCATGGATGAAAAGGGTGTTAATACCTTCCCTTTTCATAATCTACCCCCCGAACTCAAGAAACAATCTCAAAGGTCTTTCCTGTGCTTTTTCACCTTTCCTTTTAGATAAAAGAAAAGTCGGTGGCAACTCTTGCTAATTGCAACATTTGAGATCAAACGCAAAACCTTCAAGTCAGTTCTCCCACCGTATCACACATACATTACATTAAATGGCGAAGGTGAGAAAAACACAAGAAAAGGGGTTGAATTGTGTTGGATTTTTCTTTCTTTTCAAAATATTATTATCATATTTTGAACACAAGGTCTAAAATCTGATTCAAGTTAAGTTGTTTGCAGCGAATAAAAGCAATATCAAAGTTATAGAGAAATAAATTTATCTTGGTTCTTCCCACAAAACATGAGTAATTCAATCCCCTTATATGTCCAAGGAATCTCATTATAATCACTACTAATTACAATTGCTCAAACACACAAGCCATAAACTTCCAATGCTGAAACACACAAGTAAGAGACATCTAATTCTCAAGCACACAAGCAATAGACTTCATATGCTCAAGCATACAAGCAAGAGACTTATAATAATCTACCTTACAGAGAGATTATTTGAGTTTTACACTTGATATATAATTAGAGGTGTATAAAAAATACAACACATGAAAACTCTTAGGACTTAAGAATTTTTAAGATGTACAAGTGTTAAGAAATTCTAAGTTAAACTTGGTATTTTGATTTGGTAAAGTAACCACTTTTTATTTGTCAATGGTTTGTTGTGTTTTTTTAAAGTCTTCAACTCCTTATATAGAGAAACATAAAAGATTCGTTGAAGAATACTTCTTGCATAAGTGAGTCTTGGAGAAGCTTTGATCAGAGAAGTTGGAATGTTACTTGATATGGTTAATGCCTGGTAAAAGACATTTAAATTTCCTTTGCTTCAAAAGGAATTATATGTTTCATCCTTGTTGTCTGTGCAAATTTTTGTTTGGTTCTAAACATGATTATAAGAAGACAAAATTACCTCTGAGTCTGATAGTGACCTTTTAGAGTCTTATTGATCTTTAGGTTGACCAACTTCAGAGTCTAAGTCTTTTAAGTATGGATCTTTAGAGGTTGACTTTCTTCAGAGTTTGGTCTTCATAAGTTGACGTCTTTAGAGTTTGAATCTTCAAAGTATGATACCTAGATTCTGATCCTACACATTTTGGATTTTCAATATTTTCTTTAATGTTCAATTTTTAGTGGCAGAACTTACTCTATATCACAAATTTTAGTTTTATATTTCTTCACACTTGAACATATATTAGTATATCCAACTGTTCCTTAAATACTCTATTATCATCAAAAATTTAGGGATATAATATAAACCAATTTTATTGCAACAAATGGAACATTGTCCAATATATTCTTTCACTATGTGTTAAAACTTTATTGTCTTCTTTGTTTTTCCACTCTCTTAACCATGTGACACATATCATTATTTTATTACCTTTGTTCATGCTTACTTTACAACTTCTTGTATGAAAATAATCATGTTTAATACAATCTCTGTAGGATCAATACTTTTTCTTATCACTTGCTACTAAGTTGACAGTGTATACTTGTATTTACAATAATTATCCCATCAGGTAACCCGACTCCAAAAAAACAGACCTCACTTTCAATAAAATGGTCCTATTTACGCGTTATCCTAACCCATTTAGTTGAGGT
Source organism: Vicia faba (assembly GCA_948472305.1). Taxonomy (NCBI): domain Eukaryota; kingdom Viridiplantae; phylum Streptophyta; class Magnoliopsida; order Fabales; family Fabaceae; genus Vicia; species Vicia faba. The sequence goes on along the minus strand of OX451739.1, from coordinate 451,913,802 downwards.
GTGCTAGCAAGGGTTTTATGCCTATTAATATATTATTTCTTGTAAAAATCATTAAAATTATTTGGAACATACTCCAACACATCATCACTTCTCCATATATTTCTTTTAGTTTCATGTTAGTGTATTATAAAGGTATACCATTCATCAAACTTTTCAAAGGTGTCACTTTTACTTTTCAGAATGTAGACCAATACTATTTTATAAAAAAACATCAATAATAGAAAGGAAATCTAATCCACCCTTATAAGTTTACGCCCTTGATAAACCTCATGGATATAAGTGAATATACTAAAAATATCTACTAGAATTATGCACAACACTCCCAAACTTCGCCATGTGTTATTTTCCTATAATGTAATTATCACAAAATTCTAATTTATTTAATTTCTCACTCCATACAAAACCTTATCTAGAAAGTTCAAATAAACCTTTTCATTATTGTGCCCTAATCTCAAATGCCACAAATTGATTTATCAAAAATGTATTGGCTAGCTAATGATGCAAGACCAGTAAGAACCATCTAAAATATATAACCCATACATTTTGGACACCTTTGTCTTAATCAATGCACCATAAATTTTCAACACCCCGTATTAAATTCCAGTGCCAATTGATAATTAGGAGACAATGTATGATGCCTTTCAATAATATTTTAAACATGAGTTTCAACCACATCCTCGTCTCTAGTCTCACTAGTACGAACCTCCGCCTCAAAAAGAATATCTTCCACCATAATTTATGATTCTTTAACCTTCAGATCTTTGCAAATCATACCTATATGAGTCTCATCAAAAGTAACATCACTGCTTTATGGTGATTTTTATCCTCAAAAATCCATCTTCAAGAGTTTGTAATTCTTCACCCCCTCTAGGATAAGCATTGGAGACACACTTCTCAGGCCTAACACCAAGTTAGTCTTGTTTAATATGAACAAATGTCAAAGCTCTACAAATATTCATATTTAAGTCGTCTACATGTTCTCAACTCCAAACATTTACAAGTGTCTCAAATTTTATTTATATGGATGCACATTTGTTAATTAAATAAGGTGATGTAGCAATAAATTCACCCTAAAAATTATTTGATAACCCAACTCTCAACACTAGCTTTGTAGCAGAGACATTTTATATGAAATCTCAAGTTTGAATACGGGTTATCACATTTCTCTATCTCTACAAATATTTATTTAAGTATGTGTTGGCCAATAACAAAAACATAAATAAAAAAAAGTTAATCATATATTTTATCTATCTTAACCCTATATTTTATCTATCTTAACTATTTAATAAATAAATAAACAATATTATCTGACAAAAAATAAGTATAAAAATAATAATACATTTAATTACCTACTATACATATATGTGTTAACCATATAACATACAATTATTCATTATATCTCATGAGAATTGTCATGTTTATATATTTTCTTAATTTAATAACAATGTTTGTCTAATAAAATAAACAAGCCCTTATAGCTCAGTGGTAGAGCGTCAGTCTTGTAAACTGAAGGTCCGTAGTTCAATCCTGCGTGAGGGCATTTCTTATATTTTTTTTTATCCCTAATATATCTTTATTTATTTAATTTCCATCAATTTAACAACTACACTAACTAAAATTAAAAGAGATATTTTAGTAAATAATACTAATATAATGCTAAATCAACACAGTTACTCATTTTTAAAACATTGTATATACAACCCAAATATAACATTTAACCTAAGAAAATTAATGAAGAAGTGTTTTAGAACATCATTATTACTTTCACAATTTCTTATTTTTTGCTACCAAATAAATTATTGTCTGAGAAATTTCTTGTGGGATGAATTTGATATGAGACACAAAATGGATGAAATTCATAAGAACAAAGTAATAAAGATACTTCAATCCTTATCTTCAAAAATAATTTATTTTCGTTGAAAAATGATTCACGAGATTGAAAAAACATATAACTTATTTTGATAGTATGGTGAAAGATATGTTTGAATTGAATCTAAATCTAAATGATGTGGTGGTCAAACAAAGTAATATTATGAAAAGGTAAATTTGTTCTTTTGTGTTATTCCATCTATTTCAAAATGACTGTCGTTTAAGGTTTTTGCACACAAATTAAGGAATTGAATAATATTGTCATAAAACATTACATTTTTACAAAATTAACCTTATTAATGTATTGAAAGTAGTGTCTAGAGTAAAAAGTAAAGGACACAATTGAAAAAATGATTATCATTACTACATTGAAAAATAAAAATAACAGTCATTTTGAAATAAATTATATTTGTTAAAACGATATTCATTTTGAAACAGAGGGAGTATGATCAAATATCATCAAAAGAAGAGATGACAAAAAGAGTATTATAACTTATTAATACTATACCAACTGTAACATCCCGTACATATATGTCTAGAATAATATGCAGTGATGCTATAAATGTACATAGAAACATACATAAGCTAGAAAAACAAGGAATTAAAATCATATACAACACAACTCTAATATCAGAATATATACAATCAAATTTTCTACAACAATACACAGCGGAAAGATAAGATCTGATGAGGTCTTCCTGCCATCTGCTCGTCCGCAGTCTTCAATACTGACCATATAGTAATTATTCTACTCATAACCTGTTCTTGAAAAATAATAAGAGGATTTGGTTGTGATTACTAAATCTCAGTGAGTCTCCCTATCTTAAGGATTCACTCGGTTCTCAGGATGCATGCATCAGAATAGATTCACCGTGAATCCAAGGTTTCCTCACGACTGGATGCAAGTATACAACAAAGGTAACACCATAATTGAAAGTCTCATAATTATTCAATTAGGCAATAAGAAAACACATTCGGCACAAAGCTACAATCCAATCAGAAACATCTGGCTCAAGGCCTGGCAAAATACCACAAACAATATGCAGACTCATACCTATGTACGAGAAATCTAGAAGTAAGTTCTACCTTTCTACTTAGGCTAAGCAAAATCACACCCTCGATGGGTTATACCTTATGCCTACGCGTCAAAAGACTTGGACATGCACACCACCAGATGAATTAGATCATTCTTACATAGAATTTCATCCGTGATGAGTTTATCCACTGCGACCTTTCCTAAGTGGTGTCATAACCCCATTAATCATCCATACACATATGTGTTAACTGCTAGTGAAAATACACTGTAATGACTACACAAGCCCACTGGGTGAATGTCTAGTGACCTTGCCTACATGGAATCATTAGAGGGGAGTTTTACGATGTGATGTAGCCTACATGGCATCACAACCTCACCATACCAAGCACGTTGATGTTTTATCCATGGCGAAAATGCCCTTTCATACCCGCTCACACATTAAAATGGTAGGTCATGTGTGTATGACTTATCGAAACGCTGATGTTTATCCACTAGAGGTAACACCCTTTTTCATATGCCCCCAACCACCATAACGATAATAATTGTCATAAGTGATTTACCACCTAATAACCTAGGTCTACTTCGATTCAAGCATATATCAAGCAATCACATCAAGCCACAAAGGCAAACACCTCTGAACGTTCAACCGGAATGAACGAGAATCATACAAATGATTATATCATAGCATTAATCATATAATGTGATTTTAATCGAATCATACATATTCATGTCACAAGCGTATAAATGATCACATAATGTTTATACGCATTACACAATACATTTCCAAACAATCACTAAGATCAAGGAGGCGTCTGATACTCACTATGGTACAAGACTGCACTCAAAGGATTTCATTAATACAGTTTTGTTCAGGAGGAAGCACCGAGTGGAGCCTCCCGCACTAAGCACGCTCTGCGAAATTCCCAATTTCCAATCCCAGGAGGACGCGCTAAGCGCGGCCCTGCGTGCTAAGCGTAATCTGCGATTTATAGAAAAACCAGAACTATAACAGTTCTGTCTTGGAGTCCCAAATCCCCAATTTCATCCTCCGTCCCAAGTGCCCATAGCATACCAGTAAGGAAAATAATTTATTACATGTTAAACATCATTAGAACCAAACATGCATTAAGGATTTCTCAATCTAACCCTAATCCCTAAACATGCAATTTCCCAATAATACCCTATTTTCTATCTAATAAGACTCACATACATCAATAGAGGTTTGGATGATGATAAAACTGCCATTGAGTTTCACTCTTGATCAAAGTTCCACCTCTAGCACCATCAAATCCGTAGCTCTTCCTTGCCCATTTCAGCAAGAATCTCCCAACTTCAAACGTATTTTTCTCCATGATCACAAACATATAGAACAAAAACTTTATATGCAAAACAAGAATTTTGTAACCTTTCCAAAAAGTCCAGAATCACTTCAAGCGGAGCTACGAGTAAAAAGATATTACCCGTTTAGTGGAGGTTTCACCAAGGTTGTGAAAATGGGTTATGATCATGGGTTCTTCTTTCTTCTCTTTGTTTCCAAGCCCTTCAATTCCTCATTCTTTCAAATTCTGATTTCTCAAGCCAAACAAACCCTTTTTTATGTCATACTTTCTTCTTGTACCCAGAATGCCCTTTAACTAAGTGGTATTTAGCCATATGCCACTTAGTTAGTTTCTAGCCAAGATCTTTTGATTCCAACCATTCTTTAATTACCAATTGTGCCATTAGTGACATCTTGACACTTAGTATTCATTATGTCTTACTAACTTATCCTCATGCTTAGAGAAATAAGGATGTTATATTCTCCCACCCTTATATAGAATTCACCCTCGAATTTCTTCCAATCACCACGAAAACAAGTTTCTCACATCTTCTTCTGACGAGGAGATGAAATGTTATTTACATTCCTTTGTAGGATAAACCTCGCGACTCAGTCTGATTGTTGTTCCATCCCAGACAACACAACTCTACAATACGCTTGCGCCCTAACACTCTTGACTGGAAACCTTAGTCATTACACAACATATCTCTTCTGATACTTTGTAATGACATACCTGGAAAGAGATCCTCCCAAGGTCTCCAACCTGTACTTCTTTGCACAGAGTCTTCGTAGTTTTAGAATTCATGGCAATCCCCTCTGGTTGGATATTCGTCATCCTTAATGTTTTCCAAGCTCATCCTTGCTCACACATGCCACTGATTTCCACTTCTTTTCCCTTGGTTCCTTGCATTACCTAAAATCCATACATTCCTGCTACAACGTCTCTCTCTAATGACAACATTTCAGATTTTCTTCCACCCGAGTCCATACAGCGTCATACATATGCTTGTTGAATTCCTTGGTCATGACTTCTAATTCCCAGATGCTCAAATTGACTTGCTCTAAGTCTATCTTCTTCCAGTATTGATTGTAACACTACCACTGAGAACCACAAGAGTGTAAATTTTTTGCAACCTACAACCCTTACGTCCAACAATTGCATACAATGTCTCACCAATGAAGATTAAATCCTTATGGTTATCCCACAATTACCGTATTAATGTCTGACAACTTCACACAAAGTTCCGCCAACAAATGGGGAACCCTAATAGTTAATATGCACCCATCATCCAAGTCTCCATACACGCTCCCATTTGCATAAGACATAGCTACAAAGAGTCAACTTCAAGTAAAATCCATTACTTGCTTTCAGTATTCCATTGGTCATGACACTCTGTCTAACTCTTGATACTCACAAGCTCAACCGTCGACTCATGAATATCTGATCGCATATTAACTGTAAAGTCTCCTCTAAGATGACCCATCAACAATACCTCTCTAGATTATGGTGGATCCTTGAGAGACTGAGACGAACAAAATACTGCTTCAACGATTTTCTCTTAGGAAGATATCTCTACTCAAAACAACTCTTACAAGTATTCCATTCACATCTACTACAAGCTTATTTAGTTTTCCCTTTTTATCTGTTGTGCTACTCTGATCTTAATTGGTCACATACTCCTTGAGATCCTCTGCTTCATTTCCAAGTCCAGGCTTCACTTAGTTCCATTACTCAACCACACTTTTCTCAACCCCTTAAATAGCAACAGTTCTCCTTCGGAATCCGTTCAATCACGATACGCGCTAAAGTCTTAAACACACTCAACAAAGACTACTTCTCGAAGGAGAGTAATTTCCAAAATCAGGTAAGTAGTGATTCCATCAGTCTGGTTAGGTCCATTGAGTACAACTTGGTTACACGCTTCGGTTCTAGAATGTCTAAAGTCGAATACTCACTAAATATGAATTCGTCTTACGTTACTGACCTCCACATCATACTAACACTATGATAACTTTGCCAACTTTTCCATAGTTCATTCCTAACTAATATAACTTCATACTTTTAGTGTGACAACACCTCTATTAACTCATGTGACTTAACTGATTTAACAATCCTTTCATAGTCACACTTTGTCCACGTAGTCGTCTGATACCATTTGTAATGCCCTCATACTACCTTCGGGATTATCGACTAACCCCACAACCAACACGGGTCTTTTCAGCATGATTTGACCTTACTCACACGCTTCTCGGGAGACTTCTCAGAAGGTCACCCATCCTAATACTACTTCAAGTCAAGCACGCTTAACCGTTGAGTTCTTATGAAACATGCTACCGAAAAGAATATGCATCTTGTTGGTATAGGTAATACCTACTAAACCTTATAAGCCTTCCTTCAACCATGCAATCTCATACCTGTACAACCTCAGGATTCCCCTTATTCTGATGCAAATTTAATTTTCCATTAGAAGCTGCTAGGAGCGTCTCATTTCCATACTTCTTTGTTTCCGAAACTGTCACTAAACAGACTTCCTCAGTTGCATTCCCCAATGCAGCATTTCTAATGTCTAGAGTGCAAACACAATGCAAGGAATCATACATCGTGCTTCAAACATCTCCCTTTTGAAATTCTAGACTACTTCAAAACCAACGTGTCCCTGCTTTATTGAGACTGGCATTCCTTCACTTCTGAGGATCTATAGATACCCATCTCGATACATTTCACATTGAATTATCCCAAGATATACTTCATCTATTCTAACCTTGATCACCAATGTTAAAGAATAACCACACAACATACTGACCAATATATGACAACTACACATCAGTTACACCTCCGACATTCATGTACACTTATCCACTTATCACTCCATGAACCACAAAATCATGAAAACCACAATGTTTATAGAAAGAAAAAATGATTAAAAAAATATTATAAGCTTATTGAGACAATGCCAATGAAAACCACAACATCTCATTGATTATTATTGTTGAAAATGATAGTCTAAGAAAAACAACTTTTGCTCAATAAGTATACAATGACAAGAAATTGTGGTATTTAAAAAAAATGGATGTGTGTCTCTGAAAAGTTTGATGTCAAAACTATTATGAAAGACATGTTACTCATTAATTAAGAACAAAATTACTAATACTTTATCATTTGACAATATTCAAAGTGTGCTTTGTGAAAATTTAACATGTAAGAGATACATGTTAATCCTAAATGACATTCAGAACGAGAGTTAAGAAATATGGGCTAAATATTAAGGACTTGTTTAATGTGTGGTGTTCAAAACAATATAATTTTTTAGTTATAATTCTTAGTACAATTGTGATTAGATAATGGATATAAGTGTTCTATATGCTTTGAAGGGTTTGATTCGATAAAAGTCTTGGATTTTATTAAAGAAGATTACCTTTTGAAATGATATCATTTAAGTGAATCAAACTATTGATATGTAAGATGATAACATAAATTTTTGGAAGAGTTATATTTGTACTTATATCACTAAGAAGTAGAGGTGGAAATAGGCTAGATTAGTTTAGGTTTTATAAGGTTAAGTTTGACTTATTATAAATTTACAAGGTTTGAGATTGATCTATGACTTACTATAGATTTATTTTTCTAGTTTGATCAGACCTTTTTAAAAGTCCAATCTAATCTAAAAACCTATTTAAAAACTTCTTTCTTATTAAGGTTTTCAATAAATTCATATTACTTAAGAAACCTTATACGTCGGCCTATATATGTATATATAGGCCGACATACTTAGCATTTTTTTCTTCTAATATATATGTATATATAAACCAATCTATTTAGACTATTAAAAAAGTTTTATAAACTTTTTTAATAGTATAAGTCTGATATATTTAATTAAATAGACTTTAAAAAAAATTTAAACTCGATCTTTTTAGTAAATATGTCTGATTTTATCAGATTTTAAATAGCTTAAGTTATAAATCCCCGTAGACATCATTGATAAAAAAAAAAAGAAAAAGGAATGAATGTCTTGGGAGGTGAGTTTTGAAAACTATATCAGAATAAAGATAGTATTTTATCGGACATCCTAAAATTGAGTTACTAAAACCTTTTTTCTCATTAGAAACAATATTTTTCTTATTGTATTTTATATCCTAAAAATTGAGTAATTGAGAATGATGTTTTGATTCAAGTGTAGATAACACATTTCTGTCTTAAATGTTAAGTTAACGAGCGATGCATGAAAAATATTGGTATCCAAATCATGAATATTTTCTTGATGAAATCATTCTCATAAGATCTAAAAGTGAATAAATACGGTGATATAGATCATTTTACAATGCATGATTTAATGCATAATATTTCAACATAAGTAACTAGCGGTTATTTTTATTGCTTGAATAGTAAGGTAAGAATATGTTTTGAAAATAATTTGTGTGGATAAGTGAAATTTGATGTTGTTTTTATTGAATCTTGGATGCTAATAAGTTGTAAACGTTGTTCGTTATCTGTTTTCAAATTTCAAATACTCATCTGTTTTCAAATTTCAAGTATATTTGATACAATCTTCCTACATGGGAAATCTATTTTTTTTTTTTTGAAAATCAAGACTTGGTTACCTCTTCTCTTAGCATCATCAACTATTTGGTTTGCAATAAGAATGCAGTCCAGCATTTGACGACCCTATAGAAATGCAAATTGAGTTTCAGAGATAACTTTATGGACCACTTTCCTCAATCTGATTGCTATGAGAAAAATAGTTTGTTTAATCCTTTTTACTGTGATTTTTTTTAAAACAAAAATAGTTTGGTTAATAATGAGAAAAATGATTATTGTGGTATTTTAATTGAAAATGTTGATTATTTTAAAAACAAATTCTCAAAACAATGTTTTTATTTTTACTTTATAATTAATTGTATTAAAATTATTTCAATTCAATATTTTATATATATTTATGATAATTGTGAATACATAAATATTAGATAAGAGGTATAAAAATATTAATTTCATTTATATTTTCAATCATTCTAACTTATATCCTAAAAATACAAATGAGAAAAACAAAATAAAAAATTATAATAATAGAAGATAAATTTTTTGATACACATAAATTTAGTTGAAAATTAATATTTTTAATAAAAATCAGTTTAAAATTTTAATTTATTTTAAAATAAAATAAAATAAAAAATGATGCGTATTAAATGATTAATATCTATTTAACTAACTTTACAATTTCATAAATGTGGTTATAATTTTTTTATAGAAAATATGATAATTATATTTAAATATTTTTTAAAAAATTATGTAAAAAATTATACACTTATAATTTTATTTAAAAAGAATAAAAATCACCCTTTCTTATTTTAAGATATCAAAGTATTCATTTAAAAATAAAATAGTGTAAAATTTAAACATTGAAAAAAGAGAATATACAATTTCCCAAAACAAAATTTTAATGATTACTTTCTTAACTTTTTGTTAACTTGCACACGTTAGTAGTATTATTTTTAATGTTTTCTAATCGTGCGAAATGGTAAAAAAAAAAAGAGTTTTTTATGCCTAGACAGAAACACACTTTTCTTGTAGTATTGTACTAACTACTCCCATTCTCAAACCTTTCTTCTCCAAGAAGCTGTGTCCTTACAGGTAACCAATCAACACACTTTTTTTTTCTTCTTTTGTTCATCAATGTTTCATTCATTTCAGTCTGTAATAATGCATGTTTACTTCATTGACTCAAGATCAATGGCTACACCGAAACAACACGTTGAAGAGATACGGAGAACTAAGTTCTCTATTGGCGGGAAACCTAATCCATTGACTGAAGATCTTCATCACGCTGTCAAGAATCTCTCCGCTGAACTTTATGCTAAAGATGTTCATTTCCTCATGGAGCTTATTCAAGTACATTTACCCTTTCATCTTTTTTGCTTCCACTTGTTTGGTTTCTCATAATCATGCATAATAGTAATAATAGTAATAATGTGCTTTTAGTCTCTATAACATTTACATTCTTTGTATCTAGTCTTTGTTTTCATTTCTAGGACTTTGACAGAGCTGTCTTTGAGGGCATGCAAGACGGGCTTCTGCACATGTCCAAAATAAATTTGTCAGAGTTGAATCATAGTTAAATATCTCATTAAATATTTGTCACTGTTAAACCGTGGTTAAATAGGACATCTAATTGTTTTGTCATGGTTGAATCAAGACTTAAATATGTCAGTGTTAATACCTGCACAGAACCTCCAAAAACTAAAGATGACTCTGATCTTTGGTAAGAAGTCTAATTTTTTAAAGGATGTCCAAAGTGTATTTTCTTTGACAAAGGTGAATGCCAATGCTGGAATAAGCTATTTCAATGCCCAAAAAGTACTTCCAAGATGACAAGCTTCTTGATTTTGAAATTAGTGTTCAAAGAATTTGATGATTGTGCTATCTTGCAAGTTATTGCTTGCAATGATCACATCATCAAGATTGATCTAAATAGCAGAGAAGGATAAATTCAATCTTTTGATGAAGAAGAAATGATCTCATAAAGATTGAATATGGGCCCGTTTGTTTTTTGAAGTTAAAACAAACAGGCCCTATATCCCTTACATGTTAATGTAGAAGATAATTTGGCAAACCATTGCCTACTTTAGTGCCTTGAGCCATAAATCATAAATGCACTTTGAGTAATTTAAAAACACGATTAGGATCATCTGATGAAACTCTTGGGAGACAATTGCATATAAACCTCTTCATCTAAGTAACTATGTAAAGAAAAAAAGAGAATATAAACTTGATTAGGATTATGAGGTGAACTTTCAGAAGTTAATTTGGCAATAGAATATGCATAAAAATATCAATACATTTTATATGGGTAAAACTCTCTAGCAAAATTCAAGTAGTAGCTACTAGCTAATAGTAGGACTGAAAAGTGGATAAAGATTGAAAACAAAATTTAAGATTTAACCTTACAATTAATGTTGTGAAAATTTTATTTCATTTTTGGTGTAGGTTGAGTTAGACATATTAAGATGATGCTGCTTATTCTTTTTTTTTCTTCTTGAATTATTTTGTTTGGATACAATGCATGATTGATATGACATTATGTCCATAGTACTCACATAGACATGTAAAACAATGATTCTCTTTATTTTACTTCTATAACTGTCACTGTCTTTATCTAGAGCAATGCATTAATGTTGTCACATTATAGTTGTTTATATTCATGGCCGTAAATCTATTGTCAATTTCATCAGAATGCTGAAGACAACCATTATATTGACGGAGAGAGTCCAACACTAGAGTTTGTCATAACTTCTGATGACATTACTGGTACTGGTGCGCCAGCCACATTACTTATTTTCAATAATGAAAAGGGTTTTTCTCCAAAAAACATTGAGTCCATCTGCAGTGTTGGACGATCAACAAAGAAAGATAATAGGAGCAGTGGTTACATTGGAGAGAAAGGTACAATCTCATATTTAAATATTTTTTTGAAGTTTTATACTTTTGACTCGAGAAGTACTTGTGCAGTTGTGCTAATGTGGTTTCTTTCAATTATAATTAGTTGAATATTTTCATTTGATATTGGCATTTTTAATATCTGAATTCTAAGTATATACATTTAATTTGTTTGAATGAATTCAGTCAATTTCTCTTTTTTTGTATAGACGACATTTTCAGCTATGATATCGGAGGGAAAAAAACAAAAACTGATTTAATTGTGGTTCTTTGGTTAGTTTCCTTGTGCCAAATTGAAGGCGACGATGCAAATTTGACATAATCTCTCTTATGGTTGACTTTCAGGTATTGGTTTCAAGAGCGTGTTTCTTGTTACTGCTCAGCCTTACATTTTTAGCAACGGATATCAGATAAGGTTCAACGAGAGGCCTTGTCCAAATTGCAGAATTGGATATGTAGTTCCCGAGTGGGTTGAGGACAAGCCAACCCTCGTGGACATAAAGAAGATATATGGTGCTGGTAAAGATTCTCTTCCAACTACAACAATTATCTTGCCTTTGAAGCCGGGTAAAGTCAAACCTGTTAAAATGCAGCTCTCAAGCATTCAACCGGAAGTTTTATTGTTCCTTTCAAAAATCAGACACCTTTCTGTCAGAGATAATGATGAGGACTCCAAACAGAAGACTGAAACTTCCGTATCTATTTCAAGCGAGATTAACTTTGTGACAAGGAAAAACATGAATGCCGAGTCTTATACAGTCCATCTATCTGCCGGGAAAAATAGTACTGACGAAAAGGAATGCAGTTACTACATGTGGAAGCAGAAGTTTCCAGTCAAGTTGAAAAATGTGGTGGAAAGGAGAAGGGGTGTGAAAGAGTGTGTTGTGACATTGGCCTTCCCACATCAGGAGAGGCTTCACAAGGATAAGAGCTTACCAGGGGTTTATGCATTTCTTCCTACAGAGATGGTCACTTATTTTCCTTTCATAATTCAAGCTGATTTTGTTCTTGCCTCGTCAAGGGAGACAATTCTCTTCGATGATAAGTGGAATAAAGGGATACTTGAATATGTTCCATCAGCTTTTGTAGATGCATTCAAAACACTTATCACTGGTTCAGATGAAGTTCCAGTCTCCAGCTTGCCATATATGCTCAAGTTCCTTCCAGTTTGTAGTTCTCCTTTTGAAAACTTCAATCAGGTGAGGCAGAAAATCAGATCAAAACTGACTGAAGAAAAGATCTTACCTATTGAGACATTCACAAACCAGAAGCACTTCTATAAGCCTCGCGAAGTTAGCAGACTACTACCTAGCTTTTGGAATATTTTGACAAAAGCTCAGAAGGAGGGAGTGTACTTGCTTGATCTGTCTTCTCATGATGGGATGAAAATATTGAGTTCTTCATTTGATAAAAGCGAGTATGAATGCGTACTCAATTTTTTAGGGGTGAAACTGGTGAATTTTGATTGGTATGCAAAGTGCATCCAGAGTTCAAATCTTGTGGACGGAGTATCAGAAAATATCTATCTTGAGCTTTTAGTGTTTGTTTCTAGATTTCCGTCAAAGCTTGCTGATGATATTCCATTGATTAAATATGTGGCTTCTGATGGGATTCTGTCTTTTTCCAGTCTTAATGAATGCAGGCATCTAGGTGCTGGTGCCAGGTGTTTAGTACTAGCATCCTCAACTAGGAATTGTCCTTGTTCTTGGCTGATCAATTGGAACAATATATTTGCATGCGTGACAAACCAGTTTTTTATGCCCGAAAGCACACAACAAGCTCTCTTCCAATCGCGCGATAAGCTTCATTTGTTGGGATGGCTAAGAACTGTTAATATCCGTACTCTAGATGTGTATAGTTTTGCATTTGCTCTCTGCAGTTCTATTAATAATAACTGCAAGCTCGCCATTGCTTATGCTCATTTCTTATACCACTCTTTCTCAAAGGGTTATTTGTCAAGTCATGAGGTTAATGCTCTACGTAGTTCTATTCCACTTGTGGACAAGTTTGGACGTATAACTAAAAGCATAAACGGAGTTCTTCTTCCTGCAAATGTGAGCAAATGGGCAGATTTGATTGGTTCTAATCCATGGAGAAATGAAAATTATGTTGAGTTAGGAAAGGCTTACCTAAATGATTCTTCTTATGCTGGCCAATATACAGATTCAGGGAAGCTTATTGAATTCCTCAAAACCTTTGTTGGAGCTTCTGACATACCTTATATATCTCCTCCAAATGCTGGCTTTTCAGCAGCGGATACACCACTTACCAAAGACAATGCCTTTTTACTTTTAGATTGGATTCGGGAGCTGAAGAAAAGGGGAGTTGGCCCACCAAAGAAGTTCTTGGAATGTATAAAAGGGGGCAGATGGCTTAAAGTTACAGGCAATGTATACATGCCCCCTTCTAAGTCATTCTTAATTGGCTCATCATTGGGAAAGCTTTTGCAGAGTGGTTCAGTTCTTGTTGACATTCCCCTGATTGATGAGATGTTCTACGGGGATAGAATAAATGAATACAAAGAGGAATTGGAAACGGTTGGAGTGATGTTCAATTGTGAGGAAGCATGTGAATTCATTGGAAGAGAGCTAATGTCTCGAGCAGCTTCTTTCTCTTTACATAGGAGTCATGTTCTTTTGATGCTTAACTTCATCCAATATCTCAAGAAAAGTCTTCTTCCTCTGGACAAATTTGTCAACAGCATCAAAGAAGGGACTTGGCTTAAGACTTCTTGGGGCTTTAGGTCTCCTGTGGGATCTGTCTTGAATGATTCCGGATGGCAAGTTGCGTCACAAATTAGTAACATCCCTTTCATTGATCAATCTTATTTTGGTAAAGAAATATATAGTTACAAAGAAGAGCTCAAGTTGCTAGGAGTGATAGTTGATGCAAGTGGAAATTACCAAGTTGTCGTTGAGCATTTAAAATTACCCTCAGATTTGGCCTCTTTGACAGCTGAAGCTTTTCTTTTGATAATGGAATGCATCAGGCACTCAGATACCCCTATTAATCTCTTAAATTTACTTAAGGGAAAAAACTGCTTGAAGACAAACATGGGTTTCAAAAAACCAGGTGAATGTTTCTTGTATGACCCAGTATGGGGCTGCATTTTGGAGGTATTTGATGATCTTCCTGTTATTGATCATAAATTTTATGGGGAGAAGATTTTCAGTTTCAAAGATGAATTGAAGCAAACAGAGGTGTTGGTTGATTTTATGGATGCCATCAAAAAATTTGCTAGTCTCTTCGAACGAAAGGCATCGGAAGCTTCAATTAACCAACAAAATGTCATCTCATTTCTCTCTTGTTGCAGGCTGCTGGAGGGAACTGACTATAGTTTTCCTTCTGAATTCAAAACCACCATACGTAAATCGAAGTGGTTGCATACTAGTGTTGATGGTTTTAGGTGCCCAAAACAATGCATTTTATATGGTCCGGAGTGGAAATTGATATCTTCTATAACTTGTCTCCCTTTCATTGACTACAGTGATAAATGTTGTGGTTTGGGAATATATGAGTACAAGGCAGAGCTGAAGAGCATTGGCGTTGTCACGGAATTCAAAGATGGATTGAGGTTTGTGCCCGAATGTCTGAATTTTCCTTCAGATCTCTCCACCATTAGTCCTGAAAGTGTATTTTCTTTTCTGGAATGCGTCCAACTTCTAATGCAAGATAACAAGCTTTCCTTCAGCGATGATTTCAGAAAAAGATTGTCCGAATATTGGTTGAAGACACATGCTGGTTATAGGCCTCCAGAGAAGTGTTTGTTGTTTGATTCCAAGTGGAGTTCTTTCTTGAATCCAACTGATGGGCCTTTTATTGATGAAAATGTTTATGGACCTAATATTGCATCTTTCCGGAAAGAACTCAATGCAATAGGAGTCATTAGTGAAGTTGAGAAAGGGTGCTCCTTGCTTGCCAGTCACATTGAGTCTCTATCCGATCATGATACCATTGTGAAAATATATAAGTACTTATGTGAACACAACTGGAAACCTGAGGAGAGAGCTGCAAGAAAGGTTTGGGTTCTGGATGGAAACAAAGGTGGCAAGTGGGTTGATTCTAAAGAGTGCATGGTTCATGACCCTGCTAAACTTTTTGGTTCAAAATTTTATGTTCTAGATGATATCTATGATGACAGCAGTATTCTTCTTTTTTTCTACTTTGCAATGGAAATCAAGAATAAGCCTTCGCTAGAAGATTATGTTGACCTTTGGAATGAATGGGGGAGGTCAATAGAGCAATTGTCATATGATGAGTGCTGCAGGTTCTGGACGTCTATCTCGAAACATCTGAGCACAAATGAAGAGAAAAAACTTGCAGGGAGTCTGATGAAACTACCAACAACATCAGGAAATAATGAAATATTTCTGGTAGATAGGGAAGATGCTTTTATCCCTGATAACCTTCATATGAAGAAGCTTTTTGAGATGATGAAACTACCAACAACATCAGGAAATAATGAAATATTTCTGGTAGATAGGGAAGATGCTTTTATCCCTGATAACCTTCATATGAAGAAGCTTTTTGAGAAGGAAAAGGTTTTTGTATGGTATCCTCAGTATAACATGACACCATTGTCCAAGTGTAAACTATCTGAGATTTACAGAAAAATTGGTGCTAGAAATATCTCTGAATCACTATCCAAAGAAGAATCATCCTTAGTGAATGATGGCGATAAACTGAAGTATGTTGATCCAAATAACATTTTCAACTTGAAGGGGTTGGTTAAGCTTATTCTTGGTTTTCTTGCATGTTCTAGCCTAAAAATGGAACCTAAAAAGAGACATGAAGCTGTTCAAAGTCTTATCAACTTGAGTTTCCACGAAACAATGGAGCCACTCGATGTAAGCTATAGTTTATCACTATCATCAGGGGACATCATTACCAAGAAAGCAAACAAAAGGGTACGTTGGGAAAGTCAAAGTTGCAACTTTATCATCCAAAAGTCGGATGGAGTTCCTGGTGATTCATTGAAATATGCTTCGAATTTCTCTGAAGCAATATCTGAGGGTGTTTTGTGTGAGAACCATGATTATGTCCCTGCACTGTCTGAACTAATCACATTGGGTTTTGTTATGAAATTCAAGAATGAAGAAGTTGATTTTCTAATGGAATCCAAGAATCTGCAGATTGACCTTGAAGACGAGGAGTTCCTCAGTTCTGCCTTCCCTTTCGACTAAGTCTATTGCCACTGCTTACTTTTGTTTTTTGATATTTTGCTTATGACTGAATTATCTAGTGTCCACAATATTTTGCTTGTCTTACTCTTATTATCTGATGATGAACACTTGTTGGACCTAGAATGTCATGTAATTATGGTAGTAGAATTTCACTGTGTTGATACAGTTGCTACTATTATCTAATGCACAACTTCAAGTGATTAATGCCTCAACCATTTCTTTATAACCTCTCATTAAGCTGGCCTGCATAAGTTCATGAAATCTCTGATGACCTAGAAGAAGATCTTGGATAAAGTAATGACAACTAATTTTGACATTGAGTAGTTAGTAAATGTTCGAGGGAATGAGGCCATCCTAATTTTGACAGTTGTCATCGTTTTTAAATATCAAGTTTACAAGTTGAGAATCAGATTCTAGCTAAAGAAACTTCCAACCCTTTTTTATAAGTCCGTTTGATAGCTAGCATAACCTCTTGCAGTGCCATGAGTGTTACACATGCTCCAAAAAACAAAAGGTAACTTCAATTATTTGAGGAGTTCAGTCGGATGAGATTCAACCATCAATGGCTTAACGATCATAAAGCTATGAATCGAAGATGTAGTGTCCCTAATGAGATTGCCAGTTAGGAAAACATTTGCAATAACAATATTGATGGCTTGCTAGTAAAGAATGACTTTGTTGTCAAATTTATATCGTTTAAGAGTCCTACATCGGACAATATATGATTTGTACATGTGTTTATAAGTGGGGGCAATCTTCATCTTACAAATTGATTTTGTAGGATTGAGTTAGGTTCAACCCACACATTCTAAGATGGTATCAGAGTCTTTGGGAGAAAACGGACCGACTTATTTGTATCGAAAAGTATCCCACATGGACAAGGGTAAGCGTTCTACACGTGGATAAAGATTGCTCAAAACGGAAAATTCCGAAAATAAGAATGCTCTTCGCTCGACTCTCTCCCGATTGTTGCGCTAACAAATCAGGAGAATTAAGAGTCCCACATCCGATAATATTTGGCCTGAACATGTATTTATAAGTGGGGGCAATCCTCATCTTACAAGTCGATTTTGTAGGATTGAGTTAGGCCCAACCCACAACTATACTTTATGCCCAACCCACAATCCTCATTCTAAGAATATCTGTTTGCGCAAAACAAAATAGTACTACCTACTCCAGATTATTATACTTGTGTGTACACATTCTTGCTTGTAGGAGTAAGAAGAAAAGTGTAGTTGCTCGACCAAGAATTAAAACAAAATTCAGAACTATGACATTGAGAATTTGTGAACTATTATGGATGAAACAAGTACTAAAAGATTTGAAGATACAATGTGAAGGCTCTATAGAATTGTTTTGTAATGATTAATCAGCTATCAATATTGCATATAATTCGGTTCAACATGACATGCCAAAACACTTCGAGATTGATCTATATTTCATCCAAAAAAAATGGATAGTGGATTGAGAACTACCCCTTATATACCTTCTAGGCATTAGTTTTAGTTGTGTTAACAAAATGTTTATCAATAAAACGATTTAAACACCTTATTTGAAAGTTTGGAATGATTGATATTCGTTCAGAAGTATAAAACATGAGCATTTTTGTTGTTGTTGCGAACTATGAGTTAAAATCGTTAATCTCGAGCAAAAGTTTTAAGAATTTAGGGTTGAGATTCCATGATGGAACCGATCAAACAATTATCAAATCCTCCCGTGAAGAGAATGAGAATTTATAGTATCCTTTCTCTGGAGAAATCAACACCCATCTCTTCAAAGTCTTTCATATAGTTAATAACTTGACACACAAGTCATCCATCTTTAATAGTGTCTAACTCTCAAGCTAAATAATTCTACCATTATGTTTGTACTTTTGAAGTCCAACTAGATAATCTTTTTTAAGTATAGAGATAAATAAATCTTTTTTCCTTAAAAAAAGGATAAATAGTTGATCTAAAGTATGTCACAAACACTATTAACAACATCAACAAAGATCTTCTTTTTAACAATTGTATCAAGTGTTTCATGATCAAAAGCAACTAAATGGTCAAAATGTATTATGGGGCATAAACACAAATAGATGGTCCAGAAATTCACAAACATAACTTAAAAACATCCACTTTACTTAACTCACAAGCCACATCATAATATATGACCAAATGTTTCTACTAACATGTGTTCATGCATTTTCTTAACTAGAAGAAAATCTAAGCAAGCTAAGTATCAGATTCCAAAATGTGTAAAACAAGGAAAGTATTCAAATTTCAAACACAACTAATAACTACTGCAAAAATCATTCATCATGATTTATATACAAACAAACATTATCACTAAGTAAATGCTTTGTGTTAAATAAAGGTAAGGAGAATCTAGGTAAATTTGACTCGAAAGTCGACGAAGGTATTTTTCTCGGATACTCTCAATCAAGTAAAGCTTATAGAGTATTTAATAAAAGGTTACATATTGTTAAAGAGTCTGTGCATGTTTCCTTTGATGAATCCGATCCGAAATTAGTCAAAAAGGATAATGTTTATGATGGTGCAGGTGTATCTTCAGAAAACATACTAAAAGATCCCAAAGAAAAGGATTCGAAATATACTAAAATTGAGGAAGAGTTGGATCAAGTATCCGAAGAAAGAGGGGAAGATCATCCAAGTAATAAAAATGATCTTCCTTTGGAATGGAAAACCTCTAAGGATCATCCCATCGACAACATCCTAGGAGACATATCAAAGGGAGTCACACCCTCTCTAAGATAAGTAACTTTTGTTATCATTTTGCTTTCGTCTCTCAAATTATGCCTAAAAATTCCAAAGACGCCTTACTCGATGAACATTGGTTTTTAGCTATGCAAGAGGAACTAAATCAGTTTAAAAGAAATGAGGTTTGGGACCTTGTCCCTCCTCCACGAGATCATCAAGTTATTGGAACTAAATGGATATTTAGGAACAAACTAGACGAAAATGGAATTATAACTCACAACAAGACTCATCTTGTTGCCCAAGGGTATAACCAAGAGAAAGGCATCAATTATGAGGAAACTTACGCTCCGATGGCTCGACTCGAGGTTATACGCCTTTTGCTTGCATATACATGCTCACAAAACTTCAAATTATTTCAAATGGATGTAAAGACTGCTTTCTTAAATGGATACGTTAATGAAGAGGTTTATGTGTCTCAGCCTCCCAGTTTTGAGAATTTTGAGAATCCTAACTATGTTTACAAACTTAAGCGTGCTCTATACGGTCTTAAACAAGCCCCTAGGGTTTGGTACGAACGTCTTAGCAAATTCTTACTAGATCAAGGATTCTCAAGAGGAAAGGTTGGCACAACCCTTTTTATTAAGCATGAAGGAAAACATTCTATTTTAGTTCAAGTATATGTAGATGACATTATTTTTGGTTCTTCTAACATATATTTGGTCAAGGAATTCTCTAAGCTAATGCAGGGAGAATTTGAGATGAGCATGATGGGGGAGTTAAACTACTTCCTTGTACTTCAAATCAAGCAACTAAATGAAGGGACAGTCGTGAGCCAAACGAAATATTTCCTTGACCTACTCAAGCGATTCGACATGAGAAACTCAAAAGCAATTGATACTCATATGCCTACGACCGTGAACTTAGACCGAGATGAAAATGGTAAACCCATCGATATGAAAAGGTATAGAGGTATTATTGGTTCCCTTATCTATCTTACAACTTCTCATCCAGATATCATGTTTAGTGTTTGCATGTGTGCTCGATTTCAATCATGTCCTAAGGAGTCACATTTAAAAGACGTAAAGTGCATACTTAGATATCTTAGTGGTACAATTAAGTATGGATTTTGGTTCTCCAAGGGTAGTGATTGTTATTTGGTTGGCTATTCCGATTCCGACTTTGCCGGGTGCAAATCGGATAGGAAAAGCACTGGTGGTACTTGTCATTTCTTTTCAAACTCTTTGGTCAATTGGCATAGCAAAAAGAAAGTTTTCGTTGCTTTGTCAACCGCCAAAGCATAATACGTTGCAACCAGTAATTGTTGTGCCTAAATCTTGTGGCTCAAACAACAATTGCTCGACTTCAATGTCCGACTTGATCACATTCCTATTTTTTGTGACAATACAAGTTCCATCAACCTAACCAAAAATTCGATTTTGCACTCTCGCACAAAACATATTGAGATTAGGCATCATTTCCTAAGGGATCATGTGGAAAAGGGTGATGTCATTTTCGAGCATGTTGATAGCAAAAATTAACTTGCCGACATTTTTACTAAATCACTCGCTACGGAACCCTTCTTTCACATCCGTATGGAACTTGGTGTTCTCGATATCTCGGATAGGTTGCAACTTAATTAAGTTGCATGCTCCTTATTTTATTGCATATATTCCCTTAACGTTTGATGTACTTATTGATAGTTTTAGTGAAAACTCTCATCAATCTTCATGAAGGTAATATCCATCCTATTTATTTCCCCTTCTTGATCATATATATATATATATATATATATATATATATATATATATATATATATATATGTGTGTGTGTGTGTGTGTGTGTGTGTGTGTGTGTGTGTGTGTGTGTGTGTGTGTGTGTGTGTGTGTGTGTGTGTGTGTGTGTGTGTGTGTGTGTGTGTGTGTGTGTGTGTGTGTGTGTGTGTGTGTGTGTGTGTGTGTGTGTGTGTGTGTGTGTGTGTGTGTGTGTGTGTGTGTGTGTGTGTGTGTGTGTGTGTGTGTGTGTGTGTGTGTGTGTGTGTGTGTGTGTGTGTGTGTGTGTGTGTGTGTGTGTGTGTGTGTGTGTGTGTGTGTGTGTGTGTGTGTGTGTGTGTGTGTGTGTGTGTGTGTGTGTGTGTGTGTGTGTGTGTGTGTGTGTGTGTGTGTGTGTGTGTGTGTGTGTGTGTGTGTGTGTGTGTGTGTGTGTGTGTGTGTGTGTGTGTGTGTGTGTGTGTGTGTGTGTGTGTGTGTGTGTGTGTGTGTGTGTGTGTGTGTGTGTGTGTGTGTGTGTGTGTGTGTGTGTGTGTGTGTGTGTGTGTGTGTGTGTGTGTGTGTGTGTGTGTGTGTGTGTGTGTGTGTGTGTGTGTGTGTGTGTGTGTGTGTGTGTGTGTGTGTGTGTGTGTGTGTGTGTGTGTGTGTGTGTGTGTGTGTGTGTGTGTGTGTGTGTGTGTGTGTGTGTGTGTGTGTGTGTGTGTGTGTGTGTGTGTGTGTGTGTGTGTGTGTGTGTGTGTGTGTGTGTGTGTGTGTGTGTGTGTGTGTGTGTGTGTGTGTGTGTGTGTGTGTGTGTGTGTGTGTGTGTGTGTGTGTGTGTGTGTGTGTGTGTGTGTGTGTGTGTGTGTGTGTGTGTGTGTGTGTGTGTGTGTGTGTGTGTGTGTGTGTGTGTGTGTGTGTGTGTGTGTGTGTGTGTGTGTGTGTGTGTGTGTGTGTGTGTGTGTGTGTGTGTGTGTGTGTGTGTGTGTGTGTGTGTGTGTGTGTGTGTGTGTGTGTGTGTGTGTGTGTGTGTGTGTGTGTGTGTGTGTGTGTGTGTGTGTGTGTGTGTGTGTGTGTGTGTGTGTGTGTGTGTGTGTGTGTGTGTGTGTGTGTGTGTGTGTGTGTGTGTGTGTGTGTGTGTGTGTGTGTGTGTGTGTGTGTGTGTGTGTGTGTGTGTGTGTGTGTGTGTGTGTGTGTGTGTGTGTGTGTGTGTGTGTGTGTGTGTGTGTGTGTGTGTGTGTGTGTGTGTGTGTGTGTGTGTGTGTGTGTGTGTGTGTTTATTTAGGTCATCTTCTTGCTCTACATTCATTATATTGTTGATATGCATGTGTGATTTATTGTTACTTCCCCTATTACATGACTTTCCTTCAAAAATGTAGTAAATCTCAAAATCTCACAGGATGAGTCGACCCACAACAAGATTGTGTCGACGCACTCTTATATAAACTCTCTAGTATCATTTTTTTAAACATTGCATCGATGCACAACCTGGTTTGGTCGATGCATCTCGCGCATTTTCAGAATTTTATTTGTATGTTGTGTGGTTTGTATTAATTCAATTATCCTTATTTCTTCCAAATCCCATAAACCCTAAACTCCTCTAAACCAAAAACGAAATTCCCTCTACTCCAAACTCTTCAAGAAAAATTTATCATGGCCACATTTAGGGTTGCAAAGAAGAGAACCCTCAAAGGTAGTTCCTCCAATGCTCCTTCTAAATCTCCGATAAATGCTTTTTATCTTCTCTCTGATGACATGGTTGAATCTTATGAAGCTAAGTTTGGAAATAGAAAGGTTGTTAAGAATTTTTTTTTTAGAAATGACAACTTTGGATTATTTACACCTTCCTGAGCTCATTGATCTTATTAGATTTCAGAAACTTCATAACTTTCTTGAATGTAAGGATAAGTATAATGAAGATCTGGTTAGGATATTTTTTGTGGGTGTCCAAGGAAATTTTGAGGATTTTGAGTTTAGGTATAGGATGAATAACAAAAATTATATGATCAGTTCTCATGTTTGGAAATATTTGGTTAAGATGTGCCCTGTTGACTCTGATTCAATTAAATTTTCTGACTCTAATGTTGCTCCTAGATATGAATTTAAGACTACTTTGAACTATATGCTCAAGAAACCCCACACTGAGTGGATTGTGAACAATGATCTATTTCCCAAGTCCGTGACCACGGGTGCCCTAGCTCCTCTTGATAGGATTTTGTTTTGGATTGTTTGCCACATCATTCGACCCAAAAAGGGTGGGTACTCTCACGTGGAAAAGCCAGAGGTTCAGCTCATGTATGTGCTCAAGAACAAGATCAAGATTTATTGGTCATACTACTTTGCTAACAGGATCTTAGATCAACACAAGTCTGAGAGAAGGACTGCACTATGCTACCCATCATTTATCCAATGAGTTCTCAACAGAGAAAGTATTTGTGTGCCCATTATATCTTACATGGGTTTGGGTATGGACCAAGAATTCTCCAACAAATCACTCACCTTAATGGGTTTTCTGTGGGATTCCCAAAGGCAAAGATACAAACACATCGTAAGAAGTGACCATGTACAATTCCAGAACAGTAATGGTGAAGAGGGTGAGGAAATTGATACTAGGAGTCAAGAAGAAGAAAGTGATAAAAATGATGAAGATGTGGATGAGAATACTCCTGATTCTCAAAGCGACAACTCTTGTGTGTTAGCTCAATTGGAAAAGATTCAGATCCAGCAACATGAATATGCTTCTCTCCAAAATGAATAAATCTCTAACCTCTACAATGTTATCAAGGTCCAAAGTGAAACCTTTGCTTCTTACTCGGCTGTCTAAGCTCAAAGGTATTCAACCTTGCATGGAGCATGATTCAAACACAAGCTGACAACTTAGCCTCCTTCCAATCCACCTTCATGCAACACTTTCATCATCCTCCTCAACAAGGTCCTTCAACCCAAGACCAAGACCAAGACAATGAAAATTGAACCTGCTTTGTGTCTTTTTTTTAGCTTAAATTTCATCTTGCTACAATTTTGTCATGTTTTTCCTAACTTTATTTACTTTCTTTAAACCTACTTTGTGTTTGTTTAAGTTTATTTGTCATTTGATATATATAGTACTTTGTGATGATTGTTTAATCATCTCATTTGTACTATTTTTCATTTTATGTGAATGGTCTTTAGTGCAATAAGGTGCAAATTTATGATCTCTACTCTATTTTTAATTGCTACTATTAATCAAATGCTTTTCTCTTTTTGATGTTGTCAAGGGGGAAGAAGTGCTATGAGAGTGAGCTAGACTTACAATTTCTGAGTTCTGAAGATGTGCACAAACTCAGGGGGAGTTCCTTCTTCTTATGTCATTTACTGTATTTTTGATTTGACAATATTGTGTAGGTTTTGCCATCATAAAAAAAAGGGAGTATGTGAGGGAAAGATTCATGTTTTCATGATGTCAAAACCTCTCCTATCCTCAATGACATGTGTGCTACATAAAATATACTTGGGACAAAGTATGGTATGCAAGCTTGGATGAAAATAACCTTTTTGGAAAGAAAAATAAAGCTTGCATCGATGCAAACTAGCTCCGATCGACTCAAAGCTTTGTGCTTCTCCCGGGTTATGTTGCGCCGACCCCTTGGTCGAATCAACCTGATGGTCAAGAAAATTTAAGGCTGCATCGACACAACCCCCTGGTGCGGTCGACACATTCAAGCTGTTTGGCTCATCTCCTATACGCGGGTTATGTTGCACAAACCCGAGCCTCTTGAGCAATCGACCGCTCACTTAACATACTCAAAATTCTGTTTCTTATTTTCTTTCTTTCTCAAATATTATTTGTTTTACTAACACATATAAATAGAGTTTTGATTCCTTTTGAGTAGTTAACAAGAACTAGTGAAAGATACACATAATGCTCATAATCTTCATCCTCTCTTCTCAAAAATCAACATCTACGCATAATCATGGTCGTTGATTCAAGAAAAGTGATGTGGTGATAACATTCAAATCAAAGATTCAATTTAGATTTGGGTTTAGCAATTGTGGGTTGTTCTTTAATAAAATCGTTTGGATTTTCTCCTCCAATATTCCAATTGGTGCAGGGTTTTTTGCACAAGTCTTTGCTTCATCGAATTCAGCCGAGTGAAAGGATTAAGAAACTGTGGGTTTGCTTAATCAAGTAGCGGTAATCAGAGGATTGTGAAGGAATATTTTGGGTCAAATTTCTTGCGATCAAAATCAGCCGAGTGAAAGTATTGCAGAACAAGAGTTTGTGCAAATCAAGTAGCGGTAACTGGAGGTTTGTTCGAAGAATTTGGCACTTGGTTTGGATCAAACCAAGGAAAGGGAAGAATATTGTTACATCAGTGTGATACGGTGGGAGAACTGACTTGAGGTTTTGCGTTTGTTTTCGCAAATATTTCGGTTTAGCAAGAGTCGTCACCGACTTTTTATTTTATCCTAAGGAAAGGTTAAAAAGCACAGGAAAAACCTTTGAGATGTTCTCGTGGGTTCGAGGAGTAGATTATAGAAAGGGAAGGAATTAGCACCCTTTCTATCCATGGTTATCCATGGACTCTTAGTTACTTTCTTAGATCACTTGCCTTTGCTTTTCAATTGTTTGAAATGGTGCTTTGTGTGTGTGGTTTTGAAAATGTTTTGAAAAAGATGCCTTGTCTAGGCAACCGTTGTAACAATTCTTTACTCAAATGTTTTACAAAGGTGTTTGTCTTTTTGAAAAGATGTTTCAATGTTTTTGAAAGTTGATTTGGAAGTTGTGTGGTGGAGTGTGTTTTGAAAGTAGGCAAGTGTATTTTGCAAGTTTGATCAAGTAACTAAGAGTTGTTTACCCTAAATTTCTCAAAGATCATTCCTATGTTTTAACCCTTTTAACAGTATTGTTCCACCATTATATTTGGTGGACAATCTTGTGTTAGGATGTTAACGGGACGGGCGCGGGTCATCGTATAGACCATGAATGCAATAGTGCCAAGTGTCTTTGGCAATTTTTCTTTAAGGGACTTGATCATTTTTAGGCAACTTGAGAAAGCGTCATCGAGGGACTATGATCATTTGATTTGTTTTTGTTTTGCCAAAGACACTTAACATGCAACATGGCCCATTTTTGAAGGCAACAAGTGGAGTAACCCTAAGGGTACAAGTGTGCATGGTGTTGTCCATTTTCATGCTTTTTTGTCTTTGTATTAGTCAAGCTATTTGTTATTTGATTTGCATACAAACCCTAGGTCTATCATGGCATAATTTGAAAGCTTTTAAATGCGGAAATTTAAAGTCCTAAATTATTACAACATGATTATGGGGATGGGGGTACAAATATTTGAATGGGGGGATATTTGGCAAGAAATTAAATCTAAAGCTATTACATCCATATTGAATATACAAATATTTAATTGTACAATATTTAAATAAATATAATAAATATGCAAAAAATGTATTATGCACAAAAAATGATTTTTTATGTATGTGAAAGTGTTTTTCAATATAAACAAAAATAAAAAGGTCAAATTTTGAACATTTTTATGGTTTAGGGCAAAACCCTAGTTTTTTAAATAAATGGTATTCATTTATTAATTACATACAATAGTTATATATTAATTTATATAAAAAATAAAAAAAGAAGTATATTGTAAAAAAAAGTATTTTTTAGTGTCATATATTAATAAAAATAAAAATGTATTATTTCTATATTTTTGTCCTAAATATCTAATAAAATATACAAGTATTTATATATTATATTAAATATACTAAATATATACAAAAATAAAATATTAATTATTTACAAAAAAAAAGTATATTTTAGAAAATGTTTTCAAGATGTAAACAAAAAATAATAACTGAAAAATATTTATTTTTGTATTATTTTTAAGGTTTTAAATAAAAAGGTTTTTATATTTATCTACATATATATGCTAAATAAAACAAATAAATGCCAAATAAATGCAAAAATGTATGGAAAAATATTTTTGATATTTTTTTATATTTGAGCAAAAAATAATAAGTCAGAAACAAAAAGAAAAATGCAAAAATAATAAATATTTCACACAATGGGCCAGGGGGGTGTAAATGGAAAAAAGGGGTGTGAACAGCAAGCTGACTCAGGCCCAGCCCAAGCCAGCTTTGTCTTCAACCTCCAGCAATGTTCAAACAGAAAACGCGCGCGCCTCCTATGCAATCATCATCTCCTGATTCTTTGACTTTTAACAAAAACTCATAACACAAACATTATAGAGCATTAAGAGACGAATTCAGACATATAAAACACTTGTCCTAACTCTAAGAAACGAGGGAGAATTTCTTCATCCCCAATTTCTGACCTAATTTTTCTTCAATGTTCATGGTCAAAATTCTCACAGCATACTCAATATAAATGAAAAGTAAATACATGGATGGCTTCAGAGCTATGAGTAGAACATGTTTCATTCACAAACCTAAGCCTAACTCTTCCTAGATTGAGAGATAGAAGTTCATGTTTTTACCTGTTTCAGCTTGAGTCGTGTACATCAATGTGGCCAACTTCAATGGAGTTTGAGCTTTTGTACAGCTTGCCTGAAGTCCAAAGATGCTTCTCCAACACCTAGCTTGCTTTGATACTCTCTGAATCGTGCTATGGAAGTTCACCTGCAAAACTGAAAAGTGAAAATGGCAAGTGATGTTAGGGGTGTTACAGTTTGTATCTAGGGCTTGGGATAGTTCCAATGGATGATATAAAATGTATTTGAACTGGTTTTAGCCAAAGTGCACGAGTGGAATGGATTGTGGAAGTCAAACTGTAACAGATGCCCTGTTTTGCAGAAAAATTGTGATTTTCTGTATGGGGAGGGATGAGGGGTGGTTTGGTCATGCTTTAGGCTTGCTTGGATGTATTAAAGATGTTTGCAAAGTTTATTTTGGTTGGTGTTTACAGGAATCAGAGATGGATAGGTTTTGCAAGCTTTCTTCTCTTGTAAGCAAGGAAATGTCAACTTGTGATATAGGCCTGTCCAATGTCCTCAAGCATGCTGCACACTTTGCTCTTGATCAGTGGGATTTGTCTACCCAACTTTGCCTCAAAGATTTGGCTTGTACTTCAAAGATTCAGAATTTGACATAAAGCATTACTTTTCCAAAATGGCAAACTTGCTTTTTCTAATTAAGGATTAGTTTAGCATGTAATGTCCAAATGGATGAAATAATGCAATAATACAATGGTTTGGCATTTAATTAAGGTGTGTAAAACTGGTTTTGAGGCCTGCAAGCTAGCTTTGTACAAGCTGATTTGAAAAATGCCAATGTTATGAACATGCTTTGGTCAAGAACAAAAATGAATTTTGCCCAACTTTGCAAATTCGATTCTCTCTAACCACAAAGGTGTTTGATAAGTTCTTGGACAATTTGGAAAGCTTGGAATGTGTACTACAATCCATATTTGTAATGAAAATTGAAACTCCAAGTGGAAGCATGTGAAAAATGGCCAAGAAGTTGGACAAAAATCCTGCCTAGAATAGGTCAAAATTTCTCTAAGTTAAGAATGTTTTGCACCCTTATTCCAAAAATCATAACTTGAGCTACAAGCTTCCTTTGAGAAAATTTTGTGAATCAAAGTTGTAGATTTTGCAATGGACTACAACTTTCATGTTTTGAGTTTTGTTTGAATCCATTTGCATCTTGGTGAAAATGTGGGGAAAAGTTAGGAAAAATTAAGAAAATTTTATAACTTAGAAAATTTCTAAGTTATGAAAATTTTCCATTTTAAACTCTAATTTGCAATTTTGGGTTTCTTGATGAACAAGTTTCATAATTTTGCATGTCTTGATGAAAAATGAATCTTGGCACTTGATTTTGACCAAAAAGTCAAAGTTTGACTTTTCAGTATACAGTCAAATTTTGATTAGTTGACTGAAAAATTCATCTGTCAATCCTGTGCATTTGAGATCTTTTGAACTTGTTGAATGTTTCAAGACAATGCCATTGGGTCCTTGAGTCCATATGTGAACTTGGTTTGCCATTGGTTAGGTCAAACAGTCAAAAATTGCCTTTGTGCAGTCAAAACCCTAAAAATGACCATTTTGCCCTTTTGGTGATCTGATCAAATTTCTTGTGGAATTGTGATCCAAACTTGACCTAATGGTTCATATGAGTTCATTATGTTGATGTGGGTCAAAAATTATGAAGTTTGACTGTCAATTGGCCACAGTTGACTTTTTCCCCAATACAGCTGATTTCTAGGTCAACTATCCAATTGACTGGGCAAAGATTGGAATCAAGGCTTGAAACTTGGTATGGATAAACTTGTGGGTCCAACATGAAGCATGAAAGTCACCTTGGGCATTTTAGGTCAAAATATCCTTGTGCAAACTCAAACCCTAATTTGGGTCAACAGTGCAAGGAGGAGCCTTGAGCAGAACAAACCCTAACTTGATCTTGAGCTCCAAGAGTCTTGCGGTGAGAAAATGTTGATGAAATGAGAGGGAAAATTTTGGGGTACAACAATCAGCAACATTGGTTTGTTCATATTGTGAACTATCTCTTCTCTTGTAACATTTTCATCTTAATATCAAGTATCTCAATTCTAGATTCTAGAATTGGGGGCAGACATACCCTACGCGAGGACGACAAGGGGAACTACCTTAACAAACTGTGTGTTCTTTTTTTTACTTCCATACTTGATTACTATAATTTGTGGGAATTAAATTGTCGAATTTGCTTGTACTGAAATTGTGGTGTGTTGAGATCATTTCACAATATTGGTACCAATCCGTTTGATTGATACCTAAGAAAACTCACCTCTACAATTTAGTAAGATCAAACCTAAGGTGCTTTTCACATAAGGTGTTTGAAAAATTGATTCATCCACAAATTATTCATTATGTTTAGCTTTATCTTAATCAACTCATTGGAAGTAATTCATGCTCATTGAGGATGTTTAAGTGATTGACCAATTGAGTAAAACGTATTGATCATTACTTTGTCATCCTATCCCATACGGTTACGCATATCCGATCTTTTCAATAGAGGATCGTTTAGACGATTGGATATTTTGGGAGCTTTCGCATATATTTCTGAAAAACAATTTTAAAAAGCGCAAATAATTTTTTAAACGATCTATTCAACCCCCCTTCTAGATCGATCACACCGTCTAACAATATACACATTCTCCCCCTCATCATCATAAATAAAATTGTTGTCAGAGTCCATGCACACATAGGGGAGAAACTCTTGACATAGGTCGCCAATATCTCATAAGAAATCCTATCTTTGGCGTCCAACTTCTCGGGCTTTACAGCATAAAATTTTGGTTTCTCCTCGAAGTGCTTCCATTGCCACTCGAGAGGGAAATTTTCCTTTAACTTAGTTACCCAAATACCATCCTCAATCTCGACCAAACACTCGTACAAGGAATCCACGTCCGCGTTAGAAAGAGGCTTCACAATGTAGAACCTCTCATTGAAATGTCAGACATATTCCAAGTATGTTCGAAACAACTTTCCGAATTGCTTGAACGATGCCCAGGCCTGTCGACCCTCGACCGCCTGCCATTGGATGTGGAAGATTTTGAAGAACAAGGTTAAAATAACACCTATGTTGAGGTATCAACACACAATCTCAAATGCTTGCATAAACGCGAGCGCATTAGGGTGAAGTTGGGAAGGCGCCAGATTTAGCCATTGGAAAAACCCCACCTAGAAATCCGTAAAAGGCAGGTGCATCCCCGCCTCCTTGAAAGCAAACTCATACATAGAGAAGCGCTTTCTCGAGAAGGCTGAGCAGATTCTCCTATGATTGTTTGGAATTAGAACCAACCAGGAGGCAGGAACATCGTCTTCTTTCTCCTCGACGACGTTGAATGCATCAGAGGGTTCATGCACGAACTAAGACATCAAATCCATGGGTTCGAGCGTGACTTGATCTAGGGGATCCCTTGTACCCACATATTCCTCGCCATTAGACTCGAGCAAAACTACTCATTCGACTAGTTGAGCCATCTTACCTGAAAAGCAGGGGGGAAAACAGTGAACTCGACATCATCAAATTCACCCTTTCACCACAAGTCAAGTGAAAGGGCAAGGAGCTCCTCGAGGGTGGGTCCTCGACTCAAGCCCTTGATGGCTCGCGCGAAAGGAAGCAACTCCCTCGGGTAAGCATAAAATCATGAACTTAGGATGAAGTTCATTCGAAATTCGTGGATCTTCATCTAGAATTCATGAATCTTCATTCGAACTTCATGGACTTAATTGGAAAACTCATGGATCTTCATCCAGAATTCATGAACTTTTCCAAAAAACTTCATCCGTTTGTACAAAACCCTAAACTAAATCAACAAGCTTAAGAAAATCACTTACTTGGAGGGATGGACGCTAGAAAAATCTACGGCGGTGGTGACGGAAATAGAGTACCTTGCAAATGGATGCACCATTTGGGCTTCAAAAAGTCCCACGTGAAACCACGTGCTGACGATGTTTCAAAGTCTTCATTGTCGAACATATGTTCGACATCGTTGCGACACGTTTCCTACGGGCATCCTGTGAAGACACCCGGGGAAAATTTCCACGCTTTCCCCACGAACGCAATACACTTTCCCACCTGGGCACCTCGAGGAGGAAAGTTCGGGGAAAACATCTGTGTGTTCCTGCGAATGGAGGCATCTTATGATGAACTGCGTGAAGGCGGGCAGTCAACAGACCAACCGAGGTGAGTTCTCCATAACAAATTGCTCACGCCACATACGCCCCCTTTTTTGACAGGCAAGGGGGAACATCTATGAAGAATGGACGAGGAAGTAGATGATTTGGCGACCACATAATCCCCGACCAAAATAGTCGTCCCTTTTTTCAGGCAACGTCTCCCCGACAACCAAGCTGGTCTTAAGTCATCACTCTTTCATCTAAGAGAAATAATTTGGGGGTTCCTGTTTTGGGATGGCTTGACACTTGGCCCACCATTGAACATGCCCAATCCAGTGCCTCTGAGGCCCAGTGGCATCCAACCCACATTTACAACCGTTGGCGATTTCCTCACGTGCCTCTTAGACAAACGTGGCCAACAATTGTTCATAACCACCACCATTCTGCCCACCGAGAATAACGGATCCAACTTTCCTATTATCTCAGGGAAGTTGACTAGGGAGGAGGCTACATGTTAGACTCCATACACACGTAACCCTGGTAGTCTATTTTATTGGGCCTAACTGCTTGGTCCAATGCGTAGATCTTGGCTCAATGCTGGGGGCTATAAATACCCTCTCACATGTGAGGGTCAAGTATTCACTTTTTTCCATACTCATTACTTGCACTTGCTTTGAACCTTACTTTGGAATCATAGTGTCTTGCAGGTACCCCCCCCCCCCCCCCCCCCCTCCCCACTCCACTTCAATAACCATCCAATTTTAGCTTGCAGGCCATCAACGATCCATTCTGGTCAGGTGCGATCATATTTGTTCTCAATAAATGCTTATGATGAAATGCACTTGTTGAGATGTCAACCATCACACAGTTGGATAGATAATGAATTTGTTCATAATAGATTTACTGAGTTCAAAGAAGAACTAAAGGAGATTCAGATAAGGGTCTTGCAAAAAAATGAAGATCCTAAGCTCAAGAATAGGCACATCCCTGCAAAAATTGATCACAATATTTTTCATCCTAAGATGCCTAGTTTTTAGATCAATAATATGGAATCATCGAAAGAGTATTTTCTTTTAACATATTAAGTTAATTTTGTTGAAAGCATAATTCCTTGTGTCGAAGCAGCTTGCTCGACAGAAAACCAGGAAGTATCGAAGTGTGAAAGCAGTTTGTTACATACAAATTTGATTTAGATATGATATATATATATATATATATATATATATATATATATATATATATATATATATATATATATATATATATATATATATATATATATATGATTTAGATATAAATAGATAGATTTGATTTAGTTCCAAAATATGTATTTTGGGCTTTTATAGTTTTGCGCTTTGGCTTAGAGAGCAAGCTAACCTAAATCTATAAATAGTGGGAGTAACCCCTATTTTTTTTAGTAATCAAGTTGTATTCACTGAATTTGTATTTGCAAGTGAATAAGAAGTTTTCCACAATTTATGGGCAGAGAGAAACTCTACAGAAAATCATTGTCTTTCTTTCTTTCTTTCTTTCTTTCATATTTTTCATTGTTATTGTGTGGTGATAACAATCTTGTTCATCAAGATTGATAGAAATTCATCACAGGAATTGGTGGATTTCCAACATCCGGTATCAAGAGCTTTGGACGAGCGATCAAGGGAAGATGAAGAAAATCAATGGCGATGAATTATGCAAGTAGAAATTTTCCATCAAATTTTCCGATTCTTAAAGGTGATAATTATGAGAATTTGTGCAAACAGATGAATGTTATATTCTGTTTTCAAGGTATTTGGGAACTTGTAAAATATGGATTAGAACCACTTCATGAAGACGCTTCAGAAAAGGAAGAGGCGGAATACAAAGAATTGAAGAAGAAGAATTATAAAATCCCTCTTTATAATTCATCAATGTGTCAGCCCGAATAATTGCGAAAAGGTTAGTGATGTAGAATATGCAAAAGAAGCCTGAGAGATTTTTAAGAAATCTATTAGAGGTGCAGAAAAGGTGAAATATGTGAGATTACAAACTCACAAAAGAACTTATGAATTGATTCAGATGGAAAATAGCGAAAGCATATCCGATTTCTTCACTAGGGTTACAAAACTAGTGAATCAAATCAAGGTTTATGTAGAGACGTTAACAACAAGAGCCATTGTTTCAAAGATCTTGATATCTTTGGCTCTGAAGTTCGACCATGTGATAGTTTCCATATAAGAGTCGAAGGACATATCAACCATGTCGACAGAAGAACTTCAAGGAACGCTTGAATCTCATGAACAAAGAATGGATGAAAGAGATGCAGGAAAGTCTAAGAGTGATGTGGCTCTGCAGGCTCAATCAACAAAGATAAGAAAGGCAAATGAAAGTGGTTCAACAATAAAGGTAGAGGTGGCTACAACAATCCGACTAGTCGAGGAAACCAGTACGAAGAAAATGTATCGAATCAGAGAAGACCACACCAAGGCAACCAAAGAGGTAGTGTTGCAAATAGAGGAAGATGTGGTGGTCGAAAGCTTGACAAGGGTCACATTTAGTGTTTCAATTGTCATAAGTATGGTCACTATTCTAGTGATTATTTAGAAAAGCGAAAGAATCAAGAAAGTGATGTGAAGTTTGCAAAGTATGAAAAAGAAGAGATGTTGCTGATGGTTACAACAAGGGATGAAGAAAAATTCAAGGACCAATGATACTTGGATTCAGGATGCTCATCATATATATCTGGAAGGAAAAATTGGTTTGTCAATATAAAAACCTCGATGAAGAACATGATGAAATTCACAAATGACAATACCCTAGCAACTGAAGGTATTGGTGATGTTATGATTATGAGGAAACATGGCAGAAGGTCAGTAATTTCCAATGTGTTGTACATACCATGCATGAAGAGAAATTTGCTCAGTATAGGGCAGTTGGTCAAAAAGAACTACAAAGTGTCGATCGAAGACAAGATGATGAGAGTCATCAATGCAAATTGAAGGTTAATCTTGAAGGCCCCCATGCCTCAAAATAGAACCTTCAATATTGAACTTAATATGATGGAGCACAAGTGCCTTTCGACTGCAGCTAGCAGATATGAATGGATATGGCACTATCAACTAGGCCATCTCAACTTCAGATACATCAGAGATTTAAAAAGAAGAAATATGGTTTCAGGACTGCCAGAAATCAACATTCCACCCGAAATGTGTGAGGAATGTGTGCAGGAGAAGCAACACAAGAATAGCTTCAACAAGGATGCAGGAAGCATGTCAGAGGCTATTCTCGAAGTCATATACTCTGATGTATATAGACCAATTCAGGTGGATTCGATGGGAGGTAATAAATACTTTGTTACATTCATAGATGATTTCAGTTGAAAATTATGGACTTACCTAATCAAGAAGAAAAGTGAAGTGATCGAGGTATTTGTGAAGTTTAAGTCTATGGTCGAAAGCTCAAAATTTTGAGAACTAATGGTGGTGGAGAGTATGTGTTGAATGACTTCGACAAATTATGTGAAAAAGAACGGATTATACATGAGGTGGTGCCACCCTACACTCCACAGCTGAATGGAACTGCAGAAAGGAAGAATCGAACCATCATGAATATGGTGAGAAGTATGTTGAAAGGCAAGCATTTACCTAAAGAGTTTTGGGGTGAAGCTGTGTCAATAACAACATACATATTGA
Organism: Vicia faba; assembly: GCA_948472305.1. Classification (NCBI taxonomy): domain Eukaryota; kingdom Viridiplantae; phylum Streptophyta; class Magnoliopsida; order Fabales; family Fabaceae; genus Vicia; species Vicia faba. The sequence continues at coordinate 451,878,242 of OX451739.1, read as the reverse complement.
ACATATGTCTGACAAAGAAGCTAGAAGGAATTACTCCAGAATAATGTTGGTCTGGTGTGAATCCTAGCTTGAGTCATTTGAAGGTATTTGGATCTATTGCACATAGACATGTGTCAGATCAGTTGAGAAGAAAACTTGATAATAAGTCGATTCAGATGATCCTAGTAGGATATCGTTCGACAGGAGGTTACAAGTTATTCGACCCAGTGAATAAGAAGATTGTGATCAACAGGGATGTGATCATATATGAGCTTAAGTAATGTGATTGGACTGAAAATGTCAAGAAAGATTATGTGGAAATCTTACTTGAAGAACCAGAAACTCAATTTGAAAGAGAAGTTCGACAAGAGGAAGTTATAGATCAGCCAGGTATAAGAAGACCTCGGAGAACAAGACGCGTGTCTGCAAGGTTGCAAGATTGTGTGATTTCATCAAATGATGTGGTTGATAACGAAGGTGAGATAGTACATTATGCTTTATATGCAGATGTCGAACCTGTAAATGCAGCTGAAGCATTGAAGGATTCGAAGTGGGTGAAAGTAATGAATGAAAAAGTAAAGTTCATCAAAGACAACAACACCTGGTCACTTGTCGAGTTTCCTCAAAACAAGAAGACAATTGATGTCAAGTGGATATACAAAGTAAATATGAATCCCAAAGGGGAAGTAACTCGACACAAGGCAAGACTTGTGGCAAAAGGATTTCTCCAAGAGGAAGGAATTGACTTTGATGAAGTCTTGGCACCTGTTGCTAGAATCGAAACAATTAGATTGGTTATTGGTCTAGCAGAAATGAACACTTGGCACATATGTCATATGGACGTGAAGTGTGCATTCCTGAATGGACCCTTAAACGAAGAAGTTTATGTTAAACAACCAGTTGAGTTTGTGAAGTATGGCGAAGAGAGAAATGTGTATAGACTACATAAAGCCCTGTATGGATTGAAACAAGCTCCAAGAGCTTGGAATAAGAAGATTGATAGTTTTTTAAGGGAAAATGAATTTGGGAAGTGCACAACTGAACATGGAGTATATGTAAGAAGAAGGAATAATGAATTGCTTATATTATGTCTCTATATCGATGACTTGTTAATATCAGGTAGCTGCAAGAAGGAGATCAAAGACTTCAAAGATGATCTTAGAAAGGAATTCGAAATATCGGATCTGGGTGACATTTCATACTTCCTTGGTATTGAATTTTACAAGAGTAGTAGAGATTTGATGATGCATCAAAGAAGATATGCAAGAGAAATTCTCAAGATATTTGAGATGAAAGAATGTAACTCGACATCGACACCTGCAAAACCAAGACTACAATTGTCAAAAGATACAAATAAAGATGATGTCGACCTAACCCAATATAAAAGACTTATTAGATCATTGAGATACCTTTGTCATACAAGGTCTGACTTAGCATACAGTGTGGGTATGATAAGTAGATTCATGCAGAAGCCAAAGGTATCACACCTAGCAGCGTCGAAGAGGATATTGAGATATCTGAAAGGAACTCTTCACTATGGCATTTTATTTCTCGCAGCTAATAAAGGAAAAGAATGAAAGTTAGTGGGGTACACCGATTCAAGTTGGTGTAGTGATTCTTAGGATCGAAAATCTCCAACAGGATATGTGTTTATGCTAGGTGGTGCACCAGTTGTTTGGAGTTCGAGAAAGGAACCAATAGTGGCGTTATCATCGTGTGAAGTAGAGTACATAGCTGCTTCTCTTTGTGCATGTCAAGCAACATGGATGGTGAACTTGGTCGAAGAAATCACAAGGAAAGATCATGGAACAATTACCACGAAGATCGACAACATATCAGCTATCAACCTGGCGAAGAATCCGATAGCACATGGTCGAAGCAAGCACATCGAAATGAGGTTCCACTATCTTCAAGAGCAGGTAGCAGATGGGAAAATGAAGATGGAACTGTGCAGAACTGAGAACCAGATTACAGACATCATGACGAAAGGTGTGCAGGTCGAAGTATTCATAAGACTAAGAGCTATGATGAATATAGAGAACTTAGACACAATGAATTAGGTGGTGTGTTGAAAGTATAATTCCTTGTGTCAAAGCATCTTGATCGACAGAAAACAAGGAAGCGTCGAAGTGTGGAAGTAGTTTGTTACACACATATTTGATTTAGATCTAAAATAGATAAATTTGATTTAGGTCTAAAATAGATAGATTTGATTTAGTTTCAAAATAGGTATTTTGGACTTTTATAGTTTTGGGTTTTGGCTTAGAGATCAAGCTAACCGAAATTTATAAATAGTAGGAGTAATTTCTATTTTTTTAATAATCAAGTTGTATTCACAGAATTTACAGTTGCAAGTGAATAAGAAGTTTTCCACAGTTTGTGGGCAGAGAGAAACTCTGCAGAGAATCATTATCTTTCTTTCTTTCATTCATATTTTTCATCATTATTGTATGGTAATAACAATCTTGCTCATCAAGATTGATAGAAATTCATCACAAGAATAAGTGGATTTTCAACAAATTTGTTCATAGAATGTCTTCAGTAACTCTGTTTTCCTTTTGTAATATGTAATCTTACACTCACATTTTTCTTACCCTCGTCTCATCTCATTGAGAAATAGCTCATGATAAACGAGAGTTTGGCCAAAAAAATAAGTAAATTTTAACCATAAATTGTTTGAGCCAATATTTGAATTTGAGTTCTCCTAGAACAAGTTGGGCTTATATTAATCTAACCGCCATAGCCTCACTTCAAGCATAAAATAATTGAAAAGTATGTAAATCTAGTAATAACTTAGAGAGGTACACATAACATATAAAAATATAACATCTTGTATAAACCCACAAATCATATAATTCATAGAAAATCCATAGCAGCATTACTATCTCTTTCTCATATTGGCAATCCAGCAAGAAAACGTTTGTAAAATTCCAGTGCTTCTTGTGGCTTGTATTCTGGAACAGTATGCCCAGCTCCCTTTATGGTCAGAAAAGTAAGATTGTTGTCATATCCTTGAGTGAAGCTGCAGCAATGAATAAAAGATACTAAGTAACTCAATTTATAATCAAAATTGTCATATCCTCAAGTTTGAAGCACATTTTGATGACAGATACCCAGCAACTTGACCATTGGACAACCAAGGCCTCCATTCATCAACAATCTTGTATCCGATTGATCTTGTCCATGCTTGACTCCCCGTAAATGGAACACACATGTCATGGTCACCGCTGCAAGAAACACAAAACTTTTAATGTTTATATCAATTGCAAAAGAAGATGCCTTCGCTAAAGCAATTATCAAGGAAACATTATAATGCTGGAAATTCACCTGAATATAAGAGCTCGGTATCCTCTGGAAGTTAGGTTCTTGTGGTACTTAATCATGCTTCCAGCGTCATGATCGTAGGAAATTTTGTCCGAAACAAATTCCCAACTACTGACTACACTTTTCTGTTTCATCAAAAATATCATAATTTCGTGCTTTGACATCAAAAGTAGATGAACCATACAAAAAACCTCACCTCTGCAGTGTGAATTGCTTTCCTGACTTGTTCATTGTTCAACCAAACGTATGCAACGCTGACATCCTAAAGATATTGTTAGATCTTGTTACTTGTCAAACAACGAAACGGTAATACAGCAATATCAACTATATAATTGGTTATGATCATATCATTTTTGTAAGACCTCAACAGTATTTGACCAAAGCAAATATGATGCTATAAGACAAAATGAGAAAAATCACAATACGAATTTTGAAGCAATGAAATCAATTAGTAGTAAAGAAACATACTAAGCATGGAACATTGATGCTATTGGTAAGTTGCGACCAAGAGGGTACGATTCCGTCTCTGACAGGGGCTCTTAGGGGCCAAGCACGGCCGAACATTCTTTTCCTTACAAGATGAGGTTTCTCAGTCTCACCTAACTTGCGGAAACTAGACGGAAGCTTACCATAAGTAGTGATAACCTTGTCTGTCTCTGTGCCATGATAGCATGGTTCTAGAATGTTATATAAGTTCAACCCAGCAATGTCCTAAAAAAAGCAAGAACAATCAATTAGTGTCAAATTCACGTGGTTCATTTGATCTCGGCACTGCAATATAGTTAAATCACCTCATCAATTTTCGCAAGCTTGTTTGTACAATTTTCACTGAGCGGTTTATAGAAATTCCCATCACACTCGCGGTTAGCCTCCTGCAACAGAATGCGTCGTGACTTTAAGAAACATAGCAAGGTTTCAACAAAATATAAAGTTCCGAACTTGCTCTTAATGAGTTTATTTTCACCTCAAACAATTCATCTGGGATAAGGCCCATCCCATGTACAAATGGAACAAGAGCATTGCCATCAATTAGTTCATCTGTAACGCCATTTCCAACCATGTAACCCTGCACATAACGACTTTCAGATTGCAGTCATTATAGACTCAAAAACAATGATCTGATCACTTAAAGATAAACAACCTTAAAATTCAGTTTGGGCTTCACATCCGCATCAATTCCTGCAGAAAATCAAGAAAGGGAACATTACTAACGATCCAAACACATTGATTAAACACTTTAAGGACACAACTTTGTACCTTTCATTACTTCATAGGCAATAGTAGGCACATAAACTCCGGCATATGACTCTCCAGCAATAAAGAAAGGATTCGAAAGGAACTCCGGATATAGTTCAAACCACTGATTTTGTCAAAAGAGAAAGAAAATCAATGAGAATACATATTTTCCGGTTCAAATAATACATCTGTTTTCTTAAGTACCTTAAGGAGAAAGGCATGGGAATCAGAAGCAGTCTTTATGTCTCCGGTCACATAATCAGTTTCATCGTTAGAATAAGAAAAGCCAACGCCAGCAGGAGAGTCCAAATATATAATACTGGAAACCTATAATTCAAAATCAGAATCATAATTAACACAGACTCATAAACCAAAATTCAACAAAGTTAGTTAGGAAAAATAGATACCTTGGTCCAGCTGTATGGATTGAGATGCAGAATTGGCAAGCTTCCCTGAGTGTTTGCTGCTTCAAAATTGAAAGGGCCTGAAAAACAGAATGAATAGCATTATTTATAAACAAAAGAATTACTAGAATTGAGAATAAGAATAACTACCATGTTCATAGACGAAGCCATCAAAGCTAGAGCCACCAGGTCCACCATTAAGCCAAAGAACAACTGGATCCTGAAGAGGATTACCTTGTGACTCAACAAAATAGTAATACAAGTTTTTTTCATCCAGAGTTACATAGCCAGCATAATGCTTGGAAGGTATAGTTCCATTGAAACCTGGAATTTTTGTTACAATGCCACTTTCTGGCGCTGAATTTGTCACCACAATGTGAACAAGTAACACCAAACAGACACTGCTACCTGTTTTTTTCATCCTTGTTTTTTTCAAAACAACAACCTTATCAACAACAACACACTTAAAAGCTCAATTTATAGAAAGGAATCATGAGTTTATTACTCACTTTTTTACCATCTAAGTTGGAATTTGTTAAATCTTGATTAATGCCAAGTATTGTCACATAATACACAAATTAAACAAAATGAATATGAGAGAGAAAAAACAAAATCAATATTATTTACGATAATAATTATTATGTCAAAATTTTTACTATAAGGAAGCCATCTTCAAAGGAGGATCTTCAATCACAGTTTCAGCAAATGCCAGTGTTTGAGACACCTCTTCAAAGTGTTGAAAGGGGGTCTCAATGAACTCCCCATTCATTTCTATGTACCTGAACGAGTTGAGGTGGCTGACCATATATTCTTCCTCCCCCTGAACTGTCACGATCTTCCCTCTGACCGGGTACTTCAGCTTCTGATGTAGTGTGGAGGTCACAGCTCCAGCCTTGTGGATCCATGGACGACCCAGCAAACAAGAGTAGGATGGTCGGATATCCATCACATAGAAAGTAGAATCAAAAACTTGAGAACCAACCCTGATTGGAATGTCAACTTCACCATGCACCAACCTTTTCGAACCGTCGAAGGCCCGAACAACAATGTTACTAGGCTTGAGCTCTAAACCCTCGCAATCCAACCTGTCTAGGGCCTTCTTGGGCAATACGTTCAATGAAGAACCGGTGTCTACCAACACATGGACAAAAATAGTGCCCCTGCATTCAATGGAGACATGCAGGGCGTCGTTATGGTTCTTTCCTTTGGCAGTCAGATCGGCGTCAGAGAAGCCCAACCCATTATCGGCAGTCAAGTTGGCCACACAGTCGGTAAATTGATCAGCAGACGTTTCTTGTGGCACATGGGCCGTCTTCAGGAAGGAAATCAGGGCCTTGGCATGGGCCTCTGAACACAACAACAGTGATAGCATAGAAATTTTTGATGGGGTGTGCCCCAGCTGCTCAACTACGTTGAAATCAATCTTCTTAATGATCTTGAGAATCTCCTCCATCTCTTGCTGGGAAGCTTCAACAGTGGTTGTCTTTGGTGCCTCCGTCCAGACAGGCAAATCAGTAGCAATTCCTTTGTCCCGAGCGTCAGATGACTCGGCAGCAGGGGTAGAAACAGGAACTTGATCAGGAAGGGAAGCAGGCACACTTGCAGGTGTGATGATAAGAGGTCTCTGAATTGTTGGTGGCGCAATATCTGATGAAAAGAGTCTGCCACTGCGAGTAACTTTGGCAGGCCCGGTGATGTTACTGACGCCGACACTAGTATCGAACTCTTGTTTAACTCCAAACACATAAACATCTGCCCCATAGTGCCACGGGACAGCTTTGTCGGATGTATAAGGGAGAAGCCCCGGAACAGTGATGATGATAGGAGCAATCTTCTGAGTGGACATGATTTTGACAGGTTTCTTTGAGGGAGCCTTAGGAGGTTTGTTGAAAATAGTGACAATAGAAACTTCTTCAGTAGGGACAGCAGGAACAACAATCTTCTCGAACAAGATCTCTTTGCTATCCATCAGGCTTTGGATACCTGATTTCAGCAAATGACAACCAACAGGTGAAACAGCACATAGAAGGCAACCTTTACCACATCCCGGAAATAAACCGGCTAGAAACAGGTTCCTTTTGACGGTCAATAACGGAGTAACAATCTCTTCCACGGAGCCTACGTACCGGTCTTCTTCCACAGCATTTACCCCATGTTGGGGCATGGGAGCAGTCACAACATTGGGCCTTTCGGGCGCCTCAAACTGTATTTCCTTAGCATCAATAAGGTCCCTAACCTTGTTCCTCAGAGCCCAGCAATCATCCGTAGTATGCCCCGGGCTATCAGAGTGATAAGCGCAACGGGGGTTGGGGTTGTACTTTGGAGAAGTTGTGTTTACTACTTTCGGAGCTTCTTGGACAGTTACCAGATTGGTTGACAGTAGTTGCGGCAAAATCTGAGACAGGGTCATACTGAGCCGAGTGTACTGCCTTTTAGGTCTCTCGCCCCTTGGTTGGTTGTATTGCTGAGGAGCAGCAGCAGGCTTTGAAATTACCAACGCATTGACAGCTTGGCGGCGTTCCGGTTTAATTTGTCTTCTGGGGCCATAAATAGCACTGGCTTCCTTCTTGAAGGGCTTCTTTTCAGTATTCGAGGAGGCTCCTCTCTGTATCTTCCCCGACTTGATATCAGCTTCTATTCTCTCACCAGTCAAGATCAAATCTGTAAACCCAGCAGAAGAATTTCCAATCAGATGGTTGAAGAACGGACCAGACAGGGTCCCTAGAAACATGTCAACAAGTTCACGATCAGTCAGCGGCGGCTGCACCCTGCCAGCCAGGTCTCTCCACTTTTGCGCATACTCCTTGAATCCTTCGCCCGTCCCCAGTGACATACCCTGGAGTTGGATACGCGTGGGAGCGAGGTCGGAATTGTACTGATACTGTTTATAAAATGCAGTGACCAAGTCCTCCCAGTTTCGGATACTGGCTCCATCCAGCTGATAGAACCATTCGAGTTGAGACCCCGAAAGGCTATCCTGGAAGAAATGGATCCACAGGTTCTTGTCTGCAGTGTAAGGTTGGATCTTCCTTACATATGATCTGAGATGCAGCTTAGGACAGGAAGCCCCGTCGTACTTTGCAAAGGCAGGCGCCTTGAACTTGTGTGGGATCACCACCCCAGAAGATAAACCTAGATCTCCAAAATCCAGCCCCGACACATGCTGGATTTCCATGGCACTTAAACGGTCCTCTAGTTGCTTGTACCTGTCTTCGGCAGGAGGGTACTGTTCGTCATTGTAATCTGTCTCGTTGTCGGAGACCACAGGACTAGGAGCCCTTCCCCCTTGGGGACTGTCTTTCTATGCAGATGAAATAGTCTGATCAGCCTCATTCTGCAGTGCATTCCCAAACCTCCGTCCAGTGTTAAACAGCGCAGTCCTCTTCTTCTTCTTATTTTTCAAGAGCAGAGTCTTCAACTCCTGTTGACTCTAGGCTAAGCTCATGACCAGCTCTTGAAACTGGGCGTTCTGGGCCTGGATGGCCTTGATAGCTTGTTCGGTAGTAGGCTCGGAAGACATGATGATTGAGTGCTGAAATAAACAGCGAAGAAGATTAAGCAACCTGTAGAAGAAGGGTACATGTTATGCATATGATGCAATGAGATGCTTATGATTTATGTTTTCAAAGACAATCAGGATTCAAATTTGTAGACAAAAAGGAAACACACTTCATTAGATTCAAACTTTAAATTGTTCAACAATTTTTCCCTGAGGCATTACAAGAATGAAAATACTGAAAAGGAAATAAAAGCTGTAAAAGAAACATCCAAATCCCATCAGTGCTCCCATGGCCTCCTCTTCTCAGTACGGATATAGTCATTCAGGATCCGCTCTTCCTCTAATTGCTTAGTCAGCTTCTGGATCTTTTGTTCATGTTCGTTAAACTTTTCCCGATAATAATCCCGTTCTTCTTGTAGCTGCGCCCAAGATCTCTTTAGTGTATCCACATCAGTGGGTATCTGAGGAGGGAGGACAGTTGGAGGAACCCCGTCTTCATCAGGAAATTCAAGAATGATAGGCCTGACAGCTTCGTATGGCATACCTAACTTCTGAGCACGGATGCGGACCCATCTGCAGTAGGGTTCCATTGGTAGAGAAGTCTTCGATCCCAACTCATGTGGGTCAGCTTTGTGAATTCTGTCCCAAGCCTTGATGAATCTACGGTGCAGCTCGTCATTGTCTACCTGAAACTCGAAACTGATGTGAGGCACCAACATCTCATGAGGCCCTGCTCTTCTGGCTCTTCCAAACTGACGGAGAGCTAAACATGGATTATAAGAGATTCCTCCCTGGGTACCGATCAATGGAACATTAGGATATTCTCCGCAACGATCAATAATGGCTACCTCATCCAAACCTCTGAGAGTCCAAATGATGTCATTATCAGTGAGAGACATTAACCTATGAGCCCAGCCTCTTTCTTCTTCATTCTTCAGCACGAACTTAGGGAGGTGCGAAATAAACCACCTCACTAACAAAGGAGCACAACACCACAGAGTTCCACGTCTTCGGGCAGTACGAGCATAGAGCTGTTACAGGATATCACCCAAGAGAGTGGGTACAGGGTTCCGAGACATGAAGATCCTTATGGCATTGATATTGACAAAGTTATCAGGATTTGGAAACAATACTAGACCATAGATTAAGAGATCCAGAATGTCTTCGTATGCCTTGAAGTCTAAGTCATTCCAGAAACTGTTAGTTTTGCCAACCAGAAACTTAGCCAAAAAGCCCTTAACTCCACTTCTAGTTTCCCAGTTAGCCACTACCTCTTCTTTGGTCAAGGGAAGGACTGCAGCAATCTCTTCAGGCCTAAGAGTCTTCTCCCAACCGGTGAACGGAGTCTGCTCCAAAACAGGGATACCAAGTAACTCAGAGAATTCTTCCAGGGTAGGGACCAGCTGGAAGTCTTGAAAGGTGAAGCAATGGTACAGGGGATCATAAAAACTGGGTCAGGACACTCATCAGTTGTTGGTCCCACTTTGAAGTGACTAAACCAAGGAGAGAACCATGCCTCTTGATGAAGGAAGTAGTGTTTGGAATCCTATCAACCAAATCCTTGAGCAAAGTAGGTGGTTGAACAAAGTTGAGCCGGATAGTATTCCTACGCACGGGCATCGTGATGTCCTACAAAACAGAGCAAAGATGAAACCCTCTTGTCTTTGAAATGGGTCAGTCCTTATGCAGGATGCATGAAATGGTATGATGGTATGATGTTATGATAAAGCACACCACAAGTATTCACAAAGGCAAGCATGATAAGGCACACAAGTCACACAACCCTTAGAGTTTAGGCCAGTATGAAGTTTAGGTATTACCCTCTTTTAGCTTCGTTGGTTAAGACCTGTCCTATCAAAAGTAACCGGGTTCTAGAGGACCTCAATATCATTGACTACCCTCAATCGGTCATAACTTCAGCGTCGCAGTCTTTTCTTGCGGCCAGAACCATCGCGAGAGTTTAGCCTCAATGAGTGTAGCATATTGCTACCATTCTATGGCCAAGTTGGGTCAATTTAGGGTTCTAAGGTCGGTTGGTGTTTAATGACTCCTTAGAAGACCCATATTCTCCTCGTTGCAACACAAGGGATATCGATGCAGACCAAGGTGTTACACCAACGTAGCCACTGCTTCACCCATGTCGGTCTACGCCGGACAGGTCCCTCACAGATTATGCTACCTAAAAGGGTATTCCCCAGATCCAGGTTAGGATCTATGAAACTCCGATGCAAAGCCCACAAATAGAAAAGCAAACAAAGCAAACAATTGAAAACAAGTAAATGATCTAACCCTAAGGTAACCCCACTTTTAAGTAGTCCCCAGCAGAGTCGCCAGTTCTGTGATACGGTGGGAGAACTGACTTGAGTTTTTGCGTTTGTTTTCACAAATGTTTCGGTTGAGCAAGAGTCGCCACCGACTTTTTATTTTATCCTAAGGAAAGGTTAAAAAGCACAGCAAAAACCTTTGAGATGTTTTCTTGGGTTCGGGGGGTAGATTATAGAAAGGGAAGGTATTAGCACCCTTTCTATCCATGGTTATCCATGGGCTCTTAGTTACTCGCTTAGATCACTTGCCTTGTGTTTTCAATTGTTTGAAATGGTGCTTTGTGTGTGTGGGTTTGAAAATATTTTGAAAAGAGGCCAATGTGGTGGCAACCTTTGTAATGACCCATGTTTGGATGTATACAAAGGTGTACTTATCTTTTGAAAAGTTTTCAATGTTTTTGAAAGTTGTTTTGAAAGTGTGTTGTGGAGTGTGGTTTGAAAAATAGGCAAGTGTTTTTGCAAGTTGATCAAGTAACTAAGAGTTGTCTACCCCTAAATTTACTCAAATGTTTTTCCTATGTTTTAACCCTTTTAACAATTTTGTTCCACCATTGTATTTGGAGGACAATCTTGTGTTAGGATATTAATGGGACGGGCGCGGGTCATCGTTTTAGACCATGATTGCAATGGTGCCAAGTGTCTTTGGGCAATTTTTCCTTTAAGGGACTTGATCATTTTTAGGCAACTTTCGAAAGCGTCATCGAGGGACTATGATTATTTGATATTGTTTTGTTTTGCCAAAGACACCCGACATGCAACATGGCCCATTATTGAAGGCAACAAGTGGAGTAATCCTAGGGGTGCAAGTGTGATTGGTGTTGTCCATTTTCATGCTTTGTTATCTTTGAATTAGGTCAAGCTATTTGTTATTTGATTTTTGCATACAAAACCCTAAGTCTATCATGGCATATTTAGAAAGCTTTAAAATGCGGAATTTAAAGTCCTAAATTATTACACAATAATCATGGGGATGGGGATACAAATGTTCAAATGGGGATGAGGCTTTAATAGGAGAATGGTATCCCAATATTTACAACCAAATCGAATCAATTCGCAAATGTAAATGTAAAGTAATGTACAAGAATAAGTAAATGTGTATGTGTAAATGTATTTGTGTAAGTGTAGGTGATTTATTTACAAGTGTAGTAAAAATAAATAAAAAGAGTTAATTTTGGATATTTTCATGTTTAGGGCAAAACCCTATTTTTTGCAAATAAATGGTATTTATTATTTAATATATACAATATTTATTAATTATATACAAAAAATAAATAAAAAGGAAGTATATTGTAAAAGAAAGTATTTTTGAGGTTAAATATTAATAAAAATAAAAATGTATTATTTTTATATTTATCCTAAATATTTAATAAAAGATAGATAAGTATTTATATTATTTACTAAATATATTAAATATGTACAAAAATAAAATATTTATTATTTACAAAAAAAAGCATATTTTTTAGAAAATGTTTTCAAAAGATAAAATAAAATACAATTAGAAAACAAAATGTATTTTGTATTATTTTTAGTATTTTAAACAAAAAAAGTATATATGTTTATTTATATGTACAAATGTAAACAAAGCAAATAAATTCAAAATAAAATGCAAAAATGTATGGAAAAATATTTTTAATATTTTTAATGTTTTGTCAAAAAATAACAAGTCAGAATAAAAAAGAAAAAGTCAAAAATGATTAAAAAAATCACACAATGGGCCAAGGGGGTGTGAATGTGAAAAGGTGGTGCAAACAGAAAAATGAGACAGGCCCAGCCCAAAAGAACTTTGTCTTCAACCTCCAGACATTTTCAAAACAAAAAAAACGCGCATTTTCTTCCTTGCCTGCTATCTTCTGATTCCTTGATTTTCAACAAAAACTCACAACAGCAATGTTATAGAGCATCATGTCACGATTCTAAACATATAAAGAAGTTGATCTAACTCTCAGAAATGAGAGAGAATTTCTCTTCCTCCAATTCCTGACCTAACTTTTTTTCTAATGTTCAGGTTCCAAATTCTCTTAACACACACAATATAAATGAAAAGTGAGGATACAGGTAGCTTCAGGGCCATGAGTAGGACATAACTTCTTCACAAACCTAAGCCTAAATATGCTTGGATAGAGAGATAGAAGTTCAAGAACTTACCTGTTCAGCTTGAAACGTGTACAACAATGGAGGTACTTTCAATGGATTTTGAGGACTTGTACAGCTTGCTTGAAGTTCAGGGATGCTTTTCCAATGCTTGGTGTGTCTTGAATCTTACTGTATCAAGCTATAGAAGTCCACCTGCAAAGTTGAAAACTGAAAATGGAAAATGATGTTAGGGAGGTTACAGTTTGTGTTCAATGCTTGGGATAACTTCAGTGGGTGATATGGAACATGTTTGAACTCCCTTTGGCCAAAATGCACGAGTGGAAAGGTTTATAGAAGTCCAGTTGCATAAGGGACTCTGTTTTTTGCAGTAGGATGGTGTTTTGATGTTTGGGGAGGTATTGAAGATGGTTAGGTCGTGCCTTAGCTCAGTTATGATGTATGAAATGTGTTCAAGAAGTTTGTTTAGGCTTGTGTTGACAGGAGATGGAAGTTGTGTTGCAATATGCAAGTTTCTTCTTTCTTAAGTCAAAAATGCCAAGTTAGGTTGTAGGCTACCACAGGCCCCTCAAGCATGCTGCAAATTTTAGTCTTGATCAGTGGGATATGTTCATGAACTTGTGCCTCAGAGATTTGCTTTGGTACTTCTTAGATTTGTGTTTGACATAAAGTCATGCTTTACAAGAATGGATAAAGTGCTTTTTCCAAATATGGCTTAATTCTTCATGTAAAGACCAAATGCACAAAATAACATCTCGGCACAATGGTTTAGCATTGAATTATTGAGTGTAAGAAGGATTAGAGGCCCGTAATCTAGCTTGAACCATGCTGAGTTTGAAAATGCAAAGTTATGAACATGTAATTTGGCCATGAACAAAGTGACTTTTGCCCATATTGACAAATTCGATTCTCCCTAACCACAAGGGTGTTTGAGAAGTTCTTGGACAATTTGGAAAGCTTGGAATGTGTACTACAATCCATCTTTGTAATGCAAGTTGAAATTCCAAGTGGAAGCATGTGAAAAGTGGCCATGAAGTTGGGCAAAAATCCTGCCTAAAATAGGTCAAAAAAATTCTAAGTTAAGAATGTTTTGCACCCTTGTTCCAAAAATTATAACTTGAGCTACAAGCTTCTTTTGAGGAAACTTTGTGAATCAAAGTTGTAGATTTTGCAATGGACTATAACTTTCATGTTTTGAGTTTTGTTTGAATCCAAATGTATCTTTATGAAAAGATGGGGCAAAGTTAGGAAAAAATTAGGAAATTTCATAACTTAGAAAATTTCTAAGTTATGAAATTTCTTCATTTCAAACCCTAATTTGTGATTTTTGATTTCTTGATGAACAAGTTTCATAATTTGACATGTCTTGATGAAAAATGAATCTTGGCACTTGATTTTGACCAAAAAGTCAAAGTTTGACTTTTCAGTATACAGTCAAATTTTGCTCAGTTGACTGGAAAATTCATCTGTCAATCTTGTGCATTTGGGATCTTTTGAACTTGTTAAATGTGTCAAGACCATGTCATTGAGTCCTTGAGTCCATATGTGAGCTTGGTTTGTCATTGGCTAGGTCAAACAGTCAAAAATTTCCTTTGTGCAGTCAAAACCCTAAAAATGACCATTTTGCCCTTTTGGTGATCTGATCAAATTTCTTGTGGAATTGTGATCCAAACTTGACCAAATGATTCATATGAGTTTAAAATGTTGATGTGGGTCAAAAATCATGAGGTTTGATTGTCAATTGACCACTGTTGACTTTTTCCCCAATACAGCTGATTTCTAGGTCAACTGTCCAATTGACTGGGCAAAGATTGGAATCAAGGCTTGAAACTTGGTATGGATAAACTTGTGAGTCCAAAATGAAGCATGAAAGTCACTTTGGGCATTTTAGGTCAAAACATTTTTGTGCAAACTCAAACCCTAATTTGGGTCAACAGTGCAAGGAGGAGTCTTGAGCAGAGTAAACCCTAACTTGATCTTGAGCTCCAAGGGTCTTGTGGTGAGAAAATATTGAGGAAATGGGAGGGAAAATTTTGGGGTACAACAGTTGCCCCTGTTCAATCTTCTTAGACCTGAGGATGTAGATTGGCTTGCGTGCCTTTCGTGATCCGAAGGTGGAAGATGATTGAACACTAGAGTGCCCAGAAATTTGCACTCGCATGCTGGAGTATCAGCAATGTGATGGCGGGAATGGGCTTATAGATGCCATTTGGAGAGATGGTGGATAGGAGGATGGGCTTATAGATGCCGTCTGGAGACGTGACAGAACCTTGTCGGGAATGGGCTTATAGATGCCATTTGGAAGTGTTGATCGCGTAAGAGATTCCTTAGCGAGAACTTACGTACTTTGAGAAAGGAAGATGGTTTCTTGGCCTGTTACAGGTGTTGATCTTCAAACTCTTTATGCAGATATGCCCTGGATAGGTACAGGTATCGAATCTACAATTAGTTGCTCACAGATGTGCCCTGGCTAGATATAGGAATCGAATCCGGAACTTCAAAAGGTTGCTTACAGACGTGCCCTGGCTGGATACAGGTATCGAATCTACAATCAATCGCTCACAGATATGCCCTGGCTAGATACAGGAATCGAATCTGGAATTAGTCGTCTACAGATATGCCCTGGCTGGATACAGGTATCGAATCTGGAAATTGTCGTCTACAGATATGCCCTGGCTGGATACAGGTATCGAATCTAGAAATTGTCATCTACAGATGTGCCCTGGCTGGATACAGGAATCGGATCTGGAATTCGTCGTCTACAGATATGCCCTGGCTGGATACAGGTGTCGAATATGGAAATTGTCGTCTACAGATATGCCCTGGCTGGATACAGGTGTCGAATCTGGAAATCTTCATGCAGATATGCCCTGGCTGGATACAGGTATCGAATCTTCAATCAATCACTCACAGATATGCCCTGGCTAGATACAAGAATCGAATCTGGAATTGTGATAGTTGATGGTAATCATCTTTGGATTGTCCTTTTTTCTGAAAAGGCAAAACATTAGTTGTATGCAATGTCATGATGTATGAGATGCATGGTGTCATGATGCTCAAAATGAGATAGTATTGTATGCACTTTATCATGTATGTAAACAGGATATATGAAATGTGAAATGTCTATGAATGTATTTTCGTCTAGGAAAATAAATCCTTGACGACTGCCAGGAGTTTGTGGAATCCTGGGCTGATGTTGAAGAGTAAAGTTCTTCGCTTCCGCTGGGGATGATGGTTGTAAGAATAAACCGGTAGGAGAAGATGACTCCGTTGGGGAATAAACTTGTTTGAGAGATTACTCTGCGGGGAATTACTCTGTGGGAAGAGATACTTCGCTAAGGTTTTGATGAGAGCTCCGTTGGGGATTCCACTGATAAGTTAGGTTGGGGAATTTGATGAACTCCGCTGGGGATAGGAAGAACTTCGCCGAGGACGATCTTTCCGTGGTAATTGGCTAAGGATAACCCAGTTATAAGCCCTGATGGGAAATAACCTTTGAATGAAACCGGGGAGAGACGTACGTACTCTGCAGGTGATAAGCTTCCAGAATCTACTGGGGATAAGCTTCAGAATCTACTGGGGAAAGGGTTCCACTGTGGTGTCTGGTATTCCACCGGGGAACAATCTTATATTAAGACTGCCGGGGATGTTTGCTGAGGAATGTCTATACTCCGCTGGGGAATGTTGAGATCTTCTGGGGATACCCAACTTCCTTAGGGTTGACAGTAGACTAACTCTGCTTGGGGAGAGTATCGCTGACTTGCTGGAGATACTGTGCCTTTTTAGGGTTGATGGAAGACGAACTCTGCCTGGGGATAGTATTGCTGATCCTTGCCTTTCTCTGTGGGGAGTTGAGGTATTTTGGTCAAATTCTTCAGCCGAACTTACCTTGGTACCTTGGTGGACAGAGCAACTAAATTGCTTAGACAATTCTTTACTGCCCCTGCTTCTGATGTCATCTGTAATTAGTCCTTTGTTTCGCATGCAAATATTTATGAGTTAGCAATTAATGTCAAATGCATATATCAAAAATGAACATTGGACGTTCTTTGCAAAACAAAAACAGAAAAAGGAAAAACGATGGGTAATTTGTCTGAAAAATTGAACTTGTATTGATTTCGAAGTTTGCCTGTAAATAGGCTTTTTATGTACAGGAGGCTGACGTCCTAGTAAGAGAACGCCGCCGAGCAAAATAGAGTTTATACAATTTTGAAAAGGAAACAAAACAGCTATGTGAAAAATAATCCCACTGGGTTCCAACTCTGCTATCGCCTTTATGTCTTCAAGCGTCTCCTCACTTTGCTGCTTAGTTAAAGATGAAGCTGATTGATTGGAGTCATCTGAGCCTGATAGTTGATGTCGAATTCTAGATGCAAGGTGATCCAATGAGACATAGTATTACGCTTTATCCCTAACTTTTGCCTGGACCGCCCTTTCGGGTTTTCAGTCCACCGGGATACCCATTTTTGCCCAAGCCGCCTTTTCAGGTTTTCGACTTGCCGGGTGTACAGATTTTTTCATTTCATCCCTTATTTTTGCCCGAACCCTTTTGGTTCACCGGGAAGCCCTTATTTTTGCCTAGGTGTGTCAACCTAGCGGGTCCTTAGTTAATGCGTAGTATCTTTTTACTATGTCTGCATTGGCAGGGTGAGGAAGGTCGTCACCATCCATGGTGGTTAGAATCATGGCTCCTCCTGAGAAGATATGTTTAACCACAAATGGCCCTTCGTACGTAGGGGTCCGTTTGCCCCTGGGATCACTTTGAGGAAGAATGATGCGCTTGATTACCAGGTCTTCGACTTGATACTCTTGTCGTCGGACCTTCTTGTTAAATGCCCTGATCATTCGTTTTTGGTACGTCTGACCATAACAAATAGCAGTGAGTCTCTTTTCATCAATTAGGTTTAATTGATCAAGTCGAGTCTGGATCTAGTCGTCTTTGCTCAAACCTGCATCCTTCATTATCCGGAGAGAGGGTATCTGGACTTCAATAGGCAAGACTGTCTCTATGCCATAGACCAAGGAAAATGGAGTTGCCCCGGTTGACGTCCGTGATGAGGTACGGTACCCATGAAGAGCAAACAGTAACATTTCGTGCCAATCTTTGTAGGTCACTGTCATCTTCTACACAATCTTCTTGATGTTCTTATTCGCTGCTTCTACAACCCCATTCATCTTCGGCCGGTAGGGAGAAGAGTTGTGGTGCTGTCTCTTGAATTGCTCGCAGAGCTCAGTGATCATCTTGTTGTTAAGATTGGTACCATTATCCGTAATGATCCTCTCAGGTACACCGTATCGACATATCAAGTTGTGCCGAATGAACCGTGCTACGACGTTCTTGGTTACCGTAGCGTAGGAAGCTGCCTCGACCCACTTTGTGAAGTAATCAATTGCTACCAAGATGAATCGATGCCCGTTGGATGCCGTAGGTCTGATTTCGCCGATCATATCAATGCCCCACATTGCAAAAGGCCAAGGTGTTGTCAAGACGTTCAGAGGAACTGGAGGAATGTGCACCTTATCAGCATAGATCTGGCATTTATGACAAGTTCGAGAATGCTGATAACAGTCGGCTTCCATTATGGACCAGAAATATCCTGCCCGAAGGATTTTCTTTGCCATGGTATGTCCACTGGAATGTGTTCCGAAGGTACCTTCATGTAGCTTTGCCATGATCCTTTCTGCTTCAGTCTTATCCACACAACGCAGTAAGGTTGAATCATGGTTTCGCTTGTAGAGAATGTCATTGCTGAGGAAGAATTTTGCCGCAAACCTTCTCAGGAACTTCTTGTCATTAACAGATGTGCCTTTGGGGTATTCTTGAGCCTCCAAGTACCTCTTCACTTCATGATACCAGGGTTTTTCTGTTACCTCTTCGGTCTCGAGATCGCAGCAATGTGCAGGTTCATCCAACTTCCAAATGATGATCCGGGGAGCCTCGTTATCCCATTTGACTTTGAACATAGAAGACATCGTAGCCAATGCATCCGCTAACTGATTCTCCTCTCTTGGGAAGTGTTCAAAATTTATCTCTTCGAAATGGGGGATCAATGTCAACACATACTCCTTGTAAGGAATAAGATTTGGGTGTTTCGTATCCCACTCGCCTTTGACCTGATTGATCACGAGAGAGGAATCTCCGAAGACACTCAGAAACTTGATCCTTAAGTCGATTGCAGCTTGAAGACCCATGATACATGCCTCATACTCCGCCATGTTGTTGGTGCAGTTGAAACATAATCGGGCGGTGAGTGGAGTATGAGTGCCTTTAGGGGATATGATCACAACGCCGATACCATTACCCAAAGCGTTCGAGGCTCCGTCAAAGTGCATAGACCATCGGGATCCTTCCTCAGGTCCTTCATCCGGTCCAGGTACTTCACAATCAGTCACTACCATGATATCCTCGTCTGGAAATTCAAAGTTCATCGACTGGTAATCGTCCACGGCCTGGTGTGCCAAATGGTCTGCCAATACACTTCCCTTGATTGCTTTTTGAGTCGTGTACTGGATGTCATATTCCGTCAAGATCATTTGCCATCTTGCTATTCTTCCAGACAGAGCAGGCTTTTCGAATATGTACTTTATTGGATCCATTTTTGAAATCAACAGAGTAGTGTGAGTCAACATATACTGTCTCAGCCGGCGAGCAGCCCATACCAAAGCGCAGCAAGTTTTCTCGAGCAATGAGTACCGAGTCTCACAGTCGGTAAACTTTTTGCTAAGGTAATAAATGGCGTGTTCTTTTCGGCCAGACTCGTCATGCTGCCCCAACACACACCCCATTGAGTTGTCAAGTACTGTCAAGTATAAGATTAGAGGTCTCCCTTCAACTGGAGGAATAAGAATGGGTGGTTCTTGGAGATACTCTTTAATTCTTTCGAAAGCGGCCTGACATTCATCGTTCCAACGTACTACTTGATCTTTCTTCAGCAGCTTGAAGATTGGTTCACAGGTAGCAGTTAGATGCGAGATGAATCGGGCAATGTAGTTCAACCGTCCTAGAAAGCCTCTGACTTCTTTCTCTGTCTTGGGAGTTGGCATCTCTTGTATGGCTTTCACTTTGGCAGGGTCCACTTGAATACCTTTGTCGCTTACATCGAAGCCTAGCAATTTTCCAGATCTCACCCCAAAGGTACACTTGTTTGGGTTCAACCTCAGCTTGTACAACTTCAGACGGTCAAACAGCTTCCGTAGATGGTCAAGGTGTTCCTCCTCAGTTTGGGACCTTGCAATCATATCGTCGACGTATACTTCGATTTCATGGTGAATCATATCATGAAATAAAGCAACCATGGCACGTTGGTAGGTTGCCCCAGCATTTTTCAAACCAAAAGGCATGACCTTGTAGCAAAAGGTGCCCCACTGAGTAACAAAAGTGGTCTTCTCCATGTCTTCAGGAGCCATCTTTATCTGATTATAACCGGAGAAGCCGTCCATGAAGGAGAAAACTTTATGCTGAGCAGTGTTGTCAACCAGAACGTCGATATGAGGCAGAGGGAAATCATCCTTAGGGCTCGCCCTGTTCAAATCCCTGTAATCAACACACATTCGGACCTTACCATCCTTCTTCGGCACTGGAACCACGTTGGCAACCCACTGAGGGTAAGAAGTCACTGCTAGAAAACCGGCATCAAATTGTTTCATAACCTCAGCTTTGATTTTCTCGGACATCTCTGGACGCATACGGCGAACCTTCTGTTTAACCGGAGGGCAGTCTTCCTTCGTAGGTAGGTGATGAACCACAATGTCGGTATCCAACCCAGGCATGTCTTCGTAAGACCAGGCAAAGATTTCCACATAGTCATGCAGCATCTGAATCAACCGTTGTTTCACACTGAGCTCTAGATTGGCACCAATCTTGACTTCCTTTATGTCTATCTTAGTACCCAGATTTACCGTTTGCACTAGCTCTTCATGTGGCTGAATGGCCCTCTCTTCCTGGAGTAGCAGTCTTGCAAGTTCACCAGGCACTTCGCAATCATCTTCACCTTCGTCTTCGGCTAAGTTGATCGGATTTTCGAAGTCATAACTGGCAGTAGCAGAGTCGTTACCAGTGAGATCCAGAGTGGATTGGAACCTGTATAAGTGAGTGTGTGTAAATATAGCTGTTTTGCAATATAATAAAGAAAGAAAAGGAGCGCAAGATTTTGAAATGCAACAAACGTCCAATGTTTTTATTGATGATATATGAAAATGACACACAAAAGCCCTCACAAATGAAGCCACGGTGCCTCGGCTAAGACACTGAGTCATAAAAGTTTCAAAATATTGTCTGTTACAAATTCAAAACAAAAGAGTTCATTACTGAGTGACAAAAGTAATAGGTGTGAAGTCTTTGGCAGTCCAGTTGCTTGGTCCACTGTCGGTTGTTGGGTAGATCCAGCTGTCGAATTCAGATTTCTCCACGTCGTCTTCAATAGCATTCACTCCCGGGTTGGTGATGAACACAGGAGGTCTTCCAATCCTTGTTTTATGAACAGCCTTCTGAGCCTCTGCAGTGAAACCCAGACCAAACTTGTCAGTCTTCGGAGTGAAATCAGGAAGTCGGCCCCAGTTTGTGCACTCACCCTTTTCAATAACAGCCCGGGCATCCTTTAAGGAAGCCATCTTCAAAGGAGGGTCTTCAATCACAGTTTCAGCTGATGCCAGTGTTTGAGGCACCTCTTCAAAGGGTTGAAAGGGGATCTCAATGAACTCCCCATCCATTTCTATGTACCTGAACGAGTTGAGGTGGCTGACCATATATTCTTCCTCCCCCTGAACTGTCACGATCTTCCCTCTGACCGGGTACTTCAGCTTCTGATGTAGTGTGGAGGTCACAGCTCCAGCCTTGTGGATCCATGGACGACCCAGCAAACAAGAGTAGGATGGTCGGATATCCATCACATAGAAAGTAGAATCAAAAACTTGAGAACCAACCCTGATTGGAATGTCAACTTCACCATGCACCAACCTTTTCGAACCGTCGAAGGCCCGGACAACAATGTTACTAGGCTTGAGCTCTAAACCCTCGCAATCCAACCTGTCTAGGGCCTTCTTGGGCAATACGTTCAATGAAGAACCGGTGTCTACCAACACATGGGCAAGAGTAGTGCCCCTGCATTCAATGGAGACATGCAGGGCGTCGTTATGGTTCTTTCCTTTGGCAGTCAGATCGGCGTCAGAGAAGCCAAACCCATTATCGGCAGTCAAGTTGGCCACACATTCGGTAAATTGATCAGCAGACGTTTCTTGTGGCACATGGGCCGTCTTCAGGAAGGAAATCAGGGCCTTGGCATGGGCCTCTGAACACAACAACAATGATAGCATAGAATTTTTTGATGGGGTGTGCCCCAGCTGCTCAACTACGTTGAAATCACTCTTCTTAATGATCTTGTGAATCTCCTCCATCTCTTGCTGGGAAGCTTCAACAGTGGTTGTCTTTGGTGCCTCTGTCCGGGAAGGAAAATCAGTAGCAATCCCTTTGCCCCGAGCGTCAGATGACTCGGCAGCAGGGGTAGAAACAGGAACTTGATCTGGAAGGGAAGCAGACACACTTGCAGGTGTGATGATAAGAGGTCTCTGAATTGTTAGTGGCGCAATATCTGGTGAAAAGAGTCTGCCACTGCGAGTAACTTTGGCAGGACCGGTGATGTTACTGACGCCAGCACTAGTATCGAACTCTTGTTTAACTCCAAGCACATAAACATCTGCCCCATAGTGCCACGGGACAGCTTTGTCGGATGTATAAGGGAAAGGCCCCAGAACAGTGATGATGATAGGAGCAATCTTCTGAGTGGACATGATTTTGACAGGTTTCTTTGAGGGAGCCTTAGGAGGTTTGTTGAAAATAGTGACAATAGAAACTTCTTCAGTAGGGACAGTAGGAACAACAATCTTCTCGAACAAGATCTCTTTGTTATCCATCAGGCTTTGGATACCTAATTTCAGTAAAGGACAACCAACAGGTGAAACAACACATAGAAGGCAACCTTTACCACATCCCGGAAATAAACCGGCTAGAAACAGGTTCCTTTTGACGGTCAATAACGGAGTAACAATCTCTTCCACGGAGGCTACGTACCGGTCTTCTTCCACAGCATTTACCCCATGTTGGGGCATGGGAGCAGTCACAACATTGGGCCTTTCGGGTGCCTCAAACTGTATTTCCTTAGCATCAATAAGGTCCTGAACCTTGTTCCTCAGAGCCCAGCAATCATCCGTAGTATGCCCCGGGCTATCAGAGTGATAAGCGCAACGGGCGTTGGGGTTGTACTTTGGAGAAGTTGTGTTCACTACTTTCGGAGCTTCTTTGACAGTTACCAGATTGGTTGACAGTAGTTGCGGCAAAATCTGAGACAGGGTCATACTGAGCCGAGTGTACTGCCTTTTAGGTCTCTCGCCCCTTGGTTGGTTGTATTGCTGAGGAGCAGCAACAGGCTTTGAAATTACCAACGCATTGACAGCTTGGCGGCATTCCGGTTTAATTTGTCTTCTGGGGCATAAACGGCACTGGCTTCCTTCTTGAAGGGCTTCTTTTCAGTATTCGAGGAGGCTCCTCTCTATATCTTCCCCGACTTGATACCAGCTTCTATTCTCTCACCAGTCAAGATCAAATCTGTAAACCCAACAGAAGAATTTCCAATCAGATGGTTGAAGAACGGACCAGACAGGGTCCCTAGGAACATGTCAACAAGTTCACGATCAGTCAGCGGCGGCTGCACCCTGCCAGCCAGGTCTCTCCACTTTTGCGCATACTCCTTGAATCCTTCGCCCGTCCCCAGTGACATACCCTGGAGTTGGGTACGCGTGGGAGCGAGGTCGGAATTGTACTGATACTGTTTATAAAATGCAGTGGCCAATTCCTCCCAGTTTCGGATACTGGCTCCATCCAGCTGATAGAACCATTCGAGTTGAGACCCCGAAAGGCTATCCTGGAAGAAATGGATCCACAGGTTCTTGTCTACAGTGAAAGGTTAGATCTTCCTTACATATGATCTGAGATGCAGCTTAGGACAGGAAGCCCCGTCGTACTTCGCAAAGGCAGGCGCCTTGAACTTGTGTGGGATCACCACCCCAGAAGATAAACCTAGATCTCCAAAATCCAGCCCCGACACATGCTGGATTTCCATGGCACTTAAACGGTCCTCTAGTTGCTTGTACCTGTCTTCGGCAGGAGGGTACTGTTCGTCATTGTAATCTGTCTCGTTGTCAGAGACCACAAGACTAGGAGCCCTTCCCCCTTGGGGACTGTCTTTCTCTGCTGATGAAGTAGTCTGATCAGCCTCATTCTGCAGTGCATTCCCAAACCTCCGTCCAGTGTTAAACAGCGCAGTCCTCTTCTTTTTATTCTTTTTCAAGAGCAGAGTCTTCAACTCCTGTTGACCCTGGGCTAAGCTCATGACCAGCTCCTGAAACTGGGCGTTCTGGGCCTGGAGGGCCTTGATAGCTTGTTCGGTAGTAGGCTCGGAAGACATGATGATTGAGTGCTGAAATAAACAGCGAAGAAGATTAAGCAACCTGTAGAAGAAGGGTACCTGTTATGCATATGATGCAATGAGATGCTTATGATTTATGTTTTCAAAGACAATCGAGATTCAACTTTGTAGACAAAAAGGAAACACACTTCATTAGATTCAAACTTTAAATTGTTCAACAATTTTGCCCTGAGGCATTACAAGAATAAAAATATTGAAAAGGAAATAAAAGCTGTAAAAGAAACATCCAAAGCCCATCAGTGCTCCCATGGCCTCCTCTTCTCAGTACGGATATAGTCATTCAGGATCCGCTCTTCCTCCAATTGCTTAGTCAGCTTCTGGATCTTTTGTTCCTGTTCGTTGAACTTTTCCCGATAATAATCCCGTTCTTCTTGTAGCTGCGCCCAAGATCTCTTTAGTGTATCAACATCAGTGGGTATATGAGGAGGGATGACAGTTGGAGGAACCCCGTCTTCATCAGGAAATTCAAGAATGATAGGTCTGACAGCTTCGTATGGCATACCTAACTTCTGAGCACGGATGCGGACCCATCTGTAGTAGGGTTCCATTGGTAGAGAAGTCTTCGATCCCAACTCATGTGGGTCAGCTTTGTGAATTCTGTCCCAAGCCTTGATGAATCTACGGTGCAGCTCGTCACTGTCTACCTGAAACTCGAAACTGATGTGAGGCACCAACATCTCATGAGGCCCTGCTCTTCTGGCTCTTCCAAACTGAAGGAGAGCTAAACATGGATTATAAGAGATTCCTCCCTGGGTACCGATCAATGGAACATTAGGATATTCTCCGTAACGATCAATAATGGCTACCTCATCCAAACCTCTGAGAGTCCAAATGATGTCATTATCAGTGAGAGACATTAACCTATGAGCCCAGCCTCTTCCTTCTTCATTCTTCAGCACGAACTTAGGGAGGTGTGAAATAAACCACCTCACTAACAAAGGAGCACAACACCACAGAGTTCCACGTCTTCGGGAAGTACGAGCATAGAGCTGTTGCAGGAAATAACCCAAGAGAGTGGGTACAGGGTTCCGAGACATGAAGATCCTTATGGCATTGATATTGACAAAGTTATCAGGATTTGGAAACAATACTAGACCATAGATTAAGAGAGCCAGAATGTCTTCGTATGCCTTGAAGTCTAAGTCATTCCAGAAACTGTTAGCTTTGCCAACCAGAAACTTAGCCAAAAAGCCCTTAACTTCACTTCTAGTTTCCCAGTTAGGCACTACCTCTTCTTTGGTCAAGGGAAGGACTGCAGCAATCTCTTCAGCCTAAGAGTCTTCTCCCAACCGGTGAACAGAGTCTACTCCAAAACAGGGATACCAAGTAACTCAGAGAATTCTTCCAGGGTAGGGACCAGCTGGAAGTCTTGAAAGGTGAAGCAATGGTACAGGGGATCATAAAACTGGGTCAGGACACTCATCAGTTGTTGGTCCTACTTTGAAGTGACTAAACCAAGGAGAGAACCATGCCTCTTGATGAAGGAAGTAGTGTTTGGAATCCTATCAACCAAATCCTTGAGCAAAGTAGGTGGTTGAACAAAGTTGAGCCGGATAGTATTCCTACGCACGGGCATCATGATGTCCTACAAAACAGAGCAAAGATGAAACCCTCTTGTCTTTGAAATGGGTCAGTCCTTATGCAGGATGCATGCAATGGTATGATGGTATGATGTTATGATAAAGCACACTACAAGTATTCACAAAGGCAAGCATGATAAGGCACACAAGTCACACAGCCCTTAGAGTTTAGGCCAGCATGAAGTTTAGGTATTACCCTCTTTTAGCTTCGTTGGTTAAGACATGTCCTATCAAAAGTAACCGGGTTCTAGAGGACCTCAATATCATTGACTACCCTCAATCGGTCATAACTCCAGCATCGCAATCTTTTCTTGCGGCCAGAACCATCGCGAGAGTTTAGCCTCAATGAGTGTAGCATATTTCTACCATTCTATGGCCAAGTTGGGTCAATTTAGGGTTCTAAGGTCGGTTGGTGTTTAATGACTCCTTAGAAGACCCATATTCTCCTCGTTGCAACACAAGGGATATCGGTACAGACCAAGGTGTCACACCAACGTAGCCACTGCTTCACCCATGTCGGTCTACGCCGGACAGGTCCCTCACAGATTATGCTACCTAAAAGGGTATTCCCCAGATCCGGGTTAGGATCTATGAAACTCCGATGCAAAGCCCACAAATAGAAAAGCAAACAAAGCAAACAATTGAAAACAAGTAAATGATCTAACCCTAAGGTAACCCCACTTTTAAGTAGTCCCCAGCAGAGTCGCTAGTTCTGTGATACGGTGGGAGAACTGACTTGAGTTTTTGCGTTTGTTTTCGCAAATGTTTCGATTGAGCAAGAGTCGCCACCGACTTTTTATTTTATCCTAAGGAAAGGTTAAAAAGCACAGCAAAAACCTTTGAGATGTTTTCTTGGGTTCGGGGGGTAGATTATCGAAAGGGAAGGTATTAGCACCCTTTCTATTCATGGTTATCCATGGGCTCTTAGTTACTCGCTTAGATCACTTGCCTTGTGTTTTCAATTGTTTGAAATGGTGCTTTGTGTGTGTAGGTTTGAAAATGTTTTGAAAAGAGGCCAATGTGGTGGCAACCTTTGTAATGGCCCATGTTTGGATGTATACAAAGGTGTACTTATCTTTTGAAAAGTTTTCAATGTTTTTGAAAGTTGTTTTGAAAGTGTGTTGTGGAGTGTGGTTTGAAAAATAGGCAAGTGTTTTTGCAAGTTGATCAAGTAACTAAGAGTTGTCTACCCCTAAATTTACTCAAAGGTTTTTCCTATGTTTTAACCCTTTTAACAATTTTGTTCCACCATTGTATTTGGTGGACAATCTTGTGTTAGGATATTAACGGGACGGGCGCGGGTCATCGTTTTAGACCATGATTGCAATGGTGCCAAGTGTCTTTGGGCAATTTTTCCTTTAAGGGACTTGATCATTTTTAGGCAACTTTCGAAAGCGTCATCGAGGGACTATGATTATTTGATATTGTTTTGTTTTGCCAAAGACACCCGACATGCAACATGGCCCATTATTGAAGGCAACAAGTGGAGTAACCCTAGGGGTGCAAGTGTGATTGGTGTTGTCCATTTTCATGCTTTGTTATCTTTGAATTAGGTCAAGCTATTTGTTATTTGATTTTTGCATACAAAACACTAAGTCTATCATGGCATATTTAGAAAGCTTTAAAATGCGGAATTTAAAGTCCTAAATTATTACACAATAATCATGGGGATGGGGATACAAATGTTCAAATGGGGATGAGGCTTTAATAGGAGAATGGTATCCCAATATTTACAACCAAATCGAATCAATTCGCAAATGTAAATGTAAAGTAATGTACAAGAATAAGTAAATGTGTATGTGTAAATGTATTTGTGTAAGTGTAGGTGATTTATTTACAAGTGTAGTAAAAATAAATAAAAAGAGTTAATTTTGGATATTTTCATGTTTAGGGCAAAACCCTATTTTTTGCAAATAAATGGTATTTATTATTTAATATATACAATATTTATTAATTATATACAAAAAATAAATAAAAAGGAAGTATATTGTAAAAGAAAGTATTTTTGAGGTTAAATATTAATAAAAATAAAAATGTATTATTTTTATATTTATCCTAAATATTTAATAAAAGATAGATAAGTATTTATATTATTTACTAAATATATTAAATATGTACAAAAATAAAATATTTATTATTTACAAAAAAAAAGCATATTTTTTAGAAAATGTTTTCAAAAGATAAAATAAAATACAATTAGAAAACAAAATGTATTTTGTATTATTTTTAGTATTTTAAACAAAAAAAGTATATATGTTTATTTATATGTACAAATGTAAACAAAGCAAATAAATTCAAAATAAAATGCAAAAATGTATGGAAAAATATTTTTAATATTTTTTATGTTTTGTCAAAAAATAACAAGTCAGAATAAAAAAGAAAAAGTTAAAAATGATTAAAAAATCACACAATGGGCCAAGGGGGTGTGAATGTGAAAAGGTGGTGCAAACAGAAAAATGAAACAGGCCCAGCCCAAAAGAACTTTGTCTTCAACCTCCAGACATTTTCAAAACAAAAAACGCGCGTTTTCTTCCTTCCCTGCTATCTTCTGATTCCTTGATTTTCAACAAAAACTCACAACAACAATGTTATAGAGCATCGTGTCACGATTCTAAACATATAAAGAAGTTGATCTAACTCTCAGAAATGAGAGAGAATTTCTCTTCCCCCAATTCCTAACCTAACTTTTTTTCTAATGTTCAGGTTCCAAATTCTCTTAACACATACAATATAAATGAAAAGTGAGGATACAGGTAGCTTCAGGGCCATGAGTAGGACATAACTTCTTCACAAACCTAAGCCTAAATATGCTTGGATAGAGAGATAGAAGTTCAAGAACTTACCTGTTCAGCTTGAAACGTGTACAACAATGGAGGTACTTTCAATGGATTTTGAGGACTTGTACAACTTGCTTGAAGTTCAGGGATGCTTTTCCAATGCTTGGTGTGTCTTGAATCTTACTGTATCAAGCTATAGAAGTCCACCTGCAAAGTTGAAAACTGAAAATGGCAAATGATGTTAGGGAGGTTACAGTTTGTGTTCAATACTTGGGATAGCTTCAGTGGGTGATATGGAACATGTTTGAACTCCCTTTGGCCAAAATGCACGAGTGGAAAGGTTTATAGAAGTCCAGTTGCATAAGGGACTCTGTTTTTTGCAGTAGGATGGTGTTTTGATGTTTGGGGAGGTATTGAAGATGGTTAGGTCGCGCCTTAGCTCAGTTATGATGTATGGAATATGTTCAAGAAGTTTGTTTAGGCTTGTGTTGACAGGAGATGGAAGTTGTGTTGCAATATGCAAGTTTCTTCTTTCTTAAGTCAAAAATGCCAAGTTAGGTTGTAGGCTACCACAGGCCCCTCAAGCATGCTGCAAATGTTAGTCTTGATCAGTGGGATATGTTCATGAACTTGTGCCTCAGAGATTTGCTTTGGTACTTCTTAGATTTGTGTTTGACATAAAGTCATGCTTTACAAGAATGGATAAAGTGCTTTTTCCAAATATGGCTTAATTCTTCATGTAAAGACCAAATGCACAAAATAACATCTTGGCACAATGGTTTAGCATTAAATTATTGAGTGTAAGAAGGATTAGAGGCCTGTAATCTAGCTTGAACCATGCTGAGTTTGAAAATGCAAAGTTATGAACATGTAATTTGGCCATGAACAAAGTGACTTTTGCCCATATTGACAAATTCGATTCTCCCTAACCACAAGGGTGTTTGAGAAGTTCTTGGACAATTTGGAAAGCTTGGAATGTGTACTACAATCCATATTTTTGTAATGCAAGTTGAAATTCCAAGTGGAAGCATGTGAAAAGTGGCCATGAAGTTGGGCAAAAATCCTGCCTAAAATAGGTCAAAAAAATTCTAAGTTAAGAATGTTTTGCACCCTTGTTCCAAAAATCATAACTTGAGCTACAAGCTTCTTTTGAAGAAACTTTGTGAATCAAAGTTGTAGATTTTGAAATGGACTATAACTTTCATGTTTTGAGTTTTTTTTGAATCCAAATGTATCTTGATGAAAAGATGGGGCAAAGTTAGGAAAAAATTAGGAAATTTCATAACTTAGAAAATTTCTAAGTTATGAAATTTCTTCATTTCAAACCCTAATTTGTGATTTTTGATTTCTTGATGAACAAGTTTCATAATTTGACATGTCTTGATGAAAAATGAATCTTGGCACTTGATTTTGACCAAAAAGTCAAAGTTTGACTTTTCAGTATACAGTCAAATTTTGCTCAGTTGACTGGAAAATTCATCTGTCAATCTTGTGCATTTGGGATCTTTTGAACTTGTTGAATGTGTCAAGACCATGTCATTGAGTCCTTGAGTCCATATGTGAGCTTGATTTGTCATTGGCTAGGTCAAACAGTCAAAAATTGCCTTTGTGCAGTCAAAACCCTAAAAATGACCATTTTGCCCTTTTGGTGATCTGATCAAATTTCTTGTGGAATTGTGATCCAAACTTGACCAAATGATTCATATGAGTTCATAATGTTGATGTGGGTCAAAAAGCATGAGGTTTGACTGTCAATTGACCACAGTTGACTTTTTCCCCAATACAACTGATTTCTAGGTCAATTGTCCAATTGACTGGGCAAAGATTGGAATCAAGGCTTGAAACTTGGTATGGATAAACTTGTGAGTCCAACATGAATCATGAAAGTCACTTTGGGCATTTTAGGTCAAAACATCTTTGTGCAAACTCAAACCCTAATTTGGGTCAACAGTGCAAGGAGGAGTCTTGAGCAGAGTAAACCCTAACTTGATCTTGAGCTCCAAGGGTCTTGTGGTGAGAAAATATTGAGGAAATGGGAGGGAAAATTTTGGGGTACAACAGGGATGCCATGCCTGAATGCATGTAACACTATTGGAGGTGATGGGAGGAGACTTACAAGTTACAGTGTGGGTGCAGAGTAGGCGCAACTAGGTGGCAGCCTTGGAGAAGGCATCTCTGCATGCATGTAACATGATTGGACATTAAGGGAGGCGCCATTGGACTTGGCGAAAGAGTACAAAAATGAAAGGTGTCGCCATCCCTATTGGCGAATAAGAGGTGTGATGGGTTGCAGAGTAGGCGCAGGCTAGGTGACAGCCTTGGGGATGCCATGCCTGAATGCATGTAACACTATTGGAGGTGATGGGAGGAGACTTACAAGTTACAGTGTAGGTGCAGAGTAGACGCAGGCTAGGTGGAAGCCTTGGGGGTTACATCTCTTCATGCATGTAACACGATTGGACATTAAGGGAGGCGCCATTGGACTTGGCGAAAGAGTACAAAAATGAAAGGTGTCGCCATCCCCATTGGCGAATAAGAGGTGTGATGGGTTGCAGAGTAGGCGCAGACTAGGTGACAGCCTTGGGGATGCCATTCCTGAATGCATGTAACACTATTGGAGGTGATGGGAGGAGACTTACAAGTTACAGTGTAGGTGCAGAGTAGGCGCAGGCTAGGTGGCAGCCTTGGGGGTTACATCCTTACTTAATTCAAATTCAGTATGACCTATTTAGACTTACATTTATCAAAACACTGATTCACTTAATCTGTCAAGCCTTCCAACCTTCAAACCTTCATACAATCAAACCTTCAAACCTTCAAACAATCAAACATACAAACCTTCGAATAACTCATAAACTTCAAACATTCCAACCTTCCAACCTTCAAACCTTCATACAATCAAACCTTCAAACCTTCAAACAATCAAACGTATAAACCTTCTTATAACTCATACACTTCAAGCATTCCAACCTTCAAACCTTCAAACCTTCATACAATCAAACCTTCAAACAATCAAACATAAAAACATTCTTATAACTCATACACTTCAAACATTCCAACCTTCAAACCTTCAAACCTTCAAACAACCATACGCAATGGCCTCTGCACCCTAATATATCATCAATGCACATTTCAACGGTGAGACATACATTTGTCCCACCTATGGGTTTTTGTTTAGAGACACAAATAACATCTGATTTCTTTTAAACGGGAAAGCCAATTTCTCGTACTTCAAAAAACGACTGGAGGCCAAACTTAGACAAGGCCCGGTGACACAGATATTTTATCAGAATCCAGTTTTTTTGGAAACAACTAAATAATATTTTATAAGGTTGAGGTTCAAGATGATGAGGATCTTCAGAATATGTTTTCCAGCCATGTGTATTCTGGGTACGACTCTATTGAGTTGTACATTATGCTGCGAGAGCCTCAGGTGACACAAGTGGTTGATCCTTTGGAAAACGAACAAGCAGATGTAGATGCAGTTGACGAAGAAGAAGATGACGAGTTAGAGTTTGATGAAATGGTGAATGATGATTCCGACGATGATGGCATACCTAGTATTCCTGC
Source organism: Vicia faba (assembly GCA_948472305.1). NCBI lineage: Eukaryota > Viridiplantae > Streptophyta > Magnoliopsida > Fabales > Fabaceae > Vicia > Vicia faba. The sequence goes on along the minus strand of OX451739.1, from coordinate 451,845,978 downwards.
AAACGAGATCTACACACCACCTCCGCACATGACAAACTTCAACATGGGCAGAGATGAACCGTCTACTGATTTATTTTTCAATCTGTATATGCAGTCGGATGAAAACTTAAAAGAGAAGGACAAGTTTCGTAACAGAGAGGAATGCATCAGAGCCATAAAAAAATTCCACATGCTCAACTCGGTCGATTTTAAGGTGAACTATGTCAACCCAGAAAGGTACAAGATCAAGTGTGTCCACCCTGACTGTATGTTCAAGCTCACTACATCATACAGATTAAGAGGTGATTGCTGGGTCATAGGTTCCATGAATACCCACACTTGTGTAAGTTCTACCCAATCACAGGACCATCGAAAACTTAATTACGATCTCATCTATCAAGAAATCCTACCACTGGTCAGCAACGACCCATCTTTGAAGGTGAAAACCATCATCTCCCACATCATCACGGTTTTTAACTATACTCTGTCTTACCGTAAGGCGTGGTTAGCAAAGACTAAGGCGATTGAAAAGGTGTACGGAAACTGGGAGGAGTCATACCAAGAACTTCCTCGCTACCTGAATGCACTCAAGACTTATTCTTCGGGCACTGTTTACGTTTTGGAAACCGTGCCAGCATACACCTAAGATGGTAGTCAACTAAACGGAAACAAAATATTCAGTCGAGTGTTTTGGGCATTTCAACCTTGAATCACAGGGTTTGCATCATGCAAACCAATTATACAAATTGATGGGACTTGGTTGTATGGGAAATACAAAGGCACGTTACTGATGGTTGTTGCACAAGATGGCAACAACAACATTTTCCCAATTGCCTTTGCTCTAGTCAAGGGGGAGACTGGTGGTGCTTGGAGCTTTTTTCTGAAAAACCTGCAAACACACGTGGCTCCTCAACCAGATCTCTGTTGGATCTCAGACAGACATGCCTCCATTGAAAGTGCCTACAATAATCCTGCAAACAGTTGGCATGACCCTCCTTCTACGCATGTCTATTGCGTTAGGCATATCGTCCAGAATTTCACGAGGGAGATCAAGGACAAAACACTAAGGAAAGCGGTTATGAATGCGGGATATGCATTGACACAACCCACATTCAAATATTACCGCAACGAGATTCGTTTGTCAAATCCGGAAGTCGGTAGGTGGATCGACAATATTCCGGTGGAAAAATGGACTAGGTCATACGACAATGGCCAAAGATGGGGGCACATGACAACGAATCTTATTGAATTGATGAATGTGGTATTCAAAGGCATACGAAACCTCCCGATCACTGCTTTGGTAAAATCTACGTATTTTAGGATGGCTGCGTTGTTTGCCAAAAGAGGTGAAATGTGGAATGCGGTGTTGCAATCCGGACAACTATGGAGTGAAAGCTGCATGAAATACATTAAGACAGAAAGTGCCAAAGACAACACTCATATGGTTATACGATTTGACTGACACAACCACAACATCATTGTGAAAGAGACAATCGACCACAACGAAGGCCTGCCAAGACAGGAATATAGGGTAATACTACCTTCTCGTTGGTGTGATTATGGAAAGTTTCAAGCCTTTCGTATGCCTTGCTCTCATGTCATTTCCGTTTGTGCTTATACCCATCAAGACGCGCTACAACTTCTGTCACACATTTACAAATCTGAAACGTTGCTCAATGTTTATAACAACGGCTTTCCTTTAGTAGCAAAACCAGATTATTGGCCTGCATACAACGGCGAAATAGTGTGGCACAATGACCAAATGCGAAAGAACAAGAAGGGTCGTCCCAAAAGTAAGTGTATCACAACTGAAATGGACGAACTTGACAAGCTGGAAAGAAAGTGTGGTTTATGCCGTCAGGTCGGACATAATCGCAAAAATTGTCCGAATCGGGCGTTTGCCTCGACCACATAAAAATTGTAATACATAAAATCTTTCCTTAATTATGTTGTAAACATTAGGGTTTTTTGTTAACAATATTTGATATAATAAATATTGCACGTACAAGAAAAAAAACACGATATTCCGTCTACGAAATTACAATTGTTAAAACAATTTCATCTGACCCATGCATCATCAATATTACGTCGCTGTCTATTTTGACTTCCTCCAACCATACATTAGGTCTTCCTATTGCATGTGAGGTTGTTTTTGTTCGTCTTCGTTGGATCCTTCGAATTCCCCCCCCCCCCCCCTCCGCAATGTCTCCATCTAGCCATCGCATCAACTCCCGCTTCAGACGCTCCATGGAGTGATGTGCCAGAATTTCATTTTCGTCGCAGGTTTCGTGGCGGAGAAGATAACGTAACCATCTCTGGTAAAAATCATGGGTGACGTCATGACGCAAATAACAAAGTAAAAAATAAAAAACAGTGCGAGAAAGTGTGAGAAATGACATAGAAACGGACGAATTATTTATAAAACAGCATTTTGCCCTAGTTTTGCCCTAGGAGCCAAGTGAGATGGCGTCTCCTCTCACTTTTAAAGTGCATGCGCCATCTCACTTAGCTAAAAGAGAGAGGAGGTGCCAAGTGAGATGGCTCCTAGGGAAAAACCCTAGGTGGAGGCGCCAAGTGAGATGACTCCTCCTTTGGGGAGTCATCTGAAACATGGTTATTTGCGTAATTTTTTCCGAAACGTGGTTTTTTGCGAATTTTTTTTTAATACCTGGTTATTAAAAAAAATCTATTTTTAATGTTAAAAAATCAAAAGTGTTCAAAATTAATAAAATAAATTCTCATACCACACCCTAACTTGTGCTGGTATGTATTGTGTCTTAAACCCGTCATTTCACTTTCCACCCCTCCCTAGTCCCTTATCCTTCCTCCATTTCAAACAATCTCATAAAACATACTGTAAAAAGTAAACACCAACAATAACAGGAAAAAAATCTCATTCTACGAATTTCTCAAACACAAATTTCTCTCTCCTCTGTTGCGTGCTTACTTCTTTCTGAAAACGTGTTTGACTCTTTTCCTTCAAATTCATAATCCATAATCAGTTTGGGGAAGTACCTTGGAGTGCCTATAAATAGAAAAGTTTTTAAGAGACATGACTACCAGTATATTATTGATATGATGTTGAAGCAAAATCACAAAGTGCAATATCTGCTAGCATGGACAGGTTCTTGGTTATGATTGGGTGGCAACATTCACATAATAATTATGTTAAACTCAATATTGATGGAGTTTGGAAGGATATGCTTATAGTTGGATGTGTTGGAAATCCACCAATACTCTATGATGAATTTCGACCACCACTGATGATTAGTTATGAGACAAACAAAGAAAAGACAATAGAGATATTTCTGTAGAGTTTCTCTCTGCCCACAAACTGTGGAAATTTTATTATTCACTTTGCAACTGCAAAATACTGTGAATGACTTGATTACAAAATAGGGGTTACTCCCTCTATTTATAGATTTAGGTTAGCTTGCTCCCTAAGCTAAAACCCAAGCCCAAAATATCTTTTTACTAAATCTAATCTAATCAAATCTATTCTAGACTTAAATTCAAATCTATTTAAATCTAAAACAAAATCAAATCTAATTTTGACACATATGAATTACAATTTAACACACCACCTAATTCATTGTGTCTAAACTGTCTATGTTCATCATGGCCCTTAGCTTTCTGAATACTTCGACTTGCACTCCCTTCGTCATGATGTCTGTAATCTGATTCTCAGTTCTGCAGTGTTCCAAATTCATCTTCCCATCTGCTACCTGCTCTTGAAGATAATGGAACCTCATTTAGATGTGCTTACTTCGACCATGTGCTATTGGGTTCTTCGCCAGATTAATAGCTGACGTGCTGTCTATCTTCATGGTAATTGCTCCATGATTTTTCCTTGTTATCTCTTCGACCAAGTTCACCATCCAAGTTGCTTGACATGCACAAAGAGAAGCAGCTATGTATTCTGCTTCGCATGATGATAATGCCACTACTGGTTCTTTTCTCGAATTCCAAGCAATTGGTGCACCACCTAGCATAAACACGTATCCTACTGTTGACTTTCGATCTTCAGCATCACTACACCAACTCGAATCAGTGTATCCCACTAACTTGCATTCTTTTCCTTTATCAACTGCAGGAAACAAAATGCCATAATTGAAAGTTCCTTTGAGATACCTTAGTATCCTCTTCACTGCTGCTAGATGTGATACCTTTGGCTTCTGCATAAATCTACTTACCATACCTACACTGTATGCTAAGTCAGGCCTTGTATGACAAAGATATCTTAATGATCCAATAAGTCTTCTGTATTGGGTTGGATCAACATCATCTTCATCTGCATCTTTCGACAGTTGCAGTCTTGGTTCTGCAGGTGTCGAAGTTGAGTTGCATTCTTCCATCTCAAACCTCTTGAGAGTTTCTCCTGCATATCTTCTTTGATGCATCATCAAACCTCTACTGCTCTTGTAGAATTCGATACCAAGGAAATATGAAATCTCACCCAAATCAGACATTTCGAATTCCTTATTGAGATCACCTTTGAAGTCTTCGATCTCACTCTTGCAGCTACCTGTTATCAAAAAATCATCTACATAGAGACATAGTATAAGAAATTTACTCTTGCTTCTTCTTACATATACTCCATGTTCAGTTATGAACTTCACAAATTCCTTCTCCCTTAGAAAACTATCAATTTTCTTATTCCAAGCCCTTGGAGCTTGTTTCAATCCATACAGGGCTTTATGTAGCCTGTACACCTTTCTTTCTTCGTCATGTTTCACAAACCCAACTGGTTTTTTAACATAGACTTCTTCATCTAAGGGTCCATTTAGGAATGCACACTTCACGTCCATCTGACATATGTGCCAACTGTTGATTTCTGCTGGACCAATAACCAGCCTGATTGTTTCGATCCTAGCAACAGGTGCAAAGAATTCGTCAAAGTCTATTCCTTCTTTCTGTAGAAATCCTTTTGCCACAAGTCTTGCTTTGTGTCGAGTTACTTCACCTTTCGAATTCGTCTTCACTTTGTATACCCACTTGACATCAATTGCCTTCTTGCCTTGAGGCAATTCGAAAAGTGACCAAGTGTTGTTGTCTTCGATAGACTTTACTTCTTCGTTCATTGCTTTCACCCACTTCGAATCCTTTAATGCTTCAGCTGCATTAACAGGTTCGACATCTGCATAGAAAGCATAATGTACCAGCTCACCTTCATTATCTATTACATCATCTGATGTAATCACACAATCTTGCAATCTTGCAATCTTGCAGGCATGCGTCTTATTCTTTGAGGTCTGCTTGTACTTGGTATATCTGCTAGTTCCTCTTGTCGAACTTCTCTTTCGACTTGAGTTTCTGGCTCTTCGAATAGGATTCCCACTGAATCTTTCTTGACATTTGCAGTCCAATCCCATTCTTTAAACTCATCTATGATCACGTCCCTGCTGATCACAATCTTCTTGTTCTCTGGATCGAACAACTTGTAGCCTCCTGTCGAATGATATCCAACTAGGATCATTTGACTTGACTTGTCATCAAGTTTTCTTCTCAACTGATCTGGCACATGTTTATGTGCAATAGATCCAAATACCTTAAGATGACTCAAGCTAGGCTTCACACCAGACCAACATTCTTCTGGAGTAATTCCTTCTAGCTTCTTTGTAGGACATCTGTTCAAAATATAAGTTGCAGTTGAAACAGCTTCACCCCAGAACTCTTTAGGTGAATTCTTGCCTTTCAACATACTTCTCACCATATTCATGATGGTTCGATTTTTCCTTTCTGCAATTCCATTTTGCTGTAGAGTATAGGGTGGCACCACCTCATGCACAATCCCTTCCTTTTCACATAATTTGTCGAAGTCTTTCGACACATATTCTCCACCACCATCAGTTCTCAAAACTTTGAGCTTTCGACCACTTTGTCTTTCGACCATGGACTTAAACTTGGTAAATACTTCGATCACTTCACTTTTCTTGTTGATCAGGTAAGTCCATAGCTTTCGACTGAAATCATCTATGAATGTAACAAAGTATTTGTTACCTCCCATCGAATCCACCTGGATTGGTCCACATACATCAGAGTATATGACTTCGAGACTAGCCTTCGATCTGCTTCCTACATCCTTGCCGAAGCTATTCTTGTGTTGCTTCGCCTGCACACATTCTTCACATACTTCGTTTGGAATGTCAATTTCAGGCAATCCTGAGACCATATTTATTCTCTTCAAATCTCTGATGTCTCTGAAGTTGAGATGACCTAGTCTATAATGCCATATCCATTCATCTCTGCTAGCTGCAGTCGAAAGGCACTTGTGCTCCATCACATTTAGTTCAATCTTGAAGGTTCGATTCTGAGACATATGAACCTTCAAGATTACTCTCTCATTTGCATCAACGACTCTCATCAACTTATCTTTGATTGACACTTTATAATTCTTTTCGACCAACTGCCCTATACTGAGCAAATTGCTCTTCATGCCTGGTATGTACAAAACATTCGAAATTACTGACTTCTTGCCATCTTTCCTCATGATCATAACATCACCAATACCTTCAGCTGCTAGGGTGTTGTCATTTGCAAATTTTACCATATTTTTCATTGAGGGTTTTATATTGACGAACCAGTCTTTCCTTCCAGACATATGTGATGAACATCCTGAATCCAAGTACCATTGGTCCTTGAATCTATCTTCATCTTTTGTTGTGACCATCAGCATCATATCTTCTTCTTCTTCATGTTTTGCAAGCTTTGCATCACTTTCTTAATTCTTTCGTTTTTTTGGATAATCACTCGAATAGTGTCCATATTTCTGACAATTGTAACATTGAATGTGACTTTTATCAGGTTTTCGACCACCACCTCTTCCTCTGTTTGCAGCACCACCTCTTTGGTTGCCTTGGTGTGGTCTTCTTTGATTCGACACGTCTCCTTCGATTTGGTTTCCTCTACCATTTGATTTGTTGTAGCCACCTTTACTTCTGTCGAAATACTTTTCTTTGCCTTTGGTCTCTTTTGCTGAATGTGCCTGTAAGGCTACATCACTCTTCGATTTTCCTGCAGCTCTTTCGTTCATTCTTTGTTCATGAGATTCGAGCGTCCCTTGAAGCTCTTCCTTTGTCAATTTCGACAAGTCTTTCCCCTCTTAGATCGCCACCACTATGTGGTCGAACTTAGGAGCTAAAGATCTCAAGATCTTCGAAACAACAACTCTTGTTGTTAATGTTTCTCCACATGCCTTGATTTGATTCACTAGTTTTGTAACTCTAGTGAAGAAATCATATATGTTTTCACTGTCTTCCATCTGAAGCAGTGCATAGGTCCTTTTGTGAGTTTGTAACCTCACTTCTTTCACCTTCTCAGCGCCTCCAAAAGACTTCTCAAGGATCTCCCAAACTTCTTTTGCAGATTCTGAATCACTAATCTTTTCGAAATTGTCTGGGCTGACACATTGATGAATTATAAATAATGCTTTATAACTCTGCTTCTCAAATTCTGTATATTTCTTCTTTTCTTCTTCTGAAGCGTTTTCGCCAAGCGCTTCGACTCCATCTTTTACAAGGTCCCAAAGGCCTTGACACCTTAATAGGACTTTCATCTGTTTGCACCAATTCTCATAGTTGTCAACTTTCAGAATTGGCAGCGTTGCTGGATAGTTTGCATTCCCATAACTTGTCATCGTAAATTCTTCAATCGTTCTTGATTGACACTTCCCTTGAATCGAAACACAAGCTCTGATACCAGATGTTGGAAATCCACCAATACTCTATGATGAATTTCGACCACCACTGATGATTAGTTATGAGACAAACAAAGAAAAGACAATAGAGATATTTCTGCAGAGTTTCTCTCTGTCCACAAACTGTGGAAATTTTATTATTCACTTTGCAACTGCAAAATACTGTGAATGACTTGATTACAAAATAGGGGTTACTCCCTTTATTTATAGATTTAGGTTAGCTTTCTCCCTAAGCTAAAACCCAAGCCCAAAATATCTTTTTACTAAATCTAATCTAATCAAATCTATTCTAGACTTAAATTCAAATCTATTTAAATCTAAAACAAAATCAAATCTAATTTTGACACATACGAATTACAATTTAACAGGATGTGGTGGTGTCATTCGAGATATCAATGGAAGTTGGTTAGGGATTTTTGCAAAGAATCTATGCAATTATTCCACTTTTATAACTGAGTTGTGGGATGTGTTTGAAGGCCTCAACTACACTATCAAGTTACAGAAACTGAATGTCAATAGCCTCAGCTAAACGTGGACTTAATGACATTGGTGAATGTCATTAGCAAAGGCGTGTCTAAGATGGTTTTGAAGGTCATGCAATATTACGTCAAATTAAAAGATTGATTGACCTCCATGAAGATGTTCAAGTCAGCTATGTGTTTCGAGAAGCAAACAAATTTGTTGATGCTCTGATAAATGGAAGTGCTTATTAGATTACAGTTATGTGGAATATCTCCACGCTCTTAATTACCTCAACTCTTTGATGATGAATGATAACTTATGAGTTTTTTTTCTAAATTAATTTCTGTGTAATTTTTTTTCTTTGTAAATTTTCTCTCTATTTAAGATTCTTTTAATATCTATGTACAATAATAATTTGTATATATAATTTAAAATAAAAAGAAATTCATCCACCAATCTTTTTTCCTCTCTACAAAAATTTCATTACTTTTAGAATTCTCTCAAATTCTGAGCCACAATAAATGTAGGTTGTAGTTTGAAACTGAAAATTAGTCGAGTAATGGTTAATAGATTTTAGTTATTTTTCTTAATGTTTCAAACTTTTACTTCAACAAATAAACTTGAATTTTTGTTGTGAGTATAAAGTACTTCTTCTATTTTATATTATAAACAAATTTTACATTTTAAATTTATTAAATAATTAATTTATTTGATTTATATTTAAATCAAATATATTAATTATTTAATAAATTTTAAAAGTGAAATGACAAAGAAAGTGTACATTAATTAAAAAGTAAACTAAAATAAGTGAATGATTAATTAATTTGTAAAAATAGTTTGATTTTGATCGTTTATGTGTTTTTGTGAAATGTATAAATTTAAGTAGTATTTACAAAAATAAATCCAAGATGCTAAAACATCGTGACCTATAAATTTCAAGAAGTTAGCATTTGTGGATAAGTAAAATAGCTTAATCAATAGTAGTAAGTTTTGAATTAAGCGTCGTTTGTTTTGACTTTTTTTAAAATAATTTTTTTAGTGTTAGCATTTAAAAAAAAACATTTTAATTATGGGATTAATTTCTCACTAAATCAAAAAACACCTCATAAAATCAACATTTATGAAGGGTTATGTCCCCTAGTTAAATCATTGATCATTGATAAGTGGTGAGGAGCTAAGCACCTAATCAATTAAAACTCCTCGTTAAAGACAAAAATTGATTGTATATTGACTAGAGCCTTTACCTCTAACTAAATGTTAAGCTGCTTTTGGTGCGGACGCTCAAAAAACGCAGAGTGACGCATGAAATATACAGGAAGTGTGGAGGAGAGTGTGCAAACAACATTAGTTAGATGGTTTACTCCCAAGCTAAAAACTAAAATTTATTTTTTAAATTATAAACATAAATATTTAATTTTCTTATTATTATTATGTTTATAATTAATGAATTTCATAATTAATAATATTAATAATAATATAAAGTTTAATATTATATTTACTATTTTTTATATAAACTAAATATACTTTTTTATATAAACTGTTTTTATGATATATAATATATAATATATAAACTATTTAATACAATTAAATATATAAATTGTTTTAATATAATGAAATATATAATATATAATATATTTTCGAAATAAAAAAATATAATATATATAAAATCTGTTTTAATATACTATTTAATATAATGAAATATATAATATATAATATAATTTTGAAATAAAAATATACATAATATATAAATTGTTTTAATATACTATTTAATAAAATGAAATATATAATATATTTTTGGAATAAAAAAAAAAACATATAAACTAAATATGTAATATATAAACTAAAATATATAACATATTTTTACATATTTAATATATAACATAATATATTAAATATATAATATATTTTCGGAATAAAAATTAATATATATATATATATATATATATATATATATATATATATATATATATATATATATATATATATATATATATATATATATATATATATATATATATATATATATATATATATATATATATATATATATATATATATATATATATATATATATATATATATATATATATATATATATATATATATATATCGACTAAATCAATTTAATTTACATAAATCTAACATATAATTTATAAAAAAATCAATAAAAAAATAACAAATTACATACCTTAGAAAGAAGTTTTATTAAACAAAACTAGTGTTGATAGAGAAAAATATAATAAATATCTACAAATCTAATTCAACAAAAATCAGAATTTATAAAAATTAATATAACAACATATATCTTAAATAACATATAGAAATAACTTTATTACCTTTGAAATAAAAAAAAATAAAGCTTCCAAATGGAATAAAATAGTAGTGTTAATGGAGAAAAATGAAGAAGAATTTGAAAATGGGAGAGTTGCAGCTCTCGAAATGAATGAAAATGAAGAGAAGGGAAGATAAACGAATATAAGCTACAAATGCAAGACAAACGGCACCGAATTCTTAGAAACATAAGTTGTCACGTGGCTTGGGGCTAGCTCCTCGCTAGCTACCAAAAGTTGTAGCCATCCTGCAACGCGCGTGTCAGTTTAGAGATAGAGCAGAGCAGAAGATATGATGTGATAGTGGGTTTGGGTGTAGTCCATTGCAAAAATCCAACTTAGCTGGCGAGGTGATCACCCCCTCGCAAATGACCAACGACAATTTTATAGGGCGAGGTGATCCCCTCTCGCTAATGGTTTTTCCTTTTTCTCAAGTGCAACTCCTTCGCAAGCGTTCAACGGATTTATTTTCAAATTCCCTCCTAAAATTTAGCTATGGAAAACTCATAGTCATACCAAACTTAAATTTTTTTACCTTTATTACATTCAGTCATCAAAAAAACTGACGTGACAAATTTTTTTTTATTGACTTAAATAGCTCATGTGGCATTTTATTTTATTTATTTATTATTTTTAATGCCATGTAAGCATTTTATATCATATCATATTAATTTTTGGTTGATATGTAAAAACATGTTAAATAATCCAAAATTTATAGAATAATGGGAGTGGAATCCACACCACTATCATAAAAGAAAGCACTCATCCACTAGGTTGTTTGCTTCTTTATGTAATATTAATGAACTTAAGTATTCTTATAAAATACAAAGCTTCATGCATTATTATTTTCAATGTATTATTATTTTCATTTACATAATCAAGTATTATTTAAATATATTTATTAAACTAAATATTTAACAAACTAAACATTTAATTAGTGTAATTTATTTTATTAATATTTATCATTTAATAAACTTAAAAATTAAAATAACTTAAATTTAAATTTAATAAATATACATACTTAAAAATTTATTAAATGTACAATAAATATATATATATATATATATATATATATATATATATATATATATATATATATATATATATATATATATATATATATATATATATATATATATATATATATATATATATATATATATATATATATATATATATATATATATATATATATATATATATATATATATATATATATATATATATATATATATATATATATATATATATATATATATATATATATATATATATATATATATATATATAGTTAATAATTATTTCTTTTAATTAATAAATAATTATTTGAACGTAATATTTAAAATTATTTGAAATTATTTAAAACGTAATTAGTAAATATTATATAATATTTAAATGTAATATTTGAAATTATTTACAATTAATAGTATATTTAAAATTATCTGAAATTAAAATAAATAAATAATTATTAATAAATATTAGATATATTAAATTTAAATGTCTCATCTGGCCCTCCTTGTTGTCTTCAGGATTGTTATTGGTCATGCTCTTAATGAGAAGTGCTTTCACTTCTTCTTTCCCCTTGGATAGGTTTAGGAACAACTCTTGAAGTTGATCATTTTAGGTCTGAAGATCTTGGACAGTTTGCTCGAGAGCCATTTTTACTTGAAATAAATAGTAAGCGGATGAGAAAACCTATATGGGGAAAACCTGTCATGATATGATGCATGACATGTGGATACAATTTTTTCAAGGATATCATGGGGTAAACACAAGAAAATGTCAGAAGTTGAACTTTGATCACAACTTTGATTGGAGAACTTCGTATCGTTGAATGCTCTTCTAGGAGAATCAAGCTCACCATGTTAAGTGGGTCATAGCCCTTGACTCTTTGGCTAGAGGAAAATAAATCATCTTGCCCCTTGATAGACGTCTGATTCAATATAACCTTGCATCACAAACCCTTGAGATCCTTGAAATGGTTATTGAAATTTCTATGGTATGATGTCATGATGTTATGTGCAAATAAACATATACAAGCAAAGCAAACAAATCCTTAGGTTTAGGCTTGCATGAGGTTCATAGGTAAGTACCCACTTGAAGTTTAGTTGGTTCAACCTGTCCTGTAAAGTAATTGGGTTATAGGGAATCTCAATATCATTGACCTTTCTTCATTGGGCATTGTCTCAGTACAATCAATCTTTTCTTGCGGCCGAAATATCCCAAAAGTCCGATCTCAATGAGCGTAGTATCAAGTATCAACCAATTTTCAGCTTTCCACTGAAACCGTCTATCTCACTACTTCCTAATGGCCAAGTTGTTCAATTAAAGGTTCTAAGGTCAGTTAGTGCTTCATGACACCACACGGCGGCCCCATAGTCTCTTATATTCAACATAAAGGATATTAGTACCCATAAATATGTCACACTAACGTAGTTATTGCTTGAACCACATCGGTCTATTCCGTACAGTCTCCACAATCTTTGCTACTTACCTAGTAATGTTTCTAAATCCGGGTAAAGGATCAATGCAAAACCCAAACAAGGACCCAAAAATATAAACAAATAATTCAAACAATGAAATCATTTAAAGGTGATATAGTCTCTAAGGTAACCCCACTTTTAAATGTCCCCAGCAGAGTCCTCAGTTCTGTAATACGGTGGGAGAACTGACTTGGTGTTTTGTGTTTTATCGCAATTGTTACGGATAGCAAGAGTCGCCATCGACTTTTCTTTTATCCAATAAAGGAAATGGTGAAAAGAACAGGAAATACCTTTTGAGAATTTTCTTGAGTTCGGGGGGTAGGTTATGAAAAGGGAAGGTGTTAGCACCCTTTTCATCCGTAGTTATCTACGGGCTCTGAATTGCTAGCTCACTTTGAAATGCTTTGTTTGAAATGTGTTTGTGATAGTTTTGAAAGTATTTTTGAAAAGTGCCTTCATTTAGGCGAACTTTGTAATGATTCTAGTCTCTATAAGAGTGCATACAAAGTGTTGACTTTTGAAAATATTTCATGGAAAAGTGTTGGTGTATTTGAAAGATGTTTTGAAATGTTGTGAGCAAGCAACTACGAGCATTCTACCTACTCAAAAAAGTCTTTGTTCATTTCCTCCTCCTTAGATATTGCTATCTTACCATTGATTGATAAAAAGCCCTATCATTGGATGTGGAGGGACGAGTGTGGGTCGTCATATAGTCATAGAAGGCAACATTGTAGGATACCTTAGCAATTTGTCATGAGGGTCTAAGATCGTTTACCGAAGGCAACATTGAAGGGTCATCGAGGGACTACGATCTTGTATTCGAGGGTCTTTACTAAAGTATCCCATGTTCGAGGGACATGACTGTTTTTTCTCAAGGCAACAAGTGAGGTTAACCTTAGAGGTGAAAGTGTGCAAAGTGTTTGTTTTCATGCATTTTTGTCTTGAGATTAGGATTCTCTAAGATTGATTTTATCTTGTCACACACGCCCTAATTATTAACAATAATATGAAAAGTGATAAATTTCCGAAATTAAATGTCATACGCTATTACAATACTTTAGGGATAAGGGATACAAATTTACAAATGGGGAATGAAAGTAATTAAAACCTAATTACTATTACAACCATATTGAATAATGAATAACAATAAAAATAAAATAAATATAAAGATAATGTAAAAAAAGGAAGATTATTTTAAAAAAACATTTATGTATTGACACATGCATTTACGCATTGATACGAAAACTTTTATTAATTGACACATGCACTTATGCATCAATACATCTCACTTCCTGCCCCTGGAAATCAAAACCAAATCAGCATGTATTGATACATAATGGTTTGCATTGGCTCATATCTGTTTTGCATCGACACATGCACTTATGCATCGATACATATCATTTCTTGCTCCTAAAAATCAAAATTAACTCAATATGTATCGATACATAATGGTTTGCATCGACTCATTTGTGTTATGCATCGACTCATTCGTGTTTCGTATCAACTCATAAACATTTTTCTTTCTGTAATGTGTCTTGATAACAATATGTATTGATGCATAATGCCTTGTATCGACTCATAACCTATTTTGCAACTAATATGAGTCAACACATAGAAATATGCATCGACTCATACTGTTGTTTTTACTTTCTAACACATTTCTGTTACATATATAAGTCAGTTCTCAATACATGGTTAGTGAAAATGAAAAGTAAGTATATGGTTAGCTTTAGGGAAATTATATCTACATTTTATATTCACAAATGAACCACTAATGATGCTTGTATGAAGAGTTTAAAGGTCAAGAAAACTTACCTTGAAACTGAAATTTATGTTTTGATTTAGACTTGTTGTATTGTCTTGGAGAAGTCAAGTGGCTGTTTTTGAGTTTGGAGAATGGTGATAGTAATGTTACAGAAGTTGCTCTTGTGTTTTAAAAACTTCTATATGATGTATGTGAAGTATTTGGATGGTTTGTTGGGACAAGATTTGCAAGGTTTGAGAGGTTTGAAGATTTTGGTTTCAAAACTTAGAAATGGAGGTTTTTATGGACAATTCTGGTTTTTAGAGTATAAGGGGGTTCGAGAATTTTTCAACACACAAGAAGTTGGCCTCTTTAGCTTGCAAATGACCTCTGTATTTATAGAGAAAAGGTTTGGGAAGTTGAAGTAATCAGATTTGCAAGATGACAAATTATGGTTTGGTTGGAATATAAATATCAATTTATGCCAAGTCTTCCATGGTCCCAAGATGAAGTACCAAAGTTACTGGTATAGAGGGCTACTTTATATGATTTTGAAGATGTGAAAAACACAAGAAGGGGGGTTGAATTGTAAAACTTAAATCAAATGTGCAGACAACACTGTATTTTTATCCTGGTTCGTTTGATCTCAAACTACTCCAGTCCACCCGTCAAGGTGATTTCGCCTCTCTCCAACGAGGTCTTAATCCACTATATTCAATAGAATTACAACAGCTACTTTAACAACTGTTAAAGCCTTCTTGAGTCTAACCACATACCGGTTTATCTCAAGGAAATTCTCTTACAGATAATTGAACAAAATGTGTGTTAATGTTTTCTAACAAAACTATATATCACAACTGTGATAATACACAATATTAAGCTTAGAATGAAACTGGACTGCTAATGCTTTTGAGTAGGCGTGGTTGAAAGCTTTAGCAAATTGTATGAGTGTGTTCGTTTTTGTAGGCGTGTATATGCGTGAAGATTATTAACCTTTTATTTTCTCACACTGACTTGTTTATATAGCCAAGGAAAAGATACGTTGTTGTCCATAAATCACTTTCAATGATAATAACGTTCTTTCCTTTTTTAGAAGATCTTGTCTTGGAATAAAGCCGTTGGTAATTAATCTGTCTTGAATGCTTAGAAACGCTGACGCTTCAGAGTCTTCTCTGCTTATGGTAATCAGAGTGTTCTTGGCTTTAACTTATTCTGACGCTTCTGAGTGCTGATGACTTGGTAAGGATCTTGATCAAAGTCAGAGTATTTTGTGCACAGATTCTGGTCATCAGGCTTCAGCGTATGATCTGGTAACTTCAGCGTGTAGCACATGATATTGATCTTCTGATGCTGACATATCTTCTGATGATGATGTT
Source organism: Vicia faba (assembly GCA_948472305.1). Classification (NCBI taxonomy): domain Eukaryota; kingdom Viridiplantae; phylum Streptophyta; class Magnoliopsida; order Fabales; family Fabaceae; genus Vicia; species Vicia faba. The sequence goes on along the minus strand of OX451739.1, from coordinate 451,829,908 downwards.
GATACTGATCTTCTGATGCTGATTCCATCAGAGTTTCTGTAAATACACAACATAATTTTAAGTAGCATATATGTCTTATATATAAATCTTACAATTTATTTATTCTTGTATTTTGTTATCATCAAAACTCTAATTGAGGGTTGTAGAATCAAACTATGTTCTAACAATCTCCCCCTTTTTGATGATGACAAAAACCAGATTTTTTTCAATTAAAATTAAGGAATAAAAGGTATCAGAGATTAAAAATAACGAATAAAAGGTATCAGAGCAACGAAGAGAAAAACTCCCCCTGAGTTGATTACTTCCCTTTATTTCCATGAGATTTTGAGCATCAGAACTTTTTTGAACTTTCTTTGAGCATCAGATCAGATTCATCAGAGTTTTGTACCTGTAAGCTTTTCAGAAGAGAAGAAAATTAAATAGATCAGAATGTTTGAGACTTATGTCTCAGTAATCCGTTATTGAAAAATATCATTCTTTCTCCCCCTTTTTGTCAGTTATCAAAAAGCACAAATAATCAGAGTTAAAATAATCAGAGCAAAAATGCGTTTATATTAAAGACATAAGCAATGATAAGTTCAGAACATGTAAAAATATTACAGATAAACAAGTTATAAAAACAGCAAGGAAATTTCTAAGAAGGAGGAGGAAGTCGTGTGAACAAAGCCTCCAACATGCTCTTGATTTGGGTGCTGGTTTTCTGTTGCTGATTTAACATGTTCGCTATTGCATCAATTTTGGTGTCCTGCTTATCCATTCTTTCATTCATCAGCATATCAGATCTTTTCAAGTCTTCAAGAGTTTGCCTGTCAAGGGAGGAAGCTTGAGGATCTTCAGAAACAAGATGCTTCTCAGAGCTTGCAGCAATATCTTCTTCTTGACCCAAGTCTTCAGCTGGAATCATCTGTTCTTCTGACTCTGGTTGACGATGTTCAGACCAAGGAGCATTGTCCAGCGGGAATACTTATTCCTTAAGAAGCTTGCTCAGAACTGGACCTTCAATTTCCTTCAGCAGATTGCTGAAGTTCTGTTGAGCTTGTCCATAGCTCTGTTCTTGCAACTTAAAGGTTTCAGAGCATACCCATCTTCTGAACTTTGTCCAGAGATAGTCTGATGCAGCAGGATCAACCAATTCTAGACTTGCTTGTTTCAGAGAAGTGATCCACTTCTGTATTTCTGTTTCAAAGTTTAATATGCTGGAACCAACATTTGGATGTTTTGGTTTAGGGATAGCAGTTTTGTTGGTTATTGCAGCAAGGCGTTCAAGGACTATTAAATCAATGATAGTCTTGTTGTGGTCATCTGAATTGTTCCTAGGTGAGAGAGTGGGAGAGAGTGGAATTATGATTGGACTTGATGGGGAAGTTGGTGGAGTTATTTCTGGTGAAGAGGGAAGTTGAGGAATATTCACAATGGTACCAAGGGGCAATTGCATGGCCAAAGGTTGTGGTTCAGGAGATTCAGGGGGTTGAGCCTCAGAGGTTTGAGTCTCAGGTTGTGGAGATTGTTCAGGTTGAGGAGAGGGTGGATTAATTTCTGGTTGAGGAGATGAAGGTTGTGGGATTTCTGGTTCTGGAGAGAGTGGAATTTCTGGTATTGGTGAGATGGGAATTTCTGGTTGTGCTTCTGTGGTAGTTTGAGGATTTGGATTTTCTGGAGTGGGAGCAGAAGTCTGTTGGTCTATATCAGAAAGAACTTGTGCAAGTTCTTGTTCTGGTATGGCTTCAGTATTTGGATTTTATGGTTGTGAGCGAGATCTTCTGAGGGTTAATGATTCAGAAGGGTCAAAATCATCGAAAGTTTGAGGTGTTGGGATTTCAGATGGAGTTAGAATTGGGATAGATGTTGATACAGCAGTTGAATCTAAAACAGTTACAGAAGAAAGATTACCTCTCTTCTTAGGAGTCTGCTGAGATGATCCTTCTGCAATAGCTTTTCTTTTCTTTGTCTTCTTCAGAACAACCTCTGGAGCCTTCTGCTGAAGATCTCGAATATTCAGATTTGGTGATGTACCATCAGCTTTACAAGCATCCAGATATCTCAGAATTATTTCTGGTTTAGAGTCAATCTCTGAGAACAGAGGGAAGTCATCCAGAGGGACTCTTTTGCTGGAGATTTCAGCAAAAGGAGTGACGCTGGGCTCCTTCTTGATGTTCTCTATCAACTTCATCTTCTTCAGATTTTTGGCATTCAGCTGCTTGCCAACAGAAGCTTCCAGAGTGCTGATTTCCTGAGCCTCTGTCAGATGATCAATCAACTTATTCTCTGTCAGAATATCTGATATCAATCTTCCTAAGGGTATCCAATCCCTTTTTGTTCGCTCCTCTTCTCTTGTTTCTTTGACACTTGTTCTGAGATGGTTGAACAGAAGATGAGCCAGATTTATCTTGACCTTCTGAGAGATGAAATAGATCAGAAACTGCTGATCAATATTAATGTAATCAGGAGAGCTGGTAGGCTTCCTGTGGTTGAAGCAACCCAGAATGATCTTGGCCCAAATTCTGTGTTTGTCCTTTAAATCCATTATCTTGCTGGAGGGAAGCCCCGGAGTAAAGATTTCCCTTGCAATTAGGGCAGCATCAACACACCTTTCTGCCATATCAATGCAACGAATACCACCACCATTGTACCCTATGAGTCTTGTAATCAGGTCTTCAGTAATAACAATCTTCTTCCCCATGATGTAAGATGTGACTTGATGATTTGAAGAAGAAGCGTGAATCCAAAATTCATTTACCAGAATAGGAAATGTTGGACCCACCAGTCTGTCAAAATACTTTTCCCAACCTTGATCTTTAACCTCTTCAGAAAGATCAAACCCATTCTCCTTAAGACTGTTGAAATCCATGATTAATTCTGACAGAACTTCAAGATTCTTGATTGGAGTAAGAAGCGTTCTGTAAGGTTCTTCGTATTGTTCAGATGAAACAGTTTTCTGGGAACCTGAAGAAGGAATGCTGGAAGAAGCCATGTTCACATGAGGTTTTTGTGAAAAAGATTGAAAGGTTTTCTTGAGAAAGTAAGAACATTGAAATCAGAAATATTCAGATAAAATGAAAGTGAAGGTAAAGCGTGTAAATGGTGTGAAGTGTGTTTAAATAGATTTCTAAAAAGGTTTTGAAAACATAATCGTTAAGAGAGAGAAATTAATAATGATTATTAGCATTTAATGTTAGCTGATTTTAGGGGATTCAGAAAGATATTTGGAACGGTTACCCATGACATGTGTCTCAATGCATCCAATCAGCGCTTTTGCCTTTTCAGAAACGTGAACGCGTGTTCAGCCTCAGAAAATAGCTGATGACTGGATGACACTTGTTTGCTTGAGTGAACAGCACATCTCTATCCTGGAAATGAAGCGCTCAGATCTTCATGGATAGATTCTGATACAATCTGCACTTCTAAAGTTCTGAAGAAAGATTGATCAGTAGTTCACAGAAAAATAAACAAAGTTCTGAAGGTTAATATATAGAATCAAAACAGTTTCATTAGAGCTTCATGCTGAGATGTTTCAGAATGAAGTTGAACATATCTTCAGAAAGTGGTTTTGTAAAAATATCAGCCCATTGATGGTCTGTGTTAATAAATTTTAAATTTTAAATCCCTTTATGAATATAGTCCCTAATAAAATGATGTTTTATTTCTATATGCTTAGCCCTAGAATGTAAAATTGGATTTTTGCTACGACAAATAGCAGAAGTATTGTCACAGAGGATAGGAATGTTACTCTCAAATATCTGGAAGTCCTCAAGTTGACTTTTCATCCAGAACATTTGTGTGCTGCATCCAGCTGCTGCTATGTATTCAGCTTCTGTTGTTGATAGAGCAATTGTGGATTGTCTTTTGCTGGACCATGAGATCAGATTTTCTCCCAGAAATTGGCAGCTTCCAGAAGTGCTTTTACGCTCTACTCTGTCTCCAGCAAAATCAGCATCACAGTATCCTACTAAGCTGTAATCACTTGATTTTCTATAAAACAAACCCAGATTAGTAGTACCTTTCAGATACTTGAAAATTCGCTTAACTGCTGTTAAGTGAGATTCTCTAGGATCTGATTGGAATCTTGCACAAATGCATACGCTGAATAAAATGTCTGGCCTTGAAGCCGTCAGATATAGAAGAGAACCAATCATACCTCTGTAGACCTTCTGTTCCACCTTTTTACTTACCTCTTCTCTTTCCAGAATGCACGTGGGATGCATTGGAATCTTTGATGGCTTACATTCTGAGAGCTCAAATTTCTTCAAAAGTTCTCTGACATATTTTCTCTGATGAATGTAAGTTCCTTCTGGGGTTTGATTGATCTGAATGCCCAGAAAGAATTTCAGTTCCCCCATTAGGCTCATCTCAAATTCTGCCTGCATACACTTAGCAAACTGGCGACTGGAGCAAAGGTTTCTGTATAGTTTATCCCCTCTTGCTGACTATAACCTTGTGCTACCAATCGTGCTTTGTTTCTGATGACTTCACCTTGTTCATTCAGTTTGTTTCTGAACACCCATTTTGTTCCAATGACGTTGAATCCTTTTGGTTTGGGAACTAGATCCCATACGTTATTTCTTGTGAATTGATTTAGCTCCTCTTGCATTGCTAGAATCCAGTCATTGTCCAAAAGTGCTTCATCAATTGATGATGGTTCAATTAGAGAAACCAGTCCCATGAGGGATTCTTCAGAGTTTCTGAAGCTAGCTCTTGTTCTGATAGGATCTTCCTTTCTTCCTAAGATTGTTTCTTCTGGGTGATCCATGCTGCTTCTGGATGGTCTTTTCTGGAGTTGATCAACAGAAGGTGCTGGATTGCTTGCAGTTACTCTTTCTGATGTTAAGGGAGTGTCTCGGTTAAGAGCTTCTGATGACTTGTCTTCAATACCTGTGAATTCAAATTCCATACTTGCAAGTAATTCATTCTGCTTTTACTTTTGAGAGTCAAGCTTATCATCAAAACGAACACTGATTGATTCTTCCACAATCTGTGTTTCTGTATTGTATACTCTGTACCCTCTTGAGCATTCAGAGTATCCTAACATAATACACTTTTGTGCTTTAGAGTCAAACTTGTTCAAATAATTTTTTGTATTCAAAGTAAAACAAGTACATCCAAATGGATGAAAATAGGAAATGTTGGGCTTTCTGTTCTTCCATAATTCATATGAAGTCTTTTCCAGAATAGGTCTTATGGAGATTCTATTTTGAATGTAACACGCTGTGTTTATTGCCTCTGCCCAGAAGATCTTAGCAACGTTAGTCTCGTTGATCATGGTTCTGGCCATTTCTTGCAATGTTCTGTTCTTTCGTTCTACAACTCCATTTTGCTGGGGAGTTCTAGGACAAGAGAAATCATGCAGAATGCCTTTGTCATTAAAGAATGACTCAAAATCTTTGTTTTCAAACTCTCCACCATGATCACTTCTGGCTTTGACGATTCTAAGATCCTTTTCATTCTGAACTTGGTTGCAGAAGGTGACAAACACAGAGTGTGACTCGTCCTTGTGCCTTAAGAACTTTACTCATGTCCATCTGCTATAGTCATCTACGATTACTAACCCATACTTCTTGTCGCTGACTGAAGCAGTTTTAACTGGTCCAAATAAGTCAATGTGCATAAGTTCTAATGGCTTAGAGGTGGAAACAACGTTTTTGGATTTAAAAGCTGGTTTTGCAAACTTGCCTTTCTGACATGCTTCACACAGAGCATCTGAATTGAACTTCAGGTTAGGAAGTCCTCTGACCAGATTGAGTTTGTTAATCTGAGATATTCTTCTCATACTAACATGTCCCAATATTCTGTGCCAAATCCATTGCTCGTTGTTAACAGACAGAAGACACTTTACATTCTGACTTTTCAGTTCAGAAAGTTTTATTTTATAAATGTTGTTTCTCCTCTTTCCATTAAATAGGATAGTCCCATCTTTCTGACTAACAGCTTTGCATGAATTTTGATTAAAGATTATATCATAACCGTTATCACTTAATTGACTTATGGATAGCAGGTTATTCTTTAATCCATCTACTAATAAAATATTACTTATAGAGGGAAGATTTCCATTACCTACAGTTCCAGAGCCAATGATCTTTCCTCTCTGATTGCCTCCAAAACCTACGTGGCCTCCAGGCTTAAGTTCCAGGCTTTGGAACATATGCCTTCTTCCCGTCATGTGTCATGAGCAGCCAGAGTCCAGGTACCATTATTGGTGTTTCTGCTTTGCTGCTAAAGATATCTGCCACATGTATTATTTTATCCTTAGGTACCCATATTTTCTTGGGTCCTGATTTGTTAGTTTTACCAAAACTCTGGTTGAATTTTGGTTTGACAGAATAATTACTACTTGTATATTTGATGTCATGTGTGTGCCCATATATAAAGTGTGAATCAAGTGAAGTGCGTTTTATAACTAAATCCATGACATTTTTTGGTGTAGGTACCTTACCTTGGTATCCTATTCCTTTTCTGCCATTTCTGCTAACTCCATAGATCATTGAAGCCATTTTGCTTCTATCTATGTTTTTAGCTAGAAACTTCTTAAAGCTGTGATCATACTCCTTGATGATCTCATCAGCATTGCTGGGAGTTTCAGGGATTGTTTCCTTCTGAGAGTTTTGCAATAGATTTTTTAATTTTGAAATTTTATCTTTTAACTCAAAATTCTCCAATTTGAGACTCTCAGTCTTATCAGAGTCAGAAGCAATATTCCTTTTCAGGTTTCTGAATTTGACTCTGATCTGCTGATATCTTTCTAGAATTTCATTAAGGCTTTCAGCTAGTTCAGCCTTAGTAAAGTTTATAGCAAAGCCAGGGAATACCTCTTCTGTATCTGATTCAGAGTCTGACTCAGAAGCTTCACTGTCTTCTGTTATGTTTTCCATGAGAGCTATGTTTTCTCTTTCATCATCTGATTCTGAGTCAGCTTCAGATGTGTCAGAATCATCCCATGTAGCCATGATACTTTTCTTCTTTTCCTTGCCAAACTTCTTTTTGGGCTTTTCCTTCTGAAGCTTTGGACAATCACTTTTGTAGTGTCCTTGCTCGTTACATTCATAGTAGATGATGTCTTTGTTGTTTGGCTTTCTGCTTCCTGAAGAGCCTTCAGATCTTCTGTGTCCAGAGGAGGATTCTGACCTTCTGTATCTGGAGAAGGATTCATTCTGATTTTCTGATCTTCTGGGATTCCTGAACTTTCTTTGCCTCTGCTTCCACAATTGATTCACCCTTCTGGAGAGGAGAGATAGTTCATCTTCTTCTGATGAGGACCCATCAGAGGTTTCTTCTACAACCTGCAAAACTTTGGAGTCATATTTTGTTATATTTTAAAGCTAATGGCTTACCTTGCTTTTGAGGTTCATCTGCTTCTAGCTCTATCTCGTGACTTCTGAGGGAGATGACAAGTTCCTCCAGAGAGATTTTGTTGAGATCTTTGGCTAGCTTAAGCGCTGTGACCATTGGCCTCCACTGTTTTGGCAAGCTTCTGATGATCTTCTTAACATGATCAGCAGTAGAATACCCTTTGTCAAGAACTTTGAGACCAGCAACCAGAATTTGAAATCTTGAGAACATTGTTTCTATTGATTCACTTTCTTCCATCTTGAATGCCTCATACTTCTGAATGAGTACAAGGGCTTTGGTTTCTTTGACTTGAATGTTGCCTTCATGCGTCATTCTCAGAGAGTCAAACATATTCTTTGTAGTGTCTCTGTTTGATATCTTTTCATATTCAGAATAAGATATGGCACTGAGAAGAATTGTTCTGGCCTTGTGATGATTTCTGAAGTCACGCTTTTGTTGATCAGACATTGCTTTCCTGTCAATCTTCTGACCACTTCCATCCACTGGGTGCGTGTATCCATCAGTCACCATGTCCCACAGATCAGCATCATGGGCCAGAAAGAAGCTTTCAATTCTGTCTTTCCAGTAGTCAAAGTTCTCTCCATCAAAGACTAGAGGTCTGCCACTGAATCTGTCTCTTTCTTCATTGTTGTCATTGATGATGTTTTGATGTGGTCCTGCCATTGTGTTTTTCTGACGCTGGATCTTGTACTGACAGGGTTAAGTGTTATAAGCTCAGAACCAGGCGCTCTGATACCAATTGAAGATGTGAAAAACACAAGAAGGGGGGTTGAATTGTAAAACTTAAATCAAATGTGCAGACAACACTGTATTTTTATCCTGGTTCGTTTGATCTCAAACTACTCCAGTCCACCCGTCAAGGTGATTTTGCCTCTCTCCAACAAGGTCTTAATCCACTATATTCAATAGGATTACAACAGCTACTTTAACAACTGTTAAAGCCTTCTTGAGTCTAACCACAAACCGATTTATCTCAAGGAAATTCTCTTACAGATAATTGAACAAAATGTGTGTTAATGTTTTCTAACAAAACTATATATCACAACTGTGATAATACACAATATTAAGCTTAGAATGAAACTGGACTGCTAATGCTTTTGAGTAGGCGTGGTTGAAAGCTTTAGCAAATTGTATGAGTGTGTTCGTTTTCGTAGGCGTGTATATGCGTGAAGATTATTAACCTTTTCTTTTCTCACACTGACTTGTTTATATAGCCAAGGAAAAGATACGTTGTTGTCCATAAATCACTTTCAATGATAATAACGTTCTTTCCTTTTTGAGAAGATCTTGTCTTGGAATAAAGTCGTTGGTAATTAATCTGTCTTGAATGCTTAGAAATGCTGACGCTTCAGAGTCTTCTCTGCTTATGGTAATCAGAGTGTTCTTGGCTTTAACTTATTCTAACGCTTCTGAGTGCTGATGACTTGGTAAGGATCTTGATCAGAGTCAGAGTATTTTGTGCGCAGATTCTGGTCATCAGGCTTCAGTGTATGATCTGGTAACTTCAGCGTGTAGCACATGATATTGATCTTCTGATGCTGACATATCTTCTGATGCTGATGTTGATACTGATCTTCCGATGTTGATTCCATCAGAGTTTCTGTAAATACACAACATAATTTTAAGTAGCATATATGTCTTATATATAAATCTTACAATTTATTTATTCTTATATTTTGTTATCATCAAAACTCTAATTGAGGGTTGTATAATCAAACTATGTTCTAACAGTTTTATGATGGAGTATAATCAAAAGTAAGCAAGGTATGGGCTCAAGATAAATTTTTTACCAAAAAGCTTGCTTTTCAAGAATAACAATGGTGCCTTTATGCCATAAATGGAAAGATATTTTGGACAATGGCTCAAACACTTGGGTAATAGCTCAAGAGTAGGTATAAGCATTAAATTATGGTGAAATTTGCAAGTTAGAAGGCCTGTAACATAAGGTTATGCAGCATAGCATATAGATTGTATTATGTGTTCTTCAACAAAATGTCTTGTAATTCAATAATGGATATCCAACTTCATGCCTTTGAATCTCCCAGCTCAAGTATGATAACTTCATGCTCTTGGATATTTTGGAAAGCTTGAAACATTGTATACAACTTTCATGTTGACCACTTTGACTAAATCAAATTGGAACTTGATGAAAATTGGCTAAGAAGTTGAGATAAAAACTTGACCAAGACTTGTTGAAAATTTCTCTAAGTGTTTTATGAAAAATGTCATGACTTTAGGAACTTATAACTCAAAATTCAAGCACTTCTAGGACTTGATAAGCAAAGAAAAGTTGTGAATCTCATCAAGATCTACAACTTTCATGTTTAAAGTTTTCTTTGAATCATCTTGCATCTTGGTGAAAGATTGGCATGAAGTAATGAAATTATCATGTATAAAAACACTTAGAAAAAATTTCCAAGTCTTGAAAAGTTTGACTTTTCACATTGACTTTTGACTTTCATGATTTCTTGATGATCAAGCTTCATATTTTTGAATAAATTGATGAATTATGATCTTTGAAATCAAATCTTGATCAAAGAGTCAAAGTTTGACTTTTGTGTATCATTTGACTTTTCATCAGTTGACTGAGTTTCAACTACCAATCAATTGATCTTTGAGAAATGTTTTGAACCATGAAATTAGGTCAACATGTTGTTCTTGAATCCTGGAGAATATGCTTCAAGCCATTAGATCATGTATTAGGTCAAAAGTCACTGATGAGTCAATTTCAGTCAAAACCCTAATTTTGACCATTTTGCCCTTTTGGTGAATTGAGCCTTTTTCTTGAGAGATTGTGATCAATACTTGATCAAATGATGAATAGGACTTTAAGATGTTGATGTTGGCCAAAAATCATTAAGTTTGACTGTAGGTTGACCACAATTGACTTTTTACCCAATACAGTTGATTTCTAGTCATCTGGTCAATTGGCTGAGCAAAATTGTGATTTCAAGACTTGAAATTTGACATGAGTATTCTTGATGGTCTATAATGATCCATACAAGTCATTTGAATTATTATAAGTCAAATTGACCTTGTGAAAATCCAAACCCTAATTTGAGGCATCAGTGTTGAGGAGATGACTTGACCTAGTCAATGTTTGTGCAAGTTTGAACTATTGAAGATCTTTGTGAGAAATGTATTGAGAAATGAGAGGGAAATTTTTTGGGTAAAACACATACATTCTTTTGTGAGATTGTAACCCAACCTCTTTCACTTTTTCTGCGCCTCCAATTGATTTTTCCAGAATTTCACATGCTTCTTTCGCTGATTCAAACCACTCAGCTTCTCAAAATTATATGGATCAACACGTTGATGAATCATAAATAGATATTTATAATCTTTCTTCTTCAATTATTTGTATTCATCCTTTTCTTCATCTGTCACGTCTTCTTCCAGTGGTGATACCCATTTCTTTACAAGATCCTAAAGATCTTGGTAACAAAGAAACCACATTCATCTGCTTGCACCAATTTTCATAATTCTGACTCTTCAGAATCAGAAGACTCATCCGGAAATGCCCATTTGGATGATTCACTGCCATCACTATTGCTCTCCCAAAATCGCTCAGCTAAAGCTTTAGATACCAGATGTTGGGAATTACACCAAACCTATGGAGAATTCCAAATCAGTCTTGATGAAAAAGATTCAATCAACCCGATCGAAATCCTTTATTCTTCACTCTTCACTCGAGTGATTCAACCAACCTTTGTTGCAAGATGATTCTGCACAACAATTATCAATGGAGAAGAAATAAAATATAATTTGGAATAAGAAGATTAGGGTTTAACAAAATAAGGGAAGAAGAAAATAATATTTTCTGCAGAGTTTCTCTCTGCTCATAAACTGTGAATTTTTTATTCAATTATGCAAGTGAAGTGAAGTACATAAATATGGGTTACTCCCTGATTAGTGGTTTTTAACCTCTGTTTACCGTTAATTCTAGTTAATTTTGTCATTATTTTTAAGCACTTTATTCCCATTTTTCACATTTTATGATTTGATTTTCTCTCTTTAATGTTTTTAGGTTCAGGTAAGCATTCAAGAAGAATCGGAGTGAAAACCAGGAAAAAATCGCAAGAATTTAGAAAAAATTTCAGCATGCTCCAGGAGGTCTGACACGGCCGTGTCAGCCTGATACGGCCCGTGTCAGCCAATGTGTTGATTGATCATTGTATTGGTAGTTTTCACTAAAAAATTCATAACTGGAGCTACGGGAATCAGATTGATACATTCTGATATTCGTTGGAAATCTGAAAGAAAGAGCTATAACTTTCATGTTGAAGTCAAAAGCTGATTCGGATTGTAGAAGCCTCAAAAAATTTATTGAAGTTGTAGAATTTAGAAATTAAGTTGTTTCGTGTCGTTTTACGGGCCTTATTTATATTTCCGACCCAGTTTGAGTTAGTAGTGAAAACCCTTATTTGGTTTATAAGAATTTTTTGCATACGAAGAATTCAGAAGATTGAAGATTGAAGTTTATGTAGTTGTTGGAGACGAAGACTTTCATGAGCAGGAGCAATTGAAATCAAAGTTCTCCATCAATTTGTAATGTCTATCTTTATTGTATTTGAAATTCTTTTGAATAATATGAGTAGCTAAACCCCCAATGCTAGGGGTGTCCCTGTTTTGCAATTGTAATGATTTTGAATTCTTGATTTTAATACAATAGTTTCTTTTCAATTTAATTGTTCAATATTTTTAATGCTTTCACTGTCGGACCAACAAGGATTGATTTACGGTTATCAATCAGTTGGACCGCGGTTGTTAAGGTTTTTGTACGATTAGACTATAATAGATATCACCTAGGACTATGGACACCCTATAGTTACCGTTTAATTCTTGATAACACCATTGCTTGATTTCATCATAATTATCTAAGGACTTAGGGTTTAAGATGAATGTTCAAAGGTTTTCCCATTAAGGACTTAGGGGAAGGAAAATAAACTATTGATTTGGTAATTGAATATCATGAACTTGTTGAAGAAGTCAGGATTCAATGTGTTATTACAAGGCAAATTATACACTTTACCCTTGCATTTTGTTTAATTGAACCACACATTAAACTCGATACTTATACGCAGTCCTTGAGATCGATACTTTGGGATTTCCCATCATTACTACATTGACAAATTAGTACACTTGCTAATTTTCTGATCACTTCCTATTTATAGTTTTAGGTTTGCTTGATCCCTAAGCCAAAACTCAAAACTATAAAAGTCTAAAATACCTAATAAATCTAAGTCAAAATCTTGTTGAACAACTTGTTTCTGTTGGAAGTGGTGTTCTGTTGCAAGATGTCAATGGCGGTACAAGTGAGGGAGCATTGTGAACTCACACTTGAGGGGGAGTATTGAAATAATATAACAAATGTGAGTAAGTGGGGGAAATAGTCCCACATTGGATAGTAATGTGGAGACTTAAGCATATATAAGTGGAAGAATTCACTCACCTATCACCTTAAGGTTTTAGGTGGATAAGTGGTGTGTCTCTTATAAAAGTGCTTGTTTCTACACTATGCATCAATGCTCCTAATAATCTCCCCCTAACATGGTATCATGAGCCTTTGGTTCGAGAAAGGGACCGGAAGACTCACCTATGCTCCTAGTATCTCTCCCCAACAGTTTCAATATTTCAACACACACACTAAGCTAATTTCAACACAAAATTGCTTCGATGCAAGAAATTTCAATCTTAACATTTATAAATATAAAATTAAAAAATAAAAGTATTCTTAGTTTATCATATTAATAGCAAACAATTTCATTAATTTAAATATATTGTGAATTAATAACATGTGTGATTGAGAGAAAATTCAAAAATCAATATAAAAAATCATAATTATATTTATACACAATTAAATCATTAATAGTTATTTTTTTAAATTTACTGTGAATTAATAACATGTATAATTGAGAGAAAAGGATGGAAGGCACAACATATAAACGTTGCAATTACATAAACATTAGTTTGTCACTTTTGCATCTACACTCAAATTGTTCACCCCTAACAAGATATTGTTAAAATTGAAAAATAAAGTTTGGGAGGACTATGACAAAATTCAAAACAATGCAGATCAAAATGATTGGCTAACTACCTCGTTAAAAATCGTATCAAACAAAATTATATGGGGATAAAATTTTGATGAAGAAAAAACGTGCAGTTTGAATACAAAAAATAATCATGCTTAAATCTAAATTCGGGAGGATCAAGCCTATTGCGATTGTAAACTTCAAAAACATTATTACGAGCATACTCTCACCACGTGAAACTAGAGCCATTAAGACCAACAGAGGCGGTCTTGTCATCACACTGCAGAATTTAGAACTACAACATTGAGAATTTGTAAACTAATATGGATAAAAAAAGTATTAAAAAATTTGAAGAAACAATGCGAGATTTTTTTTTATTAATAACCAATTATTAAAATAATATTTCGTAAATAATCGCGTTTCAGAAAAAAATACGCAAATAATCATGTTTTAGATGACTCCCTAAAGGAGGAGCCATCTGAAATGGCGCATGCACCTATATTTTAAGGGGAGGCGCCATCTCACTTGGCGCCTATGTGCTTAGGGCATGCCCTAAGTCAAGTGAGATGGCGCCTAGGTGTATTTTTAGGGCAAAAATTGATTTTTTTTTGGTCTGGTGCGTTGCATGTTGGACAGAGGATCAACAAAATGGATTTTTTATTAAAAAAATAATAATTACATCCAATTGTATTACATTAAAATAACAGATAAAAAAACAGATTAAAAAAATGGATAAAAAAATACAGGAAAAAAAAAACAGATAAATCAGTGATCCCCCGGAACCCGATAATGACCCCCAGTTTCGCATCCCCGTCCTCGCCTTTTTCGTGCTGGGTGTCGTCGCGTTTCCTGCTGCGGCAAGGTCGATGGCCCAACGATGTCAATGCGGTCCGGATCCATAAAATCAGTCAGATCTCCATATCTAGAAGATCCGCTTTGGTACAGTCGGTTACCCATACCCTCAAAGTTTGGTCGTGTTGGCGGTGGGTGGGGTTCCATAGTGGGTCTGTAACATTGATCGTCTGAGTACGGTGGGTAGAAAGGAAATGGATCTTGGGGTGTTTGGTATTGAGGATGTTGGGTGGTTTGGTGACATTGTGGTTGATGGTAGGTTGGGTCGGTTTGTTCGTAATCTTCCGACATTCCCATATCAGGGCTAAGGCTGGATGTTGAGGGGCCCATATTGGGATATACGGAAGACTGAAATTGTGTGTGGGGTATGCGGGTGTGCTGGTATTGGGATTGGTATTGTGGTTGAGTGTGAGGCATATCAGGGTATTGGTAGTGTGGTGGTGATTGTGGTTGGTTGTGTGGCATTTGAGTGTAGTTTTATTATGGTGAGGACTGTGGTTGGGTGTTTGTGGGTCTGTTTCTTCTTGGGGGTTGGTGGGAGGTTGATGGGTTTTGGGTTTGTTGTTGGGGAACCGAGGGTTGTGCCCATTGTGTGCGTGGGTCAACCAAGTACCTTGGATGAGATACGTGCATTTCAGGGTTACTAACCGACCTGTACCAAGACAAATATTGATCCGAGTGTCGCATATTACCTTGAATTAGGAAAACTGAGAATTGCAAGACATAGCGGTGACGCCTCTGCCATATCTTACACCACTCTGGAGCGAAGTCTTTCCAGTTGGTAAGACCCCACTGGGCGTCGACCCTTTTAAGATACCATGGGGACAAACAAGTTGGATCACTTGGTATCTCTTGATGCATTCCGAACTGCATCTTCACACGGTCGCTGTGGTGCATCTTCACAATGTTGAACCGAATGATTGCAGTCTTCGCGGTCCAAGTTGCTGCATCCTCCGGGTTTGGATCATGGCCCAAACCCAAATATGGTCTCCAGACGAACTGCGATAAAATTTAAATCAGGTTAACACAAAAGTAATGTATAAATAATTTAATTGAGCAAAAGTTAAAAGCTATAACGTACGTCATTCGGGCCTAAGTGATCCAACAGATTGCGGTAGAGTGCGACATTGAATCTTGGATTCTTTCCGTAATCCATACCCCTCACGCAGTACCTAAAGGAAATGAGAAACATTTTATTCTTAGCATATATTTGGTGAAGAGATGAATAGTTATAAATGCTATAACTTGATGACTTACTTTGTTGCGTACGGGAAACCGAAAGTGTTGTTGTTGACGGGGTTTAAGGACTCCATCCTCCACCAACCCCAGGCTTGTAGTAAAAAAGCACACCCATAAAATGTACATTTTTCCTTGACTGCGTCTGAATACAGGGTCATTTTACCTTCTCAATGGTGCGATTGTGGCAGGTTTCAAGCATTTCGTATGCCTTGCTCTCATGTCATTGCCGCTTGTGCTCATACCCATCAAGACGCGCTTCAACTTCTGTCAAACGTTTACAAATCTGAAACGTTGCTCAATGTTTACAACAACAATTTTCCTTTGGTAGCAAAACCAGATTATTGGCCTGAATACGACGGCGAAATAGTGTGGCACAATGACCAAATGCGAAGGAACAAGAAGGGTCGTCCCAAAAGTAAGCGCATCACAACAGAAATGGACGATCTTGACAGGTTGGAAAGAAAGTGTGGTTTATGTCGTCAGGTCGGACACAATCGCAAAAACTGTCCGAATCGGGCGTCTGGCTCGACCACATAAATATTGTAATACATAAAATCTTTTCATAATTGTGTTGTAAACATTTGGGTTTTCCGTTAACAGATTTTGCTACGATTAATAAAACGCGTACAACAATAATTAACGATATTCCATCTAGGAAATTACAACTGTTAACACAATTTCATCGGACCCATGCATCATCAACATTACATCACTGCTTGTTTTGACTTCCTCCAACCACACATTAGGTCTTCCTGTCGCATGTGAGGTTGTGCCAGAATTTCATTTTCATCGCAGGTTTCGTGGCAGAGAAGATAACATAACCATCTCTGCTAAAAATCATAGGCGACGTCATGACGCAAATAACAGAGTACAAAATAAAAATACAGTGCGAGAAAGTGTGAGAAATTTCGGAGAAACGGACGAATTATTTATAAAACAGCATTTTGCCCTAGTTTTGTCCTAGGAGCCAAGTGAGATGGCGTCTCCTCTCACTTTTAAGGAGCATGCGCCATCTCACTTGGCTAAAAGCCAAGGGAGGCGCCAAGTGAGATGGCGCCTAGGACAAAACCCTAGGTGGAGGCACCAAGTGAGATGGCTCCTCCTTTGAGGAATCATCTGAAAAATGGTTATTTGCGTAATTTTTTCCAAAACTCGATTATTTGCGAAATATTATTTTAATACATGGTTATTAATAAAAAAAATTCACAATGCGAAGGTCATATAAATTTTTTTTATAACTATTATATAATATTGCATATAATCCGATTCAGTGTGACACGTCAAACACTTTGAAATTGATCAATATTTCATCCAAAAAATTGGATAGTAGGTTGAGAACTACCGTTTAAATATCTTATAGACATCAGTTTACAATCGTGTCAACAAAAAGTTTTTCAATATAACGATTTAACAATTTATTCAAAAAGCTTGGAATGATTATTATCTATTCACTAGAGTATTGTAAATATTATATCGTAAATAACAACATTTATATTTACTTTATTTTATTGGTACGAAGCTCATTTAATAAGTCAGTTAGGTTTAAATTTATCTTTATTTAATTTAGTTTGTTCTTCTATTGTAAATTACAACTTTAAAGTATATGAAAATATTTTTTCACAAAATCTGAGTAGTTTTTTTTTTTGTTGTAGCAAATTAGGAGAAATTAACTTGTCACTCTTCATATTATACACATGACCTCTTCAAAGAGCATGAAAATATCAAATTGTTCAGATTTAAATCATTTATTACAGATTTTAAATTTACGTAGACAATTGGATTTTTCAAATTTTTGAGCGATATCGAAAATTTCGAAGGCGATACCGAAAATTTTGCGAATAAGTGAGAATTTACGGTATTTTTGTGAAATTTCCGGTACTTTGTATCGGAAATTTTAAAATATCTAGTATTTTGGTATCGGAAATTTCGAAATATCCATTATTTATTTTCATTTATCATTTATACTGAAAATTTTGAAATTTTCGATGCATCACATAGTACCGGAAATTTTGAAATACACTATCGGAAATAGTAATTTCCGATACATCGGAAATTATAAATATACTACCAAAAATTTACGGTAACGGAAATTTCGTAGAGGTGTATCACAAATTTGGGTGGTACTGGAAATTTCGATCTTTCTATCAGAAATTTCGTTCGGAAATTGTGTTCAACTCAACCAAAAATAAAAGTGGAACAAAAAAAATTGAGGGTGACATGTTAAATTCTCACGAACTAGAGGTTAAAATCGTTGGTCCATGGCAAAAGTTTTAAGAACTTAGGGTTGAGATTCTATAATTTGACCGATCAAATTGTTTTCGAATCATCCCGTGAAAAGAATTAGAATTAGAATTTATAGTATCCTCTCTCTTGAGAAATCAGCCGACTTCCACATTGTTAATAACTTGTCACACAAGTCATCCACCTTTAATGTTGTCGAACTCTTGGGCCAAATAATTCTACTATAAAGATTATGTGTTCATAGCATTTTGTTAGCTAGAACAAAATTCCTAAGCAAGCAAAGTATCATATTCCAAAATGTATAACACAAGGCAAGTATTCAAATTTCAAACACAAATAATAACAACGGCAAAACTCAATCATTATGACTTATATACAAACAAATACTATCACTAAGAAAATCATCCATGAATGGAAGTCCCAACAAAGCCTTCTTCTTGTATCTCCAAGTGGCAATGCTCTTCAACTAAAAGCAAAATTGTTCAAAACTTCAATCCTATATGCCAAGCTGTCCAAAAACTAACTCTCAAAGGAAAGTTTGTGATCACCTTGAATCAAAAGAAATCAATACCTGGAAAATTCATTTCTGTTCAGATTTATAGCGGCACAGAAGTCGATCCTAGTAAGTAAATTTCACACACTAACACTGTCAATGTTCTTTTCATTGAAAATATAATCTAGTCTTTTCTTTTCGGTTCTAAACTTTGTATTTCATTGAGCAGATACCGGTAAAGGATGGTTGAGTGAAAAAGCATATTTTAAAGAATGTGGTAGCAAGAAACATCACCATGATGAAGTTGATGATACACAAATCAAGATTAAGACATATAAGATTAAGCTACATGTTGATGCGAATTTTGGAATTCCGAGAGCTTTTGTGATTCAAAACAAAAACAGCAAGAAATTCTATCTTCTTTCTGCATCTATTGAAACTTGTACCAATAGAATCATTCACTTTGATTGCAATTCTTGGATTTATCCAATCAAGAAGACTAAATTCGATAGACTTTTTTTCTCAAATAGAGTAAGTTCCGTCGTATATAACAAATTTACATGCTTGATTTATAGGCTAATTTTGCGCGGTTACATTCATGAAATCAGAAATTTGTGAAATCATGACAGTGCTATGTTCCGAGTCAAACACCTAGAGCTTTGTTGGAACTAAGAAATGAAGAGCTTGATCAATTGAGAGGTGATGGAATGGGAGAAAGAAAAGAATGGGATAGAATCTATGACTATGACTACTACAACGTTCTCGGCGATCCTGATAAAGGTTCGGAGCATTTTAGACCTGTCTTGGGAGGTTCGAGGTTATATCCATATCCACGTCGAGTTAGAACAGGTCGAAAAAGTAGTTCAACAAATTTTGACATATATGTTCCTTCAGATGAGATGTTTACCCCTAACAAATTGAAGGAGCTCAAGTCAAATTCTATCCAAGCCATAGTACAATTACTACCTTCAAAGACGGAATCGTTACATCAACAAAGTTCGAGAAACGTTGAATCATTTGAAGAGATACTTAACATGCTCTCTAGCAATAGAAACCAAACAATAGAGGGATGGATCAGAGACAACTTAAAGAAATTGGTGCCAAATGAGGACTTAAAGGAAATAACTCATGCAATCAAGGAAAACCAGATGCATGTTCCTATCCCTCAAAACATACATGGTAAAAGAGCTTAATTTGATTTGCATGTAGATATTTTGGTTAATTAGTTTCACATAGATTAATTATGCAAAATAATATATGACATTTTATGAGTTATCATATGCATTTCAGAAAATGAATGGGCTTGGAGTGATGACATGGAATTTGGACGACAAATGCTTGCAGGAACACACCCTGTCAGAATCCAGTGCTTGATGGTAATTCGTACACTCAAGCATTGGATTCTATGCGGTCATAAAATCTATATTTGTGCAACCGCAAAGTTATTTAAACTCACAATATTGGCCTAATCATCATCGATTTCTATCTGCTTTTCAGACATATCCACCTCAAAACAAATATGGAGTACAAAGTTCAATAAAACAATCAACCATAGAACAGATGCTTGAAGGATGGACACTTCCTCAGGTAAGTAACAACAATATAGAACCCTTGTATTTCTAGTTATGTACCCTAACCTAGGATGACGAACTTATTTGTTTTTTTTGCTCTTTCACCACAAAATTGTGTTAGGCTTTGGAACAAGGAAGAATATTCATGTTGGATCACCATGACTATCTCATGCCATATTTGAACAGAATAAATGCAAATGGGGTATGTGCTTATGCATCAAGGACACTTCTTTTTTTAAGGAGTGATGGCATGCTTAAGCCACTGACCATAGAACTCAGCTTACCAGGCTCTTCTCTAGCTCTTGAAATCCATAGAATTTTTCTTCCATCAAAGCAAGGGACACAAGCAGCACTCTGGCAACTTGCCAAAGCTCATGTTTTAGCTAATGATACTTTTTACCATCTACTAGTTAGCCATTGGTGAGTTAAAACCTTTATTATTCAAACTCATCTACTACAAGTTATTTGTGTCATTTAATTTTTCTGCAATGAAAAGTTTTTCAGGTTATACACACATGCAGTTGTTGAACCATTTATCCTTGCTACCAAAAGAAGGCTAAGTGTAATGCATCCAATCCATAAGATATTGAACCCTCATTTCAAAGACACCATGCACATAAATGCCTTGACTAGACATACCCTTATCAACTCTGGAGGAATTCTTGAGAAAATATTATTTCCCGGCGAAACCTGTATGCAAATAACATGTGATCACTATAAAGATTGGAAATTTATCGAACAAGGACTTCCTTCTGATCTTCTCAAAAGGTACGTTGAAACTATTATAGCTAGTGGATCGTGATACCACTAACGTGTATCGTAAGATTCTAATAATAGATTATCGATTTTGTAGGGGCATGGCTGTAGAAAGCCTAGATGAGAACAACCCAAATGGGATTCAACTTCTCATGTTGGACTATCCCTATGCCATTGATGGACTTGAAATATGGGCTGCCATAAAATCATGGGTCAATGACTTCTGCTCATTCTTCTACAAAGACAATGACTCCATCGTAGCTGATGTAGAACTCCAAGCATGGTGGTCAGAGATTCGATCTATTGGCCACGGCGACAAGCACAACGACACATGGTGGTACCAAATGACAACACTCTCAAATCTTGTAGAAGCAATAACAACTCTCATATGGATTGCTTCGGCACGCCATGCAGTTATAAACCACCAAAAACATTCTCATAATGATAATTCTCCCACACTATGCAGGAAATTTGTCCCAGTAGAAGGAACGGTTGAATTTGGTGAGTTCCTTAAGGATCCTGATAAGTTCTTCATGAAGATGTTACCTGATAGGTTTGAGACGAGCCTTGGTTTGGCATTGGTAGATTTGCTCTCAAAAAATGCTTACGATGAAATGTACTTGTTGAGATGTCAACCATCACATGGTTGGATAGATAATGAAATCGTTCAGAATAGATTTGCTGAGTTCAAAGAAGAACTTAAGGAGATTCAAATAAGGATCTTGCAAAGAAATAAAGATCCTAAGCTCAAGAATAGGCGCGTCCCTGCAAAAATTGATCATAACATTTTGTATCCCAAGATGCCTAGTTCTGGATCAAGAAGATGGAATCATGGGAAGAGGAGTGTCTTATAACATATTAAGTTAACTTGTTTATAGAATGTGTTCACTCACTCTGTTTTCCTTTTGTAATACATAATCTTTCACACTCACTTTTTTTCTTAACCCCATCTCATCTCGTTGAGAAATATAAACAAGAGTTCGGCCAAAAAAATAAGTAAATTTTAACCATAAATTGTTTGAGCCAATATTTGAATTTGAGTTCTCGTAGAACAAGTTGGGCTTATATTAATGTAACCGCCATAGCCTCACTTCAAGCATAAAATAATTGAAAAGTATGTAAATCTAGTAATAACTTAGAGAGGTACACATAACATATAAAAATATAACATCATGTATAAACCCACAAATCATATAATTCATAGAAAATCCATAGCAGCATTACTATCTCTTTCTCATATTGGCAATCCAGCAAGAAACCGTTTGTAAAATTCCAGTGCTTCTTGTGGCTTGTATTCTGGAACAGTATGCCCAGCTCCCTTTATGGTCAGAAAAGTAAGATTGTTGTCATATCCTTGAGTGAAGCTGCAGCAATGAATAAAAGATACTAAGTAACTCAATTTATAATCAAAATTGTCATGTCCTCAAGTTTGAGGCATTTGATGACATATTGCAATCCTTTCATTTTAAGATTCATTAAATAGGATGATAATATAAGATGGAAATGGTGGTAAATACCCGACAACTTGACCATTGGATAACCAAGGCCTCCATTCATCAACAATCTTGTATCCGATTGATCTCGTCCATGCTTGACTCCCCGTAAATGGAACACACATGTCATGATCACCACTGCAAGAAACATGAATCTTTTAATGTTTATATTGATTACAAAAGAAGACGCCTTCGCTAAAGCAATCATCAAGGAAATATAATTGTATCAAAATACTGTAATGTTTGAAATTCACCTGAATATAAGAGCTCGGTATCCTTTGGAAGTTAGGTTCTTGTGGTACTTAATCATGCTTCCAGTGTCATGATCGTAGGAAATTTTGTCTGTGCATAAATCCCAACTACTGACCACACTTTTCTGTTTCATCAAATATATCATAATTTAGTGCTTTTACATCAAAAATATATGTACCATACAAGAAACCTCACCTCTGCAGTGTGAATTGCCTTCCTGACTTCTTCATTGTTCAACCATGCGTCTGCAACGGTGCCATCCTAAAGATATTGTTAGATCTTGTTACTAGCCAAACAATGAAAAGGTAATACAGAAATACCAGCTATAAAATTGGTCATGATCATATCTTACTTGTAAAAACCCGGCAGTATTTTATCAAAATAATTATGATACAATAAAACAAAATGAAGAAAAATCAGATACCCTCTGTTGGAACAAAGAGTTTTCAAAAAAGATGATTTATGAAAAAGAAGAAGAAGAAGAGAGGGAGAATTGAGAGTTTTTTATTTTGATTGCTTTCTCACTTTTTCATCTTGTTAATTACAAACTCAGCAGTCCTTTATATAGGCAAACAATATTCAGGCTCAATTAAACCAAAATGCTAAAGTCCAAAATATGATTTCGACAGACTGCAATATCTGTTGTATTCGACTCTGTTGAATATAGCTTATAACCTATACAAAAGTTATTCGACTTACACCACACAAGCATTTCGACAGAACAAGAATTATACATCTAACACACCCTCTAATTCATGTTCTCGAGACTTCTCATCCCGATGCTTTTCTTTAACTCGTCGAATCTGACTTTCTTTAGGGCTTTGGTAAATATGTCGGCTAGTTGCACTTCTGTCTTGCAATGTTTCATCTCAAGCTTCCCTTTGTTGACTTGATCCCTCAGAAAATGATATCTTCTTTCTATGTGCTTACTTCGACCATGACACACTGGGTGATTCGCCAGGTTTATAGCTGACTTGTTGTCGACAAACAACTTCATCTTCTTAGGTTCCATTATCCTGAATTCTTCAAGTAGCATTTCGATCCATGCTGCTTGGCATGCAGCATATGATGCAGCCACATATTCTGCTTCGCATGATGACAAAGCCACAATGCTTTGCTTCCTCGAACTCCAAGAGATTGGAGCACCTTCAATCATGAAAATGTAACCTGCAGTACTTTTCTTTTCGTCTTGATCTCCACTGAAATCAGAGTCAGTGTATCCATGAACTTTGACATTTGCGTTGTTCTTTGACTTCTTTGATAACATCACACCATGATCAATAGTTCCTTTTATGTATCTCAACACCCTCTTTACTGCGATGAGATGACATTCTTGTAGTTTCTCCATAAATCTACTCAACAATCTTACACTTTGGCAGATATCTGGTATAGTATTGCAAATATATCTCAAGGATCTAATGATTTATTTGTAAAGGGTCGAACTTACAAACTCATCGTCCGTTTCCTTTTTCAACTTTGATCCAGTTTCTAACGGAGTGTAAACTTCATTACAATTGCTCATTTTAAACCTCTTCAAAATATCTTGAGCATACTTCGTTTGATGCAAGAATACTCCTTCTTCAGTGTCTTTGAATTCCATCCTTAGGAAATATGAGAGATTCCCTAAGTCGGAAATTTCGAATTCCTACATTAATTTCGACTTTACCTTCATTATCTCAGCTTCGTCTGCTCCCGTAATGAGTAAGTCACCAACATAGAGGCATAAAATGATTTGACTGACACTGTTGATATCATTTACATACACTCCATGTTCAGAGACACACTTTGTAAAACTTGCTTCGATCAGGAAGCTATCTATCCTCTTAATCCAAGCTCTAGTAGCTTGTTTCAAACCATAGAGAGTCTTCCTTAATCTATATACTTTCGAATCTTTCCCTTTGACGTCGAATCCTAGTGGTTGAGTAACGTAGACTTCTTCTTCCAATGGACCATTCAAAAATGCTGACTTTACATCTAATTGATGCATTTTCCATCCTCTATATGCTGTTGTCGAAACAACAATTCTGATTGTTTCTAACCTTGCAACAGGCGCATATACTTCGTCGAAGTCAATACCAGGTTTTTGTAGAAAACCTCTGGCCACCAATCTTGCTTTATACTTCGCAATCTCACCATTTGGCCTTCGTTTCACCTTGTAAATCCAGTTTACATCAATTGGTTTCTTGTTAGTTCTTTCGACAAGCTCCCAGGTCTTGTTCTTCTCAATAGCTCTAAGTTCTTCTTTCATGGCTTCACACCAATTCGAATTTCTCAAGGCTTCGCCCAAGTCAATTGGTTCTGCTTCATCCATCATCATGGCTTTTTCGATTAAGTCACCATATGCATCGACTGCTTGATCTGGAAACCTTTCATATCCAGTTAGCCTAGTCGACTCAATTCTTGTTCTTATCGACCTTCTTTCATTCTGCACAGGTGGTTCTTCATTTTGACTGGTTGAAGTATCACCTTGTTTATTTTGACTTGTCGAAACTTAGTTCTGTTCATCTTCGTCGAACATAGTTGTGACTGTGTCTGATTCTTGTCGAACTGAACTGTGACTCCAGTCCCACCTTTTGCTTTCGACTACAAGAGCATCTCGACTAATCACTAGTTTATCTTAGTTTGGCAAATACAACTTGTATGCACCAGTCGAATGATAACCTATGAGCACCATGACTTCACTTCGATCATCCAGCTTCTTTCTCAATTGTTCAGGTACATGTCTGAAGCACATTGATCCAAAAACTATAAGATGAATCACATTTGGCTTCGACCCTGTCCATGCCTCATGCGGTGTCTTTTCGACCATCTTCTTCGTTGGACATATATTTAGAATATATACTGTTGTCGAAGTTGCTTCAGCCCAAAATCTCTTAGGCATATATTTAGCTTTCAACATACTTCTCGTCATGTTCAGTATACTTCTATTCTTTCTCTCAGCTATGCCATTACGCTGAGGCGTATAGGGTGCAATAACCTCATGATCTATACCTTCCTTATTGCAAAATATAGCAAATTCAGCAGAAGTATATTCACCACCACCACCAGTTCTTAACTTCTTCAATTTGCAGCCACTTTGTTTCTCAGCATACAACTTGAACTTATTGAATTGTGTGAATACCTCACTCTTCCTTTCAATAAGGTAAATCCATATATGTCTGGTGATTTCATCAATGAAAGTAAGGAAATACCTGTTACTTCCATTTGACTTTACTTCAAAAGGTCCACACACATCAGAATGAACCAGCTCTAGTTTTTGCTTTGATTTTACAGGCAAGTCATGTTTGAACGCCATCCTTGCCTGTTTTTCTTTGCAGCATTCCTCGCATACCTGCTTTGGTTCCTTTACTTACGGCAACCCAAACACCATTCTTTTCTGATTGAGCATGCATAAACTTTTGAAGTTTAGATGTCCATACCTGTGATGCCATAGCCAACTTTTGTCTTCTCCTGTAGTTGAAGCAAGACATTTGTGATCTAATATGTTGAGTTCAACTTTGAACGTTTTGTTCTCCGCCAATGGTGCTTTCATTATTAGTCTCCCATCAGCCCTATATACCTTCTTCTGATTTTTCTCCAGCTTCACATTGAAGCCTTTTGCAAGTAATTGACCTACACTTATCAAGTTACTTGTCATAGAAGGTGGTACATATAGTACTTCAGTGATAGTAGCTTTTCGACCATCCTTTCTGATAATCGAAATATCTCTTTTACCACCTGATTTGATGTGCCTGCCATCTGAAAACTTTATGACCTTTTCGATTGACTCATCTAACTTGGTAAACCAGTTTTTATTGTCAGTCATGTGGTTGTTGCATCCTGAATCTAGATACCACATGTTGTTTTTCTGTGTTCGACTGAGTGTTCACCATCAACAACACATCATCTGAATCACTATCTACAACTCGTGTATATTGAGCTGCATCACTATCTTACGCCCTCGCAACTTTCTTTCTTCGACAGTCTCTAGCATAGTGACCAAAACCTTGACAATTGTAACATTGCACCTCTGTCGTGTCAACTTTCTTCCCAGAATACTTGTTGCCCACACCTTTCTTGATCGAATCAGTATTCTTGCTTGACTTCTCATCACTAGCAAGATTCTTTCGCTGCTTCGACTTCTCTTTTCCAGCTTTCTTGCTGAATCTTGATCGTAATGCCTGTTCAGTCACCTTCTCTCTTTCTGAGTTTCTCTGCTTCAACCTCATTTCATGAGCCTCCAGTGAAGCTTGAAGTTCTTCCAACTTCATCTCAGATAGATTCTGGCCTCTTCAATTGTCACAACAATGTAGTCAAAATTTGCAATTAAAGATCTCAACACCTTTTCTATCTTTTCTGCAGATCCCTAACTGATTCACCACATGCCTTCATCTGGTTTGTTAGCGTCACAACTCTTGAGAAATATGCAGAGATTGATTCATCTTCTTTCATCTAAAGCATCTCGTATTTCTTCCTTAGTGTCTGCAACTTCATCTTCTTCAATTTCTCATCTCCAGCATACAAGTTTTTTAGCTTTTCCCAAGCTCCTTTTGCTGTTTCTTCTTCAATTATTTTCTCAAATACATCAAAATCCACACACTGGTGAATCAAGAACAGAGCTTTACCATCTTTCTTCCTTTGATCTTTGTGCGCAGTTTTCTAGGCTTCTGTCACATCTGCTTCTAGTTCTGATACTCCATCATTCAAGATTTCAACAACATCTTGAAATCTGAAAATAACCTTCATCTGCGCAACCCACCGCTGATAGTTTCCACCTTTGAAAACCGGTAGATTCTTTGGAAACTGTGTTGATGTTGTTGTTCCGTTTGCCATTAGATTCTCTTTCAATCACAACCGAGCTCTATTATTTCAATTTGTTGGAACAAAGGATTTTCAAGAAAGATGATTTATGGAAAAGAAGAAGAAGAAGGGAGAAAAGAGAGAATTGAGAGTTTGTTATTTTGATTGCTTTCTCACTTTTTCATCTTGTTAATTACAAACTCGGCAGCTCTTTATATAGGCAAACAATGCTCAGACCTAATTAGACCAAAATGCTAAAGTCTAAAACATGATTTCGACAGACTATATTCGACTTTGTCGAATATACAGCTTATATCCTATATAAATACTATTCGACTTACACCAAACAAATATTTCGACAGAATAAAAATTATACATCTAACACCCTCGAATTT
This sequence comes from Vicia faba, assembly GCA_948472305.1. Classification (NCBI taxonomy): domain Eukaryota; kingdom Viridiplantae; phylum Streptophyta; class Magnoliopsida; order Fabales; family Fabaceae; genus Vicia; species Vicia faba. The sequence continues at coordinate 451,802,464 of OX451739.1, read as the reverse complement.
TGAAGCAATGAAATCAATTAGTAGCTAAGAAGCAGATATTAAAAGGTAAATATAGACACTTAGATAATAGTAAAGAAACATACTACGCATGGAACATTGTTGCTGTCTGTAAGTTGCGACCAAGTGAGTACGATTCCGTCTCTGACAGGTGCTCTTAGTGGCCAAGCACGGCCGAAGATTCTCTTCCTCACAAGATGAGGTTTCTCAGTTTCACCTAACTTCCGGAAACTAGACGGCAACTTAGCATAAGTGGTGATAATCTTGTCTGCCTCAGTGCCATGATAGCATGGTTCTAGAATGTTATATATGTTCAACCCAGCAATGTCCTAAAAATAGCAAGAACAATCAATTAGTATCAAATTCACGTAGTTCATTTGATCTCGGCACTGCAATATATCACCTCATCAATTTTCTCAAGCTTGTTTGTACAATTATCACTGAGCGAATTATAGAAATTTCCGTTACACTCGCGGTTAGCCTCCTGCAACAGAATGCATTGTGACTTTAAGAAACATAGCAAGGTTTCAACAAAATATAAAGTTCCGAACTTGCTCTTAATGAGTTTATTTTCACCTCAAACAATTCATCTGGGATAAGGCCCATCCCATGTACAAATGGAACAAGAGCATTGCCATCAATTAGTTCATCTGTAACACCATTTCCAACCATGTAACCCTGCACACAACGAATTTCAGATTGCAGTTATTAAAGACTTAAAAACAATGATCTGATCACTTAAAGATAACAACCTTAAAATTCAGTTTGGGCTTCACATCTGCATCAATTCCTGTAGAAAATCAAGAAAGTGAACATTACTAACGATTCAAACACATTGATTAAACACTTTAAGGACACAACGCTGTACCTTTCATTACTTCATAGGCAAGAGTAGGCACATAAACTCCGGCATACGACTCTCCAGCAATGAAGAAAGGATTGGAAAGGAACTTGGGATATAGTTCAAACCACTGATTTTGTCAAAAGAGAAAGAAAATCAATGTGAATACATTTTTTCCGGTTCAAATAATACATCCGTTTTCTTAACTACCTTAAGGAGAAAGGCATGCGAATCAGAAGCAGTCTTTATGTCTCCGGTCACATAATCAGTTTCATTGTTAGAATAAGAAAAGCCAACGCCAGCAGGAGAGTCCAAATATATAATACTGGAAACCTATAATGCAAAATCAGAATCAGAATTAACTAATAATCGATGAATTACAGACTCACAAACCAAAACATGTCTACAAGAAAAAAACATCTTTCCCTTTTCAAAATTCAACAAAGTTCGGAAATATTGATACCTTGGTCCAGCTGTATGGATTGAGATGCAGAGTTGGCAGGCTTCCCTTAGTTTTTGCTGCTTCAAAATTGAAAGGACCTGAAAGACATAATCAATTGCAACATGATTTATAAACTGAATTACAATTCACAATGCCAGAAATATCAAGGAAAACTCAAGAAAACATAGATACAATATACTAAATATCAGTGTAGTCAAGATCGAGTGTTGAGAGTGCTACAATCATGGAAAGATCGTTTTCGTCGCTGGTGTAGTCAAGATCGAGCTTTTTGAAGCTACATCGTAAAAAAACGTACCGAGCCTTTCTTTTTGCATGAATTGTAATTTTCATGTTTCGGTATGTGTGCTTAAAAATATATACGAAATTAGCATTTTTCCTACGGTAGGATTTTACATGCCGTGTTTTATGATCTTTCACAAATCGACTGATCCTACTTAAGACCTCGTACTTGACTACATTTCAAAATTCAAAAAGCAAATTCCTAGAACAGCATTTTCTCTGTTGTTTGAGGTTAGGTTAAACATAATCATCAAGTAAATAGACATAAAAATAAAGCATAATAATAAGAATAATTACCATGTTCATAGATGAAACCATCAAAGCTAGAGCAACCAGGTCCACCATTAAGCCAAAGAACAACTGGATCCTGAGAAGGATTACCTTGTGACTCAACAAAATAGTAATACAAGCTTCTTCCATGATTTTCATCCACAGTTACGTACCCAGCATAATGCTTAGAAGGTATTGTTCCATTGAAACCTGGAATCTGTGTTACGATGGCACTTTCTGGTGCTGAATTTGTCACCACAATGCTCAGATAAAATTGAAGAAGTAACGCCAAACAGACACTGCTGCATGTTGTTTTCATTCTTGTTTTGTTTCAAAACAGAAACAGATGTTAAAATTATAAGCAAAAAACAATTTTACGAAAAGCAACAATGGTTGAAGCCCAATTTATAGACTAATTTAAGAAAAGAATGATAATGAGTGTATTAGTCACTTTTTTGTGAAAGCTTGATTAACTTCAAAGCCAAGAGTTGTTAAAGAATACAAAATGAACATGAGAGAGAAAAGAAAAGTGATAGTACTCCTTTATTATACTACTATATATCAGCGAGACATTTTTTGTGAAATATTTAATTTGAGAGATTAATTGATATATCTATTTGTAAAAACTTTTATTCATCGATATATCTAACCATTCATAGGTGATATTTTAAATGTAATTAAGAAAAAGTCAAACACATATTAAAATTTAATATTTATGATTAATTGATAATTTAAAATATTTTTATATTTTCATTATATTTCAATTAAATTCTTAATGTTATATCTATGTAATAAGTTTTGTGCGAAATATTACTATTTTAATAAATTCTTGATGTTATATCTCTACAATAAGTTTTATGTGAGATATTACTATTTAATATTTAGGTTTATGAAAAAAGGGAAAAGAGACGTGAACACCAAATAAAGGTGTCGGACATCAAATAAAGGTGTCGGACATCCTTTCTCTATACAGTTTGTTATTTAAATGATAATTAATTTTTTATTTTATTAAATTAATATTGTTTTAGATTTGGTTTAGATATATATTTCTACGGTGTTCATATAGAGTGTTGGATTTTGGAAATTCAAATATCAGTACTCATAAAAATAGATAAAAAATATATTGAAAATGTAAAATAACTTTATATTACTATTTAATGAAGACTTGCATTCTGATAAATTATATTAATATTTTAAAATGGTTCTGTATGATTTAAAAGTTTGATAATTTTTTATTAGACGATAGTTTAAAAAAAATTTAAGCCAAAATTGAATTAAGGTAGTTGATAATTATATTATTTTTTATTAAATTAAAAAATTGATTGAGAATAATTATAATTAAAAAATAGCACATGAATGTTTTTCTTGTAATCAATAGAGAGCGACGTTGATGTTATGGATTGATTGTAACTGAACGGAGAAGATAAGTAAAGTGGGTTTATTGGTCATGATATTTGTATAGATCACGACAATTTGTTTTTACACAATCGTTTTTTTTTAGCAACTTTAACTTTATACATCATCAATCATCATGATGTATTTTGACCGGAGGGGATGAGATAATTCAATTGAGTTTAAATACTGTTTTTAGTGTCTTTGATTTTAATTTGGTCTTTCAACTTAAAATAAACCATTTTAATTAAGTTAGTCCTTTCTGTCTTAGCGTAAATAGGTTAATTTTTATTTATATGTGTTAGCCTTACCGAATTTAAAGCAACCATTTATACTGGAAACTAATGCATCAGGGACTGGTATAGGTGTCGTGTTAAGGGGGTCATGGCTATATCTTTTCTCTCAAAGAAAATGGCTCCTAAAATGCAGAAACAATCTGCACACGCTCGGGAATTTTATGCCATTACAGCTACCTGAACATCAAAAGAGGATATCAAGAAATTTATTAAAACTTGTGTGATTTGCCAACAGGCCATGGCAGCCTAACAAACCATGTAGGGTTGCTACGACCGTTACCTATCCCTAGTCAAGTATGGGAAGATGTTGCCATGTATTTCATCACTGGTTTGTCAAATTCTTTTGGGTTCACTGTGATTATGGTGGTAGCGAAAAGATTGACAAAATATACTCATTTTATGTGTTGAAAATCTGATTATTCTAGTAACACATTGGTTGGAACATTCATGACTAATGTAGTGAAGCTACACGACTTACCAATATATATATATATATATATATATATATATATATATATATATATATATATATATATATATATATATATATATATATATATATATATATATATATATATATATATATATAGTGTTTGAAAGGGACAAGGTTTTAGTAGCAAGTTCTGGCAACATTTGTTTGAGCTGCAAGCAGTAAAAAGGTAAACAAAAGTAAGTATTTTTATTGGTTCTATCATATCGTCTCTATAGAGATTAGTGTTACTAAATTGTCTTTCGACAATTTCTCGCGCTTATGAGTTTGAGAATAGAATGGGTTTGTTTGTAAGGTGCGGGAATTAAAAGTTATAAACTAAAAAGAATTTCATTCTTCGATTAGTAAAGAACTCTCAAGTTTGTATTTGGTTCACCCTATCAAATACTTAAACTTACTATCCAGTTGCACTTAACCTTAACTACTCGTCAATATCATCATGTATCGCTCACACAAAGGTTATCTCTAACGCAGAGCAAGATATCAACTGTATCGCTCTATATCGACGATCTCTCAGCACAACACAAAATAACACGAAGGCATTAAGAGTCGATACCTAAGTGATTACAAAGTCTAAATCTATCTATAGAATCTAAGTCCAATATATATTCATCCTAAGTCCGGATTCAATTCGTCAATCTCTGCAACGATTCAAACCCAAACACTTAGCAAGCTAAAAAGGATAAATATCAATAAAGATTTGTAAAGAAAGTTTCATACAACAGCATGAGCAATAAATATACATATAATCAAGGTAAAGTTACATACAAAATCCAACAAATAATAGTTACAAAGAGAGGAAGAGGAGAAGAAATCAAATTTCTCGCGGTGTCAAACACGATCCATCAAACTCCCGGTTCTGAATCATCTAATTGTAAGCCACAAATACTGCTTTTTAAGCTCTAAATATCAAAGAATGAAGGTGATGGAGTTTGGGAACAAATACACCAAAAACCATAACCTAGAAAATGTATGGGCTCAAGGAGAGTTGACATTGTGTATAAAGTCACTTTTCAAGAATGACATGGTTACTTTCTTCCCAAAATAGAAATTTGGTTTGGATAATGCTTGAATCAATTGGATAATGGCTCAATCAGTTGTGTAAACCATTAATTATGGAGTGAAATACAAGTTTGAGGTCTGCAAAGCAAATATTATACTGCATGGTTTGAGATTTGATTATCTGTTCATCACAAGATTGACTTGTAATTCAAGTTTTAAACCCTAACTTCATCTCTTCGATTCTCTTAGATCAAGAATGATCTAAATGAGTTCTTGGACATTTTGGAAAGCTATAAACATCCTCTACAACTTTCATGTTGTCCATTTTTTAAGAATCCAATTGGAACTATGTGAAAAGTTATCATGAAGTTAGGTCAAAAAATCTGCCTGAACTAGTCAAATTTTCACTAAGTGTTTTTACACAAAGTGCATGACTTTGTGAACCCATAACTCAAAATCCAAGTATTTCTAGGACTTGATTAGTAAAGAAAAGTTGTAGATATCACCAAGATCTACAACTTTCATGTTGAAAGTTTTCTTTGAATCATCTTGCATCTTGGTGAAAAGTTGGCATGAAGTCATGAAAAAAATAAGACTTAAAACACTTAGAAAATTTTATAAGTCTTAAAAAACTTTGACTTTTCAAAATGACTTTTGAATTTATTGATTTCTTGATTATCAAGTTACATCTTTTTGAATGTCTTGATGAAATATGATTTTTGAAACTCAATTTTGATTAAAAAAGTCAAAGTTTGACTTTTGGTGTATCAGTTGACTGAATTTCAACTATCAATCAATTGATCTTGAGAAAAGATTTAAGCCATTAAATTAGGTAAAGAAATTGTATTTGAATCCTTGAGATTATGCTTCAAGCCATTAGATCATGTATTAGGTCAAAAAACCCTGATCAGTCAAATACAATCAAAACCCCAATTTTGACTAGTTTGCCCTTTTGATGATTTGAACATTTTTCTTGGAAAATTGTGATCCAAACTTGATTAAATGATACATATAACTTAAAAATGTTGATATTGATCAAAAATCTTGAAGTTTGACTGTATTTTAACCACAATTGATTTTTTACCCAATACAACTGATTTTGGGTCATCTGATCAATTGACTAGGCAATTTTGAGATGCAAGACTTGAAACTTGACATGAACAATCTTGAGGATCCATAATGATCCATGAAAGTTTTGAAGTATTAGAATTTAAATTGTCCTTTTGCAATCTCAAAACCTAATTTGAGGTATCAATGTTGAGGAGATGGCTTGACCTAGTCAATACTTGTGCAAACTTTAGCTTTTGAAGATCTTTGTGAGAAATGTCTTGAGATAAGAGAGGGAAAATTTTAGGGTACAACAATACTCAAGTGCAAGTGAAGAGTATTGGTCGAGTTTATACTTTGGGTGCAAATAAGGCTAAGAGTAACAATGAATTGATTGTTGGTATGTGTCTTGTGAATAACCATCCTTGTTTTGTATTGTATGATTGTGGATCAACTGACTCTTTTATATCAATTTAATGTTTGGAGCGTCTTGGTTTAAAAGCAGTTACTTTATCTCCTCATATGGTGGTAACTACCGCCATGAATGATTTTGTAGAAACACCATAGATTTGTGATAATTGTTCGCTATCGATGAATGAGAGTTTTTCAGATTGATCTCATATGCTTACTACTTAAGAAAGTTGATGTGGTTCTAGGGATGAATTGGCTTTTCGGCTAATTTGGTGTTTATTGGATGTGAGGAAAAAATAATTATCATCCCATCTGAGGAAGTTAATTTGAAGGATGTGCTGACCACTATCTTGGAAGGTATGGTTGGTATGGTAAATTATTTGTGTGAGAAAGAAAAGTCAGTTCTCTTGGTTCTCACCAATGAATCAAGTGAAAATTTGAAAGTTGTGAAAATTCTTGTAGTTTGTGAATTTCTAGAAGTTTTCCTCGAGAATGTCACTTCTCTTCCTCCAAAAAGAGAAGTGGAATTCTCCATCGATCTAATCGAATCAACCCAGTGAGAGGCAATGGTAGAAATATTCTATTAGTTGCATAGGGCAGCCAACATGTTGGCTTTCAACAATATAGGAAAATGTGACGTTTTGGCCTCAGATGGTTTGAGAAGAGAAAAAAAGGTTCTTCAAAGCGTTTGGAATTTACTCTTCTTGAGAGGGATAACCATCACATGGAGCTTAGGGAAATGTATAAGCTTTTGAAGGATGGTGATGAAGAGAAGAAGAAGTATGGCTTACTTTTTGCTATATATATGAGTGTGAAAGACCCGTTGAGTAAACTTTAAATTTCATTAGTAATAAGTTTTCATATTAAATATGGTAGTAGGAAGATTAAGAGCCAATGTAATTTGGAAGGACAAAAGTTAGGAAGTTATGATAGTTTTATTAGTAGCAGTTATCTTTTGGAATTGTAAAAGTCATTAGGTCTATATAAGGACCAAGAGTGTATTTTAATTTAATAAGGCAATATAGAAAGGTTTGTCTTTTTCTCAAAATAAATCACATAACGAAGTCTGCTTCTTTATATCAATTTGGCATCAGAGCTCATGGCAAACATAATGAATCAAATGTCGTTGCCACGGCTAACGAAGTCAAATTATGAAAACTGGAGTATCCAAATGAAATCTCTTCTTGGATCTCTAGACGCGTGGGATGTGACCCATGAAGGGTTTAAAGAACCAACAGAAGTTGGGGGATATACGGCAGCTCAAACGAAGGCGTTGAAAGAGACGTGATCGAAAGACAAAACGGCATTATACATGTTGTTCAGGGCTGTAGATAAATCAGGCTTCGAAAAAATTGCTGGTTCGACTACGTCGAAACAAGCGTGGGACACGTTAGAAAGAGTGTTCAAAGGAGTAGATCGAGTGAAGCAAGTTCGACTCCAAACTCTTCGTGGCGAATTGGAGTGGATACAGATGAAGGATACAAAAATTGTATCTGACTACATCACACGTGTGCAAAAGGTGGTGAATCAACTCACCAGAAATGGAGAGACAGTAACTGATGCACGAGTTGTTGAAAAGATCTTGAGATCTTTAACAGATAAGTTTGAGAATATTGTGTGTGCAATAGAAGAGTCGAAGGACCTTTCGATGCTCTCAGTCGAAGAGCTCGCTGGTTCTCTCGAAGCACATGAGCAACAAAAGATGAAAAATAAAGAAGAAGCAGTCGAAGAAGCAAATCAAACCAAGGAATCGAACAAAGACGAAAAGGTACTCTTTTCTCAAAACTTTCAAGGAAGAGGACATGGATGTGGAGGTCGTGACAGTGGTCGAAGTGGTAGAGGTAGCAACTTCGAAAGAGGACAATCGAGCCAACAAAATTGACGTGGTAGAGGACGTGGTCAAAGAGGTGGTCGTTCGGATCATTCCAACTTCGAATGCTACAAGTGTGGGAAGTATGGCCATTACGCGAAGGATTGCAACTCCTACAAATGTTACAACTGTGACAAAGTGAGACATCTCGCAAAAGACTGTCGAATCGAAAAGAAGATTGAAGAAACAACCAACCTAGCTTTGGAAGCTGAATCGAATGAAGGCTTTCTCCTGATGGCTCAAAACGAAATCAACATCAATAATGACAATGTTTGGTATCTTGACTCAGGAGCAAGTAATCACATGTGTGGTTACAAACACATGTTTAAAGATATGAAGAGAATTGAAGATGGTAATGTGTCTTTTGGAGATGCATCGAAAGTGAAGGTCGAAGGAAAGGGCACAATCAGTTACTTGCAGAAGGATGGCTTGATTGGATCAATCGAAGACGTTTACTATGTACCAGATCTCAAGACCAACATATTAAGTCTGGGACAACTTACAGAGAAAGGTGCTTCGATACTTATGAAAGATCGAACACTGCATTTGAAGGACAAAGTAGGACATCTGATTGCCCGTGTCGAAATGGAAAGAAATCGAATGTACAAACTGAACCTGAGGAACATTCGAGAGAAATGTCTGCAAATTGAAGTGCAAGACAAAGCGTCACTATGGAAAATGGAGAAGTATTTGGGCGAAGTTCAAGATTGTTCTTGGGCAGGGTCAATGAGCCCCTTACTTTTGCTCACAACACCGTGAAGGATGTGGAATTTTCACTAAGGGATATAAAGACAATGGAGAAGATTAAGGGGTAATTAAAGACAATGGAGTCATAGAATTCTCCTTGCATGAGAAATATATGTAGGCTTTTGAGATTGACTGCAGCGAGATGCATGAGAAAGTAAAGTTTCTTTATCTTGACATAAGGATTTAGAGGGAGAAGGTTCATGCCAAACAGAAATTCATAGACGGAAAGCTTGTTCCATGTGGTAAAAGTCCACTTTCGTATATTCCTTTTTCTTTGTCTTTAATTTGTATGAGGAAAGCATGTTGGTTTTCCTTTTTTTGAAAATCTCATGTATTAGCCTTTGCCCTTTATTATGTTAATTAATGAAGAACTTCTTTATGCTTTATCACTTATAGTTGCAAAATATCTATTTATTTTCTGCAACAATCATTTAGTCAGTTTTAATTTTAATGAATAAAACATGATGGAATTAATACATGTTTCTTACTGACCTTTTTTGGGGGTTGTTGTTCCCGATTTGTTGTGAATGTTTAGGGAACTTAGCATGGTCTCTAGGGATTGATCCTGGCCAAAGGTCTCAATCCTCTTTCTTGATCTCAAATGAAGACTTTGTTCGAAGCTGACATGAATGGCTAAATACTATTACTCTTGCCACACTAGATTGTCTAAATACTATTATAGGATTAGCCTTGTGCACCATATATGTGTTTGAGGTTTATGATGTCTTTGCGTGTGCATAACTTTCATGTTTGAGGTTTGATGTCTTTAGCTCGGTTGTGACTTTTACACTTGAGGTTTATGGATTCTTTTGATTCTCCTTTTCCTGTAACACTTCTTATGTGTTCTAGTTCTAGTGCCAACAGAGAAAGTTTGTGATTTACCATATCATTTATGCAAACAATAGTGCAAAATAAACCATGGCAAAAATCACATTTATTAAACTTGTGATGAAAAAGTTTACATTGTAAAGATTTTATATAAGAACTTGAAAATCAACATAAGGAAGCGACTTAGTTGTAATAGAGCTTTAGTTTAGTCTCATTTTATATTGTTATGATAGGTTCCTTGAGGAGATTTTTCTTGGTGTAAGCTCCATCAATTGTGTTGGTTTGCATGTGGTAAGGGTCTTCACAGTTTGATGTAAATTTTCTATTTTTGACATTCTTTCCCCTACATCAGCTCGACGGAGCATGAGGTCTCTTAGGTGGAATTACTTTGACATGAATTTCTTGTTATACTTGGAAATTGTGAGTCTGCTTGGCTTTAACATCAATGAGACAGAAAAAGCATCACTTTCATCAAGAAATGTCATATCCCAAATTTGTCATACACATTAATAAGGATTATCTGACTTATGCATCTCATTTTCTTCATGTGCATACTCTCTATTAGGTCATCTAACATTGCATACACTAACAACAAATGCTTGATACTTGGATCAATGGTCATGGTACCAGGGTTTTCACATAGCAATTAAGGGTTCATCCTTTTACAGGGTTTTGTTCAACTGGAGATGTAAAGATCGTTATTAGGGTTTTGTCCATCACAACGAGATCATCTGGTGAATCTACAAAGGCTTGATAGTACACCTTCTAAAGCTCATCTCCTCAATATTCTAGCTTCACTTAACATGTGTGATGCTCATTATTACTTACAATATAAGTTATCCCAAGATATCATCCAAGAGACCATGAGCTAGGCATAGAGAGTCTACAAAAATCATCTTGTGCTCATAATTATCACTTGATTAGAGTTAATTTCCCCAATCATGTGCTATTCAATAGGGTTTTTGTGAAGCTTGTTCATAACTGAATCGTGACATTCAAGAGGATCTCAATCATTGCTTGAGTTACAAGTTTTGTGTAAGATTTGATATACGTGGCAAGCTAGAGTCTTATATGGTTTAGGGCTTCTATACTACGAAAGTTGATTCAATGGAGGTTCTCGTTGATTAAAGACTTATGGTTGCATTATGCCAGTAATTATCAAATGAATCTCAAGTTTTAGGATCACTATGAAGGTCGTCTCAGTAGGGGTTCATTTGAAGTTTTCTACTATTTGATCAAGGCTTGATTCATCATTACTTGGATCATAAGTTAATTGTTTAGGACTTCATGCAAGATGGTAAGAAACACTTGGTGTATTAGTGGACTATTCAAAGTTGGAAGACACATTATTGAAAATTTTACTTTTGCCCAACTTTATCAAATTTTTTGGTGACTTTTCATCTTATATGGTACTTAGTAAAAGTTTACAAGGCATTCAAGATACAAATTCAGAAAGTTCAAATGAATGGAAATTTTTCTTTCATTATTTGACAAAGTCATGATACACTTTTTCAAATCACAAGCATCATTCAAGCCTCCTTTACAAGATCATGCACCATGTTCAGTACAAGTTCAAGACAACTCCATTACATGTTTATCGCAGGGCATTACAAAATCCACATAATATTGCCAATGCATCAAGTACTGCAAAAAGTGAATTACAAGATATTTCATACAAGGATCCATATGCTAACTTATCCTATTTTATGCCAAATATTAAACTCCAATTGTCTTCTTTGAAGCATGTCACCATCAATATCCAATCTGCACGATAAATCGACATCACAAAAGTCATAACCGAAGCAGCCCTAAAACAGCCCCTGCCTCAAAAGGAAACCGTTCACAATCATTAAATCGGTCCAAGCCTTTATCCAATTCACAACACTTGTCATCAACCAAACAGATAGTAACGGCCCTGTACATACACAGTTCACATTAATAAACAACAACAAAAAATAAAATAAAACAGTTACTCAGTTAGCAATCTATTTGTTTACACAACAAGCTTTTGAAACCGGTTCAGTGATCCAATTTAAAGGGCATCAAACAATTAAAAAGAACCAAAACGGAAAAATTGCTTCACAAAAATTGCCTCTCTCTCTCTCCATGCAACCACCACAACCTCACATTCACTTCTCTTTCTCTGCAACGCACGCCTCGAACCACTCTGCATCGCTCAATACAGAGTTTCAAAGCTCTCATAATACACAACCAACACACGTGACTTTGCACACAGGAGCAAGAAGAAAAAAGATGAAGAGGAAGAAGAGTTGAAGAATAAAGCGAAAGAGGAACAGGAAAGCACCTGAAATCGATTTATCGGACCCGCCTCTCACCGCCGTCACTATCGCCTTCGAGGTAGGTCGTACTTCACTCTTTGAGCTTCTTTTTTATACCATTACATAGATATTAATGGGTAGAATAGAAGCCCTATGCTTGCATGACCTGAAGCATGATATCACCATTTAATTTATCTTTAGAAAACTCAGGGTTTAGACTTGTTTCGTATTTTGAGAAAATGAATAAAAATCAATGGAAAAAGGTTAGATATGGACTTAAGGTGAGGAAACTAACAAAGTGGTATAAAGTTTTGTCGTTCCTGGACCGAACCACCGTGGGCGCCACCAGCACGATGGTGAAGCTTTTGAAAATATGAAACGGGAGATGGAGGGAAGAAGGAGATAAATATGACCTAAAATGTCCAAAACGTCATCGTTCCAGTCTCTTTCCACTATTTTACTTTTTTTTTTATTAATCAGAAAATGATATTGATGGAAATTGAGAAAACACGGTAGTATGTGTGTTGATGATTCACGTTGGGCTTCCTAGTGCTAGGCTTAATGTGTGCACCTTTTTGCATGATCCATGTACCTCCCTAGTTGGTTCTTTGATTTTCCACTTGTTTCTTGTTTTCTACAATCTAATTATTGATGATTCTTGGATGATTTTTTTGTTGATTTATATATGGATGATGATATGTCAGTACCTAATCCAATAATATCTTTTCTTGATTTTTTTCCCATTAGTTTTGGATTTAATTTGAAATAATATTAAAATATGATGGAAATTACATTTCTTGATACTTTTGTCGATTCTTCTTGTATGATTCAATGTTCTTGGCATGATGGTTGATTAGGAGGAAGGTCCTGGACATTAGAAATGTGATTAATTGTGTGCCTCTGTTTGTAATCATAAAAGTCCCATAAAAATGTTCAAAATGAAGTCCTTAATTCCTTGAATTCCATGTAGTTTTGCAAGTTGGTTTTGATTGATTATTTGTTTATTCTTTTGCCAATTATTTTGGGTGATAAACATGCTTAGGTTCTGATCTTTGTGATGAATTTTTTATCTTTGATTTGTGTTCACAAAATATTCAAATAAATGTTTGGATTTCTCTTTGAATTGTATGTGATTCTTGGGATTTTTTAGCATTGATTTGCATCTTAATCTTGTTCATATTTTTACCTCATCTCATGCATTATTACTAATTGTTTATTATTGTTTTGAGGTACACTTTTGAGGCCTCGGATCACCCACTTTGGATATTGTCTTTCTATTACATTTGTTGTACTTTTAATTATTTAAATTTCTTTGAACAATTGTGCTAAACAAAGTGAAGTGACATCCCCCGAAAGATGGGAAATAATGTACCCCTCCCTTAATGATGTAATAGCTTAGGATTTATTATTTTGTATGCTTGATTGATTGTATGAGATGCATGCTAACAAGATAAAAATTAAACAATTAGAAAATAATTTCAAAAACAAAGAAAAACAAAAGCTTGGTCCAACGCCAAGTTTATTTTCAAAAAACAATTAATTAAAGTTATTTTTCCCACCTCCCTCCTTTAGGTGTTCCTATGTATATCTTCCCTCATATTATCCATAAGCCGAGTTCTTAGGCATTCACAATCGACCTCCAATAATTCTTCATCGCTACTTCACCATCATAAACCAACTAAGCAAGCCTTGTATGTCTTTGTCCATAGCTCCCTCCACGCATTTCATCATTCATCTTCATAAAACACTAAAACTTAAACCTTGGTACTTGTGCCAAGTGATCTTTTTCAAAACTATTTTCTCAACAAACTTGGAATGGTTAGGCGAAGGCCTTCTCCTATCCTAAGTTGTTTGACACTACCTGCAGAGGTTACTATCTAACCACTTATCGTCCAAGATTAACATACTTCCTTAATAACAAGCAATGTCCTCCCCGTATTGGACTAAAAAGAGGGTTGAGTGCAGACTCATTCCTCTTTCAAGTGCTTGATTCTCACTTTAGAGTGTGTGGTCTAAGTACTTATCTTTCAGTACGAGGAACGTGACTATACTCACCACACATCTTTCAGAAGCAAATATTTTGGAGTAATAAAGAATTGAGTACTACCTGTAGAGGTTACTATTCAAGGACTTATCTCCATCCTAAAATCAATTCAACTAATCAAACGTGGCACATTGCCTTGAGGACGTAACTCAAAACCTTTCACAAAAGGGCGTGTGTTATTTCCATTATATTGTATACCAGATGCTAGGATATGAATGTTAACATCTCCCATAAAAAATACAAATAAATAATTATTTTCTAACCGAACTATGGAGTTTTGATTCCTTAGAGATACGTAGGCACGAAGTCTCACGACTGAGGCGAACTCAACTATTTACAACCTATTTCTCCCTATTATTAAACCCCTCTCCTCTAATAAAGCATTCATAACAACCATATTTCCTTAACAACATTCTTACACATAGACATGCGAAATGGTTCCCATTGAGTACAATGGATGTGAGGGGTGCTAGTACCTTCCCCTTATATAACTGGTTCCCTAACCCATCTCTTGGTCGCAAGACCATCTTATCTATTCCTTTTCGAGTTTTCTCGATATTTTTCCTTTCTTCGGAATAAATAAAGTTCGGTGGCAACTCTATTTTTTTGTGGCGCGATAGGAAAGTCTAACTCTCCCCATATCGCTTGTGCATTTTATTCGTTACGGAGGGGATAAGTCGTCCTATAGTCGACTTCTCTGATTTCAACAAAGATGACAACCTTGATATCATATGTGAGCCTAAAGGGTGTTTCTTCGGTAGTTAAATTTGTTATTATGTATGTCTAAAGGATATGTAATAACTCTTCCACCCAGTTGCTCTCGAACCCTTTAAGCCTTCTTTTCACTTCTTTCAATAAATCTCTATTTGTAATATATGTTGGTCTAGGAATGTTCCACCGACATGAAGTGGTGTTTGACTCCAAAATCTCCAAAGATTTTCTTTAAGTTTTTATATGTGAACATGTATTATTGCTAAAAGGTTTCTCTTAAAGAACTTTTGTATATTGATGGTCGTAATCTTTTCTAGGGTTTCCACTTCCATGTACTTAATGAAATATGAATTAATAACAAAGGGATTTCTTAATGCACCCTAAGTATTGCTAGCACGCCTCGTGAAAATATAATAATATCTTCATATTTTAGAGATGCATCTCCGGATGCATCTCAAACACACACAATTCATTTGTATTTGAGTCACGTCCCAATTTTATGACTATATTGATTTCGAAAATTCATTTTTGGAATATATTCGAAAATGCATTTCTGGAAACACTGAACAACAAATCACGTCCTTAGTCTCTACTAACTTGTGTGTGGATTTGATTAAAAAAAGACATTGAATGGATTAATCTACCTGCACCACCTTTAATGTGCGTACAAGTAACCACTATCTGACCTTTCACACTTATAACCACTCACGTATTTGATTCAATGGCATCAATAAATTAAATGCTTTTTACTTTAAATTGAATATGTTTTGTACAATAATTTAATAGTAGTAAGATTATTTATAAATCCACAAATGTGCAATGCACAAGTCAGTAGATTAATATCTTTTTCCATAATGTATTTTCGGAGTATTTTTTTACAAAATGAAGGTGTGATTCACTCACGCATGTATTTGACGTATTTTCAGTGCATCTGAAAATACATCTCCGAAATCTGAAGGGAATTTTTGAATTTTCATATGGTTCTTTTCAACCTGATATGGTGCTTCTTTGATTGTGACTTCTTCTTAGAAGTTTGTGATAGTTGAGATTACCTCTGTGGAGATTGAGATGCTTGATCAACATACTCATGATATGAAAGGTCTCTATAAACATCATATTCTACTCGTTTCTTACCTTTCTTCTTCACTCCTCCAATGGTTTTTATTTTCGTAGGTGGTCGGCAGATTAAAGTCGTTGTGGGGTAAGCAAGTTCATAAACCCTAACTTTTAATGCTCTTTTCCCAACAACATCTATTGATATAAACCTTTTCCACAATTCATATATTGCACTACTCATATCCACCTTTGATCCATCGTCTACATCTACCTATAACTCAACTTCCATACTTAGTTTCCACAAATGAACATGAACACTGTCTATTGGCATCAATATACCACCAAATGGGTATCTTCTAACTCACAAGCACAAGGTAAACCATAAGATGTTCTATGAGTGCAACCGCATATTTTCCTATTAGTTCAAACATAATCAACCCTCGATAACTCTTCAATAATGCGTCTCAAAGCAACTCGAGACACTGAACTACATAGATTACCATAAAATAGACTTATGTATGCATGCTCAACTTCATAATTTTTTTAAAAAGAAGATTGAATGTTGCCTAGTTGTAACTTCAAATTATTATTCATAGCCTCCAAACATTTAACCATGTCACATACACTATTCCTCAATATCTACTTTAACTTCCAATGTGTAGACTCAACCCTAAAAATAATATATAGTAAAAATATTTAAAAAATAATACATAGTAAAAAATAATGCATAGTAAAAAATAATACATGATAAAAATACTAAAAATAGTGCATATTAATTAGTCGTGGTGTTACCTAAATGAAGCACTCAATTAATCCATGCTCCAACAAATCTCTTCCTATGTGGAGTTAACCATGTGTTTTCATATAATCAATAAATTCACTACAATGAACACATGTCTGCTCAAGTTGTTGCAACTGTTGATCATACTCAATCTCATCGCTAGCACGTACAACTTCCATCCATAATGTGTCAATCGTCTTTTGCATGTCATTCACCACAAATTGCTTGCATTTTCACCAACGCTTTTGTTAACGTAAAATCGATATAGAAAATTAATCGTTGTTGGAAACACAACTTCAATTGCTTTCATAAAAGTGTTAGCTGGAAATTTAGACGACCTGAAGTGCTAATGAGATTTGAAAGATGTCTAAGGAAAGCTAGCTCTTAAAGAAATGTGAGGATATTTTATGAAGCTTTTGACTGACAACTCTATGGATGGTTATTCTTGTTAAATATTGAAGATAATCCTATGTTCGTTAATTAATGGGACGAAATATATTTTAAATTTCGAAGATGAATATTTCAACAAGTCACGTTGGTTGATTTGGCGCCACTAAAGGAAGAAGATTTCGAATTCAAATGGTTTGATCTTATCCAAAAGGACGCGTGGAAGTCTGAGGATTTAAAGGGCATGCAAACATCGAACGTGGCATTCTTTTAGAGAAAGACCGTTATGGTCAAACTAGTATAACTTAGAATCTTTGTGTTAGGATTTAGCGTGTTCAAATTATGTACAAATTACACAAATAAAACTCAAAGTACCAAGTGTTGGAGAAATGAGTTGCTGAGAATGTTCGTATGAATTATCATGTTTTATTTAATTGTCAATTTATCTTTACAAAAGTTCTTTTAATTCCTTTTACATTCCAGTAGAAGTCTCTTTATTTTCCTTTTATCATTTCATGTAGTTTTACAATTACCTATTAATTGAGTATTACATTCGAAAAGTTGAGCATTCAAAAGACACAAAACATCAAAAACTAAACATGTGTCCTATGATTAATCTAGTCAATCTTGTAAGTAACTAAAATATCATTGTTTTAGAGGATTAGCGTTTGTTTACCAAATTCCAGGGTAAACAAAAAGCAAGATCTATATCCATTAAAATCACATGTGGACACAAATATTTCTTCACAAACAATTGTTTTAGCTTATTCAACACCCAACAAAAACTCTCTATCTGCTCAAACTCCATATAAGCAAATGCAACAAAAAATGTCAACTCGGTAAATGTCATGCCAATATTTTCAAACTAAAGATGTATATATTTGTTTGTCTTATAAGTGTTGTCCATAACTAACACAATAGGAAAAATATTCAATAGCTTAACTGAATCTGGATGGGCCTAAAAAATATCTCTCACAACTTGAGTTATCTATTTTTCTACTCCAATAAACATTAAATACACACTCTATAAGCTTAAACAAATGTTACATCTCAGTGCTAAGATCTTTTATCTTTTTTGTAACATACTCTAATGCTTTGCGTGATCCGAGTGACATTCTCAGGATCTCGCTCTTGAAAGGAAAGCAATATATGTCCAGGTGAAACATGTCTCTTTGTCAAATCAATAATATGTTGCTTCTCGTCTGTGATCAGTCTACCAACAAAGAAATGCCCTTCTAATCTATCAGGTAAACCATGGTTATGAACTGCACATTTTGCATCAACCTTCCATTCAGACTCATCTTTCGTCAGAGTCGACCTAATTTTGAATGGACATCCATATTTCTTAGTCGCATTTTGTGTTCCATTATTTACATCAGTGTATTTTCCACTTTTATCACAACCAAATATTACTTTATTGCTTCTTCCTCTCTTGCTTGTTTCGGTGTCTGAACGACTGATAATAACACTTACTTTATTTCTGGTTACAACCTCTTTAATCCATCGTATCACCTCTTCTCGTGTATCGAATCTTTGAAAAATTGAGAATGCATCAGATGTATCTACACATATCTGATTTTTATCGCATATTTGTAGCAGAATTTCCTTACTTGACAAAAAAAATAAAAATGCAAAACAAATGGTTAAGAAAAATAGTCCGGTTAAAATCGGATGATATTTGAAGAAAATATTTCAGTACACAATACTTAAAAATTGAAATACATTTATGAAATATTTCAATTTATTAAAATTTTTCATCCAAAACTAAAACTCTTTATTCAAATATTCCGAAAATCATTTCCTTCAAAATCAGATATCTCATTTAAAATATTTCGGTTCATGTAAATACATACTAAAAGTCATTTTTAAAGTTTTTTAGCTCAGATGTATAGGTGTGCAATTTTTAAAAATCTTCAATAAATAGTAAAGAAAAATAAAATAATAAATTAGTTAAAAACGTGCGAGGATAAAATTGACATTTCTTAAAAATGGTTGGCGGTATAATATAGATGTAGGGTATAAGGTAAAGTTTTGAACGAAAAGATAATCTGACACTGATCGAACCAGAACAGAAAGAAAGCGAACGTGATAGAGACAGGGAGACGACGGTGAGCGAAGGAGGAGGAGGAGCTTCTTGCATTCCCATTTGAGATATTTCCATTTCTTATTTAGGTATCATTGTAACAACCCATTTTCTCAAACCCTAAAAGTTTCGAACTGTTTTCGTTCCTTCTTTAGGGACTAAAAGTATGTAGTTTTAATTTATGTACGCAGGTTAATCTTAATTAATTATAAATGGATATAAACGAGAGAGTTAAATCCATAAAGAAGTGCAGTTCCTTTTCAGGCTCAAACAGTACTGGGAGTTGTAATGTGGTTTCAAAGCCGCTTCTCCCTCAAGAAGTAATGTTTAATATCCTTACTTTTGTATCTCTAAATTGCTTGGTAAACTCAGCAAGATATGTTTGCAAAACTTGGGTCTTTACGTTCAAAGTTTTGTGACAGAAATTAGTTCCTATTTCTTGGAATTTGAAAATGATGATGTGAGTGGACAACATGAAAGGGTTGATCTCGGAACACCTGAAGGAATGGGAGATATATTTGCCACTTGTGATGGCATATTGCTTCTATCAAATATTTCTAGACAAGTTTTCGCCGTCAGCCCCATTCTTAAATGTTGGCTTAGAATTCCTCCTTTTCCTAGTTCTCAGCAACTTACACATATAGATCTTAGGTGTCAATGTACTATAGCACGTGTTCATCGCACTTCCAAATTCAAGGTGTTTCTTGTGGGTGTCCTTGAGATTTCGGATGCCACTTGGTATGTTTTCTATGTGCTAACAATTGGAATAGATAACTCATGGAAAGAGATAGCTAGAAGAGAAGCTCCCCTCAACCATTATTTTTTTTGGGAACCAATTTATAGTGGAGGTTGTGAGCTTTACTGGATAACAATGGATGAGGTGATTGTGATTGATGTTGACACGGAAATTATTCTATGTGGATATCCAATTCCCAGTGAGGCGATGCTGGATGGTTCCCTTCCAATATATTTATGGATGGAAAATCGCCTTTCCTGCATTGCCTATAAAGACTTTTCTCAAACATATCAAATCTTTATTTTTGATTTTAATTCAGGCAAATGGCGTTTTTATCATGAGATGGGACCTTTTGATTATGTTGCTGCTTGTGGTCAAGAGCTTCATGTTTTGTTTGTGACATTTCGCTTGTGGATCAACGATCAAATTATCTTCCAAGTAGCTTTAAATCAAAATCCAATTGGAAATATACCTCTGGCTCCTAGCCCGAAAAGCATACATTTTGGTTACAATGTCAAAACCAGACATTTAACCAAAATTGAGGGTGTTGCTGAAGGTAATTTTGAGGTATGGCTTCACACTAACAGTCTAGTTTCATTGCCATGTCCTCCCTCATAGTTATGATCTTCTTCAGCTCATCCAAGTGGTTGACGGCAGCGTGTCACGCTGTTTCTTGAAAACGAATCAACCTATCATGACAACATTTCAATCACAATTTGGTTCTAGCATTAATGAGATGCTTGGAAATGGGGTTATGCTTTCCTATCCTCTATTTTCTCTACCATTTTATCTTTGTATTCTTTCCTTTTGTTGTTCAGTCAGTTGTTGACTGAAAAGTTAGATTTTCTGCTCATGACCGGAAATTCATGAGTTTTGTAGAAAAATTAATGACTTTATATTTTATGTATATTGAGTTACTGTTTTTTTTTTTTTTTACTTAACTGCTTGTGCTAGATTCTGTGTGGATTCATAATTAATACCAGTATTTTAAGTATCCTATTTATACATAAGTAGCTACTTATGATTCTATAATTCATGAGAGATTAGATAAGGCTATGCCATTGTTGTGAACTATATGCTTTGGTGTAAATGCATAAATTAAAGTCTTCATTCCTTGAACTTTCTTTAGATGAATCATGAAAATGTGTTTTTCCATTGAAATCTGGATTTTGTGTTATGAAGGCACTTTCAGGTGCTGCAATTATCAGCAAAATGCTCGGCAAATGTGAAGTAAAATCAAACAGATAATGCTATTTGTTCTGTTCATCCTTGTTTGATTAGTTTCAAAAGCCAAGTAGTTACATAATGAATGTGAGAGAGTGAAACACCATTATATTATCCTCCCTTCTATTTTTAGAATAGTTTTTTTTTTTGTTTATGAACTATATATTTATGATTGGATTTGAATTAAAAAATTCTAGTTATTTTAGAAGATAATATCGTATCTCATTCAAGTGTTTTAAAGTTGTTTCTAAAATAAAGCCAGTTTAGTAAAAGTATATGTATTTGCGTGGATTAAATTAAGAAAAAGATTTTTAACCATTCTTTTAAAAAGGAATAATCTAATAACACTCGATAAATCAAACAATTAGTTATGATCTTACCTGATCAGACTTGGACTGTCACGACTGGCTCGGGCAGAATTTGAGTGAGATGGAGGGTACCTGCAAGACACTCCGATGCTAAAATGAGTGATGGAATGAGCAGGTAAAGAGTGTATGTATGCGTAAGAGATGAATACCTGACCCTCTTGGAACATAGGATATTTATAGCCCCCAGCGCTGGGCCAAGGTTCTCTCACTGGGCCGACTAGAAGTGGCCTAATAAAGGAACTGCCAGGTTCTACGTGTGTAGTGGGGTCCCGCACGTGGTCCCCTTCTTGGTGATGCTCTGCGAAGAATGAGGAAGGACGAAGACGCGACATTTCTGGAGTTTGAATGATTCGATAACGGTTAGGGTGGACAGAATCTGCTCTACGAGGAGAGAGCTCGAGCAGGACTCGAGTTGGGGTTCCTTTGGTCGGGGACACCATGTGTCGCGGGCAATGGCGGGCGTGACTGCAGTCTGTGGTCGGGCACGGTGGCGGAAATCCGCGAACGCACACTCCTCGAGGACCTGCTTGGATTGGGCCTTTATCCCTGCTTTGGGCCAGGGCGGGCCCAGTCCAGAACAGGAGCCCCTCAAGTCGTTGCTCCTGGAGCAGGAGTTATGACTTGACTTCAGCTCGCCTTTACCACGGAGTTTGATGCCCGGACCAGGATATTGCTTCCTCATGCGTGCTCGAGGAGTTTCTCTCGGGTTGCGTTCGTAGCGTAACGCTTGTCGACGCGTGATCGGGGAATTCCTCGCGGGCTGTGTTTGTTGGATACACAAGACAATCCTTGGGAACCGTGACGCCACCCTAGTGACAGTAGGGACATCATTGCCTAGGGGTGTAGATGTCGAGGAAGGGAAGTTCGTGACTCCCCGGAGCGACGTTTCGTATTCCACGTCATCCCTATAAATAGGATCCTTGGATCTCATAATTTGTTTTTCTTCTTCGCGCTTCTCCTCCTTCCTCTGTTTTCGCCGCCGTTGTTTTTCTACAGCATCGCAAGATTACCGCATCTCCCTCCGTTGACTACTTTCATTGTTGCCGTCCATTCTTCTTTTCTTCCAAGTAAGTGTTCATTTCTCCTGTTTTCTTTGTTGTAGGTAGTTTTAACGTTATTTGGATGTTAGAAACCCACATCTGGGAGTAGTGCCCGGTATATTCATGTTTGTGCCCGGTAAACTCATAGCTTTAGGTATATGACTCGCAATGCTGCCCGTGACCTTCATAGTTTTAGGCGCATGATCCATGATACTGCCCGGTAAACCCATAGTTCTAGGCGTAGGATTCATGATATTGCCCGTCACATTCATAGTTTAGGTCGGCGCACCCATGAGCTGGCTGGGACGTTGACCCCTTAGGAAGTATGTGGGACAACTCGTCGTGGCATCTTAGTGTCGGGGAGGCGAAACCAGGATCTTGTTCGAGTCATCAATGTTTATCGCGCGGGATGTTCATGCTATCCTCTTGTTGTTCCCGACGTCTGGTTGAGCGTGTCTGGCTTTTCGTGCACTACTTCCCGTCACTGTGGCGAGCATGCGGATTTGCTCTCGAATTTCACCGGTTTCCTGTGCTTTGCAGGTAAATGGCTGACGAACCGGAGTCTTCGAGGCGTAATGAGGTCGAGGACCAAAGTACCGAAGAGAACGTGACTCTAGTTGATACCGTCGATGATCCTTTGTTGGATTGGGTGGGCGCCGAGCCCCGAGGGATTGCCTCGGCGTATTGTCAGCGTAGTCGGCGCGCATACATTATCGTCGAACACGGCGGTAGTCAACCGGGTTTCCAGAAGAATTTTATTGTGACGAGGCCGTCCCTCGATGCACGAATCTGCTCGGAGTTCACCGAGTATGGGTTTCCAATGTATGAGATCGTGTTCAGGGATCTCGGCCTTAAGCTCCCTTTCAGTGATTTCCAAGTCGGGGTGTTCTGCCATATGGACTTGGCCCCCCCGCAGCTTCATCCTAATTCGATCGCCTTCCTTCGGGCGTTCGAGCTGACATGCCGCTTCTTAAGGATCAAGGCGACCATTCCTCTTTTCTTCAGAGTTTTTCACCTGCAGCGTCAGTCTCGAGGAGGCAGGCATAGCTGGGTTTCCCTGAAACAGTCGAAGAGGTTGTTCAGGATGTACATGGATTCGGTCCGGGGCTTCAAGGACAAGTGGTACGCTCTGCAGCCGGTCACCTAGGTTGCTTTGGATTCTATGTATGAAGAGGAAACCACAGTGGTCGACGAGAACGGGGAGCCCCTTATGGACGCTGAGGGTCGTCCGGCGATGGGGCGTGTATCCAAGTTCCCGTTACATTGGTGCTCGCGCCATTACGAGCATGGTACCGGACATTACCATACGCCCGCGGGAGGAATGAGTGTCGAGGATGAGGAAGCCTATGGTACCCTTTGCAAGTATGTCGACAACTTCTTCCCTGCCCGGTGGGTCACGAAGGAAGGGGAAGATATTCTTGACGAGGAAGGTTACCCGACATTCGAGGCTCGTCCTATCGATACCAAGGCGCTCGTCGAGTGTCAATCCTACGGGCAGGCCGTAGATCTACTAGGTTGCTTTTGTCTTATAGTTTTATTCCAACTTCGTTGTTTGTTACTTGCTCGCAACTAACCCGAGTTTTCTTCTTTGCAGGCGACATGGCTGAACAAAGGGAGAGGCTTCTAAAACTAACTCAGGACAAGAGAGTAAACAGAAGGTTGGTGCAAGCTCCGCAGGCCACAAGGATGGGCCCGCCGACCAGTTCAGGCGACGCTTCCAGCGGGTCCCCGGGCTCCCCTGACATCGAGCAGCCCACTGAGCTGATTACGAGAAAGAGAAGTCGGGCAGATAACCGGTCGGAGGTTGGCGACGAGTCTGTCACTGCGAGGGCCTTCGGCTTACCCCCTGTTTAAAAGAGGAAGATTTCTTCGAGGGGTTTCCCCTGACAGTGAGCACCGAGGAGGCCGAGACCATCAGGCGGCTCAACAAAGAAAGTCGGAGAAAACACCTGGCCGCCAGTATGGTCGGGATGATGAAGATGGCCGAGATGGTCGTTGTCCTTGCTGAGGAAGGGTCGGACTCCTCTGATCGCGTCAGAGAACTGGAGTCGGAGAAAGCTGCCCTCGCTGCCGGCTCTCGTAAGTTGAAGGCTGCTCTCGAGCGATCTGAGGAGATGTTCCGCGAACAAGCCCAGCTGCTGGCCGTGGAGAAGGAAAACTCCGGGAAGGTTGCTGAGGAAAGGGATTGTTTTCGACTGGATAGGGAACGCTTGGAGGCCGACAACGAGTGTTTGTCTAAGGAAGTCGAGGAGCTGAAAGCTGCCATGCTTCCTGCTGAAGATGAGTCGGAGGATACAGCCCCTTTGCAGAGCCGTTCGGATCTGGTCGCGCACATCCATCTCCTCGAAACGGACTGTGTCGGTGCCTTAGCGGACGGGTTTGAGGCCGCGGTTAACCAGCTCGCCATATTGAATCCGGGCATGAATACCGAGGGAGTGGGTTTCATGTCTCAGATCATTGACGGCCAGGTCGTGCCTCCTCCTGAGTCTCCTGTTGTGGATGCTGGTAGTCCCGGGGAAGTTTAGTCGTGGAATTTCTGGTCGGGCCTGCGTGCCCGTTTATTGGTATTTTTTTTGGGGCCTGCATGCCCGTGCATATTTTTGGGGCCTGTGTGCCCGTACATATTTCTTTTGGCCGTTGTGCCATAGCCTGTAATTTTCGAACATCGCCGGCCTTTTTGGTCAGTTTATTTTTATTCGTTTTGCGTATAAGCCTTTAAATGGATGTTCATTTTGATTTTAAAACTTGCTCGTGTTTAAGTTTTTATATTGTGATGAAATTTGTCTAAGTTATGTCCTCGAGCCACGCTTGTGTTCGGCTGTTACCTTGTGGAGAAATTTGCCTAAGTTATGTCCTCGAGTGGAGATCCTTTTGACCCATTTGGTGGTCCGGCGTACTTCGAATGCGTCGGTCGTGCAGAGTGAAGCCCGCTTGCTCGGGCGTATGACCCAAATTAAGGTCGTATGCCTGTGGTGTGAACTGCCCATCGTGAGCTGGGTATTCTGCCATGTGGGTACTTCGACAGTGGAGCTCGATCGAGGTGTCCCTGTCGGGCATTATCATTCGTCCTTGTTTGGCTGAATGGCGTTATGTCGTTTGGGCGTAGATTGGGCCCGTACCTTGGCCTATCTACGTGGTCGAGACATTTCTCTCTGTTGACTAGATGTGGATGTTCGACGACGAGAGTCCTTAATGTTTAAGGGTTTTTAACTATAGTACTACTTTAGTTTAGCAGCGTTCCAGGGTCGTGGCAATGGTTCTCCGTCTAGCTGCTCGAGGTAGTATGCCCTGATACCTGTGGCGCCGTGGACGCGGTAAGGCCCTTCCCAGTTTGCGGCCAATTTCCCTTCGTGGGAGTCTTTCTGGTTTCTTCGTAATACCAGGTTGCCGATCTTGAACTCGCGTTTGATGACTTTTTCGTCGTGACGCAGGGCCACTCGTTGTTTTAGAGTGGCCTCGCGCAGGGCTGCCCCTGATCAAATTTCCTCGACCAAGTCGAGTTCGTCCCAGAGTGCTTCGTCGTTCATTTCTTCATCGAGGGGCATTTCTGTCCACCTGGAGGGTTCCCTGATTTCTACGGGGATGACGGCTCTGATGCCGTATGTTAGTCGAAAGGGCCCGTCGTTGAATGGGGCATGGTGCGATACGCCCATAAAACGCTCTGCATCTCCTCGACCCAACCTCTTTTAGCTTCGTCGAGTCGGCGTTTGAGTCCTCGGAGGATGTCTCTGTTAGCGACCTCGGCTTTCCCGTTGGTTTGAGGGTGCTCGACCGAGGTGAAGTGTTGTTTGTTTCCAAGTTTGGTGACAAAGTTTTGGAATCCGTGGTCGGTGAATTGGGTGCCGTTGTCGGTGATTAGCGCTCTCGGGATCCCGAATCTGGCGAGGATGTTTCGTTTGTAAAAATGGAGGATGTTGTGCGAGGTGATCTTCGCGAGAGCCTCGGCCTCTATCCATTTCGTGAAGTAATCCACGGCCACAATAAGGAACTTGTTTTGGTAAGTCCCTTGCACGAATCGTCCGAGGATATCCATCCCCCACCACGCAAACGGCCACGGGGAAGACAGTATGCTCAGCTCGTGAGGGGGAGCGAGATGCATGTCGGCGTGCTTTTGGCACTTGTCACACTTCTTAGCATGTTCTTTGGCGTCCTGCTGCATCGTCGGCCAATAGTACCCCGCTCGCAGGGCTTTCCTCGCCAGGGACTTACCGCCCATGTGCTGAGCGTTAATCCCTTCGTGTATCTCTCGTAATACCTCGGGGACTGTGGATTCATCGATGCATTTCAGGAGGGGAATGGAGAATCCTCTGCGGTATAATTTATGCTCGAGCACCACGTAGGAGCATGCTCGTCGTTTCATGGTGGTCGTTTCGGTCTGGTCCGAAGGGAGCTCGCCCTTTGTTAGAAAATTGTACACCGGGGTCATCCAGCACGCGGTGTCTCTGATGGCGTGCACCTCGACTGGGGTCGAGGACCTTTCGATGCTCGGGCGTGACGGGGATTCTTGTATGACGGATTTGTTTCCGCCCTTCTTTCTTGTGCTTGTGAGCTTGGACAGTATGTCTGCCCTTGTGTTTTGCTCGCGCGGGACGTGTGATATTTCTGCTCGGTCGAACTCTTTCATGTGTTCTTTGACTAAGTTCAGGTATTCGACGAGGCTGTCGTTTTTAGCTTGGTAACTCCCTTGGACTTGGGAAGCAACGAGTTGAGAGTCCGTGAAAATTCGTACCTCGCGGGCTCCTAGGTCTTCGGCTAGCCTTAGTCCTGCGAGCAGGGCCTCGTATTCTGCTTGGTTGTTCGAAGTCAGGAAGGAGAGGGTTAACGAGTGCTCGATCACCATGCCCTCCTCGCTTTCCAGGAGGATCCCCGCACCGCTTTCGGAGGAGCTGGAAGCTCCGTCGACGAAGATGGTCCATCTGTGCTCCTTCCCTGCTGGCGGGTCGTGAGCGGTCATTTATGCGACGAAGTCGGCCAGGGCTTGTGCCTTTAGAGCTTTCCTGCTCTCGTATTGAATGTCAAACTCGGAGAGTTCCAAGGACCACTTCAGCATTCGGCCCGCCATGTCAGGTCGACCTAAGAGTTGTTTTACCGGTTGGTCGGTTTGCACTATGACTGTGTGGGACAGAAAATAGTGTCTGAGTCTCCTCGCGGCGTTGACGAGGGCTAGAGCCACTTTTTCTATCTGTTGGTATCTGCTCTCGGGTCCTTGTAGGGCTTTGCTCGTGAAATAAACGGGTTTTTGCCCGTCAGTGGTCTCGCGAATGAGAGTCGCGCTGATGGCTTCGTTCGATACGGCCAAGTATAGAAACAGAGGCTCCCCGTCGACTGGTCGGGACAGTACGGGCGGTTGGGATAGACTTTGTTTTAGGTGGCGCAGTGCCTGTTCGCATTCCTCGGTCCATTCGAAGGCCGCTTCTTTGCGAAGAAGTCTGAAGAAGGGGAGGGCGTGCTGAGCGGATCTTGCGACGAAGCGGGATAGCGACGCGAGCATACCATTCATGACTTGTATTGATTTCTTCGAGGTAGGTGTCGGGAGGTCGAAGAAGGCTCGACATTTGTCGGGATTGGCTTCAATTCCTCGTTCTGTCAGGTAGAACCCGAGGAATTTCCCCGCCTTGACTCTGAACGTGCATTTTTCGGGGTTGAATCTCATCTTGCATTGTCTTGCTTGGGCGAAGACTGCTTTGAGGTGGGCTGCATGATCGGTGTCTGCTTGGGACTTGATGATCATGTCGTCCATGTAAACCTCGAGCATGTCTCCGATTTGCTTGTGGAACACTCTGTTCATCATACGTTGGTAAGTAGCCCCTGCGTTCTTTAGTCCAAAGAGCATTACGTTGTAGTAATAATTGCCCGAGCTGGTCATGAAGGCAGTGCAATGTTTGTCGCCTATGGCCATTGGGATTTGGTTATAGCCTGAATAGGCATCCATGAACAACAATATCTTGTAACCGTCCGAGTTGTCGACCAGCATATCTATGTTCGGTAAAGGGAAAGCATCCTTCGGGCATGCCCGGTTGAGATCGGTATAATCAACACACATCCGCCATTTTCCATTATTCTTTTTAACTAGTACAACATTTGACAGCCAGGTTGAATACCGGGCTTCAGAAATAAAATTCGCCTCTAGGAGGTCTTTTACAGCTTTTTCAGCAGCCTCTGTTTTCTCCGGAGACTGCCTACGCCTACGTTGTACTACTGCCTTAGCGGCAGGATATATGGCGAGACAGTGACAGGAGACCTCGGGGTCGAGTCCGGGCATCTCCGCGACACTCCAGGCGAACAAGTCAGCATTCTCGCGCAAGCAGGCTTTGATTTGCTTCCTTTCCAGGTCGGGGAGGTCGATGCCAATCTTCACTCCTTTGCTTGGGTCCGAACCGAGGGGGACGAGCTCGAAGTCCCCGTCCGGGATTGGTCGGAGGGGGATTTGCTCTCCGTTGGGAGGTTCGTCCTGATCGAAACGGGTATCCAGAGCTATGGAGTTGACCTTTGGGGG
This sequence comes from Vicia faba, assembly GCA_948472305.1. Taxonomy (NCBI): domain Eukaryota; kingdom Viridiplantae; phylum Streptophyta; class Magnoliopsida; order Fabales; family Fabaceae; genus Vicia; species Vicia faba. Next base: position 451,773,326 of record OX451739.1, on the reverse strand, counting down.
AGCTCTCTGGTCCTCTGCTTTGGTGGGCTCTGATTTGTCGGGCTTCTGTCATGTCGTCGCTGGTCTCTTGGCGGGCCTTGTCCTAGTGTCGACAGTGTCGCATCCCTTGGATGCAACGTTGAAACACCTTCGAGCAGCGGCTAGGTCCCCCTGGATGGTAGCCACTCGTGCCCTCTTAGTGTAGAACTTCATCTTCAAGTGGACAGTGGAGGGCACCACAGTCACCTCTGCTAGTGTTGGTCTCCCCAAGATGCAGTTGTAGAGGGACGGGCAGTCGATGATGAGGAAGCGCACCTTGACCTGCCTCGTCGTCGTGCCCTCGCCGAAGGTAACCATGAGCTCGACATATCCCCAAGGTTTGGAGGTCGAGCCGTTGAAGCCCTGTAAGTCCGACCCCACATACGGCGAGAGGTGCGAGTCGTCTAGCTGCAAAGTCTGGAATAATTGGTTGTACATCACATCGACGGAACTTCCTTCGTCGACGAGGATGCGGTGCACGTCAAAGTTGGCCATTCTTGCTCTTATCAGCAGAGGAATGACTGTGTTGGGGGCTCCTCCGGGGAGCTCTTCGAGGTAAAAGGTGATAGGCTTCGACCTACCTTTCACCCTTTCAAAAGTCACCGTCTGAGGAGGAGCAGAGTCGACCTGTTCATCCAGCTTTCTCTGGGCCGAATTGATGGTTAGGTCGTTGAATCCTCCACCATTAATGACCATGGTGGAGGGAAAGTATTCCCACTTGCTGTGTGTCGTGAGTGGCTCCTGCAGGTGTTCAGGGACGTAGAAGTCCTCCGGTCTGGTGACGGAGAAGGCGGTCTGGACGGGGACCGACTTGTCAGATGGTCGAGCATCCTCCTCTGGTTCTCTTGTCTCTCAAGCGTCGCGACGAGGAGCATTGTTTCTCCGATATTGGGCGAGCCTCCCTCCCTTGATGAGGGTTTCGATGGCGTCCTTCAGGTGGACGCAGTCTTCAGTCAGATGACCGTGGCTTCTATGGTACTGACAGTATTTGCTCTTGTCTACTCCGGGCTTGGCAGGAGCAGGTCGAGGGAATTTAACGCCACCGCCTTTAAAATCCGTGCTGGCACACTCCGCCAAAATGCACTCGCGGGAAGCTGTGAGCAGAGTGTACTCTGTAAAACGCCCTGAGGGTCCTCTTTGCTCTCGGGCTTCTCGGGGTCTGTCCTCTTTTCTTTTCTCCCCGATTCGTCGAGGAGGAGCGGCTTCTTGGCGCGGGTTGCTGCTGGATCCGCGATTCCTAGGGTCCCGGGCTCTGTTGGCCGCCTCCCTTTCCTCGTAATCCATATATGCGCGGACATTCTCGAGGAGAGCATCGAATGTTCGGGGTGGTTCGATGCCCACTGTCTTCTTGAATTCTGTGCCGGGGAGGAGCCCCCTCTCCAGCAAGTATCTTTTCATGTGATCCGCGCAGGGGACCTGTATGGCTTCGCGATTGAAGCGATTAATAAATTCTCTCAAGGTTTCATCTTGTCTCTAGATGATGGCCTTGAGTGCTGCCTCGGTCTTTGGGTGCCGCTGAGACGTAGTGAACGAACTTATGAATTGATTCTTTAGGTTTCGCCACGAGGTGATTGATCCCGGGGCGAGGCCTTTATACCAATCCATTTCTGCCTTTCTGAGGGTCGTGGGAAACAACCGACATTTGATGGGTCCCCCGACATTATGGTAATGCAGTATAGCCTCAAACCCGTCTATGTGGTCGACTGGGTCCGTGACTCCGTCGTATTCTTTCAGATGTGGATGCTTCTCCATGCCTGGGGGAATGGGCGCCTCCATGATGGCTTGTGACAGGGGACCGCGGGGGTCGTCCTTGTCACTTCACTCCGGGGACAAGGTTGGGGACCTGAGATATTGTCGTGCCCGACGGTCCTGGTCGTGCTGGGTATCCCTCGAGTGGGGTGCTCGTTGGTTAATTCTTCTGTGCCTGTCTCCAGAGTGTCTTCTTTCTTGTCGTACGGGGCCATGGTTGCGCCCTCCGGCTTCAATGACAGGTTGCCTCTCCAAGGGGGGTCGTCTCCCCGACGGTCGGGGCGACGGGCTTCGGGAGGTGTCTCTGTACTGTCTCCGCGGGGGAGATGGGAGATGTACCTCTGTTACTCGAGGAGGTGGAGTCTGAGGCCTCCTATGTCTCCTCGCGGGTCTTCTATCGTCTTCTAGCGCCCTCAATCTTCCCCCCTAGTCAAAGATGAGGTAGTTGGTCTGATTGATCGCTGCAAATAGTGCGCAGGTTGTGGCGTCTGCCCCAGAGGGGTCAGGGACTTCCTGAAATTGAGCAGCTAGATAGTTTGGGGGAGCCGCATTATCCTCTTCGAGCGGCGGAGGGACTGAAGAAGACGAGGCGGTAGCTCCGTCGCGGTGGACTGAGGGCCCGGGGATAGTGCCCCCGGGGAGTGTGCTATGGTCGGGGTTGCCGGTGTTATTGGGAATTCCGTTTTTATCCGCAGTGTTGTTGTTGACGTCGACGACGCGGATGTTCTGTTCGTCCCGGACTTGGTCAGCCATGATGGTAGGAGGTGATTTTGAGCTTTGGTCTTCGAGGGTTTGCAAGACGGGGAAGCTAGATTCCCATAGACGGCGCCACTGATCTTACCTGATCAGACTTGGACCGTCACAACTGGCTAAGGCAGAATTTGAGTGAGATGGGGGGGGGGGAGGGGACCTGCAAGGCACTCTGATGCTAAAATGAGTGACAGAATGAGCAGGTAAAGAGTGTATGTATGCGTAAGAGATGAATACCTGACCCTCGTGGAACAGAGGGTATTTATAGCCCCCTACGTTGGGCCAAGGTCCCCTCACTGGGCCGACCAGAACTGGCCCAATAAAGGAACTGCCAGGTTCTACGTGTGTAGTGGGGCCCCGCACGTGGTCCCCTTCCTGGTGATGCTCTGCAAAGAATGAGGAGGGACGAAGACGCGGTCTTTACGGAGTTTGGATGATTTGATAACGGTTAGGGTGGACAGAATCTGCCCTACGAGGAGAGAGCTCGAGCAGGACTCAAGCTGGGATTCCTTTGGTCGGGGACACCATGTGTCGCGGGCAATGGCGGGCGTGACTGCAGTCTATGGTCGGGTATGGTGGCGGAAATCCACGGGCGCACACTCCTCGAGGACCTGCTTGGATTGGGCCTTTATCCCTGCTTTGGGCCAGGGCGGGCCCAATCCAGAACAAGTTATAAATATTTTTTAATGCTAAAGTACTTGCAAAATAAAGTTATCAATCAAATAATTTTTTTTAATTAAGTTCTTTATCAAATAATTTTTCTTCATTTCACTTAATTATTTAAATAGAAGGTTACTAAAGATAAATATAAAGAGTGTTTATAAGCAAAGACATAATAGGATGGATAGATAAAGAAACACATATTTTTAGAAGATATGTTATTTCCAACTTTATTTGTACATCTCACATTCTTGAAAATCATAAATATGTTATTCCAAGTAATGTGACACTAATAACTCACTTGTACATGTGTTTCCAGTGATTTCTGGTAAACAACCGCTAGTCTTCCAAACTATCGAATAAACTTACTGACTGTTATTCAATTTCTCTGGTAACTCGCAGGATCGACTAGATTGATCCTAGGACTTGTTGGTCATTAGGGTAACTCTCATGATCGAACAGGTATTCATGGTTGGTATTTAGAGTGTTGTGTAGGTGTTTGACTTATTTCGATATCTCTCTCAAAGATCTAAAGGTGTAATCAAAATATATGTGCACGAAACTAAATTGCATGAATAAATGTTAATTGTAATGACATATAAAATTCATAAAAGACAAGTAAATGACTTCGAATTATAAAATAGTTAATGTAAAAGATGTTCTGGAACGTAAAAGATTCGAAATACGAAGAAAGCGTTTAATGCAAGAAATATGTAAAATGACTTTAAGTAAAAATAGGCGTTCGAAGGATAAAACTTGAAGATAAAGGCATGAAAAGTATGACAGTTTTCTGAAATGTAAAGTGTTTGAAATGGAAAGAAAGCATTTAAATGTAAGGCATGAATGAAAAGATTTCGAATAAAAGACTTTAAATGAGAAAACTTGTAAATGGTATTTGGCAGAAAGATAAAGGAAAGTACTGGAAATGATAAAGGGTTTTCATTAAATCATAAACATGTGGTGCTATCATACGTACATTGCTCTTGCACTCGTTTCCCTAGCCATGTGGTAATTTGAATGTTTACTGAGTATTTAGTACAATAGATATGACACACCGAAATCCTAATACTAAGACTTCTATTTATACTACTTCGACCATAACGGTCTTGCTATAAGATTATGCCACGTTCAGAACATGCAGAACAATGCCTCTCTCTTGTTTCCACGTGTCTCCAAATGCTCCAGCACATAAATTTCAAACTTCGAATGTCCCGCTTGCATTTGAATTTCAGATGTTTTGGTACTTCTCCGCTTCGAACGCACTTCTCAGACACAGCCTTGTTGTCATTTCGAGACTTCTTTTAGATATATTCCCATAATTGCCACTCGAAGCTCCAAGCTTTGATATGCTCATTCGAAACACTGCTTCTGCTATTTCGAAACATGACGCTTTGTTTCATTTCGATCGAAACGTCCAATTCACTTGGCTTTTAATAATATTATCAAAATCTTCAGCCAACAAAATGCCCCTTTAAAATATGTATTTCGATCTCTCTTGAGAAATACTTATTTTAAACATATACACAAGATTTTGATGCGACCTTCGAATTATCATAACATTTAATGCATTTGACTCCAGTCACGTCAATCATAACACTTTTTTGGATTCCTTAACCGCCTGGAGCCACTTCACAGTATGGTGCAGTTACAAAACAATGATTATCTTTAATCATGCCTATTACCCATGTTAACTTTACACCACCTCTTCATCAAACCAACCTATGATTTCCACGTATCACAACCTCATTTAGTAGATGTTTAAACTTCCACATTATAAAACATCATCAACTTAGTCTTTTTCTTTTCTTTCCACATTCTGAATCTTTTATTCTTCTTCTCTCACCGAAAAACCCTAAGCTTTCAACATTCTTCAAAAATGTCTTCTTCTACCTCATCCCAACTAAAAAAGGTTTCCAAGAAGAAAGGAAAGACCGCAGGAACCATCATGGAAAGTAAAGTTATCACTCACCAAGGTCAATCCGTTCTTGCTCCCCAGATGATCTCAAAGGAGAAAGAAATGCTTTATGCATCTCAGGTACTCATTCCTACCATCGCTGCTGGTAAGAGGTTAGCTTTAATGGACCCTCTTACGGTTTTTGAAATTTTAAAAGATACCAGGAAAATTTTCCCAGTTTGCTATAGTTTCAAACCCTTGTTTAACAAAATGGACGCCCCTAAGGCAATAGAATCTTCTGGCTCAAACACCATGGAAAATCCAACTGTTCCTCCTAAGGACCCTTTTGTATTAGACTATGTAAAAAGTAATTTTAAACCGTTTCGATCTTGCCCCACCTCCGACACTGCTTATCAAAACTGGTTCAATAAGGTAGAAGCTAAGAAATCCCAGCAATGGGAAGAATTAGGTATCTACAACTTGATTAAGCTGTCGAAGCCTGGTTTCACTTACAGCCACCCTTTGTTATTCGCGTCCCTCTATTTCTGGGACAGTACTTATAATACTTTCCATCTCCCTGGTGGAATGATTACCCCTACCTTCTTTGATATAGCAGCCATCACTGGGCTATCACCAGTAGGAGAAACATATATCCCTGACAACGAAGAACATTTGAGCATAATCGACTTCGAAGTCAAACTAGCAAGTTTTTCCAAGTTTATCAGCCATTACCATGCTGAAGGAGACAGCTTATCTGACGTAGAACACATTGCTTTCCTTACCCTATGGCTGTCAAGATATGTTTTTGCAGTAGATCCCTACAGGTAGCCAGTAGGTTTATTCCTCTAGCTAGGGATTTGCACGAGAATCGAAGAGTGTGCTTAAGTGAACTCCTCTTAGTTGACCTTTATGAAAGCCTAAGGTCAGCTGTTTCGAGCCTAAAATCTCATACCTCCAAGAATATCCTATTGGCTAGCCCTTTTTGGTTACTTCAGCTATGGCTAAATGCCATGTTCGAACCCTCCTTGTCAACTGCCAACACCATTGATGAACAAGACCCTGAGATAACTGATAGAATAGTCGAAGGCACTAGGCTGCGAAGATTAACTCCAAATGACGACAAAGACGACTTCAAAGTCCTATTCTCGAAGTACATCATGATATTATCTAAAAGGCATAAGTTCGAAGAGACCATGGCGCCTTTTGCTTCGAGGGCTCATGGACCTTCCTGGTTCACCATGGCTCTCTCAGAAGCTGTCAAGAGCAAGGAGATTCAGGATGTATGGAGAGCCTTTTTGCTACCTAGACTTATTTCTTCAAGAATAACTCCTGCCAAGAATCAGATTTTCCTTTTCGCTTACCAGCCAAATTTTGTTTCGAGACAGTTTGGCTTGTGCCAACTAATTCCTGAACCCTTATTTCAAACTGAGAATGCCATTACCTCTGGGCGAACCTTCAAGGCACGGGAAGCCAAATTACAGCAAGAACAATACCAAGGCTTTGCCCAGTTTGAGCTAATAACCTTTGAACCTACCCATCTTACAGCTAAGGGGTTTCTGGAATGGTGGACCAAGTTTTATCAAACTTATATGTTCGATACTCTTACAATCCAGCAGAAACTAATTGATGCCTTCGATGTGCAGGTACCAGCCAAGAAAGGTATGTTTACTCATGCCAAAGAGATTAAAGCTTTTCAAAATTATTTTGAAACTACTTATGACCCCACGCGCTTGGAATCCACTGTGCATCAAGCGGCTGAGACCTTGAAGGAAAAATTCAAACAAAAAGTTTCTAAGTTAAAACTTCCTTCAGGGTTGTCACCTGAGGATAGGTATAGGTTGGCATTCGAAATGCATCCACCTAAATTCCCTAGATTACCTACCTCAGAACTGGCTCTGGCTTGGTTTCCCCTATACCCTTGGTGGTTCACTTGCAAAGAGATGTTCAAACATCTTCAAAAGAAACCAAAGCCATCTGAGACTGTGACATGGGCTCGACACTAGCTCCACAATTTCCCAGGACACCTTCGTTACGACCTTTCTGCCATGTCGATTAAATCTGATCAAGGCACAGGTGCGAATGCTTGGGAAAATCCCAAACGTTTTTCATTTTCCATATCTTTAACCTTTGCTTTAATTGTTTCGATTTTCAGCCATCAGGATAAAGACAGCCGCTTCGAAGTCGAAAGAAGGGAGCGCCTCTCAAGCCTCTATCGAAATCACTGACAATGTGACTCCATCCGAAACAACAACCATTGCTGCAACAACAACAACAACAACAATACCAACAACAACCAGTGTTCCAACTCCAACGGTAATCACTTAGACTTGATGTTTCGAATTCACTAATGTTTTATGGTTTGCATCTAACTCTTTGTTTAAATCTTTTCAGACCAACAAACTTCCTCCTACTACTCCCAAGAAGCGAAAATCAAACACCACTGGGGAAGACCCCAAGGCTGGAGGAAACTTACCAACTGCTTCGAGGAAGAAGCAGAAGAAGGATATTTCGAAAAGTACCGTTCCAACTAGTGTCTCTGGACTCGATTCCAGGGATGTTGCTCCCTCACCCAAATCCAAAATTCCACCTTCGACCTCCAACGTAATGTTGGAACGCATAGCTAGCAACCTCTCCTCCGAGAGTCCACAGGTAAATTGAACTTTAAATCTCTTTGAAAATAATAATTTCTTATTATCTTAGTGCATGCTTTTAACATTCTTTTGCTTCTTGCAGAACATCTTAAATCCAGCTTCCACTACTTCGACCTCACCATCAAAAGCTGCTGCTCCACTCAACTCCTCTCCTCAAGGAGATTCCAGTAACCTTGTACAGAACAAAGGTTCCTCCAATATGGCGGTTCTGGCTGGAACTTCTGAACAGCTGGATGATCAAAGTACCTCTCCTCCTCTGAAAGAGACAAACGAAACACCACTTCAAACATCTGCAGAGGATTTGCAAAGAGCTTCTCTCCAAAAGTCCCCTCTTGAAACCCTTCAAGAGGACCCAAAGGACACTCAAACTGAAGGAGAGAAAGCTGACTCTGGCCAAAGAGACGAAGAATCAGCAGAAGAAGAGTCTGAGGAGGAGGATGCCAATGATGGTTCGACTGCTGGGGCAGAGTCCAATGCAAATAGCAGCGAAAAAGAAGACATCGAAGTGGTGGACTTGGATGACAATGAAGAAGATCATGAGCACGAAACGAATGAAGGGGATGGTGACACAACCAACAAACCCATGGAGGTTGAAATGGACGTGACTCCCCTACGTGTGGAACTCCCTCAATCCACTTTGTCTCGAATGACTGACGAGGAGCTTGCACTCCTGAGACGAAATGACCCTATTGGGTACATGAAGGCAAAGCTGGCTCAAATGGACATTCCACTTGCTAGGGCTGGCACAAGTTCGACTAGCTATCCTCTTCCCACAGATGAAAGAATTATACTTCTTAATAAGATCAGGAAAACAATTCTCAATGTGGATATATTCGAAGTGCTCAAACAATATAGCACTGCTTGCTACACTCTGAAGGAGTTGCTTACAAAGGTCAATCTTGCTACCTGCTCCTTGCCAGTTAGTACTATCTTGTTCGATCTTCAGTCTTTGCTGGACAACATAACTGGTTACCTTCTCCAAGATGAATCTGCTGCCAAGAAGGTTCAAAAAAAATGCATTGCAATGGATGCTGCTTATGAACAAGCTTCGAAACTCTCTCAAGAAGCTGAGGATCAAGCTGTGCATCTAAAGCAAGCAAAAACTGATTATGAGGCTCGAGCTGAGTCCATCCTTCTTTGGGAAAGGCAGATTCTGGAACTTCAACAGAAGGTTAAGGAGGCTAAAGAACAACAAATAGCCTTCGAAACCAATACTGCTGGTAACCAATTCGAAGAGCTTCTCAACCAGGGGCTTGCAAAAATGGAAACTGCAGAACAACTCAAGGGAGAAGTGGCAACCTTGGAAGGAGCCAGGCGTTTCGCTCAGCAGAGACTTGAATCTTTTCGAAGCACTTTCAACAGATTGAAAAATAATTCTTATTTCTAAATTTCAGTGTTTATTTGATTACAATTTGGTTTTTTATATGTAATATTCGAACAACGCCATTTTGGCATCTCATCTTGCCATTTTGGCCTTTTTATAATATCTTGGTTACGTTGTTATTATTCGAATCTCCTGCAGGCGTGGCTTATATTTCTTCAAATATTTCCCATTAACCTTTAGGATACGCTTATCATCCACCAGTTCTTCGATTTCGTATGCATTGTTTGAGAATACTTTTAATATTCGAAAAGGTCCTTCTCAATGAGGTGACCATTTACCTAATGCTTTATTTTTCTTGTCCACGGGCAATATAACTTTCCAGACTAAGTCATTAATAATGAATACTTTTTTCTTCACCCTTTTGTTGTATGTCCTGGCCACTCTTTATTTTTGTCTCATCAAAATTTCCAATGCATGTAATCTAACTTCGTCCAACTCAACTAATTCATTCATCATCATTTCCCAATATAATGCAGCTGGGATTTCGTTTTGTCTCTGAATTCGAACTGATTGTAGATGAATTTCTACTGGAAGCACTGCATCATGACCAAATGTGAGTTGGAAAGGCGTAGTGTTAGTAGCTTCCTTAGGAGATGTTCTACAGGCCCATAATATTTGGTCCAAAGTTTTGTGCCAGTTTCTTGGCATTTTACCAATATGTTTCTTGATTAATCCTATTATTACTTTATTGGCTGCTTCGACTTGACCGTTTGCTTGAGCATAATATGGCGTTGATGTTAGCAATCTAAACCCCATTTCTTGGGCAAATTCTTGCATCTTTCTACCAGTAAACACAGAGCCTTGGTCTGTGGTTATGCTCTCTGGCAATTCGAACCTATAGATAATGTGTTTCTGTATAAACTCAATAATAGCCTCTTGATCAGCAACTATTAATGGTATAGCTTCGATCCACTTGGTAAAATAATCTATTCCTACCAAGATATATTTCTGTCCTTTGGACGAAGCAGGATTTATTTCTCCTATCAAATCCAATGCCCATCCTCTAAATGGCCATGGTTTGATGATCGAATGCAACTCACTTGCAGGGGCATGTTGAATCCCTGCATGTTTCTGACATTCCTCACATCCTTTAGCGAAGTCTATGCAATCTTTGAGCATGCTAGGCCAATACAAGCCGTATCGAAATAACAACCATTTCATTTTATGGCCTGCTTGATGTGCCCCACATGCCCCATTGTGGACTTCTGACAATGCTAAGTATGCCTCACTTTCTCCTAGGCATTTCAATAATACGCCCTCTTGGGTCTTTTTGAACAATTAGTTCCCCATGAGGAGATATGACAATGCTCTGTATTTTGTCTTTCTATCCACATTCAGAGTTGGGTTTGCTAAATAACTCATCAGTGGACTTCGCCAATCTGCATCTGATAAAGTGTTTATGGCTAATATTTCGAATCCCTGTTTCTCAGCATATCCCAATTTCATACTTTCTAGATCTGATGGTGTGAATCTAGTAGCCATAACTCTACCCCTTAATTTAACTAAATCCTTAAAGTTCCTGGTGGAAACTTTATAACTCGAAGCCAACTGTGCTAAGTCATTTGCTTCTTGGTTCTCTATTCTTGGTATGTGTTGAATATCCATGTATTCAAATTTCCTTAGTAACCTGTTGACTATGACGAAGTATATCATCAAGTTTTCTTTTATGCATTTATATTCCTTTGTAATTTGTTTGACCACTAATTCTGAGTCTCCTTTAATTTCGACTCTAGTTGCCCCCAATTCCAACAAAGCTTCAAGGCCAACAATGAGCGCTTCATACTCAGCTTCGTTGTTCGAACAACGAGGACCATCTAATTTATACTTGAATTTTGTTGGAATTCATTCAGGAGAAATTAGAAGGACTCCACACCACATCCATTCCTGTGGGTTGAACCATCAAAGTACAATTTCCATGGTTGCATTTCGACGTAACTCATGACAGTTTGCTCAACCAATGCATGGTCCACAATAAAGTCAGAAATCACTTGGCCTTTCACAGCTTTTAAAGGCATGAAAGTCAAAGAATATTTTGTTAAGGCTAAAGCCCATTTACCAACTCTACTATGCATTATTGGTTTTGAAAGCATGTGTTTAATGACATCGAAATGAGATGAAACATAAACATCAACAGGCTTTATATAATACTTGAGTTTCATACAAGAGAAATACAAACAGAGACATAGCTTTTCTAAATTGCTATATCTGGTCTCTGCATCATTTAGTACTCTACTTAAATAGTATATGGCTCTTTCGATACCATTGCTATCTTCTTGTGCTAACATACTACCTATACTAACTTCAGAGGCAGATATGTACAATCTCATGGGCTTCCCCCATGAAGGTGGAGACAATATAGGAGGCTGAGAGAGGTATATTTTTATCCTGTCAAATGCCTCCTGATGGGCTTCGTTCCATTCGAAGGCTTGGCCTTGCTTTAGACGAAGCAATGGAGAGAAAGCTTGGGTTCTTCCACTCAGATTCGAAATGAATCTTCTGAGGAAATTAATCTTCCCTAGCAGAGATTGCAACTCCCTTTTTGACGTAGGTGCTTTCGTCCCCATTATGGCTTTGGTTTTGTTCTGGTTGATCTCAATCCCTTTCTTGTGAACCACAAAACCAAGGAAATCTCCAGCCTGCACAAAAAATGCACATTTAAGGGGATTCATCTTTAAGCCATGTTTTCTCATTCGTTCGAATGATTGGCTCAAATGATGCAAATGTGTTTCTGCAGATATAGATTTGATGACTATATCATCAATATACACCTGCATAAAGGTTTCAATGAAATCATGAAAAATCGAATTCATTGCCCTTTGATAAGTTGCCCCAGCGTTCTTTAAACCAAAAGGCATCACCACCCATTCGTAGGTGCCTAAGGCTCCTGGGCAACGAAATGCTGTCTTTGCAACATCTTCTTCAGCAATGAAAATCTGATTATACCCAGAGTATCCATCTAACATACTCAAGTATTCGAACCCTGCAGCATAATCTACTAGCATTTCTGCCACATGCATGAAATATTCATATTTAGGGGTTCCAGTGTTTAAATCCCTAAAATCTATGCAAATTCTTAAAGAACCATTTTTCTTAATAACAGGTACTATATTTGCTAACCATTCGACGTACCTTGTGGTTCTGATGAATTTGCAACGCAACAACCTTTCGATCTCAACTTTAATCTTCGTGAGAACCGCTGGTGCGAATCTTCTGGGAGTTTGTTTGATGGGCTTCTTGCCATCTTTGATTGGCAGTCTGTGTTCGACCAACTCCCTCTTTAAACCAGGCATCTCGTCATAATCTCATGCGAAGCAATCTTTGTTTTTCTTGAGGACTTCGATTACCTCCTTCTTGAGGCCTGGGCTAAGTTTTGCACTTATGTAGGTTATTCTTTTCGTTTTTTCATCCCCTAAGTTGACTTCTTCGAGTGGATCCTGTGCCAACATTTTGGCACCTGAGTCTATGGGGTCCCTTTCGAAGCCTAAGGGTTCTTTGTCGTAGATGGCATCCAACCTTTGATCCATCTCAAATTCTTTGAAGGGTGAGCATTTCGAGCCATCCCCACCTGTTTCGTTCATTTTTACCGCTAATTTATTTATTTTAGCCTCTAAGGCCGCCTTTGATTCGTTCTCAGCCATATAGGCCGAAATCCTTTCGAAAAAGGTAGACTCAGTCATGGATAAGGTTGTCGAAGTCCCAGCCTGCTGGCCGTCTTTGTATAGTACTTTCGACTCCCTCGTATTCACTGATTATTGTTCTATCCCAGTAAAGGCCATCATGGCGAAGGGTCATGTAGTAGTGGGCGTTTCTGGTTTCGTTGATCTCATCATTTGGAACACACGGAGCAATCTTTGCCAGATGTTTATCATAGTCCCTCTTGTCAACTAAATTGACTGTTGACATAAAGTAACTCTGGTCTGCTTCGATGTTTTCCATGATCCCATCATCTCTCCATAGAACTAGCCGCTGATGCATTGACGAAGGAACTGCCCCCACGCCATGGATCCACTCCCTTCCCTGCAACAAGTTGTAGTTGGCCTTGGCTTTGATCACCATAAACATGGTGGGCCTACAACTTGAGCCTATTGTCAATTCCAACTGGACCACTCCCAGTGTTTTGCCCACTTTACCCTCATAATTGGACATAACCATATTATGGGGCTTGATGTCTCCTTCGCGGATCTCTAATCTTTTCAGCATGAAGTGGGGTATCAAATTGACTGCAGCACCCCCATCCACTAGAACCTTGTTCACACCATGGGCACCAACTTTTGCCCGAATAAATAGTGGCTTAAGATGGTTCTTCATAGCAGGTTCTGGACGTTCGAAGAACGCATTTTGCTCCTCGACAGCCCCATTGTCCATCACATAGTAGCACACAGGCCTATGCTTCATCAAATCTGTGGTATCTTCTTCCTCATATTCATCAATTTCGGTTTCCTGCCCAAATTCACAGGGAAGCACAGATACCACGTTGCAGTTTAGGTTGAAAGAAGACTCCCCCTCCGATTCGAAGTTATCTGTTATCATATCTTCGTCTTCTTCTGGGCCTGGAGTGTATTCCTTTGGTTCATCCAGTTGTACTTCAGAGAAAAGCCTCCTATTAACTGGAGGTTTGTCTTCAGTTTGATTTTTTGGTGTGGGTTTATTGGTGCTAGATTCACCTTGGTTCTTTGTTGAAGTGACCCCTTTGTTTGCCACAACTTCCCTCTCAGCCTTTCGAACCCTTTGTTGCCTGCGCCACTGGGATCTCGACATGGGGTTCCTTCCTTTGTAGTTTTATAATCTTACCTCCTCCCTTTTTGCTATGCTGAATTGCCTTCTGTATGTCATAGCATGGCGTGCATTTCGTTCGGTGTTTCTCCATCTGTCTTTGCCTTTGTCATTTCTGACTTGCAACCATCTGTCAGTTGGCACTTCAACAGGGAGTTTGAAAGTCACTCTTCGAGCAGCCTTGGGGTGAGGGCTATCAGGCCTTCGTTGTTTGTGCCTGCTGTCGAAACGTGGGCCCATCTGGACAGTTTCTTGATGGTTCCAGCAAGGGGCGAAGGGAATCGTTTCGAAGGCTCTGGCCATGCTTTGATCATACACGGCAGAACACCTTGGGCAAATCAAGCACTTGGTTGCCCCTTTGTAGCAGCGAAACACAAATTCCAGCAAACTTTCTCCAGCCTTGGGATAACACCTGAAAAGCTGGTTATCCTGGCGCCAATTGTTGCCAGTTCGAGCCCTCTGTACCCTCTCGAAATTCGCAGCGATTCTCTGATTGCAGAGGATACTGCACCTAGGGCACAGTATCATGCCTGTATCTCCTTTGTGGCATGCCATGAGGTAATCCTTGAGACTAGCATCTCCAGCGTGATTATCCTCCATTCTATACTTCTCTTTTTCTAAGTATTTTTCTACCTCCTCCATCTCAGAGTGAGGTCTTTCCATGTCTACCATGTTTACCTCAACATCCTCCCCTTCAGCTTCATCATTTCCCCATCCTGTGGGTTTTATATTTTCAATGTGGACCTTCCCCCTTAGCCTCATCATCGCCCCATCCTGTGGGCTTTATATCCTTAATCTGAACCTTCGAACTCTCTGGGGCAGAATATTTGACCAAATAGTCAAATTTTCCACTGGGTTCCCCTAGAGTGTCCCATATTTCCTTCTGAGGGGAAGTTGGCTTCGTGATTTGGACTTTCTCCAATTCCAGCCTCAGGCCTTCAGTGACCTGTGTTAGTTCTTGGTTTTGATTTTCCTGGCCTTCAGTAGCCTGGGTTTCTTTTGCAACAGCTACAGGTGCTGCTTCAATCGAAGTCTCTGGTATCTTCTGGATGTCTTCAGTGACCTCCTTATCGACTTCGACCACCACCCAGCTTTCGTTTTCAGTACCTTTCTCTCCTGTTGGGACATCACTTTGGTCAGCTTCCACCATGTTAATCTCTCCAATGCATGCAGGCTCGGAGTAGTTGGTGTCTGCGACGTCTAAGGGATCTTCATCCACTTTCATCTTTGCTTTATCAGCAAACTTCAGTCTGCCATCTTTGATTGCATTCTGAGTTAGGTCCCTGAAAAGAAAACACTGTGAGGTTTTGTGGCCTAGGAAACTATGATATTTGCAAAATCCTCTCTTCTTTCTTTGATCTAAAGGAGGTATTTTGACATTTGATGGCACAATGAGTTGGCCATCTTTGACAAGTAAATCAAAAATCTCGTCACATTTAGTGACATCGAAGGTATAAACCTTCTTTGGGAATTTGTCACTTTTCTCATTTTCAACAATCTCTTTCCCCTTTGTGGGAACTAACAATTTGCAGGAGTAAGGTGGTGCCTGTTTTAATTCAGCGAGGTCGATTTCGACCTCTTCGAATTCGAATTCAGGATAATCTTCTGCTTCCTCAGTTCCAACGTAGGAGATCCTTTCTTTCTTGTTATTTTTAAAGACTCTGGCCTTTTCGGCTTTTAACCTTTCGACCTGTCGAACCTTATTGGCTAACTGAGCCATGTCCCTCAAATATTGAGTGTCTAGTTTCTTTCGAATAGAGTAATCCAAGCCACCAGCGGCCATTTCGACTAACTCATGTTCAGGCACTACTGTGTAACATCTGGGTTTCAAAAGCCTAAATCTATTCAGATAATCATCTATAGGTTCAGTGAACTTTCTCTTGACACTGGCTAACTCCTTCAAGCTTATCTTCGACTGTCCCATGTAAAACTGTTCATGGAATAATCTCTCCAAAAGAGCCCAAGTATCAATGGACCCAGGAGGCAAAGTGGTAAACCACGTGAAGGCGTTTTTAGTCAGGGAACTTGGGAAGTATTTGATCCTGAGATCTTCATTATTGGCTATATCTCCCGCTTCGGTTAGATATCTGGCTATATGTTCGACTGTTGACTCATTGGTATCCCCAGCGAACTTTGTAAATTTAGGGACTTTATATCCCCTTGGCAAATCAGTATGCATTATGCAATCTAATATAGGAGAAGCATAATTTGGCCTCCTCATTCCTGTGTTGAGGCCATTCTGGGCCATGACTCTCTCTATCATGGTGGTTAGATTGTTTTCTGCCAAGATGTTATCGTTTCGAATTCTATGAACGACTGCATCAGCATCTTGATTTCGACCCACCATGACAACCCCCATAGGTTGTTCTTCTCGAAACTCTGGGACTTCCAGCCTTTCGACCCTTTCCCCTGGTTCCATAATTTCTCTTTGTGGGCCTGGGATTATTGGGGCTTCTAGCCTTGGTGCCCTTGCCCCCAAGTTAACTTCTTCTCTAGGTGGTCTATAAATTGGGTCGTTAGCAACTTGTTCCACAACAGGCATGTTTGCTCGAACTCCCGCCTGATTCTGCCTACGCCTTTCTGGGGGAGCAAAGAAATCTGCTATTCGACTCATGTTATCAGCGTTTTCCCTGTTTGTCACAGTCACATTTTGTACTATTGGGGCAAATATTTCCTGCATAGTTTGTGCTAACACCCCTATCATATTATGGTTACTGCCATCCATCAATTGCCTAAAAGCCAACTGGTTTTCTGTGGTTAAAATAGGAATTATGCTATAACCCACTGACCCTTGGTTATTTGTCATAAACTGATTCGTCCCAGACCCAGACCCTAATTGTGGTGATGAATTCAATGTGGAATTGTGTAAACCTGCCATAAAGGATGTTGGCATTCCATAAGAGGAGTTTCTGGTTCTATTACCATCGAAACCGGGTGGTCTAGTTAGTGGAGTGGCGAAATGGGTTTGTGTTCCCGATGGTGGAACGAATCCCCCAGGATAACCAATGGTTCCAGTATTTCCTAAGATCGAACTATTAGTTGATATGCCACTTACTCCATTAGTGGCTATATTACTGGTTGAAGACGCAACAGACTGTGCATTCGAAGGGATCACATTAGATGTTCCCATCGAAGTGGACACATTAGTGCCTGTTGTATGTGGGGCATTTTGTTCCCCTTGTTGATTGTCAGAATTAGACATTTTGTTCAAACGTTTTCTTCTAGATAAGGGTTGGTTGCTGTTGGTTATTTTACCACTTCTTAGGTTCATAAAACAACAAACTTCTTAGGTTCCAACGTTTTTATAATGGTTATGTCTCAACAATCTTTATTTCTAATGTCCAATTATTGGTCCCACCAGGTGTGCCAATTTGTTTCCAGTGATTTCTGGTAAACAACCGCTAGTCTTCCAAACTATCGAATAAACTTACTGATTGTTATTCAATTTCTCTGGTAACTCGCAGGATCGACTAGATTGATCCTAGGACTTGTTGGTCATTAGGGTAACTCTCATGATCGAACAGGTATTCATGGTTGGTATTTAGAGTGTTGTGTAGGTGTTTGACTTATTTCGATATCTCTCTCAAAGATCTAAAGGTGTAATCAAAATATATGTGCACGAAACTAAATTGCATGAATAAATGTTAATTGTAATGACATATAAAATTCATAAAAGACAAGTAAATGACTTCGAATTATAAAATAGTTAATGTAAAAGATGTTCTGGAACGTAAAAGATTCGAAATACGAAGAAAGCGTTTAATGCAAGAAATATGTAAAATGACTTTAAGTAAAAATAGGCGTTCGAAGGATAAAACTTGAAGATAAAGGCATGAAAAGTATGACAGTTTTCTGAAATGTAAAGTGTTTGAAATGGAAAGAAAGCATTTAAATGTAAGGCATGAATGAAAAGATTTCGAATAAAAGACTTTAAATGAGAAAACTTGTAAATGGTATTTGGCAGAAAGATAAAGGAAAGTACTGGAAATGATAAAGGGTTTTCATTAAATCATAAACATGTGGTGCTATCATACGTGCATTGCTCTTGCACTCGTTTCCCTAGCCATGTGGTAATTTGAATGTTTACTGAGTATTTAGTACAATAGATATGACACACCGAAATCCTAATACTAAGACTTCTATTTATACTACTTCGACCATAACGGTCTTGCTATAAGATTATGCCACGTTCAGAACATGCAGAACAATGCTTCTCTCTTGTTTCCACGTGTCTCCAAATGCTCCAGCACATAAATTTCAAATTTCAAATGTCCCGCTTGCATTTGAATTTCAGATGTTTTGGTACTTCTCCGCTTCGAACGCACTTCTCAGACACAACCTTGTTGTCATTTCGAGACTTCTTTTAGATATATTCCCATAATTGCCACTCGAAGCTCCAAGCTTTGATATGCTCATTCGAAACACTGCTTCTGCTATTTCGAAACATGACGCTTTGTTTCATTTCGATCGAAACGTCCAATTCACTTGGCTTTTAATAATATTATCAAAATCTTCAGCCAACAACATGATAAAATATATTATTAAAAGATTCATCTCATTTTGAATAATATATAGTTTGAAGTTGCATTTTCATACGCGTTTTGAGTGTATTCGGACATAAATCTTCAAAAATATCTTCTTAAGTCCTTTAAAAGGTATTGGATGTGTGTTAATTGTAAGGGTGAATTATTTCAGAGATGCATCTCCAGAAACTCCCTTGAAACATTTCAGAGTAGCACCATTGTCCCGACATTGTAATTTTTTGAGGTCAAGTTATATTAAAATAAAATCAAGTTATATTAAAGTGTAATGAAAGTAAAAAAAATCATATATTAATTCAAAAAGTCAATATCATACATCACATTTGTCTGAAAATACAAAAACTAAGACATCCAAACATAAATTATTGTCTATGTCTAACCTCCTGACTCCTCCTCCGCCTATATTGCACGATAATTCGTAGCTCGACAATCATGTTTTCCACGAGTGTCATTGGGTATTGTCATCCTCAAAGTGTCATGTCTCTATGTATGTTCTTCCCAT
Organism: Vicia faba; assembly: GCA_948472305.1. Lineage (NCBI taxonomy): Eukaryota > Viridiplantae > Streptophyta > Magnoliopsida > Fabales > Fabaceae > Vicia > Vicia faba. The sequence goes on along the minus strand of OX451739.1, from coordinate 451,754,404 downwards.
CTCCATAACAGGCTGACAGACTACCAACACGCTTTCGGTGTGGCCATCCCTAGCCTCAAGTACCTCTTGATTAGTTGTCCTATATGGTCTCTAAGAGTGTATGGTGTCATGATAGGATGTGACACCCTATAGAACTATGTCATGTAGCCATCAACATAAGCTCAATGTATAGGAGCTAGCACTCTACGATACTCCTCTAGTACCAAGTGACTCTCAAAATCATTTAGTATCACACCAAGATCTTTGCGGCAGACGCTAGGAGGAGCAGAGTCATAAGGAGGTCATGGAATAATCTGCAAGTAGCCAAACTGGCACATCATTTGCTCGGGCTGATAAGGATACATTATGACCCTCATGCCAACCTTCTAGAGTTTAAGGAAATGACGTCAAACTGACGCGTCTCGCGGTGACCTCGTATAGGCTAAAGCAAATGTAACATGTTACTTGACGGTTAAGATACACTATGAGCGGTTGGAACACATTATTCCTCATGTACGAAAGAAATGTGAAAGCATGTGGCTAGTCTTCAGTGTAGCTAGGCGCAGGTTCTCACCCAGTGAAGCGAGGGAAATGGGAGATGATCTATCTCTGAAAATGGTTCGGATACAATATTAATAATAAGTGCAATAAATAAATCATTAAAATATTAGTAACAGTAAATTACCGTAAGAAGCGTGTAACTCCTTGTCATCTGCTTTATCTTCTAAAGATTATCCTCACCCAACTTTGAGTATAGGTAGACCAAACAATCGACCCTCATTTGTACTTGTGAATTGCAGTCAAGTCGACAAAGTACGTAAGGTAGACCATATTAACATAGGTTGCACTTTTGTCCACAACTATCATCATCTTCGGAATCCAAGGCCCACTATAGATATTCTTTATAAAACATTTCTAAAAAACAAAATCTTGCACGAGCACCTCTTGTGTCATTTGCCTCCAATGCAGCCTTATTATAGTCATCCTCTAAATGGGTATCCATCATATCGATGACTTCTTCTCGTCTGATTCTTCTATGATTCACAAGATGTACGAGGCATGAGACGTCATCCAAGGGGATGTTTATTTATTTTATAGGAAGGTGGATAGATGATGTCTTTGAATGCCACGTCTCTACAAAATCTTTCTGCATGTCGTTTTTTATGGTCACATACACAACTTCACCTAAACTAACCAGACCAAAATAGCGAATAACATCAACGAACCAATCAACAGTGGACTGTGGCAACTCTAATATCTTCTTAACGTGATTTTTCGATTTCAAACATGTACACTCATGCAAAAAGAAAATATCATCGTTTGTATCAATTTAATTAGTTGAAAACATATGTATTTCAAAAGAAAAAAATACACCTCTGCTTCCCATACATTCCTATCAACATGATATGCACAAAAATAAAGTAAGGAGGTGTCAAATGCATCTCTAAAGAGGCATTGACAATGACTTCCTCTTGGGATTCAAGGGCTTCAGGTTCAGCTGCATCATGTGAGGACTCGTGGTCCCATGAAGTATATATCTGAGAGAGGTGGCTATGAGAACTAGATGGTCGGGAACCTCAGCGATGTGAATCATCAAATGAGTTATCATCAGCTTGCATCCTCGTGGTTCTGATTGTGCATCGTACCGACAAATTTTGGGACACATGACCGAGCCTAATTATGCCAGGATTATTTTTCAGCCAACACACATGTGTTACAAACAGACACAGAAAAACAACCCAGTGCAAAATCCATAATTTCCACAAAATCAACCAAATTTTAGGCTGAGTCAAATCCGAAGATGCATCTCTGAAAACTATTTAGAGTAAATCTGAGAATGCGTCTCCAGACAAAACTGTGATTCTCTTATATGGCAGAAACACCATTTCTGCCATAACCCTCCAAAAATACCTCAATGCATGTTCTTATAGATTACCAATTTCATTTAAACTACCGTCTAATGTACCTAAAACAATAATATAGCCTAAACAACTAACTACAGATTAAAAAAAACCAACAAAAATTTGAAATACTTACCTAATCAAAATGATGAGAAGTAGCTTGGATGTTTGAGATGCTAGAAATGAGGTGAAGTTTGAATATTGCAGAGCTCGGATGATAGAAACTTGAATGAATGGATGAGAACTTGACTATTGCAGAACTCAAATATATTATTTTGAAAAGTTTTTACAAAATGAAGAGGGGGAAGAGCGAATGTCTGATGCGAGGATATGAAACAAAAGCGTCCGGAGATGAATCTCCGGACCTCCACTAATTTTTGATTAAATGGTATTTGCGGAGATGCATCCTCGGACATAACTTTTATATATATAAAACTGCATCTCTGAATCAAATTTTAGCATAATAGGAACCTCTCTTCAATTTAATCTGAGAAATAGTTTAAACACGTGGGTCTAGAGATGCATCTCCGAACTCTAGGAGAATAATGACTTTTTATGGTGATAGGAGAGAACATATAAGAGTGAGAAAAACCCCTGCTTTTATACGATTTTCCAATAAATATTGTTGCATGGATGAGTATTATTTCCAACTTCTCTAGGCCCATTTCCAAAATTAGTTGAATACCATTAAGCATGTTGAGAGTCTTTGATGTTTAATGTTTCTCTAGTCTCTTTTAAGTAAATTAAACGAAATTGTCGCTATCAAACACTTAGTAGTTTTTTTTAATAGGCAAAGATTTTATTAAAAGGGAGTATATGGGATATTCCACCTGAAAGTACAACGGAAATAACACCTACCTCCTAAAACAAAGAAGAGGGAGGGTATTCCAAACAAATAAATTGCCATTATTAACAAAATTACAAGAAGAATTCATTCATGTCCATGACAGGAACATTAACGAGGATATACACTCATCAAAACTAATCGAAACTCCTCTAAAAATAACCCCATTTCGCATCGACTATAAATACCAAACAGTTGCAAGCCAAATAACGGAGATAGTAATCCTTTCCGACTTAACCTTTAACTTGTCGAAATGGAAAAATAACTCCATCAGTTCCAAGACCGTCATTCCCAGCCCACTACCAATCCAATCATACATTTTGTTCCAAATACCAACCGAGAACACACAACGGCCGAAAAGGTGAGCAATGGATTCAAAATTTGAACCACACAAGATGTAGCTACTGTCCACCACTACTCCATGGTAAATCAACTGGTCTTTTGTCGGGATTTGATTTAGAATCAACCTCCACCCATAGAGAGAGATATTCGACGAGACTTTTAGTTCCTATAAGAAATTAACATCGTTCACTATATTTCCATGTAAAGTAGGAACATAATTAACATAGAATAATCTGTAGCAAGATCTGACAGAAAACATACCATGATCCTTCTGCCTTCATTCGTAACTGTCGATGTCATGGCTGTCGATATTCACATGTTGTAACGATTTAACAAAACTTCCCCCAAGAAAGGTTCAATTTCCTCTGCATTATCCACCAGCTCAGGTAAATTCCAATGCCACTATGCATTAATCAAACTCCCTGTGTCTGCTATGCTGCTACTTCTGTTACTTGCGAACTCGTAAATTTCTAGAAATGACTCCATCAAAGGTTGCTGTTGTACCCCAAAATTTTCCCTCCCATATTCTTCAAAATTTGTCAAGATCAATCTCCAAATGGTTCAAAATCTCTCAAGGGTTGCACAGTCCAATTGCCTCCTAACACAGTCAAAATTAGGGTTTTGGTTCTTGCAAGGAAGCTGAGGTTTTCAAGGGTCCAATCAAGTCCCATATGCCTATATACATTGTAAAGCATCTACATGTCAAACTTCAAGGCTCATAGCATCAAATTGCACAGTCAAAAGTCTTAATTACTTCAAGTCAATTGCAGGGGCAAAATGGTCATTTGGCAGTCAAAAGTCAAAATTTTTGGTCAACATCTTATTTTGAAGCCACAATCATCATTTTATCAAGTCTTGATCATGATTCCGCAAGCATGGCTCAAAAATCATCAAGATGCAAAAAGTTACTATTTTTGGACAATTGAAAAGTCAACTGCAAATTGACCAAGGCATAACTTTTTCATGGTTTATCATAAAAATCCCATCCAATGCTCATTTTGAAGGGGATGACATTTCCTACAACTCATCTTCACACTCCAAGTCCAAGAAATGCTCTCACAAAAAGTTATCAATTTCTACATTATAGGTCATTTTCAAAAGTCAACAAAAAGGCATTTTAAGTCAAAGACCATAACTTGATATTGGTAAATCAAAATGACATGGGACCAAAGTAATTGGTTAGAGGGCTTCAAGACCTTTCCAAAATGTCCAAGAAAATGTTCATAGCTTCAAAATTGAGCAAGATATGCATTGGAGAAGTTGGGAAATTTTTGGGAACTTTCAAAAGTCAACTTTGCCTAAATACTTCATTTTTGCTAATGGGCCTCAAATTCCTTCTTGAATCTTTACCCAAGGCTTATGCACGACCCATTAAGATTAATTTGATTTATTTTCTCATTTTTAATTAATTAATTGAATTTTTATTAATATTAATTCATTTAATTAATTTTAATTGTAGGAAAATTCAAAAGATATGATTTTTAAATCTTTTCTGATGCAAATAAGACTAGGGCAAGCTGGCAATTCGTGTGCACCTCAAATACATCAAAATCTCCATGATTGGCAAGGTTTTATCAAAGAAAAAGATTGAAAAGGATTTGATTGGCAATCACATAATGAAACATGAATACAATGGATTTATGGGCCTAAAGATGACCTAATTCTCTTCACATACAAATGCTGAAGCAAACCCTATTCCTAAGAACGGGCAAGAGCTGCTAAAACACCATAATCAAATTCTAAAAAAATCAAGAAAAGTTCAAAATTGAAATCAGTCTTCCAGGCGAATTCAAAGCCTCTTCTTGATTCAAACACGTTGCCTGAGTCTCCAGAAACAGTTTGCATTCAAAAACGAACCTTGAAGCTATCAGAATCGTTCACAACAAGTCCCGCGGTTTGGACATTTTTCCATAATTGCATATCATTATTCATGCGTTTTTAGCCATTTTTTTGGATTGATTTATGCTAATAGGAACATCCTGAAGCTATTGGTATAATCTAATTTGATTATGGCGCTCTGAGTTGAAAACCACCATTGAAGAACATTAGGGTTTCGAAGCTTGAATTTTAGGGCTTTGCACATGCTGAAAAATTGGATCTTGAAACGTGCATGGTTGAATTCGTCAAGGCCAGACGAATTCAACCCAATCATCGCGCCCAATTTATATGCACCCTAACTCTAATCGTTATTTTTCGTTGTTATAGTTAGTGGGGGTTAAAAACCCCCGCTATCTTGTTTTGTTTTACAGGAAAAACGAGGAAGAGGACAATAGGTGTCAGTACGTGGTTGGGACATTCAAACTTAGCGCGCTTTATTTTTGTTTTGCATCATAATATTTGTTTTTTGTATATAATATTCGTTATCCACTTGTTTAACAAACGCGCATCATAGTTCAACTGGCAAAGGCACTGAAGCGAGGAGCACTGGGACCTGGGTTCGATTCCCAGGTCCCCTATATCATTGTTAATATTTTTCCTAACACGTTCCAATGCAGCGCTTGTACAATATTCCACCATAAGCCTCACTCATCCAGCTTGCCATGTGGCTTCAAGCAATGATCCAATGACCAGGAGATGAAGAGCATGATACTCCCCAGTCAGCCAGCAAGCGTTTGATCATGAAAGTCAACAAGGGGCTTGGTGTTCTTGGGCCAGAATTCAACAAAAAAAACCTCCCCTTGGGCCAACATACCCCATTGGTTTGCTATTTTTTTGTTTTATTTTCTTTTCTTCTAATTCTTTTAATTATTTAATTATTATTATTAATTCATAACCAAATTAATTTTTCATGATAAATCCAGAAATCAAAAATTGTAAATATATTTTATTATTTATTAAATTCACTAATAATTATTTTTGTAAATAAATACTAACCATTAATTTAGTTTAATTTAGGCTTAATTTTAATCTTTTTCTCAATAAATAAAAATCATGTAGAATTAGAGTTTGACAATTTTCATTCATATTTTCTTAATTATCATTATTATTATTTATTAATTACTATTATTTTTATAAATAAAAATGTAAATTAATTAATTTAGTTAATTAGGTTAACTTTGACATTTTTTATTAATAATTAAAATAAACTTTGAACTAGGTTTTCTTTTGACTTATTAGCTTCTTTATTTTTATTTTTTATTAAAATATTAAAAAAACATAAAAAAAACATTTTTCTTGTAAAGAATTAAATAATTAGATTTAGGTTTAATTTTAATTCAATACAAAAGGACAAAAAACTCATAATTTTCTCAAGGGTCAAAACCCTAGGACGTTCCAATTTAATTTTTATTCGTGCGTTATATTTTATTTGATTATTATGTAACTGCTTCCAAGAATGTAATAGTAATTAGGTTTATTGCTTTCTTTTATTTCTGCACTTTATCAAAACGGGTCTTTGTTTTTTGGCGATGTATAGACCCGCGCCTTGTAATAGCGTAGCTTTACATTCCCGCACTTTAATTTTCCGCACTCCTAACTGTTAATACGCATGAAAGACTGAATGACAAATTAAAAACAACTCGTAGCTCACAATTGCATGATCAAAGATAAACATAAACTGAATTGAACACACAAGCACATGCCAGTTCTAGGGTACGCCTCACTCGTTGCCTCGAATGTGGTCATCAAGTATAGGGTGTCTTAGAGGTCGCTCTCCTATCTAAAGATCCAGTCGCCTCGAAATGGTTGCCTCGGATAAAAGGATCTAGGACATTAGGGTTACTTCTAAGGTGTCCTACTATTGCTTCGGTGACCACACTGTCCCTTAATCGAATTGACCCGAACACCTCCAATGATGGTGCTACCTACCTCTCAATAGTGGGATAGCACTATCTAAAGGACTCTTACACAGCCTAATTCCTTAGGGTAGGTAGATGACTCATGGGTACTTGCTCTTTTCAAAACAAACAAAAACATCTTTTCACACTGACACTTTCAAAAGTTTTCAAACAAATTTTTCATACACTCTTGAGGACAGATACAAGAGTCACTTAGAAATCTTTCAAACGAAACTTTTTCAAACCCCACACACACTTGAAATGCAAACATCTTTTGAAAACATAAGAGCACGTACCTAAGAGCCCATGGATAACCATGGATAGAAAGGGTGCTAACACCTTCCCTTTCTATAAATCTACCTCCCGAACCGAGAGACATTCTCAATAAGGAATTTTGCTGTGCTTTTGTCCTTTCCATGTTGGAGAACATAAAAGACGGCGGCGACTCTTGCTTTCCGCGACATTTCGCGAAACCAGCTTTAAACAGTCAGTTCTATTTCCACCAATCACAGAACTGGCGACTCTGCTGGGGAGAATTTTAAAGTGAGGTGTACCTTAGGATTAGATCACTCTTATGTTTTCAATTGCCTGTTTTGATTGCTTTAATATTGTGGGCCTGTTTTGGGAGTTTTATAGATCCTAACCCGGATCTGGGGGATACCTTTTAGAAAGTAGCAACAAACTGTGAGGGAACTGTGTGGGGTATACCGACACGGTTGAAGTAGTTTGCTACGTTGATGTGGCACTTTGGTGAGTACCGGTAACCCTTGAGTCAAGTCAAGGAGAGTACAGGGCCGCCGCGTGGTGTCATGAAGCATCAGCTAACCTTAGGAACCTTACTTGACCATCCTGGTCTCTTTAGGGGTAGTGAGATGACCGACTTTGGTGCAGTCCGAAGTTGGTTGATACTCGATACTACACTCATTGAGGGTTGTTTTCTTGGAATATTTTGATCGCCAGTTCAGTGGCTAAATCGAAACAATGAACATAGAAAACAACCCAATGATATTGAGATCCCTAGAACCCGGTTACTTTTGATAGGACAGGTTTTTGAGCTCACCAACTTCAAGAGGGTAGTACCCCAAACTTCATGCTGGCCTAAACTCTAAGGGTTGTCTTGTGTGACTTGTGTGCCTTATCATGTTTGCCTTTTGTGAATACTTGTGGTGTGTTTTTTATCATAACATCATAGCATCATACAGCATCATATGCATCCAATAACCACTTCAGGGGTTCGAATCTTCATCTTTGTTCTTGTTTTGTAGGACATGGAAACTATCCGCAGAAAGACAATTCAGGTCAATCTTATAAGGGTCCCTCCTCAGCTTAAGGAGCTTACATCCAGGATTCCCGAGAACTCTTCCTTCAGTGAGAAACATGGCAGACTCATCAGCTTGGTCAACACCAACATTGAGGAAGATATGATAAAGGTCCTCTTCCAGTTCTTTGACCCTTTGCACCACTGCTTTACCTTCCCGAATTATCAACTGGTGCCTACCTTGGAAGAGTTTTCCCAGCTTCTGAAGATCCCTATCCTTGGTCAACTACCCTACAACGATACAGAAAGGGAACCAAAACTTGAAGAGGTTGCTAAAGCATTACGCCTACAACCATCTGACATCAAGGGACATTGGGAAGTTAGAAGTGGTATCAAAGGATTCTTGGCAAAGTTCCTGTTTGAGAAGGCCCAAGAATGTTGGAATTCCCTTGATCTACAAGCCTTTGAAGAAGTTGTGGCTCTCCTTGTCTATGGGTTGGTGTTGTTCCCGAATCCTGATCAGCTTATAGATATCAACGCTGTCAAGATCTTCATGTCCAGGAATCCTATACCTACGCTGCTCGGGGACATCCTTCACTCATGTTACACTCGAACCATGAGAAAAAGAGGTGTTCTTATGTGTTGCACTCCTCTCCTGGCAAGGTGGTTTATTTCACACCTTCCACAATCAGTTTTGAAGAACGAGCGGGGTTTGAGATGGTCACAACGATTGATGACTCTTACACATGCTGATATACATTGGTGCCCTTGGTCCAGAGAGAATGTCACTATCATTGATCGTTGCGGGGAGTTTCCTAATGTTCCTTTACTTGGAATCAGAGGAGGTATTACTTACAACCCGTGTCTGGCTTTGAGATAGTTTGGTCATGCTCGGAGGGATGGCCCTCACGACATGTTGCTTCCTGACATAGTTTTTGACTTCGACAATGATGCACAAGGACTTCGCCAGAGATTTATCAGAGCTTGAAGGATGCCCAATAGGGTAGATAGCAAGACACTGGGGCACAAGAACTCCATCCCCTTGGATCCTTATCTCAAGTGGGTACGAGCCCTCTCCCAGAAGCTGGTAATGCCATATCCTCATGTTCTCCCTGTGATCAAAGAGCCAGTGTTGGAAGGAGAGGTCTCATACACCATTCAACATCCTGACATGCCAACGTCTTGGGAAGAAATGCAAAAAAGCTGGATCCAACTCAAGGAAGAACGAAACTCTCTTGAATCCAGTCTACATGCCAGTGAGAAGAAGGTCTTGGAGCTCACCCGCCTACTGCACGAGGAAAAGACTCTCAATACTTACATAGCTCCAAAGAGGATGCGCAGTGTCTTTTGGGATTAAATTATTTTGTAATGTTTTGCCCATGAGGCCTTAATGTACTGAACATATGATTTCTTAATAATAACGTGTGTTCCTTTTTGTCTACAACAAATTTGAACTTTCGAACCCTTGAATGCATTGCATAAATAGCATATCATGCATCATGTGCATAACAGGTACTTTTTCTTACAGGTTGCTTAATCTTCTTCGCTGTTTATTTCCGCAGTCTCATCATGAATCCTGAATCATCTACTGAGCAATCCATCAAGGCCCTCCAGGCCCAAAATGCCCAGTTCCAAGAGTTGATCATGAGTTTAGCCCAAGGTCAAGAGGAATTGAAGGCTCTGTTGGTGAAGAAGAAGAAGAAGAAGAGAACTGTATTGTTCAACACTGGACGGAGGTTTGGTAATACTTTGCATAATGAAGCTGATCAAGCTGCTTCCTCTGTAGGCAAAGGCAGTCCCCAAGCGGGAAGGGTTCCTAGTCCTGTGGTCTCTGACGATGAGACGGATTTCAATGATGAGCAGTACCCTCCCGCTGAAGACAGGTACAAGCAGTTAGAGGATCGTCTGAGTGCCATGGAAATTCAACAGGTGCCTGGGTTGGATTTTGGAGATCTGGGTTTATCTTCTGGGGTGGTGATCCCACACAAGTTCAAGGCACCCTCTTTTGCGAAGTATGACGGGGCTTCCTGCCCTAAGCTACATCTCAGATCTTATGTGCGGAATATCCAACCGTATACTGCAGACAAGAACTTATGGATCCATTTCTTCCAGGATAGCCTTTCAGGGGCTCAACTCGAGTGGTTCTATCAGCTGGATGGAGCCAGTATTCGAAACTGGGAGGACTTGGCTACTGCTTTTTATAAGCAGTATCAGTATAATGCCGACCTCGCTCCTACACGTACCCAACTCCAGGGTATGTCGCTAGGATCGGGAGAAGGTTTTAAAGAGTACGCGCAAAAGTGGAGGGACCTGGATGGCAAGGTGCAGCCACCGTTGACCGACCGTGAACTCGTGGACATGTTCTTGGGGACCCTGTCTGGGCCGTTCTTCAACCACCTGATTGGTAATTCTTCTGCAGGGTTTACAGATCTCATTCTGACGGGTGAGAGGATAGAAGCTGGTATGAAATCGGGGAAGATACAGAAAGGTGCATCCTCAAGTTCTGAAAAGAAGTCTTTCAAGAAGGAAGCTAGTGTCGTGTATGGTCCCAGAAGACAAAATAAGCCAGAACGCCGCCAAGCTGTCAACGTGGTGGTGATTTCAAAGCCTGCTGCCGCTCCTCGGCAACCTAACCAACCAAGGGGTGAGAGACCTAGAAGAGAATACACTCGACTTAGTATTACCTTGTCTCAGATCTTGCCGCAACTGCTGTCAACCAACCTGGTAACTATCAGAGAAGCTCCGAAGGTGGTAAACACAACCTCTCTGAAGTACAACCCCAACGCCCGATGTGCTTATCACTCTGATAGCCCGGGGCATTCTACTGATGATTGTTGGGCCCTGAGGAACAAGGTTCAGGACCTTATCGATGCTAAGGAAATACAGTTCGAGGCGCCCGAAAGGCCCAATGTTGTGACTGCTCCCATGCCCCAGCATGGAGTAAATGCTGTTGAGGAAGACCCGTATGTAACCTCTGTGGATGATATTGTTACTCCGTTGTTGTCCATCAAAAGGAACATGTTGCTAGCCGGTTTATTTCCGGGTTGTAACAAGGGTTGCCTTCTATGTGCTGTTTCACCTGCTGGTTGTCCGTTGCTGAAGTCAGGCATCCAAAAACTGATGGATAGCAAAAAGATCTTGTTCAAGAAGATTGTTGTTCCTGTTACTCCTACTGAAGAAGTGTCCGTTGTCACCATTTTCAACAATCCTACCAAGGCTCCCCCGAGGAAGCCTATCAAAATCATGTCTGTTGCACCTATCATCATTACTGTTCTGGGGCCCCTCCCATATAAATCTGACAAGGCTGTCCCGTGGCACTATGGGGAAGATGTTTATGTGCTCGGAGTAAAACAAGAGTTCAATACTAGTATCGGTATCAGTAATATCATCGGTCCTGCTAAAGTTACTCGCAGTGGCAGGCTCTTCTCGCCTGATATTGCACCTCCAGCCATTTAGAGACCTCTTGTTATCACACCTGCCAGTGCGCCTGTTTCCCCTCCTGATCAAGTTTCTACCCCTGCTGCCGAGCCATCTGACACTCGGGGCAAAGGGATTGCTGATGTGCCTGCCCAGATGGAGGCACCGAAGACTGTTAATGTTGAAGCTTCCTAGCAAGAGATGGAAGAAATCCTTAAGATTATCAAGAAGAGTGATTTCAACGTCGTTGAACAGCTGGGGTACACCCCCTCTAAGATCTCTATGCTATCACTGTTGTTGTGTTCAGAGGCCCATGCCAAGGCCCTGATTTCCTTCCTGAAGATGGCCTATGTGCCACAAGAAACGTCTGCTGATCAATTTACTGATTGTGTGGCCAACTTAACCGCTGATAATGGTCTGGGTTTCTCTGACGCTGATCTGACCGCCAAGGGAAAGAACCACAACGATGCCCTGCATGTCTCCATTGAATGCAGGGGCACTAATCTTGCCCATGTGTTGGTAGACACCGGTTCTTCACTGAACGTATTGCCCAAGAAGGCCTTAGACAGGTTGGATTGTGAGGGTTTGGAGTTGAAGCCTAGTAACATTATTGTCCGGGCCTTTGACGGGTCGAAGAGGATGGTACATGTTGAAGTGGACATTCCAATCTGGGTTGGTTCTCAAGTCTTTGATTCTACTTTCTATGTGATGGACATCCGAACATCCTATTCTTGTTTGCTGGGTCGTCCATGGATCCACAAGGCTGGAGCTGTGACCTCCACTCTACATCAAAAGCTTAAGTACCCGGTCAGAGGGAAGATTGTTACAGTTCAGGGGGAGGAAGAATACATGGTTAGCCATCTTAACTCATTCCGGTATATAGAGATGGACGGGGAGTTCATTGAGACCCCCTTTCAACACTTTGAAGAGGTGCCTCCAACATTGGCAGCAACAGAGACTGTGACCAAAGATAATTCTCCTTTGAAGATGGCTTCCTTAAAGGATGCCCGGGCTGTGATCGAGAAGGGTGAGTGCGCAAACTGGGGCCGACTTCCTGATTTTACTCCGAAGACTGACAAGTTTGGGCTGGGTTTCACTGCAGAAGCTCAGAGGGCTGTTCGCAAGGAAAGGATTGGAAGACCTCCTGTGCTCATCACCAACCCGGGAGTGAATGCTATTGAAGGCGATGCGGAGGAATATGAATTTGATAGCTGGATCTACCCAACGACCGACGGTGGACTGAACAATTGGACTGCCAAAGATTTCATACCTGTTACTTTTGTTACTCAGTAATGAACTCCCTTGTTTTTAAATTTGTAACGAACAATAATTTGAAACTTTATGGCCCGGTGTCTTACCCGGGGCACCGTGGTTTCATTTGTGAGGGCTTATTACTTGCCATTTCCATATATCATGAATAAAAACATTGGACGTTTTTCGCATTTTGAATCTTGTGCTCCCTTTCTTTCTTTATATATTGCAAAAACAACTATATTTACACACACTCACTTATACAGGTTCCAATCCACTCTGGATCTCACTGGTAACGACTCTGCTACTGCCAGTTATGACTTCGAAAATCCGATCAACGTAGCCGAAGACGAAGGTGAAGATGATTGCGAAGTTCCTGGTGAGCTTGCAAGACTGCTACTCCAGGAAGAGAGGGCCATTCAGCCACATGAAGAGCCAGTGGAAACGGTAAATCTGGGTACTGAGACAGACGAAAAGGAAGTCAAGATATGTGCGAATCTAGAGCTCAGCGTGAAATAACAGTTGATTCAGATGTTGCATGATTATGTGGAAATCTTTGCCTGGTCCTACGAAGACATGCCTGGGTTGGATACCGACATTGTGGTTCATCACCTGCCTACCAAGGAAGACTGCCCTCCGGTTAAACAGAAGGTCCGCCGTATGCGTCCATAGATGTCCGAGAAAATCAAATCCAAAGTTATGAAACAATTTGACGCCGGGTTTCTAGCAGTGACTTCTTACCCTCAGTGGGTTGCCAACGTGGTTCCAGTGCCGAAGAAAGATGGTAAGGTCAGAATGTGTGTTGACTACAGGGATTTGAACAGCGTGAGCCCCAAGGATGACTTCCCTCTGCCTCACATCGACGTTCTGGTTGATAATACTGCTCAGCACAAGGTGTTCTCCTTCATGGATGGTTTTTCAGGTTATAATCAGATCAAAATGGCTCCTGAAGATATGGAAAAGACTACCTTTGTTACTCAGTGGGGCACCTTTTGCTACAAAGTCATGCCATTTGGTTTGAAAAATGCTGGGGCAACCTATCAACGTGCCATGGTTGCTTTATTTCATGACATGATCCATCATGAGATCGAAGTGTATGTTGACGATATGATTGCAAGGTCCCAAACTGAGGAGGAACACCTTGACCATTTACAGAAGCTGTTTGACCGATTGAAGTTGTACAAGCTGAGGTTGAACCCGAACAAGTGCACCTTCGGGGTAAGATCTGGGAAGTTGCTAGGCTTCGTCGTGAGCGACAAAGGTATTCAAGTGGACCCTGCCAAGGTGAAAGTCGTACAAGAGATGCCAGTTCCCAAGACAGAGAAAGAAGTCAGAGGCTTTCTAGGGCGGTTGAATTACATTGCCTGGTTCATCTCACAGCTAACTGCTACCTGTGAACCAATATTCAAGCTACTGAAGAAAGATCAAGTAGTACGTTGGAATGATGAATGTCAGGCCGCTTTCGACAGAATCAAAGAGTATCTCCAAGAACCACCCATTATTATGCCACCAGTTGAAGGGAGACCTCTAATTCTATACTTGACAGTACTTGACAGCTCAATGGGGTGTGTGCTGGGGCAGCATGACGAGTCTGGCCGAAAAGAGCATGCCATTTATTACCTTAGCAAAAAGTTTACTGACTGTGAGACCCGATACTCACTGCTCGAGAAAACTTGCTGCGCTTTGGTATGGGCTGCTCGCCGGCTGAGACAGTATATGTTGACTCACACTACTCTCTTGATTTCAAAAATGGATCCAATTAAGTACATATTCGAAAAGCCTGCCTTGTCCGGAAGAATAACGAGATGGCAAATGATCTTGACAGAATACGACACCCAGCACACGACTCAGAAAGCAATCAAGGGAAGTGTATTGGCAGACCATTTGGCACACCAGGAAGTGGACGATTATCAGTCGATGAACTTTGAATTCCCAGACGAGAACATCATGGTAGTGACTGATTGTGAAGTACCTGGACCGGATGAAGGACCTGAGGAAGGATCCCGATGGTCTATGCACTTTGACGGAGCCTCCAACGCTTTGGGTAACGGTATCAGCGCTGTGATCATATCCCCAAAAGGCACTCATACTCCACTTACCGCCCGACTATGTTTCAACTGCACCAACAACATGGCGGAGTATGAGGCGTGTATCATGGGTCTTCAAGCTACAATTGACCTAAGGATCAAGTTTCTGAGTGTCTTCGGAGATTCCGCTCTCGTCATCAATCAGATCAAAGGCGAGTGGGATATGAAACACCCAAACCTTATTCCTTACAAAGAATATGTGTTGACATTGATCTCCCATTTCACGGAGATAACTTTTGAACACTTCCCAAGAGAGGAGAATCAGTTGGCGGACGCGCTGGCTACGATGTCTTCCATGTTCAAAGTCAAATGGGATAACTAAGCTCCCCGGATCATTATCTGGAAGCTGGATGAACCTGCATATTGCTGTGATCTCGAGGCTGAGGTGGTAACTGAAAAACCTTGGTATCATGAAGTGAAGAGGTACTTGGAAGCTCAAGAATATCCCGAGGGTGCATCTGTCAATGACAAGAAGTTTCTGAGAAGGTTCGCGGCAAAGTTCTTCCTCAACAATGACATTCTCTACAAGCGAAACCATGATTCAACCTTACTGCGTTGTGTGGATAAGACTGAAGCAGAAAGAATCATGACAGAGCTGCATGAAGGTACCTTCGGAACGCATTCCAGTGGACACACCATGGCAAAGAAAATCCTTCGGACAGGATATTTCTGGTCCACAATAGAAGCCGACTGTTACCAACATTCTCGGACATGTCATAAGTGCCAGATCTATGCTGATAAGGTGCACGTTCCTCCAGTCCCTCTGAATGTCTTGACTGCACCTTGGCCTTTTGCAATGTGGGGCATTGATATGATCGGCGAGATCAAACCTACGGCATCCAACGGGCATCGCTTCATCCTGGTGGCGATCGATTACTTTACAAAGTGGGTTGAAGCAGCTTCCTACGCTACCGTAACCAAGAACATCGTGGCACGGTTCATTCGACACAACCTGATCTGTCGATACGGCGTCCCAGAGAGGATCATTACGGACAATGGTACCAATCTTAATAACAAGATGATCACTGAGCTCTGCGAGCAATTCAAGATACAACACCACAACTCTTCTCCTTATCGGCCGAAGATGAATGGGGCTGTAGAAGCAGCTAATAAGAATATCAAAAAGATTGTGTAGAAGATAACAGTGACCTATAAATATTGGCACGAGATGTTACCGTTTGCTCTTCACGGGTACCGTACCTCAGCAAGGACGTCAACCGGAGCAACACCCTTTTCCTTGGTCTATGGCATGGAGGCAGTCTTGCCTATTGAAGTCCAGATACCCTCTCTCCGGATAATGAAGGATGCAGGCTTGAGCGAAGATGACTGGATCCAGACTCGACTTGATCAATTAAACCTAATTGATGAAAAGAGACTCACTGCTATTTGTCACGGTCAAACGTATCAAAAACGGATGATCAGGGCATTTAACAAGAAAGTCAGACCACAAGAGTATCAAGTTGGGGACCTGGTAATAAAGCGCATCATTCTTCCTCAAAGTGATCCCAGGGGCAAATAGACCCCCACATACGAAGGGCCATTTGTGGTTAAACATATCTTCTCAGGAGGAGCTATGATTCTAACCACCATGGATGGTGACGACCTTCCTCACCCCGCCAATGCAGACATAGTAAAAAGATACTACGCATGAATTAAAGACCCGCTAGGTTGACACACCTAGGCAAAAATAAGGGCTTCCCGGCGAACCAAAAGGGTTCAGGCAAAAATAAGGGATGAAAAATGAAAAAAATCTGTACACCCCCGGCAAGTCGAAAACCTGAAAAGGCGGCTTGGGCAAAAATGGGTATCCCGGTGGACTGAAAACCCGAAAGGGAGGTCCAGGCAAAAGTTAGGGATTAAAGCGTAATACTATGTCTCATTGAATCACTTTGCATCCAGAATTCGGTATCAACTATCAGGTTCAGACGGCATCGATCAATCAACTTCATCTTCAACTAAGCAGCCAAGTGATGAGACGCTGGAAGACATAAAGGCGATAACAGAGTTGGAACCCAGTGGGATATTTTCACATAGCTGTTTTGTTTTCTTTGTACAAATTGTATAAACTTTGTTTGGCGGCGTTCTCTTACTAGGACGTCAGCCTCTTGTACATAAACGCCTATTTACAGGCAAATTCAAAAATCAATACAAATTCACTTTTCAGACAAATTGCCAACTGTTTTTCCTTTTTCTGTTTTGTTTTGCAAAGAACGTCCAATGTTCATTTTTGATATATGCATTTGACACTAATTGCTAACTCATAAATATTTGCATGCGAAACAAAGGACTAATTACAGGTGACATCAGAAACAGGGGCAATAACAAGTTGTCTAAAGCAATCTAGGTGCTCTGTCCACCAAGGTACCAAGGTAGGTTCGGCTGAAGAATGTAACCCAGATACCTTCACTCCCCACCGAGTAAGATAAGATGCAACCATACTCTCCCCCGAGCAGAGAAGGCACAGTATCTCCAGCAAGTCAGCAACACTCTCCCCGAGTAGAGTTAGTCTACTGTCAGCCTTAAGGAAGTTGGATTATCCCCAGAAGATCTCAATATTCCCCAGCGGAGTATACAGACATTCCTAACAAGCATCCCTGGAAATCTTGATCTAAGATTGTTCCCCGGCGGAATACCGTACATCCAGTGGAGCCATTCCCCAGTGCAGTCCAAAGTCTCCCCAGGAGAGTTGAATCAATCTCCCCAGTAGGAAGCTTATCCCCAGTAGATTCTGGAAGTTTATCACCTGCAGGGTACGAACGCCTCTCCCCGGCTTTATTCAGAAGTTTATTCCTCACCAGAGCTTATAACTGGGTTATCCTCAGCTAATTACAACGGAAAGATCGTCCCCGACGAAGATCTTCCTATCCCCAGCGGAGTTCATCAAATCTTCCAACAGAGATTATCAACGGAATCCCCAGCGGAGTTATCATCAAAACCTCAGCGAAATATCTCTTCCCACAGAGTAATTCCTCGCAGAGTAATCTCTTCAACAAGTTTATTCTCTAACGGAGTTATCTTCTCCTACCGGTTTATTCTCGCAACCATCATCCCCAGCGGAGACGAAGAACTCTACTCTTCAACATCAGCCCAAGATTTGACTTCCCGGCATCCGTCAAGGATTTATTTTCCTAGACAAAAAATACATTCATAAACATCACATCTTCATACATTATAGCATGCACATACGCATCATGAACATACAATCTCATTTATTTTGAGAACATCACGCATTTCATACATCATGACATTGCATACAACTAATGTTTTGCCTTTTCAGGAAAAAGGTCAATACAAAGATGATTACTATCAACTGTCGTAATTCCGGATTCGGTACCTGTATCTAGCCAGGGCATATCTGTGAGCGATTACTTGTGGATTAGATTCCTGTATCTAGCCAGGGCATATCTGCATGAAGAAATTCCAGATTCGATTCCTGTATCCAGCCAGGGCACGTCTGAAGAGTTTGAAGATTTGATTCCTGTATCCAGCCAGGGCATATCTGTTGACGACTAATTCTAGATTCGATTCCTGTATCTAGCCAGGGCACGTCTGAAGAGTTTGAAGATTCGATTCCTGTATATAGCCAGGGCATATCTGTTGACGACTAATTCCAGATTCGATTCCTGTATCCAGCCAGGGCATATCTGTTGACGACTAATTCCAGATTCGATTCCTGTATCTAGCTAGGGCACGTCTGAAGAGTTTGAAGATTCGATTCCTGTATCCAGCCAGGGCATATCTGTTGACGACTAATTCCAGATTCGATTCCTATATCTAGCCAGGGCACGTCTGAAGAGTTTGAAGATTCGATTCCTGTATCCAGCCAGGGCATATCTGTTGACGACTAATTCCAGATTCGATACATGTATCTAGCTAGGGCACGTCTGAAGAGTTTGAAGATTCGATTCCTGTATCCAGCCAGGGCATATATGTTGATGACTAATTCCAGATTCGATACCTGTATCTAGTCAGGGCACGTCTGAAGAGTTTGAAGATTCGATTCCTGTATCCAGCCAGGGCATATCTGTTGACGAATAATTCCAGATTCGATTCATGTATCTAGCCAGGGCACGTCTGAAGAGTTTGAAGATTCGATTCCTGTATCCAGCCAGGGTATATCTGTTGACGACTAATTCCAGATTCGATTCCTGTATCTAGCCAGGGCACGTCTGAAGAGTTTGAAGATTCGATTCCTGTATCCAGCCAGGGCATATCTGTTGACGACTAATTCCAGATTCGATACCTGTATCTAGCCAGGGCACGTCTGAAGAGTTTGAAGATTCAATTCTTGTATCCAGCCAGGGCATATCTGCATAAAGAGTTTGAAGATCAACCCCTGTAACAGGCCAGGTAATTATTTTTCTTTCTCAGGTACGCAAGTTCTCACTAAGTAAGCTCTTACGCGATCGACACCTAGATGGAATCTATAAGCCCATCCACATACCAACAGTCCCTAGATGGCATCTATAAGCCCATCCTCCTATCCGTCATCTCTCCAAATGGCATATGTAAGCCCATTCCCGCCATCACACTGCTGATACTCTACTATGTGAGTGCAAATTTCTGGGCACTTTAGTGTTCAATCACCTTCCACCTTCTGATCACGAAAGGCACGCAAGCCAATCTACATCCTCAGGCCTAAGAAGATTGAACAGGGGAAACTGTTGTACCCCAAAATTTTCCCTCCCATATTCTTCAAAATTTGTCAAGATCAATCTCCAAATGGTTCAAAATCTCTCAAGGGTTGCACAGTCCAATTGCCTCCTAACACAGTCAAAATTAGGGTTTTGGTTCTTGCAAGGAAGCTGAGGTTTTCAAGGGTCCAATCAAGTCCCATATTCCTATATACATTGTCAAGCATCTACATGTCAAATCACAGCATCAAATTGCACAGTCAAAAGTCCTAATTACTTCGCAGTCAATTGTAGGGGCAAAATGGTCATTTGGCAGTCAAAAGTCAAAATTTTTGGTCAACATCTTATTTTGAAGCCACAATCATCATTTGATCAAGTCTAGATCATGATTCCACAAGCATGGCTCAAAAATCATCAAGATGCAAAAAGTTACTATTTTTGGACAGCTGAAAAGTCAACTGCAAATTGACCAAGGCATCACTTTTTCATGGTTTATCAGAAAAATACTATCCAGTGCTCATTTTGAAGGGGATGACATTCCCTACAACTCATCTTCACACTCCAAGTCCAAGAAATGCTCTCACAAAAAGTTATCAATTTCTACATTATAGGTCATTTTCAAAAGTCAACAAAAAGGCATTTTAAGTCAAAGACCATAACTTGAGATTGGTAAATCAAAATGAAATGGGACCAAAGGCATTGGTTAGAGGGCTTCAAGACCTTCCCAAAATGTCCAAGAACATGTTCATAGCTTCAAAATTGAGCAAGATATGCATTGGAGAAGTTGGGAAATTTTTGGGAACTTTCAAAAGTCAACTTTGCCTAAAACACTTCATTTTTGCTAATGGGCCTCAAATTCCTTCTTGAATCTTTACCCAAGGCTTATGCCTGACCCATTAAGATTAATTTGATTTATTTTCTCATTTTTAATTAATTAATTGAATTTTTATTAATATTAATTCATTTAATTAATTTTAATTGTAGGAAAATTCAAAAGATATGATTTTTAAATCTTTTGTGATGCAAATAAGACTAGGGCAAGCTGGCAATTCGTGTGCACCTCAAAGACATCAAAATCTCCATGATTGGCAAGGTTTTATCAAAGAAAAAGATTGAAAAAGATTTGATTGGCAATCACATAATGAAACATGAATACAATGGATTTACGGGCCTAAAGATGACCTAATTCTCTTCACATACAAATGCTGAAGCAAACCCTATTCTTAAGAACGGGTGTGATACAGTGGGAGAACTGACTTGAGGTTTTGCGTTTGTTTTCGCACTTGTTCGGTTTAGCAAGAGTCGCCACCGACTTTTTATTTTATCCTAAAGGAAAGGTTAAAAAGCACAGGAAAAACCTTTTGAGATGTTTCGTGGGTACGGGGGGTAGATTATGAAAAGGGAAGGTATTAGCACCCTTTTCATCCATGGTTATCCATGGGCTCTTAGTTACTTGGTTTTAGATCACTTGCCTTGATTTTCGATTGCTTGAAATTGTGGTGTACGTGTGTGTTTTGAAAATGTTTTTGAAATAGACGCCTTTGTTTCGGCAACCATTGTAATGACTCGTGTTTGAGTATATGCAACGGTGTGTATCTTTTCGAAAAGATGTTTCAAAATGTTTTTGGAAGTTTGTTTGAAAGTGTTTGTGAAGTGAGGTTTTTGAAAAGGAGGCAAGTGTTTTTGCAAGTTGATCTCAAGTAACTAAGAGTTTGGTCTACCCCTATTGTACTCAAAGGTTTTCTCTATGTTTTCAACCCTTTTTAACAATTTTGCTCCACCATTGAATTTGGTGGACAAGCTTGCGTTTAGGATGTTTAACGGGACGGGCGCGGGTCATCGTATGGACCATGAATGCAATGGTGCCAAGTGTCTTTGGCAATTTTGCTTGAAGGGACTTGATCATTTTGATAGGCGACTTTCGAAAGCGTCATCGAGGGACTTATGATCATTTGAATTTGTTTTGCCAAAGAAACTTGACGTGCAGGCATGGCCCATTTTAGAAGGCAACATGTGGGATTACCCTAGGGGGTGCAAGTGTGATTGTGTATTGATTTCATGCATTTGTTTTGTATTAGGTTATCTAGCGTTTGATTTTATGTACATACAAACCCTAGGTTTAATCATGGTATAATTCGAAAGTGGTAAATTGCGGGAATTTTAAAGTCTACGCTATTACAAATGGTATCCGGGAGTGGGGGTGCAAACTCACAAATGGGGATGAGACTTAAATAATTACAACCAAATCGAATTGCGATCAAATGTAAATGTATCGAATATACAAAAATAAGCAAATGTATGATGTATCAATGTAAAATGTATTCGTGTATTGTGAATGTGTAAGTGTAATGAGAATTATTTACAAGTTACGGAACATGTGAACTTAAATGCATTATTAAGTATGTTTGATTTAATTTGTATTCTTATATTTTTGTTTAATATGTACAAAAAGAAATATTTTTTAGAAAAGAAAAGTATTAACTCAAAGAAAAATTATGTATTGATTTATTTATGGACAAATAAGATATTTTAAGAAAAGAAAAGTATTTAACTTAAAAAATTGTTTTTATGTATTAATATTTTTATATACAAAACCTTTTTTAGTTAAAAAAGAAAAACTCAAACTAAAAACCTATTTTTTTGTATCTTTTATAAATGTTTTAAGTTAAATTTACATTAAAAATAAAAAAGAGTTTTAATAAAAGAAAAGAAAATAAGTTTTAAGTTTTAATTATTAATATAATTCAGTGTTTTTAAAAAAAAAAGGGTTAGTATATATTTTTTATCAAGAAAAAAAAAGGGTTAAGTTGTGTATAAACAGAAATGGGCTTAAGGGTGGATCATCTTGGCCCAAACATAATTAAAACAGAAGCCAAGGGAAGGGGTATGAGTTGGAACTCGTCTGGGCTTTAGACTTGTGAAACGGGTTAGGCCCAATTGGTCTTACAAAGTTTTGTGTTTAGGGTTGTTGGGTTTTGTTTGCATTTGGGACTAACCTAGGGTTTGTGAAACAGAAGGGCGCCGTTGTACATCGTTTTCGCTTCGTCTTCGTCTTCCGTTCGCCTTGGATCCTTGAACAGCGTCCCTTGCCCAGCCACCAACGCCATCATCACCTCCTCTCCCTCTTCGGTCCAACGAAACGAGACTGTAAGGTGATGGTTCTGTTTTAATGCATTTAGGGTTTCGAACTTTATAGGTCTTGCATGTTTAGTTTTGTGTTCTGATTTTGATTAAGCCTCGTTATTGATTCTGATCATACGCGTTTTTTGTTTGAGGTGTGAAGAGAAGGACAAAATTATGTTACCTTCGTTGGAGGAGGAGATTAGGAGGCGCGTGGGCGGCTTGACGGCGAGGGGCGGTGATGACGAACTTGGAACCCTGGTATTTGTGTCTTTCTTTGCCCTTTCGTGTTTTGTGATGATTGTCCAAGAAAGATCTGAAAACGCCTCCCTTTTTTTCTTCTAATTGACTCTGAGATGCTTGTAAACTTGTATGCTGAGATGCTTGCTTTTGAGTATTGATGATGTTGGTGTTGGAATGCTTCTTTTCTTCTGTATACTAGCTTATTGTTGTTTGTTGGCCCAGTGACGAAAGCTTTCTGAGGGCCCTTGGGATGTTTGCCCTGTGTGTTCCTGAGTATGCTTTAGCTTGATGCTTGAACCCTGAATACTTCTTTATCTTCTTCTTCTGGTTATCTTGATGCCTGCCTAGTATGCTTGAATATTTGGTTATTGCCCTGTGATGAATCTTTTCTGAGGGCCTTGATTATTGGGTTGCCTGTTCGAATGCTTGTTGATTCTGTTGGTTGGTGAATATGCTTGATGATGATTGGTATGTTTGACACTTTAGGCATGTTTTGATATTGAATGGAATGGTTTATTTGTTTAAGGCTCAAGCAGGTTTTGACAGGGGTTGGACAGATTTGTTGAAACTTCTAGTTTGTGTATCTGGTTTCAAGTAGGCTTATGCAGGTTATATTGATTTAGACATTGCTGGCTTGCTTGCAGTGTTTGGACATTATAGGTTTTAGGTGTACTGGTTGTTGTTTGATGGCCTTACTGGTTTTTTGCTCCTCCTTCAGCTTGGACAGTTTTGTGTTTTTATATGTTTCTCAGTTTTGCTTCGTTTATCACTTCTGCCTCTCCTACTGTTTTATTGCAGTTTGTTTTTTTATATTGCCTTAAGCCTAAAGCCAGAAACTGTAAGCCCAATTTCTTTTCTCTCTTCCTTCTCTCTCTAGTACAGTTAAAACATTTAAATAATGTTAAGTGTACTTTTTCTGAAAAGGCATACAGGCTGGAAAATGATGAAATAAGACTAGCTTTCTTGCATATGTGGTCTTAACCTGCATACTTTCCTTCTTCAGCTTTCCTGCATCTTTGTTACAGTATGGAGTAGCCTTTGTATCTTGACATCCTTCCATATTTTGGACAGTTTGACATTGGACTTTGTTTTGGCAATTTGAACTTTTATACATGCTGTTGGTTTTGAACTATGCAGTTGGTTTGACAAAATTTGAATTTGTGCATTTCAATACTTTGTGCATTCATGCTTAGCAAGCAATATTCATCCCTCTTTGTGAACCGGGAGAAATCCCGTGATTTGCGGAGAGGGCTAACTGATTCCAGTCAGTTGCCTTTAATGATGAGCCCAAATTAATTGTCTGCTTTTAATTATTTATCTGCTTCTGACTTTTTCTTCTTTTCTTTGCAGATAAAAAATCAAATGGAGAGGAAAAGCGATAAATGGAGGATGAAGAATTGAAGACTTAGAAAAATATTAGGATAGTTTTATTTAAATTTAAATAACTGTAATATTATTATTGTAAATAGTTTGTAAATGAATACTTGTATTTAAATAACAATTGTAACAAATATTTAAAGATGAAATAAAAATTCCTTTTATCCAATTAATCCTTATTATTTCCAATTGTTTATTTATTATTTAAAATTCTTTAAATTATAATAATTGAAAATAAATTCCAATCATTTAACTCAGAATGATAAATAATCCATAAACATTGTGGTCTTTAGCATCGATCCATTAATAAACCCGGCGTTTCAAAAATTCAAAGTAATGCACAGTCAAACACAACAACTGCCCAAATATCTTTTCTTCTCACTGATTTTAATCAAAAACTGCAAACTCAATCCAAATGTTTCAATCCACATCTCAGAATAACTTGACAAGCACTGTAGAATTAGTCTTTCTGAAAAATCTGCGCACAAAAAACCCAGTTCCTGATCAAATGCCAAAGAAGCGTTCGCCTGATCAAAGTTGAGCCAAAACCAACCAAACCCTAAGCAAACTGTTTGAATTGTTTCAGAGCCATGAAAATCAATAAAAACCCTAATTTTATCTGACTGACGAGAAAAGTCTGTTTGACCGATTCTTGAGCCAGTCTGAAAAATCAGGAAAAGCTCGAAGCTGTGATTTCTTGTGGAGAGATACAAGGGCAAATTTTGGGGTACAACAACGGGCAAGAGCTGCTAAAACACCATAATCAAATTCTAAAAAAATCAAGAAAAGTTCAAAACTGAAATGAGTCTTCCAGGCGAATTCAAAGCCTCTTCTTGATTCAAACACTTTGCCTGAGTCTCCAGAAACAGTTTGCAATCAAAAATGAACCTTGAAGCTATCAGAATCGTTCACAACAAGTCCCACGGTTTGGACATTTTTCCATAATTGCATATCATTATTCATTCATTTTTAACCATTTTTTTGGATTGATTTATGCTAATAGGAACATCCTGAAGCTATTGGTATAATCTAATTTGATTATGGCGCTCTGAGTTGAAAACCACCATTGAAGAACATTAGGGTTTCGAAGCTTGAATTTTAGGGCTTTGCACATGCTGAAAAATTGGATCTTGAAACATGCATGGTTGAATTCGTCAAGGCCAGACGAATTCAACCCAATCATCGCACCCAATTTATATGCACCCTAACTCTAATCGTTATTTTTCGTTGTTATAGTTAGTGGGGGTTAAAAACCCCTACTATCTTGTTTTGTTTTACAGGAAAAACGAGGAAGAGGATAATAGGTGTCAGTACGTGGTTGGGACATTCAAACTTAGCGCGCTTTATTTTTGTTTTGCATCATTATATTTGTTTTTTGTATATAATATTCGTTATCCACTTGTTTAACAAACGCGCATCATAGTTCAACTGGCAAAGGCACTGAAGCGAGGAGCACTGGGACCTGGGTTCGATTCCCAGGTCCCCCATATCATTGTTAATATTTTTCCTAACACGTTCCAATGTAGCGCTTGTACAATATTCCACCATAAGCCTCACTCATCCAGCTTGCCATGTGGCTTCAAGCAATGATCCAATGACCAGGAGATGAAGAGCATGATACTTCCCAGTCAGCCAGCTAGCGTTTGATCATGAAAGTCAACAAGGGGCTTGGTGTTCTTGGGCCAGAATTCAACAAAAAAAACCTCCCCTTGGGCCAACATACCCCCTTGGTTTGCTATTTTTTTGTTTTGTTTTCTTTTCTTCTAATTCTTTTAATTATTTAATTATTATTATTAATTCATAACCAAATTAATTTTTCATGATAAATCCAGAAATCAAAAATTGTAAATATATTTTATTATTTATTAAATTCACTAATAATTATTTTTGTAAATAAATACTAACTATTAATTTAGTTTAATTTAGGCTTAATTTTAATCTTTTTCTCAATAAATAAAAATCATGTAGAATTAGGGTTTGACAATTTTCATTCATATTTTCTTAATTATCATTATTATTATTTATTAATTACTATTATTTTTGTAAATAAAAATGTAAATTAATTAATTTAGTTAATTAGGTTAACTTTGACATTTTTTATTAATAATTAAAATAAACTTTGAACTAGGTTTTCTTTTGACTTATTAGCTTCTTTATTTTTATTTTTTATTAAAATATTAAAAAAACATAAAAAAAAACATTTTTCTTGTAAATAATTAAATAATTAGATTTAGGTTTAATTTTAATTCAATACAAAAGGACAAAAAACTCATAATTTTCTCAAGGGTCAAAACCCTAGGACGTTCCAATTTAATTTTTATTCGCGCGTTATATTTTATTTGATTATTATGTAACTGCTTCCAAGAATGTAATAGTAATTAGGTTTATTGCTTTCTTTTATTTCCGCACTTTATCAAAACGGGTCTTTGTTTTTTGGCGATGTATAGACCCGCGCCTTGTAATAGCGTAGCTTTACATTCCCGCACTTTAATTTTCCGCACTCCTAACTGTTAATACACATGAAAGACTGAATGACAAATTAAAAACAACTCGTAGCTCACAATTGCATGATCAAAGATAAACATAAACTGAATTGAACACACAAGCACATGCCACTTCTAGGGTACGCCTCACTCGTTGCCTCGAATGTGGTCATCAAGTATAGGGTGTCTTAGAGGTCGCTCTCCTGTCTAAAGATCCAGTCGCTTCGAAACGGTTGCCTCGGATAAAAGGATCTAGGACATTAGGGTTACTTCTAAGGTGTCCTACTATTGCTTCGGTGACCACACTGTCCCTTAATCGAATTAACCCGAACACCTCCAACGATGGTGCTACCTACCTCTCAATAGTGGGATAGCACTATCTAAAGGACTCTTACACAGCCTAATTCCTTAGGGTAGGTAGATGACTCATGGGTACTTGCTCTTTTCAAAATAAACAAAAACATCTTTTCACACTGACACTTTCAAAAGTTTTCAAACAAATTTTTCATACACTCTTGAGGACAGATACAAGAGTCACTTAGAAATCTTTCAAACGAAACTTTTTCAAAACCCACACACACTTGAAAAGCAAACATCTTTTGAAAACATAAGAGCAAGTGCCTAAGAGCCCATGGATAACCATGGATAGAAAGGGTGCTAACACCTTCCCTTTCTATAAATCTACCTCCCGAACCGAGAGAAATTCTCAATAAGGAATTTTGCTGTGCTTTTGTCCTTTCCATGTTGGAGAACATAAAAGACGGTGGCGACTCTTGCTTACCGCGACATTTCGCGAAACCAGATTTAAACAATCAGTTCTATTTCCACCAATCATAGTTGCTGACCCAGTCATTTCGACTGCCAAAAGGCAGACCGATTCCACTTCTGACTTGATAGAAAACTGCATAAGCAAATCTACTTCAAGCAGAAACCGTAGTATCGGATAATATCAAATCATGCCACCATATTCAGTCATTTTTGTGCAACACACTATCATTTCCGGTAAGCACTTTGATCATAATATTACTATTGTCTACATCTTAGAATGTTACTCCACTTCGTTTCTTGCTCGTTCAAAATACACCATTTCTATTTGTTTAGTAACGCCAAATTCAAAAGCTCCACATCTTTAACTCCAAGGCCGCCTTGTTCTCTGGACTTGCAAACAGTTTTCCAACTAACCCAATGGATCAACCTTCTATCATCTCCACCATGCAAAATAAATTTGCTTTGGATACTACGAATCTCTTGTAACACTTTTGCAGGTGCTTTATAGAAGGATAAAGAGTAAATCAGAATAGCATTTAACACCGAATTTATCATCACCACTCGACCCACAGAAGTGAGATGCTTCCATTTCCAAACACAGAACCTTCTCTTCATAGTATTTATCAACTCCTTCCACATAGTTGTTTTCCTAGGGTTGTCCTCTACATTAACCCTGAGAAATTTAAAAGGCAACAAACAAATTTCACAAGACAAGAAGGTCGATGCTGCTTCCAAAAACCAATCACTCGTATTGATACCATAGAGTTTGCTCTTGTGAAAGTTGATTTTCAAACCATACATCATTTTGAATCCCCTAAAAATGGCTTTCATACACCAAATGTTTTCGCAACTACCATCCGCTAACAAAATAGTATCGTCCGCAAATTATAATATGTTAACTTCCTCATCATCGCTGATTTTAAATCCCTTAAAGTGTTCTATCTCCACCGCCTTACTCATTAGACCTGAGAGAACCTTCATAACCAATACAAAAAAAGGAGATAACGGATCTCCTTGACGGAGACCCCTCCCCACAATGAAATCTTTTGTAGTACTTCCGTTAATCATAACGGACATCGTGCTTGAGAAGACATACCCTTCCATCCACCTTATCCATATCTCTCCAAATCCTATCTTGGATAACAAATATCGTAATAAATTACAACTAACATAATCATATGCTTTTTAGAAATCCACTTTTAACACCACACAAGTCCTCTTCTCTCTTTTCGCCATATCCATAACCTCGTTGACCATCAACACTCCATCCACTATATTTCTACATGGCACAATTGTGAATTGATTATTCGAGACTATACCACCCAGAACACTCTTCAATCTAGCCGCCAATAATTTGGATAAAATCTTGTGCATGCTCCCTACCAAACAAATATGCCTATATTCCGCCAATGATTGAGGGTTCTTTGACTTTGGAATAAAAGTGATGAAAGAAGTTGCACACGCTTTGATAAGTTTTGCACTCCTATGAAATTCCGCTACAAATCTCATAACATCATTATTGTACCCCAAAATTTACCCTCTCACTTATCAAGAATTTACTCACAAGATCCCCTTGGGCTCAAGACTGCACTAGGGTTTGATCAGCTCAAGACACCTCCTTGAACACTGATGACCAAAATTAGGGTTTGAGATTGCACAAGGATTTTGGAACTTCTAGTGCCCCATATGGCTTTCATGGATCATTATGGACCCCTAATATTACTCATGTCAAGTTTCAAGCCTTGGATTACATTTTTGATCAGTCAATTGAGCAGTTGACCTAAAAATTAGTTGTATTGGGGAAAAGCCAACCATGGCCAATTTACAGTAAAAATTAATAATTTTTTATCCACATAAACATTTTAAACTCATATGTATAATTTGATCAAGTTTGGACCATAACTCCTCAATAAATTTGATCAAATCTCCAAAAGGGCAAAATGGTCAAAATTAGGGTTTTGACTAGGAAAGGGCAATTTCTGGTTTTTGACCTAGCAAATGGTCAATTGGTTTAAGTCATGATCTCAAGAGTCAAATTGCATAATTTTAACCTAATGACATGGTTCAAAACATTGCAAGTCCATTGGATTGACAGATGAATTTTGCAGTCAACTGATCAAAAGTCAACTGTATACTGAAAAGTCAAACTTTGACTTTTTGGTCAAATTCAAGTGCCAAAGATCATAATTCATCAAAACATGTCAAAATATGAAAATTATTCATCAAGAAATCAAAAAGTCAAGATTTCATTTTGAAAAGTCAAAATTTCTAAACTTAGAAATTTTTCTAAGTGTTAGAAATTTCATGTTTTTCCATAACTTTGAGCCAAATTTTCACCATGATGCAAGATGATTCAAAAGATACTTCCAACATGAAAGTTGTAGATCTCCATTAAATCTAAAACTTTTCTTTACACAACTCCTTCAAAAAATACTTGGATCTCAAGTTATAATTTTATGAACATGTGGTCATGAAACTAAACACTTAGTGAAATTTTGCCCTAATTTGGTCAGGATTTTGACCCAACTTCATGGTAATTTTTCATATAGTTCCAAGGGGAATCTTCAAAATAAATTCAAATATGGGTTGTATAGAACATTGAAAGCTTTCCAATATGTCCAGGAACTCCTTGAGATCATTCTTGAGTAGGGAGAATCGAAGAGATGAAGTTAGGGTTTTGTCACTTGAATTACAAGCCATTTTTTATGAACACATGAACCAAATCCATGCTAGGCTGCATAATCTTTGCTTTACAGGCCTCAAACTTGTTTGTCACTCTATAATTAAATGTTTACACAGCTGTTAGGGCTTTGATCCAAGCAATGGAGCTATTATCCAAGTTGCATTTCCATTAATCGCACAAAGTTAACATTGCCATTCCTGTAAAGAAAGCTTTTTGCATAAAGTTCATTCTTGAGCCTCTAACTTGTTCCCTATGATCACACTCCATCCACAAAGTCAGAAGCAAGCTTGTTTAAAGCATAACCACTCTATCTTAGCAAGTACAAGGCATGGAAACTTGTTTTGTCAAAAAATCACATGTTTAACTTAAACATGTAAATTTGAATTCTGATCAACTAGAGCACTCCAAACTTGTTGCTTATAAATAGAGGCACTATTTGTGAGCTAAAGGACGAGCTGAAGTATCCTGAAATACACCAAAACTCTCTCAAATAAAAAATTGCCCAAAAACTCCATTGTTGCATAATTTCTGACCTTGAACATCAAACTCACATTTCCCTCGTGCGTTTCTTGGCCTTTTAGTTTCTAAAGCTTCCTTACATCAAGTGTAACCTATCCATGTCCCTGTTTCATTACTGTAACATTATTTACCATATCCTCCATAACCAAAAACAGAGCATTGCACATTGACTTCTCCAAGTCATTTCAGCCACTCTCAACTCAAGCAAGCCATTGCATTAACTTCCTAGGACCTCAAGGAAGCTAACATGATCATCACCATCACTTGAAACAAGCTAAAAATCCAAACACGATTTCCAGTTTTTAGGTAAGTTTTCTCAACTTGGAACTCTTCATACAGGCATCATCAATAGTTTATTTGTGAACAAAACATGTAGATATCATTGCCCTGAAGCTAACCATGTCCATAGTTTCCATTGATTTTTCTTGAGCTTAGAGAATTTTGAAACTGAAATTTTTGAAATATTTAAGGTTCAGATTAGGGTCATTAAAATTCATGCTTATCTTTGATCTATAGTTTTAATACTTTACATTTCTGGAATCGTGAGAAAATTTGCTACAAGTTTCATGTTTACAGTTTTCATTTTTAATGAGAAATGAGCAAGTTACAGTTGGTCTGACTGGAGGTTGAAGATGAAGTCTTCAGAGCGTGTTTTGCCTTATATTAATGGATGTATAGCCACACCAGTGGTAGAAGCGCGCGCCTGTAACCTTTAGAACCTGGGTTCGAGCCCCAGTGGTACCCTTTTGCATTTTTTACATGTTTTACAATTTCGACTTTTTGTTTGCAGGGCGCTGGGCCTCTTTGGGCCTGGCTTATTTTCTTATTTTTTCTAGCTAACCCCCTATTTCCTATATACGCCCCTGGCCCAATTTATTTTATTTTTCTTTTTTATTATTTCATTTATTTTCTTAAATATATTTTCTAAATACTAAAAATCATAAAATACAAAAAATAATAGATTTATATCTTGACTTATTTTATTTTATTTTATTTCCATAATAAAAATATTTTTATTTATTATACTTTATTTATTTTATTAATTAATCTTGTAAACTTAATAAATATTATGTTTTTATTTATTTATTTTTCACACCATTTAAAATACAGTATTTTTAATATTAAAGAAGGCCAAAAATATTTTATAATATTATAAATATTTTTAATATAAAATTACCAAAAATACTTTTCTTAAACTTATTTTCTTTTGATTAATTAATAGAACTAGGGTTTTACTTAAAATCTTTTCTTAATAAAATTCAAATTTAATTAATTGTTTTCTTTATTTAACTAGGTTAAGACAAAAATCTCCTTTTCATGAAAATTAAACAAAGATACATTTTCTTTACATTTTGCACTTTTTGTACATTCATTCATTTTGTACTTTGTATTTATTCATTTCCTTGTACATTGATGTCAATTCAATATGGTTGTAATAGACTAATTAGTTTTAAATCCTTGCAATCCCCGTTCATGAAATTGTACACCCCCTTCCCCACAAGTGTTGTAATAGCGTAGTAACTTTAAATTTCGCAATTTATCGCTTTTATGTAACATGCTAGTAATTAGGGTTTGAATGGAAAGATTAAAACCAATACTTAGAAAAACCTAATTCAAGACAAAAACAAGCATGAAAACAATACACTTGCGCACAAGCACCCCTAGGGTTATTTCACTTGGTGGCCTTATACAAAATGACCATATTACGCATGTAAGGTATCTTAGAAAAAACAAGCAAATACAAGATTATAGTCCCTCGATGACGCTATCTAAGTTGCCTTACAAATGATATTAGTCCCTAAAAAATAATGCTAATATACCTTGCAACATTGCTAATCATGGTTATACGATGGCCCACGCCCGTCCCGTTTACATCCAAAGATAGGGTTTCTTACCAAATCAATGGTAAGACAACAATCTCAAAGGAAAAGAAAAATGAACAAGAAAGACTTTTTGAGTAGGTAGAATGTTCCTAATTACTTGCTCAATTTCAAAACAAAACATCCTTGCTATTTTCAAAACAATCACCTACACTTTCAAACATCTTACAAACTTGAAAACATTTTCAAAAGATCAACATCTTTGTATACATTCTTACAAACAAGAATCATTACAAAGATTGCCTAAACAATGACCTATTTACAAAATACTTTCAAAAAACACACAAAGCAAAATTTCAAACAAAAAGCAAGTGAGAGACTGAAGCTTCACCTTCTTCACTGATGCGTCACCACCATAACATCTGATCAATATGTCTCACGCAGCCTTTGCTGTTTCAGAATCAGCAATCTTCTCAAACACATTCACATCCACACATTAATGGATGTAGAACAACGCCTTATGATCTTTCTTCCTCAACACCTTCTGTGTTATCTTCTGGGCATCTGTTGCGACTGCTTCTAATATATTATAGCCATCACTGATAAGATCTAACACACCTTGAGAACCAAATAACACGTGCATCTGGATCTTCCAACGATTCCAGTTTTTTCCATCAAATACTGGAAGCTTGGAATGAATATCGCCACCATTTCTGTTCATCTTCTACCTTATGCAATTTACGCAGAGTTTCCCTAATCAATGTTTTCTCAACCCCCCCCCCCCCCCCGAATCAGAATATTGTAATTCTTAATCATAATACTTCTTTTCCCGTGGATTTAGAACCGGAGCTCTAGATACCAATTTTTGGTGCACAAGGAAGATAAAAGGCAAAAGGAATATTTACTGATAGCTTCAAAATAAGGATTTATAATGAATTACAATAACTTACTCCACTAGGCTATTTATACACAAAATTAAATCTAAAATATATCTTCTACAATGATATAAGAATATCTAAGATATATATCTTCTAACAAAGATATAAACAATCTAAAAGATATTCCTAAATATAATTTAATATCTAATTAAATCTAAATTAATTCTAACAGTTTTAACGTCACAGTTGACATACGAGCTCGAATTAGCGGAAATAAGTTCAAAAAACCTATCATTCCAAGCATGACAAAGGATTCCCGAACATCTGATCAACCATGTTAACCTTTCAAGATCGACATCTCCATATTTCCATGTTCTTATAACCTCGAAGTAGCTCCCCCACCATACCTTACGTTCGTCAATAAAACTCGTTACTTCACCATCCACCAAGTCTTCTAGAAGGCAATTATTTGCTCCCAACGGTTACTGAAAAGATACCTTCATCATGAAAAATCTTCTTCATGTTGAAAGTCGTTCCCGGTTCGAGAACTTCCCCCATGTACGCTATCTCATATCTATTCACATCTTTTTTATCCGCTGTATAACTCAATGAATGATACGCCATCCCAAACCCCTTCACTTCCTTGAGACTAGGCTCCTGATTTCGTATGACATTCGCATAAGAGAGTTTATCACCTTTGTTAATGACAACCCTTACGCGGTTATAACTCCGATGATTCGTTTTCACTGTGCTAATTGTTCTTATACTCCCCCTTTCATCCTCCCCAACCTTCGATCCCATTCTATTGTTCCTTCGGAATCTCGGTATGTTAGCAAAGATTTTTCTTCCTTCAAGAAACATGTTATCTAACTTTGCCGCCGGAATTCTCTCATCTTCAACATTGAAGAAACACACGAACCCATATCTTATGCCTCTCTTGTCCCTCTTAGGATGGATGATGACCTCGTCGATGTCTCCCAACACTTTGAACTCTTCATACAGATCCCTAGCCCTCTAGTTATTGTTGAACTCACTAACGAAAAAAAGTTAAGAGACCTACACCACCCTTCCCTCCTCCACTTCCGGATGCGCCCCATGTTGAAAAAGCTTTCCTTCTACCGATTTTGTTAACAATTTCCGTCCAAGTTTTCTCAACTAACCTCACCATAATGCCTCCAGCCCTTAAGAAATATTAGAAAAGTTAGAGAAAGGCCAGACTCTCTCTCTAGATTCGTTGAGAGCACATTTTTGTTTAATTTCTAAAAGTGTTAGAAAACTCTCTATTCAAACACTTAATTGTAATTTGAGTTTATATATGTGTGATACAAAATAATTTTAGGATTATAACTTTCAAATTACAAATTGAAATTCAAAATAAGTGCATGTGAATTCTAAATTCATCTAAGTTACAACAAAGAGGATATTACATTTGCACTTATGATATTATAGTGTATATTCAAATATTCTTAATTCATTTATTTAAGGTGCGGGTTGACTTGAATTATATTTGTTTACTTTACTATTGCACACTTTGACAAACTCGTAATTTAAAAAAAAATCTTCTACTTTTTGTCATTAGTTTTTAGACATTAAAACCAAAATGGTAGAAGTTATAACTGAAACAATCTTGCTCGAACTTGATTATGCTTCCTCTCTCCCTAACGATTGAACAAAAAGAAAGCGAACATGAGAGAGACAAAAAGAGACAACAACGGTGAGCGGAGAAGGAGGAGCAGGAGCATGCCCATTTACTAATGGAATGTCTTCTTTATTAAGTATCACTATCACTCTATCAATGTTGTTATTCATGTTTGATGCGTATTTGATTGAATGTCATTGTTAGGGTTTCAAGGTTCGTTTTAGGGTTTTGTATTTTAGGAAAAATCAGGGTAAAAGAAGAGTACTATTAAACTCACGAGATCAAACTCAATTGATCTATATACTTGGATTAAATTTATATTGCATGGTTGTAATTTTGGAGATATGCATGTTTATAGCTACAACACTGTTCATGGGTGAAAGTTCTTGACCTAAAACGACAATCACTTGAGGAAGACGACTGCGTGGCAAGATCTGATTGGAACACTTGAACTACGCGCGTTTTTTAATTCAGAAAATTTTTTAGCGTTTTTTTATTATATATTATTTGACTTTGGTTCTCTAACAGTAACAATCAAGTGGCCCAATGGCAAGAAGGAAGGGTGATAAGGCGTTGCCTGTGGGAGGTCAGGGGTTTGACCCTTGCTCTTACGTTTTCCAGTTTTTTTTCAATGTTTTTCTACAGATTCGGTGGTTCCATGCTAAGCATGCTTACCATATGCTCCATCATCATCACCATCAGATCAATCATCCTCCAGATCCAACGCTCTAAGGTGACAACTCCATGGTGGACCTTCCCAAGCGTGACAACACCAGATCCAACGCTTGCAAGGGGCCAACCAGATATGGGCTTTGGAATTTCAGCAGCTCACCCCCCATTTGGGTTTCACACCCCCATCAGGCCCATTCTTTTTACCGTTTCTTTATTTTTTATCTAATTTCTTTTTTATTTTAATTTTAATTATTTCAAAACAAATCAATTTTTTTTATTAAATCATAAAATCAAATAATCCCAAAAAAATAGGATTTAGTTTTTTTTAAATAAATTAATTTTTGCAAATTAATTATTTTAATTAACTTTAATTTTGTTTCATTAATTAAAATTAATTAGAAAAATTAGGTTAAATTTCAAATCTTTTTCATAAAAAATCCCAAAAATATTTTCAATAATCAAATTAGATTTTTAGGGTTTTTAAACTTTTTTCAGTTTTAATTCTCGCACGTTATTATTTTGCCATACAGTTATTTTTTTATTGATGTAACTGCGTCAGGTTTGTAATAGCTTAATTAGGGTTTTTCAATTCCACATTTTTACTTTCAGCCATTCTTTATGTATCTACACCAAAGCCCTGTAATAACGTATGACCCTTTATTTCTCGCTTTTATATTTTGTATGCTTGTATATAACTGTTAATACCTTAGGTGTGCATGACAAGATAAATCAATCAATCTGTAGATCACTAAATGTGCAAGATAAATGAACATAATCAAGCACACTTGCACATGCTCACCCCTAGGGTATCTCCCACTTTGGTTGCCTTTGAATACGATCACAATTCTCGAAACGTGAGAATCCTTAGTGGCTATCCTTGAGTCTAAGAGATCACTAGTCCCTCGATGACCCTCTCGACTGTTGCCTCGGTTAAAAAAGTGATCTTAGGGCTTTAGGACAATTACTAAGAGTTTTTTCCCAATTGTCTTTAGTGACCGTACGCCCCTCTCGATAGTCCCAAAAACATCCAACGACTAGGGCTACCTACTCACTAATAGTAGGATAACACTGTCTAAAGGATATGAGGAAAAGAACAAACTTTTTTCGAGTAGGTAGATAACTGTTAGGTACTTGCTCAAAGAATTTTTTTACACACCACACTTTCAAATACTTTTCAAACAAAGTTTTTCAAAACACTTTATCACACTCTTGAGGACTGATACAAGGGTTATCATAAAGTGAATCTCCGCACTAAGGCATTTTCAAACAAAAACTTTTTCACACAAACACGAAAGCAATTTTCAAAAATGAGCAAGTACCTAAGAGCCCGTAGAAAACTACGGATGGAAAGGGTGCTAACATCTTACCTTTCCATAATCTACCCCCTTACTAAAAAACTCTCGAAAAAAGGTCTTTTTCTGTTCTTTTCACCCTTTCCTTTGTTGGATAAAAGAAAAGTCAGTGGCGACTCTTGCTTACCGCACATTTGCAAATACAAAACGCAAAATCAGTATTAACAGTCGGTTCTGCCACCGTATCACAAAGATTAATACCAACACATAAAAAAACAACTGTAAGTATAAGCACATAATTGAGATTACAATCACCACATTACTTCTATGTTTGTAGAGTCACAATAAAAAACACTATTATGCACTCTGATGTAATTTTGAGCCTTAGATTCCTGGTTGAAATCACCTACAATAGTTAAAGTCGTTAAAGGTAAAGTAGAAAAAGTGAAAACCTTAGCATCCTGAGGTCAAGGCTACTAGTCATCTTTCCCTTCTTGGTCATGTCGTCTTCCTTTAAATCCTCCATAGACATGTTTGCAAGAAACACTAGCAAAAAGGAAACAAGTAAATGGGAGAAATAAACTTTGGTCGTTACCTTGAAAAGGAAATCTCGGTGGTTCGCACAAAGGAGGGCCTCTAGAGAGATATCGCAAAGACGTCAAACAATAATTGAAGGCAATATGTTTACAAGAACTAGGAAAAACAAAGTAAAAATATGAGGAGTTCCTAAGTCTCACGAGTGGCAAAAAAGAAAAAAAAAAGAAAAAATCTTTGGACCTCTTATATATTCTTCGATAGAGCAGCCACATGATCGACGATAATGAGCATTGAGGTGTACAAAAGTGCCTTCAACGATTATGATGTAACATCACTCTGTTCAAACACTCAAGCGCCCTAAAAGAATAATGTGTCATCATTATCAGACCTAGTGTTACACGTCAAGTTCATCCCTCGAAATGTTGCATGTTACTAGAAGACATTACTATAAATAATACATTTCACCTCAGATGCGAAATGCAATTAACCTCGGCTACAAAAGCGAGTTAACAAAGGGCGTCATGAAAAGTATCAATTTTACACCTCAGTTTTTAAAGCACCGAGGGGAAAATGTTTATGCACATGGGTTCGAACCTCAGCTTCTACACTTTTAATATTTTCAAAAATAGCGCATAAAACCTCACGCTTCATCAATAACACCGAGGGGTGAGATTGTTATATTTTTTTAAACTCGTTACAAACTACATAATATTAATAAATTAATTGCTTATCCATAATATTACATTGTTTAGAGAGAATATTTATATAAATATATATATATATATAACAAATTTTAAATCTAATTCATCGTCATCACTGTTGGTGAAGATCAGATGTTGGATCCTCGTTTCATTGAAATATCGGGAAATATAAAATGTTGGATGCAATATATTCCAGACCCATTTTGCATTTATTTGTTTCTGATGTAAAACAAGAAAATGTTAGTTAAATAAATGAATTTATGATTATTGAAGAACACCATAAAAAAGTTAATTATTATAGAACACTAACCTTAAAAACAATTTATTTTCGACTCTTGCATCCATCGTAGAGAAATTTACCAAGTTTTTTACACTTCAGAGTTTTCATATTATATGTTTCATTAATAATTATTGATATTCATAATTCTTTTATAATGGATATCTGTTAGGTTTCATGCGAATCACTACTGTAAGTGTCTTGAGCATTGATACTCATGAAATAGACGACACAAATTTGTTTAAGGACGATGATCAATAGCCTTAATTATCACGCCAAACTTTTACCCTCGGTTTCTGAAAAAACCCGAGGTAAAAGGTGTATAGGATTTTTTTAACATTACATTATTTACATAGAATATTAAATTACATTATTACAACAAATATAGTGTTATCATAATAATTCTTCTTCTTGGAGAACAACATATCTTTGCTTTAATTCAGATCTTATTGGATACATTTTGTGCTCATTATTTTAAAATTCTATAGTTTATATGAAATCAATTTCTAAGGAGCTGTTTACTCCAAGTAAGAAGTTATCATTTCAAAACATTGGAAGAAAACAATTTTGCACTTGCAATCCATCATAGAGAATCTTTTCAAGCTTCTTTAAATTCCAAAATTTTATTATCTTGAGTAAATGTTATAAAAGCAAATGCTTTCACAAGAAAGATATATAGTGGTGGATGTAGATAGTTTGTTGTGGATTGATGTCTTGACAATATCTTGATTGATTTTCCTTTAAAAATGTAGGGTAGAGATTCGTTGTTGTAGATGTGTAACATATTCCCTCGATTTTTATTAAAAAAACCGGGAAAACATATTTTCTATTTTAAATAAAAAATAAAATAAGTAAGCCTGGTGAATGATATTTTTAAAACATTACATTATTTACACAGAATATTAAAAAAATCCAGATTCATCATTATCTCTGCAATTCAAGATTTTGTTGCATATATCTTTTTATAGGTTGAACAATCTTCTTTGTTTAACCTAGAAACAAGAATGATTTTCTGCACTTGCAATCTATTTTAGGAAACTTTTCCAACATTCTTTAAAAGAGAATTGTTCCAAAAATACAATATCAACATTATTATGTAAGATAGATTGCAAGGGCAGAAAAAATATTTTGTTGAAGGATAGAAGAACATTGAAGATTTTTTATGTCTTGCAATACATCCCAAAGAATGATGTATACTAGTTTGGAGCGACAACATATAAGTTAGTATTAGGGTAAAATCTGTTTAACGAGTGCTTTTATAGTAAAATATGATTATTTTATCTCTCGGTTATTAAGGAAATTGAAGGGATAGATCATTTAGTTTTTACTTACAAACAATTAAAAACATAAACTGCAATAGTTGGGATTCGAAGCGTGTGATTAGTTATTTTTTCCCTCACTTATATTAAAAACCGAGGGAATATATTGTTTTTATTTTTATTTAAAAAATGATGCGCCTTGGCATAATACCTCAGTTTTTTTTGTCTGAGGTGAAAACTTTGTCATGAAATATATTATTTGTAGTAGTGAGAGAATTCGATGTGCACTTTCCCTATATTATCGACTTCCTTTCAAAACTTTCCACTTCCTTCAATCAAAGGCCGAAGTGGAAGCCCAAAAAAAGGTTAAGGGTAACCCGAAAGACACAACCTTGCTTTAACAAATAGTAACAAGGGCTCGTGGGATAATTGTCCAGGGTCGTTCGCAAGACCCGCATACGCGAGCCTAATCATGTATCCTAACACGAATTGTACGGGCAACAAACAGGAAATAAGTCAGACCTCGCCCAAGCACGAAACAAGTGATCCTAGCCTCAGGCATACCTTCCACGTCATATATAATCGAACGAAAATATGCATAACACGCCGGGGTAAACAAGAGCGGTTCCATCCATTTGCCTTATATAAGTTTTACACGCGCCAATTTTAGGTATAATTTCATTCTCACTCTCAAATTATTTCTTGAATATTTCACTAACTTGAGTATTGTAGTGCTAACCTTACAGATCCACCATACCCCGTTGTACCAGAAGCATTCACCACAACACCAAAAAATTTGTTTATCTCTCATTTTGTATTTCTGATCTCACCACAGAACCCTACTATTTTATTTTTGACTTAATTACAACTTTGATCCCTTTAGATTTTTTCTTGATTTTGATCTCCCATTTTAAAAATCATCATTTTAGTCTATTTTTTAAGTTTACTTTTAAATTTTTGTCCCCTCATTTTAAAAACCATGATTTTGGTCCCTTTTTTAAGTTTTGAGTTGTAATTTTAGTTCCCTTTTTAAGTTTTATTTTGAATTTTGGTCCCCTTTTCATCAACATTAAAATTAGAAAGGGGATTAAAATTACAACTTAAAACTTAAATAAGGGACCAAAATCATGATTTTTAAAATTAGAGAACGGAAATTTAAAATAAAATAAAACATAAAAAAAGAATTAAAATGGTGATTTTTAAAATGAAGGGTTTAAAATATAAAAAAATTAAATAGAGAGATCAAAGTTGTAATTAAACCTTTATTTTTTATACGAAAATAGAAATTAAATTTAGATGATCAATATTTTATATTGATTAAATAAATTACATACATTTTAGGTATTCAATGTCAATTTTAAGGTTTCAAAATGTTAAATGCTTCATTCCTACACAATTTTAGTTTTAGACTTCTTAGCAAGTGTTGTTAGAACTTGTTAATATTTCTCTAATGAGCCATGGACACTTAAAATTTGCTCTTTGTATTTAGAGAAATATTATGTTTACACCAAATATAACACCTACACCACGATTTTAATTTTTTTAAAGATTGTTTAATATTATTATTTTTTATCTAACGCAAACATACACATAGGCTATTGTGTAATTCATACGGTGTAACATACATGGTATTAGATTGTGGTGTCAACTTAACAAATCTCTTGTATTTAACACCGTATAAATTGGTGCTTTTATACAAAAAGTAAAAAAAGGATCGATATTAAGAAATTTCAAACCATATCAATAATATGGTGTAGGTGTTTATTTTTAGTGTTCAAATAACTTTTCTGTTCCCTAATTTGTATTATTGTTTAGAGAAAAACAATAAAAATTTAGTTGGAAATGTTTTATTGTAAAATGCCCATTTTTTAATAACACAAATTCTCTATCAAAATTTTAATGTATTTTTATTCTCTTTGAAAAAGGTAAGTGTATCATAAATTTGTTATTTTCAAATTTATACCAACTTGCTTATTGGTTGAATTAGTATGAGCCGACCAAGTCTACACAGAACATTCAAGCTATAGAAAGACTAGGTACTAACTGAGTATTAGCTTTCATTTTGATGGACACAAAATAAATACTTGTGTACTAACAAAAATTATATGGACCAAATTGATTCAAGAGTCAATATACAGTTTCCTCTCC
Organism: Vicia faba; assembly: GCA_948472305.1. Lineage (NCBI taxonomy): Eukaryota > Viridiplantae > Streptophyta > Magnoliopsida > Fabales > Fabaceae > Vicia > Vicia faba. The sequence continues at coordinate 451,712,499 of OX451739.1, read as the reverse complement.
ACTTCCCTTTCTTCTATCAACATCTGTATTGATAAATTTCTAACCAATTTTTGAAAAAGTTTTAAATCAATTTGTTTTCAAAATCAGTTTTATAAATTGGTTTTGAACAAGATTCAAATGGCTGTGGATCCACTTCTCATTTTAAAGGTTTTTGTGACAAATGATTTGATTTACATTATTTAGTTAACTATCCACACTACCACATAACATCTGTGCAATGCAACTTAAAGAGATTGACCTATTTAAATCATATTAATTGTTTTTAATCGGAGTCAATAATAAACTATAATTTTGACTTAATTTAAAATCTACAACATTAACTATTTTTAATTTTTATTATATATTTTATAGATTTTAGAATAGTACCTTTGAATTTAAGTGATTGCTAATATTTTTATTTAATAAATTAATGATATTCAATAGCATGTTATATTTTAATATTATTTTTGTTGTAAATGTGTTTAAAATTTTTGTTGATAAAGAAAAAGAAAATATGTTTCGAGATTGTCAAAAAATAAAAAAATAAAAAAATAATTTAGTCAAACAATTTATAAATATCGAGTTCTATCGATTTAGTTCATTGATCCATTCATTAATATTAGAATATTTTATATTATTTTAGAAATCATATAAATTAATATAAAAAGATATTATAATATATTTATAATATTCTAAAAGATATTATGAGATATATCTTTATAATGTTTTAAAAGATATTATAAGATATATATTTATAATAGTCTAAAATATTATAAGATATTTATAATATTTGATAGATATTATAAGATTATAATAATATATTTTATTATAATATATTTCGAAATTTGTTATAGATTTATTGTATTTTGACTACGGTTATTATAAGAAAATAGGTTTAAAAGCATAACATAGAATTTTGGCTATTAATCTTAGAAAATCAAGGGTTTTGAAAACCTTGTTATTCATATATTAAAGGTTGAAGTGATTGAGAAACACTTTGTAGAAAATAAAATAATTATTGGACGCCTTCAGGGTTGTTCTTGGGAACGTGAATGCGAAAACTATTTTCTTGTAACTTATTTGTAATTTCTTGTAAAAACTTTCTAAATATAGTGAATTGAATGCTCTAGAAGAAATCGTTTGATCGAATTGAATAAATAAATTTTTATCTTTTTCTCGCTTTATTTTATTTTATCATTTGTGTACGAATTATTATTGTTGTAGATAATTTATCTTAGTTTCTATTATTTTTTCGTCACAAATTAATATTGAATTTTGTCATAATTAATAATAAGATTCACAACATTTTATTTTATTTTAAAATAAATAAAAAATTTAAATTTTAGATAATAATGTATCATTATTCGACCAAAAATCGTGAATACCAAGTATATTTATCTTTCAAAATACAATTATAACCGTATACTTTAAACATGCCAACACATGATATAAAAGGACTTTAAAAAGGAAAACCCAATTTAATTAGCAAGTAGAGATATGAATTAAAATTATAATTAAACAATTTTAATTAAAATTACTCTATTATAAACACACTATTTTAATTATGATCTCATTATTTATTTATTTTTATTTTTTATATATATAGGGTTTGTGGTACGATTTATATTAATTTTTACGATTCAATTTAGTTTTAGATGATTATTTAAAAAGATTTGATTCAATACAATTCAATTTGTTTTGATTTAATTTGGATTAATTTTTAAATATTTAAATTATAAATATATTTTTTATTAAAGTTAATATTAGATTACACTTGATTTGAGTCACAGTTTGTTCATGACTCGAATCACAAATTTTCTGCTAGTCACTGACTTGTCTGATTTGAGTCAGATTTTACACATGATTTGAATCACGAATCTGTGTGACCCGAATCATAGGAAAAATGTGTCACTTTCTTTATGAGATATTGTTTCACCTTGATCATTTGGCCCAAATCATGAAATGCAATTGATTCGAATGTAACTAATTTTTTCCATTCAATTTTATGCTTAATCTCAAGCACATATAAAAATCATTTTGTCATCATTTTTCATGCATGAATCTTACAATCAACATTGTGATTTTCCGTGAAATCAACACCCGTTCACTTTTGAAAGTTCAAAAACTCTTGCATTCAAATATCTTTCTTCTTCAACCTTTTTTTTATTTCAGATCTTGATAATGAGAGATTCGTAATTGATTGAGGGAAACACCGTTTTGAAATTAATCGTTATTGAAAATTGGGTAAATTTTTCAGGTTCTTGCAAGATAGATGTTGTTTTCATTGGTGTTGACAATTTCTAGTGAAAAGAAGAAGGCTTTTCTCTCCATATTATCTTGGTAGTGACTGTGTGGAAGCTATAAACAAGGTGCAGTTCTTCTCAAATCTTCAAACAATTCATCGCTCAAGGTTCAAAGATTGTGCATAAGAGTTTGAAATTACGCTCTATACAAGTCAAGATTCAAATATGAGATTTTTTCTCAATATTATTGTGGATTAGTGATTGCATGAACTCTCAGAATATTTGTCAAAATACAAAAGAACAAAGATGTTTCATTGAAAAACCATTGAAGACTGCACGTATGCAAAGCGAGTACGAACACCGAGACACTATAAATTTTGGTTTATTCTCTCTCTCACCCTTGCATTTAATTTTTGTAGGCATGCTTAGGTTTTTCAATTCTTAGAGTTGTTTATCATTTATTTATTTAATAGTGATTTATTACGTAAGGTTTTTGTTTGAATTTGAACCTAATCGAGCATTAAAGGTGAATAAGTTGTCATTAAACCATCTTGTGATTAAGTGTTAACGTGATCAAATTTCAATACAAGTATAATTCTCATATTTTCGCTCTAAATCTTTGCGGGCAACTCTGGAAAATATCTGACAATCTATTTTGGGAAAATCGGTTGAAATTTTTTTTAGTCTATTCACCCCTTCTAAACTCTTTTCTTATTCCATATTCTCACCCAACACTCTTCTTCTATTATATATTCCATACCCATCTCTTCTGTAATAAAACTATGGTTGGTTGCCTCACTTGTGACAACACCATTTACATCAGTTGTATTTTATAGTTGGCCATCATATAAACCCTCATCAAATTCATTCACCCTTTCTTCACTATCTTCAAAATGTATACTTTTAACAGATTCATCACTAGAATCACTTAATCTTTCAACATCATCTTCATTTTTTTCCTTTATTTCTCTCTTACATTCTCCATAAATGTTGCCTCCACTGCATTTAGTTTGAGCTCAGTGTAAATTTCAACCTCACATTTATAATTCTGAACATACATAACTAACTTATGTATATCTCGATCATCCCTAAAGAGTTTTAGACCATCTTCTAAACTATCACCATCATATTTCTACCATATTTTCACATTCAAACCCTAAATCCATTCCCTTTAATAAACCACATGCCTCAAAAAAAGATGAAATTTTTTAAGGTATTTTCCACTAAATGCACACACTTCTGCACTCTCATTCTTTAACATAGAGTACTTTACAATATAATTTTTACTGTAAAATACTACTTTAAATAACCTCATGCCTATACATAACACAATTGATTATTCAACTATTTTAAATTAAAAAAATGTCATCAGTACGTTCACGTCGGCTTTCGTTAGAGGAAATAGACAATATAGACCAAAATTATAAATGGAAAATTTTATGAAGAACATATTCAAATGAATTTTTAGAGACTAAAATTAAATTATAGATTATTTATAGAGAAGAAAATCATATTTAACCCAACAAATTAAATCAGTAAAAGGTCCAAAGCAGAAACGCCAGGGTCCTGATCCATCCTGCCGCCACGCTCTCCGCCTCCCATGGTCTCCGTGGACTCGCCGCCGTCTGTCTTCAACCAGAATCTATTATCACAACTTCCGTGGACATATATCATCCTATAGATAGTAGATATCTCCTGCTTTCAGTCACTTTTCTTTTGCACATTTGTATGTTCCTCTGAAATGGAAGTATTACATTTTATCTTGCAATAAATAATGAAAAGGTTGTACCATTTTTGTTTTTGTTTTTGAAAAGTCACGATGCACAATGCTTTTATTAGGTAGAATTTCATTAATAGACACATTGTCAATTTTAAGGAAATTGAAATTTTTACATCACATTGTACAAATAAGTCCAAATGTTAATTTTAGTGCATAGTATACAAAATTGAAATCAGGAAGTGTAGCATACGTTTGATATCAACAAAACTAAACAAACTTGTATGTTGGTTTAGTATGAGTTGACCAAGTCTAGGCAGAATATTCAACAGATAGTAGAATTTTTATGGACACAAACAATAGTTATTTACTATATAATTCATATCGAACAAATCGATTCTAGAATCCAAACATGGCTTCCTATCTGCTTCTCTTCCTCCTCCACTCACTGATTCTTCAATCCATCAGTGTTGTAGCTCAAACCAAAAGTACTATAGCCATTGGTGATTCTCATACTGCAGATACCAACACCCCTCCATGGTTACTTTCACCTTCTGGCGACTTTGCCTTTGGTTTTCTTCCACTTCAAAACACTGATATGTTTTTGCTTTCCATTTCGTATGCCAAAATTTCTGATAAAACTGTTGTGTGGTATGCTAATAGAGACAGTCCCGCTCCAAAAGGGTCAAAAGTTGAACTCAATTCCAAAGATGGGTTGTTGCTAACTTCTCCAAATGGTGACAGGCTGTGGAATACCGAGGGACTCAACAATGGAGTTTCCCATGGTGTTTTCAACGACACTGGCAACTTCGTGCTTGAGGATGGTGATTTCAACAGTCTTTGGGAAACTTTCAAGTTTCCTAGTGACACCTTGTTGCCTTCTCAGGTAGTTGAAAAAGGTGGAAAGCTTTCTTCAATGCTTAAGGAGACAGATTTCAGTAGAGGAAGGTTTGAGCTCCTTTTACAAAGTGATGGTAATCTTGTTATGCATTCTATTAATTTGCCATCTGGTTATACTAATGAAAATTACTATGAAAGTCAAACTGTTGGGTCCAATACATCAAGTGCTGGAACTCAATTGGTCTTTGACAGATCAGGGTACTTGTATGTCCTGGGAGAGAACAGTGAGAAATACAATGTTTCAGAAGAAAAGAGTAAAGTCTCTACCACAGATTTTTATCTTAGAGCAACTCTTAATTTTGATGGAGTGTTCACACTTTACAAGCACCCAAAGAGTTCAACAAAGAGTGAAGGTTGGACCACAGTATGGTCCAAACCTGATAATATATGTCTTTATACTGTCAGTTCTGGTAGTGGTGTTTGTGGATACAATAGCTTCTGCACTTTGGGACAGGATAAGAGACCAACGTGTCAGTGTCCAAAAAGTTACTCTCTAGTTAATCCTGATGATCCATATGGTAGCTGCAAGCCAGATTTTATACAAGGATGTGAAGAAGATGAACTGAGTAAAAGAAAGGATCTCTATGACTTTGAGGTTTTGATTAACACTGATTGGCCTTTCTCAGATTCTGTGCTTCAAAGGCCTTTTACTGAAGAACTGTGTAAAGAAGCTTGTATGGGAGATTGCATGTGTTCTGTGGCTATTTTCAGGTTAGGTGATAGTTGTTGGATGAAGAAGTTACCACTCTCAAATGGGAAAGTTGATCCAACACTTAATGGTGCTAAGGCTTTCTTGAAAGTGAGAAAAGATAATACCTCCCTCCAGTCCTTTGATTTTCCTCCATTTCCAATCATTGCGAACAAGAATAATAATAGGGAAACGTTGGTTTTGGTTGTTTCTGTGCTTTTTGGTAGCTCTGCTATTCTCAATGCTGTATTGCTTGTAGCAATATGTTTCAGCACCTCCATGATTGTTCAGTACAAGAAGAAGCTTAGAAGAGTTAGCAGAAGTGAAACTAGTGTTGAAACCAATTTGCGTTGCTTCACTTATGAAGAGCTTGAAGAAGCTACTAATGGATTTGACAAAGAGCTAGGAAGGGGAGCTTTTGGTATAGTTTATGAAGGAGTCGTCAACAACAACACATGTTCCGAAACTCGTGTGGCTGTGAAAAAGTTGAACAATTTTTTGTTGGATCAAGCTCATAGAGAATTCAGGAATGAACTGAATGTCATTGGTCTCACTCATCATAAGAACTTAGTTCGTTTACTTGGATTTTGTGAGGGTGGAAGTGAAAGATTGCTTGTTTATGAGTACATGAGCAATGGCACTTTGGCAAGTTTACTTTTCAATGCTGATGAGAAACAGAAACCAAGTTGGAAACTAAGGCTTGAACTTGCAATAGGAATAGCAAGGGGACTTGTGTATTTACATGAAGAGTGCATTACTAGGATCATCCACTGTGACATAAAGCCTCAAAATATACTTCTTGATGATTACTTCAATGCAAGAATTTCTGACTTTGGACTAGCCAAGTTGATGAACATGAATCAAAGCAAAACCAACACTGGCATTAGGGGAACAAAAGGGTATGTTGCACTTGAATGGTTTAAGAACATGCCTATCACAGCTCAAGTGGATGTGTATAGTTATGGAGTAGTGCTACTTGAGATTATTTCATGTAGAAGATGTGTTCAAGAAATGGAACAAGAAGATGAAGAGAAAGCAATATTAACTGACTGGGCTTATGATTGCTACAAGGATGGTGCTGTAGATGCATTGGTTGAGGGTGACAATGAGGCATTGGATGACAAAGAAAAGTTGGAGAAATTGGTAATGATTGCAATTTGGTGTGTTCAAGAAGATCCATCACTTAGACCAAGCATGAGAAATGTGATACATATGCTTGAAGGTACTGTTGAAGTGCAAGTTCCACCATACCCCTCACAAATTAGTATTCAATATTCTCTAATTTAGTAACTTGGTTTGCAAGATTTGCAGATTGTGCTAATCCTTGTTTTATTGTTTTAATTGAAACTGTAATATTTGAATTTATGTCTGTGTATCAAGCTGTGGTTTTTTGTTCCTTGAACAGTAGTATTTGAGGTTCAAGATTGATTAGTTTACTGGGTATGAATAAACTTGATTACACGGTTGTCTTGGATAAAGTTAGTTTAATTATAAATTATCATATGTTTTCTACAAAATAAAATGCAATGTTAAATAGTTTACATATTATGATTAATCTAATTATATTTTACTAGATAGATTGCATTTCAAATCAATTTCCAGTTTGTGTGTTTGTACAATATTATGATTAATCTAATTATATTTTACTAGATAAAATGCATTTCAAAACAAACTTTCTGTACAAAATTATATTCCAGCAAGTGGAATGAAAAATTGATTAATCATGTGCAAATAAAATGATTTGTGAGAAAACTAATGCCTAAAATTCACGGATGCATAATTTCTTTTTTAATGTATATAGACAATGGTAATAACCACTAATGTTAAATGTGAAGATGCGAAGGATGTGGAACTTGTCACTTAAGTTAATTCATTATTGATTAACCAATTAATTAGTTATAATTTAATGTATTTTTTGATTTCTTAACTTAATTTAAAGTTTTATTTTAATCTTTTAATTAATAAAAGTTTTTATTTAATCTTTTAAAGTCCACTCCGATAGTTAAGTTGATCGTTTAAGTTGACCGTGTAACCCGACATAGACAAAGTAGTGGTGGAGATAGAAGGTTATGTTTTTTACATGGATATTATCTAGAAAGGATTGCAATATTTGTCAATCAGTTAAACACCATGTGCATACTTGAAACAAACGCCAGCCTAAGCTGGACAAACCAAGGGAAATTAAGTCAAAATATAATAATGAAGACATCTCATCAAAACTATTCTCGTTGAAAATGAACTCAAGGAGCAGTAAAATCACATAAGCCAACCAGTAATGCAAGAAGAACAAATCACATAAAGCAACATGTGATGCAAGAAAAACCGAATTATGCAAGGAAAAATGTGATACAAGACAATGACATGGTGCTCATCAAGGAAGGACACCATAGAATCACACCTTATTACAATCAAATGAAGTTAGCACACCACTTATGTGTTTATGGTATCCTAAAATGATGAAGTACGTGTTGGTTGAGTACTCTAATTTCGACTTCACAAGTTGTAAATTGGATCAAACAAGTACTAGTCGAATCAAAGTTTGTGCTTGCGTACTTCTAACCATCCTTAGACTCACGACCAAATCGAGAGGACCATACTTTGAAAGATATGTTAAGGGTATGTGTGCTTCAAAATGGAGGAAATTTGAAAAATCTTCTTGCTTTGATTGAGTTTGCATACAATAATAGTTTTCACTCTAGTATTGGTATGGCTCAGTATGAAGCTCTTTACGGAAGGATATGTCGAAGTCCTCTTTTTGTTGGTGTGACGTTGGTGAACATGGAATCTTAGGACAAGAAATTATTCAAGAGATCAAGGGAAAGATCAAAATGATACAGGAGAAGATGAAAAAGGCCCAAAATCGTCAAAAGAGTTATGCATACCATAGACAGAGACCTCTAAAGTTTAAAGAAGGTGATCACGTATTCCTAAAGGTTACTCCAAGATTGAGATTGAAATGACCTTTTAAATCGCGAAAGTTGAGTCCAAGGTATATTGGACGATATCAGATTATTGGGAGAATCAGTGAAGTAGCTTATCATTTGGCATTGCCACCCTCACTCTCTGGTATACATGATGTATTCTATGTGTCACAACTTTAAAGATTCATTCCCGACCCTCTTCAGTATGTTCTTCTAGAAACTATTGAAGTAGAAGCAAATCTTTCTTTCAAACCTCAACGAATTCAAATCCTATATCGTGCATCTAAGACATTAAGAAATAAAGAGATTCGCCTTGTCAAGGTTCTTTGAAAATAATCGCATCTGGGCGAAACTACTTGAAAGTTAGAGTATGAAATATGAGAAGCTTATCCTTATCTTTTTCATGTAAATCTTTAAAATTTAAGGACACATTTTTATTTAGGGGGGGAGCGTAATATCCTATATCTCCGTAAATGCTCTAAATGTTGTCAGTTGAAACCAAATGAATTCCTATATGCTCTATTACTTGTCAGTTGACATACATAGAGTAATTAGTGGACTCGGATAAGCTTAATTCTTACTCAATGAGATTGACCTTTATTAATTAGTACAAGAAGGAACATTTTGATAACATTAATAATTGGTCAATTGCTCTAGTAGTAAGAAACACTCTTAAAAAATATCATTGAGAATATTTCCTTAACAACTATTATTTCCAACCACTCAGTTTAACTCTCTTTCTAACCACTCACTCCTATCCACTTATTCCAACCACACTTGCCTTCTTCTTTCTATCAGTACGAAACTTTAGAAAAGGAAACATGGAGAAATAGAAGAAAGAGGAAAGGAAATTGGAAGGAAAGAAGAGGAAGCTTGAAGAATAAGTGGAAACATCAACCAAACCAACTCCTTTTCATCAATTGATAACTTCTTGAGGTGGGTTCTAGTTATATTCTTCATTAGAGAAGATTTTCATATGTAGAAAGTTAAGGTATTGAGTTATTGTCTTGATTATAAGAATAAATAATAGAATCTTGCAAGTTATTGTTATATGATTGTCTTATTGTGTGGTGTTGTTGTGTTGAAATCATGAACACATGATTGGTTGATATTGATTCTAAAAGCCATACTTGTTGATTTCATGAACTTATGTTGGTGTGTGTGTATGTGTGTGTGTGTTTTGGCATGAAATAAATTGGTAAGAGTTGTACTAAAATGTGTAGAAGAAGAAGTTTGGGAAAGACACAAGAACAATCTATTGGTTGAAGAATTGTAGAGAAAACTAAAGTTTCCAGATGTCAATTAATTGACATCTTAGACCAATCAATTGGTCCTTCTGAAAATGGGAGAAAATTATTGATAGGAAGTAGCGAATAATCGATTACTTTAATCAGCCAATTGATTGGTTTCTAGCTTGTCTTGAAAATTGGATTATAGAAAGTGCACAACAATCGATTGCTACATGTGGCCAATCGATTGGTTCCTCCCTTTTTGGGAAAAAAATGAGTATAAGAGGTCTCAACCAATCGATTGCTTCATCTAGCTAATTGATTGGTCCATGTTATGTTTACAAATACCAATTGTTCTAATGATTCTAAGTATTCTTAAACATCTTGTAACTTATACCATGTCTTGTATGCATTGAATTAACAACATTTTAGTGAATTTTATGAAAAAGAATGCGATCCAACCTAGGATCTCGATTTGGTTAAAAAGATTAGAAACATAACTTAGATTGTAAGAATCGTTTAGATGGAGATGCTTGTAACACCCTAAACCCCACAATCAATTATCGCATGAGTTAATTATAAATACAACCACATAGGGTGTCACATACGTCAAAATTAAATCATGCTTCATAACACGGGTTACATCAATTCACATTAGACATGTCATTGCATGATCACTTCCATTTTAAAGTATCGTCGCATCGAAATTATCATCAACAATTATGGAAGGTAAGGTAAGTAATGGCATTTGGTCTCAAACTTCAACTTTAGTAACAAAATAAGAGAGTTGTAATCAATCCATTCAACAACTTAAGAATGCTCAACAACAAATTAGTCTTATGACTTCAACATAAACATGTCATAAAATTAAAACAAGCATTCCCAACCCGATGTTGCATATTTAGTGAAATACACTATTAAATAAAGCGATAAACTAATAAGCAACTCAATGAGCCGACTTCCACTTACTTCAACAATTTTACTTCTGAGTATCTGCAAGATGCCTATGTAAAAGCAACATTCAAACAAAAGGGGTGAAATACAATTCAATAATTAGCGGTGAAACAATCAGAAGTAGATTAACTAGAAACATCACACATTAATTACAACAACATCAGCATATCAAGTATTCTCATCCACACCTCATAACACAAAAAATAATCACCAAATGCAACACAAATGCAAATGAACTCAACAACTTACTCATCATGCATGTGGTACCAAATTATGAACACTTATATTTATTTCACTCCAAATTATGAACACTTATATCACCATAGATAACACTTCACCAATCCTCCATAATAGAAATTAGCTACTCACACCCTATCCATCACCATAAGATTGAGGCTCACCAAAAAGGACCAAAGTTCCGACAACATGAATGCATGGACTCTCATAATGCAACAACAACACATAATTTTCACAACTTAATAGGCATGCTCAACACCACATCAATATTACAACAACATCACCAACATCTTAACATTATTTTCATAATAGTATCAACATAACAACATCATTATCATAATAATGCAACGATTCATTAATCGTACATATAAACCAATAACTTCATCAACATAGTAGGAATTAGAATAATATTTAAACATTTCACATATCACTATTATGTTATAGCTTTAAGTGTTAGCTTCCTAATAATTAAAATGACACATCATTTGAATACACGGTTACAAAGTTATGAGGTAAAACATCAAAGCATGTCATAGTTCTGAAACAAAATTATTTTTCAAAAATGTTACTAAGACAATCGATTGTCATATATGACAATTGATTTTTATCGAGGCCAGACCAAAAATACGCATTTTTAAAGTGTGACAACCAATTTATTTTCTGTGCAATGGACTGTTACTATGTAGTTACCCAAAAATCTCAGTTTTCCCTGTTACGATCAATTCATCCAGTTTCATGTTTTCCAAAATAAACTAGTAGCAATTTTCAACATACAAAATCATCTCATACAATTTTATCAAGAAGAACATAACCATCATCTCAATTAACACAACTTTTCAACAATTTCTTCAGGAATCATTCATCAAACTCATAAAACATCTAATTCACACCAATCTCATCATAATTCAATTGATCCATGAACACCACAACAACATATCAATACACATGAACATAATCAATATTGTCGCATATCAAAATAATATTATCATCACAAATCGAAAAAAACTGAAATCCTACTCTACCCTTTCATCACATCCCTATTATTGAATCAAATTCCCACCTTTACCTGAATTACTAGCAAGAAAATCAAGCTCTCTTGAATTCCTCTTCTTGTACCTATAACTAACCTTTCATTTTTCTCTTTTGCTCTCCAAAATACGTACTGTTGTACCCCAAAATTTTCTCTCTCATTTTATCAAGATTTTTCCTCACAAGACCTCTTGGACTCCAGACAGGATTAGGGTTTGCTCAACTCAAGACATCTCCTTGCACTGATGACCTGAAATTAGGGTTTGAGTTTGCACAAGGATTTTTGGACCATCAATGCTTAATGTGACTGTCATACACCATATTGGACCCCTAAGATTGCTCATACCAAGTTTTAAGCCTTGAATCACATTTTTGCCTAGTCAATTGGACAGTTGACCTAAAAATCAACTGTATTGGGGAAAAAAATCAACCATGGCCAATTTACAGTCAAACTTCATAATTTTTTATCCACAATCACATTTTAGGCTCCTATGTACCATTTGGTCAAGTTTGGACCACAACTCCTCAAGAAATTTGATCAGATCATCAAAAGGGCAAAATGGTCAAAATTAGGGTTTTGACTGAGAAAGGGTAATTTCTGATTTTTGACCTAGCCAATGACCAATTTGGGTTCAAGCATGATTTCAAGGACTCAATGGCATCATCTTGACCTAATCACATTGTTCAAAAGATCTCAAATGCATTGAATTGACAGATGAATTTTGCAGTCAACTAATCAAAAGTCAAATGTACATTGAAAAGTCAAACTTTGACTTTTTGGTCAAAATCAAGTGCCAAGAGTCATAATTAATCAAGATATGTCAAAACATGAAACTTGTTGATCAAGAAAACCAATTTTGCAAATTCGGGTTTTGATTTGAAATTTTTTCATAACTTAGAAATTTTCTAAGTTATGAAAATTTCTTATTTTTTCCCAACTTTACACAACTTTTTCACCATGATGAAATTGGATTCAAACAAAACTTCCAACATGAAAGTTGTATTCCTCCTTGAAATCTACAACTTTGATACACAAAGTTTTCCCAAAAGATTCTTGGATCTCAAGTTATGATTTTGTGAATAGGGGTCCATAAACTTTTTAACTTAGTGAAATTTTGCCCTAGTTTAGGAAGATTTTTGACCTAACTTCATGGAAATTTTTCACCTAGTTCCAATAGGAATCTAAAAATGCATTTCAAAGATGGATTGTAGATCATGTTACAAGATTTTCAAAATGTCCAAGAACTCCCCAAGATCATTTATGGTTAGGGAGAATCGAAGAAATGAAAATGGCAATTTATCACTTTTGTGTAAGGCATTTTTCACAATGTTACAAGTTGCAAATCAGTTTCAAACATGCTTGTACTTGGTTTTACAGGTCCTAATCCTTTCTACACTCCTTAATTTAATGCAAACACAATGGATAATGTTCTTATTCTGATCTTTGAAGCTTTGTACATTGAATTAATCCAAAAATGGCATAAAATGCATAATACCATTTTCATAAAGCTTGCTTTTTGCAACTTTGTTTATCTTGAGCTGTGATACGGTGGGAAGAACTGACTGTTTTGGAATGCTGGTTTTCATTTTGCGTTTTGTTTTCTCAAAATGTCGCGGTAAGCAAGATTCGCCACCGACTTTTATTTTATCCAACAAGGAAAGGAAAAAAACACAGAAAAATTCCTTTTTCGAGATGTTTCTCGGGTTTGGGGGGTAGATTATAGAAAGGGAAGGTGTTAGCACCCTTTCTATCCGTGGTTATCCACGGGCTCTTAGGTACTTGCTCAATTGTTTTCAAAAATTGCTTTCTTTGTGCTTGTGGGATTTGAAAAAAGTTTTTATTTGAAAACTTCGATTTAACTCTTGCTTCTGTCCTCAAGAGTGTATGAAGTGTTTTTGAAAACTTTGTTCGAAAAGTGTAAGTGTGAATTTTTTTTTGTTTTGAAAGAGCAAGTATCTAAGAACCATCTACCTACTCGAAAAAAGAATCGTTATGTGCTAATTTCCTTTAGACAATGTTATCCTACTATTGATGAGTAGGTAGCACCATCGTTGGAGTTTAAGGGTCAATTCGAATTTTGGGACTTACGGTCACTAAAGCAATGTTAGGATGCCTTAGTGGTAACCCTAATGTCTTAGATCATTTGTTTGAGGCAATAATATCCGAGGCAACCGTTTTGAGGCGACTATGATCTTTTAGACAAGAGGACGACCTCTAAAGCGACCTATACTCAATGACCGCGTACGAAGGCAACCAAGTGGGGTGTACCCTAAGAGTGCGCATGTGCGAGTGTGTTGTTTTCAGTTATTTTTATCTTTGCACATGTTTAGGGTGATCTAAGTTAATTTTAGGTTAAAACATTCAGTCTTGTCATGCATCCCTATTATCAAACATCTAACAGTTATAATTTGCGGGAAATAAAATGCGGAATTTAAATTACAAGGCATCGGGTATTTACATCGCCAAAGACAAACCCTTTAAAAAAAAATAAAATAAATAAAAGGTCCTATTAATTATTACAAACCGGGAGCAAGTATAATATTGGATAAAAAAAGTAAATCGCGTGCGGGAAATTAAATCGAGCGCATGATTAGGGTTTTGACCCTTTTTGAAGAAAACATATCTTTTTTGTTGTTTTTATTTTAAGAAAGAAATTAACCTAAATTAATTACTAAATTAATAAATTAATTAATTAATAAAAATAAATTATTTTTGGTTTTTTTTGTTATTTTAAGAAAGAAAAATAAAAATGATTAAGTTAGTAATTAAACCTAATTAAATCTAATTTAATTTTAATTATTTACAAAAAATAGGTTAAAGTTATTCCAATTAAAACCTAAATTAATTTAATTAGTATTTATTAATAAAAATTAAAATTAAAATTTAATTTGAATAAAATTTTTGGTGATTTTATTTTATAAAGAAAGGAATTATTGATTGGTTAGTAATAATAAAATAAATTAATAAAGCAAAATTAGTAAAATAAAAGAGAGAGAGGGTATGGGCCTGAAATTGGGAGTTTGAGAAGCAAATTTGTGGCCCAAAAAACGCTGGCCCTGGTTGACTTTTGATGATCCAGTGAGCATGCTTAGACTTGACTCCATGGTGGACCCTCAGCCTGGGATCTTCAGATTTGGCCTTTGGCCATCTGGCCATTGGATATATGAAGGTGTATGGTGAACTGCAGGTCCACACGCGCATTGGAATACCTGAAGAGAAAAAACATTGGGAAATTGGGGGACCTGGGACTCGAACCCAGGTCCTGAAAGTGATTGCTTGCTTGCCTTGCCACTACGCTGCCTTGATTCATTTGTAAGTATAACACAAAGAAAATATATTATAATGAAAACAAATTATATGCCAGCAAAGCAAAAAAGGCGCGCTTGGTTTTGAATGGGCCATTGGGAGAACGACAGCTCATCATCTCCTACCTCCAAATCCTGCAAATATTACCTGCGGATTTGGATCTGCAGCTAAATGCGCAAGCTTGTTCTAAAATCCTCCCTAGGTCACATAAATCAATTCCAAGAACATGGCTGAGTTCGTCTTGGCTCCTTGATCAACACTATGCCCTTCTTGAGTCCTGATTTTACCTGAAATAGAAAACCCCAAAAAACAAAAAAAGAACCCTAGATATGGTGGTCCTTCGTTCAGGCCAAATAAAAGCAATTGGATAATGCCAAACGTTTGCAAATGTCATATAGATTCAAAATATGTTATTGATTCATGAAAAGGATGCATAAATTTTGAGTTGTGAAATCAAGAACAGAGGTGTATTTCGTGATACTTACAGCGCGTTGTGGTGTGTGAGGAAGCTTGCTTTTGATCCAGGTAGATTGAGTGAACACCTAGGAAGCGTTTGGGACAGGTCTCAGCCCTTGAAAATGCCTCTAAGCACGATTTCGATCTCAAGCTTTTTGTGACTTTTTTCAAACTTTGTTCTGCCTATGCCTCCACTTTCCAACCCTGATCTCGATTTCCTTAGCTTCCTTATGTATTGTATAGTGTGTTAGGGTAACAAACTTGGCTCAAATCTTCTCCCATCAATGCTTGCCAATTTGATTTGATTCACCCTTTACAAACTTGCCAAATTTGATTTGATTCAATCTTTTTGCACATGATATGGCCTGATACGAATTTGATGATGTTAATGATGCCAATCAAAGCCTGAAACAGCAAAAAGATCTCATGTTATCAAAGTTTTAGATTTTATATGATTTAATTTAATTTAAAATGAGTAAATTCAAATAAAAATCAAATTAAATAATAAAAATAAAATATGGGCTCATGGATGAAGCTAGGACACGTGGGAAACTATGAAAGCTCAAATCAAGTGGAAAAGAATGGGCCCATTTGACAAAATTTGAAGTTTTGGGGATAGTTGACTTTTGGCAATTTTGCAAAAATGTCCAACTTCAACAATGCATAACTTCCTCAATTTTGAACTTTTGGAGGTGTTCTTGGACTTTTTAGAAATATTGAGATATACTATAACCAACCCTTTTTGTCTCATCTCATTTTGATATTCCATGCTAAAGTTATAAGCTTTGGAAAAAAAGGTGTTTTTGTTGACTTTCAAAAATGACCTATAATGTCCAAATTTATAACTTCTTGTGAGTGCATTTTTTGATCTTGGGGTGTGAAGATGGATTGTAGGAAATTTCATCCTATTAAACATGAGCTTTGTATGGGTCATTTAGAATAAAGTATGAGAAAGTTATGCTTAGTCAAAGTTGAGTTGACTTTTCCTACAAAACCCTAATTTAGCAACTTTTGAGTCTTGATGAATTTTGAGCAATTTTTGATGAATCATGATCAACCCTTGATAAAATGATGAAATATCCTTCAAAATTAGAATGTTGACCAAAAATCTTGAAGTTTGACTGTATTTGGGTCACAGTTGACTTTTGCCCTAGCACAATCGATTTTTGGACCTTTTGAGCAATTGACTGAGCAAACTTCCTCTGCAAGGCTTGAAATTTGACATGGATGATCTTGAGAACATATTAGGGCATTGGGGAGAACTTGAGGCCATTTGGATTCAAGGATATTGATGAAACACAAAACCCTAATTTGGGGTTGACTGCCTTAGGAGATAGCTTGTCTGACCAACTCTTGAGCAAACTTGAGCCACTTGGAGATTTCTTGTAATGTCTTGAGGAATATGAGAGGGAAAATTTTGGGGTACAACATGAGACATGGACCTAATATCTTTTTGCAAACAAGATCCACAGTTATCAGGAATGTTTACCAACTCTTATCAGCTAAGGAACTAGCAAGTACAAGCTTAGGGGCATTGTCGTTTCAAACTTTTCTTCAAAAGCAAGAAACTTGCAAAAGTCAATACAACTTGTGTATCTGATAAAGGCAAGACTTGGTAACATTTCAAACAACCTCAGAACATTGTTGCAAGCCTAAGACACGATTCCATAACTTCTCAAACACCTAAAACACAAAAATCCCATTTTTCTGCCCAAACAGAGTATCTTCTGCAGAACTTAAGCCATTTCCATATTGCCTCGTTCGTTTTGCCTTGAATCACTTCAAACACATTCCATACCTCACATCCAAGCTATCCAGGCCCCTGTTTTGCAATTGTAAGCTCAGTTTCACACTTCACCATTTTCATTTGGCAAGGTTGCAGGTTGACTCGTGCAATGAGTTTTAGCCATCTACAAGACCAGCTAAGCATTGGAAAAGGTTGATGGGACTTCAAGGAAGCTCACAAGAACTTCAGGCCTCACTCAAAGTTCCCACATTTCCATATCCAAACTGAACTGAATAAGGTATTTGTCAAGTTTCTATCTCTCTATTTAGGCATCCTTAGGCTTAGGTTTGTGAAGCAAAGATGTAGTCCTTAACATGCTTGAATTGTACATATGCATAGTTCTTATTTATATTAACTGAGTAGTGAGAATTTGGAGCTTGAAGTTCATAAAAATTTTAGGTCAGAAATTAGGGGTGATAAAATTCTCCTTGATCTTTGAGAGTTAGGTCATGATTTTTATATCATTGGAATTGTGAGTTAAGATGCTACAAGTTTCATGTTGCAAGATTTTGTTTTTATGCACGTATGCAAGAGATACAGTTTAAACTGAACCAGGCGCGCGCGAAGGAGCAAGGACAGGGATGAAGTGTGTTCTGGGCCTGACGCTTGGGCCTGCTACTTTTTGCACCCCCCTTTTTGCTTTTACACCCCCTGACCTATTATTTTTATATTTTTGTATTTTCTTGTTATTTTTATATTTCTGACTTTATTATTTTTTGTTTCTGAACATTAAAAATTCCAAAAATATTTTCTTAATTTTTTACATTTTATTTTATTATTTTTATTATTTTTATGGCATAAAAATAGTTTATTAGTTTAAATAGAATTTATTTTCTTAAATAAACTTGTAAATAATATTAAAATACTTAAATATTTTATTTTATTATATTATACACATAAAATATTATTTTCTCACATATTTTAATTTTTAATATTCATACATAATATTATTATTATTTTTCTTGTACATAAATGAATAATATAGAATATATTTTCTATTAAACAAAAATTATGGTTTCTCACCCTTTCAAAAGTTATAATATTATTTTTCCTTATCTTTAGGACTTAGATAATATTATTTTATCATACATAAAATAAAACAAAAAAAAACATTTTTGCATATTTGCATTTTATTGCATATTTAAATATTGCTTATTTATTTATTTGTACAATAAATTCAATTGGGTTGTAATAGTGAATTAGGATTTTATTTTGTGCAAATATCCCCATTCAAAACTTGTATCCCCCTTCCTATAATATTGTTGTAATAGCTTAAATTTACATTACGTAATTTATCGTATTATACGCATGTTTAGTAAGTTAGGGTTTGTATGATAAGACAAAAAACCAAAACAAATAGCATGACCTAATTCAAAGACAAAAATGCATGAAAAATGACAACACCTTGCACACAAGCACCTCTAGGGTTTCACCCACTTGGTTGCCTTACAAAATGACCATGGTATGCATGCTAGGTATCTTGGCAAAACAAAACAAAACAAAAGATCATAGTCCCTCGATGACGCTATCAAAAGGTTGCCTAAAAACAAATGATCTTAGTCCCTAAAACTTGCTAAGATACTTGGCACCATTGCTATCATGGTCATACGATGACCCACGTCCGTCCCGTTTAACATCCAAAGATAGTGTTGTTTACCAAATGCAATGGTAAAACAACAATGTCAAAGGAGTAAAAATGTGTAGGAAAGACTTTTGAGTAGGTAGAATGCTTCTATTTACTTGATCATTTCAAAAACCATCCTTGCTATTTTCAAAAACACACAACATATTTCAAAACAGTTTCCAAACAACTTTCAAAACATTGAAACATTTTTCAAAAGATAAACATCTTTGTATACATTCTTACAAGCAATAATCATTGCAAAGATTGCCTAAACAAAGGCCTCTTTTCAAATACTTTCAAAACCACACAAAACACCATTTCAAACAATTGAAAAGCAAAAGCAAGTGATCTAAAACAAGTAACTAAGAGCCCATGGAAAACCATGGATGAAAAGGGTGCTAGCACCTTCCCTTTTCATAATCTATCCTCCGAACCCAAAAAAACAATCTCAAAGGTCTTTCCTGTGCTTTTTTACCTTTCCTTTTGGATAAAATAAAAGTCGGTGGCGACTCTTGCTAAACCGCAACATTTGCGAATGCAAACGTAAAACCTCAAGTCACTTCTCCCACCGCATCACACGTACTGTAAACTATATTCCCTCACAATTCTCTAAAAACCTAGTCCCCTCATTAGACTATCACCATCTTAACCTTAATATTTTTCATAATGTCTACCTTGCCCTCACTTACTCATCAGAAGTCTAATATTGCCCTTAATTCCTCTACACACTTATTTTCTCTTAAATTTATTTATTTTAACATATATTCACTCAATTAAATAATTACTTTTATTATTTAATCACTACAATAACTCTAAATAATTATAACTAGTTTCTACACCATCTAATTATTTTAATTTACCCATCCCATCAATAAATCAAAATACACAAAATCACACATAGTTCACAAATAATTCGATAAAAAATAAATAATTGAAAATAGGGTGTTACAATGCTTGGACGTGAATGTACCTCAGTGTGTACTACAAACAAGTAGTTGGCTGGTTAATGATTTAACAAGCTTTGTATAGAACTTGAGGAAGTGTTATGAGATTGGTGAACATGATCACCTAGTTATTGATGAGTGTAATCACGCGAAGGATGAACTAAGTGCATATTCGGGAATAACCCCCTTTTTGTGTGTATCGTGAGTTCAAGACTTGCATTAAGTAGTAACTGGGAAGAAAAATCATTGAGATGAATATCGTGAACTGTGTCCATAGTCCATTATCAAATTAAAGGTAAGAAGTTCAAGCAAATCACAATGGATCAATTCAATAAATAATTAGGGAAAAAATAGAAAGAGAACTTGTAAATTCACACTAAATTAATTATAAATCCCTAAGGAGTTCTAAAAGTAAGAAACAAATTTTAAAGTTCTTTGATGGAAGAAGAAGTTTGGTTTTGAAGTACAAATATTATGACTAGTTGGCAAAAGGCTCAAACTAGAGAGATTTAATCAAAATGATTTGTGAAAAACATGAGATCAATGTTTAAAATTCTTTTAAAATGGTTTTCATGACCTCAATCCATCCAATAATCTCAAACATATTTTTTTTGAATTTTATAAGTTGAAGAAATTAGAAAATTAAATCAAACTTTTAACCTAAGAAAATGAAATTACCAAAAAGGATCGCCAAACTTCACAAATTTTAAAGTCAATTAGAAATCAACAATAAAAATGAGATAATAATCCCAAAATAAACTCAACATATCAAGGAAGTCATAAAGTATTTTTTTATGATTTTTTAGATTGATGTAAATTGAAAAATAAAATCAAAAACCTAAAAGATGATTAATACTCCTAATTAATCCCTATGAATTAATTAATCATCTAAAAATGATGAAATTATGAAATAAAATTCAAAATAAAAAAATAGACTAAAAAGGAAGTCTAAGATGTTTTTTTGGTAATTTTTGAATTAATGAAACTATTAAAATTAAATTTGGAAAAACAATTAAAATGAACTAAAATTCAAAATAAATCCAGATCTATTACACCTAGTGTGATCAAAATGTGCTACGAAAAGCTTGATCTATAAACCAATAAGAAAATGCCAACACATCATCTCTAACCTCATGCCAAGCCCTAACATGGTTCACACAGTTTTGACATGCTAACTTCAGACTATGATTTTTCTTTTGTTTCTTGATGAAAATGCATGATGTAAACATCAAAGTTCAAGATCAAAATGCATATAATGCAATAGAATCAAGAAATTCATCAAATGATGCATGAATCATAGAGATAATGAGGCACAAAAACCACTGCATGAACATGAGTTATAAAAATGAAAATCTATCAATCAATTTTCAGATCCAAATTTCTCATTCGATTCTCAACCAAATAATATGATCCAAACAACAAAATGCATCACAAATTAACAAGGAATAACAAGATGATCATAAATTTTTCAAAAGGTGCGAGATCAGAGAGAAACATGAACACGGAATTACTGAAACCTAAAGCTTATAAAATTTGCAGAAAACACCAATCAAGCTTCAAATCACACACATGTATACATCAGACCTATAGTCCGACCAGCTAACACAATATGAACAAGATCTAAAGCAGAAATTCATGCTAAAATGTGAGATTTGGAGTTCATGGAAACTTACCTCAAGTGTGAAAAATAAATTCACAAATGCCTCTTGTTTTGAAATAAGAAACCCAGTGTATATTCTTCTTTCAACTTCAAATTAGTAGATTTTCACAAAGATTAAGATCGGAGCAAGGAGATTGGGAGAAATTTGAAGAAGAAATTTGAAGAGTGATGAGAGGATTCTGACTTGAGAGCAATGAAGAGTGCTTGTATGTAATGAATTAAGAGTGAGGCTTCTATAAAGAGTTAGGAGAGTGAGGGTAAGATGGATAATTGATGCTTGGAGCCGTTGGAGGCCAGAAATGACCAAACTGATAAAAGGTGATGCTTGCTATCATGCCATGTGTTTTGAGTTAAGTTGTGGTTATGTTGCTTATGTTTTGATGAGAAGAAATAAAGTGAAATGAGAGTACAAATCATGTGAATAGGTGAGCTGGCATGCTTCACATGAGGTGAGTAAGAGAGTGGAAATAATTTGTTATTTTGGGTAAAAAATGAGAAATTCGTGAGCATGCATGATCATGTGCATTGCTTGGCATTTTATGGAAATAGAATGATGTGATCGTGATAGAATGCATGTGAATGAGGTTCATGATAAAAATCATGCATTAAACTTTCCCACATGCCCAAGAATTCATATATGCCTTCTTGCCTTGCATGTCCATGCAATCGTCCCTAGCCAAAACTTGATTTCTCTCTTTTTACTCGTGCGTTTTTCACAAACTTAGGGCCTTTGGAAAGCTGAGATGATGATCTTTGATAATGATTATGATGATAATTAAAAATGGAGATTGCAAGATATTTGAAAATTGGCATGAAAAGATGGTGAAGATGGATGGCCAGGCCTGACTGGGAAATCCATGCACACGCTTTGCATGTCTCTTCTCAACTTCAAACCTCCATATTCTAACCTTAATATCCTTCTCTATAATGCATGAAATGGAATAAACTTTGAACCAAAATTTAAGAGAAGACATCAAACTCCAACTTTTATGTTCAACACTTTTCAAAATGAAGATTAACTCAATGAGAAAAATGGTTGTGAATGTATGTCCACCAACTGTTTGTTAAAATTTCTGGCCTGACACGCGCATGACTAGGAAATTTGCCATCTCAAGGCTTCAAGTCCTAAACATCACATCTCTCTCAATACTGAACCAAATAAAATATTCTTGAACCAAAATTGGAGAGGAGGATTCAAGCTTCAATTTTGATGTTGATGACTTTTTGAATTGAGTCCATTTAAACCCTAAAAAATGGTCATGAAGAAAGAGACCTTAAGCACATAATTGAAAATTTTGCTAAGCGTCAAGAATTTTCCAAGCCAAATAACTTCCTCTCCTTTCACTTTTTGTACTTGAGCTCACAAGTACAAAATTGAAGAACTTTTTCTCCTCTTTCCAAGCATGTAAAGTATGCCTTTTTTCAATAAAAAATGAAGAAGTTATGAATTTTTGAAATTCAGCCTTATGAGTTTCCATACTTTGTAACTTTTCAAACTTCATCAAGATACCTTAATGAACAATTTAACTCCAAAATCCATATTTCTCTTGAATTTATTCAACAGTTGGCCATATGATGTTGAAACATGATCATTAACCTCAACTTTGACCAAAAGTCCACTTGGTCAACAATTGACTTTTGCTCAGATGACTGTTTTACCCCCCAATTGATTAATTGAACCATTTCCAATAAAAATTGATGCTCAATCCTTCAATAATATGTTATTATAAACATGTAGAGAAGCATGGAATCAAGTCTTGCCCAAAAAATCAGAGATATCTTGATTAAATCAAAAACCCTAATTTTGGCCCTCTATGCTAGGAGATGATGATCCGGCCTCAAAATCCTAATTCCTCTCGACATGTTGAGGAATTTCTTGGACAAAGATGTATCATATGATAATGAGAGGATATTACTTCACAAATTTTACCCACACAGGTATCAAACAACTCATCTGGCCAAAACCATAATCTCAAGAGATGCATAGGAGAATAGTGATTCAAGAATCAAGACTTGCAACTTCAAACTTATGATAAATCCAAGAGACAATTGAGATGTATTGAGGTATTAGAAACCTTTGTAGATTTAGTGACTCAAAGGTTGAGGGAATGAGACCCGTCTTGCACTAATTGACAACACAACCATCTTTCATAGCTTGCAGAGGAACTTGGGCACCAAAATACCTTGATCCTATCACAATGTATGAATGGATATGATGAAACATAAGCCTTTAAATTTCCAAAAACAAGAGGGTAAATTTTTGTGTGCAACACCTAGACTGGGTCCTATGGGAATTTCCTCCTACTTTGTTGAGCACCTAAACGAGGTGTTCACTATTGTGGCTGTGGGAATGGACTAAGAGGGTGTCTAGGAGGAATGGGCCATCTACGTCCCCCAGAAGAGACATCACGTCTTCTCGAAATATGAAGTGAACCACCTTCTTATGTACAAGGTTCTTTTTAGAGACATGGGTCTCTGACTTCCCTTTACCGACTTGTAGGTGGCCATTTTCAACCATCTCCGCCTAGCTCCCTCAGAACTTCATCCCAACTCTGTCACCTTTTTACGGGCCTTTGACATCGTGTTTGAGTATCTATAGATCAGGGCCAATGTCCCCTTGTTCTTCAACTGCTTTCACCTCCAGAGGGGCACTGTTGGCCAGCAGTTCGGATGAGTCTCCTTGAAGCAAGCCAACGGGAAGCTGTTCAAGGCTTACCTTGAATCTCCAAAATTTTAAGGACATGTTCTTGTTGGTCCAGCCCGTGTCAGAGAGGGAGATTCTGAATTTCTTCAAGAGTGTCCCCATATGCGGTGAGGACGGGAAGCCCATGTTGGACGAGGATGGTAAACCGAGAATGTAGTTGGTGCAGAAGTTCAAGTTTCACTAGAGCAGAGAGCATTTGAAATGGGGGACTGGTAGTTATATCGTGAAGGCCGATCAGTTGAACCCTGAGGACTAGGCTATTTATGACCGACTAATGGCTTTTGTCGAGGGCATACCCCCAGTTCCACGACTTGGAAAAGGGGGAAAGTTCCTCACTAACGAGGAGGGGAAAGCTTTATGTGAGCCCGAGCTGATTAATGTTAAGGAGATCCTTGAATACGAGGACCCTGTAGAGTATTTAGTTGGTTGTCTCGTATTTTAATTTGGTTTTGTATGCGCGTTTCTTTATCCTTGTTTCCTGACTTCCATTTGTTGTCTTTTGTTGCGGGAAGAATGAATGCTGCTCAAGAGTGTATGGTCAAATCATTCGCCCTTAAATCGAAGAAGGGGCAGAAGTCTGGAAAAGGTCTTCAAGGTGATGCGGGGTCTAATGGAATTAGGATAATTCTTACTATGAAAAATTGTTGATACAAGAGAAGTGTTAAATAGCAACTCCACAAACCCTAAGCTTGTTGTTGATTGAACCTCTTCTCCTCTTTTGATCTTGAGTAAGACCAAGAACCAATAGATGCAACCTATTCGCCGCTTGAGCTACTTCCTTTCAAAGATTTCAAACACTTCAAAGGATTTCACTCAAGTAAACCCGATTGCACTCTATCAAACACAAGACCTTTGATTCTATCTTTAAATACTTGCTACTTTCTTGAAAAGATTTCAAACACTCCAAGGTTCCTTGCAAAGATTTCAAACACTCCAAGGTGATTCACATGGACGATTCCTTCTCGAACGATCTTGCATGAAAACCCCCAAATCAACCAATGAACTTGGAGGACAAACCCGATGTTTTTTGCTTGGATTAAAACCCCTACAAAACTCAACCTGATACATAATTGAGCACTAGTAATCCTCGTCTAGATGGCACCCTACATAACATCGCTACAATGTAATGTCAATTTGTATGCATAGATTTGAGGTTGAAGATGATGAGAGAAATAAGATACTTTTATGGTTTTCAACAACTTAGAATGATGCATGAGGGAGTATTTATAGATTGTATCTTTTTAGGACAATGAGGGATAAATTTGGAATAAAGGAATTTAAAAAATTGACCCACTAAAGCAGTATGTGTCGACCTAAGAATCATATGTGTCGACACATACGAGATTTTTTGAACATAATGTTTCGACCTATAAAGAATTATGTGTCGACCGGAAAGTTATAGAAGCTACATGCTTTAAAACTAGCAAATGTGTCGAACTGAAAAGTCGATGTTTTGAAACATACAATAAGAATTTTTGAAATTTCAGAAAAGCTTCAGTATGTGTCAACCGGAAATATGCATGAGTCGGCCTAAGACTTACAGAAGCTTACAGGCTTTAAAATTGAGTTACATGTGTTGACCTGAAACATGATGTGTCGACACGTGCAACAAAAATATGACTAAATGCAGACTTTTATTGACTTGACTCATTTTCAAGGTAACTTTTAATGACTCCCAAATAACCTATAACTTCTCAATAATTAAAATGCAATACTAAACTCAGAGATAGTATTCAATCAGATAAATGCAAATCACTCGTATTTTTGATATCACTCAAAACACTTAAGGAACCAAGTTTCACTCACACTGTTGATACCTCACCTCGGGGCCTTGTAAGGCTTTGCTCATGAAGTATATGGGTTTCTCGGATGAGGGAAGCGCTCACGGCCTCGGATGCTACGACTAGATATAGGTAGAGGATCTCCTCTTTCTCAGGTCGTGAAAGGACTGGTGGTTGTGACAATTCCTGTTATAGATGGACGAGGGCGCGTTTACACTCCTCGGTCCACTCGAAGGCTGCCTCTTTGCAAAGAAGTTTGAAAAGAGGAAGTGTGTGTTGGGCAGATTTTTCCACAAAACGAGATAACGAGGTGAGAACTCCGTTTAGGATTTAAATAGATTTCTTCGAGTTCGGCATTAGAAATTCAGATAATGCCCTGTGTTGTACCCCAAAATTTGCCCTCTCTTTTCATCAACATTTTCTCACCACAAGACTCTTGGAGCTCAAAATTAAGTTAGGGTTTGCTCTGCTCAAGACCCCTCCTTGCACTGTTGACCCAAATTAGGGTTTGAGTTTGTACAAATATGTTTTGACCTAAAATTCCCAAAGTGAGTTTCATGCTTCATGTTGGACTCACAAGTTTATCCATACCAAGTTTCAAGCCTTGATTCCAATCTTTGCCCAGTCAATTGGACAGTTGACCTAGAAATCAGTTGTATTGGGGAAAAAGTCAAATGTGGCCAATTGACAGTCAAACTTCATAATTTTTGACCCACATCAACATAATGAACTCATATGAACCATTTGGTCAAGTTTGGATCACAATTCCACAAGAAATTTGATCAGATCACCAAAAGGGCAAAATGGTCATTTTTAGGGTTTTGACTGCACAAAGGCCATTTTTGACTGTTTGACCTAACCAATGGCAAACCAAGCTCACATATGGACTCAAGGATTCAATGGCATTGTCTTGACCCATTCAACAAGTTCAAAAGGTCTCAAATGCATAGGATTGACAAATGAATTTTTCAGTCAACTGATCAAAATTTGATTGTATACTGAAAAGTCAAACTTTGACTTTTTGGTCAAAATCAAGTGCCAAGATTCATTTTTCATCAAGACGTGTCAAATTATGAAACTTGTTCATCAAGAAACCCAAAATTGCAAATTAGGGTTTAAGATGAGAAAATTTCATAACTTAGAATTTTTCTAAGTTATGAAACTTCCTTATTTTTCCCTAACATTGTCCCATTTTTTCATCAAGATACAAATGGATTCAAACAAAACTCAAAACATGAAAGTTGTAGTCCATTGAAAAATCTACAACTTTGATTCACAAAGTTTTCTCAAAGGAAGCTTGTAGATCAAGTTATGATTTTTAGAACAAGGGTGCAAAACATTTTTAACTTAGAAACATTTTGACCTATTCTAGGCAGGATTTTTGTCCAACTTCTTGGCCATTTTTCACATTCTTCCACTTGGAGTTTCAATTTTCATTACAAATATGGATTGTAGTACACATTCCAAGCTTTCCAAATTTTCCAAGAACTTCTCAAACACCCTTGTGGTTAGGGAGAATCGAATTTGCAAAGTTGGGCAAAATTCACTTTTGTTCTTGGCCAAGGCTTGTTCATAACATTGGCATTTTTCAAATCAGCTTGTACAAGCTAGCTTGCAGGCATCAAACCCAGTCTCACACACCATAATTAAATGCCTAACCATTGTATTAATGCATTATCTCTTCCCTTTGGGCATTGCACATAGAATCAATCGTTAAGTAGAAAAAGCAAACATGCCATTTTGATAAAGATGCACTTTATGTCAAATACCATATCCAAGAGGTACAAGCCAGATCTTTGAGGCACAAGTTTGTAGACAAATCCCACTGATCAAGAGAGAGTGCTGCAACATGCTTGAGAGCCTTGTACAGGCCTATAACCCAACTTGAACCTTCTTACTTCAAAAGGAAGAAAGCTTTCAAAACTCTCCAACTCTCACTTCCTGTAAACACCAGTCAAAACAAAGTTTGCAAACATTTTCCAGACATTAAACCAAGCTTGAAACACGACTTAATCATCCCTAATCCCTCCTCATATAGAAGATCACATTTTTTCTGCAAAACAGGGCACCTGTTGCAGTTTGACTTCCACAATCCATTCCACTCGTGCATTTTGGCCAAAGCTTGTTCAAACATGTTCCATATCATCCACTGAAGCTATCCCAAGCATTGAACTCGAGCTGTAACACCCATAACCATGTTTGCCATTTTTATTTTCAAGCTGTGCAGGTTGACTTCCATAGCACGATTCAGTTGATTTTAAAGCAAGCTAGGAGTTGGAGAAGCATCCTTGGACTTCAGGCAAGCTGTACAAAAGCTCAGAATCCATTGGAAGTTTCTACATTGTTCTGTTCAAGTCAAGCTGAAACAGGTAAAAACATGAACTTTTATCTCTCTATCCAGGCATGATTAAGCTTAGGTTTGTGAAGAAAACTTGTTCTACTCATAGCCCTGAAGCCATCCATGTATTTACTTTTCATTTATATTATGCGTGCTGTGAGAATTTTGGCCATGAACATTGAAGAAAAATTAGATCAGAAATTGGGGATGAAGAAATTCTCCCTGGATTCTTAGAGTTAGGTCAAGTATTTTATATGTATGAATTCGTCTCTTGATGCTCTATAATGTTTGTGTTATGAGTTTTTGTTAAAAGTCAAAGAATTAGGAGTTTGGATGAAGCATGGAACGCACACTTTTTTCTGTTTGAACATTGCTGGAGGTTGAAGACAAAGCTGGCTTGGGCTGGGCCTGAGTCAGCTTGCTGCTTGCACCCCCTTTTCCAATTTACACCCCCCTGGCCCATTATGTGATATTTTATTCATTTTTGATTTTTCCTTTTTGATTCTGACTTATTATTTTTTGCTCAAATATAAAAAATATAAAAAATATTTTTCCATGCATTTTTGCATTTATTTGGCATTTATTTGTTTTATTTAGCATATATATGTAAATAAATGTAATACCTTTTTATTTAAAACATTAAAAATAATACAAAAATATATTTATTTTCAGTCATTATTTTTATTTACATTTTGAAAACATTTTCTAAAAATATACATTTTTTTGTAAATAATTAATATTTTATTCTTGTATATATTTAATATATTTAATATATAATATAAATACTTGTATATTTTATTAGATATTTAGGACAAAAATATAGAAATAATACATTTTTTTTTATTAATATATGACACTAAAATACTTTTTTTTACAATATACTTCTTTTTTTATTTTTTGTATATAATTAACAAATATTGTATATAATTATTAAATAAATATTATTTATTTAGAAAACTAGGGTTTTGCCCTAAACCATAAAAATATTCAAAATTTGACCTTTTTATTTTTTGTTTATATTTTACATTGAAAAATACTTTCTCATGCATAAAAAATCCTTTTTGTGCATATTACATTTTGCATATTTATTATATTTGTTTAAATATTGTACAATTTGATATTTGTATATTCAATATGGATGTAATAGCTTAGAATTTAATTTCTTGCCAAATATCCCCATTCAAACATTTGTACCCCCATCCCCATAATCACGTTGTAATAATTTAGGACTTTAAATTTCCGCATTTTAAAAGCTTTCAAATTATGCCATGATAGACTTAGGGTTTGTATGCAAATCAAATAACAAATAGCTTGACTAATACAAAGACAAAAAAGCATGAAAATGGACAACACCAAGCACACTTGCTCCCTTAGGGTTACTCCACTTGTTGCCTTCAAAAATGGGACATGTTGTATGTTGAGTGTCCTTGGCAAAACAAAAACAAATCAAATGATCATAGTCCCTCGATGACGCTTTCTCAAGTTGCCTAAAAAATGATCAAGTCCCTTGAAGGAAAAATTGCCAAAGACACTTGGCACCATTGCATTCATGGTCTAAACGATGACCCGCGCCCGTCCCGTTAACATCCTAACACAAGATTGTCCACCAAATACAATGGTGGAACAATACTGTTAAAAGGGTTCAAACATAGGAAAGATCTTTGAGAAATTTAGGGTAGATAGCTCTTGGTTACTTGACCAACTTGCAAAACAAATCCTTGCCATTTTTTAAAAACACACTCCACAAACACAAACTTTCAAAACAACTTTCAAAACATTGAAAACTTTTCAAAAAGACAAATACACCTTTGTATACATTCAAACATGGATCATTACAAAGGTTGCCACAACCATGGCCTGTTTTCAAAATATCTTTCAAAACACACACAAAGCACCATTTCAAACAATTGAAAGCACCATTTCAAACCATTGAAAAGCAAAGGCAAGTGATCTAAGCAAGTAACTAAGAGCCCATGGATAACCATGGATAGAAAGGGTGCTAATACCTTCCCTTTCTATAATCTACTCCCCGAACCCAAGAAAACATCTCAAAGGTTTTTCCTGTGCTTTTTAAACCTTTCCTTAGGATAAAATAAAAAGTCGGTGGCGACTCTTGCTAAACCGAAACATTTGCGAAAACAAACGCAAAACCTCAAGTCAGTTCTCCCACCGTATCACAGAACTGGCGACTTTGCTGGGGACAAATTTAAAAGTGGAGTAACCTTAGGGCTTAGATCACCCTTTTGCATGACTAATTGTTTGCTTTGATTGCTTTATATTTTGGTTCTCTTGTTTGGGCTTGAAATCCTACACCCGGATTTGGGAAACATTCATAGATAGCAATATATTGTGGAAACTGTGCGGGGTATACCGACACGGTTGAAGAAATAGCTATATTAGTGCGACATATTTGTGAGTATCGGTAACCCTTGAGTTAAATCAAGGAGAGTACGGGGCCGCTGAGTGATGTCACTAAGCACTAATGACCTAGAACCTTACTTGACCATCTTGGCCTTTTATTAGGGGTAGTGAGATGACCGGCTTTGGTGCAGTCCGAAGTTGGTAGATACTCGATACTACACTCATTAAGGGTTGTTTTCTTGGAATATTTTGGTCGCTAGTTAAGTGGCTAAACCAAAACAATGAACATGGAAAACAATCTGATGATATTGAGCTCCTTAGAACCCGGTTACTATTTATAGGACAGGTTTTTAAGCCAACTTCACTCAAGAGGGTACTTACCTATGAAACCTCATGCAAGCCTGAAACTAGGGTTTTGTGTGACTTGCTTGTACATATGTTTGTGCATACATCATGAACATCATAAAGCATCATATGCATCCACTAACCATTTCAAGGGTTTGGATCTTCATCTTTGTTCCTGTTTTGTAGGTCATGGAAATTCTTCGCAGGAAAACCATCCAAGTCAACCTTGTGAGAATCCCTCCTCAACTCAAGGAGCTTACATCCAGAATTCCAGAAAGCTCTCTCTTCAGTGAAAGACATGGTAGACTTCTCAACCTAGTCAACACCAGCATTGAAGAAGACATGGTGAAAGTGTTGTTCCAGTTCTTTGACCCCCTTCACCACTGTTTCACATTTCCCGACTACCAATTGGTGCCTACTTTGGAGGAATTTTCTCAACTCCTGAGAATTCCTGTTCTTAATCAACTACCCTACAACGGTACGGAAAAAGAACCAAATCCTGAAGACGTTGCTCAAGCACTACACTTGCAACCATCTGACATCAAGGGGCATTGGGAAACTAGAAGTGGTGTCAAGGGCTTCTTGGCAAAATTCTTGTTTGAGAAGGCACAAGAGTGTTGGAATTCTTTGGATCTGCAAGCCTTTGAAGAAATTGTGGCACTCCTCATTTATGGTTTGGTCTTGTTCCCAAATCCTGACCAGCTTATAGATGTCAATGCTGTCAAGATTTTCCTATCCAGGAATCCCATACCTACATTGCTTGGGGACATCCTCCACTCATTTTACACACGAACAATGAGAAAGAGAAGTGTTCTCATGTGATGTACTCCTCTCCTTGCAAGGTGGTTTATTTCTCACCTTCCACAATCTGTTTTGAAGAATGAACAAGGCTTAAGGTGGTCACAACGATTGATGACCCTCACACACTCTGATGTACATTGGTGTTCTCGGTCCAGAGAAAATGTCATCATCGTCGACCATTATGGTGAGTTCCCTAATGTTCCATTACTTGGCATTAGAGGAGGCATTACCTACAACCCTTGTCTAGCTTTGAGACAATTTGGATATGCACGGAGGGATGGCCCTCATGACATGCTGATTCCTGACCTAGTTTTTGACTTCGACAACGATGCGCAAGGACTTCGCCAAAGATTCATCAGAGCTTGGAGGATGCCTAACAAGGTAGATAGCAAGACACTGGGGCACAAGAACTCCATCCCTCTTGAGCCTTATCTCAAGTGGGTAAGAACCCGAGCCCAGAGTCTTATGATGCCTTACCCTCATATTCTCCCTTTGATTAAAGAGCCTGTTAAGGAAGGAGAGGTTCCTTACACCATCCTACATCCTGACATGCCAACATCATGGGAGGAAATGCAGAAGAGTTGGATCCAACTCAAGGAAGAAAGGGATACTTTTGAAGCCGGCTTCTACGCCAGTGAGAAGAAGGTTTTAGAGCTTACCCGCCGACTTCACGAGGAGGAGACCCTCAACACTTACATTGCACCAAAGAGGATGCGCAACGTCTTTTTACCCTAAGAAGTTTTTGTAATATTTGGCCCATGGGGCATTTATGTACTGACAAAATTTCTTCTTATTAATATGACGTGTGTTCTTTTTGTTTGCAACAAATTTTGAATTTTCTAAATCCTTGAATACATTGCATGAATAAACATATCATTCATCATATGCATAAACAGGTCTCCACACCAGGTTTCCTTATCTTTCTGCTGTTTATTTCAGTAAGATGGATCTCGAACAGACGGTCAAAGATCTGCAGACACAAAACTCGCAGTTTCAACAGCTCCTTATGACCTTGGCTAAGGGTCAGGAGGATCTTAAAGCACTGTTAGGGAATAAAGAGCAAGAAAAAGAAAAGAAGAAGAAGAAAAGAGTTGGGGTAGCTACACTGGGAAGAAGATTTGAGAATGAAGCTAGGAGAGTTCTTGAATTTCCCTCCACATCTGATGAGGGGACTGGTAAGGGAAAAGGGGTTGCATTACCTTCTGAGTCCGAGGCTGAAAAGGAAGAGGTTGAGGAAGATGAAGACTATTCAGAGCAGCAATACCCACCAGCGGACGACAAATACAAAAACCTAGAGGATAGACTGGCAGCTATGGAGCTGCAAAGGGTTCCCGGGTTAGATTTTGAAGAATTGGGATTGATTGCTGGGATTGTGATCCCTCCAAAGTTTAAAGTGCCAATTTTTGCGAAATACGACGGTCTGTCTTGCCCGAAGATGCACCTGAGGTCGTATGTCAGAAAAATTCAGCCTCATTCATCCGATAGAAATCTTTGGGTACACTTCTTCCAGGATAGCCTGTCTGGTACACAGCTAGATTGGTTTTACCAGCTTGAGAGGTCAGAATTGCATAGTTGGGAGGATTTGGCAGCTGCCTTTTATCGCCAGTATCAATATAACGCTGACTTGGCGCCAACCCGTACTCAGCTACAAAGTATGGGAATGGCCTCAAATGAGGGATTCAAAGAATACACCCAGAAATGGCGCGACTTGGCCGAAAGAGTGCAACCACCTCTTTCAGATAGGGAACTAGTTGATATGTTCTTGGGGACCCTATCTGGCCCGTTCTTCAACCATTTGATCGGGAGCTCTTCCGCAGGGTTTACTGAATTGATTCTGACTGGCGAACGGGTGGAAGCTGGTATTAAGAATGGGAAGATCCAAAGGGATGCCTCTGCATCTACAACTGTTAAAAAGCCATTTCTAGCCAAGAAGGAGGCAGCTGTGGTGTACTCTCAAAAAGTATTGGGGAGAACTGAGCGCCGACCAACTGTAGGGGCCGTGATGATTCAAAATTCATCAAATGATCAGCCTCGTACCAATCAGTCTAGACCTAACCAGCAACGGGTAGAACGGCCACAACGGCAGTTCACCCGCATCAATATGACGCTTGCACAAGTTCTTCCCCATTTGTTGAAGTTGAATCTGACTGGTTTAAAGGAGGCACCGAAAAACCCTAACACCACATCTCCATACTATCATGCCAATGCTAAATGTGCCTATCATTCTGACAGCGCCGAACATGACACCAACAATTGTTGGGCGCTAAAGAATAAAATTCAAGACTTGATAGACGCGAAAGAGGTTGAGTTCGACGCCCCCGAGAAGCCGAACGTAATATCCGCTCCAATGCCAAAGCATGGACATCATATTCATGCTGTTGAAGAAGATCTGTATGTTTCTGCTGTTGATGATCTGGTAACTCCACTACTAACAATCAAGTTGAATCTGTTGAAAGCTGGGATTTTCCCAGGATGTAAAGAAGACTGCTACTGTTGTTCCTCCCTACCAATCGACTGTCCATTGCTGAAGATAGGCATCCAAGGCCTAATGGACAGCCAACAAATTCTTTTCGAAAAGATTCCTGCTACTCCAACCCCTATCAAAGATGTTTCAATAATCACCATTTCCACCAATCTTTCCAAGGTCCCTAAAAAGCCTGTTAAGATTACATCTGCTACGAAGTTTGTTCCTCTGAAAATAACCATGCCTGGGCCTGTCCCCTACAAATCTGACAAATCAATACCATGGAATTATGGTGGAGAAATCTACTACCATGGTGTTAAACAAGTTGAGATAACTGAAGAGAGCTCTGACGAAGAAACTACCGACATTGGAAACATTGCCGGTACGAGCAAGATTACCCGAAGTGGGAGAATTTTCTCTCCAGAGATTTCCCCCCCAAAGGCAATCTTTGGACCCTCAGCTGCTGCCAAGGTTACTCCTGCACCGATAAAACTTTCTGCAAGAACTCCGTTGATTAAGGAAGCCGTTACTCCTGTGG
Source organism: Vicia faba (assembly GCA_948472305.1). Lineage (NCBI taxonomy): Eukaryota > Viridiplantae > Streptophyta > Magnoliopsida > Fabales > Fabaceae > Vicia > Vicia faba. The sequence continues at coordinate 451,677,493 of OX451739.1, read as the reverse complement.
TTGTCCCTCCTACTTCTGCTGATAAGGGGAAAGGGATCCAAGATGAGCTCGTCAGGACGAGGGCTCAGCCATTGGTCATCCCTGAAACCTCTAAGAAAGAAATGGAGGAGATTCTGAAAATAATAAAGAAAAGTGATTATGACGTTGTAGAGCAACTGGGGCAAACCCCCTCGAAGTTCTCCATGCTGGCTTTGCTGCTTTGTTCGGAGGCTCATGCCAAAGCATTGATAAGATTTCTGAAGACAGCCCATGTTCCCCAGGAAACCTTAGCCGATCAATTCCAAGATTGTGTAGCCAGCCTTACTGCAGACAACGGCCTGGGTTTCTCTGATGCTGACCTGACTCCGAAAGGAAGAAAGCACAATGACGCATTGCATGTGTCAGTCGAATGCCGAGGAACTACTCTTGCCCATGTTTTGGTCGACACTGGTTCTTCTCTGAACGTGCTGCCTAAGAAAGCTCTTGATCGATTGGATTGTGAAGGCTTGGAGCTGAAACCAAGTAATATCATTGTCAGGGCCTTTGATGGGTCTAAAAGAATGGTGCATGAGGAGGTCGACATTCCCATCAAGGTGGGCACTGAAGTATTCCACTCAACTTTCTATGTGATGGACATCCGTCCGTCATACTCTTGCTTGCTAGGGAGACCATGGATACATAATGCTGGCGCAGTCACTTCCTCCCTACATCAGATGCTGAAATACCCTGTCAAAGGAAAAATCATAATTGTACACGGTGAAGAGGAATATATGATCAGTCACCTGAACTCCTTTCGGTATGTGGAAGTGGAGGGCGAATTCATTGAGACACCGTTCCAACACTTCGAGGAAATTGCTCCCGAGGTTGCAGTAGCAAAGGCAGTAGCTGAGGAGCCCAAGAAGGTGGCCAGGATGGCATCTCTGAAATACGCATAGGCTGCAATGAAGGAGGGGAAGAGCTCAACATGGGGACAGTTGCCTAACATTCCTCATAAAACAGACAAGTTTGGGTTGGGATTTACCATTGCGGGGCAAAAAGTTATGCGTCGCTCAAAAATTGAAAGAACACCCATCAAGATTTCTCCTCATGGAATCAATGCTTTGGAAGACGAATACGAAGAGGCCAACATTGAAGATTGGATCTTCCCAACCATCGAAGGGGGACTACACAACTGGGAGGCGAAAGACTTCGTCCCCATTACTTTCATTAATCAGTAATTTATCTTTCGAACATTTCTTGTTGGTCTGTAATAATTACTTTTAAATAATCTGCACACTATTTTTCACCTCATGCCTTGCCCGGGGCATGTAGGTCCATCTGTAAGGGTTTTGATTCTCTTCATATTCATATGCCATGTTTAATGAATCGTTGGACGTTTTTCATTTATAAACTGCTGTGTTCATTTTCTTTCCTTTTGCATTTTTGTTCGTTTAAGGATGGCTATCCCTTACACACACCCACACTCACAAATGCAGGTACCCATCCACTCTGGATTCTATGGGTGACTATTCTGCTGTATCCTTCAATAACTCTGAAGATTTGGTCAATCAGGCTGAATACGAAGATGACGAAGATTGTGAAGTACCAGGAGAGCTAGCCAGACTTCTACAACAAGAAGAAAGGGCCATCTTGCCTCATGAAGAGTTGTTGGAAACGGTCAACTTAGGAACAGAGGAAGACAGGAAAGAAATACAAGTGGGTGCCAATCTGGAACCAAGTGTCAAGGAGCGCTTAATACAGCTGTTGAATGAATACGTTGAAATCTTCGCCTGGTCTTATGAAGACATGCCAGGGTTAGACACAGACATTGTGGTTCACCGTCTCCCTACAAGAGAGGATTGTCCACCGATCAAGCAAAAAGTCCTCCGAATGAGGCCCGACATGTCTGAAAAGATTAAAGCGGAAGTAATGAAGCAATTCAAGGCTGGCTTTCTGGCTGTTACATCCTATCCACAGTGGGTTGCTAACATCATGCCAGTACCTAAAAAAGACGGCAGGGTCAGAATGTGTGTGGACTATCGGGATTTGAACAGGGCTAGCCCTAAAGATGATTTTCCGCTACCGCATATCGATATTTTGATTGACAACACAGCTCAGCACAAGGTGTTTTCCTTCATGGACGGATTCTCGGGCTACAACCAGATCAAAATGGCCCCCGAGGACATGGAGAAAACAACCTTTGTTACACAATGGGGTACTTTCTGTTACAAGGTGATGTCGTTCGGACTGAAGAACGCAGGGGCAACTTATCAACGTGCCATGGTAGCTTTGTTTCATGATATGATACATCATGAGATCGAGGTTTACGTAGACGACATGATAGCTCGATCACAAACAGAAGAGGAACACCTTGAACATTTGCAGAAGATGTTTGCCAGGTTGAAGGAGTACAAGCTCAGGCTGAATCCAAGTAAGTGCACTTTTGGAGTTAGGTCTGGTAAACTTCTAGGATTTATTGTCAGCAACAAAGGCATCGAGGTCGATCCAGCAAAAGTGAAAGCTATACAAGAAATGCCTGCCCCCCGTACTGAAAAGGAGGTTAGGGGGTTCTTGGGGCACTTGAACTATATTGCCAGATTCATCTCTCATCTGACGTCTACCTGTGAGCCAATTTTCAAACTATTAAAGAAAGATCAGGTAGTCGAATGGAACGACGATTGCCAAGCTGCTTTTGATAATATCAAGGAGTATTTGCTAGAACCTCCTATTCTGATGCCACCCGTCGAAGGAAGGCCGCTGATCATGTATCTGACCGTTTTGGATAACTCAATGGGGTGCGTATTGGGCCAGCATGACGAGTCTGGTCGAAAAGAGCATGCCATTTATTACCTTAGCAAAAAGTTTACCGACTGTGAGACTCGCTACTCACTGCTCGAGAAAACTTGTTGCGCTCTGGTATGGGCTGCTCGCTGACTAAGGCAGTATATGTTGACTCATACCACTCTGTTGATTTCCAAAATGGATCCTATCAAGTATATCTTCGAAAAGCCTGCTTTATCTGGAAGAATCGCTAGATGGCAAATGATCCTGACTGAGTATGACATCCAGTATACTACCCAAAAAGCTATAAAGGGGAGTGTACTAGCTGACCATCTAGCTCATCAAGCTATCGAAGATTATCAATCCATGAGATTCGACTTCCCAGACGAGGACATCATTTTGGACAACATTGAAAGTAACGGACCGTATGACGGACCTGAAAATGGATCCCGATGGACCCTCTACTTTGATGGTGCTTCAAATGCACTTGGAAACGGTATCGGTGTGGTACTCATTTCCCCGGAAGGTTGCCATACACCTTTCACGACCCGACTTTGTTTCAGCTGTACCAACAACATGGCAGAATATGAAGCTTGCATCTTTGGTCTCAAGGCTGCTATAGACTCGGGGATCAAATCTTTGATCGTATTTGGGGACTCGGCTTTGGGTATCATTCAAATCAAAGGAGAGTGGGATACCAAGCATCCTAATCTTATCCCATACAAAGAACATGTCCTGACATTGTTGCCTCATTTCGAGCAAATCACCTTCGAGCATTTCCTGCGAGAAGAGAATCAGCTAGCAGATGCTCTGGCTACAATGTCTTCCATGTTTAAACTCAACTGGGATAACGAGGCTCCCCAAATCACCATCGAGCGAATGGATGAACCTGCGCATTGTCATGAGATTAATACTGAAGAAGTAGTGGAACAACCTTGGTTTCACGAAATCAAAAGGTATATCCAGACTAGAGAATATCCCGAAGGAGCTTCCGTAAATGACAAAAAGTTCCTAAGGAAATTTGCTGCCAAGTTCTTCCTGAGCAACGGCATCCTCTATAAACGCAGCCATGATTGTGTTTTACTCCGATGTGTAGACAAAGCTGAAGCAGAGTTAATCATGACTGAGATACACAGCGGTACATTTGGCACCCACTTGAGCGGACATACGATGGCTAAGAAGATTCTAAGGGCAGGCTATTACTGGTCTACCATGGAAGCTGATTGCCATCAACATTTCCGTACTTGTCACAAATGTCAAGTCTATGCTGACAAGGTTCATATCCCTCTTGTTCCTCTCAATGTTCTGACAGCTCCTTGGCCATTCGTAATGTGGGGCATTGACATGATTGGAGAGATCAAGCCCACAACGTCCAATGGACATCGCTTCATCCTAGTCGCCATTGACTATTTTACCAAATGGGTCGAAGCAGCTTCCTTCGCCTCTGTTACAAAAAATGTGGTTGCCCGCTTCATCAAGCAGAACCTTATATGCCGGTATGGTGTCCCCGACAGGATCATCACAGACAACGGTACAAATCTGAATAATACTATGGTCACCGCTCTATGCGAACAATTCAAGATTTATCATCACAATTCATCTCCCTATCGGCCGAAGATGAACGGTGTTGTTGAAGCTGCGAACAAAAACATTAAGAAGATCATTCAGAAAATGACAGTTACCTACAAGGACTGGCATGAGATGCTACCGTTTGCTCTGCATGGATACCGTACCACGGCACGTACTTCAACAGGGGAAACCCCATTTTCTTTAGTATATGGCATGGAAGTTGTCCTGCCCATGGAAGTTCAGATTCCTTCTTTAAGGATTATGAAGGACTCTGGTTTGAGTGAAGACGATTGGATTCAGACCCGACTTGATCAACTCAATTTGATCGACGAGAAGCGACTCACTGCTGTTTGCCATGGTCAGACGTATCAAAAACGGATGATCAAGGCTTTCAACAAGAAAGTCAGACGTCAAGTATATCAAGTCGGAGATCTTGTAATCAAGCGGATCATCTTGCCGCAAAGTGATCCCAGGGGCAAGTGGACTCCTACTTACGAAGGACCATTTGTGATCAAAAACATATTTTCTGGTGGTGCAATGATTCTGACCACCATGGATGGCGACGATTTGCCACACCCTGCGAATGCAGACATAGTCAAAAAATACTACGCATAAAACAAACCCGACAAGTTGAAAACCCGAAAGGGCAACTTGGGCAAAAATGGGCATCCCGGTGAACCGAAAACCCGAAAGGGCGGTTTAGGCAAAAATTAGGGATAAAACAAAAAAAATCTGTACATCCGGCAAGTCGAAAACCGGAAAGGGCGGCTTGGGCAAAAAAGGGTTTCCCGGTGGATTGAAAACCCGAGAGGGCGGTCCAGGCAAAAGTTAGGGAATTAAAGCGTATGACTATGTCTCGTCAGATCACTTTAAAGAACAATCTCTTCATCAACAAGCTCTGAGCTTCTGATCAATCCAATCATCGGCGGACGAAGCATTGAATGGACAAGATATTCAGAGTTGTGAAGGCTATAGCAGAATGGGACTCCCATGGAATTGTTACACATAGCCATCTTTCTTTTGTATAAAATTTTCAATTTTTACGACAACATCCTCTTACTAAAATGCCTGTCTCCTTTGTACAAAGATACTCATAAAAAGTTAATACAAATACTTTTCCAAATACAGAAATTTGCTTTGTCTTCCTTTTTCTCGTTTGCACTTATGTTTTATTGAGAAACGTCCAATGTTTTGTTAAATAGGCATATGCATTTGAACATAATCATTTTCTTACAAATCAAGAAAGATGATTGCTGATAGGTTGAAGGTACAGATAGATATCTTGATGCCCTTTCAGAAGGAATCCCTAGCAGAATTAAACTCCAAATTCCTCAACAAAGTCAAAATCCAGAACTTAATTCCCCAAACAGAGTTAAGCTTCAGGATCCTCCGCAGAACAAAAGCTTTCTCAAAACTGATTTCCCCAGCCAGAGAGCCTTCCAGAACTCAATTCCTCTCAGAGTTAAGTTTCAATATCCCCAGTGGAGCCTTAAAAATCTGAAAATCCTATCCCCAGTTGAAGTCAAAACTACCAATCCCCAGCGGAGCTAAAACTTCCAACTATCAATCCCCAGCGGAACCAGACTAGTGAACCTTCTCCCCACAGAGAGACTTCCCACCAGACTGAAGATTCTCAGTCTTACTTCTCCAGCATAAGTCTACCAGGTTCTTGACTCCCCAGTAGAGATCATCAGAATTCTCTTGCCCCGCAAGTCACCAAGGAGTTTCAATCCCCACTAATGGTCCTAAGATCCCCAAACAATTGAAGATCTTGCATTCCCCAAGCAGTCGACACTCAACAAGGACATCTCATCTTCAAACAACCAAAAATTCTTGCAGACCCCTGCAGCAGTCAAGGATTCACTTTCCCTGGGAGCAGTCAAGATTCTATTATCTCCGGCTATCCAGGATTCGTCTATCCTTAGCAAGACAGCTCATCAGCTTACATGCACATTCATTACATTCATATATCATAAACATTGATATAACATATATATTGCATCATACATATCATGCAACATAACTTTGTGTTTTAGCTAACATTTCATCCTTTTCAGGATAAGATTAAAAGGCTATCGTTAACAATTATTCAGATACAGTATGGATACACCCCAGACAAGGCGGTCATTCTATTACTCATTCAGAATTTCAAGTCAAATACATTACAGATACACCCCAGACACGGCGGTCATTCTACTACTCATTCAGACTACAGCAATCAGATACAGACTAGATACGCTCCAGACACGGCAACCATTCTATCTCTCATTCAGATTCATTTATCAACCTCAATGTTCAATGCATTCCAAATACGGATACCATTCTGACCCTTGCAACAACAATTTGATTCTCCCCAGTGCATCCTCCACGGAAGTCATTCTGTCATTTATTTAGATCCCAGTTACAGTTTCAGATACACTCCAGACACGGAAGTCATTCTATTACTCATACGGATCTCAATCCCAGTTACAGTTTCAGATACACTCTAGACACGGAAGTCATTCTGCTACTCATACAAATCTCAACTTCAGATACAGTCCAGATACGCTCCAGACATGGTTGCCATTCTGTCACTCATTCAGAGTTTATCCCCAGCACGCAGTTGCTCCATACACAGATATTTCTCTATCACCCAGATACAATGCAGATACACTCCAGACACGGCAGTCATTCTGATGTTCATTCTACATTCAAACACAATTACAACTCAGATACGCCTCAGACACAAAGGCCTTTCTTTTGCTCATATAAACTCAGTCTCTAGATACAGTTCCAATGCATTCCAGACACGGATATCATTTTGATCCTCATTCTTCTGACCTATCACATTATAGTTCAACAAACATTCCAGATGGCATCTTTAAGCCCATCTCCAGATGGCATCTTTAAGCCCATCTCCAAATGGCATCTTTAAGCCCATTCCCGCACCTATGTTCTGACGAGTGCAAATTTAAGGGCACTCTAGTGTCCAATCTCCTTTTACCTTCGAGACGCGAAAGGCAAACCTGCCAATCTAACTCTTCAGGTGCAAGAAGATTGAACAGGGGCAACTGTTGTACCCCAAAATTTGCCCTCTCTTTTCATCAACATTTTCTCACCACAAGACTCTTGGAGCTCAAAATCAAGTTAGGGTTTGCTCTGCTCAAGACCCCTCATTGCACTGTTGACCTAAATTAGGGTTTGAGTTTGCACAAAGATGTTTTGACCTAAAATGCCCAAAGTGACTTTCATGCTTCATGTTGGACTCACAAGTTTATCCATACCAAGTTTCAAGCCTTGATTCCAATCTTTGCCCAGTCAATTGGACAGTTGACCTAGAAATCAATTGTATTGGGGAAAAAGTCAACTGTGGCCAATTGACAGTCAAACTTCATAATTTTTGACCCACATCAACATAATGAAATCATATGAACCATTTGGTCAAGTTTGGATCATAATTCCACAAGAAATTTGATCAGATCACCAAAAGGGCAAAATGGTCATTTTTAGGGTTTTGACTGCACAAAGGCCATTTTTGACTGTTTGACCTAACCAATGGCAAACCAAGCTCACATATGGACTCAAGGATTCAATGGAATTGTCTTGACCCATTCAACAAGTTCAAAAGGTCTCAAATGCATAGGATTGACAGATGAATTTTTCAGTCAACTAATCAAAATTTGACGGTATACTGAAAAGTCAAACTTTGACTTTTTGGTCAAAATCAAGTGCCAAGATTCATTTTTCATCAAGACATGTAAAATTATGAAACTTGTTCATCAAGAAATCCAAAATTGCAAATTAGGGTTTAAGATGAGAAAATTTCATAACTTAGAATTTTTCTAAGTTATGAAACTTCCTTATTTTTCCCTAACTTTGTCCCATTTTTTCATCAAGATACAAATGGATTCAAACAAAACTCAAAACATGAAAGTTGTAGTCCATTGCAAAATCTACAACTTTGATTCACAAAGTTTTCTCAAAGGAAGCTTGTAGCTCAAGTTATGATTTTTAGAACAAAGGTGCAAAACATTTTTAACAGAAAATTTTTGACCTATTCTAGGCAGGATTTTTGTCCAACTTCTTGGCCATTTTTCACATGCTTCCACTTGGAGTTTCAATTTGAATTACAAATATGGATTGTAGTACACATTCCAAGCTTTCCAAATTGTCCCAGAACTTCTCAAACACCCTTGTGGTTAGGGAGAATCAAATTTGCAAAGTTGGGCAAAATTCACTTTTGTTCTTGGCCAAGGCTTGTTCATAACATTGGCATTTTTCAAATCAGCTTGTACAAGCTAGCTTGCAGGCCTCAAACCCAGTCTCACACACCATAATTAAATGCCTAACCATTGTATTAATGCATTATCTCTTCCCTTTGGGCATTGCACATAGAATCAATCCTTAAGTAGAAAAAGCAAACATGCCATTTTGATAAAGATGCACTTTATGTCAAATACCATATCCAAGAGGTACAAGCCAGATCTTTGAGGCACAAGTTTGTAGACAAATCCCACTGATCAAGAGAGAGTGTTGCAGCATGCTTGAGAGCCTTGTACATGCCTATAACCCAACTTGAACCTTCTTACTTCAAAAGGAAGAAAGCTTGCAAAAACTCTCCAACTCTCACTTCCTGTAAAGACCAGTCAAAACAAAGTTTGCAAACATTTTCCAGACATTAAACCAAGCTTGAAACACAACTCAATCATCCCTAATCCCTCCTCATATAGAAGATCACATTTTTTCTGCAAAACAGGGCACCTGTTGCAGTTTGACTTCCACAATCCATTCCACTCGTGCGTTTTGGCCAAAGCTTGTTCAAACATGTTCCATATCATCCACTGAAGCTATCCCAAGCATTGAACTCGAGCTGTAACACCCATAACCACGTTTTCCATTTTTATTTTCAAGTTGTGCAGGTTGACTTCCATAGCACGATTCAGTTGATTTTAAAGCAAGCTAGGAGTTGGAGAAGCATCCTTGGACTTCAGGCAAGCTGTACAAAAGCTCAGAATCCATTGGAAGTTGCTACATTGTTCTGTTCAAGTCAAGCTGAAACAGGTAAAAACATGAACTTATATCTCTCTATCCAGGCATGATTAAGCTTAGGTTTGTGAAGAAAACTTGTTCTACTCATAGCCCTGAAGCCATCCATGTATTTACTTTTCATTTATATTATGCATGCTGTGAGAATTTTGGCCATGAACATTGAAGAAAAATTAGGTCAGAAATTGGGGAAGAAGAAATTCTCCCTGGATTCTTAGAGTTAGGTCAAGTGTTTTATATGTATGAATTCGTCTCTTGATGCTCTATAATGTTTGTGTTATGAGTTTTTGTTAAAAGTCAAAGAATCAGGAGTTTGGATGAAGCATGGAACGCGCGCGTTTTTCTGTTTGAACATTGCTGGAGGTTGAAGACAAAGCTGGCTTGGGTTGGGCCTGAGTCAGCTTGCTGCTTGCACCCCCTTTTCCAATTTACACCCCCTGGCCCATTATGTGATATTTTATTCATTTTTGATTTTTTCTTTTTGATTCTGAATTATTATTTTTTGCTCAAATATAAAAAATATCAAAAATATTTTTCCATGCATTTTTGCATTTATTTGGCATTTATTTGTTTTATTTAGCATATATATGTAAATAAATGTAATACCTTTTTATTTAAAACATTAAAAATAATACAAAAATATATTTATTTTCAGCCATTATTTTTATTTACATTTTGAAAACATTTTCTAAAAATATACGTTTTTTTGTAAATAATTAATATTTTATTCTTGTATATATTTAATATATTTAATATATAATATAAATACTTGTATATTTTATTAGATATTTAGGACAAAAATATAGAAATAATACATTTTTTTAATTAATATATGACACTAAAATACTTTTTTTTACAATATACTTCTTTTTTTATTTTTTGTATATAATTAACAAATATTGTATATAATTATTAAATAAATATTATTTATTTAGAAAACTAGGGTTTTGCCCTAAACCATAAAAATATTCAAAATTTGACCTTTTTATTTTTTGTTTATATTTTACATTGAAAAATACTTTCTCATGCATAAAAAATCATTTTTGTACATAATACATTTTGCATATTTATTATATTTGTTTAAATATTGTACAATTTGATATTTGTATATTAAATATGAATGTAATAGCTTAGAATTTAATTTCTTGCCAAATATCTCCATTCAAACATTTGTACCCCCATCCCCATAATCATGTTGTAATAATTTAGGACTTTAAATTTCTGCATTTTAAAAGCTTTCAAATTATGCCATGATAGACTTAGGGTTTGTATGCAAATCAAATAACAAATAACTTGACTAATACAAAGACAAAAAAGCATGAAAATGGACAACACCAAGCACACTTGCACCCTTAGGGTTACTCCACTTGTTGCCTTCAAAAATGGGCCATGTTGCATGTTGAGTGTCCTTGGCAAAACAAAAACAAATCAAATGATCATAGTCCCTCAATGATGCTTTCTCAAGTTGCCTAAAAAATGATCAAGTCCCTTGAAGGAAAAATTGCCAAAGACACTTGGCACCATTGCATTCATGGTCTAAACGATGACCCGCGCCCGTCCCGTTAACATCCTAACACAAGATTGTCCACCAAATACAATGGTGGAACAATACTGTTAAAAAGGTTAAAACATAGGAAAGATCTTTGAGAAATTTAGGGTAGATAACTCTTGGTTACTTGACCAACTTGCAAAACAAATCCTTGCCATTTTTTAAAAACACACTCCACAAACACAAACTTTCAAAACAACTTTCAAAACATTGAAAACTTTTCAAAAAGACAAATACACCTTTGTATACATTCAAACATGGATCATTACAAAGGTTGCCACAACCATGGCCTCTTTTCAAAATATCTTTCAAAACACACACAAAACACCATTTCAAACAATTGAAAGCACCATTTCAAACAATTGAAAGCACCATTTCAAACAATTGAAAAGCAAAGGCAAGTGATCTAAGCAAGTAACTAAGAGCCCATGGATAACCATGGATAGAAAGGGTGATAATACATTCCCTTTCTATAATCTACTCCCCGAACCCAAGAAAACATCTCAAAGGTTTTTCCTGTGCTTTTTAAACCTTTCCTTAGGATAAAATAAAAAGTCGGTGGCGACTCTTGCTAAACCGAAACATTTGCGAAAACAAACGCAAAACCTCAAATCAGTTCTCCCACCGTATCACACCCTGCATTTTTTGGGGTTGGCTTCGATCTTTCATTTTGTTAGATAGAAACTGAGGAATTTGTCTGCTCGTACGTTGAAGATGCACTTTTCTGGGTTAAATCGCATTCTTCATTTACTTGCCTGCTCGAAGAATTTCTTTAGGTGGAGAGCATGGTCGGTTTCTTTTTTGTACTTGACGATCATGTCATCCATGTAGACCTCGAGCATGTCTCATATCTCTCCTCGGAAAACCATGTTTATCATTCGTTGGTATGTAACATCGGCGTTCTTCAAACGGAAAGGCATTACGTTGTAGTAATAGTTTCCTGACTCGGTCATGAAGGTCGTGTACTTATTGTATGTTTTGGCCATGGGGATCTGGTTGTATCCAAAATACGCGTCCATGAACGATAGTAATTTAAAACCTGCAAAGTTATCAATTAATTTATCAGTGTTGGGCAAGGGATAAGCGTCTTTGGGGAAAGTCCTATTGAGATCGGTATAGTCAATGCACATGCGCCATTTTCCATTACTATTTTTTCACAAGAACTACATTAGAAAGTCAGGTTGTGTACCGAGATTCAGAAATAAAATACGCCTCTAGGAGGTCTTTCACAGCCTGCTCGGCAACCTCCGTTTTCTCCGGGGACTGTCGGCACCTACGATGAGCGACTACCTTAATGGTAGGATCTATTGTTAAATGATGGCAAGCTATCTCCGGGTCTAAGTCGAGAATATCTGTTGTGCTCCAGGAGAAAAAGTCCACATTCTCTCTAAGGCATGCCTTTAGTTGTCTTTTTGCCAAGTCGGGGAGGTCACCACCGATTTTGACTCCTCTAGACGGATCATCACCAAGGGGAATGATTTTAAACTCCCCGTCTGGGGTTGGGAGAACATGGTGCACGGGCTCCTTGTTGCTCATAGAGGAGGAACTTTATGCTTCCAGTATGGGCCCTTTGCCTTTTATCTTCTGTTCTCAGTGATCTTACTTTGTGAATCTGTTGTCAAGGTCAATTACATCGACGTGTGGAAACGGTTGTGGCTCCTCTGAACTGTTGGGAAAGGAAGGTCTACTGGCTGTCCTGGGTTGCATGCTAATGGAGCTCAATCCTTTGGCATCAGCTTCAAAACATCTTCTTGCTGCCCGGATGTCCCCGTGAAGGGTGGTGACGAGTCCTTGCTCGGTGTAATACTTCATTTTCAGGTGCACCGTGGAGGGCACCGCTATCAATTCAGACAGGGTGGGCCTCCCGAAAATGCACTGATATAACAAAGGGTAGTACACCATGAGGAACTACGTCTTGATCGACTTGGAACATTCGGTTGCCCCGAATGTGACGATCAGCTCGACATATCCCCAAGGCTTGGTGATGGAACCGTTGAATCCCTGGAGGTCGGAGCCAACATAAGGGGTCATGTGGGTCTCGTTTAGTTGCAAAGTGGTGAATAACTGGGAGTACATTATATCCACCGGGCTTCCTTGATCGACCAATATTCTCCTGACGTCAAAGTTGGCCATTCGTGCTCTTACGAGAAGAGGAATACTGGAGCTGGGGGCCCCACCGGGAGGCTCTTCTTTGTAGAATGCAATGGGGACGGAGCTCCCCCTGACTTTGTCGAGGGTGGTACCCTTTCCGGAGCTACCATTCATGAGTTGCTCAAATCTTCTCTTGACCGAGCCTACTGTATACTTGTTGAAGCCCTCGCCAGATATAACCATCACTGCTGAAAATGTCTCCTAAGGGCTATGGGTCGCAAAATATAGAGGGACTTCGTCCAGGTCGGGGAAGTAGAAGTCCTCTGGACTGGTGATGTTCAAGGCGACGAGCATGAGGCTCGCTTCGGGTGAAGGCTTTTCTTCTTCTACTTTCTTGGACACCTAGACGTCTTCGCGGGCACCTTCCTTCTTTTTGTACTGTTTGAGATGCCCATATCGAATGAGTATCTCGGGGGCATCCTTTAGGTGGATGCAGTCGTTTGTATTGTGCCTGTGACTTTTGTGAAACCGGTAGTATTTGCTTTTGTCCGTCCCAGGTTTGGACAATGTTTGACGAAGAAAGTGCATGCTAGCTTACTTGAACTCTGAATTGGCGCATTTTGTCAGAATCTTCTTGCGCGAAGCGTTGAGGGGGGTGTAGTCATGGAAGCGACGAACTTTGCCCCGATAGTCTTTAGAATCACGAGATTTTCCATCCCTCTTCTTTTCTCCTCCCTAACGAGGTGTCTAGGGCTCATCATTCTTTGAGACTTTCACATTCTCATGATGCCGCGAGTCTCTCGCATTGTTAGCAGCCTCTTTCTCCTCATACTAGATGTACGATTGTGCTTTGAGCAGAAGAGAATCCAACGTTGCAGGATTCTTAATGCCAATTGCCTTGGCGAAATCACTGCAAGGGAGCAAGCCTCGCTCAAGGAGGTATTTTTTCATCCTGTCGATCGTGCTGACCTGGACGGATTTCTGGTTGAACCTCTCAATGTATGCTCGGAGGGACTCATCCTTCCCCTGGATGATGGCCTCAAGTGCATCTTCTGACTTGGGATGGCGGCGAGATATCGTGAAATGCCTGGAGAATTGTCTCTCCAAGCCCTTCCATAAAGTGACGGACTCATCAGGGAGGCTCTTATACCAAGCCATGGCTCCCATTTTGAGCATCGTTGGGAATATTCGACACTTGATTGCTCTCCGGTAACCCCTATAGTCGAGCAGCGCATCGGTGTTTTCGATGTGCTCGTCCGGATCTGCTGTGTCGCCGTATGTCCCCAAGTATGGGGGTTTCTCAAGACCGATAGGAAACAGGGTCTCCATGATCTCCCTGGATAACGGGCCATGGGGCTCGTCGTCATCGCTATGATCAAGAGAAGCTGGTGGAGAATAGTTATTTCTTCCTCGGCAGGGGTTGTCGTCTCATTAGGGAGAGGTTCTTCTTGGATACTGCCTCGGCTTGGGCGACGGAGAACAGTCACGATCAAGTCTCTGGTCGTTCTTCGTTTTATTGGACATCAGGGAGCACCGATCTCTCCGGGGAGGTGTGCGACCTCATTTCTTGAAGAAAGAAACCTCTTGCCTCTCTCGTACAGGAAGGCGGCCACGTCTTGGTGGTAATGGACTACGAGGGTCATAACGCCGGTGTCTCAGAGGAGGAGACTTATATTGCTTCTTCTCACAGGCCCCAATCCTCTTACTTTGCTGTAGGATTAAGGCGTTGGTTTGATTGAGGGCAGTGAGCAGCGCTGCCATGGCCAGGTCGGCATTTTATGGAATAGGAACTGACTGAAGGCTTTCTGGCTCCTCCTCGGTGGGTTTCTTAGATCTCTGATCTTCCAAGAACTGGAGGTTGTCGCGTTCAATATCGACCGAATTTGGGGATGATATTCGGCCGTCTCTGACGTCGGAGGCATTCTCGAGATGATGACGCTCTTGGCTTCCGTTTGTCTTATGGACGAGAGAGAGTGTAGTCTTTCCAGAAAGGTGATGGTCATCATGGTCGTCCATGACTCAAGTTGTGAAGGTATCTCCAGTATTCAATTTTGAGGAAAAGGAAGACGGAGAAGATAGTTTTCCAAATACGGCGCCACTGATCTTACTAGTTAATCAGAACCTGGAAGTGGGCTGAAGGATGACGTCTTATTGGCTGGAAAGTTGAGGAAAGTAGGGGGTGTACCTGCAAGTCACTCTGACGATCAAGTAAGAATGAGTGCAAAGAGATACAAGTAAGATATTAGGGTTTTTAGTGTGAATATTGGGTACCTGGCCCTCACAAGTGTGAGGGTTTATATAATGCCTCTGACGCTTGGCCATTGGTTCCTATTTTTGGGACTAAATATTAGACTCCTCAAAAATAGGTAACTATCAGGACTTAGTCAAAACGGGCAGTCGTGCCCGTAACTAGCCGTTGTGCTGAGCACAAAAGGGATTACAGGCAGAAGCGTTTATGAGCGTTTCCTGAGTGACTGCTCTATGTGCGTCGAGCAGACTGGGAGGTCACTATCCGCGTGGACAAGAGTGTGTCTCGGCCACCGTTAGTCTTGTCGCCCAACGGGCGTGGTCGACCAGAGATGCCCATCAGAAGATCTAGAGCTACTGGGTCAATATTGTAGGGCCATACAAAAAATAGAAGTGAGTTGAGTCAATTCTAACTATTGGAACAGTCGAGAACATTTAGTAATAGTGAGATAGTTCATAAGGGCCAAACTTCACCTAATTTTGTGCAAAGGCACACAAATATTTTAAAAATGTATGAATTTAACAATATATATATATATATATATATATATATATATATATATATATATATATATATATTAAACAAAAAATGGAATTCGTATTACATGTCTGATTTTTAATAAAAACTCGTATGTAAGGATGTATACTAGTTTTGTCTGCGCAGTTATAAAACAATCTAAAAAGATATTTCTTACTTAAAGAATGATAATTTAAAAAAAATATATATTTTTGCATTGATCAGATGTTATTTCTGCCAAAAATCGAATATGATATTCTCCAAATGTCGTCATTTACATAAATCCCTTTGTGAAAATATATATCTCATCAAATATTGTCGGTAACAATATGAAAAATTTAAGAACCGTTAAAAAGAAAAAAGTAGAAATAAAATCGAAAACATTGTAAAGCAATTAAAAATTGTTTGTAACTAAAAAAAGACAATCAACATACCGGAAGTGATAAAAAATAAATTAAAGATGATAACGAAATACAAATAAACAATATTAGTAGTGAAATGAAAGATTGACAACAAAATACAAATAAACAGATAGTAGTATAAATGAAATGAAACATAGATAACATATTTAGTAGGAGGTTCAAAATATTTTAGCATCGGGGCATGCCTTTGCAACCCTTGAACATTGATGGCATGCCCTGATAGTACCATTTGAGTTTGGACGCTTGAAGTTTGTCCGTCACCGAAAGTCAACTAAAACAGATGACAAGATAAAAACATTAGACATAAATTAAATATCTATAATATAGGAAGAACAAATATTCAGGAAGTGTGTAATTACATCTTCAAGTTAAGTAATATCAATGAGAGGAACTTAGTTGCGAACTTCTTGTGTACTCAAAACTTGACTTGAACTTTCAACCCATGAGTCTTTAGGGATCCTAAAGTAAGAGAAGAATTACAATTATATTTACTAAGGTTGGAAAAATAAAGGGAACTCCAAACATATATTTACATTGAAACAACGAGTACTTATTTTGAAAATCAATTATTTCAGGCAAGTCTTGATTTGATGTGCAGCTTGCTAACATTGTAGGTGTTGGAAACAGACAATAGATATTTTCCTACATCACAATATTTTTCCATAATTGGTGCCAATACACAAACACAACAACAAATATAAGATAAAAATCAAACAAAGAACAACCTTCTTCTTTTACTTTGGCGTATCACAATATGATAATTGTTGGCGATTAATTTTTCCTCTGTTGATTGACATGGATGAATTTTAAGGCATATCCCTCCCAAAATGTGCAATTTATAGTGTTGTTCTTATGTTTGGTGATATAAGTCAAAGTTCAAAATTGTATAAAGTCAAAAGACTCAAAATAAGGAAATGTGATGACTTCATAAATGTTAGACATATACCCTAAGTCCTTCAAGACTAAGTTGATATGTTGTTTTTTACTCCCACTATAGATTTGTGCGTATACATTTTAGGAAACATGGAATTGGAATAGTTCAACTTTTGACCCTTTTGGAGCAGGACTGTCCCCATTAGCATACCAAAACTCAGTTTTCTCAGATATTTTTGCATACCAATGTTTTCAGGGATGACAGAGATGATGTTAGTAGGCAAAATGAAACATAAAAATGAAAATATGTAATAGAAATTTGACAAATTGATTTGACAGATAATATGTTTAGAACTTGTAAAGCACAGTTCAATTGGAAACTGGAGAATGAGGAGGAGTTGTGTGTTAAAAAAACTTAATCAGCTGTTGAATTCAAATCCAATGATGCAATTAGTTGGAAAAAATAGTAAGAAATGGACAAAGAATAGCCATCAATCGGACGTGGCAGATTTTAAGTTGTGAGTATAGATCACTGTTCTTGAACATCTTTCTTATTTATATTATAGAAGTTCATCTTGCAATAAATAATAGAAAAATTGTACTAGCAATTTCTTTTTGAAAAGTCACAATGTCAATGCTGTTTTAGTATGAGTTGATCAAGTCTACGCATAATATTCAACAGTTAGGCATAAACAATAGCTATTTACTACTATAAACATAATCACCAAATTGATTCTAGAATCTTAACATGGCTTCCTCTCTATGTCTCTTTCTTCTCTACTCAGTCATTCTTCAATCGGCAATCTGTGTTGCAGCTCAAACCAAAAGTACTATAGCCATTGGTGATTCTCATACTGCTGAATCCAACACCTCCCCATGGTTGCTTTCACCTTCTGGTGACTTTGCCTTTGGTTTTCTACCACTTAATGACACTAATCTTTTTTTGCTTTCCATTTGGTATGCAAAAATCTCTGAGAACACTGTTGTGTGGTATGCTAATGGCGACAGTCCTGCACCCAAAGGGTCAAAAGTTGAACTCAATGCCAATGATGGGTTGGTGCTAACTTCTCCAAATGGTGTCGGGTTATGGAATACTACTGAGGTACTCAACAGTGGAGTTTCTCGAGGTGTGTTCAATGACACTGGCAATTTTGTGCTTGAGGATGGTGATTTCAACAGTCTTTGGGAGACTTTCAAGCATCCGAATGACAACTTGTTGCCATCTCAAGTTCTTGAGAAAGGTGTAAAGCTTAGTTCAAAGCTTAAGGAGAGGAATTTCAGTAAGGGCAGGTTTGAGCTCCATTTACAAAATGATGGTAATCTTGTTATGTATTCTATTAATTTACCATCTGGTTATGCTAATGAAAACTACTATGAAAGTCAAACTGTTGGATCCAATAAATCAAGTGCTGGAACTCAATTGGTCTTTGACAGTTCAGGGGAGTTGTATGTCTTGAGAGAGAACAATGAGAAATTCAATATGTCAGGAAAAGATGGAGAAGATGATGACTCGAGTAAAGTCTCCACCACTGATTTTTATCTTAGAGCAACTCTTAATTTGGATGGAGTGTTTTCACTTTTCAAACATCCAAAGAGTTCAACTGATAGTAGTGGTTGGACTATAGTGTGGTCACATCCTGAAAATATATGTAGTTATATCGCTGTTGCAGGTTCTGGTGTTTGTGGATATAATAGCGTCTGCACATTGGGAGATGATAAGAGACCAAGATGTCAATGTCCAAAAAGTTACTCACTTGTTGATCCTGATGATCCATATGGTAGCTGCAAGCCAGATTTCATACAAGGATGTGTAGAAGACGATCTCTATGACTTTGAGATTTTGACTGAAACTGATTGGCCTCTATCAGATTATGTGTCTCAAAAGCCTTTTACTGAAGAACAGTGTAGGAAATCTTGTCTGGAAGATTGTTTTTGTTCTGTGGCTATTTTCAGGACAGATAGTTGCTGGAAGAAGAAGTTACCACTCTCAAATGGGATATATGATGGCAGCACACTTGGTGATGCTAAGGCCTTCTTGAAAGTGAGAAAAGATAATACCTCAATCATTGTGAACAAGAATAATAATAGGGGAACTTTGGTATTGGTTGTTTCTGTGCTTTTTGGTAGCTCTGCTATTCTCAATGCTGTATTGATTGTAGCAATATGTGTCAGCACCTCGATGATTCTTCAGTACGAGAAGAAACTTAGAAGAGTTAGCAGAAGTGACACTAGTGTTGAAACCAATTTGCGTTACTTCACTTACAAAGAGCTTGAAAAAGCTGCCAATGGATTTGACAAAGAGCTAGGAAGGGGATCTTTTGGTATTGTTTATGAAGGAGTCATCAACAACAACACAAGTTCTGAAACTCGCGTGGCAGTAAAAAAGTTGAACAATTTTTTGTTGGATCAAGCTCATAAGGAATTTAGAAATGAAGTGAATGGCATCGGTCTCACTCATCACAAAAATTTGGTTCGTTTACTTGGATTTTGTGAGGGTGGATCTGAAAGATTGTTGGTTTATGAGTACATGAGCAATGGCACTTTGGCAAAATTTCTTTTTAATTCTTCTGATAAGAAACAAAGACCAAGTTGGAAACTAAGACTAGAAATTGCAATAGGGGTAGCTAGAGGACTTGTGTATTTACATGAAGAGTGCATCACTAGGATCATCCATTGTGACATAAAGCCTCAGAACATACTTCTTGATGATAATTTCAATGCAAGAATCTCTGACTTTGGATTGGCCAAGCTGTTGAACATGAATGAGAGCAAAACCAATACTGGCATAAGGGGGACAAAAGGGTATGTTGCAGTAGAATGGTTTAAAAACATGCCCATCACAACTATGGTGGATGTGTATAGTTATGGAGTAGTGCTACTAGAGATTATTTCATGTAGAAGATGTGTTCAAGAAATGGATCAAGGAGAAGAAGAGAAAGCAATATTGACTGATTGGGCTTATGATTGCTACAGAGATGGTGCTGTAGATGCATTGGTTGAGGGAGACAATGAGGCATTGGATGACAAAGGAAAGTTGGAGAAATTGGTAATGATTGCAATTTGGTGTGTTCAAGAGGATCCAGTTCTTAGACCAAGCATGAGAAATGTGATACATATGCTTGAAGGTACTGTTGAAGTGCAAGTTCCACCATACCCCTCTCCTGTTAGTATTCAATATTCTCTAATTTAATAACTTGTTAGGCAAGGTTCGCAGTAGGCGCTAAATGCTAACCTTGTTGTGTTGTTTTAATTGATTTGGATTTATGTCTATGTATCAAGTTGTGGTTTTATTTTATGTTCCTTCAACATTAGTTTTTCTTTGGAATGAATAAAGATTACACAATTGTTTTGTTTTGGATAAAGTTAACTTTAGTATAATAATCAAATTTTATGTTACAAAAAATGCATATGAGTATCATGAGTATGATAGACTTCATGCGTGTATGATCACAGGAGAGTGTTTATGCTCTAATTATGTGAGATTATGAATGAATCTCCAACTCTTAAGCTGGAATATTGAGTTTCTCTTACTTTCCCAGCTAGAACGTGGGAGTATTGGAAGATTGGTTCTTCCTTAAATGTCGGAGGGACCGTTGCCTCCTTTACTTATGTTGACCAAATTGTCTTCTTCTGGACATCTTATAGACCACGTGTGATGAGACAAATCGATCATGGACATTGTTTCAGGTCAGACGGTCCATGAGCGCGCTCGCCTGACACTTCTGCAGTTCCTTTTGGGCCATTCTGGCCATGGGCTGCCTCTTAAGGGTCAAATAAGATTATCTGCAGTCTACAGTTTCTCAAGAACTAAGCTTGGAAATAGTGAAGTGATTAATTTAGATGTGCAATGATCCCTATAAATTCCATGGCAACGAGTCCTTTAAGAGTTGCTTTAGGCGAGTCCCTCAAGCATTTCTTGGGGCGAGACTTACATATAGTTGTTTGTGACTGAAAACATCCCTTGTCACGTATAAATCCACATAGTCAAAAGATTGATCTTGAGATTTGTTTATTGTCATAGCAAATGAGACAATAATAGAGAATTGTCTTTTGATAAGCTTGAATGGTCAACAAGATTGAAAAGACATCCTTTGTATGTAAACGATATTTCCAAATTTTTACCTAAAATGATCTTTCCTTCAATAATATGATTAGAAAGTCTAGTAACAGTTAACTTAGTACCATTGTACAACCCTTCATATTTATCCAAATTCCTCGACAACTTAATAGTTGTGCATCCCAATCTTGAATTTGATTCACTAGTTTGACAACCATGAAGTTTTGGGACAACTCAATAATTTTGGTGTTAATTGCTCAAAATTTGTTTCAAATTTATCAATGAAATCATTGTTCAAATATTTCTTGTCTTCACCTTCAAAGGAAAATTGGAACATTTAAAATTTTGGATGTTGTACTGCTAATATTAAATGTTTATTGAAATAAATAGTTAAAATGTAATTCGTTACATGGAATAAATTGTGTGATATAATTATTTATTTCATCCAATATCTAATTTTGACATCAAGTCTACTTGAAGGAAATAAGAATTTGTGTAGTTACGAAGGAGATCCAGATAAGTATTTGAAACAGTTGCTTCGACTATATCACTAAATTTAATTATCAATCACTCTTCAGGAATAATAATAATATCAACATATCTATAATTTAGTTATGATATTTTTCCATCACTAATCTTTAAAATTAAATCATAGAATTTTCTAATATCTTCAAATGTAGGTGATATTGAGGTATTTTGTAACTTAGTAAGAGTAACAACTTTGCAACTATGCCAAATATAGAGGCATTTATTATTGCACATACAATATCAAATCTATTTCCGAGTTTGCTTGAAATCACCACCAAAGACAACTATTTTTCCTCCAAATATTTGCTTAGAGACAATCTTATCATCACTCGTATTATCCTTCAAAGATTTGTCAATAACTTCAAAATAAAATTTATGTCATTGATGCCTTATTCCATATAATAAGATTTGTTAATTGCAAAAGTTCAACAAGCTCCGAATCTTTCTCAATGATATAAATAAAAGAATTTTGAGTTGGAACTGAATTCTTAAATTTTAAATGAGTTTTTCTTCCTCTAGTAGGCACGATCAACATAATTTGGCGTCGAGAATACAATGCAGTAGAAAGTGCATTGCACATATATATTTTTAAGTGCAACCATAATTATATAAAAGAATATCCATGGTTTCAGAATTCAAAGTCCCATGCATGTCTTGTGTAAGTGTTTAGTTATTGGCATGTGTTTTTGGTAAAATCAGGTGTGTGAATGTCATGACTGATGTCATAACATTCTGGTTTATTAGGTACTTTATGCAGAAAAATTATGGCATACAGTAGCAACTGTGTATGAGTGTGTATCTGAGCATTTTGCAAAAGATCACATTTATTGCCTTCTACCAAAATCAGTAAACAGGAATTTTGATGTCATAACAAATGTTAAGACATCCTGTACTGATCTAACAGTAGTGCAGTTTGGTTAATTCTGAGATTTTTCAGGAAGTTGGCTCATTCCTTCCAGAACAGAATCTCCCGTTGTCTTTGGGTTAACCTAGCTCAACCCTAAACTGGTTGATAAAGTCTTGTGACCAAGTCTTATGGTTAAACCTAATTAACCATAGCTTTTTGTGGAAACCCTAACTGAAGAAACAGCTGCTATATATTCAACAGGATTGCTGTTTGGAAAATATCCCTTTGGACTGAAGATCAATCAGAAACTGTATAGTTTTAACTGTTGTAATCTAAGCAATTATCATTGTGATAAGTGACTTGGAATAGGTTTTGTTTGTAAGGGTTTTTGTACCACTCAAAGCTTTGAAGCAAGAGTGTTTTGTGTCTTTTGACTAAAGCTTTGAAGCAACATCAAGTTAGGTTTATGTATCACTCAAAGCTGTGAAGCAAGAGTGTTTGTGTTACTTGATTAAAAAGCTGTGAAGCATAATCAAGTGTATGTTCTGAAGAGTGTCTTCATTAATTCATTAGTCAACTGTTTTAGGTATCACTGTTGTGATTGAGGGGGAGTGAGTAGGAATTCAGGTTTAAGTAGAACTTAGATTGAAGTTGCATTGGGTAGGTCTTAAGTGAAGGAGATAAATTGGTTGGTTTATTCCTGAATTAATATCTCTTATAGTGGATTTCCTCCCTGGCTTGGTAGCCCCCAGAGTAGGTGTTGTTTCACACTGAACTGGGTAAACAATTGACTTTGTTCTTTACTGTTTTTATTTACTGTCTTATAGAAAGTCAGATACGGTGTCATAACATTCACTGTGACATTGAGTATCTGCTTCCAGAATTTTCAATTGGTATCAGAGCAGGCACCCTGCCTGTATTAGTGGGTGAGATCTAGGGATATCACTTTCTGGCACTATGGACAAAGAAGGAGTTTTTGGAAATAGACCATCCATTCTGGATGGAACAAATTATGACTACTGGAAACCTCGTATGATTGCCTTCTTAAAATCTCTGGACAAAAAGGCTTGGAGAGCTGCTGACAAAGGATGGAACCATCCCACCATAACTGAGAAAGATGGGACAATCAGTCTGAAGCCTGAGGAAGAATAGAGCAAAGAAGAAGATGAGTTAGCCCTGGGAAATTCCAAAGCCTTAAATGCCTTGTTCAATGGAATTGATAGAAACATTTTCAGACTGGTGCATCAATGTGAACTGGCCAAGGAAGTGTGGGACACTCTCAAAACTACCCATGAAGGCACATCCAAAGTAAAAATGTCAAGGCTTCAGATGCTGACTACAAAGTTTGAGAACCTAAGGATGAAGGAAGATGAAACCATTCATGAGTTTCACATGAACATCTTGGAGATTGCCAACACCTCAGGAGCATTGGGTGAAAAGATGTCTGAAGAAAAACTGGAGAGAAAGATTCTCAGATCCCTGCCTAAAAGATTTGCAATGAAGGTAACTGCTATAGAGGAAGCCCAGGATATCAGCAACTTAAAAGTGGATGAACTCATTGGGTCTCTTCAGACTTTTGAGATGGGGATCAGTGACAATGTTGACAAGAAAAACAAGAGCATAGCACTTGTATCCAACACTGAAAATGAAAACAAGGAGGATGAAGAAGAAAATATTTCAGAAGCTATTGCCATGCTTGGAAGACAATTCAACAAACTCATCAAGAGAATGGATCCAAAGTCAAGGTCAAATGTTGATAACATTCCCCCTGACATTAACAGATCTTATGACTCCAGCAGAAGACCAAGGTCTGAAGAGAAGGGAAATCAAGGCAGAGGAATTCAATGCCATGGTTGTGAAGGATATGGGCATATTCGAGCTGAATGCCCTACCTTTCTTAAGAAACAAAAGAAAGGAATGACTGTTACCTGGTCTGACTGTGATTCAGAAAGTAATTCTGAAGAAGAATCTGCCAAACTAGTTACTGCTCTAACTGGTGTTTGTACCTCTGAAAGTGACACCAGTGATGAGGAAGTGACATTTGAAGAACTGGCTGATACTTACAAGAAATTGTGTATCAGAAGTGCTGAAGTCTGTGTGCAAAATGAGAGATAAACAAAGCTCATCATAAAGTTAGAGGCTGAAAAAAGGGCAGACCTTGAAACTATAAGTCATCTAGAAGGGGAAGTTCAATTGCTGAACTCACAACTGAACCAGATGACCAAATCTGTCAAGATGCTGACAAATGGAACTGACAAATTGGAAGAAATCCTTCAGGTTGGACAAAATGTGGGAAACAAGTCTGGACTAGGATTTATGGAAGCAAAGAAATCTGGTACAGACAAGAAGATCAGGTCTGATAAACAAATGTCAAAGCAGATGTCACAACATAACACTCAACATCGGGAACAGAGAAATATGAAGAAAAAGTACCAAAGATGGAGATGTCACCATTGTGGGAGGTTTGGTCACATAAAGCCTTTCTGCTTCAGATTGTATGGATACCCTAATCAGAACCCAGGTGTCAAACCTAAGGCTAACAGGGTACCACATACTCCTCAATGGAAGAAAAAGGCTATTGCCCTGATAGCCCACACTTCCCTGAGAGTCTCTGCAAAGGAAGACTGGTACTTTGACAGTGGGTGTTCTAAGCACATGACTGGAATCAAGAACATTCTCAATCATGTTAAACCTCACACCACTAGTTATATGACCTTTGGAGATGGTGCTAAAGGTGAAATCAAAGGAGTTGGTAATTTGGACTGCCCTGGAGTTCCAAATCTGAATGAAGTACTATTGGTAAAAGGCCTGACTGCTAATCTCATTAGTATCAGTCAATTGTGTGATCTAGGATTCAAGGTCAACTTCTCAAAATCTGAATGTCTTGTAATAAATGAAGAACAAGAAGTTGTAATGAAAGGAGTCAGATCTAAAGATAACTGTTACTTGTGGGAGCCTGAGAACACTAATAACTCCACTGTGTGTTCTATTGCCAAAGAAGAAAAAGAGGTGAAACTGTGGCACCAAAAACTTGGCCATCTTCATCTAAGAGGAATGAAAAGAATTATCTCCATGGAAGAAGTCAGAGGGATTCCAAGACTGCAAATTGATGAAGGGAGAGTTTGTGGTGAATGTCAGGTTGGTAAGCAGACAAGGATGTCACATCCAAAGTCAAGACATCTGACCACCTCTAAGGTTCTGGAACTTCTACATATGGATCTGATGGGACCAATGCAGGTGGAAAGTCTTGGTGGAAAGAGATATGCCTATGTTGTTGTGGATGACTATTCTAGATTCACCTGGATTAACTTCATTAAAGAAAAATCTGTTGTGTTTGAAGTCTTTAAAGAACTGTGCAGAAGAATTCAAAGAGAAAAGGAAGGGTGTATTGTCAGAATCAGAAGTGATCATGGAAAGGAATTTGAAAATAGTAAGTTTAATGAGTTTTGTTCCTCAGAAGGAATTAGTCATGAATTCTCTTCTCCTATAACTCCCCAACAAAATGGAGTTGTAGAAAGGAAAAATAGGACCATACAGGAATCTGCCAGAGCTATGATACATGCCAAAAGACTTCCTATTCATTTTTGGGCTGAAGCTATGAATACAGCCTGTTATGTCCATAACAGAGTCACTTTGAGAAAGGGAACCTCATCCACCATTTATGAACTCTGGAAAGGAAGAAAGCCAACTGTGAAGTACTTCCATGTTTTTGGCAGCAAATGCTATATTCTGGCAGATCGTGAACAAAGGAGAAAGCTGGACCCTAAAAGTGATGAAGGTATATTTCTAGGATACTCCTCCAACAGCAGAGCTTATAGGGTATTCAATTCCAGGACCAAAGTCATGATGGAATCAATAAATTTCATAATTGATGATTATCATGAAGAAACAGATGTCCCTTGTAATGTTGAGACATTCTTTGAGACTCCAACTCAACAGAATGACCTTCCTGACACCACTACAGCAGACTCTGAATCCAAGGAAGCTAGCAAAATCCCTTCCATCAGAATTTAGAAAGATCATCCTAAATAACTCATTATAGGGGATCCAAATAGTGGAGTCATTACAAGATCTAGAGAAATCATCTCAAACTCTTGTTTTGTGTCTAAAATTGAACCAAGAAATGTTAAGGAGGCCTTAACTGATGAATACTGGATTGGTGCAATGCAAGATGAATTGAACCAGTTTAAGCAACATGAAGTTTGGGAGTTAGTTCCTAGACCTGAAGGAACAAACATCATTGGCACAAAATGGATATACAAAAACAAATCAGATGCTGAAGGAGTTGTCACTAGGAATAAGGCAAGACTTGTTGCCCAAGGATACACTCAAGTTGAAGGGGTTGATTTTGATGAGACCTTTTCCCCTGTAGCCAGAGTGGAATCTATCAGACTCCTGTTGGGAATTGCTTGTCTCCTAAAGTTCAAGCTGTTTCAGATGGATGTAAAAAGTGCCTTCCTAAATGGGTACTTAAGTGAAGAAGTTTATGTGGAACAACCTAAAGGTTTTGTGGATCCAAACCACCCTGATCATGTCTACAAATTGAGGAAAGCTCTGTATGGCCTGAAACAAGCTCCTAGAGCATGGTATGACAGGTTAACAAAATTTCTCTCAGACAAAGGATACAGAAAAGGAGGCTTGGATAAAACCCTCTTTGTCAAAAATGAAGGAGGGAAGTTAACGGTAGCTCAAATATATGTTGATGACATAGTGTTTAGGGGAATGTCAGAATAAATGGTTAAACATTTTGCTGACCAGATGAAGGCTGAATTCGAAATGAGTCTCATGGGAGAACTGACTTATTTTCTTGGACTGCAAGTCTCGCAGATGGAGGACTATATCTTTCTATCTCAAAGCAAGTATGCAAAGAACATTGTCAAGAAGTTTGGTATGGAGAATGCCAGTCACAAAAGGACCCTTGCACCTACTCATTTAAATCTATCCAAAGATTCAAGTGGGGTTAAGGTGGACCAAAGTCTGTACAGAAGCATGATAGGAAGTTTGCTGTACTTAACAGCCAGCAGACCTGACATTGCTTTTGCAGTTGGAGTTTGTGCAAGATACCAAGCTGATCCTAAAGTCAGTCATATCAACCAAGTAAAGAGAATTTTGAAGTATGTAAGTGGAACTTACACCTATGGCTTGCTGTACTCTCATGGTTGTGAACCAACTCTGACTGGTTATTGTGATGCTGATTGGGCTGGAAGTGATGATGATAGAAAAAGCACCTCTGGAGGATGTTTCTTCTTAGGAAATAATTTGGTCTCCTGGTTTAGCAAGAAATAGAACTGTGTCTCTCTCTCTCTAATGCTGAAGCTGAATACATTGCAGCTGGTAGTAGCTGTTCTCAAATGATCTGGATGAAACAGATGCTTACTGAGTATAATGTCACACAAGATGTTATGATATTGTACTGCGACAATCTGAGCACAATCAACATTTCCAAGAATCCTATTCAGCATAGCAGGACCAAACATATTGACATAAGACATCACTTTATCAGAGACCTTGTAGAAGAGAAGACGATTAAACTAGAACATGTTGCCACTGAGCTACAGCTGGCTGACATCTTTACCAAGGCACTTGATGCAAATCAATTTGAAAACTTGAGGGGCAAGTTGGGTATTTGCCAACAGGAGGAATTGTAGCAATTAACTTTTCTTGAAACAAGGGTAGAAGGAGTTATTTTTGTTAAGTCTATTTTGATTGGGTTAATCATATGCTTTCCCATTTCTTTCATAATTATTAAGAATAGACACTCATTTGCCTCCTTCCTCTCTCATCTCTGCAACAAATCCCATTCTCTCAATCAAAGTTCTCTCTCTAGTTGGAACAGGAGGAGACTGAACGAATCAGAAGGGAAGAGGTTGCTGCTGAAGATCAGCTCAATGCTGAAGAAAGTAGCTCCTCTGAAGGTGATAGTGCTTAAAGTCTGGTGGAATTGTCAAGCCTGATGTTGATGCTGTTGATGCAAGTGTCTTCAGATTTTATTTGTTGTTTTTTATTTTGGATAATTGTATAACATTTAAGTACATGTTTCTTTGGCCCATTTGTGGCTAAAGAGGGGGAGATAATTTCTGTGTTAATCACTTGGTAGACCTCATATTTTTTCTGCAGTCATATTCATTCTGCTGCTCTATATTCTCTGATTGCTTAGGGGCTTTAGCCAAAAATCTGCCAAAGGGGGAGTTTGTAAGTGTTTAGTTATTGGCATGTATTTTTGGTAAAAGCAGGTGTGTGAATGTCATGACTGATGTCATAACATTCTGGTTTATTAGGTACTTTATGCAGGAAAAATTATGGCATACAGTAGCAACTGTGTATGAGTGTGTATCTGAGCATTTTGCAAAAGATCACATTTATTTCCTTCTACCAAAATCAGTAAACATGAATTTTGATGTCATAACAAATGTTAAGACATCCTGTACTGATCTAACAGTAGTGCAGTTTGGTTAATTCTGAGATTTTTCAGGAAGTTGGCTCATTCCTTCCAGAACAGAATCTCCCGTTGTCTTTGGGTTAACCTAGCTCAACCCTAAACTGGTTGATAAAGTCTTGTGACCAAGTCTTATGGTTAAACCTAATTAACCCTAGCTTTTTGTGGAAACCCTAACTGAAGAAACAGCTGCTATATATTCAACAGGATTGCTGTTTGGAAAATATCCCTTTGGACTGAAGATCAATCAGAAACTGTATAGTTTTAACTGCTGTAATCTAAGCAATTATCATTGTGATAAGTGACTTGGAATAGGTTTTGTTTGTAAGGGTTTTTGTACCACTCAAAGCTTTGAAGCAAGAGTGTTTTGTGTCTCTTGACTAAAGCTTTGAAGCAAAGTCAAGTTAGGTTTATGTATCACTCAAAGCTGTGAAGCAAGAGTGTTTGTGTTACTTGATTAAAAAGTTGTGAAGCATAATCAAGTGTATGTTCTGAAGAGTGTCTTCATTAATTCATTAGTCAAGTGTTTTAGGTATCACTGCTGTGATTGAGGGGGAGTGAGTAGGAACTCAGTTTTAAGTAGAACTTAGATTGAAGTTACATTGGGTAGGTCTTAAGTGAAGGAGATAAACTGGTTGGTTTATTCCTGAATTAATATCTCTTATAGTGGATTTCCTCCCTGGCTTGGTATCCCCCAGAGTAGGTGTTGTTTCACACTGAACTGGGTAAACAATTGACTGTGTTCTTTACTGTTTTTATTTACTGTCTTATAGAAAGTCAGATACGGTGTCATAACATTCACTGTGACATTGAGTATCTGCTTCCAGAATTTTCAATTGGTATCAGAGCAGGCACCCTGCCTGTATTAGTGGGTGAGATCTAGGGATATCACTTTCTGGCACTATGGACAAAGAAGGAGTTTTTGGAAATAGACCACCCATTCTGGATGGAACAAATTATGACTACTGGAAACCTCGTATGATTGCCTTCTTAAAATCTCTGGACAAAAAGGCTTGGAGAGCTGCTGACAAAGGATGAAACCATCCCACCATAACTGAGAAAGATGGGACAATCAGTCTGAAGCCTGAGGAAGAATAGAGCAAAGAAGAAGATGAGTTAGCCCTGGGAAATTCCAAAGCCTTAAATGCCTTGTTCAATGGAATTGATAGAAACATTTTCAGACTGGTGCATCAATGTGAACTGGCCAAGGAAGTGTGGGACACTCTCAAAACTACCCATGAAGGCACATCCAAAGTAAAAATGTCAAGGCTTCAGATGCTGACTACAAAGTTTGAGAACCTAAGGATGAAGGAAGATGAAACCATTCATGAGTTTCACATGAACATCTTGGAGATTGCCAACACCTCAGGAGCATTGGGTGAAAAGATGTCTGAAGAAAAACTGGAGAGAAAGATTCTCAGATCCCTGCCTAAAAGATTTGCAATGAAGGTAACTGCTATAGAGGAAGCCCAGGACACCAGCAACTTAAAAGTGGATGAACTCATTGGGTCTCTTCAGACTTTTGAGATGGGGATCAGTGACAATGTTGACAAGAAAAACAAGAGCATAGCACTTGTATCCAACACTGAAAATGAAAACAAGGAGGATGAAGAAGAAAATATTTCAGAAGCTATTGCCATGCTTGAAAGACAATTCAACAAACTCATCAAGAGAATGGATCCAAAGTCAAGGTCAAATGTTGATAACATTCCCCCTGACATTAACAGATCTTATGACTCCACCAGAAGACCAAGGTCTAAAGAGAAGGGAAATCAAGGCAGAGGAATTCAATGCCATGGTTGTGAAGGATATGGGCATATTCGAGCTGAATGCCCTACCTTTCTTAAGAAACAAAAGAAAGGAATGACTGTTACCTGGTCTGACTGTGATTCAGAAAGTAATTCTGAAGAAGAATCTGCCAAACTAGTTACTGTTTTAACTGGTGTTTGTACCTCTGAAAGTGACACCAGTGATGAGGAAGTGACATTTGAAGAACTGGCTGATACTTACAAGAAATTGTGTATCAGAAGTGCTGAAGTCTGTGTGCAAAATGAGAGACAAACAAAGCTCATCATAAAGTTGGAGGCTGAAAAAAGGGCAGACCTTGAAACTATAAGTCATCTAGAAGGGGAAGTTCAATTGCTGAACTCACAACTGAACCAGATGACCAAATCTGTCAAGATGCTGACAAATGGAACTGACAAATTGGAAGAAATCCTTCAGGTTGGACAAAATGTGGGAAACAAGTCTGGACTAGGATTTGTGGAAGCAAAGAAATCTGGTACAGACAAGAAGATCAGGTTTGATAAACAAATGTCAAAGCAGATGTCACAACATAACACTCAACATCGGGAACAGAGAAATATGAAGAAAAAGTACCAAAGATGGAGATGTCACCATTGTGGGAGGTTTGGTCACATAAAGCCTTTCTGCTTCAGATTGTATAGATACCCTAATCAGAACCCAGGTGTCAAACCTAAGGCTAACAGGGTACCACATACTCCTCAATGGAAGAAAAAGGCTACTGCCCTGATAGCCCACACTTCCCTGAGAGTCTCTGCAAAGGAAGACTGGTACTTTGACAGTGGGTGTTCTAAGCACATGACTGGAATCAAGAACATTCTCAATCATGTTAAACCTCACACCACTAGTTATGTGACCTTTGGAGATGGTGCTAAAGGTGAAATCAATGGAGTTGGTAATTTGGAATGCCCTGGAGTTCCAAATCTGAATGAAGTACTATTGGTAAAAGGCCTGACTGCTAATCTCATTAGTATCAGTCAATTGTGTGATCTAGGATTCAAGGTCAACTTATCAAAATCTGAATGTCTTGTAATAAATGAAAAACAAGAAGTTGTATTGAAAGGAGTCAGATCTAAAGATAACTATTACTTGTGGGAGCCTGAGAACACTAATAACTCCACTGTGTGTTCTATTGCCAAAGAAGAAAAAGAGGTGAAACTGTGGCACCAAAAACTTGGCCATCTTCATCTAAGAGGAATGAAAAGAATTATCTCCATGGAAGCAGTCCGAGGGATTCCAAGACTGCAAATTGATGAAGGGAGAGTTTGTGGTGAATGTCAGGTTGGTAAGCAGACAAGGATGTCACATCCAAAGTCAAGACATCTGACCACCTCTAAGGTTCTGGAACTTCTACATATGGATCTGATGGGACCAATGCAGGTGGAAAGTCTTGGTGGAAAGAGATATGCCTATGTTGTTGTGGATGACTATTCCAGATTCACCTGGATTAACTTCATTAAAGAAAAATCTGATGTGTTTGAAGTCTTTAAAGAACTGTGCAGAAGAATTCAAAGAGAAAAGGAAGGGTGTATTGTCAGAATCAGAAGTGATCATGGCAAGGAATTTGAAAACAGTAAGTTTAATGAGTTCTGTTCCTCACAAGGAATTAGTCATGAATTCTCTTCTCCTATAACTCCCTAACAAAATGGAGTTGTAGAAAGGAAAAATAGGACCATACAGGAATCTGCCAGAGCTATGATACATGCCAAAAGACTTCCTATTCATTTTTGGGCTGAAACTATGAATACAGCCTGTTATGTCCATAACAGAGTCACTTTGAGAAAGGGAACCTCATCCACCATTTATGAACTCTGGAAAGGAAGAAAGCCAACTGTGAAGTACTTCCATGTTTTTGGCAGCAAATGCTATATTCTGGCAGATCGTGAACAAAGGAGAAATCTGGACCCTAAAAGTGATGAAGGTATATTTCTAGGATACTCCTCCAACAGCAGAGCTTATAGGGTATTCAATTCCAGGACCAAAGTCATTATGGAATCAATAAATGTCATAATTGATGATTATCATGAAGAAACAGATGTCCCTTGTAATGTTGAGACATTCTTTGAGACTCCAACTCAACAGAATGACCTTCCTGACACAACTACAGCAGACTCTGAATCCAAGGAAGCTAGCAAAATCCCTTCCATCAGATTTCAGAAAGATCATCCTAAAGAACTCATTATAGGGGATCCAAATAGTGGAGTCATTACAAGATCTAGAGAAATCATCTCAAACTCTTGTTTTGTGTCTAAAATTGAACCAAGAAATGTTAAGGAAGCCTTAACTGATGAATACTGGATTGGTGCAATGCAAGATGAATTGAACCAGTTTAAGCAACATGAAGTTTGGGAGTTAGTTCCTAGACCTGAAGGAACAAACATCATTGGCACAAAATGGATATACAAAAACAAATCAGATGCTGAAGGAGTTGTCACTAGGAATAAGGTAAGACTTGTTGCCCAAGGATACACTCAAGTTGAAGGGGTTGATTTTGATGAGACCTTTGCCCCTGTAGCCAGACTGGAATCTATCATACTCCTGTTGGGAATTGCTTGTCTCCTGAAGTTCAAGCTGTTTCAGATGGATGTAAAAAGTGCCTTCCTAAATGGGTACTTAAGTGAAGAAGTTTATGTGGAACAACCTAAAGGTTTTGTGGATCCAAACTACCCTGATCATGTCTACAAATTGAGGAAAGCTCTGTATGGCCTGAAACAAGCTCCTAGAGCATGGTATGACAGGTTAACAAAATTTCTCTCAGACAAAGGATACAGAAAAGGAGGCTTGGATAAAACCCTCTTTGTCAAAAATGAAGGAGGGAAGTTAATGGTAGCTCAAATATATGTTGATGACATAGTGTTTGGGGGAATGTCAAAACAAATGGTTAAACATTTTGATGACCAGATGACGGCTGAATTCGAAATGAGTCTCATGGGAGAACTGACTTATTTTCTTGGACTGCAAGTCTCGCAGATGGAGGACTCTATCTTTCTATCTCAAAGCAAGTATGCAAAGAACATTGTCAAGAAGTTTGGTATGGAGAATGCCAGTCACAAAAGGACCCCTACACCTACTCATTTAAAGCTATCCAAAGATTCAAGTGTGGTTAAGGTGGACCAAAGTCTGTACAGAAGCATGATAGGAAGTTTGCTGTACTTAACAGCCAGCAGACCTGACATTGCTTTTGCAGTTGGAGTTTGTGCAAGATACCAAGCTGATCCTAAAGTCAGTCATATCAACCAAGTAAAGAGAATTTTGAAGTATGTAAGTGGAACTTACACCTATGGCTTGCTGTACTCTCATGGTTGTGAACCAACTCTGACTGGTTATTGTGATGCTGATTGGGCTGGAAGTGTTGATGATAGAAAAAGCACCTCTGGAGGATGTTTCTTCTTAGGAAATAATCTGGTCTCCTGGTACAGCAAGAAACAGAACTGTGTGTCTCTCTCTAATGCTGAAGCTGAATACATTGCAGCTGGTAGTAGCTGTTCTCAAATGATCTGGATGAAACAGATGCTTACTGAGTATAATGTCACACAAGATGTTATGACATTGTACTACGACAATCTGAGCACAATCAACATTTCCAAGAATCCTATTCAGCATAGCAGGACCAAACATATTGACATAAGACATCACTTTATCAGAGACCTTGTAGAAGAAAAGACGATTAAACTAGAACATGTTGCCACTGAGCTACAGCTGGCTGACATCTTTACCAAGGCACTTGATGCAAATCAATTTGAAAACTTGAGGGGCAAGTTGGGTATTTGCCAATAGGAGGAATTGTAGCAATTAACTTTGCTTGAAACAAGGGTAGAAGGAGTTATTTTTGTTAAGTCTATTTTGATTGGGTTAATCATATGCTTTCCCATTTCTTTCATAATTATTAAGAATAGACACTCATTTGCCTCCTTCCTCTCTCATCTCTGCAACAAATCCCATTCTCTCAATCAAAGTTCTCTCTCTAGTTGGAACAGGAGGAGACTGAACGAATCAGAAGGGAAGAGGTTGCTGCTGAAGATCGGCTCAATGCTGAAGAAAGTAGCTCCTCTAAAGGTGACAGTGCTTAAAGTCTGGTGGAATTGTCAAGCCTGATGCTTATGCTGTTGATGCAAGTCTCTTCAGATTTTATTTGTTGTTTTTTATTTTGGATAACTGTATAACATTTAAGTACATGTTTCTTTGGCCCATTTGTGGCTAAAGAGGGGGAGATAATTTCTGTGTTAATCACTTAGTAGACCTCATATTTTTTCTGCAGTCATATTCATTCTGGTGCTCTATATTCTCTGATTGCTTAGGGGCTTTAGCCAAAAATCTGCCAAAGGGGGAGTTTGTAAGTGTTTTAGTTATTGGCATGTATTTTTGGTAAAACCAGGTGTGTGAATGTCATGACTGATGTCATAACATTCTGGTTTATTAGGTACTTTATGCAGAAAAATTATGGCATACAGTAGCAACTGTGTATGAGTGTGTATCTGAGCATTTTGCAAAAGATCACATTTATTGCCTTCTACCAAAATCAGTAAACAAGAATTTTGATGTCATAACAAATGTTAAGACATCCTGTACTGATCTAACAGTAGTGCAGTTTGGTTAATTCTGAGATTTTTCAGGAAGTTGGCTCATTTCTTCCAGAACAGAATCTCCCGTTGTCTTTGGGTTAACTTAGCTCAACCCTAAACTGGTTGATAAAGTCTTGTGACCAAGTCTTATAGTTAAACCTAATTAACCCTAACTTTTTGTGGAAACCCTAACTGAAGAAACAACTGCTATATATTCAACAGGATTACTGTTTGGAAAATATCCCTTTGGACTGAAGATCAATCAGAAACTGTATAGTTTTAACTGCTGTAATCTAAGCAATTATCATTGTGATAAGTGACTTGGAATAGGTTTTGTTTGTAAGGGTTTTTGTACCACTCAAAGCTTTGAAGCAAGAGTGTTTTGTGTCTCTTGGCTAAAGCTTTGAAGCAAAGTCAAGTTAGGTTTATGTATCACTCAAAGCTGTGAAGCAAGAGTGTTTGTGTTACTTGATTAAAAAGCTGTGAAGCATAATCAAGTGTATGTTCTGAAGAGTGTCTTCATTAATTCATTAGTCAATTGTTTTAGGTATCACTGCTGTGATTGAGGGGGAGTGAGTAGGAACTCAGGTTTAAGTAGAACTTAGATTGAAGTTGCATTGGGTAGGTCTTAAGTGAAGGAGATAAACTGGTTGGTTTATTCCTGAATTAATATCTCTTATAGTGGATTTCCTCCCTGGCTTGGTAGCCCCCAGAGTAGGTGTTGTTTCACACTGAACTGGGTAAACAATTGACTATGTTCTTTACTGTTTTTATTTACTGTCTTATAGAAAGTCAGATACGGTGTCATAACATTCACTGTGACATTGAGTATCTGCTGCCAGAATTTTCAATTGGTATCAGAGCAGGCACCCTGCCTGTATTACTGGGTGAGATCTAGGGATATCACTTTCTGGCACTATGGACAAAGAAGGAGTTTTTGGAAATAGACCATCCATTCTGGATGGAACAAATTATGACTACTGGAAACCTCGTATGATTGCCTTCTTAAAATCTTTGGACAAAAAGGCTTGGAGAGCTGCTGACAAAGGATGGAACCATCCCACCATAACTGAGAAAGATGGGACAATCAGTCTGAAGCCTGAGGAAGAATGGAGCAAAGAAGAAGATGAGTTAGCCCTGGGAAATTCCAAAGCCTTAAATGCCTTGTTCAATGGAATTGATATAAACATTTTCAGACTAGTACATCAATGTGAACTGGCCAAGGAAGTGTGGGACACTCTCAAAACTACCCATGAAGGCACATCCAAAGTAAAAATGTCAAGGCTTCAGATGCTGACTACAAAGTTTGAGAACCTAAGGATGAAGGAAGATGAAACCATAATATTATATTTTTTATAATTATTATATTGTTTATCCAGAATATTATATTGTTTATCCAAAATATTTAAATTAAAATAAAAATCATACTCCCTAGGAATCTAGATGAAAATCAAATTTCTCCAAGATGTAGATCTAAATCTTCGAATTATTGAATATTATCGAGGAATCTTGTATGCATTTGTTTCTGGTGAAAAAAAGGGTAACATAATTAATATCAATAATCAACAAAGTTTTTTCGTACAAATAAAAATTTAATAAAACAAACCTTGAACCCAAATGATTTTTTGCTCTTGCAATCCATCATAGTGAACTTTTCCAAACGTCCTTAGGTTTCAAGCGCTTCATATGTTTCATTTAGATTTTCAATATCATAAAAGAACTTATATAATGAATGTCCCTTAGGTTTTACGCGGATCACTAATGGAAAATTCTTGAGCGCTGATAACCTTTCAATGGACGGAAAAACTTTGTTAAGGCTGTTGAAAAAAGTGAAAAATAACAATTAACTATCCTCTTGGTTTTGGAATAAAACCGAGGGTTTAGATTAATTTATTTATTTTTTATAAAAATGGTACATTGTTTACCCAGAATATTAAAAATCCATTATATGTAACAAATCGTTACACAATATAAAAAATACAACATGTCTAGGTCCCACACAAGATGCTAGAGATTTGTTTCGCTGATATCCATCTTCTGAAAAGTTAAGCTCCCTTTTATGTTTAAACTTTCAAAAGTTAAGCTCCCTTCTTTGTGTAAGTTGAAGTAATAATGATTTTCTGCACTTGTAATCTATCCAATACAACAACAACATTTCTCCAACAAAAAAAAATACAACACCATTTTATGAGTATATGGTAGAAAAATATTTTATTCTAGATAGAAGAATATTAACGATCCTGTGAATAATGATGCGAATTGGAGAGGCTTCATATGAACACAAATTAGGGTAAAATCTAACAGTTACTTTTATAGTAAAATCTGACTACTATATCCATCGATTTAAAGTTTAAAATCAACGTGGTGGTTATTATTATTTATTATTTTTGAACTATCACCTCGGTTATTTTTAAAAATCGAGGTGATAGTTTATTTTTTTTAGTATTACATTGTTTACAGATAATATTAAAATAAATTGTTTATAAAAAATCTCTTCAATGGTTTTTCTGCATTTGCAATCCATCATAACTTTCCATCCAAGATTGATTGTTGATGCTTGAATGTCAGAACTTTGCATCCAAGATTCATCGTTGATGCTATCATTATCACTGTATTCACTAGCGTATATAATATGCATGCATTGAAAGCATTCAACTTCTAATAAGGTGTGTCTCCTAAAAATTGGAAAATGTTTTTTCTGCACTTGCAATCCATCGGACAACTTTTAGGAATAACAACAACAACATCAACACCATTGTTGGAGATGGATT
Source organism: Vicia faba (assembly GCA_948472305.1). Classification (NCBI taxonomy): domain Eukaryota; kingdom Viridiplantae; phylum Streptophyta; class Magnoliopsida; order Fabales; family Fabaceae; genus Vicia; species Vicia faba. The sequence goes on along the minus strand of OX451739.1, from coordinate 451,639,457 downwards.
GCAAAAGTTGGAAAAAATGTTTTGTTCAAGGTAGAAAGACATTTTTTCAAATTTGCAATCCATCCAAAAAAATGATGCATTCGACGATGGGACGGTTACAAATAAGATAACATTAGGGTGTAATATGTTCAACGTGTGTTTTTATAGTAAAATCGGATTAATTTATCCATCGGGTTATCAAAAAATCCGAAGGGTTAGATAATTTATTTTACACTTGTAAACAAATGAAAATATAAAGTGCAATAGATGAGATTCGAAGCATTTCGGAAAGGGTATTACACCTCAGTTTTTAAAATAACCGAGGGAACGAGTTTTTTTAACAAATTAAAGTAAAACACGACGTGCATTGAAATAAAACATCGGGTTTTTTTTCTGGATGGCGTAAAAGCTTTGTCATGAAAAGTGTTATTTGTAGTAGTGACGGGTTCTGGTGTCATGTGTTTTAGACAGATATTGAGCCATATGTCGTGACATCATGGTCTATTGTATAACAGGTGTTGCTGTTAGTTTTTCCTTTAAGATTTGATTTAAAAATATGAGATCATGGAAGACTCTGGTACTTATACAGGCGCAACTAATCAAGGAAATTTTAAGAACAAGTGCATATTTGGTTTGATTTCATAAAAATGATCTTTGAGACTTTTTAGGAAACTTTAAAGATTTGTTCATATTTTTGTGTGAAGATACTGCAGCTGATTTAAAAAGTAAAGATTGGATTTGATTGAAGAGTCCAAGTCCATACTACAAGAGTCTATAAATAAGGACTTGCTAAACCTAAAATAACAAGCATTCTCTTGTACCCCAAATTTTTCCCTCTCATTTTCACACAAGACATACTCCTAGAGGTTCTCAATTGCTCAAGGTTGACCAAGAATTGACCAGACAATTCTCCTCTTAAGGCAATGAACCCTCAACTAGGGTTTCAATTTTCATCAAGATGGTTGAGCTACAACGATCCCAAATATTATCCATTGTCCTAATATGTCCTCAAGATCATCCATGCCAAATTTCATGCCTTGCACAATAAGTTTGCTCAGTCAATTGCTCAAGTATTGGAAAATCAACTATGCTAGGTCAAAAGTCAAATGTGACCCATGTACAGTCAAACTTCAAGATTTTTCATAAACATCAACATTTTGAAGTGATATCCATCATTGGATCAAGGGTTGATCATGATTCCTCAAGAAATGCTCATAACCCATCAAAAGTAAAAAATGGCAAATTAGGATTTCTATAGGAAAAGTCAACCAAATTTTGACCAAGCACAACTTTCTCATACTTTATCAAAAATTTTCCAACCAAAGCTCATTTTGAATAGAATCCAATTCCCTACAACTTCTCTTCATCCCCCAAGTTCAATAAATGCACCATTTAAAAGATACAAGTTCGTACATTACATGTCATTTTTAGAAAGTCAATAAAAGCCACTTTTTCCAAGACTTTTAACATCAAGATAACATCTTCAAATGCAAAATTGGTAAAAAAAAAAGGATTGAAGTAGACATCTCGGGCTTTCCAAAAAGTCAAATATCATTATCATGAGATAAAAATTGAGCAAGTTATGGCTTGCCCAAGTTGGGAAATTTTGGGAAATTTCAAGAAATATGCATTGAGCAAATTTGAGCTTTTAAGGCAATGGCTCATTTTTTTTTGGACTTCAAATATCTTCCTAAGATTATAGAGGACCCCTAAAACTATTTTTTTTGCATAGTATTGACTTTATTTGCATTTTATATTAATTTTATTTAATTAAAAATCAAATAAATCAAAACTATTGCAAAATATATGGGCCATTATCATTTGGGCTTGGTTTGATACATGGAGAGGTCCCAAATTACGTGTGAAGCAAGACAAGCCTGTCTACATTCATGCAAAATTTAAAAATGGACAAAATCCCATAACTTTGGCCAAGGTTACAAATGGACATTCATGACATTCAAATGTTTGTCTATGGCTGTTACAAGCATTACATTTCTTGTCTCCTCACTCCTCTCTATATAAAGAAGGCATTTGCAAGCTCCAAGGACAGATACGAAGCCTAGAGAACCCCTGCCCATTTTGCAAAAAAGTATCAAATTGTAAAATTTGAATTTCATGTTCTAGTTTGCTTCATCCCAAACTAAAGATCAAAATACACTCTTGGAGATTCTCTGAAGCGTTTGTCATCCTTACCAGCCCTTGAAACACCACGAAGCAGCTCCATCAAGTCACTGTTTGCTTTTATTTTTGTCAATTTCGTTTTCATTCATTTATTCATTATAAATATGATTTGACTGCATATTTATGTTTGTAATCATCATGAGAATGTTTCTGGATGCTTTATTTTGAGTTTGGGTACAAATATACAGATCCACCATTGTTAGGGTTCTGAGTTCCCAATTTGGGGAACTTGACTTAAAGGCCAAATTGGATAAAATTGAGGGTACCAATGAATTCAGGAGGAAGATTGCAAGCGATCCATGGCCTTGGTTGATGTTTTTTGCGCATGTATATTAATTTTGAATTGTACAGGGCTATAGCTACAGACACAATCTGTCACTATAGACTTTAGCAACAGCAGTGTCTGTCACTAAAAGCTTGGTTCAGTCTGAACGAAGAAGGCGAAGCGTGGCAGCCTTTCATTGGATAATTCAAATTGCGCGCGCTTTTTTTAATTGACCATATATTGACTTGATTTTGTATTATATTATTTTCGTTTGACATGTATAAACGAATGACTAATAGCTCAGATGGTGAGAAGGTGTGTGTATAAGGGAAAGGATCTGGGTTCGAGTCCCAGGTCCAGCATATTATTTATCTAACATTTGTTAATTGCAGATTCAGTACATGTTAGCTACGTCAGTCTATCATGTGCCTCCAGATCACTACCATTGGATCTTTATTGATTTAGATCAAATGGTCCCCACATGCAGGTGCACCATGAGCCATCAAAAGACGCTCCTCACTGAATCCTAGTGCAAATTCTGATTTGGGCCTAAACGTTTTTGATAACAACACCCCCCATTTTTGCTTTTGATGACCAGACCCATTTTGTTTTTTTTTTGTATTATTTTATTCCCTTTTTTAATTTTGTATTAATTTCTTTTATTTTCTTTATTTAATTTAACAAATAAAAAAATCACAAAAAATTAGTATTAGATTTTTTATTAAATAATTAATTTCTTGAATTAATTAATAACTAATTTAACCATTTTTTCTCTTTAATTAAAATTGAATTAGAACTTAGGATTTAATTTAGGTTTAATCATTTCTTTTTCATAATAAAAACTAAACAAAAAAAACTTAGACTAGTTTTCTTAATTAAATTTCATTTTTCTAAATAGACTTTAGGATGTTTAATTTAATTATTTTCTTTTTTTTTAAAAACAAAAACAACCAAAAAAGATTTTTCCTCTAGGTTTTAGAACGTGTTTTTATTTATCACGTGTTTATTTCCTTTTGTATTTTATATTCATGTGATTGTTATACGAGATGTAATAGTTAATATGAATTTACTTTATTGCTTTATTTTCTTTTCCCCATTTGGTTTGGAATGTAAATGTCCCCCTCCCCGAAGTCATGTAATAGTCTAGATTTATACTTTCCGCATTTTATTTTTCTGTATATATAATTGCTAGTAACTTAGGCGTGCATGACAAGATAAAGTCAATTAATTGTTAGATCACTAACCTCAAGATAATATAACTGAAAAAACACACTTCTCACACTTGCATCCTTAGGGTATTCCTCACTTGGTTGCCTAGGAAATGGTCATGTCTCTCGAACATAGGGATATCTTAGCAAAGACCCTCAATTCTAAAGTCATCATAAAGATCATGGTCCCTTAACGTCCCTCGAGTTACCTACGAGAAAATGATCTTGTCCCTCAATGTTGCCTATATGATGACAGTCCCTTCGAATGCTAAGATGTCCTTACATGTTGCCTTCGATGACCATAACGTCCCTTTGTCCCTCAACATCCAACGATAGGGTTACCTACTCACTAATAGTAGGATAACACTATCTAAAGGGTAGGAGGAAAAGAACATCCTTTTTCGAGTAGGTAGATAAATGTTCGGTACTTGCTCAAACCTGAATTTTTCATACTTACACACTTTTCAAACTTCTTTTAAAAAATGCTTTATCACACTCTTGAGGACTCATACAAGAGTTACCATAAAGCAAACAAAAACTTTCAAAACACACAAACACAAACAGTTTTAAAAAATGAGCAAGTAGCTAAGAGGCCGTGGAAAACCACAGATGGAAAAGGTGCTAACACCTTCCCTTTCCATAATCTACCCCTTACTCAGAAAATCTCGAAAAAGGTATTTTTCTGTTCTTTTCACCTTTTCCTTTGTTGAATAAAAGAAAAGCCGATGACGACTTTTGCTTACCGCAACATTTACGAACAAAAAACGCAAAACCAGTATTAAATAGTCGATTCTGCCACCGTATCACACATTCACAACAAGAAAAATTATGGGTGCAATATAAGGGTTTAGGGTTTTGGGAGTCTTTTAAGGTTTTTGTGTTTTCTTTGTAAGCTACTTATGTATCTTTTGATACATTGAGGTAGACTGATTGTTCTCACTCACGAGATTTTAAGCAAAAAGTTGAGTATTGTTCTTAATTAAGCTTTTAAGCAAAACTAAGTATTGTATTTAAAGTGTAATTTTCTATTTGGTTATTTTGGTCTAGTCACAGGTTTGTGACTGTAGGTATCACTGAGGTGATTGAAAGTGAGATGGGATCTCATATCTAGAGGTGTCTGGGTAGAATTTATACAAGGTAGTGATTATGAAAGAAGTTGTAAACTAGGGTTGGTTTAGTTTTGAACTAATACTATCATAGTAAATTTCATTCTTGATTTGGTAGCTCCCAGAGTAGGTGACGTTGCAACAAACTGGGTTAACAATTGATTGTGTTATTTATTTTTCTACAATTTATTTTCTGCACAATTTCCTATTTTAGCAAGTATTATCTATTAGAAGATGATATCATAACATTTGTCTTGTCATTGTGTTGGTATTGAGACATCAGTCTTGATATCTATATTACAAATACCAGAATTTTAATTGGCATCAGAGCAGACACCATGTTCTGTCTATTGGGTGAGCTCCGGGGAGAATAATTTCTTGTACCGTAGACAAGGAATGGGGATAAAAAAATAGACCACCTATGTTTGATGGTAAAATTTATGATTGGGGGGAGGTTAGAATGATGGTATTTCTGAAATCTATGGATAAAAAAGCTTGAAATGTTGTTTTGAAAGGATGAGATCATCCTGTTGAGAAGGACAAGGATGGGAATGTGTCTTTGAAGCCAGGGGAAGATTGGTCTGGTGAGGATGATAAATTAGCTATTAGGAATTTCAAGGCTTTGAATGCGTAATTCAATGAATTGGACAAGAATGTCTTTAGGTTGATCAATACATATATTGTATCCAAGGATCCTTGGGAAATTCTCAAAATAACTCATGAAGGTACATCTAAAGTGAAAATGTGAAGACTTTGGCTTCTCACCTCTAAATTTGAAAATCTAAAGATGAATGATGATGTGACCATCCAAGAATATCATATGAAGGTTCTTGAAATACAAAATGCGTCTAATGCTTTGGGAGAAAAGAAGTCAGAAGAAAAGCTAGTTAGAAAGATTCTTAGGTCCCTACCTAGGAAATTTGACAGGAGGGTGACAATCATGAAAGAAGCTAATAACATCAACAACATGAGGGTTGATGAACTTATTAGGTCACTTAAAATTTTTGAATTGGCTATTAGTGACAAATCTGATAAGAAGAACAAAAGCATGGCTTTTGTATCCAATTATGAAGATAAAGAAGGTCAAGCTGATAAACCATTTTTTGTATATAAAAAGGTTTATGTGAGAAATAATACATGTTCACCTAGTTGTTCACTTGTTTATTGGCTAACCAAATGAGTCAAATAGTCGATTTTTCGACACTCTTCAGACCCAGGCACGACTAATTCCCCAAGTTGTGCAAGCCAAGAAAGTAGAAGTGTTTGGCAATAGATTTGTCCCTGTTAACCAAGGGCAACAATAATTGATAGGTGTGCGACTTGTCGAACCTCTTGTACAAAGGGGGGAAGAAGAAAAAATAGGTCAGGCTAACCCAAGAGTGGTTTTGGTGCATATGGGACAAGATGTTGAGGAAGTAGTCAGGAATGTTCGACAAGATCACCTAAAGGGGAAACACAGTTTATCCAACGTGGTCGAAAACATTCTAGCCCAAAATGGCCTGAGCATAGAACTACGTAGGCCAAATTTTTTGTCTGATTGTCTGAATATTTCATACAAGCTGAACTCTCCAGGGGCTGAAAAATTCCTAAATTCGCTAAGTTTGCAAGGGACACAAGTGAATCGACTGTCAAACATATTGCCTGATACCAAACTGAGGCAGGCGATATAACGTATAACAAAAATTTGAAAATAAGATATTTCCCAAATTCTCTAACAAAAAAATGCCTTCACATGGTTCACTACACTCCCCCTCACTCCATACATAATTGGAATCAATTGGAGAGAGTGTTCCATGAACATTTCTATATGGGGAAGTCGAAGATTAGCCTCAAAGAATTGGCTAGAGTTAGGCATAAAATGCTAGAGTCGATCGATGATTATTTAAATAGGTTTATATTGTTGAAAGCAAGATGCTTTACCCAACTGCCTGAACATGAACTGGTTGAGATGGCCGCAGGAGGTTTAGATTATTCCATTAGAAAGAAATTTGACACCAAATATTTGAGGGATGTGGCCTAGTTGGCAGATAGGGTTTGATAGGTCGAACGCTTAAAGGAAGAAAAGATCAGGTCGAACAAATTTCATAAAAAGGAAAAAGTTGTCTATATAGAGGCAGATGAGAGAGACTAAGAGTATACATAGGATACGAGGAAGTCGAAGAGACCGAAGTAAATTTGGCAGAACTTAAACCAGGACCCCCCCCCCCCCCCTATGTCTGTAAATTATTGAAACCATCCTATGGGAAAAACCCATTCGAACCAAAAAATGATAAATTTATCGTTAAAACATACATTTTCGATGTAACTAAGTGCGACTAAATTTTAGACCTCTTAGTTGCATATGGCCAAATCATAGTCCCTAAGGGATTGAAAACGAAACCTCTAGAGCAACAAAAGAAAAGTGGATTTTGCAAGTTGTCATATCCCAAATTTGCACGCCCCTATTTCTACAGTCAAATGAATTTCAAAATTGATTTTTATAAATTTCTTTGGTTTATTTACATTAACATTTTGGGTTTTATAAATATTTGTTTTCAATTTATTTAGTTTATTTAAAAATATATAATAGTTTACATAAAATTATTTGTATACCAAATATCTTATGCCCTTCAGAATACTTTCAAGTGACTTTTTATTTCGAAGGAAATATAGCACAATTGATAAGGAGATAAAACTTGCAAACATAAGGTCATGAGTTCAAATCTCACATATTGCACTTTTAACATTTTTTTCTTTTATTTGTTACTAATTTTATTTCAATTTTAAATTATATTCAAAAATAAATAAAAAATCATATTTTTGTTATTATTTATTTTTAATTTTTGTTTTTCTATTTTAGGCATATTTTAAATATAATATTTTTTATTTTATTCAATTTTTAATGCAAAAATAACCAAAAAAATCATAAAATATAAAAAACAACAAAATCACATGATTTGTCACTTTCTTATTGGTCATATGTTAACAAAATTAATTTTTCATTGATCAGAGTTTGTCGACTTGCTGATCAAGACAGAGTCAGAAATTTTAGGCTTTATATTGTTTTAGTAATTTCCTTTTCTAACAATTTAATCTAATTTTTTCAGTTATAAATAGTCTTCTAGTTTATACTTTTAGGACATTCACAATTTCACTATCATCCACAAATTTGCAATTTCACGCATCTATAATTTTTCAAATCAACAATTCGCACTTTTTACGCACAATTTTCACTGCAGTTTCAATCATTCATTCTCACACTTTTTCAAAACTTTGTTTAAAAACTTTCTTTCAAATTCTTTTGTTTTGGCCAATAATTTTCATATGAGGTCCTTCCCTCTTATTTTTATTTATTTATTATTTTAACTAGATGATGATCCTGATGTTTTTTTATAAAAGCTTTGAATCCACAAAATCTACAATCTCCTACAACTGCAGTCTTTCACGTACACATTTTCATTCACGGTTTTTTTTTTTCAATTTTTTTTCATGCATTTTCTTTTAAAATCATTTGACCAATAATTTCTATATAAGACCACATTTTTATTTATAATTTTGCATTTTTTATCGTGTGATGAATTATCTGATGAATTTGTTTGAATTTAATCATTATATTTTTGGGAGGATTTATTCACTTATGTTCTAACACACCTCACGTACAAAATTTTGTATACAAACATATTTGAATCACATATTTTCTTTATAATTTCTTATATAAACATATTTTCTTTATATTCTTTATATTTTTTTTATAATCTTATATACTCTCTCTCTCTATATATATATATATATATATATATTTTAAGTCAAATTTTTTTAGTCCCAAAATAGGGTCAAAGGCTTTTTTTTTTCTACTGGTCTTCATGTTTTTTCATCAAAATAAAGCATACCACCATCACATACCAATTGCCTTGATTCATTCATTAAACATAACCAAAAGACCATATATGAATAATCCACTTTTGAATTTTGAGTTTCTTGCAATTTAACATCGATTGCAAAAATCATAATTCGAAACAAGAGTGTTTTTTGCAGAACAACAGAAAATTAGAGGGAAAGATGAAATCGGAGAACCGCAGAGCAAAATCCACAAAGTTACCACATCAGAGCAAGATACAAATCAAAGAAACCAAACCTAATCAAATCAAATTCCTCATCTCAAATGATCTAATTGTAAAGTGTTGGTTTCAGATTTTGAAATATTTGCCACCGAAGGAATTACCAGGTTGAGTCGCGGACTAGGTCGCTCTCTTTAAGACGTTTCGCGGCACTGCTCAAAATTATGCAAAGCAGTCAAACTACCGCGCCGCCTCCAGGATAAAACAACCCAATTCTATACTGTACGATTACTACTTGCATGATAGATAATCGGTCTAGAAATACACCCTCTGATGGTACAAGACCATTCAAATATGGTATCAACACCACTCGTAGTATCTGGTACAAAGACCAGTTATAATAATTTCTTAGACAAAAAGAAACTCAAATAATTCTCCAAAGAGAAATTAATAATGGTCATTTGACCACTCATAATAATTTCTCCAACAAATAGAAATTCAAATAATTCTCCAAAGAGAATCCAAAAGATTAAACTTGAAAATTTCTCAACTCAAATGAGGAGAAATTAACATAATTCTCTAAAGAGAATTCAAGAAAATACTCGAAAAATTCAACGAGTAGGAAGAAAGGGGAAGAAGATGGCGCTTCGACAATTCGAGAGACGCAGAGTTATGAGAGTGATGAATGAAAAACTAATAGAATAGTTTTTGGTGTGTTTTAGAATGAAACTTATGCACTTCTTATATAGTGAAGTATGATAGTTAATATTTCTCACATGAGCAATGTGGGACTAAATGGTTTTTTTCAACCAAAAAGATATTCTAACAATGTGGAACTTGGGAAATTTTTAAATTCAACATATTGAAACATGGACATGTTCCAACAATCCCCCACTTGAATTTAAAAAATTGATTTCAGAAGTAACGTCAAACGTTTCTAAGATTGTGCATAAACAAAGGTGTCTACGACTTGAACCTTTGCATAGCAAGTAGGGTTCCAATTCAACAAGAGTGACACAAATGTCTTGAACTCTATCTCAGACATCAAACTCGCACACAACCTTTTCTTAAGGTGTATTCTAATAGCCTGTGCTTTAATGGCCCTGCACGTGTATCCCAGTTTAATGAAGGCTCTAGGAATTCTGCCTCGAAATTCCATAGGAACCGGCCTAAGTTCCACAATCACATAGATGAGTCTATCAAGAGTACTCCTGTAGCCTAGGTACTCCCTCATAAAGAGTATAGATATCATTAAGAGTTTCTATTATCTCATCCTCTTATTACTTCAGGATTCGGGCTTTACTTGCATGATCATCTCATATTACTCATAACTTGTTATTACCCATTGGAACTATTTCTTGGGATCTCCAGTCATTTAGGTCGGGTTACCATCATGAGCAACTCATTTTCCTATAGGCATTAGTCCCATCTTATATGATGTATTATAGACTTTCTCTCTAGCTAATCCTTTCGTCAAAGGATCTGCTAAATTTTCATCAGTGCGTACATGATCCACTCTTACAGCTCTTTTAGAGATACAATCTCTAACAGTGTTGTGCTTTCTTCTTATTTGACGTCTTTTACCATTATAATAACGGTTCTCAATTTTTGCAATAGCCGCGGTACTATCGCAGTGGATCAACATAACTGACATATGTTTTTTCCATAAGGGAATCTCAGTTAGCAAGCATCTTAACCAACTTGCTTCTTCACTAGCAGCCGCTAATGCTGTATTCTCAGGATAGTATGTTTCTTTGATTTCCAAGATACAACTCATCTAGCTATGTTGAATACATATCCATTAGTTTCTTTGGAATCATCTGATAAGGTATTCCAATCTGCATCATTGTATCCTTCAGGTACAATAGGAAATCTATGATAATGTAAACCGAGATTCATGGTCCTTTTAAGGTACCGTATGGCTCGCTCAATAGCTTGTCAATGTTCATTACTCAGTTTACTAGTAAACCCGCACAACAATCCCACGACATATACAATGTCAGGTTTAGTACAATCAATGGAATACCTAAGACTTCCAATGATGCTCGCATGTTCTGTTTGTCTAACACTTTCACCAGTGTTCTTAAACAGCTTCACGATTGGATCATTTAGTGTGCTCACAAGTTTACTGTCAAAGTAATTATATTTCTTTAAGATCTTTTTCACATATTGTGATTGATCCAAAGAAATTCCTTGCTCGGATTTTGTGATCTTGATACCAAGAATCACACTCACTTCTCAGAGGTCTTTCATATCAAAGTTGTTGCACAACAACGATGTCATATCATTAATGGCCTGGATGTTTGATCCAAACATGAGTAGATAGTCTACATATAGACATATGATAGTGCAAATACAATTCTCAAATTTGTAATAAACGTATTTGTCACTTTCATTCACTTTGTACACATTCAATATCATTAAGTTATCAAACTTTACATGTCATTGCTTTGGAGCTTGTTTTAGCCCACACAAAGACTTATCTAACTTACAGATCTTGTTTTCTTATCCATAGATCACAAACCCTTCCGGTTGTTTCATATAGATTTCTTCTTCTACGTCATCGTTTAAAAAGTTGTTTTAACATCCATTTGGTGTACTATTAAGTTATAAATAGCAGCTATTGAAATAAGTACCCTAATGGATGTAATTCTAGTGACAGGTTGAAAAGGTGTCGAAGAAATCTATATTTTTTCTTTGTCTAAAACCCTTGGCAACAAGGCAAACCTTGTATTTATCAATAGTTCCATCAGGTTTTAGTTTCTTTTCAAAACCCATTTACAACCGATTGGTTTACAACCAGGAGGCAAGTCTACTAAGTGTCAGGTCTTGTTAGATTCTAGAGATTATATCTCATCATTGATAGCTTCTTGCCATAACTAAACATCCAGAGATGACAAGTGTTGTACCCCAAAATTTGCCCTCCCATTCCCTCAACATTTTCTCATCACAAGACCTTTGAAGCTCAAGATCCAGTTAGGGTTTCCCCTACTCAAGACTTCTCCTTGCACTGTTAACCCAAATTAGGGTTTGTGTTTGCACAAAGATATTTTGACCTAAAATGCCTAAGATGACTTTCATGCTTCATGTTGGACTCCCAAGTTTATCCATACCAAGTTTCATGTCTTGATTCCAAATTTTGCCCAGTCAATTGGACAGTTGACCTAGAAATCAACTGTATTGGGGAAAAAGTCAACTGTGGCCAATTGACAGCCAAATCTCATGAAAATTGACCCACATCAACATTATGAACTCACATGGACCATTTGATCAAGTTTGGATCACAATTCCACAAGAAATTTGATCAGATCACCAAAAGGGCAAAATGGTCATTTTTAGGGTTTTGACTACACAAAGGCAATTTTTGACTGTTTGACCTAGCCAATGGCAAACCAAGCTCACATATGGACTCAAGGACCCCATGGAATTATCTTGACATGCTCAACAAGTTCAAAAGATCCCAAATACACAAGATTGATAGTTGAATTTCTCAGTCAATTGATCAATTTTGACTGTATACTGAAAAGTCAAACTTTGACTTTTTGGTCAAAATCAAGGGTCAAGATTCATTTTTCATCAAAACATGTCAAATCATGAAACTTGTTCATCAAGAAATCAAAAATTGCAAATTAGGGTTTGAAATGAGAATTTTTCATAACTTAGAATTTTTCTAAGTTATGAAAAACCCTAATTTTTTCCCAACTTTGCCCCACCTTCTCACCAAGATTCATTTGGATTCAAGCAAAAGTCAAAACATGAAAGTTGTATCTTGTTGCAAAATCTATAACTTTGATTCACAAAGTTTTCCCAAAAGAAGCTTGTATCTCAAGTTATAATTTTTGGAATAAGGGTACTAAACCATTCTTAACTTAGTGAAATTTTAACCTATTTTGGCAAGGTTTTCTACCCAACTTCAAGACCATTTTTCACATACTTCCACTTGGAATTTCAATTTGCATTTCAAAGATGGATTGTATTACACATTCCAAGCTTTCCAAAATGTCCAAGAACTTCTCAAACAACCTCATGGTTAGGGAGAATCGAATTTTGCAAAATGGGAAAAAGTCACTTTTGTTCTTGGCCAAGACATGTTCATACATTGGTGCCATTTTGAATTCAGCATGCTTAAGCTACATTGCAGGCCTCTAATCCCATTTTCACTCAATAATTCAATGCAAAACCATTGTGCCAAGATGTTGTTCTATGCATTTGGACATTACATGGAGAATTAACCCTTAATTAGAAAAAGCATTATTTCCATTTTGAAAAAGTAGAACTTTATGTCCATTTTGCAAATCCAAGTGGTACAGTCCAAATCTTCTTGGCACAAGTTTATGAACAAATTGCACTGATCAAGGCCAATGTATGCAGCATAGTGTGAGGGCCTGTACAGGCTAGAAACATCAAGTGGCCATTGCTTGCTTAAAGTTCAAGTAAGATAGCATAACATATACCAACTTCCATTCCTGCAAACCAAGCCTTAGAGAAAGTTATCACACACATTCTAAACATCAAACACAAGCTGAAGCACGACCCTAAGACCACCAATACCTCCCCATTGCCAAAACCATTCTCAAACTGCAAAAACAGAGCAACCTCTGCAGATTGAGTTCCAACTCTTAATCCTTTCAAGCATTCTTGCCCAAACTACTTCAAACACCTTCCCTACCATCAATCCAAACTATCCAAAGCATTAGAAGCAATCTGTAACTCCTCTAATCCTTTTGGCCATTTTCACTTTTCTGATTTGCAGGTGAAGTGCTATAGCACGATTCAAAAGGTTTCAAGATAAGTAAAGCTTGGAATAGCATCCCTGGACATCAAGGAAGCTATACCAATCATCACCTTGCACTGAAAGCTTCTCCATTGCCAGATAGAACTTCAACTGAACAGGTAAGTTCATGAACTCGTATCTCTCTTATAAGGCATTGTTAGCTTTAGGTTTGTGAAAAGAATATATCACATTCATAGCCCTGAACATGCCCATGTAATTAGATTTCATTTATATTATGTGTGCTGCAAGAATTTTGAGTCTGAACATGGCATAAAAACTAGGTCAGAAATTGGGGGAGAAGAAATTCTCCCTCATCTTAGAGAGTTAAGTCAAGTTTTTTACATGGTTGGATTCGTCTTCTCATGCTCTACATTTTTCATGTTGTGAGTTTTGCTTGAAAGTCTAGGAATCAAGAGATGGAAAACGCGTGTTCTGGTTGTTCATACAGGTCTGAGGTTGAAGACAAAGTCTTCTTGGGCTGGGCCTGAGTTGACTTTTCTATTTGCACCCTTTTGTTACTTTTACACCCCCCAAGCCCATTTTGCTTATTTTTGTGATTTTTTTGACATTTTCTTTTTTGTCCTGACTCATTTATTTTTTCTAACAATATTAAGAATATCAAAAATATTTTTCTCACCATTTTTGAATTTATTAGGCATTTATTTGGTTTCTTTTAGTTTTTGTACATAAAATAAATACATAAAACCATTTTTTACTTAAAATATAAAAAATAATGTAAACACATTTATTTTTCATTTTTTATTTTATTTTATCTTCTGAAAATATTTTATACAAAATATACTTCTTTTATAAAAATTAAATATTATTATTTTTGTACATATAATATATATTTAGTAAATAATAATAATGCATACATATTTATTAGTATATTTAGAAAAAAATACAAAATATACACATTTTTATTTTTTATTTAATATTTAATATAAAAATACCTTTTGACAAATATACTTCATTTTATTTTATTTTTGTATACAATAAATAAATACTTGTACATAATAAATAAATAATGCATTTTATTTAATAGAATTAGGGTTTAACCCTAAACATGAAAAACTCCAAAAAAAATAATACTTTCCTTTTTGTTTATTTTGACATATGAAAATACTTTTTTTTCATACATACAAAAAACCATTTTTGCATCTTGCATATTTATTTTATTTAATTTATGCAATTAAATTATCTTGTAAATAATTCAATATTGATGTAATAGTTTAGGTTTAAATTCCTTGTCAAAATCTCCATTTGAACATTTGTACCCCCCTTCCCATATGTGGTTTTGTAATAGTTTAGTAAATTTATTTTCACACTTTATTGCTTTCTAATTATACCATGTTAGAATTAGGGTTTTGTATGCGAAAAAACAACAAAAATAGTTTGACCTAATTTCAAGATAAACAAGCATGAAAATGGACACACAAATCACACTTGCACACCCTAGGGTATTCCACTTGTTGCCTTTCAAAATTGGGCCATATTGCATGTTAGGTCTCTTTGGGCAAAACAAACACAAATCAAATGATCATAGTCCCTCGATGACGCTTTCAAAATGTTGCCTAAATAAATGATCAAGTCCCTTAAAGAAAAATTGCCCAAAGATACTTGGCACCATTGCAATTATGGTCTAAACGATGACCCGCGCCCGTCCCTTTCACATCCTAACATGAGACTGTCCACCAAATACAATGGTGGAACAAACTTGTTAAAAGGGTTAAAACATAGCAATAAACTTTGAGAAATTTAGGAGTAGATAACCTCTTAGTTACTTGAATCAAACTTGCAAAAACAAAACACTTGCCTATTTTCTAAAACCACACCTCACAACACTTTCAAAACAAACTTTCAAAAACAAATGAAAACCTTTTCAAAAGACATACATCTTTGTATACATCCCAACATGGATCATTACAAAGTTTGCCACCACAATGACTTCTTTTCAAAACATTTTCAAACCCACACACACAAGCACCACTTCAAACAATTGAAAACAAAAGGCAAGTGATCTAAGCAAGTAACTAAGAGCCCATGGATAACCATGGATAAAAAGGGTGCTAATACCTTCCCTTTCTATAATCTACTCCCCGAACCCAAGAAAACATCTCAAAGGTTTTTGCTGTGCTTTTTAACCTTTCCTTAGGATAAAATAAAAAGTCGGTGGCGACTCTTGCTCAACCGAAACATTTGCGAAAACAAACGCAAAACCACAGTCAGTTCTCCCACCGTATCACAGAACTGGCGACTCTGTTGGGGAAATACTTAAAAGTGGAGTAACCTTAGGGCCTAGATCACCCTTGTTTTCAATTGTTTGCCTTGTTTGTTTTTATAATTGTGGGCTTTGCATCGGAGTTTCATAGATCCTAACCCGAATCTGGGTAATACCCTTTTTAGGTAGCATAATCTGTGAGGGACCTGTCCGGCGTAGACCGACATGGGTGAAGCAGTGGCTACGTTGGTGTGGCACCTTGGTCTGTACCTATATCCCTTGTGTTGCAATGAGGAGAATATAGGTCTTCTAAGGAGTCATTAAACACCAACCGACCTTAGAACCTTAAATTGACCAAACTTGGCCATTAGGACAGTAGCAGTATGCTACACTCATTGAGGCTAAACTCTCGCGATGGTTCTGGCTGCAAGAAAAGATTGCGATGCTGGAGTTATGACCGATCGAGGGTAGTCAATGATTTGAGATCCTTTAGAACCCGGTTACTTTTGATAGGACAGATTTTAATCGACGAAACTAAAAGAGGGTAACACCTAAACTTCATGCTGGCCTGAAACCTAAGGATTGTCTTGTGTGACTTGTGTGCCTTACCATGCTTGCCTATGTGAATACTTGTGGTGTGCTTCATCATAGCATCATGCCATCATACCATTGCATGCATCCTGTATAAAGGACTAACCCATTTCAAAGACAAAAAATTTTCATCTTTGCTCTGTTTTGTAGGACATCATGATGCCCGTGCGTAGGAATACTATCCGTCTCAACTTTGTTCAACCGCCAACTTTGCTCAAGGATTTGGTTGGTAGGATTCCAAACACTTCTTCCTTCATTAACAGGCATGGTTCTCTCCTTGGCTTGATCACTGCAAAATGGGACCAACAACTGATAAGTGTTCTGACCCAGTTTTATGACCCCCTGTATCATTGTTTCACCTTTCAAGACTTCCAGCTGGTTCCTACCCTGGAAGAATTCTCTTATTTGCTTGGGATCCCTGTCTTGGAGCAAATTCCATTCACTGGTTTGGAAAAGACTCCTAGGCCGGAAGAGGTTGCTGCAATTCTCTCCTTGACCAAAGAAGAGGTATTAGCTAACTGGGAAACTAGAAGTGGAGTCAAGGGCTTTTTGGTCAAATTTCTAGTTGGCAAGGCTAATGATTTCTGGAATGACTTGGACTTCAAGACGTACGAAGATATTCTGGCTCTTTTGATCTACGGTCTGGTATTGTTTCCTAATCCTGACACCTTTATCAGTATCCATGTCATAAGGATCTTCATGTCTCGGAATCCTGTACCCACTCTTTTGGGTGATATCCTGCAACAACTCTATGCTCGTACTGCCCGAAAACGGGGAACTCCGTGGTGTTGTGCTCCTTTGCTAGTGAGGTGGTTTATTTCGCACCTTCCTAAGTTCGTGTTGAAGAATGAAGAAGGAAAGGGTTGGGCTCGTAGGTTAATGTCTCTCACTGATAATGACATCACTTGGACTCTCAGAGGTTTGGATGAGGTAGCTGTTATTGATCGTTGCGGAGAATACCCTAATGTTCCGTTGATTGGTGTCCAAGGAGGAATCTCTTATAATCCATGCTTAGCTCTCCGTCAGTTTGGAAGAGCCAGAAGAGTTGGGCCTCATGAAATGTTGGTTCCTCACTTCCATTTTGAGTTTCAGGCAGACAGTGACAAACTACGCCATGGATTCATTAAAGCTTGGGACAGAATTCACAAAGCTGACCCACATGAGTTGGGACCAAAGACTTCTATACCAATGAAACCCTATTGCAAATGGGTCCGCATCCGTGCCCAGAAGTTAGGTATGCCGTACAAAGCTGTCCGACCTATCATTCTTGAATCTCCTGATGAAGATGAGGTTCCTCCAACTGTCCTCCCTCCTCAGATACCTACTGATTTTGACACAATGAAGAGATCTTGGGCGCAGCTAAAGGAAGAACGGGATTTCTATCGGGAAAAGTTCAACGAGCAGGAACGGAAGATTCAAAGGCTGACTAAGCAATTGGAGGAAGAGCGGGTCCTGAATAACTACATCAACACTGAGAAAAGGAGGCCATGGGAGCACTGATGGGCTTTGGATATTTCCTTTTATAGCTTTTATTTCCTTTCCAGTATTTTTCATTCCTGTAATGCCTAAGGGCAAGTTGTTGAACAATTTGAAATTTGAATCTAATGAAGTGCGTTTCCCTTTTGTCTACAAAGTTGAATCTTGTTTGTCTTTGAAAACATAAAACATACGCATTTCATTGCACCATATGCATAGCAGGTACCCTATTTCACAGGTTGCTTAATCTCCTTCGCTGTTTATTTTGAACAGTCATCATGAATCCAGACTCATCCAGTGAGCAAGCAATCAAGGCCCTTCAGGCCCAAAGTGCCCAGTTTCAAGAAATGGTCCTGAGCCTGGCCCAAGGTCAGCAAGAGTTGAAGACCCTACTCCTGAAGAAGAAGAAGAAAAAGAGGACTGCGTTGTTCAACACTGGACGCAGATTTGGGAACACACTCCATAATGAAGCTGAACCAACCACTTCTTCTGCTGAGAAAAATAGTCCCCAAGGGGGAGGAGCTCCTAGTCCTGCAGTCTCTGACAACGAGACGGACTACAACGATGAACAATACCCACCTGCTGCTGACAGATACAAGCAATTGGAGGACCGCTTGAGCGCCATGGAGATTCAGAATGTGCCGGGGCTGGATTTCGGAGATTTGGGGTTATCTTCTGGGGTAGTAATTCCACACAAGTTTAAGGCGCCTGCTTTTGCCAAATATGACGGGGCCTCCTGTCCAAAGCTGCATCTAAGGTCGTACGTAAGGAAGATCCAACCTTACACGGCAGATAAGAACCTTTGGATTCACTTCTTCCAAGATAGCCTTTCGGGGTCACAACTTGAATGGTTCTATCAACTTGATGGGACTAGTATCCGACACTGGGAAGATTTGGCAACCGCATTCTACAGACAATATCAATACAATTCTGATCTTGCTCCTACGCGTACCCAACTTCAGGGTATGACTCTAGGAACGGGCGAAGGGTTCAAAGAATATGCACAAAAATGGAGAGATTTGGCTGGCAGGGTGCAGCCTCCATTGACTGATCGTGAGTTGGTTGACATGTTTCTAGGGACTTTGTCTGGTCCTTTCTTCAATCATTTGGTTGGTAACTCCTCCGTTGGGTTTACGGATTTGATTCTGACGGGAGAAAGAATTGAAGCTGGCATCAGGTCAGGGAAAATACAAAAGGCTGCCTCCCCAAGTACTGAGAAGAGGCCTTTCAAGAAAGAAGCGAGTGCCGTCTATGGTCCTAGAAGACAAGTCAAGCCAGAAAGTCGCCAAGCCGTCAATGCTTTGGTCATTTCAAAACCTGTTGCTGCTACTCAACAGTACAGTCAACAAAGAGGTGAAAGGCCCAAGAGACAGTATACTCGGTTGAGTATGACCTTATCTCAAATTTTACCACAACTGTTATCAACCAACTTGGTGACCATCAAAGAAGCTGCTAAAGTCGTGAATACTGCATCTCCTAAGTATAACCCAAATGCCCGTTGTGCTTATCATTCTGATAGCCCCGGGCACACTACTGATGATTGCTGGGCCTTGAGAAATAAAGTGCAAGATCTTATCGACGCGAAGGAAATTCAGTTTGAAGCGCCTGAGAGGCCGAATGTTGTAACTGCTCCTATGCCCCAGCATAGAGTAAATGCCATCGAGGAAGATTTGTATGCTGTTTCGGTGAATGATGTTGCTACCCCTCTTTTGACTGTTAAAAGGAACTTACTACTAGCCGATTTATTTCCGGGTTGTAGCAAGGGTTGCCTCCTGTGTGCTATTATCCCTACCGATTGTCCACTGCTGAAATCAGGCATCCAAAGCCTAATGGATAGCAAAGAAATTTTGTTCAAGAAAACTGTTGTTCCGTTTGTCTCCGTTGAAGAAATATTTGTTGTCACAATTTACAATCCTGCCAAAGCTCCCATGAAGAAACCAGTCCAAATTATGTCTGTTGCACCCATTACTATTACTGTTCCGGGGCCTCTCCCCTATGAGTCTGATAAAGCGGTCCCATGGCATTATGGGGCCGACGTGTATGTGCTTGGGGTGAAGCAGGAGTTCAACACCAATACCAGTATCAGCAACATCACTGGCCCCGCCAAGATTACCCGCAGTGGCAGGCTCTTCTCGCCTGACATTGCACCGCCAGTTATCCGAAAACCTCTCACCATCACACCCGCAAGTATGCATGTTCCAATTCAAGTTCCTGTGTCTACTACTGCCGCCGATACTCGGGGCAAGGAAGTTGCTACCGATTTGCCTGCCAGGACGGAGGCATCAAAAAAGACTGCTGTGGAAGCCTCCCAACAAGAAATGGAGGAAATACTTAAAATCATTAAAAAGAGTGACTTCAATGTTGTTGAACAGTTGGGGCATACCCCCTCCAAAATCTCTATGCTATCGTTGCTGCTATGCTCAGAGGCCCATGCAAAAGCCCTGATTTCATTTCTGAAAACGGCCCATGTGCCGCAAGAGACCTCCGCGGATCAATTCACCGACTGTGTAGCTAATTTGACAGCTGACAACGGCTTGGGGTTCTCGGATGCTGACCTTACCCCCAAAGGGAAAAATCACAATGATGCCCTGCATGTTTCCATAGAATGCAGGGGCACTACTCTCGCACACGTGTTGGTGGATACCGGTTCTTCCCTGAATGTTTTTCCCAAGAAGGCATTGGATCGCTTGGATTGTGAGGGTCTGTAATTGAAGCCTAGTAACATCATTGTTAGAGCCTTTGACGATTCCAAGAGGATGGTGCACGGTGAAGTAGACATTCCTATTCGGGTGGGTTCCCAAGTTTTCGACTCAACGTTCTATGTAATGGATATTCGTCCATCTTACTCCTGCTTGTTGGGTCGACCCTGGATTCACAAGGCTGGGGCAGTAACATCCACTCTACACCAAAAGCTCAAATACCCTGTCAAAGGGAAGATTGTTACTGTGCAGGGTGAGGAGGAATACATGGTTAGTCACTTGAATTCATTCCGGTATATCGAGATGGACGGGGAGTTTATTGAAACCCCCTTTCAGCATTTTGAGGAGGTTCCTCCAACTTTGGCATCAGCTGAAACAGCGGTTGAAGAAGACTTTCCGTTGAAGATGGCGTCCTTGAAGGATGCCCGGGCTGTAATCGAGAGGGGCAATTGTGCAAATTGGGGTCAGCTTCCTGACTTCACTCAAAAGAATGACAAGTTTGGGCTGGGCTTTACTGCAGAGGCTCAGAGGGCTGTGCGCAAGGACAAGATCAGAAAGGCTCCGGTGTTTATCACCAATCAGAGGGTGAATGCTATCGAGGAGGACGTAGAGGAAGCAGAGTTTGACAGTTGGATCTATCCAACCACCAGCAACGGACCAAGCAACTGGACGACAAAGGATTTTACACCTATCACATTTGTCACGTAGTAATTAATTCTTTTGATTTTCAATTTGTAACAAACAATATGTTAAAACTTTGTTGGCTCGGTGTCCTACCCGGGGCATCGTAGCTCCATTTGTGAGGGCCTTTTGTATGACATTTCCATATATCATCAATCAAAACATTGGACGTTTGTTGCATTTCAAATCTTGTGCTCTTTTTCTTTCTGTGTTATATATTGCAAAACAGCTATATTTACACACACTCACTTATACAGGTTTCAATCCACTATGGATCTCACTGGTAACAGCTCTGCTACCACCAGTTATGACTTCGAGAATCCGATCAACTTGGCCGAAGACGAAGGTGAAGATGATTGTGAAGTGCCTGGTGAACTCGCAAGACTGCTACTCCAGGAAGAGAGGGCTATTCAGCCACATGAAGAGCCGGTGGAAACAGTGAACCTGGGTACTGAGACAGATAGAAAAGAGGTCAAGATTGGGGCTAATCTAGAGCTCAGCGTGAAGCAACGATTGATCCAGATGCTACATGATTACGTGGAGATATTTGCTTGGTCCTATGAAGACATGCCTGGTTTGGATGCCGACATTGTAGTTCACCACCTGCCAACCAAAGAAGACTGCCCTCCAGTAAAGCAAAAGGTCCGCCGTATGCGCCCAGAGATGTCTGAAAAGATCAAGGCTGAGGTTATGAAGCAATTCGATGCCGGGTTTCTAGCAGTAACTTCTTATCCTCAATGGGTTGCCAACGTGGTGCCAGTACCGAAGAAGGACGGTAAAGTCAGAATGTGTGTCGACTACAGGGATTTGAACAGGGCAAGCCCCAAGGATGACTTTCCCTTACCTCACATCGACGTTCTTGTTGACAATACTGCTCAACACAAGGTGTTCTCCTTCATGGATGGTTTTTCAGGGTATAATCAGATCAAGATGGCCCCGAAAGATATGGAAAAGACTACCTTTGTGACTCAGTGGGGCACTTTCTGCTACAAGGTCATGCCATTCGGGTTGAAAAATGCTGGGGCGACCTATCAACATGCCATGGTTGCTTTATTTCATGATATGATCCATCATGAGATTGAGGTATACGTGGATGACATGATTGCAAGGTCTCAAACTGAAGAGGAGCACCTTGATCATCTGAGGAAGCTGTTTGATCGACTAAAGTTATACAAGCTGAGGTTGAATCCCAACAAATGTACCTTTGGGGTAAGGTCCGGAAAATTGCTAGGTTTCATTGTAAGTGATAAAGGTATTCAGGTGGACCCTGCCAAGGTAAAAGCCATACAAGAAATGCCAACTCCAAAGACCGAGAAAGAAGTCAGAGGCTTCCTGGGACGACTGAATTACATTGCCCGATTCATCTCACATCTGACTGCTACTTGTGAGCCAATCTTCAAATTACTGAAGAAAGATCAAGTAGTGCGCTGGAACGATGAATGTCAGGCTGCCTTTGAAAAGATAAAGGAATATCTCCAAGAGCCACCCATTCTTATGCCACCAGTGGAAGGAAGACCTCTGATACTATACTTGACAATGCTTGATAATTCAATGGGGTGTGTGCTGGGGCAGCATGACGAGTCTGGCCGAAAAGAGCACGCTATTTATTACTTGAGCAAAAAGTTTACCGACTGTGAGTCTCGTTACTCACTGCTTGAGAAAACTTGCTGCGCTCTAGTATGGGCTGCTTGCCGGCTGAGACAGTATATGCTGACTCACACTACTCTATTGATTTCAAAGATGGATCCCATCAAGTACATATTTGAAAAGCCCGCTCTGTCTGGAAGAATAGCGAGATGGCAAATGATCTTGACAGAATATGATATCCAGTATACAACTTAAAAAGCAATTAAAGGAAGTGTACTGGCAGATCATTTGGCACACCAACCTGTGGACGATTACCAATCATTGAACTTTGATTTTCCGGACGAAGACATCATGGTGGTAACTGACTGTGAAGTACCTGGACCAGATGAAGGACCTGAGAAAGGATCCCGATGGTCTATGCATTTTGACGGAGCCTCCAATGCTTTGGGTAATGGTGTCGGCGCTGTAATCATATCTCCCAAAGGAACTCATACTCCACTCACCGCCCGATTATGTTTCAACTGCACCAACAACATGGCAGAATATGAGGCATGTATCATGGGTCTGCAAGCTGCAATCGACTTAAGGATCAAATTTCTGAGTGTCTTCGGAGATTCCGCTCTCGTGATCAATCAGATCAAAGGCGAGTGGGATACGAAACACCCAAATCTTATTACTTACAAAGAGTATGTGTTGACTAGGGATGTCAATGGGGCGGGGCGGGGCCGGGGGGACACTTCCCCATCTTTTTCCCCGCTATCAAATTCATTCCCCGTCCCCGATCTCCGTCACGGGGGAATTTCTATCCCCATCCCTGTTCCCCGCGGATCCCCGTTCCCCGCGGGGATCCCCATAGATCCTACATTTATTCATTAATATTTTATTTTTTTAAAATGTTTATATTTTCTATAAAAATAAAAAGCACAAAGAATTCACATATTTATTATGTTATTAAAAAATACTAGTATTTGACATTTATTATTTTTTATTAAAAATACTAATGGAACACAAAATAATAATATTTTTTTTATAAATTTCTATAAAATGCTATAAAATTCAACAAAATGAACTATAATACTTTTTAAAGTAACAATATGCCTAAACAACTAAAAAAATCCAACAACATAATTATGCTTAAAAAACTATACTTCATCAAAACTAATAAGGGATAATTATAAAATTTAGCATCATGAGTATGCTTGAAAAGCTAAAAAATACTTCATAATAAGTCAACTAAAAGCAAAAGTCAACATATCTCTATTTGCTCAATTGATAACACACGTAAAGTAGAAATATCAAAATACTTAAAACAAAGTTACATATAAATAAACTAAAATATTAAGCAAAATATCCAAACAAGTAATGATCAATCATGTCTCTCTTTCCAACTTCTCCTTGCAAGGTCTTCTTCCTCATTCCACAATTAGATATGACTTTATTTTTCCTACGAAAAGTAAACAATCAATAATTATATTTACTTAAAAAAATACTTTAAAAACTAAAAGGTAATCAACACTAATATGTAAATTACCTTATTATCATCATCATCATCCATATCTTCATCCACACATTCGAATTGAGTCAACGTTTTTGAATAACCTAAGAAACAAATAGCTAAATTAAAATTTAAAAATCCTTTTCAATTAATCTTGTAAAAGATAAAAATATATTACCTTTTATATCTTTTCGGATCCAATCTTGAGTGCACATCAAAGCCTCTAAAGTGTCTTCCTTCAACCTACTACGTTGTTGACTTAAAACACGACCACTAGTACTAAAGGCGGACTCTGAAGCAACGGTAGAGATAGGAATTGCTAAAAAGTCCCTTGCAATCTTTTGCAAAGTTGGAAATTTCAAACCATTTTGTTTCCACCATCCTAAGATGTCAAAATTTTCCTTTTTTTGTTTATCAAGCAAGACACCATCTTCCAAGTAGGAAGTAAATTCTGACTTGACATTTGTAGTTGAAGTATTTTCCATCACATATTCCGAATAAGCCTTCTCCCAATCTTGACTTGTGACATCAATGTCATCTACCAATGTTGATGCACCAACTTCACTACTTGTAGGAACCATATCATTATTTGGTTGATATTCTTCAACTAAATCTTCACACATTTGTATTACCTTTTCCAATTCTTTGGGAGCATTATTCCCATACATAAGTGGGAAGAAGTAATTCAACAAAGTTATTTTATATCTAGGATCCAAAACAGCCCCTATTGCCATCACCCCATTAATCAAACTCCAATATTTGTCAAACTTCACTATCATACTTCTTGCCATACTTTGTATAGTATCACTAGAAGAATCTTCCCACTTTCTTAAAGCTAATCTTATTTGACAAACTTTGGGAAAATAAATGTTTGATGTTGGATACTTAGCACCCGAGAACAACTCAGTGACACTAAAAAATAATTTCAACTTGTCACAAATTTCTCTTGCCATTTTCCAATCTTCTTCACTTGGTGCACACTTATATTGGGAATCACGGCGTTGTTTTAAACGTTTAAAAACTTGTTCGTAAGGCAATGCAGAAGCAAGCATTAAATAAGTAGAGTTCCATCTTGTTCTACAATCTTGTGCAAGCTTCTTTTCATAAGTCATGTTCAATTGATTACAAGTTTCTTTAAATTTCTCCTCCCTCTTTGGTGTTGCTACCCAAAAACCGACACTTTCCCTAATCTTTTCAATTGAACTAGAAATTGTTTGCATGCCATCTTTCACTATCAAGTTTAATATGTGGGCGCAACAACGCATATGAAACAATTTCCCTTTTAAAATAAAAGAAGAAGGTGACATCTTATCAATCAAATGGTCAATCAGAGCATCATTGGTGCTACAATTATCAACGGTTAATGTTGACAATTTTCTATCAATATTCCAATCCATCAAACAATCTACCAAAAAATCACAAATGACCTCAGCAGTATGTGGCGTAGGGACATAAATGAACCTAAAAATAAATTATAATAAATATCACATAAAATAACTATATTATAATAATAACGTAAATGGAAGGGAGAAGTTACCTGATGATCCGATTCTGCAAAATCCAATTTTCATCAATGTAATGAGCTGTAACAGACATATATCCTTTGTTCTGGTTGCTAGCAGTTCACATATCAGTAGTTATTGCAATGCGGCTTTTATTCTTTGCAAGTATTTTTATTTGCTTTGACTTCTCACTTTCATACAACTTCATTATATCATTCTTCATGGTGTTGCGAGAAACTATCTTGAACAAAGGTTGAAGAGAATGGCTATAATTTCTAAAACCAATATGGTTAACCATCATGATAGGATATTCATGCAATATAATCATCTTCGCGAGTTCATTCCTAGAAACATCTTGATTAAATGTATAATTTCCAACCACAAATGATTCATGTCTGTTTCCGGATTTTTTTTCTGTCACTTTAAGCATGGCTTGTTTTGGACCTCTCTCTGTGCGTTTTGGACATATGCTAATATGATCAAATAAATGTTTAGTACCATTTTTTGTATCACCACCAATTTTCTTATCACAAGATTTTCATATAGCCTTCCAAATGCCTCCTATTTTTTGCCTTTTAAAATAGGGCCAAGCATCTGATTTTAATCCCCTTTTGTTAGGACTTGTAGTGGGTTCAACGGGAGCTTCAGGATCTTGATTTTCTATATTTATTTCATTTGGAGTAGATTGAACTTCCTGTGTGAGTGAAACTCCACTACTTTCTATAGGAACTTCATTCCCTTCCAAAGCAACATTAGGACTATTAGATGATTGAACTTCACCAACCATTCTTTTACCAAAAACCTGGCACACACAAACACAAATTTTAAAAGGCTACATGGAAGTAGAACAAAAATAATAAATATATGAAAAAATAATAAATAAATGAAATAGTAAATACATGAAATTCACACAAAAAATAATTAATAAGAAAAATCTTATATTTCTAAATATATGATGCATTACACATATTTCTAAATATGCCTTATTTACTGTAACTTTTCAATTAGAAATAATAACATATATTAATTAATTATATACATTGAGAATACATTTATTTACCTATATACATGATATATTTACTCGTGTAAAAAGTTATATGTTATTATTTCACTTAATGGCTTTGGTTTTATAATTAGAAATATAAGATATATTTTTTTTTATGGGTGATAGCATGATATATTATTGTTTATATGTTATTATTTCATTAATAATTAGAAATATAAGATATTTGGTTTTTTTTTATGGGTGATACCGTGATAGCATGATATATTGATTCATTTAAAAAGTAATATTTTTTTGTTTAATATAGAAAATTAAATTATAGTGTGATATATTAATAAAAAATAGGAAAAGTATATTTTAATATTTTTTAAGGAAAAACTGACGACATTATTTTAATTACAAATGCATAGTATAGATAAAAAATGAACACAAAAATATTTAAAAGGAGATAAAAATGAGTAATTTTTTGATTATTTTATATTTTTTTAATATGCAAATGATTTGATAACTCTAAAATTTCTAAACAATTTAATTTAAATTTAATCAAAATAATCAACTTTTCCTATAAGCAATTACATGAACAGGTTTATGAGAATCAAGGAGAAACAATCTACTTTTTTCTATAAACAATAATATAAACAGATTTATGAGAATCAAAGAGAAATAATCTATTTTTTCCTATAAATAATTACATGAACAAATTTATGAAAATCAAACCTTATTGATGAAATTGTAAGAGCTGTGAATAATGGAAGCACACCAAATAGAGAAGATGGAATTGGAAGAGGAAGATGAATGGAGATTTGACTGGAGAAGAAAAAAAGGAGTCTAACGTGTGAGACTCTAAATGTCTGGCAGAAGAAAATGAAACGCTTCAACTTTTTTAGGGTCTAATATTTACATTTCTCTCTCTTAATAAATACATGAATATTTATTTATTTATTTTTATAAATAAACATAAAGGAAATGACTAAAAAACCTAATCTAAAATATATATATTAAATTAACTATATTAAAATAATAGGCGGGGCGGGGTCCCCGCGGGGCGGGGGGTGTATTCCCCGTCCCCGTCCCCGAAATGCTCTCGGGGGAATTTTTCTCCCCATCCCCGCCCCCACGGGGGAAAATTCCCCATCTTTGGGGCCCCGAACGGGGCGTTCCCCGCGGGGATCCCCATTAACAGGTCCAAACTGACATCCCTAGTGTTGACTTTGCTTCCCCACTTTGAAGAAATAACTTTTGAGCACTTCCCAAGAGAGGAGAATCAGCTAGCGGACGCACTAGCTACGATGTCTTCAATGTTCAAAGTTAAATGGGACAATGAGGCTCCCCGGATCATCATCTGGAAATTGGACGAATCGTCATACTGCTGCGATCTTGAGGCTGAAAAGGTGACTGAAAAACCCTGGTATCATGAGGTGAAGAGGTACTTGGAAGCTCAGGAATACCCTGAAGGTGCATCCGTCAATGACAAGAAGTTCATGAGGAGGTTTGCGGCAAAATTCTTCCTCAGCAACGACATTCTCTACAAACGGAATCATGATTCAACTCTACTGTGTTGTGTGGATAAGGCTGAAGCAGAGAAGATCATGATAGAACTGCATGAAGGTACATTCGGAACACATTCCAGTGGACACACCATGGCAAAGAAAATCCTTCGGGCAGGATATTTCTGGTCCACAATGGAAGCCGATTGTTACCAACACTCTCGAACTTGTCACAAATGCCAGATCTATGCTGACAAGGTGCATATTCCTCCGGTTCCTCTGAACGTCCTGACGGCACCTTGGCCTTTTGCAATGTGGGGCATTGATATGATCGGTGAGATCCGACCGACGGCATCCAACGGGCATCGCTTCATCTTGGTGGCAATCGATTATTTCACAAAGTGGGTTGAGGCAGCTTCCTACGCCACAGTAACCAAGAGCGTCGTGGCACGTTTCATCCGGCATAATCTGATCTGTCGGTACGGCGTCCCGGAAAGAATCATTACGGACAATGGTACCAATCTCAATAACAAAATGATCACTGAGCTCTGCGAACAATTCAAGATACAACACCACAACTCTTCTCCCTACCGGCCGAAGATGAATGGGGCTGTAGAGGCAGCTAATAAGAATATCAAGAAAATTGTGCAGAAGATGACAGTGACCTATAAAGATTGGCACGAGATGTTACCGTTCGCTCTTCACGGGTACCGTACCTCAGCAAGGACGTCAACCGGGGCAACTCCTTTCTCCTTGGTCTATGGCATGGAGGCAGTCTTGCCAATTGAAGTCCAGATACCCTCTCTCCGGATAATGAAGGATGCAGACTTGAGTGAAGATGACTGGATCCAGACTCGACTTGATCAATTAAACCTGATTGACGAAAAGAGGCTCATTGCTATCTGTCATAGTCATACATATCAAAAACGGATGATCAGAGCATTTAACAAGAAAGTCAGACCACAAGAGTATCAAGTTGGGGACCTGGTAATCAAACGCATCATCCTTCCTCAAAGTGATCCCCGGGGCAAATGGACCCCTACATACGAAGGGCCATTTGTGGTTAAACATGTGTTCTCAGGAGGAGCCATGATCCTGACCACTATGGATGGTGACGACCTTCCTCACCCCGCCAATGCAGACATAGTAAAAAGATACTACGCATGAATAAAAGACCCGCTAGGTTGACATACCTAGGCAAAAATAAGGGCTTCCCGGCGAACCAAAAGGGTTCGGGCAAAAATAAGGGATGAAATGAAAAAATCTGTACACCCGGCAAGTCGAAAACCTGAAAAGGCGGCTTGGGCAAAAATGGGTATCCCGGTGGACTGAAAACCCGAAAGGGCGGTCCAGGAAAAAGTTAGGGATAAAGCGTAACACTATGTCTCATTGGATCACTTCGCATCCGGAATTCGGCATCAACTATCTGGCTCAGATTTCGGCATCGACCAATCAGCTTCATCTTCAACCAAGCAGCAAAGTGATGAGACGCTTGAAGACATAAAGGCGATAGCAGAGTTGGAACCCAGTGGGATTGTTCACATAGCTGTTTTTGTTTTCTTTTCAAAATTGTAAATTCTATGTTATTCGGCGGCGTCCTCTTACTAGGATGTCAGCCTCTTGTACAAAAACGCCTATTCACAGGCAAAATTCAAATCAATACAAATTCACTTGTCCATACAAATTGCCATTGTTTTTCCTTTTTCTGTTTTGTCTTGCGAAGAACGTCCAATGTTCATTTTTGATATATGAATTTGACATTAAATTGCTGATTCATAAATATTTGCATATGAAACAAAAGATTAATTACAGGTGACATCAGAAACAGGGGCAATGTGAAGTTGTCTGATGCGGTCTGGTTGCTTTTCCCGGCAAGGTACCAAGGTAAATTCGACTGAAGAATGTGAACAAATCATCTCAACGCCCCGTAGAGTAAGACAAGATTCAGCAATACTTTCCCCAAGCGGAGTTGATTCCCCGTCAATCCTGAAAAGGCATAACATTCCCCGGCAGGTCTTAAAGCTTATCCCCAGTGGATTCTGGAAGCTTGTTCCCTGCAGAATACGGACGTCTCTCCCGAGCTTTATTCAGAGTTATTCCTCACAAGGGCTTATAACTGGGTTATCCTCAGCTAATTACCACAGAAGATCGCCCTCGACAAAGTTCCTTCAATCCCCGGCGGAGTCTATCTTTGGTATTCCCCAGCGGAGTTTATCTTTGGTGTTCCCCAGCGGAGTTTATCATCATTATCCCCAGCGGAATCCATCATTGAAGTCCTCAGCAGGCCTCTCATCAAAACTTCAGCAAAGTATCTCGGCCACTGAGCAACTCCCCGACCGATCATCAAGGATTTATTTTCCTAAAACAAAAAAACATTCATAAACATTTCACATTTTCATACATCTTGCTTACATACATGATAAAGTGCATACAACACTATCTCATGTCGAACATCATGACATCATGCATATCATACATCATGATAGTGCATACAACTTATGTTTTTGCCTTTTTCAGGGAAAAAGACAATCTCAAAGACAACTACCTTCAACTGTCACAATTCCAGATTCGATACCTGTATCCAGCCAGGGCACATCTGAGAGTGATCAGTTTCCGGACTCGATTCCTGTATCCAGCCAGGGCACGTCTGAAGAGTTCAAAGATTCGATTCCTGTATCCAGCCAGGGCATATCTATCAACTATCACAATTCCAGATTCGACTCCTGTATCCAGCCAGGGCATATCTGTTGACCATATTTCCAGACTCGATTCCTGTATCTAGCCAGGGCACGTCTGAAGAGTTCGAAGATTCGATTCCTGTATCCAACCAGGGCATATCTGTTGACGAGAATTCCGGATTCGACTCTTGTATCCAGCCAGGGCATATCTGTTGACCATATTTCCAGACTCGATTCTTGTATCTAGCCAGGGCACGTCTGAAGAGTTCGAAGATTCGATTCCTGTATCCAGCCAGGGCATATCTGTTGACGACTGTTTCTGGATTCGACTCCTGTATCCAGCCAGGGCATATCTGTTGACGACTATTTCCAGACTCGATTCCTGTATCTAGCCAGAGCACGTCTGAAGAGTTCGAAGATTCGATTCCTGTATCCAGCCAGGGCATATCTGTGAGCAACCGATTGTAGATTCGATACCTGTATCTAGCCAGGGCAAATCTGCATAAGGAGATTGAAGATCAAACACCTGTAACAAGCCGGGAAAACATCTGTCTTTCTCAAATACACAAGTTCTCGCTAAGGAACCTCTTGTGCGATCAACACCTCCAAATGGCATCTATAAGCCCATTCCCGACAAGGTTCTGTCACATCTCCAGATGGCATCTATAAGCCCATATCCCTATCCACCACCTCTCCAAATGGCATCTATAAGCCCATTCCCGACATCACATTGCTGATACTCCAACATGCGAGTGCAAATTTCTGGGCACTCTAGTGTCCAATCTCCTTTTACCCTCGAGTCACGAAAGGCAAACTTGCCAATCTAACTCTTCAGGTTCAAGAAGATTGAACAGGGACAACTGTTGTACCCCAAAATTTTCCCTCCCATTCCCTCAACATTTTCTCATCACAAGACCTTTGAAGCTCAAGATCCAGTTAGGGTTTCCCCTACTCAAGACTTCTCCTTGCACTGTTAACCCAAATTAAGGTTTGTGTTTGCACAAAGATATTTTGACCTAAAATTCCTAATATGACTTTCATGCTTCATGTTGGACTCCCAAGTTTATCCATACCAAGTTTCATGTCTTGATTCCAAATTTTGCCCAGTCAATTGGACAGTTGACCTAGAAATCAACTGTATTGGGGAAAAAGTCAACTGTGGCCAATTGACAGCCAAATCTCATGAAAATTGACCCACATCAACATTATGAACTCACATGGACCATTTGATCAAGTTTGGATCACAATTCCACAAGAAATTTGATCAGATCACCAAAAGGGCAAAATGGTCATTTTTAGGGTTTTGACTGCACAAAGGCAATTTTTGACTGTTTGACCTAGCCAATGGCAAACCAAGCTCACATATGGACTCAAGGACCCCATGGAATTATCTTGACATGCTCAACAAGTTCAAAAGATCCCAAATACACAAGATTGATAGTTGAATTTCTCAGTCAATTGATCAATTTTGACTGTATACTGAAAAGTCAAACTTTGACTTTTTGGTCAAAATCAAGGGTCAAGATTCATTTTTCATCAAAACATGCCAAATCATGAAACTTGTTCATCAAGAAATCAAAAATTGCAAATTAGGGTTTGAAATGAGAATTTTTCATAACTTAGAATTTTTCTAAGTTATGAAAAACCCTAATTTTTTCCCAACTTTGCCCCACCTTCTCACCAAGATTAATTTGGATTCAAGCAAAAGTCAAAACATGAAAGTTGTAGCTTGTTGCAAAATCTATAACTTTGATTCACAAAGTTTTCCCAAAAGAAGCTTGTATCTCAAGTTATAATTTTTGGAATAAGGGTACTAAACCATTCTTAACTTAGTGAAATTTTAACCTATTTTGGCAAGGTTTTCTACCCAACTTCAAGACCATTTTTCACATACTTCCACTTGGAATTTAAATTTTCATTTCAAAGATGGATTGTATTACACATTCCAAGCTTTCCAAAATGTTCAAGAACTTCTCAAACAACCTCATGGTTAGGGAGAATCGAATTTTGCAAAATGGGAAAAAGTCACTTTTGTTCTTGGCCAAGACATGTTCATACATTGGTGCCATTTTGAATTCAGCATGCTTAAGCTACATTGCAGGCCTCTAATCCCATTTTCACTTAATAATTCAATGCAAAACCATTGTGCCAAGATGTTGTTCTATGCATTTGGACATTACATGGAGAATTAACCCTTAATTAGAAAAAGCATTATTTCCTGTTGTACCCCAAAATTTGCCCTCCCATATTCTTCAAGAAATTGCCAAGCCAAGTCACAAAATTCCCCAAGGGTTGCACAGTCCAACTGTCTCCTATACAGTCAAAACTAGGGTTTGTGTTCTGACCAAGAAAAGGTAGTTTTCAAAGGCTCAATCAAGTCTCATATGCTTACAAACATGGTCAAGCATCCTCATATCAAGTTTCAAGGCATTCAGCTCAAGATTGCACAGTCAAAACCCTAAATTGCACTACAGTCAACTGTAGGGGCAAAATGGTCATTTGGCAGTCAAAAGTTCAAATTTTTGGTCAACATATCATTTTGAAGCCACAAACATCATTTGATCAATGCTTGATCATGATTCTCAAAATTTGGCTCAGAAAATCATCAAGATGCAAAAGTTTCCTTATTTGGACAGCTGAAAAAGTCAACTGAAATTGACCAGGGCATAACTTTCACATGGATTATCAGAAAAATTCCATCCAAAGCTCATTTTGAAGAGAAAGACATTTCCTACAACTCATCTTCATACTTCAAGTCCAAGAAATGCTCTCACAAAAAGTTATCAATTTCAACATTATAGGTCATTTTCAAAAGTCAACAAAAAGGGACTTTAAGTCAAAGGCCATAACTTGAGATTGGAAAATCAAAATGACATGGGACCAAAGGCATTGGTTAAAGGACTCAAAGACCTTTCTAAAATGTCCAAGAACATGAGAAAATCTTAAAAATTGAGCAAGTTATGCATTGGAGAAGTTGGGAAATTTTTGTGAAATGGCAAAAGTCAACTATCCTTGAAACTTCAATTTTTGACAAAAGGGCCCACTTTCTTCCACTTGATTCAGCCTTGTCATGCCACACACGTGTCCCATGATTAATTTCAAGATCAAAAATTGATTTTTCTATTTTATTTAATTTTTGATAATTTAATTCATTTTAAATCTTTAAAAATTCAAATAAAATTTAAAAACCAATGGAATAGTGTCATTTGAATTTGGATAGCTTCCATATATCATGGGCCAGCTCACAAACTCATGCTAGGGTTAGATTGCACACCAAGTCTTGGTTTTGCTTAAAAAAGGGAAAGTTGGTTAATGGTGAAAACCCTAGGACTAGTTCTCTCATGGGCATGGATCAAGGCCAGCTAATGACCTAATTCTCTTCCCTCATAAGTATTGAGTCAAAACCTAATGCCAAGACACTAAATGCTGCGCCCAAGAACACTTTGCAAACTTGAAAAAATAGCCATAAAACTCAAATTCTGAAATCAATGTTCTAGGTGGATTTAAGGCATAAAAGTTTTTCCAAAAGCTTCCTTGATAACTCCTGAACACATTCCAATCCTAAACATCCATCAACACGCCAAGAACTGTGAGATTGAACTCAAACTGTACAGCAAAAATTCCATATTCGTACATCCCATTCTAGGCATTGTTTGTGAAATTTAATGATTGATTTGTGTTCACTATGAAGTTTGGAAGCTAACCTATACTTTTAATTGCGTTTTTCTGTGTTGTATGAGATTATGCCATAACTGTTTTTTCTAGGTTTTACAAAGCTCAAAATTAGGGCTTTTGCAATAAGGCAAAATTAGAACTCCAGACCAATGCCATTCAACTCAGCACATGGAGACGAAGAGGAATCTACCCTCGCGCTCAATTTATGAGCGTTGAGGAGCTATTCGCTATTTTCCAATAGCCTACTTTAAACCACACCCAGAAAACCGTTGCTATTGCGTTTTGTTTTACAGGGCAATGGAGAAGATGATGTGCTGTCCACACATGATACGTTGCTTTTAAATTTCGCGCGCGTTGGGGCCACTAACTCTCTTTTCTTTTTATAATATTTAGTAACCATTATATATTAAAATTGATTCAAGCGCTTCAGTGGCAGACGTTCATCCTTGCAATGTCCAAGACCTGGGTTCGAGTCCCAGGTCTGTATAATATTTCATGTTATTTTTCCACGCTAATTCCCATGCAGGCACAACAGTGATGCACACCATATTCCCTCATTATCTATCCATCCACGTGCCTGGCAGACCAAATCAAGGGCAGGGATCTCAAGAACACCCTCAACCCTAGTCAATGTGCCATAAAATGCTTGGAAAAGTCAGCGAATTTCAAAGGCAAATGGGCCAGATTGCTAAGGCCCACACCTCCTAAATTGGGATTTCCACCCCCCTGGTTTGCAATTTCCTTTTTATTCATTTTGTTTTTTTTTCAATTCTTATTTTTATTGTTTTAATTTAATAAATTATTTTTACCATACATATAAAAATATCACAAAAATTAGAAAAGATGACAGATATAATAAATATTTAATTTAATTATTTTAATAAATAAATTAACATGTAAATTAACTTAATATTAATTTAGGCTGCAACTTTAACATTTTTCATAAGAATATAAAAAATATAGAATTTAGGTTTAATGAATTTTATTCCTCTTTTTTTAATTTTTCTTTTGGTCATAATAATAATATTACTTATTTTATTTTCATTATTAAATTGTATATAAAAGAATTTAGGGTTTAACTTAGGTTAATTTAACATTTTCATAATAACTAAAAATAATTAGAATTAGGGTTTGATATTTTAATTATAATTAATTCTCTTTATTATTAAATCTCAAAGAACACAAAAATACCAAAAAAACATTTTTCTTTTAAACTTTTTAATTTTAATTCCGCATTAACTTTAATCTTTGCAAAAGGGCCCAACGCCCATGTTTTTAATTCTTTTATTCCGCATATTTATTTTATTTCGTTTATTATAATTATGTACATGTCCCAAAGCCTTGTAACAATTTAACTTTTCGCAGAGTTATTTTCTTTATTTATTTTCCGTCAAATCGGGTCCGGTTTAATTTCGGCGATGTGGACCCGCGCCATTTGTAATAGTTTAGATTTATTTTCCCGCGAATATTTTTTTAATTGTTAACAAAAAGCATGCAAGAATGAATGGACATAATAAAATCAAGCGTAGATCACTCAAACATGACAAGATAAATGCAAATGAAAACGACACACGAATCGCACACACCACCCCTAGGGTACGCCTCACTGTTGCCCTGCCTCGAAAGGTGATCGTCGAGTAGAGGATGTCTTAGTAAGTCCTCATGATCCGGGAACCTGGCATGAGGATAGCTTCTAGGGTGTCTTCCCATTGCTCCGGTGATCACCATGTCCCTACAAACTCGAATTGACCCGAACACCTCCAACGGTGGTGCTACCTACCTCTCAATGGTGGGATGGCACTACTTTAAAGGACATTTACACAGACGAATTCCTTAGGGTAGGTAGGTTCTCAAGGATACTTGCTCTAATTTCAAAAAAAAATACTTTTCACACCAACACATTTTCAAAAGCTTTCAAAGCAATTTTTTCAAACACTCTGACGTACGAGTCGAACTGAAATTTTTCAAAGAAACTTTTTAAAACCCACAATTGAAAAGCAAACAAACCATTTTTGAAAACACAATGAGCAAGTATCTAAGAGCCCATGGATAACCATGGATAGAAAGGGTGCTAACACCTTCCCTTTCTATAACCTACCTCCCGAACCGAGAGCGATCTCTTTAAGGAATTTTTCTGTGCTTTTGTCCTTTCCATTTGGAGAAAATAAAAGACGGTGGCGACTCTTGCTTCCGCGACATTTCGCGAACCAGCGTTAAACAGTCAGTTCCAGATCCACCGATCACAGAACTGGCGACTCTGCTGGGGACCAAACTTAAAGTGAGGTGTACCTTAGGACTAAGATCACTGTGTTTTCAATTGTTTTCCTTGTGTGCTTTAAATTGTGGGTTGCTTGGGAGTTCTATAGATCCTAACCCGGATCTGGGGATACCTTTCTTAGAAAGTAGCAACAAGGCTGTGAGGGAACTGTGCGGGGTATACCGACATGGTTGAAGCAGTCTGCTACGTTGATGTGGCACCTTGGTGTGTACCGGTAACCCTTGAGTTCAGTCAAGGAGAGTACGGGGCCTCCATGTGGTGTCATGAAGCATCAACAGACCTTAGGAACCTTAATTGAACCATCTTGGCCTCTTTAGGGTAGTGAGATAACTGACTTTGGTGCAGTCCGAGGTTGGTTGATACTCGATACTACACTCAATTGAGGGTTGCTTTCCTGGAATATTTCGGTCGTCGCCAGTTCAGTGGCTAAATCGAAACGATGAACAATGAAAGCAATCCCGTGATATTGGGAACCTTAGAACCCGGTTACTTTGATTAGGACAGGTTGAACTCACCAACTTCAAGAGGGTACTATCCAGACCCCATGCTGGCCTTAAACCTTAAGGGCTTGTCTTGTGTGCCTTGTGTGCCTTACATGTTTGTCTTTGTACATATCTGTGGTGTGTTTAATCATAGCATCATGACATCATCCAGCATCATATGCATTAACTAACCATTTCAGGGGTTCGAATTTTCATCTTTGTTCTTGTTTTGTAGGACATGGAAACTGTTCGTAGAAAGACAATTCAAATCAGTCTTGTAAGGGTACCTCCTCAGCTTAAGGAGCTTATATCCAGGATTCCCGAGAACTCTTCATTCAGTGAAAGGCATGGAAGCCTCATCAGCTTGGTCAACACCAACATTGAGGAAGATATGATAAAGGTCCTGTTCCAATTCTTTGACCCTCTGCATCACTGTTTCACCTTCTTGGACTATCAGTTGGTACCTACATTGGAGGAGTTCTCCCGGCTCCTAAAGATCCCTATCCTTGATCAGCTACCCTTCAACGGTACAGAAAAGGAACCTAAGCTTGAAGAGGTTGCTAAAGCCTTGCACCTACAGTCATCTGACCTCAAGGGACATTGGGAAGTCAGAAGTGGTATTAAAGGGTTCTTAGCCAGGTTTCTGTTTGAAAAGGCCTATGAATGTTGGAACTCCCTTGACTTGCAAGCTTTTGAAGAGGTTGTGGCCCTCCTTGTTTATGGTTTGGTGTTGTTCCCTAACCCAGATCAGCTCATTGATATCAGTGCTGTCCAGATCTTTATGTCCAGGAATCCTATACCTACGTTGCTGGGGGATATCCTTCACTCATGTTACACTCGAACCATGAGAAAAAGAGGTGTCCTTATGTGTTGTACTCCTCTCCTGGGAGGGTGGTTTATTACGCACCTTCCACAATCAGTTTTGAAGAATGAGCGGGGTTTGAGATGGTCACAACGGTTGATGACTCTTACACATGCAGATATACATTGGTGCCCTAGGTCCAGAGAAGATGTCACTATCATTGATCGTTGCGGGGAGTATCCTAATGTTCCTTTACTTGGAATCAGAGGGGGTATTACTTATAGCCCATGCCTGGCTTGGAGACAATTTGGTTATGCTCGGAGGGATGGTCCTCATGACATGTTAATTCCTGACATAGTTTTTGACTTCGACAACGATACTCAAGGACTTCGCCAGAGATTTATCAGAGCCTGGAGGATGCCTAGTAGGATAAACAGCAAGACACTGGGGCATAGGAATTCCATCCCGTTGGAGCCTTATCTCAAGTGGGTACGAGCCCGCTCTCAGAAGTTAGTAATGCCTTATCCTCACATGCTTCCAGTAATCAAAGAGCCTGCCTTGGAAGGAGAAGTGTCTCACGTTATTCAGCACCCTGATATGCCCACATCCTGGGAAGAGATGCAGAAGAGCTGGATCCAGCTTAAGGAAGAGCGGAATTCTCTTGAGACTAGTCTGCGTGCCAGTGAAAAGAAGGTCTTGGAGCTCACCCGCCTGTTGCATGAGGAGAGGAACCTCAACACTTACATAGCTCCAAAGAGGATGCGCAGCATATTTTGGGATTGATTTGATTTTTTGTACTTTTTCCCATGAGGCTTTGATGTATTAAACAATGATTTTCTTAATAATAACGTGTGTTCCTTTTGGTCTACAACAAATTTGAATTTTCGAACTCTTGAATGCATTGCATAAACACATATCATTCATCATGTGCATCACATGTACTCTTCTTGTCAGGTTGTTTACTGTTCTTCGCTGTTTATTTCAGCATCATGAACCCTGAATCATCAACTGAGGCATCTATCAAGGCTCTTCAGGCGCAGAACGCCCAATTTCAGGCGCAGAACGCCCAATTTCAGGAGCTGATCAAGGGCTTGGCTCAGGGTCAACAAGAGTTGAAGACCATGCTTCTAAAGAAGACTAAGAAGAAGAGGAGGACTGTGCTATTTAACACTG
Organism: Vicia faba; assembly: GCA_948472305.1. Taxonomy (NCBI): domain Eukaryota; kingdom Viridiplantae; phylum Streptophyta; class Magnoliopsida; order Fabales; family Fabaceae; genus Vicia; species Vicia faba. Next base: position 451,600,077 of record OX451739.1, on the reverse strand, counting down.
GGCGCAGACTCGGGAACACCTTACAGATTGAGGCTGAAAGGACTACCCCATCTGTGGGGGAGGGTAGTCACCAAGAAAGGGAGGTCCCTACTCCTGTGGGCTCTGATACTGAAACAGACTTCAACGACGAACAATACCCTCCTGCTGAAGACCGGTACAAGCAGCTGGAAGATAGATTAAAGGCTATGGAAGTTCAGCGGGTGCCTGGACTGGATTTCGGAGACTTGGGGTTATCTACTGGGGTGGTGATCCCACACAAGTTCAAGGCACCTGCCTTTGTGAAGTATGACGGGGCTTCCTGTCCCAAGATGCACCTCCGTTCTTATGTAAGGAAGATCCAGCCTTACACAGCAGACAAGAACCTTTGGATCCACTTCTTCCAGGAGAGTCTTTCAGGGACTCACCTCGAATGGTTCTATCAGCTGGATGGAATCAGCATTCGTAACTGGGAGGATCTGGCCACTGCTTTTTACAAGCAGTATCAATATAATTCCGACCTCGCTCCTACGCGTACCCAGCTCCAGGGTATGTCGCTAGGGTCGGGTGAAGGTTTTAAGGAGTACGCCCAGAAATGGAGAGACCTGGCTGGCAGGGTGCAGCCACCATTGACGGACCGGGAGCTAGTAGATATGTTTTTGGGGACCCTATCTGGTCCATTTTTCAATCATCTCATTGGTAATTCCTCTGCTGGGTTTACTGATCTGATCCTGACTGGTGAAAGGATCGAGGCCGGTATAAAATCGGGGAAGATACAGAAGGTTGCCTCCTCCAGTGCTGAAAAGAAACCCTTCAAAAAGGAGGCTAGTGCTGTATATAGCTCCCGGAGACCAGAGCGACCTGAACACCGCCAATCTGTCAGTGCGGTAATGATTGCTAAACCTGCTGCCGCTCCCCGGCCAAACAATACTCAGAAGGTGGAAAGACCCCGGAGAGAGTTTACCCGGTTAAGCATGACCTTATCACAGATCCTGCCACAGTTGCTATCCACCAATTTAGTGACTGTCAGGGAGGCTCCAAAATTTCCCAATACTGCATCCCCCAAGTTTAATCCAAATGCTCGCTGTGCTTACCATTCTGATAGCCCGGGGCATAACACAGATGACTGTTGGGCCCTAAAGAATAAGGTTCAAGACCTCATTGATGCAAAGGAAATACAGTTTGAGGCGCCCGAGAGGCCGAATGTGGTAACCGCTCCCATGCCCCAGCATGGAGTGAATGCCGTTGAGGAGGATTTGTATGTAGCTTCGGTGGATGATGTTGCTACTCCGCTGCTGACGGTCAAGAGAAACCTGTTGCTAGCCGGTTTATTTCCGGGATGTAGCGAAGGTTGCCCTCTATGTGTTGCTTCCCCTGCTGGTTGTTCCCTGCTGAAGTCAGGCGTCCAAAACCTGATAGATAGTAGAGAGATTTTGTTCAGAAAGACTGTTGTTCCTGCTGCTCCTGTTGAAGAAGTGTCGATCGTTACCATCTTCAACAACCCTTCCAAGGCTCCTTCAAAGAAGCCTGTCCAAATTTTGCCGGTTCACAAGATTGCTCCCATCACCATTACTGTTCCGGGGCCTATCCCCTACAAATCTGATAAGGCTGTCCCATGGCACTATGGGGCGGATGTTTATGTTCTGGGTGTGAAACAAGAGTTTAACATTGATGTTGGTGTCTCCAACATCACTGGGCCTGCTAAGGTCACTCGTAGTGGAAGACTGTTCTCGCCAGACATTGCTCCTCCGGTAATTCATAGGCCTTTGGTCTTCACACCTGCCAGGGTGCCTGTTTCTCCCCCTGACCAAGTATCCACCCCTGTTACCGAGTCATCTGATACTCGGGACAGGGGGATTGCTGCTGATGTGCCTGCCAGGACGGAGGCACCAAAGACCATTGTTGAGGCTTCCAGGCAGGAAATGGAAGAAATCCTCAAGATAATAAAGAAAAGTGATTTCAACGTTGTAGAACAGCTGGGGCACACCCCCTCTAAAATCTCCATGTTGTCACTGCTGCTGTGTTCAGAGGCCCACGCCAAGGCTCTGATTGCTTTCTTAAAGACAGCCCACGTACCCCAAGAGACGTCTGCTGACCAGTTCACCGACTATGTGGCCAACCTAACCGCTGATAATGGCCTGGGTTTCTCTGATGCCGATCTGACAGCAAAGGGGAAGAACCATAATGACGCCCTGCATGTCTCCATTGAATGCAGGGGCACTACTCTTGCTCATGTGCTGGTTGACACAGGTTCTTCATTAAACGTGCTGCCCAAGAAGGCTCTGGATAGGCTGGATTGTGAGGGTCTAGAGCTCAAACCAAGTAACATTGTTGTCCGGGCCTTTGACGGGTCCAAAAGAATGGTACATGGTGAGGTGGACATCCCAATCAGGGTTGGGTCACAGGTATTTGATTCAAAATTCTATGTGATGGACATCCATCCGTCCTATTCTTGTTTGCTGGGTCGCCCGTGGATCCACAAGGCTGGAGCTGTGACCTCCACGTTGCATCAGAAGCTCAAGTACCCGGTCAGGGGGAAGATCGTAACGGTGCAAGGGGAAGAGGAGTACATGGTCAGCCACCTAAACTCCTTCAGATACGTGGAAATGGATGGGGAGTTCATTGAAACCCCCTTTCAACATTTTGAGGAAGTGCCACAAACTTTGGCAGCAGCAGAAGCAGTGGATGAAGAGGTTTCTCCTTTGAAGATGGCCTCCTTAAAGGACGCCCGGGCTGTGATCGAAAGAGGTGAATGTGCAAACTGGGGCAAGCTCCCTGATCTTACTCCTAAGACTAACAAGTTTGGGCTGAGTTTCACCACAGAAGCTCAGAAAGCAGTGCGCAAGGCGAGAGTTGGAAGACCTCCTGTGCTCATCACCCACTCAGAAGTGAATGCTATTGGAGAGGAAGACAAAGTGGAAGAGTCAGAGTTCGATAGTTGGATCTACCCGACGACCGACGGTGGATTGACCAATTGGACTGCTAAAGACTTTACACCCATAACTTTTGTTCCCCAGTAATGAACTTCTTTGTTTTGGATTTGTAATAAACAATAATTTGAAACTATATGGCCCGGTGTCTTACCCGGGGCACCGTGGTTTTGTTTATGAGGGCTTTTGTTTGTCATTGTCATATATCATAAATAAAAGCATTGGACGTTTTTCACATTTCAAATTTCGCGCTCCTTTTCTTTCCTTTCTTTACATATTGCAAAACGGCTGTATTTACACACACACTCACTCATACAGGTTTCAATCCACTCTGGATCTCACTGGTAACGACTCTGCTACTGCCAGTTATGACTTCGAAAATCCGATCAACTTAGCCGAAGACGAAGGTGAAAATGATTGCGAAGTGCCTGGTGAACTTGCAAGACTGTTACAACAGGAAGAGAGGGCAATTCAACCCCATGAAGAGCCAGTGGAAATAATAAACTTGGGTACTGAAGAAGACAAGAAAGGGGTAAAGATTGGTGCCAACCTAGAGCTCAGCGTGAAGCAACGGTTGACTCAGATGCTGCATGACTATAAGGAGATCTTTGCCTGGTCCTACGAAGATATGCCCGGATTAGATACCGACATTGTGGTCCATCACTTACCAACTAAAGAAGATTGCCCTCCGGTTAAGCAAAAGGTCCGCCGTATGCGTCCAGAGATGTCTGAGAAGATTAAAGACAAGGTTATGAAGCAGTTTGATGCCGGGTTTCTTGCAGTGACTTCTTACCCTCAGTGGGTTGCTAATGTGGTGCCGGTACCTAAGAAGGACGGCAAGGTCAGAATGTGTGTCGATTACAGGGATCTGAACAGGGCCAGCCCCAAGGATGACTTCCCTCTACCTCACATTGATGTCCTTGTTGATAATACAGCTCAGCATAAAGTGTTCTCTTTCATGGATGGCTTTTCAGGTTACAATCAGATAAAGATGGCACCTGAAGACATGGAAAAGACTACATTTGTTACTCAGTGGGGGACCTTCTGCTACAAAGTCATGCCTTTTGGACTAAAGAATGCTGGGGCAACCTACCAACGTGCCATGGTTGCTTTATTTCATGACATGATCCATCATGAGATAGAAGTGTATGTTGACGACATGATCGCTAGGTCCCAGACTGAGGAAGAACACCTTGATCATCTACAGAAACTGTTTGACCGTTTGAAACTGTACAAGCTGAGGTTGAACCCGAACAAGTGCACCTTCGGGGTAAGATCTGGAAAGTTGCTAGGCTTCGTGGTAAGTGACAAGGGAATTCAAGTGGACCCTGCTAAGGTCAAAGCCATTCAAGAGATGCCAGTTCCTAAGACAGAGAAGGAAGTCAGAGGCTTTCTAGGACGTCTGAATTACATTGCTCGGTTCATCTCACACCTAACCGCTACCTGTGAACCAATCTTCAAGCTGCTGAAGAAAGATCAGGTAGTACGTTGGAATGATGAATGTCAGGCTGCTTTTGACAGAATCAAAGAATATCTCCAAGAAACACCCATCCTTATGCCACCAGTTGAAGGGAGACCTTTGATACTTTACCTGACAGTGCTTGATAATTCAATGGGGTGTGTGCTGGGGCAGCATGACGAGTCTGGCCGAAAAGAGCATGCCATTTATTACCTTAGCAAAAAGTTTACCGACTGTGAGACCCGATACTCACTGCTTGAGAAAACTTGCTGTGCTTTGGTATGGGCTGCTCGCCGGCTGAGACAGTATATGCTGACTCACACTACCTTGTTGATCTCAAAAATGGATCCTATAAAGTACATATTCGAAAAGCCTGCTCTGTCTGGGAGAATTGCAAGATGGCAGATGATCTTGACAGAATACGACATTCAGTACACGACCCAAAAAGCCATCAAGGGAAGTGTATTGGCAGACCACTTAGCACATCAAGCTGTGGATGACTACCAATCAATGAACTTCGAGTTTTCGGATGAAAGCATTATGATAGTAACTGACTGTGAAGTACCTGGACCGGATGAAGGACCTGAACCAGGATCCCGATGGTCTATGCATTTTGACGGAGCATCCAACGCTTTGGGAAATGGTATTGGCGCCATCATCATATCTCCACAAGGTACTCATACTCCACTCACCGCCCGGCTGTGTTTCAACTGTACCAACAACATGGCGGAGTATGAGGCGTGTATCATGGGTCTTCAAGCTGCGATTGACCTAAGGATCAAATTTCTAAGTGTCTTCGGAGATTCCGCTCTTGTGATCAATCAGATCAAAGGAGAGTGGGATACGAAACATCCAAACTTGATTCCTTACAGAGAATGTGTGTTGGCCCTGATCCCCCACTTCACAGAGATAACATTTGAGCACTTTCCAAGAGAAGAGAATCAGTTGGCAGACGCGTTAGCTACAATGTCTTCAATGTTCAAGGTCAAATGGGATAATGAGGCTCCCCGGATCATCATCTGGAAACTGGACGAGCCGGCATACTGTTGTGATCTCGAAACTGAATTGGTGACTGAGAAGCCTTGGTACCACGAAGTGAAGAGATATCTGGAAACTCAGGAATACCCTGAGGGCGCATCTATCAACGATAAGAAATTCCTGAGAAGATTCGCAGCCAAATTCTTCCTTAGCAACAACATCTTGTACAAGCGAAACCATGATTCAACCTTACTGCGTTGTGTGGATAAAACTGAAGCAGAAAGAATCATGGAAGAGCTACATGAAGGGACCTTTGGTACACATTCCAGTGGACACACTATGGCTAAGAAAATCCTACGGGCAGGATACTATTGGTCCACAATGGAAGCTGATTGTTACCAACATTCCAGGACATGCCACAAGTGCCAGATTTATGCAGACAAGGTGCATGTTCCTCCGGTCCCCCTGAATGTTCTGACTGCGCCTTGGCCATTTGCAATGTGGGGCATAGACATGATTGGCGAGATTAAACCTACGGCATCTAATGGACATCGCTTCATCCTAGTGGCGATTGATTATTTTACGAAGTGGGTTGAGGCAGCATCCTATGCTACGGTAACCAAGACTGTTGTGGCACGGTTCATTCAGCATAACCTGATCTGCCGATACGGCGTCCCTGAGAGAATTATTACAGACAACGGTACCAATCTGAACAATAAGATGATCGCTGAGCTTTGCGAACAGTTCAAAATACAGCACCACAACTCTTCTCCTTACAGACCGAAGATGAATGGGGCTGTAGAAGCAGCAAATAAGAACATCAAGAAAATCGTGCAGAAGATGACAGTGACTTATAAAGACTGGCACGAGATGTTACCGTTTGCTCTACATGGATACCGTACCTCAGCTAGGACGTCAACCGGGGCAACTCCTTTCTCTCTGGTTTATGGTATGGAGGCAGTCTTGCCAATCGAAGTGCAAATACCCTCTCTCCGGATAATGAAGGATGCAAATCTGAACGAAGATGATTGGATCCAGACACGACTTGATCAGCTCAACCTTATTGATGAAAAGAGACTTGCTGCTATCTGTCATGGTCAGACGTATCAGAAACTGATGATCAGGGCATTTAACAAAAAGGTCAGACCACAAGAATATCGAGTCGGGGATCTGGTAATCAAGCGAATCATCCTTCCTCAGAGTGATCCAAGGGGAAAATGGACCCCTACGTACGAAGGGCCATTTGTGGTTAAGCATGTGTTCTCAGGAGGAGCAATGATATTAACCAATATGGATGGTGACGACCTTCCTCACCCCGCCAATGCAGACATAGTAAAAAAATATTACGCATGAAAAAAAAAAGAGACCCGCTAGGCTGACATGCCTAGGCAAAAATCAGGGCTTCCCGTCGAACCAAAAGGGTTCAGGCAAAATGAAGGGATGAAAATGGAAAAAAAATCTGTACACCCGGCAAGTCGAAAACCTGAAAGGGCGGCTTGGGCAAAAATGGATATCCCGGTGGACTGAAAACCCGAAAGGGCGGTCCAGGCAAAAATTAGGGATAAAAGCGTAATACTATGTCTCATTGATCACTTTGCATCCAGAATCCGGTATCTACATCAAGTTCAGACGGCATCGATTAGTCAGCTTCACCTTCAACCAAGGTCGTCAAGTGATGAGACGCTCGGAGTTATAAAGGCAATAGCAGAGTTGAAACCCAGTGGGATCATTCATATTTCACACAGCTGTTTTACTTTTCTTTTGTACAAAACTTGTATAAACTCTTTTGTTCGGCGGCGTTCTCTTACTAGGACGCCAGCCTCTTGTACACAAAACGCCTATTTTCGGGCCATTCAAAAATCAATACAAATATACTTTTCAGTTAAACGTGCCAACTGTTTTTCTTTTTCTGTTTTGTTTTGCGAAGAACGTCCAAGGTTCAATTTGTGATATATGCATTGACAATAATTTGCTAACTCATGAATATTTGCGTACGAAACAAAGGAATTAATTGCAGGTGACACTAGAAACAGGGGCAATAAAGAGTTGTCTGAGCAGTCTAATTGTTCTATCCTCCAAGGTACCAAGGTAGGTTCAGCTAAAGAACATGACCAATACACCTCAATCCCCCAGAGAGCAAGCAAGTCAGTGCATTCTTCTCCAAGCAGAGTTAACAAGTCTCAAGGAAATTGGGTATCCTCCAGCAGATCCCAACATTCCCCAGCAGCATATATTCTTAACAAGCATCCCCGGCAGTCTTGGTCTAAAGATTGTTCCCCGGCGGCATATATCAACATTCAAAGGAATCACTTCCCCAGCATATCAAAACTCCCCAGGAGAGTCCAATTAGTTTCCCCAGGAAAGTTGGAATTCATATCTCCCCAAGCAGTAAGCTTATCCCCAGTAAATTCTGGAAGCTTATCCTTCGCAGAACACGAACACGTCGTCCGGCTTGATTTAAAGAGTTATTTCCTTAACAGGATATAACTGGGTTATCCTCAGCCAAAAGCCACGGAAAGAGCGTCGCCGACAAAGTCTTCCTATCCCCAGCAAACTATTATCAACAATTCAGCAAAGCATCTCTATCCCCACAGAGTATCAATCCCCAGCATGATCACTAGAGTATCTTTTCTCCCCGCAGAATCCTCCATTTGCCAAGTTTATTCCGCAACGGAGTCATCTTCTCTTACCGGTATTCTTGCAGCTATCATCCCCAGCGAAAGCAAAATCTATTCTTCAACATCATCCCAGGATACGACTTCCCGGCACCCGTCAAGGATTCACTTTCCTAGACAAAAACATACATAAAACATCACATACATCATTATAACATGCATAGACACATCATATCATACAAGTCTCATTTATATTTAGAACATCATTGCTTGATCCATATCATGCATTGCATATGACTGACCTTTACCTTTCAGGAAAGATGCAGTTGAAATTCTCAACGATATTTCAAGACCTAGACCGGTTCAGTTAAATCGATCCTAAGATTTTCCTGATGCTTATCCAGTCCAAGGCCTTCTCTGGTTCAGTCAGATCGACCCTAAGATCTCCCTGATGCTTATCCAGTTGAAGATATTTCAAGACCTAGACCGGTTCAGTTAAGTCGACCCTAAGATTTTCCTGATTCTTACCCAGTCAAAGGCCTCTCTGGTTCAGTCAGATCGACCCTAAGATCTCCCTGATTCTTATCCCAGTAGAAGACACCCAAGATTTTTTCTCAACGAGCGTTGTTGAAGTTAAAGTCGCCCAAGGTTCTCTTACCATTCATGCTAAGGTAGTAACCATCCCTGGTTCTTTCATCGTCGTTTGAAGCTCCAGACTCAGCTCCTGTAACCAGTCAGGACACATCTATACCAGGCGTCTAAAAATCAGCTCCTGCAACGTGTCAGGTACTCATTTTCTGTTTTGCAGGTATACAGGTTCTCGCTAAGGAATCTCTTACGCAATCAAACCTCCAGATGGCATCTATAAGCCCATTCCACCATCACTGCCAATACGTGAGCGCAAATTTCTGGGCACTCTAGTGTCCAATCATCTTCTACCCTCGGATTACGAAAGGCACGTCTGCCAATCTGCATCCTCAGGTCTAAGAAGATTGAACAGGGGCAACTGTTGTACCCCAAAATTTGCCCTCCCATATTCTTCAAGAAATTGCCAAGCCAAGTCACAAAATTCCCCAAGGGTTGCACAGTCCAACTGTCTCCTATACAGTCAAAACTAGGGTTTGTGTTCTGACCAAGAAAAGGTAGTTTTCAAAGGCTCAATCAAGTCTCATATGCTTACAAACATGGTCAAGCATCCTCATATCAAGTTTCAAAGCATTCAGCTCAAGATTGCACAGTCAAAACCCTAAATTGCACTACAGTCAACTGTAGGGGCAAAATGGTCATTTGGCAGTCAAAAGTTCAAATTTTTGGTCAACATATCATTTTGAAGCCACAAACATCATTTGATCAATGCTTGATCATGATTCTCAAAATTTGGCTCAGAAAATCATCAAGATGCAAAAGTTTCCTTATTTGGACAGCTGAAAAAGTCAACTGAAATTGACCAGGGCATAACTTTCACATGGATTATCAGAAAAATTCCATCCAAAGCTCATTTTGAAGAGAAAGACATTTCCTACAACTCATCTTCATACTTCAAGTCCAAGAAATGCTCTCACAAAAAGTTATCAATTTCAACATTATAGGTCATTTTCAAAAGTCAACAAAAAGGGACTTTAAGTCAAAGGCCATAACTTGAGATTGGAAAATCAAAATGACATGGGACCAAAGGCATTGGTTAAAGGACTCAAAGACCTTTCTAAAATGTCCAAGAACATGAGAAAATCTTAAAAATTGAGAAAGTTATGCATTGGAGAAGTTGGGAAATTTTTGTGAAATGGCAAAAGTCAACTATCCTTGAAACTTCAATTTTTGACAAAAGGGCCCACTTTCTTCCACTTGATTCAGCCTTGTCATGCCACACACGTGTCCCATGATTAATTTCAAGATCAAAAATTGATTTTTCTATTTTATTTAATTTTTGATAATTTAATTCATTTTAAATCTTTAAAAATTCAAATAAAATTTAAAAACCAATGGAATAGTGTCATTTGAATTTGGATAGCTTCCATATATCATGGGCCAGCTCACAAACTCATGCTAGGGTTAGATTGCACACCAAGTCTTGGTTTTGCTTAAAAAAGGGAAAGTTGGTTAATGGTGAAAACCCTAGGACTAGTTCTCTCATGGGCATGGATCAAGGCCAGCTAATGACCTAATTCTCTTCCCTCATAAGTATTGAGTCAAAACCTAATGCCAAGACACTAAATGCTGCGCCCAAGAACACTTTGCAAACTTGAAAAAATAGCCATAAAACTCAAATTCTGAAATCAATGTTCTAGGTGGATTTAAGGCATAAAAGTTTTTCCAAAAGCTTCCTTGATAACTCCTGAACACATTCCAATCCTAAACATCCATCAACACGCCAAGAACTGTGAGATTGAACTCAAACTGTACAGCAAAAATTCCATATTCGTACATCCCATTCTAGGCATTGTTTGTGAAATTTAATGATTGATTTGTGTTCACTATGAAGTTTGGAAGCTAACCTATACTTTTAATTGCGTTTTTCTGTGTTGTATGAGATTATGCCATAACTGTTTTTTCTAGGTTTTACAAAGCTCAAAATTAGGGCTTTTGCAATAAGGCAAAATTAGAACTCCAGACCAATGCCATTCAACTCAGCACATGGAGACGAAGAGGAATCTACCCTCGCGCTCAATTTATGAGCGTTGAGGAGCTATTCGCTATTTTCCAATAGCCTACTTTAAACCACACCCAGAAAACCGTTGCTATTGCGTTTTGTTTTACAGGGTAATGGAGAAGATGATGTGCTGTCCACACATGATACGTTGCTTTTAAATTTCGCGCGCGTTGGGGCCACTAACTCTCTTTTCTTTTTATAATATTTAGTAACCATTATATATTAAAATTGATTCAAGCGCTTCAGTGGCAGACGTTCATCCTTGCAATGTCCAAGACCTGGGTTCGAGTCCCAGGTCTGTATAATATTTCATGTTATTTTTCCACGCTAATTCCCATGCAGGCACAACAATGATGCACACCATATTCCCTCATTATCTATCCATCCACGTGCCTGGCAGACCAAATCAAGGGCAGGGATCTCAAGAACACCCTCAACCCTAGCCAATGTGCCATAAAATGCTTGGAAAAGTCAGCGAATTTCAAAGGCAAATGGGCCAGATTGCTAAGGCCCACACCTCCTAAATTGGGATTTCCACCCCCCTGGTTTGCAATTTCCTTTTTATTCATTTTGTTTTTTTTTCAATTCTTATTTTTATTGTTTTAATTTAATAAATTATTTTTACCATACATATAAAAATATCACAAAAATTAGAAAAGATGACAAATATAATAAATATTTAATTTAATTATTTTAATAAATAAATTAACATGTAAATTAACTTAATATTAATTTAGGCTGCAACTTTAACATTTTTCATAAAAATATAAAAAATATAGAATTTAGGTTTAATGAATTTTATTCCTCTTTTTTTAATTTTTCTTTTGGTCATAATAATAATATTACTTATTTTATTTTCATTATTAAATTGTATATAAAAGAATTTAGGGTTTAACTTAGGTTAATTTAACATTTTCATAATAACTAAAAATAATTAGAATTAGGGTTTGACATTTTAATTATAATTAATTCTCTTTATTATTAAATCTCAAAGAACACAAAAATACCAAAAAAACATTTTTCTTTTAAACTTTTTAATTTTAATTCCGCATTAACTTTAATCTTTGCAAAAGGGCCCAACGCCCATGTTTTTAATTCTTTTATTCCGCATATTTATTTTATTTCGTTTATTATAATTATGTACATGTCCCAAAGCCTTGTAACAATTTAACTTTTTGCACCGTTATTTTCTTTATTTATTTTCCGTCAAATCGGGTCCGGTTTAATTTCGGCGATGTGGACCCGCGCCATTTGTAATAGTTTAGATTTATTTTCCCGCGAATATTTTTTTAATTGTTAACAAAAAGCATGCAAGAATGAATGGACATAATAAAATCAAGCGTAGATCACTCAAACATGACAAGATAAATGCAAATGAAAACGACACACGAATCGCACACACCACCCCTAGGGTACGCCTCATTGTTGCCCTGCCTCGAAAGGTGATCGTCGAGTAGAGGATGTCTTAGTAAGTCCTCATGATCCGGGAACCTGGCATGAGGATAGCTTCTAGGGTGTCTTCCCATTGCTCCGGTGATCACCATGTCCCTACAAACTCGAATTGACCCGAACACCTCCAACGGTGGTGCTACCTACCTCTCAATGGTGGGATGGCACTACTTTAAAGGACATTTACACAGACGAATTCCTTAGGGTAGGTAGGTTCTCAAGGATACTTGCTCTAATTTCAAACAAAAATACTTTTCACACCAACACATTTTCAAAAGCTTTCAAAGCAATTTTTTCAAACACTCTGACGTACGAGTCGAACTGAAATTTTTCAAAGAAACTTTTTAAAACCCACAATTGAAAAGTAAACAAACCATTTTTGAAAACACAATGAGCAAGTATCTAAGAGCCCATGGATAACCATGGATAGAAAGGGTGCTAACACCTTCCCTTTCTATAACCTACCTCCCGAACCGAGAGCGATCTCTTTAAGGAATTTTTCTGTGCTTTTGTCCTTTCCATTTGGAGAAAATAAAAGACGGTGGCGACTCTTGCTTCCGCGATATTTCGCGAACCAGCGTTAAACAGTCAGTTCCAGATCCACCGATCACATTTCCATTTTGAAAAAGTAGAACTTTATGTCCATTTTGCAAATCCAAGTGGTACAGTCCAAATCTTCTTGGCACAAGTTTATGAACAAATTGCACTGATCAAGGCCAATGTATGCAGCATAGTGTGAGGGCCTGTACATGCTAGAAACATCAAGTGGCCATTGCTTGCTTAAAGTTCAAGTAAGATAGCATAACATATACCAACTTCCATTCCTGCAAACCAAGCCTTAGAGAAAGTTATCACACACATTCTAAACATCAAACACAAGCTGAAGCACGACCCTAAGACCACCAATACCTCCCCATTGCCAAAACCACTCTCAAACTGCAAAAACAGAGCAACCTCTGCAGATTGAGTTCCACCTCTTAATCCTTTCAAGCATTCTTGCCCAAACCACTTCAAACACCTTCCCTACCATCAATCCAAACTATCCAAAGCATTAGAAGCAATCTGTAACTCCTCTAATCCTTTTGGCCATTTTCACTTTTCTGATTTGCAGGTGAAGTGCTATAGCACGATTCAAAAGGTTTCAAGATAAAGTAAAGCTTGGAATAGCATCCCTGGACATCAAGGAAGCTATACCAATCATCACCTTGCACTGAAAGCTTCTCCATTGCCAGATAGAACTTCAACTGAACAGGTAAGTTCATGAACTCGTATCTCTCTTATTAGGCATTGTTAGCTTTAGGTTTGTGAAAAGAATATGTCACATTCATAGCCTCGAACATGCCCATGTAATTAGATTTCATTTATATTATGTGTGCTGCAAGAATTTTGAGTCTGAACATGGCATAAAAACTAGGTCAGAAATTGGGGGAGAAGAAATTCTCCCTCATCTTAGAGAGTTAAGTCAAGTTCTTTACATGGTTGAATTCGTCTTCTCATGCTCTACATTTTTCATGTTGTGAGTTTTGCTTGAAAGTCCAGGAATCAAGAGATGGAAAACGCGTGTTCTGGTTGTTCATACAGGTCTGAGGTTGAAGACAAAGTCTTCTTGGGCTGGGCCTGAGTTGACTTTTCTATTTGCACCCTTTTGTTACTTTTACACCCCCCAAGCCCATTTTGCTTATTTTTGTGATTTTTTTGACATTTTCTTTTTTGTCCTGACTCATTTATTTTTTCTAACAATATTAAGAATATCAAAAATATTTTTCTCACTATTTTTGAATTTATTAGGCATTTATTTGGTTTCTTTTAGTTTTTGTACATAAAATAAATACATAAAACCATTTTTTACTTAAAATATAAAAAATAATGTAAACACATTTATTTTTCATTTTTTATTTTATTTTATCTTCTGAAAATATTTTATACAAAATATACTTCTTTTATAAAAATTAAATATTATTATTTTTGTACATATAATATATATTTAGTAAATAATAATAATGCATACATATTTATTAGTATATTTAGAAAAAAATACAAAATATACACATTTTTATTTTTTATTTAATATTTAATATAAAAATACCTTTTGACAAATATACTTCATTTTATTTTATTTTTGTATACAATAAATAAATACTTGTACATAATAAATAAATAATACATTTTATTTAATAGAATTAGGGTTTAACCCTAAACATGAAAAACTCCAAAAAAAATAATACTTTCCTTTTTGTTTATTTTGACATATGAAAATACTTTTTTTCATACATACAAAAAACCATTTTTGCATCTTGCATATTTATTTTATTTAATTTATGCAATTAAATTATCTTGTAAATAATTCAATATTGATGTAATAGTTTAGGTTTAAATTCCTTGTCAAAATCCTCATTTGAACATTTGTACCCCCTTCCCATATGTGGTTTTGTAATAGCTTAGTAAATTTATTTTCGCACTTTATTGCTTTCTAATTATACCATGTTAGAATTAGGGTTTTGTATGCGAAAAAACAACAAAAATAGTTTGACCTAATTTCAAGATAAACAAGCATGAAAATGGACACACAAATCACACTTGCACCCCCTAGGGTATTCCACTTGTTGCCTTTCAAAATTGGGCCATATTGCATGTTAGGTCTCTTTGGGCAAAACAAACACAAATCAAATGATCATAGTCCCTCGATGACGCTTTCAAAATGTTGCCTAAATAAATGATCAAGTCCCTTAAAGAAAAATTGCCCAAAGATACTTGGCACCATTGCAATTATGGTCTAAACGATGACCCGCGCTCATCCCTTTCACATCCTAACATGAGACTGTCCACCAAATACAATGGTGGAACAAACTTGTTAAAAGGGTTAAAACATAGCAATAAAATTTGAGAAATTTAGGAGTAGATAACCTCTTAGTTACTTGAATCAAACTTGCAAAAACAAAACACTTGCCTATTTTCTAAAACCACACCTCACAACACTTTCAAAACAAACTTTCAAAAACAAATGAAAACCTTTTCAAAAGACATACATCTTTGTATACATCCCAACATGGATCATTATAAAGGTTGCCACCACAATGGCTTCTTTTCAAAACATTTTCAAACCCACACACACAAGCACCATTTCAAACAATTGAAAACAAAAGGCAAGTGATCTAAGCAAGTAACTAAGAGCCCATGGATAACCATGGATAGAAAGGGTGCTAATACCTTCCCTTTCTATAATCTACTCCCCGAACCCAAGAAAACATCTCAAAGGTTTTTGCTGTGCTTTTTAATCTTTCCTTAGGATAAAATAAAAAGTCGGTGGCGACTCTTGCTCAACCGAAACATTTGCGAAAACAAACGCAAAACCACAGTCAGTTCTCCCACCGTATCACAACAAGGCTTCTTGATGATTCATTGGATCTTCTTCTACATTATAAGCCGCATAATCAAGCCTATAGTCTTTAGCAACTCTTACTCGTTTACTTCGTTGAAGTTCCGTTTCTACATTGTCGTTGCTTTCTGTGCTTCTTATCACATGAATGTGACTCGATTATGTGCCCCCACTATTTCTCAATTTGAAAGGAAATTTGTCTTCATAGAATTCAACATCAGTTGATTATATTATCACTTTTGCCTTTAGGTCATAAAACCTATATGCTTTACTGTTTGCTGCATACCGAATGAAAATACATTCATATGCTCTAATAACGAGTTTAACTCATTTCGGATCCAGAATTATGACATAAGTCAGACAACCCCAAGTTCTCAAATAAGACAAGTTTGATTGTCTTTTCTTTAATATCTCATAAGGAGAGATCTTACATTTTGACTTGGTGACTCTATTCAGGACATAGCAAACAATCAATAAAATTTCCCCCACCAGTGAGGAGCAACATCAAAATTCATCATAATTGCAACAACATGTTCAATAAGAGTTCTATTCTTTCTTTCTATTTTACCATTCATCGCAAGATAGTATGATGCAGTTGTTTCATGTACAATTCCATGTATAAAATTCATTAATAAACTAGAATCATACAGTCTATCTATCACTACAAATTCGTATTATATCATTTTCAAATTCTTTACAAACATTTTAAACATATAAACTTCATTCTTCATAATGACGTACAAATCTACCCCAATAGACTAACTAAACCATGTCTTATTTAAAAGAAAACCAGAAACAATATTCTTTCTAATCTTAGGAACCTGCATAACGTTCTTTAAGATTAAAGTCTTTTTGAAGGTGAAATTTAGCTCCATGTCTACAATTCCAGCAACATTCATGGTCTGGCCATCTCCCAGCAACACTTTCTTATCTTTAGTATTCGTGTATGTTTAAACATAACACGATCATAGCAGAAACAACGAGAGACACATGTGTCTATCCACCAACCAATATATCTATCAACCATGTTGATTTCAATGACCATAGCAATAAATTGCCCATTAGTCAGGTTGACCTGTGCATTAGGGACAACACCAAGTTCAACCTTACTTCTACATTTCTTAGTCATATGACTTGATTTTCCATAGTTAAAACAAAGAGAAACCAACGTTATTTCTTTTAGGTGATGGTTGTTGCCTAGTTGGAGCTATTGGGATTATAGAAGGATTCCCATTCTTAATTCGGTTCGCAATATTGTGGTTCTGATTCTTTAATCATTTGTCAAATAGCTTCAGAACTACACCGAATTTCTTTTTGTTGTTTGAAACAACCAAGACTTTTTCTTTTTGATATTGTCTCTAAGATTCTCTTTTTGTTTTTTTTAAACATTCAAACTATGGGGTAGTTTGTCAATAATAAAACCAATTTGAAATTGTTCATTTAAACACATACCTTTTGTGATGATCTTTTAAGCAATCTTTTGAAGTTCGTAATATTGAGCCTCCATCGATCTTACATCTTTGCGTTTGATACTTGAAGTAGCGGCTAACAACATACTTCTTTGCTCCAGCTTCTACGTCATACTTATTTTTCTGATTCTCTCAATCTTATTTTGCAGTATCACATCAACTATAATTATCATACAGATCATCTGCGAGTCTATTCAAAATATGATTTTGTAGAGATTTTCATTCTCTTTTTATAAGGTGATTTCTTTACTATGCTGTAAATCATTCGCTTTAATCTGTGCAACAGATTCAACTTCAACACTATTAAGTGTTTCTCTAAATCTCCAGATTTACTACCGTTAGTTTGTTCGATTGATCCAGAAGGAGCAACCGAGTGTCATCGATCAAAATATTAGCAACTTTTTTTCAACATTAAGAACTTCATCTTTTGTTGCCAACGTTTGAAGTGACTTCTCTCAAACATGAACGATTTCTCAAAGACAATATCAGCAAAAGAACCAATAATTTCTTCGATAGCCATGGCAGTTTGAAACATCTTAAAATTGTTGGTTTCAGATTTTGAAATATTTGCCACCGAAGAAATTACCAGGTTGAGTCGCGGACTAGGTCGCTCTCTTTAAGACGTTTCGCGGCACTGCTCAAAATTATGCAAAGCAGTCAAACTACCGCGCCACCTCCAGGATAAAACAACCAAGTTCTATACTGTACGATTACTACTTGCATGATAGATAACCGGTCTAGAAATACACCATCCAATAGTACAAGACCATTCAAATATCTTAGACCAGTCATAATAATTTCTTAGACAAAAAGAAACTCAAATAATTCTCCAAAGAGAAATTAATAATGGTCATTTGACCACTCATAATAATTTCTCCAACAAAGAGAAATTCAAATAATTCTCAAAAGAGAATCCAAAAGATTAAACTTGAAAATTTCTCAACTCAAATGAGGAGAAATTAACATAATTCTCTAAAGGGAATTCAAGAAAATACTCGGAAAATTCAACGAGTAGGAAGAAAAGGGAAGAAGATGGCGCTTCGACAATTCGAGAGACGCAGAGTTATGAGAGTGAGGAATGAAAAACTAATAGAATAGTTTTTGGTGTGTTTTGGAATGAAACGTATGCAATCCTTATATAGTGAAGTAGGATAGTTAATATTTATCACATGGCAATGTGAGACTAAATGATTTTTTTCAACCAAAAAGATATTCTAACAATGTGAGATTTGAGAAATTTTTAAATTCAACATATTGAAACATGGACATGTTCCAACATAAAGTTTTAATTTTGAAACTTTTAATCACTGTATTGTTGTTTTCTTTTGGTTTTAGATAATGGGTTTTGATTTTTTAGGATTTTAGCTAACTGGGTGAGTTTCCCTCTGAACCCTATCTCTTAAAGATGACATTTTTATTGTTCTGTACTAATTTTTCTAGTACTGAGTTTCTGTTCTTGTTAGTTGTTTACATAGTTGGGATTCGGTTGATGTTTCAGGAAATGGGTGTGTTGTTAAATAGCTGCTATAGCGCTATATCATAGCAGAATTTGAACAAGTTTATACAAAATGTTGTCAAATGAAAGCTATGATTTCTTATAATGCATGAAAGAATTGAGTGATTTGTTTATTTTCCTGGTTAAACTGCATTAGATAGATAGTTAGTTTTCTGCTGTGAGGTTCAAGATGGTCCAAACAGTCATGAACGAGTCTTTAGTTTGCGATTAATTGTATGTGTGAAATGGTACATAAGATTCTTCTGTTCTATTCTTTGAATCCACAGTGCGATAGTTTTACCAAGATTTGCATCTCACAGAAGTTATGCTAGGCTTGAAAGTTGAATGAGTTCTTCTTTCACTGTCATGAAACAGTAGTTTAGTTAGGATTTATAGCCCTTTAGCTCCTTCTTTGGCTATGTCATATTGAGAATTTAGAATGCTCATTGTGTTTATACAATGATGTACTTTATTTACTGCTACCTTGTGGAAAGATATAAGTTGGTGTAGGATTCGTCTTAAGAGTAACTGTAACTCTTCAGATTTTCATCTAAGACATGATTTAGATATTATTAAAAATATTTGTTTAAACGAAATAGAAGATTAAAAAATTATTTGATCATTTCAATGTCAATCTAAATTTTCTAAGTGGATAATCACTGCACTTCTAATTCAATGGAAAAATACTAAATAAATAATTTTAAAATGTAACGCGGTCGATTCACGGAAAAGAGAGATTGGAATTAACACTAAATTTAAATTTAGTTTTTAACCATAAAATATGCCACATAAATAAATAATTTTAAAATATAACGCGGTCGATTCACGGAAAAGAGAGATTGAAATTAACACTAAATTTAAATTTAGTTTTTAACCATAAAATATGCCACATAAATAAATAATTTTAAAATGTAACGCCGTTGATTCACGGAAAAGAGAGATTGGAATTAACACTAAATTTAAATTTAGTTTTTAACCATAAAATATGCCACATGTCTAATATTCATAGGTTAGGTGTTACATTAGAAAAAGTCGAAACTATTGATTTTGTTGTATCAATTTTGTAGGGCTGCTAGCGCCCCATGCTACCAATTTTTTGTTTTGTTTTTTTGTTTTTTTTTTAAAATTTAATGTTAATTTAATGAAATTTCTTTTTATCATTTTTTATTATCATGACAATAATTATTATGTTAATAGTATCTAAAATAGAATTAGGGTTTAGGCATTGGCTAAGTTATCTACTCTTTTACTAACTAAGTTAATCTTTACACTTTTACACCTCATTTATTAGGTTAATGTATATTAATTAATTAATTTAATTATATTTTTTTTATTAACTTGATTTAGATTATTTATTTTAGTCTAAAAAATACACAATAATTATCATTCTTGTAAACAACTTTCAAACATAGATTCAACTTTTTTTTTTCAAATCTAATTAATTTAACATATTTTTATAAATAATAAGATTGGTGGATTTTACATCTATCACATTCTCGAATAATCGATTGATTGACTTAACGTCTTACTAATTAATTATTTAAAATAAAAAACATTTAAAATTCATAAATCAATTAAATTAATTTTTTTGTCCAACGCGATCTAATTCAAAGGAAGATCAACTCTTCAAAAAACTCAAACAAAACTTAATTAAAATAGCTAACCAATCAAATCATTTTTCTACTAACATAATCAAAATTCAAAATATTTTTCAATAAAGAATTGTCTGGTTTCTTTCTACTTGGATATAAAAACTTCGCCTACCATCACTCAATTTTCAAACCCAGACAAGTTCAAAACCATTCGAAAAGTGACTTAACACAATTTTATAAAAAATACTAATCAAACACATTTTGAACTACAAAGGACTCTGATTTCTTTGCAAGAGGATACGTAGGCACACACTTCAAAAACTAAGGCGAGTCCACTAACTTAAAAACATATTTTTCCTCGTATCTTCTCCTATATATGATAATATGAATAAATAAGGAAATATTCCCCGTAAGTCCTAGAGCTAAAAAAGATCCTCTTGAGTACAAGGGAGGTAAAGGGTATCTAACACCTCCCCTTTATCTAATTAACTCGCGAACCTAGTAATCTCTAAACAATTAGGGTTTTCCATTCTTTTCCCGTCCTTAGGACAAAAAGTAGTGGTGACGACTCTTGTATTTTTTGCCAGTTACAACACAAGTTTCATAATTTTCTTGGTCATAAGACTTCCTATTGTGTCCTTTTCAGAGATTTGGTGCAAAGAGCATTGAACAAAGGAAGGATAAAGTTTGATGATAAGGTTAATGCTCCAATGTAGGTGGACTTTGACCCTTTACAGACCAAAAAAGAAAACTACACTGAACAACTTGAATGTTTAATGGTCGAGGCTACTGAGTTCCATGACGTAACAATGGAAGTTTTTAAGTCGGAATATGCCGAAAAGGTTAAAGAAGTTTACCCCTGTGCTAAGGAAGAACTTGTGGATTTCCTCATGAAGGAATCGTTGAAGTTAAAAGATCAAGATTGAATACCTTAAGTCAAGAATACGAGTTATTCAGAATGCAACCCGGAGAATCCATTCTTGACTTGCAGAAAAGATTCATGTACTTACCAAATAATCTGAAAGATCTTGGTAAAACTATTACTGCCGAAGAACTTAATCTTAAAGTGCTTAGATTTTTAACCCGGGAATGACAACCAAAAGTAACGGTAATATCCGAAAAGAAAAATCTATCCCGAATAACTTCCGCAACATTATTTAGAAAACTTCAAGAATATGAGACGAAACTTGGAAGATTAGAAAAACATGAAAATCAAGAGAAGAAATATAAAAGCATTGCTTTAAAGGTTGATTCTAAAGAAGTTCAAAAGAAGACAATCTGGAAGAAGACAAAAATTTCATGCTTCTTGTTAAAAGGTTAGGAAAATTCTTTGGATCTAAAAATAATTTTGGTAATTCTAACTTTGTAAAAAGGAAGAAATTTTCAAAGAACAAGGATAAAGAGACCTCCACATAAACACAAGATGTCACATGTTATGAATGTGGCAAGCAAGGTCATATAAAGTCGGATTGTCTGAAACTCTCCAAGAAAAATGGATTCAAAAGTAAAAATGAGTTTAAGAATAAAAAGGCTTATGTTGCATGGGAAGATAACGAGATAAGTTCTTCATCTGATTCAGATAGTGACGAAAGTGAAAATCTAGCATTGATGGCGCCAGACCATTCCGATGATGAAGATAGTGAGGTTAATTATGATTTTTCTCTCTTTGATAATGATGCACAAGGTGTAACAAATGAACTCTTAAATGAACACAAAATTCTATACAAAACTATATCATCTCAAAATAAACAAACTCATCTTTAGAAGAAAAAGTTGAGACAGTGGAAAAAGATTTTAATAATGAAAAAGAAAATATGATTAGTGAGGAAAAACAGAATTTTGTATGCAAAAATTGTGAATCACTCTCTTTTCAAATTGTCCAATTGAAAAGAGTTCTTGAAATATATGTGTAATACGGTGGGAGAATTGACTTGGAATGTTTGCGTTTGATCGCAATTGTTGCGGTTAGCAAGAGTCGCCACCGACTTTTCTTTTATCCAAAAGGAAAGATGGAAAAGAACAGGAAAGACCTTTGAAGTTATTTCTTGAGTTCGGAGGATAGAATATGAAAAGGAAAGGTATTAGCACCCTTTTCATCCATAGTTATCTATGGGCTCTTAGTTGCTTGCTAGATCACTTGCTTTGTTTGAAAATGTGCTTTGCGATGGTTTTTGAAAGTATTTTTGAAAAGGCGCCTTCGTTTAGGCAAACTTTGTAATGATTCTCGTTTCGGCGAGAATGTATATAAAGTGTTGGACTTTTGAAAATATTTCATGTTTTGAAAGTGTTTGGTGCTTGTTTTGAAAGGATGTTTGTTTTGAAAGCGAGCAAGCAACTAAGAACGTTTCTACCTATTCAAAAATCTTTTTGTTCATTTCTTTTTTTTCTTTGATATTGCTATCTTACCATTGATTGGTAAGAAGCCTTATCTTTGGATGTAAAGGAACGGGCGTGGGTTATCGTATAGTCATGATAGCAATGTTGTAAGATGTCTTAGCATTTCTCTTTGAGGGACTAAGATCATTTGAAAGGCAACCTTTGTAGCGTCATCGAGGGACTATGATATTGTATTTTTGGTTGTTTTGCTAAGACATCTCACATGCATAACATCACCATTTTTGTAAGGCAACAAGTAGAGTTAACCTTAGGGGTGCATGTGTGAATAATGTGTTTGATTTGTATGCATTTAATCATTGATTAGGGTTATCTACTTGTTGATTTTTATCTTTCCATACAAACCCTAATTACTAGCATTTATATGAAAGAAATAAATTGCGGAAAGTAAATTTACTACGCTATTACATCATTTAGGGATGGGATACACAAATTTACAAATGGGAATTGTAAGAAATTAAACCTAATTATCTTACAACCAAACTAAAATTTGAATACTGTACAAGAAATGAAAATATAATGTGCAAGGATATAAATGGAAAAGAAATGGATTTTTGTTTGGTTTTTGAGGAAAGGGTTTGGTTTTGACCTAATTAACTAAAAAAAGCAATTAATTAAGATAAATAAAATTAAACCTAAACTAATTAAGAAAAGAAATTAAGTTAGAAAGCATTTTTTAGGGTTTTTAAGAAAAGATTTTAAGTTTAATAAAAATAGTATGGAAATTAATTAATTAAAAGAAAACCTAAATTCTAAGTCAATTTTAATTAAAAAAGAGAATAACTAAACCTAAATCTAATTATTAACTTAGTAAGAAAAAGAAATTAAGTTTTTTATAAGAAAAATATTTTTTTGTCTTTTGTTTTTAAAGGAATAAAATATATAGAATGCAAATAATAAATAAAAATATTTTTTTTGGAATTTTTAATTTAATAAATAATAATAATAATAATGAAAAATAATAAATTAAAGAAAATAAAATAAAATATGAAAAATAAAGTCATGAGGTGAAAAAGGAATTTAGGGTGTATGTTAGAAAAAAACTGTTTTGTTTGAAGCCTGGCCCATTAATGTTTTTGTTTGGAAATCAGAAAAGAATAAATGGGATGTGTTGTGATAAGCATGCAGGGGGGTGAGTCTCAGTAAAAAAACAAGGCCCACTGGCCTTATGCCCAGGCGTGCATGGTTGTGTAAAAAAAAGAGAAAAATGTTGAGAAAAATGAAAAAGTGGCAGCGCTGGGGCTTGAACCCACGCCCTCTGTAATAAACGCGCGTTGCCTTACCACTGGGGTGGCTATACATCAGTTAACTTAAACAAAACCATAAATACATAACACAAATCAAGTTCTAGGCCTGAACTTCATCTTTTTCCTCACGCCAGTTTACAGAGAAAATATTTTAAATTTGTAACTCAGTCATTTCTCAATCATTTTCAAAACATCAAACACCAAACTTGTTAGAAATTTCACCACGATTCTAAATATGTAAATAACTTAAACTAATTCTCAAAGATGAGCAAGAATTTCTGTTGTTACCAAATCTAACCTAATATTTTCAGAAACTTCAACCTCAAAATTCTCCCTACTCAATCAATATACATGAAAACTATGGACATGAGCAGTTTCAGGGCAATGATATCTATATTTTATCTTTGAAAATGCAAGCTTAACAATGCGTAAATGAAGAGATGGAAGTTCAGAAAAATACCTCAAAAACTGAAAATCGTGAAATGAGTTTGAGCTACTTTCAAGTGATGGTGATGATCAGGTTAGCTTCCTCAAGTTCCCAAGAAGCTAATGCAATGATTAGTTTATATTGAGAATGGTTGGAATGGCATGGAGAAGTCAAGATGAAATGCCATGTTTTTGGAAATGGAGGTTGGTGAAGATGGGAGTTACAGTTGGATAACAGGTGTTGGGATTGTTTATGTATGATGTTTAGAAGCTTTAGGAACCAAAAGGCCAAGAAACGCACGAGTGGATTTTGATTTTGGGATTTCTGGCCAGAATATGCAACAATGGAGGTTTGTTATGCAATTCTGACTTTGGGGGTGTTTGAGGGCTTGTGCATTCGTGTGTTAGCTTGTAAATAGTGTCTCTATTTATAAGCAAAAGGTTTTGAGACTTGAAACAACTCAGAATTTAAATTTACATGTTTAAGTTCAACATGTGATTTTTTGACAAAACAAGTTTCCATGCCTTTGTAATTGATTCATAGAGTTGTTAACCACTTTAAACACAATGCCTATGACTTTGTGGGTGGAGTGTACTCAAAGAAAACAAGTTAGGAGCTCAAGAAGCTGACTTTGTGCATAAAGCTTGCTTTTCCAAGAATGGATATGTTACTTTCTACCCAAAATGGCAAATTGGTTTGGACAAAGCTTGAAGCACTTGGATAAGGGCATAATCAGTTGAGTAAACCATTAATTATAGAGTGACAAATAAGTTTGAGGCCTGAAAAGTGAAGATTATGCAGCATGGCTATGGATTTGGTTCATGTTCATCACAAAACATGTCTTGCAAAACAAGTTTGAAACCCTAAATTCTTGCCTTCGATTATCTTAGCTCAAGTATGGTCTTGATGAGTTCTTGGAAATTTTGGAAAGCCTGTAACATCCTCTACAACCTTCATGTTGGACATTTTTGAAGATTCATCTTGGGACTAGGTGAAAAGTTGCCATGAAGTTGTAATTGCAAGCTTCTCAAGTCATGTTTAAAGCATTGGTTTTGATGAAGACAACATGGATATCAACATTCAAATGATGTGCAAAAAGTTTATCAATATCATATAAAACCTCGTTACAAGTCTTGAAGATTAGAAGAAGAATTATTAAAGAAACAACAAATGTCAAAAGGTATAAATAATTCTTAAACTTGAATATAGATGTTCACAAATATGCATTCATAATCATATACATATCCCACATTTTTAACAAAAAGAAAAACTATGTTTGAAATCTTTTTCAAAAGGATTTTTTGAAAATAAACTTTCAGGAACCGGTTCCTACCTAACAGGGAACCGGGTTCCAAACTTGTTCAAAAATCACTTCCCTGGAATTTGTACCAGGAACCGGGTTGTACCTATAGGGGAACCGGTTCTTGCGTGTTATTTTTGAATTCTGGGTTATAACGTTCACTAAGAACCGGGTTCTGCCTGGGTCGGAACCGGTTCCCAGCGAACCAGTACAGATTTTCTTTTGTTTTTTGAACATAATTAAAATGGTATTCTTTCATGATTGCATTGCATCTTTTCATATCAAATGGCATGAATGAAGAGGTATTTGTGACATTATAAATTGTGCAGATTTTCAAATTCAAATAACCTTCTTCAATTAACAATTTTCATCATTCAAATTTGCATATTCTTACAAACTTTCAAGTGTTCTTACAAATCATAAATTTTGTGAAACTTGCCATATACATTTTCATTAAGAAATCATTACAAGTTTCATACATTCATTGTGAACATTTATAATCATTGCTTGAGAATTGTTTCTTTCTTGAAGAAGAAGATCAATCAAAGATTGATAGTGCTCTCCATCTCTTTCAAATAAATCATTGTATTACAAAAAGAAAGTATTCCCTTACTATCCAGGATTGTTGGAAGTAAGTGTTGTGATTTGAAGAGGATTGTTCTTCATTCACATTAGTGTTTGTTTGACCTTAAAGGTGTTAAGAACCTTTGATCACCCTATAGGTTAGATAGTAAGCATAGGCTGTACAATCATTCTAAACTATAGTGAAATCTCTTTCGTGTTGGAAAGGGGACTGGAGTACTCTCGGATTGTGAGGGGAACCAGGATATATCGCCGTGTTCTTTACGTTTCCGCTTTTATCGTTTTCATCACCATAATCAAGAAAAGATAAGATATAGTCAAAAACCTTCAAACACTTAACCACAAATTACTACAAGTATTCTCATAAAACCGAATAAATTTTTATATACCTAATTCACCCCCCCTCTTAGGCACTCTTAGACTTACAATTGGCATCAGAGCAAGTTATAGGTAACTTGTTCCTAAAGATCCAGAATGGCTTCCGCAAATCAAAATCCGGTTTTCAAAGATGGTGGTAGTAACAACAAGCCTCCATTGTTTTGTGGTGAATACTTTGACTTTTGGAAAATTCGCATGAAGGCTCATCTTGAAGCGCAAGGAGAAGAAATATGGAATGCTGTTGAGAATGGTCCATTTACTCCGGTGTGTGTTGTCAATGGCGTTGGGTCATCAAAGCCTAAAGCATCATGGGATGACGATGACAAGAAAAAAGTTCTCTTTGACAAAAAGGCAATCAATATTCTCCAAAGTGCTCTTAGTATGGATGAATTTTTCCGAGTATCGGCATGTACAATGGCAAAGGAAATTTGGGATACTCTTGTAGAAACACATGAAGGAACCGCCGAAGTCAAAAGGTCTAGGTTGAACAGTTTGAGTCAAGAATATGAATTATTCAGAATGCTGCCCGGAGAATCCATCCTTGACTTGCAAAAGAGATTCGTTCACTTGACAAACCATTTGAAGGCACTCGGTAAGACTTTAACTAACGATGAATTAAATCTTAAAGTGCTTAGGTCTTTAACTAGGGAATGGCAACCAAAAGTGAAGGCAATATCCGAAAAGAAAAGCCTAGCAACTATGACTTCTGCAACACTTTTCGGAAAGCTTCAAGAATATGAGACGGAACTTGGAAGGCTTGAAAAACATGAGAATCATGAGAAGAAATCCAAAGGCATTGCTTTGAAAGTTGATTCAAAAGAAAGTCAAGATAAAGATGCATCAGAGGAAGATGAAAACTTCTTGCTTCTTGTAAAAAGGTTAGGAAAATATTTTGGTCATAAAAATAATCTTCATAATGCTAACTTTGTCAAAAGAAATAAATTTTATAAGCATAAAGATAAAGAAGCCTCCACATCAACACGAGATGTCACATGCTATGAATGTGGAAAGCAAGGTCACATAAAGCCGGATTGTCCAAAACTCTCCAAGAAAAATGGATTCAAAGGCAAAAAGGAGTTCAAGAACAAAAGGGCTTATGTTGCATGGGAAGATAATTAGATAAGTTCTTCATCCGATTCGGATAGTGACGAAAGTGAAAATCTAGCATTGATGGCTTCACATCACTCCGACGATGAAGAAGAGGTATGCTTGAAATCCACATCAAATGTTTGGTATCTTAATAGTGGATGTTCAAAGCATATGACAGGAGATGTTCACCAATTTTCATATCTAGTACATAAAGCCAAAGGGTATGTCACCTATGGAGACAACACCAAAAGAAAGATACTTGGCGTTGGAATAGTTGGCACACCTCCATCCATTCAAATTGAGGATGTTCTCTATGTTGAAGGATTAAAGCACAACCTTCTTAGCATAAGTCAACTTTGCGATAGAGGGTTCAAGATCAAATTCAACAAAGAAGAATGCCTTATTATGGATGAGGCAACCAATGAGGTAAAACTCAAAGGTAAAAGAATTAATAATATATTTATGATTTCCCTCGATGATCCATCCTTGAAGGTAAAATGTCTCATGGAAAACAATGATGATTCATGGCTTTGGCACAAAAGGATTGCTCATATTCATATGAAACACTTGAATAAACTAATCAAGCGTGATCTTGTCATTGGTTTGCCTAAGAGAAAATTTGTCAAAGATAGACTCTGTGATGCTTGTCAAAAAGGGAAACAAACAAAATCATCTTTCAAATCTAAGAATGTGGTGTCTACTACAAGGCCACTACAATTGTTACACATGGATCTCTTTGGTCCATCAAGAACAAAAAGCTTCGGAGGTAATGTATTCGCTTTAGTTATTGTTGATGATTTTTCTAGATATTCTTGGACTTTGTTTCTTGTGCAAAAAAGTGATGCCTTTAAAGCTTTTAAGAAGTATGCTAAGCAAATCCAAAATGAAAAATCACTAAAGATTGTATCCATAAGAAGTGATCATGGTGGAGAATTCCAAAATGCACAATTTGAAGAATTTTATGAAGAACATGGTATCTCTCATAATTTTTCAGCACCTAGAACTCCACAACAAAATGGAGTAGTTGAAAGAAAGAATATGTTTCTAGTGGAACTTGCAAGAACAATGCTTAGTGATGCAAATCTTCCTAAATATTTTTGGGCGGATGCGGTTAGTACGACATGTTATGTTGGAAATCGAGTTATCATTAGACCTATAATAAAGAAGACTCCATATGAACTCTTCAAAGGAAGAAAGCCAATTATTGCTCACTTCCACATTTTTGGATGCAAGTGTTTTGTTCTTAACAATGACAAAGACAATCTCGGTAAGTTTGACGAGAAATCCGACGAAGGTTGTAAAACTGATCGTAAAAGCACAAGTGGTACTTGTCACATTATTGGAAATGAATTAGTATCATGGGCTTGTAAAAAGCAAGCATGTGTTGCTCTTAGCACGGCCGAAGCAGAATACATAGCAACAGGTAGTTGTTGTGCACAAATTCTTTGGCTCAAGCAACAACTCAGTGATTACGGACTTGATCTCGGATGCATTCCTCTTCGATGCGACAATACAAGTGCTATCAATATTACAAAGAATCCGGTCATGCATTCAAGAACCAAACATATAGATATTCGACATCATTTTCTCCATGATCATGTACTTCAAGGAGATGTCGAAGTCACTTTTGTGGATACTCATAACCAACTCGCAGATATCTTCACAAAACCGCTTGCTCGAGAACCATTCTTCAAAATCTGAAGAGAACTTGGTATTTTGGATGAAGGTGATCTCTAAATGTTTCTCATAAGGTGCACGTCTTAATTTTTCTTCAAAAAATTTATGTTTCAGTACACTCTGCTTCTACTCCTTCTTTTATATGTTTTTATTTGATAAAATATGTGTGGTTGTGTTTAAAATTGTTTGTGTTTTTTAAATGAATTTGTTTCACTCTTTTTCCCCATCCTTTTTTATGTTAACAAAGGGGGAGAAGAATATGCATATGTGTTGTTTTGTTTCAAAGAAATTGCAGGCCAAAATAACTATCATAAAACTCACTCCAAAATTCAAAGAATCATGGACTTAGGGGGAGCATACAATTTAGGGGGAGCCTTGCATTTGCTTAACATTTTTTGCTACACAAAACAACATAAACATTTCAAGAATTGTTTTCAAGACTTGGTTGTCATCATCAAAAAGGGGGAGAATGTAATTGCAAGCTTCTCAAGTCATGTTTAAAGCATTGGTTTTGATGAAGACAACATGGATATCAACATTCAAATGATGTGCAAAAAGTTTATCAATATCATATAAAACCTCGTTACAAGTCTTGAAGATTAGAAGAAGAATTATTAAAGAAACAACAAATGTCAAAAGGTATAAATAATTCTTAAACTTGAATATAGATGTTCACAAATATGCATTCATAATCATATACATATCCCACATTTTTAACAAAAAGAAAAACTATGTTTGAAATCTTTTTCAAAAGGATTGTTTGAAAATAAACTTTCAGGAACCGGTTCCTACCTAACAGGGAACCGGGTTCCAAACTTGTTCAAAAATCACTTCCCTGGAATTTGTACCAGGAACCGGGTTGTACCTATAGGGGAACCGGTTCCTGCGTGTTATTTTTGAATTCAGGGTTATAACGTTCACTAAGAACCGGGTTCTGCCTGGGTCGGAACCGGTTCCCAGCGAACCAATACATATTTTCTTTTGTTTTTGAACATAATTAAAATGGTATTCTTTCATGATTGCATTGCATCTTTTCATATCAAATGGCATGAATGAAGAGGTATTTGTGACATTATAAATTGTGCAGATTTTCAAATTCAAATAACCTTCTTCAATTAACAATTTTCATCATTCAAATTTGCATATTCTTACAAACTTTCAAGTGTTCTTACAAATCATAAATTTTGTGAAACTTGCCATATACATTTTCATTAAGAAATCATTACAAGTTTCATACATTCATTGTGAACATTTATAATCATTGCTTGAGAATTGTTTCTTTCTTGAAGAAGAAGATCAATCAAAGATTGATAGTGCTCTCCATCTCTTTCAAATAAATCATTGTATTACAAAAAGAAAGTATTCCCTTACTATCCAGGATTGTTGGAAGTAAGTGTTGTGATTTGAAGACGATTGTTATGCATTCACATTAGTGTTTGTTTGACCTTAAAGGTGTTAAGAACCTTTGATCACCCTATAGGTTAGATAGTAAGCATAGTGTGATCGGTGGATTTAGAACTGACTGTTTAACGCTGGTTCGCGAAATGTCGCGGAAGCAAGAGTCGCAAACCGTCTTTTATTTTCTCCAACATGGACAGGACAAAAGCACAACAAAATTCCTTATGAGATAGTTTCTCGATTCGGGAGGTAGATTTATAGAAAGGGAAGGTGTTAGCACCCTTTCTATCCATGGTTATCCACGGGCTCTTAGATACTTGCTCTTATGTTTTCAAAATGTTTGCTTTTCAAAATGTGAGTGGGTTTGAAAAAGTTTCTTTGAAAGATTTCTGAATAACTCTTGTATCTGTCCTCAAGAGTGTTTGAAAAATTGTTTTGAAAGTTTTTGAAAGTGTCGGTGTGAAAAGTTTTTGATTTGTTTTGAAGAGAGCAAGTATCCATGAGTCATCTACCTACCCTAAGGAATTAGGCTGTGTATAAGTCCTTAAGGTAGTGCCATCCCACCATTGAGAGGTAGGTAGCACCACCGTTGGAGGTGTTCGGGTCAATTCGATTGTAGGGACATTGTGGTCACCGAAGCAACAGTAGGACACCTTAGAAGCTACCCTTATGTTATTGATCCTTTTTTAATCCGAGGCAACCGTTTCGAGGCAACTGTTTCGAGGCAACTGGATCATGGACATAAGGACCGCTAAGACGTCCCATACTTGACGACCACGTTTCGAAGGCAACAGGTGAGGCGTACCCTAGAAGTGGTGTGTGTATTTGTGTGTTGTTTTCAGTTTAACAGTTATCTTTGATCATGGCATTATGAGCTATGCGTTGTTTTTAATTGACATACATTCTTTCATGTAAGTTTAGCAGTTTAAGAGTGCGGAAAGTTAAAAGACGGAAAGATAAAAGCTACGCTATTACAAGGCGTGTGTCTATACATCACCAAAATACAAATACCCGTTTTGATAAAAGATGCGGAAAGTAAATAAATGCGGTAAACCTAATTACTATTACATCCGGAGAGCAGTTACATAAAAATCAAAAGAAAATAATGCGCGAAAAGAATTAAAATTGAACGTCCGAGGGTTTTGACCCTTTGCTTGAAATTAAAATAAATTAACGCCTAATTAATTATTTAATTAAAGAAAAGTGTTTTTTTGTGTTTTTTGGTATTTAATGAAAATAAGAAAAAAAGATTCAAAGGAAACCCTAGATCTAAGTTTATTTTAATTATTAAAGAAAATATTAATGTTAACCTAATTTAATAATTAATTAATTTACATGTTTATTTACAAAATAATAATAATAAATAATGAGGGTCAATAATAATAAAAAATAAAATAAATCAAAACCTAATTCTATAGAATTTTATTTATTAAAGAAAAAGATTGAATTAAAACCTAAATTAACTAAATTAATTATTAACATTTATTTACAAAAATAAATTAATGAGTAAATTAATAAATAACTAAACATATTTTTGTATTTTGATTTTCTGATTTTATTATGAAAAGATTAATTTTAATGACTTAATAATAATTATAAAAAATAAATAATTGAAAGAAATTAAAAGAAAGAAAAAAAAATCAAATTGCAAACCAAGGGGGGTGTCAGGCCCATATGGAGGTGTGATTTGAGAAATTCAGGCCCATGAACCCAAGGCCATCTTTGACTTTTCTGATTGAGTGCACATTGGTTGACTAGAGTGTACCATAGGCTTCAATCTGTGGCCACTGGATTATTGATCAAGACATCTGGCAAGCTATGCGTGAGGCTCATGGTAAGGATATTGAATGAGTGCTGCATGTGAATACGTTAGGACAAAAATCAAGAATTATATGGGGGGACCTGGGAATCGAACCCAGGTCCCAATGCCTGCAGTACACGTCCTCAACCAACTGAACCACCAAGCGCATTTGTTAAATGTATAGGCAACAAATATAATATAAAAAAAACAAGCATTAATGGTCTAGCACAAAAAGAAAGCGCGCCAGATTTGAATATTCCAGTCATGCAATGCCACGTCCGTCTTCGTCTTTGTTTTCCATGCAACTATGAATAAGATAGCGGGGGTTTTAAACCCCCACTAAGTGGAATAGTGAATAATAGCGAATAGAAGAGGAGGAAATATAAATTGAGCGCGAGAGGTTGGTTGAATTCGTCTGGCCTTGACGAATTCAACCATGGCCATGACGTGGTCCAATTTTTCCCTATGCCTAAAGCCCCAAATGCAAGCTTCAGAAAACCTAATTTTCGTCCATGGTGGATTTGGATTCAGGCAGTGTTAGTCCAATTAACTTATACCAATCGCTTCAGGAGGTACCTATTAGTATGAATCAAGCAATAAAACAGATTAAAAGCACATGAATCGTGTTATGCAAGTTTGAAAAACAAGACAAACCGTGTGGCCTAGGTTCTTGGATTCCTCACGTATTAGGATTGATTCTTGATGCCAATAGACTCCTGGAAGGTCTAGCAACGTGTTAGAAGCAATTTCAGGCCTTGAATTATACTGCAACTATGAAATCAGTTTCACAATTTTCTTGGAATTTTTGCAACTTGGTTATGGATTCTCAGCAGCTTTTTCGTGTCTGTATGAGTAGGGTTAGGTTATGCATAAGTATGTGAAGCAAATTAGGTCAAAATAAAGCCCATGAATCCATGAATTGATGACTTGAATCTTTGATTGCTAATCATATCTTTTTTCAATCTTTTTCCATGGAAACTTTGCCAATTGTGGAAGATCTTGTCCCCTTGAGTGATGCACGAAATCTTTAGCATATTTGGAGTATATTTGCTGCACAAAAAGATTTGAAAAAGCATATCTTTGAATTTTCCCATAATTAAATCTAATTAAATGAATTAATATAAATATAAATTCAATTAATTAATCAAAAATAAGAAAATAAATTATTTTGAGCTCAATGGGTCGTGCATAGGCTTAGGGTAATGATTCAAGGAAGAATTTGAGGCCCATTAGCAAATTTGAAGTGTTTTAGGCAAAGTTGACTTTTCAAAATTCCCAAAAATTTCCCAACTTCTCCAATGCATATCTTGCTCAATTTTGAAGCTATGATCATGTTCTTGGACATTTTGGAAAGGTCTTGAAGTCCTCTAACCAATGCCTTTGGTCCCATGTCATTTTGATCTACCAATCTCAAGTTATGGTCTTTGACTTAAAGTGCCTTTTTGTTGACTTTTGAAAATGACCTATAATGTTGAAATTGATAACTTTTTGTGAGAGCATTTCTTGTACTTGGGGTGTGAAGATGAGTTGTAGGAAATGTCATCCTCTTCAAAATGAGCTTTGGATGGGATTTTTCTGATGAACCATGAAAAAGTTATGCCTTGGTCAAGTTGCAGTTGACTTTTCAGCTGTCCAAAAATAGAAACTTTTGCATCTTGAGACTTTTGAGCCATGCTTGTGGAATCATGATCAAGAATTGATCAAATTATGATTGTGGCTTCAAAATAAGATGTTGACCAAAAAATTTGACTTTTGACTGTCAAATGACCATTTTGCCCCTACAGTTGACTGTGAAGCAATTAGGGTTTTTGACTGTGCAATTTGATGCTGTGAGTCTTGAAACTTGACATATGGATGCTTGCCAATGTATATAGGCATGTGGGACTTGATTGGACCCTTGAAAACCTCAATTTCTTTGCAAGAACCAAAACCCTAATTTTGACTGTGTTAGGAGGCAATTGGACTGTGCAACCCTTGAGAGATTTTGGGCCATGCTCCTGCCAAATCTTGAAGAATATGGGAGGGCAAATTTTGGGGTACAACACATAGGCTGTACAATCATTCTAAACTATAGTGAAATCTCTTTCGTGTTGGAAAGGGGACTGGAGTACTCTCGGATTGTGAGGGGAACCAGGATATATCGCCGTGTTCTTTACGTTTCTGCTTTTATCGTTTTCATCACCATAATCAAGAAAAGATAAGATATAGTCAAAAACCTTCAAACACTTAACCACAAATTACTACAAGTATTCTCATAAAACCGAATAAATTTTTATATACCTATTTCACCCCCCCCCCCTCTTAGGCACTCTTAGACTTACAGAAGTTGGTACCAAAAATCTGCCTAAATATGGCAAAATTTCACTAAGTCTTTTTAGTTTCATGGACATGTCTTCATAAATTCATAACTTGAAATCCAAGCATTTATAGAAAAAGTTCTTCCATACAATGTTTTAGATCTCATTGAGATCTACAACTTTTATGTTGGAAGTTTCCCTTAAATCATCTGGCATCATGGTGAAAATTTGGCACAAAGTTATGAAAAAAGGTTAACTTTCCAACACTTAGAAAAAATTCTGAGTCTTAAAAATTTTGACTTTTCAAAAATGAATTTTGACTTTTAAATTTATTGATGAAAAAGTTTCATATTTTGACATGTCTTGATGAAATATGATTATTGAAACTTGATTTTGATCAAAAAGTCAAAGTTTGACTTTTCAGTGCACAATTGACTTTTCATCAATTGACTGAAATTCATCTGTCAATCCAAAAATCTTGAGAGGTGATTTGAACTATGTAATTAGGTCAAGATGGTGCATTTGAAACATGGAGATCATGTCTTGAACCAATAAGTCAATTTCTTGGTAAAAAGTCAAGAACTGAGCCTTCTCAGTCAAAACCCTAATTTTGACCATTTTGCCCTTTTGGTCTTCTGATCAAATTTCTTTAAGGAATTGTGATCCAACTTTATCAATCGACATATATGAGTTCATAATGTTGATATGGATAAAAAATTATGAAGTTTGACTGTAGGTTGACCATATTTGACTTTTTATCCAATATAGTTGATTTTAGGTCATCTGATCAAATGACTGAGCAATTTTGTGATCCAAGACTTGAAACTTGACATGAGAAATATTGAGGGTTCCTAATGATCCATGAAATTCATTTGAGGCCTTGAAAGTCCAATTGTCTTTGTGAAAACTCAAACCCTAATTTTGAGTTGTCAGTGCTTGAGGAGGTGTCTTGAGCTGATCAAACTTTGTGTAGTCTTGAATCAATGGAGATCTTATGAGAGATTTCTTGAGAAGTGACAGGACAAATTTTGGGGTACAACAGTTGCCCCTGTTCAATCTTCTTAAACCTGAAGAGTTAGATTGGCGGATCCGCCATTCGTGACTTGAAGGTGAAAGATGATTGAACACTAAAGTTCCCAGAAATTTGCACTCGAATATGTATTGGGAATGGGCTTATAGATTCCATTTGGAGGAATGATGGTAAATACTGGAAGAAGTATCAGCACAAATCTTTGGTTGATTTATACTAAAACTTGATATTTTACCTATGGAAAAAAGGGTTAGTTAAATACAGATGTATGCATGGCGTTCTCAAGATGAATGAGATTATGCTAAATGCGTTTTGTATGTATATGCTATAATTTATGAATGTGGGATGCATATTTGTCCGGGAAAATAAATCCTTGACTACTGCTGAGGTGTTCTGGGAAGCTGGATCCTGTTAAGAGAATATTTCCACCGAGGATTATCTCTTGAATGTTAGCTGTTATCTGGTCGGATCCAGGATTCACAGCAACTTGCTGAGGAATGAGGAAGTCAAATGCTATCTGGTCGGATTCCAGGTTTCACAGTAACTTACTCGAGAAGAATAAATTAACTGTTATTTGGTCGGATTCCAGGCTCGCGGAAAATTTCTTGAGGTTAAATTGTTATCTGGTCGCATCCAGGATTCACAATAATTTGCTTGGAACTAGTTGCTATCTGGTCAGATTCCATGCTTCACAACGAATTTCTGAGGGAAAAAAGTTAATTGCTATCTGGTCGGATACAGGTTTCACAATAACTTACTTGGAAAGATGAAGTTTAAATGATATCTGGTCAGACCCAGGCTTCACAGTAACTTGTTTGAAACTAGTTGTTATATGGTCAGATTCCAGGCTTCACAATGAATTTCTGAGGGAATTGTTATCTGGTTGGATCCAGGCTTCACAATAACTCGCTTGGAAAGATAAAGTTGAACTGATATCTGGTCGGGTCCAGGCTTCACAGTAACTTGTTGGGGGTAGAGGCAAACTCTACCGGGGAAAAGAAGTTAAACCCTTGCCTGGTTGAGTCCAGTTTCTTCAATATCTCGAAGAGTTAAACTATTATTTGGTCGGGTCCAGGCTTCATAGTGTTTTGAGAAGTTAACTATTATATGGTCGGATCCAGGCTTCGTAGTAACTGAAATTTGTACTATTATCTAGTCGGGGCCAGGCTTCATAATATTTGAAAATTTACACTATTATCTAGTCGGGTCTAGGCTTCATAGTGACTGAAAGTTATACTATTATCTGGTCGGGTCCAGGTTTCATAGTATTTGAAAAGTTACACTATTATCTGGTCGGGTCCAGGCTTCATAGTATTTTGAACGAATGAAGTTGACGGTTATCTGGTCGGATCCAGGCTTCACAACAACTTACTGAAGTTAAAACTGTTATTTGGTCGGATTCCAGACTTCACAACAACTTTTGGAGATAGCAAAGCCTTTGTTGGCAACTTCATTGGGGATTAGGGGTTGTGGCCCTCTGATTTGTAATAGTCTGAAAGGCAAACTCAAGCTGGAGAGGATAGACTATGCCAGGGAATTTTGCTGTTCGTGGTTTGTTGTATGTTGTTTGTTGGGGAAATAAACCCTGTTAGAGAAATAAACCATGTTGGGGAATAAATCCTGTTGATGAATACTTGATGAACTGCTGACGAGGTGAGTTCTTTTAGGAAGAGATCCGCAAGGCTTATTTTTTAGGATCAACTTAGCTGGGGAAAGAGATGTCAAGAGATTGAGACTCTGGCTGGGCATCAACCTATGCAAAGAGACTTTGTGGGTAACTCTGTTGAGGGAAAGGTTTATTGTAGCCGTCTTTATGGGGATAATGCTAATTAAATAACTCCGTGGGGATATTCCATATACATTAAAGAGATGCTTGATGCTTAGTAGGACACATGTGCCAAATAGTTTTAATGATGTTCACATGCATATGTTCGTTCAATTTTAGTCATTGGACATCTTTGCATTCAAAACATAAACAGAAAGTTTGCACTTTAAAGTATATTTGTATTGATATTTTGCCCATGAATAGGCGTTTTTATACAAAGAGACGGAGATTCTAGTAAGAGGAAATTGTGGAAAGGAAAAAAAAGTTGAAAACAAAGATAATAGCCATGTGGAAGTGATCTCATTGCATTCCAACTCTACTATTGCCCCAATGTCTTCGAATGTACCTTGCTGTTGACAGAAGTTGATTGGATTGATCTTGGACCATTTGAACTTGAACCTTGGTAATATTATCGACTGTGGTGATTCCACGGGACATAGTCATACGCTTTTAATCCTTAACTTTTGCCTGGACCGCCCTTTCGGGTTTTCAGTCCACCAGAATACCCATTTTTACCCAAGTCGCCCTTTCGGGTTTTTAACTTGCCGGGTGTACAATCTTTTGCATATATCCCTAATTTTTGCCCAAAACTTTTGGTTTGCCGGGATGCCCTTATTTTTACTTAGGTGTGTCAATCTAGCGGGTCCTTTATGCGTAGTATTTTTTAACTATGTCCGCGTTCACGGGATGTGGGAAGTCTTCACTATACATGGTAGTCAGCATCATGGCACCACCAGAGAAAACTCTCTAGACAACAAATGGCCATTCGTAGGCTGGGAGTCCATTTGCCCCTGGGGTCGCCTTGTGGAAGAATGATGCGCTTTATTACCAAGTCACCAGCTTGATATACTCGAGGTCTGATCTTTTTGTTGAAAGCCTTAATCATACGTTTTTGGTACATCTGACTGTAACAAACAGCAACCAGTCGCTTTTCATCGATCAAGTTTAACTGATCCAATCTTGTCTGGACCCACTCGTCTTTGCCTAGGCCTGCTTCATTTATAATCCTTAGTGAGGGAATCTGAACTTCCACTGGAAAAACAACTTCCATGTTGTAACACGGTGGGAGAACTGAATTGGTTGTTTTGCGTTTGGTCGCAATTGTACAGATAGCAAGAGTCACCACTGACTTTTCTTTTATCCAAAAAGGAAAGGCTGAAAAGAACAGGAAAGACCTTTAAAGATGTTTTCTTGAGTTCGGGGGGTAGATTATGAAAAGGGAAGGTATTAGCACCCTTTTCATCTATAGTTATCTACGGGCTCTTAGTTTCTTTCTAGGTCACTTGCTTTTGTTTTAAAGTATGCTTCTGATGTGGGTTTTGAAAGTATTTCGAAAATGTCTTTGTAATGGTTCTCGTTTCTATAAGAACGCGTACAAGGTGTTGTTTTGAAAATATTTCAAAAAATGTGTTTGTGGAATGTGTTTTTGAAAAGGTGTCTTCTTTGTAATGGCTCTCGTTTCTATAAGAACGCGTACAAAGTGTTTGTATTTTGAAAATATTTCAAGATGAAAGTGTTGGTGTAAAAATGATTTTTTGTTGTTGTGAGCAAGCGAGCAACTAGGAGCGAATCTACCTACTCAAAAGCTCTTAGATGTTCTTTTCCTCCTCCTTTAGATGTGGCTATCTTACCATTAATTTGGTAAGAAGCCCCATCGTTGGGTGTGAAGGGACAGGCGCAGGTCAATCGTACAGTCATAGAAAGCAACTTATGAGACGCTTTAGCAATTTTTCGTAAGGGACTAGATCGTTTTACCGAAGGTAACATCGAGGGACTATGATCTTTTTTATCGAAGGGTCTTTTCTAAAGCGTCCAATATTCGAGGGACATGACTATGTATCCAAGACAACAAGCGAGGTTACTGTAGAGGTGCGCGTGTGAAAAGTGTGTTCGATTCAAGTTAATTTGTCTTTGATTAGGGTTATCTAGCGGTTGTTTTTATTCTGCCATACACACCCTACCTTACTAGCAATTATATGAAAAACGATAAACTTGCGGAAATTAAAATCCTATGCTATTATACCATTAGGGGGACGGGGATACAGTTTGCAAATAAAGATGAAATAAGTGTCTAATTATTACAACCATATCAAATAAGTGGACAGTAATGAAGTATATATGTATATAATACAGAAACAATGTAAAAAGAGAGGAAAACAACATTTTAAACTATTATGTGTCGACACATGCTGTTATGCATAGACACATAACTTTCCTTGCCCTTGCCAAACCAAATCAACTCAGTATGAGTCGACGCATAATGGAATGTGTGATACAGTGGGAGAACTGACTTGGATGTTTTGCGTTTGATCGCAAATGTTGCGGTTAGCAAGAGTCGCCACCGACTTTTATTTTATCCAAAAGGAAAGGTGAAAATGCACAGGAAAAACCTTTGAGATTATTTCTTGAGTTCGGGGGGTAGATTATGAAAATGGAAGGTATTAGCACCCTTTCCATCCATGATTTTCCATGGGCTCTTAGTTACTTGCTAGATCACTTGCTTTTGTTGTTTGAAATTGTGCTTTGTGTGGTTTTTGAAATTATTTTTGTAAAGAGCCCATCGTTTAGGCAATCTTTGTAATGATTCTCGTTCGTAAGAATGTATACAAAGATGTTGATCTTTTGAAAATATTTTCAAGTTTGTAATATGTTTTGAAATGTGTAGGTGTTTATTTTGAAAATAGCAAGGATGTTTTGTTTGAAATTGAGCAAATAATTATGAGCATTCTACCTACTCAAAAGTTTTTCATGTTCATTTCTTATTTCCTTTGACATTGTCGTCTTACCGTTGATTTGGTAAGTAACCCCATCTTTGGATGTAAACGGGACGGGCGTGAGTCATCGTATAACCATGATTAACAATGTTGCAAGGTATCTTAACATTCTTTTTTGAGGGACTAAGATCATTTGTAAGACAACTTAAATAGCGTCATCGAGGGACTATGATCTTGTATTTTTGCTTGTTTTTGTTAAGATACCTCACATGCGTAATATGGCAATTTATAAGGAAACCAAGTGGATTTTACCCTAGGGGTGCTTGTGTGCAAATGTATTGTTTTCATGCTTGATTTAATCTTGAATTAGGGTTTACTATTTATTGGTTTTAAGTCTTTCCATACAAACCCTAATTACTAGCAATTGTATATAAAGCGATAAATTGTGGAATTTAAAGTTACTACGCTATTACAACATTTGTGGGAGGTGGTGTACAAATTACAAACAGGGATTGCAAGAAATTAAACCCTAATTAGTCTATTACAACCAAATTGAATTTATACAAGAATTGAAATAAATAATGCACAAGATGAATTAAATATGCAAGAAGGTAAATGTGAAGAAAATGGATATTTTGTTTGATGTTTTATGAAAAGGAATTTTATCTTAACCTAATAAAATAAATAAAATAGTTTATTAAGTTTGGAAATTATTGAGAAAATATTTTAGGTGAAAAATTCTAATTCTATTAATTAATCAAAAGAAAATAAGATTAAGAAAAGTATTTTTTTGGCATTTTTTTATCTTGAAAATATTTATAGCATTATAAAATATTTTTAGTCTTTTTGGTATTAAAATAATACATTTTAAATGGTGTGAAGAAAAATAAATAAATAATACAATATTAATTAAGTTTATAAGATTTACTTAAATAAATAAATAAAGTATGAAGAATAAAAAATATTTTTATTTATGGAAAAATAAAATAAAATAAGTCAAAATATAAAATATCATTTTTTGTATTTTTATCATTTTTAGTATTTAGAAAATAAATTAAATGAAGAAATAAAATAAAATTGGGCCAGGGTGCAAATATGAAACGGGGGGGGGGGGGGGGGGGGGTGTTAGAAAAAAATCAGGCCCAGGAGAAGGAAGGCCCATACGCGCTGGAAAGAACAAAAAATGTAAAAATGAGAGAAAAAAGCAAAAGGCAGCGTGCACTGAGGCTCGAACCCATGACCTCCTGATTACCAGTGCGCTGCCTTACCACTGTGGTGGCTATACACCCGTTAATACAAATGAAACAATAAATATGTAAGGCAAAACGTGTTTTGAAGACTTCATCTTCAACCTCCAGCCAAAGGACCTGAATCTTCTTTATCTCTCAACAAAAATGAAAAGTTCAAACATGAAAGTTGTGGAATTTTTTCCCACGAATCCAAACATCTAAACAACTTAAGTTAACAATCAAAGATGAATGAGAATTTTTCTAGCCCTAATTCAAAACCTAAAAATTTCAAAAAACTTCAACCCTAAAATTCTCTAAGCTCAGGCCATATAAATGTAAACTATGGATATGTACAACTTCGTGGCAATGGTATCTACAATTTATCTTCACAAACCAAACTCAAATGATGCTTGTATGAAGAGATAGAAGTTTAAAAACTTACCTCTTGCAGCTGGAGTCGTGTATGGAGTTTGAGCAACCTTTGTGATGGCCTGATGATTTCTATAGCTTGCCTGGACCTCCTTGAATGTGTTCCAACTCCTACTTTTCTTTGAGGATGGCTGGAACTCCCTACTCAAGTCAAGTTGCAAGCTTTAGTTTTGAAAATGGTGGATGATGATGGAGGAGTTACAGTTAGGAAATGAGGGCATGTATCACTTTGATATGATGTATGAAAGGTGTTTGGATAATTAGTTTTCAAAACGCACAGGTGGAAATGAAGATGGTGAGTTTTTGCTCAAAACTGTCAAGTTTGGGCAGTTCTGTGCAGCAAGATGCTTGGGAGTGTTTTTGGACTTGTGAAAATGTGTGTTGTGTTGAAATTGACTTGCTAATATCTATGGAAAAGATTAGAGCACAAAATCACCCAAGGCTTCTGAGTTATAGGGTTATGGCTCTATAACTTGCTTTTGAAGAAAAGTGAAATGACAAATCTCAATTATTATACAAGCATGTCCTGAGCTTCTTCAGGCCTTAGACACCTTGCTTTTGGTTTATAGGGGTTGTGTGTGCATAAAGAACAAGTTAGAAGCTCAAGACAAGTTAACTTTGTGATTAAAGCAACTTTTCAAGAATGGAATGGTAACTTTCTTCCTAAAATGGAAAATTGGCTTGGACATTGCTTGGAACACTTGGATAATAGCTCAAAAGCAAGTGTAATCTTCTGATTATGTAGAGATCTTGAGGTTAAGAGGCCTGAAAAACAAGATTGTGCAGCATAGGTTTGAAATTGAATACTTGTTCATCACAAAATGCCTTGTAATTCAAGTGACAAAACACCAACTTTCTCTCTTCGATTCTCCCTACTCAAGAATGATCTCAAGGAGTTCTTTGACATTTTGGAAAGCTTGCAATGTGCTATACAATCCATATTTGAAATTATTTTTAAGATTCCCCTTGGAACTATATGAAAAAGTGCCATGAAGTTGAGTCAAAATCCTGACCAAATTAGGGCAAAATTTCACTAAGTGTTTAGTTTCATGACCCTATGTTCTTGAAATTATAACTTGAGATCCAAGAACTTTTGGAAGAAGTTGTGTGAATAAAATTTGTATATTTCATGGAGATCTACAACTTTAATTTTGGAATTTTCTTTTGAATCATCTTGCATCATGGTGAAAATTTGGCTCAAAGTTATGAAAAAACATGAATTTTCAACACTTAGAAAATTTTCGAAGTTTAGAAATTTTGACTTTTCAAAATGAAATCTTGACTTTTTGATTTCTTGATGAATAAGTTTCATATTTTGACACGTTTTAATGAATTGTGATCTTTGGCACTTGAATTTGACCAAAAAGTCAAAGTTTGACTTTTCAGTATATAATTGACTTTTTATCAGTTGACTACAAAATTCATCTGTCAATCCAATGGACTTGCAATGTTCGAAACCATGTCATTAGGTCAAAATGATGCAATTGGACTCTTGAAATCATGCCTTAAACCAATTGACCATTTGTTAGGTCAAAAATCAGAAATTGCCCTTTGTGATACGGTGGGAGAACTGACTGTGAGTT
Source organism: Vicia faba (assembly GCA_948472305.1). Taxonomy (NCBI): domain Eukaryota; kingdom Viridiplantae; phylum Streptophyta; class Magnoliopsida; order Fabales; family Fabaceae; genus Vicia; species Vicia faba. Next base: position 451,556,691 of record OX451739.1, on the reverse strand, counting down.
TGCGTTTGTTTTCGCAAATGTTTCGGTTGAGCAAGAGTCGCCACCAAATTTTTATTTTATCCTAAGGAAAGGTTTAAAAAGCACAGCAAAAACCTTTGAGATGTTTTCTTGGGTTCGGGGAGTAGATTATAGAAAGGGAAGGTATTAGCACCCTTTCTATCCATGGTTATCCATGGGCTCTTAGTTACTTGCTTAGATCACTTGCCTTTTTGTTTTCAATTGTTTGAAATGGTGCTTGTGTGTGTGTGTGGGTTTGAAAATGTTTTGAAAAGAAGCCAATGTGGTGGCAACCTTTGTAATGATCCATGTTGGGATGTATACAAAGATGTATGTCTTTTGAAAAGGTTTTCATTTGTTTTTGAAAGTTGTTTTGAAAGTGTTGTGAGATGTGGTTTTAGAAAATAGGCAAGTGTTTTGTTTTTGCAAGTTTGATTCAAGTAACTAAGAGGTTATCTACTCCTAAATTTCTCAAAGTTTATTGCTATGTTTTAACCCTTTTAACAAGTTTGTTCCACCATTGTATTTGGTGGACAATCTCATGTTAGGATGTGAAAGGGACGGGCGCGGGTCATCGTTTAGACCATAATTGCAATGGTGTCAAGTATCTTTGGGCAATTTTCTTTAAGGGACTTGATCATTTGTTTAGGCAACTTTTTTTTTAAAGCGTCATCGAGGGACTATGATCATTTGATTTGTGTTTGTTTTGCCCAAAGAGACCTAACATGCAATATGGCCCATTTATTGAAGGCAACAAGTGGAATACCCTATGGGGTGCAAGTGTGATTTGTGTGTCCATTTTCATGCTTGTTTATCTTGAAATTAGGTCAAACTATTTTTGTCGTTTTTAATTCGCATACAAACCCTAATTCTAACATGGTATAATTAGAAAGCAATAAAGTGCGAAAAATAAATTTACTAAGCTATTACAACACAATATATGGGAAGGGGGGTACAAATGTTCAAATGAGGATTTTGACAAGGAATTTAAACCTAACTATTACATCAATATTTGAATTATTTACAAGATATTTATTTGCACAGATTAAATGAAATAAGAATAAATATGTAAGATGCAAAAATGGTTTTTGTATATATGAAAAAAAAGTATTTTTATGTATCAAAATAAACAAAAAGAAAAGTATTATTTTTGGGAGTTTTTCATGTTTAGGGTTAAACCCTAATTCTATTAAATAAAATGCATTATTTATTTATTATGTACAAGTATTTATTTATTGTATACAAAAATAAAATAAAATGAAGTATATTTGTCAAAAGATATTTTTATATTAAATATTAATAAGAAAAATAAAAGTGTGTATATTTTGTAATTTAACCTATATATATTAATAAATATATATTTATATATGTATTATTTCAAATATGTATTATATATACAAATTAATAATATTTAATATTTAATAAAAAAGTATTTTTTTTATATAAAATATTTTCAGAAGATAAAACAAAATAAAAAATGAAAATTAAAGGTGTTTATATTATTTTAACATTTTTTAAACAAAACTATATCTATTTATTTATTTATGTTCAAAAACTAATCTAAACAAATAAATACCTAATAAATAGGAAAATGGTGAGAAAAATATTTTTTATATTTTTAATAACATAAGAAAAAATAAATAAGTCAAACCAAAAAAGAAAAAGTCAAAAAATCATTAAAATGAACAAAATGGGCTTAGGGGGTTCAAAAGTAAATGTATGGTGCAAATAAGAAAAACATTCCAGGCCCAGCCCAGAACCAGTCATCTTCAACCTCAGAACAAACTTTGTTCAAGAAAACGCGCGCTTCCTATCTCCCAATTCCTGGACTTTTAAGCAAAACTTTCAACATGAAAAGTGTAGAGCATGAGAAGACGAATCCAGGGATATAAAAAACTTGACTTAACTCTCTAAGATGAGGGAGAATTTCTTCTCCCCCAATTCCTGACCTAGTTTTTCATCAATGTTCAGACTCAAAATTCTCTAAGCATACATAATATAAATGAAATCTAATCATATGGGCATGTTCAGGGCTATGATTGTGGCATGTTTCCTTCACAAACCTAAAGCTAACAATGCCTATACTGAGAGATAGAACCTCATGAATATACCTGTTCAGTTGGAATCGTGCCTTGCAATGGAGGAGCTTTCAGAGCAAGATGATGATTTGTACAGCTTCCTTGAAGTGTGAGGATGCTATTCCAAGTTCTACTTTGTCCTGAAACTTCTTGAATCGTGCTAGAGAACTTCAACTGCAAAACAAGAAAATGAAAATGGTGAAGTGGCCTGGGAGTGTTACATGTCGTGTATTAGGTTTTGGTTAGCTTGCATTGATGGTAGAGAAGGTGTGTGAAGAGCTTTTAGCAAGAAAGCATGAAAGGGATGAGAGTTGGAACTCAATCTGCAGAGGTTACTCTGTTTTGGCAGTTTGATGGTGATTTTGAGTTTGTGGAGGTATTGGAGGTCTTAGGGTCGTGCTTCAGCTTAGGATGAATGTTTGGAATGTGTTTGATAACTTTCTCTAAGGCTTGGTTGACTGATATGGAAGTTGGTACATGTTATGCTATCTTTCTTGAACTTTAAGCAAGCAATGGTCAAGTTGTATTCTAGACAGGTAGAGGACCCCTAAACATGCTGCAAAGCCTCTCCTTGATCAGTGTGATTAACTCATAAACTTGTGCCAATTAGATTTGATCTGTACTTCTTGGATTTACATTATGACATAAAGCTTGCTTTTGCAAAAATGGCTATTTCACTTTTTCCATTTATGGCCTAATCTTGCATACAATACTTGGATACACAAAATAAGACTTTGGCACAATGAGTATGCATTAAATTATTGAGTGTTGGATGGTTTAGAGGCCTGTAATGTAGCATAAACCAAGCTGACTTGAAAATGCATAAGTTATGAACATGGAAATTGGCCAATTCAAAAGTGAGTTTTTGCCATATTGCAAAATTCGATTCTCTCAAGTTATGAGGTTGTTTGATGAGTTCTTGGACATTTTGGAAATCTTGGAATGTGTACTACAATCCATATTTGAAGTGCAAATTGAAATTCCAAGTGGAAGTGTATGGAAAATGGTCTTGAAGTTAGGTAAAAAACTTGCCTAAAATAGGTCAAATTTTCACTAAGTTAAGAATGGTTTGGTACCCTTGTTCCAAAAATTGTAACTTGAGATACAAGCTTCTTTTTGGAAAACTTTGTGAATAAAAGTTGTAGATTATGCAATAGGCTACAACTTTCATGTTTTGACTTTTGCTTGAATCCAAATGAATCTTGGTGAGAAAGTGGGGCAAAGTTGGGAAAAAATTAGGGTTTTTCATAACTTAGAAAAATTCTAAGTTATGAAAAATTCTCATTTCAAACCCTAATTTGCATTTCTTGATTTCTTGGTGAACAAGTTTCATGATTTGGCATGTTTTGATGAAAAATTAATCTTGACCCTTGATTTTGACCAAAAAGTGAAAGTTTGACTTTTCAGTATACAGTCAAAATTGATCAATTGACTGGGAAATTCAACTGTCAATCTTGTGTACTTGGGACCTTTTGAACTTGTTGAGCATGTCAAGACAATTCCATGGGGTCCTTGAGTCCATATGTGGGCTTGGTTTGCCATTGGCTAGGTCAAACAGTAAAAAATTGCCTTTGTGTAGTCAAAACCCTAAAAATGACCATTTTGCCCTTTTGATGATCTGATCAAATTTCTTGTGGAATTGTGATCCAAACTTGATCACATGGTCCATGTGAGTTCATAATGTTGATGTGGGTCAATTTTCATGAGGTTTGACTGTCAATTGGCCACAGTTGACTTTTTTCCCAATACAGTTGATTTCTAGGTCAACTGTCCAATTGACTGGGCAAAATTTGGAATCAAGACTTGAAACTTGGTATGGATAAACTTGGGATTCCAAAATGAAGCATGAAAGTCATCTTAGGCTTTTTGGGTCAAAACATCTTTGTGCAATCACAAACCCTAATTTGGGTCAACAATGCAAGGAGAAGTCTTGAGCAGAGGAAACCCTAACTGGATCCTGATCTTCAAGGGTCTTGTGATGAGAAAATGTTGAGGAAATGGGAGGGAAAATTTTGGGGTACAACAGTTGCCTCTGTTCAATCTTCTTGAACCTGAAGAGTTAGATTGGCAAGTTTGCCTTTCGTGACTCGAGGGTAAAAGGAGATTGGACACTAGAGTGCCCGGAAATTTGCACTCGCATGTTGAAGTATCAGCAATGTGATGTCGGGAATGGGCTTGCAGATGCCATTTGGAGAGATGGTGGATAGGGAGATGGGCTTATAGATGCCATCTGGAGATGCGACGGAACTTTGTCGGGAATGGGCTTATAGATGCCATTTGGAAGTGTTGATCGCATAAGAGATTCCTTAGCGAGAACTTGTGTATTTGAGAAAGACAAATGTTTTCCCGGCTTGTTACAGGTGTTTGATCTTCAATCTCCTCATGGAGATATGCCCTGGCTAGATACAGGTGTCGAATCTACAATCGGTTGCTCACAGATGTGCCCTGGCTGGATACAGGAATTGAATCTGGAACTGTGATAGTTGATAGATATGCCCTGGCTGGATACAGGAGTCGAATCTTCGAACTCTTCAGACGTGCCCTGGCTAGATACAGGAATCGAGTCTAGAAATGTGATCAACAGATATGCCCTGGCTGGGTACAGGAGTCGAATCTAGAATTTATGGTAGTTGACAGATGTGCCTTGGCTGGATACAGGAGTCGAATCTTCGAACTCTTCAAACGTGCCCTGGCTAGATACATGAATCGAGTCTGGAAACTGATTACTCACAGATGTGCCCTGGCTAGATACAGGTATCGAATATGGAATTATGTCAGTTGAAGGTAGTTGTCTTTGGGATTGTCTTTTTTTTCCTGAAAAGGAAAAAACATAAGTTGTATGCAATGTCATGATGTATGATATGCATGATGTCATGATGTTTTAACATGAGATAGTGTTGTATGCACTTTATCATGTATGTAAGCAAGATGTATGAAAATGTGAAATGTTTATGAATGTATTTTCGTCTTAGGAAGATAAATCCTTGACGACCGGCCGGGGAATTGCTCTGTGGAAGAGATACTTTGCTGAAGTTTTGATGAGAGGCCTGCTGAGGACTTCAATGATGGATTCTGCTGGGGATTGATGATAAACTCCGCTGGGGACACCAAAGATAAACTCCGCTGGGGATTGAAGGAACTTTGCCGAGGGCGATCTTCTGTGGCAATTAGCTGAGGATAACCCAGTTATAAGCCCTTGTGAGGAATAACTTTGAATAAAGCTCGGGAGAGACGTCCGTATTCTGCAGGGAACAAGCTTCCAGAATCTACTGGGGATAAGCTTTAAGACCTGCTGGGGATAAGAATTCCACTTTCCTGGGGAAACTTTTGGAATTGCACTGGGGTACTGATATTCTGCCGGGGAACCATCTTAGATCAAGACTGCCGGAGGCGCTTGCTGATGAATGCCTATACTCCGCTGGGGAATGTTGTGCCTTTTCAGGATTGACGGGGAACCAACTTTGCTTGGGGAAAGTATTGCTGAATCTTGTCTTATTCTGTGGGGAGTTGAGATGATTTGGTCACATTCTTCAGTCGAATCTACCTTGGTACCTTGGCGGACAAAGCAACCAGACTGTATCAGACAACTTTACATTGCCCCTGTTTCTGATGTCACCTGTAATTAGTCTTTCGTTTCATATGCAAGTATTTATGAATTAGCAATTTAATGTCAAATGCATATATCAAAAAATGAACATTGGACGTTCTTCGCAAGACAAAATAAAAAAAGGAAAAACAATTGGCAATTTGTATGGAAAAGTGAATTTGTATTGATTTTGGATTTTGCCTGTGAATAGGCGTTTTTGTACAAGAGGCTGACATCCTAGTAAGAGAATGCCGCCGAATAACATAGAATTTACAATTTTGAAAAGGAAACAAAACAGCTATGTGCATAATATTCCCACTGGGTTCCAACTCTGCTATCGCCTCTATGTCTTCAAGCGTCTCATCACTTTGCTGCTTAGTTGAAGATGAAGCTGATTGGTCGATGCCGAAGTCTGAGCCAGATAGTTGATGCCAAATTCTGGATGCAAGGTGATCCAATGAGACATAATGTTACGCTTTATCCCTAACTTTTGCCTGGACCGCCCTTTCGGGTTTTCAGTCCACCGGGATACCCATTTTTGCTCAAGCCGCCTTTTCAGGTTTTCGACTTGCCGGGTGTACAGATTTTTTTCATTTCATCCCTTATTTTTGCCCGAACCCTTTTGGTTCGCCGGGAAGCCCTTATTTTTGCCTAGGTATGTCAACCTAGCGGGTCTTTTATTCATGCGTAGTATCTTTTTACTATGTCTGCATTGGCGGGGTGAGGAAGGTCGTCACCGTCCATGGTGGTCAGAATCATGGCTCCTCCTGAGAACACATGTTTAACCACAAATGGCCCTTCGTACGTAGGGGTCCATTTACCCCGGGGATCACTTTGAGGAAGGATGATGCGTTTGATTACCAGGTCCCCAACTTGATATTCTTGTGGTCTGACTTTCTTGTTAAATGCCCTGATCATCCGTTTTTGATACGTCTGATCATGACAGATAGCGGTGAGTCTCTTTTCGTCAATCAGGTTTAGTTGATCAAGTCGAGTCTGGATCCAGTCATCTTCACTCAGATCTGCATCCTTCATTATTCGGAGAGAGGGTATCTGGACTTCAATTAGCAAGACTGCCTCCATGCCATAGACCAAGGAGAAAGGAGTTGCCCCGGTTGACGTCCTTGCTGAGGTACGGTACCCATGAAGAGCAAACAGTAACATCTCGTGCTAATCTTTATAGGTCACTGTCATCTTCTGCACAATTTTCTTGATATTCTTATTAGCTGCCTCTACAGCCCCGTTCATCTTCGGCCGGTAAGGAGAAGAGTTATGGTGCTGTATTTTGAATTGTTCACAGAGCTCAGTGATCATCTTATTATTGAGATTGGTACCATTGTCCGTAATGATTCTTTCCGGGACGCCGTACCGACAGATCAGGTTATGCCGGATGAAACGTGCCACGACGCTCTTAGTTACTGTGGCGTAGGAAGCTGCCTCAACCCACTTCGTGAAGTAATCAATCGCCACCAAGATGAAGCGATGCCCATTGGATGCCGTCGGTCAGATCTCACCGATCATATCAATGCCCCACATTGCAAAAGGCCAAGGTGCCGTCAGGACGTTCAGAGGAACTGGAGGAATGTGCACCTTGTCAGCATAGATCTGGCATTTGTGACAAGTTCGAGAGTGTTGGTATCAATCGGCTTCCATGGTGGACCAGAAATATCCTGCCCGAAGGATTTTCTTTGCCATGGTGTGTCCACTGGAATGTGTTCCGAATGTACCTTCATGCAGTTCTATCATGATCTTCTCTGCTTCAGCCTTATCCACACAACGCAGTAGAGTTGAATCATGATTCCGTTTGTAGAGAATGCCGTTGCTGAGGAAGAATTTTGCCGCAAACCTCCTCATGAACTTCTTGTCATTGACGGATGCACCTTCAGGGTATTCCTGAGCTTCCAAGTACCTCTTCACCTCATGATACCAGGGTTTTTCAGTCACCTTTTCGGCCTCAAGATCGCAGCAGTATGCCGGTTCGTCCAACTTCCAGATGATGATCCGGGGAGCCTCATTGTCCCATTTAACTTTGAATATTGAAGACATCGTAGCTAGTGCATCCGCTAGCTGATTCTCCTCTCTTGGGAAGTGTTCAAAAGTTATCTCTTCAAAGTGGGGAAGCAAGGTCGACACATACTCCTTGTAAGGAATAAGATTTGGGTGTTTCATATCCCACTCGCCTTTGATCTGATTGATCACGAGAGCAGAATCTCCGAAGACACTCATAAATTTGATCCTTAAATCGATTGCAGCTTGTAGACCCATGATACATGCCTCATATTCTGCCATGTTGTTGGTGCAGTTGAAACATAATCGGGCGGTGAGTGGAGTATGAGTTCCTTTGGGAGATATGATTACAGCGCCGACGCCGTTACCCAAAGCATTGGAGGCTCCGTCAAAATGCATAGACCATCGGGATCCTTCCTCAGGTCCTTCATCCGGTCCAGGTACTTCACAGTCAGTTACCACCATGATATCTTCGTCCGGAAAATCAAAGTTCAATGATTGGTAATCGTCCACAGGTTGGTGTGCCAAATGATCTGCCAGTACACTTCCCTTGATTACTTTTTGAGTTATATACTGGATATCATATTCTGTCAAGATCATTTGCCATCTCGCTATTCTTCCAGACAGAGCAGGCTTTTCAAATATGTACTTGATGGGATCCATCTTTGAAATCAACAAAGTGGTGTGAGTCAGCATATACTGTCTCAGCCGGCGAGCAGCCCATACTAGAGCGCATCAAGTTTTCTCAAGCAGTGAGTAACGAGACTCACAGTTGGTAAACTTTTTGCTCAAGTAATAAATAGCGTGCTCTTTTCGGCCAGACTCGTCATGCTGTCCCAGCACACACCCCATTGAATTGTCAAGTACTGTTAAGTATAGTATCAGAGGTCTCCCTTCCACTGGTGGCATAAGAATGGGTGGCTCTTGGAGATATTCCTTTATCTTTTCAAAGGCAGCCTGACATTCATCGTTCCAGCGTACTACTTGATCTTTCTTCAGTAATTTGAAGATTGGCTCACAAGTAGCAGTTAGATGTGAGATGAATCGGGCAATGTAATTCAGTCGTCCTAGGAAGCCTCTGACTTCTTTCTCTGTCTTTGGAGTTGGCATCTCTTGTATGGCTTTTACCTTGGCCGGGTCCACCTGAATACCTTTATCACTTACAATGAAACCTAGCAATTTTCCGGACCTCACCCCAAAGGTGCATTTGTTGGGATTCAACCTTAGCTTGTATAACTTTAGTCGGTCAAACAGCTTCCTCAGATGATCAAGGTGCTCCTCCTCAGTTTGAGATCTGGCAATCATGTCATCAACGTATACCTCAATCTCATGATGGATCATATCATGAAATAAAGCAACCATGGCACGTTGATAGGTTGCCCCAGCATTTTTTAACCCGAATGGCATGACCTTGTAGCAGAAGGTGCCCTACTGAGTCACGAAGGTAGTCTTCTCCATATCTTCCGGAGCCATCTTGATCTGATTGTACCCTGAAAAACCATCCATGAAGGAGAACACCTTGTGTTGAGCAGTATTGTCGACAAGAACGTCGATGTGAGGTAGAGGGAAATCATCCTTGGGGCTTGCCCTGTTCAAATCCCTGTAGTCGACACACATCCTGACTTTTCCGTCCTTCTTTGGCACTGGCACCACGTTGGCAACCCATTGAGGATAAGAAGTTACCGCTAGAAACCCGACATCGAATTGCTTCATAAACCTCAGCCTTGATCTTTTCGGACATCTCTGGGCGCATGCGGCGGACCTTTTGCTTTACCGGAGGGCAGTCTTCCTTGGTTGGCAGGTGATGAACTACAATGTCGGCATCCAAACCAGGCATGTCTTCATAGGACCAAGCAAAGATCTCCATGTAATCATGTAGCATCTGGATCAATCGTTGCTTCACGCTGAGCTCTAGATTAGCCCCAATCTTGACTTCTTTCCTATCTGTCTCAGTACCCAGGTTAACTGTTTCCACCGACTCTTCATGTGGTTGAATAGCCCTCTCTTCCTGGAGTAGCAGTCTTGCGAGTTCACCAGGCACTTCGCAATCATCTTCACCTTCGTCTTCGGCCAAGTTGATCGGATTCTCGAAGTCATAATTGGTGGTAGCAGAGCTGTTGCCAGTGAGATCCAGAGTGGATTGAAACCTGTATAAGTGAGTGTGTGTAAATATAGCTGTTTTGCAATATATAACACAAAGAAAAAGAGCACAAGATTTGAAATGCAACAAACGTCCAATGTTTTGATTGATGATATATGGAAATGTCATACAAAAAGCCCTCACAAATGGAGCTACGATGCCCCGGGTAGGACACCGAGCCAACAAAGTTTTAACATATTGTTTGTTACAAATTGGAAATCAAAAGAATTAATTACTGCGTGACAAATGTGATAGGTGTAAAATCCTTTGCCGTCCAGTTTCTTGGTCCGTTGCTGGTGGTCGGGTAGATCCAACTGTCAAACTCTGCTTCCTCTACATCCTCCTCGATAGCATTCACCCTCGGACTGGTGATAAACACTGGAGCCTTTCTGATCTTTTCCTTGCGCACATCCCTCTGAGCCTCTGCAGTAAAGCCCAGCCCAAACTTGTCATTCTTTTGAGTGAAGTCAGGAAGCTGACCCCAATTTGCACAATTGCCTTTCTCGATCACAGCCCGGGCATCCTTCAAGGACGCCATCTTCAACGGAAAGTCTTCTTCAACCACTGTTTCAGCCGATGCCAACGTTGGAGGCACTTCCTCAAAATGCTGAAAGGGGGTTTCAATAAACTCCCCGTCCATCTCGATATACCGGAATGAATTCAAGTGACTAACCATGTATTCCTCCTCACCCTGCACAATAACAATCTTCCCTTTGACAGGGTATTTGAGCTTTTGGTGTAGAGTGGATGTTACTGCCCCAACCTTGTGAATCCAGGGTCGACCCAACAAGCAGGAGTAAGATGGACGAATATCCATTACATAGAACGTTGAGTCGAAAACTTGGGAACCCACACGAATAGGAATGTCTACTTCACCGTGCACCATCCTCTTAGAACCGTCAAAGGCTCTAACAATGATGTTACTAGGCTTCAATTCCAGACCCTCACAATCCAAGCGATCCAATGCCTTCTTGGGCAAAACATTCAGGGAAGAACCGGTATCCACCAATACGTGTGCGAGAGTAGTGCCCCTGAACTCTATAGAGACATGCAGGGCATCATTGTGATTTTTCCCTTTGGCGGTAAGGTCAGCATCTGAGAACCCCAAACCATTGTCAGCTGTCAAATTAGCCACACAGTCGGTGAATTGATCTGCAGAGGTCTCTTGCGGCACATGGGCCATTTTCAGAAATGAAATCAGGGCTTTTGCATGGGCCTCTGAGCATAGCAGCAATGATAGCATAGAGATTTTGGAGGGGGTATGCCCCAACTGTTCAACAACATTGAAGTCACTCTTTTTAATGATTTTAAGGATTTCCTCCATTTCTTGTTGGGAGGCTTCAACAGCAGTATTTTTTGGTGCCTCCGTCCTGGAAGGCAAATCGGTAACAACTTCTTTGCCCCGAGTATCAGAGGACTCGGCGGCAGTAGTAGACACAGGAACTTGATTCGGAACATGCACACTTGCGGGTGTGATGGTAAGAGGTTTTCGGATAACTGGTGGTGCAATGTCAGGCGAGAAGAGCCTGCCACTACGGGTAATCTTGGCGGGACCAGTGATGTTATTGATACTGGTATTGGTGTTGAACTCCTGCTTCACCCCAAGCACATACACGTCGGCCCCATAATGCCATGGAACAACTTTATCAGACTCATAGGGGAGAGGCCCCGGAACAGTAATAGTAATGGGTGCAACAGACATAATTTGGACTGGCTTCCTCGGGGGAGCTTTGGTAGGATTGTAAATTGTGACAACAGATATTTCTTTAGTGGAAACAAACGGAACAGCAGTTTTCTTGAACAGAATTTCTTTGTTGTCCATCAGGCTTTGGATGCCTGATTTCAGCAGCGGACAACCGGTAGGGATAACAGCACACAGGAGGCAACCCTTGTTACAACCCGGAAATAAACCGGCTAGTAATAAGTTCCTCTTAACAGTCAATAGAGGGGTAGCAACATCATTCACCGAAACAGCATATAAATCTTCCTCAATGGCATTTACTCTATGCTGGGGCATAGGAGCAGTTATAACATTTGGCCTCTCAGGCGCTTCAAACTGAATTTCCTTCGCGTCGATAAGATCTTGCACCTTATTTCTCAAGGCCCAGCAATCATCAGTAGTATGCCCGGGGCTATCGGAATGATAAGTACAACGGGCATTCGGGTTATACTTAGGAGATGCAGTATTCACGACCTTTGGCGCTTCTTTGATGGTCACCAAGTTGGTTGATAACAGTTGTGGTAAGATTTATGACAAGGTCATACTCAACCGAGTATACTGTCTCTTGGGCCTTTCACCTCTTTGTTGATTGTACTGCTGAGGAGCAGCAACAGGCTTTGAAATGACCAAGGCATTGACGGCTTGGCGACTCTCTGGCTTGACTTGTCTTCTAGGACCATAAACGACACTTGCTTCTTTCTTGAAATGCCTCTTCTCAGTACTTGGGGAGGCAGCTTTTTGTATCTTTCCTGACCTGATGCCAGCTTCAATTCTCTCACCCGTCAGAATCAAATCCGTAAACCCAGCGGAGGAGTTACCAACCAAATGATTGAAGAAAGGACCAGAAAAAGTCGCTAGAAACATATCAACCAGCTCACGATCAGTCAATGGAGGCTGCACCCTGCCAGCCAAATCTCTCCATTTTTGTGCATATTCTTTGAACCCTTCGCCCGTTCCTAGAGACATACCCTGAAGTTGGGTACGCGTAGGAGCGAGATCAGAATTGTATTGATATTGTCTGTAGAATGCGGTTGCCAAATCTTCCCAATGTCGGATGCTAGTTCCATCTAGTTGGTAGAACCACTCAAGCTGTGACCTCGAAAGGCTATCTTGGAAGAAGTGAATCCAAAGGTTCTTATCTGCCGTGTAAGGTTGGATCTTCCTTACGTACGACCTTAGATGCAGCTTTGGACAGGAGGCCCCATCATACTTGGCAAAGGCAGGCGCCTTAAACTTGTGTGGAATTACTACCCCAGAAGATAACCCCAAATCTCCGAAATCTAGCCCCGACACATTCTGAATCTCCATGGCGCTCAAGCGGTCCTCCAATTGTTTGTATCTGTCAGCAGCAGGTGGGTATTATTCGTCATTGTAGTCCGTCTCGTTGTCAGAGACTGCAGGACTAGGAGCTCTTCCCCCCTGGGACTGTCTTTCTCAGTAGAAGAAGTAGTTGGATCAGCCTCATTATGGAGTGTGTTCCCAAACCTGCGTCCGGTGTTGAATAACGCAGTCCTCTTTTTCTTCTTCTTCTTCAGGAGTAGGGTCTTCAACTCTTGCTGACCTTGGGCCAGGCTCAGGACCATTTCTTGAAACTGGGCACTTTGGGCCTGAAGGGCCTTGATTGCTTGCTCACTGGATGAGTCTGGATTCATGATGACTGTTCAAATAAACAGCAAAGAAGATTAAGCAACATGTGAAATAGGGTACCTGCTATGCATATGGTGCAATGAGATGCGTATGTTTTATGTTTTCAAAGACAAACAAGATTCAACTTTGTAGACAAAAGGGAAACGCACTTCATTAGATTGAAATTTCAAATTGTTCAACAACTTGCCCTTAGGCATTACAGGAATGAAAAATACTGGAAAGGAAATAAAAGCTATAAAAGGAAATATCCAAAGCCCATCAGTGCTCCCATGGCCTCCTTTTCTCAGTGTTGATGTAGTTATTCAGAACCCGCTCTTCCTCCAATTGCTTAGTCAGCCTTTGGACCTTCCGTTCCTGTTCGTTGAACTTTTCCCGATAAAAATCCCGTTCTTCCTTTAGCTGCGCCCAAGATCTCTTCATTGTGTCAAAATCAGTAGGTATCTGAGGAGGAAGGACAGTTGGAGGAACCCCATCTTCATCAGGAGATTCAAGAATGATAGGTCTGACAGCTTCATACGGCATACCTAACTTCTGAGCACGGATGCAGACCCATCTGCAATAAGGTTCCATTGGTAGAGAAGTCTTTGGTCCCAACTCATGTGGGTCAGCTTTGTGAATTCTGTCCCAAGCTCTAATGAATCCATGGCGTAGTTTGTCACTGTCTGCCTGAAAATCAAAATGGAAGTGAGGAACCAAGATTTCATGAGGCCCAACTCTTCTGGCTCTTCCAAACTGGCGGAGAGCTAAGCATGGATTATAAGAGATTCCTCCTTGGATACCAATCAAAGGGACATTAGGGTATTCTCCGCAACGATCGATAACAGCTACCTCATCCAAACCTCTGAGAGTCCAAGTGATGTCATTATCAGTGAGAGACATTAACCTCCGAGCCCAACCTTTTCCTTCTTCATTCTTCAGCACGAACTTAGGAAGGTGCGAAATAAACCACCTCACTAGCAAAGGAGCACAACACCACGGAGTTCCCCGTTTTCGGGCAGTACGAGCATAGAGTTGTTGCAGGATATCACCCAAAAGAGTGGGTACAGGATTCCGAGACATGAAGATCCTTATGGCATGGATACTGATAAAGGTGTCAGGGTTGGGAAACAAAATCAGACCATAGATCAAAAGAGCCAGAATGTCCTCGTACGCCTTGAAGTCCAAGTCATTCCAGAAATCATTAGCTTTACCAACCAGAAATTTGACCAAGAAGCCCTTAACTCCACTTCTAGTTTCTCAGTTAGCCAATACCTCTTCTTTGGTCAAGGGGAGGACTGCAGCAACCTCTTCAGGCCTAGGAGTCTTTTCCAAACCAGTGAATGGAGTTTGCTCCATGACAGGGATCCCAAGCAAATAAGAGAATTCTTCCAGGGTAGGAACCAGCTGGAAGTCTTGAAAGGTGAAACAATGATACAGGGGGTCATAAAACTGGGTCAGAACACTTATTAGTTGTTGGTCCCATTTTCAAGTGATCAAGCCAAGGAGAGAACCATGCCTGTTGATGAAGGAAGAAGTGTTTGGAATCCTACCAACCAAATCCTTGAGCAAAGTTGGTGGTTGAACAAAGTTGAGCCGGATAGTATTCTTACGCACGGGCATCATGATGTCCTACAAAACAGAGCAAAGATGAAACTTTTTTGTCTTTGAAATGGGTTAGTCCTTTATACAGGATGCATGCAATGGTATGATGGCATGATGCTATGATGAAGCACACCACAAGTATTCACACAGGCAAACATGATAAGGCACACAAGTCACACAAGACAACCCTTAGGTTTCAGGCCAGCATGAAGTTTAGGTATTACCCTCTTTTAGTTTCGTTGGTTAAAACCTGTCCTATCAAAAGTAACCGGGTTCTAGAGGATCTCAAATCATTGACTACCCTCAATCGGTCATAACTCCAGCATCGCAATCTTTTCTTGCGGCCAAAACCATCGCGAGAGTTTAGCCTCAATGAGTGTAGCATACTGCTACTGTCCTAATGGCCAAGTTTGGTCAATTTAAGGTTCTAAGGTCGGTCGGTGTTTAATGACTCCTTAGAAGACCTATATTCTCCTCATTGCAACACAATGGATATAGGTACAGACCAAGGTGCCACACCAACGTAGCCAGTGCTTCACCCATGTCGGCCTACGCCGGACAGGTCCCTCACAGATTATGCTACCTAAAAAGGGTATTTCCCAGATCCGGGTTAGGATCTATGAAACTCCGATGCAAAACCCACAAATATAAAAGCAAACAAGGCAAACAATTGAAAACAAAGGTGATCTAAGCCCTAAGGTTACTCCACTTTTAAATTAGTCCCCAGCAGAGTCGCCAGTTCTGTAATACGGTGGGAGAACTGACTGTGAGTTTGCGTTTGTTTTCGCAAATGTTTCGGTTGAGTAAGAGTCGCCACCGACTTTTTATTTTATCCTAAGGAAAGGTTTAAAAAGCACAGCAAAAACCTTTGAGATGTTTTCTTGGGTTCGGGGAGTATATTGTAGAAAGGGAAGGTATTAGCACCCTTTCTATCCATGGTTATCCATGGGCTCTTAGTTACTTGCTTAGATCACTTGCCTTTTTGTTTTCAATTGTTTGAAATGGTGCTTGTGTGTGTGTGGGTTTGAAAATGTTTTGAAAAGAAGCCAATGTGGTGGCAACCTTTGTAATGATCCATGTTGGGATGTATACAAAGATGTATGTCTTTTGAAAAGGTTTTCATTTGTTTTTGAAAGTTGTTTTGAAAGTGTTGTGAGACGTGGTTTTAGAAAATAGGCAAGTGTTTTGTTTTTGCAAGTTTGATTCAAGTAACTAAGAGGTTATCTACTCCTAAATTTCTCAAAGTTTATTGCTATGTTTTAACCCTTTTAACAAGTTTGTTCCACCATTGTATTTGGTGGACAATCTCATGTTAGGATGTGAAAGGGACGGGCGCGGGTCATCGTTTAGACCATAATTGCAATGGTGTCAAGTGTCTTTGGAAAATTTTCTTTAAGGGACTTGATCATTTGTTTAGGCAACTTTTTTTTTAAAGCGTCATCGAGGGACTATGATCATTTGATTTGTGTTTGTTTTGCCCAAAGAGACCTAACATGCAATATGGCCCATTTATTGAAGGCAACAAGTGGAATACCCTAGGGGGTGCAAGTGTGATTTGTGTGTCCATTTTCATGCTTGTTTATCTTGAAATTAGGTCAAACTATTTTTGTCGTTTTTAATTCGCATACAAACCCTAATTCTAACATGGTATAATTAGAAAGCAATAAAGTGCGAAAAATAAATTTACTAAGCTATTACAACACAATATATGGGAAGGGGGGTACAAATGTTCAAATGGGAATTTTGACAAGGAATTTAAACCTAACTATTACATCAATATTTGAATTATTTACAAGATATTTATTTGCACAGATTAAATGAAATAAGAATAAATATGTAAGATGCAAAAATGGTTTTTGTATATATGAAAAAAAAGTATTTTTATGTATCAAAATAAACAAAAAGAAAAGTATTATTTTTGGGAGTTTTTCATGTTTAGGGTTAAACCCTAATTCTATTAAATAAAATGCATTATTTATTTATTATGTACAAGTATTTATTTATTGTATACAAAAATAAAATAAAATGAAGTATATTTGTCAAAAGATATTTTTATATTAAATATTAATAAGAAAAATAAAAGTGTGTATACTTTGTAATTTAACCTAAATATATTAATAAATATATATTTATATATGTATTATTTCAAATATGTATTATATATACAAATTAATAATATTTAATATTTAATAAAAAAGTATTTTTTTTATATAAAATATTTTCAGAAGATAAAACAAAATAAAAAAATGAAAATAAAAGGTGTTTATATTATTTTAACATTTTTAAACAAAACTATATCTATTTATTTATTTATGTTAAAAAACTAATCTAAACAAATAAATACCTAATAAATAGGAAAATGGTGAGAAAAATATTTTTTATATTTTTAATAACATAAGAAAAAATAAATAAGTCAAACCAAAAAAGAAAAAGTCAAAAAATCATTAAAATGAACAAAATGGGCTTAGGGGATTCAGAAGTAAATGTATGGTGCAAATAAGAAAAACATTCCAGGCCCAGCCCAGAACCAGTCATCTTCAACCTCAGAACAAACTTTGTTCAAGAAAACGCGCGCTTCCTATCTCCCAATTCCTGGACTTTTAAGCAAAACTTTCAACATGAAAAGTGTAGAGCATGAGAAGACGAATCCAGGGATATAAAAAACTTGACTTAACTCTCTAAGATGAGGGAGAATTTCTTCTCCCCCAATTCCTGACCTAGTTTTTCATCAATGTTCAGACTCAAAATTCTCTAAGCATACATAATATAAATGAAATCTAATCATATGGGCATGTTCAGGGCTATGATTGTGGCATGTTTCCTTCACAAACCTAAAGCTAACAATGCCTATACTGAGAGATAGAACCTCATGAATATACCTGTTCAGTTGGAATCGTGCCTTGCAATGGAGGAGCTTTCAGAGCAAGATGATGATTTGTACAGCTTCCTTGAAGTGTGAGGATGCTATTCCAAGTTCTACTTTGTCCTGAAACTTCTTGAATCGTGCTAGAGAACTTCAACTGCAAAACAAGAAAATGAAAATGGTGAAGTGGCCTAGGAGTGTTACATGTCGTGTCTTAGGTTTTGGTTAGCTTGCATTGATGGTAGAGAAGGTGTGTGAAGAGCTTTTAGCAAGAAAGCATGAAAGGGATGAGAGTTGGAACTCAATCTGCAGAGGTTACTCTGTTTTGGCAGTTTGATGGTGATTTTGAGTTTGTGGAGGTATTGGAGGTCTTAGGGTCGTGCTTCAGCTTAGGATGAATATTTGGAATGTGTTTGATAACTTTCTCCAAGGCTTGGTTGACTGATATGGAAGTTGGTACATGTTATGCTATCTTTCTTGAACTTTAAGCAAGCAATGGTCAAGTTTTATTCTAGACAGGTAGAGGACCCCTAAACATGCTGCAAAGCCTCTCCTTGATCAGTGTGATTAACTCATAAACTTGTGCCAATTAGATTTGATCTGTACTTCTTGGATTTACATTATGACATAAAGCTTGCTTTTTCAAAAATGGCTATTTCACTTTTTCCATTTATGGCCTAATCTTGCATACAATACTTGGATACACAAAATAAGACTTTGGCACAATGAGTATGCATTAAATTATTGAGTGTTGGATGGTTTAGAGGCCTGTAATGTAGCATAAACCAAGCTGACTTGAAAATGCATAAGTTATGAACATGGAAATTGGCCAATTCAAAAGTGAGTTTTTGCCATATTGCAAAATTCGATTCTCTCAAGTTATGAGGTTGTTTGATGAGTTCTTGGACATTTTGGAAAGCTTGGAATGTGTAATACAATCCATCTTTGAAGTGCAAATTGAAATTCCAAGTGGAAGTGTATGGAAAATGGTCTTGAAGTTAGGTAAAAAACTTGCCTAAAATAGGTCAAATTTTCACTAAGTTAAGAATGGTTTGGTACCCTTGTTCCAAAAATTGTAACTTGAGATACAAGCTTCTTTTGGGAAAACTTTGTGAATCAAAGTTGTAGATTATGCAATAGGCTACAACTTTCATGTTTTGACTTTTGCTTGAATCCAAATGAATCTTGGTGAGAAAGTGGGGCAAAGTTGGGAAAAAATTAGGGTTTTTCATAACTTAGAAAAATTCTAAGTTATGAAAAATTCTCATTTCAAACCCTAATTTGCATTTCTTGATTTCTTGGTGAACAAGTTTCATGATTTGGCATGTTTTGATGAAAAATGAATCTTGACCCTTGATTTTGACCAAAAAGTCAAAGTTTGACTTTTCAGTATACAGTCAAAATTGATCAATTGACTGGGAAATTCAACTGTCAATCTTGTGTACTTGGGACCTTTTGAACTTGTTGAGCATGTCAAGACAATTCCATGGGGTCCTTGAGTCCATATGTGGGCTTGGTTTGCCATTGGCTAGGTCAAACAGTCAAAAATTGCCTTTGTGCAGTCAAAACCCTAAAAATGACCATTTTGCCCTTTTGATGATCTGATCAAATTTCTTGTGGAATTGTGATCCAAACTTGATCACATGGTCCATGTGAGTTCATAATGTTGATGTGGGTCAATTTTCATGAGGTTTGACTGTCAATTGGCCACAGTTGACTTTTTTCCCAATACAGTTGATTTCTAGGTCAACTGTCCAATTGACTGGGCAAAATTTGGAATCAAGACTTGAAACTTGGTACGGATAAACTTGGGATTCCAAAATGAAGCATGAAAGTCATCTTAGGCTTTTTGGGTCAAAACATCTTTGTGCAATCACAAACCCTAATTTGGTCAACAGTGCAAGGAGAAGTCTTGAGCAGAGGAAACCCTAACTGGATCCTGATCTTCAAGGGTCTTGTGATGAGAAAATGTTGAGGAAATGGGAGGGAAAATTTTGGGGTACAACACCCTTTCCTAGTCAAAACCCTAATTTTGACCATTTTGCCCTTTTGGAGATTTGATCAAACTTCTTGAGGAATTGTAGTCCAAACTTGATCAAATGATACATATGGGTTTAAAATGTTGATGTGGATAAAAAATTATGAGGTTTGACTGTAAATTGGCCATGGTTGACTTTTTCCCTAATACAACTGATTTTTTAGGTCAACTGTTCAATTGACTGATCAAAAGTGTGATCCAAGGCTTGAAACTTGACATGAGTAATCTTGGGGGTCCGTAATGGTCCATGAAAGTAATATGAAGCATTGATAGTTCAGAAATCCTTGTGCAAACTTAAACCCTAGTTTTTGGTCATCAGTGCCTAAGGAGGTGTCTTGAGCTGATCAAATCCTAGTGCAGTCTTGAATCCAAGGAGATCTTGTGAGCAAATTCTTGATAAGTGAGAGGGAAAATTTTGGGGTACAACAGTATGTATCGACTCATTTCCTGCTTGTGTCGACACATACGCGTTTTATGTCAACTCATGCACATTCCATCTTTCTGTTTTGGGACCTGGATAACAGTATGAGTCGATGCATAAGGTCATGTGTTGACTCATACCCTGTGTTTTCACTTAGAATGAGTTGACCCATGTGGGTATGTATCGACCCATGTTACAGTTTTTTGCCTCTATCACCCTTCTCTAGCATGTGTCAGTCAGTTTTCAATGTATAAATGATAAAAATGAACAGTAAGGAAATGATTAACTTCAAGAGTAATGATTATTTCATCTTATCTTCATAAATGAACCAACAATGATGTATGGAAAAATGCAAGGTTGAGATGACTTACCTTGCAACTGCACTTTCAGTTTTAAATCCGAAACCCTTCAAGATACCGTGTGGACTTTAATGAAACTCTAGGAAGCTGCTAGACTTTCCTTTGTGTTGAAGGTTGCTGAATCAACTCCCAATAGTCAAGTTTATGTAGTACTGTCTTTTATTTAGAAGTTGAGAATAAGAGCACTACATAAACTGTTCTTGAGCTTGAGCAGTATCTATGTGATATGAAGTGTTTTGAGGATTTATGAGAGGTTTAGCATGGTTGCATAATAGTGGGTTATAGTTCTTTTCTATTTTGATGATTCAAAATAGAGTTGAAGATGAACAAAGCTTTTATGGATGAACTGGGTTTTATGAATAAGTTGGTTTTAACAAAAATTCTGTTTTTTCTTTTCTCTCCTTTTCTCTCCAAAAAATCCTCTCCCTTGTCTTATGAATCAGTTCCTTTTGTATCCCTTTGACTGAGGTTTAGGAGGGAAACAAAATAAGTTGTTTTGAACTCTTTTTGCCTACTGCTTTGATGCTTTTTCCACACAATTTTCTTTTTCTATTTTGGTGCAATTTTGTGGCTGTTATGATGCAGGTTGGAGCAGACTGCATAGAGCAGTTTTGGACTGTATAGGGCAGCAAATACAGGTTTTGTGACAGGTTTGTGGTGCAACATAGCACAAGGTTTTGTAGGACAGCAAATGAATAGGTTTTTTTGAGTGTTGTGGCAATGCATAGAAGTAGCATATCATTTTTTTTGTTCAGCCATAATTTGGACAGCATAGTTTGCAGCATGAAACAAGTTTGGTTTGTGAAGCAATTTATGCACATTGTATCAAAGACAAAGCATTGTGGCAAGGTTTTGAGTCATAGGAAAAAGTACAAGCAATACAAAGTTTAGGATTTGTAAACTTGTAGAAATGCCACTTTGTAATAACTTGAATTATTTATAACATCTTGAACTATTTTGAATTGTAGTGACAAGATGTCATGAAGCAATGAACTTAACTTAGAAAAAATTCCAAGTCTTGATTTTTTGATGATCAAATTTCATATCTTGGATGTCTTGATGAAATATGATTTTTGGGATTCAACTTTGGTCAAAAAGTCAAAGTTTGACTTTTTTTAGTGTACAGTTGACTTTTCCCACCAGTTGAACGAATTTTGTCTATCAATCCACTGATCTCAGGAGATGAATTGAAAAATGCAATTAGGTCAAAAATGACGTGCTCGGATCCTTGTGATCATACTTCCAACCAATAACCCATGTATTAGGTCAAATATCAGAGTTCACTCATTTTCAGTAAAAACCCTAATTTCGCCCATTTTGTCTTTGTGAATGTCTTTCTTGGGAAATTGTAGTCCAAGACTTGAAACTTGATAGAAGCAATCCTAAGAGTCTAGAAGGATCCTTTGAGAAATGAGAGGGAAAATTTTGGGGTACAACAACTGCTCCTGTTCAATCTTCTTAAACTTGAAAAGTGAGATCGACATGTTTATCGTTCGTAGCTTGAAAGTGGAAGATGATTGAACACTAGAGTGCCCATAAATTTGGAATCGATGATGTGTTGGTTGATTATGTAGGGAATGGGCTTAAAGATGCCATTTGGAGAAATGATGAAGAGTTGTCAGAGATGGGCTTATAGATTCCATCCAAAGGTGATTGTTGATAGAAATTAGACTAAGTCTGAATTTGACTTCAACTGGGAAAAGAATCAGAGTAAATCTTTGGTCGATTTAAACTGAAACTAGCAGAAGTCTTGAATATTGTTTGACTGGAAAGAATCAGAAAAAATCTTGGAGCAATTTATCTGAACAATGGAAAATGTCTATTTGGAAAGTATCAGGATAAACCATTAAGAGGTTTAAATTGAACCAAAAGAGGTCTGGAGAGGAATCAGAATAAATCTTGGGGCGATTTATCTGAACCGGAGAAGATGTCTGCAAGAAAGAATCAGAATAAACCGTTGAGAGGTTTAAAACTGAACCGGCAGGGGTCTGGAGAAGAATCAAAATAAATCTTGGAGCGACTTATCTGAACCAGAGAAGATGTCTGTGGAAAAGAATCAGAATAAACCGTTGAGAGGTTTAAAACTGAACCAGCAGGGGTCTGGAGAAGAATCAGAATAAATCTTGGAGCAACTTATCTGAACCAGAGAAGATGTCTGTGGGAAAGAATCAGGATAAACCGTTGAGAGATTTAAACTGAACCAACAAGGGTCTGGAAAACAATCAGAATAAATCTTGGAGCGACTTATCTGAACCAGAGAAAATGAATGTGGGAAAGAATCAGGATAAACCGTTGAGAGATTTAAGCTGAACCAGCAGGGGTCTGGAAAAGAATCAGAATAAATCTTGGAGAGACTTATCTGAACCAGAGAAGATGTCTACGGGAAAGAATCGGGATAAACTGTTGAGAGATTTAAACTGAACCAGTAGAGGTCTTGAATTTTCTTTAACTAGAATAGAGATCAGAGAGATCTTAGTGTAAATCTGACTGAACTAGAGAAAAATCTTGAATTAACTTTGACTGGAATGGAAATCAGAATAATCTTAGGATCGATTCAACTGAACCAGACAAAAGTCTTGGAATATCTTCAACTGGAATAGAAATCAGAGATATCTTAGTGTCGATCTGACTAAACCAGAGAAGGTCATGGATTAACTTTGACTGGAATGGAAATCATAAGAATCTTAGGATCGATTCAACTGAACCAGACAAAAGTCTTGGAATATCTTCAACTGGAATAGAAATCAGAGAGATCTTAGTGTCGATCTGACTGAACCGGAGAAGGTCTTGGATTAACTTTGACTGGAATGGAAATCATAAGAATTTTAGGATCGATTCAACTAAACCAGACAAAAGTCTTAGATTAACTTTGACTGGAATGGAAATCATAAGAATCTTAGGATCAATTCAACTGAACCAGACAAAAGTCTTGGAATATCTTTAACTGGAATAGAAATCAGAGAGATCTTAGTGTCGATCTGACTGAACTAGACAAAAGAGAAAATGTCTACCAAAAAGAATCAGGATAAACCGTTGAGAGATTTAAACTGAACCAGCAGAGGTCTTGGATGAGCATCAAAATAATATTCATAAATGAATTGTATTTGACTCATATCTGAGAGATGTACTGAATGAGCGTCAAAATGATATTCGTATCTAGATCGTATATGGACTGTATTTAGAAGAGAATCTGGAGTAAGTATCAGAATGTCAGCCATATCTGGATCGCATCTAAACTGTTTCCAGAAGGAATCTAGAATAAGTTTCAGAATGTCAACCGTATTTGGATCGCATCTGAACTGTTTCTAGAAGGAATCTGGAATAAGTGTCAGAATGTCAGCCATATCTGGATCACATCTGAACTGTCTCTAGAAGGAATCTGGAATAAGTGTTAGAATGTGAGCCATATTTGGATTTCATCTGAATTGTTTCTAGAAGAGTGTATGGGAAGGAACCTGTGTAGGATTGCTTCAGTTGGTCGTGTAGATAATTTCCCTGGCTTGTTACAGGTATTAATTTCTGACTTTTGAATATTATTAACAATAGCCATCTATTGATTAAACTTTTCCTGAAAAAGATAAAACGTTAGTTGTATGCAATGTCATGATGTATGAAATCCATGGTGCAATGATGTTCTCAAAATAAATGACATTGTGTCGTATGCACTTGTCATGTATGTAATATGATGCATGAAGGGTAAAATTTTATTTGAATGTATCTTTGTCTGGGAAAATAAATACTTGACAAATTTCGGGGAGTCATTAAATCCCAGACTACTGTTGAAGAGTAGGTGAGTCTTCAAACTTTGTTTAGAATATTTCCACCAAGGATTCCTGTTTTGTTATTCGAGGAGAACTCCGCTGGGGAATATTGGAAACTCTGTAGAGAGTGTTGATTCTTGCTTGGGGAAAAAGAGTTCAGGAGTCTCAGTTGTTTGTTGCTCTACTGAGGAGTCGAAGTTGAACTGATATCTAGTCTGGTCCAGGCTTTACAGTAACTTGCTGGGGATTGTAGAGTAGTCTCTCGGGGAATAGGAGTTTTGGTCCTTTGATTTGTAGTAGTCAGTGAGGCAAACTCAAACTGGGGAATCTATAGTTTGTTGGGGAAATAAACCCTGTTGTCGATCTGTTGGAGAGGTGTCTTCTTCACTGGGGAAAATCCTCGAGGGTTCTTAAGGTCAACTCAGCTGGTGAGAAGTTTTCAGAGATTGAAACACTGGATGGGAGTCATCCTATGAGAATGATCTTGGGGAGATTTCTCGCTGCTCCTAGTAGCAAGTGTTTGTGGCACTGCCAGGAATTAATTGACTGTACGTAACCCTTTGTCCAGATTTGCGTTTAATGCTCCAAGTGATGGAGACCTGCCCCTGGTATATTCAGCATTTCTTGAGAAATTTCTTGGGATCTTGACTGGCCTTCCCCAGGTGTGCTGGATAGTGACATGTCATTCCCCCTTGTCGATAGGAGATTTGTCATCGGAAGTGTCATCCCACTTGAAGTGATTTTGTTCACTGAGAGAGTTTTCATTCACTAGATATTCGTTGTGTGAATTTCTCTATGGTCAAACAAATAGCCATATGCAAACAACGATATTCAAATAATGCAAAGTTTATGCTTGTCTTGAAATTTTGAAAGTGCATTTTAGCAAGTAAAGAAGTTTTGTAAGAAAATTCAAACTCAGGATTTAGGGTAAAGCCTCACAGGAGTCAGGATACCTTATGTAATAGTATGCTTTTGAACTAACCCATGCTTCAATTAGGAATTTTTAAGGGTTGTAGTGTGGCTTGGTTCACGATTTAAGAAGCAAAGGATAAAGGCTCAATGTGTATTTGTACCCACCCGCTCTTCGTGATGTTCTTTAGTTCTAAACTCAGTTAATTGTGCGTTTGAACCCCAATTGAGTCTTGAATGACGTTTTGGTGATGGTTCAGACAAGTTTAGTTTATCAGAAGGCAATCATTTTTGCAACATTTTTCATGTTGTCGAGGATTTGTAGTGTCCTTTTTCTTTTGATTTGTTATCCCTAATTTTGCCTGACTGTTCTTACGGTCAGCGAGATGCCCCAGTTTTTCTTAAGTCTCCTTTGTAGGTTTTAACTTAGTGGGCTTTTCTTTTGAGAGCTAATGACTACCTATGTGATAGGGAACCATCACCGCCTTTTGATTCCAGATGAATGCTTTTGATATCACTTGTTGTATACGAAGTGAAAGTTTGCAGCTAAACGCGCGTTTGAATTAACTGAGAGACTACCCTGCCCCAGTTTTAGATTAAAGGTTTCAATTTTTGTAAAAAGAAAAAAATTTACTTCTTTGGATCAAAGGGGTTAACTAGGGACTATCTTCCTTATAACTCCAATGTTTAGGGTTTGAAAGAACGTCTGTACATCGTCAGCAAGGTCTATTCAAAAGCATATTGTATGAGATTATGGCATTGTTTTCCTCATCCTCCCTCTAAAGGCTTGCAACTTTTTGAACAAGAGTTGAATATCATAAAGGGAGTAAAAAGCATAGTTTAAATATAATGAATACGAGCGGATTAAATTAAGACAAACATATGCAATGCATTAATGAAACAAAGTTTAATATTAATAGATAAGTGTTTGAACAACAAAAGAGATTACAACTTGAAAATTCAAATGAACAAAAGCTTTCAATGATTCGTCATAGAAGCAGTGATCACGTTTGGAGTCTCTGGAGGGTCAAACTCGATCTCTTTGGCATCAATCATGTCTTGGACCTTGTTCTTCAGAGCCCAACTGTTGTTTGTGCCATGTTCCAGACTATCAGAGTGGTATGCGCACCTTTCATTGGAATGATAGGTAGGAGCGTAAGTGTTGGGGTTCTGGAGAGAAGCCCTTAACATAATCAGCTCTTCCTTTAACATGTGTTGTAGCGCTTGAGCCAGTGACATGTTGATCTTAGTGAATTATCTTTTAGGCGCGACCTCCTTACGCTAATGCCCCTGTCTTTGTTGAGCAGGCGTAGAGATCAAGATTACTCCTACGTGTTGGTCATGACGACTCTTTTGACCATAAACATCATTGGACTCTTTCTTCTCATTGTATGGCTTTTTCTGAGCATCAGAGGGTGTAGCTCCTTGGATCTTTCCACTTTTGATGCCAGCTTCGACTCTTTCGCCAGTCAGTATTAGCTCGGTGAACCCGACCGAGGAGCTTCCAATTAGGTGTTTGAAGAAAGGTCCCGCCAAAGTTCCCATGAAGATGTCAAACAGCTCCCTATCAGTTAAAGAGGGTTGCACCCTACCAGCCAGATCTCTCCACCTTTGGGCGTATCCTTTGAAGCTCTCGTTGGAACCGATGGTCATGTTCTATAATTGCACATGAGTTGGTGCAAGATCAACGTTGTATTGGTACTGCTTCTAGAAAGCAGCAGCTAAATCCTCCCAGGTGCGGATGCGAGAACTCTCCAATTGATAGAACCATTCAAGTTGAGTCCCTACTAGGCTCTCTTGGAAGAAATGGATCCAAAGCTTCAGATCAGTTGTGTATGGTTGAATATTGCGGACATAAGACTTTAAGTGCATCTTAGGGCAAGAGACTCCATCGTACAAGGCAAAGGCAGGGATTTTGAAATTTGGCGGGATAACCACCCCAGAAACCAAACCCATGTCTCCTAAATCCAAGCCAGGTATCTGTTGAATCTCCATAGTATTGAGGTGATCCTCCAACTGTTTGTACTTGTCATCAGCGGGAGAATATTGTTCCTCAGAGTAGTCAGCTTTGACTTCATCAATCTCCAGACTGTTGTCTTCTTCATGACTATCCCCCATGTTGGATGGAGTTGGAAGACCTATAGCTCCCTTGACTGGTCCTTTAAGTCTTCTTCCCAAGTTCAGGACGCCTACTGACTTCTTGTCTTTAAGAAGAAGAGTCTTCAGGTCCTCTTACCCCTTAGCCAAAGCCAGGAACATTTGTTGGAATTGAGAATTTTTTGCTTGGAGATCTTTCACCATTTGTTCCATATCCATCTTACTGAAATAAACAATAGGAAGATAAGGAGGCCCGTATGGGAGAAACCTGTCATGGTATGATGCATGATATGTGGATGCATGTTTTCAAGGATCTCACAGGGTAAACACAAGAAAATGTTAGAAGTTGAACTTTGATCAACAACTTTGATTGAAGAACTTTGTACCGATGGATGTCCTTCCACGAGAATTAAGCTCACCATGTCGAGTGGGTTGTAGCCTTTGACTCAACTTGTTATACTTGATTTTTAACGGTGTTTGATTAGAGGAAAATAAATCCTCTTGTCCCTTGATAGACGTCTGGTTCAACGTGACCCTGCATCATAGGCCCTTGAGATCCTTGAAACGGTTATTGAAAGTGCTATGGTATGATGTTATGTACAAGTATGCAAAGTAAGCAAGTTTATATACAAATAATCATATACACATAAAGCAGACAAGTCCTTAGGTTTAGGCTTGCATGGAGTTTGTAGGTAAGTACCCTCTTGAAGTCTAGTTGGCTCAACCTGTCCTAGTAATAGTAATCGGGTTCTAAAGGATCTCAATATCACCGATTTATCTTCTCGAGAATTGTTTCAGCGCAAGCCTCTTTCACGGCGACCGAAATATCCCAAAAATCAAACCTCAATGAGTGTAGTATCGAGTATCTACCAACTTCGGACTACACCAAAGCCGGTCATCTCACTACGTCCTAATGGCCAAGTTGGTCAAGTAAAGGTTCCAAAATTCAGTTAGTGCTTCATGACATCACTCAGCGGCCCCGTATTCTCCTTGACTACTCAAGGGCTACCGTTACCCACAAATATGTCACACTAACGTAGCTATTGCTTAGACCATGTCGGTATACCCCACACAGTTTCCACAACGTATTGCTACTTACCTATAAGGTATCCCAAATCCGAGTAGAAGATTTAATCCCAAACAAAGAACCAAAATGTAAATCATACAAGTCAAGTAAAGAAAGCAAGTAAAGGTGATCAAGCCCTAAGGTAACCCCACTTTTTATTTCTTCCCCAGCAGAGTCGCCAATTCTGTAACGCGGGTGGGAGAACTGACTTGGTTGTTTTGCGTTTGATCACAATTATGCGGATATCAAGTGTAACACCCCAATTCTACCCCAAGCAATTATGCAAAATAAATCAGAGTTATAAAATTTCAATCATACAAATGAATCGGGACGTCACAAATTCTTCTAACAAATTCATTTCATTCATCGTGGATATATAACACTTTTTCAAACATCAGATGAACCATTAACATAACATATTTAATCAAATAAATCAACATCTACGCAGCGGAATTCTTAATAACATCTCTAACAACAAAACAGAAACTTCGAAACATCTCATATTTAATGATAATCAAATTAAAATTCAACAACCGAAAATAAATGATCAAAAATCAGCAAACGTTCATCCCCCCGAGTGTTACATATCAGAGCAATGACACTGACTTGAACTATTAAAGGTAGACAGCCTTCACTCTCGATTACCTGCACGTTAGCAACATAAGGGAAACATTCAAACAGAAGGGGTGAGATATCTAACAATATAATAAAGTGCATGATAATTAATATATTAAATTAGTTCAATAACATCACCACTTCTCATCTCATAATCAACAATATTACAACATATATATATATATATATATATATATATATATATATATATATATATATATATATATATATATATATATATATATATATATATATATATATATATATATATATATATATATATATATATATATATATATATATATATATATATATATATATATATATATATATATATATATATATATATATATATATATATTCATCAACATCAATTACACTTCTTTAAGCAATCATATAATGCGACTCAATACTATGCAAATGCATGTGGTACTATTGGAGCAGAACTCCCATCTCAAAAATTTGCCAATTAATAGAGGCATTAACAAGGCATAGCCTTCATCTCAAAATTTTCCAATTCAGGCCATCTCAACGAGCATAATCTCCATCTCAAAAATGCAATGTATGCGACACAACCATGAATGCAATAATAACACCCAAGTTAACAACATTTCAAATCATCTCAAAACATCTCAAAGACATCTCAAATTATCATCTCAAAACATCTCAAATTAACATCTCAAAGACATCTCAAATTATCATCTCAAAACATCTCAAATTAACATCTCAAAGACATCTCAGATTAACGTCTCAAAAACATCTCAAGTAATCAACATCTCAGATCATCAAAATAATTTATCAAACATAATTTATTTATTATAAATCATCAACACAATATTATTAATAACTTCTCAGTAACAACTCAACAGTATTTTAATTTCCACAGTAAATCAACATTGTCATTATGTAATTCTAACGTCAAGACCATCACTTTCCTACTGTTATAGCTCAAACAACAACTTCTAAGCATCTAACATTCATCATTCTGCATAAAACAACGCAAAGGCCATCCAATTTCTGACCATGCAACCTCTAACCAATGCTATTTCTAAATACACAGTTTCTAATGACACAACCTCTGGGCGACACAATCTTCTGACTACTATAACTTCTAACTAGTGCAACCTCTGATCAGATGTAACTTCTGATCATCACAGCTTCTGGCTAACCCTATCTTCTGACCAGATACAACTTCTGACTAACCCTATCTTCTGACCAGATACAACTTCTGATCATCACATCTTCTGACTAACCCCATCTTCTGACCAGATACAACTTCTGATCATCACATCTTCTGACTAACGCCATCTTCTAACTAATGCAAATTCTGACTAGTGCAACTTCTAACATCAGAACTGTTACTTTCTAATGATTCAACACAACTTCTAACAACTTACGTCTGACTTTAGAACTGTTATTTTCTATTCATCCTATCGTTCTAATTTCTTGCCTGATGTCAATCCAACTAAGAACAGTATGACAAATTCTACTCTCCAAATTAATTCGTTAGTTCTAATACAGTAGCGCCTGATATCATTCTAGCATAATTCTGGATTTTCATTACTACTGTATTCAATGTTTTCCATTAATGCAATATTCTACGTTTTCTTCCCTGCATCTCACTATGGAATTCACGCTTAAAGCCCTAAAACTTAATATATTCATGAAAATTCATCACCTATAACCATCTTATAATTCTACATCAATTAAACAACATCATGACATCAATATCTATCTAAAATTCATCAAATCTTCATCATACATCATCATATACATCCAATTCAAGAATAAGACAACAATTATCACTAATCCCACATACCAATCATCATAAACCCAATTATAGAGTTAGAACCCCACCCTTACCTTGGATTGAAGGTCTCTCTACAATTTCCGGTTGGATTCTCGTGCTTGCCGTATTCCACTTTCTCTAGCAGCTTGCACGTTCTTTCTCAATCTTTATTTCTTTCTACTGCTTCTTTCTTTCTATTCCTTCTAACAAATAATAAAATAAACCTATTATTCTATTATTCCTTATTGGGCTTAAAACCAACACCCCCCCATTATTACTTCTATTCCTTCAAACTAAGCCCACATTAAATAATATTACACTTCTAATATTATTTCACCACATAATATTATATCTCTAATATTATTTCTCCACTTAATAAAATAATTAAATCCAATAAATTGTAACACAACTTCACAAATATTCCAAAAATAATTTAATTAAATAATTAATTAAATTACGGGCGTTAAAACTCTCCCCCACGTAGAATATTTTCGTCCTCGAAAATTTACCTCAATCAAACAATTCAGGATAGGAGTCTCGCATCTTGCTCTCCAACTCCAAGTCATGCTTTCACTGGCAGCTCCTAGCTAAACCACTTTAACCAAGGAAATCTCTTTTCCCCTCAGAGTCTTCATTTCATGATCCGCAATCCGTACAGGCATCGCCTCCACCGTAAGATTATCCCGTACTTGCACATCGTCCATATTAATTACATGAGATGGATCTGAAATATACTTCCGAAGTTGCGACACATGAAACACATCATGCAAATTCGAAAGATTAGGCGGTAAAGCCACTCTATAAGCAACATTCCCGACTCTCTCCGAAATATGATACGGTCCAATAAAACAAGAAGTGAGCTTCTTAGACTTCAATGCTCGCCCAACACCAATCACAGGTGTAACTCTCAAAAACACATGATCACCAGCTTGGAATTCTAAATCTTTCCTTCGCTTGTCATGATAACTCTTTTGTCTACTTTGTGAAGGTTTCATCTTTTCTTGAATCAACTTCACCTTCTCAGTAGTCTCACGAACAAGTTCAGGTCCAAGTACTACACTCTCACCAGATTCATGCCAACATAACGGAGTTCTACACCTTCGACCATACAACGCTTCAAAAGGTGCCATCCCAATACTAGAATGGTAACTGTTATTATACGTGAACTCTATCAAAGGAAGATAAGTATCCCACGAACCTCCCTGCTCAAGAACACACACCCTCAACAAGTCTTCCAACGATTAAATAGTCCGTTCAGTCTGACCATCTGTCTGAGGATGATACGCTGAACTTAACCTCAACTTAGAACCCAACGCTTCTTGCAAACTCTTCCAAAAATCAGAAGTAAATCTTGGATCTCTATCTGACACAATGCACAAAGGAACACCATGCAGCTTCACAATCACACTAATATAAATCTCAGCCAACTTCCGCACTGGAAAACTGATGTTAATAGGAATAAAATGATCTGACTTTGTAAGCCTATCAACAATCACCCAAATCAAATCATGTCCTGTTAAAGTATTAGGCAACCCCATCACAAAGTCCATTAGAATTTTATCCCATTTCCATTCTGGAACTTCCAACGGTTGCATCAATCCTGCAGGCTTCTGATGTTCAACTTTCGACTTCTGACAAGTCAAACATGCATACACAAAACGAGCCACATCACTCTTCATCCCAGGCCACCAAAACAAACCTTTCAAATCTTTATACATCTTCGTAGCTCCTGGATGAATACTCAACTTACTTCTATGACTCTCCTCAAGTATCACTTTCTTCATCTCAGCATCATCAGGAATACAAATCCGGTTACAAAATCTCAACACACCTTGCTCATCTAGCTTAAAATCACTATTCTTAGGTTGATTAGTCCCAACCAGCAAATCTACCAGTTTCACATCCAACTTCCGAGCTTCTCTGATACTGTCTAAAAATTCATTATTAATCTTCAACATACCCAACATAACACTCTGCGTAGTAACCTCACAAACTAAGCTCATATGTCTGAACTGCTCAATCAATTCTAACTCTTTAATCATCATTGCTGACATATGTAAAGTCTTTCGACTCAATGCAACAGCTACCACATTTGCTTTTCCTGGGTGATAATTCAAACCGAAATCATAGTCCTTTAGCAATTCTAACCATCTTCGCTGCCTCATATTCAACTCCTTCTGATCAAATAAATACTTTAAGCTCTTATGGTCACTAAACACTTCAAATCTAGAACCATAAAGATAATGCCTCCAAATCTTCAATGCAAAAACAACGACAACAAGCTCTAAATCACGCGTAGGATAGTTCTTCTCATGAGTCCTTAACTGCCTTGACGCATAAGCAACTACCTTACCATTCTGCATAAGCACACCTCCTAAACCAATCTTAGAAGCATCACAATACACCACAAAAGGCTCTCTTGGATTAGGCAACGTCAAAATCGGAGCCGACGTCAACCTCTTCTTCAATTCCGTAAAACTTTCTTGGCACTGAACATCCCAAACAAAAGCTCTACCTTTACAAGTCAACTTAGTCAATGGAAGTGACAACTTAGAAAACCCTTCAATAAACCTTCTATAATAACCAGCTAATCCCAAGAAGCTTCTAATCTTAGTAGCTGACTTTGGAGTTTCCCATTGCAACACAACATTAACCTTCGATGGATCTACAATAATGCCACTACTTGAAATCACATGACCAAGAAAACTAACCTCTTTCAGCCAGAATTCACACTTGGACAGCTTTGCATACAACCTCTTCTCTTTCAAGACTTGCAATACTACTCTCAAATGTTCAGCATGCTCTTTTTCTGTCTTAGAGTAAATCAAAATATCATCAATGAACACCACTACGAACCGATCCAAATAAGTATGAAAGATACGATTCATATATTCCATGAATACTCCCGGAACGTTAGTGACACCGAAAGGCATCACCGAATACTCGTAATGTCCATAACGCATTCTGAAAGCCGTCTTCTGAATATCTTCATCCTTCAATTTAATCTGATGGTAACCCGACCTCAGATCAATCTTACTAAACACACGAGCATCCACCAATTGATCCATTAAATCATCTATTCTTGGAAGCAGATACTTGTTCTTAATCGTCACCTTATTCAGCTGTCTATAATCAACACAAAGCCTCAAACTTCCATCTTTCTTCTTCACTAACAACACTGGAGCTCCCCACGATGATACACTTGGTCTTACAAAACTCTTCTCGAGTAACTCTTCCAATTGCTTCTTCAACTCTGACAACTCAGATGCAGACATCCTGTATGGTGCCATAGACACAGGTATGGTACCAGGTACAAGATCAATTGCAAATTCAACTTCCCTCTCTGGCGGTACATCAGGAATCTCGTCAGGGAAAACTTCAGGAAATTTACGCACCACATGCAATTCCTCAATTATAGCTTGAGTCTGTTAGAACATAGTTTGATTCTACAACCCTCAGTTAGAGTTTTGATGATAACAAAATACAAGATTAAATAAATTGTAAGATTAATATAAGACATATATGCTACTTAAAATTATGGTGTGTATTTACAGAAACTCTGAAGGAATCAACATTAGAATATCAGTATCAACATCAGCATCAGAAGATATGTCAGCATCAGAAGATCAAATAACATGTGCTACGCTGAAGTTTGATGAACAAAATCTGCACATAAAATACTCTGATTCTGATCAAGATCCTAACCAAGTCATCAGCACTCAGAAGCGTCAGCATAAAGGAAAGAACACTCTGATTACCATAAGCAGAGAAGACTCTGAAGTGTCAACGTTACTAAGCATTCAAGACAGATTTATTACCAACGACTTTATTCCAAGACAAAGATCTTCTCAAAAAGGAAAGAACGTTATTAGCATTGAAATGGATTTATGGACAACCAACGTATCTCTTCCGTGGCTATTTAAGCAAGACTGTGTGAGAAAAGAAAAGGTTAATACTCTTCACGCACGCACGCATACGAAAACGTTCTCATTCATACAATTTGCTAAAGCCTTCATACCACGCCTACTGCAAAAGCATTAGCAATCTAGTTTCATTCTAAGCTTCATATTGTGTATTATCACAGTTGTGATAGATAGTTTTACTAGAAAACATTAAACACACTTTTGTTCATTTATCTGTAAGAGAATTTCCTTGAGATAAACCGGTCTATGGTTAGACTCAAGAAGGCTTTAGCAGTTGTTAAAGTAGTTGTTGTATTCAGTTGAATATAGTGGATTAAGACCTCGTTGGAGAGAGGCGAAATCACCTTGACGGGTGGACTGGAGTAGTTTGAGATCAAACGAACCAGGATAAAAATAACGTGTTGTCTGCATTTGATTTCAAGTTTTACAATTCAACCCCCCCTTCTTGTGTTTTTCACATCTTCAATTGGTATCAGAGCGCCTGGTTCTGAGCTTATAACACTTAACCGTGTCAGTACAAGATCCAGCGTTAGAAAAACACAATGACAGGACCACATCAAAACATCAACAATGACAACAATGAAGAAAGAGACAGATTCAGCGGCAAACCTCCAGTCTTTGATGGAGAGAACTTTGACTACTGGAAAGACAGAATTGAAAGCTTCTTTCTGGCCCATGATGCTGATCTGTGGGACATGGTGACTGATGGATACACGCACCCAGTGGATGGAAGAGGCCAGAAGATTGACAGGAAGGCAATGTCTGATCAGTAAAAGCGTGATTTCAGAAATCACCACAAGGCCAGAACAATTCTTCTCAGCGCCATCTCTTATTCTGAATATGAAAAGATATTAAACAGAGATACTGCAAAGAATATGTTTGACTCTCTGAGAATGACGCATGAAGGCAACATTCAAGTCAAAGAAACCAAAGCTCTTGCGCTCATTCTGAAGTACGAGGCATTCAAGATGGAAGAAAGTGAATCAATAGAAACAATGTTCTCAAGATTTCAAATTCTGGTTGCTGGTCTCAAAGTTCTTGACAAAGGGTATTCTACTGCTGATCATGTTAAGAAGATCATCAGAAGCTTGCCAAAACAGTGGAGGCCAATGGTCACAACGCTTAAGCTAGCCAAGGATCTCAACAAAATCTCTCTGGAGGAAATTGTCAGCTCCCTCAGAAGTCACGAGATAGAGCTAGAAGTAGATGAACCTCAAAAGCAAGGTAAGCCATTAGCTTTAAAATCTAACAGAAAATCTGACTCCAAAGTTTTGCAGGCTGTAGAAGAAACCTCTGATGGGTCCTCATCAGAAGAAGATGAACTGTCTCTCCTCTCCAGAATGGTGAACCAACTGTGGAAGCAGAGGCAGAGGAAGTTCAGGAATCCCAGAAGATCAGAGAATCAGAATGAATCCTCCTCTAGATACAGAAGATCAGAATCCTCCTCTGGACACAGAAGATCTGAAGGCTCTTCAAGAAGCAAAAAGCCAAACAACAAAGACATCATCTGCTATGAATGCAACGAGCAAGGACACTACAAAAGTGATTGACCAAAGCTTCAGAAGAATAAGCCTAAAAAGAAGTTTGGCAAGGAAAAGAAGAAAAGTCTTATGGCTACATGGGATGATTCTGACACATCTGAAGCTGACTCAGAATCAGATGATGAGAGAGCAAACATTGCTCTCATGGCAAACATACCAGAAGACAGTGAAGCTTCTGAGTCAGACTCTGAATCAGATACAAAAGAGGTATTTCCTGACTTTGCTATTAACTTTACTAAGGCTGAACTAGCTGAAAGCCTTAATGAAATTCTGGAAAGATATCAGCAGATCAGAGTCAAATTCAGAAACCTGAAAAGGAATCTGGCCTCTGACTCTGATAAAACTGAGAGTCTCAAATTGGAGAATTCTGAGTTGAAAGATAAAATTTCAAAATTAGAAAATCTATTGCAAAACTCTCAGAAGGAAACAATTCCTGAAACTCCCAACAGTGCTGATGAGATCATCAAGGAGTATGATCACAGCTTTCAGAAGTTTCTAGCTAAAAACATAGATAGAAGCAAAATGGCTTCAATGATCTATGGAGTTAGCAGAAATGGCAGAAAAGGAATAGGATACCAAGGTAAGGTACCTACACCAAAAATTGCCATGGATTTAGTTATAAAACGCACTTCACTTGATTCACACTTTGTATATGGGCACACACATGACATCAAATACACAAGTAGTAATTATTCTGTCAAACCAAAATTCAACCAGAGTTTTGGTAAAACTAACAAATCAGGACCCAAGAAAATATGGGTACCTAAGGATAAAATAATACATGTGGCAAATATCTTTAGCAGCAAAGCAGAAACACCAGTCATGGTACCTGGACTCTGGCTGCTCACGACACATGACGGGAAGAAAGCATATGTTCCAAAGCCTGGAACTTAAGCCTGGAGGCCACGTAGGCTTTAGAGGCAATCAGAGGGGAAAGATCATTGGCTCTGGAACTGTAGGTAATGGAAATCTTCCCTCTATAAGTAATGTTTTATTAGTAGATGGATTAATGCATAACCTGTTATCCATAAGTCAATTAAGTGATAACGGTTATGATATAATCTTTAATCAAAATTCATGCAAAGCTGTTAGTCAGAAAGATGGGACTATCCTATTTAATGGAAAGAGGAGAAACAACATTTATAAAATCAAACTTTCTGAACTGAAAAGTCAGAATGTAAAGTGTCTTCTGTCTGTTAACAACGAGCAATGGATCTGGCACAGAAGATTGGGACATGTTAGTATGAGAAGAATATCTCAGATTAACAAACTCAATATGGTCAGAGGACTTCCTAACCTGAAGTTCAATTCAGACGCTCTGTGTGAAGCATGTCAGAAAGGCAAGTTTGCAAAACCAGCTTTCAAATCTAAAAACGTTGTTTCCACCTCTAAGCCATTAGAACTTCTGCACATTGTCTTATTTGGACCAGTTAAAACTGCTTCAGTCAGTGGCAAGAAGTATGGGTTAGTAATCGTAGATGACTATAGCAGATGGACATGGGTAAAGTTCTTAAGACACAAAGACGAGTCACACTATGTGTTTGTCACCTTCTGCAATCAAGTTCAGAATGAAAAGGATCTTAGAATCGTCAAAGTTAGAAGTGATCATGGTGGAGAGTTTGAAAACAAAGATTTTGAGTCATTATTTAATGACAAAGGCATTCTACATGATTTCTCTTGTCCTAGAACTCCCCAGCAAAATGGAGTTGTAGAACGAAAGAACAGAACATTGCAAGAAATGGCCAGAACCATGATCAACGAGACTAACGTTGCTAAGATCTTCTGGGCAGAGGCAATAAACACAGCATGTTACATTCAGAATAGAATCTCCATAAGACCTATTCTGGAAAAGACTCCATATGAATTGTGGAAGAACATAAAGCCCAACATTTCTTATTTTCATCCATTTGGATGTAATTTCTTTATTTTAAATACAAAAAATTATTTGAACAAGTTTGACTCTAAAGCACAAAAGTGTATTATGTTAGGATACTCTAAACGCTCAAGAGGGTACAGAGTATACAATACAGAAACACAAATTGTGGAAGAATCAATCAGTGTTTGTTTTGATGATAAGCTTGACTCTCAAAAGTCAAAGCAGAATGAAGTATTTGCAGGTATGGAAATTGAATTCACAGGTACTGAAGACAAGTCATCAGAAGCTCTTAACAGAGACACTCCCTCAACATCAGAAAGAGGCACTGCAAGCAATCCAGCACCTTCTGTTGATCAACCTCAGAAAAGACCATCTAGAAGCAGCATGGATCACCCAGAAGAAACAATCTTAGGAAGAAAGGAAGATCCAATCAGAACAAGAGCCAGCTTCAGAAACTCTGAAGAATCCCTCATGGGACTTGTTTCTCTAATTGAACCATCAACAATTGATGAAGCACTTCTGGACAATGACTGGATTCTAGCAATGCAAGAGGAGCTGAATCAATTCACAAGAAATGACGTATGGGATCTAGTTCCTAAACCAAAAGGATTCAACGTCATTGGAACAAAATGGGTGTTCAGAAACAAACTGAATGAACAAGGTGAAGTCATCAGAAACAAGGCACGATTGGTAGCACAAGGTTATAGTCAGCAAGAGGGGATAGACTATACAGAAACCTTTGCTCCAGTCGCCAGGTTAGAATCTATCAGACTTTTAATTTCATTTGCTGTTAATAAAGGCATCACTCTGTATCAGATGGATGTTAAAAGTGAATTCTTAAATGGCTATATAGAAGAAGAGGTATATGTGCACCAACCCCCTGGTTTTGAAAGTTCAAAAAATCCAGAATATGTTATCAAACTAAAGAAGTCACTGTATGGTCTGAAACAAGCTCTCAGAGCTTGGTATCAAAGACTAAGTAACTTTCTGTTAGAAAAGGAATTCACCAGAGGGAAAGTGGACACAACCTTATTCTGTAAGACAGTTAAGAATGACATTTTAGTATGACAGATTTATGTTGATGATATCATTTTTGGATCTACTAATCCTTCTCTGGGAAGAAAGTTTGCTAAGTGTATGTAGGCAGAATTTGAGATGAGCCTAATGGGAGAACTGAAATTCTTTCTGGGCATCCAGATCAATCAAACCCCAGAAGGAACTTACATTCATCCGAGCAAATATGTCAGAGAACTTCTGAAGAAATTTGATCTCTCAGAATGTAAGCCATCAAAGATTCCAATGCATCCCACGTGCATTCTGGAAAGAGAAGAGGTAAGCAAAAAGGTAGAACAGAAGGTCTACAGAGGTATGATTGGTTCTCTTCTTTATCTGACAGCTTCAAGGCCGGATATTTTATTCAGTGTATGCATTTGTGCAAGATTCCAATCAGATCCTAGAGAATCTCACTTAACAGCAGTTAAGAGAATTTTCAAGTATCTGAAAGGTACTACTAATCTGGGTTTGTTTTATAGAAAATCAAGTGATTACAGCTTAGTAGGATACTGCGATGCTGATTTTGCTGGAGACAGAGTAGAGCGTAAAAGCACTTCTGGAAGCTGCCAATTTCTGGGAGAAAATCTGATCTCATGGTCCAGCAAAAGACAATCCACAATTGCTCTATCAACAACAGAAGCTGAATACATAGCAGCAGCTGGATGCAGCACACAAATGCTCTGGATGAAAATTCAACTTGAGGACTTCCAGATATTTGAGAGTAACATTCCTATCTTCTGTGACAATACTTCTGCTATTTGCTTAAGTAAAAATCCAATTTTACATTCTAGGGCTAAGCATATAGAAATAAAACATCATTTTATTAGGGACTATATTCAGAAAGGGATTTTAAATTTTAAATTTATTAACACAGACCATCAATGGGCTGATATTTTTACAAAACCACTTTCTGAAGATAGGTTCAACTTCATTCTGAAACATCTCAGCATGAAGCTCTACCCAGAATAAAATTGTTTTAATTTTATATATTAACCTTCAGAATTTTGTTTATTTTCTGTGAACTACTGATCAATCTTCCTTCAGAATTTTAGAAGTGCAGATTGTATCAGAATCTATCCATGAAGATCTGAGCGCTTCATTTCAAGGATAGAAATGTGTTGTTCACTCAAGCAAACAAGTGTCATCCAGTCATCAGCCATTTTCTGAGGCTGAACACGCGTTCACATTTCTGAAAAGGCAAAGCGCTGATTGGATGCATTGAGACACATGTCATGGGTAACCGTTCCAAATATCTTTCTGAATCCCCTAAAATCAGCTATCATTAAATGCTAATAATCATTATTAATTTCTCTCTTTTAAACGTTTATGTTTTCAAAACCTTTTTAGAAATCTATTTAAACACACTTCACACCATTCACATTTTTTTACCTTCACTTTCATTTTCTCTGAATATTTCTGTTTTCAGTGTTCTTCTTTCTCAAGAAAACCTTTCAATCTTTTTCAAAAACCTCGTGTGAACATGGCTTCTTCCAGCATTCCTTCTTCAGGTTCCCAGAAAAATGCTTCATCTGAACAATACGAAGTACCATTCAGAACGCTTCTAACTCCAGTCAAGAATCTTGAAGTTCTGTCTGAACTGATAGTGGATTTCAACAGTCTCAAAGAAAATGGTTTTGATTTATCTGAAGAGGTTAAAGCTCAAGGTTGGGAAAAGTATTTTGACAGGCTGGTGGGTCCAACATTTCCTATTATGGTAAAGGAATTTTGGATTCACGCTTCTTCTTCAAATCATCAAGTTACGTCTTATATCATAGGGAAGAAGATTGTCATCACTGAAGACCTCATTGCTCGCTTGATAGGCTACAATGGTGGTGGTATTCGTTGCATAGATATGGCAGAAAGGTGTGCATATGTTGCCCTAATTGCAAGGGAAATTTTCACGCTGGGGCTTCCCTCCAGCAAGATAAGGGATTTGAAGGACAAGCACAGAATTTGGGCCAAGATCATTCTGGGTTGTTTCAACCACAGGAAGCCTACCAGCTCTCCTGATTACATAAACAATGATCAACAGTTTCTGATCTATTTTATCTCTCAGAAGGTCAAGATAAATCTAGCTCATCTTCTATTCAACCATCTCAGAACAAGTGTCAAAGAAACAAGGGAAGAGGAACGTACAAAAAGGGATTGGATACCCTTGGGAAGACTGATATCAGATATTCTTACAGAGAATAGGCTGATTGACCATCTGCAAGAGGCACAAGAAATCAGCACTCTGGAACCTTCTGTTGGCAAGCAGCTGAATGCCAAAAATCTGAAGAAAATGAAGTTGATAGAGAACATTAAGAAGGAGCCCAACGTCACTCCTTTTGCTGAAATCTCCAGCAGAAGAGTCCCTCTGGACGACTTCCCTCTGTTCTCAGAGATTGACTCCAAACCAGAAATCATTCTGAGATATCTGGATGCTTGCAAAGCTGATGGGACAGCACCAAATCTGAATATTCAAGATCTTCAGCAGAAGGCTCCAGAGGTAGTTATGAAGAATACAAAGAAAATAAAAGCTGCTGCAGAAGGATCATCTCAACAGACTCCCAAGAAAAGAGGTAATCCTGCTTCTGTAACTGTTTTAGATTCAACTGCTGTATCAACATCTACTCCAATTCCAACTCCATCTGAAAACCCAACACCTCAAACTTTCGATGACTTTGACCCTTCTGAATCCTTAACCCTCAGAAGATCCCGCTCCAAACCACAAAATCCAAATACTGAAACCATACCAGAACAAGAACTTAAAAAAGTTCTTTCTGATATAGACCAACACACTTCCGCTCCCAAAACAGAAAATCCAAATCCAAACACAGAAACTCCCCTCTCACCAATACCAGAAATTCCACTCTCTCCAGAACCAAAAATCCCACAACCTTCATCTCCTCAACTAGATATTAATCCACCCTCTCCTCAACATGAACAATCTCCACAACCTGAGACTCAAACCTCTGAGGCTCAACACTCTGAATCCCCAGAACCACAACCTTTGGCCATTCAATTGCCCTGTGGTACCACTGTGAATATTCCTCAACTTCCCTCTTCACCAGAAATAACTCCACCAAATTCCCCATCTAGTCCAATCGTAATTCCTGACTCTCCCACTCCCTCACCTAAGAAAAACTCAGAAGACCACAACAAGACTGTCATTGATTTAATAGTCTTTGAACGCCTTGCTTCCATCAACCACAAAACTGCTATCCCTAAACCAAAACATCCAGATGTTGGTTCCAGCATATTGAACTTTGAAACAGATATACAGAAGTGGATCACTTCTTTGAAACAAGCAAGTCTGGAACTGGTTGATCTTGCTGTATCAGACCTCCTCTGGACAAAATTCAGAAGATGGGTATGCGCTGAAACCTTTAAGTTGCAAGACCAGAGCTATGGAAAGGCTCAACAGAACTTCAACAATCTGCTGAAGGAAATTGAAGGTCCAGTTCTGAGCAAGCTGCTTAAAGAAGAAGTACTCCCACTGGATAATGCTCCTTGGTCTGAATATCGTCAACCAGAGTCAGAAGAACAGACGATTCCATCTGAAGACTTGGGTCAAGAAGAAGTTACTACAGAAAGCTCTGAGAAGCACCCTGTTTCTGAAGATCCTCAAGCTTCCTCTCTTGACAGGCAGACTCTGGAGGACTTGCAAAGATCTGATATGCTGATGAATGAAAGAATGGATAAGCAGGACATCAAAATTGATGCAATAGCAAACATGGTATCTCAGCAACAGGAAACCAGCAATCAAATCAAGATCATGTTGGAAGCTCTGTTCACACGTCTTCCACCTTCCTCTTAGAATCTTCTTGTGTTTTCCTTGTTTTCTTTACATGTTTGTCTATAATATTTTACGTATTCTGCACTTATCATTGCTTATGTTTTTAATATAAAAGTTTTTTTTTAGCTCTGATCATTTTAACTCTGATTATTTGTGCTTTTTGATAACTGACAAAAAGGGGGAGAAAGAATGATATTTTTCAATAACGGATTACTGAGACATAAGTCTCAAACATTCTAACATTCTGATATATTTGAATTTCTTTCTTCTGAAAAGCTTACAGGTACAAGAATCTGATGAATCTGATGGACTCTGATAAAGTAACGTTCTGATGCTCAAGGTCTCATGGAATTAAAGGGAAGTAATCAACTCAGGGGGAGTTTTTCTCTTCGTTGCTCTGATTTCTTTTATTCCCTATCTTCTTATCTCTGATACCTTTTATTCGTTATTTGTTTATCTCTGATACCTTTTCCTCTCTATCCTTAATCTCTGATACCTTTTATTCTTTATTTTTAATTGAAAAAAATCTGGTTTTTGTCATCATCAAAAAGGGGGAGATTGTTAGAACATAGTTTGATTCTACAACCCTAAGTTAAAGTTTTGATGATAACAAAATACAAGATTAAATAAATTGTAAGATTTATATAAGAAATATATGCTACTTAAAATTATGGTGTGTATTTTCAAAAACTATGATGGAATCAGCATCAGAATATCAGTATCAACATCATCATCAGAAGATATGTCAGCATCAGAAGATCAAATAACATGTGCTACGCTGAAGCCTGATGAATAGAATCTGCGCATAAAATACTCTGATTCTGATCAAGATCCTAACCAAGTCATCAGCACTCAGAAGCGTCAACATAAAGGAAAGAACACTCTGATTACCATAAGCAGAGAAGACTCTGAAGTGTCAATGTTACTAAGCATTCAAGACAGATTTATTACCAACGGCTTTATTCCAAGACAAAGATCTTCTCAAAAAGGAAAGAACGTTATTAGCATTGAAATGGATTTATGGACAACCAACATATCTCTTCCGTGGCTATTTAAGCAAGACTGTGTGAGAAAAGAAAAGGTTAATACTCTTCACGCACGCACACATACGAAAATGTTCTCATTCATACAATTTGCTAAAGCCTTCATACCACGCCTACTACAAAAGCATTAGCAATCTAGTTTCATTCTAAGCTTCATATTGTGTATTATCACAGTTGTGATAGATAGTTTTACTAGAAAACATTAAACACACTTTTGTTCATTTATCTGTAAGAGAATTTCCTTGAGATAAACCGGTTTGTGGTTAGACTCAAGAAGGCTTTAACAGTTGTTAAAGTAGTTGTTGTATTCAGTTGAATATAGTGGATTAAGACCTCGTTGGAGAGAGGCGAAATCACCTTGACGGGTGGACTGGAGTAGTTTGAGATCAAACGAACCAGGATAAAAATAACGTGTTGTCTGCATTTGATTTCAAGTTTTACAATTCAACCCCCCTTCTTGTGTTTTTCACATCTTCAGAGTCTCTACAAATAGCGACGCCATCAACGAAAACATTTGTGCTTCCTCTTGCATCAACTTCCTCAACTGTTTAGCAGACAACAAGCCATCTTCCTCTTCTTCAGGAGTAGAAAACTTCACAGACTTGTCATAACAGTTAATATGAACATAGTTATGCTCTAACCAATTCATACCCAGAATTACATCCAAACCTCTTAACGGTAAACAAACAA
Organism: Vicia faba; assembly: GCA_948472305.1. Classification (NCBI taxonomy): domain Eukaryota; kingdom Viridiplantae; phylum Streptophyta; class Magnoliopsida; order Fabales; family Fabaceae; genus Vicia; species Vicia faba. The sequence goes on along the minus strand of OX451739.1, from coordinate 451,512,113 downwards.
AATCAACAACAAAGTCTCTGTCAAAGATCGATAAGGGACACTTATCACACACAAAAGAAGTAGTCATCGACCCCTTGGCTGGAGTATCAACGACCATTTCCCCATTCAAAGAAGACAACACAAGACCCAATCTTTCAACACAATCAGCAGCAATAAAACAATGCGTAGCACCAGTATCAATAATAGTAATTAAAGGAGTACTATTAATGAAACATGTACCTCTGATAAGTCTATCCTCAGCAGTTGTCTGATCCTCCACTAAAGCGAACACTTTACCACTTGACTGAGCCCTCTTCGGTTTCGGACACTGACTACCAATGTGCCCTTCTTCTTTACAGTTGAAACAAACCACACTCTTGTGCTCAAACTCAGATACAACATGTCCGTTCTTGCCACAACGGAAACACCTCTTCACTTCAGTAGTGCACACATTACTCTTGTGTCCAGGTTTCCCACACTTAAGGCAAATCACACCAGCGGGAGCATCTCCCCCACTAGTCCTCTCACCATGAGAAACTCTCTGTTTATCTTTACCAGCTGGGGCATCATAAGGCTTACTACGATTTTGTGGGTGCTTACCCCTTTTCTCACTGATAATCTTGTAATGAGCATTATTGTCTTCCTCATAAATCCTGCAGCTATCAACCAAATCAGCAAAGACACGAATTTTCTGATATCCAACTGCTTTCTTAACCTTCGAGCGCAACCTGTTCTCAAATTTAATACACTTTGAAAACTCAACATTTTCCTCAGCGTAATGCAAATAAAACTTAGCCAACTCAGAAAACTTGGCAGCATACTCAACAACAGACATACTTCCTTGCTTCAGCTCAAGGAACTCAATTTCCTTCTTACCACAGACATCTTCAGGAAAATACTTTCTCAAAAACTCCCTACAGAACACAACCCAAGTGACATTCTCACCAGCAGCTTCTAACTTCTGGCAAGTCTCTAGCCACCAGACATCAACCTCGACTGCTAGCATATGAGTCCCATAATGAACCTTCTGCGCTGGAGTGCAGTCCATCATGCGAAATATTCTCTCAATCTCTTTCAACCATTCCAATGCTCCATCAGGATCATACTTTCCCTTGAACGTAGGTGGATTCTCTCTTTGGAAAGTCGCCAAGCTACGAGATCCAGCATTCCCATCAACATTTGGCTGATTTTCCATCGCATGAGCCATTGCTTCTAAAGCAGCAGCAAGTGCAACATCATTCCTTCCAGCCATCTCAACTTCTCACTGCAACATAAACAACGATTATAACTCAAATAACAATACTCGACTATTAGACAACTACGACTCGACGACAAGGTCAGACCAACCTTTTGCTCTGATACCAACTTTGTAACACCCCAATTTACCCCAAACAATTATGCAAAATAAATCAGAGTTATAAAATTTCAATCATACAAATGAATCAGGACATCACAAATTTTTCTAACAAATTCATTGCATTCATCGTGGATATATAACACTTTTTCAAACATCAGATGAACCATCAACATAACATCTTTAATCAAATAAATCAACATCAACACAGCGGAATTCTTAATAACATCTCTAACAACAAAACAACAACTTCGGAACATCTCATATTTAATGATAATCAAATTAAAATTCAACAACTGAAAATAAACGATAAAAAATCAGCAAACGTTAATCCCCCCGAGTGTTACATATCAGAGCAATGACACCGACTCAAACTATTGAAGGTATACAACCTTTACTCTCGATGACCTACACGTTACCAACATAAGGGCGACATTCAAACATAAGGGGTGAGATATCTAAAAATATAATAAAGTGCATGATAATTAACATATTAAATTATTTCAATAACATCACCACTTCTCATCTCATAATCAACAATATTACAACATATATATATTCATCAACATCAATTACACTTCTTTAAGCAATCATATAATGCGACTCAATACTATGCAAATGTATGTGGTACCATTGGAGCAGAACTCCCATCTCAAAAATTTGCCAATTAATAGAGACATTAACAAGGCATAACCTTCATCTTAAAATTTGCCAATCCAGGCCATCTCAACGAGCATAAGCTCCATCTCAAAAATGCAATGTATGCGACACAACCATGAATGAAATAATAACACCCAAATTAACAACATTTCAAATCATCTCAAAACATCTCAATTAACATCTCAAAGACATCTCAAATTATCATCTCAAAACATCTCAAATTAACATCTCAAAGACATCTCATATTATCATCTCAAAACATCTCAAATTAACATCTCAAAGACATCTCAGATTAACGTCTCAAAAACATCTCAAGTAATCAACATCTCAGATCATCAAAATAATTTATCAACCATCGTTTATTTATTATAAACCATCAACACAATATTATTAATAACTTCTAAGTAACAACTCAGCAGTATTTTAATTTCCACAGTAAATCAACACTGTTATTCTGTAATTCTAACGTCAAGACCGTCACTTTCCTACTATTATAGCTAAAACAACAGCTTCTAAGCATCTAACATTCATCGTTCTGCATAAAACAACGCAAAGGCCATCCAACTTCTGACCACGCAACCTCTAACCAATGCTATTTATAAATATATAGTTTCTAATGATGCAACCTCTGGGCGACACAATCTTCTGACTACTATAACTTCTAACTAGTGCAACCTCTGATCAGATGCAACTTCTGATCATCACAGCTTCTGGCTAACCCCATCTTCTGACCAGATACAACTTCTGATCATCACATCTTCTGACTAACCCTATCTTCTAACTAGATACAACTTCTGATCATCACATCTTCTGACTAACCCCATCTTCTGACCAGATACAACTTCCGATCATCACTTCTTCTGACTAACGCCATAATTTAACTAATGCAAATTCTGACTAGTGCAACTTCTAACATCAGAACTGTTACTTTCTAATGATTCAATACAACTTCTAACAACTTACGTCTGACTTCAGAACTTTTATTTTCTATTGATCCTATCGTTCTAATTCCTTGCCTGATGTCAATCCAACTAAGAACAATATGACAAATTCTACTCTCCAAATTAATTCATTAATCCTAATACAGTAGCGCCTAATATCATTCTAGCATAATTCTGCGTTTTCATTACTGCTGTATTCAACGTTTTCCATTACTGCAATTTTCTACGTTTTCTTCCTTGCATCTCACTATGGAAGTCATGCTTAAAGCCCTAAAACTTAATATATTCATGACAATTCATCACCTATAATCATCTTATAATTCTACATCAATTAAACAACATCATGACATCAATATCTATCTAAAATTCATCAAATCTTCATCATACATCATCATATACATCCAATTCAAGAATAAGACAACAATCATCACTAATCCCACATACCAATCATCATAACCCCAATTATAGAGTTATAACCCCACCCTTACCTTGGATTGAAGGTCACTCTACAATTTTCGGTTGGATTCTCGTGCTTGCCGTATTCCACTTTCTCTAGCAGCTTGCACGTTCTTTCTCAATCCTTATTTCTTTCTACTGCTTCTTTCTTTCTATTCCTTCTAACAAATAATAAAATAACCCTATTATTTTATTATTCCTTATTGGGCTTAAAACCAACACCCCCCCTTATTACTTCTATTCCTTCAAACTAAGCCCATATTAAATAATATTACACTTCTAATATTATTTCACCACATAATATTATATCTCTAATATTATTTCTCCACTTAATAAAATAATTAAATCCAATAAATTGTAACACAACTTCACAAATATTCCAAAAATAATTTAATTAAATAATTAATTAAATTACGGACGTTACAACTCTCCCTCACTTAGAATATTTTCGTCCTCGAAAATTTACCTCAATCAAACAATTCAGGATAGGAGTCTCGCATCTTGCTCTCCAACTCCCAAGTCATGCTTTCACAGGCAGCTCCTAGCCAAACCACTTTAACCAAGGCAATCTCTTTGCCCCTCAGAGTCGTCATTCCATGATCCGTAATCTGTACAGGCATCGCCTCCACCGTAAGATTATCCCGTACTTGCATATCGTCCATATGAATCACATGAGATGGATCTGAAATATACTTCCGAAGTTGCGACACATGAAACACATCATGCAAATTCGAAAGATTAGGCGGTAAAGCCACTCTATAAGCAACATTCTCGACTCTCTCCGAAATCTGATACGGTCCAATAAAACGAGAAGTGAGCTTCTTAGACTTCAATGCTCGCCCAACACTAGTCACAGGTGTAACTCTCAAAAACACATGATCACCAGCTTGGAATTCTAAATATTTCCTTCGCTTGTCATGATAACTCTTCTGTCTACTTTGTGAAGCTTTTATCTTTTCTTGAATCAACTTCACCTTCTCAGTAGTCTCACGAAAAAGTTTAGGTCCAAGTACTATACTCTCACCAGATTCATGCCAACATAACAGAGTTCTACACCTTCGACCATACAATGCTTCAAAAGGTGCCATCCCAATACTAGAATGGTAACTGTTATTATACGTGAACTCTATCAAAGGAAGATAAGTATCCCACGAACCTCCCTGCTCAAGAACACATGCCCTCAACAAGTCTTCCAACGATTGAATAGTCCGTTCAGTCTGACCATCTGTCTGAGGATGATACGCTGAACTCAACCTCAACTTAGAACCCAATGCTTCTTGCAAACTCTTCCAAAAATCAGAAGTAAATCTTGGATCTCTATCTGACACAATGCACAAAGGAATACCATGCAGCTTCACAATCACACTAATATAAATCTCAGCCAACTTCGGCACTGGAAAACTGATCTTAATAGGAATAAAATAAGTCAACTTCGTAAGCCTATAAACAATCACCCAAATCGAATCATGTCCTCTTAAAGTATTAGGCAACCCCGTCACAAAGTCCATTGGAATGATATCCCATTTCCATTCTGGAACTTCCAACGGTTGTATCAATCCTGCAGGCTTCTGATGTTCAACTTTCGACTTATGACAAGTCAAACATGCATACACAAAACGAGCCACATCACTCTTCATCCCAGGCCACCAAAACAAACCTTTCAAATCTTGATACATCTTCGTAGCTCCTGGATGAATACACAACTTACTTCTATGACTCTCCTCAAGTATCACTTTCTTCATCTCAACATCATCAGGAATACAAATCCGACGAAATCTCAACACACCTTGCTCATCTAGCTTAAAATCACTATTCTCAGGTTGATCAGTCCCAACCAGCAAATCTACCAGTTTCACATCCAACTTCTGAGCTTCTCTGATACTGTCTAAAAATTCATTATTAATCTTCAACATACCCAATATAACACTCTGCGGAGTAACCTCGCAAACTAAGCTCATATATCTGAACTGCTCAATCAATTCCAACTCTTTAATCATCATTGCTGACATATGTAAAGTCTTTTGACTCAACGCATCAGCTACCACATTTGCTTTTCCTGGGTGATAATTCAAACTGAAATCATAGTCCTTTAGCAATTCTAACCTTCTTCGCTTCCTCATATTCAATTCCTTCTGATCAAATAAATACTTTAAGCTCTTATGGTCACTAAACACTTCAAATCTAGAACCATAAAGATAATGCCTCCAAATCTTCAATGCAAAAACAACGACAACAAGCTCTAAATCACGCGCAGGATAGTTCTTCTCTTGAGTCCTTAACTGCCTTGACGCATAAGCAATTACCTTACCATTCTGCATAAGCACACCTCCTAAACCAATCTTAGAAGCATCACAATACACCACAAAAGGCTCTCTTGGATTAGGCAACGTCAAAATTGGAGCCGACGTCAACCTCTTCTTCAATTCCGTAAAACTTTCTTGGCATTGAACATCCCAAACAAAAGCTCTACCTTTACAAGTCAACTTAGTCAATGGAAGTGACAACTTAGAAAACCCTTCAATAAACCTTCTATAATAACCAGCTAAACCCAAGAAGCTTCTAATCTCAGTAGCTGACTTTGGAGTTTCCCATTGCAACACAACATCAACCTTCGATGGATCTACAACAATGCCACTACCTGAAATCACATGACCAAGAAAACTAACCTCTTTCAGCCAGAATTCACACTTGGACAGCTCTGCATACAACCTCTTCTCTTTTAAGACTTGTAATACTACTCTCAAATGTTCAGCATGCTCTTCTTCTGTCTTAGAGTAAATCAAAATATCATCAATGAACACCACTACGAATCGATCCAAATAAGTATGAAAGATACGATTCATATATTCTATGAATACTCCTGGTGCGTTAGTAACACTGAAAGGCATAACCGAATACTCGTAATGTCCATAACGCGTTCTGAAAGTCGTCTTCTGAATATCTTCATCCTTCACTTAATCTGATGGTAACCCGACCTCAGATCAATCTTACTAAACACACGAGCATCCACCAATTGATCATTAAGTCATCTATTCTTGGAAGCAGATACTTGTTCTTAATCGTCACCTTATTCAGTTGTCTATAATCAACACAAAGCCTCATACTTCCATCTTTCTTCTTCACTAACAATACTGGAGCTCCCCACAGTGATACACTTGGTCTTACAAATCTCTTCTCAAGTAACTCTTCCAATTGCTTCTTCAACTCTGACAACTCAGATGCAGACATCCTGTATGGTGCCATAGACACAGGTCTGGTACCAGGTACAAGATCAATTGTAAATTCAACTTCCCTCTCTGGCGGTACATCAGGAATCTCGTCAGGGAAAACTTCAGGAAATTCACACACCACCTGCAATTCCTTAATTATAGATTGAGTCTCTACATATAGCGATGCCATCAACGAAAACATATGTGCTTCCTCTTGCATCAACTTCCTCAACTGTCTAGCAGACAATAGACCATCTTCCTCTTCTTCAAGAGTAGAAAACTTCACATACTTGTCATAACAGTTAATATGAACACAATTATGCTCTAACCAATTCATATCCAGAATTACATCCAAACCTCTTAATGGTAAACAAACAAAATCATTAACAAAGTCTCTGTCGAAGATCGACAAGGGATACTTAGCAAACACAAAAGAAGTAGTCACCGACCCCTTGGCTGGAGTATCGACGACCATTTCTCCATTCAAAGAAGATAACACAAGACCCAATCTTTCAACACAATCAGCAACAATAAAACAATGTGTAGCACCAGTATCAATAATAGTAATTAAAGGAGTACTATTAATGAAACACGTACCTCTGATAAGTCTGTCTTTAGCAGCTGTCTGATCCTCCACTAAAGCGAACACTTTACCACTTGACCGAGCCCTCTTCGATTTAGGACACTGACTACCAATGTGCCCTTCTTCTTTACAGTTGAAACAAACCACACTCTTGTGCTCACACTCAGATACAACATGTCCATTCTTGCCACAACGGAAACACCTATTCACTTCAGTAGTGCACACATTACTCTTGTGTCCAGGTTTCCCACACTTAAAGCAAATCACACCAGCAGGAGCATCTCCCCCACTAGTCCTATGACCATGAGCAACTCTCTGTTTACCTTTACCAGCTGGGGCATCATAAGGATTACCATGATTCTGTGGGTGCTTACCCCTCTTCTCACTGATAATCTTGTAATGAGCATTATTGTCTTCCTCATAAATCCAGCAGATATCAACCAAATCAGCAAAGACATGAATTTTCTGATATCCAACTGCTTTCTTAACCTTCGAGCGCAACCCGTTCTCAAATTTAATACACTTTGAAAACTCAGCATTTTCCTCAGCTTAATGCGGATAAAACTTAGCCAACTCAGCAAACTTGGCAGCATACTCAACAACATACATACTTCCTTGATTTAGCTCAAGGAACTCAATTTCCTTCTTACCACGGACATCTTCAGGAAAATACATTCTCAAAAACTCCCTACGGAACACAGCCCAAGTGACTTTCTCACCTGCAGCTTCTAACTTCTGGCAAGTCTCTAGCCACCAGTCATCAGCCTCGACTACTAGCATATGAGTCCCATAATGAACCTTCTGCGCTGGAGTGCAGTCCATCACGTGAAAGATTCTCTCAATCTCTTTCAACCATTCCAACGCTCCATCAGGATCATACTTTCCCTTGAACGTAGGTGGATTCTCTCTCTGGAAAGTCGCCAAGCTACGAGATCCATCATTCCCGTCAGTATTCGGCTGATTTTCCATCGCATTAGCCACTGCTTCTAAAGCAGCAGCAAGTGCAACATCATTCCTTCCAGCCATCTAAACTTCTCACTACAACATAAACAACGATTAGAACTCAAATAACAATACTCGACTATTAGACAACTATGACTCGACGACAAAGTCGGACCAACCTTTTGCTCTGATACCAACTTTGTAACACCCAAATTCTACCCCAAGCAATTATGCAAAATAAATCAGAGTTATAATATTTCAATCATACAAATGAATCGGGACGTCACAAATTATTCTAACAAATCCATTGCATTCATCGTGGATATATAACCCTTTTTCAAACATCAGATGAACCATCAATATAACATCTTTAATCAAATAAATCAACATCTATGCAGCGGAATTCTTAATAACATCTCTAACAACAAAACAACAACTTCGAAACATCTCATATTTAATGATAATCAAATTAAAATTCAACAACTGAAAATAAACGATCAAAAATCAGCAAACGTTCATTGCCCCGAGTGTTACATATCAGAGCAATGACACCAACTCGAACCATTGAAGGTATACAACCTTCACTCTCGATTACCTGCACGTTACCAACATAAGGGCAACATTCAAACAGAAGGGGTGAGATATATTACAATATAATAAAGTGAATGATAATTAATATATTAAATTAGTTCAATAACATCACCATTTCTCATCTCATAATCAACAATATTACAACATATATATATCCATCAACATCAATTACACTTCTTTAAGCAATCATATAATGCGACTCAATACTATGCAAATGCATGTGGTACCATTGGAGCATAACTCCCATCTCAAAAATTTGCCAATTAATAGAGGCATTAACAAGGCATAGCCTTCATCTCAAAATTTGCCAATCCAGGCCATCTCAATGAGCATAAGCTCCATCTCAAAAATGCAATGTATGCGACACAACCATTAATGAAATAATAAGACCCAAGTTAACAACATTTCAAATCATCTCAAAACATCTCAATTAAAATCTCAAAGACATCTCAAATTATCATCTCAAAACATCTCAAAGACATCTCAAATTATCTTCTCAAAACATCTCAAATTAACATCTCAAAGACATCTCAGATTTACGTCTCAAAAACATCTCAAGTAATCAACATCTCAGATCATCAACATAATTTATCAAACATCGTTTATTTATTATAAACCATCAACACAATATTATTAATAACTTCTCAGTAACAACTCAGTAGTATTTTAATTTCCACAGTAAATCAACACTATCATTCTGTAATTCTAACGTCAAGACCATCACTTTCTTACTGTTATAGCTCAAACAACAGCTTCTAAGCATCTAACATTCATCGTTATGCACAAAACAACACAAAGCCCATCCAACTTCTGACCACACAACCTCTAACCAACGCTATTTCTAAATACACAGTTTCTAATGACGCAACCTCTGGGCGACACAATCTTTTGACTACTATAACTTCTGACTAGTGCAACCTCTGATCAGATGCAACTTCTGATCATCACATCTTCTGACTAACCCTATCTTCTGACCAGATACAACTTCTGATCATCACATCTTCTGACTAACCCCATCTTCTGACCAGATACAACTTCTGATCATCATATCTTCTGACTAATGCCATCTTCTGATTAATGCAAATTCTGACTACTACAACTTCTAACATCAGAACTGTTACTTTCTAATGATTCAATGCAACTTCTAACAACTTACGTCTGACTTCAGAACTATTATTTTCTATTCATACTATCATTCTAATTCCTTGCCTGATGTCAATCCAACTAAGAAAAATATGACAAATTCTACTCTCCAAATTAATTCATTAATTCTAATACAGTAGCGCCTGATATCATTCTAGCATAATTCTGCATTTTCATTACTATTGTATTCAACGTTTTCCATTACTACAATATTCTATGTTTTCTTCCCTGCATCTCACTATGGAATTCACGCTTAAAGCCCTAAAACTTAATATATTCATGACAATTCATCACCTATAATCATCTTATAATTTTACATCAATTAAATAACATCATGACATCAATATCTATCTAAAATTCATAAAATCTTCATCATACATCATCATATACATCCAATTCAAGAATAAGACAACAATCATCACTAATCCCACATACCAATCATCATAAACCCAATTATAGAGTTAAAACCCCACCCTTACCTTGGATTAAAGGTCGCTCTACAATTTCCGGTTGGATTCTCGTGCTTGCCGTATTCCACTTTCTCTAGCAGCTTGCACGTTCTTTCTCAATCCTTATTTCTTTCTACTGCTTTTTCTTTCTATTCCTTCTAAAAAAATAATAAAATAACCCTATTATTCTATTATTCCTTATTGGGCTTAAAACCAACACACCCCCTTATTACTTCTATTCCTTCAAACTAAGCCCACATTAAATAATATTACACTTCTAATATTATTTCACCACATAATATTATATCTCTAATATTATTTCTCCACTTAATAAAATAATTAAATCCAATAAATTGTAACACAACTTCACAAATATTCCAAAAATAATTTAATTAAATAATTAATTAAATTACGGGCATTACAACAAGAGTCTCCGCGGACTTTTCTTTTATCCAAAAAGGAAAGGCTGAAAAGAACATGAAAGACCTTTAGAGATGTTTTCTTTAGTTCGGAGGGTAGATTATGAAAAGGGAAGGTATTAGTACCCTTTTCATCCATAGTTATCTACGGGCTCTTAGTTGCTTGTAAGGTCACTCGCTTTTGTTTGAAAGTATGCTTGTGACGTGGGTTTTGAAAGTATTTTAAAAATGTCTTTGTAATGGTTCTCGTTTCTATAAGAACGCGTACAAGGTGTTATTTCAATATAAAAAAATGTGTTTGTGGAATGTGTTTTTGAAAAGGTGTCTTCTTTGTAATGGCTCTCGTTTATATAAGAACGTGTACAAAGTGTTTGTCTTTTAAAAATGTTTCAAGATGAAAGTGTCGGTGTAAAAATGATTTTTTTGTTTTTAGAAAGCGAACAACTAGGAGTGAATCTACCTACTCAAAAGGTCTTAGATGTTCTTTTCCTCCTCCTTTAGATGTGGATATCTTACCATTGATTTGGTAAGAAGCCCCATCGTTGGATGTGAAGAGACAGGCGCGAGTCAATCGTACAGTCATAGAAAGCAACTTATGAGACGCTTTAGCAATTTTTTGTAAGGGACTAGATCGTTTTACCGAAGGCAACATCGAGGGACATCCAGGGACTACGATCTTTTTTATTGAAGGGTCTTTGCTAAAGCGTCCCATATTCGAGGCACATGACTATGTATCCGAGACAATAAGTGAGGTTACCCTAGAGGTGCGCGTGTGAAAAGTGTGTTCGATTCAAGTTAATTTGTCTTTGATTAGGGTTATCTAGCGGTTGTTTTTATTCTGCCATACACACCCTATCTTACTAGCAATTATATGAAAAGCGGTAAACTTGTGGAAATTAAAATACAACACTATTACACCATTAGGGGGATGGGGATACAGTTTGCAAATGGGGATGAAATAAGTGTCTAATTATTACAGCCATATCAAATAAGTGGACAATAATGAAGTATATATGTATATAATACAGAAATAGTGTAAAAAGAGAAAAACAACATTTTAAACTATTATGTGTCGACACATGTTGTTATGCATCGACACATAACTTTCCTTGCCCTTGCCAAACCAAATCAACTCAGTATGAGTCGATGCATAATGGGATGTATCGACTCATTTCTTGCTTGTGTCGACACATACGCGTTTTGTGTCGACCCATGCACATTCCATCTTTCTGTTTTGGGACCTGGATAGCAGTATGAGTCGATGCATAAGGTCATGTGTCAACTCATACCCTATTTTTTCACTTAGAATGAGTTGACCCATGTTACAGTTTTTTGCCTCTATCACCCTTCTCTTGCATGTGTCAGTCAGTTTTCAACGTATAAATGATAAAAATGAACAATAAGGAAATGATTAACTTCAAGAGTAATGATTACTTCATCTTATCTTCAGAAATGGACCAACAATGATGTATGGAAAAATGCAAGTTTGAGATGACTTACCTTGCAACTGCAGTTTCGGTTTTGAATCTGAAACACTTAAATATACTGTATGGACTTTAATGAAACTCCAGGAATCTGCTAGACTTTCCTTTATGTTTAAGGTTGCTGAATCAACTCTCAACAGTTAAGTTTATGTAGTATTCTCTTTTGTTTAGAAGTTGAGAATAAGAACACTACAGAAAATGTTCTTGAGCTTGAGCAGTATCTATGTGATATGAAGTGTTTTGAGGATTTATGGGAGGGTTAGCAAGGTTGTATAATAGTGGGTTATGGATCTTTTCTATTTTGATGAGTCAAAACAGAGTTGAAGATGAACATAGCTTTTATGGATGAACTGGGTTTTATGAATAAGCTGGTTTTAACAAAAATTCTGTTTGTTCTTTTCTCTCCTTTTCTCTCCAAAAAATCCTCTCCCATGTCTTATGAATCAGTCCCTTTTATATCCCTTTGACTAAGGTTTAAGAGGGAAACAAAATAAGTTGTTTTGAACTCTTTTTGCCTACTGCTTTGATGCTTTTTCCAAACAATTTTCTTTTGCCATTTTGGTGCAATTTTGTGGCTCTTATGATGCAAGTTGGAGCAGACTGCATAGAGCAGTTTTGGATTGGTTTTTTGAACTGTATAAGGCAGCAAATATAGGTTTTGTGACAGGTTTGTGGTGCAGCATAGCACAAGGTTTTGTAGGACAACAAATGAACAGGTTTTTTGAGTGTTGTGGCAATGCATAGAAGTAGCATATCATTTTTTTGTTCAGCCATATTTTGGACAGCATAGTTTGCAGCATGAAACAAGTTTTGTTTGTGGAGCAATTTATGCACATTGTATCAAAGATAAAGCATTGTGGCAAGGTTTTGAGTCAAAGGAAAAAGTCCAAGCAATATAAAGTTTAGGATTTGTAAGCTTGTAGAAATGCCACTTTGTAATAACTTGAACTATTTATAACATCTTGAACTATTTTGAATTGTAGTGACAAGATGTCATGAAGCAAAGAACTTAACTTAGAAAAATTTCCAAGTCTTGCAAAAATTGGATTTTTAACTTTCTTGATTTTTTGATGATCAAATTTCATATCTTGGATGTCTTGATGAAATATGATTTTTGGGATTCAACTTTGGTCAAAAAGTCAAAGTTTGACTTTTTTTAGTGTACAGTTGACTTTTCCCACCAGTTAAACGAATTTTGTCTATCAATCCACTGATCTCAGGAGATGAATTGAAAAATGAAATTAGGTAAAAAATGACGCGCTCGGATCCTTGTGATCATACTTCCAACCAATAACCCAGGTATTAGGTCAAAAATCAGAGTTCTGTCATTTTTAGTAAAAACCCTAATTTCGCCCATTTTATCCTTGTGAATGTCCTTCTTGGGAAATTGTAGTCCAAGACTTGAAACTTGATAAGAAGAAATCCTGAGAGTCTAGGAGGATCCTTTAAGAAATGAGAGGGCAAATTTTGGGGTACAACATATGCCGTAGACTAAAGAAAAGGGAGTTTCCCCAGTTGATGTTCTAGCTGAAGTACGATAGCCATGAAGAGAAAAAGGTAACATCTCATGCCGGTCCTTGTAGGTCACTACCATCTTCTGCACAATCTTCTTAATGTTTTTGTTAGCCGTTTCCACCATGCCATTCATTTTAGATCTGTAAGGAGAAAAATTGTGATGCTTGATTTTGAACTGAGTGCAAAGTTCTATAATCATAGTATTGTTGAGGTTAGTCCCATTGTCGGTGATGATCCTTTCGGGGATACCATAGCGGCATATGAGGTTATGTTTGATGAATCTGGCTACCACGTTCTTCGTGACTGAGGCAAATGAGGCGGCTTCGACCCATTTGGTGAAATAATCATTAGCGACCAGAATGAAGTGATGTCCATTGGAAGCAGTAGGTTTTATTTCTCCAATCATGTCAATGCCCCACATTGCAAATGGCCATGGAGCGGTCATGACTTTCAGAGGGATATGAGGTACATGGACCTTGTCAGCATAGATTTAGCATTTGCGGCAAGTCCTTGAGTGTTTATGGCAATCAGTCTCTATTGTTGACCAATAGTAACCAACTTTCAGGATTTTCTTGGCCATAGCATGTCCGCTAGAGTGAGTCCCAAAGAGACTATCATGCATGTCTTCCATAATTTCCTCTACCTCCTTCTTGTCAACACATCAGAGTAGAGTAGAGTCATGGCTGCGTTTGTACAAGATTCCATTACTTAGTAAGAATTTGGCTGAAAATCTTCGTAAGAACTTTCTGTCATTGATGGATGCTCCTTCAGGGTACTCTTGTGCTTCTAGGTATCTCTTCACCTCATGGTACCATGGCTTTTATGTGTTAGCGTCGATCTCACAGCAGTGCGCAGGTTCGTCAAATCTCTCAATTGTAATCATAGGAGCTTCGTTGTCCCATTTGACCTTGAGCATGGAAGACATTGTTGCCAAGGCGTCACCCAGCTAATTTTCTTCCTTAGGGAAGTGTTCAAATGTGACATCTTTGAAGTAAGGAATCAGAGATAACACAAGCTCTTTATAAGGGATGAGATTTGGGTTCTTAGTGTCCCAATCTCCTTTTACTTGGATAATCACTAGAGCGGAATCCCCAAACACATTCAAATGCTTGATCCTCAAATCAGTGGCAGCCTTCAGACCCAAAATGCATGCTTTGTACTCAGCCATGTTGTTCGTATAATCGAAGCATAGTCTGGCAGTGAAAGGAGTGTGGTAACCTTCAAGGGATATAATCACAACACCAATTTCGTTACCCAAGGCGTTGGAAGCCCCATCAAAGACCATAGTCCATCGAGATCCTTGTTCAGGTCCGTCATATGGTCCAGGTTTCGCATAGTCGGTCACTAGCATGATGTTCTCATCCGGGAAATCAAAGTTCATAAAGTGATAATACTCAACAGCTTGATGGGCTAGATGATCTGCTAGTACACTTCCTTTGATGGCTTTTTATGTTGTGTATTGAATGTCGTACTCAGTCAAGATCATTTGCAATCTAGCTATCTGTCCAGAAAGAGCAGGTCTCTCGAAGATGTATTTGATAGGGTCCATCTTAGAAATCAGTAGAGTGGTATGAGTCAACATATACTATCTTAGCCGGCGAGTAGCCCATGCCATAGCGCAACAAGTTTTCTAGAGCAGTGAATATCTAGTTTCATAGTTGGTAAACTTTTTTCTCAGGTAGTAAATAGCATGCTCTTTTCAGACAGACTCGTCATGTTGGCCCAAAACACACCCCGTAGAAATCTATAGCACTGTCAAGTACATGATATAGGGTCTTCCTTCAACTGGAGGCATGAGAATAGGAGGTTCTTGCAGATATTCTTTGATTTTTTCGAAGGCAGCTTGGCATTCATCATTTAATATGACTACTTGATCTTTCTTCAAGAGTTTGAAGATTGACTCACAAGTAGCAGTTAAGTGAGATATGAAGCGGGTGATATAGTTAAGATGACCCAAGAATCCTCTAACTTCCTTTTCAGAGTGAGGGACTGGAATTTCTTGGATGGCCTTTACCTTGGCAGGATCGACTTCGATGCCTTTACCACTGACAACAAAACCTAAAAGCTTTCCAGATCATACTCCAAATATGAACTTATTGGGGTTCAACCTCAACTTGTACTTTTTCAGCCTCTCGAATAGCTTGTATAGGTGAATGAGATGTTCCTCTTTAGTTTGTGATCTTGAAATCATATCATCCACATATACCTCTATTTCATGATGGATCATATCATGAAACAAAGCTACCATAGCCCTTTGATATGTTGCCCCTGCATTCTTCAACCCGAACGACATGACCTTGTAGCAAAAGGTGCCCCGTTGCGTAATGAAAGTGGTCTTCTCCATGTCTTTGGGAGCCATCCTAATTTGATTATAGCCAGAGAAACCATCCATGAAAGAGAAGACTTTATGATGAGCAGTGTTATCGACCAGGACATCAATATGAGGTAGAGGGAAATCATCCTTGGGATTTGCCCTATTCAAATCCCTATAATCTACGCACATACGAACCTTTCCGTCTTTCTTCGGTACTGGAACCACGTTTGTAACCCATTTGGGATAAGACGTCACAGCTAGGAACCTTGCGTCAAATTGTTTCATCACTTCAGTTTTTATCTTCTCAAACATGTTAGGCCTCATGCGACGAACTTTTTGTTTGACAAGAGGACAATCTTCCTTTGTCGATAGACGATGAACTACAATGTCGGTATCCAACCCTGGCATATCTTTATACAACCAATCAAGAACTTCCACATAGCCATGCAACATCTGAACCAATCTGCTTTTGACATTTCTCTCTAGGTTAGCGCCGATCTTGACCTCTCTCTTGTATGTCTCAGTACCTAGATTGATGACTTCAACTGACTCTTCATGCGGCTAAATAGCTTTTTCCTCTTGTAATAGAAGTCTGGCTAGTTCTCCCGGTATTTCACAATCTTCCTCGCCTTCATCTTCGGCTTGGCTAATTGGATGTTCAAAGTCATAGTCGGAAATAGTAGAGTCAATGGCAATGAGATCCAGAGTGGATAAGGACCTGCAAGAGTGTGTGTGTGTATGTAAGATACATGGCTATTTTGATAAATGTATTTGAAGAAAAAAAAGACAATGAGCATAAAAGTTTGAATGCAAAAAAAATTTCCAATGGTTTGTATTGAATGATCGTATGATAAAATGAACATAAATAAAACCCTTGACAAATGGACCATAGTGCCCCGGGCCAGGAACATGGCTTAAAAGTCGTTGTTTAATATTACAAACAAAATGTTCTTGAATTAATAGAAAGCAATAAACAAGTAATTACTCATCAATGAAGGAGACGGGAATGAAGTCCTTTGCGAGCCAATTGTTGAGCTATATTGTAGTAGGATATACCCAATCTTCAAATGCAACCTCATCATCAGAATCACCCACAGTGTTAACCTCATAACTTCCAATACGGAGAGGGGGCTTCCCTGCACGAGTGCGCCTCACTTCTTTCTGAGCCTTGATACTGAAACCCAAACCATATTTGGCTACTTTGAATGGGATCTCGAGGAGTTGTCCCCAAGTATCACAACTTCCTTCTTCGACTGCGGCACGAGCATCTTTGAATGAAACCATCTTTGGCACGACCTTAACAACTTTGGACACATTAGAGGAAAATTTGGCAGCAGCAACCATTGGTGGCACAACTTCAAAAGCCTGACATGGGGTTTCTATAAATTCTCCATCCATCTCCACATATTTGAAAGAGTTGAGGTGGCTTACCATGAACTCCTCCTCTCCACAGGCAGTGACAATCCTTCCTTTGACCGGATACTTGAGCTTTTGATGAAGGGTTGACGTTACTGCCCCTGCTCCATGGATCCAAGGGCGACCCAACAAACAGGAATAAGCACGACAAATGTCCCTGATGTAGAAATTAGAGTTGAAAATCTGGGAGCCCACCTTGATTGGGAGATCCACCTCTCCATGAGCTGTCCTTTTGGACTCATCGAAGGCCCTCACAATAATATCAGTTGTGTTGTACCCCAAAATTTGCCCTCCCATATTCTTCAAGATTTGGCAAGATCAAGCTTCAAAGTCTCTCAAGGGTTGCACAGTCCAATTGCCTCCTAACACAGTCAAAATTAGGGTTTTGGTTCTTGCAAAGAAATTGAGGTTTCCAAGGGTCCAATCAAGTCCCATATGCCTATATACATTGTCAAGCATCCATATGTCAAGTTTCAAGACTCACAACATCAAATTACACAGTCAAAAACCCTAAATGCTTCACAGTCAACTGCAGGGGCAAAATGGTCATTTGACAGTCAAAAGTCAAAATTTTTGGTCAACATCTTATTTTGAAGCCACAATCATCATTTGATCAATTCTTGATCATGATTCCACAAGCATGGCTCAAAAGGTCTCAAGATGCAAAAGTTTCTATTTTTGGACAGTTGAAAAGTCAACTGCAAATTGACCAAGGCATAACTTCTTCATGGTTTATCAGAAAAATTCCATCCAATGCTCATTTTGAAGGGGATGACATTTCCTACAACTCATATTCACACTCCAAGTCCAAGAAATGCTCTCACAAAAAGTTATCAATTTCAACATTATAGGTCATTTTCAAAAGTCAACAAAAAGGCACTTTAAGTCAAAGAACATAACTTGAGATTGGTAAATCAAAATGACATGGGACCAAAGACATTGGTTAGAGGACTTTAAGACCTTTCCAAAATGTCCAAGAACATGTTCATAGCTTCAAAATTGAGCAAGATATGCATTGGAGAAGTTGGGAAATTTTTGGGAATTTTCAAAAGTCAACTTTGCCTAAAACACTTCAAATTTGCTAATGGGCCTCAAATTCTTCCTTGAATCATTACCCAAAGCCTATGCACGACCCATTGAGCTCAAAATAATTTATTTTCTTATTTTTAATTAATTAATTGGATTTATATTTATATTAATTCATTTAATTAGTTTTTATTATAAGAAAATTCAAAGATATGATTTTGTAGATCTTTTGTGCAGCAAATCAAACTAGGGCAAGTTGGAAAAGTCGTTTCTCATCCAAGGGGACAAGATCTTCCATAATTGGCAAAGTTTCCATGGAAAAAGATTGAAAGAAGATATGATTAGCAATCAAAGATTCAAGTCATCAATTCATGGATTCATGGGCTTTGTTTTGACCTAATTTGCTTCACATACTTATGCAAGAGTCAACCCTATTCAGAAAGACACGAAAAAGCTGCTCATGCTCCATAATCAATTTGCAAAAAATAGAGAAAAAGCTTGAAACTGATTTCATAGTTGCAGTACAATTCAAGGCCTGGAAAGGATTCTAACACATTGCTGGACCTTCCAGGAGTCTATTGGCATCAAGAATCAATCCAAACGCGCAAAGAATCATAGAACATAAGCCATACGGTTTGCCATATTTTCCAGAATTCCATATCATGATTCATGCACATTTGATACATATTATGGTTTGTTTTGTATTCACAGGAACATTCTGAAGCTAATGATACGATTTAATTGCATTATAGCATCCTGTATCAAAATCTTCCATGAGTGATATCTAGGGTTCCAAGGTTCAAAAATTAGGGCTTTCCTTATATGGAAAAATTGGACTTCCAAACCTATATGGACATAATCGTTGCAGCAAGACGAATCAAATGATACCCTCGCACCTTTTTTATATTATCTCCTCTTCTAATCGCTATTTTCAGGACTTTCAATTTGTGGGGGTTTAAAACCCCCGCTATCTCATTCATGTTACAGGTGCAAACGAAGAAGAAAGCTGAGGTGTCCAAGCGTGGTTGGGTGATTCAAACTGCGCGCGTATTTTTTTGTTTAGATCATTAACATGTGTTTTTTTATATTATATTTACTATCCATTATATATACAAATGCGTTTGGCAGCTCAGTTGGTGGATGACACACTTGGCAAGCATAGGGACCTGGGTTCGATCCCCAGGTCCCCCCACATAATTGCTATTTTTTGTTCCAATATATTCCAACGCAACACGTGACCAGAACTCCATGATACACCCTCACGCGTTGGCTTGCCAGATGTTCTGATCAATAATCCAAGGGCCACTGAACGAATTCCATAGTACACTCCAGTCAACAACATGCACTCAATCTGGAAAGTCAAACGAGGCCTTTGTCTAATGGGCCAGAATACTTCAAAAAACCTCCATATGGGCCTGACACCCCCCTTGGTTTGCATATTTTTTTTAATTTAATTTTCTTTTCTTTTCTAATTCTTTTTAATTGTTTTAATTGTTTTTTCACCATAAAATAATTTTTCATAATAAAAAATCAGAAACCAAAAAAATGTTTTATATTTAATTATTATTAATTTCATCACTAACCTATTTTTTGTAAATAAATAACTAACAATTAATTTAGTTAATTTAGGTTTTAGTTTTAACACTTTTTCTTAATAAATAAAAAATATGTAGAATTAGGTTTTGACATTTTTATCTTTTTTCTTAATTATTTATTTCCATCATTATTTATTATTATTATTATTTTTGTACATAAATATGTAAAATAATTAATTAGTTTAAATTAGGTCAACTTTGACATTTTCTTTAATAATTAAAGTAATCTAGATTTAGGGTTTCCTTTTAATTCTTTTTTTCTTTATTTCCATAATAAATACAAAAACATAAAAAACACTTTTCTTTAATTAAATAATTCATCAGGTTTTAATTTAATTTAACTTCAAGCAAAGGGTCAAAACCCTCGGACGTTCCAATTTATTCTTTTCGCGCGTTATTTTTCTTATCAATTATTATGTAACTGCTTTCTGGATGTAATAGTAATTAGGTATTTATTTACTTTCCGCATCCTTTATCAAAAAACGGGTCTTTGTATTTTGGCGATGTATAGACCCGCGCCTTGTAATAGCGTAGCTTTTATCTTTCCGTCTTTTAATTTTCCGCACTCTTAAATTCTAACTTTGTATGAAAGAATGTATGCTAATTAAAAACAAGCGTAGCTCACAATGCCATGATCAAAGATAACTGTTAAACTGAAAACAACACACAAATACACACACCACTTCTAGGGTACGCCTCACCTGTTGCCTTCGAAACGTGGTCGTCAAGTATGGGACGTCTTAGCGGTCCTTATGTCCATGATCCAGTTGCCTCGAAACAGTTGCCTCGAAACAGTTGCCTCGAAATAGTTGCCTCGAAACGGTTGCCTCAGATTAAAAAAAGGATCAAGGACATAAGGGTAGCTTCTAAGGTGTCCTACTATTGCTTCGGTGACCACATTGTCCCTACACTCGAATTGACCCGAACACCTCCAACGGTGGTGCTACCTACCTCTCAATGGTGGGATAGCACTACCTTAAGGACTTATACACAGCCTAATTCCTTAGGGTAGGTAGATGACTCATGGATACTTGCTCTCTAAAAAACCAAATCAAAAATCTTTTCACACTGACACTTTCAAAAGACTTTCAAAACAATTTTTCAAACACTCTTGAGGACAGATACAAGAGTTATTCAGAAATCTTTCAAAGAAACTTTTGCAAAACCCACTCACATTTTGAAAAGCAAACAAACATTTTGAAAACATAAGAGCAAGTATCTAAGAGCCCATGGATAACCATGGATAGAAAGGGTGCTAACACCTTCCCTTTCTATAAATCTACCTCCCGAACCGAGAAACTATCTCATAAGGAATTTTGCTGTGCTTTTGTCCTGTCCATGTTGGAGAAAATAAAAGACGGTGGCGACTCTTGCTTCCGCGACATTTCGCGAACCAGCGTTAAACAGTCAGTTCTAAATCCACCAATCACAAGTTGGTTTCAAAACTAGTCCTTTGCAGTCTAAACGGTCCAAAGCGCCCTTGGGTAGCACGTTTAAAGAAGATCTCGTGTCAACCAGAACATATGCTAGGGTAGTCCCCTTACATTCAATAGAAACATGAAGAGCTTTGTTATGGTTCTTTCCAAGTGGTGTCAGATCAGATCTGAGAACCCCAAACCATTGTCGGCCGTCAAGCTTGCCACACAATTTTCAAACTGGTCAGTTGTGGTCTCATGAGGGACATGAGCCTTCTTCAAGAATTTGATTAACGGTCGAGTGTGAGCATCGGAACAGAGTAGCAAAGATAACATAGAAATCTTGGAAGGGGTTTGCCCCAACTGCTCCACTATCTTGAAATCACTCCTTTTTATAATTTTCAAGATCTTATCCATTTCTCGAGCGGATGGTTCCTCAGCATCAATGTCTTTTGTAATTCTGTCTCAACAGGCTCAACTACCTTCTCTTTTCCCCTTGTGTCAACACTAGGCTTAGCAGTGGTGATGCAGACAGGTGCCTTTGTAGTAGTTGGTGGTGACATGTTGAGTGAAAAGATTCTCCCAGTTCTGGTCACCTTACTAGAGCCAGTAATGTTACCAATGTCATCAATTTTGCTTTCTTCAATCCAAACGTCTTGCTTTATTCCATGGTAAAACACCTCAGCACCATAGTTCCATGGCACTACTTTATTGGAAGAGTACGGAATTAGCCCGGGAGCGGTAATTATCAGAGGAGCAACAGTCGGTTCATTTGAAATCCTGATAGTAACCTTGGAGGAAATCCTAAGAGGATTGTTTGAGATCGTTATGATGGAGAGGTCTTTAATCTTATTGGTCAAACTTTTAGCGGACGGAGTCTTCTCAAATAGGATCTCATGGCTATTCATCAGGCGTTGAATGCCTTCCTTCATCCCTTTCATCCATTGAGTTATGTGGCGCAACAATCACAAACCTTCAAACAGCCAGGGAAAATCCCGACTTTCAGCAAATTCTTTTTGATAATATTTAACAGAGTAGTCAAGTCTTCGACGGAGGAAACAAAAATGGTGTCTTCAACAGCATTGACACCCTTGTCGTGATTTGGCATTGACGTGGTGATTACATTTGGAGTTGGAGGAGGATCAAATTCAATAGTCTTGTTGTCTATTAAGTCTTGAATTTTATTCTTCAGTGCCCAACATTGGCCAGTCTCATGCTCGGGACTATTCGAGTGATATGCACACTTGGTATTCAGATTGTATTTAGGTGAAGTTGTAACTAGATTGGCCGGAGGATCACGCAGTGTCACCAAATTAGCATTTAATAGGTGTTGTAAGTCTTAGGATAGTGACATGCCTATCCTTGTGAATTGTCTTCACAGAGTCTCAAACCGTTGATGATTGGAAGATTGTCTTTGAACAGGAGTTGGGATGGAAATCCGGACGACATTAACAGACAGATGGTCATTGTGATACGGTGGGAAAGAACTAACTATTTTTGGAATGCTGGTTCGTGTTTTGCGTTTGTTTTCGCAAAATGTCGCGGTAAGCAAGAGTCGCCACCGTCTTTTATTTTATCCAACAAGGAAAGGAAAAAAACACAGAAAAATTCCTTTTTCGAGATGTTTCTCGGGTCCGGGGGGTAGATTATAGAAAGGGAAGGTGTTAGCACCCTTTCTATCTGTGGTTATCCACGGGCTCTTAGGTACTTGCTCAAAGTGTTTTCAAAAATTACTTTTCTTTGTGTTTGTGGGTTTGAAAGAAGTTTTTTGTTTGAAAAGTGTAAGTGCGAAAAGTTTTATTTTTGTTTTTTGTAGGAGCAAGTACTTAAGAACCATCTACCTATTCGAAAAAAGGAATCAATTTGTGCTAATGTCCTTTAGACAATGCTATCCCACTATTGATGAGTAGGTAGCATCGCCGTTGGAGTTTAAGGGTCAATTCAATTAAGGGACGTGCGGTCACTAAAGCAATGTTAGGACGCCTTAGCGGTAACCCTAATGTCTTAGATCATTTTTCCGAGGCAACCGTTTCGAGGCGACTATGATCTTTGGACAGGAGGGCGACCTCTAGAACTTCCTATACTCAATGACCGCGTTCGAAGGAAACCAAGTGAGATGTGCCCTAAGAGTGCGCATGTGCGAGTGTGTCATTTTTAGTTAATTTGTCTTTGTACATGTTAATGGTGAGCTACTGTTGATTTTAAATTAAAAGTTGATCTTGTCATGCATTGCCTATTATTCAAACATCTAACAGTTAATGGTTGCGGAAATTAAACTGCGGAAAATAAATCTAAGCTATTACAAGGCGTCGGGTATTTACATCGCCAAAAACAAACCCTTTAAAATTAAATTGCGGAAAGTAAATAAAGCGATAAATAAAATCCTAATTTAAAAACTATTACATTCCCGAAACAATTACAATATTGATCAAAGATTAATCGCGCGCGAGAAAATTAAATCGGAGTGTCTTTTAGGGTTTTGACCCTTTTTATTAAATAAAGCAAATTTTTGTTATTTTTGAATTAAAAATCAATCTAAATCAATAATTGAAATAATTAATTGAATGAAAATATTTTTGGTTTTTTATTTTAATTAAGGAAATAAATAAGAATGATTAAAAAAATATTAAAACCTAATTCTAAATTAATTTTAATTTATTGCAAAAGATATTAATGTTAAACCTATTTAAACTAAATAAAATTAATTAATTGTTATTTACAAAAATAAATAATAAGATTAATGGAATTAAAAAAATATTATTTTGTTGTTTTCTGATTTTATGAGAAAAATTCTTAATTGGTTAATTAACAATAAAAAAAATAAAAACAAATTAAAGAAAGAAATATAGAAAAGAAAAGAAGTAAACCAAAGGGGGTTTGGGCCCCAAATCAGGAGGTCTGGTCAGCATTTCCTTGGCCCAAACGTATTCCAGCCTGCTTTGACTTTCAGATAGCATGTGCGCTTGTTGACCAGGGTTCATGGTGAACCTCCATCCTGGACCACTGGATCTAAATCTGGAACCACCTGGCACATGGATACCTGAGGCATATGGTGGACCACGTTTTTGCACGCTGCGTGAGATTACCTGAAAACAAAATATATCAAAGTTTTGGGGGACCTGGGATTCGAACCCAGGTCCCATTGTTCATATGCCAGCGCGCTCACCAACCCAACCAAGCTGCTTATTCATTATTGAAATACATAACAAATATTATATGGAAAAAAAAATTAACTATGCCTGGCCAAAAAATAAAACGCGCAATTGATTCAAATGAACCAATCACGCCCAGCCACGTCTTCGTCTTCTTCAAACGCCCTGGTTCATTTACCTGCGGATTTTGTTCCGCAGGAAGATTCGTGGCATCTCTCAAAAACCCTTCCTAGGCCATGTAAATGCAAACTAAGAGTGCCAATGCACTCGTCTCTCTCCCCTGAACTCATCCATGGCCATTATTGGTCCTGATTATACCTGTATCAAGAATGCCCAAAAACAAGAACAAGAACCCTAGGTTCTGGATACGGGGTTAAAAACCACAAAAATAAAATCAAATATTACAGAAACGTTGGAAATTGAATGGTGAGTATGAATGTACAAGAAAATTGGCAAGAGGATGCAAGAAAACGATTTCATGATTCCATGTTCAAAGCTTGGTTCGTGATGACTTACAGTGTGATTTAGGCAATGAGAAAGCTTGGTTTTGATTGGTATTGCTTCACTGGATGGCATGGAAGAGAGTAGTGTTGAGCTTTTGGTCTGAATTGGCCTCTAATGTTGTTTCCGATCTCCCACTTTTCAAGCTTTTCTCACAACTTTGTATGGCCGTTTCTACAGAGTTCTATGCGTGTCCTAGGTCTGGGTAGCTTGTGTGCATATAATAGAATGCATTTAGGTCAAAATATGGGCTATAATCCAAGTGCATTGAAGATGGAATATTGGATTTGATCACCATTGATAAGCTTTCCAAAAATAGGCCAAATCTGATTTTTTGTGCTTGAATGAGCTTTGATACGAATTGACTAGGTGTTATATGATATTTGCAAGCTGTAATGATCACAACAAATCTTGTTACATCAATTTTAGATTTTATTTGATTTAATATTGATTAATAATGAATTAAATCAATAAAAAATGAAATAAAATAGAAAAATAGATGAATGTCCATGAAATCAAATATGGGACACGTCTGTGGCATGACAAGACTAAATCAAGTGGAAAAAAGTGGGCCCTTTTGTCAAAAATTGGAGTTTTGAGGATAGTTGACTTTTGGCAAATTTGGAAAAATGCCCAACTTCAACAATGCATAACTTCTTCAATTTTGAACTTTTGGAAGTGTTTTTGGACTTTTTACAAACCTTGAGATGTCCTCTAATCAACCCTTTTTGTCTCTTATCATTTTGATGTTCCATGCTTAAGTTATAAGTTTTGGCAAAAAAGGTGTTTTTGTTGACTTTCAAAAATGACCTATAATGTCCAAATTTGTAACTTTTTGTGAGAGCATTTCTTAATCTTGGGGTGTGAAGATGGATTGTAGGAAATTGCATCCTATTCAAAATGAGCTTTTTATGGGTCATTTATCATAAAGTATGAGAAAGTTATGCTTGGTCAAAGTTGAGTTGACTTTTCCTACAAAACCCTAATTTAGCAACTTTTGAATCTTGATGAATCTTGAGAAATCCTTGATGAATCATGATCAACCCTTGATAAAATGATGAATTATCCTTCAAAATGAGAATGTTGACAAAAAATCTTGAGGTTTGACTGTATTTGGGACACAGTTGACTTTTGCCCTAGCACAGTCGACTTTTGGGTCTCTTGAGCAATTGACTGACCAAACTTCTTCTGCAAGGCTTGAAATTTGACATGGATGAACTTAAGAACATATTAAGACATTGGGGAACACTTGAGGTCATTTTGATGTGAGGACCTTGATGCAACACAAAACCCTAATTTTGACTTGACTGCCTTAGGAGGTGATTTGGCTGTCCAACCCTTGAGCCAAACTTGAGCAACTTGAAGATCATTCTTGACAAATCTTAAGGAATATGGGAGGGCAAATTTTGGGGTACAAAAGTTGCCCCTGTTCAATTTTCTTAAACCTGAGGATATAGATTGGCTTTCGAGCCTTTCGTGATCCGAAGGTGGAAGATAATTTAACACTAGAGTGCCCAAAAATTTGCACTCACATGGTGTAGTATCAGCATTGTGATGTCGGGAATGGGCTTACAGATTCCATTTGGAGATTGTTGGTAGGAGGATGGGCTTACAGATGCCATCTGCGGGAGTTTCGATCGCATAAGAGATTCCTTAGCGAGAACTTGCATACCTGTTGCTGTAAAAGATCCCGCTGGGGAAGTCTAAACTTTGTTGAGATTTAGGAATCTGGCCTGTACTTCAATTGAGAGAATGCCTCGGTTGAGTTTTAAGAACCTGTCCATAATTCAATTGGGGGAAACATCTTCATCAAGATCTAGGAACTGTCTCGTGCTCAATGGAGTAAACCATTGAGGTTATAGAACTCGTCCACACTATGACGGAGGAAAACATCAAGATCTAGGAACTAACTTGTGCTCAATGGAGCATACCGTTGAGGTTATAGTACTCGTCCACACTATGACGTAGGGAAACATCTTCATCGAGATCTAGGAACTATCTCGTGCTCAATAGAGTATACCGTTGAGGTTATAGAACTCGTCCACACTATGACGGAGGAAAACATCAAGATCTAGGAACTGACTCGTGCTCAATGGAGTATACTGTTGAGGTTATAGTACTCGTCCACACTATGACGCAGGGAAACATCTTCATCAAGATCTAGGAACTGTCTCGTGCTCAATTGAGTATACCGTTGAGGTTATAAAACTTGTCCATACTATGACGGAGGAAAACATCTTCATCAAGATCTAGGAACTGTCTCGTGCTCAATGGAGTATACCGTTGAGGTTATAGAACTTGTCCACACTATGACGGAGGAAAACATCAAGATCTAGGAACTGACTCGTGCTCCACGGAGTATACCGTTGAGGTTATAGTACTCGTCCACACTATGACATAGGGAAACATCTTCATCAAGATCTAGGAAATGTCTCGTGCTCAATGGAGTATACCATTGAGGTTATAGAACTCGTCCACACTATGACGGAGGAAAACATCAAGATCTAGGAACTGACTCGTGCTCAATGGAGTATACCGTTGAGGTTATAGTACTCGTCCACACTATGACGCATGGAAACTGCCGAGATTGAGAACCTTATCTGAAATTCAACCGAGGATAATTCAATTGAGATTTTAAGAACTGGTCAGGTCTTCGACGAAGCTGGGGATTTAACTGCATCTTTCCTGAAAGGTAAAAGGTCAGTCATATGCAATGCATGAGATGGATCAAGCAATGATGTTCTCAACATAAATGAGATTGTATGATATGATGCGTATATGCATGTATCATGATGTATGAGGATATAATGTTTTAGCTGGGGAAAATAAATCCCGGAGCTGTTGGAGGATAAAGTTGAGTTCTTCGTTTCCACTGGGGGATGATGAACGAAGATGATAAACCTGTAAGAGAGAAAAACTCCGTTGGGGGAATAAACTGATGAAGAGATTACTCCGAAGGGAATTACTCTGTAGGGAAGAGACGTTCTGCTGAAGATTTTAACGATAACTCCGCTGGGGATTCTGTTGATAAGCTCTGTTGGGAATTTTAATGATGAACTCCGCTGGGGATAGAGAGAACTTCACTGGGGATGATCTTTCAGTTGCAACTTGCTGAGGATAACCCAGTTAGACTCTTGTGAGGATAACCTTCTGAATTTGGCTGGGGAGATTTATTTGCGCTCTGCAGGGGATAAGCTTCCAGAATCTACTGGGAAAGATGATTCAGCTCTGGTGGGGAAGCCTTTTTAGACTGCGCTGGGGAAATGGCTCCACCGTGGATATCTTGTATTCCGCCGGGGAACATTCTTATACTCTGTTGAGGAATATTAAGACTGCCGGGGATGCTCTTATACTTGCTGGGGAATATCTTTATACTCCGCTGGGGAAGATTAAGATCTTTTGGGGATACCAAGCCTTTTTAGGGCTGATGGTAGATTAACTCTGCTTGGGGAGAGTGTTACTGATTCGTTCATAGTTGCAAGTCTCAGTGGGGAGAGCTACCATTACTGTTTTACTCTGTGGGGAGTGATGGCATCTTGGTCATATTCTTCAGCTGAACCTCCCTTGGTACCTTGGTGGATAGAGCAACTAGACAGCTCGGACAATTCTTATTGCCCCTATTTCTGATATTACCAGTAATTTTCCTTCTGTTTCACATGTAAATTTTATGAGCAGCAATTAGTGTCAAATGCATATATCAAAAATGAACATTGAACGTTCTTTGCAAAACAAAACAGATGAAGGAAAAACAATTTGAAATTTGTCTGAAAATGATTTTGTATTGTGTTGTACCCCAAAATTTGCCCTCCCATATTCTTCAAGAAATTGCCAAGCCAAGTCACAAAATTCCCCAAGGGTTACACAGTGCAAAGGCCTCCTATACAGTCAAGATTAGGGTTTTGAGTCTGATCAAGAAAAGGAAGTTTTCAAAGGTCCAATCAAGTCTCACATGCCTACAAATATGGTCAAGTATCCTCATACAAAGTTTCAAGGCATTCAGCACAAAATTGCACAGTCAAAACCCTAAATTGCACTACAGTCAACTGTAGGGGCAAAATGGTCATTTGACAGTCAAAAGTTCAAATTTTTGGTCAACATATCATTTTGAAGCCACAAACATCATTTGATCAATGCTTGATCATGATTCTCAAAATTTGGCTCAGAAATCATCTAAGATGCAAAAGTTACTATATTTGGACAGCTGAAAAAGTCAACTGAAATTGACCAGGGCATAACTTTCACATGGATTATCAGAAAAATTCCATCCAAAGCTCATTTTGAAGAGAAAGACATTTCCTACAACTCATCTTCATACTTCAAGTCCAAGAAATGCTCTCACAAAAAGTTATCAATTTCAACATTATAGGTCATTTTCAAAAGTCAACAAAAAGGGACTTTAAGTCAAAGGCCATAAATTGAGATTGGTAAATCAAAATGACATGGGACCAAAGGCATTGGTTAGAGGACTCAAAGACCTTTCCAAAATGTCCAAGAACATGAGAAAAGCTTAAAAATTGAGCAAGTTATTCCTTGTGGAAGTTGGGAAATTTTTGGATATTTTGAAAAGTCAACATTACTTCAAATGACCTAAAATTGCTAATGGGCCCATTTTTCTTCCATGATTCATCATTCCAAGCCTATGCACGACCACTTGGCCCAAAGGGAAGTATTTTCTCATTGTTTATTTATTTATTTGAATTATTATTTATATTAATTCATTTAAAACATTTAAATATGTAGAAAATATAAAACTTGACCTAAAAAATCTTTTCATGCATGTTTTGCCATCAAGATTTCGTGCATAGGCTAATTAGGAAAGATTTGGTTTGATTTGAGCATAATTGACACAAAAACCATGTGAAAAAGATATGAAACATAATGGTGAAAAATCAAATATTGAAAACTATCAATGCCATGGATTTGATTAAATTTTGTTGACCTAATAGCCTCAGTACATAAGCATGAATCAAGACCTAATCACAAGAGACTGAATGCTGCGCTCAAAAGCTCATTGCAAACTTGGAATTTTCACTAAAATTTTCAAAACTGTAAACCATTTTTTAGGTCGATTCAGGCCTCCATTCTTGTTTCAATAGCTTGCCAAGGTTGCCCTGATCACATTCCAATCATTAACATCCTTCCAGACTCAAGAAATTGGTAATATGAGTGCAAACTATATCAAATAAAAGTCATAATCGTGCATACCAATTCATGCATTTTTTATAAGTTTTGATATGTGTTTTGCATTCCTGATGAAGTTTACAAGCTAACCATAACCTTTAATTGAAGTTTCATGCACTCTAGGCCAAGATGCCATGTTAGTTTTCTAGGGTTTTGCAGGATGTAAAATTAGGGCTTTTGGAACGAGACAAAATTAGTCCTTGAGACCACCACCATTAAACTCACCGCATCTGGACGAAGAAGACGCACACATCGCGCTCAATTTATGAGTGCCTAAAACCTAGTCGCTATTTTCTGGAAACAGGTCTAAGAGAACACACGTAAAACCGTTGCCCAATGTTTGTGTTTTCAGGGACATGAAGAAGACGAAGGCGTGGCGTCCACAGATTGGCCAGTTTGAAACTTCGCGCGCAAAGACTCATTAATCTTTTGTTTCTTTTTATAATATTTCTTGTTTGTTTATTAATCAAAAGCGTGAACTGGCACAGATGGCAAGCGAGTCTCTTGGCAAGGCACATGACCTGGGTTCGAGCCCCAGGTCTTTCACATGTTCATGTTATTTTTCCATTAGTAATCATATGCAGGCGCAACGTTGTGGTCCATAGTACGCTCCTCTATCCATCCATACACGCGTCCAACTCCATCAATCTAAAGGCCATGGATTGGAGAGTACGATGAACTCCAGTCAACGCTGAGGTATGCAAGCCACGAAAGTCAGAAAGGCCTCAGAATAATGGGCCAGACTTCTCAATTCACACCTCCACCTTAGGGCCTGAACCCCCCTGGTTTGCAATTCTTTTTATCTTTTTATTTTATTTTTTAATTGCTATTTTATTTTCCTGATTGTTTTAATTTAATTAATTATATTTTTCACAAAAATACAAAAATACATAAAAATTCAGAAAAGACAAAAAATGCAATAAATATTTTAGTTTAATATTTTCTTGTAAATAAACGCTTGGAATTTAATTAGTTTAAAATAGGTTTTAATATTAATTCTTTTCACAATAAAAATCTAAAAAAAATAAAGAATTAAGTTTAATAAGTGTTTTATCCTTTTAATTTTTCCTTTCCTAATATTATTTATTTATTTACTTTCATAATTAAATTGTACATAAAAGAATTTAGGTTTAATTTAGGTTTCAATTTAATATTTTCACAATAAATTTAAAAGCTATTAGAATTAGGGTTTGCCTTTTAGTTTAATTTTAATTAATTCTCTTTTTTTCTATTAAATCCTAAAAAACATAAAAACACCAAAAAACATTCTTTTTTTTTTAATTTTAATTTTAATTCCTCATTAACTTTAAATATTTTGCAAAAGGGTCCAACGCCCATGTTCTTAATTTTATTTAATTTCGCATATTTATTTTATGTCATTTAAATAATCATGTATCTCTCCCAAAGCTTTGTAACATTTACTTTTCGCACTTTTATTCCCTTTGCTTTATTTATTTTTCTGTCAAATCGGGTCCGGTTTAATTTTGGCGATGTGGACCCGCGCCATTTGTAATAGTTTAGAATTTACTTTTTCCGCAAATATTTTTAACTGTTAACAAAAAAGCATGAAAGAATGTATGGACATAAATAAAATCAAGCGTAGAACACCAATGGACATGACAAGACAAATATCAATGAAAACGACACACGAATCGCACACACCACCCCTAGGGTACGCCTCACTGTTGCCTTGCCTCGAAAGGTGATCGTCGAGTAGAGGATGTCTTAGTAAGTCCTCATGATCCGGGAACCTGGCATGAGGGTAGCTTCTAAGGTGTCTTCCCATTGCTCTGGTGATCACCATGTCCCTACAAACTCGAATTGACCCGAACACCTCCAACGGTGGTGCTACCTACCTCTCAATGGTGGGATGGCATTACTTTAAAGGACATTTACACAGACGAATTCCTTAGGGTAGGTAGACGACTCATGGATACTTGCTCTCTTCAAAACAAACTGAAATCTTTTCACACCAACACTTTTCAAAAGCTTTCAAAGCAAATTTTTCAAACACTCTGACGTACGAGTCGAACTGAAATTTTTCAAAGAAACTTTTTAAAACCCACAATTGAAAAGCAAACAAGCCATTTTGAAAACACATTGAGCAAGTATCTAAGAGCCCATGGATAACCATGGATAGAAAGGGTGCTAACACCTTCCCTTTCTATAACCTACTTCCCGAACCGAGAGCAATCTCTATAAGGAATTTTTCTGTGCTTTTGTCCTTTCCATTTGGAGAAAATAAAAGACGGTGGCGACTCTTGCTTCCGCGACATTTCACGAACCAGCGTTAAACAGTCAGTTCCAGATCCACCGATCACAGAACTGGCGACTCTGCTGGGGACCCTTTATAAAGTGAGGTGTACCTTAGGGCTAGTTCATAACTGTGTTTTCAATTGTCTTCTTTGCTTGCTTTATTATTGTGGGTTGCTTGGGAGTTCTATAGATCTTAACCCGGATCTGGGGGATACCTTCTTAGAAAGTAGCAACAAGGCTGTGAGGGAACTGTGCGGGGTATACCGACATGGTTGAAACAGTCTGCTACGTTGATGTGGCACTTTGGTGTGTACCGGTAACCCTTGAGTTCAGTCAAGGAGAGTACGGGGCCTCCGCGTGGTGTCGTGAAGCATCAACAGACCTTAGGAACCTTAATTGAACTATCTTGGCCTTTTTAGGGTAGTGAGATAACTGACTTTGGTGCAGTCCGAGGTTGGTTGATACTCGATACTACGCTCAATTGAGGGTTGCTTTCCTGGAATATTTCGGTCGCCAGTTCAGTGGCTAAATCGAAACAATGAACAATGAAAGCAATCCCGTGATATTGGGACCCTTAGAACCCGGTTACTTCTAATAGGACAGGTTGAGCCCACCAACTTCAAGAGGGTACTACCCAGACCCCATGCTGGCCTAAACTCTAAGGGCTTCTTTTGTGTGACTTGTGTGCCTTCGTACTTGACTACTTGCGTGCTTGTTACCTGACACTTGTTTCTTGCAGGTCTTGTTTATAGTCCTTAATTGGGACTCATAACAGGGTACCTAAGTTTCTTGCAGGTTTTGTTTGTAGTCCTTAATAGGGACTCATAACAGGGTACCTAAGTTTCTTGCAGGTTTTGTTTGTAGTCCTTAATAGGGACTCATAACAGGGTACCTAAGTTTCTTGCAGGTTTTGTTTGTAGTCCTTAATAGGGACTCATAACAGGGTATACTAAGTTTCTTGCAGGTTTCTGTTTATAGTCCTTAATAAGGGCTCATAACAGGGTTTATCCATATTACCCCATGCATAGCATGACATCATACCATTGCATACATCCTAACCCATTTCAAGGATCTCAAGGGCTTGTGATGCAGGTCATGATGAACCAACTGTCCAGCAAGGGGCAAAAGGGATTTATTTTCCTCTAGACAAGGTTGTCAGGGGCTATGACCCACTGGATATGGTGAGCCTTTGACCCTTGAAGAAGGATTCTCAACAACATGAAGTTCCTTCAATCAAGCCACCAGTTTCCAATGCTAACGATTTTCTTGTTTACCCTGCAAGGTCCTTGAAAACATTGCATGCATATCATACACATCATTGCAGGTACCCTTTCGACAGGTTGCTTACCTTCTTCGCTGTTTATTTCAGCAGTCTCGTCATGAATCCTGAATCCTCAACCGAGCACACTATCAAGGCCCTCCAGGCTCAGAACGCCCAGTTCCAAGGGCTGATCATGAATTTGACCCAGGGGCAACAAGATCTGAAGGCTCTGCTCTTGAAGAAAGAAAAGAAGAAGAAGAGGACTGTTTTGTTCAGCCCTAGACGCAGGTCTGGGAATACACCGCAGGATGAAGCTGAAAGGACAACTCCATCTGTGGGGAAAGGCAGTCATCAAGAGGAAAGGGTTCCCGGTCCAGTGGTCTCCGACAATGAAACAGATTTCAACGATGAACAGTACCCTCCAGCTGAAGACAGGTACAAACAGTTGGAAGACCGGCTAAGTGCGATGGAGATACAAAAAGTGCCTGGCCTGGACTTCGAGGACCTAGGTCTGTCTTCTGGGGTAGTGATCCCTCACAAGTTTAAGGCACCTGCCTTTGCTAAATACGACGGGGAATCCTGTCCTAAATTGCATCTCAAGTCTTACACAAGGAGGATCCAGCCCTATACAGCTGACAAAAACTTATGGATCCATTTCTTCCAAGAGAGCCTTTCAGGGACTCAGCTCGAGTGGTTCTACCAACTGAGTGGAGCCAACATCCGCAGCTGGGAGGACTTGGCCACTGCTTTCTACAAGCATTACCAGTACAATGCCGACCTCGCTCCCACGCGCACTCAGCTTCAGGGAATGACTATGGGTGCAGGCGAAGGTTTCAAAGAATATGCTCAAAAATGGAGAGACCTTGCTGGAAGGGTACAACCACCTCTAATTGACCGTGAGCTCGTTGACATGTTCTTGGGGACTTTGTCTGGTCCATTCTACAACCATCTGATTGGGAATTCTTCTGCTGGGTTCACAGATCTTATCTTGACTGGGGAGAGAATTGAAGCTGGTATCAAGTCGGGGAAGATTCAAGAAACCGCACCTGCCGATACTCAGAAAAAGCCCCACAGTGGGAAGAAAGAGTCCAATGCTATACATGGTAAAAAGGGTCGTCATGATGTAGGGGCAATCCAGATTTCTGATCCCACGCCCGTTCAACCAAGAAAGAACAATAGGCGTAGGATAAAGTATCAAGATAGGAAGTATACTGACATCAACATGTCTTTGTCTCAGGCATTACAGCAATTGCTGAAGGCAAAACTGATCACACTAAAGGATCCTCCTCGAAATCCTGACACTTCCTCTCCCAAGTACAACCCGGGTGTGAGATGTGCCTACCATTCTGACAGTCCTGGACATGACACCGACGACTGTTGGACCTTGAAGAACAAGATCCAGGATTTGATTGACGCCAAGGAAGTCGAGTTTGAACACTAATCCTACACCAAATCATCGAGAATGTCTTTTGTTCATTCAAATGTTCAAGTTGTATTTTTCTTTGATTGTTTAAACATTTTACTCATTGTTAAACATTGTTATTCCATTAATGCATCGCTTATGTCTATTTTTGAATCAATATATTCGCATTCACTATATGCAAATTATTTTCATATTTTTTCTGATGTCAACTCTTGATCTAAAATTCCAAAGCCTCTTGAGGGAGGATGACGAAAACGATACCGCTATCTTTACAGTATGCTTTTGAACAGACCCCGCTGATGAGGTACAGGCATTGTTTCAATCCCTAAACACTGGAGTTATAAGGATGATAATCCCTCGTCAACCCATCTGAGCCAAAGAAGCAGGAGTTTTATTTTCGAAAATTGAAACCCTTAATCATAACCTGGGGCAGGGTAGTTCTCTCAGTTGATCCAAGTGCATAATGAATGGCGCCAAAGAGATCCTTCCGAAAAAAAGAAAGACAGTGATGGTTCTGAACAATCATAAAGAAAGGCAGTCATTACTTCTCAAAAATGAAAAACCCATTAAGTCAAAACCCATGAAGGGGACTTACGAAACTGGGGCATCCCGCTGACTGTAATTCCACAAAAGGAAACAGTTCAGGCAAAAAAAAATAGGGATAACAAAATCAAAAAGAGGTCCTATAAACCCTCAACAAAAAAGGAAATGACTGCCTAATCAAAATATACTGTCAATATCCGAATCATCGCTGGTATATCAAAGCAAAGACTCAACCAAGGTCTAACGCACGATCAACTGAGTTTAGGTTTGGAGAATATCACGAAGAGCGGGTGGGTACAAATAATTTGAGCCTTTATCCTTTGTTTCTTAAACCGTGAACCAGGCCACGTTATAACCCTCAAAAGTCCTAGCTGAAGCATGGGTTAGTTCGAAAGCATACTGTACGAAAGGTATCCTGACTCCTTAAGGCTGACGGTAAATACGGAGTTGACATCACGTTTACAAACAATCACTTGTTTCATGAAAAAGAATGCATTTTCAAAATCTTCAAGACAGACATAAGCTTTGCATTTTTAACATAACTTTGGTTGCATATGACTTTTTGTTTGAACAGCGGGGAAATTCGCACGATGAATACCTAGTGAACAAAAGCACTTCCAATCAAGGGGCATGGCATGAGCATGGTCCATCACTTGGGGCATTCCAACGAATCTTGCCTGATCAAACACTTTCTGGTGGCATGACACTTCTAACAGGGGCAACTCCCTACATTCTGAGAACATGGACATAGTCGAAAAGATACTGCGCATAATCAAAGACCCGCTAGGTTGACATACCTAGGCAAAAGTAAGGGCTCCCCGGTGAACCAAAAGGGTTCGGGCAAAATGAAGGGATGAAATGAAAAAATCTGTACACCCGGCAAGTCGAAAACCTGAAAAGGCGGCTTGGGCAAAAATGGGTATCCCGGTGGACTGAAAACCTGAAAGGGCGGTCCAGGCAAAAATTAGGGATCAAAGCGTACGACTATGTCCTGTCACCTCGTCACCTGCCTACCAGAAGAAGGTCTGTCCATCAACAAGCTATCAGCACCTCCACAGGTAACATTGGAAACAGGGGCAATAAAGAGTTGTCTGAGCAATCTAATTGTTCTGTCCTCCAAGGTACCAAGATAGGTTCGACTGAAGAACACAACCAGGTATCTTAATTCCCCAGAGAGTAAGTCAGCAGTCAATGCATTCTTCTTCAAGCAGAGTTATCAAATCTCAAGGAGTTTGAGGATCCTCCAGCAAATATCAACTTTCCCCAGCAGCCTACATATTCGTAACAAGCATCCCCGACAGTCTTAGTCTAAAGATTGTTCCCCGGCGGTATACCAACATTCAAAAGAATCACTCCCCCGCATATCAAAACTTCCCAGAAGAGTCCAATCTAGTTTCCCCAGGGAAGTTGGAATTCATCTCCCCAAGTAGTAAGCTTATCCCCAGTAAATTCTGGAAACTTATTCCCCCCGCAGAGCACGAACGCGTCGTCCGGCTTGATTTAAAGAGTTATTTCCTTAACAGGATATAACTGGGTTATCCTCAGCCAAAAGCCATGGAAAGAGCGTCCTCGACGAAGTCTTCTTACCCCAGCGAAGTCTATTCACACTTCCAACAACAAGACATCCTCAGCAGGTTACTATCAACATTCAGCAAAGCATCTCTCTCCCCACAGAGTGTTGCTTCCCAGCATGGTCGCTAGAGTATCTTTTCTCCCCGCAGAATCTTCCATTTACCAAGTTTATTCCGCAACGGAGTCATCTTCTCCTACCGGTATTCTTGCAGTTATCATCCCCAGCGGAAGCAAAATCTATTCTTCAACATCAGCCCAGGATACGACTTCCCGGCACCCGTCAAGGATTTACTTTCCTAGACGAAAAACACATTCATAAAACGTCATATACATCATTATAGCATGCATAGACGCATCATATCACCCCAATCTCATTTATTTTTAAGAACATCTTAAAATCGGGCAATTCATGCATTATGACATTGCATATAAATAATTCGTTACTTTTTCAGGAAAGAACGATCAACTGATAAAAGTCTTTACCTGCTGAGGTAGTAATCGTCCCAGATTCCTTCATCATCCTGCTGAGGTAGTAATCGTCCCAGATTCCTTCATCATCCTGCTGAGGTAGTAATCGTCCCAGATTCCTTCATCATCCTGCTGAGGTAGTAATCGTCCCAGATTCCTTCATCATTCTGCTGAGGTAGTAATCGTCCCAGATTCCTTCATCATCCTGCTGAGGTAGTAATCGTCCCAGATTCCTTCATCATTCTGCTGAGGTAGTAATCGTCCCAGATTCCTTCATCATTCTGCTGAGGTAGTAATCGTCCCAGATTCCTTCATCATCCTGCTGAGGTAGTAATCGTCCCAGATTCCTTCATCATCCTGCTGAGGTAGTAATCGTCCCAGATTCCTTCATCATCCTGCTGAGGTAGTAATCGTCCCAGATTCCTTCATCATTCTGCTGAGGTAGTAATCGTCCCAGATTCCTTTATCATCCTGCTAAGGTAGTAATCGTCCCAGATTCCTTCATCATCCTGCTGAGGTAGTAATCGTCCCAGATTCCTTCATCATCCTGCTGAGGTAGTAATCGTCCCAGATTCCTTCATCATCCTGCTGAGGTAGTAATCGTCCCAGATTCCTTCATCATCTTGCTGAGGTAGTAATCGTCCCAGATTCCTTCATCATTCTGCTGAGGTAGTAATCGTCCCAGATTCCTTCATCATCCTGCTGAGGTAGTAATCGTCCCAGATTCCTTCATCATTCTGCTGAGGTAGTAATCGCCCAAGGATTCCTTCATCATTCTGCTGAGGTAGAAATCGCCCAAAGGTTCTCTCATCGTCCCGTTGAGGTAGTAATCGCCCAAGGATTCCTTCATCATTCTGCTGAGGTAGTAATCGTCCCAGATTCCTTCATCGTCCCGCTGAGGTAGTAATCGCCCAAGGTTCTCTCATCGTCCCGTTGAGGTAGTAATCGCCCAAGGTTCTCTCATCATTCTGCTGAGGTAGTAATCACCCAAGGTTCTCTCATCGTCCCGCTGAGGTAGTAATCGCCCAAGGTTCTCTCATCGTCCCGTTGAGGTAGTAATCGCCCAAAGGTTCTCTCATCATCCCGTTGAGGTAGTAACCGCCCCGGATTCATGCATCACATCATTATCAACAAAAACCTTTCTAAGCTCCAGACCCAGCTCTTGTAACCAGTCAGGACACATCTATACCAAGCATCTAAAAATCAGCTCCTGCAACGTGTCAGGTACTCATCATTTCTTTTGCAGGTACGCAAGTTCTCGCTAAGAAATTTCTTATGCGATCAACATCCAGATGGCATCTATAAGCCCATCATCCTATCCAGCAATCTCCAAATGGCATCTATAAGCCCATTCCCATCACACTGCTAACATGTGAGCGCAAATTTCTGGGCACTTTAGTGTTCAATCATCTTCCACCCTCGGATTACGAAAGGCACGTCCGCCAATCTGCATCCTCAGGTCTAAGAAGATTGAACAGGGGCAACTGTTGT
Source organism: Vicia faba (assembly GCA_948472305.1). Classification (NCBI taxonomy): domain Eukaryota; kingdom Viridiplantae; phylum Streptophyta; class Magnoliopsida; order Fabales; family Fabaceae; genus Vicia; species Vicia faba. The sequence goes on along the minus strand of OX451739.1, from coordinate 451,472,774 downwards.
ACCCCAAAATTTGCCCTCCCATATTCTTCAAGAAATTGCCAAGCCAAGTCACAAAATTCCCCAAGGGTTGCACAGTGCAAAGGCCTCCTATACAGTCAAGATTAGGGTTTTGAGTCTGATCAAGAAAAGGAAGTTTTCAAAGGTCCAATCAAGTCTCACATGCCTACAAATATGGTCAAGTATCCTCATACAAAGTTTCAAGGCATTCAGCACAAAATTGCACAGTCAAAACCCTAAATTGCACTACAGTCAACTGTAGGGGCAAAATGGTCATTTGACAGTCAAAAGTTCAAATTTTTGGTCAACATATCATTTTGAAGCCACAAACATCATTTGATCAATTCTTGATCATGATTCTCAAAATTTGGCTCAGAAATCATCTAAGATGCAAAAGTTACTATATTTGGACAGTTGAAAAAGTCAACTGAAATTGACCAGGGCATAACTTTCACATGGATTATCAGAAAAATTCCATCCAAAGCTCATTTTGAAGAGAAAGACATTTCCTACAACTCATCTTCATACTTCAAGTCCAAGAAATGCTCTCACAAAAAGTTATCAATTTCAACATTATAGGTCATTTTCAAAAGTCAACAAAAAGGGACTTTAAGTCAAAGGCCATAAATTGAGATTGGTAAATCAAAATGACATGGGACCAAAGGCATTGGTTAGAGGACTCAAAGACCTTTCCAAAATGTCCAAGAACATGAGAAAAGCTTAAAAATTGAGAAAGTTATGCCTTGTGGAAGTTGGGAAATTTTTGGATATTTTGAAAAGTCAACATTACTTCAAATGACCTAAAATTGCTAATGGGCCCATTTTTCTTCCATGATTCATCATTCCAAGCCTATGCACGACCACTTGGCCCAAAGGGAAGTATTTTCTCATTGTTTATTTATTTATTTGAATTATTATTTATATTAATTCATTTAAAACATTTAAATATGTAGAAAATATAAAACTTGACCTAAAAAATCTTTTCATGCATGTTTTGCCATCAAGATTTCGTGCATAGGCTAATTAGGAAAGATTTGGTTTGATTTGAGCATAATTGACACAAAAACCATGTGAAAAAGATATGAAACATAATGGTGAAAAATCAAATATTGAAAACTATCAATGCCATGGATTTGATTAAATATTGTTGACCTAATAACCTCAGTACATAAGCATGAATCAAGACCTAATCACAAGAGACTGAATGCTGCGCTCAAAAGCTCATTGCAAACTTGGAATTTTCACTAAAATTTTCAAAACTGTAAACCATTTTTTAGGTCGATTCAGGCCTCCATTCTTGTTTCAATAGCTTGCCAAGGTTGCCCTGATCACATTCCAATCATTAACATCCTTCCAGACTCAAGAAATTGGTAATATGAGTGCAAACTATATCAAATAAAAGTCATAATCGTGCATACCAATTCATGCATTTTTTATAAGTTTTGATATGTGTTTTGCATTCCTGATGAAGTTTACAAGCTAACCATAACCTTTAATTGAAGTTTCATGCACTCTAGGCCAAGATGCCATGTTAGTTTTCTAGGGTTTTGCAGGATGTAAAATTAGGGCTTTTGGAACGAGACAAAATTAGTCCTTGAGACCACCACCATTAAACTCACCGCATCTGGACGAAGAAGACGCACACATCGCGCTCAATTTATGAGTGCCTAAAACCTAGTCGCTATTTTCTGGAAACAGGTCTAAGAGAACACACGTAAAACCGTTGCCCAATGTTTGTGTTTTCAGGGACATGAAGAAGACGAAGGCGTGGCGTCCACAGATTGGCCAGTTTGAAACTTCGCGCGCAAAGACTCATTAATCTTTTGTTTCTTTTTATAATATTTCTTGTTTGTTTATTAATCAAAAGCGTGAACTGGCACAGATGGCAAGCGAGTCTCTTGGCAAGGCACATGACCTGGGTTCGAGCCCCAGGTCTTTCACATGTTCATGTTATTTTTCCATTAGTAATCATATGCAGGCGCAACGTTGTGGTCCATAGTACGCTCCTCTATCCATCCATACACGCGTCCAACTCCATCAATCTAAAGGCCATGGATTGGAGAGTACGATGAACTCCAGTCAACGCTGAGGTATGCAAGCCACGAAAGTCAGAAAGGCCTCAGAATAATGGGCCAGACTTCTCAATTCACACCTCCACCTTAGGGCCTGAACCCCCCCTGGTTTGCAATTCTTTTTATCTTTTTATTTTATTTTTTAATTGCTATTTTATTTTCCTGATTGTTTTAATTTAATTAATTATATTTTTCACAAAAATACAAAAATACATAAAAATTCAGAAAAGACAAAAAATGCAATAAATATTTTAGTTTAATATTTTCTTGTAAATAAACGCTTGGAATTTAATTAGTTTAAAATAGGTTTTAATATTAATTCTTTTCACAATAAAAATCTAAAAAAAATAAAGAATTAAGTTTAATAAGTGTTTTATCCTTTTAATTTTTCCTTTCCTAATATTATTTATTTATTTACTTTCATAATTAAATTGTACATAAAAGAATTTAGGTTTAATTTAGGTTTCAATTTAATATTTTCACAATAAATTTAAAAGCTATTAGAATTAGGGTTTGCCTTTTAGTTTAATTTTAATTAATTCTCTTTTTTTCTATTAAATCCTAAAAAACATAAAAACACCAAAAAACATTCTTTTTTTTTAATTTTAATTTTAATTCCTCATTAACTTTAAATATTTTGCAAAAGGGTCCAACGCCCATGTTCTTAATTTTATTTAATTTCGCATATTTATTTTATGTCATTTAAATAATCATGTATCTCTCCCAAAGCTTTGTAACATTTACTTTTCGCACTTTTATTCCCTTTGCTTTATTTATTTTTCTGTCAAATCGGGTCCGGTTTAATTTTGGCGATGTGGACCCGCGCCATTTGTAATAGTTTAGAATTTACTTTTTCCGCAAATATTTTTAACTGTTAACAAAAAAGCATGAAAGAATGTATGGACATAAATAAAATCAAGCGTAGAACACCAATGGACATGACAAGACAAATATCAATGAAAACGACACACGAATCGCACACACCACCCCTAGGGTACGCCTCACTGTTGCCTTGCCTCGAAAGGTGATCGTCGAGTAGAGGATGTCTTAGTAAGTCCTCATGATCCGGGAACCTGGCATGAGGGTAGCTTCTAAGGTGTCTTCCCATTGCTCTGGTGATCACCATGTCCCTACAAACTCGAATTGACCCGAACACCTCCAACGGTGGTGCTACCTACCTCTCAATGGTGGGATGGCATTACTTTAAAGGACATTTACACAGACGAATTCCTTAGGGTAGGTAGACGACTCATGGATACTTGCTCTCTTCAAAACAAACTGAAATCTTTTCACACCAACACTTTTCAAAAGCTTTCAAAGCAAAATTTTCAAACACTCTGACGTACGAGTCGAACTGAAATTTTTCAAAGAAACTTTTTAAAACCCACAATTGAAAAGAAAACAAGCCATTTTGAAAACACATTGAGCAAGTATCTAAGAGCCCATGGATAACCATGGATAGAAAGGGTGCTAACACCTTCCCTTTCTATAACCTACCTCCCGAACCGAGAGCAATCTCTATAAGGAATTTTTCTGTGCTTTTGTCCTTTCCATTTGGAGAAAATAAAAGACGGTGGCGACTCTTGCTTCCGCGACATTTCGCGAACCAGCGTTAAACAGTCAGTTCCAGATCCACCGATCACATATTGATTTTGAAGTTTGGCCTGTAAATAGGCATTTTTGTACAAGAGGTTGACGTCCTAGCAAGAGGACACCGCCGAACAAATAGAATTTGTACAATTTGTGAAAAGGAAATAAAACAGCTATGTGAATAATCCCACTGGGTTCCAACTCTGCTATTGTCTTTATATCTTCAAATGTCTCATCACTTTGCTGCTTAGTTGAAGATAAATCTGATTGATTGGTGTCGTCCGAGCCTGATAGTTGATACCGAAGTTTGGATGCGAGGTGATCCAATGAGACATAGTGTTACGCTTTAATCCCTAACTTTTTCCTGGACCGCCCTTTCAGGTTTTCAGTCCACCGGGATACCCATTTTTGCCCAAGCCGCCTTTTCAGGTTTTCGACTTGCCGGGTGTACAGATTTTTTCATTTTCATCCCTTATTTTTGCCCGAACCCTTTTGGTTCGCCGGGAAGCCCTTATTTTTGCCTAGGCCAGTCAACCTAGCGGGTCTTTGATTATGCGTAGTATCTTTTTACTATGTCTGCATTGACGGGGTGAGGAAGGTCGTCACCATCCATGGTGGTTAGAATCATCGCTCCTCCTGAGAAAATGTTCTTAACCATAAATGGCCCTTCGTAAGTAGGGGTCCATTTGCCCCTGGGATCACCTTGAGGTAGAATAATGCGCTTGATTACCAGGTCTCCAACTTGATACTCTTGTCGTCTGACTTTCTTGTTAAATGCCTTGATCATCCGTTTTTGGTACGTCTGACCATGACAAATAGCAGTAAGTCTTTTTTCGTCGATTAGGTTCAGTTGATCAAGTCGGGTCTGGATCCAGTCATCTTCGCTCAAACCTGCATCCTTCATGATCCGGAGAGAGGGTATCTGAACTTCGATAGGTAAGACTGCCTCCATGCCATATACCAAGGAATAGGGTGTTGCCCCTGTTGACGTCCGTGCTGAGGTACGGTACCCATGAAGAGCAAATAGTAACATCTCGTGCCAGTCTTTGTATGTCACTGTCATCTTCTGCACAATCTTCTTAATGTTCTTATTTGCTACTTCGACAACCCCATTCATCTTCGGCCGGTAGGGAGAAGAGTTATGATGCTGTATTTTGAATTGCTCGCAGAGCTCAGTGATCATTTTGTTATTAAGATTGGTACCATTGTCCGTAATGATCCTCTCTGGTACACCGTATCGACAGATCAAGTTGTGTCGAATGAACCGTGCCACGACGTTCTTGGTTACCGTAGCAAAGGAAGCTGCTTCAACCCACTTCGTAAAGTAATCAATCGCTACCAGGATGAAACGATGCCCGTTGGATGCCGTAGGTCTGATCTCGCCGATCATGTCAATGCCCCACATTACAAAAGGCCTAGGTGCCGTCAGAACATTCAGAGGAACTGGAGGAATGTGCACCTTATCAGCATAGACCTGGCACTTGTGACATGTCCGAGAATGCTGATAACAGTCAGCTTCCATTGTGGACCAGTAGTATCCTGCCCGAAGGATTTTCTTTTCCATGGTATGTCCACTGGAGTGAGTTCCGAAAGTACCTTCATGCAGCTCTGTCATGATTCTTTCTGCTTCAACCTTATCCACACAACGTAGTAAGGTCGAATCATGGTTACGTTTGTAAAGAATGCCATTGCTGATGAAGAACTTCGTCGCGAATCTCCTCAGAAACTTCATGTCATTAACAGATGCACCCTCGGGGTACTCCTGAGCTTCAAGATACCTCTTCACTTCATGATACCACGACTTTTCTGTTGCCTCTTCAGTCTCAATATCACAGCAATGTGCAGGTTCGTCCAACCTTTCAATAATGATCCGGGGAGCCTCGTTGTCCCATTTGACTTTGAACATAGAAGACATCATAGCTAGCGCGTCCGCCAACTGATTCTCCTCTCTTGGGAAGTGTTCAAAGGTTATCTCCTCTAAATGGGGAAGCAACGTCAACACATACTCCTTGTAAGGAATCCGATTTGGGTGTTTCGTATCCCACTCGCCTTTGATCTGAATGATCACGAGAGAGGAATCTCCGAAGAAACTTAGAAACTTAATCCTTAGGTAAATTGCAGCTCGAAGACCCATAATGCACGCTTCATACTCCGCCATGTTGTTGGTGTAGTTGAAACATAGTCGAGCGGTAAACGGAGTATGAGAGCCTTTAGGAGATATGATCACGGCGCCAATGCCATTACCCAAAGCATTTGAAGCTCCATCAAAGTACATAGACCATCGGGATCCCTCCTCAGGTCCTTCATTCGGTCCATGTATCTCACAATCAGTCACTACCATGATATTCTCGTCCGGAAATTCAAAGTTCATAGACTGGTAATCATCCACTGCCTGATGTGCCAAATGGTATGCCAATACACTTCCCTTGATTGCTTTTTGAGTTGTGTATTGGATGTCATACTCAGTCAAGATCATCTGCCATCTTTCTATTCTTTCGGACAAGGCAGGCTTTTCGAAGATATACTTGATTGGATCCATTTTCGAGATCAATAGAGTAGTGTGAGTCAGCATATACTGTCTCAGCCAGCAAGCAGCCCATGCCAAAGTGCAGCAAGTTTTCTCAAGCAGTGAGTATCGGGTCTCACAGTCGGTAAACTTTTTGCTAAGGTAATAAATAGCATGCTCTTTTCGGCCAGACTCGTCATGCTGCCCCAGCACACACCCCATTGAGTTGTCAAGTACTGTCAAATATAAGATCAGAGGTCTCCCTTCAACTGGTGGCATTAGAATAGGTGGCTCTTGGAGATACTCTTTGATCCTTTCGAAAGCGGCCTGGCATTCATCGTTCCAACTTACCACTTGTTCTTTCTTCAGTAACTTGAAGATTGGCTCACAAGTAGCAGTCAGGTGAAAGATGAATCGGGCAATGTAGTTCAGTCGTCCTAGAAAGCCTCCGACCTCCTTTTCTATCTTGGGAGCTGGCATCTCTTGTATGGCTTTCACTTTGGCAGGGTCCACTTGAATACCTTTGTCGCTCACGACGAAACCCAGTAGTTTGCCAGATCTCACCCCGAAGGTGCACTTGTTCGGGTTCAATCTTAGCTTGTACAACTTCAACCTGTCAAACAGCTTCTGTAGATGGTCAAGGTGTTCCTCCTCGGTCTGGGACCTTGCAATCATATCATCGACGTATACTTCAATCTCATGATGGATCATATCATGAAACAAAGTGACCATGGCACGCTGATATGTTGCCCTAGCATTCTTCAATCCAAAAGGCATGACCTTGTAACAAAAGGTGACCCACTGAGTAACAAAGGTCGTCTTCTCCATGTCTTCAGGAGCCATCTTTATCTGATTATAACCAGAGAAACCATCCATAAAGGAGAATACCTTGTGCTAAGCAGTATTGTCAACCAGAACGTCGATGTGTGGTAGAGGGAAGTCATCCTTAGGGCTCGCCCTATTCAAATCCTTGTAGTCAACACACATTTGAACCTTACCGTCCTTCTTCGGCACAGGAACCACATTGGCAACCCACTGAGGGTAAGAAGTCACTGCTAGAAAACCGACGTCAAACTGTTTCATAACTTCAGCCTTGATTTTCTCGGACATCTCTGGGCGCATACGGCGAACCTTCTGTTTTACCAGAGGGCAGGCTTCCTTGGTAGGCAGGTGATGAACCACAATGTCAGTATCCAAGCCAGGCATATCTTCGTAAGACCAGGAAAAGATCTCAATATATTCATGCAGCATCTGAATCAACCGCTGCTTCATACTAAGCTCCAGATTTGCACCGATCTTGACTTCCTTCTTGTCTGTTTCAGTACCCAGATTCACCATTTCCACTGGCTCTTCGTGTGGGTGAATGGCCCTCTCTTCCTGAAGTAGCAGTCTTGCAAGTTCACCAGGCACTTCGCAATCATCTTCACCTTCGTCTTCGGCTAAGTTGATCGGATTTTCAAAGTCACAACTGGCAGTAGCAGAGTCGTTACCAGTGAGATCCAGAGTGGATTGAGACTTGTATATGTGAGTGTGTGTAAAATAGCTGTTTTGCAATATATAATAAAGAAAAACAAGGAGCGCAAAATTTGAAATGCAAGAAACGTCCAATGCTTTTATTAATGATATATGAAAATGGCACACAAAAGCCCCGCCAAATGAAGCCACGGTGCCCCGGGTAAGACACCGGGCCATAAAGTTTCACAACATTGTCTGTTACAAGCTCAAAATAAAGAGTTCATTACTGGTTAACAAAAGTAATAGGGATGAAGTCCTTTGATTTCCAGTTGCTTGGTCCACCGTTGGTCGTAGGATAGATCCAACTGTCGAATTCAGACTCCTCCACATCATCTTCAATGGCATTTACTCTCGAGTTGCTGATGAACACATGAGGTCTTCCAATCCTTGCACTTCGAACAACCCTTTGAGCTTCTGCGGTGAAACCCAAACAAAACTTGTTAGTCTTCTGAGTGAAATCAGGAAGTCGGCCCCAATTTGCACACTCACCCTTCTCAATAACAGCCCGAGCATCCTTTAAGGAAGCCATCTTCATAGGAGAATCTTCAACCACGGTCTCAGCTGATGCCAGTGTCTGAGGAACCTCTTCAAAGTGCTGAAATGGGGTCTCAATGAATTCCCCATCCATCTCTACGTATCGGAACGAGTTGAGGTAGCTGACCATGTACTCTTCTTCCCCCTGAACTGTCACAATCTTCCCTCTGACCGGGTACTTCAGCTTCTGGTGGAGCGTTGAGGTTACAGCTCCAGCTTTGTGGATCCATGGACGACCCAACAAACAAGAATAGGATGGCCGAATGTCCATCACGTAGAATGTAGAATTGAAGACCTGAGAACCAACTTTAATTGGAATATCAACTTCACCATGCACCATCCTTTTAGACCCATCAAAGGCCCTGACAATTATGTTACTTGGCCTTAGCTCTAACCCCTCGCAATCCAACCGGTCTAGAGCTTTCTTGGGCAAGACGTTCAATGAGGAACCAGTGTCAACCAATACATGTGCAAGAGTAGTGCCCCTGCATTCAATGGAGACATGCAGGGCATCGTTATGATTTTTCCCCTTGACAGTCAAATCAGCGTTGGAGAAACCCAAACCATTATCCGCAGTTAAGTTGGCCACACAATCGGTAAACTGATCAGTTGATGTCTCTTGTGGCACGTGGGTAGACTTCAGGAAGGTAATCAGAGCCTTAGCATGGGCCTCTGAACACAACAATAGTGACAACATAGAAATCTTGGATGGGGTTTGCCCTAGCTGCTCAACTACGTTATAATCACTCTTCTTAATAATTTTCAAAATCTCTTCCATCTCCTGTTTGGAAGCTTCAACAGTAATTGTCTTCGGCGCCTCCGTCTGGGCAGGCACATCAGTGGTGATCCCTTTGCCCCGAGCGTTAGATGACTTGGCGACAGGGGTAGGACTAAGAACTTGATCAGGAATGGCGATAGGTACACTTGCAGGTGTAATGATAACAGGTCTTCGGACAGTTGGTGGAGCAATATCAGGTGAGAAAAGTCTACCGCTGCGGATGACCTTAGCAGGCCCAGTAATGTTGTTGACGCCGGTATCAGCATCCAACTCTTGCTTAACTCCAAGAACATAAACATCAACCCCATAGTGCCAAGGGACAGCTTTGTTATAGGTGTAGGGGATGGGCCCTGGAACAGTGATGATTACGGGTGCGATCTTCGTAACATATGTAATTCTAACAGGCTTCCTCGAGGGAACCTTGGAAGAATTGTCGAAAATGGTAATAATGGAAACTTCTTCAGTAGGAATGGAAGAAACAACAATCTTTTCAAATAGGATCTCCTTATTATCCATCAGGTTTTGGATACCTCACTTCAGAAATGGGCAACCAGTAGGCAAAATAGAACACATATGACAACCTTCGCCACAACCCGGAAATAAACCGGCTAGCAACAGGTTCTTCTTGACAGTCATCAGAGGGGTAGCAATATCTTCTACGGAAACCACAAACAAGTCCTCTTCTAGAGCATTCACTCCATGCTTGGGCATGGGAGCAGTTACAACATTAGGCCTCTCGGGCGCCTCAAACTCAATCTCCTTCGCATCAATTAGGTCTTGCACCCTGTTCCTCAAAACCCAACAATCATCTGTATTATGCCTCGGGCTATCAGAGTGAAAAGCGCAGCGGGCATTAGGGTTGTACTTTGGTGACGTGGTACTTGGATTCTTCAGAGCTTCTTTTAGAGTCACCAGATTGGTCTTCAGCAACTGTGGCAGAATCTGAGACAAAGTCATGCTGAGACGATTGAATTGCCTTTGAGGTCTCTCGTCCTTTTGTTGATTATGATGCTGAGGGGCACCAGCAGGTTTTGAAATAACAACCACGTTGATAGCTTGGCGGTGTTCAGGTCTATTTTGTCTTCTCGAACTGTAGACATCACTGGACTTTTTCTTAAATGGCTTCTTCTCGGTGCTCGAAGAGGCACCCTTCTGTATCTTCCCAGCCTTAATGCCAGCTTAAATCCTCTCACCAGTCAAAATAAGATCTGTAAACCAAGCTGAAGAGCTTCCAATTAGATGGTTAAAGAATGGACCAGACAGGGTCCCCAGAAACATGTCAACATGTTCACGATCAGCCAAAGGTGGTTGCACCCTTCCGGCAAGGTCTCTCCATTTCTGAGCATACTCTTTAAATCCTTCACCCGTTCCTATTGACATACCCTGGAGTTGAGTACACGTAGGAGCGAGGTCGGAGTTGTACTGATACTGCCTGTAGAACGCAGTAGCCAAATCTTCCCAGCTGCGGATACTGGCTTCATCCAACTAATAGAACCACTCAAGCTGAGTCCCTGAGAGACTATCTTGAAAGAAATGGATCCATAAGTTCTTATCAGTAGTGTAAGGTTGGATCTTCCTCACATATGACTGGAGGTGCAGCTTCGGACAGGAAACTCTGTCATATTTGGCAAAGGCAGGTGCCTTGAATTTATGGGGAATCACCACCCCAGATGAGAGACCTAGATCTTCGAAGTCCAGACCGGGCACCTTCTGTATCTCCATAGCGCTTAAACGGTCTTCCAGCTGTTTGTACTTATCCTCAGCAGGAGGATACTGTTCTTCATCATAGTCCGTCTCGTTGTCGGAGACCATGGGGCTAGGAGCTCTCCTTTCTTGTGGACTATATTTCCCTCCAGATGAGGTGGTCAGATCAACTTCATTCTGCAACCCGTTTCTAAACCTGCGTCCAGTGTTGAACAGGATGGTCCTTTTCTTCTTCTTCTTCTTCTTCTCTTTCAGAATCAAGGTCTTCAGGTCCTGCTGACCCTTAGCTAGATTCATGAACAACTCTTGAAATTGGGCATTCTGGGCCTGGAGGGCCTTGATAGCTTGCTCAGTTGAAGGTTCAGCAGACATGATGATTGCTGAAATAAACAGCGAAGAAGATAAGAGACCTGTAAAGGGTACCTATTTATGAAGTGCATGGGATGAAATGCGTATGATTTATGATTTCAAAGACAATCGGGATTCAAATTTGTAAGAAAGGAAACACACTTTATTAGATTTAAACTTCAAAATTTAAATTGTTCAACAAATTTCCCTTAGGCATTACAAGAAATGGAAATACTGAAAAGTAAGAAAAAACTGTAAAAGAAATCATCAAAGGTCCATCAACGCTCCCATGGTCTCTTCTTCTCAGTGTGGACATAATCATTCAGGATCCGCTCGTTCTCCAGTTGCCTAGTCAGCTTCTAGATCTTCTGCTCCTGTTCATTGAACCTCTCCCGATAAGAATCCCGTTCATTCCTCAATTGCATCCAAGACCTCTTCAGTGCCCTAATATCAGTGGGCATATAAGGGTGGAGAATAGTTGGAAGAACCCCCTCTTCATCAGCAACTAAAAGGGCAACAGGCCTGACAGCTTCATATGGCATACCTAGCTTCTGGGCACGGATGCGGACCCATCTGAGATATGGTTCCATTGACAGAGAAGTCTTTGGACCCAATTCATGTGGATCAGATTGGTGAACTTTGTCCCAAGCCCTTATGAATCTACGATGCAGCTCGTCGCTATCTCCCTGAAAATCAAAGATGATATGAGGTATCAACATCTCATGAGGCCCTTCTCTTCTGGCTCTTCCAAACTGACGGAGAGCTAAGCATGGGTTGTAAGAGATCCCTCCATGGAGTCCGATCAATGGAACATTAAGATACTCTCCACAGCGATCAATGACAGTCACCTCATCCATACCTTTGAGAGTCCAGATAATGTCATTATTAGAAACAGACATCATCCTATAAGCCCATCCCATTCCTTCTTTGTTTTTCAGCACGGACTTAGGGAGGTGCGAAATAAACCACCTCGACAATAAAGGAACAAAACACATCAAAGTTCCCCGCTTTCGGGCAGTACGAGCATAGAGCTGATGAAGCATATCACCCAAGAGAGTGGGTACCGGATTCTGAGAGATGAAGATCTTTATGGCATTAATATCAACAAAAGTGTCAGGATTTGGAAACAATACCAGACCATAAATCAAAAGAGCCAGAATGTCCTCGTACGCCTTGAAGTCTAAGCTGTCCCAGAAGTAATTAGTTTTGTCAACCAAAAACTTAGTCAGAAAACCCTTAGCTCCACTTCTAGTCTCCCAGTTAGCCATTACCTCCTCCTCGGTCAAGTGAAGGGCTGCAGCAATTTCTTCGGGCTTAAGAGTCTTTTCCCAACCAATAAATGGAGTCTGCTCCAAAACAGAGATACCAAGCAGCTCAGAGAACTCTTCTAGGGTAGGAACTAGCTGGAAGTCCTGGAAAGTAAAACAATGGTACAGCGGATCATAGAATTGGACCAGAACACTCATCATTTGTTCGTCCAATTTTGAGGTGACCAAACTGATAAGAGAACCATGCCTTCTGATGAAGGAAGTAGTGTCTGGAATCCTGATAACCAAATCTTTAAGCAGGGTAGGTACTTGGACAAAGTTGATCTGGATAGTATTCCTACGCATGGGCATCATGATGACCTACAAAATAGAGCAAAGATGAAACCCTCTTGTCTTTGAAATAGGTTAGTCCTTATGCAAAATGTATGCAATGTTATGATGTCATGATGTCATGGTAAAGGCACACCACAAGTATCCACAAAAGGAAAACATGGTAAAGGCATACAAGTCACACAAAAGAGCCCTTAGATTTCAGGATGGCATGGAGCTTAGGTACTGCCCTCTTTCAGTTCAGTTGGTTTAAACATGTCCTAAAAATAGTAACCGGGTTCTAGAGGATCTCAATATCACTGACTACCCTCAATCGGTCATAATTCCAGTTTAGCAACCTTTTCTTGCGGCCGGAATCATTGCGAGAGTTTAGTCTCAATGAGTGTAGCATACTGCTACTGTTCTATGGCCAAGTTGGTCAATTTAAGGTTCTAAGGTTAGTTGGTGCTTAATGACTCCTTAGAAGACCCATATTCTCCTCGTTCCAACATAAGGGATATCGGTACAGACCAAGGTGCCACACCAACGTAGCTACTGTTTCATCCGTGTCGGTCTACGCCGGACAAATCCCTCACAGTTTATTGCTACTTACCTAAAGGGTATCCCCAGATCCGGGTTAGGATCTATAAAACTCCGATACAAGCCCACAAAATTAAAGCATACAGAGCATACAATTGAAAACATAGTGATCTAATCCTAAGGTACACCTCACTTATAAATTCCCCAGCAGAGTCGCCAGTTCTGTGATACGGTGGGAAGAGAACTGACTGTTTTTGGAATGATGGTTCGCGTTTTGTGTTTGTTTTCGTAAAATGTAGCGGTAAGCAAGAGTCGCCACCGTCTTTTATTTTATCCAACAAGGAAAGGAAAAAAACACAGAAAAAAAATCCTTTTTCGAGATGTTTCTCGGGTCCGGGGGGTAGATTATAGAAAGGGAAGGTGTTAGCACCCTTTCTATTCGTGGTTATCCACGGGCTCTTAGGTACTTGCTCAAAGTGTTTTAAAAAATTGCTTTTCTTTGTGTTTGTGGGTTTGAAAGAAGTTTTTTGTTTGAAAAGTGTAAGTGCGAAAAGTTTTATTTTTGTTTTTTGTAGGAGCAAGTACTTAAGAACCATCTACCTATTCGAAAAAAGGAATCAATCTGTGCTAATGTCCTTTAGACAATGCTAACCCACTATTGATGAGTAGGTAGCACCGTCGTTGGAGTTTAAGGGTCAATTCGATTAAGGGACGTGCGGTCACTAAAGCAATGTTAGGACGTCTTAGCGGTAACCCTATTATCTTAGATCATTTTTCCGAGGCAACCGTTTCGAGGCGACTATGATCTTTGGACAGGAGGGCGACCTCTAAAACTTCCTATACTCAATGACTGTGTTCGAAGGCAACCAAGTGAGGTGTACCCTAAGAGTGCGCATGTGCGAGTGTGTCATTTTTAGTTAATTTGTCTTTGTACATGTTAATGGTGAGCTACTGTTGATTTTAAATTAAAAGTTGATCTTGTCATGCATTGCCTATTATTCAAACATCTAACAGTTAATGGTTGCGGAAATTAAATTGCGGAAAATAAATCTAAGTTATTACAAGGCGTCGGGTATTTACATCGCCAAAAACAAACCCTTTAAAATTAAATTGCGGAAAGTAAATAAAGCGATAAATAAAATCCTAATTTAAAAACTATTACATTTCCGAAACAGTTACAATATTGATCAAAGATTAATCGCGCGCGAGAAAATTAAATCGGAGTGTCTTTTAGGGTTTTGACCCTTTTTATTAAATAAAGCAAATTTTTGTTATTTTTGAATTAAAAATCAATCTAAATCAATAATTGAAATGATTAATTGAATGAAAATATTTTTGGTTTTTTATTTTAATTAAGGAAATAAATAAGAATGATTAAAAAAATATTAAAACCTAATTCTAAATTAATTTTAATTTATTGCAAAAGATATTAATGTTAAACCTATTTAAACTAAATAAAATTAATTAATTGTTATTTACAAAAATAAATAATAAGATTAATGGAATTAAAAAAATAATTTTTTGTTGTTTTCTGATTTTATGAGAAAAATTCTTAATTGGTTAATTAACAATAACAATAATAAAAACAAATTAAAGAAAGAAATATAGAAAAGAAAAGAAGTAAACCAAAGGGGGTTTGGGCCCCAAATCAGGAGGTCTGGTCAGCATTTCCTTGGCCCAAACGTATTCCAGCCTGCTTTGACTTTCAGATTGCATGTGCGCTTGTTGACCAGGGTTCATGGTGAACCTCCATCCTGGACCACTGGATCTAAATCTGGAACCACCTGGCACATGGATACCTGAGGCATTTGGTGGACCACATTTTTGCACGCTGCGTGAGATTACCTGAAAAAAAAATATATCAAAGTTTTGGGGGACCTGGGATTCGAACCCAGGTCCCATTGTTCATATGCCAGCTCGCTCACCAACCCAACCAAGCTGCTTATTCATTATTGAAATGCATAACAAATATTATATGGAAAAAAAATTAACTATGCCTGGCCAAAAAATAAAATGCGCAATTGATTCAAATGAACCAATCACGCCCAACCACGTCTTCATCTTCTTCAAACGTCCTGGTTCGTTTACCTGCGGATTTTGTTCCGCAGGAAGATTTGTGGCATCTCTCAAAAACCCTTCCTAGGCCATGTAAATGCAAACTAAGAGTGTCAATGCACTCATCTCTCTCCCCTGAACTCATCCACGACCATTATTGGTCCTGATTATGCCTGTATCAAGAATGCCCAAAAACAAGAACAAGAACCCTAGGTTCTGGATACGGGGTTAGAAGCCACAAATATTACAGAAACGTTGGAAATTGAATGGTGAGTATGAATGTACAAGAAAATTGGCAAGAGGATGCAAGAAAAGGATTTCACGATGCCATGTTCAGAGCTTGGTTCGTGATGACTTACAGTGCGATTTAGGCAATGAGAAATCTTGGTTTTGATTGGTATTGCTTCATTGGATGGCAGGGAAGAGAGTAGTGTTGAGCTTTTGGTCTGAATTGGCCTCCAATGTTGTTTTCGATCTCCCACTTTTCAAGCTTTTTTCACAACTTTGTATGGACGTTTCTGCAGAGTTCTATGTGTGTCATAGGTCTGGCTAGCTTGTTTGCATATAATAGAATGCATTTAGGTCAAAATATGGGCTATAATCCAAGTGCATTGAAGATGGAATATTGGATTTGATCACCATTGATAAGCTTTCCAAAAATAGGCCAAATCTGATTTTTTTGTGCTTGAATGAGCTTTGATACGAATTGACTAGGTGTTATATGATATTTGCAAGCTGTAATGACCACAACAAATCTTGTTACATCAATTTTAGATTTTATTTGATTTAATATTGATTAATAATGAATTAAATCAATAAAAAATGAAATAAAATAGAAAAATAGATGAATGTCCATGAAATCAAATATGGGACACGTGTGTGGCATGACAAGACTAAATCAAGTGGAAAAAAGTGGGCCCTTTTGTCAAAAATTGGAGTTTTGAGGATAGTTGACTTTTGGCAAATTTGGAAAAATGCCCAACTTCAACAATGCATAACTTCTTCAATTTTGAACTTTTGGAAGTGTTTTTGGACTTTTTACAAACCTTGAGATGTCCTCTAATCAACCTTTTGGTATCATCTCAATTTGATGTTTCATGCTCAAGTTATAAGTTTTGGAAAAAAAGGTGTTTTTGTTGACTTTCAAAAATAACCTATAATGTCCAAATTTGTAACTTTTTGTGAGAGCCTTTATTGATCTTGGGGTGTGAAGATGGATTGTATGAAATTTCATCCTCTTCAAAATGAGCTTTGGATGGGTCATTTCTAATAAAGTATGAGAAAGTTATGCTTGGTCAAAGTTGAGTTGACTTTTCCTACAAAACCCTAATTTAGCAACTTTTGAATCTTGATGAATCTTGAGCAATCCTTGATGAATCATGATCAACCCTTGATAAAATGATGAATTATCCTTAAAAATGATAATGTTGACAAAAAATCTTGAGGTTTGACTGTATTTGGGACACAATTGACTTTTGCCCTAGCACAGTCGACTTTTGTGTCTCTTGAGTAATTGACTGACCAAACTTCCTCTGCAAGGCTTGAAATTTGACATGGATGAACTTAAGAACATATTAAGACATTGGGGAACACTTGAGGTCATTTGGATATGATGACCTTGATGCAACACAAAACCCTAATTTTGACTTGACTGCCTTAGGAGGTGATTTGGCTGTCCAACCCTTGAGCCAAACTTGAGCAACTTGAAGATCATTCTTGACAAATCTTAAGGAATATGGGAAGGAAAATTTTGGGGTACAACAGTCATCCTTCTTGGTACGGGCCCTTACCCCATACATAACATTGGTTTCTTTCTTCCCAGTAAAAGGTTTCTTTACAGGATTGGAAGTGGAGGCAGATGCTATGGGGATCTTCCCGCTTTTGATACCTCTTTTAACTCTTTCACCGGTTAAGATTAGATCGGTGAGACTGGAAGAAGAACAACCAACCAATAAGTTGAAAAATGGACCAGATAAAGTGCCCATAAACATGTCAATGTGTTCCCTATCAGTTAATGGCGGTTGGACCCTACTGGAAAGATCCCTCCACTTTTGGGCGTACTCTTTGAACCCTTCATTCTTCCCCATTGTCATGTCTTGCAGTTGAACTCTTGTCGGCGCCAGGTCAAAATTGTACTGGTATTGGTGGTAGAAAGCGGTGGCTAAGTCTTCCCATGTATGGATACGAGAACCCTCCAATTGATAAAACCACTCTAGTTGCGTCCCAGACAAGCTTTCTTGAAAGAAGTGAACCCAAAGTTTCTTGTCAGTGGTATGCAGTTGAATCTTGTACACATAAGACTTCAGGTGAAGCTTTAGGCAATAAACCCCATCGTATTTAGTGAAGATTGGTATTTTGAATTTGTGGGGAATGAAAACCCCAGATATTAAACCCAAATCATTAAAATCCAAATCGGGGACAGCTTGAATCTCAACGGCCTTCAGTCTGTCTTCTAGCTGCTTGTACTTAACATCGGCAGGAGGATACTGCTCGTCAAAATAATCTTCATCATCAGACGCTTGATCATTGATACACCCAGCCTGGGTACTCATAGCTTCTCCAATCTGATTCTCATCTTCCTCAGACGAGTCTTCCACTACCGGTATCTGACGGACCGACTCTCTGAATCTTCTACCCATATTGACTAAAGCTTTCCTCTTTGGTTTCTTTTTGGCTGCTAGCAACACCATGAAATCTTGTTGTCCCTTGGCTAGGGTCAGCAGAGTCTCTTGAAACTGGGAGTTTTGTGCTTGTAGGTCCTTCACTGTTTTCTCGATATCCATCTTACTGAAATAAACAACAGAGAGATAAGGAAACCTATCCTGGAAAACTTATTATGTTATGATGCATGGAAGATGTGTATGCAAATGATTTCAAGGATTTATGAAATTTAAATTTGTATATACAAAGAATGAACAAACATTAAATTTCATTAATTGGTTCAAAATGATCACAACATGCCTCTTGGGCTTACAAAATAAATCTCTAAGATAAAAAGGTTGAATGAATTCTCTTTGGTGCAAGATAGGCGTTCAAGCTTCATTCTTCATGTAGTTGCTTTGTAAGCTCCAAAACCCTTTTCTCACTCGCATAGCACTGAGCTTCGAAAGTGTCTCGTTCTTCCTTTAGCTGAATCCAACCTTTTTGCAAGTCTTCAAGAGAAGTAGGCATGTTGGGATGGAGGACAGTATACAAGACTTCTTCTTCAGTAACAGGCTCCATGATAACTGGTAGGATGGAGGGGTAAGGCATCATGAGTTTCTGAGCACGAGCTCGCACCCACCTAAGATAAGGTTCAAAGGGAATAGAATTCTTGTGTCCTAGTGTCCCACTATCTGCTTTATTTACCATCATCCAAGCTCTCGCTAATCTATAACGATAGTCTTAGTCGTCGCTCTCATAGTCAAATACCACTCTTAGGAGTAGCATGTCATGAGGACCATCTCTTCGGGCGTAACAAAATTGTTGCAAGGCTAAGCAAGGGTTGTAAGTGATACCTCCCATAATTCCAAGCAGAGGGACATTAGGGAATTCCCCATAACTGTCAATGATATAAGTATCCGCCAAGGATCTCGATCACCAATGGATATCAGAGTGGGTGAGGGGCATCATCCTTTGAGACCATGTCAATCTTTGTTTGTTCTTCAATGTTGATCGAGGTAAGTGAGAAGTAAACCACTTGGCAAGTAGGGGAATACAACACAAGAGAGTACCTCTTTTCTTCATGGTGCGGGTATGGAAGCAATGTAAGATGTCTCCCATCAAGGTAGGTATAGGATTACGAGAGAGAAATAATGTGATGGCATTCACATCTATGAATTGGTTCGAGTTAGGAAATAGAACCAAACCATAGATGAGAAGGGCTAGGACGTCTTCAAAGGCTTGAAAATCCAAATATTCCCAAAATGAACGAGCCCTCTCTAATAAGAACTTGGCTAGGAACCCTTAAACTCCGCTTCTTGTCTCCCAATTTGCTACAATGTCGTCTCTCTTCAGATGCAGGGCTTCGCCAATGACTTCAGGTTTTGGAATCCCTTCTAAACCGGTGAACGGTGCTTGATCAAGCACGGGAACTCCTAATAGCAAAGATAATTCTTCTAGTGTTGGCACTAATTGATAGTCAAGAAAGGTGAAGCAATGATGCATGGGGTCAAAGAATTGGAAGAGCACACACATCATCTCTTCTTGGAAATTGGAGGTAGCCAAACTGAGGATTCGACCATACTTCTTGGTGAAATGAGAGGCTTCAGGTACCCTTGAAGCTAACTCTTGCAGTTGAGGGTGTGCTTTCACAAAGTTGATTCTAATGGTATTTCTTCGGACGGAGTTCATGGCCTACAAAACAAAAAACAAAGATAAATTCCTAAATCCTTGAAATGGTTAGTGAGAATGTGTATGATGTTATGATGTTTATGATGTTATGTACAAGTAAGAAAGTTGTCATGTGCACACAAATAAAACAAGTCCTTAAGTTTAGGCTTGCATGGCGTTTGCAGGTAAGTACCCTCTCGAAGTTTTAGTTGGCTCAAACCTGTCCTAGTAATAGTAACCGGGTTCTAAAGGATCTCAATATCACTGAACTTTCTTTTAGGCGTTGTCTCAGCATAATATATATTTTCTTGCGGCCGAGATATCCCAAAAGTCCAATCTCAATGAGTGTAGTATCGAGTATCAACCAATTTTCAGCTTTCCACCGAAACCGGTTATCTCACTACGCCCTAATGGCCAAGTTGTTCAATTAAGGTTCTAAGGTCAGTTAGTGCTTCATGACGTCACTCAGCGGCCCCGTATTCTCCTCGATTCAACATAAGGGATACCGGTACCCACAAATGCGTCACACTAATGTAGCCATTGTTTAAACCATATCGGTCTATGCTGTACAATTTCCACAATCTATTGCTACTTACCTAAAAAGGTGTCCCAGATCCGGGTAGAGGATCAAAGCAAGCTCAAATAAGGAACCAAAATTTAAAGCAAGCAAGTCAAACAATGAAAGAAAATAAAGGTGATATAGCCCTAAGGTAACCCTACTTTTAAGTTTTCCCCAACAGAGTCGCCAGTTCTGTAATACGGTGGGAGAACTGACTTGGGATGTTTTGCATTTGATCGCAATTGTTGCGGTTAGCAAGAGTCGCCATCGACTTTTCTTTTATCCAAAATGAAAGGTGGAAAAGAACAGGATAGACGTTTGAGATTATTTCTTGAGTTCGGGGGGTAGATTATGAAAAGGGAAGGTATTAGCACCCTTTTCATCCATAGTTATCTATGGGTTCTTAGTTGCTTGCTAAATCACTTGCTTTGTTTGAAAATGTGCTTTGTGATGGTTTTTGAAAGTATTTATGAAAAGGCGCCTTCATTTAGGCAAACTTTGTAATGATTCTCGTTTCGGAGAGAATGTATACAAAGTATTGGACTTTTGAAAATATTTCATGTTTTGAAAGTGTTTGGTGTTTGTTTTGAAAGGATGTTTGTTTTGAAAGTGAGCAAGCAACTAAGAACGTTTCTACCTACTCAAAAGTCTTTTTGTTCATTTCTCCTTTCCTTTGATATTGATATCTTACCATTGATTGGTAAGAACCCTTATCTTAGGATGTAAAGGGACGGGTCTGGGTCATCGTATAGTCATGATAGCAATGTTGTAAGATGTCTTAGCATTTCTCTTTGAGGGACTAAGATCATTTGAAAGACAACATTTGTAGCGTCATCGAGGGACTATGATCTTGTATTTTTGGTTGTTTTGCTAATACATCTCACATGCATAATGTTGTACCCCAAAATTTGCCCTCTCATTTTTCAATTAATCTCTCACAAGATCTGCTTTGGTTCAAGACTACACAAGGGTTGATCAACTCAAGACACCTCCTCAAGCACTGATGACTAAAAATTAGGGTTTGAGTTTGCACAAGGACAAATGGACTTTTAATGCCCCATATGACTTTCATGAATCATTTTGTAACTTCAATATTGCTCATGTCAAGTTTCAAGTCTTGGATCACATTTTTGCTCAGTCAATTGATCAGTTGACCTAAAATTAACTATATTGAGGAAAAAGTCAACTGTAGTCAATTTACAGTAAAACTTCATAATTTTGTATCCATATCAATATTATGAACTCATATATGTCATTTGATCAAGTTTGGATTACAATTCCTCAAGAAATTTGATTAGATCATCAAAAGGGGCAAAATGGTCAAAATTAGGGTTTTGATTGAGAAGGTGCAATTTTTGATTTTTGACCTAGCAAATGATTGATTGGTTTAAGTTATGATCTCAAGGATTCAAATGCTTCATTTTGACCAAATGGGATGGCTCAAAACATCTCTCAAGATCAATTGATTGACAGATGAATTTCAGTCAACTGATGAAAAATCAACTATACACTGAAAAGTCAAATTTTCACTTTTTGGTCAAAATTAAGTATCAAAGATCACAATTCATCAAAACATGTAAAAATATAAAACTTGTTCATCAATAAATCTAAAATTCAAGATTTCATTTTGAAAAGTCAAAATTTTTAAACTTAGAAATTGTTCTAAGTGTTGGAAATTCACATTTTTTTTCATAACTTTGAGCCAAATTTCAACCATGATGCAAGAGGATTCAAAGGAAACTTCAAACATGAAAGTTGTAGATATCAATGAGACCTAAAACATTATAGAACACAACCTTTTCTAGAAATTCATGGATTTCAAGTTATGATTTTAAGAAGACATGTTCATGAAACTTGAAAACTTAGTGAAATTTTGTCCTAGTTTAGGCAGGATTTTGACCTAACTTCATGGCGATTTTTCACATAGTTCCAAGATGAATATTCAAAAATTTCCAACATATAGGTTATATAGTATGTTACAAGCTTTCAAAAATGTCCAGGAACTCATTGAGATCATACTTGAGCAAGGAGAATCGAAGGCAAGAAGTTAAGGTTTTCAAACTTGAATTACAAGCCATTTTGTGAAGAACACATGAACCAAATCCATGTTAGGCTGAATAATATTTGCTTTACAGGCCTCAAAATTGTGTATCTATCCATAATTAATGGATTACACAAACTTTTGAGCTATAATCCAGGTGGTTTAAGCTTTATCCAATTCACATTGCCACTTTGGGAAGAAAGTGAAGAATGTCATTCATGAAAAGTAAGCTTTATGCACAAAGTCAATTCTTGATCCTCTAACTTGTTCCCTCTGACCACACTCCATCTACAAAGTCAGAAGCAAACTTGTTTAAAGCATAACCACTCTACATTAGCAAGTACACAAGACTTTGAAACTTGGATTTTTCAAAAATCACATGTTAAGCTTAAACATTTGTTTTTGAATTCTAATTAACAACAAGTCTCCGAACTTGTTGCTTATAAATAGAGTGACTATTTATGAGATATCACACGAGCTTGAACACCCTGAAACACTCCTGAACTCCCTCAAACCAGAAATTGCCCAAAAACTCCATTGTTGCACAGTTTTTGACCTTGAACTCCAAACTCATATTTCCCTCGTGCGTTTCTTGGCCTTTTGGTTCCTAAAGTTCCTATACATCAAATACAACTCATCCCTATACTCATTCCAGAACTGTAACACCATTTACCATAACCTCCATAACCAAAAAATAGAGTCTGCACATTGACTTCTCCAAGCCATTCCAACCATCCATTGCTCAAGCTAATCATTGCATTAGCTTCCTGGGAACTTGAGGAAGCTAACCTGATCATTGCAGCACCTTCAATCAAGCTCAAACTCATTTCACAATTTCTAGCTTTGAGGTACATTTTTTGAACTTCCATCTCATTATCTAGGCATTGTTAGGCTTGCATTTGTGAAGATAAAATGTAGACATCATTGCCCTGAAGCTGTACATGTCCATAGATTTCATTTATTTTGATTGAGCTCGGAGAATTTTAAGATTGAATCTCTGAAAATATCTAGGTCGGAATTTGGTACTTTTAGAAATTCTCATTCATCTTTGATTTATAGCTTTAGTTATTTACATGGTTGGATTCGTATGAAAAAATGGAGCAACTTTCATGTTTGCGTATTTCATTTTTGTTGAGAAATGGTGAAGTTACAGGATCCATGGCTGGAGGTTGAGATGAAGTTCATTTCTGGAACTTGTTTTGTATTATGTATTTATTATTTCAGTTAAGTTAATGGATGTACAGCCACCCCAGTGGCAAAGGTAGCGCGCGTGTGTATGGAAGGTCATGGGTTCAACATCCAACGCTACCTTTTTCCTTCATTTTTCACATTTTTTACTCTTTTTTGTTTCAGCTACAGGCACATGGGCTTTTGTTTTTTGCTGACCTCTAACCCCCTGCCTTACTTTTGCACCCCTAGCCCATTATTTTCTTTATTATTTCATTTTTTTTTTAATTTATTTCATTTTCATTTCATATTTTCTTTATTATTTTTGTTATTATTATTATTATTATTATTATTAATATTATTATTTTTATTAATAAAAAATCCAAAAATATTTTGTTTATTATTTTTACACTTATTTAGTTTATTTTCTCTATAAATACAAAAAGAACAAAAAATATTTTCTTAACAATTTAATTTATTTTTTAATAAATAAAATTTAGATTTAGGTTTAATTATTATTTTTCTTTTCTAAAACTAATTTAGAACTTAAGTTTCTTTTAATTAACTAATTTTCATATTATTTTTATTAAGTTAAAACCTTTTTCATAAAAACCCTAAAAATACTTTTTTAGCTTAATTTCTTTCTTAATTAATTTAGGATTAAGTTTTGTTTAAATTTTAATTGATAATTTTCTTTAATTAGGTCAAGACCAAACCCTTCCATAAAAAACCTAAACAAAAATCATTTCTTTGTCCATTTATATTTGTACATTATACTTATTTATTCAATTTTTGTATATTATTCAATATGGTTGTAATAGTTAATTAGGTTTATTTCTTGCAAATCCCCATTTGTAAATTTGTATACCCCCTCCCCTAATGATGTAATAGCTTATTAATTTTACTTTCCACAATTTATCGTTTTATATAAATGCTAGTAATTAGGGTTTGTATGGAAAGACTAAAACCAACAATTAGCAAGCCCTAATTCAAGATAAACAAGCATGTAATTCAAATACACTTGCACACTTGCACCCTTAGGATAATTCCACTTTGTTGCCTTATAAAAAATGGCCATGTTATGCATGTGGGATATATTAGCAAAAAGCAATAAAAAATACAAGATCATAGTCCCTCGATGACGCTATCAAATGTTACCTTTCAAAATGATCTTAGTCCCTCAAAGAAAAGTGCTAAGATATCTCACAACATTGCTATCATGGCTATACGATGACCCACACCCGTCCCTTTACATCCAAATATAAGGCTTCTTACCAAATCAATGGTAAGATAGCAATATCAAAGGAAAGTAAGAAATGAACTAAGACTTTTGAGTAGGTAGATTGTTCCTAGTTGCTTGCTCATTTTCAAATCAAACATCCTTGCTTATTTTCAAAACAAACACCAAAACTTTCAAAACATTTTCCAAACATGAAAATATTTTCAAAATCTCAACACTTTGTATACATTCTTACGAACGAGAACTATTACAAAGTTTGCCTAAGCGATGGCGCCTTTTCAAAATACTTTCAAAAAACCACACAAAGCACATTTTTCAAACAAAAGCAAGTGATCTAGAAAGCAACTAAGAGCCCATAGATAACTATGGATGAAAAGGGTGCTAACACCTTTCCTTTTCATAATCTACCCCTCGAACTCAAGAAACAATCTCAAAGGTCTTTCCTGTTCTTTTCAGCCTTTCCTTTTAGATAAAAGAAAAGTCGATGGCGACTCTTGCTAACAGCAACATTTGCAATAAAATGCAAAACACCCAAGTTAGTTCTCCCACCGTATCACACAGCTGGCGACTCTGCTGGGGATAAATTTAAAAGTGGGGTTACCTTAGGGCTAGATCACATTTACTTGCTTTCATTGTTTGATTTGTTTGCTTTATATTTTGGTTCCTTTTTTGGGCTTGTTCTAATCCTCTACCCGGATTTGGGATACCTTATAGGTAAGTAGCAATACATTGTGGAAACTGTACGGGGTATACCGACATGGTCTAAGAAATAGCTACGTTAGTGTGACATATTTGTGGGAACCGGTAGACCTTGAGTAGTCAAGGAGAATACAGGGCCGCTGTGTGATGTGATAAAGCACTAACTGACTTCTAGAACCTTTACTTGACCAACTTGGCTATTAGGACGTAGTGAGATAATCGGCTTTGGTGCAGTCCAAAGTTGGTTGATACTTGATACTACACTCATTGATATTTGACTTTTCGGGATATTTCGACCGTCGTGAAAGAGGCTTGCGCTGAAAC
The DNA here is from genome assembly GCA_948472305.1 of Vicia faba. Classification (NCBI taxonomy): domain Eukaryota; kingdom Viridiplantae; phylum Streptophyta; class Magnoliopsida; order Fabales; family Fabaceae; genus Vicia; species Vicia faba. Next base: position 451,447,217 of record OX451739.1, on the reverse strand, counting down.
AATGCCCGAGAAGACAGATCAGTGATATTGAGATCCCTTAGAACTCGGTTACTATTTTCTAGGACAGGTTTGAGCCAACTAAACTTCAAGAGGGTACTTACCTATGAGACTCCATGCAAGCCTAAACCTAAGGACTTGTTTGCCTTGTTTGTATTACTTACTTGTACATGACATCATAAACATCATAAAATCATACTCATTCTAACCATTTCAAGGATTTTTGGGATTTATCTTTGTTCTGTTTTGTAGGACATGGCTTATATCTGCAGGAATACTATCCAAGTCAATCTCGTAAGGATTCCTCCTCAACTAAAAGATTTAGCATCAAGGGTTCCTGAGAATTCTCCATTCACCGAAAGATATGGTCGACTCCTAAGCTTGGTTACCTCCAACACTAATGAAGATATGATGAAGGTGATGTTCCAATTCTTTGATCCTCTACACCATTGCTTCACTTTTCCTGATTATCAACTTGTGCCTACTCTAGAAGAATTCTCACAACTCTTGAGGATTCCCATTATCAATCAACTATCTTTCAACGGTACAGAAAGAGATCCAAAACCTGAGGAGATTGCCCAAGCACTACACTTGCAACAATCTGATATCACAACTAATTGGGAAACAAGGAATGGTGTCAAAGGTTTCTTGGCCAAGTTATTGTTTTAGAAAGCTCAAGATTGTTGGAAATCCTTGGATTTACAAGCTTTTGAAGAAATTCTGGCCCTTCTCATCTATGGGATGGTTTTGTTTCCAAACCATGACCAACTCATAGATGTAAATGCTGTCAAAATCTTCATGTCTCGCAACCCAGTGCCTACTTTGTTGGGAGATATCCTACATTTTTTTCACTCTCGCACTATGAGAAAGAGAGGGATCCTCCTGTGTTGCATTCCTCTCTTGGCAATATGGTTTATTTCGCATCTTCTCCGATCTGTGTTGAAGAACGAGCAAGGTTTGAGGTGGTCCCATAGGTTGATGACGCTCAGACATTCAGATGTTCCTTGGTGTTCTCGATCCTTTGAGAATGTTACTATCGTCGGCCATTGTGGGGAATTCCCTAATGTCCCTTTACTTGGCATTAGGGGAGGTATCACTTACAACCCCTTCTTAGCCTTACAACAGTTTGGCTACGCCCGAAGAGATGTTCCACATGATATGCTAATCCAAGAAGTGGTATTCGACTATGAGAGCGACGATCAAAGCTACCGTCAGAAGTTTATACGAGCCTGGAGGATGGTAAGAAAAGTGGATAGCAAGACGCTAGGACACAATAATTCCATTCCCCTTGAGCCTTACCTTAAGTGGGTACGAGCTCGTGCTCAGAAACTTGTGATGCCTTATCCCTCCATCTTACCAGTCATCATGGAACATGTGCTTGAAGGAGATGTCCCGTACACCATCCTCCATACCGACATGCCTACTTCTCTCAAAGACTTGCAAAAAGGTTGGATTCAGCTAAAGGAAGAATGAGATACTTTCAATGCTCAATTCTACGCTAGTGAGAAGAGGGTCTTGGAGCTTACAAAGCAGCTACAAGAAGAGCAAAGTGTGAACGCCTATCTCGCGCCGAAGAGGATGCGTTCAGTCTTTTTATCTTAGAGAGTTATTTTGTAAGCCCAAGAGGCATGATGTAATCTTTTAAAGCTAATTAATGAAAATTGACGTTTGTTCATGATTTGTCTATACAAATTTAAATTTCATAAATCCTTGAAATCATTTGCATATACATCCTTCATGCATCATAACATGAAAAGTTTTCGCATAACAGGTTTTCTTATCTTTGTGCTATTTATTTCAGCAAGATGGATCTAGAGAAAACTGTGAAGGATCTTCAGGTACAAAACTCTCAATTCTAAGAGACTCTACTGGACTTAGCCAAGAGGAAGCAGGATATGATGGCATTGCTGGCAGTTAAGAAGAAACCCAAGAAGAAAGCTCTGGTCAACATGGGCAGAAAGTTCAAAGAGTCGGTTCGTCAGATCCCGGTAGTGGAAGACTCATCTGAAGAAAACGAGGATCAGATTGGTGAGGTTAAGAGTACCCAGGCTGATTGTGTTAATGATCAAGCGTCTGACGATGATTATTTTGACGAGCAGTACCCACCCGCCGATGTCAAGTACAAGCAATTAGAAGACAGATTGAAGGCCATCGAGATCCAAGTCGTCCCCAGTTTAGATTTTGATGATTTGGGTTTGATCTCTGGGGTTGTTATTCCCAACAAATTCAAAATACCAGTCTTTGCAAAGTACGATGGAGTTTCCTATCCAAAACTTCACCTGAAATCTTATGTGTGCAAGATACAACCGCACACCGCTGATAAGAAACTCTGGGTTCACTTTTTTCAAGAGAGCTTGGCCGGAACGCAACTAGAATGGTTTTACCAGTTAGATGGTTCCCGCATCAATACTTGGGAGGATTTAACTACCGCATTCAACCATCAATACCAGTATAATGCCAACTTGGCGCCGACAAGGGTTCAGTTGTAAGATATGACCATGGGAAAGAATGAAGGATTTAAAGAATACGCACAAAAATGGAGAGACCTTGCCAGTAGGGTCCAACCACCTTTGACGGATAGGGAGCACATTGACATGTTCATGGGCACTTTATCTGGTCTATTATTTAACTTGTTGGTTGGCTGTTCTTCTTTTGGTTTCACCGAGTTAATCTTAACCAAAGAAAGAGTTGAAAGCATCATCAAAAGTGGGAAGATTTCCATGGCATCTGCCTCCACTTCCAATCCTGTCAAGAAACCTTTTGCTGCAAAGAAGGAAATAAATGTTGTGTACGGGGAAAGGGCCCGTACCAAGAAGAATGATCATCCATCTATTAATTATGTCCGAATATCCAATCCAACTCCTACTCCAAGACCATATGCTAATCATCAACATTTTGAAACTCCGAGAAGACAATTTACGAGGATAGGAATGTCACTATCTCAAGCCCTACAACATTTGCTAAAGGCTAAGTTAGTGACATTGCTTGATCCATCTGCCAATCTAGATACCTCTTTACCAAAGTATAATTCGAACGCTAAATGTGCTTACAACTCAAGTAGTCCCGGGCATGAGACTGATCAATGTTGGGCCTTGAAGAATAAAATTCAGGATTTGATTGATAACAAGACTATTAAATTTGATCCTCCTCCTACTCCGAACGTAATCACCACACCTATGACAAAACATGGCAAGGATGTCAATGAAGTCAACGTTGTGGGTGATTCTGATGAAGAAGCTGCATTTGAAGATTTGGTGTATCCAACTGCAACGGAGCTAAAGAATTGGCATGCAAAGGACTTCATGCCCATCTCCTTCCTTGAGGAGTAATCTACTTGTTATTGCTTTTACTTCAATTCAAGAACATTTTGTCTGTAATATTTAACAATGACTTTTAAGCCATATGCCTGGCCCGGGGAACTTTGGTCCATTTGTCAAGGGTTTTATTTATGTTCATCTAATCATATGATCATTTAACACAAATCATTGGACTCCTTTTGCATTCAAATCTTTGTGTTCATTGTCTTTCTTTTCCTACATTTTTCAAAATAGACATGTATCTTACATGCACACACACACTCTTGCAGGTCCTCATCCACTCTGGATCTTATTGCTAATGACTCTACTATTGCCGACTATGACTTCAAATGTCCAATTAACCAAGCCGAAGATGAAGGCGAGGAAGATTGTGAAATACTGGGAGAACTAGCCAGACTTCTATTACAAGAGGAAAAAGCTATTCAGCCACACGAAGAATCAGTTGAATTCATCAATCTGGGTACTGAGACATACATGAAGGAAGTCAAGATCGACACTAACCTAGAAAGTAGTGTCAAGAGCAGGTTGGTTAAGATGTTGCATGATTATGTGGAAGTATTTGCTTGGTCTTATGAAGATATGCCAGGGTTGGATACCGACATCGTAGTTCATCATCTGCCGACAAAGGAAGACTGTCCTCCTGTCAAACAAAAAGTTCGTCGCATGAGGCCTGACATGTCTGAAAAGATAAAAGATGAAGTGATGAAACAATTTGATGATGGGTTCCTAGCTGTGACATCCTATCCCCAATGGGTTGCCAATATGGTGCCAGTGCCAAAGAAAGATGGAAAAGTTCGCATGTACGTAGACTATAGGGATCTGAATAGGGCAAGCCCCAAGGATGATTTCCCTCTAGCACACATTAACGTCTTGGTCGATAATACTGCTCAACATAAAGTCTTCTCTTTTATGGACGGTTTCTCCGACTATAATCAGATACAGATGGATCCCGAAGACACGAAGAAGACAACTTTCGTTACGCAATGGGGCACCTTTTGCTACAAGGTCATGTCGCTCGGATTGAAGAATGCAGGGGCAACATATAAAAGGGCTATGGTAGCTTTATTTCATGATATGATTCATCATGAAATAGAGGTATATGTGGATGCTATGATTGCCAGATCACAAACTGAAGAGGAACATCTCGATCACCTGTATAAACTATTCGAGAGGTTAAAAAGTACAAGTTGAGGTTAAACCCTAACAAGTGCATGTTTGGAGTACGATCTGGAAAGCTTCTAGGTTTTGTTGTCAGCAATAAAGGCATTGAAGTTGATCCTGCCAAGGTAAAGGCCATCCAAGAAATGCCAGTCCCTCATTCTGAAAATGAAGTTAGAGGATTCTTGGGTCGTCTCAATTACATCGCCCGCTTCATATCTCACTTAATTGCTACTTCTGATCCAATCTTCAAACTCTTGAAGAAAGATCAGGTAGTCAAATGGAATGATGAATTCCAAGCTGCCTTCGACAAAATCAAGTAATATCTACAAGAGCCTCCTATTCTCATGCCTCCAGTTGAAGGAAGACCCTTTATCATGTACTTGACAGTACTAGAGAACTCTATGGGGTGTGTTTTGGGCCAACATGACGAGTCTGGCCGAAAAGAGCATGCTATTTATTACCTGAGCAAAAAGTTTACCGACTGTGAAACCAGATATTCACAGCTCGAGAAAACTTGTTGCACTCTAGCATGGACTGATCGCCGGCTAAGACAGTATATGTTGACTCATACCACTATGTTGATTTCTAAGATGGACCCAATCAAGTACATCTTCGAGAAATCTGCCCTTTCCGGACGGATAGCCAGATGGCAAATGATCTTGACTGAGTACGACATTTAATACACGACATAAAAGGCCATCAAAGGAAGCATACTAGCAGATCATTTGGCCCATCAAGCTGTGGATAACTATCAGTCTATGAACTTCTACTTCCCATATGAGAACATCATACTAGTAACCGACTGTGTGAAACCTGGACCGTATGACGAACCTGAACAAGGATCTCGATGGACTATGGTCTTCGATGGGGCTTCCAACGCCTTGGGTAACGGAATTGGTGTTGTGATCATCTCCCCTGAAGGTTGCCACACTCCGTTCACTGCCAGATTATGCTTCGATTGCACGAACAATATGGCCGAGTGCGAAGCGTGCATTTTGCATCTGAAAGTAGCCATTAATCTGAGGATAAAGCATTTGAATGTGTTTGGGGATTCCGCTCTAGTGATCATCCAAGTAAAAGGAGATTCTGACACTAAACATCCTAATCTCATCCCTTACAAGGAACTTGTGCTATCCTTAATTCCTTAATTTGAAGAGATCACCTTTGAACACTTCCCTATGGAAGAGAATCAGTTAGCTGACGCCTTGGCAACCATGTCTTTAATGTTCAAGGTCAGATGGGACAACGAAGCCTCTATGATTACAATTAAAAGATTCGACGAACCTGTGCACTGCTGTGAGCTTGACGCTGATACATAAAAGCCATGGTACCATGAGGTGATGAGATATCTTGAGGCACAAGAGTATCCCTAGGGAGAATCCATCAATGGCAGAAAGTTCTTATGAAGATTTTCAGCCAAATTCTTCTTAAGTAACAGAATTTTGTACAAACGCAACCATGACTCTACTCTAATCTGATGTGTGGATAAGAAGGAGGCAGAGGAAATTATGGAAGACATGCACGATGGTCTCTCTGGCATTCACTCAAGCGAACATACGATGGCCAAGAAAATCTTGAGAGCTGGTTACTATTGGTCAACAATGGAGACTGGTTGCCATTAACACTCTAGAACTTGTCATAAATGCCAAATCTATGATGACAAGGTCCATATGCCTCTTGTCCCTCTGAATGTCATGATCGCTCCGTGGCCATTTGCAATGTGGGGCATTGACATGAATGTAGAAATCAAGCCCACCGCTTCCAACGGACATCACTTCATTCTTGTCGCCATCGACTATTTCACCAAATGGGTCGAAGTCGCCTCGTTTGCCTCAGTCACCAAGAATGTGGTAGCCAAATTCATTAAACATAACCTCATATGCCGATATGGTATCCCTGAAAGGATCATCACCGACAATGGGACTAACCTCAACAATGCTATGATTACCGAGCTTTGCACCCAGTTCAATATCAAGCATCATAATTCTTCTCCATATAGACCTAAAATGAATGGCGCAGTCGAAGCGGCCAACAAAAACATTAAGAAGATTGTGCAGAATATGGTAGTAACCTATAAGGATTGGAATGAGATGTTGCTATTTGCTCTACATGGCTACCGAACGTCATCTAGAACATCAACTGGGGCAACTCCCTTTTCCTTAGTCTATGGCATGAAAGCTGTTTTTCCAGTGGAAGTTCAGATTCCCTCACAGAGGATTATGAGTGAGACAGGCTTAGGCAAAGATGAATGGATTCAGACAAGATTGGATTAATTGAACTTAATCAACGAGAAGTGACTGGATGCTGTTTGTCATGGTCAGACGTACCAAAAACGTATGATCAAGGCTTTCAACAAAGAGATCAAACCTCGAGTATATCAAGCTGGTGATTTGGTGATAAAGCGCATCATTCTGCCACAAGGCGACCCCAGAGGCAAATGGACTCCCACCTACGAAGGGCCATTTGTTGTCAAGAGAGTTTTCTCTAGCGGTTCCATGGTGCTGACTACCATGGATGGTGAAGACTTCCCACATCCTATAAACGCGAACATAGTTAAAAAATACTACACATAAAGGACCCACTAGGTTGACACACCTAGGAAAAAATAAGGGCATCCCGGCAAACCAGAAGGTTTGGGAAAAAAATTAGGGATATATGCAAAATATTGTACACCCGGAAAGTTGAAAACCTGAAAGGGAGACTTGGGCAAAAATGGGTATCCTGGTGGACTGAAAACCCGAAAGGGCGGTCCAGGAAAAAGTTAAGGATTGAAAGCGTATGACTATGTCCCGTGGAATCACCACAGTCAACTTTATCACCAAGGTATGAGTTCAAACGGTCCAAGATCAATCCAATAAACTTCTGTCAACGGCAAGGGGCATTCGGAGGCATTGGGGCAATAGTAGAGTTGGAATGCAATGAGATCATTTCACATGGCTATTTGTTTTTGTTTTCAATTCTTGTTTTCCTTTCGAAGATTTCCTCTTACTAGGATCTTCGACTCTTTGTACAAAAATGCCTATTCATGGGAAAAATATCAATACAAATATACTTGAAGTGCAAACTTTCTGTTTTAGTTTTGAATGCAAACTTGTCCAATGACTAAAATTGAACGAACATACGCATATGAACATAATTAAAACTATTTGGCACACGTGTCCTGCTAAACAGTAACAAGCATCTCTTTAATGTATATGAAAGATACCCACAGAGTTATTTCATTAACATTACTCCCACAAGACAGTTACAATAAACCATTCCTCAACAAAGTTACCCACAAAAGTTTCTTTGCACAAGTTAATCTCCAACCATAGTCTCAATCTCTTGGAAACTCTCTCCAGCTAAGTTGATCCTACAAGAAAAAGCCTGGTGAATCTCTTCCTCAAAGAACTCACCTCGTCAGCAATTCATCAAATATTAATCAACATGGTTTATTTCTCCAACAAGGTTTATTTCCCCAACAAACAATGAGTAGCATAACTCCCCAGTCGAGTTCAAATTCCCCAGCATATTCTATCTTCCCCAACTGAGCCTGTTGTCCCCATCTGAGGATATCTTCCCCAAGCTGAGTCTGTATTCCCCGACTGAGTCCATACTCCCCAGCTTGAGTTTGCCTTTCAGATTATTACAAATCATAGGGTCATAACCCCTAATCCCCAGTAAAGTTGCTATGAAGCCTGGACCCGACCAGATATTAGTACAACTTTCAAGCTACTATGAACCCTGGGCCTGACCAGATAATAGTACAACTTTTAAGCTACTATGAAGCCTGGGCCTGACCAGATAATAGTACAACTTTCAAATACTATGAAACCTGGATCCAACCAGATAATAGTTTAACTATTCAAAGATATAGAAGCACTTGGACTCAACCAGACCAAGGTTTAACTTCTTTTCCCCAGTAGAGTTTGCCTCTACCCCCAACAAGTTACTATGAAGCCTGGATCCGACCAGATATCAGTTCTCAACTTCAAGTAAGTTATTGTGAGGCCTGGATCCGACCAGATATCAATTCCCCTCAGAAATTCATTGTGAAACCTGGAATCTGACCGAATAACAACTAAATCCCCAAGCAGTTTTTTGTGAATCCTGGACCCGACTAGATAACAATTAACCTCATCCACCTCAGAAATCTGCAAAACCTGGAATCCGACCAGATAGGGGTTTTAATGTCATTAAGCTACTGTAAAACCTGGATCCGACCAGATATCAGTTCAACTTCGTATATTCAAGAAAACTATTATGAAGCCTGGAGTCCGACCAGATAACAACTAGCTACAATACCAGCAAGACACTATGAAGCCTGGACCCAACCAGATAATAGTATAACTCTTCAAAAACTATGAAGCCTGGACCCGACCAGATAGTAGTTATCTCTTCAAAAACTATGAAGCCTGGACCCGACCAAATAGTAGTTATCATTTCAAGTTACTATGAAGCCTGGACCCGACCAGATATCAGTTCAACTTCATCCGCTCTAGCAAGTTACTGTAAATCCTGGAATCCGACCAGATAACAATTAACTTCCTTATCCCTAGCAAGTTATTGTGAAGCCTGGATCTGACCAGATAACAATTCAATTTCAAGAAATCTTCTATGAAGCCTGGAATCCGACCAGATAATAGATAATTTATCCCTCCCTAGTAAGTTACCGTGAAGCCTGGATCCAACCAGATAGCAGTTGACTTCCTCATCGTCAGTAAGTTGTGAAGCCTGGACTCGACCAAATAACAGCTAACATGCAAGAGATATTCCCCAGTGAAAGCATTCTGCCTATAAAGTTTGAAGATATATATTCTTCATCCCCAATAGTAATTCGGGATTCAACTTCCCAAAATTCCTCAATAGCAGTCAGGGATCTATTTTCTCGGACAAACATGCACCCCACGTTCATACATCATAGCATATACATACAAAACACATCTAGCATAGAACCACATCTTGTGAACATCATGCATACATCTACATTTAACTAACCTTTTTCCCACAGGTAAAACATCTAGTGTCAGCATAAATTGATCAAAGATTTGTGTTGATACTTCTTCCAGTGTTTACCAACATCCCTCCAAATGGAATCTATAAGTCCATTCCCAATACATCTTCGAGTGTAAATTTATGGGCACTCTAGTGTTCAATCATCTTCCACCTTCAAGTCACGAATGGCGGATCCTCCAATCTAACTCTTCAGGTTTAAGAAGATTGAACATGGGAAGCTGTTGTACCCCAAAATTTGCCCTCTAATTTCTCAAATAATCTCTCATAAGATCTCCTTTGGTTCAAGACTGCACAAGGGTTGATCAACTCAAGACACCTCCTAAAGCACTGATGATTGAAAATTAGGGTTTGAGTTTTCACAAGTACAAATGGACTTTTAATTCCCCATATGACTTTCATGAATCATTTTGGGCCCTCAAGATTGCTCATGTCAAGTTTCAAATCTTGGATCACATTTTTGCTCAATCAATTGATCAGTTGACCTAAAATCAGATGTATTGGGGAAAAAGTCAACAGTCAAACTTCATAATTTTTTATCCATATCAATATTATAAACTAATATATGTCATTTGGTCAAGTTTGGATCACAATTCCTCGAGAAATTTGATCAGATCATCAAAAGGGGAAAAATGGTCAAAATTAGGGTTTTGACTGAGAAGGTGCAATTTATGATTTTTGACCTAGCAAATGATTGATTGGTTTAAGTTATGATCTCAAGGATTCAAATGCTTCATTTTGAACTAATGGCATGGCTCAAAACATCTCTCAAGATCAATTGATTGACAGATGAATTTCAGTGAACTGATGAAAAGTCAATTGTACACTAAAAAGTCAAACTTTGACTTTTTGGTCAAAATCAAGTATCAAAGATCGCAATTCATCAAAACGTGTCAAAATATGAAACTTGTTCATCAATAAATCAAAAAGTCAAGATTTCATTTTGAAAAGTCAAAATTTCTAAATTTAGAAATTTTTCTAAGTGTTGGAAATTCACATTTTTCATAACTTTGAGCCAAATTTCAACCATGATACAAGATGATTCAAAGGAAACTGCCAACATGAAAGTTGTAGATATAAATGAGATATAAAACATTGTAGAACATAACCTTTTCTAGAAATTCATGTATTTCAAGTTATGATTTTAAGAAGACATGTTCATGAAACTTGAAAACTTAGTGAAATTTTGCCCTAGTTTAGGCAGGATTTTGACCTAACTTCAATGAACTTTTTCACATAGTTACAAGATGAATCTTCAAAAATGTCCAAAATATAGTTTGTAGATGATGTTACAAGATTTCCAAAATGTACAATAACTCATTGAGATCATACTTGAGCAAGGAGAATCGAAGGCAAGAAGTTAGGGTTTTCAAACTTGAATTACAAGCCATTTTGTGAAGAACACGTGAACCAAATCCATGTTAGGCTGCATAATCTTTGCTTTGCAGGCCTCAAACTTGTGTATCTATCCATCACCAATTCTTGAAAAGCAAGTTTTATGCACAAAGTCAATTCTTGAGCCTCTAACTTGTTCCCTCTGATCACACTCCATCTACAAATTCAGAAGCAAACTTGTTTAAAGCATAACCACTCTACATTAGCAAGTTCACAAGACTTTGAAACTTGGATTTCTCAAAAATCACATGTTAAGCGTAAACATTTGTTTTTGAATTCTGATTAACAACAAGTCTCCAAACTTGTTTCTTATAAATAGAGTCACTATTTGTGAGTTAACACACGATCTTGAACACCCTGAAACACTCCCAAACTCCCTCAAACCAGATATTGCCCAAAAACTCCATTGTTGCACAATTTCTGACCTTGAACTCCAAACTCATATTTCCCTCGTGCGTTTCTTGGCCTTTTGGTTCCTAAAGTTCCTATACATCAAATATAACTCATCCCCATCCTCATTCCAGAACTATAACACCATTTACCATAACCTCAATAACCAAAAAACAAAGTCAGAACATTGACTTCTCCAAGCCATTCCAGCCATCCATTGCTCAAGCTAATCATTGCATTAGCTTCCTGGGAACTTGAGGAAGCTAACCTGATCATTGCAGCACCTTGAATCAAGCTCAAACTCATTTCACGATTTTCAGCTTTGAGGTATATTTTTTGAACTTCCATCTCATTATTTAGGCATTGTTAGGCTTGCATTTGTGAAGATAAAATGTAGACATCATTGCCCTGAAACTGTACATGTCCATAGATTTCATTTATTTTGATTGAGCTAGGAGAATTTTAGGATTGAATCTCTGAAAATATCTAGGTCAGAATTTGGTATTTTTAGAAATTCTCATTCATCTTTGTTTTATAGCTTTAGTTATTTACATGGTTGGATTCGTATGAAAAAATGGAGGAACTTTCATGTTTGCATATTTCATTTTTGTTGAGAAATGGTGAAGTTACAGGATCCATGGCTGGAGGTTAAAGATGAAGTTCATTTCTGGAACTTGTTTTGTATTATGTATTTATTATTTTAGTTAAGTTAACGGATGTACAACCACCCCAGTGGAAAAGGTAGCGCACGTGTATATGGAAGGTCATGGGTTCAACACCCAGCCCTACCTTTTCCTTCATTTTTCATATTTTTTTACTCTTTTTTGTTTCAGCTACAGGCGCATGGGCTTCCCCTTTTGGGCTTTTGTTTTTTGCTGACCTCTAACCCACTGCCTTACTTTTGCACCCCTAGCCCATTATTTTCTTTATTATTTCATTTTTCTTTTCTTTTTTTATTTATTTCATTTTTATTTCATATTTTCTTTATTATTAGTATTATTATGTTTATTAATAAAAAATCCAAAAATATTTTGTTTATTATTTTTACACTTATTTAGTTTATTTTCTCTATAAATACAAAAAGAACAAAAAATATTTTCTTAACAATTTAATTTCTTTTTTAATAAATAATATTTAGATTTAGATTTAATTATTATTTTTATTTTCTAAAATTAATTTAGAACTTAGGTTTCTTTTAATTAATTAATTTTCATATTATTTTTATTAAGTTAAAACTTTTTTCATAAAAACCCTAAAAAAAAATTTTTTTAGCTTACTTTCTTTCTTAATTAATTTAGGATTAAGTTTTGGTTAAATTTTAATTGATCATTTTCTTTAATTAGGTCAAGACCAAACCCTTCCATAAAAAACCCAAACAAAAACCATTTCTTTGTCCATTTATATTTGTACATTATACTTATTTATTCAATTTTTATATATTATTCAATATGGTTGTAATAGTTAATTAGGTTTAATTTGCTTTCAAATCTCCATTTGTAAATTTGTATACCCCATCCCCTAATGATGTAATAGCTTAGTAATTTTACTTTCCGCAATTTATCGCTTTATATAAATGCTAGTAATTAGGGTTTGTATGGAAAGACTAAAACCAACAATTAGCAAACCCTAATTCAAGATAAACAAGCATATAAATCAAATACACTTGCACACTTGCACCCTTAGGGTAATTCCATTTTGTTGCCTTACAAAAAATGGCCATGTTATGCATGTGGGATATCTTAGCAAAAATCAATCAAAAATATAAGATCATAGTCCCTCGATGACGCTATCAAATGTTGCCTTTCAAAATGATCTTAGTCCCTCAAAGAAAAAATGCTAAGATATCTCACAACATTGCTATCATGGCTATACGATGACCCATGCCCGTCCATCTACATCCAAAGATAAGGCTTCTTACCAAATCAATGGTAAGATAGCAATATCAAAGGAAAGGAAGAAATGAACTAAGACTTTTGAGTAGGTAGATTGTTCCTAGTTGCTTGCTCATTTTTAAATCAAATATTCTTGCTTATTTTCAAAACAAACACCAAAACTTTCAAAAACACTTTCAAAACATTTTCCAAACTGAAAATATTTTCAAAAGCTCAACACTTTGTATACGTTATTACGAACGAGAACTATTACAAAGTTTTCCTAAACAATGGCGTCTTTTCAAAATACTTTCAAAAAACCACACAAAGAATATTTTTCAAACAAAAGCAAGTGATATAGCAAGCAAATAAGAGGCCATAGATAACTATGGATGAAAAGGGTACTAACACCTTCCCTTTTCATAATCTACCCTCCGAACTCAAGAAACAATCTCAAAGGTCTTTCCTATTCTTTTCAGCCTTTCCTTTTGGATAAAAGAAAAGTCGGTGGCAACTCTTACTAACGGCAACATTTGCGATAAAATGCAAAATACCCAAGTCAGTTCTCCCACCGTATCACACATAATATGACCATTTTTGTAAGGCAACAAGTGGAGTTAACCTTAGGGGTGCATGTGTGAATAGTGTGTTTGATTTGCATGCATTTAATCTTTGATTAGGGTTATCTACTTGTTGATTTTTATCTTTCCATATAAACCCTAATTACTAGCATTTATATGAAAGCGATAAATTGCGGAAAGTAAATTTACTATGCTATTACATCATTTGGAGATGGGGTATACAAATTTACAAATGAGGATTGCAAGAAATTAAACCTAATTATCTATTAAAACCATATTGAAATTTGAATAATGTACAAGAAATGAAAATATAATGTGCAAGGATATAAATGTAAAAGAAATAGATTTTTGTTTGGTTTTTGAGGAAAGGGTTTGGTTTTGACCTAATTAACTAAAAGAAGTAATTAATTAAGATAAATAAAATTAAACCTAAACTAATTAAGAAAAGAAATTAAGTTAGAAAGCATTTTTTAGGGTTTTTAAGAATAGGTTTTAAGTTTAATAAAAATAGTATGGAAATTAATTAAAAGAAAACCTAAATTCTAAGTTAATTTTAATTAAAAAAGAGAATAACTAAACCTAAATCTAATTATTAATTTAATAAGAAAAAGAAAGTAAGTTTTTTATAAGAAAAATGTTTTTTTGTCTTTTGTTTTTAAAAATAAAATATATAGAATGCAAATAATAAATAAAAATATTTTTTTGGGAATTTTTGATTTAATAAATAATAATAATAATAATGAAAATTAATAAATTAAAGAAAATAAAATAAAATGTGAAAAATAAAGTCAGGAGGTGAAAAAGGAATTTAGGGTGTATGTTAGAAAAAAACAGTTTTGTTTGAAGCCTGGCCCATTAATGTTTTTGTTTGGATATCAGAAAAGAATAAATGGGTTGTGTTGTGATAAGCAGGCAGGGGGGTGAGTCTCAGTAAAAAAAAACAAGTCCCACTGGCCTTAGGCCCAGGCGTGCATGGTTGAGAAAAATGCCTAAATGAAGAGATGGAAGTTCAGAAAAATACCTCAAAAACTAAAAATCGTGAAATGAGTTTGAGCTGCTTTCAAGTGATGGTGATGATCGGGTTAGCTTCCTCAATTTCCCAAGAAGCTAATGCAGCGATTAGTTTGTGCTGAGGATGGTTAGAATGGTCTGAAGAAGTCAAGATGCAATGCCCTGTTTTTGGAAATGGAGGTTGGTGAAGATGGAGTTACAGTTGGATAACAGGTGTTGGGATTTTTTATGTATTATGTTTAGAAGCTTTAGGAACCAAAAGGCCAAGAAACGCACGAGTGGATTTTGATTTTGGGATTTTTGGCCAGAATATGCAACAGTGGAGGTTTGTTATGCAATTCTGACTTTGGGGGTGTTTGAGGGCTTGTGCATTCGTGTGTTAGCTTGCAAATAGTGTCTCTATTTATAAGCAAAAGGTTTTGAGACTTGAAACAACTCATAATTTGAATTTACATGTTTAAGTTCAACATGTGATTTTTTGACAAAACAAGTTTCCATGCCTTTGTACTTGATTCTTAGAGTTGTTAACCACTTTAAACACAATGCCTCTAACTTTGTGTATGGAGTGTACTCAAATAAAACAAGTTAGGAGCTCAAGAAGCCGACTTTGTGCATAAAGCTTGCTTTTACAAGAATGGATATGTTACTTTCTCCCCAAAATGGCAAATTGGTTTGGACAAAGCTTGAAGCACTTGGATAAGGGAATAATAAGTTGTGTAAACAATTAATTATGGAGTGAAAAATAAGTTTAAGGCCTGCAAAGTGAATATTATGCAGCATGGCTATGGATTTGGTTCATGTTCATCACAAAACATGTCTTGCAAAATAAGTTTGAAACCCTAACTTCTTGCCTTCAATTCTCTTAGCTCAAGTATGGTCTTGATGAGTTCTTGGATATTTTGGAAAGCTTGTAACATCCTCTACAACCTTCATGTTGGAAATTTTTTAAGATTCATCTTGGAACTAGGTGAAAATTTGCCATGAAGTTGGTACCAAAAATCTGCCTAACTAGGACAAAATTTCACTAAGTCTTTTTAGTTTCATGGACATGTCTTCATAAATTCATAACTTGAAATCCAAGCATTTCTAGAAAATTTCTGCCCTACAATGTTTTAGATCTCATTGATATCTACAACTTTCATGTTGGAAATTTCCCTTGAATCATCTTGCATCATGGTGGAAATTTAGCACAAAGTTATGAAAAAATATTAACTTTCCAACACTTAGAAAAAATTCTAAGTCTTGGAAATTTTGACTTTTCAAAAATGAATTTTCAATTTTCAATTTCTTGATGAACAAGTTTCATATTTTGACATTTCTTGATGAAATATGATTTTTGAAACTTGATTTTGATCAAAAAGTCAAAGTTTGACTTTCCAGTGCACAATTGACTTTTCATTAGTTGACTGAAATTCATCTGTCAATCCAAAAATCTTGAGAGGTGATTTGAACTAAGAAATTAGGTCAAGATGGTGCATTTGAATCCTTGAGATCATGTCTTGAACCAATAAGTCAATTTCTTGGTCAAAAGTCAAGAACTGAGCCTTCTCAGTCAAAACCTTTATTTTGACCATTTTGCCCTTTTGGTGTTCTGATCAAATTTCTTTGAGAAATTATGACCCAACTTGATAAATTGACATATATGAGTTAATAATGTTGATATGGATCAAAAATTATGAAGTTTGACTGTAGGTTGACCACAGTTGACTTTTTATCCAATACAACTGATTTTAGGTCATTTGATCAAATGACTGAGCAATTTTGTGATCCAAGACTTGAAATTTGACATGAGAAATCTTGAGGGTTCCTAATTATCCATGAAATTCATTTGAGGCCTTGAAAGTCCAATTGTCTTTGTGAAATCTCAAATCCTAATTTTGAGTTGTCAGTGCTTAAGGAGGTGTCTCGAGCTAATTAAACCTTGTGTAGTCTTGAATCAATGGAGATCTTATGAGAGATTTCTTGAGAAATGAGAGGGAAAATTTTGGGGTACAACAATATGAAAAAGGAAAAATTGGGTTGGAAGGTGTCCTTAGTCAACAAAGATACCCCAATGATAAAAGTGGACTTGGATATTCAAAGTTTTCAAAGCCAAGTTTTAACAAAACTATCTTTGTTAAGGCTAGTGACCAAACAAATCAAGAGAAAGTGAACAAACCTAAAGTGATTCATCATTATCCTTAAAATAAAAAGTTTGTTAAGAAGAAATCTTATCCTCCTAGATATAGAAGTAATTTTGTACCTACTTGTTTTTATTGTGGTATTGTTGGCCATACACCTAATGCTTGGTTTGATAGAAAATTTAGTGTAGCAAGTGGGCATTATGTGTGGGTAAAGAAAGGTACTAATTATGAAGGACCCAAAGCAACTTGGGTACGTAACAAAACTTAATTTGTTTCTTAGGTTTGCTTGAAGACCACATAAAATCTATGGTATCTCGATAGTGGTTTTTCCAAGCATATGACGGGAGACATAAACCAATTTTCAAATCTAGTGCTAAAGGCCAAGGGTTTTGTCACTTATGGAGATAATAATAATAATAAGGGGATAATTATTGGTAAAGGAAAAGTTGGTGCACCATGTTTCACATCCATTGAAGATGTACTTTATGTTGAAGGACTAAAGCATAATCTTCTAAGCATAAGCCAACTTTGTGACAAGGGCTTCAAGATCAAGTTCACCAAAGATGAATGTTCGATTATAGATGAAGTCACCAATGAGGTAAAACTCAAAGGTAAAATAATTAAAAATATTTTTATGATTTCTTTAGATGATTTATCTTTGAAAGTAAAATATCTTATGGTAAACAATAATGTATCATGGTTATGGCATAAAAGGGCAGCCCATATACATATGGAACATTTAAATAAATTAACCAAACATGATCTTGTCATTGGCTTACCAAAGATAAAATTTGTCAAAGATAAATTGTGTAATTCTTGTCAAAAGGGAAAATAAACCAAATTAACTTTCAAATATAAGAATGTGGTGTCTACTACAAGGCCACTACAATTGTTGCATATGGACTTATTTGGTCCATAAAGAACAAGAAGCTTCAGAAGTAATGTATATGCTTTAGTTATTGTTGATGATTTTTCTAGATATTCTTGGACTTTGTTTCTTGTGCAGAAAAGTGATGCTTTCAAGGCATTTAAGAAGTATGCAAATTAAATTCAAAATGAAAAATCATTAAATATTATATCCATAAGAAGTGATCATAGTGGAGCATTCCAAAATGTATCTTTTGAAGAATTTTGTGAAAAACATGGTATCTCTCACAATTTTTCAGCACCAAGGACTCCACAACAAAATGGGGAGTTGAAAGAAAGAATTGATTTCTAGTGGAACTTGCAAGAACAATACTTAGTGATGCAAATCTACCAAAATATTTTTGGGCGGATGCGGTTAGTACGACTTGTTATGTTGGAAATTGAGTTATTATTAGACCTATCTTGAAAAAGACCCCATATGAACTCTTCAAAGTAAGAAAGCAAAACATTGCTCACTTTCATATTTTTGAATGCAAGTGCTTTGTCCTTAATAATGACAAATACAATCTCGGTAAGTTTGACGAGAAATCTGACGAAGGTATATTTCTTGGTTACTCTCTTTCTAGTAAAGTTTATAGAATATATAATAAAAGAACTTTAACTATTGAAAAATCCATGCATGTTTCCTTGATGAAACTAACACCTCTAAGGAGGATATAGTTGTTTGTGATGATGATGATGATATTATAGATCTACCCTCAAAAGAAGTTTCTAATGCTCAAAGTATGAAACGACCAGAGCATCAAGAAGAATTTTCACAACAAAATACAAATCACAATGACCTTCCTAAAGAATGGAGAACTCATAGAGATCATCCAATTGATAAAGTCATTGGTGATATTAGTCAAGAAGTTGCAACAAGATTAAATATAAAATATGCTTGCTTGAATATGGATTTTGTTTCAAAAATTGAACCTTCCAAAGTTGATGAAGCCTTAGGAGACGATCAATGGATAATTGTTATGCAAGAGGAATTAAATCAATTCGAGAGAAATCAAGTTTGAGAACTTGTTCCTAGGACAAGTGGTTAAAATATCATAGGTATGAGATGGGTGTTTAAAAAAAAACATGATGATAATGGTATAATTCTTCAAAACAAAGCAAGGTTGGTGGCCCAAGGTTATAATCAAGAAGAAGGAATCAACTTTAAAGAAACATTCGCTCTGGTTGCAAGGTTAGAATCTATTTGTTTATTACTTGCTTATCCTTGTTCGTTAAATTTTCAGCTATACCAAATTGATGTCTGTTGTACCCTGAAATTTTCCCTCTCTTTTCTCAAGACATTCCCCACAAAAAGATATCAAATGCTCATGGATTCTCAAGAGTTGATCAGACAAGCTCACCTCCTAAGCACTGAGTCCACAAATTAGGGTTTTGGTTTTCACAAGGAAAATTGGACTTCTAATGTCTCAAGTGACTTTCATGGTTCATTATAGGTCTCCAAGAATTCTCATACCAAGTTTCAACTCTTGCACCACAAATTTTCTCAGTCAAATGCTCAGATGACTGAAAATCAATTGTATAGGGTAAAAAGTCAATTGTGGTCAACATATAGTCAAACTTCAAGATTTTTTGCCAACAGCAAAATTTTGATGTGATATTCAATATTTGATCAAGGATGTATCATAATTCCTCAAGGAAAGCATTCAAATCATCAAAGGGGCAAAATTGTCAAAATTAGGGTTTTGACTGAGAATGACTGATCATTGACTTTTGACCTAGTACATGACCTAATAGATTGAAGCATGATATCAAGGAATCAAACGTAATATCTTGACCTAATTTCATGGCTCAAATTATTTCTCAAGATCAAGGGATTGATAGTTGAAATTTGGATCAACTGATGAAAAGTCAACTGATACACAAAAAGTCAAACTTTGACTTTTTGGTCAAATTTGAATTTCAAAGATTAAGCATCATAAAGACATTCAAAAATATAAAAGTTAATCATCAAGAATCACGAAATTCAAGAAAATTCATCAAAAAGTCAATATTTCTAATACTTAGAAAAATCCTAAGTGTTTTTTACCTTGATAATTTCACCACTTCATGACCATTTTTCACCAAGATGCAAGATGATTCAAAGGAAACATTAAACTTGAAAGTTGTAGATCTTGATGAATTCTATAACTTTGTCCTTGAGGGTTGATGTCCAAAAAATGCTTGGATTAAGAGATATAGGCCCATGAAGTCATGACATTTTTAACAACACACTTAGTGAAATTTTCAACAAGTTTGGTCAGATTTTTGTCCCAACTTCTTGGCAATTTTTCACCAAGTTCCAAGTTTATTTAGCCAAAGTGGTCAACATGAAGGTTGTGTACAATGTTTCAAGCTTTCCAAAATGTGTTAGAACTTGAAGAGATCATGCTTGATCTAGAAGTTTCAAAGAGATGAAGATGGCATCACAAACTTGAATTTTAGGTCATTTTGTGATGAACCTTATGATCCAATCTTCAAGCATGTTGCATAATCTTGCTTTACATGCCTTCTAACTTACAAATTACTCCATAATTTAATGCTTACACAACAGGTTGAGTTATGATCCAAGTGCTTGAGCCATTGTCCAAGTGATTATTCCATTAATGGAACAAAGTTACCATTTCCATTCTTGAAAAGTGACTTTAATCATAAAGTTCACTCTCCTTAAGCCCATACATCGTTGCTTCTAATTTCAAAACATCTCAACACCAAGAAGAAACCATATACATCCTATCAACCACCCTATGAGCCTTTGTACTATGCATTGGAACAATGTATTTCAAGCTTGCTTCAAAACTAAGTTTCAAAACCATAACGTGTGATATCTCCATTCTGGTTACTTCAAGCTCTAAAACCTTTCCTCTATAAATAGAGAGGTTGTTTGCAAGCCATAGCACGAGCTCAATAGCCCTCTAACCCCTTTAAACACTCTAAAATCAGAATTGGCATTCAAGTTCTCCATTGTTGCAAGTTCTGACCTTAAACTTCAAACACTTAATCCACTCGTGTGTTTTCACTCTAAATCATTCACAAAGCTTCTATAACTCATATAGAGGCTTCCTAAACACTTTCTACGCAACTGTAATACCATCTTCATCATCCTCCATTTCCAAAAACTGCAACCTGCAACTTGACTTCTCCAGAAAGTTTCAGACACTTTCAGCTCAAAGTAAGCATTGCAATAGTTTCCTAGGAGTTCAGTGAAGTTATCCAGATCATCAAAACATATCTGGGAGTGCTCCAACTTCAAACACGATTTCCAATTTTGAGGTAAGTTTTCTCAACTTTGAACTCCTTATACAAGCATCATTAATGGTTACTTTGTGAATAAAAAATGTAGACATCATTGCCCTAAAGCTAACTATGCATTTAGTTTTCATTTATGTTAACGGTACGAGGAGAATTTTGAATTTGAAGTTTCTAAAAAATTAGCTTTCAGTTTGGTACTAAACAAAATTCATCTTAGTCTTTGATCTTTAGATTTTAAAAGTTATATGGATGAATTCGTGGTGAAAAATCAAGCAACTTTCATGTTTACATTTTTTAAAATGGTTGAGAAATGAAGGAGTTACAGATTTAACAATGTTGTTGTTGTTTGTTGTAAACACACGCGAGAAAGAAGATGAAGTCAAATTTGAAAAATGAGTTTACTTTATATTTATTGCAACTTGTTTTACCACCTGATGTAACAGCCACCCTAGTGGTAAAGAAGCGTGCGCTAAGTCATTTGTCTATAGGGACCTGGGTTCGAGCCCCAATGATACCCTTTTAATTTTCACATATTTGTTACTATGAGATCACGTGCAGGCCATTCCAATGCGTGCACCATGCGGCTCTCACCATCACCATCAGATCTGCAAGCAATCAGATCCAATGCCCCAAAGTATGTGACCATGATGCACTCTCAAAAGCCAGCAACACTGAATCATAAGCAAGCGTTGGGCCTCCCTGACTTGGGCTTTTTCCTTTTTATTTTTACTATTTTCTCACCCCTAAATTTCTCATAACAACCAGGCCCATTTATTTTATTTTATTTTATTTTTGATTCAAACAAAAAACATATATTTGGACCTAACGTTATTTTTTTGCTATATTTCACACCCCTTTCACTTTTTAACACCCATGCCCAATATTTTTACATTCATCATATTTTCTTTATTTTTATTTATTTATTTATTTATTTTATTTAATCAAAAATATAAAAAATATATTTTTCTTAAATAATTAGATTAAAAATATCTTAATTCAATCATTTTTATTTTCACTATATTTATTTTTTTCAAACAAATAAAGCCTCAAAAATATTTTTCTAACAATAAATTTCTCTTTTGATTTAATTTAGATTTAGGTTTCTTATATTTTAATTATTTTCCCTTGGATTAATGAAATTATTTTTTATATTAGTTTAACTAGGTTAATTATCAAACTTTTTTCATCAAAAAGCACAAGAATAATTCTTTTTCTCTTTACATTCTTGCGCATTTTATTATTCCACATTATTATGTAAATGGTTTGTAATAGATAATTAGGGCTTTATTTCTTTACTCCCCTCATTCACAAACTTGTACCACCCATTCCAAAAGCGTTGTAATAGCGTAGGATATTTAAATTTCACAATTTATCGCTTTCCTAATTATTGTTAGTAATTAGGGTTGCATGACAAGATTTAAAATCAAACATTAGACAACCCTAATCCAAGACAATATACATGAAAACAAAAACACTTAGCACACATGCACCTCTAGGGTAAACCTCACTTGTTGCCTCAGATATAAATAGTCATGTCCCTCGAATGTGGGATGTTTTAGCAAAGACCCTCAATTAAAAGATCGTAGTCCCTCGATGACCCTTCGATGTTGCCTTCAGTAAATGATCTTAGTCCCTTACGACAATTGCTAAAGCATCTTACAAGTTTCCTTCTATAACTGTACGATGACCCAAGCTTGTCCCTCATATCCAATGATATGGCTTCCTACTAACTAATGGTAGGATAGCACTATCTAAAGGAAGAGGAAAAGAACAAAGACTTTTTTAGTAGGTAGATTGCTCGTAATTCCTTGCTCACAAACAAAACCATTTCCACACTTCACACTTTCAAAACAACCATTTTCAAAACACTTTCCAAATCAAATATTTTGTATACATTCTCAACGATACGAGAATCATTACAAAATTGCCTTATATTGGCATTTTACAAACATCTTTTCAAACACCCCTTTTCAATAAATATTTTCAAAACCAACACTTTGTATGCGTTCTTAACGATACGAGAATCATTACAAAGTTTGTCGAACGAAGGCGTTTTCAAAATATTTTTCAAACATACATAAACATAAAGCATTTCAAAGTGAGCTAGCAATTAAGAGCTCGTAGATAACTACGAATGAAAAGGGTTCTAACACCTTCCCTTTTCATAACCTACCCCCCGAACTTAAGAAAAATCTCAAATGTCTTTCCTTTTCTTTTCACCCTTTCCTTTATTGGGTAAAAGAAAAGTTAGTGGCAACTCTTGCTATCCGCAACATTTGCAATAAAAAACAAAAACCTAAGTCAATTCTCCCACCGTATTACAGAACTGGAGACTCTTCTGGGGAAGATAAATCTTAAAGTGGGGTTACCTTAAGAGCTAGATCACCTTTATTTTCTTTATTTGTTTGCCTTGCTTGCTTTACATTTTTGGTTATGCTTGGGTTTATTTCTTGTATAGATCCTATACTTGGATCTGGGGCATTTTATTTAAGTACCAATAGATCGTGGAAATTGTACGGCATAGACCGATATGGTTGAAGCGATGGCTACATTAGTGTGACATATTTGTTGGTACCCGTGTCCCTTGAGTTGAATCAAGGAGAACACGGGGCCGGTATGTGGTGTCATAAAGCACTAACTGACTGTAGAATCTTAGTTGAACAACTTGGCCATTAGAAAGTAATGAGATAGATGGCTTTGGTAAATATTGAAGTTGGTTGATACTCGATACTACACTCATTGAGATCTGAATTTTGAGATATTTCGATCGCAGTTTGATGCTTGGGCTGAAACAATGCCCGATGAAGAAAGATTAATGATATTGAGATTCCTTAGGTCCCAGTTACTTCTTTTAGGCCGGGTTGAGCCAACTAAAACTTCAAGAGGGTATTTACCTATAAAAAACATGCAAGCCTAAACCTAAGGTCTTGTGTTTTTTTTTTTGTGATTAATTATTCATGACATCATAAACATCATGACATCATGCCATATCATTTTTACTAACCATTTCAAAGACCTAGGGATTTATCTTCGTTCTGTTTTTTAGATTATGGCTTTCGCTTACAGAAATACCATCCGAATCAGCTTTATAAGGGTGCCTCCTCAACTCAAAGAGTTAGCATCAAGGGTTCCTAAAGATTCTCTATTCACCAAAAGATATGGTCGACTACTCAGTTTGGATACCTCAAACTTTGAAGAAGACATGATGTGTGTGCTCTTTCAGTTCTTTGACCCCGTACATCATTGTTTCACCTTTCCCAATTATCAATTGGTGCCCACAATGGAAGAATCATCTCAACTATTTGGAGTACCTATTATTGAACAAATTCCCTTTACATGTTTAGAGAAAGATCCACAACCTGAAGAAATTACATCATCCTTACATTTGAAGCGATTTGACATTGTAGCTAATTAGGAAACAAAGAGCGGAGTCAAGGGTTTTCTAGCCAAATTTCTGTTAGAGAAGGCTCGACTGTTTTGGGAGGCTATGGATTTTAGAGCTTTTGAAGAAGTCTTGGCTCTTCTAATCTATGGTTTGGTTTTGTTCCCTAATCCAGACTAACTCATAGATGTGAATGCTGTCAAAATATTCCTTTCTCATAACCATGTGCCTACTTTTCTCGGAGACATTTTGCATTCTCTTCACACTCGTACTATGAGGAGGAGAGGGTATTTTATGTGTTGCATACCATTTCTATCTACGTGGTTTATTTCGAACCTTCCCCAGTTAGTATTGAAGAATGAACAAGGTCTGTGGTGGTCTCAAAGGATGATGTCGCTCTCTCATTCAGATATTTATCGGTGTTCCCGATCTTTGGAAGATGTTACTATCATTAACCGTTATGGGGAATTCCCCAATGTTCCACTCCTTGGAATTAGGGGAGGTATTACTTATAACCCTTCTCTGGCTCTACGACAATTTGGTTATGCTCGAAGAGATGGTCCTCATGATGTGCTTATCCAAGGTATTATGTTCGACTACGAGAATGATGTTCAAGTTTATCGTCAAAGGTTTGTACGAGCTTGGGGCATGGTGAACAAGGTTGATAGCAATACTTTGGGACATAAGAATTCTATTCCTTTGGAGCCTTATCTCAAATGGGTACGAGCTCGCACGCAAAAATTTATGATGCCGTATCCAGCCATCCTACCTGTGATTATGGAGCCTGTTGTTAAGAGGGATATTCCTTATACCACTCTCCATCTTGACATGCCTACCGATCTCGAAGAATTGCAGAGATCTTGGATTCAACTCAAGGGAGAACGATACACCTTTGGAGCTCGATTTTACACAAGCGAGAAGAAAGTGTTGGAACTCACAAAGCAACTTTACGAGGAGCAAAGCCCGAATGCCTACATCGACACGAAGAGGAAACAACCGTGGGAGACTTGAGTATTTTGTTTTAGGAGTTCATTTTGTTGTAACTTTGAGACCTTTTTTCTTTTTCATTGTAAGCCTAAGGGGCAATTGTAATTTTTGAACTTATTAATGCAATTGTTATTTCTATTTCCTTTTTGGCTAGCAAATTTAAATCTCTTGGGGTCCTCAAAAACATTGCATCCGCATATCATGCATCATGTCATAAGCAGGTTTTTTGACACAGGTTTCTTCATCTATTTACTGTTTATTTCAGTATAAGATGGCTCTAGAGAAAACCGTCAAAGATCTACAAACTCAACACGCATAGTTCCAAGAGACTCTTCTGAACCTAGCCAAAGGACAACGAGAGATGATAGCGCTTCTCGTCACAAAGAAGAAGACTAAGAAACAAGTTGTTATTAACATGGGAAGAAGGTTCAAAGGCCCTGCCCGACTGACTTAAGCTTAAGATGTTTCCTCTGAGGAGGACGACAATCAATACGGGGATGTTAGGAGCACTAGGGTTGGGGGTGGAAATAACCAGATTTCTAAGGATGAAGACTACTCTGAAGAGCAGTACCCACCGACAGATGACAAATATAAACAGCTGGAAGACCGACTTAAGGCTGTAGAGATCCAAACAATGCCTGGTTTGGACTCTGGAGACTTAAGTTTGGTCCCTGGGGTGGTCATTCCCCACAAATTTAAGGTCCCTGTCTTTGCCAAATATGATGGAGTCTCTTGTCCAAAACTCTATTTAAGGTCATATGTCCGCAAGATTCAACCATATACTGCCGATAGGAAGTTATGGGGTCATTTCTTCCAAGAAAGCTTATCTGGGACACAGTTGAAATGGTTCTATCAACTAGAGGGGACTAATATCCACACATGGGAGGACCTGGCTTCTGCCTTCTACAGACAATACCAATACAATGCTTACCTTGCACCAACTCGTGTGCAATTAAAAAGTATGACTATGGGCTCTAACAAAGGCTTTAAGGAGTATGCCCAGAAATAGAGGAACCTGGCTGGAAGGGTGCAACCCCCTTTGACTGACAGAGAATTAGTGGAATGTTCATGGGCACCTTGACTGGTCTATTCTTTAACTTGTTGATTGGGAGTTCTTCATTAGGGTTTACTGAGTTGATTTTTACTGGCGTGCAAGTTGAAAGTGGAATCAAAAGTGGGAAGATCCCAATGGCCTCAGTCTCTAATGTTGTAAAGAAACCATTTATTGGTAAGAAGAAAACTAACATTGTTTATGGACAAAGGAGTTGTATCAAGAATGATTGTCATCAGTCGGTAGAAGCAATATTGATTTCTAACCCGATCCCAGTTTAATAACCACAACAACAAAACAATCAGCATAGGCTAGATGCCCCAAGGAGGCAGTTCACTAAAATCAACATGCCATTGTCTCAAGCTCTACAACATCTGTTGAAGGCACATTTGGTAACGCTGCGAGATCCTCATCCAAATCCCAATACTTCCTCTCCCAAATATAACACGAACGTGAAATGCGCCTACCATTCAAATAGTCTAGGACATGACACCAACAACTGTTAGGAATTGAGTAACAAGATCAAAGATTTAATTGATAACAAAGTGATTGAGTTTGACCCTCCACATACCCCTAATGTGATTACTGCGCCCATTCCCAGTCATGGTAAAGGTGTCAATTCCATTGATGATGTCTCCTTTGTCTCCATTATCATTGACTTGACCACTCCCTTAATGACTGTTAAGA
Source organism: Vicia faba (assembly GCA_948472305.1). Classification (NCBI taxonomy): domain Eukaryota; kingdom Viridiplantae; phylum Streptophyta; class Magnoliopsida; order Fabales; family Fabaceae; genus Vicia; species Vicia faba. Next base: position 451,420,114 of record OX451739.1, on the reverse strand, counting down.
AGAACCTGTTAAGAGCCAGTTTATTTCCGGGCTGCCTTGAAAATTGTTACCATTGTGCTTCCCAAACTAATGGTTGTGTGTGGCTGAAGAAAGGTATTTAACGCCTTATTGATAGCCATGAAATTTTGTTCTAGAAAACTCTGTCTATGAAGAGTTTTCCTGAAAGTATATCCCAAGAACTGAGACTTGAAGATGTTTCCATAATCACCATTTCCAATACTCCTATAAGGACCACCTCTAGAGGCCCTATAAGGATTCCTGCTCAGCCAATGGTGGCTCCCTTGATCATCACCGCACCGAGGACAGTCCCCTATTCCTCTGACAAAGTTGTGCCATGGAACTATGGGCCAAAAGTTTATTATCATGGTGTCAAGAAAGAGCCATGGATTACTGAAAATGAAGATCCTGAAATTACAAACATTGTCGGAACTAGTAAGGTCACTAGGACATGAAGGGTCTTATCTCCAGAGATCTCTCCTCCAACAACTACTACAACACCTATTCATATCCTTGCTTCTAGGTAAATTGTTGAAACCCTAGGTAAAGAGAAAGTAATTGATCCTGCCCAGACGGAGGCACCCTCAAAAGATGTTACAATTGAAAACCCTTATCAACAAGAAGTGGAAGAAATCCGAAGATCATTCATAAAAGTGACTACAAAATAATTGAGCAACTGGGGCAGACACCCTCAAAAATATCCATGTTGTCCTTGTTATTATGTTCCGAAGCACATGCCCGAGCTCTTTTGAAATTCCTAAAGAATACCCATGTACCACAAGAAACCACTGCTGACCAGTTTGAGAATTGTGTAGCAAGCCCAACTATTGATAATGGTTTAGGCTTTTTTGATGCAGATTTAACTCTGATGGGAAAGAATCATAACAAAGCTCTTCACATCTCTATTGAGTGTAAAGGCACCACTCTGGCGCATGTGTTAATAGATATTGGGTCCTCCCTAAATGTTTTACCCAAAGGAGCTTTGGATAGACTGGATTGTGATGGACTGGTGCTGAAACCCAGCGATATTGTGGTAAGAGCCTTCGATGGTTCAAAAACAATGGTCCACGGAGAGGTTGATCTTCCAATCAAGGTGGGGTCTCCAGTCTTCAATTCAACTTTTTATATAATGGATATCTCCTCGCCCTATTCTTTCTTGCTCGGACGCCCATGGATTCATGGGGCAGGTGCAGTTACCTCTACATTGCATCAAAAGCTGAAGTTCCCAGTGAAAGGGAAGATTGTCACAATCAACGGAGAGGAAGAATTTATGGTCAGTCATTTGAATTCTTTTAAATATGTGGAAATTGATGGTGAATTCATTGAAACTCATTGCCAAACATTTGAAGTAATTCGTCCAACGATTGCTGTTTCTAAAGCTACTCCTACTACTCCTAAGATCGCCAAGGACACACCAAGAATATCCTCTCTAAAGGATGCTAGGGCTGTTGTAGAAGAAGGCAGTTTCACTATCTGGGGACAACTTCCTGATATCCTCTACAAATCTAACAAGTTTGGATTGGGTATCACTTCAAAGGCTCGGAAAGAGGTTCGTCGTGTTCGTGCTAGAGGACCACGTTTCTGTATTAGCAATCGTGAAGTTAATGCTCTGGGAGACACTGATAGTGATGGTGACTTGGACATCTAGATATTCCCAACTACTGACAGTGGACTCAACAACTAGAAGGCCAAAGACTTCATCTTAATCTCCTTCAGCCAGGAGTAATTTCTATTTCCTATTTTTATTTCTTTAGCAAGTTTGTCTGTATAATTTCCTTTAAAACAATGAATTTAAACCTTGTGCCTTGCCCGAGGCGCAATGGTCCATTTGTTAAGGGTTGTCATTTCATATATCATATGCTCATCTAATAAAAACATTGGATGATTTTGTATTCAAATTTTGTGCTCCTTGTCTATCTTTTACTTTACTGCATTTTAAAATAGCCATGTGACTTTACATACACACACACACACATTTGTAGATCCACATCCACTCCGGATCTCATTGACAAAAATTCTGCTATTGTCGTTTATGACTTTGAAAATCCAATCTATCAAGCCGAAGATGAAGGTGAAGAAGATTGTGAGATACCTGGAGAACTCGCCAGACTCCTGATACAAGAGGAAAATTCCATCCAACCTTATGAAGAGTCGGTCGAGGTGATAAACTTGGGTACCGAGGCAGATAAGAAAGAAGTCAAGATTGATGCCAACCTGGAAGACAATGTCAAGAGCATATTGGTTCAGATGGTGCATGACTATGTTTAGGTATTCGCTTGGTCATACGAAGACATGCCAGGGCTCGATACTAATATCATGGTTCATCGGCTACCAATGAAAGAGGGTTGTTCTCCAATAAAAAAAAGGTTCGCCGCATGCGTCCTGATATGTCAGAGAAAATCAAGGTTGAGGTAATGAAACAGTTCAATGTAGGTTTCTTGGCAGTGACATCGTATCCCCAATGGGTTGCAAATGTCGTTCTAGTGTCGAAGAAAGACGGTAAGGTTAGTATGTATGTAGACTACAAAGATTTAAATAGGACGAGTCCCAAAGATGACTTCCCACTACCGTATATTGATGTCTTGGTTGAAAACACTGCTTAACACAAGGTATTCTCTTTCATGGATGGCTTCTCATGGTACAACCAAATTAAAATGGTGCCCAAAGACATGGAGAAAACTACCTTTGTCATACAGTGGGGCACCTTCTGTTATAAGGTCATGCCTTTTGGGCTTAAGAACGTAGGCGCAACTTATCAACGAGCTATGGTGGCTTTATTTAATGACATGATTCATCATGAGATAGAAGTCTATATTGATGACATGATAGCAAGATCATAAATTGAGGAAGAATATCTTGATCACCTGTACAAGTTGTTTGGAAGGATGAAGAAATACAAGCTGAGGTTGAATCCCAACAAATGCACCTTTGGGGTGAGTCCTGGAAAGCTCATAGGTTTTGTTGTCCGTGTTAAAGGCATTGAACTCATCCCGCAAAAGTCAAAGCTATCCAAGAAATGCCAGCTCCCCGTACTGAGAAGGAGGTCAGAGGTTTTCTAAGACGACTAAACTACATTGCCCGATTCATCTCTCATTTGACTGCTACTTGTGAGCCAATCTCCAAGCTGCTCAAGAAAGATCAAGTAGTCAAATGGAACGACGAATATCAAATGGATTTTGATAAAATCAAGGAGTACTTACAAGAACCTCCAATCCTGATGCCACCAGTTGAAGGAATACCTTTGATCATGTACTTGACCGTGTTAGAGAATTCAATGGGGTGTGTGATAGGGCAACATGATGAGTCTGGTCGAAAAGAGCATGCGATATACTACCTTAGAAAGAAGTTTACCGAATGTGAAACAAGATATTCACTGCTCGAGAAAACTTACTGTGCTTTGGCATGGGTTGCTCGCCGACTAAGACAGTATATGCTAACCTATACTACTCTATTGATTTCTAAAATGGATCCCATCAAGTACATGTTCGAGAAGCCAGCTCTCTCCGGAAGAATAGCTCGATGCCAAATGATCTTAACTGAATATGTCATCCAGTACACCACCCAAAAAGCAATCAAAGGAAGTGTACTGGCAGATCATTCAGCACATCAAGTTGTAGATGACTACCAACCCATGAACTTCGAATTCCCGGATGAGAATATCATGATAATAGCAGATGGTGAAGAACCATGACCGTATGAAGGACCTGAGCAGGGATCTCGATGGACTATGGTTTTTGATGGAGCTTCCAACGCACCCGGTAATGGAATTGGTGCTGTGATCATTTCCCCCGAAGGTTGCCATACACCTTTCACTGCCAGACTTTGCTTTGACTGCACCAACAATATGTATGAATATGAAGCGTGCATCATGGGTCTTAAGGTTTCTATTGACCTAAGAATCAAATTCATAAGTGTATATGGAGACTCGGCCTTGGTGATCATTCAAGTTAAAGGAGAGTGGGATAAAAAACATCCAAACCTCATCCCTTACCGAGAACTTGTGCTAACCTTGATCCCATATTTTAAAGAGATTACCTTTGAACATATCCCAAGGGAAGAAAATCAGTTGGCGGACGCCTTAGCCACCATGTCATATATGTTCAAGGTCAAATGGGACAACAAAGCTCCCATAATTACTATTAAAAGGTTTGATGAACCAGCGCACTGCTATGAGATTGACACTGGTGGAGTAGAAGAGAAGCCTTGGTTTCATGAAGTGAAAAGATATCTTGAAGATCAAAAATACCCTGAAGGGGCATCAATCAACAACAAGAAATTCCTACAGAGGTTCTCTGCCAAGTTCTTCCTGAGCAATGGGATTTTGTACAAGCGCAACCATGATTCAACCCTACTCCATTATATGGACAAGAAGGAAGCAGAGAAAATTATGGAAGATATGCATGAAGGCATATTTCATACTCACTTAAGTGGACACACTATGGCCAAGAATTTTCTCAGAGCTGGTTACTATTGGTCGACTATGGAAACTGACTGTCATCATCACTCGAGGATTTGTCATAAGTGCCAAATTTATGCTGATAAAGTTCACGTGCCTCCAATTCCTTTGAATGTCATGACTTCTCCTTGGTTGTTTGCAATGTGGGGCATTGATATGATCGGAGAAATAAAGCCTACTGCTTCTAATGGACACTGCTTCATTCTTGTCGCCATTAACTACTTCACAAAATGGGTTGAAGCAGCTACATTGCCTCAGTTACCAAGAATGTAGTGGCTTGTTTCATCAAGCATAATCTCATCTGTTGGTATGCCATCCCTGAGAGAATCATCACTGACAATGGTACTAACCTCAACAAGACCATGATCACTAAACTCTGAATGCAGTTCAAGATCAAGCATCATAACTCTTCTCCATACAGACCTAAGATGAACGACACAGTGGAAGCTTCCAACAAGAATATAAAGAAGATAGTGAAAAAGATGATGTTGACTTATAAAGACTGGCATGAGATGTTACCATTTGCTCTTCATGGCTATCGTACTTCGGCGTGAACATCAACTGGGGAAACCCTATTCTCTTTGGTCTATAGCATGGAAGTTGTCCTACCTGTCGAAGTTCAGATTCCTTCCTAAGGATTATGAGAGATACAAACTTAGACGAAGACGAATGGATTCAGACTAGGTTAGATCAGTTGATTTGATTGACGAAAAGAGGTTGGATACTATTTGTCACAGTCATATGTACCATAAACATATGATCAAGGCTTTCAACAAGAAGATCAAGCATCAGGTATATCAGGCTGGTGACTTGGTAATAAAGCGCATCATTCTACCATAAGGTGATCCCAGGGGAAAATGGACTTCCACCTATGAAGATACATTTGTTGTCAAGAAAGTATCTTCGGGCGGTGCTATGATACTGACCACCATGGACGCTGAAGATTTCCCACACCCTGTAAATACAGACATAGTCAAAAAATACTACACATAACAATGACCCCCTAGGTTGACGTACCTAGGAAAAAATAAGGGCATCTCGGCGAACCAAAAAGGTTCGGGAAAAATTTAGGGATATTTACAAAATATTGTACACCCGGCAAGTCAAAAACCTGAAAGGGAGACTTGGGAAAAAAGGGTATCCTGGTGGACTGAAAACCTGAAAGGGAGGTTCAGGAAAAAATTAAGGATTAAAGCGTACGACTATGTCTTGTTGGATCACTTACAACCAACTTTATTACCAAGGTCAAAAGTTCAAATGGTACAAGACCAGTTCAATCAACTTCTTTCGACAACAAGGGATGAGATGTTCAAAGACATAAGGGCAATAGTGGAGTTGGAACCCAATGAGATCATTTCCACATGGCTATATATATTTGTTTTCACTTTGTACTCTTTTCATTTCACGGCGATTTCCTCTTACTAGGATATTCATCTCTTTGTACAAAATCGCCTGTTTATAGGCAAATTATCAATACAAATACACCTTAAAGTTTAAACTTTTTGCTTTTTCTGTTTTGTTTGCAAAAACGTCCAATGACTAAAATTGAATGAACATGTGCATGTGAACATGATTAACTGTTAACAAATATGTGCATAAGAACATGAATAAGCATTTACCCAAAACTCCAGGAGTGGGGATGACATTCAAGCCGCCCACAAATCCCCACAGAGTCACTTCTATCCCCACGGAGTAATTTTCACAAATTCATCCCCAATAAGGATATGTTCCCCGCAATTTCCCTAAGGAGTTCCAATCAGTATAATTCATGGAAATTATCTTCCCCAACTGAGTTTGAAAACTGAAAGATCTCTGCAGATTTCTTCTCTCTAGAAAAAAAATTCAATTTCCCTAAGGAGAGTTTTGTTTCCTCAGCTGAGCACTTCTCCGACGACATGGTTTTTTCCCCAACATATTACAGTTTCCCCAACTAGAGTCTATTCCTCAAACTACTACAAATCACTTATAAAATTCCTCTTCCCAAGTGAAGTCATCCCCAAAAAGTTGTTGCAAAGCCTAGAATCAGACCAGATATCAGTTACATTTATTCTCCCCAAACGAGTTGGAAAGTTATACATCTCTTTTATCACCAGTCAGGGTGTTTAAGAAATATTCTCTCTAGACGAGTCGAAAGATTATCCATCTCTTTTATCCCCAGTCATGATATAAGAAATAAATTCCCCAGTAGAGCAACAGACGACCAATGTTCTAAACTCAACTTCCCAAACAGAAATATATCCCCTGCATAGTTTCCTCAAACTAGCAAGTAGGAATCCTCAGCAGAAGCATTCTAGACAGGATTGAAGATACACATACTCTTCATCCCTAGCAACAGTCATAGATTTATTTTCCCAGACGAGGATACTACACGGGCTTACAAATACACTTCAACAACATTTTACCTTCGTACACCATAGCATATACATACGAAACGCATATAGCACAATCTCATTTATTTTGAGAACATCATTTTGTAATGCATTTCACACATCATGACATTGCATACAACTAACTCTTTACCTTTTTAGGAAAGATCAATCAACAGACGAATATCACCAATAGTTTTCAAACAGGTTCAAGATTAATTCCTGAAACAAGGAGGGGCAACCATCTATGTGACCAGGGCAAAGATTAATTCCTGAAACGAGACATGGCAATATCTCAACGGCCAACAAAAAGTAGGTTCCAGATTAATTCCTAAAACAAGACAGGACAACTATCTAGATAACCAGCCACAAATTAATTCCTGAAACAAGACATGGTAACTATCTGTAAATAAAAAATCAAATATTGACTCCCGAAACAGGACAGGGAAACTATCCTTATTTCTCTTTGGTCAAATAAAGATCAATTCTTGAAACAGGACGGGGCGACTATCTTTATCACCAATTATATGAACTCTCGAAACAGGACGAGTTTACCAACAAAATGATTGTAGATCAATTCCTGAAACATGACGAGGCGACTATCTACATGAACAGGGTGAAGATTAACTCCCGAAACAGGACGGGGAAACTATCTTCCTTTCTTTCTCTTTGGTCAGATAAAGATCAATTCCCGAAATAGGACGGGGCGACTATCTTTATCACCAATGGTATGAACTCCCGAAACAAGACGGGTTTAGTAACAAAGTAGATTGTAGATCAATTCCCGAAACAGGATGGGGCAACTATCTACATGACAAGAAGCTACTCAAACACCTTTCCCAGAGGTTCATTCTGGAAAGCACTTTTCAGATACAATCAAACGAAGACTCATTCTGACATTTATATCAATAGTTACTTTGGATGGCATCTATAAGCCCATGTACGAAAACTCTCCATCATCTCTCCAAATGGAATCTTTAATCCCATTCCTGATATAATCAACAAACAATTTTACTTCATGCATAAGCGAGTGCAAATTTCTGGGCACTTAAGTGTTCAATCCTCTTCTACCTTCAAGTCACGAATGACGGACAAGCCAATCTAACCATTCAGGTTTAAGAAGATTTAACAGGGGAAGTTATTGTACCCCAAAATTCTCCCTCTCTTTTCTCAAGACATTCCTCACAAAAAGATCTCAAATGCTCAAGGATTGTCAAGAGTTGATCAGACAAGCTCACCTTCTAAGCATTGAGTCCACAAATTAGGGTTTTGGTTTTCACAAGGAAAATTGGAATTCTAATGTCTCAAGTTACTTTCATGGTTCATTATATGTCTCCAAGAATGCTCATACCAAGTTTCAACTCTTGCACCACAAATTTGCTCAGTCAAATGCTCAGATGACTGAAAATCAATTGTATAGGGTAAAAAGTCAATTGTGGTCAACATATAGTCAAACTTCAAGATTTTTTGCCAACATAAAAATTTTGATGTGATATTCAATATTTGATCAAGGATGTATCATAATTCCTCAAGGAAAGCATTCAAATCATCAAAGGGGCAAAATTGTCAAAATTAGGGTTTTGATTGAGAATGATTGATCATTGACTTTTGACCTAGTACATGACCTAATGGCTTGAAGCATGATATCAAGGACTCAAACACAATATCTTGACCTAATTTCATGGCTCAAATTATTTCTCAAGATCAAGGGATTGATAGTTGAAATTTGGATCAACTAATGAAAAGTCAACTGATACACAAAAAGTCAAACTTTGACTTTTTGGTCAAATTTGAATTTCAAAGATCAAGCATCATAAAGACATTCAAAAATATCAAAATTGATCATCAAGAATCAAGAAATTCAAGAAAATTCAACAAAAAGTCAATATTTCTAATACTTAGAAAAATCCTAAGTGTTTTTTACCTTGATAATTTCACCACTTCATGACCATTTTTCACCAAGATGCAAGATGATTCAAAGGAAACATTCAACATGAAAGTTGTAGATCTTGATGAATTATATAACTTTTTCCTTGAGGGTTTATGTCCAAAAAGTTCTTGTATTAAGAGATATAGGCCCATGAAGTCATGACATTTTTAACAAAACACTTTGTGAAATTTTCAACAAGTTTGGTCAGATTTTTGTCCCAACTTCTTGGCAATTTTCACCAATTTCCAAGTTAATTTAGCTAAAGTGGTTAACATGAAGGTTGTATACAATGTTTCAAGCTTTCCAAAATATCCAAGAACATGAAGAGATCATGCTTGAGCTAGAAGTTTCGAAGAGATAAAGATGGCATCACAAACTTGAATTTTAGGTCATTTTGTGATGAACCTTATGATCCAATCCTCAAGCATGCTGCACAATCTTGATTTGTAGGCCATCTAACTTACAAATCACTCCAAAATTAAATGTTTACACAACTGGTTGAGCTATGATCCAAGCGCTTGAGCCATTGTCCAAGTGATCATTCCATTAATGGAACAAAGTTACCATTTCCATTCTTGTAAAGTGACTTTAATCACAAAGTCCACTCTCCTTGAGGCCATACATCATTGATTTTGATATCAAAACATCTCAAAACCAAGAAGCAACCATCTACAGCCTATAAACCACCCTATGAGCCTTTGTACCATACATTGGAACAATGTATTTCAAGCTTGCTTCAAAACCAAGTTTCAAAACCATAACATGTGATCTCTTCATTCTGGTTACTTCAAGCTCTAAAACCTTTCCTCTATAAATAGAGAGGTTTTTTTCAAGCCATAGCACGAGTTCAATAGCCCTCTAACCCCCTCAAACACTCTGAAATCAGAATTGGCATTCAAGTTCTCCATTGTTGCAAGTTCTAACCTTAAACTTCAAACACTTAATCCACTCATGTGTTTTCACTCAAAATCATTCACAAAGCTTCTATAACTCATATAGAGGCTACCCAAACACTTGCTACGCAACTGTAACACTATCTTCATCATCCTCCATTTCCAAAAACACCAACCTTTAACTTGACTTCTACAGAAAGTTTCAGACACTTTCAGCTCAAAGTAAGCATTGCAATAGTTTCCTAGGAGTTCAGTAAAGTTATCCATATCATCAAAACATCTCCAAGAGTGCTTCAACTTCAAACACGATGTCCAGTTTTGAGTTAATTTTTCTTAACTTTGAACTCCTTATACAAGTATCATTAATGGTTACTTTGTGAATAAAAAATGTAGACATCATCGCCCTGAAGCTAACCATGCCTTTAGTTTTCATTTATGTTAATGGTACATGGAGAATTTTGAATTTGAAGTTTCTGAAAAATTAGGTTTCAGTTTGGTACTTAAAAAAATTCATCTTAGTCTTTGATCTTTAGCTTTTAAAAGTTATATGGTTGAATTCGTGGTGAAAAATTAAGCAACTTTCATGTTTACATTTTTGAAAATGGTTGGGAAATGAAAAAGTTACAGATTTAACAATGTTGTTATTGTTTGCAGCAAACACGCGCGAGGAAGAGGATGAAGTCATATTTGAAAAATGAGTTTACTTTATATTTATTGCAACTTGTTTTACCACCTGATGTAATAGCCACCCCAGTGGTAAAGAAGCGTGCACCAAGTCATTTGTCTATAGGGACCTGGGTTCAAGCCCCAACGATACCCTTTTAATTTTCACATATTTGTTACTATGGGATCACGTGCAGGCTATTCCAATGCATGCACCACGCGCCTCTCACCATCACCATCAGATCTACAAGCAATCTAATCCAACGGCCCAAAGCGTGTGACCATGATGCACTCTCAAAAGCCAACAACACTGAATCATAAGCAAGCGTTGGGCCTCCTGGACTTGGGCCTTTTCCTTTTTATTTTTACTATTTTCTCACCGCCCAAATTTCTCATAACAACCAGACCCATTTCTTTATTTTATTTTATTTTATTTCTGATTCAAACAAAAAACATATATCTGGGCCTAACGTTTATTTTTGCTATATTTCACACCCCTTTTACTTTTTAACACCTAGGCCCAATATTTTTATATTCTTCATATTTTCTTTATTTTTATTTATTTATTTATTTTTATTTAATAAAAATACAAAAAAATATATTTTTCTTGAATAATTAGATTAAAAATATCTTAATTCAATCATTTTTATTTTTGCTACATTTATTTTTTTCAAACAAATAAAACCTCAAAAATATTTTTCTAACTATCAATTTCTATTTTCATTTAATTTAGATTTAGGTTTCTTATATTTTAATTATTTTCCCTTTCATTAATGAAATTAATTTTTATATTAGTTTAACTAGATTAATTATCAAACTTTTTTTCATCAAAAACCACAAAAACAATTTCTTTTCTCTTTACATTCTTGCGCATTTTATTATTCCGCATTATTATATAAATGGTTTGTAATAGATAATTAGGGCTTTATTGCTTTTCGACCCTCATTCACAAACTTGTACCCCCATTCCCAAAGCGTTGTAATAGCGTATGATATTTAAATTCCGCAATTTATCGCTTTCCTTATTATTATTAGTAATTAGGGTTTGCATGACAAGATTTAAAATCAAACATTAGACAACCCTAATCCAAGACAATATATGAAAACAAAAACACTTTACACACATGCACCTCTAGGATAATCCTCACTTGTTTCCTCAGATATAAATTGTCACATCCCTCGAATGTGGGATGTTTTAACAAAGACCCTCAATTAAAAGATCATAGTCCCTCGATGACCCTTCGATGTTCATTCGGTAAATGATCTTAGTCCCTTAAGAAAATTGCTAAAGCATCTTACAATTTTTCTTCTATGACTGTACGATGACCCACGCCTATCCCTCACATCCAATGATATGGATTCCTACTAACTAATGGTAGGATAAAACTATCTAAAGGAAGAAGAAAAGAACAAAGACTTTTTGAGTAGGTAGATTGCTCATAATTGGTTGCTCACAAACAAAACCATTTCCACACTTCACACTTTCAAAACAACCATTTTCAAAACACTTTCGAAATCAAATATTTTGTATACATTCTCAATGATACGAGAATCATTAAAAAATTTCCTTACATTGGCATTTTACAAACATATTTCCAAACATTCCTTTTCAACAAATATTTTCAAAACCAACACTTTGTGTGTGTTCTTAACGATACGAGAATCATTACAAAGTTTGTCGAACGAAGGCGTTTTCAAAATATTTTTCAAACATACACAAACACAAAGCATTTCAAAGTGAGCTAGCAATTAAGAGCCCGTAGATAACCACGGATGAAAAGGGTACTAACACCTTCCCTTTTCATAATCTACCCCCCGAACTCAATAAAATTATCAAAGGTCTTTCTTGTTCTTTTCACCCTTTCCTCTATTGGATAAAAGAAAAGTCGGTGGCGACTCTTGCTATCCGCAACATTTGCAATAAAATGCAAAAACCCAAGTCAGTTCTCCCACCGTATTACAATGTCAAAAGCACATTCTTGAATGGTTACATCAATGAAGAAGTCTTTGTTAAAAACCTCCAGGTTTTGAAGACTTCAAGAATCCTTCACAAATCTTTAAGTTTAGAAAAGCTCTTTATGGTTTGAAACAAGCACCATGAGCATGGTATGATAGACTTAGAGATTTTCTATGTGAAAAAGGTTTTGAAAAAGGTAAAGTTGAATAAACCTTGTTCATCAAGAAGATTAAAGGTAACACTTTATTGGTTCAAGTCTACATTGACGATATAATATTTGGTTCAACTAACAAAGATATGTGTGAGGAATTTTCATCAATATTTCAAGGAGAACTCGAGATGTCCATGATGGAAAAGATGAACTATTTTCTTGGATTACAAATTAAACAACTAAAGGATGGAATCTTCATCAACCAATCCAAGTATTGCAAAGAATTATTGAAATTTTTTGATATGGATAATTGCAAAGTAATGAATACTCCAATGGGCTCTGGTACTTATGTCGATCAAGATGAATCAGGTGTTTCCATTGATATTACAAAATATCGAGGTATGATTGGTTCCTTATTATAATTAACGGCAAGCCATCCTGACATAATGTTTAGTGTTTGTCTTTGTGCTCGCTTTCAAGTAAATCCAAAGGAATCACATATCATGGTGGTCAAACGAATCATGAAATATCTCAAAGGAACAACAAATTTAGGATTATGGTATCCTAAAGGTAGTGTTTGCAATTTAATTGGTTATTCTGACGCGAATTATGCAGGCTGTAAAACTGATAGAAAAAGCACGAGTGGTACTTGTCATATCCTTGGAAATGCATTATTATCATGGGCTTGCAAGAAACAAGCATGTGTTGCTCTTAGCACGATCGAAGCAAAATACATTGCAGCAGGTAGTTGTTGTGCATAAATACTTTGGCTTAATCAACAACTTTGTGAATATGGACTCGATCTCACATGCATTCCTCTATGTTGTGATAACACCAGTGCGAACAATATTACAAAGAATTCGGTCATGAACTCAAGAACCAAACACATTGATATTTGACATCATTTCCTTCGTGATCATGCACTTCAAGGAGATGCCTAAGTTACTTTTATGGATACTCATAATCAGTTAGCAGATATCTTCACAAAACCTCTCGCAAAAGAACCTTTCTACAAAATTCAGCGAGAACTTAGATATTTAGATGAAGGTGATGTATGATTCTTCCAACTTTCTACTCATTAGATTTTAATGAATCAATGGCACTCCTCATCTTATTCATGTCTTTTTCTTTATGTTTGAACTATGTCATGATGTCTATTGTATTACTTTATATGTGTTGCGTTATGTGTATGAGTTATATTTATGGTATATATTGCTCTCTTCTTTCCCCATTCATTCTTGCTAATGATAAAGGGGGAGAAGAATCATTGTTTGTATGTGTTCTATTTTCTCTAACAAAAGTACAACAAGAAAATTTCAAAGAAAACTCTCATGCATGGCTCAAAGGGGAGTCTTTGACTTAGGGGGAGTTTTTAAAATTGTTAGAGAAATCAAGATGCATCAAAAATTTCAAGAAAAAGTTGTCATCATCAAAAATAGGGAGAATATGAAGACAAGCTTCCTAAAGAGTTTTGATGAAGACAAACTATCGTTGATTGCAAAATGGAATGGCTCAAGTCAAGACATCTCAATCAAGTCAAAATTATCAAAGTATTGAAGAAATATTTTGTAAACAAATCAAATGTCAAGGTATAAATCATTCATACTTCTCTATATGCATACAAGTGTTCATAATAATGTTTCATGCATGCCATAAATCTTCAAACATGTTTTGGAAATCACAAGTTTATGTTTCACGTATTTTTTTCAAAGTATTTTTTAAAAACTGGCTTAGAGAACCCGGTTACCCAGTTATGGTAACCGGTTACCCTGTATTGTTTCCCAAAAATAAAAGACTACTGTCTTGGGGAACCCGGTTACCCAATTACGGCAACCGGTTACCCAATTCTATTTTTCAAAATTTTTAACATTGAGAAAGGTGGTACCCGGGTACCCACTTATGGGAACCGGTTACCACCAAAACAGTATAAAAATGTATATGACTCTTGTCCAGAAAAGTTATGTGTTTTTGTTTGTAAAGCATGGCATCTTTTCATTGAATCATACCATTTTTAAAGATTGTATAAAGGCCTATATAAACTCATAATTTCATAATTATTTAAAAACCTCTTTCAATCTACAATTCAAATTACATAAACTCTTTATCTTTCAAATTTTCAAGTGTTCTTCACCAGAATTTTTATTGAAACTTTCTGCACTCATTTTTCATTGAAAAATTGTTGTTCTAAGTTTCATATCATCATTGTGAACACTTGTATCCGTTATTGAGAATTTCTTTTCTTGAATTAGAAGATCAAACAAAGATTGATATATTATATCATATTTCAAAATCTCTTGTAAAAATTCAGAATACATTATTACTTCCCTTGCTATTCGGGATTGTTGAAAGCAAGTCTGTACATTGAAGAGGATTGTTCTTCTTGCACTTAATGCTCAGATCTTAATGGTCTTAAGAGCCTTTGATCTTCCTATAGGTTAGATAGTAAGCATCACAATTGATGTGAATAGGTTGTACAATCATTCTAACTATAGTGAAATCTCTTTCGTGTTGAAAGGAGTCTGGAGTACTCTCGGACTGTGAGGGGAATTAGGATATATCCTTGTGTTATTTACTTTCCGCATTTTACCACTTTCATCACTTAACCAAAAACCATAAAATAAAGATCAAAGATTCATAAAACCAGAAATAATTTTAAAATTCCTAATTCACCCCCCCCCCCCCCCCTCTTAGGTAAACCTTATACTTACAAAACAATCTCTTCAAATCTTGGTACATCTTTGTAGCACCGGGACAAATACTTAACCCACTTCTATGTCCTTCCTCAAGAATACTCTTATTAATTTCTGGAACATCCGGAATACGCACTCTATTTCTGAACCTCATTACACCATTCTCATCAACTCGAAACTCACCTCCATCACCTTGGTTAATAAAGGTCAACTGATCAACCGATTTCAAATCAGACTTTTGACCTTCTTGGATTTATTCTAAAATACCACTAGTCAGTTTTAACATTCTCAATTTCACACTAACAGGAGTATCTTCACACACTAAGCTCATATCTTTGAATTGTTTGATCATTTGTAACTCTCGAACCATAAGCATCGACATATGCAACGACTTCCTACTCAATGTAGCAACTACTAGATTTGCTTTACCTACAAGATGGTAATTCAAATCAAAGTCAAAATATTTTAACAACTCAAGCCACCTTCTCTGTCTGATATTCAATTCCTTCTAGTCGAATAAGTATTTCAAACTTTTGTGATCACTAAACACTTTGAATTTAGAGCCAAAAATATTATGTCTCCAAATCTTCAACACAAACACCCTAGCTGCTAACTCTAAGTTATGCGTAAGATAATTCCTTTCATGAACCTTCAATTACCTAGAAGCTTAAGTAACAACCTGTCCATTTTGCATTAACACACTGCCAAGACTCATCTTAGATGCATCACAATACACCATAAAAGACTCACTTGAATTAGGAAAAATTAATACCGGAGCAGTTGTCAATTTCTTCTTCAATTCTACGAAAATTTCTTCACATGCAACATCCCACACATAAGCTTGTCCCCTTCGAGTCAAGTGAGTTAACGGTAACGCCAATCTAGAAATCCTTCAATAAACCTTCGATAATAACCTGCAAACCAAGAAAACTTTGAATCTCAGTCGCAGATGCTAGAGTTTCCCATTGCAACACTACATCAACTTTAGAAGGATCCACGCCAATCCCATCACTACAAATCACATAGTCAAGGAAACTCACTTCCTTCAACCAGAACACACACTTCTACGTCTTTGCATACAACTTCTTTTCTTTCAACACTTGTAACACAATTCTCAAATGCTCTGCATGTTCTTCTTCTGATTTAGAATAGATCAGAATATCATCAATGAAAACTACCACAAGATTATCCAGATACGAATGAAATGTTTGATTCAGATACTCCATGAAAACACCTGGCATATTAGATACACAAAAAGACATCACGATGTACTCATAATGACCATACCTTGTTCAAAAAGGTGTCTTCGGAATGTCATATTGTTTAACACAAATCTGATGATAACCCAACCTCAAATCAATCTTGTTGAAAACACAAGCACCCACAAACTGATCCATCAAATCATCAATCCTCGGGCGTGGATACTTATTTTTAATAGTCTCTTTATTCAATTGCATGTAGTCCACAAACAATCTTATACTCCCATCTTTTTTCTTAACCAACAACACAGGTGCACCCCACGGAAAAACACTCGGTCGAACAAACTTCTTCTCGAGCATCTCTTTTAGTTGTTTCTTTAACTCACTCAACTCAGAGGATAAAATTATGTAAGGAGCCATTGACACTAGACTTGTACCTGAAACCAATTCTATAGAAAACTTCACTTCACATTCTGGAGGTAAATCACTTATATCGTTTGGGAACACCTCTGGAAATTCACAAACAACAGGTAATTCAATGCTCTCAACCTTACGATTAACTTGCAACGATGCAAACATTGCAAACATCAAAGCTTTCTTGTAGGAGTTCATTAGCTTGCTTAGAAGACAACAACATCAGTTCTCCATTATCACCAAACTTAGGGAATCTCAAAGTCTTTGTATAACAGTTGATATGATCATAGTTAAACTCCAAACAATTCATTCCAAGAATAACATCAATTTGGTGTAAGCGTAGATACACCAAATCCATCATAAAACTATTACCATAAATGGTCAGAGGACATCTTGAACAAATAAAAGTAGTAGTAATAGAACCACTAGCAGGAGTATCTATTACCATACTACCATTCACATCAGACAACTTTAATCCCAACATATTAGCACATTCATGCGAAATAAACGAATGAGTGGCACAAGTATCAATAATAGCGACAAATTCAACATCATTAATAAAACAAGTAACTCGAATTGGGTTATTCTTCTTGGAATCCTCTGACCCACTCAGAGTGAACACTCTACCGTTAGTCTGGATAGCAACAACATTATTCTTTGGCTTCAGACATTAGGTACTGATATGACCTTGTTCTCCACAATTAAAACAAGTTAGACCATTGTTCTTGCACTCAGGTGTACGATGACCCATCTTACCACATTTTTTACATCTTAGGAACTTATTCTCACATTCATTAGAATAATGGCCTTGTTCACGACATCTATAACACTTGACAGGAGTGGGAGATCCTCCCCCAATTGTTTTTTCCCCCTTAGAGACCTTTTGTTTTCCTTTATCAGATGGAGCATCATAAGGCTTCTTATGGTCTTGATTTTGTTTTCCTCTCTTCTTATTCAGACTCTTGTAGTGAGCCGAATGATGTTTGCTATCTTCTTAATAGATCCTACAGTTGTTCCCCAACTCTAGAAACCTACAGATCTACTAATATCCAATTGCCCGCTTGATTTTCGGATGTAACGCATTCTCAAACTTGATACACTTCGAGAATTCAACAGTTGCTTCTCAAAGCATACTCCATTACAATCAAATTCCCTTGTTTCAACTCTAGAAACTCAATCTCTTTCTTCTCGTGCACATGATCAAGAAAATACTTCAGAAATTCCCTGCTGAACACAGCCCAAGTAACGACTTCACCCATCATCGCTAGTCTCTGACGGGTGGCGAGCCACCAGTCATCAGCTTCCTCTGTCAGCATATGCGTACCAAACTTCACCTTTTGTGCCTATGAAGAATCCATGACCCGAAAGATGTGTTCAATCTCTTTGAGCCAAGTCTACGCTCCATCAGGATCATACATGCCTTTGAAAATAGGTGGATGATTCCTCTAAAACGTCTCCAAGACACAAGATCCATCATTCCCGCCAGCATTAGGATGCTGTTGCACAACCTCAACAACGACCTCTAAAGCAGCGTCAACCGCAACATCGTTCCTTACATCCATTATACACACAAGAAACTAACATTAGAAAACAATGTATCGACATTGTACTCACACTAATCGACCGACATGACATGCACATCATATGAAAACTTGATCGGACAGACCGACCTGCTCTGATACCACTAATGTAACACCCTTCTAAACCCACATATATTTCACATATAACTTACAAAAATAATTCAAATAAAACTACCAACAAGGGTGTCACATCTTTACGCAAGCATCATATAGCAAACATACTGCTTCATAATATGGGTTTTCAAAATCATTTATAACAAATACTTCATTGATGACAGTAAAAACACTTCAAATACTCGCAACGGAATTCATAGTTTCAAAACCCCTTTATTAAAATAATTCATAGAGACTTCATCATACTTCATCGTTTATGATTCATAATACAAATAACTTAAATACCATAAAAGGTAGTTCAAAACCTCAAAATATACAAAAGAACATAATTATTCCAATCAAACAACCCCAACCCCGATGTTACATATCAGAGCAAGACCCACTTTATTCAACACAAAATAAATAACACACTTTGAAGCCATCCTCTAAGATTTATCGAACTATTATTGATCACTGCAAGTCACCCATGCTAGAGGCAACAATTCCAAGTAGAAAGGGTGGGTAATCACAAATTATTATAAAAGATATATGTAATAGATATAGTAGTACAACAACAAATCATCAGAAATTCCACATATCATCTTACTTCACATATTATACTCACACATTCACATCATCAATACACATAAATTATATCATAGTATCATCACATAAAAATCTATCATAAAAACACCACTTAGATCACAACATCATCAACATCACTCAAGCAATCATTATGCAATGCCACAAACAATAAAATGCAACATCATTGACTCATGCTTGTGGTACCAAAACTATAATGGTGAGCAAGTCATATTTCTCCAAAGATCCCCACCATAGGATTGGTTCCCGATTAAAACCAGATCACTTCACAAAAATGCACTCAATCCACACCATGAGGTTGAGGTTGTCACTGGACTAGCGTCCTAACAATCATCACTGGACCGACGTCCTAACATCATTGGGCCACGCCTGAACATATGCCATGAATGCATGATGCGTAACAACATGATAAAATATGACCATTGCGTGTCAAAACACATCATCATTCACATAGTCAGCATATAATTATCTTCACACGACATGTATGTGAAGGATAGAAAAACATAAGAAAAGGGGTTTGAATTAGGGTTTTCAAAATTAAAAACAGTATGACACGTTTGATTATCCTGGTTCGTTTGAACTCAAACTACTTCAGTCCACCCGCCAAGGTGATTTCGCCTCTCTCAATTGAGGTATTAATCCATTAAATAAAACTTTGATTACAATTCATAAAGATTGTTGTCATTGTCTTCTTAAGAATAAACCACAACTTGGTTTCTCAAGTAATTACAAAAATCTAAATCAAAATGTGTACAAGAATGTTTCTATAAAACTATATCACAAATGTGATGTTTACACAGTATTAAGGCACCGTGAATAGATAGAAGAGCTTATGAATATTTCTTTGTATGCGCAAGTGTTATTTTGATCACCCTTCAAAACTCCTTTATATAGGGGAATATTTTTGAGACATAAGAAGATATTTTTGGAAGGTTGATAAAATGGTTTTAATGCACTTTCCAAAAATACAGATCTTATCTGGTACCAGCCGTTACTTTTTTGATTTGTAATGATTGAAATGTAATGCATCAGAACTTTCTTCTTTGAAATTAGATCAGAACGAGAATATTAATGTTTGATACTTTAGATCATCAGAGTATTGCTTCATCAGAGTTTAGATAGCAACTTTGGTGCTTCAAAAGTTATAACATTAGAACTTCTTCTGTTCAGCGTGATACTTCAATTTAGTTATACATAAATTCTTATCAGATTTTCTTAGCGCAATTTTGTTTTCCAACTTCTATGCTTCTTTATCAGAACTTCTCTGAATATTTAAATAAATTATTAGAGAACATATTTTTTCTTTATATATATATATATATATATATATCATGTATTTGTTATAATTAAAACTATTACTAAGATGTAGAACCAAACTATGTTCTAACAATCTTCCCCTTTTTGGTGATGATAAAAACTTGTATATTTTGATGAATCAGGTAAGAACATAAAGTATTAGGGTCTCCCCTTAAGTTGAATACTCATATAAATAAAAAATTAGATACTTCCCTGAAGATGTTTGATCAAAGCTTTTGATGAAAGTTCTGATAAGTCCATTTGACAAAAGTTACTTTCAAGAGACTTTTCTTGTTTGCTTTCCAAAAAGTGAAACAAAGGTTATGATATTCAAAATGTTTAAGGCTAAGTCTTGACACTATTAAATTCAAAATATCTTACGCCCCCCCCCCCCCCCCTCACTTTTTGTCATAAATCAAAAATCAATAAAAACACTTAAAGAGAACAAAAAGGTTATGCATTCAAAAAAGATTAATACAGATATAAGAGAATAAACAGAAGTTCAAACAAGAAACAAACATAGAATAAACAAGCAAAAGATCATAACTAAGTTTCATTCTCTTTCTTCAACTCATCCAGAGTTTTCAACACAAGAGAAGATGAAGTTGTTTCAACAGGAGAAGCCATATTCTCAGAACTTACTGCAGCAAATTATTTCTTAGGAGATTCTTCAACTAACTTGCCTTTGTCTTTAAAAACAATCTGAGGTTGAGGTTGAGGTTTCAGAGATGGTTCTTGAAGTTCTGATTCATGTGGAGCTTCCTAAGGAGTGTTATCCAGAAAACGAAGAGGTTTACTTACCCAGAAATATGGAACTTGATCCTTAAAGATATTCAAGTGATCGTAGAAGTTCTGTTGAGCAATTTCATAGATGAGTTCATTCATCTTTATAGATTTAGAATTGAACCATTTTCTGAACTGAGTCCAGAGATAATCAGGAGAAGTTGTATTAAGATTATCCATGCAAGCTTTCTTCAAAGAGTTATCCCATTCCTGTATTTGTGTTCCGAAAACCAGTTGAGATTTACCAATATATGATTTGGATGGTTTTGGTGTTGGTTTTGGAATGGGTATTTTCTGAGAAGATTTGACAAGTTTGTCCCAGGCTTCTAGATCAATTATGGTTATGAGAGAATTTTCTGGGTAGTTAGTGGGAGTTGGAGAGTCAAATATGATGATAGGAGTGTTAGGAGGTGTTGAATCATAAGGAGGTGGAAGATCTGGAAGGGAAAAATCTTGTGATGGATTGGTGGAGATATTTGGTGGTTGAGATGTGTTGAGAGGGAAGCTGATTCCTGGAATGGCTGTTAGGGTTTCGTGCATTTAGTCATAGGAATTATTTGGGTTTTCTGTTTGGGGA
Source organism: Vicia faba (assembly GCA_948472305.1). Classification (NCBI taxonomy): domain Eukaryota; kingdom Viridiplantae; phylum Streptophyta; class Magnoliopsida; order Fabales; family Fabaceae; genus Vicia; species Vicia faba. Next base: position 451,398,467 of record OX451739.1, on the reverse strand, counting down.
GCTTCAAAAAATGGATCAAAATGAACATTATCAGATAGAACTTGTGCAAGTTCTGGCTGAGTTTGAGCATATTGGGTAGAAGAAGAATTAATCATAGGATGATTTGTGGGTATGGTAGTATCAATGTCAATGTTAAAGTCATCAATAGTTTGTAGTGAGGTATTATTAGCAGGGTTTAGAGATGAGGAGGGTTCAGATGTTGATAAGAAAACTGATTCAACAATAAAGACAAAAGAAGAGTTACCTTTCTTCTTGGTAGCTTTAGGAGTTTTCTGAGAAGTTCCTTCTCCAACAACTTTCCTTTTCCTTGACTTTCTGATAGTAACTTCTATAGGTTATTGCATGAGATCTAGGATATTTACATCTGGAATTGTACCGTCACTTTTGCAAGCTTCCGGATATCCGAGGACAATTTCTGGAGATGAGTCTGCTTGAGTGAAGAGAGCAAAATCCTTCTAAGGGACTCTTATGGTGGTGATGACTTCCTTCCCATTACATAAGAAGTTACTTAATGAGTTCATGCAGTAGCATGAATCCAAAATTCTTTAACCAGTTTTGGAAAAACTAGACCAATTAATCGATCAAAATATTTTGTCCATCCTTGAAACTCAACATCAGGCGTAAGGTCATACCCATTTTCTTTCATGCTTTCAAAATCAACTATCAGTTCACAGAGAACTTATAGAGAATCAACTAGAGTGAGGAGAGTTCTTGTAGGTTTAACATATCTTTCTTTTTTTGGAATAAAGGGTGAACCAGGAATGTTGATTTGAGAATCTTGAGACTTTTGTTGTTGTTGAAAAGAAGCCATTGTTTAGAAACTAAGGGTTTGAGAGCACACAAAAGGGAAAAGAGCAAATTCAGGAAAAAAATAGGGTGAGTGAGAGTGAAGGTGTGAAAGGGAATTGGTGAAAGTGAGATATAAATAGCCAACAGAGAGAAAAACATGAAATTAATTTCAATAATAAAATAATCAACATGATTAACATCATTAATGATTTCTGAAAAAGGGGGGTGGCGTGAAGATTTTGTGAAAAGTTACCGATATGACTCGCACCTCAATGCATCAACTCAACTGCTTCAGCCCTTCAGATTTTGAGCACGTGTTCAGCCTTAGAGAGTGACTTAGTGTTTAGGGTTGACAAATGTTGATATGGTGGACTGCTTGCGTCTACCTTCAAAATGAAACATTTTTGGAAAACATTCATATCTTTTGGATAGTTTCTGATACAATTTTTCATCTCACTTCTGAAGAACTATTATCCATATGTTCACAAAAATAAATCAAAAAGTTCTAAGGATTAAATATACAGAAACTACACTTTTTATCATGGGCATAATTCCATACTGAGGTATTTCAGGATGAAATTAAATCTATCTTCAGCAAGGGGTTTTGTAAAAACGTCAGCCCATTGATGGTCTATGTCATTTTAAACAAAAAATTCCCTTGTGAATATAGTCCATAATGAAATGGTGTTTAATTTCTTATGTTTAGTCCTAGAATGTAAAATAAGATTTTTAGAAAGACAGATAACAAAATTATTATCGTAGAAGATAAGAATGTTACTCTCATAAATATGAAAATCTTCAAGCTAGCTCTTCATCCAGAGCATCTGAGTACTGCATCTAGCTGCAACTATATATTTAGCTTCAATAGTTGATAGTGTGTTGTACCCCAAAATTTTCCCTCTCATTTATCAAGACATTTCTCATAAGGATTCTCAAGATTCAATCTTGCACAAGTACAATTGGATTTTCCAGTATCAGGTTAAAAAGGAAAATGTTAAAAAAGGGGAAAACAAATAAAAATAATCTTTTTGATAAAATTGGAGAAAAACAAGTCTTTTCGATTCACCTTCTTCGATTGGCCTTTTGGCCTCTTTCGATGCAAGCTTGGATTGCATCCTTCGAATGGGCATGGGCCTATAGCACATTGGCTTTGATTCACATGGCAGGAGCTTTCTACATGCAAGCTTCAATTGCATATTTAGCCTCACAGGATTCACAGTGCAATGGGTCACTATGTGCCCGCTTCGATTGGATGTTTGATGCCTACATGCCTGTGTTGACTGGATAAATATTCCCCTCCACGCTTTATTTGACTCACAAAGTGTTGGCTGGCTATATGTAGCCTTCGATTGAGCCACAAATTCCTTCTTGCATGCAAAAGGCGCCTACATGGCCAGTAGGCACAAGGCAAGAGCCTCATGTAGCCTCCTTCGATTCCAAGGCAAAAAGCCTCCTCTTAGCGTCCTTCGATTGCACATTTTTGCCTCCTACATGCCTCTTTTGTTTGGGCATGTGACTCCCTTCATGCAAGTCTTCATTTGAGCATTGGCCTCTGGCGTGTTTGCAAGAACTAACCTGACCATAAAGTGATGCTAGCATGGCCTTAGGCCATGTTACTAGTCAAAATCTCAAACGAAGGAAACATGAGGAAGGAGGTATGAAACGAAGCCTTAGGCTTCCACATTAACTTCCAGGTCCGAACGAAAGAGGAAGCTAGAGGTACGCCCATACTGGCTTCCAAGCCTCAATCTAAGGAGGCAACAAAGGACTTAAAGTGAAGAGCGCACCCCATGTTGAACGAAAGAGGTAGCCAGAAGGATGGTCGTGCTGATTCTAGACCCCAGTCGAAGAAGGTAGAAAGGCAGAATCCAAGGCTGCATCTCATGCCTCAGGCTAAGCCCAATTGAAAGGCACACCTTGCTGACTCCAGGCCCAAATCGAAGGAAGCCAAGAAGTGTAAATTGAAGGATGCTTCTGCATAAATCGAAAGAGCCCTTTTCTTTCCTTTATTTTATTTTTGCCTTTACATTTTCATGCTATTCAATATGGTTGTAATAGTGTAGGATTTATTTTTTGTGTTTTTATTACTTCTGTATAAATGCTAGTAATTAGGATGTATGGCAAGATAAAAACAACAAGTAGACAACCCAAAAGTCAAAGACAAAATGCATGCAAATCAAGCACACTATTCACACATGTACCCTTAGGGTAATCTCACTTGTTGCCTCAGAAAAATAGTCATGTCCCTCGAATATGGGCGTTTTAGCAAAGACCCTCGATAAAAGATCGTAGTCCCTCAATGTTACATTTGGTAAACGATCAAGTCCCTAAACGACATTGCTAAAACGTCCCATAGGTTACCTTCTATGACTATACAAACGTCCCACGCCCGTCCCTTTACATCCAATGGTGGGGCTTCTTACCAAATCAATGGTAAGATAGCAACATTTAAAGGAGGAGGAAAAGAGCATTAAGACCTTTTGAGTAGGTAGGATTCTCCTAGTTTCTCGCTTTCTCACAACAAAAACATTTTATATACCAACACTTTCATTTTGAAACATTTTCAAAAGACAAATCTTTTTTATGCGTTCTTATAGAAACGAGAGCCATTACAAAGACACTTTTCAAAATCACTTTCAAAAATACATTCCACAAACACTTCTTTGAACTATTTTCAGAACAACACTTTGTACGCGTTCTTATAGAGACGAGAACCATTACAAAGACGTTTTCAAAATACTTTCAAAACCCACACCACAAGCACATTTCCAAACAAAAGCAAGTGATCTAGAAAGCAACTAAGAGCCCTTAGGTAACTACAGATGGAAAGGATGCTAATACCTTCCCTTTTCATAATCTACCCCCAAACTCAAGAAATAATCTCGAAAGGTCTTTCCTGTTCTTTTCAACCTTTCCTCATTGGATAAAAGAAAAGTCAATGGCGACTCTTGCTATCCGCAACAATTATGATCAAACGCAAAACACCCAAGTCAGTTCTCCCACCGTGTTACATAGTGCAATAATGGATTGTCTTTTGCTAGACCATGAGATTAGGTTATCTCCCAGAAACTGGAAGATTCCATAAGTACTTTTTATTTCTATTCTATCTCTAGAAAAGTCAGTGTCATAATACCCTACTAATTTATATTCTCTGGATTTTCTACAACAAAGACCAAGATTAGTAGTACCTTTTAGATACTTGAAAATTCCCTTAACTACTGTTAAGTGAGATTCTCTAGGATCTAATTGGAATCTGGAATAAAGATAAACATTATATAAAATATCAAGTCTTGAAGCTATTAAATATAAGAGAGAACCAATCATACCTCTGTAGAGCTTGTGTTCTACTTTCTTACTTACCTCTTCCTTTTCCAGAATGCATGTAAGATGCATAGGAATTTTGGATGGCTTACTTTCTGACATATCAAAATTCTTTAGAAGTTCTTTAACATACTTGCTTAGATGTATGTGGGTTCCTTCTGGAGTTTGATTTATTTGAATTCCTAGAAAGAACTTGAGTTCACCCATCAAGCTCATTTCAAATTTTGCCTGCATAGTCTTAGCAAATTCTTTCGCCAAGGAGGCTTTAGTAGATCCAAAAATTATATCATCTGGCGACTGGAGTAAAGTTCTTTGTATAGTCTATCCCTTATTGCTGACTATTACCTTGTGCAACCAATTGTGCTTTGTTTTTGACAACTTCTAATTGTTCACTTAGCTTGTTTCTGAAGAATCATTTTAGTTCCAATGATATTAAAGCCTTTTGGTTTAAGCACTAGATCCCATACATCGTTTCTGGTAAATTGATTTAGTCCTTCCTGCATTGAAATAATCCAATCATTATCTAGAAGTGCTTCGTCTATAGAAGTAGATTCGATCAGAGACACTAATCCCATGAGAGACTCTTCAGCATTTCTGAATGTAGATCTTGTTCTGATTGGATCATCTTTCTTTCCTAGAATCATGTTTTCAGAATGTGCTAAGCTACTTCTGGATTGTCTTTTCTGGATTGGTTCTTCAAAAGTTATTGTAATATTTGTGATGTCTTCTTCTATATTTGGCTGATGTTCTGAACTTTTATTTTTTGTAGATCTGTCTTTAGTACCTGTAATTTGAACTTCTATATCAACAAAAGATTCACCCTGTTTTAACTTTTGAGAGCCAAGCTTATCATTAAATCTGACACTAATAGATTCTTCCACAATTCGTGTTTCTGTGTTATATACTCTATAACCTTTTAAACATTCAGAGTATTGTAACATGAAATACTTTTGTGCCTTAGGATCAAACTTTTTCAAATGATCTTTGGTGTTCAATATGAAACAAGTACATCCAAATGGATGGAAATAAGAGGTGTTGGGCTTTATGTTCTTCCATAATTCATATGGAGTCCTTTTCAAAATAGGTCTTATTGAGATTTTATTCTCCCGAAAGTGTTTAGAAATGTTAGTCTCGTTGATCATGGTTCTGGCCATTTCTTGTAAGGTTCTATTCTTTCGTTCTATAAATCTATTTTGTTGAGGAGTTCTAGGACAATAGAAATCATGAGAAATGCCATTTTCATTAAAAAAATTCAAAAAATTTGTTTTCAAATTCCCCATCATGATCACTTTTGACTTTTACAATTGTAAACTCTATTTCATTTTGAACATGGTTACAGAAAGTAGAGAACACAGAGTGTGACCCGTCCTTGTGTCTTAAGAACTTTAACCATGTCCAACTGCTATAATCATCTATGATCACTAATCCATACTTCTTGCCACTGATGGATGTAGTTTTCACTGGTCCAAACAGATCTATATGCAAAAGTTCTAATGGTCTAGAAGTAGAAACAACATTTTTTTTATTTGAAAGAGGGTTTTGCAAACTTGCCTTTTTGGCACGCTTCACACAGAGAATTTGAGCTGAACTTCAAGTTAGGAAGTCCTCTGACCAGATTGAGTTTGTTAATCTGAGATATTTTTCTCATACTAGCATGCCCCAATCTTCCGTGCCAGACCCATTTCTCATCGTTAACAAACATAAGGCGTTTTATATTTTGACTTTTTAGTTCAGAAAGTTTTATTTTATAAATGTTGTTCTTTCTCTTACCATTAAAGTGGATTGTTCCATCTTCCTGACTAACTGCTTTGCATGACTTTTGATTAAAGATTATATCATAACCGTTATCACTTAATTGACTTATGGATAATAAGTTATGCATTAATCCATCTACTAATAGAACATTAGTTATATAAGGAAGTGTACAATTACCAATGGTTCCAGAGCCAGTAATATTTCCTTTCTGATTGTCTCCGAAACCTACGTATCCTCCATATTTAGGTTCCAAACTTTGGAACATATGCTTTCTTCCCGTCATGTTTCGAGAGCATCCAGAGTCCAAGTACCAAGAATGGTGTTTCAACCTTGCTGTTAAAGATATCTGCAACATAGATGATTTTATCCTTAGGTACCCATATCTTTCTTGGTCCTTGTTTGTTAGATTTTCCAAAATTCTGATTGAATTTTGGTTTTTCAAGAGAATTTACAGAGTAACATTTGATAGTATAATTTATATCATGTGTGTGTCCATATGTGAAGTGTGGGTTTAAGGGTATGTGTTTTATGACCATATCATCAACTTTCTTTGGTTGATATGGTTCTTCTTCTTTTGGTTTCACATATCTTACGCCTTTTCTGTTGTTTCTGCTAACTCCATAGATTATTGAGGCCATCTTGCTTCTATCTATGTTTCTAGCTAGAAATTTTTGAAAGTTGTGATCATGTTCTTTTATGATGTTATTAGAACTATTTGAAACTTCTGAAACCGATTCTTTTTGTGCTTTTTGTAATTCATTTTTAAGTTTAGAATTAATTTATTTTAACCTAGAGTTTTTTGTTTTTTGTTTTTTGTTTCCTAGTTTCTTCAGTTTCAGAAAGAAGAACACGTTTCTGGTTCTTGTATTTGACTCGAAGTTGCTGATATCTTTCAAGAATTTCAGACATGATTTCTTCTAATTAAGATCTAGAGAATTTTGAAAATACCTCTTATAAATCTAATTTAGATTCTGATGTATCTGTGTCTTCTGATATCTTGGCCATTAAAGCTATAATGGCTCGTTTATCTTCTAATTCTATTTCAGCTTCAGAAGATTCTGAGTCATCCCACGTTGCCATAAGACTTTTCTTATTTTCTTTGGAGAACTTCTTTTTAGGATTTTCTTTCTAAATATTTGGGCAATCGCTTTTGTAGTGACCTGGCACTTTGCATTCGTAGCATACAACATCTTTGTTGCTAGCCTTTCTGTACCCAGAGGATGATTCAAAGTCATTGACCGTTCTTCTGGGGTTTTTAAATTTTCTCTATCTGTGCTTCCATAGCTGATGGACTCTTCTGGAGAGAAGACATAGTTTGCCTTCTTCTAACAAGGATCCACCATAGTTTTCTTCTTCTGCCAGAAAAGCTTTAGTTTCATATTTTTTATTAGATTTAAGAGCAAGAGACTTACCTTTCTTTTGAGTCTCATCTTCTTTAATTCTATCTCGTGACTTCTCAAAGAGCTGATATGTTCTTCAAGAGATATTTTGTTCAGATCTTTGGCTAGTTTTAAGGATGTGGCCATGGGGCTCCATTTCTTGGGTAAGATTCTGATGATTTTCTTTACATGATCTGCTGTTGAGTACCCTTTGTCCAGAACTTTTAGCCCAGCAACCAAAATTTGAAACCTAGAGAACATTGTCTCAACGGTTTCATCTTCTTCCATTTTAAAGGCCTCATACTTCATGATGAGTGCAAGAGCTTTGGTCTTTTTGACTTATGTGTTATCTTCATGCGTCATTCTCAGAGAGTCAAACATGTTCTTAGCTAAATCTCTGTTCATGATCTTCTCATACTCCGTGTAAGAGATAACACTCAAGAGAATTGTTCTGGCCTTGTGATGATTTCTAAATTATTTCTTTTGTTGATCTATCATTTTCTTTTTGTCGATCTTCTGACCGCTTACGCCAACATCAAAGATTGGAGGTTTTCTGCTGATTCTATCTTTCTCATCATAGTTATCATTCCTGTTGTTCTTACTTGGTCCCTGTTGTACCCCAAAATTTTCCCTCTCATTTATCAAATATTTTTTCACAAGATCTCCTTTGGTTCAAGACTGCACAAGGTTTGATCAACTCAAGACACCTCCTTAAGCACTGATGACTGAAATTAGGGTTTGAGATTGCACAAGGATAATTGAACTTTCAATGCCTCATATGACTTTCATGGATTATTATGGACCCCCAAGATTACTCATGTCAAGTTTCAAGCCTTGGATCACATTGTTGCTCAGTCAATTGAGCAGTTGACCTAAAAATCAGCTATATTGGGGAAAAAGTCAACTATGGCCAATTTACAGTCAAACTTCATAATTTTTTATCCACGTCAATATTATAAACTCATATGTATCATTTGATCAAGTTTGGACCATAATTGCTCAAGAAATTTGATCAAATCATCAAAAGGGCAAAATGGTCAAAATTAGGGTTTTGACTGAGAAAGGGCAATTTTTGATTTTTGACCTAGCAAATGGTTAATTGGTTTGAGACATGATCTCAAGATTTAAAATTCATAATTTTACCTAATGATATGACTCAAAACATTTCTCAAGATCAATTGGATTGATAGTGGATTTTTCAGTCAACTGATCAAAAGTCAATTATACACTAAAAAGTCATACTTTGACTTTTTGGTCAAAATCAAGTGTCAAAGATCACAATTCATCAAAACATGTCAAAATATGAAACTTATTTATCAAGAAATAAAAAAGTCAAGATTTCATTTTGAAAAGTCAAAGTTTTCAAACTTAGAAATTTTTCTAAGTGTTGAAAACTTCATGTTTTTTCAGAACTTTGAGCCAATTTTTCACCATGATGCAAGATGATTCAAAAGAAACTTTTCAACATGAAAGTTATAGATATCCATTAGTTCTACAACATTGCTTTACACAACTTCTCCTAGAAATGCTTGGATCTCAAGTTATTAATTCATGAAGTCATGGTCTTGAAACTAAACACTTAGTGAAAATTTTGCCCTAGTTTAGGCAGGATTTTAACCTAACTTCATGGAACTTTTTCATATAGTTCCAAGGGGAATTATCAAAAGTGATTCAAAGAGGGGTTGTAGAGCACATTACAAGATTTCTAAAATGTCTAAGAACTCCTTTAGATCATTCTTTATCAAGGATAATCAAAGAGAGGAAGTTAGGGTTTCAAACTAAAATTATAGGTCATTCTCATGATGAACAAAAATGCAATTTCAATATTACGCTACATAATCTTTCTTTTTAGGCCTTATAAATTGTGTATCTATCCATCATTAATGGATTACACAAACTTTTAAGCTTTAATCCATGTGGTTTAAGCTTTATCCAATCCATATTTCCATTAATGGCACAAAGTGAACACTTCCATTTTAGAAAAGCAAGCTTTATGTGCAAAGTCAATTCTTGAGCCTCTAACTTGTTCCCTCTGATCACCCTCCATCTACAAAGTAAAAAGAAAGTATGTTTAAAGCATAACCATTCTATCTTAGCCAGTACACAAGGCATTGAAACTTGATTTCTCAACAAAAAAAATCACATGTTGAGCTAAAACATGTGATTTTGAATTCTGATCAGATACAAGCCTCCATACTTGTTGCTTATAAATAGAGGCACTATTTGTGAGCTAAAGGACGAGCTTAAGCACCCTGAAATACACAAAAACTCTCTCAAATCAGAAATTGCCCAAAAACTCCATTGTTGCACAGTTTCTGACCTTGAACACCCAAATCAAAAACTACTCGTGTGTTTCTTGGCCTTTTGCTTCCAAAAGCTTCCAAGCATCATACACAAGCCATCCCTGTCCCTGTTACACGACTGTAACACCATCTTCCTCCATTTCCAAGTTCAAAAACAGAGCATCACAGTTGGCCTTCTACAGACCATTTCAACCACTCTCCAACCAAGCTAATCATTGCATTAGGTTTCTGGGATCTCAAGGAAGCTAACCTGATCTTTGCAGCACCTCGAAACAAGCTCCAACTCAAAACACGGATTCCGTTTTCAAGGTGAGTTTTTTGACTTTTGATTTCTTCATATAGGCATCATTTTCTTTCCATTTGTGAAGATAAAATGTAGATATCATAGCCCTGAAACTAACCATGTCTTTAGATTTCATTTATTTTGCTTGAGTAAGAATTTTGAATCTGAACATCCTGGAAAAGTTAGGTCAAAATTTGGTACCATTCAAAATTCATGCTCATTTTTGAGGATTAGTTTAAGTTGTTTACATTTCTAGAATCATGGTTAAATTTGCCACAAGTTTCATGTTTACATTTTTGCAAATGAATGAGAAATGAACAAGATGCAGGTGGTCTGGCTAGAGGTTGAAGATGAAGTTGTTTTCAGGAAGCAGTTTCTAATATATATTTATGGTTTGATATAAGTTAACGGATGTATCACCACCCCAGTGGTTAAAGCGCGCGCCTGTCACCCTTAGGTCCTGGGTTCAAGCCCCAGCGTGACCTTTTTCCATTTTTCACCTTTTTTTACATTTTCTTTGTTTTTGCAGCGCCCGGGCCTCCTTTTGTTTGGACTTTATTTTTTTTGCTATGTTCTAACCCCCCTGCCTTACTGTTCATACATCCTAGCCCATTTTTTTTTAATTTTTAATTTTTCATTATTATTATTATTAGTATTAGTATTAATATTAATTTTTATTGTTAGTAATAAAAACCCAAAAAATATTTTTATTTATTCTTTTCACATTTTATATTTTATTTTTCTTCACAAAAACAAAAGAATAAAAACATTTCTTTTACATTTTCTTTAATAATTAAATTCACCCTTTTTTAAATACTTAGATAATTTAATTTTAATTATTATATTATTTATTTTTCTTGTAAATTAAAATCAATTTAGAATTTAGGACTTTTATTTAATTATTTTTATTTACTAACTTAAATAAATTCACCAAAACCCTAAAAAACTTGTTTTCTTTAAATTAATTTATTCTACTAACTTAATATTAATTTTCTTTTTTAGTTAATTATTTTATTTTAATTAATTAGGTCAAAAACCCTTTTCATAAAAAAGAAACAAAAATCATATTTCTTCTTACATTTCATATTTTTTTCATTTTATCCTTATTTTGTACATTTATTCAAAAAATTCAATATGGTTGTAATAATTATTTAGATTTAATTTCTTGCAATATTCCCCATTTGTAATTTGTACACCCCCTCCCCTAAATGATATAATAGCGTAGTAATTTTAAATTCCGCAATTTATCTCTTTATATACAAATGCTAGTAATTAGGGTTTTGTATGGAAAGACTAAAACCAACAAATAGAAAACCCTAATCAAGACAAAACAATGCATGTCAATACACTTGCATACTTATACCCTTAGAATAAACCCACTTTGTTGCCTTATAAAATGGCCATATTATGCATGTGAGGTATCTTAGCAAAAACAAGCAAAAATACAAGATCATAGTCCCTCGATGATGCTATCAAAGTTGCCTTTCAAAATGATCTTAGTCCCTAAAGAAAATGCTAAGATATCTTACAACATTGCTAATCATGGATGTATGATGACCCTTGCCCGTCCCTTTTACATCCAAAGATAGGGTTACTTACTAAATCAATGATAAGATAACAATGTCAAAGGAAAGAGGAAATAAACATGAAATACTTTTGAGTAGGTAGATTACTCCTAGTTACTTGCTCAATTTCAAAACCAAAACATCCTTGCTATTTTCAAAACAAACACCAATACTTTCAAAAACATCTTTCAAACTTGAAAATATTTTCAAAAGATCAAAACTTTCTATACATTCTTACAAACTAAAATCATTATAAAGTTTGCCTAAACAATGGCGCCTCTACAAAATACTTTCAAAAACTACACAAAGCACATTTTCAAACAAAAGAAAGTGATCTAGCAGGTAACTAAGAGCCCATGGAAAACCATGGATGAAAATGGTGCTAATACCTTCCCTTTTCATGATCTACCCCCCCCCCCCCCCCCCCCAACTCAAGAAAACATCTCAAAGGTTTTTCCTGTGCTTTTTCACCTTACCTTTTGGATAAAATAAAAATTGGTGGCGAATCTTGCTAACCGCAACATTTGCAATAAAACGCAAAACACCCAAGTCAGTTCTCCCACCGTATCACAGTCCCACCATAATGTTTTAATTCCTAGGATCTTTTTATAACACGATTAAGTGTTAGCATCTAGAACCAGGAGCTCTGATGCCAATTGAAGGATAGAAAAACACAAGAAAGGGGGTTTGAATTGGGGTTTTCAAAATTAAAAACAGTATGACATGTTTGGTTATCATGGTTCATTTAAACTAAAACTACTCCAGTCCATCCGCCAAGGGGATTTCGCCTATCTCAATCAAGGTCTTAATCAATTAATCAAAACTTTGATTATAATTCACAAAGACTGTCGTCAATGTCTTCTTGAGAAAAAACCACGACTTGGTTTCTCAAGGAATTACAAAAATGTAAATTAAAATCTGTACAATAATGTTTTTAGAAAACTATATCACAACTGTGATATTTACACAGTATTAAGGCACAATTAATCGATAGAAGAGATTATGAATATTTCTTTGTATACATAAGTGTTGTTTTGATCACCCTTCAAAACTCCTTTATATAGGTGAAGCTTTTGAGACATAAGAATATGTTTTTGGAAGATTGATAAAATGTTGTTAATGCACTTTCCAAAAATACAGATCTTGTCTGGTACCAGCCGTTACTTTTTGATTTGTAATGATTGAAATGTAACGCATCAGAACTCACTTCTTTGAAATTTGATCAGAATAAGAATATTAACGTTTGAGACTTTAGATCATAAGAGTATTGCTTCATCAGAGTTTAGCTAGCAGCTTTGGTGCTTCAAAAGTTATAACGTTAGAACTTCTTCTGTTGAGTGTGATACTTCAATTTAGTTGTACGTAAATTCTTATCAGATCTTCTTAGCGCCATTTTTTTTTCCAACTTCTATGCTTCTTTATCAGAACTTCTCTGCATATTTAAATAAATTATTAGAGAGCATATTTGTTCTTTATATATATATATATATATATATATATATATATATATATATATATATATATATATATATATATATATATATATATATATATATATATATATATATATATATATATATATATATATATATATATATATATATATATATATATATATATGATTTATTTGTTATCATCAAAATTATTACTAAGATGTAGAACCAAACTATATTCTAATAGTATGCACATCAAACATGTAATCATCAACTTCATTTATCATAACAACATTAATTATTACATAACACAACATAGCATCACAATAGAAACATCAATTCATCATTTACACACATATCATAATAAGTTAATCACACAATCATCTTATTCATCAAAACATAGGTACTGGAAAATACATCATATGATTTATTTTATCCTACACACTTATAGTCCACCATGTTAGCTTATTAAAGCTTCGAATGACGCATCAAACAGAGTCTTGAAACTCTAGTTACGAAACTTTAAATAAATCCTGCCTGTTGTCCCTCGCCCAAGGCTCACCCGGCGAAGCAGCTTGCTCACCCTAAGAGGCTGGGGCGGCATCCCTTCCCTCATACAAATTCCATAAGATTTGTTTCTATCTCATTTCCCTCGCCTCTCATTTGCCCGACGAAGCTCATCTTCACCATCTCGCTCGTCCAGCGAAGCAGGAGCGAGTACTACCCTCCATATATTTTTCCAAGACCACCTAAAATCACAAGTCTTCTCGCCCGCTGATGCAGAAGACTCGCCCGATGATGCAGCACGACCAAGAACTTCCTGGTGAGATTTCTGCACTGCACCAGTCCCAAAATCCTTACGATTCCACCATATAACAGACCCAGAATTCACATATTTCTCATGTTTTCATAGAGACAACAACAATACATTGTAATGGACATCATATATATAATTTCATACCATTACAACATCAATTTATCGCTAATTTCATCATATATTCCATCACAATCATCATATTATTAATCATAATAATAAGGATAACCCCCTTTCCTTAGATTATAGCTAGCAATTGATTCTCCTTCAGATTTCTACAGAATTCCTATGAGTTCCTCAATGCCCTAGGTCTGCTCTTTGCCTCTTATCCAAACGCGATCGTTCATAATGAGCGTTCCAAACCCCAAAATTTCCTTATATCAAACTTACCCCTTAGACCCCTAATATGGTCTTCCTATATTACCGTCACTAATCCTCATAACATTATCACCTTGCTCTTAACACTTCTACACCATTTATTCTATTTATTTTATTAATAATAACAGTTCTAATAATTACTCTAATTATCTAAAATATAATTAAAACATCCAATATCACTTAATTTCCACTATACCACAATAGCATCACATCACACATCATATTCATCAAAATATCACATATACTCACAAATACATCACAATTACTCATCATAAATCAACTAAATAATTAAATAAATAAGCTAATTAGTTTTGGGGTCTTACAACTATTGTGGAGCCTTGTTTTTACAAGTAATAGATCTTTAATAAAGATCAACATTTGAAGTTTTGATGACGATAACCCATGAAGATCTATATGTGCTTACAGAAGAGGACCCAAGATAAAAGTGTATATACATTTAGATATTATCTAGCAAGAAGTCTCGAAGCCTCTTTTAATAAAGACATGAAAGCTCTCTAGGTATTGGTTGTCGTCTTATGTGAGTGAACTGCATACTGTAAAAATAGGGTAGTAGCTTAAAATTTTTAAGGAAACTCACACACACTAAAACATTTTTCAAAATACCTTATCAAGAGAAAAAAATTTCAAAAATGCCTTGGAGTTGTACTAGATGGCTTAAGAGCCAAATAAATAGCATGAGGGGAAATTTTGGCTTATTTAATCGATTAAAACTTTTTTCTAACTGATTAACTTAGTCCAAAATTACACCCCAATACATTTGATCAACGCCTTAATGATGTGCAACGGCTCCATATCCAAAACTTCCTTTTTGGGCATTATAATCCTTTATACTTAAGCATAAAATTGATTAGTAAAATCAGTTAAATAGTTAATGCAACCCATGGATCATTTCCTTTTTAGGTGATTCCAAATACTATATAAAGGGAGGTCTCCCTCACTTGAAATCAAGCCACTTTCAAAGGTTTTAATATTTGTTTGGAATTTATCACTCTAAAACTCTCTCTAGAAAATTTTCTTTCTTCACTCTTGGTTGCCTTAGTGTTTTTGAGTGAAACTTCATTTGTGAAGAGAATACTATTTTTGTAAGTGGTCTTGCTGGTTATTTATGGTCTTGAAGTGCAATACCTTTAAAGGATTAAGACATTGGTTCTTGAGATAAAACCATAAATCTCTATTATTGGTTTATTAAGCTTAGCCGGTAAAAAGCTTTGTTATTGGTTAAAGAGATAAACCATAAATCTCTAAAAGGTTTCTTAAGTTGGGATTAAGATTGTTCAAAGTCAAAGGTCAAATTGTATCAAGGGTCATGGGCAAAAACGATAAAAGCTCACAGGTTTATAGTGAAAAATATCAAGAAGGATTCTTGGGGACAAGACTAAGAAAACGTTTGGCCAAACCTGAATAACTCTCTGGTGCAATATTTCTATCCTCACTCTCTTTAATATTTCGTAACATATTTTATTTATATAAATTTCTCTATGCTTTACTACTCAAAAACATTACCAATACGGTTTTAATCGAGAAAGGAAAAGATATCCACACTTTTCAAAAACCATAATTCACCCCCCTCTTGTGCTCCATGTTACTTATTAAGTAAGTGGTATTGATTAGAAAAATAGCAAGTCTACTATTTTGTCTCTGCAGTAATAATGGGGAAAGTTCCCTGAATGTCGATCTCAAGGACTGCATATAAATATGGAGTTTGAATTGTTGTTCAGTTAAACAAAAACTAGATTTTGGGTTTGATTTGATAATATAAAATAATTGTGAATAAAATAAATAGATGTGAATGACTGTTTTGACATATATGAGTAACATGCTAGGAAAGATGTATGATTTTCTATTTAATAACTTTGAATCCTGATTTCTTCAACAAGTACATAACATTTAATTACCAGCCCTTTAGGTTATCTTCCCCTAAGTCCTTAGTGGGAAAACCTTTGAACATTCATCTTAAATCTTAAGTTCTTGGAGAATTATGATGAATTCAAGCCTTTGTTTTATAAAGAGTTTACCAGTAACTATAGGGTATCCCTAGTCTTAGGTGATATCTACTACAGTCTAATTGTACAAAAACCTTAACAACTGCGGTCAAGCTGATTGTTAACCGTAGACCAATCCTTGTTGGTTCGACAAAGAAAGCATAAAACCCTTGTACAATTAAATTGAATATGAAAACAATTGTTTTATGAAATTAGGAATTCAGAGTCGTTACAAAATCAAATTAGGGACACCCGTAGCATTGGGGGGTTTAGCTACTCATATTATTCAAAGAAAACAAAAGATAAATTGTAAGCATTACAAGTATTGGGGAGAAATTTGATCTTCAATCCTTTCCGTTCATGAAAATCTCCTTTCACTGAAACCCTTGTCTTCTCCAATCTTCTCTCCTCTGGTTCTTTTCTTGCCTCCAAAAAGTACTATAAACCAAATAAGGGTTTTCACTACTAACTCAAATTGGGTCAAAAACATAAACAAGGCCCGTAAAACGACCCAAAACAACTTAATTTCTAAAATCTGTAGCTTTAATGAGTTTTTCGAGGCTTCTACAGTCTGAATAAACTTCTGACTTTAACATGAAAGTTGTATTTCTTTCTCTCTGTTTTCCAACGAATAGAAGAACACGTCGATCTGATTCCTGTAGCTCCAGTTATGAATTTTTTTAGTGAAAACTGCTAATGATCCTAATCAATCAGCGCATTGGCTTACACGGACAATGTCAGCTGACACGGGCGACCGTGTCAGATCTCCTGGAGCATGCTGGAAAATTTTCTGAAACTCCGAGTTTTGTATTTTTTTGCATTGATTTGTCCCAATTTATTCTTGTGAGCCTAAAAATAGTAAAACACACAACCAACGCATAAAATATAGAAGAACAAAATAAAACACTTGCCAATATAAAGAAAAGATAACTAAAATCAACGATAAATAAAGATGTAAAAATCATTGATCAAACATTAGAGCTTAACTCTTGTTTAACGGATTAATCGTATCAAGAGGAAGGATTACTTCAATCTATTCACTAACCAAACCTTCATCCTTTAATGAAGATGGGTATGAGCTGTGGAAAAAGAAAATGAAATTCTTCATAGAAGGTATGGATCATGGTATCATGAAGACTGTGGTAGATAGACCATTTGTTCCTTCACATAAAGTTAATGGTGTTGTAGTAAATAAACTTGAAAATAATTAGTACAAAGAGGAAAAAGAAAATGTGCAAAACGATTTGAAAGCTAAGAACATCATCACCACTGCACTTGGTCTTGATGAATTCTTACGAGTTTCTCACTATGAAACTGCTAAAGAAATGTGGGATATCCTCCGAATCACCCATGAAGGTACTACTAATGTGAAGAGGGAAAGGTTGGGCGCATTAACCCATGAGTATGAACTTTTCAAAATGAAACCCGAAGAGAATAAATCAAATGCAAACACGATTTACTCATATCGTAAGTCATATGAGAACTCTCGGAAAATTATTCTCAGAAGGAGAATTAGTCATAAAAATTCTTAGATACATAAATCGCAATTGGGAACCCAAAGTCACTAGGATTTATGAATCAAAGAATTTTGAGACTATGGACACACATACTCTATTTAGAAAATTGCAGGAACATGAAATGGAGCTGGAAAGACTTGTTATTGATAAGAAGATAACAAAAAGAATAGAAAGTATTGCGTTTAAAGCTACCAACATCGAAGATATGGAATCAAAAAATGAAGATTGTCAAAGTGAGATCAATAAATTCCAGAAGAAAAGTGGAGAAAGTTCATTCACTCCAACATGTCATAACTGCGGAAAGAATACACATATCAAATCGAATTGTTATCTACTCAAAAAGGCACATCAGAAACCAAAAAGAAATCAGAAGAAGAGGAAAGCATATGTCGCATGAGGAGAAAATGATATGGAATCATCAGATGATGAAGATGAAAAATCCAACATCTATTTAATGATAAAATATCAGGAAGATGAGGTAACCTCTAAATTTTCTTACAATAATTTATTTATGGTATGTAAGGGATTATATGAAGAAACAACCAAACTTGACAAAATGATTTCAACATCAAATGATAGAATTTCAGTTCTCGAAACTAAAAATTAAGCTCTATAAAAAGAACTAAGAAATATTAGAGAAAAGAAATAAAAGGTTAGACAAGATCCTTCCACTTTAAAAATAGACACACGTAATGATTGCAACATATTGAAAGATGAAGTTTGCAACCTTAAAAAAAAACTCTTGTTAAACTCACCAATGGAAGAGATAATCTAGAAGTACTATTAGTAAATCAAAGAGTCTCCTACAATAAAACAGGGTTAGGATATAAACCTAAGAACAATAGTAAAAACTTTAGCAATATTTGCAATGTCCAACCAACATCTAAATGCAAGATGTAACACCCTATTTCCTCGTCAGTAAATTATATAAAAATCAGAGTAAACTAATTTCTAAAATACAACATCAAAATAGGATGTCACATGCTTCATACATCATACATGCTCATTAATTAAGATACACAACATAATTCATATGTTCAAAAGTCTTAAACTTACTTTCATTTATTCACAACGGAAAAACATCAATAAAAATCATCTTAATTCTCCAACCGAAGTCATAATTATCATCTTTCAAAATTCAGCATAGTCATAAATTAAACTCAAACAATGGAGTAGTGCAAAGTTCACTTCCAATGAAATAAAACAAACGTGAAACTCCCAAGTGTTACGTATCAGAGCAGACACCGACTCAATCTATGAAAAACTGAAGGAACTCTTCAGTTGACCTCGAGCTACTTCAGATCATTTGCATGTTACTCACGTAGAGGCAACATTCAAACAGAAAGGGTGAGATATCATAACAATATAAGAGGAAGCATAATAATGAGCAGGTAGAAATTCAAGTACACATCATTATATATCTTTACCGCACACCTGTTCTTATTCACCATACTACGAAACATATCAATATAATTAAGTGCATAAAAAACATCCATCATAACAAAATTAGAAATTCATTCAACACTCAAATAATCAATTACTAACAATCATGCAATGCAGTGAAACATACACTGACTCAATACATGTGGTACTAATAGGGCAAAACCCTCAACTTAATAAATGCCAACTTGGGGAAACAACGTCAATACATGTTATCTTTCTCCAATACATGCCATCTTTCGCAAATACATGTCATCTTTAATGAATGCATGCGACACTGATATGCAACAACACAATTTTACATTGATTACTTTTACTTATCAATGCTACACCAATATAGGCCATCATCATCATCATCTCGCATATCATGTCACACAATTAAAATATTCGTACAACTTCATCTTAATCATTCACAACATAATTTATGGCATATTACTCAGGAATACACATGGATAGGTATCGATGTCGATGAAATAATTAATTATTGAGTTATAATTTATTTTTAGAAAATAGAAAATGATTTTTACTTTCCAGCGCTCCAAATGGCACGTCAAACGGACACCCGAGGCGAAAGTTATGGAGATTTCAATTTTTCCAAAATTATGTTCAATACAGTGGTAACCGGTTACCCTCTAGTGATAACCGGTTACTGTAAAGTCAGTAACTCTATTTTCAAAATTTCTCTCGGTAACTGGTTACCCACTTATGGTAACCGGTTACTGCATATTACAGTAGCCTCTATTTTCCAAATTTTTATGTGGTAACCGGTTACCATAACTGGGTAACCCGTTACCATAACTGGGTAACCCGTTACCCTATAATGACAGTCAAAAATCTGTAACTTTTCAAATACGAATTTTTCATGCTTCAAAGTCTAAACTCTCAATTTTCCCACCAAAATAGTGTTTTAAAAACATGCTAATTATTCACCAATAACTGTCTATCGTTTCTAACCAAAACACACCAACAAATTCACAATCAATCATCCAAAACGCATCAAAATTCATCAACGGGAGAAAACCCCACAAACACCAATTAGAGAGAAAAATCAAAACATAAAACAACGAAACCTAAATTTTACCATACTCAATCATTAGGCAACCCATTATAGTGTTATAATCCTCCCTTATCTTAGATTTTTTGTCGGTTCTTGATTCCTACGGTGAATCTTCTTGCCCTAGCTTCCTATTGCTCTTCTCCTCTTCTCACTTCTACGCTTCTCTTCTGGTTTTCACATTCTGACTATATTCTCCTATTCTCACCTCTTATAATCCACTAATAATATAACTATCCCAATTAAATTGTTATTTAATTATTATTATTATAATAAAATAATAATAATTCTAATATAATGATAATAATAATAGTAATAATTCATATTATACTACACACCCTCATGTCTCTACACATTTAGCCATACACCCCTATAACCTCAACTCTCATTATTCAAATGCATCTAGTCCTCAACAAAGGCATTATACCATATCATAAAATCCACCAATTCATGTAAATACACCACATCACCTTATTATTTAAGGAAAAATAATTCTAAGGTTTACAAAATCCAAAGGTTTCTAAAACCCAATAATCTTAGATAACTCCAAAGGTTTCCAAAACCCTTATCTTTCTAAGGTTTCCCTTGAGAATATCCAAAATCTTATGCTATGCCTTTAAACCCTTATTCTCCTTTGTTGTTATAATCTCTAAGATTGTCACACTATAATAACAGAAGAGATACATTTTATAATAACCAAAGTCCAACAAATCCATAATAAATCCAAAGCATATCTCCTTAATTGGTAGAATAAAAGATATTATTATAATTATATCTCTCAAATATTATAAATATCTTATAATATCTCTTAGACTATTATAAATATATATCTTATAATATCTTTTATAATATTATAAATATATATCTTTTAATATCTTTTAGAATATTATAAATATCTTATAATATCTTTTTATATTAATTTATATGATCTCCAAATTAATATAAAATATTCTAACATTAATGAATGGATAAATAAATTGAATCCACTGAACCTGATATCCGTAAATCGCTCGAACCAGATTACTTTTTGGCTTTCTTGTTTTTGGCAATCTCGAAAAATATTTTCTTTCTCTTCATCAACAAAGGTTTTAAGGTATATTCCAATAATCTCCACCTTGACTTTAAACCGTGTTGATACCAATTTAATCATCAACAACATTGCTACTCTCTACCAGGTTGAAACTATAATCAATAACCTTGTTTAAATTCAAACAACCTTTGAATCTTGATCTCGCCACTGGCATTCACTTGTTTCCAATTACCCTTTTCGGCCTAGGTAATTTAACAAGCCTACAAGTATGATTTTTCAATCACCCTTGACTCCACCTGTTTTCAAATGCCTCCCTGAAGGTTTTTCTTCTTTTATTTTGCAGTCCTTCATCCACATTAAAAACATAATATTCAAGGCTAGCATAATCTTCCCTTTGAGATGTTATAATAACCCTCCTTACCTTATCATGAGTCAAATGATAATCAGAGATCTATGTAACTGTTCTTTCACGATTTCTAGCATCCATAGTAGGAAACTCCACCTCAAATTGAGTTTTCTCCGTTATAGTTTTTATCAAGTTTCTCCCTTGATTTTCACTATTCTTCCTATGAATAAATTCTCTACCAACTAAGTAAGTTTTTTTATCTTAAGCTCTTCCCCAAAAACTCAATAACAACTCAGTGGTAACATGCATTTTTATCCCTTGATTCCTGCAAAATTTATTATGCTCCTCTGAAACTTTCTCCGTTATAGTTTTTATCAGGTTTCTCCCTTGATTTTCACTATTCTTCCTATGAATAAATTCTCTACCAACCAAGTAAGTTGTTTTATCTTAAGCTCTTCCCCAAAAACTCAATAACAACTCAGCGGTAACATGCATTTTTATCCCTTGATTCCTGCAAAATTTATTATGCTCCTCTGAAACTTTCTCAAGGCATTCATAAGGCCTTAAACCCAAATTTCATAGTTATTCCTTGTCATGTAAGCCTCCACTAATTAACGATGAATTAATAACAACATTTGAACCTTCTAAAATATATAGACCACATACTTTAGACCCTTTAGGAATAACCAATTCATCACGCAAAATCTTTAACACTCCATGTTCAACTCTAGTACAATAGCCTAGATCATCAAATATACTTATAAATAATAAATTTTGCTTGAGTTCTAGAATATACCTCACATTATGAATAAGAAGTTCACGATCATCAAACATTTTAAGTCTGACGGTACCAATACCATGAACCTTGCAAGCGTTATTATCACCAAGGTGAACTACTTCACCTTGCATCATCTTCAAAGTATTCTATTCTTGGACACAAGTGATAAGAGAAACCTGAGTCAATGACCTACTATCTTCAGTTTCCAAACTCGATACTACTAGTATATCAGCATCGTCATAACTTTCCTCGCCCAAGGAAGCTGCAGCTTGAACAAAATCTCCATTGACCTTTCTCTCAAGATAATCCCTTTTAAAGTGACCAATTTTTTGAAAATTAAAACATTTTACCTTTGACTTTTCATACCTTTTTGATTTTGACATCCCTTTACACTCACCTCCTCCTCTTGACGCATTTAAGTCTTCAACATCATCTTCAATCTTCAAATCTTTCGACTTTGAAAATTCTTTGGATTTCAACACCGTCTAGACTTCATCCAAAGTAATATTACCTTCCTTACCATAAATAATGTAATCCTTAAAGTGCTCAAAGGATCTGGGTAATGAACTCAGCAATAGTAAACCCTTTTCCTCATCATTAATCTTCACTTAAATATTCTCAAGATCATCAATAATCTTGTGAAATTCTGTAAGCTGCTCAACTATGGTTTTATGCTCCACCATTCGGAATGAATAGATTTGTTATTTCAAACACAACTGGTGAGCCAAATACTTAGTCATATACAATGATTAATTTTTTGCCCACATAGCAACCATGGTTTGCTCTCTGGAGACCTATCTTAGAACTTTATCCCCGAGGCACAAGATAATGGCACTTCTGGCCTTATCCACTATCTCAATTTTCTGTACTTGTGTAAGTCATGTAGGCATAAATGTTTCACTATTCAAAGCATAAATACACTTCTCTTGAATTAAAATTTCCTGCATCTTAATTTTCCACAACTCGAAGTCGTTATTTTCGGAAAATTTATCGATCTCCCATCTACTAACCATGGTGCTCACTTGTAAACAATACATCTTTGCTCCACACTCACCGCATAACTTGTTGTTAATCTTGTTGTTAATTACGACAAAATTCAATATCATTTTTTGAGGCAAAGAATAGTAGGAACCAAAATAAATGGTCTACAACAATAATAATTCGTACACAAATAATATAACAAAATAAAGTGAGAAAAAGATGAAGGTTTGTTTACCCAGTTCGATCAAACAATCTACTCTAGGGGAGAGAGCAGCTCTCCAATTCACTATACTCAAAAATTTGTTACAAGATATTACAGATGAATTACAAGAAAATAGCCTTCACCTTCAGGTTCCCAAGAACAACCTTGAAGGTGCTCAAGAATCACCTTATTTTCTACCCAAGTGTTTCCCAAGCTCTTCAACCTTCAATATATGAATAACTCAAACCCAAAGTGTAAACAAGTTCTTCCCAATTCCCAATAGCCTTAGATAACTCCAAAGATTTCCAAAACCATTGTCTTTCTAAGGTTTCTCTTGAGAATAGCCAAACCCTTATGATATGCCTTTAAACCCTTATTCTCCCTTATTGTTGTAAGCTCTAAGATTATCACACTATAATAACAAAAGAGATACATATTTATAATATCCAAAATCCAACAAATCCATAACAAATCCCAAAACATATCGCCTTAATTGTTATAATAAAAGATATTATTATAATCGTATAATATCTCCCAAATATTATAAATATCTTATAATATATCTTAGACTATTATAAATATATATCTTATAATATCTTTTAGAATATTATAAATATATATCTTATAATATCTTTTAGAATATTATAAAAATATTATAATATCTTTTTATATTAATTTATATGATTTACAAATTAATATAAAATATCCTAACATTAATGAATGGATCAATGAACCGAATCGACCGAACCCGATATCCATAAATCGCTCGGACCTGATTACTTTTTGGCTTTTTAGTTTTTGGCAATCTCAAAACATGTTTTCTTTCTCTTCATCAACAAAGGTTTTAAGGCATATTCCAACAGTAAAAGTAGAAAATGCTTACTATTAATATCAAAGGACCCAAAAAGATATGGGTACCAAAGGTATAAAAGTCAAGTTGTGATACAGGTGATGATACCAACAGTTGCTCCTCAAATGACAAAAATGAAGAAACAAATATGTTCTAGTGTGTCACTCCTACAAGGGAAGAAATCTATTTACCTAATAATAACAAAATCATTGATGTTTGAGTCTTAAGTAATATCCATTTTCTTACTCTTTAGTTTTCTTGATTAAATTATATCATTTTTTACACAAGATACTTAATATTAAGTAAGTTCTATAACAAAGGGAATAAGGTGTGTTTAATTCCTCTATATTCACGGTCAACTAAAAATCGTAATATAAAATTATTTTAAACCTCTTTTTTGAAAAGTACCATGACCATAGAAGAACTCATACATATTATCTTTAGTGAACTAACCCCTAGTAGGTAGAAGCAGAGCTTGTTACTTTTACAGGTATCTCTTAGAGAATATTAGTGGAAGTTGACAAAAAAAATGACAAATGTCTAAATGAAAGAGTTTTCTAAAAATGTCTCTTATCATGATGTTGATGGTATTATTCAACTGCTGCAATCACAAAAACTACTAAAAGAAACAAATAAAGGCTTGTTGCTTCCTAAAAGGGATTTTCTCAAGTTAACTTGAGATTTTGAGGGGTGCCAAATACGACATGCCTAAAAACCTAAGGCTTAAGGAGGATGAAAAGTAAATTACTATCCATTGAAAATAATCGGAGAAACAAAAATTCTCTTGGTTTAGAAAGCATCAAAGATTTCTTGATTCTGTTCAAGAAAGAACTATCAAGTGAAAGATACTATCCAAAGCATACCTATCAGTTGATTTCAAAACTGAATATTACATTATGTTGGGAGAAATAAGATCTTATACCTTCTGTGAATTGTTATTGTCCATCTTTATAAGGTAACTCGTTCCTTTTACATGTGATCTTTGTGCCTTGATTTTGTTACTCACTTTTTTACTGCATTAACCTTATTTCGCATAATTACCCTTGACTTGCATAAGTTGATAAATGTGATACCTTTTTCTATACTATACTTGTTCCACATATATGAGGGTTATCTCACATCTAATAAATCCATGTGTTGAATTTTCTTGACAAACAAATGATTATTCCTTATTTTCACTAAACTACCAAAGCTAAGCTTAAATATATAAATAATATAAGAATATATTTTATGCTTACATTAAATTTAACTTTGTTTTGCACAATTACCCTTGATAGACACACCTTAAGTATGTTAAGAGCAAACATAATCAAATTTTATGTCTTACACATCTCATGCTTATGACAAATATTTTATGCCATCGAATACAAGAATTTTGTTTTATCTTGTCTTAAACATGATTAACTGTTATATTGTCCTATGTGTCATCATTTTTATCATTGCCTTCCATAAATATTTATGCTTCAAACACTTATGATATTTTTAGAAACCTTATTTTGCATGCAAAGATATATGATAGCATATCCCATGATCAAAATGGTAAAACAAGTGTCTAATTATCACCCTTTACTTATAATAATCTTTATTAAGTGTGATATTTGATAAAGCGCATACTCAATACTTGCTTACGTTAAATCATACAAAGTCATATGATGCTCAAAATGTTTTCACTTGCATATTGTATCTTTTACCCGCCTTTTTCATTTTGACAAAGGGGAGAAGTATACTCTCAGAGGGACGGTATACATGCTATCTAACTCAAGGGGAGTATTATCACTACAAAATATATTGTTTTGTTTCTTTTACCACCTTCCGTAAGAGATGTGTTGTCATCACCAAAAAAAGGAAGAACATGGAACCTTATTTTGCAGGTAATGGACATTTAATAACGAAATTGCTAAAGTATCCTTACATGTTGCCTTCTCCCTCGAGTTGCCTATGAATAATATAATGACAGTCCCTTACGAAATTGCTAAAGTATCCTTACATGTTGCTTTCGATGACCATTCGATGACCCTTCTACTGTCCTTTCACATTCAATAGATAGGGCTACCTACCAACTAATGATATGGATAGTACTATCTTTAAAGAAGAAGGAAAAGAAAACGAAAGACCTTAGTGGGTAGGATACTCTTAATTACTTGCTCACAATATTTTTCTCAACATATTTCTCACATCACACTTTCAAAATAATAAATATTTTACAAAACACTTTGTATACATTCTTGAGGACTGATACAAGAATCATTGCAAAGTTCGCCTTACATTGGCAATTCCAAAATATTTTCAAACAAATCACACACAAAGAAAGTTTTCAAAAGTGAGCTAAGTAATTAAGAGTCTGTAGATAACTATGGGTGAAAAGGGTTCTAACACCTTCCCTTTTCATATCTTACCCCTTGAACTCAAAATCTATCAAGGTCTTTCCTATTATTTTCACTCTTTCCTTGTTGGATAAAGAAAAGTCAGTGGAGACTCTAGCTATCCGCACATTTTGGATAAAACCAAAAATCCAGTTCTCCCATCGTATTACAAAACCGGTGACTCTGCTCGGGAAATACTTAAAAAGAGGGTTAACTTAGAGTCTTAGATCACTTTTACTTGCTTTAAATTGTTTTCATTGTTTTCTTTATTTTAAGGGTTGATTAGGTTTAATTTCTTGAAAAGATCCTAAACCTGAATCTAGGGATGCCTTAGGTAAGTAGCAATAGATCATGGAAACTGTACGACATAGACTGATATGGTTGAAGTGATGACTATGTTAGTGTGACACTTTGGTTTGTACCGATGTTCCTTGAGTCATTCGAGGATAACATTGGGCTGCCACGTGGTATCATAAGCACTAACTGAATTTTAGAACCTTAATTGACCCATCTTGGATATTAGAAGGTAGTGAGATAGTCGGATTTGGTGAAGTCCAAGGTTGGTTGGTACTCGATGCTACACTCATTGAGATTCAACTTTTGGGATATTTTGGTGGCAAGTCAGTTGTCGTACTAAAATAAAACCTGCGAGAAAGATCGGTGATATGAGATTCCTAGAACCCGATTACTATCTTAGGACAGGTTTAGCCAACTTAACTTCAATAGAAAAGGGTACTTACCTAGGAACCTCATGCAAGACTTTAAGCCTAAGGCCCATGCGTGATTTGTTTGTGTTTGCTATCTGTTTAAACATAACATCACGACATCATGACATCATATCATAGCATTTTTCACTAACCATTTCAAGGATATTAGGGACCTTTTAGTGCAGGTTTATCATGAGCCAGACTTATGGAAAGGGGCAAGAGGATTTATTTTCCTCTTACCAGATACCGTCAAAGATCAAAGTAAATTCCCTTAAGTCAGAGGCTAAGACCCACTTGACATAGTGAGCTTGATTCTTATAGAAGGATATTCAAAACAAAGACGCAAAGTTCTTCAGACAAAGATGCATCCAGACTCAATTTTTGACATTTCATTTATCCTGCAAGATCCTTGAAATAATTGCATATGCATTTACATACCATACATATTGTTGTACCCCAAAATTTGCGCTCCCATTTCCTCAACATTTTCTCACCAACAAGACCCTTGGAGCTCAAGATCCAGCTAGGGTTTCCTCTGCTCAAGACTTCTCCTTGCACTGTTGACCCAAATTAGGGTTTGAGTTTGCACAAAGATGTTTTGTCCTAAAAGGCCTAAGATTACTTTCATGCTTCACATTGGACTCCCAAGTTTATCCCTACCAAGTTTCAAGCCTTGATTCCAATCTTTGCCCAGTCAATTGGACAATTGACCTAGAAATCAGCTGTATTGGGGAAAAAGTCAACTGTGGTCAATTGACAGTCAAACCTCATGAAATTTGGCCCACATCAACATTATGAACTCATATGAACCATTTGGTTAAGTTTGGATCACAATTCCACAAGAAATTTGATCAGATCACCAAAAGGGTAAAATGGTCATTTTTAGGGTTTTGACTGCACAAAGGCAATTTTTGACTGTTTGACTTAGCCAATGGCAAACCAAGCTCACATATGGACTCAAGGACCCCATGGAATTGTCTTGACATGTTCAAAAAGTTCAAAAGATCCCAAATGCACAAGATTGACAGATGAATTTTCCAGTCAATTGATCAATTTTTAAATGTATACTGAAAAGTCAAACTTTGACTTTTTGGTCAAAATCAAGTGTCAAGATTCATTTTTCATCAAAACATGTCAAAACATGAAACTTGTTCATCAAGAAATCAAAAATCACAAATTAGGGTTTGAAATGAAGAATTTTCATAACTTAGAATTTTTCTAAGTTATGAAAATCCCTAATTTTTCCTAACTTTGTCCCATTTTTTCATCAAGATGCATTTGGATTCAAACAAAAGTCAAAACATGAAAGTTGTAGTACATTGCAAAATCTACAACTTTTATTCACAAAGTTTCCTCAAAAGAAGCTTGTAGCTCAAGTTATGATTTTTCGAACAAGGGTGCAAAACATTCTTAACTTAGAAAATTTTTGACCTATTCTAGGCAGGATTTTTGCCTAACTTCATGGCAACTTTTCACATGCTTCCACTTGGAATTTCAACTTGCATTACAAATATGGATTGTAGTACACATTCCAAGCTTTCCAAAATGTCCAAGAACTCATCAAACAACCTTGTGGTTAGGGAGAATCGAATTTGGCAATATAGGCAAAACTCACTTTGCTCATGGCCAATTTTCATGTTCATACACTTAGGCATTTTTTGAACTCAGCTTGCACTCCTAGATTACAGGCCACAAATCTCATTTACACTCATAAATTCAATGCTAATCCATTGTGCCAAGACATTGTTTTGCTCATTTGGTCATTACATGGAAGTTTAAGCCATAAATGGAAAAAGCATTTTATCTATTCTTGAAAAGATTAGCTTTATGTCAAATTTGCAATCCAAGTAGTACAAGGCAAATCTCATTGGCACAATTTATTAAACTAATCCCACTGATCAAGGGCAAGTTTTGCATCACATTAGGGGGGCCTAGAAGAGCCTGTACCAGCACTTGGCATTTTGACTTACATTACAAGAAACTTGGCATTTTGTAACACCAACTCACATTGCTGCAACCACAAGCTTAGACAAACTTCTTGAGCATCTTCCAAACATCCAACCTGACCTGAAACACGAGCCTATCACCTTCAATATCTCCCCATTCACAGAAACACCATAAAACTGCAAAAACAGGGCATAAGCTGCAATTTGAATCCCATAGCTCAATCCACTCGTGCATTTTCATCCAAACCAGTTCAAACACATTCCCTACCATCCATACAAATTGTCCCAAGCATTGGAAGCAGACTGTAACACCTCTAACCAGTTTTTCCATTTTCACTTTTCTCTCTTGCAGGTTGACTTCTGCAGCTTGATTTAGCAAGATTCAAAGCACACCAAGCATTGGAATAACATCCCTGGACATCAAGCAAGCTATACAAATCCTTACCTTGCCTTGAAAGTACCTCCATTGCCAAGCACGATTCAAGTTGAACAGGTAAGTTCATGGATCTCTATCTCTCAATCTAGGAAGAGTTAAGCTTAGATTTATGAATGAAAAATGCCATGCTCATAGCCCTGAAACTATACATATCTTCACTTTCCATTTATGTTGCATATGCTGAGAGTATTTTGAATCTGAACATTGATAAAAACTTAGGTCAAGAATTAAGGATGGAGAAATTCTCTCTCATTTCTGAGAGTTAGGTTAAGTTTTTTATATGTCTGGATTCGTGGTTCAATGCTTGACATTTTTCATGTTATGAGTTTGTGCTGAAAATCAAAGAATCAAGAGATAGCAAGCAGGGAAGAAATGGCGCGTTTTTTTTAAATGTTGTTGTCTGAAGGTTGAAGACAACCTTTCATGGGCTGGGCCTGTGATTTTTCTTCTTTTTACACCACATTCTCACATATGCACCCCCTTGGCCCATTGCATTTTATTTTTTATTATTTTTGACTTTTGATTTTTGTTTCTGATTCATTTATTTTATTTAAGCATGAAAAAATATTAAATTTATTTTTCTCACATTTTTACATTTTTATTTGATATTTATTTGATTTTATTTAGTTTTGTACATAAAATAAACATAATACTTTTATTTAAGATAACTAAAAATAATGCAAATATTTTTACTTTCTGATTTTATTTTATTTTACCTTTGAAAACATTTTCTAAAAAATATACCTTTTTTTTTGTAAATGTTAAAATTTCATTTTTATACATAATTAATATATTTAGTAGATAATATTAATATTTATATATTTATTAATATATTTAGGTTAAAAACATAAAAAATAATACATTTTTATTTTTTAGTAATATTTAACTTAAAAAAATCTTTTTTGACAATATACCTTTTTTTATTTATTTTTTACACATAATTAATAAATATTGTATATAATACTTAATAAATAATTAATACCATTTATTTAGCAAAATTAGGGTTTTTGCCCTAAACTTGAAAATATTTAAAATTAACTTTCTTTTAATTATTTTTATTTTATTTGTGATTAAAATATACACTTACACAAAAATACCTTCACATATACATTGTTCTATTCTTATACATCTTTACATTTATATTTGCGCAATTCAATTTGGTTGTAAATATTGGGTACTATCCTCCTATGAAGTCTCATCCCCATTTGAATATTTTGTACCCCCACTCTCATGATCATTGTGTAATAACTTAGGACCTTTTAAATTTCGCACTTTAAATGCTTTCTAAATACGCCATGTTAGAATTAGGGTTTTGTATGTAAATCAAAAACAACAAATAGTGTGACCTAAATTCAAGATAAACAAGCATGAAAATGAACAAACACCAATCACACTTGCACCCCCTAGGGTATTCCACTTGTTGCCTTCAATAATGGGCCATATTGCATGTTAGGTATCTTTGGAAAAAACAAAACAATCAAATGATCATAGTCCCTCGATGACGCTTTCGAAAGTTGCCTAAAAAATGATCAAGTCCCTTAAAGGAAAAATTGCCCAAAGATACTTGGCACCATTGCAATCATGGTCTAAACGATGACCCGTGCCCATCCCGTTAACATCCTAACACAAGATTGTCCACCAAATACAATGGTGGAACAAAATTGTTAAAAGGGTTAAAACATAGCAAAGATCTTTGAGAAACTTAGGGTAGACAACTCTTGGTTACTTGCCAACTTGCAAAACAAAAACACTTGCCTATTTTTCAAAACACACATCACAACACTTTCAAAAACAACTTTCAAAACATTGAAAACATTTTCAAAAGACATACACCTTTGTATACATCCCAACATGGATCATTACAAAGGTTGCCACCACATTGGCCTCTGAAATTCTGGCTGCAGATACTCAATGTCACGTTCAATGTTATGACACCGTATCTGACTTACTATATGACAGTAAATACAAAAGCAATAAAGAACACAGTCAATTGTTTACCCAGTTCAGTGTGCAACAACACCTACTCTGAGGGCTACCAAGCCAGGGAGGAAATCCACTATAAGAGATTTTAATTCAGGAATAAACCAACCAGTTTATCTCCTTCACTTAAGACCTACCCAATGCAATTCCAATCTAAGTACAACTTAAACATGAGTTCCTACTCACTCCCCCTCAATCACAGCAGTGATACATAAACCAATTTGACTTGAGAATTGATGAAGACACTCTTCATAAACAAACACTTGATTAAGCTTCACAGCTTTTTAATCAAGCACCACAATCACTCGTGCTTCACAGCTTTGAGTGATGCACACAACTAACTTGACTCTGCTTCACAGCTTTAGTCAAGGAACATTCAAACACTCTTGCTTCAAAGCTTTGAGTGCTGCACAACCCTTACAATTAGAAACCTATTCCAAGGCACTTATCACAATGATAATTGCTTGGAGTACAATAATCAAATCTATTCAGATTACAAAAATGATCTTCTGATCAGTCAAGAGGGATCCTTGAAAAATAGCAGCTCTGTTGAATATATAGCAGCTGCAACTTCAGTTAGGGTTTCCACAAAAACCTAGGGTTAATTCCGTTTGACCTAAAGACCAGGTCACAGGACTTTATTAACCAGGTTAGGGTTGAGCTAGGTTACCCCTCAGAAAACGCAGGATTCTGTTCAGGAAAGACTGAGTTATTTCCTGAAAAAACTCAGACTTATCCATCCTGCAAACCTGTTAGTTCAGAACAGGATGTCATAACATCTGTTATGACATCTGAGAAAACCTGTCTACTGATTTAGCAAAATGTGATCATTTTGCAAAATGCTCAGATACACACTTATAAACATCAGTACTTGATATACAATATTTTTCTGCAAAGATACCTAATGAGTTAGTACAAACTGAACTAGAATGTTATGACATTAGTCATGACATTCACACATACACTTGGGATTTACCAAAAATGCAAGCCAATACCTAAACACCTACAAACTCCCCCTTTGGCAGATTTTTGGCTAAAGACCCTAAACAATCAGAGATAGATAGCAGCAGAAATAAGTGACAGCAGAAAAATAGAATGTCAAGTACTAATTAAGTAAGTACCAAAATATTCTCCCCCTCTTTAGCCACAAATGGGCCAAAGATACATGTTCATAAAATTATACAGTTATCCAAAACAAAATAATAAGAGAAGCAGCAGAAAACAAGTTCCAAACTCCACCAGATATCACCAACCAACCTTCAAGCACTGTCATCAGATCCAGAGGATTCAGGCTTCTTTCTTTTCTTGTGAGCAATGTCAGCATTCTTCTCTTTGTTTGATGTCTCAACATTCTTAGAGACATTTGGATTTGTTTCAGCATTTGAGCTTTCTTGGTTCAGAGGAACAGAAATGCCAGGAACTGAGTGGTTCTCGTTCAGAATTCTTGAAACAATTTTTGCTATTGCTTGATTAACATAGGCTGTCCCTTCCCTATTTGCAATTTCAAGGGGAACTGAAGAAGAAGGATGAGATGGATTACCAGAGGCAGAAGCTTGGGGCTTTCCTGCATGTCTTGTTCTCAACTCTTTGACCTTGGTGGGGTTAGTTCCCACTTTTCTACGAGAAGAGATCTCCAGAACGTCAGAGTCCAGACAAGAAGAGATTGTCCCAGAATCTTGATCAGAGGAAGAGGTTGAAATAGTCGTATTGGATGATGATGGTGTTTGAGACATTTTGACAGTTTTAGAGGACCAACAGCAACTGAGGAGAAATTTCTGATTGAGAGACTGGGTTTTGATGAGGAGACGAGTGAGGAAGGAAGCAAGGGAGTGTCTATTCAACTTCTTAAAAGAATTGTAGGAAATGAGAAAATACAATTTTAAACCAATCAGAACAGCCATAACTCCTTTGATCCTTGTTTTAAGCAAAATTAATTGCTACAATTCCTCATGTTGGCAAATACCCAGCTTACCCCTTAAGTTTTCAAATTGATTTGCATCCAGAGCCTTGGTAAAAATGTCAGCCAGCTGTAGCTCAGTGGCAACATGTTCCAATTTGATTGTCTTCTCTTCTACAAGGTCTCTGATAAAGTGATGTCGTATGTCAATATGTTTGGTCCTGCTATGCTGAATGGGATTCTTGGATATGTTGATTGTACTCAGATTGTCACAGTACAATGTCATAACATCTTGTGTGACATTATACTCAGTGAGCATCTGTTTCATCCATATCATTTGAGAGCAGCTACTACCAGCTGCAATGTATTCAGCTTCAGCAGTGGAAAGAGACACACAATTCTGTTTCTTACTGAACCAGGAAACCAGATTACTTCCCAAGAAGAAACATCCTCCAGAGGTTCTTTTTCTATCATCAGCACTACCAGCCCAATCAGCATCACAGTAGCCAGTCAGAGCTGGTTCACAGCCATGAGTATACATCAATCCATAGTTGTAAGTACCACTTACATACTTCAAAATTCTCTTCACTTGATTGATATGACTGACTTTGGGATCAGCTTGGTATCTAGCACAAACTCCAACTGCAAAGGCAATATCAGGTCTGCTGGCAGTTAAGTATAACAAGCTTCCTATCATGCTTCTGTACAGACTTTGATCCACCTTAACCCCACTTGAATCTTTGGAAAGCTTTAGATGAGTAGGAGCAGGAGTCCTTTTGTGACTTGCATTCTCCATACCAAACTTCTTTACAATATTCTTAGCATACTTGCTTTGAGATAAGAAGATTGAGTCCTCCATCTGTGAGACTTGTAGTCCAAGAAAATAAGTTAATTCTCCCATGAGACTCATTTCAAATTCAGCCTGCATCTGGTCAGCAAAGTGTTTAACCATATGTTCTGACATTCCTCCAAACACTATGTCATCAATATATATTTGGGCAACCATCAACTTCCCTCCTTCAGTTTTGACAAAGAGAGTTTTGTCCAAGCCTCCTTTTCTGTAGCCTTTGTCTGAGAGAAACTTTGTTAACCTGTCATACCATGCTCTAGGAGCTTGTTTCAGGCCATATAGAGCTTTTCTCAATTTGTAGACATGATCAGGATGGGTTGAATCCACAAAACCTTTAGGTTGTTCCACATAAGCTTCCTCATTTAAGTACCCATTTAGAAAGGCACTTTTCACATCCATCTGAAATAACTTGAACTTCAGAAGACAGGCAATTGACAACAAGAGTCTGATTGATTCCAACCTGGCTACAGGTGCAAAGGTTTCATCAAAATCAACCCCTTCAACCTGGGTGTATCCTTGAGCAACAAGTCTTGCCTTATTTCTGGTGACAACTCCTTCAGCATCTGACTTGTTCTTGAATATCCATTTTGTCCCAATGATGTTAGTTCCTTCAGGTCTAGGAACTAGTTCCCAAACTTCATGTTGCTTGAATTGGTTCAGTTCATCTTGCATTGCACCAATCCAATATTCATCAGTTAAGGCTTCCTTGACATTTCTTGGTTCCATTTTGGACACAAAACAAGAGTTTGAGATGATTTCTCTAGATCTTGTGATGACTCCACTATTGGGATCTCCTATGATGAGCTCTTTTGGATGATCCTTCTGAATTCTGATGGAAGGGATCTTGCTAGCTTCCTTTGATTCAGATTCTGTTGTGGTGGAGTTGGGTAGGTCATTCTGTTGGGTTGAAGTCTCAAAGAATGTCTCAACAGTACAAGGAACATCTATTTCTTCATGATAGTCATCAATTATAACATTTATTGATTCCATCATGGTTTTGGTTCTGGAGTTGAATACTCTATAAGCTCTGCTGTTTGAGGAGTATCCTAGAAATATGCCTTCATCACTTTTGGGGTCCAGTTTTCTTCTTTGTTCACGATCAGACAGAATATAGCATTTGCTGCCAAACACATGGAAGTACTTCACAGTTGGTTTTCTTCCTTTCCAGAGTTCATATATGGTGGATGAGGTTCCCTTTCTCAAGGTGACCCTGTTATGAACATAGCAAGCTGTATTCATAGCTTCAGCCCAAAAATACATAGGAAGTCTTTTGGCATGTAACATTGCTCTAGCAGATTCTTGTATGGTCCTGTTTTTTCTTTCCACAACTCCATTTTGCTGAGGTGTTATAGGAGAAGAAAACTCATGACTGATTCCTTCTGAAGAACAGAAGTCATCAAACTTGCTGTTTTCAAATTCCTTGCCATGATCACTTCTGATTCTGACAATACATGCTTCCTTCTCTCTTTGAATTCTCTTGCACAGTTCTCTAAAAACTTCAAATGCATCTGATTTTTCCCTAATGAAATTAATCCAGGTGAATCTGGAAAAATCATCCACAACCACATAGGCATATCTTTTACCACCAAGACTCTCTACTTGCATTGGTCCCATCAGATCCATATGGAGGAGTTCTAGAACCTTAGAGGTGGTCAGATGTCTTGACTTTGGATGTGACAGCCTAGTCTGCTTACCAACCTGACATTCACCACAAACTCTTCCTTCATCAATTTGCAGTTTTGGAATCCCTCTGACTGCCTCCAAGGAGATAATCCTCTTCATACCCCTTAGATGAAGATGGCCAAGTTTTTGGTGCCACAGTTTCACCTCTTTTTCTTCTTTTGCAATGGAACACACAGATGAGAAATTAGTGTTCTCAGCCTCCCACAAGTAACAGTTGTCTTTGGATCTGACTCCTTTCATTACTATCTCTTGTTTGTCATTGATTACAAGGCATTCAGACTTTGAGAAGTTGACCTTGAATCCTAGATCACACATTTGACTGATACTAATGAGATTAGCGGTCAGTCGTTTCACCAGCAGTACTTCATTCAGACTTGGAACTCCAGGGCAGTCCAAATCACCGACTCCTTTGATTTCAACTTTAGCCCCATCTCCAAAGGTCACAAAACTGGTGGTGTGAGGCTTAACATTATTGAGGAGGTTCTTGATTCCAGTCATATGTCTGGAACATCCACTGTCAAAGTACCAGTCTTCCTTTGCAGAGACCCTCAGGGAAGTGTGAGCTATCAGTGCAGTAGCCTTTTTCTTCCATTGAGGAGCATGTGGTACCTTTTTAGACTTAGGTTTGACACCTGAGTTCTGATTAGGGTATCCATGTAATCTGAAGCAGAAGGGCTTTATGTGGCCATATCTACCACAATGATGACATTTCCATCTTTGGTACCTTTTCCTCATATGTCTCTGTTCCTGATGTCGAGAGTTATGTTGAGACATCTGTTTTGATATTTGCTTACCAGAACCAGATTTCGTTGCTTCCATAAATCCTAGTCCAGATTTATTTCCCACATTTTGTCCAACCTGAAGGATCTCTTCCAATTTGTCTGTTCCATTTGTCAACATCTTGACAGATTTGGTCATTTGATTCAGTTGTGAGTTCAGCAATTGAACTTCTCCTTCTAGATGACTTATAGTTTCAAGGTTTGCCCTTTTTTCAGCCTCCATCTTTATGATGAGTTTTGATTGTTTCTCATTCTGCACACATACTTCAGTACTTCTGATACACAATTCCTTGTAAGTGTCAGCCAGTTCTTCAAAAGTCACTTCTTCGTCACTGATGTCACTTTCAGAGGTACAAACACCAGTTAAAGCAGTAACTCGTTTGGCAGTCTCTTCTTCAGAATTACTTTCTGAATCACAGTCAGACCAAGTAACTGTCACGCCTCTTTGTTTCTTAAGAAAGGTAGGACATTCAGCTCGAATATGCCCATATCCTTCACAACCATGGCATTGAATTCCTCTGCCTTGAATTCCCTTCTCTTCTGACCTTGGTCTTCTGCTGGAACTGTCAATGTTAGAGGGAATGTTATGAACATTTGACCTTGACTTTGGATCTATTATTTTGATGAGTTTGTTGAACTGTCTTCCAAGCATGGCTACAGCTTCTGAAATGTTTTCTTCAACATCAGTGTTGGACTTAAGTGCTATGCTCTTGTTCTTCTTGACACCATTATCAGTGATTCCCATCTCAAAAGTCTGAAGAGACCCAATAAGTTCATCCACTTTCAACTTGCTAATGTCCTGGGCTTCCTCTATGGCAGTTACCTTCATTGCAAATCTTTTAGGCAAGGATCTGAGAATCTTCCTCACCAGTTTTTCTTCTGACATCTTTTCTCCCAGTGCTCCTGAGGTGTTGGCAATCTCCAAGATGTTCATGTGAAACTCATGAATGGTTTCATCTTCCATCATTTTTAGATTCTCAAACTTGGTGGTCAACATCTGAAGTCTTGACATTTTTACTTTGGAAGTGCCCTCATGAGTAGTTCTGAGAGTGTCCCAAACTTCCTTGGCCAGTTCATATTGATGTACTAGTCTGAAAATGTTTCTATCAATTCCATTGAACAAGGCATTTAGAGCTTTTGAATTTCCCAGAGCTAACTCATCTTCTTCTTTACTCCAATCTTCCTCAGGCTTCAGACTGATTGTCCCATCTTTCTCAGTTATGGTGGGATGAATCCATCCTTTGTCAGCAACTCTCCAAGCCTTTTTGTCCAGAGATTTTAGGAAGGCAATCATACGAGGTTTCCAGTAGTCATAATTAGTTCCATCCAGAATGGGTGGTCTATTTCCAAAAACTCCTTCTTTGTCCATAGTGCCAGAAAGTGATATCCCTAGATCTCACCCAGTAATACAGGCAGGGTGCCTGCTCTGATACCAATTGAAATTCTGGCTGCAGATACTCAATGTCACGTTCAATGTTATGACACCGTATCTGACTTACTATATGACAGTAAATACAAAAGCAATAAAGAACACAGTCAATTGTTTACCCAGTTCAGTGTGCAACAACACCTACTCTGGGGGCTACCAAGCCAGGGAGGAAATCCACTATAAGAGATTTTAATTCAGGAATAAACCAACCAGTTTATCTCCTTCACTTAAGACCTACCCAATGAAATTCCAATCTAAGTACAACTTAAACCTGAGTTCCTACTCACTCCCCCTCAATCACAGCAGTGATACATAAACCAATTTGACTTGAGAATTGATGAAGACACTCTTCATAAACAAACACTTGATTAAGCTTCACAGCTTTTTAATCAAGCACCACAATCACTCGTGCTTCACAGCTTTGAGTGATGCACACAACTAACTTGACTCTGCTTCACAGCTTTAGTCAAGGAACATTCAAACACTCATGCTTCAAAGCTTTGAGTGCTGCACAACCCTTACAATTAGAAACCTATTCCAAGGCACTTATCACAATGATAATTGCTTGGAGTACAATAATCAAATCTATTCAGATTACAAAAATGATCTTCTGATCAGTCAAGAGGGATCCTTGAAAAACAGCAGCTCTGTTGAATATATAGCAGTTGCAACTTCAGTTAGGGTTTCCACAAAAACCTAGGGTTAATTCCGTTTGACCTAAAGACCAGGTCACAGGACTTTATTAACCAGGTTAGGGTTGAGCTAGGTTACCCCTCAGAAAACGCAGGATTCTGTTCAGGAAAGACTGAGTTATTTCCTGAAAAAACTCAGACTTATCCATCCTGCAAACCTGTTAGTTCAGAACAGGATGTCATAACATCTGTTATGACATCTGAGAAAACCTGTCTACTGATTTAGCAAAATGTGATCATTTTGCAAAATGCTCAGATACACACTTATAAACATCAGTACTTGATATACAATATTTTTCTGCAAAGATACCTAATGAGTTAGTACAAACTGAACTAGAATGTTATGACATTAGTCATGACATTCACACATACACTTGGGATTTACCAAAAATGCAAGCCAATACCTAAACACCTACAGCCTCTTTTCAAAAACATTTTCAAACCCACACACAAAGCACCATTTCAAACAATTGAAAATCAAGGCAAGTTGATCTAAGCAAGTAACTAAGAGCCCATGGATAACCATGGATAGAGAGGGTGCTAATACCTTCCCTTTCTATAATCTACTCCCCGAACCCAAGAAAACATTTCAAAGGTTTTTGCTGTGCTTTTTAACCTTTCCTTAGGATAAAATAAAAAGTCGGTGGCGACTCTTGCTCAACCGAAACATTTGCGAAAACAAACGCAAAACCTCAAGTCAGTTCTCCCATCGTATCACAGAACTGCGCGACTCTGCTGGGGACAACTTAAAAATGGAGTAACCTTAGGGCTTAGATCACCTTTGTTTTCAATTGTTTGCTTTTATACTTGTGGGCTTTTCATCGGAGTTTCATAGATCCTAACCCGGATATGGGGAATACCCTTTTAGGTAGCATAATCTGTGAGGGACCTGTCCGGCGTAGACCGACATGGGTGAAGCAGTGGCTACGTTGGTGTGGCACCTTGGTCTGTACCGATATCCCTTGTGTTGCAACGAGGAAAATATGGGTCTTCTAAGGAGTCATTAAACATCAACCGACCTTAGAACCCTAAATTGACCAAACTTTGCCATAGAACAGTAGCAGTATGCTACACTCATTGAGGCTAAACTCTCGCGATGGTTCTGGCCGCAAGAAAAGATTGCGATGCTGGAGTTAGGACCGATTGAGGGTAATCAATGATTTGAGATCCTCTAGAACCCGGTTACTTTTGATAGGACAGGTTTTAACCAACGAAACTAAAAGAGGGTAATACCTAAACTTCATGCTGGCCTAAAACCTAAGGGTTGTCTTGTGTGACTTGTGTGCCTTATCATGCTTGCCTTTGTGAATACTTGTGGTGTGCTTCATCATAGCATCATACCATCATACCATTGCATGCATCTTGTATAAGGACTGACCCATTTCAAAGACAAAAAGGTTTCATCTTTGCTCTGTTTTGTAGGACATCATGATGCCCGTGCGTAGGAATACTATTCGGCTCAACTTTGTTCAACCACCAACTTTGCTCAAGGATTTGGTTGATAGGATTCCAAACACTACTTCCTTCATCAAGAGGCATGGTTCTCTCCTTGGTTTGATCACTTCAAAGTGGGACCAACAACTGATAAGTGTCCTGACCCAGTTTTATGATCCCATGTATCATTGCTTTACCTTTCAAGACTTCCAGCTGGTCCCTACCCTGGAAGAATTCTCTGATTTGCTTGGTATCCCTGTTTTGGAGAAAACTCCATTCACTGGTTGGGAGAAGACTCTTAGGCCTGAAGAGGTTGCTGCAGTCCTTCCCTTGACCAAAGAAGAGGTATTGGCTAACTGGGAAACTAGAAGTGGAGTTAATGGCTTTTTGGTTAAATTTCTGGTTGGCAAAGCTAATGATTTCTGGAATGACTTAGACTTCAAGGCGTACGAAGACATTCTGGCTCTTTTAATCTATGGTCTGGTATTGTTTCCAAATCCTGACACCTTTATCAGTATCTATGCCATAAGGATCTTCATGTCTCAGAATCCTGTACCCACTCTTTTGGGTGATATCCTGCAACAACTCTATGCTCGTACTGCCCGAAGACGGGGAACTCCGTGGTGTTGTGCTCCTTTTCTAGTGGGGTGGTTTATTTCGCACCTTCCTAAGTTCGTGCTGAAGAATGAAGAAGGAAAAGGTTGGGCTCATAGGTTAATGTCTCTCACTGATAATGACATCACTTGGACTCTCAGAGGTTTGGATGAGGTAGTTGTTATTGATCGTTGCGGAGAATACCCTAATGTTCCATTGATCGGCACCCAGGGAGGAATCTCTTATAATCCATGTTTAGCTCTCCGTCAGTTTGGAAGAGCCAGGAGAGTAGGGCCTCATGAGATGTTGGTTCCTCACTTCCATTTTGAATTTCAGGTAGACAGTGACAAACTACGCCATGGATTCATTAAGGCTTGGGGCAGAATTCACAAAGCTGACCCACATGAGTTGGGACCAAAGACTTCTCTACCAATGGAACCCTATTGCAGATGGGTCCGCATCCGTGCTCAGAAGTTAGGTATGCCATACGAAGCTGTCAGACCTATCATTCTTGAAACTCCTGATGAAGACGGGGTTCCTCCAACTGTCCTCCCTCCTCAGATACCCACTGATGTTGATACACTGAAGATATCTTGGGTGCAGCTAAAGGAAGAACGGGATTTTTATCGGGAAAAGTTCAACGAACAGGAACGGAAGATCTAGAAGCTGACTAAGCAATTGGAGGAAGAGCGGATCCTGAATGGCTATATCCATACTGAGAAGAGGAGGCCATGGGAGCACTGATGGGATTTGAATGTTTCCTTTTACAGCTTTTATTTCCTTTTCAGTATTTTCATTCCTGTAATGCCTAAGGGAAAGTTGTCGAACAATTTAAAGTTTGAATCTAATAAAGTGTGTTTCCCTTTTGTCTACAAAGTTGAATCTCGTTTGTCTTTGAAAACATAAACCATGCGCATCTCATTGCATCATATGCATAACAGGTACCCTTTTCCCACAGGTTGCTTAATCTTCTTCGCTGTTTATTTGAACAGTCATCATGAATCCTGAATCATCCAACGAACAAGCTATCAAGGCCCTCCAGGCCCAGAACGCCCAGTTTCAAGAGCTGGTCATGAGCTTAGCCCAAGGTCAATAAGAGTTGAAGACTCTACTC
The DNA here is from genome assembly GCA_948472305.1 of Vicia faba. Classification (NCBI taxonomy): domain Eukaryota; kingdom Viridiplantae; phylum Streptophyta; class Magnoliopsida; order Fabales; family Fabaceae; genus Vicia; species Vicia faba. Next base: position 451,356,342 of record OX451739.1, on the reverse strand, counting down.
TTGAAGAAGAAGAAGAAGAAGAAGAAGAGGACTGCGTTGTTCAACACTGGACGCAGGTTTGGGAATACACTCCATAATGAGGCTGATCAGGCTACTTCCTCTGCAGAGAAAGACAGTCCCCAAGGGGGAAGGGCTCCTAGTCCTGCAGTCTCCGACAATGAGACAAATTACAATGACGAACAGTACCCTCCTGCTACAGACAGATACAAACAACTAGAGGACCGTTTAAGTGCCATGGAGATTCAAAATGTGCCGGGGTTGGATTTCGGAGATTTAGATTTATCTTCTGGGGTGGTGATCCCACACAAGTTCAAGGCGCATGCCTTTGCGAAGTACGACGGGGCTTCCTGTCCAAAGCTGCATCTCAGATCATATGTAAGGAAGATCCAACCTTACACTGCAGACAAGAACCTATGGATCCATTTCTTTCAGGATAGCCTTTCGGGGTCTCAACTCGAATGGTTCTATCAGTTAGATGGAGCCAGTATCCGAAACTGGGAGGACTTGGCTACTGCGTTTTATAGACAGTATCAGTACAATTCTAACCTCGCTCCCACACGTACCCAACTTCAGGGTATGTCACTGGGAACGGGCGAAGGATTCAAGGAATATGCACAAAAATGGAGAGACCTGGCTGGTAGGGTGCAGCATCCTTTGACTGACCGTGAAGTTGTTGACATGTTTCTAGGGACCCTGTCTGGTCCATTCTTCAATCATCTGATTGGTAATTCTTCCACTGGGTTTACAGATTTGATCTTGACTGGTGAAAGGATAGAAGCTAGTATCAAGTCAGGGAAGATACAGAAACGTGCCTCCGCGAGTACTGAGAAGAAGCCTTTCAAGAAGGAAGCTAGTGCTGTTTATGGTCCTAGAAGACAAGTTAAGCCGGAACGCCGCCAAGCTGTCAATGCATTGGTCATTTCAAAGCCTGTTGCTGCTCCTCTGCAGTATAATCAACAAAGGGGTGAGAGGCCCAAAAGGCAGTACACTCGGCTTAACATGACCCTGTCTCAGATTTTGCCGCAACTACTGTCAACCAACCTGGTAACTGTCAAGGAAGCTCCGAAGGTGGTGAACACATCTTCTCCAAAATACAACCCCAACGCCCGTTGCGCTTATCACTCCGATAGCCCCGGGCATACTACGGACGATTGCTTGGCCCTGAGGAATAAGGTTCAAGACCTTATTGATGCTAAGGAAATACAGTTTGAGGCGCCTGAAAGGCCCAATGTTGTGACTGCTCCCATGCCCCAGCATGGAGTGAGTGTTGTGGAAGAAGACCGATATGTATCCTCCGTGGAAGAGATTGTTACTCCATTATCGACTGTTAAAAGGAATCTGTTGCTAGCCGGTTTATTTCCGGGATGTGATGAAGATTGCCTTCTATGTGTTGTTTCGCCTTTTGGTTGTCCTTTGCTGAAATCAGGTATCCAAAGCCTGATGGATAGCAAGGAAATCTTGTTTGAGAAGATTGCCGTTCCTGCTGTCCCTACCGAAGAAGTTTCTATTGTCACTATTTTCAACAAACCTCCCAAGGCTACTTCAAAGAAGCCTGTCAAAATTATGTCCACTCAGAAAGTTGCTCCCATCATCATTACAGTTCTGGGGCCTCTCCCTTATACATCCGACAAAGCTGTCCCATGGCACTATGGGGCAGATGTTTATGTGCTTGGAGTGAAGCAAGAGTTTGATACAAGTACTGGTGTTAGCAACATCACCGGGCCTGCCAAGATTACTCGCAGTGGTAGGCTGTTTTCACCAGATATTTCACCACCAGTTATTCAGAAACCTCTTATCATCACACCCGCAAGTGTGCATGTTTCCCTTCCAAATCAAGTTCCTGTGTCTACCCTTGCCGCCGAGTCCTCTAATGCTCGGGGCAAAGGAGTTGCTACTGATTTGCCTGCCCGGACGGAGGCACCGAAGACGACCGCTGTTGAAGCCTCCCAGCAAGAGATGGAGGAGATCCTCAAGATTATCAAGAAAAGTGATTTCAATGTTGTTGAGCAGTAGGGGCACACCCCATCAAAAATTTCTATGCTATCATTGTTATTGTGTTCAGAGGCCCACACCAAAGCCCTGATCTCCTTCCTAAAAACAGCTCATGTGCCACAAGAAACATCTACTGATCAATTTACTGATTGTGTGGCCAACTTGACTGCTGATAACGGGTTGGGCTTTTCTGACGCCGATCTGACTGCAAAGGGAAAGAACCATAATGATGCCCTGCATGTCTCTATTGAATGCAGGGGCACTACTCTGGCCCATGTGTTGGTGGACACCGGTTCTTCATTGAATGTATTGCCCAAGAAGGCCCTAGACAGATTGGATTGTGAGGGTCTGGAACTCAAGCCCAGTAACATTGTTGTCCGAGCCTTTGACGGTTCGAAGAGGATGGTACATGGCGAGGTTGACATTCCAATCAGGGTTGGTTCCCAAGTTTTTGATTCTACTTTCTATGTGATGGATATTCGTCCATCCTATTCCTGTTTATTGGGTCGTCCATGGATCCATAAGGCTGGAGCGGTGACCTCCACACTACATCAAAAGCTTAAGTACCCAGTCAGAGGAAAGATTGTTACAGTCCAAGGGGAAAAAGAGTATATGGTCAGCCACTTGAACTCGTTCCGATACATAGAAATGGATGGGGAATTCATTGAAACCCCCTTTCAACACTTTGAAGAGGTGCCTCAGACGTTGGCGTCGGCTGAAACTGTGATTGAAGACCCTCCTTTGAAGATGGCTTCCTTAAAGGATGCCCGAGTTGTGATTGAGAAAGGCGAGTGCGCAAACTGGGGTCGACTTCCTGACTTCACTCCGAAGACTGACAAGTTTGGGCTGGGCTTCACTGCAGAGGCTCAGAGGGCTGTTCGCAAAGCAAGGATCGGAAAACCTCCGGTGTTCATCACCAACCCAGGAGTGAATGCTATTGAGGATGATGTAGAGGAAGCGGAATTTGACAGCTGGATCTACCCAACAACCGACAATGGACTAAGAAACTGGACGGCCAAGGACTTTACACCTATTACTTTTGTCACTCAGTAATGAACTCTTTTGTCTTCAATTTGTAACAAACAATATGTTGAAACTTTTATGGCTCAGTGTCCTACCCGGGGCACCGTGGCTCCATTTGTGAGGGCTTTTGTATGACATTTTCATATATCATTAATCAAAACATTGTACGTTTGTTGCATTTCAAATCTTGTGCTCCATTTCTTTCTTTATCATATATTGCAAAACAGCTATATTTACACACACTCGCTTATACAGGTTCCAATCCACTCTGGATCTCACTGGTAACGACTCTGCTACTGCCAGTTATGACTTCAAAAATCCGATCAACTTAGCCGAAGACGAGGGTGAAGATGATTGCGAAGTTCCTGGTGAACTCGCAAGACTGCTACTCCAGGAAGAGAGGGCCATTCAGCCACATGAAGAGCCAGTGGAAACGGTAAATCTGGGTACTGAGACAGACAAAAAGGAAGTCAAGATTGGTGCCAATCTAGAGCTCAGTGTGAAACAACGGTTGATTCAGATGCTGCATGACTATGTGGAAATCTTTGCCTGGTCTTACGAAGACATTCTTGGGTTGGATACCGACATTGTGGTTTATCACCTGCCTACCAAGGAAGACTGCCCTCCGGTAAAACAGAAGGTCCGCCGCATGCGTCCAGAGATGTCCGAGAAAATCAAAGCTGAGGTTATGAAACAATTTGATGCCGGGTTTCTAGCAGTGACTTCTTACCCTCAGTGGGTTGCCAACGTGGTTCCAGTGCCAAAGAAAGATGGTAAAGTCCGAATGTGTGTTGATTACAGGGATTTGAACAGGGCCATCCCTAAGGTTGATTTCCCTCTGCCTCATATCGACGTTCTGGTTGATAATACTGCTCAGCATAAAGTTTTCTCCTTCATGGACGGTTTCTCCGGTTATAATCAGATCAAGATGGCTCCTGAAGACATGGAGAAGACCACTTTCGTTACTCAGTGGGGAACCTTTTGCTACAAGGTCATGCCATTTGGGTTGAAAAATGCTGGGGCAACCTACCAACGTGCCATGGTTGCTTTATTTCATGATATGATCCATCACGAGATAGAAGTGTACGTCGACGATATGATTGCAAGGTCTCAAACTGAGGAGGAACACCTTGACCATCTACGGAAGCTGTTTGACCGTCTGAAGTTGTACAAACTGAGGTTGAACCCAAACAAATGCACCTTTTGGGTGAGGTCTAGAAAATTGCTGGGTTTCATTGTAAGCGACAAAGGTATTCAAGTGGACCCTGCCAAGGTGAAAGCCATACAAGAGATTCTGACTCCCAAGACAGAGAAAGAAGTCAGAGGCTTTCTAGGACGTCTGAACTACATTGCCCGATTCATCTCGCATCTAACTGCTACCTGTGAACCAATCTTCAAGCTGCTAAAGAAAGATCAAGTAGTACGTTGGAACGATGAATGTCAGGCCGCTTTTGAAAAGATAAAAGAGTATCTCCAAGAACCACCCATCCTCATGCCACCAGTGGAAGAGAGACCTCTAATACTATACTTGACAGTGCTTGACAACTCAATGGGGTGTGTGCTGGGGCAGCATAACGAGTCTGGCCGAAAAGAGCATGCTATTTATTACCTGAGCAAAAAGTTTACCGACTGTGAGACTCGGTACTCACTGCTCGAGAAAACTTGTTGCACTCTGGTATGGGCTGCTCGCTGGCTGAGACAGTATATGTTGACTCACACTACTCTGTTGATTTCAAAAATGGATCCAATCAAGTACATATTCGAAAAGCCTGCTCTGTCCGGCAGAATAGCAAGATGGCAAATGATCTTGACGGAATATGACATCCAGTACACAACTCAAAAAGCAATCAAAGGAAGTGTATTGGCAGACCATTTGGCACACCAACCTGTGGACGATTACCAATCGTTGAACTTTGAATTTCCATACGAAGATATCATGGTAGTAACTGATTGTGAAGTACCTAGACCGGATGAAGGACCTGAAGAAGGATCCCGATGGTCTATGCATTTTGATGGAGCCTCAAACGCTTTGGGTAATGGTATCGGCACTGTGATCATATCTCCAAGAGGTACTCATACTCCACTTACTGCCCGACTATGTTTTAACTGCACCAACAACATGGCGGAGTATGAGGCATGTATCATGGGTATCCAAGCTGCAATTGACCTAAGGATCAAGTTTCTGAGTGTCTTCGGAGATTCCTCTCTTGTGATCAATCAGATCAAAGGCGAGTGGGATACGAAACACCCAAATCTTATTCCTTACAAGGAGTATATGCTGACATTGCTTCCCCACTTCGAAGAGATAACTTTTGAACACTTCCCAAGAGAGGAGAATCAGTTGGAGGACGCGTTAGCTACGATGTCTTCAATGTTCAAAGTCAAATGGGACAACGAAGCGCCCCGAATCATTATCTGGAAATTGGACGAACCTGCATATTGCTGTGATCTTGAGGCCGAAGAGGTAACAGAGAAACCTTGGTATCATGAAGTGAAGAGGTACTTGGAAGCTCAAGAATACCCCGAAGGTGCATCTGTTAACGACAAGAAGTTCCTGAGAAGGTTCGCGGCAAAGTTCTTCCTCAGCAACAGCATTCTGTACAAGCGAAACCATGACTCAACCCTACTGCGTTGTGTGGATAAGACTGAAGCAGAAAAGATCATGGCGGAGCTACATGAAGGTACCTTCGGAACACATTCCAGTGGACATACCATGGCAAAGAAAATCCTTCGGGCAGGATATTTCTGGTCCACAATGGAAGCCGACTGTTACCAACATTCTCGGACGTGTCACAAATGCCATATCTATGCTGACAAGGTGCACATTCCTCCAGTTCCTCTGAACGTCCTGACGGCACCTTGGCCTTTTGCAATGTGGGGCATCAATATGATCGGAGAAATTAGACCGACGACATCCAACGGGCATCGTTTCATCTTGGTAGCAATTGATTACTTCACGAAATGGGTTGAGGCAGCTTCCTACGCCACCGTAACCAAGAGCGTCGTGGCACGGTTCATTCGGCACAACCTGATCTGTCGATACGGTGTACCTGAGAGGATCATTACGGATAATGGTACCAATCTTAACAACAAGATGATCACTGAGCTCTGCGAACAATTCAAGATACAGCACCACAACTCTTCACCTTACCGGCCGAAGATGAATGGGGTTGTAGAAGCAGCAAATAAGAATATCAAGAAGATTGTGCAGAAGATGACAGTGACCTATAAGGATTGGCACGAGATGTTACCGTTTGCTCTCCATGGGTACCGCACCTCATTACGAACGTCAACAGGGGCAACTCCCTTTTCCTTGGTCTATGGCATGGAGGCAGTCTTGCCTGTTGAAGTACAAATACCCTCTCTCCGGATAATGAAGGATGCAGACTTGAGCGAAGATGAATGGATCCAGACTCGACTTGATCAATTAAATCTAATTGATGAAAAGAGGCTCACTGCTATTTGTCATGGTCAGACGTACCAAAAACGGATGATCAGGGAATTTAACAAGAAAGTCAGACGACAAGAGTATCAAGTCGGAGACTTGGTAATCAAGCGCATCATTCTCCCTCAAAGTGATCCCAGGGGCAAATGGACCCCTACCTACGAAGGGCCATTTGTGGTTAAGCATATCTTCTCAAGAGAAGCTATGATTCTAACTACCATGGATGGTGGCGACCTTCCTCACCCCGCCAATGCAGACATAGTAAAAAGGTACTACGCGTGAGCTAAGGACCCGCTAGGTTGACACACCTAGGCAAAAATAAGGGCTTCCCGGCGAACCAAAAGGGTTCAGGCAAAAATAAGGGATGAAATGAAAAAATCTGTACACCCGGCAAGTCGAAAACCTGAAAAGGCGGCTTGGGCAAAAATGGGTATCCCGGTGGATTGAAAACCCGAAAGGGCGGTCAAGGAAAAAGTTAGGGATAAAGCGTAATACTATGTCTCATTGGATCACCTTGCATCCAGAATTCGGCATCAACTATCAGGGCTCAGACTTCGGCATTGATCAATCAGCTTCACCTTCAACTAAGCGGCAAAATGATGAGACAATTGAAGACATAAAGGCGATAACAGAGTTGGAACCCAGTGGGATTAGTTTTCACATAGCTGTTTTGTTTCTTTTTCAAAATTGTATAAGCTCTATGTTATTCGGCGGTGTTCTCTTACTAGGACGTCAGCCTCCTGTACATAAACGCCTATTTTACAGGCAAAATTCAAAATCAATACAAATTCAATTTTTCAGACAATTTATCCATTGTTTTTCCTTTTTATGTTTTGTTTTGCAAAGAACGTCCAATGCTCATTCTTGATATATGCATTTGACATTAAATGGATAGATCATAAATGTTTACATACGAAACAAAGGATTAATGATAGGTGACATCAGAAACAGGGGGCAATTTTGAAGTGACCAAGTGGTCTAGTTGCTTTGTCCGCCAAGGTACCAATGTAGGTTCAGCTGAAGAACATGACCAAGCTACCTCAACAATCCCCAGCGGAGTATAGACATCCCTCAACAAGCATCCCCGGTAGTCTTAATATGAGATTGTTCCCCGGCGGAATACCAGCACCCCAGTACAGTCTCAAAAGAAAAAAAAAATTCCCCAGGAGAGTGGAATCCATATCCCCAACAGGTCTTGGAGCTTATCCCCAGTAGATTCTGGAAGCTTATCCCCTGCAGAGTACGAACGACTCTCCCCGACTTTATTAAGAAGTTATTTCCCATCAGGGCTTATAACTGGGTTATCCTCAGCTGATTACCACGGAAAGTCCGTCCTCGGCGAAGTTCTTCCTACCCCCAGCGGAGTTCATCAAATTCTCCAACATAATTTATCAGCAGAATCCCCAGCGGAGCTCTCATCAAAGCCTCAGCGAACTATCTCTTCCCACGGAGTAATTCCCCTCGGAGTAATCTCTCCAACAAGTTTATGCCCCAACGGAGTCATCTTCTCCTATCGGTTTATTCTTGCAACCATAATCCCCAGCGGAAACGAAGAACTCTTCTCTTCAACATCAGCCCAAGATTTGATTCCCCGGCCAGTCGTCAAGGATTTACTTTCCTAGACAAAAATACATTCATAGACGTCTCAGATTTCATACATCCTATTTACATACATGACAAAGTGCATACAACACTAACTCATTTTGAGCATCATGACATCATGCATCTCATACATCATGACATCATGCATCTCATACATCATGACATTGCATATCACTGATATTTTGCCTTTTCAGGAAAAAGATCAATCCAAAGGATGATTACTATCAAATATCACAAATCCAGATTCGATTCCTGTATCTAGCCAGGGCACATCTGTGAGTGATTGATTGTAGATTCGATACCTGTATCTAGCCAGGGCATATCTGCATGAAGAGTTTGAAGATCAACCCCTGTAACAAGCCAGGAAATTATCTTTCATTCTCAGGTCAAAGGTTTACACCTGTATCCAGCCAGGAAAGCCATCTCTACCAACCTTTTACAATTCCAGATTCGATACCTGTATCCAGCCAGGGCATATCTGTAGACAACAATTCCAGATTCGATACCTGTATCCAGCCAGGGCACATCTGAAGACGACCAATTCCAGATTCGATACCTGTATCCAACCAGGGCACATCTGTCGACAACATTTTCCATATTCGATTCCTGTATCCAGTCAGGGCACATCTGTGAGCAACCAATTGTAGATTCGATACCTGTATCCAGCCAGGGCATATCTGCATGAAGAGACTGAAGATCAACACCTGTAACAAGCCAGGAAACATCTTCCTTTCTCAAAGTACGCAAGTTCTCACTAAGGAATCTCCTATGCGATCAACATTTCCAAATGGCATCTATAAGCCCATTCCCGACAAGGTTCTGTCACGTCTCCAAATGGCATCTATAAGCCCATTCCCGCCATCACATTGCTGATACTCCAGCATGCGAGTGCAAATTTCCGGGCACTCTAGTATCCAATCTCCTTTTACCCTCGAGTCGCGAAAGGCAAACTTGCCAATCTAACTCTTCAGGTTCAAGAAGATTGAACAGGGGCAACTGTTGTACCCCAAAATTTTCCCTCCCATTTCCTCAACATTTTCTCACCAACAAGACCCTTGGAGCTCAAGATCCAGCTAGGGTTTCCTCTGCTCAAGACTTCTCCTTGCACTGTTGACCCAAATTAGGGTTTGAGTTTGCACAAAGATGTTTTGTCCTAAAATGCCTAAGATGACTTTCATGCTTCACATTGGACTCCCAAGTTTATCTCTACCAAGTTTCAAGCCTTGATTCCAATCTTTGCCTAGTCAATTGGACAGTTGACCTAGAAATCAGCTGTATTGGGGAAAAAGTCAACTGTGGTCAATTGACAGTCAAACCTCATGAAATTTGGCCCACATCAACATTATGAACTCATATGAACCATTTGGTTAAGTTTGGATCACAATTCCACAAGAAATTTGATCAGATCACCAAAAGGGTAAAATGGTCATTTTTAGGGTTTTGACTGCACAAAGGCAATTTTTGACTGTTTGACTTAGCCAATGGCAAACCAAGCTCACATATGGACTCAAGGACCCCATGGAATTGTCTTGACATGTTCAAAAAGTTCAAAAGATCCCAAATGCACAAGATTGACAGATGAATTTTCCAGTCAATTGATCAATTTTTAACTGTATACTGAAAAGTCAAACTTTGACTTTTTGGTCAAAATCAAGTGTCAAGATTCATTTTTCATCAAAACATGTCAAAACATGAAACTTGTTCATCAAGAAATCAAAAATCACAAATTAGGGTTTGAAATGAAGAATTTTCATAACTTAGAATTTTTCTAAGTTATGAAAATCCCTAATTTTTCCTAACTTTGTCCCATTTTTTCATCAAGATGCATTTGGATTCAAACAAAAGTCAAAACATGAAAGTTGTAGTCCATTGAAAAATCTACAACTTTGATTCACAAAGTTTCCTCAAAAGAAGCTTGTAGCTCAAATTATGATTTTTGGAACAAGGGTGCAAAACATTCTTAACTTAGAAAAATTTTGACCTATTCTAGGCAGGATTTTTGCCTAACTTCATGGCAACTTTTCATATGATTCCACTTGGAATTTCAACTTGCATTACAAAGATGGATTGTAGTACACATTCCAAGCTTTCCAAAATGTCCAAGAACTCAATAAACAACCTTGTGGTTAGGGAGAATCGAATTTGGCAATATAGGCAAAACTCACTTTGCTCATGGCCAATTTTCATGTTCATACACTTAGGCATTTTTTGAACTCAGCTTGCACTCCTAGATTACAGGCCACAAATCTAATTTACACTCATAAATTCAATGCTAATACATTGTGCCAAGACATTATTTTGCTCATTTGGTCATTACATGGAAGTTTAAGCCATAAATGGAAAAAGCATTTTATCTATTCTTGAAAAGATTAGCTTTATGTCAAATTTGCAATCCAAGTAGTACAAGGCAAATCTCTTTGGCACAATTTATTAAACTAATCCCACTGATCAAGGGCAAGTTTTGCAGCACATTAGGGGGGCCTAGAGGAGCCTGTACCAGCACTTGGCATTTTGACTTACATTACAAGAAACTTGGCATTTTGTAACACCAACTCACATTGCTGCAACCACAATCTTAGACAAACTTCTTGAGCATCTTCCAAACATCTAACCTGACCTGAAACACGAGCCTATCACCTTCAATATCTCCCCATTCACAGAAACACCATAAAACTGCAAAAACAGGGCATAAGCTGCAGTTTGAATCCCATAGCTCAATCCACTCGTGCATTTTCATCCAAACCAGTTCAAACACATTCCCTACCATCCATACAAACTGTCCCAAGCATTGGAAGCAGACTGTAACACCTCTAACCAGTTTTGCCATTTTCACTTTTCTCTCTTGCAGGTTGACTTCTGCAGCTTGATATAGCAAGATTCAAAGCACACCAAGCATTGGAATAGCATCCCTGGACATCAAGCAAGCTATACAAATCCTTACCTTGCCTTGAAAGTACCTCCATTGCCAAGCACGATTCAAGCTGAACAGGTAAGTTCATGGATCTCTATCTCTCAATCTAGGAAGAGTTAAGCTTAGATTTATGAATGAAAAATGTCATGCTCATAGCCCTGAAACTATACATATCTTCACTTTCCATTTATGTTGCATATGCTGAGAGTATTTTGAATTTGAACATTGATAAAAACTTAGGTCAAGAATTAGGGATGGAGAAATTCTCTCTCATTTCTGAGAGTTAGGTTAAGTTTTTTATATGTCTGGATTCGTGGTTCAATGCTTGACATTTTTCATGTTATGAGTTTGTGCTGAAAATCAAAGAATCAAGAGATAGCAAGCAGGGAAGAAATGGCGCGTTTTTTTCAAATGTTGTTGTCTGAAGGTTGAAGACAACCTTTCATGGGCTGGGCCTGTGATTTTTCTTCTTTTTACACCAAATTCTCACATATGCACCCCCTTGGCCCATTGCATTTTATTTTTTATTATTTTTGACTTTTGATTTTTGTTTCTGATTCATTTATTTTATTTAAGCATGAAAAAATATTAAATTTATTTTTCTCACATTTTTACATTTTTATTTGATATTTATTTGATTTTATTTAGTTTTGTACATAAAATAAACATAATACTTTTATTTAAGATAACTAAAAATAATGCAAATATTTTTACTTTCTGATTTTATTTTATTTTACCTTTGAAAACATTTTCTAAAAAATATACCTTTTTTTTTGTAAATATTAAAATTTCATTTTTATACATAATTAATATATTTAGTAGATAATATTAATATTTATATATTTATTAGTATATTTAGGTTAAAAACATAAAAAATAATACATTTTTATTTTTTACTAATATTTAACTTAAAAAAATCTTTTTTGACAATATACCTTTTTTTTATTTATTTTTTACACATAATTAATAAATATTGTATATAATACTTAATAAATAATTAATACCATTTATTTAGCAAAATTAGGGTTTTTACCCTAAACTTGAAAATATTTAAAATTAACTTTCTTTTAATTATTTTTATTTTATTTGTGATTAAAATATACACTTACACAAAAATACCTTCACATATACATTGTTCTATTCTTATACATCTTTACATTTATATTTGCGCAATTCAATTTGGTTGTAAATATTGGGTATTATCCTCCTATGAAGTCTCATCCCCATTTGAATATTTTGTACCCCCACTCCCATGATCATTGTGTAATAACTTAGGACCTTTTAAATTTCGCACTTTAAATGCTTTCTAAATACGCCATGTTAGAATTAGGGTTTTGTATGTAAATCAAAAACAACAAATAGTGTGACCTAAATTCAAGATAAACAAGCATGAAAATGAACAAACACCAATCACACTTGCACCCCCGAGGGTATTCCACTTGTTGCCTTCAATAATGGGCCATATTGCATGTTAGGTATCTTTGGCAAAAACAAAACAATCAAATGATCATAGTCCCTCGATGACGCTTTCGAAAGTTGCCTAAAAAATGATCAAGTCCCTTAAAGGAAAAATTGCCCAAAGATACTTGGCACCATTGCAATCATGGTCTAAACGATGACCCGCGCCCGTCCCGTTAACATCCTAACACAAGATTGTCCACCAAATACAATGGTGGAACAAAATTTTTAAAAGGGTTAAAACATATCAAAGATCTTTGAGAAACTTAGGGTAGACAACTCTTGGTTACTTGCCAACTTGCAAAACAAAAACACTTGCCTATTTTTCAAAACACACATTACAACACTTTCAAAAACAACTTTCAAAAACATTGAAAACCTTTTCAAAAGACATACACCTTTGTATACATCCCAACATGGATCATTACAAAGGTTGCCACCGCATTGGCCTCTTTTCAAAAACATTTTCAAACCCACACACAAAGCACCATTTCAAACAATTGAAAATCAAGGCAAGTTGATCTAAGCAAGTAACTAAGAGCCCATGGATAACCATGGATAGAAAGGGTGCTAATACCTTCCCTTTCTATAATCTACTCCCCGAACGCAAGAAAACATCTCAAAGGTTTTTGCTGTGCTTTTTAACCTTTCCTTAGGATAAAATAAAAAGTCGGTGGCGACTCTTGCTCAACCGAAACATTTGCGAAAACAAACGCAAAACCTCAAGTAAGTTCTCCCACCGTATCACACATATCATTACATAACAGGTGTCTAGGACATGTTTTCTCATCTTCTTGCTATTTATTTCAGTAAAAGATGGCTCTCGAACAAACAATGAAAGATCTTCAGGCCCAGAATGCTCAATTTCAATAGTTGTTCCTGAACTTAGCCAAGGACTAGGAAGAATTGAAAATGCTCATGTTGTACCCCAAACGTTTCCCTCCCATTTTCATCAAAACATTCTTCTAAGGGTCTCAAGTGTTCAAGGATGATCAAGGGTAGACTAGTTAAACCTCCTCCTAAGGAATGGCTCCACAACTAGGGTTTTATGTTTTTCAAGGAAGATTGGGTCCCCAAAGAACTCATATGATTTCCATGGTTCTTCATATGTCTTCAAGGATACTCATATCAATTTTCAAGTCTTGCATCATAAGTTTGTTCAGTCTAATGCTCAAATGATTGAAAATCAACTATATTGGGTCAAAAGTCAACTATGGTCAACATACAGTCAAACTTCAAGATTTTTGGTCAAAATCAACATTTTCAAGTGGTATTCATCATTTTATCAAGGTTTGATCATGATTCCTCAAGGAAAGCCCTCAAATCATCAAAAGTAAAAAGTTGCCAAATTAGGGTTTCCTAAGGAGAAGTCAACTGAACTTTGACCAAGCATAACTTTCACATGCTTCCTCAACCCAAAGCTCGTTTTGAAGGAAATTAAATTCTTTATAACTTTGTATTTGTTCTTAAGTCCAAAAAAGGCTTCATTTGAGAGATATGAGCCAATACATTATAGATCATTTCAAAAGTCAACAAAAGACACTTTTTGTCAAGGCAAATTACATCAAGATAAAGTCTCCAAATGAAAAAATGATAAACAAAGATATATTTTAGAGGACATATTGAGCTTTCCAAAAATTCAAAGATCACCTTCAAAGGATGAAAATTGAGAGAAGTATGACCAGTGCAAGTTGGGAAATTTTGAGGAAATGCATGAAGTGCAAAGTGAGCAAACTTGAAATTTTGAACTAGTGGACCTAACTTTTGATGTTAAAACATGTTCATAATGTGTTAGAATACCTCTAAGTCTATTCATATATTTTTTATGTTTTTTATTTCTTTTATTTGAATTTTTATTCATTTAAATGCAAGTAAATCAAATAAAATATAAAATCATTGGGCCAAGGCGCATGGGCTTTTGATTTCAATCACATGGAGGCCCAAGAACACATGACAAACATGCCAAAACCATGAAAACATGCTGGGAACAAGAATCTTCAAGTTTGGAATGTTTTTTAATAATTGTGGAGAGATTTCAATGTGTTTTTTTTCCAATGAATTATGACATAATGGTAAAAAATTATTGTCTTGTTCTTGTTCTATTTCATTCCTCTATAAATACATTCAGTACTTAAGTGAAAATGACACAAAAGGCTTCTCACAAAAAACACTCTAAAATTTCCAAAATTCTCAAAACTAGGGCAAGCTGTAAACTCTAGTTGCAGCCACGATCAAAACAAACCAGCCTTTTCATTCACTTCCAAGAGCATTATAGAGTAAGTTTGGATCATTTTTAATGATTCAAAGAGGATGAAATGACCATACGTACTACACCATTTTTCTTAATTTCTTGCAAATTCATTTTTCTGTTTTCATTTTGTTTTATTGCATACTACCACCACTAATGATCTTTTAAGATACAACAATGCAGGATATATTTTTTCTATTATTTTCCAATCTTTGCAAGTTTATCATATAATGATCAAATCCCATTTTTCAAACACCAAGCGCGCATGGTTCAGATCGAAAAGGATAGAGATTGTAAATAGAAGGGCATGGGTTCAAACCCTAGCGCCCGCACCTTTCTTTTCTTTTTTTCAATACTGTTTAACCTTTTTCTATTTTTATTTTTCATTTTGTCTAATTAATTTAATTTTTCTTTTTAATCATTTTCTTTAATCAATTTATTTAATCAATAAAATCACAAAAAAACATAATAAAATCAGAACTAGACTTTTAATAGGTTAATTTAATTTCTTGACAATACTTTTCTTAATTAATTAGACATATGTTTCTTTTATAATTAATTAAATATTTAATTTAGGTTTAAATTCTATTTTATAATTCCAATCAAATCAAAAATACACACAAAAAAATTAATTTCTAACATTTTAGATTTTAGGACTTTAAAATATTTTTCTTTGTCATTTAAACTTCTAGAAATAAATGTATAGGCCGCACAGTTGATTTTGTAATAGTTGTGGTTTACATTTCCTCGTATTTTTCACTATTATGTAACTGCTAAAGTGTTGTAATATTTAATTAGGATTTTATTTGCTTTCTATTTTTCCCTAAGTTTTTACGGTTTGTGTCCCCTTCCCCGAAGCATTGTAATAGTGTAGGACATTTAATTTTTGTCTTTACTGCTTTCTTTATAACTGTATAGTAACTAGGCGTGTATGGCAAGATCTAAAAAAAACACTAGACAACCTTAAATACAAGATAAATAATCTGAATTGAATACACTATTCACATACACACCTCTAAGGTGACTCCACTTGTTGCCTTCGAATAAAACAATCATGTCCCTCGAACGTGGGATGCTTTAGCAAAGACCATCGGTTAAAAAGATCGTAGTCCCTTGATGAAACTTCGGTGATACCTTTGGTAAACGATCTTAGTCCCTTATGACAAATTTCTAAAGCGCTCTACGAGTTGCCTTTATGATTGTACGATGACCCGCACCTGTCCCTGAAACATCCAACGATAGGGCTTCCTACTAACTAATGGTAGGATAGCACTATATAAAGGAAGAGGAAAAGAACAAAGACTTTTGAGTAGGTAGATAGTTCTTAATCGGTTTCTCGCGAACATTTCAAAACATTTTTTCATACAATACAATTCACTTCTGAAATATTTTCAAAACAAACACTTTGTATGTGTTCTCAATGATACGGGAATCATTACAAAGTTTTCTGCACTTAGGCATTTCCAAAATACTTTCAAACTTACACATTCACAAAGCATTTTCAAAAGTGAGCTAGAGATTAAGAGACCGAGATAACTACGGATGAAAAGGGTACTAACATCTTCCCTTTTCATAACCTACCCCCCTTACTCAGAAAATTCTCAAAGGTCTTTCCTATTCTTTTCACCCTTTCCTTTGTTGGATAAAATAAAAGTCGGTGGCGACTCTTGTTATCCACAACATTTGCGATAAAATGCAAAACCAAAAGTCATTTCTCCCACCGTATTACAGCTCATCACCAAAGAGAAGACGAAAAGGACAGAGAAACCAATTGGCATCCCTAACATGGGGAAAAGTTTCAGAGGTCCAGTCAAGCGAGTTCAGGACTCCGATACTCCATTTTATGAAAACGAAGAACATGTTAAAGACGATAAGAGTGGGCTTAAGAGGAAAGTGGTTGACATGTTTATGGGCACGCTAACAAGTCCTTTCTGTAATCACCTACTTGGAAGTTCTTCAGCCGATTTCACTAAACTGATATTAACCAGAGAACGTGTAGAGAACGGAATCAGAAGCGGTAAAATTCAGGTGGCTGCATCTTCAAGTACTCAGAAGAATTCATACAATGAGAAGAAAGAATCCAATGATGTGTTTGGTCAGAAGGGTCGTAATAAGAGAGACCATAACCAATCTGTGAGGGCAGTACTGATCTCTAATCTTGAACCAGTGCAACAATGATAACTGGGTAATCAGCACAAATAGGATACACCCAAAAGAAAATTTACCAAAATCAACATGTCATTGTATCAAGTGTTACAACACATGTTGAATGTAGAGTTCATTAAGTTAAAGGATCCTCCTCAGAATCCCAATACTTTCGCTTCTAGATATCGTCCTAATGCAAGGTGTGTATACCAGTCTAATAGTCTTGGACATGATACGAATGACTGTTGGGCATTGAGGAACAAGATTCAAGACATGGTTGATGCTAAGGATATTGAGTTTGACCCTCCTTAAATTCCTGTGATCACTGCTCCCATTTCAAATCATGACTAAGATTAAGAGCGTCCAACTCATTTGAATCTTCAGTTGTAATTTATTTTGTTTGTTCGAACACTTATCTTTATGTCAAACTTTGTTTTTTTCATTAATGCATTGCATATGTTTGTCTTGAATTAATTCATTCGTTTTCACTATATTTAAACTATGATTTTTACTTCCTTTTTGTGATATTCAACTCTCGTTAAAAGCTATAAGCCTTTAGAGGGAGGATGACGAAAACGATACCTTAATCTCATACAATATGCTTTTGAACAGACCTTGCTAACGATGTACAGGCGTTGCTTCAATTCCTAAATAGTGGAGATATAAGGAATTTAATCCCTAGTCAACCCCCTTTGAGCCTAAGAAGTAGGAGTTTTCTTTTTAACGCAAATTGAAACCCTTAATCATAACAAGGGGCAGGGTGGTTTCTCAGTTAATTCAATTGTGCACTCAATCACAAGCTTTTCCTTCATACACAGCAGGTAGTATCGAAGACATCCTTCCAAATCAAAATTCGGTGATGGTTCCCTGTAATCATTAAGTCGGGCAGTCATTATCTTTCAAAATAAAAGTCTGCTAAGTCGAAACCCTTGAAGGAGACTTAGGGAAAATACAAGGGCATCCCGCTAACTGTAATCTCAAACAAAATAGTTCAGGAAAAAGTTAGGGATAATAAAGTCAAAAAGAGGTTGCTAAAATCCTCAACAAAAGAAAGATGTTACAAGAAAAAATGACTGCCTTCTCAAATAAATTTTCGGTTTCTGAACCATCACCAAGTATCAGTACTATAATTCCAAACTCTATTGGAACCTAAATGCATAATTAACTAAGTATAGGACTGAAGGAAATCTTGGAGAATGGGTTGGGTACAAATAAACTTTGAGCCCTTATCCTTTGTTTCTTAAACTGTGAACCAGGCCATGTTACAACCCTTCAAAGTCCTAACTGAAGCATGGGTTAGTTCGAAAACATATTGTTACAAAAAGGTATCCTGACTCCTGTAAGGCTTACTATAAATCCTGAGTTGATATCAAATTCTTACAAATTTTGTTTTACTAAAAAATACATTTTTTTAAAACTTCAAGACAGACATAAGCTTTACATTTTAATACCATTGTTTGCATATGACTAAGTGTTTGACAGCAGAGAAATTCGCATGACAAATATTCAATGAATGAAAATCCTCCCAATGGACATAATTACTCCAGAGGATGGGTCAAAGATAAAGACACTTCCATTAACTGGCCTTTCATGGACACAATTATTTATAAATCAAGGGGCATGACATGTTATTGCCCAACTCATCTGTGGCAGTCAAGTCAAGATTCAAAGAATCTCTCGAAAGTGCTGAATAGCCAGGGGTAGATCTCCATCTGAATCACTTAGGGCATGTTACATTGTGTAATATGGTGGGAGAACTGACTTTTGGGTTTTGCGTTTTATCGCAAATATTGCAGATAGCAAGAGTCGCCACAGACTTTTCTTTTATCCAATAAAGGAAAGGGTGAAAAGAACAAGAAAGACCTTTTGAGAATTTTCTGAGTTCGGGGGGTAGGTTATGAAAAGGGAAGATGTTAGCACCCTTTTCATCCGTAGTTATCTACGGGCTCTTAATCGCTAGCTCACTTTGAAAATGATTTGTGTTTGTGTGTGTTTGCAAATATTTTGAAAATGCCTAAGTACGACAATTTTGTAATGATTCTCGTATCGTTGAGAATGTATATAAAATGTTTGTTTTGAAAATATTTGTTGAAAGGAAGTGTTGTTTTTGAATGTGTTTTTGAAAATGCCAATGTAAGGCAATTTTGTAATGATTCTCGTATCACTGAGAATGTATACAAAATGTTTGTTTTGAAAATATTTGTGAAAGAAAGTGTTGAAAATATGTTTTGTTTTGAAAAGTTTGTGAGCAAGCGACTACAAACGTTCTACCTACTCAAAGAAGGTCTTTGTTCTTTTCCTCCTCCTTTAGATAGTTCTACCCTACCATTATATAGTAGGAAGCCCTATCGTTGGATGTGAGGGTCATCGTACAATCATAAAAGGCAACTTGTAGGATGCTTCAGCAATTTTCATAAGGGACTAAGATCGTTTACCGAAGACAGCATTGAAGGGTCATCGAGGGACTACGATCTTTTAATCGAAGGTCTTTGCTAAAGCATCCTAAGTTCGAGGGACATGACTGTTTAAATCTGAGTGAACAAGTGAGGTTACCCTAGAGGTGTGTGTATGCAAAGTGTTTTGATTTCAAATATTTATCTTGATATTAGGGTTTTGCTATCGGTTGGTTTTAATCTTTCCATACAAACCCTAATTACTAACAGTAATAAGGAAAATAGTAAATTGCGGAAATTAAATGCCCTACGCTATTACAACGCTTTGGGAGTGGGGTACAAATTTATGAATGAGGATGAAAAAGTAAAGTAAACCTAATTATCTATTACATACCGTTAGTAGTTACAATATTGGAAAATACTAGTGCGAAAATAAGTGCGCGAAGTACTGAAAAGGGAAAGATATCTAAAACCTAAAAAAAACCCTAAGTATTTAGAAAATATTTTTGGTGTTTTATTTAGAAAAGATATTTTATAATGTAAAATAATAACAAAACCTAATTCTAATTATTTTACAAATTAATTAATAAAATAAAACAAAGTGGTTAAATTAAATTAATTTTTAGTTATAAAAATTAAATTAAATAATTAAAACCTAGTGATTTTATGATTTTTTTGTTGATTAAAATAAAATATAAAAATGAAATTAGTTAAAGAAAAGAAAATGTTAATTAAAACAAAAAATTAAAATTAAAATGGGCCTCCATTATAAGTGAAATAAGGTGAGAAAGAAGAAAAAATATTAGGCCTAAGATAGAGGAGCCCGAGCGCCTGTTTAAGATCCAATGTGGGCAGCTCAATAGGGTGCACTGTGGGGGAAATCTCCAATAGCATTAGATCTGGCTTGATTGAGATCAAGTGGTTGAGGTTGAAGATGCATGGTATGCATAGTGGACTTATTCACACTGAATTTGTAATAAAAAAATATGTGAAAAAACAAAAGAGTACCACTGGGGCTCGAACCCAGGTCCCTCTAGTATACGCGCGCTTGTTTTACCACTTGGGTGACTGTTTCATCCGATTATGAAACGCCCCCCAGTAAATATATTATAAACTCAGTTTTGAAAATTTGAAATGCTATCTTATTCTTCCTCGCGCGTGCAACATAACAACAACACCATTGTTGAATATCAAACTCTTCCATTTCTTAACTATTTTAAAAATTGTAAACATGAAAGTTGTTCTAAATTTCTCCACGAATTCAACCATGCCATAAACTTTAATTAACACTCAAAGAATAAAAAGAATTTTACTCAGTACCAGAAATGAACCCTAAGTGGTCAGAGCTTTGATTCTCACTCCACAAGCAACACAAATGAAAACTAATCACATGGTTAGCTTCAAGGCATTGATATCTACATTTTATCTTTTGAAATCGAATGCAAATGATGCATGGATAAGGATATCACAGTTTGAGAAAACTCACGTCTTGAAGAAAAGTCCAATTCCCTTTACACGACTTCCAGAAGCAATGTGATGATGGATTAAGCTTGCTGGGACCTTCCTTGAGCTAATGGGATAACTACTTTGCTTTGAAAGTTGCTGAATCAATCCAACCAAGTCAATATGCAAGCTTCAGATATGGAGTTTAGAGGATGATGAAGATGGTGTTACAAAAGTGTAACAGGGGTTTGGATGGCTTCTATATGATGTATATATGGTGTTTGAATGATAAAAAGGGAAAACGCATGAGTGGATTGAGAGTTCGGTGTTGGAAGCTTCAAATGTGCAACAATGGTAGTTTCTTAGTGATTCTGAGTTTTGGAGGATTTGAGGGTGTTTTGGAGCTATCAATTCATGTATTGGATTGCAAATGATCTCTCTATTTATAGGCAAGAGGTTTGGGAGGTTTAAATAACCAAATTTGTAAGATACTAAGTTATGGTTCGGTTGGAAGTGAAAAATCAAGTTGGATGAGTTTCATTGGTTTCAACGCTTAAGTACAAGCATGTTCTGAAGTTTTTGGGTGCATAGGGTTTGCTTCATGCTTTTGAGATTGCTTGTACTCAGATGAAACAAGTTAGGGAGCTCAAGAAGTTGATTTTGTGATTAAAGTTTGCTTTATGAAAATGGAAGTGTTATCTTTTTCCCTTTAATGGAAAAATGGACTGGATAATGCTTGAATCAAATAGACCATAGCTCAAAATCTTGTGTAATCTTCCGATTAGGGATAGATTTACAAGTTTAGAGGCCTGCAAAGTGAGATCTCTAAGCATGGTGTGAGATTTGGCCATATGTTCATCACAAAAATGACCTATAATTCAAGAATGAAATGCCAACTTCATGCCTTCGATTCTCCTTGCTCAAGCATGATCTTTTTATGCTCTTGGACATTTTGGAAAGTTTGAAACATGGTCTTCAACTTTCATGTTGATCATTTTGGCTAAATCAATAGGGAAATTGGTGAAAATTGGCCAAGAAGTTGAGATGAAAAACTGATCAAAAATTGTTGAAATTTTTTCTAAGTATTAGATAAAAATATCACAACTTCATGGGCTCATATCTCTTAAATTAAGCACTTTTTTAGGATAATACAACTTAACAAATTTGTAGAATTCATTAATCCCTACAAATTTCATGTTAAAATTTTTCCTTGAATCAACTTGTATCTTGAGGAAACTTGCTTGTGAAGTTAGGGTTTTTTAGGTACAAAACACTTGAATTTTTCTAAGTGTTTGAAAATTTTCCAACTTTGAATTTTGTTGAATTTCTTGATTCTCTTGATTCTTGATGAAAAAGATTTATAATTTTGAATGTCTTGATGATTCTTGATTTTTGAATTCCAATATTGACCAAAAAAGTCAAAGTGTGACTTTTGTGTGTCTGTTGACTTTTCATCAATTGATCTAATTCTTCAACTATCAATCACTTGTATCTTTGGAATTGCCTTGAGCCATATAATTAGGTTAAGATTTTATATTTGAGCTCTTGAGATCATGCTTCAAGCCATTAGGTCATGCACTAGGCCAAAAGTCAATGATCAGTCATCTTCAATCAAAACCCTAATTTGGAAAATTTTGACCTTTGATGATTTGAGGAATAATTATCAACACTTGATAAAATGATGAATATCACTTCAAAATATTGATGTTGACAAAAAAATCATGAAGTTTGACTGTATGTTGACCGCGGTTGACTTTTTACCCAATATAGTTGATTTTCAATCATTTGAGCCATTGACAGAGCAAACATGTTATGCATGACTTGAAATTTGACATAAGCATTATTGAGGACCTATGATGAACCATGAAAGTCAATTGATACCCTTTCAACCCAATCTCCTTTGAGAAACACCAAACCCTAGTTGAAGACCCTTGCTTAGGAGGAGGTTTGACTAGTTAACTCTTGAGTAACTTTGAGTATTTGAGACCTTTTTGAACATGTTTTGAATAAAATGGGAGGGAAAATTTTGGGGTAAAATAGCTTCCCCTGTTCAATCTTCTTAAACCTGAAGAGTTAGATTGACCTATTCGCCATTCGTGACTTGAAGGTAGAAGATGATTGAACACTTAAGTGCCCAGAAATTTTCACTCTCCAGTGCACGAAGTAACGCTATTGGTTGATTATGTCGGGAATGGGCTTGAAGATGCCATTTGGAGAAGTAATGGTGAGTCATCGGAGATGGGCTTATATATTCCATCTAAAGGTAACTATTGATAGAAGTATCAGAATGAGTCTACACTTGATTGTATCTCAAGAATGCTTTCTAGAATGAACCTCTAGGAAAAGTGTTTGAGTAGCTGCTTGTCATGTAGATAGTCGCCCCGCCCTGTTTCTGGAATTGATCTACAATCTTCTTATTGGTAAACATGTCCTGTTTCGGAAGTTCATACCATTTGGTGATAAAGATAGTCGCCCCGTCCTATTTCGGGAATTGATCTTCATCTGACCATAAAGGTAGAAAGATAGTTTCCGCGTCTTGTTTCGGGAGTTAATCTTCAACCTTTTCATGTAGATAGTCGCCGTGTCCTGTTTTGGGAATTGATCTACAATCTATTTTTTCATAAATAGTTGCCATATCTTGTTTCAGAAATTAATCTGTGGCTGGTCATCCAGATAGTTTCCCCGTCTTGTTTCAGGAATTAACCTGGAACCTGCTTTTTATTGACCTTAGAGATAGTTGCCCTGTCCTGTTTCGGGAATTAATCTCTAACCCGATCACGTAGATAGTTGCCCCGTTTTATTTTGGGAATTAATCTAGGACCTATTTGATAATTATTGATGATATTCATCTGTTGATTGATCTTTCCTAAAAAGGTAAAGAGTTAGTTGTATGCAATTACATGATGTATGATATGCATTGCATAATGATGTTCTCAAAATAAATGAGATTGTGCTATATGCGTTTCGTATGCATATGCTTTGATGTGTGAATGTGAAATGTTGTTGAAGTGTATTTGTAAACCCGTGCAGTATTTTTGTCTGGGAAAATAAATCCTTGACTGTTGCTGGGGATGAAGAGCATGTGTATCTTCAATCTTGTCTAGAATGTTTCTGCTTGGGATTCATGTTTTCTGTTTGAGGAAACTCTGCTGGGGAATGTTGACTTCTATTTGGGGAGAAGAGTTCAGGAACATTAGTCGTTCATTGCTCTACTGGGGAGTTTAATTCTTATATACCCTGACTAGGGATAAAATAGATGGATAACCTTCCGAATCATCTGGGGAGGATAATTCTTATATACCCTGACTGGGGATAAAAGAGATGGATAACCTTCTGACTCGTCTGGGGAGTTTAATTCTTATATACCCTGGCTGGGGATAAAAGAGATGGATAACCTTCTGACTCGTCAGGGGAAGATATTCTTATATACCCTGGTTGGGGATAAAAGAGATGGATAACCTTCCGACTCATCTGGGGAAGATAATTCTTATATACCATGACTGGGGATAAAAGAGATGGATAACCTTTCGACTTGTCTGGGGAAGATAATTCTTATATACCCTGACTGGGAATAAAAGAGATGGATAACCTTCTCTGATACGGTGGCAGAACCGACTGTTTAATACTAGTTTTGCGTTTTGTATTCGCAAATGTTGCCGTAAGCAAGAATCGCCACCGAATTTTATTTTATCCAAATTAAGGAAAGGGTGAAAAGAACAGAAAAACACCTTTTCGAGAGTTTCTGAGTAAGGGGGTAGATTATGGAAAGGGAATGTGTTAGCACCCTTTCAATCTGTAGTTTTCTATGGGCTCTTAGAGGTTTTCTCATTTTGAAATACCTTTGTACTTTATTGTTTGAAAATGTTTTGAAAATGCCTTAGTGGGGCGATTCACTTTATGATAACTCTTGTATCAGTCCTCAAGAGTGTTGACAAAGCGAATGTTTTTGAAAGTGTTTTGAAATGTTTTGTGTAAGTGCAAAAAGTTTGTTTTTGAGCAAGCATTTAAGAACTGTCTACTTATACTCGAAAAAAGGTTTGTGCTTTTCCTCTTTATCCTTTAGACAGTGTGTGATACGGTGGCAGAACCGACTGTTATACTGGTTTGCATTTTGTATTCGCAAATATTGCGGTAAGCAAGAGTCGCCACCGACTTTTATTTCATCCAACAAAGGAAAAGGGAAAAGAACAAAAAAACCTTTTTGCGAGATGTTTCTGAATACGGGGGGTAGATTATAGAAAGGGAAGGTGTTAGCACCTTTTCCATCCATGGTTTTCCATGGGCTGTTAGGTACTTGCTCATTTTGAAATTGCTTGTGTGTGTTTTAAATTTTTTGTTTGTTTTAACTTCGTGATAACCCTTGTATCTGTCCTCAAGAGTGTGACGAAGTTGTTTTTGAAAATTGTTTTGAAAGTGTTTGTGTAAAATATTTTTTATTGTTTTGAGCAAGTACTTAAGATTTTCTACCTACTCAAAAACGACTGTTCTTTCTCGTTTCCTTTAGACAACGCTATCCTACTATTAAAGAGTAGGTAGCCCCATCGTTGAGGTTTTAAGGGACATTCAAAGGGACAAGTACGGTCACAAAAGCAATGGTTAGGAAACTTTAGTAATTACCCTAAAGTCCTAAAGATCTTTCCAAGGCAACATCCGAATAGGTCATTTTTTATCTTTTGGGACTAGAGGGCGACCACTAAAATTCCCTATGCTTCATGACCGTTTACCGAAGTCAACCGGAGTGAGGAAAACCCTAGGAGTGAACATGTGCATGTGTTGTTTTTTCAGTTTATTTATCTTTGCACAATTAGGGTTATCTACCTTTTAATCGTTGATTTATCTTTCACATACAAGCCTATTATCCATACATCTAGCAGTTTATAATAGCAGAAAGTAAAGTGCGAGAAATTAAAGTCCTAACTATTACAAGGCCTCGGGGAGGGGTACATAGCCAAAACTTGGGGATAAAAGTAAATGAAAAGAGGTAAAATAAACCCTAATTAAAAACTATTACAAACCTCGAAACAATTATAATAGTTGGAACTATAAATAAGTAAATGCGCGCGAGACAAATTAAATACGGGAATAAATTAGAAGCCTAAAAACTCTAATTAATTAAAAAATATTTTTGTATATTTTTTAATGAGAAAATAATTTAATTGCAAATTAAGCCTAATTTCTAGTTAATTTTAAGTAATAGAAAAAACAACCAAGTTAATTTAATTAAACTAATTTATTTTTAATAAAATTAATTTAAATTAAAAAAACCTAATTTTACATTTTTTTTGTGATTTTATATTTCATGATTAGTAAAAAAAATATTTTTGTTTTTTTTTGTAAAAAATAAATAACAAATAATTAAAGACAAAAGAAATAAAGAAAAGAAATAATTTTGGGCCTCTGGTGAAAGTAAATCAGGGAGTAAGGAGTTGAATTTGTTAGGCCCATTTTGTTGGCCCAGATCCTGCGCCAGATTCAGTGTAGCTGGCCTTTGGGGGTTCACCATGTGACTGCTTGCTTGAGACGTCAGATCTGGCAGGTGATTGATCCAATGGATGGATCTGAAGTGCATGATAGGCGCTTGGACTGTGAGGCTTACTTGATCTTGTGAAGAAGTGATTGAAAAATAAAATGCCTGGACCTAGGATCGAACCCAGGTCCTTCCTCTTACCAGCGCTACTCTTTGCCATTTGTATTGACGTGTTCATCTATTAATATAATAACACAAATAAAATATTAAAAAAATTCATGTTAATCATTATGCCAAAATACGCACAGAATTCAAATCAGCCAACCGGGCTTTGACATGCAATCGTCTTCTTCAGTAGACTGTTGTTTTAGGCCCACACCTTTACCTACAGACGATGTCTGTAGCTATAACCCTGCATCATTCAAAAATTAAATACAAGCAACATAAATTTTAATGGAGACCATGAATCAACCGGGCTTGAAGCCCTGAACACCATGGTGTCCATATCCAACCCTAATTTTTCCTACATCAGAAAACCCCAAAACGAGTTTGGAAACCCTAAGAATGGCATCCTTCAATTCCTGCACTTAAAACTCAATCAAATAATTCAGATAGCATCAAAACCTTATAATAAACATGAATGCATGATTAAATTTCATTGAAAATACGCATATACAGGTAATCGAAAATCAAGAAAAATAGAAAAAGCGAGTCCTGTATTTTACGATTCTGGGTGTTTTATGGCTTGAGAGTTATTGGAATAGCTTCAATGACCTTCGTGGATGATCACTGATGGTCCAAAATTCTTTGAATTAGCCTGTAGGATGAAATCTGATCTGCACTTTTCTTTGGAATTTTGAAACTTTGTTTTTCTCTTTGGAACAAGCTGCTCCTCTGTCTCTTTGTCCTTAGGGTTCATAATGCCTTGCTATATGTATTCGAATCAAATTAGGGTATTGTTTTTGGGCAAGAATCAAAGATATGAATGTGCTTTCATTATGCTTCAAATCTTTCCAAATGTTAAGATTTCCTCCCTTTCCAAACTTGCACGAATCTTCTTGGCATTATACAACATATTTGGATTGTGATTCACTTTAAAATCAAATCAAAACAAATCTTCATTATTTTCATATCATTTATTTGGTTTAATTTGATTTTTAAATGATTAAAATCAAAATAAATTAAATAAATAAAGCCAAAAATGTATGGAAAAGTATTTGGGTCGTGTACCAGGCTAGGAGTGTGTTTTAAGCATAAAAAGTTGGGCCCATTTGGAAAAAAAAAGCATTTTGGGCATGGTTGACTTTGTGGAAATTTCTAAAAATGACCAACTTTGGCAATGCACATCTCTCTCAATTTTGACCCTAAAAGGGTGTTCTTGGACTTTTTAGAAAGCTTAGGATGTCCTCTAAACAACCCTTTTGGTTTCATCTCAATTGGATCCTCCATGTTCATGTAAGGAGCTTTAACCCAAAAGGTGTTTTGTTGACTTTTTGAAATAACCTATAATGTCTGAATTCATATCTTTTCACGAGTGCATTTTTTGAACTTGAGAGCTGTAGATGAGTTTTAGGGAATTACATCCTCTTCAAAATGAGCCTTGGATGGGAAATTTATAATAAAGTATGAGAAAGTTATGCTTGGTCAAAGGTTGGTTGACTTTTCCTATAGAAACCCTAATTTAACAACTTTTGAGTTTTGATGAATTAGGAGAATTACTTGAGGAATCATGATCAATCCTTTATCAAATGATAGATATTATTTCAAGATGTTGATGTTGACCAAAAATCTTGAAGTTTGACTGTATGTGGGTCACATTTGACTTTTGACCTAGCACAATTGATTTTTAGGCATCTGAGCAGTTGACTGAGCAAACTTCTTGTGCAAGGCATGATACTTGACATGGATGATCTTGAGAACATATTATGGAAATGGAAATCATTTGGGACCCTTGGAACTCAAACATCTTGATGAGAAGTGAAACCCTAATTTGAGGCTCATTTCCTTAGGAGAGAATTTGTCTGGTTAATTCTTGGACATCCTTGGGCAAGTTGAGGACCTCTAGGAGTTTATCTGGTGTGAAAATGGGAGGGAAAATTTTGGGGTGCAACATCTGCCCCTATTCAATCTTCTTAAACCTGAGGATGTAGATTGGCTGGTCTGTCTTTCGTGATCTGAAGGTGGAAGTTGATTGAACACTAGAGTGCCCAAAAATTTGCACTCGCATGAAGTAATACTGATTGGTGGTATCGGGAATGGGCTTACAGATGCCATTTAGAAGTTGACAGAGAATCGTCTGAGATGGGCTTAAAGATGCCATCAAGAAAAGATATCAGTTGCATAAGAGATTCCTTTGCGAGAATTCCTCTACCTGCCGTTAAGGAGGACTTCGTCGAGAAATGTTGATTTACGTCTTGGGGGTTAGAGTATATGAGTTTCAGTTGTCCATTACTCTACTGGGGAATTATCTCTTGATCGAGGAGGTGGAAGTAAAATGCCTGTCTGGTCAGGGTCCAGGCTGCACAGTAACTTACTGGGGAAATGTGAAATCGACTGTATCTGGTCAGGTCCAGGTCTTACAGTGTTGTAACCTGTTGTCTGGAGATAAGAGAGAAGGAACCCGGATAGTAGGTATTGTACCCGAAAATTTTCCCTCCCATATTTCTCAAAACATGGCAAGTGAAGTCCTCAAATTGCTCAAGGAAGTCCAAGAGTTGACCCGACAAACTCTCTCCTAAGGCAATATACCCCAAATTAGGGTTTCCATTTTCATCAAGATGTGTGAACAACAAAGGAATAAAATGCTCACCATTGTCCTAATATGTTCTCAAGATCATCCATGTCAAGTTTCAAGCCTTACAGAAGAAGTTTGCTTAGTCAATTGCTCAAATACCTGAAAATCAACTATGCTAGGTCAAAAGTCAACTATGGCCCACATACAGTCAAACTTCAAGATTTTTGGTCAACATCCTCATTTTGAAGTATTATCCATAATTTTATCAAGGGTTGATCATGATTCATCAAGGATTGCTCACAATTCATCAAAACCCAAAAGTTGCTAAATTAGGGTTTTGTAGGAAAAGTCAACTCAACTTTGACCAAGTATAACTTTCTCATACTTTATCATAAATGACCCATACAAAGCTAATTTTGAAGAGGACTCAATTTCCTACAATTCATATTCATCTCCCAAGTTCAAAATATGCACTCACAAAAAGATATGAATTTGGACATTATAGGTCATTTTGAAAAGTCAACAAAAACACCTTTTGGCTCAAAGCTCCATACATGAACATGGAAGACCCAATTGAGATGATACTAAAAGGGTTACTTAGAGTACACCCTAATCTTTCTAAAAAGTCCAAGAACACCTCTCTAGGGTCAAAATTGAGAGAGTTATGCATTGGCCAAGTTGACCTTTTTTGCAAAATTGCCAAAAGTCAAATATGCTCAAATTTGCATTTTTTTGCTAAATGGTCCCAACTTTTTATGCTTGCATCTCATTCCTAACATATTCCACGACCTAGGGGACCCTCCATGATTTATTTATTCATTTATTTAATTTATTTTTATTTTTATTCATTTAAAATTCAAATAAAATCAAATAAATCCTAATAAATCATATATTGTGTTTTAGGGATGATTTTTTCATTAAAAGAAGATCTTATATGCTGTCAATTGAGAATCAACTCGTGCAAGGCCAAATTGGTTGGGGAAAAAATTGGATTTGAGCAAAATTGGAAAGAAATCATATTCCATACAAGACCAAATCAAATCTCCATGATGAGCAAGATTGAGGTCGTTTTTGTTGACCTAATAGGTTGTATTACATATACAGAAGCAAGGCAGGGCATGAGAAGAGGTTAGAACAGTCGTGAAAGAGGCAAACAAAACTAAAAAAAATCCAACAAAAAGTGGTGATCCAATTTCCATACTAGAGAATAAATCGTGCCATTCTGACATTGCCAAAAGGTTGTTGGACATCCCAGGAACATATCCCAATTAATTGCAAGCCTTTTCACGCATGGAATTGTAAGCTACAGGTATCACAATTTTCTTCCAAACTCGTTTTTGTTTTCATCAATTTATACACCATTTGCACGTTTTGACTGCATATTCTTATTCCTTAACATGTTTGCAAGCTAATCATCATATTCAATTGTGTTTTTGGTGATCTTATGACAAACTGCCATGGCTAGGGTTTCTTGTTGAGTTTTAGGGCTTTGTAGGATAGGTAAAATTGGATATTGATTCTGGTACCATGAGACTCGTGAGGAAGAGATGAGTTGATTGGTACCAGTCATGGTCATTTATGTTGCATATGGACAATTTTTGAAACACACAGGGTTGTAGCTACAGCGCAATGTCTGTAGGTAAAAACCTCCTGGGCTAACACGACGGATGGGAGGAAGAAGATGAGGCGTGGCGCCCCCTGGTTGGGCAATTTGAATTTAGCGCATTTTTTTCTCCATTTAATCTTTGTTTTTGATATATTAGATTTTTTTTATTATATATACAAGTAAATCAAATGGCTCAGTTGGCAAGCGTGCAGGGGAAGAGTGCCTAAGGACCTAGGTTCGATTCCCAGGTCCCAACCTTTATTCATGATATTTTTCAACAGGAAATCCAGTGCTTTGCAAATCAAGAGGCTTACCATGTACCATTAGGATCTGGCCATCCAACTCACCAGCGTTCCAGATCCAATACCTTTCCTTTGGAGGACCACCATACGCCTCCAGTCAACATCCACATTGGATCAGGCAAAGTCAAATAGGCCTGGATCTTTTGGGCTCAGAATCCTAAACAGCACCCCCCATTATTGCTAATACAGGCCCATATTTCTTTCTTTTTCTTTTAGTTTTTTTAAATATTTCAATATTTATTTTATTCACTTTAATTTACAAATTAATTTATTTTTCATAAAAACCATAAAATCAATAATTCACAAAATTAGGATTAGTTTTTTTTTATTTATCAAAATTAATTTAATTTAGTTTAATTTAGGAAATTGTAATTTGTTTTCAAAAATAAAATCAAATAGAAATTAGGTTAGACTTTTCCTTTAATTTTATTTTTCTATTTTTCTCAAATAAATAAAAATACAAAAAATAGGCTTTTAGACGAATTAATTTATTTTTCTTAGTTTAAAATTAATTAGACTTAGGATTTTTCCTTTAATTTAGAAATTCCATTATTTTCTCAAAACAAAACAAAAACATTTTTTTAACTAATTGCAATTAGGTTTAAGTCAAGGGTCAAAACCCTAGTTGTCTCGTAGTCGATTCATCGCGCGCGTATTATTATTTTTACGATATTATTGTAACTGTTCATGGTTTGTAATAGTTTAATCTATGGCTTTTTATTTATCGCTTTTTCCCGGGTTTTTTTTGGCTATCTAATTAATCCCTCTCCCTGAGGCCTTGTAATAGTGTAGATTTACTTTCTCGCATTTTAATTCTCGCAAATATTTGACTGTTTAGATGAATGCTAATAGGATTGAATGACAAGAATGCATGACAAATTAATGCAGTTAGAAAACCCTAATGTGCAAAGACTAAATAATTGAAAACAGATCACTCGCACATGTCACTCTTAGGGTATACTCTCACTTCGTTTGCCTTCGGTAAACAATCATTAAGTATAGGGTGTCTTAGTGGTTGCCCTCCTGTCTAACAAAGATCAAATGTCCCATTCAAATGTTGCCTCGAATATGATCTTAAGACTTTAGGGTTATTACTAAGTCGTCCTAACATTGCTTTAGTGATCGTACGTCCCTTTCGATTTGACCCTTATAACTCCAACGATGGTGCTACCTATTTCTCAATAGTAGGATAGCGCGGTCCAAAGGAAACGAGAATAGAAACGATTTTTTTCCGAGTAGGTAGATGCTAGTAGGTACTTGCTCAAATCAAAACTCATTCACACTTACACATTTTCAAAACAATTTTCAAACAACTTTGTCACACCTTTGAGGACTGATACAAGGGTTATCACGAAGTCAAACATTTTCAAAAACAAAGCACATACACATGAAATTTTAAAAGATGAGCAAGTACCTAAGAGCCCATGGAAAACCATGGATAGAAAGGGTGATAATACCTTCCCTTTCTATAATCTACCCCCCGTACTCAGAATATCTCGAAAAAGGATTTTTTCTGTACTTTGTTCATTTCCGGTTGGATGAAATAAAAGTCAGTGGCGACTCTTGCTTACCGCGACATTTTGCAAACATAAAATACAAAACGCAAACCAGCATTTCAAAACAGTCAGTTCTGCCACCGTATCCCAAAACTGGCGACTTTGCTGGGGACATAATAAGTGGGGTATACCTTAGGATCTAGTTCATCATAATTTCTTCTCTTAATTGCTTTGTTTACTTTACTTTTAAGGGTTTTGTTTGGGAGTTACTATAGATCCTAACCCGGGTATGAGGATACCTTTTAGGTAAGTAGCAATAGACTGTGAGGGAACTATACGGCATAGACCGATACGGTTGAAGCAGTAGCTACGTTGATGTGGCACATTGGTTGGTATCGGTATCCCTTGTGGAGAAACGAGGAGAATACGGGGCCGCTGCATGGTATCGTTAAGCATCAACTGACCTTAGAACCTTTAATCGACCAACTTGGCCATTAGAAAGTAGTGAGATAGTCGGCCTCGGTGTAAAGATGAGAACTGGTTAATACTCGATGCTACACTCATTGAGACCATACTCTCGAGATAGTTCCGGCCGCAAGAAAATATTGTGTGAGCTGAAACCATGACCGATGGAGGATGGTCAATGATATTGAGATCCTCTAGAACCCGATTACTTTTTGCTAGGACAGGTTGAAACCAACTTAACTTCAAGAGGGTATTACCTTTGACCTCATGCAAGCCTTAAACCTAAGGATTTTGTGTGATTTGACTGTGTTTGCAATATCTGTGTTTGCTATACATGTGGTTTACCATGACAACATGCATCATAACATGGCATTCATGCTTCATTACTGTGATCGGTGGAAATAGAACTGACTGTTTTTAGCTGGTTTCGTGAAATGTCGTGGTAAGCAAGAGTCGCCACCGTCTTTTATGTTCTCCAATATGGAAAGGACAAAAGCACAGCAAAATTCCTTCTTTGAGAATGTTTCTCAGTTCGGGAGGTAGATTTATAGAAAGGGAAGGTGTTAGCACCCTTTCTATCCATGGTTATCCATGGGCTCTTAGGTACTTGCTCTTATGTTTTCAAAATTTGTTTGCTTTTCAAGTGTGTGTGGGTTTTGAAAAAAAGTTTCGTTTGAAAATTTTCTAAGTAACTCTTGTATCTGTCCTCAAGAGTGTGTGAAAAATTTGTTTGAAAACTTTTAGAAAGTGCGGGTGTGAAAAGTTGTTTTTGTTTGTTTTTGAAAAGAGCAAGTATCTATGAGTCATCTACCTACCCTAAGGAATTAAGCTGTGTAGAAGTCCTTAAGGTAGTGCCATCTCACCATTGAGAGGTAGGTAGCACCACCGTTGGAGGTGTTCGGGTCAATTCGAGTGTAGGGACAGTGTGGTCACCGAAGCAACAGTTAGGACACCTTAGAAGCTACCCTTATGTCCTTGATCCTTTTTTTAATCTGAGGCAACCATTTCGAGGCAACTGTTCGAGGCAACTGTTTCGAGGCAACTGTTTCGGGGCAACTGTTTCGAGGCAACTGGATCATGGACATAAGGACCGCTAAGACGTCCTATACTTGACGACCACATTTCGAAGGCAACGAGTGAGGCGTACCCTAGAAGTGGTGTGTGTATTGTGTGTTGTTTTCATGTTATGTTTTTGTACATGTTATTAGTGAGCTACGAGTTGTTTTTATTTACATACATTCTTTCATGCAAGTTTAGCAGTTAAGGGGTGCGGAAAATAAATTGCGGAAACATAAATCCTACGCTATTACAAGGCGCGGGTCTATACATCGCCAAAAATTACAAAGACCCGTTTTTGGTAAATAAGTACGGAAAGTAAATAAAAACAGTAAAAGTCCTAATTACTATTACATCCGGAGGCAATTACATAATAATCCAAAATAAGGAATTAAAATTAAAATGCGCGCGAAAGAAGAATCAGGAATGTCTTAAGGGTGTTGACCCTTTTAGAAAAGAAATTGATTTTTTTGTCTTTTTTGTAATTAAAGTGAAATTAAAACTAACTAATGACTAATTAATTAATTTAATTAAAAGAAAATATTTTTTGTTTTTGTGTTTTTATGAAATAAAAGAAATGGAATAAAATTAAAAGTTAACTTTTACCTAATTCTAGATTTATTTTAATTTTTTAAGAAAAGGAATTAAAATGGCCTAATTAAACTATTTTAGTTAATGTTTATTTACAAAATATAATAATAATAATAATAATAATAATGATGTAATTCTATTTTTTTGATTTTTATGAAAATATGTTAATTAAGTTAATTGTTAATAATAAAAATAATTAAAAGGTTAGCAATTAAAAATAAGAAAAAATGACAAAACAAAATAAAAAAAGAAGTAAAACCAAAGGGGGTGTGGGCTGAAATGGAGGTGCAATGCTGAAATTGTGGCCCATTAGCAAGAAGCCCTGTTTGACTTTCCTTAATTTCTTGCAGCGCGCTTGACTCCAGAGTATGGTATTCTGCACCTTTTGTCCTTTGGATCTGCACTAATGACACATGGCTGGCGCTTTGGATGAGGTTTATGGTGTTCCTCCTTTGAGAATCTGCACATGAAAGCAATGAAAAAAATGATATGGAAATTATAGGGGACCTGGGAAGAACTTACAACGCGGTATGAGCCTCAGGACTTGGCAAAGGTTGCTTTAGCTTCAGGGTGTGGCAAGGAATAGAACCACGTGCTTGTTTTGATCTGAAGATGCTCGCAACTATGTTTTAGAACTCTCACTTTTTGAATAATTTTTGGTTTTGCTCTTGGCCGTTTCTGCACACACTCTTTTTTTGAATGAGGTTGGGAAGGCTTGTATATATAGTAATGAATGAGAATCAGTCACATGATGAGCCTTTAACCATTGCAATTATGCTTGAGATTTTGCCATAACCAACATTGAAACAACTTGCCTTTTGTGTCAAAATTTGAATTTCTATGCCCATAATAGGCCTTGCACGAATTTGGAAGGTATTTTAAGGTGTATCAAAGCTAATCAACACAAAATATATCCCTCCATTAATTTCTTGGATTTTTATTTGAATTTTAAAGATTTAAAATGAATTAAATCAAATAAAATTAAATAAAAATGAAAAAATTAATTTTAAATCTTGAAATAAATTGTGGGACACGTGGGAAGCATGGCCAAGCTGAATCAAGTGGAAAAAGTGGGCCCCTTTTGTCAAAAATGAAGTTTCAAGGATAATTGACTTTGGCCATTTCACAAAAATTTCCCAAATTCTCCAATGCATATCTTGCTCAATTTTGAAGCTATGAACATGTTCTTGGACATTTTGGAAAGGTCTTGAAGTCCTCTAACCAATGTCTTTGGTCCCATGTCATTTTGATTTACCAATCTCAAGTTATGGTCTTTGACTTAAAGTCCCTTTTTGTTGACTTTTGAAAATGACCTATAATGTTAAAATTGATAACTTCTTGTGAGAGCATTTCTTGGACTTGGAATGTGAAGATGAGTTGTAGGAAATGTCTTCCCCTTCAAGATGAGCATTGGATGGGATTTTTCTGATGAACCATGAAAAAGTTATGCCTTGGTCAAGTTACAGTTGACTTTTCAACTGTCCAAAAATAGAAACTTTTGACACCTTGATGATTTTTGAGCCATTCTTGTGAAATCATGATCAAGACTTGATCAAATGATGATTGTGGCTTCAAAATAAGATGTTGACCAAAAATTTTGACTTTTGACTGCCAAATGACCATTTTGCCCCTACAGTTGACTGTGGAGCAATTAGGGTTTTTGACTGTGCAACTTGACCTTGTGAGCCTTGAAAATTGACATGTAGGTGCTTGGCAATGTGTATGAGCATATGGGACTTGATTGAGCCCTTGAAAACCTCAGTTTCCTTGTGAGAACCAAAACCCTAGTTTGACTGACTTTAGGAGAGTGGTTGACTGTGTAGCCCCTTGAGTAGATTTTGAACCCTTTGAGGTGATGCTTGTCAAAAACTTTGAAGAATATGGGAGGGAAAATTTTGGGGTACAACAATTACACTAACCATTTCAAAGACCAAGGGAATTTATCTTTGTTCTATTTTGCAGATTATGGCTTTCGTGCGCAGAAATACCATCCGAGTTAACTTTGTGCAAATACCTGCCCAACTTAAAGAGTTAGCCTCAAGAGTTTCTGAGACTTCTATGTTCATTAAGAGACACGGTCAACTTCTCAGACTGGTTACTTAAAATCTTGATGAGCAGATGATGAGCGTACTATTTAAGTTCTTCGATCCTGTGCATCATTGCTTCACCTTTCCAGATTACCAGCTGGTACCCACCTTGGAAGAGTTCTCTCACCTATTGGGCATATCCATCCTTGAACAAGTACCCTTCACAGGTATGGAAGAAGTTCCTAGACCAGAAGACATTGCCTCAGCTCTGCATTTGAAACGGGCTGATGTAGTATCCAATTGGGAAACACGAAGTGGGGTCGAAGGTTTTCTAGCCAAATTTCTGATAGACCAGGCTCAGCTATTCTGGGATAATTTGGATTTTTCAGGCTTTTGGAGATGTCTTGGCTCTTCTTATCTATGGTTTAGTTCTCTTCCCTAATTCAGATTCCTTTGTAGATGTGAATGCTGTCAAGATTTTCCTTTCTCGCAACCATATGCCTACCTTGCTTGGAGATATCTTGCATGCCCTCTATACTCGTACCGTGAGGAGAAGAGGGACTCTTATATGCTGCATGTCGTTGCTGTTAAGGTGGTTTATTTCTAACCTCCCTAAGTTTGTGCTGAAGAACGAAGAAGGTTTGGGTTGGTCACACAGAATAATGTCACTTGCTCATACATATATTCTTTGGTGTTCCTGGGCTATTGAAGACAATGCTGATATTGACTGTTATGGGGGATACCCTAATGTCCCATTGCTTGGAGTCAGAAGAGGTATAACTTACAATCCTTGTCTGGCTTTGCGACAATTTGGTCGTGCTCGAAGAAATGGTCCCCATGAGTTACTTCTTGAGGACATTGTATTTGACTACAAAGAGGACGTTAAGGAGCACCGCCGGAGGTTTATACGAGCTTGGGGCATGGTGAACAGATTTGACCCCCAAGAGTTGGGACCAAAGACTTCCCTTCCTATGCAGCCTTATCTCCAATGGGTTCGAGCTCGTGCCCAGAAGCTTGGGATGCCCTATGAGGCCGTATTACCAGTGATTGTGGATCCCACTAACGAAGAAGGCATTCCTTACACGGTTCTCTATCCTTACATGCCCACTGATCCTGGGGATTTGCAGAGGTCTTAGATTCAGCTGAAGAATGAGCGGGATACTTACCGAGAACAATACCATGAGCAAGAAAGGAAGATTTTGAAGCTCACCAGACAGCTCGAGGAAGAAAGAGTGATCAATGACTACATCTGCACAAAGAGGAAGCGACCATGGGACTTTTGATTTTGCTTTTTTCTAGTTTTAGATTTTGTTTTATTTACTTCTTTGTAACGCATTAAAAGGCATTGTTGAACCTTTCAAAGTATAAGCTAATAAAGTTTTGTTTATTTTTTGGTTTACAAATTTAAATCTCCCAAAGTCTTTGAAATCATTACATACGTATCCCATTGCCATGTACACCATTACAGGTTTCTCATCTTCTTCGTTGTTTATTACAGCACGAAATGTCTTCCGATCAAGCCATCAAAGATTTGCAGGCACATAACGCCCAATTCCAACAGATGTTCATAAGTCTAGCTAAAGGGCAAGAGGATCTGAAGACCCTTATTCTAAAAGAGAAGAAGAAGAAGAAGGTCGGAATTTTGAACATGGGTAGAAGATTCAGAGAAAGGTTGAGACAACCAGCTGATCTGACCTCCTCATCCAAGGACGGGGAGAACCAAGAGAGAGCAAAGGACCCTAGTCCTGCAGTTTTTGATAATGATACGGATTACGACGATGAGCAATATCCTCCTGCTGAGGATAGGTACAAGCAGCTAGAAGACCGTCTGAGTGCTATGGAGATTCAGAAAATCCCTGGTTTGGATTTCAGATAATTGGGACTAGTATCGAGAGTGGACATCCCTCATAAGTTCAAAGCTCCAGTTTTTGCCAAGTACAATGGAGTATCCTGTCCAAAACTCTATCTCCGCTCGTATGTCAGGAAAATCCAACCCCACACTGTTGATCGAAATTTGTGGGTGCACTTCTTTCAAGATAGTCTGTCAGGGACTCAGCTTGAATGGTTTTATCAGTTGGAAGGAGCCAGCATCCGAAACTGGGAAGATCTTGCTGCTGCTTTCTACAGGCAGTATCAGTATAATGCCGACCTTGCTCCCACTCATACTCAGCTCCAGGGTATGTCCATGGGTGCAGGTGTAGGTTTTAAGGACTATGCTCAAAAGTGGAGAGACTTGGCTGGAAGAGTCCAACCCCCTTTGTCTGATAGGGAGTTGGTTGACATGTTTCTAGGGGCGCTATCTGGTCCATTTTTCAATCACTTGATCGGAAGCTCATCATCTGGGTTTACTGAGTTAATTTTGACTGGAGAAAGAGTAGAAGCTGGCATTCGAAGTGGTAAAATACAGAAGGATGCTTCGTCAAGTTCATCAAAGAAGCCTTTCACTGGTAAGAAGGAAGCTAGTGCAGTCTATGGCCCGAAGGGCCAAAACAGATCTGAACACCATCAAACGGTAAATGCTATGGTGATACCAAGACCCACAGTTGCTCCACAACGCAACAATCAACAAAGAGTGGAAAGACCACAACGGAAGTTTACCCGCATCAACATGACTTTGGCTGAAGTCCTACCTCATCTGCTGAAATCCAACTTGGCAACCTTGAGAGAGGCTCCCAAGAATCCAAACACTGCTTCTCCAAGATACATTCCCAACGCGCGGTGCACCTACCATTCTGAGAGTCTGGGCCACGACACAAACGATTGTTGGGCTCTAAGGAATAAAGTACAAGATTTGCTGGAAGCTAAAGAGATTGAGTTTGATGCTCCGGAAAAGCCAAATGTTATAACTGCTCCCATGCCCAAACATGGTCATGGAGTGTATGTTATGGACACTGATTCGTTTGTGACCTCTGTGGAAGAAATATCTACTCCTCCGATGACGGTTAAGAAGAACTTGTTGTTGGCCGGTTTATTTTCGGGTTGTGGTGAAGGTTGCCACATGTGTTCGATTCTGCCTTCCAGTTGCTGTTTGTTGAAATCAGGTGTTCAACGCCTGATGGATAATAAAGAGATTTTGTTTGAGAAGACTATGATTCCATTTGTTCCAAATGAAGACGTTGCCA
Organism: Vicia faba; assembly: GCA_948472305.1. Classification (NCBI taxonomy): domain Eukaryota; kingdom Viridiplantae; phylum Streptophyta; class Magnoliopsida; order Fabales; family Fabaceae; genus Vicia; species Vicia faba. The sequence goes on along the minus strand of OX451739.1, from coordinate 451,316,816 downwards.
TTATCACCATTTCCTCCAATCCTTCCAAGGTTTCCTCGAGAAAACCTGTTAGGGTTACACCTATTCCAAGAATTGCTCCGTTAATAATCAATGTTCCTGGTCCCATCCCATACACTTCGGATAAGGCTGTCCATTGGCACTATGGTGCTGGTGTGTATTACCATGGTGTTAAGAAAGATCTGCGGGCTGGAGAAGCTGATTTTGATGTCAGTAATATTGTCGGGACCAGTAAGGTTACCCGAAGTGGAAGACTCTTTTCTCCCGAAATTTCCCCTCCGACTGTCCACAAACCTATTGTCATTCCATCCGCGAGTACATCAACTACCGTTCCAGTTCTCAATCCAGTTATCACCCCTGTTGCTGAGCCATCTGGGACTCGGGGCAAAGAAATCATAGGTGAGCCTTCCCGGACGGAGGCACCTAAGAAAATCATCGTGGAAACCTCTAAACAAGAAATCGAGGAAATATTGAAAATTATCAAGAAGAGCAACTACAACATAGTCGAGCAACTGGGGCAGACCCTGTCGAAGATCTCCATGTTGTCCCTGTTATTGTATTCTGAAGTCCATGCGAAGGCTTTAATTGCATTTCTCAAGACTGCGCATGTGCCGCAGGAAACTTCAGCCGATCAGTTCAAAGATTGCATGGCCATCCTGACTGCTGACAATGGGCTAGGTTTTTCAGATACGGATCTGACACCGAAAGGAAGAAATCATAATGATGCTCTGCATGTATCGATCGAGTGTAGGGGCACCACTATGGCCCATGTGCTGGTAGATACCGGATCCTCATTGAATGTTCTGCCAAAGCGTTAGACCGTCTGGATTGTGAAGGTTTGATTCTAAAGCCGAGTAACATTGTGGTAAGGGCTTTTGATGGATCAAAAAGAATGGTGCACAGGGAGGTGGACATCCCTATCAAAGTGGGTTCTCAAACTTTTGGGTCCACCTTCTACGTGATGGATATCAGACCATTATATTCTTGTTTGCTGGGTCGTCCTTGGATTCATAAAGCTGGGGCATTTACTTCCACACTCCATCAAATACTGAAATATCCAGTGAAGGGGAAGATTGTCACAGTACGAGGTGAAGAGGAGTATATGGCAAGTCATCTCAATTCCTTCCGCTACATGGAGATGGACAGGGAATTCATAGAAACGCCTTGTCAGAATTTCGAAGAAGTCCCTCAGACTTTGACGTCAACTAAAGTTACTACCAACAAACCTCCGCTGAAGATGGCTTCTCTCAAGGATGCCAAGGTTGTCGTTGAAGAAGGTGGGTGTGCCAATTGGGGCCAGCTCCCTGATTACACTCACAAAACTGACAAATTTGGTTTGGGCTTTACTACAGGGGCTCAAAGGGCTGTTAGGCGCACACGGATTGGAAGACCTCCTCTCCACATCAACAATCGGGGAGTTAACGCAATTGAGGAGAGTGAAGAAGATTCAGACATCGACAGCTGGATCTACCCAACAACCAACGGTGGATTGAACAACTAGATGGCGAAGGACTTCATACCTGTTTCTTTTATTCTGCAGTAATTGACTTTTGTTTTAAGATTTGTAATAAACCGTTTGAAACTTTATGGCCCGGTGCCTTGCCCGAGGCACTTTGGCTTCGCTTGTGAGGGTTTATTATTTGGAATTTCATATATCATTAATAAAGCATTGGACGTTTCTTGCATTACAAATTTTGCGCTCTTTGTTTTTCTTTTCTGTTTCCCACTTTATCAGAACAACTATTCTCTTACACACACTCACATATCATACTGCAGATCCATATCCACTCTGGATCCCATTGATAACAGCTCTACTACTGTCAGTTATGACTTTGAAAATTTGATCAACCAAGCCGAGGACGAAGGTAAGGATGATTGTGAGGTGCCTGGAGAACTTGCTAGACTGTTACTGCAGGAAGAAAGGACCACACAGCCTCATGAAGAGCCAGTTGAATCGGTAAATTTGGGTACAGAGGAAGACAAGAAAGAGGTTAAGATAGGTGCAAATCTGGAACCTAGTGTCAAACAACAGTTAATACAGATGCTACGCGACTATGTTGAGATCTTCGCCTGGTCCTATGAAGATATGCTTGGTTTGGACACTGATATTGTCGTTCATCACTTGCCGACTAAAGAAGACTGCCCTCCAGTAAAGCAAAAGGTTTGCCGTATGCGCCCCGAAATGTCAGAGAAAATCAAGGCAGAGGTCATGAAACAGTTCGACGCAGGGTTCTTAGCTCTCACTTCTTATCCGCAGTGGGTTGCCAATGTCGTTCCGGTACCTAAGAAGGACGATACGGTACAGATGCGTGTGGACTATAGAGATCTGAACAGGGCAAGCCCCAAGGATGACTTCCCGCTTCCTCACATTGATGTTCTAGTCGACAACACCGTGCAACATAAGATCTTCTCTTTCATGGATGGTTTTTCTGGCTACAACCAGATCAAGATGGCTCCTGAGGACATGGAGAAGACAACCTTCGTTACACAGTGGGGCACCTTCTATTACAAGGTAATGCCTTTTGGGTTGAAGAATGTTGGGGCTACTTATCAGTGCGCCATGGTCGCTTTGTTACACGACATGATTCACCATGAGATCAAGGTTTACATTGATGACATGATAGCCAGGTCCCAGACTGAGGAAGAGCATCTTGATCATCTCCAGAAACTGTTTGACAGGTTGAAGACGTACAAGCTGAGGTTGAATCTGAACAAGTGTACCTTCGGGGTAAGATCTGGTAAGCTTCTGGGTTTTGTTGTCAGTAACAAAGGTATTCAGGTGGACCCTGCAAAAGTAAAGGCCATACAAGAAATGCCGTCTCCCCGCACATAAAAAGAAGTTAGAGGTTTCTTGGGACGCCTGAATTACATTGCCAGATTCATTTCACATCTGACTGCTACTTATGAGCCAATCTTTAAGCTTCTGAAGAAATATCAAGTGGTAAAGTGGAATGATGAATGCTAGATCGCTTTCGAAAGAATCAATGAATACCTTCAAGAACCACCAATTTTGATGCCTCCAGTTGAAGGAAGACCTTTGATACTATACTTGACAGTGCTGGACAATTTGATGGGGTGTGTGCTGGGGCAGCATGACGAGTCTGGCCGAAAAGAGCACGCTATTTACTACCTTAGCAAAAAGTTTACCGACTGTGAGACCTGATACTCATTGCTCGAGAAAACTTGTTGCGCTTTGGCATGGGCTGCACGCCGGATGAGATAGTATATGCTGACTCACACCACCCTGTTGATATCAAAGATGGATCCAATCAAGTATATTTTCGAGAAGCCCGCTCTCTCCGGAACGATAGCAAGATGGCAGATGATCTTAACTGAGTACGACATCCAATACACGACCCAGAAAGCAATCAAGGGGAGTGTGTTAGAAAATCATTTGGCGCATCAGGCCGTGGATGACTACCAGTCCATGAATTTCGAGTTCCCGGATGAGAATATCATGTTGGTAACCGACTGCGAAGAACCTGGACCGGATGAAGGACCCGAGAAGAGATCCCGATGGTCTATGTATTTTGATGGAGCCTCGAACGCATTGGGTAATGGCATTGGCGCTGTAATTATATCTCCTAAGGACTGTCATACTCCATTCACCGCCCGATTATGTTTCAACTGCACCAACAATATGGCGGAGTATGAAGCATGTATCTTAGGTTTTCGAGCTGCTATTGACTTAAGGATTAAGTTCCAGAGTGTATTCGGAGATTCCGCTCTGGTGATAAGTCAGATCAAAGGTGAGTGGGATACAAAGCACCCAAATCTTATCCCTTACAAGGAGTATGTACTGAAATTGCTCCCACACTTCGAGGAGATAACCTTTGAACATTTCCCTAGAGAAGAGAACCAGTTAGAGGACACGCTAGCTACCATGTCTTCTATGTTCAAAGTCAGGTGGGACAATGAAGCTCCCCAGATTACCATTGAGAGGTTGGACGAACCCGCACATTTCTATGACATTGAGACTGAAGAGGTAGCAGATAAACCCCGGTTTCATGAGGTAAAGAGGTATCTTGAAGCTCAAGAATACCCCGAGGGGGCCTATGTTAATGATAAGAAGTTTCTGAGAAGATTCGCTGTGAAGTTCTTCATCAATAATGGTAACCTCTATAAGCGTAACCATGATTCAACCTTACTGCGGTGCATAGACAAGAGCGAGGCAGAAATGATCATGGCATACCTACATGAAGGTACCTTCGGAACTCATTCCAGTTGACATACTATGGCGAAGAAAATCCTACGGGCAGGATACTACTGGTCTACTATGGAAGCCGATTGTTATCAGCATTCTCGAACCTGTCATAAGTGGCAAGTCTATGCTGATAAGGTGCATGTGCCTCCGGTTCCCTTGAATGTTTTGACAGCTCCCTGGCCCTTTGTAATGTGGGGCATCGACATGATCGGCGAGATTAGACCTACTGCGTCTAACGGGCATCGCTTCATTCTGGTAGCAATTGATTACTTTACAAAGTGGGTTGAGGCAACTTCCTTTGCTACAGTAACCAAGAATGTCGTAGTGCAGTTCATCTGACGCAACCTGATATGTTGATATGGTGTACCAGAGAGGATTATCCCTGACAATGGTACAAATCTCAACAATACAATGATCACCGAGCTCTGCAAACAGTTCAAGATACAGCATCACAAATCTTCTCCCTACCGGCCGAAGATGAATGGGGCTGTTGAGGCGGCTAACAAGAACATCAAGAAGATTGTGCAGAAGATGACGGTGACATACAAAGACTGGCACGAGATGCTACCATTCGCTCTTCATGGGTACCGTACCTCAGCACGGACGTTGACAGGGGCAACACCCTACTCCTTGGTGTATGACATGGAGGCAGTACTACCCATCGAAGTCCAGATACCCTCTCTCAGGATTATGAAGGATGCGGGTTTGAACAAAGACGATTAGATCCAGATCCGACTTGATCAACTGAATCTAATCGATGAAAAGAGACTTGCTTCTATCTGTCATGGTCAGACATATCAAAAGCGAATGATCAGGGCTTTTAACAAGAAAGTCATACGTCTAGAATATCAAGTGGGGGATCTGGTGATCAAACGCATCATACTACCGCAAGGTGATCCCAGGGGCAAATGGACCCCTACGTACGAAGGGCCATTTGTGGTTAAGAATATTTTCTCAGAAGGAGCTATGATTCTAACCACCATGGATGGTGACGACCTTCCTCACCCCGTCAATGCATACATAGTGAAAAGATACTACGCATAATCAAAGACCCGCTAGGTTGACTGACCTAGGAAAAAATAAGGGCTTCCCGGCGAACCAAAAGGGTTCGGGCAAAAGTAAGGGATGAAAATGAAAAAAAAACTGTACACCCGGCAAGTCGAAAATCTGAAAAGGCGACTTGGGCAAAAAAAGGTATCCCGGTGGACTGAAAACCCGAAAGGGCGATCAAGGAAAAAATTAGGGATTAAAGCGTAACACTATGTCTCATTGGATCACCTCGCAGCCAGACTTCGGTATTGACTATCAAGCTCAGACGATGCTAATAAATCTGATCAACCTTCGACCAAGCAGCAAAGTGATAAGATGCTTGAGGACATAAAGGAAATAGTAGAGTTGGAACCCAATGGGACTGTTTCACATAGTTGTTTTTCTTTCTTAAACACAAATTGTAATTTCTATCTTTTGGCGGTGTTCTCTTACTAGAGCGCCAGTCTTCTTGTACAAAACGCCTATTACAGGCCAACTTCAAAATCAATACAAGTCACTTCCATAAAGCTTTGAGTTATTTCCTTTTTCCTGTTTTGTTTTGCTAGAACGTCCAATGGTTCATTTTTTATATATGCATTTGAAAATAATTGTTGCTCACAAATATTTACATAAAAAACAAAAGACAAATTACTCGTAATTCCAGGAACAGGGAAAACAAGAAGTGTCCAAAACCTTACAGTTACTCTGCCCGTCAGGTACAGGGATAGAGCCAGCTTGAGAACATGAGAAGTGGTACATACACTCCCCATAGAGTAAAAAAGCATCCAAAGACGGCGACGTCGGCTTTCCTAAACAAGACATAACTCTCCCCAGCTAAGGTTCACAATCGCGAGTGAATCGATAATTTTTTCCCCAAGCAGAGTTTATTTTTCTCATCAGCAGAAATTCAAATCTCCGACAGAATTCCCTATCACCAGTAACGGAAAATTCATCCCCAGTTGAGTTATTTCCTCAAGTTAGCAGGGATATCAGCAGAGTATATCCTCTCCAACAGAGTTATTCCGGCAGAGTTATCCTAAGACAGAGTCTCTCCTCGACAGAATATCCGTAAACAAGGGGCAAATCCCCAGCATAGTCATCTTTGTTCACCATCCCCGACAGAAGTAGAGGAACTATGGTTTTTATAGCAATTAGGGATTTATTTTCCCAGATTCAGATTGTTATGTCAGCATTTCATGTTCATACATCATGACATGTGCATACATCACATATAACATAGTCTCATTTATTTATAGAATGTCATTATACAATGCATCTCATGCATTGCATATAACTAGCCCTGTATTTCATTCAGGAAAGACAATTATTATCAACAATTTCCAGCAGGTCCATGATCAACACTCGAAGCTAAACAGAGTAATCATCGGCGCGACAAGAACAACCTTACCCAGATTCCCTCTACAGTTTTACCCAAACTCATTCCAAAGCAGTCCTACCACGCAGGCTTTCATCTCGAAGTAACCCTACTATCCAGGTTCCTTCTCACAGCCCTATTATCCAGGCTTTCATATCGAAGTAACCCTACTATCCAGGTTCCTTCTCACAACCCTACTATCCAAGCTTTCATATCGAAGTAACCCTACTATCCAGGTTCCTTCTCACAACCCTACTATCCAAGCTTTCATATTGAATTAACCCTACTATCCAGGTTCCTTCTCACAGCCCTACTGTTGCACCCCAAAATTTTCCCTCTCATGTTTTCCAAAGTCTTCCCCCTGCATGGTTGACCAGAAACCCTTGCCTAAGGAAAAAGAAAATTTTTGAGTGGTGCTTTAAGTACATTTCGATTGGCATTCTGAAAGACCCTTCGATTGGTGTTCTGAAGGAGCCTTTCGATTGGATTTCTTTCAAGCATTTCGATTGGCATTATGTCAAGGCTTTCGATTGGCATTATGAATGACCCTTCGATTGGCATTCTGAAGGAGCCTTTCGATTGGCATTATGGACAAGTACTTCGATTGGCATTATAACAGTGCCCTTCGATTGGAATTCAAAAAAGGTCCATTCGAAGAAGCATTCAAAGGGTCCATTCGAAGAAGCATTCAGAAGGCCCATTCGAAAGATACATGGGAAGTCCATTCGAAGGAAACAACTCAAGACCATTCGAAGAAGCATTCTGAAGGCTCATTCGAAAGGTACATGAGAAATCCATTCGAAGGAGGCAACTCAAGGCCAATCGAAGAACAGGGCCTGAAGGCATTCGAAATCCAAAAGCGTCCAGGTTCATCCAGGAGACACGAACATTTCAAAAAAGGAAATTATTTAATGTGTTTGATTCTTGTCTCATGGATTTAATGGCCTGGTTAAATGCTGTCTCTTGCCATTACTGCACCCTCACACCCCTATAAATACAGAGGCAAGCAAGCAGTGCAAAACACGGAAAATGACACGAAAATCATAGAACGAAAATTAAACACACACAAAAAATCTGCAGGAGAACAAAACATTGGAGAGACGCTGCCCAGAATTTTCCAAGCCAAAGCAGTCCCTCATATCGAAGGTGCCCACGCCCAGAAGCCCTCAAATCAAAAGTGGCTACATCCAGGAAGTGCCCAGATCGAAGGTTCCTACATCCAGGAAGCGCCCAAATTAAAAGTCCAATCTATTGGTAAGAAAGGGTAAACTATCCAACCTCATATTTGCATAATACATTCATACTTGTTGTTACTTTCGATTTGCCATCCTAGACAGGATCAAAGGGCCTGGGTTTGGCATCCAGGTCATGTTTTTTCGTTTGCTAACACTTGCTGCAGACATAGCCTGAAGAGACCCAGCAAGCGTAGGATCGAAGGGCCTGGGGTTCAATACCCAGGCCCTGCATTTTATTTCGCTAACATACTTTTGCAGGTATAACACCCCATATCGAAGGAGACACCTTCTCTGGATCAAACCCATCAACATGCTGGATCGAAGGAGGCATTTCATTCCTGGATCGAAAGCCATGACCTCCATGATCAAAAGACAATCCTCTTCCCTGGATCGAAGGCCACTCACGCTTTACTGTCTGGCCCAATCAAAAGGACCAGGACCCTCTCTGGATCAAAGGCTGCTCACGCCTCACTGTCTGGCCCAATCGAAAGGACCAGGACCCTCCCTGGGTCGAAACTCTTTTTTCTTGGATCGAAGGATCCCTCCTGCGCTTTATTTTTTTGTTTTTTTTCATAGACTTCTTTTTATCTTTTAATTAACATTAAAATCAAAAAACCACAAAAACATTAGGATAGTTCTTTTTCTATTAAATTAACTTTGTAAATTAACCTTTAATTATCTTAACATTTTTCCAAAAACTAAAATTAAATAGATTTAGATTATTTTCCCAAAATAAACTAAAACAACAAAAAGATTTTATTCTTAGAATTTTTTTTTAGAGTTTATTTTCAGATTTGCGCGCGTTTACTTTATTGTAATTGCCTACTGGTTTGTAGTAGCTTAGCTGATACCTTTTACGCTTTACTGCTTTATTCCCCCAATTTTGGACATGTAAATAATCCCCCTCCCCGAAGCTTTGTAATAGCGTAGGATTTACAATTCCCGCACTTTAAATTCCTGTACATATATTAATTGTTTAGATGTATGCTAACTAGGATTGTATGACAGGATCTGTCTTAATTTAAAATCAACCACAGCTCACCATAACATGTACAAAGATAACATAAACTGAAAATTGACACACTTGCACATGCCACTCCTAGGGTACGCCTCACTTGGTTGCCTCGAACGTGGTCATTAAGTATAAGATGTTTTAGAGGTCGTCCTTTTGTCCCAAGATCATAAGTTGCCTCGAAATGGTTGCCTCGATAAAAATGATCTAAGACATTAGGATTACCACTAAAGTGTCCTAACGTTGCTTTAGTGACCACACGTCCTTAAAATCGAATTGACCCGAAAAACTCCAACGACTGTGCTACCTACTCCTCAATAGTGGGATAGCACTGTCTAAAGGACAGTTGCATAGTTTAATTCCTTTTTGAGTAGGTAGATATTCTTAAGTACTTGCTCTCTTTTAAACAAAACAAAACTTTTCGCACATACACTTTTACAAACAAAGTTTTCAAAAAACACTTCACTACACTCTTGAGGACAGAAACAAGAGTTATATCGAAGTTTCAAATAAAAACTTTTCAAACCCACAATCACAAAGAAAAGCAAACCTTTTGAAAACATAGTGAGCAAGTACCTAAGAGCCCGTGGATAACCACAGATAGAAAGGGTGCTAACACCTTCCCTTTCTATAATCTACCTCCCGAACCCGAGAAACATTTCGAAAAGGAATTTTTCTGTGCTTTTGTCCTTTCCCTTGTTGGATAAAATAAAAGACGGTGGCGACTCTTGCTTACCGCGACACTTTGCAAAAACAAACGCAAACGCGAACCAGCATTCAAAAAACAGTCAGTTCTCGTTCCCACCGATCACAGAACTGGCGACTCTGCTGGGGAAATTATAAGTGAGGTGTACCTTAGGATTAGATCACTTGTGTTTTCAATTGTATGCTTTGTATGCTTTTAATTTTGTGGGCTTGTATCGGAGTTCTATAGATCCTAACCCGGATCTGGGGATACCCTTTAGGTAAGTAGAAATAAACTGTGAGGGATCTGTCCGGCGTAGACCGATACTGATGAAGCAGTAGCTACATTGGTGTGGTACCTTGGTCTGTACCGATATCCCTTGTGTTGAAACAAGGAGAATATGGGTCTTCTGAGGAGTCATTAAGAACCAACTGACCTTAGAACCTTAAATTGACCAACTTGGCCATAGAACAGTAGCAGTATGCTACACTCATTGAGACTAAACTCTCGCGATGGTTCCGGCTGCAAGAAAAGGTTGCTAAGCTGGAATTATGACCGATTGAGGGTAGTTAGTGATATTGAGATCCTCTAGAACCCGGTTACTATTTTTTTAGGACAGGTTTAAACCAACTAAACTGAAAGAGGGTAATGCCTAAACTCCATGCCAGCCTAAACTTGAGGCTATATGTGTGACTTGTGTGCCTTCAACCTTGAACTACTTATTATCTGACAACAGGGGTTCCTTGCAGGTTTTGTTTACAGTCCTTATCCAACAAATTGGATTTATTGCAGGGCTCACTTACATCACCTCACTTTTTGCTTAAACGCATAACATATACATCATAACATCATACCTTAATGTTTCCTTAACCATTTCAAGGATCTCAAGGGTCTGTGATGCAGGTTATGGTACATCAAAAGTCTAGCAAGGGGCAAAGGGGATTTATTTTCCTCTAGCCAAGGTTGTCTAGAAATCAAAACACGATAAACTTGAGTCAGGGGCTATGACCCACTCGATATGGTGAGCTTAACTCTTGAAGAAGGACTCTCATCAACATGAAGTTCCTTCAATCAAAACTATCAGATTCAGATTCTAACAGTTTCTTATTTACCCCACGAGATCCTTGAAAACATTACATACATATATCATACATATCATTGCATAACAGGTCTTCCAATACAGGTCTCTCATGTTCTCGCTGTTTATTTCAGCAATGGATTTCCAACCAGGCAACCAAGATCTTCGGGCTCAAAACGCCCAACTTCAAGAAATGTTCTTGAACCTATCCCAGGGGCAAGAAGAAATAAAAGCTCTCCTCACAAGGGGCTTGGTCCTAGGGAATCCAGGAGGCATCAGGAATGATCAGTTGGAAGGGCTACAAATTAAGTTGGCAACAATGAAGATCCAGGTGATGGGACAACTGGTGGGCCAGATGGCTCTCATTCAAGACTTAGCTCAAAGACAAGAAGAGCTCAGGGTCCTCGTCAACAAGCTGCTTCAAAATAACCAAGTGGGGCAAACAACTAGGATTGAAGATCAAGTCATCATTCAACCACCTTTGGGGAAAGAAGACAAGGGAAAAGCTCCTCAACTTGCTTCAGGGTCACAAGCCCAACATCAACCTCGCCAGCATCAACAGGGTAATTGGCGTAAGCGAAATACGCCTGGAAGACATTTCTCTGAGACTGATATACCATCATCTATAATACTGAAACGCTTGTTGGAGGTCAATCTGATTGCTTTAAAGGATCCTCCCCAGAATCCCAACACCTCTGCTCCTACCTATCATCCCAATGAAAGGTGTACATACCACTCTGACAGCCCGGGACATGACACCGACGACTGTTGGACTCTGAAGAACAAGATCCAAGACTTGATTGACGGAAGGGTGCTGGAGTTCATGCCGGATGGCGAGATGAAAATCTTCCGCTGAGAATTCTCCATCTGAGATGACTAGTTCAAACTAAGAGACTTTTGTTCATTTGAATTCTGAAATTGTATTTTTCTTTGCTTATTCAAACAACTATTGTCATGTCAAACTTTTGTTATTTCATTAATGCAATGCACGTGTTTGTTTTGAATTAATTGTTTTCACTATGCTTAAATTGCTTCATATTTCCTTTTTGTGATGTTTAACTCTCGATCAAAGATTAAAAATTCTAAGCCTTTAGAGGGAAGATGACGAAAACGATACCACGATCTTTACAGTATGCTTTTGAATAGACCCCGCTGATGAGGTACATGCATTGTTTCAAATTCTAAACAGTGGAGTTATAAGGAAGATAATCCCTAGTCAACCCCTTTGAGCCAAAGAAGTTGGAGTTTTTCTTTTCACAAATTAAAACCCTTAATTATAACCTAGGGCAGGGTAGTTTTCTCAGTTGATCCAGGTGCACAATGAATGGCATCAAAGAAGTCCTTCCGAAACAAGAGACGGTGATGGTTCCGTATAATCGTAAGGACAGGCAGTCATTATCTCTCAGAAATAAAAGCCCATTAAGTCAAAACCTATGAAGGAGACTTACAAAACTGGGGCATCCCGCTGACTGTGAATACAAAAAGAAACAGTTCAGGAAAAAGACAGGGATAATAAAATCAAAAAGAGGTCCTACAAACTCTAAAAAAAAATGACTGCCTATTTAAAATAAATTGTCAGTATCCGAACCATCACTAGTATATCAGAGCAAAGACTCAAACAAGGTCTAATGCACGATTAGCTGAGTTTAGGATCGAAGAACATCACGAAGAATGGGTGGGTACAAATAAATTTTGAGCCTTTATCCTTTGTTACTTAAACCGTGAACCAGGCCACGTTATAACCCTTCAAAAGTCCTAACTGAAGCATGGGTTAGTCCGAAAGCATACTGTTACAAAAGGTATCCTGACTCCTATAGGGCTTGCTGTAAATCCTGAGTTGACATCACATTTTACAAAATTTTCCTATCTTACTGAAAAATGCATTTTCAAAAACTTCAAGACAGACATAAGCTTTGCATTTTTAAAATAACATTGTTTGCATATGACTATTTGTTCAAATAACAGAGAAATTCGCACGACGAATATCTAGTGAACAAAATCCTTCTCAATAAAAAGGGTCATCTCAAGTGGAAGAAACACTTCCAACCAAGGGGCAGACATGATCATCTTCCACACCTGGGGCAGTCCAGTCAAGATCCCAGGAAATCTCTGAAAAAGGCCAAATAACCAGGGGCAGACCTCCATCTGAGTCACTTGGGGCATTGGACATGAATTCCAGCAACGAATCTTGCATGATCAAACGAAGATCTTCTGGTAGTATGGCAACACTGCAGACAGTGACATCTCTTTACATCCTGAGAGCGTAAACATAGTCAGAAAATACTGCGCATAATCAAAGACCCGCTAGGTTGACTGGCCTAGGAAAAAATAAGGGCTTCCCGGCGAACCAAAAGGGTTCGGGCAAAAATAAGGGATGAAAATGAAAATTTGTACACCCGGCAAGTCGAAAACCTGAAAAGTCGGCTTGGGAAAAAAAGGGTATACCGATGGACTGAAAACCCGAAAGGGCGGTCCAGGAAAAATTAGTGATCAAAGCGTACGACTATGTCCCGTCATCTCGTCACTTGCCTACCAGAAGAAGATTTGTCACTTAAATCGGCAATGACCAAGCACCTCATAGGTTGGGATAATACTAGATCCACAGGGCCTCCTCAGGCACCTTCTCCCGCAGAAACAGGGGCAATAAAAATTGTCCAAACTGTACAACTGCTTTACTTACCAGGTACAAAGGTAGATTCAGCTGAAGAATATGGCTAAGATACCTTCACTCCCCGCAACATAAGATAATAATGATAGCTCTCTACCGGCTGAGACTTGCAGCTATGTACAAATCAGCAATACTCTCCCCAAGCAGAGTTAATCTACCATCAACCCTAAAAAGGTTTGGTATCTCCAGAAGGTCTTAATATTCTCCAGCGGAGTATAAGGATATTCCCCAGCAAGCATAAGAGTATCCCTGGCAGTCTTAATATTCCTCAAAGGAATATAAGAATGTTCCCCGGCAGAATGCAAGGTACCCCCAGTGGAGCCATTCCCATAGCGCAGTCTAAAAAGGCTTCCCCGCCAGAGTTGAATCATCTTCCCCAGTAGATTCTGGAAGCTTGTACCCTGCAGAATACAAATGTATCTCCCCAGCCAAATTCAGAATGTTATCCTCACAAGAGTCTAACTGGGTTATCCTCAGCAAGTTGCAACTGAAAGATCATCCCTAGCGAAGTTCTTTCTTTCCCCAAGCAGGACTTCTATCCTCAACAGGTTCAATATCACCAGCAATGGTAATCCATCCCCAGCGGAGTTCATCATTGAAATCCCCAACAGAGCTTATCAACGGAATCCCCAGCGGAGTTATCATTAAAATCATCAGTAGAACATCTCTCCCCCACAGAGTAATTCCCCGCAGAGTAATTACTTCATCAGTTTATTCCCCAACAGAGTTATTTTCTCCTACAGGTTTATTCTCACAACCATCTTCGTTCATCATCCCCAGCGGAAACGAAGAACTCAACTCTTTTCTCCAGTAGCTCCGGGATTTATTTTCCCCATCTAAAACATCACATCTTCATACATCATGACATGCATACGCATCATACAACACAAATCTCATTTATTTTGAGAACATCATGACATCATGCATTTCATACATCATGACATTGCATACAGCTAACATTTTACCTTTTTCAGGAGAAGGTCAATCAAAAGATGGCTACCACCAACCTTTTCAGATCCCAGTTTAATAACTGTAGCAAGCCAGGAAAATATATGTGGACGACTGATCGTAGATTGATACCTGTAACAAGCCAGGAAAATTATCTACATGAAGAGATTGAAGATGAATACCTGTAACAAGCCAGGAAGACTTTCTTTCTCAGGTCAGAGATCAATACCTGAAACCAGCCAGGACAAATATCTCCTCGACCAACCTTTTTAGGTCCCAGTTTAATACCTGTAGCAAGCCAGGAAAATATCTGTGGATGACTGATCATAGATTAATACCTGTAACAAGCCAGGAAAAGTATCTACACGAAGAGATTGAAGATGAATACCTGTGACAAGCCAGGAAGACTTTCTTTCTCAGGCCAGAGATCGATACCTGAAACCAGCCAAGACAGTATCTCCTTAACCAACCTTTTCAGGTCCCAGTTTAATACCTATAGCAAGCCAGGAAAATATATGTGGACGACTGATCGTAGATTAATAGTTGAAACAAGCCAGGAAAAGTATCTACACGAAGAGATTGAAGATTAACACCTGTAACAAGCCAGGAAGACATTTCTTTCTCAGGTCAGAGATCAACACCTGAAACCAGCCAGGACAGTATCTCCTTGACCAACCTTTTCAGGTCCCAGTTTAATACATGTAGCAAGCCAGGAAAATATATGTGGACGACTGATCGTAGATTAATACCTGAAACAAGCCAGGAAAAGTATCTACACGAAGAGATTGTAGATTAACACCTGTAACAATCCAGGAAGACCTTTCTTTCTCAGGTCATAGATCAACACCTGAAACCAGCCAGGACAGATATCTCCTCGACCAACCTTTTAAGTCCCAGTTTAATACCTGTAGCAAGCCAGGAAAATATCTGTGGACGACTGATTGTAGATTGATACCTGTAACAAGCCAGGAAAAGTATCTACATGAAGAGATTGAAGATGAATACCTGTAACAAGCCAGGAAGACCTTTCTTTCTCGGGTCAGAGATCAATACCTGAAACCAGCCAGGACAGTATCTCCTTGACCAACCTTTTCAGGTCCCAGTTTAATACCTGTAGCAAGCCAGGAAAATATCTGTGGACGACTGATCGTAGATTAATACCTGAAACAAGCCAGGAAAAGTATCTACACGAAAAGATTGAAGATTAACACGTGTAATAAGCCAGGAAGACCTTTCTTTCTCAGGTCAGAGATCAACACCTGAAACCAGCCAGGACAGATATCTCCTCGACCAACCTTTTAAGTCCCAGTTTAATACCTGTAGCAAGCCAGGAAAATATTTGTGGATGACTGATTGTAGATTGATACCTGTAACAAGCCAGGAAAAGTATCTACATGAAGAGATTGAAGATGAATACCTGTAACAAGCCAGGAAGACCTTTCTTTCTCGGGTCAGAGATCAATACCTGAAATCAGCCAGGACAGTATCTCCTTGACCAACCTTTTCAGGTCCCAATTTAATACCTGTAGTAAGCCAGGAAAATATCTGTGGACGACTGATCGTAGATTAATACCTGAAACAAGCCAGGAAAAGTATCTACATGAAGAGATTGAAGATGAATACCTGTAACAAGCCAGGAAGACTTTCTTTCTCATGTCAGAGATCGATACCTGAAACCAGCCAGGACAGTATCTCCTTGACCAACCTTTTCAGGTCCCAGTTTAATACCTGTAGCAAGCCAGGAAAATATCTGTGGACGACTGATCATAGATTAATACCTGAAACAAGCCAGGAAAAGTATCTATATGAAGAGATTCAAGATGAATACTTGTAACAAGCCAGGAAGCCTTTCTTTCTCAGGTCAGAGATCAATACCTGAAACCAGCCAGGACAGTATCTCCTTGACCAACCTTTTTAGGTCCCAGATTAATACCTGTAGCAAGCCAGAAAAATATCTATGGACGACTGTTTGTAGATTGATACCTGTAACAAGCCAGGAAAATTATCTACGTGAAGAGATTGAAGATTGATACCTGTAATAATCCAGGAAGACCTTTCTTTCTCAGGTCAGAGATTAATACCTGAAACCAGCCAGGACATATATCTCCTCGACCAACCTTTTCAAGTTCCAGATCAATACCTGTAGTGAGCCAGGAAAACTATCTGTGGACGACTGATACCTGTAACAAGCTAGGAAAACCATCTACACAAAGAGATTGAAGATTAACACCTGCAACAAGCCAGGGAGACCATCTTTATTTCAACAGGTATGCAAGTTCTCGCTAAGGAATCTCTTATGCGATCGACACTCATGCAGATGGCATCTATAAGCCCATCCTCCTACCAACAATCTCCAAATGGCATCTATAAGCCCATTCCCGACATCACAATGCTGATACTACACCATGCGAGTGCAAATTTCTGGGCACTCTAGTGTTCAATTATCTTCCACCTTCGGATCACGAAAGGCTAGAAAGCCAATCTATATCCTCAGGTTTAAGAAAATTGAACAGGGGAAACTGTTACACCCCAAAATTTGCCCTCTCATGTTTTCCAAAGTCTTCCCCCTGCATGGTTGACCAGAAACCCTTGCCTAAGGAAAAAGAAAATTTTTGAGTGGTGCTTTAAGTACATTTCGATTGGCATTCTGAAAGACCCTTTGATTGGTGTTCGGAAGGAGCCTTTCGATTGGCTTTCTTTCAAGCATTTCGATTGGCATTATGTCAAGGCTTTCGATTGGCATTCTGAAAGACCCTTCGATTGGCATTCTGAAGGAGCCTTTCGATTGGAATTATGGAAAAGTACTTCGATTGGCATTATAACAGTGCCCTTCGATTGGAATTCAAAAAAGGTCCATTCGAAGAAGCATTTAAAGGGTCCATTTGAAGAAGCATTCAGAAGGCCCATTCGAAAGATACATGGGAAGTCCATTCGAAGGAAACAACTCAAGACCATTCGAAGAAGCATTCAGAAGGCTCATTCGAAAGGTACATGAGAAATCCATTCGAAGGAGGCAACTCAAGGCCAATCGAAGAACAGGGCCTGAAGGCATTCGAAATCCAAAAGCGTCCAGGTTCATCCAGGAGACACGAACATTTCAAAAAAGGAAATTATTTAATGTGTTTGATTCTTGTCTCATGGCTTTAATGGCCTGGTTAAATGCTGTCTCTTGCCATTACTGCACCCTCACACCCCTATAAATACAGAGGCAAGCAAGCAGTGCAAAACACGGAAAATGACACGAAAATCATAGAACGAAAATTAAACACACAAAAAAAATCTGCAGGAGAACAAAACATTGGAGAGACGCTGCCCAGAATTTTCCAAGCCAAAGCAGTCCCTCAGATCGAAGGTGCCCACGCCCAGAAGCCCTCAAATCAAAAGTGCCTACATCCAGGAAGTGCCCAGATCAAAGGTTCCTACATCCAGGAAGCGCCCAAATTAAAAGTCCAATCTATTGGTAAGAAAGGGTAAACTATCCAACCTCATATTTGCATAATACATTCATACTTGTTGTTACTTTCGATTTGCCATCCTAGACAGGATCAAAGGGCCTGGGTTTGGCACCCAGGTCATGTTTTTTCGTTTTCTAACACTTGCTGCAGACATAGCCTGAAGAGACCCAGCAAGCGTAGGATCGAAGGGCCTGGGGTTCAATACCCAGGCCCTGCATTTTATTTCGCTAACATACTTTTGCAGGTATAACACCCCAAATCGAAGGAGACACCTTCTCTGGATCGAACCCATCAGCATGCTGGATCGAATGAGGCATTTCATTCCTGGATCGAAAGCCATGACCTCCATGATCAAAAGACAATCCTCTTCCCTGGATCGAAGGCCACTCACGCCTTACTGTCTGGCCCAATCGAAAGGACCAGGACCCTCTCTGGATCAAAGGCTGCTCACGCCTTACTGTCTGGCCCAATCGAAAGGACCAGGACCCTCCCTGGGTCGAAACTCTTTTTTCTTGGATCGAAGGATCCCTCTTGCGCTTTATTTTATTTGTTTTTTTTCATAGACTTCTTTTTATCTTTTAATTAACATTAAAATCAAAAAACCACAAAAACATTAGGATAGTTCTTTTTCTATTAAATTAACTTTGTAAATTAACCTTTAATTATCTTAACATTTTTCCAAAAACTAAAATTAAATAGATTTAGATTATTTTCCCAAAATAAACTAAAACAACAAAAAGATTTTATTCGTAGAATTTTTTTTTAGAGTTTATTTTCAGATTTACGCGCGTTTATTTTATTGTAATTGCCTACTGGTTTGTAATAGCTTAGCTGATACCTTTTACGCTTTACTGCTTTATTCCCCCAATTTTGGACATGTAAATAATCCCCCTCCCCGAAGCTTTGTAATAGCGTAGGATTTACAATTCCCGCACTTTAAATTCCTGTACATATATTAATTGTTTAGATGTATGCTAACTATGATTGTATGACAAGATCTGTCTTAATTTAAAATCAACCACAACTCACCATAACATGTACAAAGATAACATAAACTGAAAATTGACACACTTGCACATGCCACTCCTAGGGTACGCCTCACTTGGTTGCCTCGAACGTGGTTATTAAGTATAGGATGTTTTAGAGGTCGTCCTTTTGTCCCAAGATCATAAGTTGCCTCGAAATGGTTGCCTCGATAAAAATGACCTAAGACATTAGGATTACCACTAAAGTGTCCTAACATTGCTTTAGTGACCACACGTCCCTAAAATTGAATTGACCCGAAAAACTCCAACGACTGTGCTACCTACTCCTCAATAGTGGGATAGCACTGTCTAAAGGACAGTTGCACAGTTTAATTCCTTTTTGAGTAGGTAGATATTCTTAAGTACTTGCTCTCTTTTAAACAAAACAAAACTTTTCGCACATACACTTTTACAAACAAAGTTTTCAAAAAACACTTCACTACACTCTTGAGGACAGAAACAAGAGTTATATCGAAGTTTCAAATAAAAACTTTTCAAACCCACAATCACAAAGAAAAGCAAACCTTTTGAAAACATAGTGAGCAAGTACCTAAGAGCCCATGGGTAACCACGGATAGAAAGGGTGCTAACACCTTCCCTTTCTATAATCTACCTCCCGAACCCGAGAAACATCTCGAAAAGGAATTTTTCTGTGCTTTTGTCCTTTCCCTTGTTGGATAAAATAAAAGACGGTGGCGACTCTTGCTTACCGCGACACTTTGCGAAAACAAACGCAAACGCGAACCAACATTCAAAAAACAGTCAGTTCTCGTTCCCATCGATCACACCTACTATCCAGGCTTTCATCTCGAAGTAACCCTATTATCCAGGTTCCTTCTCACAGCCCTACTATCCAGGCTTTCATATCTAAGTAACCGTACTATCCAGGTCCTTCTCACAGCCCTACTATCCAGGTTCCTTCTCACAACCCTACTATCCAGGCTTTCAAATCAAAGTAACCCTACTATCTAGGTTCCTTCTCACAACCCTACTATCCAGGCTTTCATATCGAATTAACCCTACTATCCAGGTTCCTTCTCAAAGCCCTATTATCCAGGCTTTCATATCGAAGTAACCCTACTATCCAGGTTCCTTCTCACAGCCCTACTATCCAGGCTTTCATATTGAAGTAACCCTACTATCCAAGTTCCTTCTCACAGCCCTACTATCCAGGCTTTCATATCGAAGTAACCCTACTACCCAGGTTCCTTCTCACAGCCCTACTATCCAAGCTTTCATATCGAAGTAACCCTACTATCCAGGTTCCTTCTCACAGTCCTACTATCCAAGCTTTCATCTCTAAGTAACCCTACTATCCAGGTTCCTTCTTACAGCCCTGTTATCCCGACTTTCATCTCAGGTTCCTTCTCACAGCCCTACTATCCAGGCTTTCATCTCGAAGTAACCCTACTATCCGGGTTCCTTCTCCTAACCTTACTATCCAGGTTTTCTTCCTCTCTTATCCCTAGACAGCAGTCCACAATGCTGTAAGACCGGGACCCGATCAAACACAATTGATTTCACATTTCTCCAGAAAGTCGCGGTGTAGCATATACCCTGACCAAACATACAAGTTCCCTTCTGCTTCCCAAACCG
Organism: Vicia faba; assembly: GCA_948472305.1. NCBI lineage: Eukaryota > Viridiplantae > Streptophyta > Magnoliopsida > Fabales > Fabaceae > Vicia > Vicia faba. The sequence continues at coordinate 451,296,509 of OX451739.1, read as the reverse complement.
CAATTATTCCCCAGTAGAGTAGAGGACAACCGAAGCTCCTAAAACTCTATTTCTCTCAAGACAGAGACCAACATTCCCCAGCTAAGTCCTCCTCAACAACAGATATACGGGTTCTCGCAAAGAAATATCTTATACGATCGACACCTCTTCGGATGGCATCTTTAAGCCCATATCCTTCAATCCTCAACCACCAAATGGCATCTATAAGCCCATTCCCGATATCACAAATCAAGTATCACTTAACGCGAGTGCAAATTTCTAGGCACTCTAGTGTTCAATCATCTTCCACCTTCAGGTCACGAAAGGCAGACAAGCCAATCTACATCCTTAGGTTTAAGAAAATTGAACAGGGGCAGCTGTTGTACCCCAAAATTTTCCCTCCCATATTTCTCAAAACATGGCAAGTGAAGTCCTCAAATTGCTCAAGGAAGTCCAAGAGTTGACGAGACAAACTCTCTCCTAAGGCAATATACCCCAAATTAAGGTTTCCATTTTCATCAAGATGTGTGAACCACAAAGGACTCAAATTCTCACCATTGTCCTAATATGTTCTCAAGATCATCCATGTCAAGTTTCAAATCTTGCAGAAGAAGTTTGCTCAGTCAATTGCTCAAATACCTGAAAATCAACTGTGTTAGGTCAAAAGTCAATTGTGGCCCACATACAGTCAAACTTCAAGATTTTTGGTCAACATACTAATTTTGAAGTAATATCCATCATTTGATCAAGGGTTGATCGTGATTCATCAAGGATTGCTCACAATTCATCAAAACCCAAAAGTTGCTAAATTAGGGTTTTGTAGGAAAAGTCAACTCAACTTTGACCAAGCATAACTTTCTCATACTTTATCAGAAATGGCCCATCCAAATCTCATTTTCAATAGGATGCAATTGCCTACAATTCATCTTCATCTCTCAAGTTCAAAATATGCACTCACAAAAAGATATGAATTTGGACATTATAGGTCATTTTGAAAAGTCAACAAAACACCTTTTGGGTCAAAGCTCCATACATGATAATGGAAGACCCAATTGAGATGAGACCAAAAGGGTTTCTTAGAGGACATCCTAAGATTTCTAAAAAGTCCAAGAACACCTCTCTAGGGTCAAAATTGAGAGAATTATGCATTGGCCAAGTTGACGTTTTTTGCAAAATTGCCAAAAGTCAAATATGCTCAAATTTGCATTTTTTTTGCTAAATGGGCCCAACTTTTTATGCTTGCATCTCATTCCTAACATATTCCACGACCTATGGAACCCACCATGCTTTATTTATTCATTTATTTAATTTATTTTGAATTTTATTCATTTAAAATTCAAATAAAATCAAATAAATCCTAATAAATCATATATTGTGTTTTAGGGATGATTTTTGCATTAAAAGAAGATCTTATATGCTGTCAATTGAGAATCAACTCGTGCAAGGCCAATTTGGTTGGAAAAATATTGGATTTGAGCAAAATTGGAAAGAAATCATATGCCTTACAAGACCAAATCAAATCTCCATGATGAGCAAGATTGAGGTCGTTTTTGTTGACCTAATAGGTTGTATTATATATACAGAAGCAAGGCAGGGAATGAGAAGAGGTTAGAACAATCATGAAAGAGGCAAACAAAACTCAAAAAAATCCAAGAAAAAGTGGTGATCCAATTTCCATACTAGAGACCAAATCGTGCCATTCTCACATTGCCAACAGGTTGTTGGACATCCCAGGAACATATCCTAATTAATTGCAAGCCTTTTCACGCCTGGAATTATAAGCTACAGGTATCACGATTTGCTTCCAAACTCATTTTCGTTTTCATCAATTTATACACCATTTGCATGTTTTGACTGCACATTCTTATTCCTTAACATGTTTGCAAGCTAATCATCATATTCAATTGTGTTTTTGGTGATCGTATGATAAACTGCCATGGCTAAGGTTTCTTGATGAGTTTTAGGGCTTTGCAGGATAGGTAAAATTTGACATTGATTCTGGTACCATGAGACTCGTGAGGAAGAGACGAGTTGATTGGTACTAGCCACGGTCATTTATGTTGCCTATGGACAATTTTTGAAACACACAGGGTTGTAGCTACAATGCAATGTCCGTAGGTAAAAACCTCCTGGGCTAACACGACGGATGGGAGGAAGAAGATGAGGCGTGGCGCCCCCTGGTTGGGCAATTTGAATTTAGTGCCTTTTTTTTCATTTAATCTTTGTTTTTCATATATTAGATTTTGTTTTTATTATATATACAAGTAAATCAAATGGCTCAGTTGGCAAGCATGCAGGGGAAGAGTGCATAAGGATCTGGGTTCGATTCCCAGGTCCCAACCTTTATTTATGATATTTTTCAACAGGCAATCCAGCGCTTTGCAAATCAAGAGGCTCACCATGTACCATCAAGATATGGCCATCCAACTCACTAGCGCTCCAGATCCAATACCTTTCCTTTGGAGGACCACCATACGCCTCCAGTCAACAGCCACATTGGATCAGGCAAAGTCAAACAGGCCTGGATCTTTTGGGCTCAGAATCTCAAACAGCACCCCCCCATGATTGCTAATACAGGCCCATATTTCTTTCTTTTTCTTTTATATTTTTTTAAATCTTTCAATATTTATTTTATTCACTTTAATTTACAAATTAATTTATTTTTCATAAAAACCATAAAATCAATAATTCACAAAATTAGGATTAGTTTTTTATTTATTTATCAAAATTAATTTAATTTAGTTTAATTTAGGAAATTGTAATTTGTTTTCAAAAATAAAATCAAATAGAAATTAGGTTAGACTTTTCCTTTAATTTTATTTTTCTATTTTTCTCAAATAAATAAAAATACAAAAAATAGGCTTTTAGACGAATTAATTTATTTTTCTTAGTTTAAAATTAATTAGACTTAGGATTTTCCTTTAATTTAGAAATTCCATTATTTTCTCAAAACAAAACAAAAACATTTTTTTAACTAATCGCAATTAGGTTTAAGTCAAGGGTCAAAACCCTAGTTGTCTCGTAGTTGATTCATCGCGCGCGTATTATTATTTTTACGATATTGTTGTATGTGTCCATGGTTTGTAATAGTTTAATCTAGGGCTTTTTATTTATCTCTTTTTCCCGTGTTTTTTTTGGCTATGTAATTAATCCCTCTCCCCGAAGCCTTGTAATAGCGTAGATTTACTTTCTCGCATTTTAATTCTCGCAAATATTTGACTGTTTAGATGAATGCTAATAGGATTGAATGACAAGAATGCATGACAAATTAATGCAGTTAGAAAACCCTAATAGACTAAATAATTGAAAACAGATCACTCGCACATATCACTCTTAGGGTATACTCTCACTTCGGTTGCCTTCGGTAAACAATCATTAAGTATAGGGTGTCTTAGTGGTTGCCCTCTTGTCTAACAAAGATCAAATGTCCCATTCAAATGTTGCCTCGGAAATGTTGCCTCGAATATGATCTTAAGACTTTAGGGTTATTACTAAGTCGTCCTAACATTGCTTTAGTGATCGTACGTCCCTTTCGATTTGACCCTTACAACTCCAATGATGGTGCTACCTATTTCTCAATAGTAGGATAGCGCTGTCCAAAGGAAACGAGAATAGAAACGATCTTTTTTCAAGTAGGTAGATGCTAGTAGGTACTTGCTCAAATCAAAACTCATTCACACTTACACATTTTCAAAACAATTTTCAAAACAACTTCATCACACCTTTGAGGATTGATACAAGGGTTATCACGAAGTCAAACATTTTCAAAAACAAAGCACATACACAAGAAATTTTAAAAGATGAGCAAGTACCTAAGAGCCCATGGAAAACCATGGATAGAAAGGGTGCTAATATCTTCCCTTTCTATAATCTACTCCCCGTACTCAGAATATCTCGAAAAAGGATTTTTTTCTGTACTTTTTTCCTTTCCGGTTGGATGAAATAAAAGTCGGTGGTGACTCTTGCTTACCAGAACATTTTGCAAACACAAAACGCAAAACACAAACCAGCATTTCAAAACAGTCGGTTCTGCCACCGTATCACCGTAGGGTTGCTTCAAGATGAAAAGCCTGGATAGTAGGGCTTAATGGAAGGAACCTGGAGGGTTACTTCAGGATGAAAGTATGAATAGTAGGGCTTATGGGAAAGAACCTGGAGCGTAGGTGTTGTACCCCAAAATTTTCCCTCCCATATTTCTCAAGACATGTCAAGAATAATCTCCAAGTGACTCAAGTTAGCTTAAGAGTTGGACAGTCAAATCACCTCCTAAGGCAGTCAATTCAAAATTAGGGTTTTGTGTCGCATCAAGGTCCTTACATCTAAATGGACTCAAATTCTACCCAATGTCCTAATATTTTCTCAAGTTCATCCATGTCAAAATTCAAGCCTTGCAGAGAAAGTTTGGTCAGTCAATTGCTCAAGAGGTCCAAAAATCGACTGTGCTAGGGCAAAAGTCAACTGTGACCTACAAACAGTCAAACCTCAAGATTTTTTGCCAAAATTCTCATTTTGAAGGATAATTAATCATTTGATCAAGGGTTGATCATGATTCATCAAGGATTGCTCAAGATTCATCAAGATTCAAAAGTTGCTAAATTAGGGTTTTGTAGGAAAAGTCAACTCAACTTTGACCAAGCATAACTTTCTCATACTTTATGAGAACTGACCCATCCAAAGCTCATTTTGAAGAGGATGCAATTTCCTACAATCCACCCTCACACCCCAAGATCAAGAAATGCACTCACAAAAATTTACAAATTTGGACATTATAGGTCATTTTTGAAAGTCAACAAAAACACCTTTTTTCCAAAGCTTATAACTTGAGCATGGAATATCAAAATGAGATTATACAAAAAGGGTTGGTTATAGGACATCTCAAGGTTTCTAAAAAGTCCAATAACCCTTCCAAAAGTTCAAAATTGAAGAAGTTATGCATTGTTGAAGTTGGGCATTTTTCCAAAATTGCCAAAAGTCAACTATCGCCAAAACATCAAATTTTGTCAAATGGGCCCACTTTTTTCCACTTGATTTGATCTTGTCACACCACACACGTGCCCTATCTTCAGTTTCATGTCCATTCATTGATTTTTCTATTTTATTTGATTTTTATTGAATTAATTCATTTTAAATCAATATTAATTCAAATAAAATCCAAAAATTGATGGAATAAGATCTTTTTGATCATTACAGGTCTTAATTATCATGATACACCCAATCAAATTCGTGCCCAGCCATATCATGCACAAAATCTTGGATTTGGAAAGAACATGAAAGCCTTTAATGGAGGAATCAAATCATATCTTAATTCATCAATATACATGGATTCAAGGCCCAAATTTTAACCTAATTGCTTCTAATATACCCACACAAGCTAAAGCACAATAGAGGCAAATCCAAGGCAAAAGCTCAACACTATCTTCTTGCCTGATATCTACTGAAGCGATTGCAACCATTCACAAGCTCTGAAGCCACTTGAATCGCGCTGTAAGCCGTCCTGAACATAGCCCTGTACACGAATTCATATCCTCTGATTCTTTCATTCTTTTGCCAAAATCTTTGCATATTTGTGTTTATCGTTCCGTTTAGAACGTTTCTACATTATTTGATTTTGTTTTGGTAGCCTGTACAGCCATGCCCGAAGCTAGGGTTTTGGTTCTTGTTTTTTAGGCGTTTTGATTGCAGGTAAAATTGGGACAAACCATGGATATGGATGAGTTCAGGGAGGAGAGACGAACATGTTGATGGTCATAGGTTGTATTTATATGGTCTGGAAGTTGTTTTAGGAGGGAGCCATGGGTTTAGCTGCGGAAAAAATCCGCAGGTACATATCCAGGCTTTTCAACGAAGAAGACGATTATGTGTCTTCTCCCTATTGGTTGATTTAAATATTCGCGCTATTTTTTTTATTTTTCAGGCATAATGTTTTGTTTTATATATAATATTTGTTGCTTATTCCAATAACAAATTGAATGCGTTGGTTGAGTGGCAAGCGTGCTGTCCAGAATCCAATGGGACCTGGGTTCGAATCCTAGGTCCCCCAATATTTGTTGTATTTTTTCTCCAGGTGGTTCTATACATTCCCAAGCATACAACATACCATACATCACCAATCCAACGCTTGCCAGATGGCCTTCAGGCCAAATCCAAAGGCCAAGATTGAATGATCATCCTGCACCCCAGTCAACGTGTCACGTGGGATCCAGAAAAGTCATTGAGGCTTGCTGCAAATGGGCCAAACAATTGCCAGATTCACCTCCTGATTTTGGGCCCAAACCCCCCAGTTGGTTTATTTCCTTTCTTTTCATATTTCTTTTTTATTTAATTGTCTTATTAATTATCATTATTATTTACACTAACCAATTAATTTATTTTCCTCATAAAAATCAAAACACAAAATATGTTTTATTTTATTAAATTAATTCATCACTTTTATTTTTGTAAATAAATAATAATTTAATTGACTTAGTTTTAATTAGGTATAATTCTAATATTTTTGCAAAATAATTAAAATTAATGTAGAATTAGGTTTTTTTTTACTAACTTTTAATCAAATTCATTTTATTTCTTTTAATATCAAAAAATACAAAAATATTTTGATTAATTAATTAATTTAATTATTAACTTAGATTTAATTGCCATAAAATCAAAAATAACAAAAAAATATTTTCTTTTAAAAAAAAAAGGGTCAGAACCCTAAAAAATGCGCTGATTTAATTTTCTTGCACGCGTATCGTTTTATCCAATATTGTAATTGCTTCCGGTATATAATAGCTTTTAATCAGGACTTTAATTATTTATCGCTTTATTTTATTTTCTGTAATTTAAATTAAAGGGTTTGTTTTTGGCGATGTAAATACCTGACGCCTTGTAATAGTTTAGATTTAACTTCCGCAAATTTAAATTCCGCAACTATACACTGTTAGATGTTTGATAATAGGGAATGCATGACAAGATCCAATGTATGAACTTAAAATCAACATAGATAACCCGTGACATGTACAAAGATAAATAACTGAAAAACAATACACTCGCACATGCGCACTCTTAGGGTACACCTCACTTGGTTGCCTTCGAACGTGGTCATTGAGTATAGGAAGTTTTAGAGGTTGTCCTCTTATCCAAAGATCATAAGTTGCCTCGAAACGGTTGCCTCGGATAAAATGATCTAAGACATTAGGGTTACCGCTAAGGCGTCCTAACATTGCTTTAGTGACCACACGTCCCTTAATCGAATTGACCCTTAAACTCCAACGACGGTGCTACCTACTCCTCAATAGTGGGATAGAATTGTCTAAAGGACATTTGTACATATTAATTCCCTTTTCGAGTAGGTAGATGGTTCTTAAGTACTTGCTCCTTTTAAAACAAAACAAAACTTTTCTCACTTACACAACTTTCAAACATAAAACTTCTTCAAACCCACAAACACAAAGAAAAGCAAATTTTTGAAAACACAATGAGCAAGTACCTAAGAGCCCGTGGATAACCACGAATAGAAAGGGTGCTAAAACCTTCCCTTTCTATAATATACCTCCCGAACCCGAGAAACATCTTGAAAAAGGAATTTTTCTGTGCTTTTCTCCTTTCCTTGTTAGATAAAATAAAAGACGGTGGCGACTTTTGCTTACCGCGACATCTTGCGAAAACAAACGCAAAACACGAACCAGTATTCCAAAATAGTCAGTTCTCTTTCCCACCGATCACAGAACTGGCGACTCTGCTGGGGACCTAAAAGTGGGGTGTACCTTAGGATTAGATCACTGTTGTTTTCAATTGTATGCTTTGTATGCTTTATATTTGTGGGCTTGTATCGGAGTTGTATAGATCCTAACCCGGATCTGGGGATACCCTTTAGGTAAGTAGCAATAAACTGTGAGGGAACTGTCTGGCGTAGACCGACACGGTTGAAGCAGTAGCTACATTGGTGTGGCACTTTAGTCTGTACCGATATCCCTTGTGTTGGAACAAGGAGAATATGGGTCTTCTAAGGGGTCATTAAGCACCAACTGACCTTAGAACCTTAAATTGACCAACTTGGCCATAGAACAGTAGCAGTATGCTACACTCATTGAGACTAAACTCTCGCGATGATTCTGACCGCAAGAAAAGGTTGCTAAACTGGAATTATGACCGATTGAGGGTAGTCAGTGATATTGAGATCCTCTAGAACCCGGTTACTATTTTTAGGACAGGTTTAAACCAACTGAACTGAAAGAGGGTAGTACCTAAGTTCCTTGCCAGCCTGAAATCTAAGGGCTCTCTGTGTTACTTGTGTGCCTTTACCATGTTTGCTGTTTGTGGATACTTGTGGTATGCTTACTATCATGACATCATGACATCATAACATTCCATACATCTTGCATAAGGACTAACCTATTTCAAAGACAGGAGGGATTCATCTTTGCTCTGTTTTGCAGGTCATCATGATGCCCATGCGTAAGAATACCATCCGGACCAACTTTGTCCAAGTCCCTACCTTGCTTAAAGAGTTGGTTGCCAAGATGCCTGACACTACTTCCTTTGTTAGGAGGCATGGTTCTCTTCTCAGTTTGGTCACCTCCGAATTGGACGAGCAGATGATGAGTGTCCTAGTCCAGTTCTATGATCCGATGTACCATTGTTTCACTTTTCAAGACTATCAGCTGGTTCCCACACTAGAAGAGTTCTCTGAGCTGCTCGGTATCTCTGTTCTGGAGTAGACCCCATTTACTGGTTGGGAGAAGACCCTTAGGCCCGAAGAAATTGTTGCAGCCCTTCGTTTGACCAAAGAAGAGGTAATGGCTAATTGGGAGACTAGAAGTGGAGCAAAGAGCTTTCTGACTAAGTTTTTGGTTGGTAAGTGTGATCGGTGGATCTGGAACTGACTGTTTAACGCTGGTTCGCGAAATGTCGCGGAAGCAAGAGTCGCCACCGTCTTTTATTTTCTCCAATATGGAAAGGACAAAAGCACAGAAAAATTCCTTTAAAGAGATTGCTCTCGGTTCGGGAGGTGGGTTATAGAAAGGGAAGGTGTTAGCACCCTTTCTATCCATGGTTATCCATGGGCTCTTAGATACTTGCTCAATGTGTTTTCAAAAATATTTGTTTGCTTTTCAATGTGGGTTTAAAAAGTTTCTTTGAAAAATTTCAGTTCGACTCGTACGTCAGAGTGTTTGAAAAATTTGCTTTGAAAGCTTTTGAAAAGCGTTGGTGTGAAAAGATTTCAGTTTGTTTTGAAATTAGAGCAAGTATCCTTGAGAACCTACCTACCCTAAGGAATTCGTCTGTGTAGATGTCCTTTAAAGTAATGCCATCCCACCATTGAGAGGTAGGTAGCACCACCGTTGGAGGTGTTCGGGTCAATTCGAGGTTCGGGACATGGTGATCACCAGAGCAATGGGAAGACACCTTAGAAGCTACCCTCATGCCAGGTTCCCGGATCATGAGGACTTACTAAGACATCCTCTACTCGACGATCACCTTTCGAAAGGCAACAGTGAGGCGTACCCTAGGGGTGGTGTGTGCGATTCGTGTGTCGTTTTCATTTGCATTTGTCTTTTGTCAAGTTCATTGTGATCTACGCTTGATTTTATTATGTCCATTCATTCTTGCATGCTTATTTAACAGTTAAAAGTTGCGGGAAATTAAATCTACAACTATTACAAATGGCGCGGGTCCACATCGCCAAAATTAAACCGGACCCGATTTGACAGAAAATAAATAAAGCAATAAAATAAAAGTGCGAGAAATAAAATTGTTACAACGCTTTGGGAGAAATACATAATGAATTAAGCGAAATAAAATAAATGCGCGAAATTAGATAAATTACGAACATGGGCGTTGGACCCTTTTGCCAAAAATTTAAAGTTAATGAAGGGTTGAAATTAAAATTGAAAAGAAAATGTTTTTTAGTATTTTATGTTTTTTAAGATTTAAAAGAAGAAGTATTTATTAGAATGAAATTTGAAATGTAAACCCTAATTCTAGTGTTTTTTAGATTTATTATGAAAATATTAACATTTTAACTAATTTAAACCTAAGTTAATTTACATGCATTTTTTAATTTATGAAAATAAATAAAATAAATATTATTATTGTAAAAAAGAAAATTAAAAGGAATAAAATTAACAATTAAACCTAAATTCTATATTTTTGTATTTTTTGTTATTAAAAGCAATTAAAATTGTAACCTAATTAAAACTAATAATTACATGTTAAATTATTTATAAAAATATTAAAATAAAATAATTTATTATATGTTTCTTTTTCTGATTTTTTTTGTATTTTTTATGTATTGTAAAAATAATGAATTAAACTAAAACAATAAAACAAAATAAAAATAATAATTAAAAAAGATATGAGAAAAATAAAAACACTTGCAAACCAGGGTGGGGGTGTAGTCCCAATTTGTGAGGTGCTGATGGTGAAATTCTGGCCCAATAAAACATGGCCTGTTTGACTTTTGTCCAAGCGTATGGAACAGTTGACCTGAGTGTAGCGTGTTCTTTGATTCTTGTCCATTGATCTAATTTCACTAAGTACGTGGACGTCCGGATGATGATGGAGCATGGTACGCTTTTATCTTGGACGCTGCATGGGAACACAATTTGCAAAATAATATAGGAAACAAGACAGACTTGGGATTCGAACCCAGGTCTTGGACGTGAATGCCTTCTTCGCTTGCCAACTGAACCATGTTAACGCGTTTGTTATATAATAAACGAATAAATATTATAAAAAGAAACGAAGGCGTTAGTGGAGGGCGCGCGAAAATTTAAATCAGCGAATCATAGTTTGCCACGCTTCATCATCTTCCCTGTTCCCTGAAACAAAACTCATTAAGCAACGGTTTTCATGGCGTTGCGTTAGACAGGTTTATAAAAAATAGCGACTAGCGCTATAGGATCAATAAATTAGGCGCGAGTGCATGGATCTCTTCGTCCAAGCTTCCTGAACCCATCCATGGCACTGTGGTGGTTGAATTTTACGTGATTAAGAAACCCCTAATTGGGAGCTCTGCAAACCCTAGACGGCATCAATGGCCAAATCACATATATTGCACAAAAACGAAATTAATTGGCATGGTTAGCATCAGAACATTATGAGGAACAAGAATCCATGAATCAAATGTTAAAAAAATGCTTAAAATATGAAACACGATGATCAATATTTTTCTATGCAGTTCATGTTCATTCTACCAATTCTTGGAGTCTGAATGGATGCTAACGATTGGGATCGCTTCAGAGAGCCTTGAGGAAGCCTTTGAAACAAGAATTAAGACCTGAATCCTTCTCTAACCACGTTTTCAGAATTGCTTTCTTTGACAAAATTTCAAAGTTTGTAAGGTATTCTTGAGCGCAGCTTTCAGTGTCTAAGGCTTAGGGTTGTGATTCTCATTATGTATGGAAGCTATTAGGTCAACAAAACTGCATAAAATCCAAGGCATTCATTGTTTTGCATATTTGATTTCCTTAAGATCTCTTTGAATCTTTTTCATGTGCAATTTTGTTCAATCATGCCAAATCAAACCAAATCTTGCCATATTGGGATGTGCACGAAATCTTGAGTATCAAACATGCATAAAAAGATTTGTTAAGGCAAGTTTGATATTTTTCATGTATTTAATTGATTTAGTTGAATTAATATAAATAAAAATCCAAATAAATAAATAAAAAATGAGAAAATACTTCCCTTTGGGCCAAGTGGTCGTGCATAGGCTTGGAATGATGAATCTTGGAAGAAAAATGGGCCCATTAGCAATTTTGAATCATTTGCATCAATGTTGACTTTTCAAAATATCCAAAAATTTCCCAACTTCCACAAGGCATAACTTGCTCAATTTTTAAGCTTTTCACATGTTCTTGGACATTTTGGAAAGGTATTTGAGTCCTCTAACCAATGCCTTTGGTCCCATGTCATTTTGATTTACCAATCTCAAGTTATGGCCTTTGACTTAAAGTCCCTTTTTGTTGACTTTTGAAAATGACCTATAATGTTGAAATTGATAACTTTTTGTGAGAGCATTTCTTGGACTTGAAGTATGAATATGAGTTGTAGGAAATGTCTTTCTCTTCAAAATGAGCTTTGGATGGAATTTTTCTGATAATCCATGTGAAAGTTATGCCCTGGTCAATTTCAGTTGACTTTTTCAACTGTCCAAATATAGTAACTTTTGCATCTTGATGATTTTCTGAGCCAAATTTTGAGAATCATGATCAAGCATTGATCAAATGATTTTTGTGGCTTCAAAATGATATGTTGACCAAAAATTTGAACTTTTGACTGTCAAATGACCATTTTGCCCCTACAGTTGACTGTAGTGCAATCTAGGGTTTTGACTGTGCAATTTTGAGCTGAATGCCTTGAAACTTGATATGAAGATGCTTGACCATCTTTGTAAGCATATGAGACTTGATTGGGTCCTTGAAAACTTCCTTTTCTTGATCAGAACACAAACCCTAGTTTTGACTGTATAGGAGACAGTTGGACTGCACAACCCTTAGGGAATTTTGTGACTTGGCTTGGCAATTTCTTGAAGAATATGGGAGGGCAAATTTTGGGGTACAACAGTTGCCCCTGTTCAATCTTCTTAGACCTGAGGATGCAGATTGGCTGACGTGCCTTTCGTAATCCGAGGGTAGAAGATGATTGAACACTAGAGTGCCCAGAAATTTGCGCTCACATGTTGGCAGTGTGATGGGGGGAATGGGCTTATAGATGCCATTTAGAGATTGCTGGATAGGATGATGGGCTTATAGATGCCATCTGGATGTTGATCACGTCGGAGATTCCTTAGCGAGAACCTGCATACCTGCAAAAGAACAAATGAGTACCTGACACGTTGCAGGAGCTGATTTTAGATGCTTGGTGTAGATGTGTCCTGACTGGTTACAGGAGCTGAGTCTGGAGTTTCAAACACTGATGAATGAACCAGAGATGGTTACTGCCTTAGCGTGAATGGTAAGAGAACCTTGGGTGATTTTAACTTCAACAACGCTCGTTGAGAAAAATCTTGGCGGGAATTACCATCTTTGCAATATCGGAACGAGAACCATAGGCTATTATAATCTGAAAGGGAATCACCTCACTCGCCGTCGGAGAGGGAATCATAGGAAAAGGAATTGTCACCTCACACACCGTCGGAGAGGGAACCATAAGAGACTATCACCTCACACTCATCGTCGGAGAGGGAAACATCTGAAAAAGGACTTACCACCTCACGCACTTGCCGGAGAGGGGACCATAGGAGACTATCACCTCACACTCATCGTCGGAGAGGGAAACATCTAAAAAAGGAATTACCACCTCACGCACTTGTCGGAGAGGGGACCATAGGAGACTATCACCTCACACTCATCGTCGGAGAGGGAAACATCTGAAGAAGGAATTACCACCTCACGCACTTGTCGGAGAGGGGACCATAAGAGATTATCACCTCACACTCATCGTCGGAGAGGGAAACATCTGAAGAAGGAATTACCACCTCACGCACTTGTCGGAGAGGGGACCATCTGAAGAAGGAATTACCACCTCACGCACTTGTCGGAGAGGGGACCATAAGGAGAAGGAATTACCACCTCACTCGCTGTTGGAGAGGGGACCATAACTTCTACTGAGTCTTTATCAGAAAAATCTGTTGGGAGTCGATTTAGCTGGACTAGAGAAGGCTTTGAAATATGTTTGAGCATTTTAACTGCGTCTTTCCTGAAAGGTAAAGGTCAGTCATATGCAATGCATGATATGGATTAAGCAATGATGTTCTCAATATAAATGAGATTTGTATGATATGATGCGTCTATGCATGCTATAATGATGTATGTGATGTTTTATGAATATGTTTTTCGTCTAAGAAAGTAAACTCTTTGACGGGTGCCAGGAAGTCATATCCTGGGCTGATGTTGAAGAATAGATTTCCCTTCCGCTGGGGATGATAGTTGCAAGAATACCGGTAGGAGAAGATGACTCCGTTGCGGAATAAACTTGGCGGATGGAAGATTCTGCGGGGAGAAAAAGATATTCTAGCGACCATGCTGGGAGATAATACTCTGTGGGGATAGAGATGCTTTGCTGAATTATTGAGGATGACTTGCTGAGGATGTCTTTGTTGTATTGGAAGTGTTGATAGACTTCGCTGGGGTAGGAAAGAATTACGTTGACGACGACCTTTCCGTGGCTTTTGGCTGAGGATAACCCAGTTATATCCTATTGAGGAAATAACTCTTTGAATAAAGCCGGGCGACGCGTTCGTGCTCTGCGAGGGGATAAGCTTCCAGAATCTACTGGGGATAAGCTTACTGCTTGGGGAAGATGGACTCTAATTTTCCTTGGGAAACCGGATTGGACTCTCCTGGGGAGTTTTGAATTGCTGGGGAAGTGATTCCTTTGAATATTGAGATACCGCCGGGGAACAATCTTTAAGCCAAGACTGCCGGGGATGCTTGTATTGAATATATGTATTGCTGCTGGGGAAGTATTGAGATCTACGGGAGGACACTCAATTTCCTTGATATTTGATAATTCTGCTTGGAGAAGAATGTACTGTTTTGCTGAACTACTCTCTGGGGAATTAAGGTATCTGGTTATGCTCTTTAGCTGGACCTACCTTGGTACTTTGGAGGATAGAACAATTAGACTGCTCAGACAACTCTTTTATTGCCCCTGTTTCTAGTGTCACCTGCAATTAATTCCTTTGTTTCGTATGCAAATATTTATGAGTTAGCAAATTATTGTCAATGCATATATCACAAATTGAACCTTGGACGTTCTTCGCAAAACAAAACAGAAAAAGAAAAACACTTGGCACGTTTAACTGAAGATATATTTGTATTGATTTTTGAATGGCCTGAATAGGCGTTTTGTGTACAAGAGGCTGACGTCCTAGTAAGAGGTACGTCGCCGATCAAAAGAGTTTATACAAGTTTTGTACAAAAGAAAATAAAACAACTGTGTGAAGTGAATGATCCACTGGGTTTCAACCCTGCTATCGCCTTTATAACTCCGAGCGTCTCATCACTTGATGACCTTGGTTGAAGGTGAAGCTGACTGATCGATGCCGTCTGAACTTGATGTAGATACCGGATTCTGGATGCAAAGTGATCAATGAGACATAGTATTACGCTTTTATCCCTAATTTTTGCCTGGACCGCCCTTTCGGGTTTTCAGTCCACCGGGATACCCATTTTTGCCCAAGCCGCCTTTTCAGGTTTTCGACTTGCCGGGTGTACAGATTTTTCCATTTTCATCCCTTCATTTTGCCCGAACCCTTTTAGTTCGACGGGAAGCCCTAATTTTTGCCTAGGCATGTCAGCCTAGCGGGTCTTGTTTTCATGCGTAGTACTTTTTAACTATGTCTGCATTGGCGGGGTGAGGAAGGTCGTCACCATCCATGTTGGTTAATATCATTGCTCCTCCTGAGAACACATGCTTAACCACAAATGGCCCTTCGTACGTAGGGGTCCATTTGCCCCTTGGATCACTCTGAGGAAGGATGATTCTCTTGATTACCAGATCCCCAACTTGATATTCCTGTGGTCTGACCTTTTTGTTAAATGCCCTGATCATTCGTTTTTGGTATGTCTGACCATGACAGATAGCAGCAAGTCTCTTTTCATCAATGAGGTTGAGTTGATCAAGTCGTGTCTGGATCCAATCATCTTCGTTCAGATTTGCATCCTTCATTATCCTGAGAGAGGGGATTTGCACTTCGATTGGCAAGACTGCCTCCATGCCATAAACCAGAGAGAAAGGAGTTGCCCCGGTTGACGTCCTAGCTGAGGTACGGTACCCATGCAGAGCGAACGGTAACATCTCGTGCCAATCTTTATAGGTCACTGTCATTTTCTGCACGATCTTCTTGATGTTCTTATTCGCTGCTTCTACAGCCCCATTCATCTTCGGTCTGTAAGGAGAAGAATTGTGGTGCTGTATCTTGAACTGTTCGCAGAGCTCAGCGATCATCTTGTTGTTCAGATTGGTACCGTTGTCTGTAATAATTCGCTCAGGGACACCGTACCGACAGATCAGGTTGTGCCGAATGAACCGTGCCACCACAGTCTTGGTTACCGTAGCATAGGATGCTGCCTCAACCCACTTTGTAAAATAATCGATCGCCACTAGGATGAAGCGATGTCCATTAGACGCCGTAGGTTTGATCTCGCCAATCATGTCTATGCCCCACATTGCAAACGCCCAAGGCGCAGTCAGAACATTCAGGGGAACCGGAGGAACATGCACCTTGTCTGCATAAATCTGGCACTTGTGGCATGTCCTGGAATGTTGGTAGCAGTCAGCTTCCATTGTGGACCAGTAATATCCTGCCCGTAGGATTTTCTTAGCCATAGTGTGCCCACTGGAGTGCGTACCAAAGGTTCCTTCATGTAGCTCTTCCATGATTCTTTCTGCTTCCGTCTTATCCACACAACGCAGTAAGGTTGAATCATGGTTTCTCTTGTACAAGATGCCGTTGCTTAGGAAGAATTTGGCTGCGAACCTCCTCAGGAACTTCTTATCATTGACAGAGGCACCTTCAGGGTATTCCTGAGCTTCCAGATATCTCTTCACTTCATGGTACCAAGGCTTCTCAGTCACCAATTCAGTTTCGAGATCACAACAGTATGCCGGTTCGTCCAATTTCCAGATGATGATCCGGGGAGCCTCATTATCCCATTTGACCTTGAACATTGAAGACATTGTAGCTAACGCGTCTGCTAACTGATTCTCTTCTCTTGGAAAGTGCTCAAAGGTTATCTCTGTGAAGTGGGGAATCAGGGTCAACACACATTCTTTGTAAGGAATCAAGTTTGGATGTTTCGTATCCCACTCTCCGTTGATCTGATTGATCACCAGAGCGGAATCTCCGAAGACACTTAGAAATTTGATCCTTAGGTCGATCGCAGCTTGAAGACCCATGATACACGCCTCATACTCCGCCATGTTGTTAGTACAGTTGAAACACAGCCGGGCAGTGAGTGGAGTATGAGTACCTTGTGGAGATATGATTATAGCGCCGATACCATTTCCCAAAGCATTGGAGGCTCCGTCAAAGTGCATAGACCATCGGGATCCTGGTTCAGGTCCTTCATCCGGTCCAGGTACTTCACAATCAGTTACAATCATGATGCTTTCATCTGGAAACTCGAAGTTCATTGATTGGTAGTCATCTACAGCTTGATGAGCTAAGTGGTCCGCCAATACACTCCCCTTGATGGCTTTCTGGGTCGTGTACTGAATGTCGTATTCCGTCAAGATCATTTTCCATCTTGCAATTCTCCCAGACAGAGCAGGCTTTTCGAATATGTACTTTATGGGATCCATCTTTGAGATCAACAAGGTAGTGTGAGTCAGCATATACTGTCTCAGCCGGCGAGCAGCCCATACCAAAGCGCAGCAAGTTTTCTCAAGCAGTGAGTATCGGGTCTCACAGTCGGTAAACTTTTTGCTAAGGTAATAAATGGCATGCTCTTTTCGGCCAGACTCGTCATGTTGCCCCAGCACACACCCCATTGAATTGTCGAGCACTGTCAGGTATAGTATCAGAGGTCTCCCTTCAACAGGTGGCATAAGGATAGGTGGTTCTTGGAGATACTCTTTGATTCTGTCAAAAGCAGCCTGACATTCATCGTTCCAACGTACTACCTGATCTTTCTTCAGCAGCTTGAAGATTGGCTCACAAGTAGCAGTCAGATGTGAGATGAATCGAGCAATGTAATTTAGGCGTCCTAAAAAACCTCTGACTTCCTTCTCTGTCTTAGGAACCGGCATCTCTTGAATAGCTTTGACCTTAGCAGGGTCCACTTGAATACCTTTATCGCTGACCACGAAGCCTAGCAACTTCCCAGATCTTACTCCGAAGGTACACTTGTTCGGGTTCAATCTCAGCTTGTACAGTTTCAATCGGTCAAACAACTTCTGTAGATGGTCTAGATGCTCTTCCTCAGTCTGGGACCTAGCGATCATGTCGTCCACATACACTTCGATCTCATGATGGATCATGTCATGAAATAAGGCAACCATGGCACGTTGGTAGGTTGTCCCAGCGTTCTTTAATCCAAAAGGCATGACCTTGTAACAGAAGGTGCCCCACTGAGTAACAAATGTAGTCTTCTCCATGTCTTCAGGTGCCATCTTTATCTGATTGTAGCCTGAGAAACCATCCATGAAAGAGAATACTTTGTGCTGAGCTGTATTATCAACAAGGACGTCAATATGGGGTAGAGGGAAGTCGTCCTTGGGGCTGGCCCTGTTCAGATCCCTGTAATCGACACACATTCTGACCTTACCGTCCTTCTTAGGTACCGGCACCACGTTAGCAACCCACTGAGGGTAAGAGGTCACTGCAAGAAACCCAGCATCAAACTGTTTCATGACCTCGGCTTTAATCTTCTCGGACATCTCTGGACGCATCCGAGGAACCTTTTGCTTAACTGGAGGGCAGTCTTCCTTAGTCGGCAAATGATGGACGACAATATCGGTATCCAACCCTGGCATGTCTTCGTAGGACCAGGCAAAGATCTCCACATAGTCATGTAACATCTTGGTTAACCGTTGCTTCACGCTGAGCTCTAGGTTGGCACCAATCTTTACCTCTTTCCTGTCTGCTTCAGTACCCAGGTTTATTGTCTCCACTGGCTCTTCGTGGGGTTGAATTTCCCTCTCTTCCTGAAGCAACAGTCTAGCAAGCTCGCCAGGCACTTCGCAATCATCTTCACCTTCATCTTCGGCTAAGTTGATCGGATTTTCGAAGTCATAATTGGCAGTAGCAGAGCTGTTATCAGTGAGATCCAGAGTGGATTGGAACCTGTATGAGTGAGTGTGTGTGTAAATACAGCTGTTTTGAAAATTATGTAAAGGAAAAGAAAGACAGAAAAGGAACACAATATTTGCAATGCGAAAAACGTCCAAGATTTTCATTCATGATGTATAAAATGACAGTTTGTATGCCCTCACAAATAGAACCACGGTGCCTCGGGTAAGACACCGGGCCATAGAGTTTATCATTGTTTATTACAAAATATAACGAAACAAAGAAATTTATTACTGCGTCACAAAGGTAACAGGGGTATGATCCTTAGCAATCCAGTTGTTCAATCCGCCTTCGGTCGTCGGATAAATCCAGCTGTTGAATTCTGCTTCGTCCACTTCATGATCCTCCCCAACAGCATTCACTCCTGAGCTTTTAATAAATACTGGAGGTCTTCCGATCTTTGCTTTCCTCATAGCTCTCTGACCTTCTGTGGTAAAACCCAGCCCAAGTTTATCAGTCTTCTGGGTGAAGTCTGGAAGTCTGCCCCAGTCGGCACATTCACCCTTCTGCACCACAGCCCTGGCATCCTTCAGGGAAGCCATCTTCAAAGGACCACTTGCTTCTGTTGTTTCTGCTGCAATTGGAAACACCTCCTCGAAATGCTGAAAGGGGGTCTCAATGAACTCCCCATCCATCTCAATGTATCTGAACGAGTTTAGGTGACTCACCATATATTCTTCCTCTCCTTGCACAGTGACAATCTTCCCTCTGACGGGGTACTTCAGCTTTTGATGCAAGGTAGAGGTCACTGCCCCAGCCTTATGTATCCAGGGTCGACCCAGCAGACAAGAGTAAGATGGACGGATATCCATCACATAAAAAGTGGAGTCGAACACCTGAGAGCCCACACGAATCGGAATGTCAACCTCTCCATGGACCATCCTCTTTGAACCATCAAAGGCCCTGACGATGATGTTGCTGGGTTTCAATTCCAGGCCTTCACAATCTAGACGATCCAGAGCCTTCTTGGGTAGCACATTCAAAGATGACCCAGTATCAACCAACACATGTGCCAGGGTGGTGCCCCTGCATTCAATTGAGACATGCAGAGCATCATTATGATCTCTCCCCTTTGCGGTCAAGTCAGCGTCTGAGAAACCCAAGCCATTATCTGCCGTTAGACTTGCCACGCAATCAGTGAACTGGACTGCAGAGGTTTCATGTGGCACATGGGCCGTCTTGAGGAATGAGATTAGGGCCTTTGCATGGGCCTCGGAGCACAGCAGTAAAGAGAGCATGGAGATCTTGGAGGGCGTATGCCCCAGCTGTTCCACAACATTAAAATCGCTCTTCTTTATAATCTTCAGAATCTCCTCCATCTCTCGTGGGGAGGCCTCAGCAGCTATGGGTATGGGTGCCTCCATTTGGGCAGGCTCAACTTCAATTCCCTTGCCCCGAGCATTGGATGACTCGGCAGCAGGAGAAACAATCGGATTAGCAGCAGGAACAACAACTTGATCAGCAACAGGAATAGGTGTACTTGTAGGAATTATCAGGAGCGGTCTTCGGGCAGCAGGCGGTGCAATGTCAGGCGAGAAGAGCCTGCCACTGCGGGTAACTTTGGCTGGGCCAGTGATGTCACAGATGCTGGCGCCAGCGTTGAGCTCTTGTTTGATCCCGTTTATATATACATCTGCCCCATAGTGCCAAGGGACAGCTTTATCAGATATATAGGGCAGGGGCCCTGGAACAGTGATAATAACGGGTGCAACGGTCATGATTTGAGTGGGCTTCTTCGGGAGAGCCGGGATTGGGTTATTGAAAATAGTCACTACAGAAACTTCTTCCATTGGAACCAAACGAACAGCAGACTTCTTGAATAGAATCTCCTTGCTATCCATTAAGCTTTGGATGCCTAACTTTAGCAAGGGACAACCAGATGGGGATACAGTACAGAATAGGCAACCCTCACTACAACCCGGAAATAAACCGGCCTGCAGTAGGTTCTTCTTGACGATCTTTAGAGGAGTGGCTAGATCATCCACAGAAGCAGCATAAATGTCTTCATCAACAGCATTTACCCCGTGTTGAGGCATAGGGGAAGTAACTACATTCGGCTTTGCAGGCGCTTCGAATTGTATCTCCTTTGCGTCGATAAGGTCTTGCACCTTATTTTTCAACGCCCAACAGTCATCGGTAGAGTGCCCTGGGCTTTCTGAATGGTAGGCACAACGAGCATTCGGATTGTACTTGGGAGATGTTGTATTAGGGAACTTCGGAGCTTCCCTGACAGTCACTAAGTTGGTGGCTAGCAACTGTGGCAGAATCTGTGATAGGGTCATGCTTAACCGGGTAAACTCCCTCCGGGGTCTTTCAACCCTTTGGGAATTGTTTGGCCGAGGAGCGGCAGCAGGCTTAGCAATCATCACCGCGCTGACAGATTGGCGGTGCTCGGGTCTCTCTGATTTCCTAGAACCATACACGGCACTAGACTCCTTCTTGAAAGGTTTCTTTTTCCGAACTAGATGATGCAGCCTTTGCAATCTTCCCAGACTTCAACCCAGCTTCAATCCTTTCTCCGGTCAAGATCAAATCAGTGAAACCAGCAGAAGAGTTCCCAATGAGATGGTTGAAAAATGGCCCAGATAGGGTCCCCAAGAACATGTCTACCAGCTCCCGATCAGTCAATGGTGGCTGCACCCTGCCAGCCAAGTCTCTCCACTTCTGAGCGTACTCCTTAAAACCTTCGCTTGCACCTAACGCCATACCCTGGAGTTGGGTACGTGTGGGGGCAAGGTCGGCATTATACTGATACTGCTTGTAGAAAGCAGTAGCCAACTCCTCCCAGTTACGAACTTTGGTCCCATCCAGCTGATAGAACCATTCGAGATGAGTCCCTGAAAGACTCTCCTGGAAGAAGTGGATCCATAAATTCTTATCCGCAGAGTACGGCTGAATTTTCCGAACATAGGACCTCAGATGCAGCTTGGGACAAGACGCCCCGTCATATTTGGAGAAGGATGGTGCTTTGAACTTATGCGGGATAATCACACCAGTCGACAAACCCAGATCTCCGAAATCCAGCCCAGGTGCCTGTTGAACCTCCATAGCCTTCAACCTGTCCTCCAGTTGTTTATATCTGTCATCTGAAGGAGGGTACTGCTCTTCATCAAAATCTGTCTCATTGTCGGAGACGACCGGACTAGGAATCTTTACTTCTGCCTGAGAAGGACTCTTGCCAACAGAAGAACCAGCCTCTTCATGCTGCAGAGTATTGCCAAACCTTCGGCCCGAGTTGAACAGAACAGTTCTTCTCTTCTTCTTCTTCTCCTTCTTCAGGAGCATGGCCTTCAGTTCTTCTTGGCCTTTAGCCAGACCCTTGATTAGTTCTTGGAACTGCGCATTCTGCGCCTGGAGAGCCTTGATTGATGTCTCGGTTGATGCAGATTCGGGATTCATGATGCTGAAATAAACAGCGAAGAACTGTAAGCAACCTGAAAAGGGGAAAAACCTGCTATGCACATGATGAATGAGATGTGTTCATGCAATGCATTCAAGGGTTCGAAAGTTCAAATTTGTTGTAGACAAAAAAGAACACCCGTTATCATTAAGGAAAATCATTGTTTAATACATCAAGGCCTCATGGGCAAAAAGTACAAAAATCAAGTCAATCCCAAAATACACTGTGCATCCTCTTCGGAGCTATGTAGGTGTTGAGGTTCCTCTCCTCATGCAACAGGCGAGTGAGCTCCAAGACCTTCTTTTCACTGGCATGCAGACTAGTCTCAAGAGAATTCCTTTCCTCCTTAAGCTGGATCCAGCTCTTCTGCATCTCTTCCCAGGATGTGGGCATATCAGGGTGCTGAATAGTGTGAGACACTTCCCCTTCCGAGACTGGTTCTTTGATTACTGGGAGCATGTGAGGATAAGGCATCACTAACTTCTGAGAGCGGGCGCGTACCCATTTGAGATAAGGCTCCAAAGGGATGGAGTTCCTGTGCCCCAGTGTCTTGTTGTCTATCCTACTGGGCATCCTCCAGGCTCTGATAAATCTCTGACGAAGTCCTTGAGTATCGTTGTCGAAGTCAAAAACTATATCAGGGATTAACATGTCATGAGGACCGTCCCTCCGAGCATAACCAAACTGTCTCCAAGCCAGGCATGGGCTATAAGTAGTACCTCCTCTGATTCCAAGTAAAGGAACATTAGGGTACTCCCCGCAACGATCAATGATAGTGACATCTTCTCTGGACCTAGGGCACCAATGTATATCCGCATGTGCAAGAGTCATCAACCGTTGTGACCATCTCAAACCCCGCTCATTCTTCAAGACGGATTGCGGAAGGTGCGAAATAAACCACCTTCCCAGGAGAGGAGTGCAACACATAAGGACACCTCTTTTTCTCATGGTTCGAGTGTAACATGAGTGAAGGATGTCCCCCAGCAACGTAGGTATAGGATTCCTGGACATAAAGATCTGGACAACACTGATATCAATGAGCTGATCTGGGTTAGGGAACAACACCAAACCATAAACAAGGAGGGCCACAACCTCTTCAAAAGCTTGCAAGTCAAGGGAGTTCCAACATTCAAGAGCCTTTTCAAACAGAAACCTGGCTAAGAACCCTTTGATGCCACTTCTAACTTCCCAATGTCCCTTGAGGTCAGATGACTGTAGGTGCAAGGCTTTAGCAATCTCTTCAAGCTTAGGTTCCTTTTCTGTACCGTTGAAAGGTAGCTGATCAAGGATAGGGATCTTCAGGAGCCGGGAGAACTCCTCCAATGTAGGTACCAACTGATAATCCAAGAAGGTAAAACAGTGATGCAGAGGGTCAAAGAACTGGAACAAGACCTTTATCATATCTTCCTCAATGTTGGTGTTGACCAAGCTGATGAGGCTTCCATGCCTTTCACTGAATGAAGAGTTCTCGGGAATCCTGGATATAAGCTCCTTAAGCTGAGGAGGGATCCTTACAAGATTGACCTGAATTGTCTTTCTACGAACAGTTTCCATGTCCTACAAAACAAGAACAAAGATGAAAATCCGAACCCCTGAAATGGTTAGTCAATGCATATGATGCTGGATGATGTCATGATGCCATGATTAAACACACCACAGATATTTACAAAGACAAACATGTAAGGCACACAAGGCACACAAGACAAGCCCTTAAGGTTTAAGGCCAGCATGGGGTCTGGGTAGTACCCTCTTGAAGTTGGTGGGTTCAACCTGTCCTAATCAAAGTAACCGGGTTCTAAGGTTCCCAATATCACGGGGTTGCTTTCATTGTTCATCGTTTCGATTTAGCCACTGAACTGGCGACCGAAATATTCCAGGAAAGCAACCCTCAATTGAGCGTAGTATCGAGTATCAACCAACCTCGGACTGCACCAAAGTCAGTTATCTCACTACCCTAAAGAGGCCAAGATAGTTCAATTAAGGTTCCTAAGGTCTGTTGATGCTTCACGACACCACGCGGAGGCCCCGTACTCTCCTTGACTGAACTCAAGGGTTACCGGTACACACCAAAGTGCCGCATCAACGTAGCAGACTGTTTCAACCATGTCGGTATACCCCGCACAGTTCCCTCACAGCCTTGTTGCTACTTTCTAAGAAGGTATTCCCCAGATCCGGGTTAGGATCTATAGAACTCCCAAGCAACCCACAATAATAAAGCAAGCAAAGAAGACAATTGAAAACACAGTGATCTTAATCCTAAGGTACACCTCACTTTAAAAGGTATTGCTCCCCAGCAGAGTCGCCAGTTCTGTGATCGGTGGATCTGGAACTGACTGTTTAACGCTGGTTCGCGAAATGTCGCGGAAGCAAGAGTCGCCACCGTCTTTTATTTTCTCCAATATGGAAAGGACAAAAGCACAGAAAAATTCCTTTAAAGAGATTGCTCTCGGTTCGGGAGGTGGGTTATAGAAAGGGAAGGTGTTAGCACCCTTTCTATCCATGGTTATCCATGGGCTCTTAGATACTTGCTCAATGTGTTTTCAAAAATATTTGTTTGCTTTTCAATGTGGGTTTAAAAAGTTTCTTTGAAAAATTTCAGTTCGACTCGTACGTCAGAGTGTTTGAAAAATTTGCTTTGAAAGCTTTTGAAAAGCGTTGGTGTGAAAAGATTTCAGTTTGTTTTGAAATTAGAGCAAGTATCCTTGAGAACCTACCTACCCTAAGGAATTCGTCTGTGTAGATGTCCTTTAAAGTAATGCCATCCCACCATTGAGAGGTAGGTAGCACCACCGTTGGAGGTGTTCGGGTCAATTCGAGGTTCGGGACATGGTGATCACCAGAGCAATGGGAAGACACCTTAGAAGCTACCCTCATGCCAGGTTCCCGGATCATGAGGACTTACTAAGACATCCTCTACTCGACGATCACCTTTCGAAAGGCAACAGTGAGGCGTACCCTAGGGGTGGTGTGTGCGATTCGTGTGTCGTTTTCATTTGCATTTGTCTTTTGTCAAGTTCATTGTGATCTACGCTTGATTTTATTATGTCCATTCATTCTTGCATGCTTATTTAACAGTTAAAAGTTGCGGGAAATTAAATCTACAACTATTACAAATGGCGCGGGTCCACATCGCCAAAATTAAACCGGACCCGATTTGACAGAAAATAAATAAAGCAATAAAATAAAAGTGCGAGAAATAAAATTGTTACAACGCTTTGGGAGAAATACATAATGAATTAAGCGAAATAAAATAAATGCGCGAAATTAGATAAATTACGAACATGGGCGTTGGACCCTTTTGCCAAAAATTTAAAGTTAATGAAGGGTTGAAATTAAAATTGAAAAGAAAATGTTTTTTAGTATTTTATGTTTTTTAAGATTTAAAAGAAGAAGTATTTATTAGAATGAAATTTGAAATGTAAACCCTAATTCTAGTGTTTTTTAGATTTATTATGAAAATATTAACATTTTAACTAATTTAAACCTAAGTTAATTTACATGCATTTTTTAATTTATGAAAATAAATAAAATAAATATTATTATTGTAAAAAAGAAAATTAAAAGGAATAAAATTAACAATTAAACCTAAATTCTATATTTTTGTATTTTTTGTTATTAAAAGCAATTAAAATTGTAACCTAATTAAAACTAATAATTACATGTTAAATTATTTATAAAAATATTAAAATAAAATAATTTATTATATGTTTCTTTTTCTGATTTTTTTTGTATTTTTTATGTATTGTAAAAATAATGAATTAAACTAAAACAATAAAACAAAATAAAAATAATAATTAAAAAAGATATGAGAAAAATAAAAACACTTGCAAACCAGGGTGGGGGTGTAGTCCCAATTTGTGAGGTGCTGATGGTGAAATTCTGGCCCAATAAAACATGGCCTGTTTGACTTTTGTCCAAGCGTATGGAACAGTTGACCTGAGTGTAGCGTGTTCTTTGATTCTTGTCCATTGATCTAATTTCACTAAGTACGTGGACGTCCGGATGATGATGGAGCATGGTACGCTTTTATCTTGGACGCTGCATGGGAACACAATTTGCAAAATAATATAGGAAACAAGACAGACCTGGGATTCGAACCCAGGTCTTGGACGTGAATGCCTTCTTTGCTTGCCAACTGAACCATGTTAACGCGTTTGTTATATAATAAACGAATAAATATTATAAAAAGAAACGAAGGCGTTAGTGGAGGGCGCGCGAAAATTTAAATCAGCGAATCATAGTTTGCCACGCTTCATCATCTTCCCTGTTCCCTGAAACAAAACTCATTAAGCAACGGTTTTCATGGCGTTGCGTTAGACAGGTTTATAAAAAATAGCGACTAGCGCTATAGGATCAATAAATTAGGCGCGAGTGCATGGATCTCTTCGTCCAAGCTTCCTGAACCCATCCATGGCACTGTGGTGGTTGAATTTTACGTGATTAAGAAACCCCTAATTGGGAGCTCTGCAAACCCTAGACGGCATCAATGGCCAAATCACATATATTGCACAAAAACGAAATTAATTGGCATGGTTAGCATCAGAACATTATGAGGAACAAGAATCCATGAATCAAATGTTAAAAAAATGCTTAAAATATGAAACACGATGATCAATATTTTTCTATGCAGTTCATGTTCATTCTACCAATTCTTGGAGTCTGAATGGATGCTAACGATTGGGATCGCTTCAGAGAGCCTTGAGGAAGCCTTTGAAACAAGAATTAAGACCTGAATCCTTCTCTAACCACGTTTTCAGAATTGCTTTCTTTAACAAAATTTCAAAGTTTGTAAGGTATTCTTGAGCGCAGCTTTCAGTGTCTAAGGCTTAGGGTTGTGATTCTCATTATGTATGGAAGCTATTAGGTCAACAAAACTGCATAAAATCCAAGGCATTCATTGTTTTGCATATTTGATTTCCTTAAGATCTCTTTGAATCTTTTTCATGTGCAATTTTGTTCAATCATGCCAAATCAAACCAAATCTTGCCATATTGGGATGTGCACGAAATCTTGAGTATCAAACATGCATAAAAAGATTTGTTAAGGCAAGTTTGATATTTTTCATGTATTTAATTGATTTAGTTGAATTAATATAAATAAAAATCCAAATAAATAAATAAAAAATGAGAAAATACTTCCCTTTGGGCCAAGTGGTCGTGCATAGGCTTGGAATGATGAATCTTGGAAGAAAAATGGGCCCATTAGCAATTTTGAATCATTTGCATCAATGTTGACTTTTCAAAATATCCAAAAATTTCCCAACTTCCACAAGGCATAACTTGCTCAATTTTTAAGATTTGCACATGTTCTTGGACATTTTGGAAAGGTCTTTGAGTCCTCTAACCAATGCCTTTGGTCCCATGTCATTTTGATTTACCAATCTCAAGTTATGGCCTTTGACTTAAAGTCCCTTTTTGTTGACTTTTGAAAATGACCTATAATGTTGAAATTGATAACTTTTTGTGAGAGCATTTCTTGGACTTGAAGTATGAAGATGAGTTGTAGGAAATGTCTTTCTCTTCAAAATGAGCTTTGGATGGAATTTTTCTGATAATCCATGTGAAAGTTATGCCCTGGTCAATTTCAGTTGACTTTTTCAGCTGTCCAAATATAGTAACTTTTGCATCTTGATGATTTTCTGAGCCAAATTTTGAGAATCATGATCAAGCATTGATCAAATGATGTTTGTGGCTTCAAAATGATATGTTGACCAAAAATTTGAACTTTTGACTGTCAAATGACCATTTTGCCCCTACAGTTGACTGTAGTGCAATCTAGGGTTTTGACTGTGCAATTTTGAGCTGAATGCCTTGAAACTTGATATGAAGATGCTTGACCATCTTTGTAAGCATATGAGACTTGATTGGGTCCTTGAAAACTTCCTTTTCTTGATCAAAACACAAACCCTAGTTTTGACTGTATAGGAGACAGTTGGACTGCACAACCCTTAGGGAATTTTGTGACTTGGCTTGGCAATTTCTTGAAGAATATGGGAGGGCAAATTTTGGGGTACAACAGTAAGGCTAACTATTTCTGGGATGGTCTAGACTTCAAGGCGTTCGAGGATATTCTGGCTCTTCTGATATATGGCTTGGTATTGTTTCCGAATCCTGACACTTTTGTTGATGTGAATGCGATAAAGATCTTCATCTCTCAGAACCCTGTACCCACTCTCTTGGGTGACATTCTTCATCAACTCTATGCTCGTACTGCCCGAAAGCAGGGAACCTTGATGTGTTGTGCTCCTTTATTGTCGAGGTGGTTTATTTTGCACCTCCCTAAGCTAGTGCTGAATGTAAGTGTTTGTTTGTTGGCATTTTTTTGGTAAAACCAATTTTGTGAATGTCATGACTGATGTCATAACATTCTGGGATAAAAGGTACATTCTGCAGAAAAAGAATTTCATACAGGAGCTACTCAATATGAGTGTTTAGCATGATCATTAAGCAACAATCATATTTATTGCACTCTACCAAAATCAGTGAACAAGATTCTTGTTGTCATAACCAATGTTAAGACATCCTGTACTGATCTAACATTTGTGCAGATTTGTTATTCCTGAGAATTTTCAGGAATCTGGTATGTTGCTGTATACAGTCCAGATCAGACACTCACGTGGACATTAGGTTAACCCTGCTTAACCCTAATCTGGTTGTTAAAAACCTAAGACCAAGTCTTGAGGTTAACTCGAATTAACTCTAGCTATTTTCGTGGAAGCCCTAACTGAAGAATAGCCTGCCTATATATTCCTCATGAAGATTGTTGGTGAAGTAGACTTTTGACAGAAGATCAATAAGGGATTGTATAGTTGTAACTACTGTGAGCCAAGCAATTATCATTGTGATAAGTGACTTGGAGTAGGATTTGATTGTAAGGGTTGTGTATCACTCAAAGCTTTGAAGCACGAGTGTTTGTGTCACTTGATTAAAGCTTTGAAGCAAAGTCAATTTAGGGTTGTTTATCACTCAAAGCTTTGAAGCACGAGTGTTTGTCACTTGATTAAAGCTGTGAAGCAAAATCAAGTGTGTGTACTGAAGAGTGTCTTCATAATCTCATTAATCAATAGTTTAGTATCACTGCTGTGATTGAGGGGGAGTGAGTAGGAACTCAGGTTTAAGTTGAACTTAGATTGAAGTTGCATTGGGTAGGTCTTAAGTGAAGGAGATAAACTGGTTGGTTTATTCCTGAATTAATATCTCTTATAGTGAATTTCCTCCCTGGCTTGGTAGCCCCCAGAGTAGGTGTTGTTACACACTGAACTGGGTAAACAATTGATTGTGTTCTTTACTACTTTTAAATTTACTGTCTTGAAGTGTGTCAGATACGGTGTCATAACATTCAATGTGATATTAAGTATCTGTTGCCAGAATTTCAATTGGCATCAGAGCAGGCACCCTGCCTGTCTTACTGGGTGAGATCTAGGGATATTATTTTCTGGCGCTATGGACAAAGAAGGAGGATTTGGGAATAGACCACCCATTCTGGATGGATCAAATTATGACTACTGGAAACCTCATATGATTGCCTTCTTAAAATCACTGGACAAAAAGGCTTGGAGAGCTGCTGACAAAGGATGGAACCATCCCACCATAACTGGGAAAGATGGGACAACCAGTCTGAAACTTGAGGAAGAATGGAGCAAAGAAGAAGATGAGTTAGCCCTGGGTAACTCCAAAGCATTAAATGCCTTATTCAATGGAATTGATAGAAACATATTCAGACTAGTACATCAATGTGAACTGGCCAAGGATGTTTGGGACACTCTCAAAACTACCCATGAGGGTACATCCAAAGTAAAAATGTCAAGACTTCAGATGCTGACTACCAAATTTGAGAACCTAAGGATGATGGAAGATGAGACCATTCATGAGTTTCACATGAACATCTTGGAAATTGCCAACACCTCAGGAGCATTGGGAGAAAATATGTCAAAAGAAAAGCTGGTAAGAAAGATTCTCAGATCCTTGCCTAAAAGATTTGCAATGAAGGTGACTGCTATAGAGGAAGCTCAGGATATCTGCAACTTGAAGGTTGATGAACTCATTGGGTCACTTCAGACTTTTGAGATGGGGATCGGTGACAATGTTGACAAGAAAAACAAGAGCATAGCACTTGTATCTAATACTGAAGATGAAAACAAGGAGGATGATGAAGAGAATATTTCAGAAGCTATAGCCATGCTTGGAAGGCAGTTCAACAAACTCATCAAGAGAATGGACCCAAAGTCAAGGTCAAATGTCAAGAACATTCCCTCTGACATTAGCAGATCCTATGACTCCAGCAGAAGACCAAAGTCTGAAGAAAAGGGAAATCAAAGCAAAGGAATCCAATGCCATGGATGTGAAGGATATGGGCACATTCGAGCTGAATGTCCTACCTTTCTTAAGAAACAAAAGAAAGGAATGTCTGTTACTTGGTCTGATTGTGACTCAAAAAGTAATTCTGAAGAAGAATCTGCCAAACTAGTTACTGCACTAGCTGGTATTTGTAACTCTGATAGTGACTCTAGTGATGAGGAAGTGACATTTGAAGAACTGGATGACTCCTACAAGAAGCTATGTATCAGAAGTGCTGAAGTCTGTCAGCAAAATGAGAGACAAAAAAAACTCATAGTAAAGTTGGAGGCTAAGAAGAAGGAAGACACTGATACTATAAGTCATCTCGAAGGTGAAGCTCAAATGCTAAACTCAAAACTTGATTAGATGGCCAAGTCTGTTAAGATGCTGACAAATGGAACTGACAAATTAGAAGAAATCCTTCAGGCTGGACAAAATGTGGGAAACAAGTCTGGTCTAGGATTTGTGGCAGCAAAGAAATCTACTGTAGACAAGAAGAAGATCATTCCTGATAAACAAATGTCAAAGCAGATGTCACAACATAGCACTCAACATCGAGAACAGAGAAATATGAAGAAAAAGTATCAAAGATGGAGATGTCATCATTGTGGAAGGTTTGGCCACATAAAGCCATTCTGCTTCAGATTGTATGGATATCCTAATCAGATCCCAGTTGTCAAACCTAAGTCTAACAAGGCACCATATACTAAACAGTGGAAGAAAAAGTCTGCAGCCCTGATAGCTCACACCTCCCTTAGAGTGTCTGCAAAGGAAGACTGGTACTTTGACAATGGATGCTCTAAACACATGACTGGAATCAAGAATCTTCTGAATAATGGTAAACCTCATACTACTAGTTATGTAACTTTTGGAGATTGTGCTAGAGGAGAAATCAAAGGAGTTGGAAACTTGGACTGCCCTGGAGTTCCAAACCTAAATGAAGTACTGCTGGTAAAAGGCTTGACTGCTAATCTCATAAGTATCAATCAATTATGTGATCTAGGTTTCAAGATCAACTTCACCAAGTCTGAATGTCTTGTAACTAATAAAAAACAAGAAGTTGTCATGAGAGGAGTCAGATCAAAAGATAACTGTTACTTATGGGAGTCTGAGAACACTAATCATTCTTCTGTGTGCTCTATAGCCAAAGAAGAAAAGGAAGTGAAACTGTGGCACCAAAAACTTGGTCATTTACATCTGAGAGGGATGAAAAGGATCATATCCATGGAGGCAGTCAGAGGGATTCCAAGGCTTCAAATTGATAAAGGGAGAGTCTGTGGTGAATGTCAGGTTGGAAAGAAAACTAGAATGTCACATCCAAAGACAAGACATCTGACCACCTCTAAGGTGCTAGAACTCCTACATATTGATCTGATGGGTCCAATGCAGGTGGAAAGTCTTGGAGGAAAGAGATATGCGTATGTTGTTGTGGATGATTTTTCCAGATTCACCTGGATTAACTTCATTAGGGAAAAGTCTGATGTATTTGATGTATTTAAGGAACTTTGCAAAAGAATTCAAAGAGAAAAAGAAGGATGCATTGTCAGAATCAGAAGTGATCATGGCAAGGAATATGAAAACAGTAAGTTTGATGAGTTCTGTTCCTCAGAAGGAATCAATCATGAATTCTCTTCACCCATAACTCCTCAACAAAATGAAGTTGTGGAAAGGAAAAACAGGACTATACAGGAATCTGCCAGAGCAATGATACATGCCAAAGGACTTCCTATTCATTTTTGGGCTGAAGCTATGAATACAGCCTGTTATGTCCATAACAGGGTCACCTTGAGAAAGGGAACATCATCCACCATTTATGAACTATGGAAAGGAAGAAAGCCTACAGTAAAGTACTTCCATGTCTTTGGAAGCAAATGCTATATTCTGAAAGATCGTGAACAAAGGAGAAAGATGGATCCTAAAAGTGATGAAGGAATATTCCTAGGATACTCTACCAACAGCAGAGCATATAGGGTATTCAATTCCAGGACCAAAGCTATGATGGAATCTATAAATGTCATAGTTGATGATTATCATGAGGAAACAGATGTCCCATATGATGTTGAGACATTCTTTGATGCTTCAACTCAAGTGTTTAAAAAGGATGATGTACCTAAAACTACTTCATCAGAATCTGAATCAAAGGAAGCTAACAAAGATCCTTCCATCAGAATTCAGAAAGATCATCCTAAGGAACTCATCATAGGAGACCCAAACAGTGGAGTCATTACAAGATCTAGAGAAATCATCTCAAACTCTTGCTTTGTCTCTAAAATTGAACCAAAAAATGTTAAGGAGGCTTTGACTGATGAATACTGGATTGGAGCAATGCAAGATGAATTGAACCAATTCAAGCAACATGAAGTATGGGAGTTAGTTCCTAGACCAGAAGGAACAAACATTATTAGCACAAAATGGATCTACAAGAACAAATCAGATGCTGAAGGAGTTGTCACCAGGAATAAGGAAAGGCTTGTTGCTCAAGGGTACACTTAAGTTGAAGGGGTTGATTTTGATGAAACTTTTGCTCCTGTAGCCAAACTGGAATCAATCAGACTTCTTTTGGGAGTTGCTTGTCTCCTTAAGTTTAAGCTATTTCAGATGGATGTAAAGAGTGCCTTCTTAAATGGGTACTTAAATGAGGAAGTATATGTGGAACAGCCTAAAGGATTTGTGGATCCAAACTGTCCTGATCATGTCTACAAATTGAGGAAAGCTCTATATGGCCTGAAACAAGCTCCTAGAGCCTGGTATGACAGATTGACAAAATTCCTCACTGAAAAAGGATACAGGAAAGGAGGCTTGGATAAAACCCTTTTTGTCAAAAATGAAGGAGGAAAGATAATGGTAGCTCAAATTCATGTTGATGACATAGTGTTTGGAGGAATCTTAGATAAAATGGTTAAACATTTTGCTGACCAAATGCAAGCTGAATTTGAAATGAGCCTCATGGGAGAATTGTCCCACTTTCTTGGACTACAAGTTACACAGATGGAAGACTCAATTTTTCTGTCTCAAAGCAAGTATGCAAAGCATATTGTCAAGAAGTTTGGAATGGAGAATGCCAGTCACGAAAGGACTCCTGCACCTACTCATTTAAAGTTGTCCAAAGACACAAGTGGGGCTAATATGGATCAAAGCTTGTACAGAAGCATGATAGGAAGTCTGCTATACTTAACAACCAGCAGACCTGACATTGCTTTTGCAGTTGGAGTATGTGCAAGATACCAGGCTGAACCCAAAGTAAGTCACATCAACCAAGTGAAAAGAATTCTGAAGTATGTGAGTGGAACTTACAACTATGGTTTGTTGTACTCTCATGGATGTGAACCAATTCTGTCTGGTTACTGTGATACTGATTGGGCTGGAAGTGCTGATGATAGAAAGAGGACTTCTAGAGGATGCTTCTTTTTAGGAAATAATCTTGTCTCTTGGTTCAGCAAGAAACAGAACTGTGTGTCTCTATTTACTGCTGAAGCTGAATACATAGCAGCTGGTAGCAGCTGTTCTCAAATGATCTGGATGAAACAGATGCTTACTGAGTATTATGTCACACAAGATGTCATGACATTGTACTGTGATAATCTGAGTACTATCAACATTTCCAAGAATCCTATACAGCATAGCAGGACCAAGCATATTGACATTAGACATCACTTCATCAGAGATCTTGTGGAGGAAAAGGTGATTAAACTGGAACATGTTGCCACTGAACTACAACTGGCTGACATTTTTACCAAGGCACTTGATGCTAGTCAATTTGAAAATTTGAGGGGCAAGCTGGGTATTTGCCAATGTGAAGAGATGTAGCAATTAATTTTGCTTAAAACAAGGGATGAAAGAGATATTTTAGTTAAGTCTATTCTGATTGGGCTAATCATCTGTTTCCCTATTTCTTTCCAAAATTTTAAGAAGTTGAATAGTCATTCATATATCTCCCTCCTCTCGTGTTTCTGCAACAATCTCCATTCTCTCAAACGAAGATTTCACTCTCGCTGTTACTTGTTTTCTAAATCACTCAAAATGTCTCAACAATCCATGTCATCATCCTCTTCAAAGGCGACTGCTTCTTCCGCATCCTCTGACAACGAACCTAGGGCAATCACAAACTGCATGGATACTGATATTCTTGAGATAACTCCTCTTCGTGAACTGGTAGCTGACCCCACTAAGGTCAAGAAGCTGCGAACCAGACATGCAAGAAGATCACAAGCCTCTCCATCTGGTAAATCTTCTCAACCATCATCTTATGTTCCTCTAAAAATAGCAAATAGGGAAGGTTCTGCTTATGTTCATCAAGCTATTGCTAGACTAGTCACTAGGATTCTGAATGAGAATCACTCTGTACCTGGCATTTATGTACCTTTGAACCAAGAAACTGCTAGTCCTAATGTAGAAATGGATCCAGATGTCACTCAGAATGTTGAGACACCTGATGACAACATTAGGAAATCTCCAGAAAAACATGATGATCACCAGAACCCTACTGACAAGGCTGTTGAACCCCCGATTATTGATGTTGATGAAGAATACTCTGACAATGATTTAATTTCTAATATCAACCCTAGCATAGCTAGAAGGATGATGAGCAGAAAAGAAAAGCAGGATGCTGTCAAAAGCCCCTCCAAAGAGAAGGCTACTGAAGTTGTTCATAAGAAAACCAGGTCTGAGAACAAGACTAGAGTAGAAGCTGAGAAGGATCGAAAAGCTGGATTGTCAAAAGGGAAGGGGAAGGTGAAAACTAGAGTACCTGTTGGTAGTCTCTCAAAACCTTTGAGACAACCAATAGCCAAGAAAAGGAAGGACCTTGAACCCTCTGAATTTGATGAGGAATCAGACTTTGAGTTTGATGTTGAGATCAATGTTCCAGACATTCCTCTCATGAAGAAACTCTCTTTTAGAAAAATTCCTAAAGTCCCTGAAGTTGCCATTGACAACATATCCTTTCACCATCCAGAAAATGAAAACAGGTGGAAGTATGTGTTTCTGAAAAGGATTGCCTTGGAGAGAGAGCTGAACAATAGTGTTATTGAGTGTAAGGAAATCATAGATCTAATCAAGACTGCTGCTCTAATGAAAATTGTGGTAAAGTTTACCAACTGCTATGAGATTCTTGTCAAAGAATTCATAGTAAATTTATCTGATGGTTGTGCTGATGGAAAGTCAGCTGATTTTAAGAGTGTGTATGTGAGAGGAAGGAAGGTAAATTTCTCTCCTTCTGTAATAAAAAAATTCCTAGGAAGGCCTGATGATGCTTGTCCTGAGCTTGAAGTTACTGACAACCAAGTTTGTCAAACCATCACTGCAAAGCAAGTCAAGAACTGGCCCTTGAAAGGGAAGCTAAATGCAAGCAAGTTGAGCATGAAGTTTGCCATACTGCACAAAATTGGTGCAGCTAACTGGGTTCCCACCAACCATAAATCCACCATCTCCACAAGTTTGGGGAGATTTATCTATGATGTTGGAACCAGGACAAACTTTGATTATGGCAAGTACATCTTTGATCAAACATTGAAACATGCTGGAAGTTGTGCTATTAAAGGCCCCATTGCGTTTCCCTCTCTCCTGTGTGGTATAATCATTGCTCAGTATCCTGATATTCTAGTTGAAAAAGACTCTGTATGCAAAAGAGCCCCTGCTCTTGGTTTGCACTATAAGCTGTTTTAGGGAACACATGTCCCTGACATTGTTATGACATCTGCTGAGACATCAACTGTCAAATCTCATTCCAAGAAAACTGATGTTATAGCTGTGTTAAAAGAAACCTGCAGAGAGCTTGATACAAGAAAAAGGACTCTTGAGGACCTGATCGCGAGACTAGAACAGGAGGAGAATGAAGGACAATGAAGGGAAGAGGATGCTGATGAAGACCAGCATAATGCTGAAGATAGTGCTTCCTCGGAAGATGACAGTTCTTGAAGATCAGTGTTGTTAAAAAGATTGCTGCTGGAACTTGTTGCTGCCAAATGACTTTTTATTATTTCTTTTTTTATTCCTTTTGGATGATTGTATAACTTAAAAGTACAAGTATCTTTGGCCTCTTTATGGCTAAAAAGGGGGAGAAGATTTTGTGGTAATTTTGGTAGAATTAGACTTGGTAGATGTTATTAAAAAATTCTGCTGCATTCTAATCTCTGATTGTTTAGGGGTTTTAGCCAAAAAATTTCCAAAAGGGGAGTTTGTAAGTGTTTGTTTGTTGGCATTTTTTTGGTAAAACCAGTTTTGTGAATGTCATAACTGATGTCATAACATTCTGGGATAAAAGGTACATTCTGCAGAAAAAGAATGTCATACAGGAGCTACTCAATATGAGTGTTTAGCATGATCATTAAGCAATGATCATATTTATTGCATTCTACCAAAATCAGTGAACATGATTCTTGTTGTCATAACCAATGTTAAGACATCCTGTACTGATCTAACATTTGTGCAGATTTGTTATTCCTGAGAATTTTCAGGAATCTGGTATGTTGCTGTATACAGTCCAGATCAGACACTCACGTGGACATTAGGTTAACCCTGCTTAACCCTAATCTGGTTGTTGAAAACCTAAGACCAAGTCTTGAGGTTAACTCGAATTAACTCTAGCTATTTTCGTGGAAGCCCTAACTGAAGAATAGCCTGCCTATATATTCCTCATGAAGATTGTTAGTGAAGTAGACTTTTGAAAGAATATTAATAAGGGATTGTATAGTTGTAACTACTGTGAGCCAAGCAATTATCATTGTGATAAGTGACTTGGAGTAGGATTTGATTGTAAGGGTTGTGTATCACTCAAAGCTTTGAAGCACGAGTGTTTGTGTCACTTGATTAAAGCTTTGAAGCAAAGTCAAGTTAGGGTTGTTTATCACTCAAAGCTTTGAAGCACGAGTGTTTGGCACTTGATTAAAGCTGTGAAGCAAAATCAAGTGTGTGTACTGAAGAGTGTCTTCATAATCTCATTAATAAATAGTTTAGTATCACTGCTGTGATTGAGGGGGAGTGAGTAGGAACTCAGGTTTAAGTTGAACTTAGATTGAAGTTGCATTGGGTAGGTCTTAAGTGATGGAGATAAACTGGTTGGTTTATTCCTGAATTAATACCTCTTATAGTGAATTTCCTCCCTGGCTTGGTAGCCCCCAGAGTAGGTGTTGTTACACACTGAAATGGGTAAACAATTGATTGTGTTCTTTACTGCTTTTAAATTTACTGTCTTGAAGTGTGTCAGATACGGTGTCATAACATTCACTGTGACATTAAGTATCTGTTGCTAGAATTTCACTGAAGAACAAAGAAGGAATGGGCTGGGCTTATAGGGTGATGTCTCTCTCATAATGACATCATTTAGACTCTTAAAGGTATGGATGAGGTGACTATCATTGATCGCTGTGGAGAGAATCCTAATGTTCCATTGATAGGAACCCATGGAGGAATTTCTTACAACCCATGCTTAGCTCTCCGTCAGTTTGGAAGAGCCAGAAGAGAAGGACCTCACGAGCTACTAATGCCTCATATCATCTTTGATTTTCAAGGGGATAGCGATGAGCAACGTCGTAGATTCATAAGGGCTTGGGATATAGTTCACCAATCTGATCCACATGAGCTGGGTCCAAAGACTTCACTCCCGATGGAGCCATATCTCAGATGGGTCCGTATCCGTGCCTAAAAGCTGGGTATGCCGTATGAAGTTGTTCGGCTTGTCATTCTTGAAGTTGCCAATGAAGAAGGGGTTCTTCCAACCATCCTCCATCCTTATATGCCCACTGACATTGGGGCACTGAAAAGGTCTTGGATGTAGCTAAGGGATGAACGGGATTCTTACCGAGAGAAGTTCAACGAGCAAGAGCAAAAGATCTAGAAGCTGACTAGGCAACTAGAGAACGAGCGGATTCTCAACGACTATGTCCGCACTGAGAAGAAGAGACCATGGGAGCATTGATGGGCCTTTGTTTATTTCCTTTCCAGTTTTATTTTTACTTTTCAGTATTTCTTTTCATGTAACGCCTTAATGGCATCAGTTGAACAATTTTAATTCTAAAGTTTATCTAATAAAGTGTGTTTCCTTTCTTGTTTACAAATTTGAATCTCAATTGTCTTTGAAATCATGTCATACGCATTTCATCCCATGCACTCCATAAACAGGTACCCATTACAGGTCTCTTATTTTCTTCGCTGTTTATTTCAGCACTCATCATGTCTGCTGAATCTTCAACTGAGGAAGCTATCAAGGCCCTCCAGGCCCAGAATGCCCAATTTCAAGAGCTGTTCATGAATCTAGCTAAGGGTCAGCAAGACCTGAAGACCCTGATTCTGAAAGATAAGAAGAAGAAGAAGAAGAGGACCATCTTGTTCAACACAGGGCACAGGTTTGGCAACATGCTACAGAATGAAGTTGATCTGACCACCTCATCTGGAGGGAAATATAGTCCACAAGAAAGGAGGGCTCCTAGCCCTGTGGTCTCCGACAACGAGACGGACTACGATGAAGAAAAGTATCCTCCGGCCGAGGATAGATACAAACAACTGGAAGACCGGTTGAGTGCTATGGAGGTTCAGAAGGTGCCTGGACTAGATTTTGGTGATCTAGGTCTATCATTTGGGGTAGTCATTCCCCACAAATTCAAGGCACCAACCTTTGCTAAGTATGACAGAGTTTCTTGTCCGAAGTTGTACCTCCGGTCATATGTGAGGAAGATTCAGCCGTACACAGCTGATAAGAACCTATGGATCCACTTCTTCCAAGACAGTCTCTTAGGGACTCAGCTTGAGTGGTTCTATCAGTTGGACGGAGCCAGTATCCGCAGTTAGGAAGATTTGGCTACTGCATTCTACAGGAAGTATCAGTACAACTCCGACCATGCTCCTACGCGTACCCAACTCCAGGGTATGTCAATGGGGACGGGTGAAGGATTCAAAGATTATGCTCAGAAGTGGAGGGACCTCGCCGGAAGAGTACAACCACCCTTAGCTGATCGGGAACTTGTTGATATGTTTATGGGGACCCTGTCTGGTCCATTTTTCAACCACTTGATTGGAAGCTCTTCATCTGGGTTTACAGATCTTATTTTGACTGGTGAGAGGATTGAGGCTGGTATTAAGGCTGGGAAGATACAGAAGGGTGTCTCATCAAGCACCGAGAAGAAGTCGTTCAAGAAAGATTCCAATGTTGTCTACAGTTCAAGAAATCAGAATAGACCTGAACGTCGTCAAGCTGTGAATGCGGTTGTTATTTCAAAACCTGCTGGTGCTCCTCAGTACAACAACCAACAGAAGGATGAGAGACCTCGAAGGCAATTCACCCATCTCAGCATGACCTTATCTCAGATTTTGCCACAGTTGCTGAAGACTAATCTGGTGATTCTAAAGGAAGCCCCGAAGAATCCAAATACCACATCACCGAGGTATAACCCTAATGCCCGCTGTGCTTTTCACTCTGATAGCCCGGGGCATAATACAGATGATTGTTGGGTTTTGAAGAACAAGGTACAAGACTTAATTGATGCGAAGGAGATTGAGTTTGAGTCGCCCGAGAGGCCTAATGTTGTGACTGCTCCCATGCCCAAGCATGGAGTGAATGCTCTAGAAGAATAATTATTTGTAGTTTCTGTGGATGAAATTGTTACCCCTTTGATGACTGTGAAGAAGAACCTTTTGCTAGCCGGTTTATTTCCGGGCTGTGACGAAGGTTGCCATATGTGTTCTGTTTTACCTACCGGTTGCCCATTCTTGAAGTCAGGTATCCAAAACTTGATGGATAGTAAGGAGATCCTGTTTGAGAAGACTATTGTTCCCTCAGTTCCTACTGAAGAAGTTGCCGTTATTACCATTTTCGACAATTCTTCCAAGGCTCCCTCGAGGAAGCCTATTAGAATTACATCTGTTCCGAGAACCGCACCTGTAATCATCACTGTTCTGGGGCCCATCCCCTACACCTCTGATAAAGTTGTCCCTTGGCACTATGGGGCTGATGTTTATTTTCATGGAGTTAAGTAAGAGTTGGATGCTGGTACTGACATCGACAACATTACTGGACCTGCTAAAGTCACCCGCAGTGGAAGACTTTTCTCACCTGATATTGTTCAACCAACTGCCCGAAGACCTGTTGTTATTACACCTTCCAGTGTACCTGCCACTATTCCTGATCAAGTTCCTATTCTTACCCCTGTCGCCGAGTCATCTGACGCTCGAGGCAAAGGGATCACCACTGATATGCCTGCCCAGACGGAGGCACCAAAAACAATTACTGTTGAAGCTTCCAAACAAGAGATGGAAGAGATTTTGAAGATTATTAAAAAGAGTGATTATAATGTAGTCGAACAGTTGGGGCAAACCCCATCCAATATTTCTATGTTGTCACTATTGTTATGCTTAGAGGCCCATGCCAAGGCTCTGATTACCTTTTTGAAAACTGCCCACGTGCCACAAGAGACATCAGCTGATCAGTTTACAGATTGTGTGGCCAATTTGACTGCTGATAATGGGTTGGGTTTCTCGAACACCGACTTGACTGCTAAAGGGAAGAATCACAATGATGCCCTGCACATCTCCATTGAATGCAGGGGAACTACTCTTGCACATGTATTGGTGGGTACTGGTTCCTCATTGAACGTATTGCCTAAAAAAGCTCTAGACCGGTTGGATTGTGAAGGGTTGGAGCTGAAACCAAGTAACATTGTTGTCAGGGCCATTGATGGGTCTAAAAGGATGGTGCATGGAGAGGTTGATATCCCGATCAAATTTGGTTCTCAGGTCTTCAACTCTACGTTCTATGTGATGGACATTCGGCTATCTTATTCTTGTTTGCTGGGTCGTCCATGGATCCACAAAGCTGGGGCCGTAACCTAAATGCTCCACCAGAAGTTGAAGTACCCGATCAAAGGGAAGATTGTGACAGTACAAGGGGAGGAAGAGTATATGGTCAGTCACCTCAACTCGTTCCGATACGTAGAGATGGATGGGGAGTTCATTGAGACCCCATTTCAGCACTTTGAAGAGGTTCCCCAGACATTGGCATCAGCTGAGACTGTGGTTGAAGATTCTCCTATGAAAATGGCTTCTTTAAAGGATGCCCGGGCTGTTGTTGAGAAAGGTGGGTGTGCAAATTGGGGCCGACTTCTTGATTTTACACAGAAGACTAACAAGTTTGGTTTGGTTTTCACTGCAGAAGCTCAAAGGGCTATTCGAAATGCACGAATCGAAAGACCTCTCGTGTTCATCAGCAACTCGAGAGTGAATGCCATTGAAGATGATGTGGAAGAGTCTGAATTCGACAACTAGATCTATCCTACGACCGACGATGGACCAAGCAACTGGACAGCAAAGGACTTCATCCCTATTACTTTTGTTACCCAGTAATGAAACTTTTTGTTTTGAATTTGTAATAGACAATGTTTTGAACTATATGGCCCGGTGTCTTACCCGGGGCACTGTGGCTTCATTTGTGAGGGCTTTTGTGTGTCATTTTCATATATCATTAATAAAAGCATTGGACGTTCTTGCATTTCAAATTTTGCGCTCCTTGTTTGTCTTTATTATATATTGCAAAACAGCTATTTTACACACACTCACATATACAGGTCCACACCCACTCTGGATCTCACTGGTGACGACTCTGCTACTGCCAGTTATGACTTCGAAAATCCGATCAACTTAGCCGAAGACGAAGGTGAAGATGATTGCGAAGTGCCTGGTGAACTTGCAAGACTATTACTTCAAGAAGAGAGGGCCATTCAGCCACATGAACAGCCGGTGGAATCAGTGAATCTGGGTACTGAGATAGACAAGAAGGAAGTCAAGGTTGGTGCCAACCTGGAGCTTAGTGTGAAGCAACGGTTGATTCAGATGCTGCGTGACTATGTTGAGGTCTTTGCCTGGTCTTACAAAGATATGCCTGGTTTGGATACCGATATTATGGTTCATCGCCTACCTACCAAGGAAGACTGTCCTCCAGTGAAACAGAAGGTTCTCCGTATGCACCCAGAGATGTCTGAGAAAATTAAGGCTGAAGTTATGAAACAGTTTGACACAGGTTTTCTAGCAGTTACTTCTTACCCTCAGTGGGTGGCCAATGTGGTTCCAGTGCCGAAGAAAGATGGTAAGGTCCGAATGTATGTTGACTATAGGGATTTGAACAGGGTGAGCCCTAAGGATGACTTCCCTCTACCTCATATTGACGTTCTGGTTGACAACACCGCTCAACACAAGGTCTTCTCCTTCATGGATGGCTTCTCCGGTTATAACCAGATTAAAATGGCTCCCGAAGACATGGAGAAGACAACTTTTGTTACTCAGTGTGGTACCTTTTGCTACAAGGTCATGCCTTTTGGGTTGAAAAATGCTGGGGCAACATATCAGCATGCCATGGTTACTTTGTTTCATGAAATGATCCACCATGAGATTGAGGTATACGTCGACGATATGATTGCAAGGTCCCATACTAAGGAGGAGCACCTTGACCATCTGTAGAAGCTGTTTGACAGGTTGAAGTTGTACAAGCTGAGGTTAAACCCGAACAAGTGCACCTTCGGGGTGAGTTGTGTTAAATTACTGGGTTTCGTCGTAAGCGACAAAGGTATTCAAGTGGATCCGGAAAAAGTGAAAGCTATACAGGAGATGCCAGCTCCCAGAACAGAGAAAGAAGTCAGAGGCTTTCTGGGACGTCTGAATTACATTGACCGATTCATCTCGCACCTAACTGCTACTTGTGAGCCAATCTTCAAGCTGCTGAAGAAAGACCAAGTAGTACGCTGAAACGATGAATGTCAGGCCGCTTTCGAAAGGATCAAAGAGTATCTCCAAGAGCCACCCATCCTGATGCCACCAGTTGAAGGGATACCTTTGATCTTATACTTGACAGTGCTCGATAACTCAATGGGGTGTGTGCTGGGGAAGCATGACGAGTCTGGCCGAAAAGAGTATGCTATTTATTACCTTAGCAAAAAGTTTACCGACTGTGAGACGCGATACTCACTTCTTGAGAAAACTTGCTGCGCTTTGGTATGGGCTGCTCGCCGGCTGAGACAGTATATGCTGACTCACACTACCTTATGAATATCAAAGATGGATCCAATCAAGTATATCTTCGAGAAGCCTGCCTTGTCCGGAAGAATAGCAAGATGGCAGATGATCTTGATTTAGTATGACGTCCAATATACGACCCAAAAGGCAATCAAGGGAAGTGTATTGGCAAACCATTTGGCACATCAGGCAGTGGATGATTACTAGTCTATGAACTTTGAATTTCCGAATGAGAATATCATGTTGGTAACTGATTGTGAGACACCTGGAC
The DNA here is from genome assembly GCA_948472305.1 of Vicia faba. Lineage (NCBI taxonomy): Eukaryota > Viridiplantae > Streptophyta > Magnoliopsida > Fabales > Fabaceae > Vicia > Vicia faba. The sequence goes on along the minus strand of OX451739.1, from coordinate 451,252,749 downwards.
CGGATGAAGGACCTGAGGAGGGATCCCGATGGTCCATGTACTTTGATGGAGCTTCAAACGCTTTGGGTAATGGCATTGGTGTTGTGATCATATCTCCTAAAGTCTCTCATACTCCGTTTACCGCTCGACTATGTTTCAACTGCACCAACAATATGGCGGAGTATGAAGCATGCATCATGGGTCTTCGAGCAGTAATTGACCTAAGGATTAAGTTCTTGAGTGTCTTCGGAGATTCCGCTCTCGTGATCAGTCACATCAAAGGCGATTGGGATACGAAACACCCGAACCTTATTCCTTACAAGGAGTATGTGTTTACATTGCTTACCCATTTCGAGGAGATAACCTTTGAACACTTTCCTAGAGAGGATAATCAGTTGGCGGACGCGCTGGCTACGATGTCTTCTATGTTCAAAGTCAGTTGGGACAACGAAGCTCCCCGGATCATTATTGAAAGATTAGATGAACCTGCCCATTACTGTGATATTGAGACTGAAGAGGTGACAGAAAAGCCCTGGTATAATGAGGTGAAGAGGTACCTTGAAGCTCAGGAATACCCTGAGGGGGAATCTGTTAATGATAAGAAGTTCCTGAGGAGGTTTGCAACAAAGTTCTTCATCAGCAATGGCATCCTTTACAAGCGTAACCATTATACAACCTTACTGTGTTGTGTGGATAAGAATGAAGCAGAAAGGATCATGGTGGAGTTACATGAAGGTACTTTCGGAACTCACTCCAGTGGACACACCATGGCAAAGAAAATCCTTCGGGAAGGATATTATTGGTCCACAATGGAAGCCGACTGTTATCAGCATTCTCGGACATGTCACAAGTGTCAAGTCTATGATGATAAGGTGCACATACCTCCAGTTCCTCTGAACGTATTGACGGCACCTTGGCCTTTTGCAATGTCGGGCATAGATATGATCGGTGAGATCAGACCGACGACATCCAACGGGCATCGTTTCATACTGGTAGCAATCGATTACTTTACGAAGTGGGTTGAAGCAGCTTCCTTTGCTACTGTAACCAAGAACGTCATGGCATGGTTCATTCGGCACAATCTGATCTGTCGATACGGTGTACCAGAGAGGATCATTATAGACAATGGTACCAACCTCAACAATAAGATGATCACTGAGCTCTGGAAGCAATTCAAGATACAACATCACAACTCTTCTCCCTACCGGCCGAAGATGAATGGGGCTGTAGAAACGGCTAATAAGAACATTAAGAAGATTGTGCAGAAGATGATGTTACCATTTGCTCTTCATGGGTACCGTACCTCAACACGGACGTCAACAGGGGAAACACTTTATTCCTTGGTATATGGCATGGAGGCAGTCTTGCCCATTGAAGTTCAGATACCCTCTCTTCGAATCATGAAGGATGCAGGTTTGAGTGAAGATGACTGGATTCAGACCCGGCTTGATCAGCTGAACCTAATCGACGAAAAGAGGCTTACTACTATTTGTCATGGTCAGACGTACCAAAAACGGATGATCAAGGCATTTAACAAGAAAGTTAGACGACAAGAGTATCAAGTTGGGGATCTGGTAATCAAGCGCATTATTCTACCTCAAGGTGATCCCAGGGGCAAATGGACCCCTACTTACGAAGGGCCATTTGTGGTTAAGAACATTTTCTCAGGAGGAGCCATGATTCTAACCACCATGGATGGTGACGACCTTCCTCACCCCGTCAATGCAGACATAGTGAAAAGATACTACGCATAATCAAAGACCCGCTAGGTTGACTGGCCTAGGAAAAAATAAGGGCTTCCCGGCGAACCGAAAGGGTTCGGGTAAAAATAAGGGATGAAAATGAAAAAAATATGTACACCCGGCAAGTCGAAAACCTGAAAAGGCGGCTTGGGCAAAAAAGGGTATCCCGGTGGACTGAAAACCCAAAATGGAAGTCCAGGCAAAAATTAGGTATCAAAGCGTAACACTATGTCTCATTGGATCATCTTGCATCCGGACTTCGGTATCGACTATCAAGCTCAGACGACACTAATCAATCTGATATACCTTTAACCAGTAGCAAAGTGATGAGATGCTCGAAGACATAAAGGCAATAGCAGAGTTGGAACCCAGTGGGATTATTCACATAGCTGTTTTGTTTTCTTTTTACAAATTGTATAAATTCTATTTGTTCGGCGGCATTCTCTTACTAGGACGTCAGCCTCTTGTACAAAAAACGCCTATTTACAGGCCAAACTTCAAAATCAATACAAATTCATTTTCAGAAAAATTTCAAACTGTTTCTCCTTTATCTGTTTCGTTTTGCAAAGAACGTCTGTTGTACCCCAAAATTTGCCCTCCCATTTCTCATTGACTTCTGACCACAAAGCCCTTGAAGCTCAAGATCCAGTTAGGGTTTCATCTGCTCAAGACTTCTCCTTGCACTGTGGACCCAAATTAGGGTTTGTTTTTGCACAAAGATGTTTTGACCCAAAATGCCTAAGATGACTTTCTTTCTTCATATTGGACTCCCAAGTTTATCCTCATCAAGTTTCAAGTCTTGATTCCAAGTTTTGCCCAGTCAATTGGACAGTTGACCTAGAAATCAACTATATTGGGGAAAAAGTCAACTGTGGCCAATTGACAGTCAAACCTCATGAAAATTGACCCACATCAACATTATGAACTCATATGAACCATTTGATCAAGTTTGGATCACAATTCCACAAGAAATTTGATCAGATCATCAAAAGGGCAAAATGGTCATTTTTAGGGTTTTGACTGCACAAAGGCAATTTTTGACTGTTTGACCTAGCCAATGGCAAACCAAGTTCACATATGAACTCAAGGACCCCATGGACTTATCTTGACATGCTCAACAAACTCAAAAGATCCCAAGTACACAAGATTAACAGTTGAATTTCCCAGTCAATTGATCAATTTTGACTGTATACTGAAAAGTCAAACTTTGACTTTTTGGTCAAAATCAAGAGTCAAGATTCATTTTTCATCAAAACATGCCAAACCATGAAACTTGTTCACCAAGAAATCAAAAAATGCAAATTAGGGTTAGAAATGAGAATTTTTCATAACTTAGAATTTTTCTAAGTTATGAAAAACCCTAATTTTTCCCCAACTTTGCCCCACTTTCTCACCAAGATCTATTTGGATTCAAACAAAAGTCAAAACATGAAAGTTGTAGCTTGTTGCATAATCTACAACTTTGATTCACAAAGTTTTCCAAAATGAAGCTTGTATCTCAAGTTACAATTTTTTGAATAAGGGTACTAAACCATTCTTAACTTAGTGAAATTTTAACCTATTTTGACAAGGTTTTCTACCCAACTTCAAGGCCATTTTCCATACACTTCCACTTGGAATTTCAATTTGCATTTCAAAGATGGATTGTAGTACACATTCCAAGCTTTCCAAAATGTCCAAGAACTTCTCAAACAACCTCATAACTTGAGAGAATCGAATTTCACAATATGGCAAAAACTCACTTTTGAATTGGCTATTTTCCATATTCATAATTTGTGCAAACTTCTCAAACCAGCATGCCCCTTGATTACAGGTCCTTAAACCATCCAACACTCAATAATTTAATGCATGTTCATTGTGCTAAGGCCTTGTTTCATGAGTTCAAGCATTGCCTAAAGGATTAATCCCAAATTGGAAAAAGCATTATATCCATTTTTGCAAAAGTTTCACTTTATGTCATGATGCAAATCCACAAGTATAGATGAAATCTAATTGGCACAAGATTATGAGCAAAACACTCTGATCAAGGAGAGATTATACAGCACATTAGGGGGCCTCTACCTGCCTAGAACACAACTTGGGCATTTGTTGCTTAAAGTGTAAGTAACATTGCATTTTGTACAACAACTTTGATATCAGCTTGCAAACCCTTAAGCAAACTTGTGAAACACATTCAGGGCATCCCAACTAAGCTAGTACACGACCCTAACATCCCTCATACACTCTCAATCCCAGAATCACCTTCAAACTGCAAGAACAGGGCAAGGCCTGCAGTTTGAGTGCCATCTCTCATTCCTCTCAAGCTTTCTTGCCCAAACCAGTTCACACACATTCCCTAGCATCAATGCAAGCTAACCAAGACCTGAAACACGATCTGTAATTCCTCTAACAAGTTCCACCATTTTCACTTTCTCATTTTGCAGTTGAAGTTCCACAGCTCGATTCAAAGTGTCTCAAGGCAAAGTAAACATTGGAACAACATCACCACACCTCAAGGAAGCTATACCAACCATCACCTTGCACTGAAAGCTTCCCCATTGCCAGATAGAACTTCAACTGAACAGGTATTTTGGTGAACTCCTAACTCTTAGTATAGGCATCATTAGCTCTAGGTTTGTGAATAAGAAATGTTCTACTCATGCCACTGAACCTGTACATGCTTTTACTTTTCATTTCTTTTGCTTGAGCTGTGAGAATTTAAGGTTTGAAAATGGCAGAAAACTTAGGTCAGGATTTGGGAATGTCAAAATTCTCTCTCATTTCTGAGAGTTAAGAGGTGTTCTTTATATATTTGGAATCGTGATTCAATGCTTAACATTTTTTGTGTTGAAAGTTTGTGCAAAAGCTCAAAGAATCAGGACGTTTGAACTTGAGTACAGGCGCACGCGTTTTGGAACATTTTTGTCCGAAGGTTGAAGAAGAAGCCACATGGGCTGGGCCTGTGTGGTCTTTTCTTTTCACACCCTATTTCCACTTTCATACCCCCCAAGCCCATTTTGTTTGTTTTTATGATTTTTTGATTTTTCTTTTTTCATTTTGACTCATTTATTTTTTTCTAATAATGTTTAAAACTTGAAAAATCATTTTTACACCATTTTTGCATTTTTTAAGTATTTATTTGTTTATATGGACATTTATACATAAATATATATATACTATTATTTAGAAATATTAGAAAAAATAATGTAAACATATTATATTTCTGATTTTTATTTCATTTTTCCCTTTTGAAACATTTTGTATAAAAAATACTCTTTTTATAAAAAAATTAAATATTATTATTTTGTGCATATTTAATATATTATTTTGTAAATAATATAAATAAATATATATATATGTTAGTATACTTAGAATAAAATACCCAAAAATATACATATTTTTATTTTATTAATATTTAACATTAAAAATACAGTTTTACAAATATACTATATTTTTATTTTATTTTTGTATATAAATAGTGAATATTGTATATTTTGAATAAATAATGCATTTTATTTAGTAAATTAGGTTTGTTCCCTAAATATGAAAATACTCCAAAATAATATTTTTTTTCATTTTTATTTATGTGACATAAGTAATACTTTTTTTATACATATACAAACTTTTTTTTGCATTCTTGCATATTTGTTTTATTTCTATTTAATTTATGCCTTTAATTATATTGTAAATATTCAAAGAAAATGATGTAATAGCTAGATTTAATTTCTTGTCTAAATATCCCCCATTTGAACATTTGTACCCCCCTTCCCCATATTATTGTATTGTAATAGTGTAGGAATTTTATTTTTTCGCACTTTAAACGCTTTCTAAATATCCCATGCTAGAATTAGGGTTTGTATGCGAATAAAAAAAACAAAATAGCTTGACCTAATTTCAAGATAATCAAGCATGAAAATGGACAACACATCTCACACTTGCACCCCTAGGGTATTCCACTTTGTTGCCTTCAAATAATTGGGCCATATTGCATGTTAGGTTTCTTTGGGTAAAACAAACAATCAAATGATCATAAGTCCCTCGATGACGCTTTCGAAGAGTTGCCTAAAATGATCAAGTCCCTTTCAAAGAGAAATTGTCCAAAGATACTTAGCACTATTGCAATTATGGTCTAAACGATGACCCGCGCCCGTCCCTTTCACCTCCTAATACAAGATTGTCCACCAAATGCAATGGTGGAACAAAATTGTCAAAAGGTTTAAAACATAACAAGAATCTTTGAGAAAAATTTAGGGTAGATAACTCTTAGGTACTTGTCAATTTGCAAAGAAAACACTTGCCTATTTTCAAACCACACTTCACAAACACTTTCAAAATAAACTTTCAAAAACCTTGAAACATCTTTTCAAAAGACAAAACACCTTTTGTAAAACATTCGAGTAAAGAATTGTTACAAGGGTAGCCTATACAAGGCATCTTTTCCAAACATTTTCAAAAACCACACACCGAGCACCATTTCAAAATAATTGAAAACCAAGGCAAGTTGATCTAAGCAAGTACCTAAGAGCCCATGGATAACCATGGATAGAAAGGGTGCTAATACCTTCCCTTTCTATAATCTACTCCCCGAACCCAAGAAAATATCTCAAAGGTTTTTGCTGTGCTTTTTAAACCTTTCCTTAGGATAAAATAAAAAGTCGGTGGCGACTCTTGCTCAACCGAAACATTTGCGAAAACAAACGCAAAACCATAGTCAGTTCTCCCACCGTATCACAGAACTGGCGACTCTGCTGGGGAAAATTTTTTAAAAGTGGAGTAACCTTAGGGCTTAGATCACCCTCTTGCATGACTAATTGTTTGAATGGATTGCTTTATATTTTGGCTCTCTTGTTTGGGTTTGCAATCCTACACCCGGATTTTGGGAAACATTCATAGATAGCAATACATTGTGGAAACTGTGCGGGGTATACCGACACGGTCGAAGCAATAGCTATATTAGTGCGACATATTTGTGAGTACCGGTAACCCTTGAGTTCAATCAAGGAGAGTACGGGGCCGCTGAGTGATGTCACTAAGCACTAATGACCTAGAACCTTACTTGACCATCTTGGCCTTACATTAGGGGTAGTGAGATGACCGGATTTGGTGCAGTCCGAAGTTGGTAGATACTCGATACTACACTCATTGAGGGTTGTTTTCTTGGAATATTTTGGTCGCTAGTTAAGTGGCTAAACCAAAACAATGAACAATGAAAACAATCCCGTGATATTGAGCTCCTTAGAACCCGGTTACTATTTATAGGACAGGTTTTTAAGCCAACTACACTCAAGAGGGTACTTACCTATGAAACCCCATGCAAGCCTGAAACTAGGGTTTGGTGTGATTAGCTTGTACATATGTTTTGTGCATACATCATAAACATCATAAAACATCATATGCATTCACTAACCATTTCAAGGGTTTTGGATCTTCATCTTTGTTCTTGTTTTGTAGGACATGGAAATTCCTCGTATAAATACCATTCAAGTCAACCTTGTGAGAATCTCTCCTCAACTGAAGGAGCTCACCTCAAGAATTCCGGAAAATTCATCCTTCAGTGAAAGACATGGTAGACTGCTCAGCCTAGTCAACACCAACATTGAAGAAGACATGATGAAAGTGATATTCCAGTTCTTTGACCCTCTTCACCACTGTTTCACTTTCCCCCATTTTCAGTTGGTACCCACTTTGGAGGAGTTTTCTCAACTCCTGAGAATTCCTATCCTTAATCAACTACCATTCAACGGTACGGAAAAGGAACCAAAGCCGGAAGATGTTGCTCGAGCATTACATCAACCATCCGACATCAAGGGGCATTGGGAAACCAGAAGCGACGTCAAAGGATTCTTAGCAAAATTCTTGTTTGAGAAGGCACAAGAATGCTGGAATTCATTGGACCTACAAGCCTTTGAAGAGATTGTGGCACTCCTTATCTATGGGTTGGTCTTGTTCCCAAATCCTGACCAATTGGTAGATGTCAACGCCGTCAAAATCTTCTTGTCCAGAAATCCAATACCAACATTGCTTGGGGACATCCTTCACTCATTTTACACACGAACAATGAGAAATAGGGGTGTTCTCATGTGCTGTACTCCTCTCCTTGCAAGGTGGTTTATTTCGCACCTTCCACAATCTGTCCTGAAGAATGACCAAGGCTTAAGGTGGTCCCAACGGTTGATGACTCTTACCCACTCTGATGTGCATTGGTGTTCTCGGTCCAGAGAAAATGTCATCATTGTCGATTGTTGCGGAGAATTTCCTAATGTTCCTTTACTTGGAATTAGAGGAGGTATCACCTACAACCCTTGCCTAGCTTTGAGGCAATTTGGATATGCACGGAGGGATGGCCCTCATGATATGTTGATTCCTGACCTAGTTTTTGACTTCGACAACGATGCGCAAGGACTTCGCCAAAGATTCATCAGAGCTTGGGGAAGACCCAACAAGGTTGATAGCAAGACTCTGGGACACAAGAACTCCATCCCTCTTGAGCCCTATCTCAAGTGGGTACGAGCCCGAGCCCAAAGTCTAATGATGCCTTATCCTCATATACTCCCAGTGATTAAAGAGCCCGTCAATGAAGGAGAGGTTCCCTACACCATCCTACATCTAGACATGCCTACATCGTGGGAGGAAATGCAGAAAAGTTGGATTCAGCTCAAGGAGGAACGGAATACTTTTGAAGCTAGCTTCTACGCCAGTGAGAAGAAGGTTCTAGAGCTTACCCGCCGACTCCATGAGCAAGAGGCCCTCAACACCTATATCGCACCAAAGAGGATGCGCAATGTCTTTTTGCCTTGAGAAGTTATTTTGTAATATCTGGCCCATGGGGCATTTATGTACTAACAAATTTCTTCTTATTAATATGACGTGCGTTCTTCTTTGTCTGAAACAATTTTGAATGTTCTGAATCCTTGAATGCATTGCATACATAAGCATACCATTCATCATGCGCATAAGCAGGTCTCACTCCAGGTTTCCTTATCCGTCTGCTGTTTATTTCAGTAGGATGGATCTCGAGCAAACAGTCAAAGACCTGCAAGCTCAAAATGCACAGTTCCAGCAACTCCTGATGACCTTGGCTAAGGGTCAGGAGGATATCAAGACCCAATTGGGGAATAAAGACCCAGTGAAGAAGAAGAAAAGGAGAGTCGGAGTGGCTACTTTGGGGAGAAGATTTGACGGAGAAGCTCGGAGAGTGCTTGAATTCCCTCCTATTTCTGATGAAGGAACCAGCAAAGGAGGTGGGGCTGCGGTACCTTCCGAGTCTGATGCGGAAGAAGAAGAGGTTGAAGAGGATGAAGATTATTCTGACCAGCAATACCCTCCAGCTGATGATAAATATAAAGGGCTAGAAGACAAATTGGCCGCCATGGAATTACAAAGAGTACCGGGTTTGGATTTTGAAGACTTGGGTTTGGTTGCCGGGATCGTGATTCCCCCAAAATTCAAAGTGCCAGTGTTTGTGAGGTATGATGGGTTGTCCTGTCCAAAAATGCATCTCAGGTCCTACGTGAGAAAGATTCAACCCTATACGGCAGATAAAAACCTGTGGATTCATTTCTTTCAAGACAGCCTTTCGGGAGCTCAGTTGGAGTGGTTTTATCAGCTAGAAGGAACCAGTGTCAGAAATTGGGAAGATTTGGCCACCGCTTTCTACAAACAATACCAGTATAATTCTGACCTTGCTCCTACTCGTACCCAACTTCAGGGTATGTCGCTAGGAACAGGCGAGGGATTCAAAGAATATGCACAAAAATGGAGGGATTTGGCTGGCAGGGTGCAACCTCCTTTAACCGACCGCGAACTCGTTGATATGTTTCTTGGGACCCTATCTGGGCCATTTTTCAATCATCTAATTGGTAACTCTTCCGTGGGGTTTACCGATTTGATCTTAACAGGCGAAAGAATAGAAGATGGCATCAAATCAGGAAAGATTCAGAAGGGTGTTGTTGCAAGTGTTGAGAAGAAGCCTTTTAAGAAGGAGACAGCTATGGTATATTCTCAAAGAAGAGCAGGGAAGACGGAGCGTCGGCCAACTGTGGGGGCCGTAATGATTCAAAACACTCCAAGCGAGCAGCCTCATTATAACCAGTCCAGACCAAATCAACAACGGGTGGAACGGCCACAACGGAAGTTCACCCGCATTAATATGACTCCAGCGCAAGTGCTTCCCCGTCTGTTGAAATTGAATCTTGCCACCATCAAGGAGGCACCAAAGAATGTGAATACATCCTCTCCGCATTATCATGCTAATGCTAAATGCGCCTACCATTCAGACAGTGTTGGACACGACACCAATGATTGTTGGGCACTCAAGCATAAAATCCAAGACCTGATAGAGGCTAAGGAGGTGGAGTTTGACGCTCCAGAGAAGCCTAATGTGATATCTGCACCCATGCCGAAGCACGGCCGAAATGTCAATGCCATTGAAGAAGATTTGTATGTTGCTGATGTCAGTGATCTGACTACCCAACTGCTAACCATTAAGTTGAACCTGTTGAGGGCCGGGATCTTCCCGGGATGTAAGGAAGACTGCTATTGTTGTTACTCTCTGTCGTTTGATTGTCCGTTGTTGAAGGAAGGCATCCAAGGCCTTATGGATAGTCGACAAATTTTGTTTGAAAAAGTTTCTGCTGTTCCAGTTCATACTGAAGATGTCTCAATCATAACCATTCACGCCAATCTTTCCAAGGCCGTCAAAAAGCCTGTTAAGATTACACCAGCTGCGAAATCTGTTCCTTTGAAGATAACAATGCCAGGGCCTGTCCCCTATGTTTCTGAGAAGTCCATACCATGGAACTATGGCGGTGACGTCTACTACCATGGTATCAAACAAATCGAGATAATTGAAGAAAGTTCGAATGATGAAGAAGCCAGCATTAGTAACATTGCAGGCACTAGCAAAATCACCAGGAGCGGGAGAATATTTTCTCCAGAGATTGCCCCTCCAAGGGCAATCTTTGGACCCTCATCAGCTGACAAGGTCGTCCCTGCACCAATAAAACTTTCTGCTAGAACTCCTTTGATTGAAGATGTTGTTGTTCCTAGTACTGTCTCTCCTACCGCTGCTGACAAAGGTAAGGGAATCCAAGACGAGCCCGTCAGGACGAGGGCTCAACCCTTGGTTATCCCGGAAACCTCCAAGAAGGAAATGGATGAGATTTTGAGGATAATCAAAAGAAGTGATTACGATGTGGTAGAACAGCTGGGGCAAACCCCCTCCAAGATTTCCATGTTGGCACTACTACTTTGCTCGAAAGCGCACGCTAAAGCTCTGATAAAAATCCTGAAGGCAGCCCATGTGCCCCAGGAAACCTCTGCAGATCAGTTTCAGAATTGCGTGGCTAGCCTTAGTGCGGACAATGGATTAGGTTTTTTTGATCCCGACCTAACTCCTAAAGGTAGAAATCACAATGATGCTTTGCACATTTCAATTGAGTGTCGCGGAACTACTCTCGCGCACGTCTTGGTCGACACTGGTTCATCCCTGAATGTTTTGCCTAAGAAGGCCTTGGACCGACTAGATTGTGAAGGGTTGGAATTGAAGCCGAGCGATATTGTTGTCAGAGCTTTCGATGGTTCGAAGAGAATGGTCCATGGAGAGGTTGAAATTCCCATCAAGATAGGCACTGAGGTGTTTAAATCCACTTTCTATGTGATGGACATCCGTCCATCATACTCTTGCCTGCTGGGTAGACCTTGGATACACCAGGCTGGGGCAGTCACCTCCTCCTTACATCAGATGTTGAAGTATCCTGTCAAGGGAAAGATCATCACTGTCCATGGCGAAGAAGAGTACATGATTAGCCACTTAAATTCTTTCCGGTATGTGGAGGTTGAAGGAGAGTTCATTGAGACACCATTTCAACATTTCGAAGAAGTCCTTCCTGAAATAGCAGTAGCAAAGTTGGCAGCTGAGACACCGAGACAGATGGCCAGGATGGCGTCTCTGGAGGATGCAAGGGCCGCAATAAATGAAGGGAAGAATTCAGCATGGGGGCAGTTACCTGACATTCCACATAAGACAGACAAATTTGGATTAGGGTTCACTACCGCAGGCCAAAAAGCTATGCGCCGGTCGAAGATTGAAAGAGCGCCAGTCAAAATTTCTCCCTACGGAATCAACGCTTTGGAGGATGAAGACAAGGAGAGCAATATTGAAGAGTGGATTTATCCAACTGTCAAAGGAGGATTGAGCAACTGGGAGGAAAAAGACTTTGTCCCCATCACTTTTATTCATCAGTAATTTATCTGTTAAACATTTCTTATTTGGTCTGTAATATTTACTCTCAAACAATCCGTACACTATCTTTTCACCTCATGCCTTGCCCGGGGCATGTAGGTCCATTTGTAAGGGTTTTGATTATTTTTCATATCCATATGCCATGTTTAATGATTCATTGGACGTTTTTCATTTGATAAACTGCTTGTGTTCATTTTCTTCCCTTTTGCATTTTTTAAGGATGGCTATCCCTTACACACACCCACACTCACCAATGCAGGTACCCATCCACTCCGGATTCCATGGGTGACGATTCTGCTATATCTTTCAATAACTCTGGAGATCTGGTCAATCTAGCCGAGTATGAAGATGACGGAGGTTGTGAAGTACCCGGGGAACTAGCCAGACTTCTGCAACAAGAGAAAAGGGCCATCCTACCGCACGAAGAGTCATTGGAAATTGTCAACTTGGGAACCGAGGAAGACCGGAAGGAGGTACAAGTGGGTGCCAATCTGGAACCAAAAGTCAAGGAGCGCCTGGTACAGTTGTTGAATGAGTATGTTGAAATCTTTGCTTGGTCTTATGAGGACATGCCGGGTTTAGACACAGACATCGTGGTTCACCGTCTCCCCACAAGAGAAGACTGTCCACCGATCAAGCAAAAAGTTCGCCTAATGAGGCCTGACATGTCTGAAAAAATCAAAGCAGAAGTAATGAAGCAATTTGACGCTGGCTTTCTGGCTGTTACGTCCTATCCTCAATGGGTCGCTAACATCGTGCCAATACCTAAGAAAGATGGAAAAGTCAGGATGTGTGTGGACTACCGGGATTTGAATAGGGCCAGCCCCAAAGATGATTTTCCACTTCCTCACATTGACATTTTGATCGACAATACGGCTCAGCACAAAGTGTTTTCCTTCATGGATGGATTCTCGGGTTACAATCAAATCAAAATGGCCCCCGAGGACATGGAGAAAACTACTTTTGTCACACAATGGGGCACTTTCTGTTACAAGGTGATGCCGTTCGGGCTGAAGAACGCAGGAGCAACTTATCAATGCGCCATGGTAGCTTTATTTCATGATATGATACATCATGAGATTGAAGTTTACATAGACGATATGATATCTCGGTCACAAACAGAGGAAGAGCACCTTGAACATCTAGAAAAGCTGTTTGCCAGATTGAAAGAATACAAGCTCAGGCTGAATCCAAGTAAATGCACTTTTGGAGTTAGGTCTGGTAAACTCCTAGGTTTCATCGTAAGCAACAAAGGCATTGAAGTCGATCCAGCAAAAGTAAAAGCAATAAAAGAGATGCCTGCTCCCCGTACTGAAAAAGAGGTTAGAGGATTCTTGGGGCGCTTGAACTATATTTCCAGATTCATCTCTCATCTGACTTCTACCTGTGAGCCAATTTTCAAACTCTTGAAGAAAGATCAGGTAGTTGAATGGAACGACAACTGTCAAACTTCTTTTGATAGAATCAAGGAGTATTTGCTAGAACCTCCTATTCTGATGCCACCCGTCGAAGGAAGACCATTGATCATGTATTTAACCGTCTTGGATAACTCAATGGGGTGTGTTTTGGGCCAGCATGACGAGTCTGGTCGAAAAGAGCATGCTATTTATTACCTTAGCAAAAAGTTTACCGACTGTGAGACTCGCTACTCACTGCTCGAGAAAACTTGCTGCGCTTTGGTATGGGCTGCTCGCCGACTAAGACAGTATATGTTGACTCATACTACCTTGTTGATTTCCAAAATGGACCCTATCAAGTATATCTTCGAAAAGCCCGCTTTATCTGGAAGGATAGCTAGATGGCAAATGATTCTAACTGAGTATGACATCCAGTACACCACCCAAAAAGCTATAAAAGGGAGTGTACTAGCTGACCATCTGGCTCATCAAGCTATCGAAGACTATCAACCCATGAGATTTGACTTCCCAGACGAGGACATCATGAATTTGGACAACATTGAAGGTAACGGACCGTATGACGGACCCGAAAAGGGATCCCGATGGACCCTGTACTTTGATGGTGCTTCAAATGCACTTGGAAATGGTATCGGTGCAGTGCTCATTTCTCCGGAAGGTTGTCACACTCCTTTCACGGCCCGACTTTGCTTCAGCTGCACAAACAACATGGCTGAGTATGAAGCCTGCATCTTTGGTCTCAAGGCTGCTATAGACTTGGGGATCAAATCTTTGATCGTATTTGGGGACTCGGCTTTGGTTATCAGTCAAATCAAAGGAGAGTGGGATACCAAGAATCCTAATCTTATCCCATACAAAGGACATGTCCTGACATTGTTGCCTTATTTCGAGCAGATTACCTTCGAGCATTTCCCGCGAGAAGAGAATCAGCTAGCAGATGCTCTGGCCACAATGTCCTCCATGTTTAAACTCAACTGGGATAACGAGGCTCCCCAAATCGCCATCGAGCGAATGGATGAACCTGCACATTGTCACGAGATTAATACCGAAGAAGTAGTGGAACAACCCTGGTTCCATGAAATCAAAAGGTATCTCGAGACCAGAGATTATCCTGAAGGAACTTCCGTAAATGACAAGAAGTTCTTAAGGAAATTTGCCGCTAAGTTCTTCCTGAGCAACGGTATCCTTTACAAACGAAGCCATGATTGTGTGTTACTCCGATGCGTAGACAAAGCTGAAGCAGAGTTGATCATGACTGATGTACACAGCGGCACATTTGGCACTCACTTGAGCGGGCATAAAATGGCTAAGAAGATCCTAAGGGCAGGCTATTACTGGTCTACCATGGAAGCTGACTGCCATCAACATTCCCGTACTTGCCACAAATGTCAAGTCTACACTGACAAAGTTCATATCCCTCCGGTTCCTCTCAACGTCCTGACTGCTCCGTGGCCATTTGCAATGTGGGGCATTGACATGATTGGAGAGATCAAGCCCACGGCTTCCAACGGACATCGCTTCATCCTGGTTGCCATTGACTATTTCACCAAATGGGTCGAAGCAGCTTCCTTCGCCTCTGTTACTAAAAATGTGGTTGCCCGCTTTATCAAGCAAAATCTCATATGTCGGTATGGTGTTCCAGACAGGATCATCACAGACAACGGTACAAATCTGAATAACACAATGATCACCGCTTTGTGCGAACAGTTCAAGATTTATCATCACAATTCATCTCCCTATCGGCCGAAGATGAACGGTGCTGTTGAAGCTGCGAACAAAAACATTAAGAAGATCATTCAGAAAATGACAGTCACTTACAAAGATTGGCATGAGATGTTACTGTTTGCTCTGCATGGATACCGTACGACGGCACGTACTTCAACTGGGGCAACCCCATTTTCTTTGGTTTATGGCATGGAAGCTGTTTTGCCTATGGAAGTTCAGATTCCTTCTCTAAGGATTATGAAGGATGCAGGTTTGAATGAAGATGATTGGATGCAGACCCGACTTGATCAACTCAATCTGATCGACGAAAAGCGACTTGCTGCTATATGCCATGGTCAGACGTATCAAAAGCGGATGATCAAGGCCTTCAATAAGAAAGTCAGACGTCAAGTGTATCAAGTCGGAGATCTCGTAATCAAGCGGATTATCTTGCCGCAAAGTGATCCCAGGGGCAAATGGACTCCTACATATGAAGGACCATTTGTGATCAAGAGCATATTTTCTGGTGGGGCAATGATTCTGACCACCATGGACGGCGATGATTTGCCGCACCTTGCGAATGCAGACGTAGTCAAAAGATACTACGCATAGAATAACCCGACAAGTCGAAAACCCGAAAGGGCGGCTTGGGAAAAAATGGGCATCCCGGTGGACCGAAAACCC
Source organism: Vicia faba (assembly GCA_948472305.1). Taxonomy (NCBI): domain Eukaryota; kingdom Viridiplantae; phylum Streptophyta; class Magnoliopsida; order Fabales; family Fabaceae; genus Vicia; species Vicia faba. The sequence continues at coordinate 451,237,003 of OX451739.1, read as the reverse complement.
GAAAGGGCGGTTCAGGCAAAAAATAGGGATAAAAACAAAAAAAATCTGTACACCCGGCAAGTCGAAAACCCGAAAGGGCGGCTTGGGCAAAAATGGCTTTCCCGGTGGATCGAAAACCCGAAAGGGCGATTCAGGCAAAATTTAGGGAATTAAAGCGTATGACTATGTCTCGTCGGATCACTTCAAAGACAATCTCTTCATCAACCGGTTCCAGGCTTCTGATCAATCCAGTCGTCGTCAAACGAAGCATTGAATGGACAGATATTCAGAGTTGTGAAAGCTATAGCGGAATGGAATCCCATGGAATTATTTCACATAGCCATCCTTATTTTGTATAAATCTTTCAAATATTTACGACAAAATCCTCTTACTAGGATGATTGTCTCCTTTGTACAAATATACTCATAAAAATCAATACAAATACTTTTCCCAGAAATTTGTGTCATTTCCTTTTCTTTTCTCTTGCACTATTTGTTTTATTTTGAGAAACGTCCAATGTTTTGTTAAATAGGCATATGCATTTGAACATAATCATTTCCTTACGAACCAAGAAAGAGGATTACTGATAAGTTGAAGGTACAGTTGGATATCTTGACACCCTTCCAAAAGGAAATCCCCCGGAGATTTGGAACCCATATCCCTAGCAAGTCTTGAGGCTTATCCCCAGTAAATTCTGGAAGCTTATCCCCTGCAGAGTACGAACGTCTCTCCCTAGTTTTTTATTCAAAGTTATTCCTCACAAGGGCTTATAACTGGGTTATCCTCAGCTAACAACCATGGAAGATCGCACTCGCCAGAATTCTTCCTATCCCCAGCGGAGTTCATCAAAATTCCCCAGCAGTAACTTATCTTTACAATCCCCCAGCCAGAGGGTCCTCAGGAATTCAATTCCCCTCAGAGTTCAAATTTTCAATCCCCAGCAAAACTAGACTATTGAACCTTCTCCCCACGGATTTTTAGGAGGGAAAATCTTGAGTTCCCCAGTGAAGTCGCCAGAGATACTTCTCACCAAACTGAAGATTCTCAGTCTTACCTCTCCAGCGTGAGTCTATTAACTTGGAACTCCCCAGTAGAAGTCATCAGGAATTCCCCAGAAGATTGGTATACAACCCAAGCTCCTTATTCTCCAGCAGTGACCAAGAATTATTCTTCTCGGCAGCAGTCAAGATACTCTTATCTTCAGCCATCTCAGATTCATCTATCTGTTGCAAGACAGCTCTCCAGCTTACATACGCATTCATTTACATTCATATCGTATAGCATACATTGTGTCATGCATCATAACATTGCATATAACTAACTCTTTACCTTTTCAGGTAAGATCAGTCGAAAGACTAAAATCATTATCTTCCGAGATTCTTTCCAGGAATAGTTCAGATGTGACCCAAACACGGCAACATTCTAATGCTTATTCCAAATTTATCCAGATGCAGTTTTATATACGAGCTCATCATCAAGAAACCCTACACCGGTTCCTCCTCAAAACTTCAAGATTTCTGAAAACAGTTCACGGGTTCTCCAAGTAACGGATGTTAACCTATCACTTGTTCAGTTTCAACTCCAAGACTTCTGAAAACAGTTTATGGATTCTTCCCAACAACGGGTGTTAATCTATCACTTGTTCAGATGCAACTTTTGAAAACAGTTTACGGACGCTTCCCAACAACGGATGCTGCTCTATTGCTTATTCAACTCCAAGACTTCTGAAAACAGTTTATGGATTCTTCCCAACAATGGAGGTTAATCTATCAACTTGTTCAGATGCAATTTTTGAAAACAGTTTACAGATTCCTCCCAACAACGGATGTCAATCTATTGCTTATTCAGACCCCCAGTGCAGAGGTGGTCCCAAGCATATACACCTTTCTGATACTCATTCCAGATGGCATCTTTAAGCCCATCCCCGACAAGTTTCTGTCACTCATCCCGATGGCATCGTTAAGCCCATCTCCAAATGGCATCTCTAAGCCCATTCCCGCATCCATTTCTTTGACGAGTGCAAATTTAAGGGCACTCTAGTGTCCAATCTCCTTTTACCCTCGAGTCGCGAAAGGCAAACTTGCCAATCTAACTCTTCGGATTCAAGAAGATTGAACAGGGGCAACTGTTGTACCCCAAAATTTTCCCTCCCATTTCTCATTGACTTCTCACCACAAAGCCCTTGAAGCTCAAGATCCAGTTAGGGTTTCATCTGCTCAAGACTTCTCCTTGCACTGTGGACCCAAATTAGGGTTTGTGTTTGCACAAAGATGTTTTGACCCAAAATGCCTAAGATGACTTTCTTGCTTCATATTAGACTCCCAAGTTTATCCTCATCAAGTTTCAAGTCTTGATTCCAAGTTTTGCCCAGTCAATTGGACAGTTGACCTAGAAATCAACTATATTGGGGAAAAAGTCAACTGTGGCCAATTGACAGTCAAACCTCATGAAAATTGACCCACATCAACATTATGAACTCATATGAACCATTTGATCAAGTTTGGATCACAATTCCACAAGAAATTTGATCAGATCATCAAAAGGGCAAAATGGTCATTTTTAGGGTTTTGAATGCACAAAGGCAATTTTTGACTGTTTGACCTAGCCAATGGCAAACCAAGTTCACATATGAACTCAAGGACCCCATGGACTTATCTTGACATGCTCAACAAACTCAAAAGATCCCAAGTACACAAGATTAACAGTTGAATTTCCCAGTCAATTGATCAATTTTGACTGTATACTGAAAAGTCAAACTTTGACTTTTTGGTCAAAATCAAGAGTCAAGATTCATTTTTCATCAAAACATGCCAAACCATGAAACTTGTTCACCAAGAAATCAAAAAATGCAAATTAGGGTTAGAAATGAAAATTTTTCATAACTTAGAATTTTTCTAAGTTATGAAAAACCCTAATTTTTTCCTAACTTTGCCCCACTTTCTCACCAAGATCTATTTGGATTCAAACAAAAGTCAAAACATGAAAGTTGTAGCTTGTTGCATAATCTACAACTTTGATTCACAAAGTTTTCCCAAATGAAGCTTGTATCTCAAGTTTCAATTTTTTGAATAAGGGTACTAAACCATTCTTAACTTAGTGAAATTTTAACCTATTTTGACAAGGTTTTCTACCCAACTTCAAGGCCATTTTCCATACACTTCCACTTGGAATTTCAATTTGCATTTCAAAGATGGATTGTAGTACACATTCCAAGCTTTCCAAAATGTCCAAGAACTTCTCAAACAACCTCATAACTTGAGAGAATCGAATTTCACAATATGGCAAAAACTCACTTTTGAATTGGCTATTTTCCATATTCATAATTTGTGCAAACTTCTCAAACCAGCATGCCCCTTGATTACAGGTCCTTAAACCATCCAACACTCAATAATTTAATGCATGTTCATTGTGCTAAGGCCTTGTTTCATGAGTTCAAGCATTGCCTAAAGGATTAATCCCAAATTGGAAAAAGCATTATATCCATTTTTGCAAAAGTTTCACTTTATGTCATGATGCAAATCCACAAGTATAGATGAAATCTAATTGGCACAAGATTATGAGCAAAACACTCTGATCAAGGAGAGATTATACAGCACATTAGGGGGCCTCTACCTGCCTAGAACACAACTTGGGCATTTGTTGCTTAAAGTGTAAGTAACATTGCATTTTGTACAACAACTTTGATATCAGCTTGCAAACCCTTAAGCAAACTTGTGAAACACATTCAGGGCATCCCAACTAAGCTAGTACACGACCCTAACATCCCTCATACACTCCCAATCCCAGAATCACCTTCAAACTGCAAGAACAGGGCAAGGCCTGCAGTTTGAGTGTCATCTCTCATTCCTCTCAAGCTTTCTTGCCCAAACCAGTTCACACACATTCCCTAGCATCAATGCAAGCTAACCAAGACCTGAAACACGATCTGTAATTCCTCTAACAAGTTCCACCATTTTCACTTTCTCATTTTGCAGTTGAAGTTCCACAGCTCGATTCAAAGTGTCTCAAGGCAAAGTAAACATTGGAACAGCATCACCACACCTCAAGGAAGCTATACCAACCATCACCTTGCACTGAAAGTTTCCCCATTGCCAGATAGAACTTCAACTGAACATGTATTTTGGTGAACTCCTAACTCTTAGTATAGGCATCATTAGCTCTAGGTTTGTGAATAAGAAATGTTCTACTCATGCCACTGAATCTGTACATGCTTTTACTTTTCATTTCTTTTGCTTGAGCTGTGAGAATTTAAGGTTTGAAAATGGCAGAAAACTTAGGTCAGGATTTGGGAATGTCAAAATTCTCTCTCATTTCTGAGAGTTAGGAGGTGTTCTTTATATATTTGGAATCGTGATTCAATGCTTAACATTTTTTGTGTTGAAAGTTTGTGCAAAAGCTCAAAGAATCAGGACGTTTGAACTTGAGTACAGGCGCGCGCGTTTTGGAACATTTTTGTCTGAAGGTTGAAGAAGAAGCCACATGGGCTGGGCCTGTGTGGTCTTTTCTTTTCACACCCTATTTCCACTTTCATACCCCCCAAGCCCATTTTGTTTGTTTTTATGATTTTTTGATTTTTCTTTTTTCATTTTGACTCATTTATTTTTTTCTAATAATGTTTAAAACTTGAAAAATCATTTTTACACCATTTTTGCATTTTTTAAGTATTTATTTGTTTATATGGACATTTATACATAAATATATATATATATATATACTATTATTTAGAAATATTAGAAAAAATAATGTAAACATATTATATTTCTGATTTTTATTTCATTTTTCCCTTTTGAAACATTTTGTATAAAAAATACTCTTTTTATAAAAAAAATTAAATATTATTATTTTGTGCATATTTAATATATTATTTTGTAAATAATATAAATAAATATATATATATATATATATGTTAGTATACTTAGAATAAAATACTCAAAAATATACATATTTTTATTTTATTAATATTTAACATTAAAAATACATTTTTACAAATATACTATATTTTTATTTTTATTTTTGTATATAAATAGTGAATATTGTATATTTTGAATAAATAATGCATCTTATTTAGTAAATTAGGTTTGTGTCCTAAATATGAAAATACTCCAAAATAATATTTTTTTTCATTTTTATTTATGTGACATAAATAATACTTTTTTTTATACATATAAAAACTTTTTTTTGCATTCTTGCATATTTGTTTTATTTCTATTTAATTTATGCCTTTAATTATATTGTAAATATTCAAAGAAAATGATGTAATAGCTAGATTTAATTTTTTGTCTAAATATCCCCCATTTGAACATTTGTACCCCCCTTCCCCATATTATTGTGTTGTAATAGTGTAGGAATTTTATTTTTTCGCACTTTAAACGCTTTCTAAATATCCCATGCTAGAATTAGGGTTTGTATGCGAATAAAAAGAACAAAATAGCTTGACCTAATTTCAAGATAATCAAGCATGAAAATGGACAACACATCTCACACTTGCACCCCTAGGGTATTCCACTTTGTTGCCTTCAAATAATTGGGCCATATTGCATGTTAGGTTTCTTTGGGTAAAACAAACAATCAAATGATCATAAGTCCCTCGATGACGCTTTCGAAGAGTTTCCTAAAATGATCAAGTCCCTTTCAAAGAGAAATTGCCCAAAGATACTTAGCACTATTGTAATTATGGTCTAAAAAATGACCCGCGCCCGTCCCTTTCACCTCCTAATACAAGATTGTCCACCAAATGCAATGGTGGAACAAAATTGTCAAAAGGTTTAAAACATAACAAGAATCTTTGAGAAAACTTTAGGGTAGATAACTCTTAGGTACTTGTCAATTTGCAAAGAAAACACTTGCCTATTTTCAAACCACACTTCACAAACACTTTCAAAACAAACTTTCAAAAACCTTGAAACATCTTTTCATAAGACAAAACACCTTTTGTAAAACATTCGAGTAAAGAATTGTTACAAGGGTAGCCTATACAAGGCATCTTTTCCAAACATTTTCAAAAACCACACACCGAGCACCATTTCAAAATAATTGAAAACCAAGGCAAGTTGATCTAAGCAAGTACCTAAGAGCCCATGGATAACCATGGATAGAAAGGGTGCTAATACCTTCCCTTTCTATAATCTACTCCTCGAACCCAAGAAAATATCTCAAAGGTTTTTGCTGTGCTTTTTAAACCTTTCCTTAGGATAAAATAAAAAGCCGGTGGCGACTCTTGCTCAACCGAAACATTTGCGAAAACAAACGCAAAACCATAGTCAGTTCTCCCACCGTATCACAACGTCCAATGTTTATTTTTGATATATGCATTTGACATTAATTGTTGATCATAAATATTTACATGCGAAACAAAAGACGAATTACGGGTAACATCAGAAACAGGGGCAATAAGAATTGTCCGAACTGTACAAGTTGCTCTGTCCACCAGGTACCAAGGTATATTCAGCTGAAGAATATGGCTAAAATACCTTCACTCCCCGCAGAGTAAGACACTAATGGTAGCTCTCCCAGCTGGGACTTACAACTATGAACGAATCAGCAATGCTCTCCCCAAGCAGAGCTAGTCTACCATCAGCCCTAAAAAGGCTTGGTATCCCCAGAAGGTCTTAATATTCCCAAGCAGAGTATAAGAATATTCCTCAGCAAGTATAAGAGTATCCCCGATAGTCTTAATATTCCTCAATGGAGTATAAGAATGTTCCCCGGCAGCATACAAGATACCTCCAGTGGAGTCAAGTTTTTCCCAACACAGTCTAAAAAAGCTTCCCCAACGAAGTTGAATTATCATCCCCAGTAGACTCTGGAAGTTTATCCCCTATCGGAGTACAAAATAAATCTCCCCAACCAAATTCAGAGGGTTATCCCCACAAGAGTCTAACAGAGTTATCTCCAGCAAGTCGCAGCTGAAAGATCATCCCCCAGTGAAGTTCTTTCCTTTCACAAGCAGGAATTCAATCCTCAACAGAATCAATGTCACCAGCAACGGTAATCCATCCCCAGCGGAGTTTATCATTGAAATCCCCAGCAGAGTTTATCAGCGGAATCCTCATCATAACATCTCTCCCCCATAGAGTAATTCCCCTCAGAGTAATCTCTTCATCAGTTTATTCCCCAACGGATGTTCTTTTCTCCTGCAGGATTATTCTCACAATCATCTTCGTCCATCATGCCCAGTGGAAACGAAGAACTCAACTCTATTCTCCAGCAACTCCGAGATTTATTTTCCCCAGCTAAAACATCACATTTTCATACATCATGATACATGCATATACGTATCATACCATACAATCTCATTTATTTTGAGAACATCATTGCCTGATCCATATCATGCATTGCATATGACTGACCTTTACCTTTCAGGAAAGATACAGTTAAAGTTCTCAGTTACGTCGAAGACCTGACCAGTTCTTAAATCTCAATTGAATTATCCTCGGTTGAATTTCAGATAAGGTTCTCGATCTCGACAATTTCCCTACGTCATAGTGTAGACGAGTACTATAACCTCAACGGTATACTACGTTGAACACTAGTCAGTTCCTAGATCTTGATGCTTTCCTCCGTCATAGTGTGGACGAGTTATCTAATTTCAATGGTATATGTTGTACCCCAAAATTTTCCCTCTCCTTTTATCAACATTTCTCATCACAAAGCCCTTGGAACTCAAGATCAAGCTAGGGTTTGCTCAACTCAAGACACCTCCTTGCACTGTTGACCTAAATTAGGGTTTGAGTTTGCACAGGGATATTTTGACCCACAATGCCCAAAGTGACTTTCATACTTCATGTTGGACTCACAAGTTTATCCATACCAAGTTTCAAGCCTTGATTCAAATTTTTGCCCAGTCAATTGGACAGTTGACCTAGAAATCAACTGTATTGGGGAAAAAGTCAACTGTGGCCAATTGACAGTCAAACCTCATGAAATTTGTCCCACATCAACATTATGAACTCATATGAACCATTTTATCATGTTTGGATCACAATTCCATAAGAAATTTGATCAGATCACCAAAAGGGCAAAATGGTCATTTTTAGGGTTTTGACTGCACAAAGGCAATTTTTGACTGTTTGACCTAACCATTGGCAAATCAAGCTCACATATGGACTCAAGGACTCAATGACATTGTCTTGACCCATTCAACAAGTTCAAAAGATCTCAAATGCATAGGATGGACATATTAATTTTTCAGTCAACTGATCAAAATTTGACTGTATACTGAAAAGTCAAACTTTGACTTTTTGGTCAAAATCAAGTGCCAAGGGTCATTTTTCATCAAGACATGTCAAATTATGAAACTTTTTCATCAAGAAACCCAAAAATGCAAATTAGGGTTTAAAATGGAAAATTTTCATAACTTAGAAATTTTCTAAGTTATGAAATTTTCTTATTTTTTCCTAACTTTGTCCCACTTTTTCACCAAGATAAAAATGGATTAAAACAAAACTTGCAACATGAAAGTTGTAGTCCATCACAAAGTCTACAACTTTGATTCACAAAGTTTTCTCAAAAGAAGCTTGTATCTCAAGTTATGATTTTTGGAACAAGGGTACCTAAAACTTTTAACTTAGAGAAAATTTGCCCTAATTTAGGCAGGATTTTGACTCATCTTCTTGGCCATTTTTCACATAGTTCCACTTAGAGTTTCAATTTGCATTACAAAGAGGGATTGTAGTAAATGTTCCAAGCTTTCCAAATTGTCCAAGAACTCCTCAAACACCCTTGTGGTTAGAGATAATCGAATGCTTGAAATTGGCAAAAACTCACTTTTGTCCATGGGCAATACATATTCATAACAACTTGCAATTCTGATCTAGCTAGCTTGGTTCAACATTACAGGTCTCAAAACCAATTTGCACTCCATAATTTAATGCCAATCCATCAGTCTAAGCCTTTGTTTTGTTCACTTGGACATTATACACAAGATTAAGCCTTAAGTAGAAAAAGGCAAATTGCCATTTTTGCCTAATTTCACTTTATGTCAAAACCAAATCCTTAAAGCATGGGGGCCAGATCTTTGAGGCAAGATCAAGTCCACTAATTCCAGTAACCAAGAACAAAATTTACAGCATGATAGGAGGGCTGATACAGGGCTATAACATCATTTCCTTTCTCTTGCTTCAAGTAGAAGAAAAGTGGCAAAACATAAGGAAGCTCTCATATCTATTAACACAGGCTTACAAGAACTTTGTGAACAAGTTCCATACATCCCAACAAGCCTAAAGCACGACCCTTTTACCCCTAAAACCTCCTCATACTCAGAACCACTGTTTTTCTGCAAAACAGGGCAGGTTCTGCATTTTGCAAGCCACAACAAAATTCTATCGTGCGTTTTGTCCCAAGATAGTCCCAACACCTTCCAATCAACTCACCTGAACTATCCCAGGCCCCCATTGCAAGCTGTAACACCTCTAACTCACTTTTCCATTTTCATTTCAAAGCTCTACAGGTTGAGTTCTACAGCACGATTCAAGTTGTTTCAAAGCAAGCCAAGCATTGGAGAAGCTTCCTTGGACCTCAGGCAAGCTCAACAGAAGCTCAAACACCATTGAAGGTTGCTACATTGTCCAGCTCGAAGTCAACTGAAACAGGTATTTTATGGACTTCTATCTCCCTATCTAGGAATGGTTAGGCTTAGGTTTGTGAATTAAATATGTTGTACTCATAGCCCTGAAGCCATACATATGCTTAGTTTTCATTTACATTAATCGTGCTGAGAGAATTTCACTCATGAACTTTCTGAAAAAACTAGGTTAAAAATTAGGGCCAGAGAAATTCTCTCTGGTCTTTGAGAGTTAATCCAAGTTTTTTATATGGTTAGATTCGTTATTTGATGCTCTACAAGTTTCATGTTTTGAGTTTTGTCAAAAGATCAAAGAATCAGGAGATACAGGTTGAGGTAGTTAGCGCGCGTTTTTTCAAGTTCTGTTGGACAGAGGAAGAAGATGAAGTAGCTGGGTTGGGCCTGGCTACTTCCTACTTTTGGCACCCCCCATTTTCAGTTTCACACCCCCTGGCCCATTTTCTTATATTTTAATATTTTTGCATTTTTATTTTATTTTCTGACTTTGATATTTTATTTTCAAATATAAAAAATGATCCAAAAATATTTTTATAATTTTTTGCATTTATTTGGTATTTATTTTATTTATTTCCACCATAAAAATGTTTAAATACTTTATGTTATTTTGTTTAAATCTAAAAATAATGTAAAAAATATGTTTATTTTCATTTTTATTTTTATACACATTTGAAAATATTTTCTTGAAATATATACATTTTTGTAAATAATTTATTTCAATTTTTTTTTCACGATTAATATATTTAATGTATAAATATACTTATATATTTTATCTTATTAGATAATTAGGTCAAAAATACAAAAAATGTTACATTTTCATTTTTATTATTATTTTGGACCAAAAATGTCATTTTTTACAATATACCTTTATTTTTTTATAAATTAGTATATTATTGCACATAATTAATAAATAATTTTTACTTATTAAGAATTAGGGTTTCTTGCCCTAAATAGGAAAAATAATTAAAATTGATCTTCTTTATTTTACTTTTCATATTGAAAAATTACTTTTTACATACTAAAAACATTTTGGCATAATACATTTTATTTACATTTATTTATTGTATTTATTTCAATTATTGTACATTTAAATATTGTATCTTGTACATTCGATATGGTTGTAATAACTTAGAATTTATTTTCTTGTCAAATACTCCCAATTCAAATTTGTACCCCCTCCCTATATCATGTTGTAATAGTGTAGCATTTAAATTCCCGTACATTTAAAAGCTTTCAATTATGTCATACTTAGACTTAGGGTTTGTATGCAAATAAAATCAATAATTAGTTTGACCTAATCCAAGATAACATGCATGAAAAACAAACACAATACACACTTGCACCCATAGGGTTTCATCCACTTGTTGCCTTCAAAAATGGGCCATGGTTGCATGTTGAGTACTTTGGCAAAACAAAAACAAACAAAAAGATCATAGTCCCTCGATGACGCTATCTGAGTTGCCTAAACAAAATGATCAAGTCCCTCAAGAAAATTGCCAAAGATACTTGACACAATTGCTATCATGGTCTATACGATGACCCGCGCCTGTCCCATTAAACATCCTAACACAAGGTTGTTCACCAAATACAATGGTGAAGCAACACTGTTAAAAGGGTTAAGAATATAAGAAAGATCTTTGAGTAAAATAAGGTAGATAGCTCTTAGCTACTTGATCAAGCTTGCAAAAACATCCTTGCTACTTTTCAAAACACACTCCACAACACAATTTCAAAACCCTACTTTCAAATATTGAAAACCTTTCAAAAGACAAAAACACATTTGTATACATTCAAACAAGAATCATTACAAAGGTTGCCACAACGATGGCCTCTTTTCAAAACATTTTCCAAAATCAAACACAAAGCACCATTTCAAACAATTGAAAAGCACCATTTCAAACAATAGAAATGCAAAGCAAGTGATCTAAGCAAGTAACTAAGAGCCCATGGATAACCATGGATAGTTTTGTACCCCAAAATTTGCCCTCCCATACTCTTCAAAGTTTTGACAAGCATCATCTCAATTTGCTCAAGTCTACTCAAGGGTTGCACAGTTCAAACACCCTCCTAAGCCAGTCAAATTAGGGTTTTGGTTCTTGCAAGGAAGTTGAGGTTTTCAAGGGCTCAATCAAGTCCCATATGCCCATATACATTGTCAAGCATCTACATGCCAAGTTTCAAGGCTCACAAGGTCAAGTTGCACAGTCAAAAACCCTAATTGCCTCATAATCAACTGCAGGGGCAAAATGGTCATTTGGCAGTCAAAAGTCAAAAATTTTGGTCAACATCTTATTTTGAAGCCACAATCATCATTTGATCAAGTCTTGATCATAATTCCTCAAGAATGGCTCAAAAATCATCAAGATGCAAAAGTTTCCATTTTTGGACAGTTGAAAAGTCAACTGTAACTTGACCAAGGCATAACTTTTTCATGGTTCATCAGAAAAATCCCATCCAATTCTCATTTTGAAGGGGAGGACATTTCCTACAACTCATATTCATATTCCAAGTCCAAGAAATGCTCTCATAAAAAGGTATCAATTTCAACATTATAGGTCATTTTTAAAAGTCAACAAAAAGGCATTTTAAGTCAAAGACCATAACTTGATATTGGTAAATCAAAATGACATGGGACCAAAGGCATTGGTTAGAGGACTTCAAGACCTTTCCAAAATTTCCAAGAACATGTTCATATGATCAAAATTGAGCAAGATATGCATTGGAGAAGTTGGAAAATTTTTGTGAAATGGCAAAAGTCAACTATCCTTGAAACTTCAATTTTTGACAAAAGGGCCCATTTTTTTACACTTGATTCATCCTTGTCATTCCACCCACGTGTCCCATGATTAATTTCAAGATTAAACATTAATTTTTCTATTTTATTTAATTTTTATTGATTTAATCCATTTTAAATCCATAAAATTCAAATAAAATCAAAAAAATTAATTAAAGGGGATCTTTGTGGTTTGAATGACCTTTATATGCCATTTACTAGCTGCCAAATTCGTGAAAGCTATTTTTTGTACACAAAATTTTGAATTTGTGCCAAGATGTCCAGATACATGTAAGCATGGAAAGGGAAAGTTTTGCAAATTTTGGAAGCTTTTTAATTTGTTGGATTTTGGTTTGAAAGCATGGCTTTATGGCTTTTTGGATTCTTGCCTTATTTCTTTGTCCCCTCCATCTCCTCTCTAAATACAAGCCATGAGAAAGCATTATAGACACATACACACAGCCTAGAGAACGCCCCAAAATTGCAAAAATTTCCTTGAAGTTGTCAAGCTCGATAGACCTAATCTAGCCAGATTCAACTACTTCCAAGCACTCCATCAACATCCCAGGTCCCCCAAATGCTTATTTCTATTTTTCCATAACATGTTCCTGTGCAGGTTTCACAAAGGCTTTCCACCATGTGCATCAAACGATCATGCGCCAAGTGGCCTCAAAGATCAATCCAGGGGCTATGAGATGCTGGATACCATGCTCCAAGTCAAAGCACGTGCAGGAAATTCCTAAAGTCAACAAAGGCTTAAGCTTATTGGGCCATATTGCTTCCTCAAACCCTCATTCCTGGCCCAAACCCCCCTTGGGTTTGCTTTTTCTTTTTTATTATTTTGTCATTTTATTTTTTTATTTGCTTTATTTTATTTCTTATTCTTTTTTTTTATTAACAATTAACCAATTAATATTTAAAAAAAAAACAAAAAGAACTAATATCATTACTTTATTAATTTCATTTAAGTAATTATTTTGTAAATAAATATTCATAAATTGAATTAGCTTTAATTAGGCAATTTTAACTCTTTTTTAAATAACTAAAATAAATTTAGAATTAAGTTTTTATTAACTTTTAATTTTATTTCTTTTTATTTTATTTCATTAAAAAACATAAAAACACAAAAAATATTTTCTTTTAATAAATTAATTAATTAGTAATTAGGCTTTATTTAATTAATTTCATTTAATCATAAAAAAGACAAAAAAATTCATTTCTTTTCTTAAAAGGGTCAAAACCCTTAAGGCATTCCCGATTAATTTTTATTCACGCGCATTTATTTTATTTTGATTATTATGTAATTGCTTCCAAGAATGTAATAGTAATTAGGTTTACCACTTTATTTAATTTCTCGTACTTATTTACCAAAACGGGTCTTTGTATTTTTGGCGATGTATAGACCCGCGCCTTGTAATAGCGTAGAATTTATCTTTCCGCAATTTATTTTCCGCACTCCTAACTGTTAACAATGCATGAAAGAATGTATGTAAATAAAAACAACTCGTAGCTCACAAATAACATGTACAAAAACATTAACTGAAAAACAACACACAAAGCACATGCCACTCCTAGGGTACGCTTCACTCGTTGCCTCGAAACGTGGTCATCAAGTATAGGACGTCTTAGAGGTCACCCTTTGTCTCAAGATCCAGTTGCCTCGAAACGGTTGCCTCGGATAAAAGGATCTAGGACATTAGGGTTACTTCTAAGGTGTCCTACCGTTGCTTCGGTGACCACACTGTCCCGATAATCGAATTGACCCGAACACCTCCAACGACGGTGCTACCTACCCCTCAATGGTGGGATAGAATTATCTAAAGGACTTTTATACAGCCTAATTCCTTAGGGTAGGTAGATCTCATAGGTACTTGCTCTCTTCAAAACAAACAAAAACAAACTTTTCACACTTACACTTTCAAAAGTTTTCAAACAAATTTTTCATACACTCTTGAGGACTGATACAAGAGTTACTTAGAAATTTTTCAAACGAAATTTTTTTTCAAAACCCACACACACTTGAAAAGCAAACAATCTTTTGAAAACATAAGAGCAAGTACCTAAGAGCCCGTGGATAACCACGGATAGAAAGGGTGCTAACACCTTCCCTTTCTATAAATCTACCTCCCGAACCGAGAGACATTCTCGAATAAGGAATTTTGCTGTGCTTTTGTCCTTTCCATGTTGGAGAACATAAAAGACGGTGGCGACTCTTGCTTACCGCGACATTTCGCGAACCAGCTTAAAAAACAGTCAGTTCTATTTCCACCGATCACAGAACTGGCGACTCTGCTGGGGACTATAAAAGTGAGGTGTACCTTAGGATTAAAACATACTTATGTTTTCAATTGCTTTGCTTTGATTGCTTTATATTTGTGTGCTTTGCATCGGAGTTTCATAGATCCTAAACCAGATCTGGGGATACCCTTTTAGGTAGCATAAGCTGTGAGGGACCTGTCCGGCGTAGACCGACACGGGTGAAGCAGTGGCTACGTTGGTGTGGCACCTTGGTCTGTACCGATATCCCTTGTGTTGCAACGAGGAGAATATGGGTCTTCTGAGGAGTCATTAAGCACCAACCGACCTTAGAACCCTAATGTGACCCAACTTGGCCATAGAACAGTAGTAGTATGCTACACCCATTGAGGCTAAACTCTCGCGATGGTTCTGGCTGCAAGAAAAGATTGCGACGCTGGAGTTATGACCGATTGAGGGTAGTCAGTGATATTGGGATCCTCTAGAACCCGGTTACTTTTGATAGGACATGTCTTAACCAACGAAACTGAAAGAGGGTAGTACCTAAACTTCATGCTGGCCTAAACTCTAAGGGCTGTCTTGTGTGACTTGTGTGCCTTCAAACTTGACTACTTGCATACTTGTTATCTGACACACGAGTTTCTTGCAGGTTTTGTTTACAGTCCTTAATATGGGCTCATAACAGGGTTTACTTACATCACTCCATGCATAGCATAACATCATACCATTGCATGCATCTTGCATAAAAACTAATCCATTTCAAGGATCTCAAGGGCTTGTGATGCAGGTCATGATGAATCAAAGTGTCTAGCAAAGGGCAAAGGGGATTTATTTTCCTCTAGCCGAGGTTGTCAGGGGCTATGACCCACTCGATATGGTGAGCCTTGACTCTTGAAGAAGGACTCTCAACAACATGAAGTTCCTTCAATCAAGCTACGAAATTCAAATTCTAAACAATTTTCTTGTTTACCCTGCGAGATCCTTGAAAACATTGCATGCATACATACACATCATTGCATAACAGGTACCCTTGTTACGGGTCACTTACCTTCTTCGCTGTTTATTTCAGCAATGGCTTCCCAACAAGGCAACCAGGATCTTCATGCTCAAGAGACTCGGTTCGGGGAGATCCTCCTAAATCTATCCAAGCGGCAGGAAGAGCTGAGAACATTCCTCATGGGGACTTTGGCCAGGAACAATCCTGAAGACGATAGGGACGAACGGCTGAAACGTCTACAAGCTGAGGTGGAAACAATGAGAACCCAGATGCTAGGGCAAATAGCTCTTGTCCAAGACTTATCTCAAAAACAAGGAGAGCTCAGGGTTCTCGTCAACCAACTGCTTCGGGATAACCAACTGGGGCAAACATCTAAGGTTGAAGAGAAAGCCATCATTCAACCACCTGTGGGGCAAGAAGACCGGGGAAAAGCTCCCCAGTTTGCTTCAGGGTCACAAGCCCAACATCAACCTCACCAGCGTCAACAGGATAATCGGCGTAAGCGAAATACGTCTGGAAGACATTTCTCGGAGACTGGTATACCATCATCACTGATACTGAGACGCTTGTTGGAGGTCAAGCTGATTGCTTTAAAGGATCCTCCTAAGACTCTCAACATAACCTCCCTAAAATACAATCCTGATGAAAGGTGTGCCTACCATTCTGATAGCCCTGGACATGACATTGACGACTGTTGGAGCCTGAGGAACAAGATTCAAGACTTGATCGACGGAAGGGTGCTAGAGTTCATGCCGGGTGGTAAAATGAACATCTTCTGCTGAGAATCTTCCATCTGAGATGACTAGTTCAAACTAAGAAACTTTTGTTCATTCGAATGTTCAAGTTGTATTTTTCTTTGATTGTTTAAACATTTTATTCATATCAAACGTTGTTATTTCATTAATGCATTACACATGTCTGTTTTGAAGTAATTATTTCGTATTCACTATATTGCAAATTGCTTTCATATTTTTGTGTGATGATCAACGCTCGGTTAATAATTCTAGGTCTCTTGAGGGAGGATGACGAAAACGATACCACGATCCTTACAGTATGCTTTTGAACAGACCCCGCTGATGAGGTACAGACATTGTTTCAATTCCTAAACACCGGAGTTATAAGGAAGATAATCCCTTGTCAACCCCTTTTGAGCCAAAGAAGTAGGAGTTTTTCTTTTCGAAAATTAAAACCCTTAATCATAACCTGGGGCAGGGTAGTTCTCTCAGTTGATCCAAGTGCACAACGAATAGCACCAAAGAGGTCCTCACAAAACAAAAGACAGTGATGGTTCCGAATAATCATAAAGACAGGCAGTCATTATCCCTCAAAATAAACGACCATTAAGTCAAAACCTATGAAGGAGACTTACAAAACTGGGGCATCCCGCTGACTGTAATCACAAAAGAAACAGTTCAGGCAAAAAACAGGGATAACACAATCAAAAATAAAGAGGTCCTACAAACCCTCAACAAAAAAAAAGAAAGAAATGACTGCCTAGTCAAAATAAATTGTCAATATCCGAACCATCACCGGAATGTCAAAGCAAAGACTCAAACAAGGTCTAACGCACGATCAGCTGAGTTTAGGTTTGAAGAACATCACGAAGAGCGGGTGGGTACAAATAATTTGAGCCTTTATCCTTTGTTTCTTAAACCGTGAACCAGGCCACGTTATAACCCTCAAAAGTCCTAGTTGAAGCATGGGTTGGTTCGAAAGCATACTGTTACAAAAGGTATCCTGACTCCTTAAGGTTTGCTATAAAATACTGAGTTGACATCACGTTTTACAAAATTCACTGGTTTTACTGAAAAAACACATTTTCAAAAAAAAAACTTCAAGACAGACATGAGCTTTGCATTTTAATATAATATTGCTTGCATATGACTATTTGTTTGAACAACATATAAGTTCGCACGACGAATGTCTAATGAACAGAAGCACCTCCAATCAAGGGGCATGGCATGATCATTATCCATCATCTGGGGCAGTTAAGTCAAGATTCAGAGAATCTCTCAAAAGGCCAACCAGCTTGGGGAAAATCTCCATCTGGATCACTTGGGGCACTAGGCATGAATTCCAGCGACGAATCTAGCATGATCAAACATCTTCTGGTAGTATGGCAACACTACTGACAGTGACAACTTCCTGTATCCTAAGAGCGTGGACATAGTCGAAAAAATACTGCGCATAACCAAAGACCCGCTAGGTTGACACACCTAGGCAAAAATAAGGGCTTCCCGGCGAATCAAAAGGGTCGGGAAAAAATAAGGGACGAAAATGAAAAATCTGTACACCCGGCAAGTTGAAAACCTGAAAAGGCGGCTTGGGCAAAAATGGGTATCCCAGTGGACTGAAAACCCGAAAGGGAGGTTCAGGCAAAAATTAGGGATCACAGTGCACGACTATGTCCCGGCATCTCGTCACTTGCCTACTAGAAGAAGATTTGTCGAATCGGCAGTTGTCTAACACCTCACAAGGTATCTTCTTCTCTCATGTCAGAAACAGGGGCAATAATGAGTTGTCCAAGCGATCTAGTTGCTCTGTCAACCAAGGTACCAAGGTAGGTTCGGCTGAAGAACATAACTAAGAGGCCTCCACTCCCCGGGAGTAAAACAGGTTTCAGCAATGCTCTCCCCAAGCAGAGTTGGTCTCTCATCAACCCCGAAGAGTCACAGTATCTCCAGCAAGTCAGCGATACTCTCCCCAAGCAGAGTTAGCCTACAGTCAGCCTTATGGAAGTGGGGTATCCCCAGAAGATCTCAACATTCCCCAGTGGAGTACAGATATTCCTAAGCAAGCATCCCCGGCAGTCTTAATATAAGATTGTTCCCCGGCGGAATACAGACACTCCAGTGGAGCCACTTCCCAAGTACAGTCCAAAATTTTCCCCAGGAGAGTGGAATCCATATCCCTAGTAGATTTTAGAGGCTTATCCCCAGTAGATTCTGGAAGCTTATCCCCTGCGGAGTACGAACGCATCTCCCCGACTTTTTTCAAAGGTTATTCCCCACCAGAGCCTATAACTGGGTTATCCTCAGCTAATTGCAACGGAAAGATCGTCCTCGACGAAGTTTCTTCCTATCCCCCAGTGGAGTTCATCAAATTCCCCAACATAACTTATCAATGGAATCCCCAGTGGAGTTCTCATTAAAATCTCAGCGAAGTATCTCTTCCCCATAGAGTAATTCCCCGCAGGGTAACCTCTTCAACAAGTTTATTCTCCAACTAAGTTATCTTCTCCTACCGGTTTATTCTTGCAATCATCATCGGAAAGGAAGAACTCTATTCTTCAACATCAGCCCAGGATTCAACAAACTTCCCGACATCCGTCAAGGATTTATTTTCCTAGACGAAAATACATTCATAAACATCACATCTTCATACATTATAGCATGCATACGCATCATACAACACAAATCTCATTTATTTTTGAGAACATCTTAAAATCATGCAGTTCATGCATCATGACATTTCATACAACTGATGTTTTGCCTTTTCAGGAAAAAGGTCAATCCAAAGATGATTACTATCAACTGTCGCAATTCCAGATTCGATACCTGTATCTAGCCAGGGCATATCTGTGAGCGATTGATTATGGATTCGATACCTGTATCTAGTCAGGGCATACCTACATTAAAGAGATTTCAGAGATAGCTTGGAAATTCTCCCGACGCGGATGATATTCTATTGCTTATTCAGATTTCCTTTCAGAGATAGTTTGGAAATGCTCCTGACATGGATGCTATTCTTCTGCTTATTCAAGAGTTTCTTTTCGGAGATAGCTTGGAAATGCTCCAGATATGGATGCTATTCTTTTGCTTATTCAAAGTTTCTTCTCAGAGATAGTTCAGATATGCTCCCGAACCGGATGCTATTCTGTTGCTTATTCAGAGTTGCTTATTCAGAGATAGCTTAGAGATGCTCCGGACTTGGATGCTATTCTATCGCTTATTCAGAGTTTCTTCCCAGAAATGGCTTAGAGATGCTCCAGATATGGATGCTGTTCTTTTGCTTATTCAGATTTTCTCTTCAGAGATAGCTTAGAGATGCTCCAGGCATGGATGCTATTCTTCTGCTTATTCAAGAGTTTCTTTTCGGAGATAGCTTGGAAATGCTCCAGATATGGATGCTGTTCTTTTGCTTATTCAGATTTTCTCTTCAGAGATAGCTTAGAGATGCTCCAGGCATGGATGCTATTCTTCTGCTTATTCAAGAGTTTCTTTTCGGAGATAGCTTGGAAATGCTCCAGATATGGATGCTATTCTTTTGCTTATTCAAAGTTTCTTCTCAGAGATAGTTCAGATATGCTCCAGAACCGGATGCTATTATGTTGCTTATTCAGAGTTACTTATTTAGAGATAGCTGGGAAATGCTCCAGATATGGATGCTATTCTTTTGCTTATTCAAAGTTTCTTCTCAGAGATAGTTCAGATATGCTCCAGAACCGGATGCTATTCTGTTGCTTATTCAGAGTTGCTTATTCAGAAATAGCTTGGAAATGCTCCAGACATGGATGCTATTCTTTTGCTTATTCAAAGTTTCTTCCAGAAATGGCTTAGAGATGCTCCAGATAGGGATGTTATTCTATCGCTTATTCAGAGTTTCTTTTCAGAGATAGCTTGGAAATGCTCCAGATGTGGATGCTATTCTTTTGCTTATTCAGAGGTTCTTCTCAGAGATAGTTAAGATATGCTCCAAACCGGATGCTATTATGTTGCTTATTCAGAGTTGCTTTTCAGAGATAACTTAGAGATGCTCCAACCACGGATGTTATTCTATTGTTTATTCAGAGATTCCTTCTAGATATAGTTCAGATGCGACCCAGATATGGCTACTTTCTGATACTTATTCCAGATTCTCTTTCAGAGATAGCTTAGAGATGCTCCCGATACGGATGATATTCTATTGCTTATTCAGATCCCCTCTCAGATAGCTTAGAGATGCTCCGGACCCAGATGCTATTCTATCGCTTATTTAGAGTTTATTCCCAGAAATGGCTTGGAAATGCTCCAGACATGGATGCTATTCTTTAGCTTATTCAAAGTTTCCTTTCAGAGATGGCTTAGAGATACTCCATATATGGATGCTATTCTTTCGCTTATTCAGATTTTCTTTTCAGAGATAACTTAGAGATGCTCCAGCCACATATGCTATTCTATTGTTTATTCAGAGATTCTTTCTAGAGATGGTTCAGATGCGATCCAGACATGGCTACATTATGATACTTATTCCAGACTCCCTTCTAGAGATAGCTTAGAAATGCTCCGGACACGGATGCTATTCTATTACTTATTTCAGACTCCCTTCTAGAGATAGCTTAGAAATGCTCCAGACACGGATGTTATTCTATTACTTATTCCAGATTCCCTTCTAGAGATGGTTCAGATGCGACCCAGACATGGCGACATTCTGATACTTATTCCAGATCTCCTTCCAAAGACAGCTCAGAGATGGCTTAGAAATGCTCCAGAGATGGACGTTATTCTTTTGCTTATTCAAGAGTTTCCTTTCAGATATAGCTGGGAAATGCTCCAGATATGGACGCTATTCTATTGCTTATTCATATTCAAGCTTCTAAAGACAACTTAGAGATGCTCCAACCCGGATGCTATTCTATTGTTTAGTCCAGATTCATTCAAAAGACAGTCCAGATACGATCCAGATTCGGATGACATACTGTCACTCATTCAAACACAAACTAGATATGCTCCAGACACGGAGGCCATTCTATTTCTTATTCGGACGCAGCTATCCATTACAGTTCCAAATGGCATCTATAAGCCCATTCCCGACAAGGTTCTGTCACACTTCCAGATGGCATCTATAAGCCCATCCTCCTATCCATCATCTCTCCAAATGGAATCTGTAAGCCCATTCCCGCTATCACACTGTTGATACTCTACTATGTGAGTGCAAATTTCTGGGCACTTTAGTGTTCAATCATCTTCCACCTTCGGATCACGAAAGGCACACAAGTCAATCTACATCCTCAGGTCTAAGAAGATTGAACAGGGGCAACTGTTGTACCCCAAAATTTGCCCTCCCATTTTCTTCAAAGTTTTGACAAGCATCATCTCAATTTGCTCAAGTCTACTCAAGGGTTGCACAGTTCAAACACCCTCCTAAGCCAATCAAATTAGGGTTTTGATTCTTGCAAGGAAGTTGAGGTTTTCAAGGGCTCAATCAAGTCCCATATGCCCATATACATTGTCAAGCATCTACATGCCAAGTTTCAAGGCTCACAAGGTCAAGTTGCACAGTCAAAAACCCTAATTGCCTCACAATCAACTACAGGGGCAAAATGGTCATTTGGCAGTCAAAAGTCAAAAAATTTGGTCAACATCTTATTTTGAAGCCACAATCATCATTTGATAAAGTCTTGATCATAATTCCTCAAGAATGGCTCAAAAATCATCAAGATGCAAAAGTTTCCATTTTTGGACAGTTGAAAAGTCAACTATAACTTGACCAAGGCATAACTTTTTCATGGTTCATCAGAAAAATCCCATCCAATGCTCATTTTGAAGGGGAGGACATTTCCTACAACTCATCTTCACATTCCAAGTCCAAGAAATGCTCTCACAAAAAGTTATCAATTTCAACATTATAGGTCATTTTTAAAAGTCAACAAAAAGGCATTTTAAGTCAAATACCATAACTTGATATTGGTAAATCAAAATTACATGGGACCAAAGTCATTAGTTAGAGGACTTCAAGAACTTTCCAAAATGTCCAAGAACATGTTCATATGATCAAAATTGAGCAAGATATGCATTGGAGAAGTTGGGAAATTTTTGTGAAATGGCAAAAGTCAACTATCCTTGAAACTTCAATTTTTGACAAAAGGGCCCACTTTTTTCCACTTGATTCAGCCTTGTCATGCCACCCACGTGTCCCATGATTAATTTCAAGATTAAACATTAATTTTTCTATTTTATTTAATTTTTATTGATTTAATCCATTTTAAATCCATAAAATTTAAATAAAATCAAAAAAATTAATTAAAGGGGATCTTTGTGGTTTGAATGACCTTTATATGCCATTTACTAGCTGCCAAATTCGTGCAAGCTATTTTTTGTACACAAAATTTTGAATTTGTGCCAAGATGTCCAGATACATGTAAGCATGGAAAGGGAAAGTTTTGCAAATTTTGGAAGCTTTTTAATTTGTTGGATTTTGGTTTGAAAGCATGGCTTTATGGCTTGGATTCTTGCCTTTTTTTCTTTGTCCCCTCCATCTCCTCTATAAATACAAGCCATGAGAAAGCATTACAGACACATACACAGCCTAGAGAACGCCCCAAAATTGCAAAAATTTCCTTGAAGTTGTCAAGCTCGAAAGACCTGATCTAGCCAGATTCAACTACTTCCAAGCACTCCATCAACATCCCAGGTCCCCCAAATGCTTATTTCTATTTTTCCATAACATGTTCCTGTGCAGGTTTCACAAAGGCTTTCCACCATGTGCATCAAACGATCATGCGCCAAGTGGCCTCAAAGATCAATCCAGGGGCTATGAGATGCTGGATACCATGCTCCAAGTCAAAGCACGTGCAGGCAATTCCTAAAGTCAACAAAGGCTTAAGCTTATTGGGCCATATTGCTTCCTCAAACCCTCATTCCTGGCCCAAACCCTCCTTGGGTTTGCTTTTTCTTTTTTATTATTTTGTCATTTTATTTTTTTATTTGCTTTATTTTATTTCTTATTCTTTTTTTTTATTAACAATTAACCAATTAATATTTTTAAATAAAAAAAACAAAAAGAACTAATATCATTACTTTATTAATTTCATTTAAGTAATTATTTTGTAAATAAATATTCATAAATTGAATTAGCTTTAATTAGGCAATTTTAACTCTTTTTTAAATAACTAAAATAAATTTAGAATTAAGTTTTTATTAACTTTTAATTTTATTTCTTTTTAGTTTATTTCGTTAAAAAACATAAAAACACAAAAAATATTTTCTTTTAATAAATTAATTAATTAGTAATTAGGCTTTATTTAATTAATTTCATTTAATCATAAAAAAGACAAAAAAATTCATTTCTTTTCTTAAAAGGGTCAAAACCCTTAAGGCATTCCCGATTAATTTTTATTTGCGCGCATTTATTTTATTTTGATTATTATGTAATTGCTTCCAAGAATGTAATAGTAATTAGGTTTACCGCTTTATTTAATTTCTCGTACTTATTTACCAAAACGGGTCTTTGTATTTTTGGCGATGTATAGACCCGCGCCTTGTAATAGCGTAGAATTTATCTTTCCGCAATTTATTTTCCGCACTCCTAACTGTTAACAATGCATGAAAGAATGTATGTAAATAAAAACAACTCGTAGCTCACAAATAACATGTACAAAAACATTAACTGAAAAACAACACACAAAGCACATGCCACTCCTAGGGTACGCTTCACTCGTTGTCTCGAAACGTGGTCATCAAGTATAGGACGTCTTAGAGGTCACCCTTTGTCTCAAGATCCAGTTGCCTCGAAACGGTTACCTCGGATAAAAGGATCTAGGACATTAGGGTTACTTCTAAGGTGTCCTACCGTTGCTTCAGTGACCACACTGTCCCGATAATCGAATTGACCCGAACACCTCCAACGACGGTGTTACCTACCCCTAAATAGTGGGATAGCATTATCTAAAGGACTTTTACACAGCCTAATTCCTTAGGTAGGTAGATCTCATAGGTACTTGCTCTCTTCAAAACAAACAAAAACAAACTTTTCACACTTACACTTTCAAAAGTTTTCAAATAAATTTTGCATACACTCTTGAGGACTGATACAAGAGTTACTTAGAAATTTTTCAAACGAAACTTTTTTTCAAAACCCACATACACTTGAAAAGCAAACAATCTTTTGAAAACATAAGAGCAAGTACCTAAGAGCCCGTGGATAACCACGGATAGAAAGGGTGCTAACACCTTCCCTTTCTATAAATCTACCTCCCGAACCGAGAGACATTCTCGAATAAGGAATTTTGATGTGCTTTTGTCCTTTCCATGTTGGAGAACATAAAAGACGGTGGCGACTCTTGTTTACCGCGACATTTCGCGAACAAGCTTAAAAAATAGTCAGTTCTATTTCCACCAATCACAGATAGAAAGGGTGCTAATACCTTCCCTTTCTATAGTCTACTCCCCGAACCCAAGAAAACATCTCAAAGGTTTTTCCTGTGCTTTTTGACCTTTCCTTAGGATAAAATAAAAAGTCGATGGCGAATCTTACTAAACCGAAATATTTGCAAACACAAACGCAAAATCCCAAGTCAGTTCTCCCACCGTATCACAGAACTGGCGACTCTGCTGGGGAAATATTTTTAAGTGGAGTAACCTTAGGGCTTAGATCACCCTTTGCATGATTATTGTTTGCTTTGATTGCTTTACATTTTGGTTCTTTTGTTTGGGCTTGAAATCCTCCACCCGGATTTGGGAAACATTCATAGATAGCAATACGTTGTGGAAACTGTGCGGGGTATACCGACACGGTTGAAGCAATAGCTATATTAGTGTGACATATTTGTGAGTACCGGTAGCCTTTGAGTCAATCAAAGAGAATACGGGGCCGCTGAGTAATGTCATCAAGCACTAATGAACTAGGACCTTACTTGACCATCTTGGCCTTTTATTAGGAGTAGTGAGATGACCAGCTTTGGTGCAGTCTGAAGTTGGTAGATACTCGATACTACACTCATTGAGGGTTGTTTTCTTGGAATATTTTGGTCGCTAGTTAAGTGGCTAAACCAAAACAATGAACATAGAAAACAATCCAATGATATTGAGCTCCTTAGAACCCGGTTACTATTTATAGGACAGGTTTTGAACCAACTAAACTCAAGAGGGTAATTACCTATGAAACCTCATGCAAGCCTGAAACTAGGGTTTTGTGTGACTTGCTTGTACATATGCTTGTGCATACATCATGAACATCATAAAGCATCATATGCATCCACTAACCATTTCAAGGGTTTGGATCTTCATCTTTGTTCTTGTTTTGTAGGTCATGGAATCTCTTCGCAGGAAAACAATTCAAGTAAACCTTGTGAGGATCCCTCCTCAACTCAAGGAGCTTACTTCCAGGATTCCAGAGAATTCTCTATTCAGTGAAAGACATGGTAGACTCCTCAACTTAGTCAACACCAGCATTGAAGAATACATGGTGAAAGTTCTCTTCCAGTTCTTTGATCCCCTACACCACTGCTTCACATTCCCTGATTACCAATTGGTGCCTACTTTGGAGGAATTTTATCAACTCCTGAGAATTCCTATTCTTAATCAACTACCCTACAACGGTACGGAAAAAGAACCAAAACCTGAAGATGTTGCTCAAGCATTACACTTGCAACCATCTGACATCAAGGGGCATTGGGAAACCAGAAGTGGTGTTAAGGGTTTCTTGGCAAAGTTTCTGTTTGAGAAGGCACAAGACTGATGGAATTCTCTTGATCTATAAGCCTTTGAAGATATTGTGGCACTCCTTATCTATGGGTTAGTTTTGTTCCCAAATCCTGATCAACTTATAGATGTGAATGCCGTCAAGATTTTCATATCCAAGAATCCCATACCTACATTGCTTGGGGACATCCTACACTCATTTTACACACGAACAATGAGGAAAAGAGGTGTTCTCATGTGCTGTACTCCTCTCCTAGCAAGGTGGTTTATTTCTCACCTCCCACAATCAGTTTTGAAGAATGAGCAGGGTTTAAGGTGGTCACAACGGTTGATGACCCTCACACATTCTGATGTACATTGGTTTTCTCGGTCCAGAGAAAATGTCATCATCATTGATCGTTGTGGTGAATTCCCTAATGTCCCATTACTTGGCATTAGGGGAGGAATTACCTACAACCCCTGTCTATCTTTGAGGCAATTTGGATATGCCCGGAGGGATGGCCCTCATGACATGCTGATTCCTGACCTAGTTTTTGACTTCGACAACGATGCGCAAGGACTTCGACAAAGGTTCATCAGAGCTTGGAGGATGCCTAACAAGGTGGATAGTAAGACACTGGGGCACAAACATTCCATCCCCCTTGAGCCTTACCTCAAGTGGGTACGAACCCGCTCCCAGAATCTTATGATGCCATATCCTCACATTCTCCCCTTGATCAAAGAGCCTGTTAAGGAAGGAGAGGTTCCATACACCATCCTACATCCTGACATGCCAACATCATGGGAAGAAATGCAAAAGAGTTGGATCCAACTCAAAGAAGAACGAGATACTTTCGAAGCCAGCTTCTATGCCAGTGAGAAGAAGGTTTTAGAGCTCACCCGCCGACTTCACGAGGAGGAAACTCTCAACATCTACATCGCACTAAAGAGGATGCGCAATGTCTTTTTACATTAAGAATTTTGTAATATTTTGCCCATGGGGAACTTATGTACGAACAATTTCTTTTAATATGACGTGCGTTCCTTTTTGTTTGCAACAAATTTGAATTTTTGAACCCTTGAATGCATTACATGAATAACATACCATTCATCATATGCATAAACAGGTCTTCAAGCCAGGTTTCCTTATCTTTCTGCTGTTTATTTCAGCAAGATGGATTTGGAGCAAACAGTAAAAGATCTACAGGCACAAAATTCGCAATTTCAGCAACTCCTCATGACCTTGGCAAAGGGTCAAGAGGATCTCAAAGTTCTGCTAGAGAAGAATAAAGAGAAGAAAAAGAAAAAGAGACCGGGGGTAGCCACTTTCGGAAGAAGGTTTGAGGGTGATGCTAGAAGGACTCTTGAGTTTCCTTCAACGTCTGACGAAGGGATTGGCAAGGGGAAAGGAGTTATTGTACCTTCTGAGTCTGAGGTAGAAGAGGAGGAAGAGGAAGAAGACAAAGACTATTCAGAACAACAGTATCCACCAGTGGATGACAAGTATAAGAACCTTGAAGACAAATTGGCAGCTATGGAGTTGCATAGGGTGCCCGGATTGGATTTTGAGGAACTGGGGTTGGTAGCTGGGATTGTTATCCCTCCCAAGTTCAAGGTGCCAACATTTGCCAAGTACGATGGTCTGTCTTACCCTAAAATGCACTTGAGGTCGTATGTTAGAAAGATCCAACCTCATTCATCCGATAAAGACCTCTGGGTGCACTTTTTCCAAGATAGCTTGTCTGCCACTCAATTAGATTGGTTTTATCAGCTCGAGAGATCAGAGGTCCACAATTGGGAAGACTTGGCAACTGCTTTCTATCGTCAGTATCAGTACAATGCTGATTTGGCGCCCACTCGTACCCAGTTACAAAGTATGGGGATGACTTCAAATGAAGGGTTTAAGGAGTACGCCCAGAAGTGGCGTGACCTGGCTGGAAGGGTGCAGCCATCGCTATCAGATAAGGAATTAGTTAACATGTTTCTGGGGACCCTGTCTGGCCCCTTCTTCAACCATCTAATCGAGAGCTCTTCTGCGGGATTTACTGAACTGATTTTGACCGCCGAAAGGGTGGAGGCCGGTATTAAAAGTGGAAAGATTCAAAAGGATGCCTCCGCATCCACAGCTGTTAAAAAACCTTTTCCAGCCAAGAAAGAAGCATCTGTTGTGTATTCTCAGAAGGGATTTGGAAGAACTGAGCGCCAACCGACTGTAGGGGCCGTGATGATTCAAAATTCGTCAAATGATCAACCTCGTAACAATCAGTCGAGACCTAATCAACAACGGGTAGAACGGCCACAACGGCAGTTCACCCGCATCAACATGACACCCGCGCAGGTTCTTCCCCATTTGTTGAAGCTGAATCTGACTAGTTTGAAGGAGGCGCCAAAAAACCCTAACACCTCCTCTCCATACTATCACTCCAACGCCAAGTGTGCTTACCATTCCGACAGTGCTGGGCATGATACCAATAATTGCTGGGCACTTAAGAACAAAATTTAAGATTTAATTGACGCCAAAGAGGTTGAATTTGACACTCCTGAGAAGCCCAATGTTATATCTGCTCCGATGCCCAAGAACGACCACAATGTGCATGCCATTTTGGAAAACCTCCATGTTACTGATGTTGCCAATCTGTTGACTCCTTTGGTTGTGATTAAAGAAAATTTGTTGAGAGCCGGGATCTTTCCTGGTTGTGGTAAAAATTGTTATTTTTGTTTGAATATTCAAGGTGACTGTCCAATGTTGAAGTCAGGTGTCCAACGCCTGATGGATACTCAAGAAATACTTTTCTAGAAAACCCCTGTTAACACTTTCAATCCGATTACTCCTGATACTTGTGATACTTCAACCCATGATATTGCCATCATAACCATTTCCGACAATCCTCCCAAGGCTTGCAAAAGGCCTGTCAGGATTACACCCGACTCTGAATGTGTACCTTTAAAGATTACCATACCGGGACCTGTCCCGTACCAATCAAGCAAAATGATACCGTGGAACTATGGGGGAGAAATCTTCTACCACGGCATCAAACAAATTGAAACAGTCCAAGAGATTTCTGAAGAAGACCCTGATATAGGGAACATCGCGAGTACAAGCAAGATAACCCGCAGTGGCCGGATCTTTTCTCTGGAGATTGCTCCCCCCCGGGCAGTTTTCGGACCCTTAAAAGCTTCTGCACCTGTTGGGCCCTCTGTGCAAGGCCCAGTGATTGAAGAGTTAAACACTCCTGAAGAAAGACCATCTGCTGATAATACCGACAAGGGTAAGGGGATACTGGAAATGCCTATCAGGACGAAGGCTCATGCTATGGTTATCCCTGAAACCACTCAGAAGGAAATGGATGAAATCCTAAAAATAATCAGAAAAAGTGACTACGACGTTGTAGAACAACTGGGGCAGACCCCTTCTAAAATTTCAATGTTAGCCCTCCTGCTCTGTTCAGAGGCCCATGCTAAGGCCCTGATTAAATTCTTGAAGACGACACATGTACCCCAAGAGACCTCGGCTGACCAATTTCAGGATTGTGTGGCCAGTCTTACTGTTGACAATGGCCTGGGCTTTTCCGGCGCTGACTTAACTCCCAAAGGAAGGAAGCACAATGATGCGTTACATGTTTCAGTTGAATGTCGAGGAACCACTCTCTCCCATGTATTGGTTGATACTGGTTCTTCCCTGAATGTGCTGCCAAAGAAGGCCTTAGATCGTTTGGATTGCGAAGGTTTGACCCCCAAACCTAGTAACATCGTCGTCAGAGCTTTCGATGGTTCCAAAAGAATGGTTCATGGAGAGGTTGATATTCCTATTAAGGTAGGCACCGAAGTTTTCAACTCCACCTTCTACGTAATGGACATCCGTCCGTCATACTCATGTTTGCTGGGAAGACCGTGGATCCATTATGCCGGGGCAGTTACCTCCTCTTTACATCAAATGCTGAAATATCCTGTTAAGGGTAAAATCATAACTGTGAACGGCGAGGAAGAGTACATGATTAGTCATCTCAATTCCTTTTGATATGTGGAGTTAGATGGCGAGTTCATCGAAACGCCTTTTCAACATTTTGAGGAAGTTTCTCCCGAGGTAGCAGTTGCGAAGACAATGGTCGAGGCGCCTATCGTTCCAAAGCATGCATCTAGGATGGCATCTCTCAAAGACGCAGAGGTTGTGATTAAGGAGGGGAAGATCACAGTATGGGGACAATTGCCTGACTTTCCCCATAAGACGGACAAGTTTGGTTTAGGGTTTACTGCTGCAGGACAAAAGGCTATGCGTCGCTCTAAGGTCGGAGGACCACCCGTCAAGATCTCACACCACGGAATCAATGCTGTAGAAGATGAAGGTGAGGAGAGCCATTTTTAAGATTGGATCTTTCCGACTGTCGAAGGGGGTTTGAGCAATTGGGAAGCAAAGGATTTTGTTCCTATCACCTTTATCAACCAGTAATTTTATCTTTGAGCAATTTCCCATTTTTATGGTCTGTAATAACTAAAACAATTCGTACACTATTTTCACCTCATGCCTTGCCCGGGGCATGTAGGTCCATTTGTAAGGGCTTAATTTTCTTCATAATCATATGCCATGTTTTAATGAATCATTGGACGTTTTTCATCTATAAACTGCTGTGACCATTTTCTTTCCTTTTTGCATTTTTTTTGTTTAAGGATGGTTATCCCTTACACACACCCACACTCACAAATGCAGGTACCCATCCATTCCGGATTCCATGGGTGACTATTTTGCTTTAGCCTTCAATAAATCTGAAGATTTGGTCAATCACGCTGAGTACGAAGTTGACGAAGATTGTGAGGTGCCGGGAGAGTTAGCCAGACTTCTACAACAAGAAGAGAGGGCCATTCTGCCTCATGAAGAGTTGCTAGAAACCATCAACTTAGGGACAGAGGAGGACAGGAAGGAAGTAAAAGTGGGTGCTAACCTGGAACCGAGTGTCAAGGAGAGCTTAGTGCAGTTGTTGAACGAATACATTGAAATATTCGCTTGGTCTTATGAAGATATGCCTGGGCTAGACACCGATATCTTGGTTCACCGTCTCCCTACAAGAGAAGATTGTCCACCGATCAAGCAAAAGGTTCGCCGAATGAGGCCTGACATGTCTGAGAAGATTAAGGCTGAAGTAATGAAGCAATTCAACGCTGGCTTTCTGGCTGTTACAACCTATTCACAATGGGTTGCAAACATTGTGCCCATACCCAAAAAGGACGGCAAGGTCAGAATGTGTGTAGACTATCGGGATTTGAACAGGGCTAGCCCTAAAGATGACTTTCCGCTGCCACATATCAATATCTTGGTTGACAACACAGCTCAGCACAAGGTATTTTCCTTCATGGATGGATTCTCGGGATACAACCAGATTAAAAAGGCCCCCGAGGACATGGAGAAAACTACCTTTGTCACACAATGGGGTACCTTCTGCTACAAAGTGATGTCGTTCGGACTGAAGAACGCAAGGGAAACCTATCAACGCGCCATGGTGGCTTTGTTTCATGATATGATACATCATGAGATCGAAGTTTACGTAGACGACATGATAGCTCGATCACAAACAGAAGAAGAACACCTTAATCATTTGCAAAAGCTATTTGCCAGGTTGAAAGAGTATAAACTCAGACTGAATCCAAGCAAGTGCACTTTTGGAGTTAGGTCTGGTAAACTTTTGGGATTTATTGTCAGCAACAAAGGCATTGAGGTTGATCCAGGTAAAGTAAAGGCTATACAAGAAATGCATGCCCCCCGTACTGAAAATGAGGTTAGAGGATTCTTGGGACACTTGAACTATATTGCGAGGTTCATCTCTCACCTGACATCTACCTGCGAGCCAATTTTCAAACTGTTAAAGAAAGATCAGGTAGTTGAATGGAACGATGATTGTCAAGTTGCTTTTGATAAGATCAAGGAGTACTTACTAGAACCTCATATTCTGATGCCACCCGTCGAAGGAAGGCCATTGATCATGTATCTAACTGTTTTGGATAACTCAATGGGGTGCGTACTGGGCCAACATGACGAGTCTGGCCGAAAAGAGCATGCCATTTATTACCTTAGCAAAAAGTTTACCGACTGTGAGACTCGCTACTCACTGCTCGAGAAAACTTGTTGTGCTTTGGTATGGGCTGCTCGCCGGCTAAGGCAGCATATGTTGACTCATACCACTTTGCTGATTTCCAAGATGGATCCGATCAAGTATATCTTCGAGAAGCCGGCTTTATCTGGAAGAATTGCTAGATGGCAAATGATCCTGACAGAATATGACATCCAGTATACTACCCAAAAAGCTATAAAGGGGAGTGTACTAGCTGACCATCTAGCTCATCAAGCCGTCGAAGATTATCAGTCTATGAGATTCGACTTCCCTGACGAGGACATCATGACTTTGGACAAAATCGAAGGTAATGGATCGTATGATGGACCTGAACAAGGATCCTGATGGACCCTGTAATTTGATGGTGCTTCAAATGAACTTGGCAACGGTATTAGTGCGGTACTCATCTCTCCTGAAGGTTGCCATACACCCTTCACTTCCCGACTTTGTTTCAGCTGTACCAACAACATGGCCGAATACGAAGCTTGCATCTTTGGTCTCAAGGCTGCTATAGACTTTGGGATCAAATCTTTGGTCGTATTTGGGGACTCGGCTTTGGTTATCAGTCAAGTCAAAGGAGAGTGGGACACCAATCATCCTAATCTTATCCCATACAAAGAACATGTCCTAACATTGTTGTCTCAGTTCGAGCAGATTACTTTCGAGCACTTCCCGCGAGAAGAAAATCAGCTAGCAGATGCTCTGGCTACAATGTCTTCCATGTTTAAACTCAACTGGGATAACGAGGCTCCCCAAATCACCAACGAGCGAATGGACGAACCTGCGCACTGTCTTGAGATTAATACCGAAGAAGTAATGGAACAACCCTGGTTTCATGAAATCAAAAGGTATCTCCATACTAGAGAATACCCTGAAGGAGCTTCCGTCAATGACAAAAAGTTCTTAAGAAGATTTGCTGCCAAGTTCTTCCTAAGCAATGGCATCCTTTATAAACGCAGCCATGATTGTGTTTTACTTCGTTGTGTGGACAAAGCTGAAGCAGAGTTAATCATGACTGAAATACACAGTGGTACATTTGGAACCCATTTGAGCGGACATACGATGGCTAAGAAGATTCTAAGGGCAGGCTACTACTGGTCTACCATGGAAGCTGATTGTCACTAACATTCCCGTACTTGCCACAAATGCCAAATCTACACCGACAAGGTACATATTCCCCCTGTTCCTCTCAACGTTCTGACAGCTCCTTGGCCATTCGCAATGTGGGGCATTGACATGATTGGAGAGATCAAGCCCACGACGTCCAATGGACATCGCTTCATCTTGGTCGCTATTGATTATTTTACCAAGTGGGTTGAAGCAGCTTCCTTTACCTCTGTTACAAAGAATATGGTTTCCCGCTTCATCAAGCAGAACCTCATATGCCGGTATGGTGTCCCCGACAGGATCATCACAGACAACGGTACAAATTTGAACAATACTATGATCACCGCTCTGTGCGAACAGTTCAAGATTTATCATCACAATTCATCTCCCTATCGGCCGAAGATGAACGGTGCTGTTGAAGCCGCGAACAAAAATATCAAGAAGATCATTCAAAAGATGACAGTCACCTATAAAGACTGGCATGAGATGTTACCGTTTGCTCTGCATGGATATCGTACCACGGCACGTACTTCAACAGGGGCAACCCCATTTTCTTTAGTATATGGCATGGAAGCTGTGTTACCCATGGAAGTTCAGATTCCTTCCTTAAGGATCATGAAAGATGCTGGTTTGAGTGAAGACGATTGGATTCAGACCCGGCTTGATCAACTCAATTTGATCGACGAGAAGCGACTTACTGCTGTTTGTCATGGTCAGGCGTATCAAAAACGCATGATCAAGGCTTTCAACAAGAAAGTCAGGCGTCAAGTATATCAAGTCGGAGATCTTGTAATCAAGCGGATCATCTTACCGCAAAATGATCCCAGGGGCAAGTGGACTCCTACTTACGAAGGACCATTTGTAATCAAGAGCATCTTTTCTGGTGGGGCAATGATTCTGACCACCATGGACGGCGATGACTTACCGCACCCTGCGAACACAGACATAGTCAAAAGATACTACGCGTAAAACGACCTGACAAGTTGAAAACCCGAAAGGGCGACTTGGGCAAAAATGGGCATCCCGGTGAATCGAAAACCCGAAAGGGCGGTTCAGGAAAAAATTAGGGATAAAACAAAAAAAAATATGTACACCCGGCAAGTTGAAAACCCGAAAGGGCGACTTGGGAAAAAAAGGGTTTCCCGGTGGATCGAAAACCCGAAAGGGCGGTTCAGGCAAAAGTTAGGGAATTTAAAGCGTATGACTATGTCTCATCGGATCACTTTAAGAACAATCTCTTCATCAACAAGCTCCAAGCTTCTGATCAATCCAATCATCTACGGACAAAGCAACGAATGGACAAATACTCAGAGTTGTGAAGGCTATAGTAGAATGGGAACCCCATGGAATTGTTGCACATAGCCATCTTTCTTTTTGTATATAAATTTTTCTCAATTTTTACGACAACATTCTCTTACTAGGATGTCTGTCTCCTTTGTACAAAGATGCTTACCAAAAATTAATACAAATATACTTCAAAGTGCAGAAATTTGCTTGCATTTCTTTTCTTTTTTACACTTATGTTTTAGTTAAAAACGTCCAATGTTTTGTTAAATAGGCATATGCATTTGAATATAATCAATGCTTACAAATAAAACGAAATTGAAAAGGATAATTACTGATAGGTCGAAGGTATAGGAAGATATCTTTGTGCCATTTCAGAAGAAATCCCCTACGATACATCAGTCAGATCCCCAACAAAGCTAAAATTGGAGTATATTTCCCTAACGGAGTTAAGCTTCAAGATCCTCAGCAGAGCCAATACTTTCTAAAGCTTGATTCCCCAGCTGAGTTGAATTTCAAAATTCCCATCAGAGTTAAGCTTCAAGATTCCCGGTGGAGTTCGAAAACCCTGAAAATCCTATCCCCAGTGGAGCCAGAATAGTGAGCATTTCCACATAGAGTTTACCTCACAGCAAGATCGAAGATTCTCTGTCTCTTTTTTCCAAGCAGAAGCCTCCAAGGTTTCCATTCCCCAGAAGAGATTTCCAGAAGTTCCCTTAGTCATGAAGGATTCTCATTCCCCGCAGAAGTTGTCAGAGGCCTTGTTAATCCCCAGCATCGGTCAAGGATTTACTTCCCGCGACGGCAATCAAAGATTTCATTACCTCCAGTTACCAAGGATTTATTTTCCTCAGCAAGACAGCTAATCATATTACATGCACATCCATTACATTCATATATCATAAACATTGATGAAATACAGTTCATTGCATCGTACATATCATGCAACATAACTTTGTGTTTTAGCTAACATTTTACCCTTTTCAAGATAAGATTAAAAGGCTATCGCTAACAATTGTTCAGATATAATATGGATACACCCCAGACACGGTGGTCATTCTATTACTCATTCAGAATTTCAAGTCAAATACAGTACAAATACACCCCAGACACGGCGGTCATTCTATTACTCATTCAGACTTCAGTAATCCGACACAGACTAGATACACTCCAGACACGGCGGCCATTCTATCTCTTATTCAGATTCAACTATTAACTACAGGTTCAGATACGCTCCAGACACGGATGCCATTCTGGCTCTTACATCAACAGTTTGACTCTCCCCAATGCAGTCGCCACGGAAGTCATTCTGTCACTTATTCGGATCCCAGTTATAGTATGGATACACCCCAGACACGGCGGTCATTCTACTAATTATATGGATCTCAACCTCAGATGCAGTCCAGATACGCTCCAGACACGGTTGCCATTCTGTCACTCATTCAGAGTTTAACCCCAGCACACAATTGCTCCATACACAGATGTTGTCCTGTTACCTAGATACAATACAGATACACTCCAGACACGGCAGTCATTATGATGTTCATTCAAAGTTCAAATACAGTTACAGCTCGGATACGCTTCAGACACGGATGCCATTCCTTTGCTCATACGGACCTAGTCTCCAGATACAGTTCAAATGCATTCCAGACGCGGATACCATTTTGATGCTCATTCTCCTAACCTACAACATTACAGTTCAACAAATACTATTAGATGGCATCTTTAAGCCCACCTCCAGCAAGATTCTACCATCTTCAAATGGCATCTTTAAGCCCATTCCCTCAACAATATTTTGGCGAGTGCAAATTTACGGGCACTCTAGTGTCCAATCTTCCTTTACCATCGAGTCGCGAAAGGCAAAACTTGCCAATCTAACTCTTCAGGTCCAAGAAGATTGAACAGGGGCAACTGTTGTACCCCAAAATTTTCCCTCTCCTTTTATCAACATTTCTCATCACAAAGCCCTTGGAACTTAAGATCAAGCTAGGGTTTGCTCAACTCAAGACACCTCCTTGCACTGTTGACCTAAATTAGGGTTTGAGTTTGCACAGGGATATTTTGACCCACAATGCCCAAAGTGACTTTCATACTTCATGTTGGACTCACAAGTTTATCCATACCAAGTTTCAAGCCTTGATTCAAATTTTTGCCCAGTCAATTGGACAGTTGACCTAGAAATCAACTATATTGAGGAAAAAGTCAACTGTGGCCAATTGACAGTCAAACCTCATGAAATTTGTCCCACATCAACATTATGAACTCATATGAACCATTTTATCAAGTTTGGATCACAATTCCACAAGAAATTTGATCAGATCACCAAAAGGGCAAAATGGTCATTTTTAGGGTTTTGACTGCACAAAGGCAATTTTTGACTGTTTGACCTAACCATTGGCAAATCAAGCTCACATATGGAATCAAGGACTCAATGACATTGTCTTGACCCATTCAACAAGTTCAAAAGATCTCAAATGCATAGGATGGACATATGAATTTTTCAGTCAACTGATCAAAATTTGACTGTATACTGAAAAGTCAAACTTTGACTTTTTGGTCAAAATCAAGTGCCAAGGGTCATTTTTCATCAAGACATGTCAAATTATGAAACTTTTTCATCAAGAAACCCAAAAATGCAAATTAGGGTTTAAAATGGAAAATTTTCATAACTTAGAAATTTTCTAAGTTATGAAATTTTCTTATTTTTTCCTAACTTTGTCCCACTTTTTCACCAAGATACAAATGGATTCAAACAAAACTTGCAACATGAAAGTTGTAGTCCATCACAAAGTATACAACTTTGATTCACAAAGTTTTCTCAAAAGAAGCTTGTATCTCAAGTTATGATTTTTGGAACAAGGGTACCTAAAACTTTTAACTTAGAGAAAATTTGCCCTAATTTAGGCAGGATTTTGACTCATCTTCTTGGCCATTTTTCACATAGTTCCACTTGGAGTTTCAATTTGCATTACAAAGAGGGATTGTAGTAAATGTTCCAAGATTTCCAAATTGTCAAAGAAAGCCTCAAACACCCTTGTGGTTAGAGAGAATCGAATGCTTAAAATTGGCAAAAACTCACTTTTGTCCATGGGCAATACATGTTCATAACAACTTGCAATTCTGATCTAGCTAGCTTGGTTCAACATTACAGGTCTCAAAACCAATTTGAACTCCATAATTTAATGCCAATCCATCAGTCTAAGCCTTTGTTTTGTTCACTTGGACATTATACACCAGATTAAGCCTTAAGTAGAAAAAG
Source organism: Vicia faba (assembly GCA_948472305.1). NCBI lineage: Eukaryota > Viridiplantae > Streptophyta > Magnoliopsida > Fabales > Fabaceae > Vicia > Vicia faba. Next base: position 451,199,288 of record OX451739.1, on the reverse strand, counting down.
GCAAATTGCCATTTTTGCCTAATTTCACTTTATGTCAAAACCAAATCCTTAAAGCATGGGGGCCAGATCTTTGAGGCAAGATCAAGTCCACTAATTCCAGTAACCAAGAACAAAAGTTGCAGCATGATAGGAGGGCTGATACAGGGCTATAACATCATTTCCTTTCTCTTGCTTCAAGTAGAAGAAAAGTGGCAAAACATAAGGAAGCTCTCATATCTGTTAACACAGGCTTACAAGAACTTTATGAACAAGTTCCATACATCCCAACAAGCCTAAAGCACGACCCTTTTACCCCTAAAACCTCCTCATACTCAGAACCACTGTTTTTCTGCAAAACAGGGCAGGTTCTGCATTTTGCAAGCCACAACAAAATTCTATCGTGCGTTTTGTCCCAAGATAGTCCCAACACCTTCCAATCAACTCACCGGAACTATCCCAGGCCCCCATTGCAAGTTGTAACACCTCTAACTAACTTTGCCATTTTCATTTCAAAGCTCTGCAGGTTGAGTTCTACAACACGATTCAAGTTGTTTCAAAGCAAGCCAAGCATTGGAGAAGCTTCCTTGGACCTCAGGCAAGCTCAACAGAAGCTCAAACACCATTGAAGGTTGCTACATTGTCCAGCTCGAAGTCAACTGAAACAGGTATTTCATGGACTTCTATCTCCCTATCTAGGAATGGTTAGGCTTAGGTTTGTGAATGAAATATGTTGTACTCATAGCCCTGAAGCCATACATATGCTTAGTTTTCATTTACATTAATCGTGCTGAGAGAATTTCACTCATGAACTTTCTGAAAAAACTAGGTTAAAAATTAGGGCCAGAGAAATTCTCTCTGGTCTTTGAGAGTTAATCCAAGTTTTTTATATGGTTAGATTCGTTATTTGATGCTCTACAAGTTTCATGTTTTGTCAAAAGATCAAAGAATCAGGAGATACAGGTTGGGGTAGTTAGCGCGCGTTTTTTCAAGTTTTGTTGGACAGAGGAAGAAGATGAAGTAGCTGGGTTGGGCCTGGCTACTTCCTACTTTTGGCACCCCCCATTTTCAGTTTCACACCCCCTGGCCCATTTTCTTATATTTTAATATTTTTGCATTTTTATTTTCTTTTCTGACTTTGATATTTTATTTTCAAATATAAAAAATGATCCAAAAATATTTTTATAATTTTTTGCATTTATTTGGTATTTATTTTATTTATTTCCACCATAAAAATGTTTAAATACTTTATGTTATTTTGTTTAAATCTAAAAATAATGTAAAAAATATGTTTATTTTCATTTTTATTTTTATACACATTTGCAAATATTTTCTTGAAATATATACATTTTTGTAAATAATTTATTTCAATTTTTTTTTCACATTTAATATATTTAATGTATAAATATACTTATATATTTTATCTTATTAGATAATTAGGTCAAAAATAAAAAAAATGTTACATTTTCATTTTTATTATTATTTTGGACCAAAAATGTCATTTTTTACAATATACCTTTATTTTTTTATAAATTAGTATATTATTGCACATAATTAATAAATAATTTTTACATATTAAGAATTAGGGTTTCTTGCCCTAAATAGGAAAAATAATTAAAATTGATCTTCTTTATTTTACTTTTCACATTGAAAAATTACTTTTTACATACTAAAAACATTTTGGCATAATACATTTTATTTACATTTATTTCAATTATTGTACATTTAAATATTGTATCTTGTACATTCGATATGGTTGTAATAACTTAGAATTTATTTTCTTGTCAAATACTCCCAATTCAAAATTGTACCCCCTCCCTATATCATGTTGTAATAGTGTAGCATTTAAATTCCCGTACATTTAAAAGCTTTCAATTATGCCATGCTTAGACTTAGGGTTTGTATGCAAATAAAATCAACAATTAGTTTGACCTAATCCAAGATAACATGCATGAAAAACAAACACAATACACACTTGCACCCCTAGGGTTTCATCCACTTGTTGCCTTCAAAAATGGGCCAGGGTTGCATGTTGAGTACTTTGGAAAAACAAAAACAAACAAAAAGATCATAGTCCCTCGATGACGCTATCTGAGTTGCCTAAACAAAATGATCAAGTCCCTCAAGAAAATTGCCAAAGATACTTGACACAATTGCTATCATGGTCTATACGATGACCCGCGCCTGTCCCGTTAAACATCCTAACACAAGGTTGTTCACCAAATACAATGGTGAAGCAACATTGTTAAAAGGGTTAAGAATATAAGAAAGATCTTTGAGTAAAATAAGGTAGATAGCTCTTAGCTACTTGATCAAGCTTGCAAAAACATCCTTGCTACTTTTCAAAACACACTCCACAACATAATTTCAAAACCCTACTTTCAAATATTGAAAACCTTTCAAAAGACAAAAACACCTTTGTATACATTCAAACAAGAATCATTACAAAGGTTGCCACAATGATGGCCTCTTTTCAAAACATTTTCCAAAATCACACACAAAGCACCATTTCAAACAATTGAAAAGCACCATTTCAAACAATAGAAATACAAAGCAAGTGATCTAAGCAAGTAACTAAGAGCCCATGGATAACCATGGATAGAAAGGGTTCTAATACCTTCCCTTTCTATAATCTAGTCCCCGAACCCAAGAAAACATCTCAAAGGTCTTTCCTGTGCTTTTTGACCTTTCCTTAGGATAAAATAAAAAGTCGGTGGCGACTCTTGCTAAACCGAAACATTTGCGAACACAAACGCAAAATCCCAAGTCAGTTCTCCCACTGTATCACAGTATACTACGTTGAAGACCATACAATTCCTAGATCTTTATGAAGATGTTTCCCTACGTCATAGTGTGGACGAGTACTATAACCTCAACGGTATACTACGTTGAACACTAGTCAGTTCCTAGATCTTGATGCTTTCCTTCGTCATAGTGTAGACGAGTTCTCTAATTTCAACGGTATACTATGTTGAAGACCAGACAGTTCCTAGATCTTGATGAAGATATTTCCCTATGTCATAGTGCGGATGAGTGCTATAACCTCAACGGTATACTACATTGAGCACTAGTCAGTTCCTAGATCTTGATGTTTTCCTTCGTCATAGTGTGGACGAGTTTTCTAATTTCAACGGTATACTATGTTGAAGACCAGACAGTTTCTAGATCTTGATGAAGATGTTTCCCTATGTCATAGTGTGGACGAGTACTATAACCTCAACGGTATACTACGTTAAATACTAGTCAGTTCCTAGATCTCGATGTTTTCCTCCGTCAAAGTGTGGACGAGTTCTACAATCTCAATGGTATACTACGTTGAAGACTAGACAGTTCCTAGATCTTGATGAAGATGTTTCCCCCTAATTTAATTATGGACAGGTTCTTAAGACTCAACCGAGGCATTCTCTCGGTTGAAGTACAGGCAAGTTCCTAAATCTCAACAAAAGTTAGGCTTCCCCAGCGGAATCTTCTACAACAATAGGCATGCAAGTTCTCGCTAAGGAATCTCTTATGCAATCGACACTCCTGCAGATGGAATCTGTAAGCCCATCCTCCTTCCAACAATCTCCAAATGGAATTTGTAAGCCCATTCCCGACATCACAATGCTGATACTACACCATGCGAGTGCAAATTTCTGGGCACTCTAGTGTTCAATTATCTCCCACCTTTGGATCACGAAAGGCTCGAAAGCCAATCTATATCCTCAGGCTTAAGAAAATTGAACAGGGGCAACTGTTGTACCCCAAAATTTTCCCTCCCATATTTCTCAAGACATGTCAAGAATAATCTCCAAGTGACTCAAGTTAGCTTAAGAGTTGGACAGTCAAATCACCTCTTAAGGCAGTCAATTCAAAATTAGGGTTTTGTGTCGCATCAAGGTCCTTACATCCAAATGGCCTAAAATTCTCCCCAATGTCCTAATATGTTCTCAAGTTCATCCATGTCAAAATTCAAGCCTTGCAGAGAAAGTTTGGCCAGTCAATTGCTCAAGAGGTCCAAAAATCGACTGTGCTAGGGCAAAAGTCAATTGTGACCTACAAACAGTCAAACCTCAAGATTTTTTTCCAACATTCTCATTTTGAAGGATAATTCATCATTTTATCAAGGGTTGATCATGATTCATCGAGGAGTGCTCAAGATTCATTAAGATTCAAAAGTTGCTAAATTAGGGTTTTGTAGGAAAAGTCAACTCAACTTTGACCAAGCATAACTTTCTAATACTTTATGAGAAATGACCCATCCAAAGCTCATTTTGAATAGGATGCAATTTCCTACAATCCATCTTCACACCCCAAGATCAAGAAATTCACTCACAAAAAGTTACAAATTTGGACATTATAGGTCATTTTTGAAAGTAAACAAAAAAACCTTTTTTTACAAAGCTTATAACTTGAGAATGGAATATCAAAATTATATGATACCAAAAGGGTTGGTTATAGGACATCTCAAGGTTTCTAAAAAGTCCAAGAACACTTCCAAAAGTTCAAAATTGAAGAAGTTATGCATTGTTGAAGTTGGGAATTTTTCCAAAATTGCCAAAAGTCAACTATCGCCAAAACATCAAATTTTGTCAAATGGGCCCACTTTTTTCCACTTGATTTGATCTTGTCACACCACACACATGTCCTATCTTCAGTTTCATGTCCATTCATTAATTTTTCTATTTTATTTGATTTTTATTGAATTAATTCATTTTAAATCAATATTAATTCAAATAAAATCCAAAAATTGATGGAATAAGATCTTTTTGATCATTACAGGTCTTAATTATCATGATACACCCAATCAAATTCGTGCCCAGCCATATCATGCACAAAATCTTGGATTTGGAAAGAACTTGAAAGCCTTTAATGGAGGAATCAAATCATATCTTAATTCATCAATATACATGGATTCAAGGCCCAATTTTTAACCTAATTGCTTCTAATATACTCACACAAGCTAAAGCACAAGAGGAAACGACCAAAAAACGGCAGAAACTCAGATACCAAAGCTTGAAAAAGCTTGAAAAAGCTTGAAAAAGCTTGGAATCAAAATCCTGGTTAGAGGCAAATCCAAGGCAAAAGCTCAACACTATCTTCTTGCCTGATATCCACTGAAGCGATTGCAACCATTCACAAGCTCTGAAGCCACTTGAATCGTGCTGTAAGTCGTCCTGAACATAGCCCTGTACACGAATTCATGTCCTCTGATTCTTGCATTCTTTTGCCAAAATCTTTGCATATTTGTGTTTATCGTTCCATTTAGAACGTTTCTACATTATTTGATTTTGTTTTGGTAGCCTGTACAGCCATGCCCGAAGCTAGGGTTTTGGTTCTTGTTTTTTAGGCATTTTGATTGCAGGTAAAATTGGGACAAACCATGGATATGGATGAGTTCAGGGAGGAGAGACGAACATGTGGATGGTCATAGGTTGTATTTATATGGCCTGTAAGTTGTTTTAGGAGGGAGCCATGGATTTAGCTGCAGACAAAATCCGCATGTAAATATCCAGGCTTTTCAACGAAGAAGACGATTATGTGTCTTCTCCCTATTGGTTGATTTAAATATTCGCGCTATTTTTTTTATTTTTCAGGCATAATGTTTTGTTTTATATATAATATTTGTTGCTTATTCCAATAACAAATTGAATGCGTTGGTTGAGTGGCAAGCGTGCTGTCCAGAATCCAATGGGACCTGGGTTCGAATCCCAGGTCCCCCAATATTTTTTGTATTTTTTCTCCAGGTGGTTCTATACATTCCCAGGCGTACAGCATACCATACATCACCAATCCAACGCTTGCCAGATGGCCTTCAGGCCAAATCCAAAGGCCAAGATTGAATGATCATCCTACACCCCAGTCAACGTGTCACGTGGGATCCAGAAAAGTCATTGAGGCTTGCTGCAAATGGGCCAAATAATTGCCAGATTCACCTCCTGATTTTGGGCCTAAACCCCCCCAGTTGGTTTATTTCTTTTCTTTTCATATTTCTTTTTTTATTTAATTGTCTTATTAATTATCATTATTATTTACACTAACCAATTAATTTATTTTCTTCATAAAAATCAAAACACAAAATACGTTTTATTTTATTAAATTAATTCATCACTTTTATTTTTGTAAATAAATAATAATTTAATTGACTTAGTTTTAATTAGGTATAATTCTAATATTTTTGCAAAATAATTAAAATTAATGTAGAATTAGGTTTTTTTTACTAACTTTTAATCAAATTCATTTTATTTCTTTTAATATAAAAAAATACAAAAATATTTTCATTAATTAATTAATTTAATTATTAACATAGATTTAATTGCCATAAAATCAAAAATAACAAAAAAATATTTTCTTTTAAAAAAAAGGGTCAAAACCCTAAAAAATGCGCCGATTTAATTTTTTTGCACGCGTATCGTTTTATCCAATATTGTATTTGCTTCCGGTATGTAATAGATTTTAATTAGGACTTTAATTATTTATCGCTTTATTTTATTTTCCGCAATTTAAATTAAAGGGTTTGTTTTTGGCGATGTAAATACCTGACGCCTTGTAATAGTTTAGATTTAACTTCCGCAAATTTAAATTCCGCAACTATACACTGTTAGATGTTTGATAATAGGGAATGCATGACAAGATCCAATGTATGAACTTAAAATCAACATAGATAACCCATGACATGTACAAAGATAAATAACTGAAAAATAACACACTCGCACATGCGCACTCTTAGGGCACACCTCACTTGGTTGCCTTCGAACGTGGTCATTGAGTATAGGAAGTTTTAGAGGTTGTCCTCTTGTCCAAAGATCATAAGTTGCCTCGAAACGGTTGCCTCGGATAAAATGATCTAAGACATTAGGGTTACCGCTAAGGCGTCCTAACATTGCTTTAGTGACCACACGTCCCTTAATCGAATTGACCCTTAAACTCCAACGACGGTGCTACCTACTCCTCAATAGTGGGATAGCATTGTCTAAAGCATATTTGTACAGATTAATTCCCTTTTCGAGTAGGTAGACGGTTCTTAAGTACTTGCTCCTTTTAAAACAAAACAAAACTTTTCGCACTTACACAACTTTCAAACAAAAAACTTCTTCAAACCCACAAACACAAAGAAAAGCAAATTTTTGAAAACACAATGAGCAAGTACCTAAGAGCCCGTGGATAACCACGGATAGAAAGGGTGCTAACACCTTCCCTTTCTATAATCTACCTCCTGAACCCGAGAAACATCTCGAAAAAGGAATTTTTCTGTGCTTTTCTCCTTTCCTTGTTAGATAAAATAAAAGAAGGTGGGACTCTTGCTTACCGTGACATCTTGCGAAAACAAATGCAAAACGCGAACCAGCATTCCAAAACAGTCAGTTCTCTTTCCCACCGATCACAGTAGGGTTACTTCAGGATGAAAGCCTGGATAGTAGGGCTTATAGGAAGGAACCTGGATCGTAGGGTTACTTCAGGATGAAAGCCTAGATAGTATGGCTTATGGGAAGGAACCTGGATCGTAGGGTTACTTCAGGATGAAAGCCTGGATAATAGGGCTTATAGGAAGGAACCTGGATCGTAGGGTTACTTCAGGATGAAAGCCTGGATAGTAGGGCTTATGGTAAGGAACCTGGATCATAGGGTTACTTCAAGATGAAAGCCTGAAAGGTAGGGCTTATGGGAAGGAACCTAGATTTTAGGGTTACTTCAGGATGAAAGCCTGGATAGTAGGGCTTATGGGAATGAACCTGGATCGTAGGGTTACTTCAGGATGAAAGCATGGATAGTAGGGCTTATAGGAAGGAACCTGGATCATAGGGTTACTTCAGGATGAAATCCTGGATATTGGGGGCTTATGGGAAGGAACCTGGATCATAGGGTTACTTCAGGATGAAAGCCTAGATAGTAGGGCTTATGGGAAGGAACCCGAATCGTAGGGTTACTTCATGATGAAAGCCTGAATAGTAGGGCTTATGGGAAGGAACCTGGATCGTAGGGTTACTTCAAGAGAAGTTTGGATAAAACTGTATTTGGACCGGGAAGGATCCTGGGTAAGGTTGCTTCGTTTAATCACGTAGGTTGATGGACCCGTTTGGCTTCGGGGGCTGATTTTCCATTAATTGTCTGTAGATGTGACGTGTACAGCTGCTGGAATTGTTGATGATAATTGTCTTTCCTGAAAATATGATAAGGTTAATTATATGCGATGCATGAAATGCATGGTGGGATGATGTTCTCAAAATAAATGAGGTTACGATGTATGCGATATGTATGTGTATGTCGTGATGTATGAACATGAGATGCTATTTGTGATACGGTGGGAGAACTGACTAGAGGTTTTGCGTTTGTGTTCGCAAATGTTTCGGGTTAGCAAGAGTCGCCACCGACTTTTTATTTTATCCAAAGGAAAGGTCAAAAAGCATAGGAAAGACCTTTGAGATGTTTTCTTGAGTTCGGGGGGTAGATTATGAAAAGGGAAGGTGCTAGCACCCTTTTCATCCATGGTTTTCCATGGGCTCTTAGTTACTTGTTTAGATCACTTGCTTTGCTTTTCCAATTGTTTGAAATGGTGCTTTGTGTGGTTTTGAAAGTATTTTGAAAAGAGGCCATCATTTTGGCAATCATTGTAATGATTCTTGTTTGTAAGAATGTATACAAAGACGTTTGTCTTTTGAAAAATGTTTCAATGTTTTGAAAGTTGTTTGAAAATGTTTTGAAATTGTGTGTGTTTGTTTGAAAATAGCAAGGATGGTTTGCAAATTGATCAAGTAACTAGGTGTTGTCTACCTACTCCAAAGTCTTTCTTGTACATTTTTAACCATTTGACATTGTTGTTTTACCATTGTATTTGGTAAACAACCCTATCTTTGGATGTTAAACGGGACGAGCGTGGGTCATCGTATGACCATGATAACAATGTTGCCAAGTATCTTTAGCAAGTTTTGAGGGACTTAAGATCATTTTTTTAGGCAACCAAGATAGTTTCATCGAGGGACTATGATCTTTTGTTTTGTTTGATTTTGCCAAGATACCTAGCATGCATACCATGGCCATGTTTTAAGGCAACAAAGTGGATGAAACCCTAGGGGTGCTTGTGTGCATTGTGTTGTCATTTTTCATGCATTTTTGTCTTGAATTTAGGTCATGCTATTTGTTTGATTTTTGGTCTTTGCATACAAAACCCTAGTTTACTATCATGGCATATGAAAGCGATAAAATGTGTAAAGTAAATCTAGACTATTACAACAATATTATGGGAAGGGGGTATTTGCACAAAATAAAACCCTAGTTTACTATTACAACCCAATTAAATTTATACAACAATAAATAAATAAACAAGTATTTAAATATGGAATAAATTATAAATATGCAAAATGTTTGTGTATTAATTTTATGTATGAGAAAATAAATTTATTTATAATAAAATAAAATGATTATTTTTTGAAAGGGTGAAAACCCTAATTTTTGTTTTAAAAGAAAATATGCTTTATATTATTTATTTATTTCATTTTATGTACAAGAAATAAATAAGTAAAAATATTTACAAATTTAAAAAATTAAAATATATGTGCGAAATGATATTTCATATGTTAAATAATAAAAATAAAATATTTAAGTATTTTAATATTATTTACAATTTTATTTAAGAAAATAATGTATATTGTTATTTAATAAACTATTTTTATGCCAAGAAAATAATAAAAATTATAAAATAAAATGTGAAAAATTAAGAAAATATTTTTTGTGATTTTAAATATTTAGAAAAAATAAATAAAGTCAGAAAATATAAAAGAAATGAGAAAATATACAAAATATAGCAAATGGGCCAAGGGGGTGCAAAAGCAAAAGGGGGGTGCCAAAAGAAGAAACAACAAGCCCAAGCCCACTTCACTTCATCCCTGACCTTTGTCTTCTCCAAAATGCGCGTATCTACCTTTCAAACCTGTGCTTGCTATTCTTTGCATAAAATCCAAAACTTACAACATGAAACTTATAGCATTTTTAATCACGATTCCAACCATATAAAAAACATGACCTAACTCTAAAAGAACAAGGAGAATTTTATCACCCCTAATTTCTGACCTAGTTTTTTCAGCAATTTAAACAATCAAATTCTCCTAGCTCAGTTAATAAAAATGAAAGTTATGCATATGTACAACTCAAGCAAATTAAAGACTACATTTTTGCTTCACAAACCTAAGCCTGAGGATGTCTAAATAGAGAGATAGGAACTTAGCAAATACATTGTTCAGTTGAGTTTGGATATGGTAATGCAGCAACTTTGAGTGAGGCCTGAAGGTCGTGTGAGCTTGCTTGAAGTTCCCTCAACCTTTCTCAATGCTCAGCTTGCCTTGAAGTTGCTTGAATCTCCTTGTAGAAGTCAACCTGCAAAGCTTCAAAATGAAAATGGTGATCCTTGAAACAGAGGTTACAGTTTCTTGTCAAGGGCCTGGATAGCTTGGATGGGATATATGGAATGTGTTTGAAATGGTTCCAAGCAAAACACACGAGGCAATATGGAAATGGCTTGTGATTTGCAGAGATGGCCCTGTTTTGGGTAGAAATGGTGATTTCTGTGTTTAAGGGTGTTTGAGAGCTTGGGAAATCGTGTTTTTGGCTTGTTACAATATGCTGAGATTGTTTGAAATAATGCCAAGACTTGTTTTTATCAGATGGAAAAGTTGTGTGGACTTTTGCAAGCTTACTTACTTTTGAAGCAAAAGTTGAAGTGACAAAGGCAAAGGCTGTACTTGCTAGCTCGTGGGATGTAAAGGGTTGGTACAATTTTCCTGATGTTCATGGATCTTGTTTACAACCAAAGATCAGGTTCAATGCTCAAGATAAACAAAATTGCTAAAAGTATGCTTTATCAAAGTAGCATTGTAACCTTTATGCCATTTTTGGAATAAATCAATGTGCAATGCTCCAAAGCTCAGAACAAATCCATTGTCCAATGTATTTGCATTAAATTAAGGAGTGTGGAAAGGATTAGGACCTGTAAAACAAGTACAAGCATGCTTAGGACAGATTTGCAAGTTGTATCCTTGTGCAAAATGCATTGGACAAAAGTGAGAAATTTCCATTTTCTTTTCTTCGATTCTCCCTAACCACAAATGATCTTGGAGAGTTCTTGGACATTTTGGAAAGCTTGTAACATGCTCTACAACCCATATTTGAAATGAATTTTGAGATTCCACTTGGAACTAGGTGAAAGGTTGCCATGAAGGTAGGTCAAAAATCTGCCTAAACTAGGGCAAAATTTCACTAAGTTAAAAAGTTTATGGACCCTTATTCACAAAATTATAACTTGATATCCAACCATCTTTTTGGAAAACTTTGTGAATAAAAGTTATAGATTTTGTGTAGGACTACAACTTTCATGCTGGAAGTTTTCTTTGAATCCAATTGCATCATGATGAAAAAGTTGGGAAAAGTTGGGAAAAAATAAGAAATTTTCATAACTTAGAAAATTTCTAAGTTATGAAATTTTTCAAACTTAAACCCTAATTTCCAAATTTAGGTTTCTTGGTGAATAAGTTTCATGTTTTGACACATCTTGATGAAATATGACCCTTGCACTTGATTTTGACCAAAAAGTCAAAGTTTGACTTTTCAGTGTACAATTGATTTTTGATTAGTTGACTAGAAAATTCATCTGTCAATCCCATGCATTTGAGATCTTTTGAACCTTGAGATTAGGTCAAGATGATGAAATTGAGTCCTTGAACCCATACTTAAACCCAATTTTCCATTGGCTAGGTGAAAAATCAAAAATTGCCCTTCTACAGTCAAAAACCTAATTTTGACCATTTTGCCCTTTTGATGATCTGATCAAATTTCTTGAGGAGTTGTGGTCTAAACTTGATCAAATGGTTCATATGAGTCTATAATGTTGATGTGGATAAAAAATTGTGAGGTTTGACTGTAAATTGGCCATGGTTGACTTTTTTTTCCCCAATACAGCTGATTTTTAGGTCAACTGTCCAATTGACAGGGCAAAAATTTGATTCAAGGCTTGAAACTTGGTATGGGAAATCTTAGAGGTCCAACATGAAGTAAGAAAGTCACATGAGGCATTGGAAGTCCAAAAATCCTTGTGCAAACTCAAACCCTAATTTCAGGTCATCAGTGCAAGGAGGTGTCTTGAGCTGAGCAAACCCTAATCTGGTCTTGAGTCCAAGATGTCTTGTGAGGAGAATCTTGATAAAAAATGAGAGGGAAAATTTTGGTGTACAACAGCTTCCCCTGTTCAATCTTCTTGAACCTGAAGAGTTAGATTGGCGAGTTTTGTTGTTCGTTACTCGAAGGTAAAAGATGATTGGACACTAGAGTGCCCGTAAATTTGCACTCGTCAAGGTATAGTTGAGGGAATGAGCTTAAAGATGCCATTTGGAGAGGTGAAAGAATCTTGTCGGAGATGGGCTTGTAGATGCCATCAAGAATGTTTGTTGAATTGTATGTTGTAAGTCAGAAGAATGAGTGTCAGAATGGTATCCGTGTCTGGAACGTATCTGAACTGTATCTGGAGACTGAGTTTGTATGAGAAATGGAATGGTGTCCGTGTCTGGAGCGTATCCAAGCTGTAACTGTATTTGAATCTGAATGAATAACAGAATGACTTCCGTGTCTGGAGTGTATCTGTATTGTATCTGAATTTGAGATCTGAATAAGCGACAAAATGACATCCGTGTATGGAGCATCTCTGGGCTGGGGAAAAAGTCAGAATAAGTGACAGGATGGCTTCCGTGTCTGGAGCGTATCTGGACTGTATCTAAAGTTGAGGTCTGAATGAGTAACATAATAACTTTCGTGTCTGGAGTGTATCCGTACTGTATCTTGACTTTGAATTCTGAATGAGTAACAAAATGACTTTCGTGTTTGGAGTGTATCCGTACTGTATCTTGACTTTGAATTCTGAATGAGTAACAGAATGACTTCCGTGTTTGGAGTGTATTCGTACTGTATCTGAAATCTTTGAATATTTGTTAAAGATAGCTGTTAATATTATCCTGAAAAGGGTAAAATGTTAGCTGGAACACGAAGTTATGTTGCATGAAATGTATGATACAATAAAATGTGCCTCATCAATGTTTATGATATATGAATGTAATGTATGCGCATGTAAGCTGAATTTCTATAGTGCTGAGGAAAATAAATCCTTGAGTTGGGGATAATGAAATCCATGACTGCTGCCGGGGAGAATAAATCCTTGACCTCTGCTGGAGATTCAAAATCTTTGATTGCTGAGGACGAGAAATCCTTGGTGACCGTTGGGGATGGAAAATCCCTGACAACTTCCGTGGGGATGTGAGAATCCTTCATGTCTTGAAGTATTGACAAAATTTGTTGCGAGAGTAATGTCGAACCGCTTGAGAAATCTGCTTTGGAAATCCAAAGAACTTTGAAGACTTCTACTGGGGGTTAAATAATGGGAATCCTTAATCGGCTGGGGAATAGGGAAAATTCTGATGATTCCTACGGGGAATTAAGAATGAGAATCTTCAATCTGTTGAGGAGTAATGAAAACTTTGGCAACTTCATGCTGGGGAGTAAAGAAGGCTCTGGCAACTTTACTGGGGAAATGAGAATCTTCAATCTGCTAGGGGATGAAAAACTCTGTGGGGAATAGCTATACTGCTGGGGAATAGCTATCCTGCTGGAGAGTAAGTTCAAGACTCTGGGGGAAAAGCTTATTCCTGTTTGGAAAAAGTTCAGGAGTTTGGGTTGTATGCCACTTTACTGGGGAATTATCCTAGGTTGGGGATAAAAGTTAACTGTTATCTGGTTGATTCTCAGACTTTAAGATAACTTGCCAGGGAATCTGGGGGAAACTGTATGGTTCCCCATGGGGATTGATAGTTGGAAATTTTGACTTGACCGGGGAAGAAGGTTTCATCTCCGCTGAGGGTCTGTAGTTCAAAGTTTTGGGCTCCGTTGGGAATTGGGAGTTTAAAGTTTTAACTCTGATGGTGGATTAAGGATTTGAAATTATAACTCCGCTGGGGATATGTATTTCAAGGTTTTAGCTCCGCTAGGGATCTAGATGATGTACTGCAGGGGATTTCTCTGGGAATAGCCTAAAGACGTTTTCCTATACTTTCAACCCGCCAGTAATTGTTCTTTCCCATTTCGTTTATTTGTAAACATGTGATTATATTCAAATGCATATGCTCATTAATAAATCATTGGACGTTTTCAAATAAAACACAAGTGTAAAAAAGAAGAAAAGGCAAATAGTTTTATGCACTTTGAAGTATCTTTGTATTAACTTTGTGTAAGTATTTTGTACAAAGGAGACAGACATCCTAGTAAGAGAACGTTGTCATAAAAATGAGAAAAATTTATACAAAGAAAGATGGTTATGTGTGAAAATTCCATGGGGTTCCCATTCTGCTATAGCCTTCGTAACTCTGAATATCTTGTCCATTTATTGCTTCGTCCGAAGATGATTGAGTTGATCCGAAGCCCGGAGCTTGTCTATGAAGAGATTGTCTTTAAAGTGATCCGACAAGACATAGTCATAAGCTTTAATTCCCTAACTTTTGCCTGGACCGCCTTTCGGGTTTTCGATCCACCGGGAAACCCTTTTTTGCCCAAGTCTCCCTTTCGGGTTTTCAACTTGCCGGGTGTACAGATTTTTTGTTTTATCCCTAACTTTTGCCTGAACCACCCTTTCGGGTTTTCGATTCACCGGGATGCCCTTTTTTTGCCTAGGTGTGTCAACCTAGCGGGTCATTTATGCGTAGTATCTTTTGACTATGTCTGCGTTCGCAGGGTGCGGCAGGTCGTCACCGTCCATGGTGGTTAAGATCATTGCCCCACCAGAAAAGATGTTCTTGATCATAAATGGTCCTTCGTAAGTAGGAGTCCATTTTCCCCTGGGATCACTTTGCGGCAAGATGATCCGCTTGATTACAAGATCTCTGACTTGATATACCTGGCGTCTGACTTTCTTGTTGAAAGCCTTGATCATCCGTTTTTGATACGTCTGACCATGACAAACAGCAGTAAGTCGCTTTTCATCAATCAAGTTAAGTTGATCAAGCCGGGTCTGAATCCAATCGTCTTCACTCAAACCAGCATCTTTCATGATTCTCAAGGAGGGAATCTGAACCTCGATAGGCAAAACAGATTCCATGCCGTATACCAAAGAATAGGGTGTTGCCCCAGTTGACGTACGCGCAATGGTATGGTACCTGTGGAGAATAAACGGTAACATCTCATGCCAGTCCTTGTAGGTGACTGTCATCTTTTGTATGATCTTCTTGATATTTTTATTCGCAGCTTCGACATCACCGTTCATCTTTGGCCGATAGGGAGATGAATTCTGATGTTAAATCTGTAACTGCTCGCACAAGGCGGTGATCATAGTGTTGTTAAGGTTTGTACCGTTGTCAGTGATGATCCTTTCGGGGATGCCGTACCGGTAAATGAGGTTCTGCTTGATGAACCGGGAAACAACATTCTTTGTGACGGAGGCGAAGGATGCTGCTTCGACCCACTTGGTGAAGTAATCAATGGCCACTAGAATGAAACGGTTCCCATTGAATGCTGTAGGCTTGATCTCTCCAATCATGTTGATTCCCCACATAGCGAATGGCCAAGGAGCTGTTAATACATTGAGAGGAATTGGAGGTATATGTACCTTGTCTGCATAGATTTGACATTTGTGACAAGTACGGGAATGTTGATAGCAGTCAGCTTCCATGGTAGACCAGTAATATCCTGCCCTTAGAATCTTCTTAGCCATCGTATGCCCGCTAGAGTGAGTGCCAAAGGTATCATTATGCAGTTCAGCCATGATCTGTTCAGCTTCAATCTTGTCCATACAACGGAGAAGAATGCAATCATGATTGTGCTTGTACAGGATACCATTGCTCAGGAAGAACTTGGCAGAGAATCTCCTCAAGAACTTTTTGTCGTTGACTGAAGCTCCTTTAGGATATTCTTGAGCCTCGAGATACCTTTTGACTTCGTGAAACCAAGGTCGGTCCACTACTTCTTCGGTATTAATCTTGTGACAGTGTGCAGGTTCGTCCATCCGCTCAATGGTGATTTGGGGAGCCTCATTATCCAAGTTAAGTTTAAACATGGATGACATTGTAGCTAGAGCATCTGCTAGCTGATTTTCTTCTCGCGGGAAGTGTTCGAAAGTAATCTGCTCGAAATGAGGTAGCAATGTCAAGACATGTTCTTTATAAGGGATGAGGTTGGGATGTTTAGTGTCCCACTCTCCATTGATCTGACTGATGACCAAAGCTGAGTCTCCAAACACAACCAAAGATTTGATTCCCAAGTCTATAGCAGCCTTGAGACCAAAGATGCAAGCTTCATACTCGGCCATGTTGTTGGTGCAGTTAAAGCAAAGTCTGGAGGTGAAAGGAGTATGGCAACCTTGTGGGGAGATGAGTATCGCGCCGATACTATTGCCAAGTGCATTGGAGGCACCATCAAAGTACAGGGTCCATCGGGATCCTTGTTCAGGTCTGTCATATGGTTTGTTCTCTTCAATGTTGTCCAAAGTCATGATGTCTTCGTTGGGGAAGTCGAACTTCATGGATTGGTAATCTTCGACAGCTTGATGAGCCAGATGGTCAGCTAGCACACTTCCCTTTATAGCTTTTTGGGTCGTGTACTGTATGTCGTATTCCGTCAGGATCATCTGCCATCTGGCTATTCTTCCAGACAAAGCAGGCTTCTCAAAGATGTACTTGATCAGATCCATCTTGGATATCAACATAGTGGTATGAGTCAATATATACTGCCTTAGCCGGCGAGCAGCCCATACCAAAGCGCAGCAAGTTTTCTCGAGCAGTGAGTATCGGGTCTCACAGTCGGTAAACTTTTTGCTAAGGTAATAAATGGCATGCTCTTTTCGGCCAGACTCGTCATGTTGGCCCAGTACGCACCCCATTGAATTCTCTAGGATGGTCAGATACATGATTAGCAATCTTCCTTCGACGGGTGGCATCAAGATAGGAGGTTCTAGCAAATACTCCTTGATTTTATCGAAAGCAACTTGACAATCATCATTCCATTTAACCACCTGATCTTTCTTCAACAGCTTGAAGATTGGCTTACAGGTATATGTTAGGTGAGAAATGAACCTAGCAATGTAGTTTAGGCGTCCCAAGAAACCTCTGACCTCCTTCTCAGTGCAAGGAGAAGGCATTTCTTGTATAGCTTTGACTTTGGCAGGATCAACCTCGATGCCTTTGTTGCTGACAATGAAACCCAAGAGTTTACAGGACCTGACTCCGAAAGTGCACTTATTAGGGTTTAATATGAGCTTGTACTCCTTCAACCTGACAAACAGCTTTTGCAAATGGTCGAGGTGTTCTTCTTCAGTTTGTGAACGGGCTATCATGTCGTCTACGTAGACTTCAATCTCATGATGTATCATATCATGAAACAAAGCTACCATGGCGCGTTGATAGGTTGCCCTGGCATTCTTCAGTCCGAATGGCATCACTTTGTAGCAGAATGTACCCCACTGTGTAACAAAAGTAGTTTTCTCCATGTCTTCAGGTGCCATTTTGATCTGGTTGTAACCTGAAAATTCGTCCATGAAAGAAAATACCTTGTGTTGAGCTGTGTTGTCAACCAAGATGTCAATGTGCGGAATTGGAAAGTCATCTTTAGAGATGGCCCTGTTTAAGTCTCTGTAATCCACGCACATTCTGACTTTTCCGTCCTTCTTAGGCACGGGCACAATGTTAGCAACCCATTGTGGATAGGAAGTAACAACAAGAAATACAGCATTAAACTGCTTCATAACTTCGGCTTTGATCTTTTCTGACATGTCGGGCCTCATGCGGCGGACTTTTTGTTTAACTAGTGGACAATCTTCTCTTATGGGTAGACGGTGTACCACAATATCTGTATCGAGTCTCGGTATGTCTTCATAAGACCAGGCGAAAATCTCAACATATTCATTCAACAGCTGAATTAAGTGCTCCTTGACACTTGGCTCTAGGTTGGCACCTGTTGTACCCCAAAATTTGCCCTCTCATATTTCTCAAAACATTGCAAGGAAAAATCTCCAAGTGGCTCAAGATTGCTCAAGAGTTGGACAGTCAAGTCATCTCCTAAGGCAGTCAATCCCAAATTAGGGTTTTGTGTTGCATCAGGGTCCTTGCATCCAAATGACCTCAAATTCTCCCCAATGTCCTAATATGCTCTCAAGATCATCCATGTCAAATTTCAAGCCTTGTAGAGGAAGTTTGGTCAGTCAATTGCTCAAGAAGTCCAAAAATCGACTGTGCTAGGGCAAAAGTCAACTGTGACCCAAATACAGTCAAACTTCAAGATTTTTTGCCAAAATTCTCATTTTGAAGGATATTTCATCATTTTATCAAGGGTTGATCATGATTCATCAAGGATTGCTCAAAATTCATCAAGACTCAAAAGTTGCTAAATTAGGGTTTTGTAGGAAAAGTAAACTCAACTTTGACCAAGCATAACTTTCTCATACTTTATGAGAAATGACCCATCCAAATCTCATTTTTAATAGGATGCAATTTCCTACAATCCATATTCATACCCCAAGATCAATAAATGCACTCACAAAAAGTTACAAATTTGGACATTATAGGTCATTTTTTAAAGTCAACAAAAACACCTTTTTTGCCAAAGCTTATAACTTGATCATGGAATATCAAAATGAGATGAGACTAAAAAGGTTGGTTAGAGGACATCTCAAGCTTTCTAAAAAGTCCAATAACACTTCCTAAAGTTCAAAATTGAAGAAGTTATGCATTGTTGAAGTTGGGCATTTTTGCAAAATTGCCAAAAGTCAACTATCCTCAAAACTTCAAATTTTGCCAAATGGGCCCATTCTTTTCCACTTGATTTGGTCTTGTCACACTACACACGTGTCCTAGCTTCAGCCTTGTGTCCATTTATTAATTTTTCTATTTTATTTGATTTTTATTGAATTAATTCATTTTAAATCAATTTAAATCAAATAAAATCCAAATGTTGATTACTTAGGATCTTTTTGGTTGTTATAGGTCTTGATTATCATCAATGTCATGATCAAATCCGTATCAAGCTTTTCATGTACAAAAATATTGGATTTTGGACAAAATAAGAAAGTTATCAATGGAGGATCAAATCAAATCCTAAAACATCAATGCACAAAGATTCAAGACCCAAAACTTGACCTAATCTAATGCTGCATACATATACAATGCAAAGGCACAAGTTTCAGAGGGTAGAGGCTGCAGAATCACAAGAACCAAACTTGAGAAAACTTGAAAAAAGCTTGAAACTGAAATCGGGCATAGAGGTGTTTTCAAGGCCAAATCTCCACACTAATCAATTGCTGGACCATCCTTGAAGCGAAACCAATCCAAAACCAATCCCCATACACGTTCTAAAGCGCTGTAAGTCTCCCAAAATACCGCCTTGCATTTGAAATCGAAACTCCATGTTCTTGCATATTTTTGACAAATCGTTGACATATTCATGATGCTTGTGCAATTTCTGGACTTTCTGCATTATTTGATTGTATTAATATGGCCTGTAGCCTCCTAGCCGAATCTAGGGTTCTTGGCTCTTGTTTTTGGGCATTTTGTTTGCAGGTGAAATTGACGCCATTGATGGACATAGGCGTGTTTAGGAGGGAGAGACAGCATGACTATGGTCTTGGATTAAATTTCCATGGCCTAGAACTAGTTTTAGGATGGACCTATGGATTTAGCTGCGGATATAAATCCGCAGGTAAATATCCAGGGTCAAACGAAGAAGACAATGACGCGTCTCCCTCCTATTGGTTGGTTCAAATCTGGCGCGTGTTTTTTATAGTTTCTGGCATATTAATTGTTTTCTCCGTATAATAATTATTGTCCATTATAATGACAACTGAAGCATAGTGGTGCAGTGGCAAGGGCGTTAGTGCAAGATCCAATAGGACCTGGGTTCGAATCCCAGGTCCCCCATATGCGTATTATTATTTTTCTTCAGGTTATTCAATACAATCCCAGGCGTGCAGCATATCATACTCCCTCACTCAGCTGCTTGCCAGATGGCCCCAGGCCAGATCTGGTGGTCAAGATTGAACGTGCACCATACGCCCTAGTCAACCAATGCACATGGGAGTCCGAAAGTCACCCAGGCCTGCTTGTATTGGGCCACCAAAATTGCTAATCAACCCCCTGAGCAGGCCCAAAACCCCCTTGAGTATTTCTATTTCTTTCTTTTTTATTTTATTTATTTATTTGTTTGATTAATTATTTTTATTATTTAAATAAACAATTAAACTTTTTTTCTTAATAAGATTAAAAACCAAAAAAACATTTTCATTATTAAAATTAATTTCCGGCATTTTATTTTTAAATAAATCAATTTAATTAATTTAGTTTAATTAGGAAATAACTTTAATATCTTTTGCAAATAATTAAAATTAATTTAGACAATTAGGTTTTATTAACTTTGATTAATTTATTTTTATTTCTTTAAATATCCAAAAATCTAAAAATATCTTTTTTTAATTAATTAATTTATTTATTTAAATAACTTAGTATTATTTCCTTTTAATTTAAAAAAAAATCTTTTGTTTAATAAACAAGGGATCAAAACCCTAAAAACTTGGGCCCGATTTAATTTCTCGCACGCGATCCATTTGATTTCAATATTGTATTTATTTCCCGGAATGTAATAGTTAAATAGGACTTTAATTATTTTATCGCTTTATTTATTTTCCGCATTTTAATTTCAAGGGTTGCTTTTGGCGATGTAAATACCCGACGCCTTGTAATAGTTAGTTTTAATTTCCGCAATTTAATTTCCGCAACTTATAAATTGTTAGATGTTTGGTAAATAGGGAATGCATGACAAGATCGAATGTTTGAACCTAAAATCAACATAGATAACCACTAACATGTACAAAGATAATATTACCGAAATAACACACTTGCACATGCGCACTCTTAGGGTACACCTCGCTTGGTTGCCTTCGAACGTGGTCATTGAGTATAGGAAGTTTTAGAAGTCGCCCTCTTGTCCAAAGATCATAGTTGCCTCGAAATGGTTGCCTCGGAAAAATGATCTAAGACACTAGGGTTACCGCTAAGGCGTCCTAACATTGCTTTAGTGACCACACGTCCCTTAATCGAATTGACCCTTAAAACTCCAACGACGGTTCTACCTACTCATTAATAGTGGGATAGCACTGTCTAAAGGACATTAGCACAGATTGATTCCTTTTTCGAGTAGGTAGATGGTTCTTAAGTACTTGCTCCTTTCAAAACAAGACGAAACTTTTCGCACTTACACCTTCCAAACAAAAAACTCTTTTCAAACCCACAAACACAAAGAAAAGCAAATTTTGAAAACACTTTGAGCAAGTACCTAAGAGCCCGTGGATAACCACAGATAGAAAGGGTGCTAACACCTTCCCTTTCTATAATCTACCCCCCGGACCCGAGAAACATCTCGAAAAAGGAATTTTTCTGTGCTTTTTTCCTTTCCTTGTTGGATAAAATAAAAGACGGTGGCGACTCTTGCTTACCGCGACATTTTGCAAAAACAAACGCAAAACGCAAACCAGCATTCCAAAAAATAGTCAGTTCTCTCCCACCGTATCACAGAACTGGCGACTCTGCTAGGGAGTATTAAGAAGTGGGGTGTACCTTAGGATTAGATCATTGTGTTTTCAATTGTTTGCTTTGTATGATTTATATTTGTGGGCTTGTATCGGAGTTACTATAGATCCTAACTCGGATCTGGGGATACCCTTTAGGTAAGTAGCAATAAACTGTGAGGGAACTGTACGGCATAGACCGATACGGTTGAAGCAGTAGCTACGTTGGTGTGACACTTTAGTCTGTACCGGTATCCCTTGTATTGGAACGAGGAGAATATGGGTCTTCTAAGGGGTCATTAAGCACCAACTGAACTTAGAACCTTTAAATTAACCAACTTGGCCATAGAACAGTAGCAGTATGCTACACTCATTGAGACTAAACTCTCGCGATGATTCCGGCCGCAAGAAAAGGTTGCTAAACTGGAATTATGACCGATCGAGGGTAGTCAGTGATATTGAGATCCTCTAGAACCCGGTTACTATTTTTAGGACAGGTTTGAACCAACTAAACTGAAAGAGGGTAGTACCTAAGCTCCTTGTCGGCCTGAAATCTAAGGGCTCTCTGTGTGACTTGTGTGCCTTTACCGTGTTTATTGTTTATGGATACTTGTGGTGTGCTTACTATCATGACATCATGACATTATAACATTGCATGCATCTTGCATTGGACTAACCTATTTCAAAGACATGAGGGATTCATCTTTGTTCTGTTTTGTAGGTCATGATGCCCATGCGTAGGAATACCATCCGAATCAACTTTGTCCAGGTTCCTACCTTGCTTAAAGAATTGGTTGCAAAGATGCCTGATACTACCTCCTTCATCAGAAGACATGGGTATCTTCTCAGTTTGGTCACCTCCAAATTGGACGAGCAGATGATGAGTGTCTTAGTCCAGTTCTACGATCCGTTGTACCATTGCTTTACTTTCCAGGACTACCAGTTGGTTCCCACCTTAGAAGAGTTCTCTGAGTTGCTCGGTATCTCTATTCTGGAGCAGACCCCGTTTACTGGTTGGGAAAAGATTCTTAAGCCCGAAGAGATTGCTGCAGCCCTTCATATGACCAAAGATGAGGTAATGGCTAATTGGGATACTAAAAGTGGAGCAAAGGGCTTTCTAACTAAGTTCTTGGTTGGTAAGGCTAACTATTTCTAGGATAGTCTAGACTTCAAGGCATTCGAGGATATTCTGGCTCTTCTGATATATGGCTTGGTATTGTTTCTGAATCCTGATTCCTTTGTTGATGTGAATGCGGTGAAAATCTTCATCTCTCATAATCCTGTGCCCACTCTCTTGGGTGACATTCTTCATCAGCTTTATGCTCGTACTGCCCGAAAGTGGGGAACCTTGATGTGCTGTGCTTCATTATTATCGAGGTGGTTTATTTCACACCTCCCCAAATCAGTGTTGAAGAACAAAGAAGGCATGGGTTAGGCCTATTGGGTTATGTCTCTCTCGCATAATGACATCATCCGGACTATCAAGGGTATGGATGAGGTGGCTATTATTGATCGATGTGGGGAGTACCCCAATGTTCCACTGATAGGAACCTATGGGGGAATTTCTTACAATCCGTGCTTGGCCTTACGCCAGTTTGGGAGAGCCAGAAGAGAAGGACCTCATGAGCTGTTAATGCCTAGCATCATCTTTGATTTTCAAGGGGATAGCGACGAGCAACGCCGCAGATTCATAAGGGCTTGGGATAGAGTTCACATACCTGATCCACATGAGTTGGGTCCAAAGACTTCTCTTCCAATGGAGCCATATCTCAGATGGGTTTGTATCCGTGCCCAAAAGCTGGGTATGCCATATGAAGTCCTCCGGCCTATCATTGTTGAAGTTGCTAATGAAGAAGGGGTTCTTCCGACCATCCTCCATCCATATATGCCCACTGACATTGGGGCACTGAAAAGGTCTTGGATGCAACTGAGAGAAGAATGGGATTCCTACCAAGAAAAGTTCAACGAGCAAAAGCAGAAGATCCAGAAGTTGACTAGGCAGCTGGAGAATGAGCGGATTCTCAATGACTATGTCCGCACCGACAAGAAGAGACCATGGGAGCACTGATTGTCCTTTGATTATTTCCTTTCCAGTTTTTATTTACTTTTCAGTATTTCCTTTCTTGAAATGCCTTAAGGGCATCAGTTCAACAATTTAAATTTCAAAGTTTATCTAATAAAGTATGTTTCATTTCCTGTTTGCAAATTTGAATCTCTCGATTGTCTTTGAAATCTTGTCATACACATTTCATCCCATGCATTTCATAACAGGTACCCATTATAGGTCTCTTATCTTCTTCGCTGTTTATTTCAGCACTCACTCATCATGTCTGCTGAACCTTCAACTGAGCAAGCCATCAAGGCCCTCCAGGCCCAAAATGCCCAATTCCAAGAGTTGTTCATGAATCTAGCTAAGGGTCAGCAAAATTTGAAGACCCTGATTTTGAAAGAGAAGAAGAAGAAGAAGAAGAAGAAGAGGACAATCCTGTTTAACACAGGTCACAGGTTTGGAAACAGGCTACAGAATGAAGTTGATTTGACCACCTCATCTGGAGGGAAAGATAGTCAGGAAGAAAGGAGGGCTCCTAGCCCTGTGGTCTCAGACAACGAGACGGACTTCGACGAAGACCAGTATCCTCCTGCTGAGGATAGATACAAACAGCTGGAAGACTGGTTGAGTGCGATGGAAGTTCATAAGGTGCTTGGTCTGGACTTTGGTGATCTAGGTATGTCGTCTTGGGTGGTAATTACCCACAAGTTCAAGGCACCGGCCTTTGCTAAGTATGACGGAGTTTCTTGTTTGAAGTTGCACCTCCGGTCATATGTAAGGAAGATTCAGCCGTATACCGCTGATAAGAACCTATGGATCCACTTCTTTCAAGACAGTCTCTCGGGGACTCAGCTTGAATGGCTTTACCAGTTGGATGGAGCCAGTATCCGCAGTTGGGAGGATTTGGCTACTGCTTTCTACAGGCAGTACCAATACAATTCCGACCTCGCTCCTACGCGTACCCAACTCCAGGGTATGTCAATAGGAACGGGCGAAGGTTTCAAAGATTATGCTCAAAAGTGGAGGGACCTCTCCGGAAGAGTGCAACCACCCTTGGCTGATCGGGATCTTGTGGATATGTTTCTGG
Source organism: Vicia faba (assembly GCA_948472305.1). Classification (NCBI taxonomy): domain Eukaryota; kingdom Viridiplantae; phylum Streptophyta; class Magnoliopsida; order Fabales; family Fabaceae; genus Vicia; species Vicia faba. Next base: position 451,174,625 of record OX451739.1, on the reverse strand, counting down.
GGACCTTGTCTGGTCCATTTTTCAACCATCTGATTGAAAGTTCTTCATCTGGGTTTACAGAGATAATTATGACCGGTGAGAGGATTGAGGCTGGTATTAAGGCTGGTAAAATACAGAAGGGGGCTTCATCAAGCACCGAGAAGAAGCCTTTTAAGAAAGAGTCCAGTGTTGTCTACAGTTCTAAAAGACAGAATAGACCTGAACACCGCCAAGTTGTTAATGCGGTTGTTATTTCAAGACCTACTGGTGCTCCTCAGCACAACGATCAACAAAAGGACGAGAAACCGCGAAGCCAATTCACCCGTCTCAACATGACCTTGTCTCAGATTCTGCCACAGTTGTTGAAAACCAATCTAGTGATTCCAAGGGAGGCCCCGAAGAATCCTAACACTACATCACCGAAGTATAACCCTAATGCCCGCTGTGCTTTCCACTCTGATAGCCCGGGGCATGATACATATGATTGTTGGGTTTTGAAGAACAAATTACAGGACTTAATTGATGCGAAGGAGATCGAGTTCGGAGCACCAGAAAAGCCTAAACAAGAGGTAGGGGTGAATGCTATCAGGGATGAAGATGATGAAGAGTTTGATATCGACACTTAGATCTACCCGACTGCCAATGGTGGATTAAGCAACTAGACGGTGAAGGATTCTATGTCTGTTTCTGTTATCACCCAGTAATGAAACCTTTTGTTTTGAATTTGTAACACACAATGTTTTAAACTTTATGGCCCGGTGTCTTACCCGGGGCACTGTGGTTTCATTTGTGAGGGCTTTATGTGTGTCATTTTCATATATCATTAATAAAAGCATTGGACGTTCTTGCATTTCAAATCTTACGCTCCTTGTTTTTCTTTATTATATATATTGCAAAACAACTATTTTACACACACTCACATATACGGGTCTACATCCACTCTGGATCCTACTAGTAACGACTCTGCTATTGGCGGTTATGACTTCGAAAATCCGATCAACTTAGACGAAGAAGAAGGTGAAGATGATTGCGAAGTGCCTGGTGAGCTTGCAAGACTGCTACTTCAGGAAGAGAGGGCTATTCAGCCGCACGAAGAGCCGGTGGAATCAGTGAATCTGGGTACAGAGACAGACAAGAAAGAAGTCAAGATCGGTGCAAATCTGGATCTTAGTGTGAAGCAACGGTTGATTCAGATGCTGCATGACTATGTTGAGATATTTGACTGGTCTTACAAAGACATGCCTGGTTTGGATACTGATATTGTGGTTCATCTCCTGCCTACCAAGGAAGACTGTCCTCCAGTGAAACAGAAGGTCCGCCGAATGCGCCCAGAGATGTCTAAGAAAATCAAGGCTGAAGTTATGAAACAGTTTGACGCCGGTTTTCTAGCAGTCACTTCTTACCCTTAGTGGGTGGCCAATGTCGTCCCTGTGCCGAAGAAGGATGGTAAGGTTCGAATGTGTGTTGACTATAGGGATTTGAACAGGGCAAGCCCCAAGGATGATTTCCCTCTACCTCATATCGACGTTCTGGTTGACAACACTGCTCAGCATAAGGTCTTCTCCTTTATGGATGGTTTCTCCGGTTATAATCAGATTAAAATGGCTCCCGAAGACATGGAGAAGACAACCTTTTTTACTCAATGGGGTACCTTTTTCTACAAGGTCATGCCCTTTGGATTGAAGAATGCTGGGGCAACGTATCAGCGTGCCATGGTTGCTTTGTTTCATGACATGATCCACCATGAGATTGAGGTATACGTCGATGACATGATTGCAAGATCCCAAACTGAGGAGGAACACCTTGACCACCTTCAGAAGCTGTTTGACAGGCTGAAGTTGTACAAGCTGAGGTTAAACCCGAACAAGTGCACCTTCGGGGTGAGGTATGGTAAGCTACTGGGTTTCGTTGTAAGCGATAAAGGTATTCAAGTGGATCCTGCAAAAGTGAAAGCTATACAGGAGATGCCAGCTCCCAGAACAGAGAAAGAAGTCAGAGGCTTCCTGGGACGACTAAACTACATTTCCCGATTCATCTCGCACCTGACTGCTACTTGTGAGCCAATCTTCAAGCTGCTGAAGAAAGATCAAGTAATACGTTGGAACGATGAATGCCAAGCTGCTTTCGAGAGGATCAAAGAGTATCTCCAAGAGCCACATATTCTGATGCCTCCAGTTGAAGGGAGACCTCTGATCTTATACTTGATAGTACTCGACAACTCAATGGGGTGTGTGCTGGGTCAGCATGACGAGTCTGGCCAAAAAGAGCATGCTATTTATTACCTTAGCAAAAAGTTTACCGACTGTGAGACCCGATACTCACTGCTCGAGAAAACTTGCTGCACTTTGGAATGGGCTGCTGACCGGCTGAGACAGTATATGTTGACTCACACTACTCTGTTGATATCAAAGATGGATCCAATCAAGTATATCTTCGAAAAGCCTGCCTTGTCCGGAAGAATAGCGAGATGGCAGATGATCTTGACTGAGTATGACATCCAGTACACGACCCAAAAGGCAATTAAGGGGAGTGTGTTGGCAGACCATTTGGCACATCAGGCGGTGAATGATTACCAGTCTATGAACTTTGAATTCTCTGACGAGAATATCATGATAGTGACTGACTGCGAAGAACCTGGGCCGGATGAAGGACCTGAAGAAGGATCCCGATGGTCTATGTACTTTGATGGAGCTTCGAACGCTTTGGGTAATGGCATTGGCGCCGTGATCATATCTCCTAAAGGCTCTCTTACTCCGTTCACCGCCCGACTATGTTTCAACTGCACCAACAATATGGCGGAGTATGAAGCATGCATCATGGGTCTTCGAGCAGCAATTGACCTAAGGATTAAGTTTCTGAGTGTCTTCGGAGATTCCGCTCTCGTGATCAGTCAGATCAAAGGCGAGTGGGATACGAAACACCCGAATCTTATTCCTTACAAGGAGTATGTATTGACGTTGCTTCCCCATTTCGAAGAGATAACCTTTGAACACTTCCCTAGAGAGGAGAATCAGTTGGCGGATGCGCTGGCTACGATGTCTTCTATGTTCAAGGTCAATTGGGACAACGAAGCTCCCCGGATTATCATTGAAAGATTGGACGAACCTGCGCATTGTTGTGACATTAAGAATGAAGAGGTAACAGATAAACCCTGGTTCTATGAGGTGAAGAGGTATCTTGAAGTTCAGGGATACCCCGAGGGTGCATCTGTTAATGACAAGAAGTTTCTGAGGAGGTTCGCGGCGAAGTTCTTCATCAGTAATGGCATCCTTTACAAGTGCAACCATGATTCGACCTTATTGCGTTGTGTGGATAAGAATGAAGCAGAAAGGATCATGGCGGAATTACATGAAGGTACCTTCAGAACTCATTCCAGTGGACACACCATGGCAAAGAAAATCCTTCGGGCAGGATACTATTGGTCCACAATGGAAGCCGACTGCTATCAGCATTCTCGGACATGTCATAAGTGCCAAGTCTATGCTGATAAGGTGCACATACCTCCAGTTCCTATGAACGTCTTGACGGAACCTTGGCCTTTTTCAATGTGGGGCATTGATATGATCGGCGAGATCAGACCTACGGCATCCAACGGGCATCGTTTCATCCTGGTAGCGATTGATTACTTTACGAAGTGGGTTGAAGCAGCTTTCTTTGCTACTGTAACCAAGAACGTCGTGGCACGGTTCATTCGGCACAATCTGATTTGTTGATATGGTGTACCAGAGAGGATCATTACGGACAATGGTACCAATCTCAACAATAACATGATCACTGAGCTTTGCAAGTAGTTCAAGATACAACATCACAACTCCTCTCCCTACCGGCCGAAGATGAATGGGGTTGTAGAAGCGGCTAATAAGAACATTAAGAAGATTGTGCAGAAGATGACAGTGACATACAAAGACTGGCACGAGATGTTACCATTTGCTCTTCATAGGTACCGTACCTCAGCTCGGACGTCAACAGGGGCAACACCCTATTCCTTGGTATATGGTATGGAGGTAGTCTTGCCTATCGAAGTTCAGATACCCTCTCTTTAAATCATGAAGGATGCAGGTTTGAGTGAAGATGACTGGATTCAGACCCGGCTTGATCAGCTAAATCAAATCAACGAAAAGAGACTTACTGCTATTTGTCATGGTCAGACGTACCAAAAACGGATGATTAAGGTATTTAACAAGAAAGTTAGACGATAAGAGTATCAAGTTGGGGATCTGGTTATCAAGCACATCATATTACCTCAAGGTGATCCCAGGGGTAAATGGACCCCTACTTACGAAGGGCCATTCGTGGTTAAGAACATTTTCTCAGGCGGAGCTATGATTCTAACCACCATGGATGGTGACGACCTTCCTCACCTTGTCAATGCAGACATAGTGAAAAGATACTACACATAATCAAAGACCCTCTAGGTTGACCGGCCTAGACAAAAATAAGGGCTTCCCGGCGAATCAAAAGGGTTCGGGTAAAAATAAGGGATGAAAATGAAAGTTTGTACACCCGGCAAGTCGAAAATCTGAAAAGGCGGCTTGGGCAAAAAAGGGTATCCCGGTGGACTGAAAACCCGAAAGGGCGGTCCAGGAAAAAATTAGGGATCAAAGTGTAACACTATGTCTCATTGGATCACCTTGCATCCAGACTTCGGTATCAACTATTAAGCTCGGACGACACTAATCAATCTAACCTACCTTCGACCAAGTAGCAAAGTGATGAGATGCTCGAAGATATAAAGGCAATAGTAGAGTTGGAACCCAGTGGGATTATTCACATAGCTGTTTTATTTTCTTTTCACAAATTGTATAAATTCTATTTGTTCGGCGGTGTTCTCTTACTAGGACGTTAGCCTCTTGTACAAAAATTCCTATTTACAGGCCAAACTTCAAAATCAATACAAAATCATTTTCGGACAAATTTCAAATTGTTTTTCCTTTATCTGTTTTGTTTTGCAAAGAACGTCCAATGTTCATTTTTGATATATGAATTCGACATTAATTGCTGCTCATAAATATTTACATGCGAAACAAAAAGACGAATTGCTGGTAATAGCAGAAATAGGGGCAATAAAAATTGTCCAAACTGTATAGTTGCTTTGTCCATCAGGTACAAAGGTAGATTCAGTTGAAGAATATGACTAAGATACTTTCACTTCCCGCAGAGTAAGACCAGTAACGGTAGCTCTCCCCAGCTGAGACTTGCAACAGGGAATGAATCAGCAATGCTCTCCCCAAGCGGAGTTTATCTACCATCAGCACTTAAAAGGCTTGATATCCCCGACAACTTCAATATTCCCCAACGGAGTATAAGAATGTTCCCCGGCAGAATACAAGATACCCCCCAGTGGAGTCAATATTTCCCCAGCACAGTCTGAAAAAGCTTCCCCAACAGAGTCGAAGCATCATCCCCAGTAGACTCTGGAAGTTTATCCCCAGCGGAGTACAAAAATAAATCTCCCCAGCCGAGTTTAAAGGATCGTTCCCGGAAGAATTCAGAGGATTATCCCCATAAGAGTCTAAAGGGTTATCCCTAGCAAGTTGCAACTGAAAGATCATCCCCAGCGAAGTTCTTTCCTTTCACAAGAAGGAATTCAATCCTCAACATATTCAGTATCACCAGCAACGGTAATCCATCCCCAGCGGAATTTATCAGTGGAATCATCAGCAGAGCATCTCTTCCCCAGAGTAATCTCCTCATCAATTTATTCCCCAACGAAGTTATCTTCTCCCGCAGGTTTATTCTCGCAATCACCTTCGTTCATCATCCCTAGCGGAAGAGAAGAATTCAACTCTTGTCTCCAGCAACTATCCGGGATTTATTTTCCCCAGCTAAAACATCACATTTCCATACATCATGATACATGCATATACGCATCATATAACACAATCTCATTTATTTTGAGAACACCATTGCTTGATCCATATCATGCATTGCATATGACTGACCTTTACCTTTCAAGAAAAATGCAGTTAAGTTCTCAACTATATCCAAGACCTCCTCTGGTTCAGTCAGATCGCCGATAAGATCTCCCTGATTCATATTCTAGTTGAAGTTATTCCAAGACCTTGTCTGGTCCAGTTAAATCGATTCCTAAAGATTTCTCTGATGTCGATCCAGTTAAAGTTAATCCAAGACCTCCTCTGGTTCAGTTAGATCTCCGATAAGATCTCACTAATTCGTATTCTAGTTGAAGTTATTCCAAGACCTTGTCTGGTCCAGTTAAATTGATTCCTAAAGATTTCTCTGATGCCGATCCAGTCAAAGTTAATCCAAGACCTACTCTGGTTCAGTTAGATTGCCGATAAGATCTCCCTGATTCGTATTCCAGTTGAAGTTATTCCAAGACCTTGTCTGGTCCAGTTAAATCGATTCCTAAAGATTTCTCTGATGCCGATCCAATCAAAGTTAATCCAAGACCTCCTCTGGTTCAGTCAGATCGCCGCTAAGATCTCCCTGATTCATATTCCAGTTGAAGTTATTCCAAGACCTTGTCGGGTCCAGTTAAATTGATTCCTAAAGATTTCTCTGATGCCGATCCAATCAAAGTTAATCCAATACCTCCTCTGGTTCAGTCAGATCGCCGCTAAGATCTCCCTGATTCATATTCTAGTTGAAGTTATTCCAAGACCTTGTCGGGTCCAGTTAAATCGATTCCTAAAGATTTCTCTGATGCCGATCCAGTAAAAGTTAATCCAAGACCTCCTCTGGTTCAGTCAGATCGCCGCTAAGATCTCTCTGATTCATATTCCAGTTGAAGTCATTCCAAGACCTTGTCTGGTCCAGTTAAATCGATTCCTAAAGATTTTTCTGATGTCGATCCAGTCAAAGTTAATCCAAGACCTCGTCTGGTTCAGTCAGATCACCGATAAGATCTTCCTGATTCCTATTCCAGTCGAAGTTTAGACCACCTATCAACAGTCTCCAAATGGCATCTGTAAGCCCATTCCCAACATCACCAAGCCGATACCACTTCATGCGAGTGCAAATTTCTGGGCACTCTAGTGTTCAATCATCTTCCACCTTCGGATCACGAAAGGCCCGAAAGCCAATCTATATGCTCAGGTTTAAGAAGATTGAACAGGGGCAGCTGTTGTACCCCAAATTTTACCCTCTCATATTTCTCAAAACATTGCAAGGAAAAATCTCCAAGTGGCTCAAGATTGCTCAAGAGTTGGACAATCAAGTCATCTCCTAAGGCAGTCAATCCCAAATTAGGGTTTTGTGTTGCATCAGGGTCCTTGCATCCAAATGACCTAAAATTCTCCCCAATGTCCTAATATGCTCTCAAGATCATCCATGTCAAATTTCAAGCCTTGCAGAGGAAGTTTGGTCAGTCAATTGCTCAAGAAGTCCAAAAATCGACTGTGCTAGGGCAAAAGTCAACTGTGACCCAAATACAGTCAAACTTCAAGATTTTTTGCCAAAATTCTCATTTTGAATTATATTTCATCATTTTATCAAGGGTTGATCATGATTCATCAAGGATTGCTCAAAATTCATCAAGACTCAAAAGTTGTTAAATTAGGGTTTTGTAGGAAAAGTAAACTCAACTTTGACCAAGCATGACTTTCTCATACTTTATGAGAAATGACCCATCCAAAGATCATTTTGAAGAGGATGAAATTTCCTACAATACATCTTCATACCCCAAGATCAAGAAATTCACTCACAAAAAGTTACAAATTTGGACATTATAGGTCATTTTTGAAAGTCAACAAAAACACCTTTTTTGCCAAAGCTTATAACTTGAGCATGGAATATCAAAATGAGATGAGACCAAAAGGGTTGGTTATAGAACATCTCAAGCTTTCTAAAAAGTTCAATAACGCTTCCAAAAGTTCAAAATTGAATAAGTTATGCATTGTTGAAGTTGGACATTTTTGCAAAATTGCCAAAAGTCAACTATCCTCAAAACTTCAAATTTTGCCAAATGGGCCATTCTTTTCCACTTGATTTGGTCTTGTCACACTACACACGTGTTCTAGCTTCAGCCTTGTGTCAATTTATTAATTTTTCTATTTTATTTGATTTTTATTGAATTAATTCATTTTAAATCAAATAAAATTCAAATGTTGATTACTTAGGATCTTTTTGGTTGTTATAGGTATTGATTATCATCAATGACATGATCAAATCCGTATCAAGCTTTTCATGTACAAAAATATTGGATGTTGGACAAAATAAGAAAGTTATCAATGGAGGATCAAATCAAATCCTAAAACATCAATGCACAAAGATTCAAGACCCAAAACTTGACCTAATCTAATGCTGCATACATATACAATGCAAAGGCACGAGTTTCAGAGGGTAGAGGCTGCAGAATCACAAGAACCAAACTTGAGAAAACTTGAAAAAAGCTTGAAACTGAAATCGGGCATATAGGTGTTTTCAAGGCCAAATCTCCACACTAATCAATTGCTGGACCATCCTTGAAGCGAAACCAATCCAATACCAATCCCCATACACGTTCTAAAGCGCTGTAAGTCTCCCAAAATACCGCCTTGCATTTGAAATCGAAACTCCATGTTCTTGCATATTTTTGACAAATCGTTGACATATTCATGATGCTTGTGAAATTTCTGGACTTTCTGCATTATTTGATTGTATTAATATGGCATGTAGCCTCCTAGCCGAATCTAGGGTTCTTGGTTCTTGTTTTTGGGCATTTTGTTTATAGGTGAAATTGACGCCATTGATGGACATAGGCGTGTTCAGGAGGGAGAGACGAGCATGACTATGGTCTTGGATTGAATTTCCATGGCCTGGAACTAGTTTTAGGATTGACCTATGGATTTAGCTGTGGATATAAATCTGCGGGTAAATATCCAGGGTCAAACGAAGAAGACGATGGCGCGTCTCCCTTCTATTGGTTGGTTCAAATCTGGCGCGTGTTTTTTATAGTTTCTGGCATATTAATTGTTTTCTCCGTATAATAATTACTGTCCATTATAATGACAACTGAAGCATAGTGGTGCAGTGGCAAGGGCGTTAGTGCAAGATCCAATAGGACCTGGGTTCGAATCCCAAGTCCCCCATATGCGTATTATTATTTTTCTTCAGGTTATTCAATACAATCCCATGCGTGCAGCATATCATACTCACTCAGATGCTTGCCAGATGGCCCCAGGCCAGATCTGGTGGTCAAGATTGAACGTGCACCATACGCCCTAGTCAACCAATGCACATGGGAGTCCAGAAGTCAACCAGGCCTGCTTGTATTGGGCCACCAAAATTGCTAATCAACCCCCTGAGCAGGCCCAAAACCCCCTTGAGTATTTCTATTTCTTTCTTTTTTATTTTATTTATTTATTTGTTTGATTAATTATTTTTATTATTTAACTAAACAATTAAACTTTTTTTCTTAATAAGATTAAAAACCAAAAAAACATTTTCATTATTAAAATTAATTTCCAGCATTTTATTTTTAAATAAATCAATTTAATTAATTTAGTTTAATTAGGAAATAACTTTAATATCTTTTGCAAATAATTAAAATTAATTTAGACAATTAGGTTTTATTAACTTTGATTAATTTATTTTTATTTCTTTAAATATCCAAAAATCTAAAAATATCTTTTTTTAATTAATTAATTAATTTATTTAAATAACTTAGTATTATTTCCTTTTAATTTAAAAAATAAAAAAAAATCTTTTGTTTAATAAACAAGGGATCAAAACCCTAAAAACTTGGGCCCGATTTAATTTCTCGCACGCGATCCATTTGATTTCAATATTGTATCTGTTTCCCGGAATGTAATAGTTAAATATGACTTTAATTATTTTATCGCTTTATTTATTTTCCGCATTTTAATTTCAAGGGTTGCTTTTGGAGATGTAAATACCCGACGCCTTGTAATAGTTAGTTTTAATTTCTGCAATTTAATTTCCGCAACTTATAAACTGTTAGATGTTTGGTAAATAGGGAATGCATGACAAGATCGAATGTTTGAACCTAAAATCAACATAGATAACCACTAACATGTACAAAGATAATATAACCGAAATAACACACTCGCACATGTGCACTCTTAGGGTACACCTCGCTTGGTTGCCTTCGAACGTGGTCATTGAGTATAGGAAGTTTTAGAGGTTGCCCTCTTGTCAAAAGATCATAGTTGCCTCGAAACGGTTGCCTCAGAAAAATGATCTAAGACATTAGGGTTACTGCTAAGGCGTCCTAACATTGCTTTAATGACCACACGTCCCTTAATCGAATTGACCCTTAAAACTCCAACGACGGTGCTACCTACTCATTAATAGTGGGATAGCACTGTCTAAAGGACATTAGCACAGATTGATTCCTTTTTCGAGTAGGTAGATGGTTCTTAAGTACTTGCTCCTTTCAAAACAAGACGAAACTTTTCGCACTTACACCTTTCAAACAAAAAACTCTTTTCAAACCCACAAACACAAAGAAAAGCAAATTTTGAAAACACTTTGAGCAAGTACCTAAGAGCCCGTGGATAACCACAGATAGAAAGGGTGCTAACACCTTCCCTTTCTATAATCTACCCCCCGGACCCGAGAAACATCTCGAAAAAGGAATTTTTCTGTGCTTTTTTCCTTTCCTTGTTGGATAAAATAAAAGACGGTGGCGACTCTTGCTTACCGCGACATTTTGCGAAAACAAACGCAAAACGCAAACCAGCATTCCAAAAAACAGTCTGTTCTCTCCCACCGTATCACTGCACCCACTCTGACTTCTTTTATGTCTTCCTCAGTACCCAAGTTGATTGTCTCTAACAGCTCCTCATGAGGTAGAATAGCCCTTTCTTCCTGTTATAGTAGCCTAGCCAATTCTCTAGGCACCTCACAATCTTCCTTACCTTCGTATTCGGCATGGTAGACCAGATCTTCAGAGTCACTGAAGGCCATAGCAGAATTGTTACCCATGGAATCCGGAATGGAAGGGTACCTGCATTTGTGAGTATGGGTGTGCGTAAGAGATATCCACCTTTAAACAAATAAAATGTAAAAAGAAAGACAATGACCACAAAAGTTTATATGTGAAAACGTCCATGATTCATTAAAATGGCACATGAAGATGAAAAATCAAACCCTTACAAATGGACCTATGTGCCTCGGGTAAGGCACAAGGTTAAAAGTGTACGAATTGTTTGAGAATTATTACAAACCAATAGAAATGTTTGAAAGATAAATTACTGCGGTATGAAAGTAATCGGAATAAAGTCTTTTGCTTCCCAGTTGCACAGTCCTCCGTCAACAATAGGGAAAATCCAGTCTTCCAAGTTGCTCTCCTCTTTACTATCCTCCAAAGCATTGACTCCATGATGGGTGATCTTCACTGGTGGCCTTCCTGCACGGGAGCGGTGTACAGCCTTTTGAGCAGAAGAAGTGAATCTCAAGCCGAATTTATCTGATTTGTAAGGAAAGTCGGGAAGCTGCCCCCAGATTGTGCTTCCTCCTTCTTTAATCACAGCCTTTGCATCTTTGAGAGACGACATCCGAGGCGGAGGTCTGGTAATCATGGGTACAAAAGACACTGTCTTGGTTGCCGCAATCTCCTGAGCTACCTCCTCAAAATGCTGGAAAGGGGGTTCGATGAATTCATATCCAATTCTACATAGCGGAAATAATTTAGATGGCTTATCATGTATTCCTATTCGCCGTGAACAATTATGATTTCCCCTGAACAGGGTACTTGAGCACTTGATGCAGAGTAGAAGTGACAGCTCCAACATTGTGAATCCAGGGTATTCCCAACAAGCAAGAATAGGAAGGACGAATGTCCATCACATAGAATGTGGAGTTGAAGGTTTCAGTTCCCACTTTAATCGAGATGTCCACCTCCCCATGGACCATCCGTTTAGAACCATCAAAGGCTCTGACAATTATATTGATGGGTTTCAGGGTTAAGCCTTCACAGTCCAGTCTATCCAAGGCTTTCTTCGGCAAGACATTTAAAGACGACCCAGTATCAACCAGAACGTGTGCTAGGGTAGTCCCTCTGCATTCCACCGAGACATGCAAAGCGTCATTATGCTTTCTCCCTTTCGAAGTTAAATCTGCATCGGAGAATCCTAGACCATTGTCAGCTGTTAAGCTAGCTACACATTCCTGGAACTGATCCGCGGAGGTTTCTTGTGGCACGTGGGCCGTCTTCAAGAATCTTATCAAGGCTTTAGCATGAGCTTCTGAACAGAGCAGCAGGGCCAACATAAAGATCTTTGAGGGGGTTTACCCCAGTTGTTCCACAACATCATAATCGCTTTTCTTGATTATTTTCAAAATCTCTTCCATTTCTTTTTGAGAGGTCTCAGGGATGACCAATGGCCGAGCCCTCGTCCTGACGGACTCTTCTTGGATCCCTTTCCCTCTATCATCAGCAGCAACAGAGGGGACAACCACAGGAGTTACAACTTCTTCAATGATTGGAGTTCTCGCAGATATGTTGACCGGTATAGGAGTACCCTTAGGAGCAGCTGAGGGTCCAAAGATTGCCTTTGGAGGGGCAAACTCTGGAGAGAAAATTATTCCACTGCGGGTGATTTTAATCGTTCCGGAAATGTTTCCAATGTCGGAAGTCTCTTCATCAGAACTCTCTTCAGTTGATTCAATTTGTTTAATATCGTGGTAGTAGATCTCTCCACCATAGTTCCACGGTATTGATTTGTCGGACTTGTACGGGATGGGCCCCGGCATGGTTATCTTCAAAGGTGCAATCTTCGGAGTGGATGTAATCTTAACAGGTCTTTTGGAGACCTTGGAAAGATTGGAGGATATGGTAATTATTGAAACATCATTGACAGGAGTCGGTGTAACAGGAGTCTTTCAAAAAGGATTTCTTGGTTATCCATTAGGCGCTGGATGCCTAACTTCAACAATGGACAGTCGGTTGGTAAGGATGAACAAAGGCAGCAATCTTCTTCACAACCTGGGAAAATCCCAGCCTTCAACAAATTAAACTTGATTATCAGTAGCGGAGTTATCAAATCATCAACAGTAGCAACAAAAAGATCTTCTTCAACAACATGGGCATTGTGGGCATGCTTTGGCATTGGAGCAGAGATCATATTCGGCTTTTTAGGGGCGTCGAATTCCACTTCTTTAGTGTCTATCAAATCCTGAATCTTATTCTTGAGGGCCCAACAATTGTTGGTGTCGTTCCCTATACTCCCTGAATGATAAGCACACTTGGTGTTCGAATGGTAGTAAGGAGAAGCTGTATTCGGATTCTTCGGGGCCTCTTTCAAACTCGCAAGGTTTAACTTCAAGAGATGGGGTAGAACCTGAGCAGGAGTCATGTTTATCTGGGTGAATTTCCGTACAGGCCTTTCCACCCTTGCTTGGTTGGTTCTTGGTTGATTGTTTCTGGGCTGATCAGCTGCAGACTTCTGAATCATTACGGACCCCACCACTGGCCGGAGCTTAACTCTTCCTTGACCTCTTTGGGAGTAGAAAGCTGAGACTTCTTTCTTTGCTGGAAAAGGCTTTTTGATGGCAGCGGAAGCAGATGCATCTTTTTGAATTTTCCCGCTCTTGATTTCGACTTTAACTCTCTCACCAGTTAGAATCAACTCGGTGAACCCCGCAGACGAACTTCCAATCAAGTGGTTAAAGAAAGGCCCTGACAGAGTCCCCAAGAACATGTCCACTAGCTCCCTCTCAGATAGAGGTGGTTGTACTCGTCCCGTCGAGTCTCTCCATTTCTGGGCATACTCTTTGAAACCTTCATTGGAGACCATGCCCATACTTTGTAATTGAGTACGGGTTGGTGCTAAGTCCGCATTGTATTGATACTGCTTGTAGAAGGCAGCCGCAAAATCCTCCCAATTATGCACGTCATACCTCTCTAGCTGGTAGAACCAATCTAATTGCATCCCCGACAAACTGTCCTGGAAAAAGTGGACCCACAGGTCTTTGTCAGAAGAATGTGGTTGAATTTTCCTGACATAAGATCGTAGGTGCATCTTTGGGCAAGACACCCCATCGTACTTAGCAAAAAGAGGCACCTTAAACTTGGGAGGGATTACAATTCTAGAAACCAAACCCAACTCTTCAAAGTCCAGCCCAGGCACTCTCTGAATCTCCATAGCTGCCAGACGTTCTTCCAAGTTTTTGTATTTGTCATCTGCAGGAGGATACTGTTGTTCTGAGTAATCCTCATCTTCCTCTTCTTCAGCTTCATAATCTGAGGGTACGGAAGTCTCTTTACCCTTTCTCTCTCCTTCCTCAGAGTTTGATGGAAAATCTAGGACCCTTTTGGCTTGACCTTCAAATCTTCTGCCCAAAGTAGCCACACCAACTATCTTCTTCTTCTTTTTCTCTTTTTCCTTTTCTAGTAGAGTTTTGAGCTCCTCCTGACCCTTAGCCAAGGTCATGAGTAGCTGTTGGAATTATGAATTCTGAACTTGTAAGTCTTTGACCGTTTGTTCAATATCTATCCTGCTGAAATAAACAGCAGAGAGATAAGGAAACTTGGTGTGAAGACCTGTTTATGCATATGATGAATGATATGTATTCATGTAATGCTTTCAAGGATTCAGAAAATTCAAAATTATTTTAAACAAAAAAGAAACACATGTCATATTAATAAGATAGAATTGTTAGTACATCAATGCCCCATGGGTAAAATAATACAAAAATCTAAGGTAAAAAGACGTTGCGCATCCTCTTTGGTGCAATGTAGGTGTTGAGAGTCTTCTCTTCATGAAGTTGACGAGTGAGTTCTAAAACCTTCTTCTCGCTTGCGTAGAATTGGGCTTCAAAAGTATCGCGTTCTCCCTTGAGCTGTATCCAACTCCTTTGCAAATCTTCGAGCGATGTTGGCATGTCAGGATGTAGGAGGGTGTATGGAACCTCTCCTTCCACAACAGGATCTATAATCATTGGGAGAGTGTAGGGGTAAGGCATCATAAGACTTTGGGCGCGGGTTCGTACCCACTTGAGGTAAGGCTCAAGGGGGATGGAATTCTTGTGTCCCAAGGTCTTACTGTCTACCTTGTTTGGCATCCTCCAAGCTCGGATGAACCTTTGTCGAAGTCCTTGATCGTTGTTGTCGAAGTCAAAAACCAAGTCTGGAATCAGCATGTCATGTGGGCCATCCCTTCGGGCATACCCAAACTGTCTCAGAGCCAAGCAGGGGTTGTAGGTAATGCCTCCCCTAATGCCAAGTAGAGGTACATTAGGGAATTCGCCACAACGATCAATGATGATAACATTTTCTCTAGATCGAGAACACCAATGAACATCTGAATGTGTAAGAGTCATCAATCGTTGTGACCACCTCAAACCTTGCTCATTCTTTAAGACTGATTGGGGAAGATGAGAAATAAACCATCTTGCCAGTAGAGGAGTGCAACACATGAGAACACCTCTTTTCCTCATTGTTCAAGTGTGAAAAGAGTGCAAGATATCTCCAAGCAAAGTAGGCACTAGGTTGCGAGCCATGAAGATTTTGACAGCATTGACATCTATAAGTTGGTCAGGGTTTGGGAACAGGACCAACCCATAGATTATAAGAGCTACAATCTCCTCAAAAGCTTGTAGGTCTAGAGAATTCCAGCATTCTTGAGCTTTCTCAAACAGAAACTTTGCCAAGAAACCCTTGACACCACTTCTAGTCTCCCAATGGCCTATGACATCAGATGGTTGCAAGTGTAGGGCT
Source organism: Vicia faba (assembly GCA_948472305.1). NCBI lineage: Eukaryota > Viridiplantae > Streptophyta > Magnoliopsida > Fabales > Fabaceae > Vicia > Vicia faba. Next base: position 451,159,021 of record OX451739.1, on the reverse strand, counting down.
TGAGCAACATCTTCAGGCTTTAGATCTCTTTCCGTACCGGTGAAAGGTAGTTGATGGAGAATATGAATTCTCAGGAGTTGAGAAAATTCCTCCAAAGTAGGCACTAGCTGGTAATCAGGAAATGTGAAGCAGTGATGTAGGGGGTCAAAGAACTGGAAGAGAACTTTCACCATGTCTTCCTCTGTGTTGGAGTTGACCAAGTTGAGAAGTCGACCATGTCTCTCAGTGAATGGAGAATACTCTGGAATCTTGGAAGCAAGCTCCTTGAGTTGAGGAGGAATTCTCACAAGGTTGACCTGAATAGTTTTCTTGCGAAGTGATTCCATAACCTACAAAACAGGAACAAAGATGAAAATCCAAAATCCTTGAAATGGTTAGTGGATGCAAATTATGCTTCATGATGTTCATGATGTTATGCACAAGTATATGTACAAGCAAATCACACAAGTTCCTAGTTTAGGCTTGCATGGGGTTTCATAGGTAAGTACCCTCTTGAAGTTTAGTTGGCTCAACCTGTCCTAGAAATAGTAACCGGGTTCTAAGGAGCTCAATATCACTGGATTGTTTTATGTGTTCATTGTTTCAGTTTAACCATTTTACTGGCGACCGAAATATTCCAAGAAAACAACCCTCAATGAGTGTAGTATCGAGTATCTACCAACTTCAGACTGCACCAAAGCTGGTCATCTCACTACATCCTAAAAGGCCAAGATGGTCAAGTAAAGGTTCTAAAAGTCCATTAGTGTTTCATGACATCACTCAGCGGCCCCGTATTCTCTTTGATTGACTCAAAGGCTACCGGTACCCACAAATATGTCGCACTAATATAACTATTGCTTAGACCGTGTCGGTATACCCCGCACAGTTTCCACAATGTATTGCTATTTACCTATGAATGTTTCCCAAATCCGGGTAGAGGATTCAAACCCAAACAATAGAACCAAATGTAAAGCAAGCAAATCAAGCAAGATAAGCATGTAAAGGTGATATAAACCCTAAGGTAACCCCACTTTTTATAATTATTTCCCCAGCAGAGTCGCCAGTTCTGTGATACGGTGGGAGAACTGACTTGAGGTTTTGCGTTTGTGTTCGAAAATGTTTTGGGTTAGCAAGAGTCGCCACCGACTTTTTATTTTATCCAAAGGAAAGGTCAAAAAGCACAGGAAAGACCTTTGAGATATTTTCTTGAGTTCGGGGGGTAGATTATGAAAAAGGAAGGTGATAACACCCTTTTCATCCATGGTTTTCCATGGGCTCTTAGTTACTTGTTTAGATCACTTGCTTTGCTTTTCCAATTGTTTGAAATGGTGCTTTGTGTGGTTTTGAAAGTATTTTGAAAAGAGGCCATCATTTTGGCAATCTTTGTAATGATTCTTGTTTGTAAGAATGTATACAAAGACGTTTGTCTTTTGAAAAATGTTTCAATGTTTTGAAAGTTGTTTGAAAATGTTTTGAAATTGTGTGTGTTTGTTTGAAAATAGCAAGGATGGTTTGCAAATTGATCAAGTAACTAGGAGTTGTCTACCTACTCAAAAGTCTTTCTTGTACATTTTTAACCCTTTGAAATTGTTGGTTTACCATTGTATTTGGTAAATAACCCTATCTTTGGATGTTAAACGGGATGGGCGTGGGTCATCGTATGACCATGATAACAATGTTTCCAAGTATCTTTAGCAAGTTTTGAGGGACTTAAGATCATTTTTGTTTAGGAAACCAAGATAGCGTCATCGAGGGACTATGATCTTTTGTTTTGTTTGATTTTGCCAAGATACCTAGCATGCATACCATGGCCATGTTTTAAGGCAACAAAGTGGATGAAACCCTAGGGCTGCTTGTGTGCATTGTGTTGTCATTTTTCATGCATTTTTGTCTTGAATTTAGGTCATGCTATTTGTTTGATTTTTGGTCTTTGCATACAAAACCCTAGTTTACTATCATGGCATATGAAAGCGATAAAATGCGTAAAGTAAATCTAGACTATTACAACAATATTATGGGAAGGGGGTACAAGTTTGAATAGGGGGTATTTGCACAAAATAAAACCCTAGTTTACTATTACAACCCAATTGAATTTATACAACAATAAATAAATAAACAAGTATTTAAATATGGAATAAATTATAAATATGCAAAATGTTTTTTTGTATTAATTTTATGTATGAGAAAATAAATTTATTTATAAGAAAATAAAATGATTATTTTTTGAAAGGGTGAAAACCCTAATTTTTGTTTTAAAAGAAAATATGATTTATATTATTTATTTATTTCATTTTATGTACAAGAAATAAATAAGTAAAAATATTTACAAATTAAAAAAATTAAAATATATGTGAGAAATGATATTTCATATGTTAAATAATAAAAATAAAATATTTAAGTATTTTAATATTATTTATAATTTTATTTAAGAAAATAAAGTATATTGTTATTTAATAAACTATTTTTATGCCAAGAAAATAATAAAAATTATAAAATAAAATGTGAAAAATTAAGAAAATATTTTTTGTGATTTTAAATATTTAGAAAAAATAAATAAAGTCATAAAATATAAAAGAAATGAGAAAATATACAAAATATAGCAAATGGGCCAAGGGGGTGCAAAAGCAAAAGGGGGGTGCCAAAAGAAGAAACACCAAGCCCAAGCCCACTTCACTTCATCCCTGACCTTTGTCTTCTCCAAAACGCGCGTATCTGCCTTTCAAACCTGTTCTTACTATTCTTTGCATAAAATCCAAAACTTACAACATGAAACTTATAGCATTTTTAATCACGATTCCAACCATATAAAAAACATGACCTAACTCTAAAAGAACAAGGAGAATTTTATCACCCCTAATTTCTGACCTAGTTTTTTCAGCAATTTCAACAATCAAATTCTCCTAGCTCAGTTAATAAAAATGGAAGCTATGTATATGTACAGCTCAAGCAACTTAAAGACTACATTTTTGCTTCACAAACCTAAGCCTAAGGATGTCTAAATAGAGAGATAGGAACTTAGCAAATACCTTGTTCAGTTGAGTTTGGATATGGCAATGCAGCAACTTTGAGTGAGGCCTGAAGGTCGTGTGAGCTTGCTTGAAGTTCCCTCAACCTTTCCCAATGCTCAGCTTGCCTTGAAGTTGCTTGAATCTCCTTGTAGAAGTCAACCTGTAAAGCTTCAAAATGAAAATGGTGATCCTTGAAACAGAGGTTACAGTTGCTGGTCAAGGGCCTGGATAGCTTGGATGGGATATATGGAATGTGTTTGAAATGGTTCCAAGCAAAACACACGAGGCAATATGGAAATGGCTTGTGATTTGCAGAGATGGCCCTGTTTTGGGCAGAAATGGTGATTTCTGTGTTTAAGGGTGTTTGAGAGCTTGGACAATCATGTTTTTGGCTTGTTACAATATGCTGAGATTGTTTGAAATAATGCCAAGACTTGTTTTTATCAGATGGAAGAGTTGTGTGGACTTTTGCAAGCTTACTTTCTTTTGAAGCAAAAGTTGAAGTGACAAAGGCAAAGGCTGTACTTGCTAGCTCGAGGAATGTAGAAGGTTGGTACACTTTTCCTGATGTTCATGGATCTTGTTTACAACCAAAGATCAAGTTCAATGCTCAAGATAAACAAAATTGCTAAAAGTATGCTTTATCAAAGTAGCATTGTAACCTTTATGCCATTTTTGGAATAAATCAATGTACAATGCTCCAAAGCTCAGAACAAATCCATTGTCCAATGTATTTGCATTAAAATAAGGAGTGTGGAAAGGATTAGGACCTGTAAAACAAGTAAAAGCATGCTTAGGACAGATTTGCAAGTTGTAACCTTGTGCAAAATGCCTTGGACAAAAGTAAGAATTTTCCATTTTCTTTTCTTTGATTCTCCCTAACCACAAATGATCTTGGAGAGTTTTTGGAAATTTTGGAAATCTTGTAACATTATATATAATCCATATTTGAAATGAATTTTGATATTCCACTTAGAACTAGGTGAAAAGTTGCCATGAAATTAGGTCAAAAATCTGCCAGCAAAATTTCACTAAGTTAAAAAGTTTATGGACCCTTATTCACAAAATCATAACTTGAGATCCAAGCATCTTTTGGGAAAACTTTGTGAATAAAAGTTGTAGATTTTGTGGAGGAATACAACTTTCATGTTGGAAGTTTTCTTTGAATCCAATTGCATCATGATGAAAAAGTTGGGAAAAAATAAGAAAATTTCATAACTTAGAAAATTTCTAAGTTATGAAAATTTTCAAACTTAAACCCTAATTTCCAAATTTAGGTTTCTTGGTGAATAAGTTTCATATTTTTACACATCTTGATGAAATATGACCCTTGGCACTTGATTTTTACCAAAAAGTCAAAGTTTGACTTTTCAGTGTACAGTTGATTTTTGATCAGTTGACTGGAAAATTCATCTGTCAATCCCATGCATTTGAGATCTTTTGAACCTTGTGATTAGGTAAAGATGATGCCATTGAGTCCTTGAACCCATACTTAAACCCAATTTGCCATTGGCTAGGTGAAAAATCAGAAATTGCCCTTCTACAGTCAAAACCCTAATTTTGACAATTTTGCCCTTTTGATGATCTGATCAAATTTCTTGAGGAGTTGTGGTCCAAACTTGATAAAATGGTTCATATGAGTCTATAATGTTGATGTGGATAAAATTTTTTGAGGTTTGACTGTAAATTGGCTATGGTTGACTTTTTCCCCAATACAACTTATTTTTAGGTCAATTGTAAAATTGACTGGGAAAAAATTTGATTCAAGGCTTGAAACTTGGTATGGGCAATCTTAGAGGTCCAACATGAAGTATGAAAGTCACATGAGGCATTGGAAGTCCAAAAATCCTTGTGAAAACTCAAACCCTAATTTCAAGTCATCAATGCAAGGAGATGTCTTGAGCTGAGCAAACCCTAATCTGGTCTTGAGTCCAAGAAGTCTTGTGAGGAGAATCTTGATAAAAAATGAGAGGGAAAATTTTGGGGTACAACACTATTACAACATATTCGATTCAGGGAAAATAAATCCCTGACTGTTACTGGAGAGTATTGGAAATAACATTTCTGACTGTTGTAGAAATTTGTGGTTCTTCTACTTCCGCTAGGGATAGTGAACGGAGATGACTATGCTGGAGATTTGTTCCTTGTTTACGGGTATTCTGCTGGGGAGAGACTCTGCTTAAGAATAACTCTACGAGGAAATACTCTGTTTGAGAGAGCTGAAACTTTCGTAGCTAGAGTGATAAGCTCTGTCAAGGATTGAGCTTCTGTATTCAGAAAAAAACACTCTGTTCTGGAGAAAACTTTATGATCCTCCTGTGATTATGAAATTCGGCTGGGGAAGGTACTTCCTGTTTGGGGAAACTGATATCAATGCTACTTTGTGGGGAGTGTAGGCGCCACGGGGCGTATATACTGATGACTGTGTTTCAAAGTTGTCTCTGCTCTGGTACCTGCTGGACGGAGTAACTGTCGGGTTTGACATTTTTAGTTTTTGCCCCTGTTTCTTAAGTTACGAGCAATTGTCTTTCTGTTTCCTATGCAAATATTTTTGAACAACACTCATATTCAAATGCATATGTCAAGAATAAATCATTGGACGTTCTTGCAAAAACAAAACAGAAAAAGAAAAATAAATAGTTTTGTAAAGAATGACTTGTATTAATTTTCGAAGCTGGCTTATAACAAGCATTTTTGTACAAGGGAGTTGATGCTCTAGTAAGTGAACGCCGCCATAAAATGAAAGCTATGCAATATTGTGTACAACGAAAAGAAAACAGCTATGTGCAACAATCCCATTGAGTTCCAATTCTACTATTTTCGCTATGTCTTCAAGCGTCTTATCACTTTGCTGCTTGTCCGAAGCTGATTAGATTGATCAGTGCCGTTTGATCTTAATAGTTGATACTGAAGTCTGATCGCAAGGTGATCTAATGGGACATAGTGATATGCTTTAAATCCCTAAATTTTTCCTGGACCTCCCTTTTGGGTTTTCGGTCCACCGAGATACCCCTTTTTGCCCAAGCCGCCTTTTCAGGTTTTCGACTTGTCGGGTGTACAAATTTTTTCATTTTCATCCCTTACTTTTTCCCGAACCCTTTAGGTTCGCCGGGAAGCCCTTATTTTTGCCTAGGCCAGTCAACCTAGCGGGTCTTTAATCATGCGTAGTATCTTTTCACTATGTTCGCATTGGCAGGGTGGGGAAAGTCGTTACCGTCCATGGTGGTTAGAATCATGGCTCCACCTAAGAAAATGTTTTTGATTACAAATGGCCCTTCGTATGTGGGAGTCCATTTTCCCCTGGGGTCAACTTGCGGCAGTATGATACGCTTGATCACCAGATCCCCGACTTGATACTCTTGGTGCTTGACTCTTTTGTTGAAAGCCTTGATCATCCATTTTTGATACATTTGACCATGACAGACAGCAGTAAGTCTCTTTTCATCAATCAAATTCAATTGATCAAGCTGAGTCTAGATCCAGTCGTCTTCATTCAAACTTGCATCCCTCATAATCCTCAGAGAAGGTATCTGGACCTCAATGGGTAGGACTGCCTCCATGCCATATACCAAAGAATAGGGTGTTGCCCCTATCGACTTCCGTGCTGAGGTATGGTACCCATGAAGAGCGAATGGTAACATCTCATGCCAGTCTTTGTATGTCACCGTCATCTTCTATATAATCTTCTTGATGTTCTTATTAGCCGCTTCAACAGCGCCATTCATCTTCGGCCGGTAGGGAGAAGAGTTATGATGTTATATCTTGAATTGCTTACAGATTTCGGTGATCATCATGTTATTGATATTCGTACCATTGTCAGTGATAATTCTCTCTGGCACACCATACCGACGGATTAGGTTATGCCTGATAAACCGTGCCATATCATTCTTGGTAACGGTAGCAAAGGAAGCAGCCTCAACTCATTTGTGAAGTAATCAATGGCTACCAGGATGAAGCGATGCCCATTGGAAACGGTAGGTCTGATTTCTATGATTATGACAATGCCCCAAATTGCAAAGGGCCAAGGAGCCGTCAATACATTCAAAGGAACTGGAGGCACATGCACCTTATCAGCATAGATTTGACACTTATGACAATTTCGGGAGTGTAGATAACAATTTGCTTCCATAGTGGACCAGTAGTATCTTGCCCGTAGGATCTTCTTAGCCATGGTATGTCCACTTGAATGGGTTCCGAAGATACCTTCATGTAAATCTGTCATAATCCTCTCTGCTTCGCTCTTGTCTACACACCGTAGTAAGGTAGAGTCATGGTTGCGCTTGTAGAGGATTCCATTACTGAGAAAGAATTTCGCAACGAACCTTCTCAAAAATTTCTTATCGTTGACAGATGCCCCCTCGGGATACTCTTGAGTCTCGATATACCTTTTCACTTCGTGAAACCAAGGTTTATCTTCTACCTCTTCAGTATCAATCTCGCAGCAGTGCGCTGGCTCATCCAACCTCTCAATGGTGATTCGGGGAGCTTCGTTATCCCACCTGATTTTGAACATAGAAGACATGGTAGCTAGCGCGTCCGCTAACTGATTCTCCTCTCATGGGAAATGTTCAAAGGTTACCTCCTCAAAGTGTGGGAGCAACGTCAGCACGTGCTCTTTATACAGGATAAGGTTCAGATGCTTCGTATCCTATTCGCCTTTGATCTGACTTATCACCAAGGCTGAATCCCCGAAGACATTTAAGAACTTGATCCTTAAGTCGATAGCGGCTTTGAGACCCATGATACAGGCTTCATACTCCGCCATGTTGTTAGTGCAGTTGAAACATAGTCGGGCAGTGAAAGGAGTATGACAGCCCTTAGGAGATATGATTATGGTGCCAATGCCATTACCAAGTGCCTTCGAAGCTCCTTCAAAATTCATGGTCCACCGAGATCCTTCTTCAGGTCCTTCATTCGGTCCAGGTTCTTCTTAGTCAGTCACTAGTATAATATTCTCGTCTGGGAACTCAAAATTCATGGACTGGTAGTCATCCACGGCCTGATGTGCCAAATGATCAGCTAATACACTTCCCTTGATTGCTTTCTGGGTTGTATATTGGATATCGTATTCGGTTAAGATCATTTTCCATCTTGCTATTCTTCCGGAGAGAGCGGGCTTCTAGAAGATGTACTTGATCAGATCCATCTTAGATATCAACAGAGTAGTGTGGGTCAACATATACTGTCTCAGTCAGCGAGAAACCCATGCCAAAGCGCAGCAAGTTTTCTCGAGTAGTGAGTATCTTGTCTCACAGTCGGTAAACTTTTTTCTAAGGTAGTATATTGTGTGCTCTTTTCGACCAGGCGCGTCATGCTGCCCCAGCACACACCCCATTGAATTGTCTAACACTGTTAAGTACATTATCAAAGGTCTAACTTCCATTGGAGGCATCAGAATTAGTGGTTCTTGAAGATATTCCTAGATTCTTTCGAAAGTGGTTTGGCATTCATCATTCCATTTTACCACTTGATCTTTCTTCAAGAGCTTGAAGATTGGCTCACAAGTAGCAGTCAGATGTGAAATGAACCTGGCGATAAATTCAGGCGTCCCAAGAAACCTCTAACTTCTTTCTCTGTACGGGGAACTGGCATCTCTTGTATGGCTTTTACCTTTGCAGGGTCTACCTGAATACCTTTGTTACTGACGATGAAACCCAGAAGCTTACCAGACCTTACCCCGAATGTGCACTTGTTCAGATTCAACCTCAGCTTGTATGTCTTCAACATGTCGAATAACTTTTATAGAGGGTCAAGGTGCTCTTCCTCGGTTTGGGATCTGGCTATCATGTCATCAACATAAACCTCTATATCATGGTGAATTATATCGTGGAACAAGGCGACCATGGCTCGCTGATAAGTCGCCCCAGCATTCTTCAACCCAAAAGGCATCACCTTGTAATAAAAAGTTCCCCACTGTGTGACGAAGGTTGTCTTCTCCATGTCTTCGGGTGCCATCTTGATCTAGTTATATCCAGAGAAACCATCCATGAAGTAGAATATTTTGTGTTGTGCGGTGTTGTCAACCAGAACATCAATATGGGGAAGCGAGAAGTGATCCTTGGGGCTTGCCCTGTTCAGGTCTCTGTAGTCCACACACATTTGTACCTTACTATCCTTCTTTGGCACCGGAACAACGTTAGCAACCCACTGTGGATAGGAGGTGACAACTAGGAACCCAGTGTTGAACTGCTTCATGATATCTTCCTTGATCTTCTCTGACATTTCAGGGTGCATACGAAGGACCTTTTGTTTAACCGGAGGATAATCCTCTTTAGTCGGCAGACGATGTACCACAATATCAGTATCTAAACCGGGCATGTCTTCATATGACCAGTTGAAGATCTCCACATAGTCGTGCAACATCTGTATCAACCGCTGTTTGACATTAATCTCCAGATTTGTGCCGATCTTTATTTCTTTTCTGTCCACCTCCGTGCCCAAGTTTATCGTCTCAACTGACTCTTCATGAGGTTGTATAGCCCTCTATTCCTGCTGTAACAGTCTAGCAAGTTCTCCAAGCACCTCACAATCGTCCTCACCTTCGTCCTCGGCTTGGTTGATCGGATTTTCAAAGTTATAACTGGCAATAGTAGAATTGTTATCAATGGGATCCAAAGTGGATATGGATTTGCAGTTTGATACATGAGTGTGTGTAAGAGCATAGCTGTATTGATAAATCGGAAAATAAAAACAGAGAGCAAAATTTGTATGCAAGAAACGTCCAATGTTTTATTGATGACATATGAAAATGACATATAATAACCCTCACAAACAAAACCATTGTGCCTCGGGTGAGACACAAGGCCGTAGAGTTTAAATTGTTTATTACAAATTCGAAAAACAAGTAAGACAATTACTGCTGAACAAAAGATATTGGTATAAAATATCTGGCCATCCAGTTACTCGGTCCACCGTTGGTAGTCGGGTAGATCCAACTGTCAATATCGGAATCTTCCTCACTGTCTTCAATAGCGTTGACCCCACGATTCTTGATGCGTAGTGGAGGTCCTCCAAACCGAGCGCGTCGAACAACCTTTTAAGCTCCCGAAGTAAAGCCCAAACCAAATTTGTCAGTTTTGTGAGTAAAATCAGGGAGTTGTCCCTAAATGGTACACCCACCTTCTTCAACTACTGCTCCGGCGTCCTTGAGAGAAGCCATCTTCAAAGGAGGTTTGGTGCTGGTGATAGCCTCGATTGACGCCATAATTTGGGGAACCTCTTCAAATTTTTGACAAGGAGTCTGTATGAATTCCCTGTCCATCTCCACATACCTGAAGGAGTTCAGGTGGCTCACCATATACTCCTCTTCACCATGCATAGTGACAATCTTCCCATTCATCGGATATTTCAGCATTTGGTGCAGTGTAGAAGTAACGGCCTCAGCTTCATGGATCCAAGGACGACCCAACAAACAAGAGTATGATGGCCTGATGTCCATCGCGTAGAAGGTGGACCCAAAGGTCTGAGAGCCCACTTTGACAGGGATGTCCACCTCCCCATGCACCATTCTTTTCGACCCGTCAAAAGGCCTCACCACAATGTTAGTGGACTTTAGGGTCAAGCCTTCACAATCTAGCCGATCAAGAGCCTTCTTAGGCAGAACATTCAGTGAAGATCCAGTGTTCACCAGCACATGAGCCGTAGTAGTTCCCCTGCATTCGATCGAGACATACAGAGCATCATTATGCTTCCTCCCCTTTGGTGTCAAGTCGGCATCTGAAAAACCCAACCCATTGTCAGCAGTCAAACTGGCCACACAGTCTTTAAATTGATCGGGGAGGTTTCTTGAGGCACATGTGCAGTCTTAAGGAATGCAATCAAAGCCTTTGCATGGGCCTCGAAACATAACAACAGAGACAACATCGATATCTTCGAAGGGATCTGCCCCAGCTGTTCGACCACATTGTAGTCACTCTTTTTGATTATTTTTAAGATTTCCTCTATTTCTTGCTTAGAGGATTCCACAACAATCTTTCTAGGTGCCTTCGTCCGGGCAGGCACACCTATAACTTCTTTGCCCCGAGTCCCAGATGACTCATCAATAGGGGTAACAACTGGAGTAAGAACAGGAGTAGTAACAAAAGTACCGGTTGGAACAACAGACAGAATAACAACAGGCTTAGTGACAGTCTTCAGGGAGATCTCCGGAGAGAAAACCCTTCCACTTCGGGTAACCTTGCTGGTCCCGACAATTTTACTGACATTGGGATCAGTTCAAATCTTGTTTAACGCCATGATAGTAAACATCAGTGCCATAATTCCAAGGGACAACTTTGTCCGAGGAGTGCGGTACGGGACCAGGGAAAGTGATTATCAACGGGGAGATTCTTGGAGCAGGTGTAATCCTAACAGGTCTTTTAGAGGAGGCCTTAGAAGGATTGGCAAAAATGGCTATAATGGCAACATCTTCATATGGAGCAGTCGGAATCAGAGTCTTTTCGAACAAAATCTCTATGTTGTCCATTAGGCATTAAACACCCGCTTTCAGCAAATACGAACCAGAGGGCAGAGATGAACACATGTGGCAACCTTTACCACAACCCATAAATAAACCGGCCAGCAACAAATTCTTCTTGACAGTCATAAGAGGAGTGGAAACATCATTAACAGAGGTAACAAACAGATCAGTATCAATGGCATTAACTCCACGGTTGTGCTTGGGCATGGGAGCAGTTATAACATTATGCTTCTCCGGAGCATCAAACTCAATCTCCTTGGCTTCAATTAGATCTTGTACCATATTTCTCAGAGCCCAGCAGTCATTTGTATCGTGGCCAGGACTCTCAGAATGGTAAGCACACCGAGCGTTTGGGTTATACCGAGGAGATGTGGTGTTAGGATTCTTGGGAGCCTCCTTCAAGGTTTCCAAGTTGGATCTTAGCATATGGGGTAAAACCTCAGTCAATGTCATGTTAATCCGGGTAAATTGCCTTTGTGGTCTTTCTACCCTTTGCTGATTGTTTCGTTGTGGGATAGCCGCAGGCCTAGGTATCATCACAGCACCTACCGTTGGACGGCACTCAGCTCTGCTCTGACCTCTTGGGCTATAAATGGCACTGACCTCCTTCTTACCCGTGAAGGGCTTCTTCACTGAACTTGACGAGGTATCTTTCTGTATTTTGACACTCCGGATCCCAACTTCTACCCTTTCTCTGGTTAATATCAGCTCGGTGAAACCAGCTTAGGAGCTACCAATAAGGTGATTGAAGAATGGACCAGACAGCGTCCCAAGAAACGTGTCAACCAACTCCCTATCAAACAAACGGGGTTGGACTCTCCCTGCCAGATCTCTCCATTTCTGCGCATAGTCCTTAAAACCTTCACCTGCACCCATGGACATACTCTGGGGTTAAGTACGGGTAGGGGAAATGTTAGTTTTATATTGATACTGCTTATAAAAAGCAGCAGCCAAATCCTCCTAGTTATAGACATTGGTTCCCTCCAGTTGATAGAACCATTCAAGCTGAGTCCCAGACAGACTGTCCTGAAAGAAATGGACCCACAAGTTCCTATCAGCAGTGTGAGGCTGAATCTTCCTCACATAGGAACAGAGATGAAACGTGGGACAAGACACCCCATCATACTTTGCAAAAACTGGAGCTTTAAACTTCTATAGGATGACTACCCCAGATACCAAACCCAGCTCTTCAAAATCTAGCCCTGGTATTCTCTAGATCTCCATTGCGCTCAGCCGATCCTCTAACTGCTTGTATCTATCATCAGTGGGAGGATACTGTTCATCATTATAGTCGGTGTCATTATCAGAAACTTCAGGGCTAGGTTCCTCCTCCCTTGTCTCTCTCTCTCCTGATTCTCCCCTTCTTTGGACGAGGAGGTCAGATCAACTGGTTGCTTTAATGGCCCCTTGAACCTTCTGCCCAGATTCATAACACCAGAGGTCTTCTTCTTCTTCTTCTTCTTTTTCTCCTTCAGGACAAGGGCCTTTAGATATTCATGCCATTTTTCCAAAGCTACGAACATTTGTTGAAATTGGGAATTTTGTACCTAGAGATCTTTGATGCTTTGTTCAGAAGACATTATTGCTAAAATAAACAGCGAAGAAGATGAGAAACCTGTAATGGTACCTGTTTATGCAATGTCATGGATGGTATGCATATGCAATGATTTCAAGGACTCTTAAAGGCTCAAATTTGTTTAACCAAAAGAAACACACGTTAATTGTATTAATAAGTTCGGATTGTTACAAAGAGTTCCTTTTAGGCTTACAACAAAACAAAACTTAAAGAAAAAAGAAAATTAGGTTTCCCAAGAGCGCATCCTCTTTGGTGCAATGTAGGCGTTTATATTCCTCTCTTTATGAAGTAGCCTAGTGAGCTCCAGGACCTTCTTCTCGCTGGCATATAATTGAGCTTCAAACGTATCCCGCTCCTCTTTAAGTTGAACCCAAGATTTCTGTAACTCCTCATGATCAGTTGGCATGTCAGGATGGTGAACAAGATAAGAAGTGTCTCCTTCAGCAACTGGTTCCACAATCGTTGGTAGGACAGCAGGGTAAGGCACCATAAGACTTTGGGTGCGGGCTCGTACCCATCAGAGATAAGGCTCAAGAGGGATGGAATTCTTGTGCCCCAGTGTCTTGCTATCAATTTTATGGACCATTCCCCAAGTTCGCATGAACCTTTTGCGGTAACCCTGAGCATTATTCTCATAGTCGAAGGTGGTTCCTTGGATAAGTGTATCATGAGGACCATCCCTTCTTGCATAACCAAACTGTCGCAGTGCCAAACAAGGGTTATAAGTGATTCCTCCCCTAATGCCTAAGAGAGGGACATTAGGGAATTCACCACAGCGATCGATGATGGTAACATCTTTCGAGGACGTGAACACCAATGAATGTATGAATGCGTAAGGGACATCAGCCTATGAGACCATTTCATACCCTACTCATTCTTCAAGATAGACCTGGGTATGTGCGAAATAAACCACCTAGCCAGTAGAGGGGTGCAACACAGGAGGGTCCCCCTTCTATTTAGAGTGCGAGCATGCAGAGAGTGTATAATATCCCCAAGTAATGTGGGCACCGGATTATGAGACAAAAAAACTTAATCATGTTCACATCTACGAGTTGGTCCGCGTTAAGGAATAGTACCTTCCCGTAGATGAGGAGTGCCAATACCTCTTCAAAAGCTTGTAAATCCAGGGTATCCCAAAAATAGTGAGCTTTCTCGAATAGAAATTTAACCGGGATTCCTTGGACACTTCCCCTAGTTTCCCAATTTGTTGCTAGTTCGGACCGTTGTAAGGGCAGAGCTCGAGCAATCTCTTTCGGCTTTGGATGTCTTTCCGTACCGTTGAAAGGTAACTGATCAAGAATAGGTACCCCTAATAACCGAGAAAATTCCTCCATAGTAGGCACTAGCTGGTAATCTAGGAAGGTGAAGCAATGGTGCAAAGGATCAAAGAACTGAAATAGCACTTTCAACAATTCTTCATCAGGCTTTGAAGTGACCAAGTTGAGCAGCCGACCATGTTTTTCAGTGAAGGGAGAGATTTGAGGAATCCTTAATGCTAAGTCCTTTAGTTGAGAAGGTAATTTAACAAGGTTAATCTGGATAGTGTTTCTGTGGGCGGATGCCATGTCCTACAAAACAAAGCAAAGATGAGCCCTAGAGAATCCTTGAAATGGTTAGTATGATATGCCATGTTTATGATGTCATGATTATGCTAAGAAATCACATGTATAGCAAGCAACCAACAAGTCATACCAGTCCTTAGGTTTAAAGCCTGCATGAGTTTTAAGGTCATACCCTCTTGAAGCTAGATTGGTTCAACCTATCCTATGAATAGTAACCGGGTTCTAAGGGATATCAATATCACCTATCTTTCCCCCAAGCTTCATTCAATAGGTGATTGACTCACAACCAAACAAAACTCAGGAGTCAAACCTCAACGAGTGTAGCATCGAGTATCTGTTGACCTTGGGAATACACCAAAGTCGGCCATCTCGTTATGTCCTACTGGCCAAGTTGTGAAATTAAAGGTTCTAAGGTTAGTTGATGCTTTATGACACCACGCGGCGGCCCCGTACTCTCCTGGATTGACTCAAGGGTTACTAGTACCAACCAAAGTGTCACATCAATGTAGCCACTGCTTCAACCGTGTCGGTATACCTCGCATAGTTTCCTCATAGTTTATTGTTACTTACCTAAAATGTGTTCCCAGATCCGGTTGTAGGATCTACATAACCCCAAACAGATGCCCTTAAAATAAATCAATCAAGACAAGCAAGAGAAGCAATTAAAATGACCTAGATCCTAAGGTATACCCCACTTATTTGTCTCCCTAGCAGAGTCGCCAATTCTGTGATACGGTGGCAAAACCGACTGTTATACTGGTTTGCATTTTGTATTCACAAATGTCGCGGTAAGCAAGAGTCGCCATCGAATTTTATTTCATCCAATAAAGGAAAAGGGAAAAAACAGAAAAAACCTATTTTCGAGATGTTTCTGAATACAGGTAGATTATAGAAAGGGAAGGTGTTAGCACCCTTTCCATCCATGGTTTTCCATGGGCTCTTAGGTATTTGCTCATTTTGAAATTTCTTGTGTGTTTTAAAAAAGTTTTTGTTTTAACTTCATGATAACCCTTGTATATGTCCTCAAGAGTGTGACGAAGTTGTTTTTTAAAACTGTTTTGAAAGTGTTTGTGTAAAAGATTTTTTTTATTGTTTTGAGCAAGTACTTAAGATTTTCTACCTACTCGAAAAAGACTGTTCGTTCTCGTATCCTTTAGACAGCGCTATCCTACTATTAAAGAGTAGGTAGCCCCATTGTTGGAGTTTTAAGGGACAAGTACGGTCACAAAAGCAATGGTTAGGAAACTTTAGTAATTACCCTAAAGTCCTAAAGATCTTTTTGAGGCAACATCCTAATGGGTCATTTTTTATCTTTTAGGACTAGAGGACGACCACTAAAATTCCCTATGCTTCATGACCTTTTACCAAAGGCAACCGGAGTGAGGCAAACCTTAGGAGTGAACATGTGCATGTGTTATTTTTTCAGTTTATTTATCTTTGCACAATTAGGGTTATCTACCTTTTAATCGTTGATTTATCTTTCGCATACAAGCCTATTATCCATACATCTAGCAGTTTATAATAGCAGAAAGTAAAGTGCGAGAAATTAAAGTCCTAACTATTACAAGGCCTCGGGGAGGGGGTACATAGCCAAAACTTGGGGATAAACAGTAAATGAAAAGTGGTAAAATAAACCCTAATTAAAAACTATTACAAACCTCGAAACAATTACAATAGTTGGAACTATAAATAAGTAAATACACGCGAGATAAATTAAATACGAGAATAAATTAGAAGCCTAAAAACTCTAATTAATTAAAAAATATTTTTGTATATTTTTTAATGAGAAAATAATTTAATTGCAAATTAAACCTAATTTCTAGTTAATTTTAATTAATAGAAAAACAATCAAGGTAATCTAATTAAACTAATTTGTTTTTAATAAAATTAATTTAAATTAAAAAAACCTAATTCTACATATTTTTGTGATTTTATATTTCATGATTAGTAAAAAAAAGATTTTTGTTTTTTGTTTTTGTAAAAAATAAATAACAAATAATTAAAGATAAAAGAAATAAAGAAAAGAAATAACTTTTGGCCTATGGTGAAAGCAAATCATGGGGTAAGGAGTTGAATTTGTTAGGCCCATTTTGTTGGCCCAGATCCTGCACCAGATTCAGTGTAGCTGGCCTTTGGGGGTTCACCATGTGATTGCTTGCTTGAGGCGTCAAATCTGGCAGGTGATTGATCCAATGGATGGATCTGAAGTGCATGATAGGCGCTTGGACTGTGAGGCTTACTGGATCCTGTGAAGAAGTGATTGAAAAATAAAATGCGTGGACCTGGGATCGAACCCAGGTCCTTCCTCTTACCAGCACTACTCTTTGCCATTTGTGATGTTGTGTTCATCTGTTAATATAATAACACAAATAAAATATTAAAAAATCATGTTAATCATTATGCCAAAACGCGCGCAGAATTCAAATCAGCCAACCGGGCTTTGACACGCAATCGTCTTCTTCAGTAGACTGTCATTTTAGGCCTGCACCTTTACCTACAGACGATGTCTGTAGCTATAACCCTGCATCATTCAAAAATTAAATACAAACAACATAAATCTTAATGGTGACCATGAATCAACCGGGCTTGAAGCCCTGAACACCATGGTATCCATATCCAACCCTAATTTTTCCTACATCAGAAAACCCCAAAACGAGTTTGGAAACCCTAAGAATGGTATCCTTCAATTCCTACACTTAAAACTCAATCAAACAATTCAGATAGCATCAAAACCTTATAATAAACATGAATGCATGATTAAATATCATTGAAAACGCGCATATATAGGTAATCGAAAATCAAGAAAAAAGGAAAAAATGAGTCATGTATCTTACGATTCTGGGTGTTTTATGGCTTGAGAGTTATTGGAATAGCTTCAATGACCTTCGTGGATGATCATTGATGGTCCAAAATTCTTTGAGTTGGCCTGTAGGATGAAATCTGATCTTCACTTTTCTTTGGAATTTTGAAACTTTGTTTTTCTCTTTGGAACAAGCTGCGCCTCTGTCTCTCTGTCCTTAGGGTTCATAATGCCTTGCTATATGTATGTGAATCAACTTAGGGTATTGTTTTTGGGCAAGAATCAAATATATGAATGTGCTTTCATTATGCTTCAAATCTTTCCAAATGTGAATATTTCCTCCCTTTCCAAGCTTGCACGAATCTTCTTGGCATTATACAGCATATTTGGATTGTGATTCACTTTAAAATAAAATCAAAACAAATCTTCATTATTTTCATATCATTTATTAGATTTAATTTAATTTTTAAATGATTAAAATCAAAATAAATTAAATAAATAAAGCCAAAAATGTATGGAAATGTATTTGGGTCGTGGACCAGGCTAGGAGTGTGTTTCAAGCATAAAAAGTTGGGCCCATTTGGAAGAAAAATATGAATTTTGGGCATGGTTGACTTTGTGTAAATTTCTAAAAATGGCCAACTTTGACGATGCATATCTCTCTCAATTTTGACCTTAAGATGGTGTTCTTGAACTTTTTATAAATCTTAGAATGTCCTCTAAACAACCCTTTTGGTTTTATCTCAATTGGATGTTCCATGTTCATGTAAGGACCTTTGATCCAAAAGGTGTTTTTGTTGACTTTTTCAAATGACCTATAATGTCTGAATTCATATCTTTTCATGGGTGCATTTTTTGAACTTTAGGGATGAAGATGAGTTGTGGGGAATTGCATCATCTTCAAAATGAGCCTTGGATAGGAAATTTTTGATAAAGTATGAGAAAGTTATGCCTGGTCAAAGTTTGGTTAACTTTTCATATAGAAACCCTAATTTAGCAACTTTTGAGTTTTGATGAATTAGGAGCATTCCTTGAGGAATCATGATCAATCCTTGTCAAATGATAGATATTACTTCAAGATGTTGATGTTGACCAAAAATCTTGAAGTTTGACTGTGTGTGGGTCACAGTTGACTTTTGACCTAACACAGTTGATTTTTAGGCATCTGAGCAAACTTCTTGTGCAAGGCATGATACTTGACATGGATGATCTTTAGAACATATTATGGAAATGGAAATCATTTGGGACCCTTGGAAATCAAACATCTTGATGAGGAGTGAAACCCTAATTTGAGGCTCATTGCCTTAGAAGAGGATTTGTCTGGTTAATTCTTGGACATGCTTGGGAAAGTTGAGGACCTCTAGGAGTTTATCTGGTGTGAAAATGGGAGGTTAAATTTTGGGGTGCAACACAATTCTATCCTAATATTAGTGAGTAGGTAGCCCTATCGTTGGATGTATTAGGGACATTCTAAAGGGACGTTACAGTCACAAAGGCAACTTGCGGAGACGCTTTAGCAATTTTGTTTAGGGACTAGATCATTTACCGGGAAGGCAACTGTAGGGTCATCGAGGGACTATGATCTTTTGATTTATGGGTCTTTTCTAAAGCGTTCCTGTCTCATGACTATTTTATTTCTGAATGCAATCAAAGTGGGGTACCTTAGAGGTGTATATGTGCAAGTGTGTTATGTTCAATTATTTTTGTCTTTTTGTTAAGTTTGGTAACGTTTGATTTCAGTCTTTTCATACATGCTTAGTTACTAGAAGTTAATATATATACAGAAATGTAAAGTGCGAAGGTAAAACCCTACGCTATTACATGGCTTCAGGGAGGGAGTTTACAATGTACAAAAATTGGGGGAAGAAAAAAAAAAGAAAGCGGTAAAAATCCTAATTAGTTTATTACATCCAGTATACAGGTACAATAATGAATAGAAATTGCAAAAATAAATAATGCGCGCGGAAGTTCGAAGTACGTCTAACAACCTAGTAAGAAAATCTTTTTGCTTATTTTTTTATATTTAAGAAAGTAAATAACCTAAAAATATATTTAGAAAATAAAATTAATCAAGAAAAATAGTCTAAATTCTTTTTTAGTTTTTTTATTATTTAAAGAAAATAATTAAACATAAATTAAGTCATATGTTCTAATTTATTTTTAATTAAAGAAAAATAGTTAAAATAGTTATTAAATAATTCACAATTAATTTAATTAAAAAACTAAAACTAGATTTTTTGTGATTTTATTATTACATTATACTAATTAAATAAATGAAGAAAACAAATTAAAATTAAAAAAAAATAAAGCAAAGTGACAAAAACAATGTGAAATGGACCAGGATAATTAGAAATTGGAGGGGGTGCTGAAATTGAATTTTGCTAGGCCCGAGTGAATGTTAAGCCCATGCCACACTGGGTCAGGTGAGACGAGGCCTTGAGGGTGCATGGTGGATCTCAAATTGAAGCCTTTAGATCTAGACCCCTTATGATTTGAAGGCTAGATCTGATGGTGTTTGGTACACTTCTGGCCATGTAAATACATCGAATTTGTATGAAACAAGTTAGAAAATATAAAAATGGAGCTTAGTGAGGCGTTTTTTGATGTTTCAAGGCTTGGTAATGATTGCAAAAGCTTCAGGGAGACTCCAGGAATGTATTTGGATCTTTTTTTTGGACTGAGGAAGGCTGGAACCTAAAATGCGAATTTTACAACTTTGATATTTTTTACAAAATTTGTAAAGCTTTTCCAGGCTGTATCTCATGTGTATTGAAGCTTGATAATGTGTCCTTTATATAGAGAGGGGGGAGGAGACAAGAGAACAAAGGTAATAACAACCATAAACATGTGTTTTTAAAACCATGAATGATGTTTTGTAACTTTGCCAAAGACATGGAATCTTGTCTTTTTTGAATTTGAATGAATGTGGATATTGCTTGCACGAAATTTTATAGGCCTAGGTTTTCCAAAACATCAACCCAAACTCAAAGCCCATTTCCAATTATTTTATACATTTTATTTTATATTTATTTGAAATAAATTAAAATAAATATGAATAAAATAGTTAGCAAATGCAAGGCATGGCAAGAATAATTTTAGAGGTCCTCTATAGGCTTAGGAAGATGTTTAAAGTCAAATAAATTAAGCCATTGACCTAAAACTTCAAGTTTGCTCAATGCATAATTCTTGAAAATTCCCAAATTTTCCCATCTTGGGCAAGCCATAACTTGCTCAATTTTTATCTCATGATGATGATATTGGACTTTTTGGAAATAAAAGATGTATACTTCAATCCCTCTTTTGATCAATTTTGCATTTGAAGATTTTATCTTGATGTAAATGGTCTTGACAAAAAGTTTCTTTTGTTGACTTTCTGAAAATGACCTGTAATGTATAAGCTTGTATCATTCAAATGGTGCATTTCTTGGACTTGAGGGATGAAGAGAAGTTGTAGGGAATTGGATTCTCTTCAAAATGAGATTTGTTTGGGGAAAAATGGATGAAGTATGAGAAAGTTATGCCTGGTCAAAGTTTGGTTGAGTTTTCCTATAGAAACCCTAATTAGCAATTCTTGACTTTTGATGAATTAGGAGCATTTCTTGAAGGATCATGATCAACCCTTGATCAAATGATGTATATCACTTCAAAATTTTGATGTTGACCAAAAATATTTAAGTTTGACTATATATAGACCATAGTTGACTTTTGACCTAGTACAATTGATTTTCAAGCATTTGAGCAATTGACTGAGCAAACTTGTAGTGCAAGGTATGAAATTTGTCATGGATAATCTTGAAGACATATTAGGACCATGGAAGAAATTTGAGAACTTTGGAGCTCACACATCTTGGTGAAAAATGAAACCCTAGTTGGAAGGCCAATGCTTAGGAGGAGAATTTGTCTGACCAATTCTTGGTCAACCTTGAGCAATTGAGGACCTCTAGGAGTATGTCTTGTATGAAAATGGGAGGGAAAATTTTGGGGTACAACACCTTCTGACTCGTCTGGGGAGGATAAAGTTGACTGATATTTGGCCTGGCTCCAAGTTTTGTAGCGACTCTCTGGGGATAGTGGCGACTTTACTGGGGAAACAAATTTTGTTGATGATTCGTAGCCATCTGAGGAATAGACTCAAGCTGGGGAGACTATAATCTGTTAGGGAAATAAACCCTGTTGGCGGAGAAGTATTCAGCTGAGGAAACATCTCTGCTGGAGAAAAGAAATCTGCAAGGGGTTTTGAACTCAGCTGGGAAAGAGAACTTCCATGAATTGTATTGATTGGAACTAAGTAGGTGGGTGATATTTCCGGGAAAAAGATCATATTCCTTTATCTGCTAGGTGATCTACCAGGGAAATTGCGGGGAATATATCTTAATTGAAGATGAATTGGTGAAGATTACTCTGTGTGGATAATCTTATGGAAGTGACTCTAGGGATTTATGGACAGCTTGAATGTCATCCCAACTTGTAGAGTCTTGAGTTAATGCTTATTCATGTTCTTATGCATATATTTGTTAAGATTTAATCATGTTCATATGTATATGTTTATTCAATTTTAGTCATTGGACGTTTTTTGTAAACAAAATAGGAAAATTAAAAAACAAAAAGTTTGAATTTTAGGGTGTATTTGTATTGATAGTTTGCCCATAAACAGGTGATTTTGTACACAGAGACATAAATCCTAGTAAGAGGAAATTGTCGTGAAATGAAAAGAGTACAAAGTGAAAACTCCATATATAGCTATGTGGAAATGATCTCGTTGTGTTCCAACTCTGCTATTGCCCCTATGTGTTCGAACATCTCATCCCTTGCAGTCGGAAGAGGTTGATTGAACTGATTTGTACCATTTGAACTTTTTGATAATAAAGCTTGCAGTAAGTGATCCAACGGGACATATTCATATGCTTTTAATCCCTAATTTTTTGCCTGGACCATCCTTTCGAGTTTTCAGTCCACCGGGATACCCTTTCTTGCCCAAGCTGCCTTTTCAGGTTTTTGACTTGCCGGGTGTATAATCTTTTATATATATCCCTAATTTTTGCCTAAACCCTTTTGATTCGCCGGGATGCCCTTATTTTTTCATAGTCCAGTAAACCTAGCGGGTCGTTTTTATGCGTAGTATTTTTTACTACGTCAGCATTCACAGGGCACGAGAAATCTTCACCGTCCATGGTGGTGAGTATCATAGCACCGCCTGAAAATACTTTCTTGATAACAAATGGCCCTTCATAGGTGGAAGTCCATTTGCCCTTGGGATCACCTTGTGGTAGAATGATGCGTTTTATTACCAAGTGTTGTACCCCAAAATTTTCCCTCTCATTTCACTCAAGGCATGTCCTTTGAGATCCCTAACTTGCCCTAGGATGACCGAGAATTGACTAGGCAAATTCTCCTCCTAAGGTAATAAACCTCAAACTAGGGTGCCAAATTTCATGCCTTGTACAATAAGTTTGCTCAGTCAATTGCTTAAATATTGGAAAATCAATTGTGCTAGGGCAAAAGTCAATTGTGGCCCATGTACCGTCAAACTTCAATATTTTTGGTCAAAATCAAAATTTTGAAGTGATACCCATCATTTTATCAAGTTTTGATCATGATTCCTCAAGAAATTCTCCTCATTCATTAAAAGTCAAGAATTGCTAACTTAGGGTTTCTATAGGAAAAGTCAACCAAACTTTGACCCAACATAACTTTCTCATACTTTGTCAGAAATTTCTACACCAAAGCTCATTTTGAAGAGAATACAATTCCCTACAACTTCCCTTCATCCCCCAAGATCAAGAAATTCACCATTTGAAAGATATGAGCTCAGACATTATAGGTTATTTTTAAAAAGTCAACAAAAGCCACTTTTTGCCAAGACCTGTTACATCAAGATAACATCTTTAAATGAAAAATTAGTCAAAAGATGGATTAAAGTAGACATATTGAGATTTCCATAAAGTATAATATTATCATCATGAGATGAAAATTGAGCAAGTTATGTTTTTCCCAAGTTGGGAAAATTTTGAAAATTTCAAGAATGGTGCATTGAGCAAATTTGGATTTTTGAGTCAATGGCCTAACTTTTTACGGTTCAAATATCTTCCTAAGGTTATAGAGGACCTCTAATATTATTTTTGCATGGCCTGGAATTTTCTACCTATTTTTTACATATTTATTTTAACTTATTCCAAATAAATATAAAATAAATGGTACAAAATAATGGGAAATGGGCTCAGGCATGTGGGCTAGTGTTTTGGGTCAGTCTTGAGGCCCATTTTTCGTGCACACATGACCAGGTTTATTCAAGCGAGGATAAGGCATGTTTTGGAAAATTTGGAAGGCTTTGAATTTGTTGGATTTTTGTTGGAAAACATGAGTTATGGTCATGATCTTTTCAATTCAATTGTGTCTCCTCCATCTACACTATAAGTACAACACTCCAGCCAGCCAAATACACACACAAAAAGCTTGGAGAATTACTTGACATTTTTGCACAAAAAGCTCAAAAATTGTCAAACCCGAATTGCACATTGTAGTTGTTTTTAGTCCCAAGCAAAGGCTCAAAAACCTTCTTGGAAGCCCCCCTGAAACTCTTCCAATCGTTACCAGGCCCTGAAGCACAATAAAACGCCCAATACAGTAGCTCAAGGTTTGTGTGTTTTTTAACTTGCTTTCTTTTATTTATGTAATATAAACATGTTTTAACTAGGAATTACTGACTATCTTCATGTTTGCAAGCTATCTGTATGTTTGAATTGGTTTTTTGACGTAGGAATCAAGCGTTATCATATCTAGGTTTTGGACCTTAGAATTGGGGCTTCCATGGTTAGGAAAAATTAGGCTTGACCACTGATACCATCATGCTCAGGGAGACGAGACCAGTTGATTAATGGGATTTTTTTTTTTTGGAATAACCATGTATTAAAAAAAATTCTCAAATAACCATGTTTCGAAGAAAATTATGCAAATAACCATGTTTCAGAAAAATCCCCAAGGGAGGAGCCATCCCACTTGGCGCCTACACCTTATTTTAAAGGGGAGGCGCCATCTCACTTGGCGCCTAGGTGTTAAAGGCTTGCCCTAAGCCAAGTGATATGGCGCCTTAGTGCAATTGGGAGGCAAATTTTCGTGTTTTTTTATTTTAAATGCGGTGCGTTACGTATTCGATATAGGATCAACAAAATTGACTTTTTATTTACAAAATATGATTACACACATAACGGTTACATAAAAAAATACAGACTAATCAGTGGTCCCCCGGAACCCGGTAATGACCCCCGGTTTCGCATCCCCGTCCTCACCTTTCTCGTGCTGGGTTTCGTTGTGTTTCCTATTGTGGAAGGGTCGATGGCCCAGCGAAGTCAATGCGTTCCGGATCCATGAAATCAGTCAGATCTCCATATCTAGAAGATCCACTTTGGTATAGTCGGTTACCCATACCCTCAAAGGTTAGTCGTGTTGGTGGTGGGTGGGGTTCTATGGTTGGTCTGTAGCACTGGTTGTCTGAGTACGGGGGGTAGAAAGGAAATGGATCTTGGGGTGTTTGGTATTGAGGATGTTGGGTGATTTGGTGATGTTGTGGTTGATGGTAAGTTGGGTCGGTTGGTTCATAATCTTCAGACAATCCCAGATCAGGGCTAAGGTTGGATGTTGAGGGGCCCATTTGGGATATGCAGAAGACTGAAATTGTGTGTGGGGTATGCGGGTGTATTGGTATTGTGATTGAAATTGTGGTTGGGTGTGAGGCATATGGGGGTATTGGTACTGAGGTGGTGATTGTGGTTGGTTGTGGGGCATGTGGGTGTAATTGTATTATGGTGGTGACTGTGGTTGGGTGTTTATGGTTCTATTTCGTCGGGGGGGTTGGTGGGAGGTTGATGTGTGTTGGGTTTGTTGTTGGGGAAATGAGGGTTGTTCCCATTGTGTTCGTGGGTCAACCAAATACCTTGGATGAGACATGTGCATTTCAGGGGTACTAACTGATCTTTACCAAGATAAATATTGATCCGTGTTTCGCATATTACCATGGTTGAGGAAAACTGGGAATTACAAGACATGTCAGTGATGCCTCTTCCACATCTTACACCATTCTGGAGCAAAGTCTTTCTAGTTGGTAAGACCCCATTGGGCATCGACCCTTTTGAGATGCCACGGGGACAAACAAGTCGGATCGTTGGGTATCTCTTGATGCATTCCAAAATGCATCTTGACACGGTCGCTGTGGTGCATCTCCACAACATTGAACCGTATGATTGCAGTCTTTGCGCTCCAAATTGCTGCATCCTCGGGGTTTGGTTCATGGTCCAAACCCAAATATGGTCTCCAGACAAACTGCGGATAAAATTAAATCAGGTTAATGAAAATGTAATAAATAAATAATTTTAAAGTAGAAAAGTTGAAAGGTACGACGTACATCATCCGGGCCAAGGTGATCCAATAGATTGCGGTATAGAGTGACATTGAATCTTGGATTCTTTCCGTAATCCATACCCCTCACACAATACCTAAAGGAATGGAAAAATATTTTATTTTTATCATATATTTGGTGAAGAGATGAATAGTAATAAATGATATAAGTTGATGACTTACTTTGTTGCGTATGGGAAAATTAATGTGTTGTTCTTGACGGGGTTTGGGGACTCTATCCTCCACCAACCCAAGGCTTGAAGTAAAAAAGTGCAGCCATAAAATGTACATTTTTCCTTGATTGCATTTTTACACAAGGAACTGTATAGATGAGCTAAAACAGCAGAACCCCAACTATACTTTCTAGTTTTTTCGAAGTCTCTAAGTAAATTTAAATACATAAAATTTACACTATTTCCCGTACTTTTGGGAAATAAAAAGGTTCCAAATAGTATGATTATATAACTTCTAGCTTTTATTGACTTAGCTAGCTCGGAGGAATTTTCGTTCAATTCAAGAGTCGCATAATGATTTTTTAGCTCAGTAAGTAGTATACCCTGACCTCTCGCACCACCACCTTCAACCATATCCCTGCCTAAAAATTCTTCACATAAAGAATTGGGTTGTTGAACCGACCCATTAACCGCCTTACCATCGACAGGGAGACCCAATAACATGTACACGTCCTCTAGTATGACGGTACATTCACCTATTGGTAGATGAAATGTATGGGTCTCTGGTCTCCACCTTTCCAACATTGCAAGTATGAACTTTGAATCAATTGTGCAGTTGGAGATCTTTATAACGTTTCTGAAACCTGCGTAATTGAGATAGGGTACGATCAACGGGTCGGGAGCAAGGTAGTTGTGTGACCGGATTCTGAATCTTTTAGTATCCTAAGTTAATAATGTAAAAAGTGTAAGAGTAGGTAAGATGAATAAAGCATTACTAGAAGTATGAAAAATGTATAAGTATAAAAGAAACTTATAAACGTTGAAATGTTGTCCCTTGTGCCTCAGTGAGAATCTCCCATTGTGAGAAGAGCCATTTTTTAAAATGTCTGAGATTATGAAAGAGTTTGAAATTGTAAGAGATTATGAAAGAGTTTAGCAGAGAGTGAGACGATTGTGGATGCGAGAGAAGTATGTGAGGCTCTATATTTATAGGCAAAATTTTATCATAGAGTAAGTGAGGTGGTAGGTGGGTGCATGCATGCATGATAAGTGTCACTCTTGCAGTGTAGGTGCAGGCTACGTGGCAGCGTTGGGGTAGGCATCTCTGCATGCATGTAACATGATTGGACGTGAAGGGAGGCGCCATTGGACTTGGAGAAATAGTACAAAAGTGAAAGGTGTCGCCATCCCTGTTAGCGAATAAGAGGTAGCATGGGTTGCAGTGTAGGTGCAGGCTAGGTGACAACCTTGGAGAAGTCATCTATGCATGCATATAACACCATTGGACATGATGGGAGGCGCCTTAGAGGTTGCAGTGTAGGTGCAGTTTAGGTGCAGGCTAGGTGACAGCCTTGAAGAAGGCATCTCTACATGCATGTAACACGATTGGAAGTGATGGGAGGCGCCATTGGACTTGGCGAAAGAGTATAAAAATGAAAGGTGTCACCATCCCTGTTGGCGAATAAGAGGTGGCATGGGTTGCAGTGTAGGTGCAGGCTAGGTGATAGCCTTGGAGAAGGCATCTCTGCATGCATGTAACACCATTAGACATGATGGGAGGCGCCTTAGAGGTTGCAGTGTAGGTTCAGGCTATGAGACAGCCTTGCAGAAGGCATCTCTGAATGCATCTAACACTATTAGACGTGATGGGAGGTGCCTTAGAGGTTGTAGTGTAGGTTCCGTGTAGGTGACAACCTTGGAGAGTGCTTACTGTTGGTTTATTCAAATCCAGTACAACCTATTTAATCTTACATTTATCAAAACACTCATACACTTTATCAATCAAACACTAGAACATTAAAAAATTCCAGCAATTAACTCATAAACTTCAAACCTTCAAACCTTTAAACAGTCATACACAATGGCCTCTACACCCCAATATGTGATCAGTGCACATTTCAACGGTGAGACATACGTTTGTCCCACCTCTGGGTTTTTGTTTAGAGACACTGAGAACATCTGATTTTGTTTAAACAGGAAAGCCAATTTCTTATACTTCAAAAAATGATTGGAGGCCAAACTTGGACGAGGTTCCGTGAAACAAATATTTTATCAGAATTCGGTTTTTTTTTGTAACAACCAAATAATATTTTATAAGGTTGAGGTTCAAAATAACTAGGACCTTCAGAATATGTTTTCCAGTCATGAGTATTATGGGTACGACTCTACTGAGTTGTACATTATGCTGCGAGAGCCTCAACTGTCACAAGTGATTGATCCTTTGGAGACCGAACAAGCAGAAGTAGATGTTGTTGATGAAGAAGAAGAAGATGACGAGTTGGAGTTTGAAGAAATGGTCAATGATGATTCCGAAGACGATGGGATACCTGGTATTCCTTCAAACGAGATCTACACACCACCTGCGCACATGACAAACTTCAACATGGGCGGAGATGAACCCTCTTCTGATTTATTTTTCAATCCGTATATGTAGTCGGATAAAAACTTAAAAGAGAAAGACAAATTTCATAACAGAGAAGAATGTATCAGAGCCATCAAAAAATATCACATGCTCAACTCGGTCGATTTTAAGGTGGACCGTGTAAATCCAGAAAGGTATAAGATTAAGTGTGTCCACCCAGATTGTATGTTCAAGCTCACTGCATCATACATATTAAGAGGTGATTGTTGGGTCATAGGTTCTATGTCTACCCACACGTGTGTCAGTTTTACTCAATCACAGGATCATCGGAAACTAAATTATGATTTCATTTGTCAAGAAATCCTACCACTCGTCAGCAATGATCCATCAATGAAGGTGAAAACCATAATCTCCCACATCACTATGGTATTTAACTATAATTCGTCTTACCGAAAGGCGTGGTTAGCAAAGACCAAGGCGATTGAAAAGGTATATGGAAACTGGGAGGATTCATACCAAGATCTTCCTCGCTACCTGAATGCACTCTAGACTTATTCTCCGGGTACTGTTTACATTCTGGAAATAGTGCCAGCATACGCCCCGGATGGTAGTCAACTAAATGGAAATGGAATATTTAGTCGAGTGTTTTTGGATTTTCAACCTTGCATCACAGGGTTTGCGTCATGTAAACCAATTATACAAATTGATGGGACTTGGTTGTATGGGAAATACAAAGGCACGCTACTGATGGCAGTTGCACAAGATGGCAACAACAACATTTTCCCAATTGCCTTTGCCCTAGTCGAGGGGGAGACTGGTGGTGCTTGAAGCTTTTTTATCAAGAATCTCCGAACACACGTGGCTCCTCAACCAGATCTCTGTTTCATCTCTGATAGACATGCATCCATTAAAAGTGCATACAATAATCCTGCAAACGGTTGGCATGACCTTCCTTCTACGCATGTCTATTGCATTAGACATATCATCCAAAATTTTGTGAGGGAGATCAAAGACAAAACTCTTAGGAAAGCGGTTATGAATGCAGGATATGCATTGACATAACCTATGTTCAAATATTATCGCAATGAGATCCGTTTGTCAAATCTGGAAGCCGGTAGGTGGATCGATAATATTCTGGTAGAAAAATGGACTAGGTCATACGACAATGGACAAAGATAGGGTAACATGACAACAAATCTAATTGAATCGATGAATGGAGTATTCAAAGGCATATGAAACCTCCCAGTCACTGCTTTGGTTAAATCAACATATTTTAGGATGGCTTCGTTGGTTGCCAAAAGAGGTGTAATATGGAATGTTGTGTTGTAATCTGGACAACTATGGAGTGAAAGCTGCATGAAGTACATTAAGGCAGAAAGTGCCAAAGCCAACACCCATCTGGTTATACAGTTTGACGAACACATCCGTAACTTCATTGTCAAAGAGATAATCGACCACAACGAGGGGCTGCGAAGACAAGAATATAGGGTTGTGCTACCTTCTCGTTGGTGCGATTGTGGCAAGTTTCAAGCCTTTCGTATGCCTTTCTCTCATGTCATTGTCGCGTGTGCCTATACTCATCAAGAAGCGCTACAACTTCTGTCTCCCATTTACAATTCTGAAACCTTGCTCGACGTTTACAACAACAGCTTCCCTTTGGTAGAAAAACCAGATTATTGGCATGCATATGATGGTGAAATAGTTTGGCACAATGACCAAATGAGAAGGAATAAAAAGGGTCATCCCAAAAGTAAGTGCATCACAACCGAAATGGACTCCCTTAACAAGCTGGAAAGAAAGTGTGGTTTATGTCGTCAGGTCAGACACAATCACAAAAATTGTCTGAATCAGGCTACTGGCTCAACCACATAAATATTATATTACAAAAAACCTTTCCTTTATTCAGTTGTAAACATTAGGGTTTTTTGTTAACAGTATTTGTTACAATAAACATTGCACGACCAAGAAATAAAACACGATAAACAGTCTACAAAATGACAACCGTTAAAATAATTTCATTTGACCCATGCATCATCAACATTACGTCGCTGTCTGTTTTGACTTCCTCCAACCAAAAATTAGGTCTTCCTGTCGCATGTGAGGTTGTTGTTCGTCTTCGCTGGATCCTTATAATTTGTTCCCCCTCCTCGATGTCTCCCTCTAGCCATCGCATCAACTCCCTCTTCAGAAGCTCCATGGAGTGAATGTGCCAGAATTTCATTTTCATCTGAGGTTTTGTGGCGGAGAAAATAACGAAACCATCTATGGTAAAAATCATGGGCGATGTCATGACGCAAATAAAATAGTGAAAAATAAGAGAATAGTGCGAGAAAGTATGAGGAATGACATAGAAACAGGCGAATTATTTATAAAAATAGCATTTTGCCCTATGAGCCAAGTGAGATGGCGCCTCCTCTCACTTTTAAAGTGCATGCGCCATCTCACTTAGCTAAAAGAGAGAGGAGGCGCCAAGTGGGATGGAGCCTAGGGCAAGAAGGGGAGTGTAGGCGCCAAGTGGGATGACTCCTCTTTTGGGGAGTTTTCTTAAACATGGTTATTTGTGTAATTTTCTTCGAAACATGGTTATTTGCGGGGAAAAAATTTAATACATGGTTATTCAAAAAAAATCGATTAATGGTCTCACAATTTATTTTTGTTGCGTATTCTGCTTCTTTCAAATGCAGGGGTTACAATGACGGATAGAAAACGGTCATTATAGATCTTGTGGTCTAATACGACGGACAGAGGTGGAAGACGATGTGTGGCAGTCCCCCACTGGATGATTCAAACTTGCGCGCGTTTTATTTTTTTTGTCTCAGATAGCACCTTGTTTTATATATAATATATGGACGTTGTTATATGTATGAATGGTCAAGGCAGCTCAGTTGGTAAACAAGCGCGTTTGTGAGGGAGAGGACCTGGGTTCGAGCCCCAGGTCCAACATTTTATTTTTCTAACATTTGTTAACTACAGATCCAGTATGCATTAGCTACGCCAGTCCAGCATGAGCCTCCAGATCACAACCACTAGATCTTGGTTGATCTAGATCAAAAGGTTCCAACATGCAAGTGCACCATGAGCCATCAAAACTACTCCCCACTGAATCCCAGTATAACTTCTGGGCTCCCTTTGGATTGGGCCCATCATTTTTTTTACCAACAACACCTCCCATTTTTGTTTTTGATGTCAGACCCATGTTTTGTTTTATTTTCTCATTTTATTTTATTTTGTTTATTACTTTCAAAAATCGTTTTTTTTTAACAAGTCATAAAAAATAAAAATAAAAAATAAATAGATTTAGGTTCTTTCTAAAATTATTAATTAATTAATTATTTTAATGTTATTTTATCAATTTAAAATCAAATTAGACTTAGGTTCATTTTAATTTAAGCTATTTTCTTAATTAAAAAATACAAAAATATTAGAATTAGGATTCATTTCATTCAACTTTTATTTTCTTAATTAAAAATAAATTTAGAATTAATTATTCTCTTAGCAAAACCAAAAAAGATTTTTTGTTGTTTATTTTTATTTACAAGGTTTTTAGACGATTCTTTATTTCACGCGCTTATATTATTATGTATCTGCCTATGGTTTATAATTTTATCACGCGCGCATTTTATTTCTTGATTATGTATCTGCCTATGCGATGTAATAGTTTAGGATTTAAATTTTCGCACTTTTAATTTCGGCACTTTACATTTTAGTCAGATATAACTGTAACTGTCCCGAAGCTTTGTAATAGGTGTAGGAACTTTATTTCTCGCTTTATATTTCTTATATGCCTGTATACAAACTGTTAAGTAATTGGGAAAGATTAACTCAATTAATCATTAGGTCACTAATTGCAAGATAAATATAACTAAAAAAACGCATTGTTGCACACTTGCACCCTTAGGGTATATCTCACTTGGTTGCCTTGGAAAACAACGGTCATGTCCCTCGAACATAGGGATATCTTAGCAAAGACCCTCAATTTAAAAATTCATCAT
The DNA here is from genome assembly GCA_948472305.1 of Vicia faba. Lineage (NCBI taxonomy): Eukaryota > Viridiplantae > Streptophyta > Magnoliopsida > Fabales > Fabaceae > Vicia > Vicia faba. The sequence continues at coordinate 451,126,720 of OX451739.1, read as the reverse complement.
GAAAGATCATGGTCCCTTAATGTCCCTCGAGCTGCCTACGAGAAATGATCTTGTCCCTTGATATTTCCTATATGATGACAGTCCCTTAGAAATGCTAAGATATCCTTACTTGTTGCCTTCAATGGCCATAACGTCCCTTTCGATAGTCCCTCAACATCCGACGATAGGGCTACCTACTCACTAATAGTAGGATAGCACTATCTAAAGGAAAGGAGGAGAAGAACACCTTTTTTCGAGTAGGTAGACAGTTCTTAAGTACTTGCTTAAACCTGAATTTTTTTACACTTACACACTTTCAAAAAACTTCTTTTCAAAGACGCTTTATCATACTCTTGAGGACTGATACAAGAGTTACCATAAAGCAAACAAAATCTTTCAAAACACATAAACACAAACAGTTTTAAAAAATGAGCGAGTACCTAAGAGACCGTGGAAAACCACAGATGGAAAAGGCGCTAACACCTTCCCTTTCCATAATCTACCCCCCTTACTCAGAAAATCTTGAAATAGGTCTTTTCTAATCTTTTCACCCTTTCCTTTGTTGGATAAAATAGAAGTCGGTGGCGACTCTTGCTTACCGCAACATTTGCAAACAAAAAATGCAAAACATGTATTAACAGTCAAGTCTGCCACCGTATCACAGAACTGGAAACTCTGCTGGGGACAAATAATAAAGTGGGGTTTATCTTAGGGTCTAGATCATTTTAAAATTGCTTCTTTGCTTGTTTGTTTGCTTTACTTTTAAGGGTACTGTTTGGGTTGCTATAGATCCTACACACGGATCTGGGAAAATCTTTTAGGTAAGTAGCAATAGATCGTGGAAACTGTGGGGGGTATACCGGCACGGTTGAAGCGATGGCTACATTGATGAGACACTTTGGTTGGTACCGGTAGCCCTTGAGTTAATCAAGGAGAATACAGGGCCGCTGCGTGGTGTCATGAAGCGTCAACTGACCTTAGAACCTTTAAATAAACAAATTGGCCATTAGGACGTAGTGAGATGGTCGTCTTTGGTGTATTCCCAAAGTCGGCAGAACTCGATGCTACACTCAATGAGATTTGACTCCCAAGTTTTGTTTGGTTGCAAGTCAGTTGCCTATCAGAATGAAACTTGTGGGAAAGATCAGTGATATTGAGATCCCTTAGAACCCGGTTACTATTTATAGGACGGGTTGAACCAATCCAAACTTCAAGAGGGTATTACCTTAAAATCCATGCAAGCCTTAAACCTAAGGTCTTGGTGTGATTTTCTTGTACTTGCTATATCTGTGATTTCTTAGCATAATCATGACATCATAACATGGCATAACATACTAACAATTTTAAGGATTTTCTAAGGCTTATCTTTGTCTTGTTTTGTAGGACATGACATCCGCTCGCAGGAACACTATCCAAGTCAATCTTCTGAAAGTACCTCCTCAACTCAAAGATTTAGCATCAAGGATTCCTGAAAGTTCTCCCTTCACTGAAAAACATGGTCGGCTTCTCAACTTGGTCTTCAAACCCTGATGAAGAAATGTTAAAGGTGCTCTTTCAGTTCTTTGACCCATTGCACCACTGCTTCACTTTTCCTGATTACCAGTTAGTGCCTACTATGGAGGAGTTTTCTCAGTTATTGGGGGTACCTATCCTTAATCATCTACCATTCAACGGTATGGAAAGAGACCCAAAGCCTGAAGAGATTTCTCAAGCTCTGTCTTTACAACGGTCTGATATAATGGCAAATTGGGAAACCAGAAGAGGTGTCCAAGGATTTCCAGTTAAGTTTCTATTTGAGAAAGATCACTATTTTTGGGATAGCCTAGATTTACAAGCTTTTGAAGAATTGTTAGCCCTTCTCATCTATGGGATGGTACTATTCCCTAACACGAACCACCTTGTAGAAGTGAATGCGGTTAAGGTTTTTTGTCTCATAATCTGGTGCCTACTTGACTTGGGGTTATTCTACACTCTCTGCATACTCGCACTTTAAAGAGAAGAGGGACCCTTATATGTTGCACTCCTCTATTGGCTAGGTGGTTTATTTCGCACCTACCCCAGTCTATTTTGAGAAATGAGCAGGGTATGAGATGGTCTCGTAGGCTGATGTCCCTTACACATTCGGATATTCATTGGTGTTCTCAGTCCTTGGAGAGTGTCACCATCATTGATCGTTATGGGGAATTCCCTAATGTCCCTCTCTTAGGCATTAGGGGAGGAATCACTTATAATCCTTGTTTGGCATTGTGATAGTTTGGTTATGCTAGAAGAGATGGTCCTCACGACACACTCGTCCAAGGAATCACATTTGACTATGAGAATGATGTTCAGGGTTATCGTAAGAGGTTCATTCGAGCTTGGGGCATGATAAACAGAGTTGATAGCAACACACTGGGGCACAAGAACTCCATCCTTCTTGAGCCTTACCTCAAATGGGTGCGAGCGCGTGCTCAATGTATTATGATGCCTTACCCCTCCATCTTACATGTGATTATGGAGTTGATTGTTGAGGGATACACTCCTTATATTGTTATTCATCCTGACATGCCAACTGATTTTGAGGAGCTACGGAAGTCCTAGATCCAACTCAAAGAGGAACGAGATACCTTTGAAACCCAATTCTACGCCAGCGAGAAGAAGGTTTTAGAGCTCACCAGGTTACTTCATGAGGAGAAGAGTATAAATGCTTACATCGCACCAAAGAGGATGCATCGGTGGGAAGCTTGAGTCTCTTTGCTTTGGGAGTTTATTTTGGCTTTGTTATCTCCTTTGTAAGCCCAAGAGGCATTATGGTGACCAATAAAACTTCTTAATGCAATTAACGTTTGTTCCCTTTCTGTTTAAGCAATTTTAAGTCTTAGAAATCCTTGAAAACATTGCATACATATATCATACATATCATTGCATAAGCAGGTTTCTCATCTTCTGCAATGTTTATTTCAGCAATGACTCTAGAACAAACAGTGAAGGATCTACAGACTCAGAATGCTCAGTTTCAATAGATGATCATGGCTCTAGCCAATGGGCAAGAAGAACTAAAAGCCCTGATTGTTAAAGAAAAGAAGAAGCCAAAGAAACCAGCTGGTGTGGTGAACTTAGGAAGAAGGATCAGAGGACCAGTGCGGCGAGCCTCTGAACTGGTAACTTCATCAAAGGAAGGAAACAATCAAGAAAAAGAAACAAGAAAGGAAGACTCCATTCCAAAAGAATCTGATGATGAATCTGACTATGATGAGGAGCAGTATCCCCCTGCTGATGAAAAATACAAACAGCTGGAGGATCGTTTGAATGCAATGGAGGTCCGGAAGGTACCGGGTCTGGATTTTGAAGATCTGGGTTTGGTTTCTGGGGTTGTTATCCCGCAGAAGTTCAAGGTTCCTATGTTCGCCAAATATGATGGGGTCTCATGTCCCAAAATGCATCTCCGATCTTATATGAGGAAGATCCAGCCTCACACTGATGACAAGGACTTATGGGTCCACTTCTTTCAAGACAGTCTATTCGGAACTCAGTTAGAGTGGTTCTACCAGCTGGAAAGGACCAACGTTCGTAATTGGGAAGACCTGGGTGCTGCTTTCTACAAGCAGTATCAGTATAATGCAGACCTTGCTCCTACCCGTACACAACTCTAAAGTATGTCTATGGGCTCGAGCGAAGGCTTTAAAGACTATGCTCAGAACTGGAGGGACTTAGCAGGAAGAGTCCAACCCCCCTGTCTGATAGGGAGCTAGTGGATATGTTTTTGGGTACCCTATCTGGTCCGTTCTTCAATCATCTGATTAGAAGCTCCTCAGTCGGCTTTACTGAATTGGGACAGGAGAAATAGTGGAAGCTGGGATTAGGAGTGGTAAGATTCAAAAGGATGCATCCTCCAGTACAGTAAGGAAGCCCTTTTCTGGGAAGAAGGAAGTCAGTGCCACTTATAGCCAAAGGAATCAGGACAAAATTGAACGCCATCAAACGGTAGGGGCTGTTATGATCTCTAAACCTGATCCTACTCAACAAAAGAACAATCAGCCTAGAGCAAAAAGGCCTGTAAGGAAATTTACTCGGATAAACATGACTCTGTCTCAAGTTTTGCCACAATTATTGAAATTAAATTTGGTAACTCTGAGGGAAGCTCCAAAGAATCCTAATACTGCCTCTCCCCGCTACAATCCAAATACTCGATGTGCCTACCATTCCGAGACTCTGGGGCATGACACGAGCGACTGTTGCGCTTTGAAGAACAAGGTGCAAGATCTGATTGAGGCAAAGGAGATTGAATTCGATGCTCCAGAAACTCCCAATGTCATAACTGCACCCATGCCCAAGCATGGCCCAAGAATCAATGCTATTGATGTTGTCTCTGCCATAGAAGATGCTGGCAGTAGCTATGACATGGGTATCTGGATCTTCCCTACTACCAACAGTGGACCCAGTAACTGAACAATAAAAGACTTTGTACAAATTACATTTGTTCAGAAGTAATTGTCTTTTTGTTTTTCGGATATGTAATAATTAAACAATATAAACTCTATGGCCATGTGTCTTACCCGGGGCACAGTGGTTTATTTGTGAGGGTTATCATGTTTTAATCTCATATGTCATTAATAAAGCATTGGACATTTTGCATACAAATTTTGTGCTCTCTATTTTTCTTTTCTGCTTTTTACTTTTTCAATACATCTATGCTCTTACACACACTCACGTATCAACTGCGGATCTATATCCACTATGGATCCCATTGATAACAGTTCTGTTATTGCCGGTTATGACTTTGAAAATCCGATCAACCAAGTCGAGGACGAAGGTGAGGAAGATTGTGAGGTACCCGGAGAACTTGCTAGGCTGTTACATCATGAAGAAAGGGCTATACAGCCTCATGAAGAGCCAGTTGAGACAATAAACTTGGGCATAGAAGAGGACATAAAGGAAGTCAAGATAGGTGAAAATCTGGAGCTTAGTGTCAAATAGCAGTTGATACAGATGTTACATGATTATATTGAGATCTTTGCCTGGTCGTATGAAGACATGCCAGGACTAGACACGGATATTGTGGTTCATCGACTGCCAACTAAAGAAGATTTCCCTCTGGTAAAGTAGAAGGTTCGTTGTATGCACCCTGAAATGTCTGAGAAGATCAAAGAAGAAGTTATGAAACAGTTCAACATTGGGTTCTTAGCTGTCACCTCTTATCCATAATGGGTTGCTAACGTAGTTCCGGTGCCTAATAAGGATGACAAGGTACGAATGTGTGTGGATTACAGAGATTTACCTAGGGCGAGCCCCAAGGATGATTTCCCGCTTCCCCACATTGACGTTCTGGTTGACAACACCGCACAACATAAAGTCTTTTCCTTCATGGACAGTTTCTCTGGCTATAATCAGATCAAGATGGAACCCGAAGACATGGAGAAGACAACCTTCGTCATGCAATGGGGCACTTTCTGTTACAAAGTGATGCCGTTTGGATTGAAAAACGCTGGGGCAACCTATCAGCGTTCCATGGTAGCTTTGTTCCATGACATGATTCACCATGAGATAGAAGTCTATGTTGATGACATGATAGCCAGGTCTCAAACTGAGGAAGAGCACCTTGATCATCTATAAAAGCTGTTTGATAGGTTAAAAACGTACAAGATGAGGTTAAACCCAAACAAGTGCACCTTCGGAGTAAGGTCTGGTAAACTCCTAGGTTTCATTGTCAGTGACAAGGGTATTCAGGTAGACCCTGCAAAGGTTAAAGCCATACAAGATATGTTGGCTCCTTTCACTGAGAAATAGGTTAGAGGTTTCTTGGGAAGCCTGAATTACATTGCCAGGTTCATTTCTCTTCTTACTGCTACTTGTGAGCCGATATTCAAACTCCTGAAGAAGGATTAAGTGGTAAAGTGGAATGATGAATGCCTAAATTCTTTCGATAGAATCAAGGAATACCTTCAAGAGCCTCCAATTTTTATGTCGCCGATTGAAGGAAGACCTTTGATAATGTACTTAACAGTGTTAGATAATTCAATGGGGTGTGTGCTGGGGCAGCATGACGAGTCTGGTCGAAAAGAGCATGCAATATACTACCTTAACAAAAAATTTATCGACTGTGAAACAAGATACTCACTGCTCGAGAAAACTTGTTGTGCTTTGGCATGGGTCTGAAGAATAGCAAGATGGAAGATGATCTTGACCGAATAAAAAATATCAAGTACACGACCCAGAAAGCAATCAAGGGAAGTGTATTAGGTGATCATTTGGCTCATCAGACTGTGGATGACTACCAATCCATGAACTTTGAATTCCCTGATGAGAATATTATGTTGGTGACTGACTATGAAGAACCTGGACCGGATGAAGACCCTGAGGAAGGATCCCGATGGACTATGGTTTTTGATGGAGCCTCCAATGCACTCGACAATGGTATCAGTGATGTAATCATATATCCCGAGGGCTGTCATACTCCTTTCACTGCCAGACCATGTTTCAATTGTACCAATAATATGGCTGAGTATGAAGCATGCATCACGGGTCTCAAAGCTGCTATTGACCTAAGGATCAAGTTCTTGAGTGTTTTCGGGGATTTAGCCTTGGTAATAAGTCAAATCAAAGGGGAGTGGGACACGAAGCACCCTAATCTCATCCCTTATAAAGAACATGTGCTGACATTGCTTCCACACTTTGAAAAAGTCACCTTTGAACATTTTCCACCAGAAGAGAATCAGTTAGCGGACGCGCTAGCTACTATGTCATCTATGTTCAAAGTCCGGTGGGACAATGAGGCCCCTCAGATTACTATTGAGAGATTGGATGAACCAGCATACTGCTATGAGATTGATATTGAAGAAGTAGCAGACAAACCTTGGTTCCATGAAGTGAAAAGGTATCTCGAGGCTAAAGAATATCCTGAGGGGGCATCGGTCAATGATAAAAAGTTTATGAGAAGGTTCTCCGCAAAGTTCTTCCTCAGTAATGGAATCCTCTACAAGCGCAACCACGACTCTACTTTACTTCGGTGTGTAGACAAGAGAGAAGCAGAAAAGATTATGGAAGATTTACATGAAGGTACCTTTGGTACCCATTCTAGTGGACACACCATGGCTAAAAATATCCTACGGGGAGGATATTACTGGTCCACTATGGAAGCGGACTGTTATCAGCATTCCCGAACTTGTTACAAATGCCAAATCTATGTTGATAAGGTACATGTACCTCCGGTTCCTTTAAATGTCTTGACGACTCCCTGGACCTTTGCAATGTGGGGCACTGACATGATCGGAGAGATTAGACCTACCACTTCCAATGGGCATCACTTCATCCTAGTGGCCATTGATTACTTCACGAAGTGGGTTGAGGCTGTCTCTTTTGCTACTGTTACCAAGAATGTTGTGGCACGTTTCATCAAGAATAACCTTATCTGTCGGAATGGCACTCCAGAGGTAATCATCACAGATAATGGTATAAATCTCAACAATACTATGATCACCGAACTCTGTAAACAATTCAAAATCCAACATCATAATTCTTCCCTTTATCGGCCGAAGATGAATGGCACTATGGAGGCTACTGTGATACGGTGGGAGAACTGACTTGAGGTTTTGCATTTGTATTCGCACTTGTTCGGTTTAGCAAGAGTCGCCACCGACTTTTTATTTATCCTAAGGAAAGGTCAAAAAGCACAGGAAAGACCTTTGAGATGTTTTCGTGGGTTCGGGGGGTAGATTATGAAAAGGGAAGGTGCTAGCACCCTTTTCATCCATGGTTATCCATGGGCTCTTAGTTACTTGTTTTAGATCACTTGCCTTTGCTTTTCAATTGTTTGAAATGGTGCTTTGTGTGTGTGGTTTTTGAAAATGTTTTGAAAAAGATGCCTTGTCTAGGCAACCTTTGTAATGACTCTTGTTTGAGTATATACAAAGGTGTGAGTCTTTTTGAAAAGATATTTCAATGTTTTGAAAATTGTTTTTGAAGTTGTGTTGTGATGTGTGTTTGAAAATGACAAGGATGTTTTTGCAAGATTTTTGATCAAGTAACTAAGAGTTTGTCTACCCTATTTTACTCAATGATCTTTATTATGTTTTTAACCCTTTTAACAGTGTTGTTTCACCATTGTATTTGGTGAACAACCTTGTGTTAGGATGTAAACAGGACGGGCGCGGGTCATCGTACAGACCATGAAAGCAATAGTGTCCAGTGTCTTTGGAAACTTTCTTGAGGGACTATGATCATTTTGTTTAGGCAACAAGATAGCGTCATCAAGGGACTATTATCATTTGATTTGTTTTTGTTTTGCCAAAGACACTTAACATGCAAACATGGCCCATTTTTGAAGGCAACAAGTGGATGTAACCCTAGGGGTGTGAGTGTGCATTGTGTTTGTTTTTCATGCATGTTTATCTTGAATTAGGTCAAGCTATTTGATTAATTTTGCATACAATCCCTAAGTCTATCATGGCATAATTTGGAAACTTTTAAATGTGCGAGAATTTAAAGTCCTAAATTATTACAACAAGTATCCGGGGATGGGGGTACAAATGTTTACAAATGGGGATGAGTCTTATCAGAATAGTAGTGTCCAAGTATTATTTACAACCAAATCGAATCATCGCATTCTCAATGTGAAAATATAAGAAAAAAAAGGATTCAAAAGCAATGTATGATGCACATGATTATTTACAAGTAATCAAAATGTTAACCTAATGTATTTATTAAGTATTATTATTATTATTTTTGTGTTTTTGTTAATTATACAGACAAGAGTTTTAAAGAAAAGAAAAGAAAATTGTTTAAGTTAAAGAAAACTATTATTTATGTATTTTTAAGTGTAATAAAAGGTATTAATAAAAAATTTACATGAAAAATTAGTATATTAATTAACAAAAAAAAAATAAGAATTAAGTGATAATAATAAAAAAGTGTTAGTTTTCAAAAATATAAAAAAGGAGTTATATGGGCTTTAGGTGTTAGTATGAGGGGCAGGCCCAAATAAAAGGACAATGCAGATTAAAACCAGGGGGGGTGCAGGCGCCAGTTTTATTGGGCTTTAGGGTTTTGTTCTATGGGGCAGGCCCAGATGTATTTTGACAAAGAATTTTTTAGGGTTTGTATTCGTTTGGTCAGAAAAGGGTTTGTTCATGAACGGCGCCGCTCCCTTTCTTCTTCATCGTCCTCTTCGTCCTTTCTCAATCGCGAGCTTCTGACTAAACCTCTCTTCGCTTCAGGCCACTTGGCGCCACCTCCACTCTCCTCTCTCCATGGTTGAGCAAGGCGGTGACAAGAAAAGGTATCGGTTTCTGTTTTCATGTTTTAGGGTTTCAAAATTCGTGCATGTTATTGATTTTTGACATACTTTGGTCTTCAACTGCTATTGATCTTTGATTATTATTTGTGTTCGTGTGAGGTGTAGAAAAAAAAAGGAAGAGGAATTTATACCTTGGTTCTGCTTTTTGGAAAGGAGAAGGAGAGTTTGGACAGGAGGCGTTCTCCGGTGGCCAAGGCGAGGGAGCGAGACGCTGATGAAAGCTTTGTTCTGGTACTTGTATCTTTGCTTTGTTTTGTTTTATGATGATGTTATCTTCTAAAAACAACGCTTCTGGGTCTTCCTTTCTTCTTCTAAATACTTGCTTCTGTGATTCTTTTAATGATTATGTGATGAGCTTCTTGTTCTGAGAATTCTTACGTGTTAACTTCTGACTTTATTCCTCTCTTTGGCTTGGTTAGTTCTTTACTGATGATGCTATTATTCTGATGACTGTATGCTTTTGAGTTGCTTGTTTCTGAATTTGAGGATGTTGACCCTATGATGAACTTGTTCTGAGGGTGTTTGGATTGAAGGCTTTAGCGGGTTTGTATGGTACAGTTTTGTTTGAAGGTTTTAGCAGGCTTATGCTTTTGTTGTTTACAAGTTTGAAACAGGCTTGAGGCTTTGGCTTGAATGCTTGCTTTTGTAACAGGTTTTTAGGCTTGTGTTTTATGCAGGCTTTTTGGCTTGTGTTTTATGCAGGCTTTTTGAATAGGCTTCAAGGTTTTGTTGTTTTGAAATTTTGAGGCAGGTTCTGTTTTATGCAGGATTGTGGTGTTTTTAACACAGGTTTGAAGTTTGTGTTTTATGCAGGCCTGTGGTGTTTTGATTTTTGGGGAGTGGATACAGTTTTGTGGTTTAGTAACTGGTATCAGGCAGGCCTGAAGGTTTGCTTTGAGTTTTTATGCAGGTTTTGTTGGAGGTTTCAGGCAGACTTGCTTGTGTTTAAGTTTTGTGGCCTTTTTCTCTTTTGTGTTCTCCCCCCTTGAACTGTTGGATATCTTTTTATATTTATCTATCTTCTAAGTCTGCCCAAAAACTGTAAGCCTGCTTCACTTTTTCTCTTTCTCTCTCTCCAGAAAAGTATATTTAATTGCTTAATGGTACATTTGTTCTGAAAAGGTTATGGCTAGAAAATGATGAAAGAGTGCTTTTACAAGCTTGCTTGCAATTTGATTTTGCTCTGCATACTTTCTTATCCTCCAGATTTTCTGTATTGCTTTTGTGTACTTGTTGACAGTTTTTCTATTTTGATCTCTTTCTTGACAGCTTTGTTGACAGTTTTGTTGACAGCTTAGTTTGCCTTTCTTTGACAGTTTGGTTGACTGTTTTGTTTGCCTTTATGCATTGTGCAACTTGTTTGTTCAGTTTGCAATTTGGTTTGGCATTTCAGTTTGGTTTGCCTCTTTGACAATTTGAATTTATGCAGCTTTGTGCATTTTGCAAAATAATTTTTCTTTCCCTCTTTGTGAACCAAGAAGAGACATCTTCTTGCGATTTGCAGAGAGGACGAACAAACTGATTCCGGCTAACAACCTTTAATGATGAACTTTTGCTTATCTATCTGAAAAATGCTTTTTTTTCTTCAAATTAACTGTATTGACTTCTCCTTTTCTTGCTTTGCAGGTAAATATCAATTGGGGCAAGGGAAGCAGCAGTAGAAGATGAAGACTTCAAGAGATTTAAAACATAGATTTATTTTATTTTTAACCATTGTAATAAACATCATTATAAACACCATAAATAAATTTACTGTATTCAAACAACACTTGTAACAATAATTAAAATAAATAAAATCTTTTGTCAGATAGTTCTTTAATTCTTCTGCAATTGCTTATTTAATTATTTAAATTTCTTGAATTATAATAATTGGAAATTATCCCAATAATTTTAACTTAGAAATTATAAATAATCAACAAACGTCACAGTCTCACAGCTTTGCATTAACCAACAATACTTTTGGCATTCCAAATAACCAAAAGCGTTGCACAATTAAACAAACAAACGTCCATAAGCCTTTTACCTCACTGATCAAACTAAAACTTCAAACTTTCAATCAGAAGCCTCAGCTTATATCCCAGATGTTTAGGCTTTGAGAAACAAACGGAAATCTTGAACAAACATCAAAGTAGTGTGACAGTCAATTGAAATGTTGTGGATTCAAATTCTTCTGAGAATGCGCGTGCAAACCCTAATTTGGGATTTACTGTTAAAGAAGCGTCTGTTCGATCAAACCCTGAGCCAAACTCAACCAAATCAATAGAAACCCTAATAATTTGTCTGACTGATTCAAAAAGTCAATGAAAACCCTAATTTTGTTTGATTGATAAGAAAAGTCTGATTGACCGATTCTTGAGCCAATCTGAAAAATCAGGAAAAGCCCGAAGCAGTGATTTCTTGTGAAAAAGGGAGGGCAAATTTTGGGGTACAACAGCTGCTAACAAGAACATTAAGAAAATCATATAGAAGATGGCGATTACATACAAAGATTGGCATGAGATGTTACCATTTTCTCTTCATGGTTACCGCACCTCAGCACGTACGTCAACAGGGGCAACACCTTATTCTATGGTGTACGGCATGAAGGTTGTCCTACCTATTGAGGTCTAGATCCCTTCTTTGAGAATCATGATGAATACATGTTTGAACAAAGATGATTGGATCCAGACTCGACTTGACCAACTGAATCTTATTGATGAGAAAAGGCTTATTGCTGTGTGTCATGGTCAGATGTACCAAAAACGAATGATCAAGGCTTTCAACAAAAAGTTCAGACGTCATGTATATCAAGTGGGTGATCTAGTAATCAAGTGCATCATACTGACACAAGGTGATCCCAAGGGCAAATGGACTCCCGCTTACGAAGGGACATTTGTAATCAAAAGCATATTTTCCGGTGGAGCCAGGATTCTAACCACTATGGATGGTGAGGATCTTCCTCACCCTGTGAATGCGGACATAGTGAAAAGATACTACGCATGAATAAAGACCCGCTAGGTTGGCTGGTGTTGTACCCCAAAATTTTCCCTCCCATATTCTTCAAGATTTGTCAAGAATCATCTTCAAATGGTTCAAGATTTCTCAAGGGTTGTACAGTCCAAATGCCTCCTAAGCCAGTCAAAACTAGGGTTTGGGTTCTTTCAAGGAATTTGGGGTTTTCAATGGTTCAATCAAGTCTCATAGGCCTATAAACATTCTCAAGCACCTACATGCCAAGTCTCAAGATTCACAGTGTCAATTTGCACAGTAAAAAGCTCCATTTGACCTATAGTCAACTGCAAGGGTAAAATGGTCATTTTGCAGTCAAAAGTCAGAATTTTTGGTAAACATCTTATTTTGAGTCCGCAATCATCATTTGATCAAGTCTTGATCATGATTCCACAAGAATGGCTCAAAAATCATCAAGGATGCAAAAGTTACTATTTTTGGAGAGCAGAAAAGTCAACTGTATCTTGACCAGGGCATAACTTTTTCATGGTTCATCAGAAAAATTCCATCCAATGCTCATTTTTAAGGGGATGACATTTACTACAATCCATCTTCACATTCCAAGTCCAATAAATTCTCTCACAAAAAGTTATCAATTTCTACATTATAGGTCAAATTCAAAAGTCAACAAAAGTGCACTTTAAGTCAAAGACCATAACTTGAGATTGGTAAATACAAATGACATGGATCCAAAGGAATTGGTTAGAGGACTTCAATACCTTTCCAAAATGTCCAAGAACATGTTCATATGATCAAAATTGAGCAAGATGTGCATTAGAGAAGTTGGGAAATTTTCATGAATTTGCAAAAGTCAACTTTGCTCAAAACACCTCATTTTTGCTAATGGGCCTCAAATCTCTTCTTGAAACTTCATCCATGGCCTATGCACGACCCATCAAGCTTGTTTGAATTTATTTTCTTATTTTTATTAATTAATTTAATTTTTAATTGATTTTAATTCATTTAATTAATTTAAATTGTAGGAAATACAAAGATTTGATTTTTCAATCTTTTTGTGAAGCAAATGTGGTCAAGATATGCTGGAAAATTCGTGCACAAATCAAATATGCCAAAATATCCAAATTAGGCAACTTTTTCCAATCATGAAGATTCAAAAATATATGATTTCCAATCAAATATTTAATCATCATTCCAATGGATTTTTGCTCAAAGATTTGACCTAATTTCAGTATCCTATAAATATACAAGTCAACCCTAATCATGCATACGTGAAATCTCTGCAGAAGAAGCCATAACCATATTGAAAAAATTCAAGAAAACTTGAAAACTGTTTTCTATATTCCAGGCCAATTCGAGGCGTTTTATTGACTCTAACACATTGTAGGGGTCCCCAGGAACGTGTAGGAATCAAAACCAAACGTTGAAGCTCAAAGAATCATCAAGAACAGAACCACGGTTTGCTTGTTATTTTGAAAATCGAATAGCTTAATTCATGCATCATTAACATGATTTATTGTTTGTTTTGTGTTGCTAGAGACCACATGAAGCTATTGGCATGGTTTAATTGGATTATAATGCACAGAATCATAAATTGCCAAGGATGAATTCTAGGGTTCTTGAGCTTGGAATTTGGGGATTCTTAATACAAGAAAAATTGAGCCTCAAAAGACCCATGACTGAATTCGTTAGGTCAAGACGAATCCAAAGCCACCCTCGCGAAATATTTATATACAACATAGGGCTAATCGCTATTTTTGGTCACTGTAGTTTGTGGGGGTTAAAAACCCCCGCTATCTAATGTATTTTTATGCAGGCGAAGGAAGAAGATGATGAGCTGGTGATACATCATTGGACCATTCAAAAAAGGGCGCGCGTGTTTTTATGTTACAGCATATTGGATTGTTTCTTAATATTATATTTGCTTATTATCATAATAACAAACGCGTGCAGATGGCGTAGTGGATGATGCATTGGCTTGGAATCATTGGGACCTGGGTTCGAATCCCAGGTCCACCCAAACGCTTATGCTATTTTTCTTAACATAATTGTGTGCAGAATTCCAAAAGTGGTCTACCATGCATTCCAAGCATCCAGGTGCCATGTGGCGTCAGGCACAAATCCAAGGGCCAAGAGTGAGTGACTACCCTACTCCCAGTCAACCAACGCCCTGGACGATCCCAGAAGTCAAACAGGCTAGAGAGATTAATGGGCCAAAATTGCTAACTAACCTCCATCAATGGGCCAGCACCCCCCCTGGTTTATTATTTTTCTTTTATATTTTCCTATTTAATTACCTTATTAATTATTATTATTATTATTTAATTACCTCACAAATTAATTATTTTCATAATAAATTCAGAAAATATAATATTTTTATTATTATTACTAATTAATTTCACCCTTTATTATTTTTGTAAATAAATGTCATTAATTAATTTAGTTGTTTTAATTAGGTTAACTTCAATTATTTTTATAACAAATAAAATCCATGTAGAATTAGGTTTTTGGCAACTTTTAATCATGTTTTCCTTTTTATTTTATTTTCATTAAAAACATAAAAAACTTAAAAAATATTTCTTTTATTTAATTAATTAGAATTAGGTTTAATTAAATGCAAAAAGGACCAAAATTTCTTTCTTTCTCAAAAAGGGGTCAAAACCCTAAGGACTTTCCCGATTCAATTTCTTTTCGCGCATATTATTTTTTGATCATATTTATGTAATTGCTCCAAGGATGTAATAGATAATTAGGACCCTTTTTATCGCTTTCTTTTATTTTCTCGCATTTACTTTTCAAGGGTTGCTTTTGGCGATTTAAATACCCGACGCCTTGTAATAGCGTAGATTTACTTTCTGCAATTTACTTTCCGCACAATTATTAACTGCTATGCATGACAAGACTTGTTCTCAAAATAAAATCAAAACGTAGCTCACCATAACATGTGCAAAGATAACTTAACTGAATCCTGACACACTCGCACATGCCACTCCTAGGGTACGCCTCGCTTGGTTGCCTCGACGTGGTCATTGAGTATAGGGTGTTTTAGAGGTCGCCCTCCTGTCTAAAGATCCAAAAGTTGCCTCGAAACGGTTGCCTCGGATAAAAAAGGATCTAGGACACTAGGGTTACCGCTAAGGCGTCCTACTATTGCTTTGGTGACCACATGTCCCTATAATCGAATTGACCCGAAAAACTCTAACGACGGTGCTACCTACTTCTCAATAGTGGGATAGTACTGTCTAAAGGACATTTGCACAGCTTAATTTCTTTTGGGTAGGTAGAGGTTCTCAGGTACTTGCTCTTTCAAAACAAAAACAACTTTTCGCACCTACACTTTCAAACAAAAGTTTTCAAACAAACACTTCATACACTCTCGAGGACAGATACAAGAGTTAAATTGAAGTTTTCAAATAAACTTTTTTCAAAACCCACAAACACAAGAAAAGCAAACATTTTTGAAAACATAGTGAGCAAGTACCTAAGAGCCCGTGGATAACCATAGATAGAAAGGGTGCTAACACCTTCCCTTTCTATAATCTACCTCCCGAACCGAGAAACATCTCGAAAAGGAATTTTGCTGTGCTTTTGTCCTTTCCTTGTTGGAGAAAATAAAAGACGGTGGCGACTCTTGCTTACCGCGACATTTCGCGAACCAACATTCCAAAACAGTCAGTTCTATTTCCACCGATCACAGAACTGGCGACTCTTCTGGGGAGATTATAAGTGAGGTGTACCTTAGGATTAGATCACTTATGTTTTCAATTGAATGCCTTGTTTGCTTTAATTTTGTGGGCTTGCATCAGAGTTTCATAGATCCTAACCCGGATCTGGGGAATACCCTTTAGGTAAGTAGCAATAAACTGTGAGGGACCTGTCCGGCGTAGACCGACACGGGTGAAGCAGTAGCTACATTGGTGTGACACCTTGGTCTGTACCGATATCCCTTGTGTTGGAACGAGGAGAATATGGGTCTTCTGAGGAGTCATTAAGCACCAACTGACCTTAGAACCTTAAATTGACCCAACTTGGCCATAGAACAGTAGCAGTATGCTACACTCATTGAGGCTAAACTCTCGCGATGGTTCCGGCCGTAAGAAAAGATTGTGAAGCTGGAGTTATGACCGATTGAGGGTAGTCAGTGATATTGAGATCCTCTAAAACCCGGTTACTATTTTTAGGGCAGGTCTTAACCAACTGAAACTGAAAGAGGGTAGTACCTAAACTTCATGCTGGCCTGAAATCTAAGGGCTGCTTTTGTGTGACTTGTGTTCCTTACCATGTTTGCCTTTTGTGAATATTTGTGGTGTGCTTTTACCATGACACCATACCATCATACCATTGCATACATCTTGCATAAGGACTAACCTGCATACATCTTGCATAAGGACTAATCCATTTCAAGGATCTCAAGGGTTTGTGATGCAGGTCATGATGAACCAACTGTCTAGCAAGGGGCAAAGGGGATTTATTTTCCTCTAGCCAAGGTTGTTCGGAGATCAAAATATGATGACTTGAGTCAGGGGCTATGACCCACTCAATATGGTGAGCCTAACTCTTGAAGAAGGACTCTCAGCAACATGAAGTTCCTTCAATCAAGCTACCAGATTCAAATTCTAACAGTTTCTTGTTTACCCCTCGAGATCCTTGAAAACATTGCATACATATACCATACATATCATTGCATAACAGGTCACCCTTTACAGGTCTCTCATGTTCTCGCTGTTTATTTCAGCAATGGCTTTCCAACAAGACAACCAGGACCTTCATACTCAAGAGACTCAGTTCAAGGAAATCTTCCTAAGCCTGTCCAAGGGGCAGGAAGAGTTGAGAACACTCCTCATGGGGAATTTGGTCAAGAAGAGTCCTGAAGACAGTAAGGACGAACGGCTGAAACATCTGCAAGCTGAGATAGATGCAATGAGAACCCAGATGTTGGGGAAGACGGCTCTTATCCAAGGCTTAGCTTAGGAACAAGAAGAGTTGAGAACCATGATCAATCAGCTTCATCAAGACAAATACAACAGTATGAAGCAAACAGTCAAGGCTGAGGATCAAGTCATTAATCAACTTCCGAAAAGTCAAAGGTTTGGTTTGATGAAGAATGGACCTCTCCAAGTTGCTACTACCTCACAGGTCCAACAATAACCTCGTCAAGAACAACGGGTTGATCAGAACAAGCCAAACAAGCCCAAGAGGCAATTCACCAAGCTCAATGTGTCACTGACTCAAGCGCTACAGCAAGTGTTGAAGGCAGGGCTGATTACATTAAGGATTCCTCTTCGGAATCCAAACACTTCCGCTCCTACCTATCATCCCAATGAAAGGTGTGCATACCACTTTGACAGTTCGGTACATGACACAAACAACTGTTGGGCCTTGAAGAACAAGATCCAAGACTTGATTGATGCCAAGGAGATCAAGTTTGATCACTGATCCCACACCAAATCATTGAGAATGTCTTTTGTTCATTTGAATTTTCAAGTTGTATTTCTCTTTGCTTATTCAAACAATTATTGTCATGGCAAACCTTTTTATTTCATTAATGCATTACACGTGTCTGTTTTGAAGTAATTGTGTTCACTATGTTTAAAATTGCTTTCATTTTGTGATGTTCAACTCTCGATTAAAAGTTCTAAGCCTTTTGAGGGAGGATGACGAAAACGATACCACGATCTTTACAGTATGCTTTTGAACAGACCCCGCTGATGAAGTACAGGCATTGTTTCAAATCCTAAACAGTGGAGTTATAAGGAAGATAATCCCTCGTCAACCCCTTTGAGCCAAAGAAGTTGGAGTTTTTCTTTTCGAAAATTAAAACCCTTAATTATAACCCGGGGCAGGGGAGTTTTCTCAGTTGATCCAGGTGCACAATGAATGACATCAAAGGAGTCCTTCCAAAACAAAAGGCAGTGATGGCTCCCTATAATCGTCAAGACAGGAAGTCATTATCTCTCAGAAATAAAAACCCATTAAGTCAAAACCTATGAAGGATACTTACAAAACTGGGGCATCCCGCTGACTGTAATCACAAAAGAAACAGTTCAGGAAAAAAGACAGGGATGATAAAATCAAAAAGAAAGAGGTCCTACAAACCCTCGACAAAAAGGAAATGACTGCCTATTCAAAATAAACTATCAATATCCGAACCATCACCGGAATATCAGAGCAAAGACTCAAACAAGGTCTAACGCACGATTAGCTGAGTTTAGGTTTGAAGAACATCACGAAGAGCGGGTGGGAACAAAGATATTTTGAGCCTTTATCCTTTGTTTCTTAAACCGTGAACCAGGCCACGTTATAACCCTTAAAAGTCCTAGCTGAAGCATGGGTTAGTTCGAAAGCATACTGTTACAAAAGGTATCCTGACTCCTGTAGGGCTCGCTGTAAAATCCTGAGTTGACATCACATTTTACAAAAAATCACTTGTTTTATTGAAAACTGCATTTTCAAAAACTTCAAGACAGACATAATCTTTGCATTCTTAAAATAACATTGTTTGCATATGACTATTTGTTCGAACAATAGAGAAATTCGCATGATGAATATCTTATGAACAAAAATCTTCTCAACAAAAAGGATCACATCGAGTGGAGAAACACTTCCAATCAAGGGGAACGGCATGATCATTGTCCATCATCTGGGGCAGTCAAGTCAAGATTCAAGGAATCTCTCAAAATGCCAAATATCCAGGGGAAGATCTCCATCTGAATCAATTGGGGCATTGGACATGAATTCCAGCAACGAATCTTGCATGATCAAACGAAAATCTTCTGGTAGTATGGCAACACAACACTACCGACAATGACACCTCCCTACATCCTGAGAACGTGGACATAGTCAAAATACTACGCATAATCAAAGACCCGCTAGGTCGACTGGCCTAGGCAAAAATAAGGGCTTCCCGGCGAACCAAAAGGGTTCGGACAAAAATAAGGGATGAAAATGAAAAAATATGTACACCCGGCAAGTCGAAAAACTGAAAAGGCGGCTTGGGCAAAAAAGGGTATCCCGATGGACTGGAAACCCAAAAGGGCGGTCCAAGCAAAAGTTAGGGATCACAGCGTACGACTATGTCCCGGCATCCCGTCACTTGCCTACCAGAAGAAGATTTGTTAAATCGACAGTTATCAAGACCTCCACAGGTACCTTCTCCCATAAAAGCTGGGGCAATAAGAGTTGTCCAAACTGTACAGCTGCTTTGCTCGCCAGGTATAAAGGTAGATTCAGCTGAAGAATTCGACCAGGATACCTTCATTCCCCGCAGAGTAAGGAAAGAATCAGCAATACTCTCCCCAAGCAGAGTTGGTCTTCCATTAGCCCTGAAAAGGCACAGTATCTCCAGCAAGTCAGCAATACTCTCCCCCGAGCAGAGTTGGCCTACCATCAGTCTTGAAAAAGTCGGGTATCCCCAGAAGATTTTAATATTCTCCAGCAGAGTATACAGATATTCCTCAGCAAGCATCCCCGACAGTCTTAATGTTCCTCGACGAAATATAAGATTGTTCCCCGGTGGAATACAAGATACCCCCAGGGGAGCCATTTCCTCAAAAGTTTCCCCAGGAGAGTTGAATCATCTTACCTCAGTAGATTCTGGAAGCTTGTCCCCTGCGGAGTACAAACATCTCTCCCCAGCCATATTCAAAGGTTATCCCCCATCAGAGTCTAACTGGGTTATCCTCAGCAAATTGCAACGGAAAGATCATCCTCAGTGAAGTTCTTCCAATCCCCAGTGGAGTTCATCAAAATCCCCAACAAAGCTTATCAACGGAATCCCCAGCGGAGTTATCATCAAAATCTCAGCAAAGCATCTCTTCCCACAGAGTATTCCCCGCAGAATAATCTCTTCATCAAGTTTATTCCCCAACAGAGTTATCTTCTCCTACAAGTTTATTCTTGCAACCATCTTCGTTCATCATCCCCAGCGGAAACGAAGAACTCAACACTATTCTCCAACAGCTCCAGGATTTATTTTCCCCAGCTAAAACATCACATCTTCATACATTATGACATGCATACGCATCATACAACACAAATCTCATTTATTCTTGAGAACATCTTGACATCATGCAGTTCATGCATCATGACATTGCATACAGCTAACGTTTTGCCTTTTCAGGAAAAGGTCAATCAAAAGATGATTACCATCTACCTTTGCAGTCCCAAATTAATACTTGTAACAAGCCAGGAAAATTCTGTGGACGACTGATCGTAGGTTAATACCTGAAACCAGACGGGACAATTATCTACTTGACAATCATGAAGCAACCCTACACCGGTTCCTTCTCTTACAGATGAAGTTTCACACAGACTCATCATCAGGCAATCCTACACCGGTTCCTTCTCAGTGCAGATGCAGTTTTACACAGACTCACCATGAAAAACCCTACACAGGTTTCTCCTCCCTTCCAAGATGAAGTTTTACACGGACTCATCATCAGGAAACCCTACACCGGTTCCTTCTCAATCTCAGATGCAGTTTCACACTGACTCATCATCAGGCAACCCTACACCGGTTCCTTCTATTTCAGATGAAGTTTTACACAGACTCATCGTCGGGCAACCCTACACAGGTTCCTTCCTTTCAGATGCAGTTTTACATAGACTCATCACCAGGCAACCCTACACCGGTTCCTTCTCATTTCCAAGATGAAGTTTTACACGGACCCATCATTAAGGTAACCCTACACCGGTTCCTCCTCAGTTCCAAGACGAAGTTTTACACGAACTCATCGTCAAGATAACCTTACCCCGGTTCATCCAGAAGTTTTACACGAACTTATCCTGCAGTAACCTTAGCCTGGTTCATCCTGAAGTTTCACACGAACTTATCACAGTAACCTTACCCCGGTTCATCCAGAAGTTTTACACGAACTTATCCTGCAGTAACCTTACCCCGGTTCATCCTGAAGTTTCACACGAACTTATCACAGTAACCTTACCCCGGTTCATCCAGAAGTTTCACACGAACTTATCACAGTAACCTTACCCCGGTTCATCCAGAAGTTTTACACGAACTTATCATGCAGTAACCTTACCCCGGTTCATCCAGAAGTTTTACACGAACTTATCCTGCAGTAACCTTACCCCGGTTCATCCTGAAGTTTCACACGAACTTATCACAGTAACCTTACCCCGGTTCATCCAGAAGTTTTACACGAACCTAACCCAAAGTAACCTTACCCCGGTTCCTCCTGAAGTTTCACACGAACTTATCTCAAAATCACCTTACCCCGGTTCATCCAGAAGTTTTACACGAACTCATCCCGAAGTAACCTTACACCGGTTCCTTCTCAATTTCAGATGAAGTTTTACACGGACTCGTCATCAAATTAACCCAACACAGGTTCCTCCTCAGTTCCAAGATGAAGTTTCACACGGACTCATCATCAGTCAACCCTACACAGGTTTCCTTCCTTCCAGATGCAGTTTCACACGGACTCATCATCAGTCAACCCTACACAGGTTTCCTTCCTTCCAGATGCAGTTTCACAAGGACTCGTCATTAGTCAACCCTACACAGGTTTACTTCCTTCTAAAATGCAGTTTTACACGGACTCATCGTGAAGCAACCCTACACAGGTTCCTTCTTTCAACTTACAAAGTTACAATTTAACCAACAATCTCCAGATGGCATCTATAAGCCCATCCCCGACAAGATTCTGTCACAGCTCCAGATGGCATCTATAAGCCCATCCTCCTATCCATCATATCTCCAAATGGCATCTGTAAGCCCATTCCCGACATCACATTGCTGATACTACACTATGCGAGTGCAAATTTCTGGGCACTCTAGTGTTCAATCATCTTCCACCTTCGGATCACGAAAGGCACACAAGCCAATCTACATCCTCAGGTTTAAGAAGATTGAACAGGGGCAACTGTTGTACCCCAAAATTTGCCCTCCCATATTCTTCAAGATATGTCAAGAATCATCTTCAAATGGTTCAAGATTTCTCAAGGGTTGTACAGTCCAAATGCCTCATAAGCCAGTCAAAACTAGGGTTTGGGTTCTTTCAAGGAATTTGGGGTTTTCAATGGTTCAATCAAGTCTCATAGGCCTATAAACATTCTCAATCACCTACATGCCAAGTCTCAAGATTCAGTGTCAATTTGCACAATCAAAAGCTCCATTTGACCTACAGTCAATTGCAAGGGTAAAATGGTCATTTTGCAGTCAAAAGTCAGAGTTTTTGGTCAACATCTTATTTTGAGTACACAATCATCATTTGATCAAGTCTTGATCATGATTCCACAAGAATGGCTAAAAAATCATCAAGGATGCAAAAGTTACTATTTTTGGACAGCAGAAAAGTCAATTGTATCTTGACCAGGGCATAACTTTTTCATGGTTCATCAGAAAAATTTCATCCAATGCTCATTTTGAAGGGGATGACATTTAATACAATCCATCTTCATATTCCAAGTCCAAGAAATGCTCTCACAAAAAGTTATCAATTTCTACATTATAGGTCAAATTCAAAAGTCAACAAAAGTGCACTTTAAGTCAAAGACCATAACTTGAGATTGGTAAATCCAAATGACATGGGACCAAAGTCATTGGTTAGAGGACTTCAATACCTTTCCAAAATGTCCAAGAACATGTTCATATGATCAAAATTGAGCAAGATATGCATTAGAGAAGTTGGGAAATTTTCATGAATTTGCAAAAGTCAACTTTGCTCAAAACACCTCATTTTTGCTAATGGGCCTCAAATCTCTTCTTGAAACTTCATCCATGGCCTATGCACGACCCATAAAGCTTGTTTGAATTTATTTTCTTATTTTTATTAATTAATTGGATTTTTAATTGATTTTAATTCATTTAATTAATTTAAATTGTAGGAAATACAAAGATTTGATTTTTCAATCTTTTTGTGAAGCAAATGTGGTCAAGATATGCTGGAAAATTCGTGCACAAATCAAATATGCCAAAATCTCCAAATTAGGCAACTTTTTCCAATCATGAAGATTCAAAAATATATGATTTCCAATCAAATATTTAATCATCATTCCAATGGATTTTTGCTCAAAGATTTGACCTAATTTCAGTCTCCTATAAATATACAAGCCAACCCTAATCATGCATACGTGAAATCTCTGTAGAAGAAGCCATATCCATATTGAAAAAATTCAAGAAAACTTGAAAACTGTTTTCTATATTCCAGGCCAATTCGAGGCATTTTATTGACTCTAACACATTGCAGGGGTCCCCAGGAACGTGTAGGAATCAAAACCAAACGTTGAAGCTCAAAGAATCATCAAGAACAGAACCACGGTTTGCTTGTTATTTTGAAAATCGAATAGCTTAATTCATGCATCATTAACATGATTTATTGTTTGTTTTGTGTTGCTAGAGACCACATGAAGCTATTGGCATAGTTTAATTCGATTATAATGCACAGAATCATAAATTGCCATGGATGAATTCTAGGGTTCTTGAGCTTGGAATTTGGGGATTCTTAATACAAGAAAAATTGAGCCTCAAAAGACCCATGACTGAATTCGTTAGGTCAAGACGAATCCAAAGCCACCCTCGCGAAATATTTATATACAACACAGGGCTAATCGCTATTTTTGATCACTGTAGTTTGTGGGGGTTAAAACCCCCCGCTATCTAATGTATTTTTATGCAGGCGAAGGAAGAAGATGATGAGCTGGTGATACATCATTGGACCATTCAAAAAAGGGCGCGCGTGTTTTTATGTTACAGCATATTGGATTGTTTCTTAATATTATATTTGCTTATTATCATAATAACAAACGCGTGCAGATGGCGTAGTGGATGATGCGTTGGCTTGGAATCATTGGGACCTGGGTTCGAATCCCAGGTCCACCCAAACGCTTATGCTATTTTTCTTAACATAATTGTGTGCAGAATTCCAAAAGTGGTCTACCATGCATTCCAAGCATCCTGGTGCCATGTGGCGTCAGGCACAGATCCAAGGGCCAAGAGTGAGTGACTACCCTACTCCCAGTCAACCAACGCCCTGGACGATCCCAGAAGTCAAACAGGCTTGAGAGATTAATGGGCCAGAATTGCTAACTAACCTCCATCAATGGGCCAGCACCCCCCCTGGTTTATTATTTTTCTTTTATATTTTCCTATTTAATTACCTTATTAATTATTATTATTATTATTTAATTACCTCACAAATTAATTATTTTCATAATAAATTCAGAAAATATAATATTTTTATTATTATTACTAATTAATTTCACCCTTTATTATTTTTGTAAATAAATGTCATTAATTAATTTAGTTGTTTTAATTAGGTTAACTTTAATTATTTTCATAACAAATAAAATCCATGTAGAATTAGGTTTTTGACAACTTTTAATCATGTTTTCCTTTTTATTTTATTTTCATTAAAAACATAAAAAACTTAAAAAATATTTCTTTTATTTAATTAATTAGAATTAGGTTTAATTAAATGCAAAAAGGACCAAAATTTCTTTCTTTCTCAAAAAGGGGTCAAAACCCTAAGGACTTTCCCGATTCAATTTCTTTTCGCGCATATTATTTTTTGATCATATTTATGTAATTGCTCCAAGGATGTAATAGATAATTAGGACCCTTTTTATCGCTTTCTTTTATTTTCTCGCATTTACTTTTCAAGGGTTGCTTTTGGCGATGTAAATACCCGACGCCTTGTAATAGCGTAGATTTACTTTCCGCAATTTACTTTCCGCATAATTATTAACTGCTATGCATGACAAGACTTGTTCTCAAAATAAAATCAAAACGTAGCTCACCATAACATGTGCAAAGATAACTTAACTGAATCCTGACACACTCGCATATGCCACTCCTAGGGTACGCCTCGCTTGGTTGCCTCGACGTGGTCATTGAGTATAGGGTGTTTTAGAGGTCGCCCTCCTGTTTAAAGATCCAAAAGTTGCCTCAAAACGGTTACCTCGGATAAAAAAGGATCTAGGACACTAGGGTTACCGCTAAGGCGTCCTACTATTGCTTTGGTGACCACATGTCCCTATAATCGAATTGACCCGAAAAACTCCAACGATGGTGCTACCTACTTCCCAATAGTGGGATAGTACTGTCTAAAGGACATTTACACAGCTTAATTTCTTTTGGGTAGGTAGAGGTTCTTAGGTAAACAAAAACCACTTTTCTCACCTACACTTTCAAACAAAAGTTTTCAAACAAACACTTCATACACTCTTGAGGACAGATACAAGAGTTAAATTGAAGTTTTCAAACAAACTTTTTTCAAAACCCACAAACACAAGAAAAGCAAACATTTTTGAAAACATAGTGAGCAAGTACCTAAGAGCCCGTGGATAACCACGGATAGAAAGGGTGCTAACACCTTCCCTTTCTATAATCTACCTCCCGAACCGAGAAACATCTCGAAAAGGAATTTTGCTGTGCTTTTGTCCTTTCCTTGTTGGAGAAAATAAAAGACGGTGGCGACTCTTGCTTACCGCGACATTTCACGAACCAGCATTCCAAAACAGTCAGTTCTATTTCCACCGATCACAACTGGCCTAGGCAAAAATAAGGGCATCCCGGTGAACCAAAAGGGTCTGGGCAAAAATTACGGATAAATACAAAAATCTGTACACCCGACAAGTCGAAAACCTGAAAAGGCGGCTTGGGAAAAAAAGGGTATCTCGGTGGACTGAAAACCCGAAAGGGAGGTCCAGGAAAAAGTTAGGGATTTAAAGCGTACAACTATGTCCCATTGGATCACCTTGCGACCAGACTTCAGTATCAACTACCAAGCTCAAACAATACCAATTAACCCAGTCAGCTTCGGACAAGTAGCAAAGTGATGAGACGCTCAAGGACATTGGGGCAATAGCAGAATTGAAACTCAATGGGATTATTACGCATAGCTATTTTCTCTTTGTGCACTATTTTGTGTAGTTTTCATCTTTTTACGATGGTGTTCTCCTACTATAACGTCAGTCTCCTTGTCCAAAATGCCTGTTATAGGAATACTTCAGAAATCAATACAAATCATTGCTTTGAAAGTACAAAACTATTTGTTTTTATTTTTCTGTTTTGTTTTGCAAAAACGTCCAATGATTATTTTTGACATGTGCATTTGAATATGATTACTGTTTACAAATACTTACATAAGAAACATAAAGATAGATCTAATGACTTTAAGAAGCGGGGCAAAGTCTAAAAAAGAAATTTATAGTCCCAACAGTTACTCTTTCCAGCAGGTATGGGTGCAGAGACATTTTAAGACAAAATCACCACTATATACGACCCTGTGACGTCTATGTTCACCACAAAGTTATGTTGCATGAAATGTATGATGTAATATATGTTATATCAATGTTTATGATATGAATGTAATGAATGCACATGTAAGTTGATGAGCTGTCTAGCTGAGGATAGATGAATCCTAGATAGCCGGAGATAATAGAATCTTGACTGCTGCCGGGGAAAGTAAATCCTTGACTGCCACTGGGGATTTCAAATCCTTTGATCATTGAAAATGAGAAGTCCTGGGACCACTGTTGGGGAATCAGGAGCTTGGGTTGTATGCCAATCTACTGGGGATTCCTGTTTTGAGGAGATCTTCATTGGGGAATATCTGAATACTCTGTGAGGAATTGAGAATGAGAGTCTTCATTCTGCTTGGGGGATAAGAATTCTGTGGGGAATAGCCATACTGTTGAAAAGTAGCTATCCTATCGGAGAGTAAGCTCAGGACTTTGGGAAAAGCTTACTCCTGTTTGGAAGAAGTTCAGGAGTTTAAGTTGTTTGCCACTTTGAGAATGAGAATCTTCATTCTGTCGGGAATATTAGGAATTCAGGTTGTATGCCACTTTGAGAATGAGAATCTTCATTATGTTGGGGATATCGGGAACTCAGGTTATCTGCCACTTTGAGAATGAGAATCTTCATTCAGTTGGGGATATCAGGAATTCAGGTTGTCTGCCACTTTGAGAATAAGAATCTTCATTCTGTTGGGGATATCAGGAACTCAGGTTATCTGCCACTTTGAGAATGAGAATCTTCATTCTGTTGGGGATATCAGGAACTCAGGTTATATGCCACTTTGAGAATGAGAATCTTCATTCTGTTGGGGGTCAGAAATTGGGAGTATACCAATCTTCTGAGGTTTCAAGGATGAGAGTCTTCATTTTGTTAAGGGTCAGAAATTAGGAGTATACCAATCTTCTGAGGTTTCAAGGACGAGAGTATTCATTCTGTTAAGGGTCATAAATTGGGAGTATACCAATCTTCTGAGGTTTCAAGGATGAGAGTCTTCATTCTTGAGAGAGATAGATTTTTAGGAGCTTCAGTTGTCCGTTATTCTGTTGGTGGTTGTAACTTCCAGCAGGTGATGAAGGAAATTCTGAACGACTTCGAATTTCAGCAAGTGATGAAGGAATTTTTGATGATGACCACAACTTCTAGCAGGTGATGAAGGAAATTTTTTAACGCTCTTGAATTCCAGCAGGTGATGAAGGAATTTTTGATGATGACCGCAACTTCCAGCAGGTGATGAAGGAAATTTTTGAATGCTCTTGAATTCCAGCAGGTGATGAAGGAATTTTTGATGATGACCGCAACTTCCAGCAGGTGATGAAGGAAATTTTTGAACGCTCTTGAATTCCAGTAGGTGATGAAGGAATTTTTGATGATGACCGCAACTTCCAGCAGGTGATGAAGGAAATTTTTGAACGCTCTTGAATTCCAGCAGGTGATGAAGGAATTTTTGATGATGACCGCAACTTCCAGCAGGTGATGAAGGAAATTTTTGAATGCTCTTGAATTCCAGCAGGTGATGAAGGAATTTTTGATGATGACCGCAACTTCCAGCAGGTGATGAAGGAAATTTTTGAACGCTCTTGAATTCCAACAGGTGATGAAGGAATTTTTGATGATGACCGCAACTTCCAGCAGGTGATGAAAGAAATTTTTGAACGCTCTTGAATTCCAGCAGGTGATGAAGGAATTTTTGATGATGACCGCAACTTCCAGCAGGTGATGAAGGAAATTTTGAACACCCTTGAATTCCAGCAGGTGATGAAGGAATTTTTGATGATGACCGCATCTTCCAGCAAGTGATGAAGGAAATTTTGAACACCCTTGAATTCCAGCAGGTGATGAAGGAATTTTTGATGATGACCGCAACTTCCAGCAGGTGATGAAGGAAATTTTGAACACCCTTGAATTCCAGCAGGTGATGAAGGAATTTTTGATGATGACCGCAACTTCCAGCAGGTGATGAAGGAAATTTTGAACACCCTTGAATTCCAGCAGGTGATGAAGGAATTTTTGATGATGATCGTAACTTCTAGCAGGTGATGAAGGAAATTTTGAACACCCTTGAATTCCAGCAGGTGATGAAGGAATTTTTTATGATGATCGTAACTTCCAGCAGGTGATGAAGGAAATTTTGAACACCCTTGAATTCCAGCAGGTGATGAAGGAATTTTTGATGATGATCGTAACTTCCAGCAGGTGATGAAGGAAATTTTGAACACCCTTGAATTCCAGCAGGTGATGAAGGAATTTTTGATGATGATCGTAACTTCCAGCAGGTGATGAAAGAAATTTTGAACACCCTTGAATTCCAGCAGGTGATGAAGGAATTTTTGATGATGATCGTAACTTCCAGCAGGTGATGAAGGAAATTTTGAACACCCTTGAATTCCAGCAGGTGATGAAGGAATTTTTGATGATGATCGTAACTTGCAGCAGGTGATGAAGGAAATTTTGAACACCCTTGAATTCCAGCAGGTGATGAAGGAATTTTTTATGATGAGCGTAACTTCCAGCAGGTGATGAAGGAAATTTTGAACACCCTTGAATTCCAGCAGGTGATGAAGGAATTTTTGATGATGATCGTAACTTCCAGTAGGTGATGAAGGAAATTTTGAACACCCTTGAATTCCAGCAGGTGATGAAGGAATTTTTGATGATGATCGTAACTTCCAGCAGGTGATGAAGGAAATTTTGAACGACCTTGAATTCCAGCAGGTGATGAAGGAATTTTTGATGATGATCGTAACTTCCAGCAGGCGATGAAGGAAATTTTGAACGACCTTTCAACTTGAAATGTAATTTGTTTTGGAGAATAAATCCTTGACAAATGTTAGGGAAATAAACCCATGACCGCTGGTCTGCTAGAGAGGTGATGAACTTCTCGAGGACGCTTGAATTTCTTTTCAGAAAGATTTCGGAGAGGTTTCATCACTGGCCCTAGTATCAGATGCTTGTGATATTGCCAGGACACTTGGATTGCACGTAACCCTTTGATGAGATTGATGTTTAAATGCCCCAAGTGATGGTGAGGGAGACTTGCCCCAGGTTAATCTGTAGTTGAGAGATTTGTTGAAATCTTGACTGGACTGCCCCAGGTTAACTGAACTTTGAAAGATTTGTTGAAATCTGGATTGCCCCAGGTTAACTGAACTTTGAAAGATCTGTTGAAACCATGACTGGACTGCCCCAGGTGTGCTGGATAGTGACATGTCATGCCCCCTTGTTGATAGGAGATTTGTCAATGGAAGTGTCATCCTACTTGAAGTGATTTTACTCACTGGGAGAGTTTTCGTTCCTCCGAACATTCACTGTATGAATTTCTTCGCTGTTTAAACAAGTAAACCATGTGCAAACAATGATATTCAAATAATGAAACGTTTATGCTTGTCTCGAAGTTTTGAAAAATGCGTTTTTTAGCAGAAAACTTTTTATAAGACAAATTCAACACAAGATTTAGGGCAAAGCCTTACAGGAGTCAGGATACCTTTTGTAACAGTATGCTTTCGAACTAACCCATGCTTCAATTAGGACTTTTGAAGGGTTGTAACGTGGCTTGGTTCACAGTTTAAGAAACAAAGGATAAAGGCTCAAAGTGTATTTGTACCCACCCGCTCTTCGTGATGTTCTTCAATCCTAAACTCAGTTAATGGTGCGTCGAACTCTATTCGAATTCGGAACGACTTTTTGGTGATGGTTCACATCAGTTGAATTTTGGAAGGCAGTCATCATCTCTTTTTTTGCAACATTTTTCATATTGTTGAGGATTTGTAATGACCTCTTTCTTTTGATTTATTATCCCTAACTTTTGCCTGACTATTCCTGTTTTCGAGATTACAGTCAACGGGATGCCCCAGCTTTCTTAAGCCTCCTTTATAGGTTTTGGCTCAGTGGGCTTTTTTCTTTTGAGAGATTGACTGCCTATGAGGTAAGGAACCATCGCTGTCTTTTGATTCCAGAGGAATGCTTTTTTTTTTGATGTCGTTCGTTGTATTACGAACTGAGAGTTTGCGACTTCAATGCGCATCCTTTTTTGGATTAACTGAGTGACAACCCTGCCCCAGGTTTAAAGGTTTCAATTTGTGTTAAAAACAGAAAACTCCTACTTCTTTGGCTCGAAGGGGTTGACTAGGGATTATCTTCCTTATAACTCCAGTGTTTAGGATTTGAAAGAAATGCCTGTACATCGTCAGCAAGGTCTGTTCAAAAGCATATTGTATGAGATTATGGTATTGTTTCGTCATCCTCCCTCTAAAGGCTTGTAGCTTTTTATCAAGAGTTAAATATCATAAAGAAAGCATAAGAATAGTGAAAACGAATGGATGAATTCAAGACAAACATATGAAATGCATTAATGAAACAAAGTTTGACATCAACAGCTAATTGTTTGAATAACAAAAGAAATTACAACTTGAAAATTCAAATGGAACAAAAGTCTCTCAGTTCAAGCTTTGTCATTTCAAATGGAAAACCTTAGGGGATTGGTAGAAGAATTCACTGTGACCGTCTTGTGCGAGTTCCAATACTGCTTCATCAATCAGGTCTTGGATTTTGTTGCTCAACGCCCAACAGTTGTTAGTATCATGCCCCGGGCTGTTGGAGTGATATACACACCTTGCATCAGGATTGTACCTTGGGGAAGCTACGTTGGGATTCTTAGGAGGGTCCATTAACGTCACCAGATTCAATCTCAACAGGTGCTGTAAAACCTGAGACCGCGACATGTTGATCTTAGTGAATTGTCTTCTAGGAGCGACTTCCTTACGCTGATGCCCCTGTCTTTGTTGAGCAGGCGTAAGATGTTGTTGGGCTTGTGACCCTGAAGCAAGTTGAGGGGCTTTTCCCTTGCCTTCTTGTCTCAGAGGAGGTTAAATGATAATTTGATCTTCAGCCCCAGTTGTCTTCCCCACTTGATTATCTCGAAGCAGTTTGTTGACGAGAACTCTGAGCTCTTCTTGTCTTTGAGCCAAGTCCTGGATGAGAGCCATATGGCCCACCAGTTGTCCCATCATCTGGATCCTCATTGTGGTCAGCTCAAACTGAAGTTCTTCCAACTGATCATTCCTGATACTGCTTGAATTCCCCTGGACCAAGCCCCTTGTGAGGAGAGCTTTCACTTCTTATTGCCCCTGGGACAGGTTCAAGAACATTTCTTGAAGTTGAGCATTTTGATCCTGGATATCTTTGACAGTCCTCTCTAGAGCCATCTCTACTGAAATAAACAGTAGGAGAATAAGGAAACCTGAAAAGGAAAAACTGTTATGATGCAATGCATGATATGTGGATGCATGTTTTCAAGAATCTCTTGGGGTAAACACAAGAAAATGTTAGAAGTTGAACTTCGATCAACATTTCTTGATTGGAGAACCTTGTAACGGTTGATGTCTTTCCACGAGAATCAAGCTCACCATGTCAAGTGGGTCATATCCCCTGATTCAAGTTGTTGCACTTGATCTTTGATGGCGTTTGTTTAGAGGAGAAAACCTCTTGCCCTTTGGTAGACGTTTGGTTCAACATGCCCCTGTATCAAAGGACCCTCGAGATCCTTGAAATGCTTATTGAAAATGCTATGGTATGATGTCATGATGTTATGTACATGTATGCAAAAGTAGGCAAGTATATATATACAGGCAATCATATTCACACAGAGCAAACAAGTCCTTCGGTTTAGGCTTGCATGGGGTTTGTAGGTAAGTACCCTCTTGAAGTTAGTTGGCTCATCCTGTCCTAAAATAGAAACCGGGTTCTAAGGATCTCAATATCACTGGATTATTTTCTGTGTTCATTGTTTTGGTTTAGCCACTTAACTGGCGACCAAAATATTCCAAGAAAAAAATCCTCAATGAGTGTAGTATCGAGTATCTACCAACTTCGGACTGCACCAAAGTCGGTCATCTCACTACCCCTAAAAAGGCCAAGATGGTCAAGTAAGGTTCTAGAGTTCGTTAGTGCTTCATGACATTGCTCAGCGGCCCCGTATTCTCCTTGACTACTCAAGGGCTACCGGTACTCACAAATATGTCACACTAACAAAGCTACTGCTTCAACCATGTCGGTATACCCCGCACAGTTCCCTCACAGTTTATTGCTATTTACCTAAAAAGGTGCCCCCAAATCCGGGTGTAGGATTTAAACAAACCCAAACAAGGAACCCAAAAAAGTAAAGCAATCAAAGCAATCAAAGCAAGCATGTAAAGGTGATCTAAAACCCTAAGGTAACCCCACTTTTAGAGAATTGTCCCTAGCAGAGTCGCCAGTTCTGTGATACAGTGGGAGAACTGACTTGAGGTTTTGCGTTTGTATTCGCACTTGTTCGGTTTAGCAAGAGTCGCCACCGACTTTTTATTTATCCTAAGGAAAGGTCAAAAAGCACAGGAAAGACCTTTGAGATGTTTTCGTGGGTTCGGGGGGTAGATTATGAAAAGGGAAGGTGCTAGCACCCTTTTCATCCATGGTTATCCATGGGCTCTTAGTTACTTGTTTTAGATCACTTGCCTTTGCTTTTCAATTGTTTGAAATGGTGCTTTGTGTGTGTGGTTTTTGAAAATGTTTTGAAAAAGATGTCTTGTCTAGGCAACCTTTGTAATGACTCTTGTTTGAGTATATACAAAGGTGTGAGTCTTTTTGAAAAGATATTTCAATGTTTTGAAAATTGTTTTTGAAGTTGTGTTGTGATGTGTGTTTGAAAATGGCAAGGATGTTTTTGCAAGATTTTTGATCAAGTAACTAAGAGTTTGTCTACCCTATTTTACTCAATGATCTTTATTATGTTTTTAACCCTTTTAACAGTGTTGTTTCACCATTGTATTTGGTGAACAACCTTGTGTTAGGATGTAAACAGGACGGGCGCGGGTCATCGTACAGACCATGAAAGCAATAGTGTCAAGTGTCTTTGGCAACTTTCTTGAGGGACTATGATCATTTTGTTTAGGCAACAAGATAGCGTCATCAAGGGACTATGATCATTTGATTTGTTTTTGTTTTTCCAAAGACACTTAACATGCAAACATGGCCCATTTTTGAAGGCAACAAGTGGATGTAACCCTAGGGGTGTGAGTGTGCATTGTGTTTGTTTTTCATGCATGTTTATCTTGAATTAGGTCAAGCTATTTGATTGATTTTGCATACAATCCCTAAGTCTATCATGGCATAATTTGGAAACTTTTAAATGTGCGAGAATTTAAAGTCCTAAATTATTACAACAAGTATCCGGGGATGGGGGTACAAATGTTTATAAATGGGGATGAGTCTTATCAGAATATTAGTGTCCAAGTATTATTTACAACCAAATCGAATCATCGCATTCTAAATGTGAAAATATAAGAAAAAAAAGGAATCAAAAGCAATGTATGATGCACATGATTATTTACAAGTAATCAAAATGTTAACCTAATGTATTTATTAAGTATTATTATTATTTTTGTGTTTTTGTTAATTATACAGACAAGAGTTTTAAAGAAAAGAAAAGAAAATTGTTTAAGTTAAAGAAAACTATTATTTATGTATTTTTAAGTGTAATAAAAGGTATTAATAAAAATTTTACATGAAAAATTAGTATATAATTAACAACAACAAAAAATAAGAATTAAGTGATAATAATAAAAAAGTGTTGGTTTTCAAAAATATAAAAAAGGAGTTATATGGGCTTTAGGTGTTAGTATGAGGGGCAGGCCCAAATAAAAGGACAATGCAGATTAAAACCAGGGGGGTGCAGGCGCCAGTTTTATTGGGCTTTAGGGTTTTGTTCTATGGGGCAGGCCCAGATGTATTTTGACAAAGAATTTGTTAGGGTTTGTATTCGTTTGGTCAAAAAAGGGTTTGTTCATGAACGGCGCCGCTCCCTTTCTTCTTCATCGTCCTCTTCGTCCTTTCTCAATCGCGAGCTTCTGACTAAACCTCTCTTCGCTTCAGGCCACTAGGCGCCACCTCCACTCTCCTCTCTCCATGGTTGAGCAAGGCGGTGACAAGAAAAGGTATCGTTTTCTGTTTTCATGTTTTAGGGTTTCAAAATTCGTGCATGTTATTGATTTTTGACATACTTTGGTCTTCGACTGCTATTGATCTTTGATTATTATTTGTGTTCGTGTGAGGTGTAGAAAAAAAAAGGAAGAGGAATTTATACCTTGGTTCTGCTTTTTGGAAAGGAGAAGGAGAGTTTGGATAGGAGGCGTTCTCCGGTGGCCAAGGCGAGGGAGCGAGACGCTGATGAAAGCTTTGTTCTGGTACTTGTATCTTTGCTTTGTTTTGTTTTATGATGATGTTATCTTCTAAAAACAACGCTTCTGGGTCTTCCTTTCTTCTTCTAAATACTTGCTTATGTGATGCTTTTAATGATTATGTGATGAGCTGCTTGTTCTGAGAATTCTTACGTGTTAACTTCTGACTTTATTCCTCTCTTTGGCTTGGTTAGTTCTTTACTGATGATGTTATTATTCTGATGACTGTATGCTTCTGAGTTGCTTGTTTCTGAATTTGAGGATGTTGACCCTATGATGAACTTGTTCTGAGGGTGTTTGGATTGAAGGCTTTAGCAGGTTTGTATGGTACAGTTTTGTTTGAAGGTTTTAGTAAGCTTATGCTTTTGTTGTTCACAAGTTTGAAACAGGCTTGAGGCTTTGGCTTGAATGCTTGCTTTTGTAACAGGTTTTTAGGCTTGTGTTTTATGCAGGCTTTTTGGCTTGTGTTTTATGCAGGCTTTTTGAACAGGCTTCAAGGTTTTGTTGTTTTGAAATTTTGAGGCAGGTTCTGTTTTATGCAGGCTTGTGGTGTTTTTAACACGGGTTTGAAGTTTGTGTTTTATGCAGGCTTGTGGTGTTTTGATTTTTGGGGAGTGGATACAGTTTTGTGGTTTAGTAACTGGTATCAGGCAGGCCTGAAGGTTTGCTTTGAGTTTTTATGCAGGTTCTGTTGGAGGTTTCAGGCAGACTTGCTTGTGTTTAAGTTTTGTGGCCTTTTTCTCTTTTGTGTTCTCCCCCTTGAACTGTTGGATATCTTGTTATATTTATCTATCTTCTAAGCCTGCCCAAAAACTGTAAGCCTGCTTCATTTTTTCTCTTTCTCTCTCTCCAGAAAAGTATATTTAATTGCTTAATGGTACTTTTGTTCTGAAAAGGTTATGGCTAGAAATGATGAAAGAGTGCTTTTACAAGCTTGCTTGCAATTTGATTTTGCTCTGCATACTTTCTTATCCTCCAGATTTTCTGCATTGCTTTTGTGTACTTGTTGACAGTTTTTCTGTTTTGATATCTTTCTTGACAGCTTTGTTGACAGTTTTGTTGACAGCTTAGTTTGCCTTTCTTTGACAGTTTGGTTTGCCTAGTTTGGTTGACTGTTTTGTTTGCCTTTATGCATTATGCAACTTGTTTGTTCAGTTTGAAATTTGGTTTGGCATTTCAATTTGGTTTGCCTCTTTGACAATTTGAATTTATGCAGCTTTGTGCATTTTGCAAAATAATTTTTCTTTCCCTCTTTGTGAACCAAGAAGAGACATCTTCTTGCGATTTGCAGAGAGGACGAACAAACTGATTCCGGCTAACAACCTTTAATGATGAACTTTTTCTTATCTGTCTGAAAAATGCTTTTTTTTCCAAATTAACTGTATTGACTTCTCCTTTTCTGGCTTTGCAGGTAAATATCAATTGGGGCAAGGGAAGCAGCAGTAGAAGATGAAGACTTCAAGAGATTTAAAACATAGATTTATTTTAGTTTTAACCATTGTAATAAACATCATTATAAACACTGTAAATAAATTTACTGTATTCAAACAACACTTGTAACAATAATTAAAATAAATAAAATCTTTTGTCAGATCGTTCTTTAATTCTTCTGCAATTGCTTATTTAATTATTTAAATTTCTTGAATTATAATAATTGGAAATTATCCCAATAATTTTAACTTAGAAATTATAAATAATCAACAAACGTCGCAGTCTCATAGCTTTGCATTAACCAACAATACTTCCGGCATTCCAAATAACCAAAAGCGTTGCATAATTAAACAAATAAACGTCCACACGCCTTTTACCTCACTGATCAAACTAAAACTTCAAACTTTCCATCAGAAGCCTCAGCTTATATCCCAGATGTTTAGGCTTTGAGAAACAAACGGAAATCTTGAACAAGCATCAAAGTAGTGTGACAGTCAATTGAAATGTTGTGGATTCAAATTCTTCTGAGAATGCGTGTGCAAACCCTAATTTGGGATTTACTGTTAAAGAAGCGTCTGTTCGATCAAACCCTGGGCCAAACTCAACCAAATCAATAGAAACCCTAATAATCTGTCTGACTGATTCAAAAAGTCAATGAAAACCCTAATTTTGTTTGACTGATAAGAAAAGTCTGATTGACCGATTCTTGAGCCAATCTGAAAAATCAGGAAAAGCCCGAAGCAGCGATTTCTTGTGAAAAAGGGAGGGCAAATTTTGGGGTACAACAATTGCTAACAAGAACATTAAGAAAATCATATAGAAGATGGTGATGACATACAAAGATTGGCATGAGATGTTACCATTTGCTCTTCATGGTTACCGCACCTCAGCACGTACGTCAACATGGGAAACACCTTATTCTATGGTGTACGGCATGGAGGTTGTCCTACCTATTGAGGTCTAGATCCCTTCTTTGAGAATCATGAAGAATACATGTTTGAACGAAGATGATTGGATCCAGACTCGACTTGACCAACTGAATCTTATTGATGAGAAAAGGCTTATTGCTGTCTGTCATGGTCAGATGTACCAAAAACGAATGATCAAGGCTTTCAACAAAAAGTTCAGACGTCATGTATATCAAGTGGGTGATCTAGTAATCAAGTGCATCATACTGACACAAGGTGATCCCGGGGGCAAATGGACTCCCGCGTACGAAGGGCCATTTGTAATCAAAAGCATATTTTCCGGTGGAGCCATGATTCTAACCACTATGGATGGTGACGATCTTCCTCACCATGTGAATGCGGACATAGTGAAAAGATACTACGCATGAATAAAGACCCGCTAGGTTGACTGGCCTAGGCAAAAATAAGGGCGTCCCGGTGAACCAAAAGGGTCTGGGCAAAAATTACGGATAAATACAAAAATATGTACACCCGACAAGTCGAAAACCTGAAAAGGCGGCTTGGGAAAAAAAGGGTATCCCGGTGGACTGAAAACCCGAAAGGGAGGTCCAGGAAAAAGTTAGGGATTTAAAGCGTACAACTATGTCCCATTGGATCACCTTGCGACCAGACTTCAGTATCAACTACCAAGCTCAAACGATACCAATCAACCCAGTCAGCTTCGGACAAGTAGCAAAGTGATGAGACGCTCAAGGACATAAGGGCAATAGCAGAATTGAAACTCAATGGGATTATTACACATAGCTATTTTCTCTTTGTACATTATTTTGTGTAGTTTTCATCTTTTTATGATGGTGTTCTCCTACTAGAACGTCAGTCTCCTTGTCCAAAATGCCTGTTATAGGAATACTTAAGAAATCAATACAAATCATTGCTTTGAAAGTACAAAACTATTTGTTTTTATTTTTCTGTTTTGTTTTGCAAAAACGTCCAATGATTATTTTTGACATGTGCATTTGAATATGATTACT
This sequence comes from Vicia faba, assembly GCA_948472305.1. Lineage (NCBI taxonomy): Eukaryota > Viridiplantae > Streptophyta > Magnoliopsida > Fabales > Fabaceae > Vicia > Vicia faba. Next base: position 451,088,684 of record OX451739.1, on the reverse strand, counting down.
GTTTACAAATACTTACATAAGAAACAGAAAGATAGTTGCTAATGACTTTAAGAAGCGGGGCAAAGTCTAAAAAAGAAATTTGTAGTCCCGACAGTTACTCTTTCCAACAGGTATGGGGGCAGAGACATTTTAAGACAAAATCACCACTATATACGACCCTGTGACGTCTATGTTCCCCACAGAGTAGAAACAACCAGAGTTTTGATCTCTTCTTCCCAAAGCAGGAATCATCTCCTCCACCAAAGTGCCTTCAAAGAGCTGAAATATGTATTCCCCAGCCAAGTTTTATAATTGCAAATAGTTTATAAAATCTCCTCTCGGGTAGATCTTATTTCTCTAACTGCGGAAGTTCACTCCCCAACATAGTTTATTTCTCTACATCGGCAGAATCTTCCGATAAAGAATTATCTCTCTCCACAGAGTCAATCCCCGACAGAATATCCTCAAAATGGAAAGAGGAAATCCCCAGCGAATCATCTCCATTCATCATCCTCAGTGCAAATGAAGGATTCGGCTTCCCAATACTCTTCAACATGCAGTCAGAGATTTACTTTCCCAGACTGGAAAATATCGCAATAGCATCCCATATTCATACATCATGGCATGCGCATATACATCACATACAGTATAATCTCATTTATTTTGAGAACATTATCACACAATGTATTCCATACATCATGACATTGCATACTGTGATCGGTGGAAATAGAACTGACTGTTTGTAAGCTGGTTTCGCGAAATGTCACGGTAAGCAAGAGTCGCCACCGTCTTTTATGTTCTCCAACATGGAAAGGACAAAAGCACAGCAAAATTCCTTCTTTGAGAATGTTTCTCGGTTCAGGAGGTAGATTTATAGAAAGGGAAGGTGTTAGCACCCTTTCTATCCATGGTTATCCATGGGCTCTTAGGTACTTGCTCTTATGTTTTCAAAATTTGTTTGCTTTTCAAGTGTGAGTGGATTTTGAAAAAAGTTTCGTTTGAAAAATTTCTAAGTAACTCTTGTATCTGTCCTCAAGAGTGTATGAAAAATTTGTTTGAAAACTTTTGAAAGTGTGAGGTGTGAAAAGTTGTTTTGTTTGTTTTAAGAGAGCAAGTACCCAGGAGAAATCTACCTACTCTAAGGAATTAGGTTGTGTAAGAGTCCTTTAGATAGTGCTATCCCACCATTGAGAGGTAGGTAGCACCATCGTTGGAGGTATTCAGGTCAATTCGATTAAGGGACAGTGTGGTCACCGAAGCAATAGAAGGACACCTTAGAAGTAATCCTAATGTCCTAGATCCTTTTTTTATCCGAGGCAACCGTTTCGAGGCAACTGGATCTTTTAGACAGAAGGGCGACCTCTAAGACACCCTATACTTGATGACCACGTTCGAGGCAACCAGTGAGGCGTACCCTAGGAGTGGCATGTGCATGTGTGTTGTTTTTTCAGTTAAGGTTATCTTGTACATGTTATTTGTGAGCTACGGATTGGTTTTATTATTCATAAATTCTTTCATGCTTATTAACAGTTAGGAGTGCGGAAAATAAATTGTGGAAATTTAAATCTAACTATTACAAGGCGCGGGTCTATACATCGCCAAAAAACAAAAACCCGTTTTGGAAAATAAAGTGCGAGAATTTAAATGAGGCGATAAAATCCTAATTAACTATTACATACTCTGTACAGATACATAAATATAATCAAAAGAAGTTAAAGCGCGAAAGAAAATTGAATCGGGAACGTCCTAGGGTTTTGACCCTTTTTTGAATAAGAATTGAAAATTGTCTTTTTTTTTGCAATTAAATTAAAATTAAAACTAATAACTAATTAATTTATTAAAATAAAATGTTTTTTTTTGTATTTTTATGTTTTTAATGGAAATAAAATAAAAAAGAAATTAAAAATTGAAAGTGAAAGACCTAATTCTAAATTAATTTTACTTATTAAAAAAAATGTTAAAATTGTCCTAATTACACAACTAATTAATTAAAGTTACAATTTATTTACAAAATAAGTTAATAAATAATAAAAATGTTTTTTTGGTTTTATTGTGAAAAATGTTAATTGGTTAATTAAATACTTAATAAAACTAATAATTAATAAAAAGGGAAATTATGAAAGAAAATAAAATAAAAAAAGGAGAAAAAGGAAAAGAAAATAAGAACCCAGGGGGGTGTTTGGGCCAGGATGGGAGTTTGTTGACAATTTGAGCCCATTAAGAAGCCAGCCTTGTTTGACCTTTGGAGTTGTCTGGGGCGCTGGTTGACCAGGAATAGGGTAGTCACCACCTTTTGGCCAATGGATTTGCCTTGCCAGCCACCTGGCGTTTGGATAGATAGGGTGTATGATGGGTCACGTTTGAGCGCCTGCATGAGATCAAGTTAAGCAAAATATGAAATAATTATTAGGGGGACCTGGGATTCGAACCCAGGTCCCAGCGCTCCCTACACCAACGCCTTAGCCAGCTGAGCTACATGCTTCATTTGATATAAAAATAAGAAGTGGTTAATATATGTAATACAAGCAATATTCCTGGAAATAAAAAAAAACGCACGTTTCATTTGAATGAGCCAACCATATATCAACACGCCATCATCTTCTTCGTGTTTCCTGTAAAATAAAAGTTAGATAGCGGGGGTTTTAAACCCCCACAAACTGCAAAATGCAAAAATAGCGATTAGTTGTGTAGCACATATAAAAAGGGCGCGAGGGTATCAATGTGTTCGTCTCATCCTGACAAATTTAACCATAGGTGCCATTAGTCCTAATTTTACCTATGCTGTAAACCCCCAAATTGGAAGCTTTGAAAACTTAGGTTTCGTTAATGGTGGTTTCTGATTCTGGGTGTTTTAATGCAATTGACTTATGCCAAAAGGTTCTTGTGGATTCAACCAACACAAAAATAGCAAAAGATCATATGAATGATGCATATATTTTGAGTTTAGATTATGGACAAGTTTGACAAACCGTGGGGCTGTGGTGAGCGATTCTTTGAGTGTTGGAGCTTGTTGGTAATTGCAAAATGTCCCTGGGAAGGCTAACAATGTGTTTGGATCAAGAAAACACTTTGAATCGTGCTGAAAGGTGGATTTCAGTTTTCAAATTTCTTTGGAATTTTTGGAATTTGGTTTGGCCGTTTGAGAGATGTTCAGGTCGTGAATGCTATATGGCTTGCTTGCATATGTATGTATCAATGAGAATTAAGTCACCTTAGGAGCCTTAAACTTGTGCCATTATGTTTTGGATTTTGTTTGACCACCATTGAAGAACATTCCTTTCTTGGTCCAACAACCATGATTTTGTGTACAAAAATAGCTTGCACGAATTTGGCAGCTAGCAAATGCTTCATGAAGGCTATTCAAACCACAAGATACCATTTAATTAATTTTTTTAGATTTATTTGAATTATTATGGATTTAAAATGAATTAAATCCATAAAAATTAAATAAAAATGAAAAAATAAATGTTTGGTCTTGAAATTGATCATGGGACACGTGGGTGGCATGACAAGGCTGAATCAAGTGAAAGAAAGTGGGCCCTTTTGTCAAAAATTGAAGTTTCAAGGATAGTTGACTTTTGCCATTTCACAAACATTTCCCAACTTCTCCAATGCATATCTTGCTCAATTTTGATCATATGAACACGTTCTTGGACATTTTGGAAAGGTCTTGAAGTCCTCTAACCAATGCCTTTGGTCCCATGTCATTTGAATTTACCAATCTCAAGTTATGGTCTTTGACTTAAAATGCCTATTTGTTGACTTTTGAAAATGACCTATAATGTTGAAATTGGTAACTTTTTGTGAGAGCATTTATTGGACTTGGAATGTGAATATGAGTTGTAGGAAATGTCATCCCCTTCAAAATGAGCATTGGATGGGATTTTTATGATGAACCATGAAAAAGTTATGCCTTGGTCAAGTTACAGTTGACTTTTCAGCTGTCCCAAAATAGAAACTTTTGGCATCTTGATGATTTTTGAGCCATTCTTGTGGAATCATGATCAAGACTTGATCAAATGATGATTGTGGCTTCAAAATAAGATGTTGACCAAAAATTTTGACTTTTGACTGCCAAATGACCATTTTTCCCCTACAGTTGATTGGGGAGCAACTAGGGCTTTTGACTGTGCAACTTGACCCCGTGAGCCTTGAAACTTGGCATGTGGATGCTTGACAATGTATATAGGCATGTGGGACTTGATTGAGCCCTTGAAAACCTCAACTTCCTTGCAAGAACCAAAACCCTAATTTTGACTGGCTTAGGAGGATGGTTTGAACTGTGCAACCCTTGAGTAGACTTGAGCAAATTGAGATGATGCTTGTCAAAACTTTGAAGAATATGGGAGGGAAAATTTTGGGGTACAACAGTTGCCCCTGTTCAATCTTCTTAGACCCGAGGGTGTAGATTGGCTTGTGTGCCTTTCGTGATCCGAAGGTGAAAGATGATTGAACACTAGAGTGCCCAGAAATTTGCACTCACATAGTGGAGTATCAGCAGTGTGATGTCGGGAATGGGCTTACAGATGCCATTTGGAGAGATGGTGGATAGGAGGATGGGCTTATAGATGCCATCTGGAAGTGTGACAGAACCTTGTCGGGAATGGGCTTATAGATGCCATTTGGAAAGATAGTATGGGAGGATGAGCTTATAGATGCCATCTGGAGATGTGATAAAACCTTGTCGGGAATGGGCTTATAGATGCCATTTAGGGACTGTTGGTAGGTGGATGGGCTTATAGATGCCATCTGGAGGTTGTCTGTTGAATTGTAATTTTTGTAAGTTGAAAGAGGGAACCTGTGTAGGGTTACTTTGATGACGAGTCCGTGTAAAACCGCATCTTGGAAAGAAGGACACCTGTGTAGGGTTGACTGATGATGAGCTCGTGTAAAACTGCATCTTTGAAGGAAGGAAACCTGTGTAGGGTTTACTGATAATGAGTCCGTATAAGACTACATCTGAAATGGAGAAGGAGCTTGTGTAGGGTTACTTTGATGATGAGTCCGTGTAAACCCGCATCTAGAGCTGAGAAGGAAACCTGTGTAGGGTTTACTGATGACGAGTCCGTGTAAAACTACGTCTGGAGTTTGAGAAGGGAACCTGTGTGGGGTTACTTTGATGATGAGCCCGTGTAAAACTGCATCCTGGAAGAAGTAAAACCTGGGTAGGGTTTCTGATGACGAGTCCGTGTAAAACTGCATCTTTGGGAAGAGAGAACCTGTGTAGGGTTTCTTTAACGACAAGCCCGTGTAAAACTACGTCTGGAGAGAGAGAACCTGTGTAGGTTTTCTTCGGGATAAGTTCGTGTAAAACTTCTAGAGGAACCGGGGTAAGGTTACTTCGGGATAAGTCCGTGTAAGACTTCTGGAGGAACCGGGGTAAGGTTACTGCAGGATAAGTTCGTGTAAAACTTCTAGATGAACCGGGGTAAGGTCATCTTGAGATAAGTCCGTGTAAGACTTCTGGAGGAACCGGGGTAAGGTTACTGCAGGATAAGTTCGTGTAAAACTTCTGGATGAACCGGGGTAAGGTCATCTTGAGATAAGTCCGTGTAAGACTTCTGGAGGAATCGGGGTAAGGTTACTGCAGGATAAGTTCGTGTAAAACTTCTGGATGAACCGGGGTAAGGTCATCTTGAGATAAGTCCGTGTAAGACTTCTGGAGGAACCGGGGTAAGGTTACTGCAGGATAAGTTCGTGTAAAACTTCTGGATGAATCGGGGTAAGGTCATCGTGAGATAAGTCTGTGTAAGACTTCTGGAGGAACCGGGGTAAGGTTACTGCGGGATAAGTTCGTGTAAAACTTCTTGATGAACCGGGGTAAGGTCATCTTGAGATAAGTCCGTGTAAGACTTCTTCTGAAAGAAAAGGAACCAGTGTAGGGTTACTTTGATGATAAGTCCGTGTAAGACTTCGTCTGAAAATTGAGAAGGAACCGGTGTAGGGTTTCCTGATGATGGGCTCGTGTAAGACTTCTTCTGAAAGAAAAGGAACCGATGTAGGGTTGCCTGATGATGATCAAGTAGATAATTGTCCTGTTTGGTTTCGGATATTAACCCACGATCAGTCGTCTACAAAATTTTCCTGGCTTGTTACCGGTGTTGATCTGGAACTGTAAAGGTAGATGGTAATCATCTTTTGATTGACTTTTTCCTGAAAAGGCAAAGTATTAGTCGTATGCAATGTCATGATGCATGAACTGCATGATTTTAAGATGTTCTCAAAAATAAATGAGATTTGTGTTGTATGATGCGTATGCATGCTATAATGTATGGAGATGTGATGTTTATGAATGTATTCTCGTCTGGGAAAATAAATCCTTGACGAATGCCGGGAGTTTGTTGAATCCTGGGCTGATATTGAAGAGTAGAGTTCTTCGTTTCTGCTGGGGATGATGATTGCAAGAACAAACCGGCAGGAGAAGATGACTCCGTTGGGGAATAAACTTGTTGGAGAGATTACTCTGCGGGGAACTACTCTGTGGGAAGAGATATTTCGCTGAGGTTTTGATGATAACTCCGCCGGGGATTCCGTTGATATGTTTTGTTGAGGATTCTGATGAACTCCGCTGGGGGTAGGAAGAGCTTCGCCGAGGACGATCTTTCCGTGGTAATTAGCTGAGGATAACCCAGTTATAAGCTCTGGGGGAGAATAACCTTTGAATAAAGCCGGGGAGACGCGTTCGTATTCTGCAGGGGACAAGCCTCCAGAATCTACTGGGGAGATTGATACAACTCTCCTGGGGAGACTTTTGAACTGTACTGGGGAATGGCTCCACTGGGGTGTCTGGTATTCCGCCGGGGAATAATCTTATATTAAGATGGCCAAGGATGCTTGCTTAGGAACATCTGCATACTGCTGGAGAATATTGAGATTTTCTGGGGATACCCAACTTCCTTAAGGCTGACAGTAGACTAACTCTTCTTGGGGAGAGCGTTGTTGACTTGCTGGAGATATTGTACCTTGTCAGGGCTGACGGGAGACCAACTTTGCTCGGGGGAGAGTATTGCTGAATCTTATCTAACTCCGCGGGGAGTGAAGGTATCTTGGTCACGTTCTTCAGCTGAACCTACCTTAGTACCTTGGTGGACAGAGCAACTAGATCGCTTAGACAACTCATATTGCCCCTGTTTCTGTGGGAGAAGATACCTGTGGAGGCGCTTGATGACTGTTGGTTGACAAATCTTCTTCTGGTAGGCAAGTGATGAGATGACGGAACATAGTCGTATGCTTTTGATCCCTAACTTTTTCCTGGACCGCCCTTTCGGGTGTTCAGTCCACCGGGATACCCATTTTTGCCCAAGCCGCCTTTTCAGGTTTTCGACTTGCCGGGTGTACAGATTTTTTTCACTTCATCCCTTATTTTTGTCTGAACCCTTTTGGTTCGCCGGGAAGCCCTTATTTTTGCCTAGGTGTGTCAACCTAGCGGGTCTTTGCTTATGCGTAGTGTTTTTCCTGACTATGTCTGTGCTTTTAGGATGTAAGGAGTTGTCACTGTCAGTAGTGTTGTGTTTCTATACCACCAGAAGATCTTCGTTTGATCGTCCAATGCCCCAAGTGATCCAGATGGAGATTTGCCCCAAGTTGGTTGGCCTTTTGAGAGATTCTTAGAATCTTGACTTAACTGCCCCAGATGATGGACAATGGTCATGCCATGCCCCTTGATTGGAGGAGCTTTTGTTCATTAGACATTCGTCGTGCGAACTTCTATGCTGTTCAAACAAATAGTCATATGCAAACAATGTTATTTTAAAAATGCAAAGCTTATGTCTGTCTTGAAGTTTTTGAAAATGCATTTTTTTAAGTAAAACAAGAAAATTATGTAACATGTGATGTCAACTCAAGATTTTACAGCGAGCCTTAAGGAGTCAGGATACCTTTGTAACAGTATGCTTTTGAATTAACCCATGCTTCAGCTAGGACTTTTATGGGTTATAACGTGGCCTGGTTCACGGTTTAAGAAACAAAGGATAAAGGCTCAAATTTTATTTGTACCCACCCGTTCTTTGTGATGTTCTTCAAACCTAAACTCAGCTAATCGTGCGTTAGACCTTGTTTGAGTCTTTGTCCTGACATTCCAATGATGGTTCGGATACTGATAGTTTATTTTGAATAGGCAGTCAGTTCTTTTTTGTGTTGAGGGTTTGTAGAACCTCTTTATTTTGATTTTGTTATCCATGTTTTTTGCCTGAACTGTTTCTCTTGTGATTACAGTCAGCGGGATGCCCCAGTTTTTGTAAGTCTCCTTCATAGGTTTTGACTTGTTGGGCTTTTATTTTGAGAAATGATGACTGCCTGTCTTTATGATCCTTCGGAACCATCACTGTCTTTTGTTTTGTAAGGACTTCTTTGATGCCATTCGTTGTGCACTTGGATCAACTGAGAGAACTACCCTGCCCCAAGTTATGATTAAGGGTTTTAATTTTCGAAAAGAAAAAACTCCTACTTCTTTGGCTCAGAGGGGTTGACGAGGGATTATCTTCCTTATAACTCCAATGTTTAGGAATTGAAACAATGCCTGTACCTCATCAGCGGGGTCTGTTCAAAAGCATACTGTAGATTGTGGTATCGTTTTTGTCATCCTCCCTCAAGAGACTTAGAATTATTAATCGAGAGTTTGAACATCAAGAAAAATAAAAGTGATTTTGAATATAGCGAACACAATTATTTCAAAACAAGACACGTGTAATGGATTAATGAAATAATAGAGTTTGACATGATAATTGTTTGTATAAGCATAGAAAAATACAACATCAGAATTTAAATGAACAAGAGTCTCTCAATCCTAGCCATGTTTTGGCAAGGGAGCAGTGATCACATCGGGAGTCTCAGCAGGCTCGAATTCGATCTCCTTGGCGTCAATCATGTTCTGAATCTTGTATTTCAGCGCCCAACAATCCTCAGTATCATGCCCCGGGCTTCCGGAATGATAAGCACACCTCACATCTGGGTTGTAGTTTGGAGAAGAGGTCTTGGGATTTGCAGGAGGGTTGATCACCGCAATCAGATTCATTTTTAACATGTGCTGCAATGCCTGTGACAATGGCATGTTGATGTTGGTGAATTGTCTTTTAGGCTCGTATGGCCTTCGCTGATTTCCCTTTGGCGGTTGTCGACGTGACGCAGAACCTGAGATCATGACTTCCCCTACGTGTTGGTCACGATGACCCTTCTGACTGTACGCCGCATTGGACTCTTTCTTGAATGGTTTCTTCTCAGTGTTCGAGGAGTCACCCTTTTGTATCTTCCCGGACTTGATACCAGCTTCTATCCTCTCACCAGTTAAGATCAGATCTGTGAACCCAGCAGAAGAATTCCCAATCAGATGGTTGAAGAACGGACCAGACAGGGTCCCTAAGAACATGTCAACGAGCTCACGGTCAGTCAACGGTGGCTGCACCCTTCCAGCCAGGTCTCTCCACCTTTGCGCGTACTCCTTAAAACCTTCACCCGTCCCCAGTGACATACCCTGGAGTTGGGTACGCGTAGGAGCGAGGTCGGCATTGTATTAATACTGCTTATAAAAAGCGGTTGCCAAGTCCTCCCAGTTACGAATACTGGTTCCATCCAGCTGATAGAACCATTCGAGCTGAGTCCCTGAAAGACTTTCCTGGAAGAAATGGATCCATAGATTCTTGTCTGCCGTGTAGGGCTGGATCTTCCTTGCGTATGAACGGAGGTGCAACTTAGGACAAGAAGCCCCGTCGTATTTTGCAAAGGCAGGTGCCTTGAACTTGTGATGGATCACCACCCCAGAAGATAAGCCTAGGTCTCCAAAGTCCAACCCAGGCACCTGTTGAATCTCCATGGCATTTAGACAGTCCTCTAGTTGCTTGTACCTGTCCTCAGCAGGAGGGTACTGTTCATCATTGAAATCTGTCTCGTTGTCGGAGACCACGAGACTAGGAACCTCTCTCCCTTGTGGGCTATCTTTCCCAGCAGATGGGGTGGTCAGCTCAGCCTCATTTTGTGATCCATTCCCAGATCTGCGTCTAGGGTTGAACAAAACAGTCCTTTTCTTCTTCTTCTTCAAAAGCAAAGTCTTCAATTCCTGTTGTCCCTGAGCTAAGCTCATGACCAGCTCCTGGAACTGGGCGTTCTGGGCCTGGAGGGCCTTGATAGCTTGTTCATTGGATGATTCAGGATTCATGATGATGGCTGAAATAAACAGCAAAGAATATTAAGCAACCTGTAGAACAGAGTACCTGTAATGCAATGATATGTATGTATGCATGTGATGTTTTCAAGGATCTCGCGGGGTAAATAGAGAAACTTGTTAGAATTTGAATTTGGGTAGCTTAATTGAAGGAACTTCATGTTGTTGAGAGTCCTTCTTTAAGAGTCAAGGCTCACCATATCGAGTGGGTCATAGCCCCTGACTCAAGTCATTAACCTTGGCTAGAGGAAAATAAATCCCCTTTGCCCCTTGCTAGACATCATGACCTACATCACAAACCCTTGAGATCCTTGAAATGGATTAGTCCTTATGTAGGATGTATGCAATGGTATGATGGTATGATGTTATGGTAAAGCACACCACAAGTATTCACAAAGGCAAACATGATAAGGCACACAAGTCACACCAGACAGCCCTTAGAGTTTAGGCCAGCATGAAGTTCAGGTACTACCCTCTTTCAGTTTCGTTGGTTAAGACCTGTCCTATCAAAAGTAACCGGGTTCTAGAGGATCCCAATATCACTGACTACCCTCAATTGGTCATAACTCCAGCGTCGCAATCTTTTCTTGCGGCCAGAACCATCGCGAGAGTTTATCCTCAATGGGTGTAGCATACTGCTACTGTTCTATGGCCAAGTTGGATCACATTAGGGTTCTAAGTTCGGTTGGTGCTTAATGACTCCTCAGAAGACCCATATTCTCCTCATTGCAACACAAGGGATATCGGTACAGACCAAGGTGCCACACCAACATAGCCACTTCTTCACCCGTGTCGGTCTACGCCGGACAGGTCCCTCACAACTTATGCTACCTAAAAGGGTATCCCCAGATCCGGGTTAGGATCTATGAAACTCCGATGCAAAGCCCACAAATATAAAGCAATCAAAGCAAAGCAATTGAAAACATAAGTATGATTTAATCCTAAGGTACACCTCACTTTTATACTCCCCAGCAGAGTCGCCAGTTCTGTGATCGGTGGAAATAGAACTGACTGTTTTTAAGCTGGTTTCGCGAAATGTCGCGGTAAGCAAGAGTCGCCACCGTCTTTTATGTTCTCCAACATGGAAAGGACAAAAGCACAGCAAAATTCCTTCTTTGAGAATGTTTCTCGGTTCGGGAGGTAGATTTATAGAAAGGGAAGGTGTTAGCACCCTTTCTATCCATGGTTATCCATGGGCTCTTAGGTACTTGCTCTTATGTTTTCAAAATTTGTTTTCTTTTCAAGTGTGAGTGGGTTTTGAAAAAAGTTTCGTTTGAAAAATTTCTAAGTAACTCTTGTATCTGTCCTCAAGAGTGTATGAAAAATTTGTTTGAAAACTTTTGAAAGTGTGAGGTGTGAAAAGTTGTTTTGTTTGTTTTAAGAGAGCAAGTACCCAGGAGAAATCTACCTACTCTAAGGAATTAGGCTGTGTAAGAGTCCTTTAGATAGTGCTATCCCACCATTGAGAGGTAGGTAGCACCATCGTTGGAGGTATTCGGGTCAATTCGATTAAGGGACAGTGTGGTCACCGAAGCAATAGAAGGACACCTTAGAAGTAATCCTAATGTCCTAGATCCTTTTTTTATCTGAGGCAACTGTTTCGAGGAAACTGGATCTTTTAGACAGAAGGGCGACCTCTAAGACACCCTATACTTGATGACCATGTTCGAGGCAACCAGTGAGGCGTATCCTAGGAGTGGCATGTGCATGTGTGTTGTTTTTTCAGTTAAGGTTATCTTGTACATGTTATTTGTGAGCTACAGATTGGTTTTATTATTCATACATTCTTTCATGCTTATTAACAGTTAGGAGTGCGGAAAATAAATTGCGGAAATGTAAATCTAACTATTACAAGGCGCGGGTCTATACATCGCCAAAAAACAAAAACCCGTTTTGGAAAATAAAGTGCGAGAATTTAAATGAGGCGATAAAATCCTAATTAACTATTACATACTCTGTACAGATACATAAATATAATCAAAAGAAATTAAAGCGCGAAAGAAAATTGAATCGGGAACGTCCTAGGGTTTTGACCCTTTTTTGAATAAGAATTGAAAATTGTCTTTTTTTTTTGCAATTAAATTAAAATTAAAACTAATAACTAATTAATTTATTAAAAGAAAATGTTTTTTTTTTGTATTTTTATGTTTTTAATGGAAATAAAATAAAAAAGAAATTAAAAATTGAAAGTGAAAGACCTAATTCTAAATTAATTTTACTTATTAAAAAAAATGTTAAAATTGTCCTAATTACACAACTAATTAATTAAAGTTAGAATTTATTTACAAAATAAGTTAATAAATAATAAAAATGTTTTTTTGGTTTTATTGTGAAAAATGTTAATTGGTTAATTAAATACTTAATAAAACTAATAATTAATAAAAAGGGAAATTATGAAAGAAAATAAAATAAAAAAAGGAGAAAAAGGAAAAGAAAATAAGAACCCAGGGGGGTGTTTGGGCCAGGATGGGAGTTTGTTGACAATTTGAGCCCATTAAGAAGCCAACCTTGTTTGACCTTTGGAGTTGTCTGGGGCGCTGGTTGACCAGGAATAGGGTAGTCACCACCTTTTGGCCAATGGATTTGCCTTGCCAGCCACCTGGCGTTTGGATAGATAGGGTGTATGATGGATCACGTTTGAGCGCCTGCATGAGATCAAGTTAAGCAAAATATGAAATAATTATTAGGGGGACCTGGGATTCGAACCCAGGTCCCAACGCTCCCTACACCAACGCCTTAGCCAGCTGAGCTACATGCTTCATTTGATATAAAAATAAGAAGTGGTTAATATATGTAATACAAGCAATATTCCTGGAAATAAAAAAAAAACGCACGTTTCATTTGAATGAGCCAACCATATATCAACACACCATCATCTTCTACGCATTTCCTGTAAAATAGAAGTTAGATAGCGGGGGTTTTAAACCCCCACAAACTGCAAAATGCAAAAATAGCGATTAGTTGTGTAGCACATATAAAAAGGGCGCGAGGGTATCAATGTGTTCGTCTCATCCTGACGAATTTAACCATAGGCGCCATTAGTCCTAATTTTACCTATGCTGTAAACCCCCAAATTGGAAGCTTTGAAAACCTAGGTTTCGTTAATGGTGGTTACTGATTCTGGGTGTTTTAATGCAATTGACTTATGCCAAAAGGTTCCTGTGGATTCAAGCAACACAAAAATAGCAAAAGATCATATGAATGATGCATATATTTTGAGTTTCGATTATGGACAAGTTTGACAAACCGTGGGGCTGTGGTGAGCGATTCTTTGAGTGTTGGAGCTTGTTTGTAATTGCAAAATGTCCCTGGGAAGGCTAACAATGTGTTTGGATCAAGAAAACACTTTGAATCGTGCTGAAAGGTGGATTTCAGTTTTCAAATTTCTTTGGAATTTTTGGAATTTGGTTTGGCCGTTTGAGAGATGTTCAGGTCGTGAATGCTATATGGCTTGCTTGCATATGTATGTATCAATGAGAATTAAGTCACCTTAGGAGCCTTAAACTTGTGCCATTATGTTTTGGATTTTGTTTGACCACCATTGAAGAACATTCCTTTCTTGGTCCAACAACCATGATTTTGTGTACAAAAATAGCTTGCACGAATTTGGCAGCTAGCAAATGCTTCATGAAGGTTATTCAAACCACAAGATACCATTTAATTAATTTTTTTTAGATTTATTTGAATTATTATGGATTTAAAATGAATTAAATCCATAAAAATTAAATAAAAATGAAAAAATAAATGTTTGGTCTTGAAATTGATCATGGGACACGTGGGTGGCATGACAAGGCTGAATCAAATGGAAGAAAGTGGGCCCTTTTGTCAAAAATTGAAGTTTCAAGGATAGTTGACTTTTGCCATTTCACAAACATTTCCCAACTTCTCCAATGCATATCTTGCTCAATTTTGATCATATGAACATGTTCTTGGACATTTTGGAAAGGTCTTGAAGTCCTCTAACCAATGCCTTTGGTCCCATGTCATTTGAATCTACCAATATCAAGTTATGGTCTTTGACTTAAAATGCCTTTTTGTTGACTTTTGAAAATGACCTATAATGTTGAAATTGGTAACTTTTTGTGAGAGCATTTCTTGGACTTGGAATGTGAAGATGAGTTGTAAGAAATGTCATCCCCTTCAAAATGAGAATTGGATGGGATTTTTCTGATGAACCATGAAAAAGTTATGCCTTGGTCAAGTTACAGTTGACTTTTCAGCTGTCCCAAAATAGAAACTTTTGGCATCTTGATGATTTTTGAGCCATTCTTGTGGAATCATGATCAAGACTTGATCAAATGATGATTGTGGCTTCAAAATAAGATGTTGACCAAAAATTTTGACTTTTGACTGCCAAATGACCATTTTGCCCCTACAGTTGATTGGGGAGCAATTAGGGCTTTTGACTGTGCAACTTGACCCCGTGAGCCTTGAAACTTGGCATGTGGATGCTTGACAATGTATATAGGCATGTGGGACTTGATTGAGCCCTTGAAAACCTCAACTTCCTTGCAAGAACCAAAATCCTAATTTTGACTGGCTTAGGAGGATGGTTTGAACTGTGCAACCCTTGAGTAGACTTGAGCAAATTGAGATGATGCTTGTCAAAACTTTGAAGAATATGGGAGGGAAAATTTTGGGGTACAACACATACGACTAACTATTTACCTTTTTCAGGGAAATATCGAATCAACAAACACCGTTGACTACTTATGTGACCTGGTAGTCTTCTCAAAAACTACGTCTGATGAAGGGTTATTTCAGTATTTTCCTCAGAAAGATGTCCTTACAAGACCTTCTCTGGTACAGTTAGATTGACACTAAGATCTCTCTGATTTCTATTCCAGTTGAAGATATTCCAAGACTTTTGTCTAGTTCAGTTGAATCGATACTAGGATTCTTCTTATTTCCATTCCAGACAAAGTTTATTCAAGATCTTCTCTGGTTCAGTGAGATCGACACTAAGATCTCTCTGATTTCTATTCCAGTTGAAGATATTCCAAGACTTTTATCTAGTTTAGTTGAATCGACACTACGATTGTTCTGATTTCCATTCCAGTCAAAGTTTATTCAAGACCTTCTCTAGTTCAGTGAGATCGACACTAAGATCTCTCTGATTTCTATTCTAGTTGAAGATGTTCCAAGACTTTTATCTGGTTCAGTTGAATAGATACTAAGATTTTCCTGATTTCCATTCAAGTCAAAGTTAATTCAAGACCTTCTATGGTTCAGTTAGATCGACACTAACATCTCTCTTATTTCTATTCCAGTTGAAGATATTCCAAGACTTTTTCTGGTTCAGTTGAATCGATACTAAGATTTTCCTGATTTCCATTCCAGTCAAAGTTAATTCAAGACCTTTCTATAGTTCAGTTAAATTGATACTAAGATTTTTCTGATTTTTATTCCAGTTAAAGAAACTGCAAAGCCTGGAATACAACCAGATATCAATTCACCATAATGTGAAGCCTGGACCCAACCAGATAACAGTTAACATCATGGCTGAAGCCTGGAATCCGACCGAATAATAGTTGTGATCGGTGGGAATGAGAACTAACTGTTTTGGAATGCTGGTTCGCGTTTGCGTTTGTTTTTGCAAAATGTCGCGGTAAGCAAGAGTCACCACCGTCTTTTATTTTATCCAACAAGGAAAGGACAAAAGCACAGAAAAAATCCTTTTTGAGATGTTTCTCGGGTCCGGGAGGTAGATTATAGAAAGGGAAGGTGTTAGCACCCTTTCTATCCGTGGTTATCCACGGGCTCTTAGGTACTTGCTCACTATGTTTTCAAAAGTTTGCTTTTCTTTGTGTTTGTGGGTTTGAAAAGAGTTTTTGTTTTGAAGAGAGTGTAAGTGCGAAAAGTTTTGTTTTGTTTTTAAAAGGAGCAAGTACTTAAGAACATCTACCTACTCAAAAAGGAATTAAATTGTACAAATGTCCTTTAGGCAGTGCTATCCCACTATTGAGGAGTAGGTAGCACCGTCGTTGGAGTTTTCGGGTCAATTCGATTAAGGGGCGTGTGGTCACTAAAGCAACGTTAGGGCGCCTTAGCGGTAACCCTAATGTCTTAGATCATTTTATCCGAGGCAACCGTTTTGAGGCAACTTATGATCTTTGGACAAAAGGACGACCTCTAAAACATCATATACTTCATGACCACATTCGAGGCAACCAAGTGAGGCGTACCCTAAGAGTGGCATGTGCGAGTGTATTGTTTTTCAGTTATATTATCTTTGTACATGTTATGGTGAGCTACGGTTGATTTTAAATTAAAGGTTAATCTTGTCATGCATAGCCTATTATTCAAACATCTAGCAGTTAATGGTTGCGGAAAATAAATTGCGGAAAATAAAACTAAGCTATTACAAGGCGTCGGGTATTTACATCACCAAAAACAAACCCTTAAAATTAAATGCGAAAAGTAAATAAAAGCGGTAAATAAAATCCTAAGTTAAAACTATTACATCCTCGGAGCAGTTACAATTATATGGATAAAAAATAATATGCGCGCGAGAAAATTGAATCGGAACGTCCTAGGGTTTTGACCCTTTTTCATTAAATAAAGCATATTTTTTTTTGTCATTTTGATTTAAGAATTAAGTCTAACTAATAATTAATTAATTAAAAAGAAAATATTTTTTGAGTTTTATTTTAATTAAGGAAATAAAATTAGAAAGGTAAAAATATATTAAAACCCTAATTCTAAGTCAATTTTAATTTAATGCAAAATATGTTAAGATTAAACCTAATTAAAAAACTAAATTAATTTGCTGCAATTTATTTACAAAAATAAAAATAGTGAAATTAATAAATATTGTTTTTTTGGGGTTTTCTGATTGTATGAAAAGTTAATTAGTTAATAATAACAAAATAGAAAATAGAAAATAGAAAGTAGTGAAAAGAAAAAAAATAAAATAAACAAACTCAAGGGGGGTGCTGGGCCTGAAGTTGGCATTTGAATGGTAATTCCCAGGCCCAAACGTATTCCAGCCTGTGTTGACTTTCAGATTGCCTAGGCTCTTGTTGACCAAGGTTCATGGTGGACCTCATCCTGGACCACTGGATCTGAATCTGGAACCACCTGCCGCATGGGCACCTGAGACATATGGTGGACCCCGTTCTTGCACGCTGCGTGGGATTACCTGAAAACAAAATACATTAAGGTTTTGGGGGACCTGGGATGTTGGACCACTGGAGGTGCCTGGATTTGGACGGAAGGTGCCTGCAATGGAGTCTAGACTTTCGTGGGGCAGGCTGGTGCTTTTGCAAGGCAAGGTATGTATGGCCGTCTTCGTGGGTTTTTCGTTTCTGTAGAGCTTTTGTGTGTTTTTCCCCCTCTGTAATATGTCACTGGCCTCGTATTTATAGGAGTGTGAGGGTGCACAAAAATGGCAAGGGATAGCCATTTAACCAGGCCTTTAAAGCCATGAGACAAGAATCAGACATATTAAAAGATTTCCTTTTTTGAAATATTCATGTCTCTTTGGAATCTTGAATGAACCTGGACACTTTTGATTTTCGAATGCCTTCAGGCCCTGCTCTTCGATTGGTCTTGATTTGCCTCCTTCGAATGGATTTCTTATGTACCCTTCGAATGTGCCTTTTTTGCTAGCTTCAAAGTCCAATTCGAATCTATTTAGAACATTCCCTATTAGACAACTTCGACCAACCCTTGGCCTTGTGATGAGTCTAAGTTCTGATTCGAAGTGTTCAGAACTTCCTTCATCAGAGCATCTTAGATTAAGAGAAACTCTGCACTGAAATGCCATTCGAAGGTCATTTCGTTTTGATGTTCTTATTAAGGGAAACTCTGAAGTTCCAGTCGAAGGACACTCTGAAGTTCCAGTCCAAGGACCTTTTGAAATGCCAATTGAAGGGTATTTGTCCATATACCAATCAAAGGGTACTTCAGAATATCAATCGAAAGGTTTTGTTACCAGGCCAATCGAAAGGTGTTGTTCATGCTAATCGAAGGACATGGTTAACATGCCTGTCGAAGCTGCCTTGACACAATGCTAAATCGAAGGATCCCTTGGCATGCCAATTGAAAGGCTTGGCCCAGGGTGCCAAATGGAAAGGTCTTTCATAATTCCAATCGAAGGCCTTGACTCAGTGCCAATCGAAGTGCTTGTCCATAATGCCAATCGAAGGGAATTATCCATGCCAATTGAAAGGCTCCTTCAGAATACCAATCGAAGGGTCTTTCAGAATGCCAATCGAAAGGTACTTAAAGCACCACTCAAAAAATTTCTTTTTCCTTAGGCAAGGGTTTCTAGTCAACCATGCAGGGGGGAGACTTTGGAAAACATGAGAGGGAAAATTTTGGGGTACAACAGTTGCCCCTGTTCAATCTTCTTAAACCTGAGGATGTAGATTGGCTTGCGTGCCTTTCGTGATCCGAAGGTGGAAGATGATTGAACACTAGAGTGCCAAGAAATTTTCACTCGCATGGTGTAGTATCAGCATTGTGATGTCGGTAATGGGCTTACAGATGCCTGTTGTACCCCAAAATTTGCCCTCCCATATTCTTCAAGGTTTATCAAGAATCATCTTCAAATGGTTCAAGATTTCTCAAGGGGTTGCACAGTCAAACCATCCTCCTAAGCCAGTCAAAATTAGGGTTTTGGTTCCTTCAATGAATTTGAGGTTTTCATGGGTCCAATCAAGTCCCATAGGCCCATATACATTGTCAAGCATCTACATGCCAAGCTTCAAGGCTCACAGCATCAAATTGCATAGTCAAAAATCCCATTTGCTTCACAATCAACTGCAGGGGTAAAATGGTCATTTGGCAGTCAAAACTCAAAATTTTTGGTCAACATCTTATTTTGAGGCCACAATCATCATTTGATCAATTCTTGATCATGATTCCACAAGCATGGTTCAAAAATCATCAAGATGCCAAAAGTTTCTATTTTTGGACAGTAGAAAAGTCAACTGTAACTTGACCAAGGCATAACTTTTTCATGTTTCATCAGAAAAATCCCATCCAATGCTCATTTTTAAGGGGATGACATTTCCTACAACTCATCTTCACATTCCAAGTCCAAGAAATGCTCTCACAAAAAGTTATCAATTTCTACATTATAGGTCAATTTCAAAAGTCAACAAAAAGGCATTTTAAGTCAAAGACCATAACTTGAGATTGGTAAATCAAAATGACATGGGACCAAAGGAATTGGTTAGAGGACTTCAAGACCTTTCCAAAATGTCCAAGAAAATGTTCATAGGATCAAAATTGAGCAAGATATGCATTGGAGAAGTTGGGAAATTTTTGGGAATTTGCAAAAGTCAACTTTGCCCAAAACACCTCATTTTTGCTAATGGGCCTCAAATTCTTTCTTGAAACATTGTACAAGGCCTATGAACGTCCCAATGAGCTTAAATTGATTTATTTTCTTATTTTTAATTAATTAATTGAATTTTTTATTAATATTAATTCATTTAATTGATTTTAAATGTAGGAAATTCAAAGATATGGTTTTCAAATCTTTTTGTGATGCAAATAAACTCAACACATGCTGAAGATTTCATGTATCAATCAAGGGTACCAAAATATCCAATTTTAGCAAGTTTTGTCAATCAAAAATGTGCAAAAAGATTTGATTAAAATCAAATATTGAAAACATGAATGCAATGGATTCTTGGCCAAGATTGAACCCTAATTACATTCTACTATAATAGCATAACCAAACCCTAAAGCCTGACACGTGCAAGCTGCTGTCAAAAGCCATAAGCAAATTCCAAAAATTCAAGAAAAATTTGAAAACTGAATTCCACCTTCCAGCACGATTCAAAGCTTTCTCTTGATTCAAACCTATTGCAGGGATTCCCAGAAGCCTTTTGCAATCAAAATCACGTGCCAACACTCAAAGAAACGTCCAGAACGAACTCACGGTTTGCTTAATTTTTCTAGAATCGAAACTCAAGTTTTATGCATCATTAACATGTTATGATCATTGCTTTGCGTTGCTAACACCATTCTGAAGCTAATGGTACAGATTAATTTGATTATGGTGCCCTGAAACGAAAACTGCCATTAAAGAAATCTAGGGTTTCAAAGCTTTGATTTTAGGGCTTTCTTGACCAAGCAAAATTAGGACTAATGATGCCCATGGTTGGAATCAGAGGATCAAGACGAATTCAATGGACATGTCGCGCCCTTTTTATATAACGCATAGACCTATTCGCGATTTTCCCTTTTTGCAGGTTGTGGGGGTTAAAAACCCCCGCTAATTGCTTTTGTTTTACAGGAAAACGAGGAAGAAGATAATAGGTGTAAGCGCGTGGTTGGTCCGTTCAAAAATTATGGCGCGCGCTTTGCTTTGTCCAGTATAATTGTTATTTTCATATATTATTTTCAGTGGCCACTATAATATCAAACGCAAGCGAGTGGAGTAGTGGTTGGTACGCTGGGCGTTTACCATTGGGACCTGGGTTCGATCCCCAGGTCCACCCAAATAATTTTTTCCTATTTTGTTTAATGTGATTACATGCAGCGCTCTCCAGTAACGTCCACCATACATATCCAGATCCCAGACGCCAAGTGTCTTCCCACTCAAAACCAATGGCCAAAGATGAAAGGCTATGGTGTTCTCTAGTCAATGAGCACACACCTGATTCCAGAAGTCAACAAGGGATTTGTGCTATTGGGCCTAAATTTCCAGAACTAAACCTCCATTGGGTCCATCAACACCCCCCTGGTTAATGGCTTTTCTTTCTATTTTCTTTTAACTAACTATTTTTTTTATTATTAATATTATTTATTTAACTAACATAATTAATATTAATTTTCATAATAAACTCAGAATTAAATACTTATAATATTTTTATTATGTATTAATTTCATTATTAATTTATTTTGTAAATAAAATACTAACAAATTAATTAGTTTAATTAGTTAATTTTAATCTTTTTTCGCAATAAATAAAATAGGTTAGAATTAGGGTTTTCTCTTGACTTTTTATTTCTTTTCTTTTTATTTTTCATTAAAATATTAAAAAAACACAAAAACACTTTTTTTTATTTAATTAATTAATTAATTAGTAAATTAGGTTTAATATTTAATTTAATTACAAAAAAGGACAAAACTTAATTCTTTTCTCAAAAAGGGTCAAAACCCTAAGGACGTCCTGATTCATTCTTTCGCGCATTATTCTTATTTTGATTATTTATGTATCTGCTCAGAGGATGTAATAGCTAATTAGGATTTTACCGCTTTATTTACTTTTCTCGCGCTTATTTACCAAAACGGGTTTTTGTTTTTTGGCGATGTATAGACCCGCGCCTTGTAATAGAGTAGATTCATATTTCCGCACTTTATTTTCCACACTCTTAACTGTTAATATGCATGAAAGACTTGTATGACAAATAAAACCAATCCGTAGCTCACAAATGACATGTTCAAAGATAAACATAAACTGAAAACAACACACATGCACATGCCACTCCTAGGGTACGTCTCACTGGTTGCCTCGAATGTGGTCGTCAAGTATAGGGTGTTTTAGAGGTCGCCCTCCTGTCTAAAGATCCAGTTGCCTCGAAACGGTTGCCTCGGATAAAAAGGATCTAGGACATTAGGGTTACCGCTAAGGTGTCCTACTATTTCTTCGGTGACCACATTGTCCCTATAATCGAATTGACCCGAATAACTCCAACGACAGTGCTACCTACCTCTCAATGATGGGATGGCACTATCTAAAGGACTCTTACACAGCCTAATTCCTTAGAGTAGGTAGATTCTCCTGGGTACTTTCTCTTTCTAAAAAACAAAACAACTTCTCACCCTTACACTTTCAAAAAGTTTTCAAACAAATTTTTCATACACTCTTGAGGACAGATACAAGAGTTACTTAGAAATTTTTCAAACGAAACTTTTTCAAAACCCACACACACTTGAAAAGCAAACAATTTTTGAAAACATAAGAGCAAGTACCTAAGAGCCCGTGGATAACCACGGATAGAAAGGGTGCTAACACCTTCCCTTTCTATAAATCTACCTCCCGAACCGAGAAACATTCTCAAAGAAGGAATTTTGCTGTGCTTTTGTCCTTTCCATGTTGGAGAACATAAAAGACGGTGGCGACTCTTGCTTACCGCGACATTTCGCGAACCAGCTTAAAAAACAGTCAGTTCTATTTCCACCGATCACAGAACTGGCGACTCTGCTGGGGAATTTTAATAAGTGAGGTGTACCTTAGGATTAGACCACTCTTATGTTTTCAATTGCTTGTCTTGATTGCTTTTATATTTGTGGGTTTGCATCGGAGTTTCATAGATCCTAACCCGGATCTGGGGAATACCCTTTTAGGTAGCATAAGCTGTGAGGGACCTGTCCGGCGTAGACCGACATGGGTGAAGCAGTGGCTACGTTGGTGTTGCACCTTGGTCTGTACCGATATCCCTTGTGTTGCAACGAGGAGAATATGGGTCTTTTGAGGAGTCATTAAGCACCAACCGACCTTAGAACCCTAATTTGACCCAACTTGGCCATAGAACAGTAGCAGTATGCTACACTCATTGAGGCCAAACTCTCGCGATGGTTCTGGCCGCAAGAAAAGATTGCGACGCTGGATTTATGACCGATTGAGGGTAGTCAATGATATTGAGATCCTCTAGAACCCGGTTACTTTTGATAGGACAAGTCTTAACCAACGAAACTGAAAGAGGGTAGTACCTAAACTTCATGCTGGCCTAAACTCTAAGGGCTCTTTGTGTGACTTGTATGCCTTCAAACTTGAATTACTTGCATGTACTTGTTATCTGACAACACGGGTTCCTTGCAGGTTTTGTTTACAATCCTTAATCTGGGCTTATAACAGGGTTTACTTACGTCGCTCCGTGCATAGCATAGCATCATACCATTGCATACATCTTGCATAAGCACTAACCCATTTCAAGGATCTCAAGGGCTTGTGATGCAGGTCATGATGAACCAAAATATCTAGCAAGGGGAAAAGGGGATTTATTTTCCTCTAGCCAGGTTGGTTACTTGAGTCAGGGGCTATGACCCACTCGATATGGTGAGCCTTGACTCTTGAAGAAGGACTCTCAACAATATGCAGTGCCTTCCATCAAGCTACAAAATGCAGATTCTAACAATTTTTCTTGTTTACCCCGCGAGATCCTTGAAAACATTGCATGCATACATACATGTCATTGCATTACAGGTACCCTTTTGACGGGTCACTTATCTTCTTGACTATTTATTTCAGCAATCATCATGAATCTTGAACCTACTACTGAACAAGCCATCAAGGCCCTCCAAGCCCAGAATGCCCAGTTTCAAGAGCTGGTCATGAGCTTAGCCCAGGGCCAACAGGAATTGAAGACTCTGCTTTTGAAGAAGAAGAAGAAGAGGACTGTATTGTTCAACACGGGACGGAGGTTTGGGAATACACTGCATAATGAGGCTGATCTGGCTACTTCCTCTGTAGGGAAAGATAGTCCCCAAGGGGGAAGGGTTCCTAGTCTCGTGGTCTGCAACAACGAGACAGATTTCAATGATGAGCAATACCCTCCTGCTGAGGACAGGTACAAACAGCTAGAGGACCGTCTGAGTGCTATGGAGATTCAACAGGTGCCCGAGTTGGACTTCGGGGACCTAGGCTTATCTTCTGGGGTGGTGATCCCACATAAGTTCAAGGCACCTGCTTTTGCAAAGTACGACGGAGCTTCCTGCCATAAGCTGCATCTCAGATCATATGTAAGGAAGATCCAACCTTACACTGCTGACAAGAATTTATGGATCCATTTCTTCCAGGATAGTCTTTCAGGGACTCAACTCGAATGGTTCTATCAGCTGGATGGAACCAGCATTCGTAACTGGGAGGACTTGGCTACTGCATTTTATAAGCAGTATCAGTATAATTCCGACCTCGCTCCTACGCGTACCCAACTCCAGGGTATGTCGCTAGGGACGGGTGAAGGTTTTAAGGAGTATGTGCAAAAGTGGAGAGACCTGGCTGGAAGGGTGCAACCACCTTTGACTGACCGTGAGCTCGTTGATATGTTCCTAGGGACCCTGTCTGGTCCGTTCTTCAACCATCTGATTGGGAATTCCTCTGCTGGGTTTACAGATCTGATCTTGACTGGGGAAAGAATAGAAGCTGGTATCAAGTATGGGAAGATACAGAAGGGTGACTCCTCGAGCACTGAGAAGAAACCATCCAAGAAAGAATCTAGTGTTGTCAACGCGGTAGTTATTTCAAAACCGGCCAGTGCTCCTCAACATCGCAACCAACAAAGGGAAGAGAGACCTAAAAGGCAATTCACTCCCCTCGGCATGACCTTGTCCCAGATATTGCCACAGCTGCTGGAGACCAAGTTGGTAACTCTAAGGGACCCTCCTAAGAATCCCAACAGGACACCTTCAAGGTATAACCCCAACGCCCGTTGCGCTTATCATTCTGACCGCCCAGGGCATGCTACAGATGATTGTTGGACTCTAAGGAACAAGGTTCAGGACCTAATCGATGCAAAGGAGGTCCAGTTCGAAGCGCCCGAAGCTCCAAATGTGATCACTGCTCCCTTGCCAAAACATGGCTAGGATTAAAAAAAAACTTTTGTTCATTCGAATGTTCAAGTTGTATTTTTCTTTAATTGTTCAAACATTTATTCATGTCAAACGTTGTTATTCCATTAATGCATTACACATGTCTGTTTTGAAGTAATTATTTCGTATTCACTATATGCAAACTGTTTTCATATTTTTGTGATGTTCATACTCTCGATTAACAAATTCTAAGCCTCTTGAGGGAAGATGACGAAAATGATACCACGATCTTTACAGTATGCTTTTGGACAGACCCCGCTGATGAGGCACATACATTGTTTCAATTCCTAAACACTGGAGTTATAAGGAAGATAATTCCTCGTCAACCTCTTTGAGCCAAAGAAGTAGGTGTTTTTCTTTTTGAAAATTAAAACCCTTAATCATAACCTGGGGCAGGGTAGTTCTCTCAGTTGATCCAAGTGCATAATGAACAGCACCAAAGGAGTCCTTACAAAACAAAAGACCGTGATGGTTCCGAATAGTCATAACGACAGGCAGTCATTATCTCAAACTAAAAGCCCAATAAGTCAAAATCTATGAAGGAGACTTACAAAACTGGGGCATCCCGCTAACTGTAAAAACAAAAAGAAACAGTTCAGGCAAAAAACAGGGATAACGAAATCAAAAAGAAAGAGGTGCTACAAACCCTCAACAAAAAAAATGACTGCCTATTCAAAATAAATTGTCAATATCTGAACCATCACCGGAATATCAGAGCAAAGACTCAAACACGATCTAATGCACGATCAACTGAGTTTAGGATCGAAGAACATCACGAAGAGCGGGTGGGTACAAATAAAATTTGAGCCTTTTCCTTTGTTTCTTAAACTGTGAACCAGGCCACGTTACAACCCTTAAAAGTCCTAGCTGAAGCATGGGTTAGTTTGAAAGCATACTGTTACCAAAGGTATCCTGACTCCTTAAGGCTCGCTGTAAAATCTTGAGTTGACATCACATGTTACAAAATTTGCTTGTTTTTATAAAGAAACTGCATTTTCAAAAACTTCAAGACAGACATAAGCTTTGAATTTTTAATATAACATTGCTTGCATATGACTATTTGTTTGAACAGCAGAGAAATTCGCACGATGAATGTCTAGTGAACAAAAGTACTTCCAACCAATGGGCATGGCATGATCATTGTCCATCATCTGGGGCAGTTAAGTCAAGATTCAGAGAATCTCTCAAAAGGCCAACCAGCTTGGGGCAAATCTCCATCTGGATCACTTGGGGCATTTGACGATCAAACGAAGATCTTCTGGTGGTATGGTAACACTGCACTACTGACAGGGGCACCTCCCTACATCCTGAGAGCGTGGACATAGTCGAAAAAATACTACGCGCAATCAAAGACCCGCTAGGTTGACACACCTAGGCAAAAATAAGGGCTTCCCGGAGAACCAAAAGGGTTCGGGCAAAAATAAGGGATGAAATGAAAAAATCTGTACACCCGGCAAGTCGAAAACCTGAAAAGGCGGCTTGGGCAAAAATGGGTATCCCGGTGGACTGAAAACCCGAAAGGGCGGTCCAGGCAAAAGTTAGGGATCACAGCGTACGATTATGTCCCGGCATCTCGTCACTTGCCTACCAGAAGAAGATTGGTCAAAACGACAGTCATCAAGCACCTCCATAGGTACCTTCTCCCACAGAAGCTGGGGCAATAAGAATTGTCTGAACGATCTAGTTGCTCTGTCCACCAAGGTACCAAGGTAAGTTCAGCTGAAGAATTTGACCAAGATACCTTCACTCCACGCAGAGTAAAACAAGATTCAGCAATACTCGCCCCAAGCAGAGTTGGTCTCCCGTCAGCCCTGAGAAGGCACAATATCCCTAGCAAGTCAGCGATACTCTCCCCAAGCAGAGATAGGCTACTGTCAGCCCTAAGGAAGTTGGGTATCCCCAGAAGATCTCAATATTCCCCAACTGAGTATACAGATGTTCCTCAACAAGCATCCTTGGCAGTCTTAGTATAAGATTGTTCCCCGGCGGAATACCAGACACCCCAGTGGAGCCACTTCCCCAGTACAGTCCAAAAGCTCCCCCAGGAAAGTTGAATCAATCTCCCTAGTAGATTCTGAAAGCTTATCCCCAGTAGATTCTGGAAGCTTATCACCTGCAGAGTACATGCATCTCTCCTCGGCTTTATTCAAAGGTTATTCCCCACCAGAGCTTATAACTGGGTTATCCTCAGCTAATTACGACGGAAAGATCGTCCTCGACAAAATTCTTCCTACCCCCAGCGGAGTTCATCAAATCCTCCAACAAAGCTTATCAATGGCATCCCCAGAGGAGTTATCATCAAAACCTCAGCGAAGTATCTCTTCCCACAGAGTAATTCCCCGCAGAGTAATCTCTCCAACAAGTTTATTCCCCAACGGAGTCATCTTCTCCTACCGGCTTATCCTTGCAATCACCTTCCCCAGCGGAAATGAAGAACTCTATTCTTCAACATCATCCCAGGATTTAATGTCCCGGCATTCGTCAAGGATTTATTTTCCTAGAAGAAAATACATTCATAAACATCGCATCGTCATACCTCATGATACATGCATATACGCATTATATCATACAATCTCATTTTATATTGAGAACAGCATTGCTTGACCCATATCATGCATTGCATGTGACTGACCTTTACCTTTCAGGAATGATATAGTTAAATGATCAGCTATGTCAAAGTAGACAAATACAATCAAAAGAGATCAATCCAGTCAAAGAAGACAAATCCAGACAAATCCAGTTGTGATCGATGGATCTGGAACTGACTGTTTAACGCTGGTTCGCGAAATGTCGCGGAAGCAAGAGTTGCCACCGTCTTTTATTTTCTCCAAATGGAAAGGACAAAAGCACAGAAAAATTCCTTATAGAGATTGCTCTCGGTTCGGGAGGTAGGTTATAGAAAGGGAAGGTGTTAGCACCCTTTCTATCCATGGTTATCCATGGGCTCTTAGATACTTGCTCACTTGTGTTTTCAAAAAATGGTTTGTTTGCTTTTCAACTGTGGGTTTTAAAAAAAGTTTCTTTGAAAATTCCAGTTCGACTCTTGTATTGGTCCTCAAGAGTGTTTGAAAAATTGCTTTCGAAAGCTTTTTGAAAAGGTGTCGGTGTGAAAAGTATTTTTGATTTGTTTTGAAATTAGAGCAAGTATCTAGAGTCGTCTACCTACCCTAAGGAATTCGTCTGTGTAGATGTCCTTTAAAGTAGTGCCATCCCACCATTGAGGGGTAGGTAGCACCACTGTTGGAGGTGTTCGGGTCAATTCGAAGTTCGGGACATGGTGATCACCGGAGCAATAGGAAGACACCTTAGAAGCTACCCTCATGCCAGGTTCCCGGATCATGAGGACTTACTAAAACATCTTCTACTCGACGATCACCTTTCGAGAGGCAAGGCAACAGTGAGGCGTACCCTAGGGGTGGTGTGTGATTTGTGTGTCATGTTCATTTATTTTTGTCTTGTTCATGTCATGGGTGATCTACGCTTTTGTTTTTATTTTAACATTCATTCTTGCATGCAATTTATTAGCAGTTAAAAAGTTGCGAGAAATATAAAGTTCCTAAACTATTACAAAGGCGCGGATCCACATCGCCAAATTAAATCCAGGACCCGATTTAAAATAAAATAAAGTAAAGTGCGAAAAATATAAATGTCAAATTTACATGGCTTTGGGAGAATTACATGAATATTATAAGAACGGAAATAAAAAGTGCGAAGAGAATTAAAATCGAAAGCGAGGGTGTTGGACCCTTTTTAATGAAATTAAATTATAATTAACAAATTAATTAAATTAAAGTAAAAAAGAAAAGATTTTTAAGTTTTTGTATTTATGGATTTTTAATAAGAGAATTAAGTGAAACTAAGAAATTAATTAACCCTAATTCTAACTATTTTTATTTATTAAGAAAAAAATATTAAAGTTGAACCTAAAATTAAACCTAATTAATTAATGCAATTTTATTTACAAGAAAATAATTAATAATTAATAATGATAAAAGAAAAGAAAAAGATAAAAGTAATTAAAACCTAATTCTACAAATTTTAAATTTATTAAGAAAATGTTAAAGTTAATCCTAGAATAAAAAAACTAATTAATTAATAAGACCTTTTTTACAAAAATAACACTTAAATAAAATATATTTTAATTTTTGTGACTTTCTGATTTTTATTATTTTTTATGTTTTATGAAAATATTAATTTAAAGTTTTAAGAGGAAATAATTAAATTAAACAAATAATAAAAAAGATAGAAAAAGAAAATAAACACAAACCCTAGGGGGTGTTGACCCCAAGTGGGAGGCATCATCCAACATTTTTGGCCCATAGAGTTCCTGGCCTCGTTGACTTTATTGGCTTGCGTATGACACGTCTGACTCATGCCCATGGTGCTCTTCAAACATTGGCCTTTGGATTGCCCTCAGTGGCCATGTGGCGTGCCTAGATTGTGAGCTTATTGTGGACGCTGAGGCTTGAACTGCATAGGATTAAATTGAAACAAAATATATGAATAAAGTGAGGGGACCTGGGAATCGAACCCAGGTCCCAGTGATTATAGGACAACGCACCAACCATCTGCACCATTTGCTTTCTTTGTAAGATTATTGGAACATCATTATTATAAAAAAACCAAAACGCTAATGCTAACAACCAAAAATAAGCGCGCTGAATTTAAATTACCCAACCACAGCTTGCCACATAATCTTCTTCTTCGTTGTCCCTGAAACAAAAAAGAATTAGCGGGGGTTTTGAACCCCCCCCCCCCCCCCCCCCCAAAATGCAAGCTTTTCAAAAATAAAGATTAGCCCATCTTGCTATATAAATTAGGCGCGATTAGTGGGTTATGTTCGTCCAAGCTTCCTGAGTTTAGCCATGGTACTAGGATGTCCTAATTTTACAGTATTCGAAAATGCCCAATTTGAAGCTTGAGGAACCCTAGCGTGCTTCAATGGAGAAATCGCGTACGATGCTTAAAAACTCAATTAAAACATGTGGTTAGCTTTAGAATGATCCAATGAATACAAATCCAACATTAAAAAGTACAAACAATGCATGAATCATGATCCAAGAATACAAAAAAAAGCATGAACAGAACGAGGTTGTTCTACCATTTCTTTGCGTTAGAGATGATGGTTTTGATCCAGACACCTTCCTTGAAGCCTCAGGAATGCAATGGGATAATTATTTTGTCTTGAAACCCTTTGTAATCGTGATTTCAGTTTTTGGAATTTTTCTTAAAAAGTGCAAAGTTCTTTCTTCAGATGGGGCGCAGCTTCAAAGTCATGTGCATTAGGTCTAGCATCTGGCTTATGTATGGAGTGAATTAGGGTTGAGTTTTGATCCAAAAATCCTTGCATTGATGAGAACAAATATTTAATTTTCATGCATAATTCTTTCAATCTTTTCCATGCATATTTGATACCAATCATGTCCAATCACCTTGATTCTTTCCATATCTGATAATGCACGAAATCTTGAAGATATTTCATGCATAAAAAGATTTGAAAAGCTTGCTTTGGTATTTTTCACATATTTTATTTTATTTAAATGAATTAATAGCAATTTAAAATCCAAATAAATAAATAAAAATGATGAATAAATTCCCTTTGGGCCAAATGGTCGTGCACATGCTTTGGATGATGAATCTTGGAAGAAAATGAGGCCCATTAGCAATTTTAAAGCATTTGAAGCAAAGTTGACTTTTCAAAATACCCAAAAATTTCCCAACTTCCACAAGGCATATCTTGCTCAATTTTTAAGCTTTGATCATGTTCTTGGACATTTTGGAAAGGTCTTGAAGTCCTCTAACCAATGCCTTTGGTCCCATGTCATTTTGATTTACCAATCTCAAGTTATGGCCTTTGACTTAAAGTCCCTTTTTGTTGACTTTTGAAAATGACCTATAATGTTGAAATTGATAACTTTTTGTGAGAGCATTTCTTGGACTTGAAGTATGAAGAGGAGTTGTAGGAAATGTCTTTCTCTTCAAAATGAGCTTTGGATGGAATTTTTCTGATAATCCATGTGGAAGTTATGCCTTGGTCAAGTTACAGTTGACTTTTTCAACTGTCCAAATATGGAAACTTTTGCATCTTGAGACTTTTTGAGCCATGCTTTGAGAATCATGATCAAGAATTGATCAAATGATGTTTGTGGCTTCAAAATGAGATGTTGACCAAAAATTTGAACTTTTGACTGTCAAATGACGATTTTGCCCCTGCAGTTGACTGTAGTGCAATTAGGGTTTTTGACTGTGCAATTTTGTGTTGTAAGTCTTGGAACTTGGTATGATGATGCTTGACCATGTTTGTAGGCATGTGGGACTTGATTGGACCCTTGGAAACTTCATTTTCGTTGTCAGAACCAAAACCCTAGTTTTTGACTGTTTAGGAGGCCCTTGAACTATGCAACCCATGGGGAATTTTGAAGCATACTCTTTGCAAATTTGAAGAATATGGGAGGGCAAATTTTGGGGTACAACACCAGTCAAAGAAGACAAATCAAGTTCCTAAAGATCTTTCTAATGCAACCCGTCGTTATAGACACCCGTCGTTATAGACACCTGTCGTTCTAGACACTCGTCGTTATAGACACCCGTTGTTATAGACACCTGTCATTCTAGACACCCGTCGTTATAGACACCCGTCGTTATAGACACCCGTCGTTATAGACACCCGTCGTTATAGACACCCGTCGTTATAGACACCCGTTGTTATAGACACCTGTCGTTCTGGACACTCGTCGTTATAGACACCCGTCGTTATAGACACCTGTCGTTCTAGACACTCGTCGTTATAGACACCCGTCGTTATAGACACCTTTCGTTCTAGACACTCGTCGTTATAGACACCCGTCGTTATAGACACCCGTCGTTATAGACACCCTGTCGTCATAGACACCCGTCGTCATAGACACCCGTCTTCATAGACACCCGTCGTCATAGACACCCGTTGTTATAGACACCCGTCGTTATAGACACCCCGTCGTTATAGACACCCATCATTTTAGACAACCCGTCGTCATAGACACCCGTCGTCATAGACACTCGTCGTCATAGACACCCGTCGTTATAGACACCTGTCGTCATAGACATGCGTCGTTATAGACGCCCGTCGTTATAGACACGCGTCGTTATAGACACCCGTCGTCATAGACACCCGTCGTTATAGACACCCGTCGTTATAGACACATGTCGTTATAGACACTCGTCATTATAGACACCCGTCGTTATAGACACCCCGTCGTTATAGACAACTGTCGTTATAGACACTCGTCGTTATAGACACCCGTCGTTATAGACACTCGTTGTTATAGACACTCGTTGTTATAGACACTCGTCGTTATAGACACTCGTCGTTATAGACACTCGTCGTTATAGACACTCATTGTTATAGACAACCCGTCGTGGAAGACAACCCGTTAATAAAGACAACCTCGTCGTTAAAGACAACTCATCCATGAAGACCATCCGTTAAAAGAGACAACTCGTCAAAAAAGACAAAATGTCTCTGGTTCAATTGAATCTATTCCTAAAGGTTTTTCTGAGATAACCTGTCAGTAGAGACAACCCATCAACCTTTTGAAATTCTAGATTCGATACCTGTATCTAGCCAGGGCATATCTGTAGACGACCAGTTCCGGATTCGATACCTGTATCTAGCCAGGGCATATCTGTGAGCAGTTGATTGTAGATTCGATACCTGTATCTAGCCAGGGCATATCTGCATGAAGAGTTTGAAGATCAACCCCTGTAACAGGCCAGGAAATTATCTTTCTTTCTCAGGTACGCAAGTTCTCGCTAAGGAATCTCTTACGCGATCGACACACAATTCCAAATGGCATCTATCAGCCCATTCCCGACAAAGTCTGTCACACCTCCCGATGGCATCTGTAAGCCCATCTCCACAACCATCCACCTACCAACAGTCTCCAAATGGCATCTATAAGCCCATTCCCGACAAGGTTCTGTCACATCTCTAGATGGCATCTATAAGTCCATCCTCCTATTCATCATCTTTCCAAATGGCATCTATAAGCCCATTCCCGCCATCACGCTACTGATACTCTACTATGCGAGTGCAAATTTCTGGGCACTCTAGTATTCAATCATCTTCCACCTTCGGATCACGAAAGGCACGCAAGCCAATCTACATCCTCAGGTCTAAGAAGATTGAACAGGGGCAACTGTTGTACCCCAAAATTTGCCCTCCCATATTCTTCAAGGTTTATCAAGAATCATCTTCAAATGGTTCAAGATTTCTCAAGGGGTTGCACAGTCAAACCATCCTCCTAAGCCAGTCAAAATTAGGGTTTTGGTTCCTTCAATGAATTTGAGGTTTTCAGGGGTCCAATCAAGTCCCATAGGCCCATATACATTGTCAAGCATCTACATGCCAAGCTTCAAGGCTCACAGCATCAAATTGCATAGTCAAAAAGCCCATTTGCTTCACAATCAACTACAGGGGTAAAATGGTCATTTGGCAGTCAAAAGTCAAAAATTTTGGTCAACATCTTATTTTGAGGCCACAATCATCATTTGATCAAGTCTTGATCATGATTCCACAAGCATGGTTCAAAAATCATCAAGATGCCAAAAGTTTCTATTTTTGGACAGTAGAAAAGTCAACTGTAACTTGACCAAGGCATAACTTTTCATGGTTCATCAGAAAAATCCCATCCAATGCTCATTTTTAAGGGGATGACATTTACTACAACTCATATTCACATTCCAAGTCCAAGAAATTCTCTCACAAAAAGTTATCAATTTCTAGAATTTTTTTTATTAATAACCAAGTATTAAAAAAATATTTCGCAAATAACCGGGTTTCGGAAAAAATTACGCAAATAACCATGTTTGAGATGGCTCCACAAAGGAGGAGCCATCTCATTTGGCGCATGCACCTAGGGTTTTGCCCTAGGCGCCATCTCACTTGGCGCCTCCATTGGCTTTTAGCCAAGTGAGATGGCGCATGCTCCTTAAAAAGGAGAGGAGGCGCCATCTCACTTGGCGCCTAGGGCAAAACTAGGGTTTTTTGCTGTTTTATAAATAATTCGTCCGTTTCTTTGAAATTTCTCACACTTTCTCGCACTGTATTTTTATTTTGTACTCCCTTATTTACGTAATGACGTCGCCTATGATTTTTAGCAGAGATGGTTACGTTATATTCTCCGCCACGAAACCTGCGATGAAAATGAAATTCTGGCACATTCACTCCATGGAGCGTCTGAAGCGGGAGTTGATGCGGTGGCTAGATGGAGACATCGTCGAGGGGGGAAAAATTCGAAGGATCCAGCGAAAACGAACAACAACCTCGTATGCGACAGGAAGACCTAATGTGTGGTTGGAGGAAGTCAAAACAGACAGTGATGTAATGATGATGATGCATGGGTCAGATGAAATTGTGTTAACAGTTGTAATTTCCTAGATTGATTATCGTTAATCATTGTTGTACGCAAAAACCCTAATGTAATTTCCTATATTGAATTTCTTAAATTGTGTGAACAGTTTTATTAACGGAAAACCCATAATGTTTACAACACAAATATTGAAAAGATTTATTGTATTACAAAATTTATGTGGTCGAGCCAGACGCCCGATTCGGACAGTTTTTGCGATTGTGTCCGACCTGACGGCATAAACCACACTTTCTTTCCAACCTGTCAAGATCGTCCATTTCTGTTGTTATGCGCCTGCTTTTGGGACGACCCTTCTTGTTCCTTCGCATTTGGTCATTGTGCCAAACTATATCACCGTTGTATTCAGGCCAATAGTCCGGTTTTGCCACCAAAGGAAAGTTGTTGTTGTAAACAGTGAGCAACGTTTCAGATTTATAAACGTTTGAGAGCAGTTGAAGCGCGTCTTGATGGGTATGCGCACAAGCGGCAATGACATGAGAGCAAGGCATACGAAAAGCTTAAAACCTGCCACAATCGCACCATTGAGAAGGTAAAATGACCCTGTATTTCTGTCTTGCCAGGCCTTCATTGTGGTAAATTGTCTCTTTCACAATGAAGTTGTGGCTATGGCGGTCAAACCGTGTAACCATGTGAGTGTTGGCTTTAGCACTTTCAGCCTTAATGTATTTCATACAGCTTTCACTCCATAGTTGTCCTGATTGCAAGACCGAATACCACATTTCACCTCTTTTGGCAAATAACGCAGCCATCCTAAAATACGTGGATTTCACCAAGGCAGTGATGGGGAGGTTTCGTATGCCCTTGAATACCCCATTCATTGATTCAATAAGATTTGTTGTCATATGCCCCCATCTTTGGCCATTGTCGTATGACCTAGTCCACTTTTCGACCGGTATGTTGTCGATCCACGTACCGGCTTCTGGGTTAGACAAACAGATCTCGTTGCGGTAATATTTGAATATGGGCTGTGTCAGTGCGTATCCCGCATTCATCACCGCTTTCCTCAAAATTTTGTCCTTGACCTCCCTCGAGAAATTCTGGACGATATGCCTGATGCAATAGACATGCGTAGAAGGAGGGTCATGCCAACCATTTGCCGGATTATTATAGGCACTTTCAATGGAGGCATGTCTGTCCGAGATCAAACATAGATCTGGTTGAGGAGCCACGTGTGTACGAAGATTTTTCAGGAAAAAGCTCCAAGCACCACCGGTCTCCCCCTCGACAAGGGCAAACGCAACGGGGAAAATGTTATTGTTGCCATCTTGTGCAACTGCCATCAAAAGCGTGCCTTTGTACTTCCCATAAAAAACGTGTTGTTCATCTTAATTAATCTTACTCTTGTTTAATTAT
The DNA here is from genome assembly GCA_948472305.1 of Vicia faba. Taxonomy (NCBI): domain Eukaryota; kingdom Viridiplantae; phylum Streptophyta; class Magnoliopsida; order Fabales; family Fabaceae; genus Vicia; species Vicia faba. The sequence continues at coordinate 451,053,233 of OX451739.1, read as the reverse complement.
GATCTCAGGATACACAAAGATTCAGAATCCGTTCGCACAAATACCTGGCTCCCGACCCTTTCATCGTCCCTTATCTGGAATATGCAGGTTTTGGACACGTGATAAAGATCTCCAACTGCACCATTGACTCCAAATTCATCCTTGCAATGTTGGAGAGGTGGAGACCGGAGACCCATACATTTCACCTACCAATAGGTGAATGTACCATCACTCTCGAAGATGTGTACATGCTACTGGGCCTCCCTATTGACGGTAAAGCGGTGAACGGGTCGGTTCAACAACCCAACTCACAGTGTGAGGAACTGTTAGGTACGGACATGGTAGAAGGTGGTGGAGCAAGAGGGCAGGGAATACTACTCACTGACCTGAAACGACATTATGCAAGTATGGAATTAAATGAAAATTCCTCAGAGAATGACCGAGTAGTAAAAGCCCGAACTTATATTATGATACTTTTTGGTACTTTTTTATTTCCCGAAAGTACGGGAAATAGTGTAAATTTCATGTACTTACATTTACTAACAAATTTTGATAAAACTAGAAAATTTAGTTGGGGTTCTGCAGTATTAGCCCACCTGTACAGTTCCTTGTGCAAAAACGCAGTCAAGGAAAAATGTACATTTTATGGGTGCGCATTTTTACTACAAGCCTGGGGTTGGTGGAGGATGGAGTCCTTAAACCCCATCAACAACAACACTTTTGGTTTCCCTTACGCAACAAAGTAAGTCATTAAGTTATAGCATTTATAACTATTCTTCTCTTTCCAAAATATATGCTAAAAATAACATGTTTCTCATTTCCTATAGGTACTGCGTGAGGGGTATGGATTACGGCAAGAATCCCAGATTCAATGTCGCACTCTACCGGAATCTGTTGGATCACTTAGGCCCAGATGACGTAAGTCGTAGCTTTTAACTTTTGTTCATTTTAATTATTTATACATTACTTTTGCGCTTACCTGATTTAAATTTTATCGCAGTTCGTCTGGAGACCATATTTGGGTTTGGACCATTCTCCAAATCCAGAGGATGCAGCAACTTGGACAGCAAAGATTGCACTCATTCGGTTCAACATTGTGGAGATGCACCACAGCGACCGTGTGAAGATGCAGTTCGGAATGATCCAAGACATACCAAGTGATCCAACAGATTTGTCCCCCTGGCATCTAAAAAGGGTCGACGCCCAGTGGAATCTAACCAACTGGAAAGACTTTGCTCCAGAATGGTGTAAAATGTGGCAAAGGTGTCACCGCTACATCTTGCAATCCCCTATTTTCCTTACTCAAGGTAACATGCGACACACCGATCAATATATGTCGTGGTACATGTCGGTTAGTAACCCAGATATGCACGTGTCTCATCCGAGGTACTTGGTTGACCCACGCACACAATGGGCACAACCCTCGATTCCCCACCAACAAACCCAAAATCCATCAACCTCAAACCAACCCCCTAGAAGAAACAGACCAACAAACACACAACCACATTCCCCACCACAACACAACTACAACCAAATGCCTTACTACCAACCACAGTCACCGCCAAACTACCAATACCCAGATATGCCTCAAACCCAACCACAATACCAACCCCAATACCAGCAAACCCACATACCCCATACACAATTTCAGTCTTCCACATATCCCAATATGGGGCCCTCAACATCCAGCCTTAGCCCTGATATGGGAATGTCAGAAGATTATGACGAACCCGACCAAACCTACCATCAACCACCATATCACCAAACAACCCAACATCCACAGTACCAAACACCCCAAGATCCATTTCCTTTCTACCCCCCATACTCAGACGACCAATGCTACCGACCAACCATGGAACCCCACCCACCGCCAACACGACCAAACTTCGAGGGTATGGGTAACCGACTGTACCAGAGCAGATCTTCGAGATATGGAGATCTTACTGATTTTATGGATTCGGATCGCATTGACTTCGCTGGGCCATCGACCTTGCCGCAACAGGAAACGAGACGGCACCCAGCAAGAGAAAGGCGAGGACGGGGATGCGGAACTGGGGGTTATTACCGGGTTCCTGGGGATCATTGATGTATCTTTTTTTTTTCCAGTATTTTTTGTATCTTTTTTTTTACTGTTATTTAAATGTAAAACAGTTCAATGTAATTATTTTTTATCAAATAAAAAATCAATTTTGTTTATCTCTGTCTAATACGCAACGCGCAGGAAAGAAAAAAAAAACTTTTTTTTGACCTAGCTTTGTACATAGGCGCCATCTCACTTGGCTTAGGGCTTGCCATTTGCCCTTAGGCGCCAAATGAGATGGCGCCTCCCTTATAAAAAGAGGAGGATGCGCCAAATGAGATGGCTCCTCCTTTATGGAGCCATCTCAAACATGGTTATTTGCGTAATTTTTTCCGAAACCCGGTTATTCGCGAAATATTTTTTTAATACTTGGTTATTAATAAAAAAAATTCCAATTTCTACATTATAGGTCAATTTCAAAAGTCAACAAAAAGGCATTTTAAGTCAAAGACCATAACTTGAGATTGGTAAATCAAAATGACATGGGACCAAATGCATTGGTTATAGGACTTCAAGACCTTTCCAAAATGTCCAAGAACATGTTCATAGGATCAAACTTGAGCAAGATATGCATTGGAGAAGTTCGGAAATTTTTGGGAATTTGCAAAAGTCAACTTTGCCCAAAATACCTCATTTTTGCTAATGGGCCTCAAATTCTTTCTTGAAACATTGTCCAAGGCCTATGCACGACCCAATGAGCTTAAATTGATTTATTTTCTTATTTTTAATTAATTAATTGAATTTTTTATTAATATTAATTCATTTAATTGATTTTAAATGTAGGAAATTCAAAGATATGGTTTTCAAATCTTTTTGTGATGCAAATAAACTCAACACATGCTGGAGATTTCATGTATCAATCAAGGGGACCAAAATATCCAATTTTATCAAGTTTTGTCAATCAAAATGTGCAAAAAGATTTGATTGAAATCAAATATTGAAAACATGAATGCAATGGATTCTTGGCCAAGATTGAACCCTAATTCCATTCTACTATAAGAGCATAACCAAACCCTAAAGCCTGACACGTGCAAGCTGATGTCAAAATCCATAAGCAAATTCCAAAAATTCAAGAAAAATTTGAAAACTGAATTCCACCTTCCAGCACGATTCAAAGCTTTCTCTTGATTCAAACCTATTGCAGGGATTCCCAGAAGCCTTTTGCAATCAAAATCATGTGCCAACACTCAAAGAAACGTCCAGAACGAATTCACGGTTTGCTTAATTTTTCTAGAATTGAAACTCAAGTTTTATGCATCATTAACATGTTATGATCATTGCTTTGTGTTGCTAACACCATTCTGAAGCTAATGGTACAGATTAATTTGATTATGGTGCCCTGAAACAAAAACTACCATTAAAGAAATCTAGGGTTTCGAAGCTTTGATTTTAGGGCTTTCTTGACCAAGCAAAATTAGGAATAATGATGCCCATGGTTGGACTCAGAGGATCAAGAAGAATTCAATGGACATGTCGTGCCCTATTTATATAACGCATAGACCTATTCGCTATTTTCCCTTTTTGCAGGTTGTGGGGGTTAAAAACCCCGGCTAATTGCTTTTGTTTTACAGGGAAACGAGGAAGAAGATAATAGGTGTAAGCGCGTGGTTGGTTCGTTCAAAAAATATGGCGCGCGCTTTGCTTTGTCCAGTATAATTGTTATTTTCATATATTATTTTCAGTGGCCACTATAATATCAAACGCAGGTGAGTGGAGTAGTGGTTGGTGCGCTGGGCGTTCACCATTGGGACCTGGGTTCGATCCCCAGGTCCACCCAAATAATTGTTTCCTATTTTGTTTAATGTGATTACATGCAGCGCTCTCCAGTAACGTCCACCATACATATCCAGATCCCAGACGCCAAGTGTCTTCCCACTCAAAACCAATGGCCAAAGATGAAAGGCTATGGTGTTCTCTAGTCAATAAGAGTTACTTAGAAATTTTTCAAACGAAACTTTTTCAAAACCCACACACTCTTGAGGACAAATACAAGAGTTACTTAGAAATTTTTCAAACGAAACTTTTTCAAAACCCACACACACTTGAAAAGAAAACAATTTTTGAAAACATAAGAGCAAGTACCTAAGAGCCCGTGGATAACCACGGATAGAAAGGGTGGCGACTCTTGCTTACCGCGACATTTCGCGAACCAACTTAAAAAACAATCAATTCTATTTCCACCGATCACAATGCCATTTGGAGATTGTTGGTAAGAGATGGGCTTAAAGATGCTATCCAGAAGTCATTGTTGGATTGTATCTATAAGCTGGAACTGGATGATTTCCAGAATTGCGTATGCATCTGGAGCGTATCTGAAATGTATTTGAATGAGTGACAGAATGACATCCGAATCTGGATCGTATCTGGACTGTAATTTGAATGAATCTGGAATAAGTATCAGAATGTCAGCCATATTTGGATCGCATCTGAACTGTCTCTAGAAGGGATCTGGAATAAGTATCATAATGTCAGCCATATCTGGATCGCATCTGAACTGTCTCTAGAAGGGATCTGGAATAAGTATCAGAATGCCAGCCATATCTGGGTCGCATCTGAACTGTCTCTAGAAGGAATCTGGAATAAGTATCAAAATGTCAGCCATATCTGGATCGCATCTGAACCGTCTCTAGAAGGAGTCTGGAATAAGTATCAGAATGTCAGACATATCTGGATTGCATCTGAACCGTCTCTAGACGGAATCTGGAATAAGTATCAAAATGTCAGCCATATCTGGATCGCATCTGAACCGTCTCTAGAAGGAATCTGGAATAAGTATCAGAATGTCAGCCATATCTGGATCGCATCTGAACCGTCTCTAGAAGGAATCTGGAATAAGTATCAGAATGTCAGCCATATCTGGATCGCATCTGAACCGTCTCTAGAAGGAATCTGGAATAAGTATCAGAATGTCAGCCATATCTGGATCGCATCTGAACCGTCTCTAGAAGGAATCTAGAATAAGTATCAGAATGTCAGCCATATCTGGATCGCATTTGAACCGTCTCTAGAAGGAATCTGGAATAAGTATCAGAATGTCAGCCATATCTGGATCGCATCTAAACTTTCTCTAGAAGGAATCTGGAATAAGTATCAGAATGTCAACCATATCTGGATCACATCTGAACTGTCTCTAGAAGGAGTCTGGAATAAGTATCAGAATGTCATCCATATCTGGATCGCATCTGAACTGTCTCTAGAAGGGATCTGAAATAAGTATCAAAATGTCAGCCATATCTAGATCGCATCTGAATCGTCTCTAGAATGAATCTGGAATAAGTATCAGAATGTCAGCCATATCTGGATCGCATCTGAACTGTCTCTAGAAGGAATCTGGAATAAGTATCAGAATGTCAGCCATATCTGGATCGCATTTGAACCGTCTCTAGAAGGAATCTGGAATAAGTATCAGAATGTCGGCCATATCTGGATTTCATTTGAACCGTCTATAGACGGAATCTGGAATAAGTATCAGAATGTCAGCCATATCTGGATCGCATCTGAACCATCTCTAGAAGGAATCTGGAATAAGAATCAGAATGTCAGCCATATCTGGATCGCATATGAACTGTCTCTAGAAGGAATCTATAATAAGTATCAGAATGTCAGCCATATCTGGATCGCATCTGAACTGTCTCTAGAAGGAATCTGGAATAAGTATCAGAATGTCAGCCATATCTGGATCGCATCTGAACTGTCTCTAGAGGGGATCTGGAATAAGTATCAGAATGTCAGCCATATCTGGATCGCATCTGAACTGTCTCTAGAAGGGATCTCAGAAGATGATGATCTTTGCTTGTTGATTGATCTTTCCTGAAAAGGTAAAGAGTTAGTTGTATGCAATGTCATGATGTATGCATTGTGTAATGATGTATGCATTGTGTAATGATGTTCTCAAAATAAAATGAGATTTGTGCCATATGTATTGTGTATGCATATGTTATGAATGTTGTTGAAGTGTAATTTTGTCTTGGACTTTGCTCAAAATGTTTCCACCGAGGATCCCTGCTTTGTTGTATGAGGAGAACTCCGCTGGGGGATATTGAAAACTCTGTGGGGAGTATGTTTATTTCGGCTTGGGAAAAGAGTTTAGGAGTCTTAGTCGTCCGTTGCTCTACTGGGGAGTCGAAGTTGAACTAATATCTGGTCGTGTCCAGGTTTCGCAGTAACTTGTTGGGGATTATAGAGTAGTCTACTGGGGAAGAGGAGTTGTGGTCCTTTGATTTGTAATAGTCGGAGAGGCAAACTCAAGCTGGGGAATCCTGGTGTTGTTGGGGAAATAAACCTTGTCGTCAGTCCGCTAGAGAGGTGACATCTTCGTTGGGGGAAGTCCTCGAGGATTCTTGAAGTTGATTCAGCTGGGGAAAGGTTTTCAGAGATTAAACCCTTGCTGGGAGTCATCCTATGAGAAGGATTTTGGGGAGATTTGTCATTGCCCCTAGTAGCAAGTGTTTGTGACATTGCCAGAAAATGTTTAATTGTACGTAACCCTTCACTGAGATTGATGTTCAATGCCCCAAGCAACGAAGATGGAGACTTGCCCCTGGTTACTCTGCACTTCTTCAGAGATTTCTTGAAACCTTGACTGGACTTCTCCAGGTGTGCTGGATAGTGACATGTCAAGTCCCCTTGTTGATAGGAGATTTGTCAATGGAAGTGTCATCCTTTTTGAAGTGATTTTGTTCATTGAGAGGGCTTTCGTTCATCGGATATTCGTTGTGTGAATTTCTCCGCTGTCAAACAAATAGCCAAATGCAAACAGTGATATTCAAATAATGCAAAGTTTATGCTTGTCTCGAAGTTTTGAAAAATGCGTTTTTTAGCAGAAAACTTTTTATAAGACAAATTCAACACAAGACTTAGGGCAAAGCCTTACAGGAGTCAGGATACCTTTTGTAACAGTATGCTTTTGAACTAACCCATGCTTCAATTAGGACTTTTGAAGGGTTGTAACGTGGCTTGGTTCACGATTTAAGAAACAAAGGATAAAGGCTCAAAGTATATTTGTACCCACCCGCTCTTCGTGATGTTCTTCAATCCTAAACTCAGTTAATTATGCGTCGAACTCTATTCGAATTTGGAACAACGTTTTGGTGATGGTTCACACAAGTTGGATTTTTGAAGGCAGTCATCTTTTTTTTTGCAACATTTTTCATGTTGTCGAGGATTTTTAATGACCTCGTTCTTTTGATTTATTATCCCTAATTTTTGCCTGACTGTTCCTGTTTTCGAGATTACAGTCAGCGGGATGCCCCAAATTTCTTGAGCCTCCTTTATAGGTTTTGGCTCAGTGGGCTTTTCTCTTTTGAGAGATTGACTGCCTATGAGATAAGGAACCACCACTGTCTTTTGATTCCAGAGGAATGCTTTTGATGTCGTTCGTTGTATTATGAACTGAGGTTTTGCGACTTCAATGCGCATCTTTTTGAATTAACTGAGAGACTACCCTGCCCCAGGTTTAAATTAAAGGTTTCAATTTGTGTTTAAAACAGAAAACTCCTACTTCTTTGGCTCAAAGGGGTTGACTAGGGATTATCTTCCTTATAACTCCAGTGTTTAGGATTTGAAAGAAACGCCTGTACATCATCAGCAAGGTCTGTTCAAAGCATATTGTATGAGATTATGGTATTGTTTCGTCATCCTCCCTCTAAAGGCTTGTAACTTTTAGCAAGAGTTGAATGTCATAAAGTGAGTAAAAAGCATAGTTTAAATGTAATGAAAATGATTGGATCAAATCAAGACAAACATATGCAATGCATTAATGAAACAAAGTTTGGCATTAATAGATAATTGTTTGAATAACAAAGAGATTACAACTTGAAAATTCAAATGAACAAAAGCTTTCAATGATTCGTCATAGGAGCAGTGATTATGTTTGGAGTCTCTGGAGGGTCAAACTTGATCTCCTTGGCATCAATCATGTCTTGGACCTTGTTCTTCAGAGCCCAACAGTTGTTTGTGTCATGTCCTGGACTGTCAGAGTGGTATGCACACCTTGCATCAGGATTGTACCTTGGGGAGGCTATGTTGGGATTCTTAGGAGGGTCCCTTAACGTCCCCAGATTCAATATCAACAGGTGTTGTAAAGCCTGAGATAGCGACATGTTGAGCTTGGTAAATTGCCTCTTGGGCATATTTGGCTTACTCTGATCAACCCGTTGTTTATGGCAAGGTTGTTGTTGGACCCTTGAGATAGTATCAACTTGGAGAGGTTTATTCTTCATCAAACCAAACCTTTGACTTCTCGGAAGTTGATTAATGACTTGGTCCCCGGACTTGACTGTTTGCTTCATGTTGTTGTATCTGTCTTGATGAAGCTGGTTGATAATGGTTCTCAGCTCTTCTTGTTCCTGAGCTAAGCCTTGGATAAGAGCCATCTGCCCCAGCATCTGGGTTTTCATGGCACTGAACTCAGCTTGCAGTTGTTCCAGCCGTCCGTCCTTATTGTCTTCAGGACTTTTCTTGACCAAGTCCCCAACGAGGAGTGTTTTCAACTCTTCCTGCCCCTTGGATAGGCTTAGGAAGATTTCCCTGAACTGAGTCTCTCGAGTTTTAAGATCTTGATTGTCTGGTTGGAAAGCCATTTCTGAAATAAACAGCGAGAACATGAGAGACCTGTATTGGGAGACCTGTTATGCAATGATATGTATGATATATGTATGCAATATTTTCAAGGATCTCGCGGGGTAAACAAGAAATTGTTAGAATTTGAATCTGGTAGCTTAATTGAAGGAACTTCATGTTGCTGAGAGTCCTTCTTCAAGAGTCAAGCTCACCATATCGAGTGGGTCATAGCCCCTGACTCAAGTTATCATGTTTTGATCTCTAGACGACATTGTCTAGAGGAAAATAAATCCCCTTGCCCCTTGCTGGACATCTGATTTACCATAACCTGCATCACAGACCCTTGAGATCCTTGAAATGGTTAAGGAAATGTTAAGGCATGATGTTATGATGTGTATGATATGCGTTTAAGCAAAAGTGTGAAGTGATGTAAGTAAACCCTGCATAAATCCAAATTATCGGATAAGGACTGTAAACAAAACCTGCAAGGAACTCATGTTGTCAGATAACAAGAATGTGAAAGTAGTTCAAGTTTGAAGGCACACAAGTCACACAAACAGCCTTAAGTTTAGGCTGGCATGGAGTTTAGGTATTACCCTCTTTCAGTTTCAGTTGGTTCAAAACCTGTCCTATAAATAGTAACCGGGTTCTAAGGAGCTCAATATCATTGGATTGTTTTCTATGTTCATCGTTTTGGTTTAGCCACTTAACTAGCGACCAAAATATTCCAAGAAAACAATCCTCAATGAGTGTAGTATCGAGTATCTACCAACTTTGAACTGCACCAAAGTCGGTCATCTCACTACCCCTAAAAAAGGCCAAGATGGTCAAGTAAGGTTCTAGTTCATTAGTGCTTAGTGACATCACTCAGCGGCCCCGTATTCTCTTTGATTGACTCAAAGGCTACCGGTACTCACAAATATGTCGCACTAATATAGTTATTGCTTCAACCGTGTCGGTATACCCCGCACAGTTTCCATAATGTATTGCTATCTATGAATGTTTCCCAAATCCGGGTGGAGGATTTCAAACCCAAATAATAGAACCAAGTGTAAAGCAAACAAAGCAATCAAGGTAAGCAAGTAAAGGTGATCTAAACCCTAAGGTAACCCCACTTTTAAAGAAATCCCCAACAGAGTCGCCAGTTCTGTGATCGGTGGGAATGAGAACTGACTGTTTTGGAATGCTGGTTCACGTTTGCGTTTGTTTTCGCAAAATGTCGCGGTAAGCAAGAGTCGCCACCGTCTTTTATTTTATCCAACAAGGAAAGGACAAAAGCACAGAAAAATTCCTTTTTGAGATGTTTCTCGGGTTCGGGAGGTAGATTATAGAAAGGGAAGGTGTTAGCACCCTTTCTATCCGTGGTTATCCACGGGCTCTTAGGTACTTGCTCACTATGTTTTCAAAAGTTTGATTTTCTTTGTGTTTGTGGGTTTGAAAAGAGTTTTTGTTTTGAAGAGAGTGTAAGTGCGAAAAGTTTTGTTTTGTTTTTAAAAGGAGCAAGTACTTAAGAACATCTACCTACTCAAAAAGGAATTAAATTGTGCAAATGTCCTTTAGACAGTGCTATCCCACTATTGAGGAGTAGGTAGCACCGTCGTTGGAGTTTTCGGGTCAATTCGATTAAGGAGAGTGTGGTCACTAAAGCAACGTTAGGACGCCTTAGCGGTAACCCTAATGTCTTAGATCATTTTATCCGAGGCAACCGTTTTGAGGCAACTTATGATCTTTGGACAAGAGAACAACCTCTAAAACATCTTATACTTAATGACCACGTTCGAGGCAACCAAGTGAGGCGTACCCTAAGAGTGGCATGTGCGAGTGTATTGTTTTTCAGTTATATTATCTGTGTACATGTTATGGTGAGCTACGGTTGATTTTGAATTAAAGGTTAATCTTATCATGCATAGCCTATTATTCAAACATCTAGCAGTTAATGGTTGCGGAAAATAAATTGCGGAAAATAAAACTAAGCTATTACAAGGCGTCGGGTATTTACATCGCCAAAAAAAACCCTTAAAATTAAATGCGAAAAGTAAATAAAAGCGGTAAATAAAATCCTAAGTTAAAACTATTACATCCTCGGAGCAGTTACAATTATATGGATCAAAAATAATATGCGCGCGAGAAAATTGAATCGGAACGTCCTAGGGTTTTGACCCTTTTTCATTAAATAAAGCATTTTTTTTTGTCATTTTGATTTAAGAATTAAGTCTAACTAATAATTAATTAATTAAAAAGAAAATATTTTTTGAGTTTTATTTTAATTAAGGAAATAAAATTAGAAAGGTAAAAATATATCAAAACCCTAATTCTAAGTCAATTTTAATTTAATGCAAAATATGTTAAGATTAAACCTAATTAAAAAACTAAATTAATTTTCTGCAATTTATTTACAAAAATAAAAATAGTGAAATTAATAAATATTATTTTTTTGGGGTTTTCTGATTTTATGAAAAGTTAATTAGTTAATAATAACAAAATAGAAAATAGAAAATAGAAAGTAGTGAAAAGAAAAAAAATAAAATAAACAAACTCAGGGGGGGTGCTGAGCCTGAAGTTGGCATTTGAATTGTAATTCCCAGGCCCAAACGTATTCCAGCCTGTGTTGACTTTCAGATTTCCTGGGCTCTCGTTGACCAAGGTTCATGGTGGACCTCATCCTGGACCACTGGATCTGAATTTGGAACCACCTGGCGCATGGGCACCTGAGACATATGGTGGACCCCGTTCTTGCACGCTGTGTGGGATTACCTGAAAACAAAATACATTAAGGTTTTGGGGGACCTGGGATGTTGGACCACTGGAGGCGCCTGGATTTGGACGGAAGGTGCTTGCAATGGAGTCTAGACTTTCATGGGGGCAGGCTGGTGCTTTTACAAGGCAAGGTATGTGTGGCCGTCTTCGTGGGTTTTTCATTTCTACAGAGCTTTTGTGTGTTTTCCCCCTCTGTAATGTGTCACTGGCCTCGTATTTATAGGAGTGTGAGGGTGCACGAAAATGGCAAGGGACATCCATTTAACCAGGCCTTTAAAGCCATGAGACAAGAATCAGACATATTAAAAGATTTCCTTTTTTGAAATATTCATGTCTCTTTGGAATCTTGAATGAACCTGGACACTTTTGATTTTCGAATGCCTTCAGGCCCTGCTCTTCGATTGGTCTTGATTTGCCTCCTTCGAATGGATTTCTTATGTACCATTCGAATGGGCCTTCTTTGCAAGCTTCAAAGTCCAATTCGAATCTATTTAGAACATTCCCTATTAGACAACTTCGACCAGCCCTTGGCCTTGTGATGAGTCTAAGTTCTGATTCGAAGTATTCAGAACTTCCTTCATCAGAGCATCTTAGATTAAGAGAAACTCTGCATTGAAATGCCATTTGAAGGTTATTTCGTTCTGATGTTCTTATTAAGGGAAACTCTGAAGTTCCAGTCGAAGGACACTCTGAAGTTCCAGTCCAAGGACCTTTTGAAATGCCAATTGAAGGGTATTTGTCCATATACCAATCAAAGGGTACTTCAGAATACCAATCAAAAGGTTTTGTTACCAGGCCAATTGAAAGGTGCTGTTCATGCTAATCGAAGGACATGGTTAACATGCCTGTCGAAGCTGCCTTGACACAATGCTAAATCGAAGGATCCCTTGGCATGCTAATTGAAAGGCTTGGCCCAGGGTGCCAAACAAAAAGGTCTTTCAGATTTCCAATCGAAGGCCTTGACAGAATGCCAATCAAAGTGCTTGTCCATAATGCCAATCGAAGGGAATTATCCATGCCAATCGAAAGGCTCCTTCAGAATACCAATCGAAGGGTCTTTCAGAATGCCAATCGAAAGGTACTTAAAGCACCACTCAAAAATTTTCTTTTTACTTAGGCAAGGGTTTCTGGTCAACCATGCAGGGGGGAGACTTTGGAAAACATGAGAGGGAAAATTTTGGGGTACAACAATAGTCAATCAGCAATTCAAGACACTACGAAGCCTGGAATCCGACCAGATTACAGTTTACTCTGTCAATTACTATGAAGCATGGACTTGGCCAAATAGTAGTATACCTCAAATTCAAGTTGAATCCCGGATCTGACCGGATAACATCTTAATTTCTTCAAACCACTGAACCCTGGATACGACCAGATAACAGTTCAAGTCACTGAAGCCTGGATTCTGAACAGATAACAGTTTAAGAAACTGTAAAGCTTGGAATAAGACCAGATAGAAGTTTAATCTCATTTCCCCAGTAAGTCGCTGTGAATCCTGGAATACGACCAGATAGCAGTCAGCCTTATTATCCTCATCAATTTACTGTGAAGCTTGGATCCCGACTAGATAGCAGTTCACTTCCGTCTCTTCAATCAAGAGATGACTCCCCAATAGAGTAATGGACAACTGAAGCTCCTAAGCTCTATTTCCTAAAACAAAGACCAACATTCCTCAACGGAGTCCTCCTCGACAACAGGCATAGGAATTCTCACAAAGGAATATCTCATGAAATCAACATTTTTCTAGATGGCATCTTTAAGCCCATCTCTGACGACTCTCCGTCATATTCTCGGGATGGCATATTTAAGCCCATCTCTGACGATATTCCTTCATCTCCAAATGGCATCTGTAAGCCCATTCCCAATATTATCTATGCAGTCAAGTATCATTTCAGACGAGTGCAAATTTCTGGGCACTCTAGTGTTCAATCATCTTCCACCTTCAGATCACGAAAGCCAAACAAGCCAATCTAAATATTAAGGTTTAAGAAGATAAAACAGGGGAAGTTGTTGTACCCTAAAATGTGCCCTCTCATTTCACTCAAGACATGTCCTTTGAGATCCCCAACTTGCCCTAGGATGACTGAGAATTGACTAGGCAAATTCTCCTCCTAAGGCAATAAACCTCAAACTAGGTTTCCAATTTTCATCAAGATGGTTGACCTAAAAAGGTCTAAAATTATTTCCATGGTCCTAATATGCCTTCAAGATTATCCATGCCAAATTTCATGCCTTGCATAATAAGTTTGCTCAATCAATTGCTCAAGTATTAGAAAATCAACTATGCTAGGTCAAAAGTCAATTGTGGCCCATGTACAGTCAAACTTCAAGATTTTTGGTCAACATCAATATTTTGAAGTGATACCCATCATTTGATCAAGGGTTGATCATGATTCCTTAAGAAATGCTCATAATTCATCAAAAGTCAAGAATTGCTAAGTTAGGGTTTCTATAGAAAAAGTCAACCAAACTTTGATCCAGCATAACTTTCTCATACTTTATCATAAATTTCTACGACAAAGCTCATTTTTAAGAGAATCCAATTCCATACAACTTCTCTTCATCCCCAAAGATCAAGAGATGCACCATTTGAGAGATATGAGCTCAGACATTACAGGTCATTTTCAAAAAGTCAACAAAAGCCACGTTTTTCCAAGACCTTTTACATCAAGATAACATCTTTAAATGAAAAATTGGTCAAAAGAGGGATTGAAGTAGACATCCTGGGTTTTAAAAAAAGTAAAATATTATTATCATGAGATGAAAATTGAGCAAGTTATGGCTTGCCCAAGTTGGGAAAATTTTGGAAATTTCAAGAATGGTGCATTGAGCAAATTTGGATTTTTGAGTCAATGGCCTAACCTTTTAAGGTTCAAATATCTTCCTAAGGTTATAGAGGACCTCTAGTCTTATTTTTGCATGGCCTGGAATTTTCTACCTATTTTTTACATATTTATTTTAATTTATTCCAAATAAATTTAAAATAAATGGTACAAAATAATGGGAAATGGGCTTAGGCATGTGGGCTAGTGTTTTGGGTCAGTCTTGAGGCCCATGTTTCGTGCACACATGACCAGATTCATTCAAGAAAGGATAAGGCATGTTTTGGCAAATCTGGAAGGCTTTGAATTTGTTGGATTTTTGTTGGAAAATATGAGTTATGACCGTGATCTTTTCCATTCAATTGTGTCTCCTCCATCTACACTATAAGTACAACACTCCAGCCAACCAAATACACACACAAAAAGCTTAGAGAATTAGTGCACATTTTTGCACAAAAAGCTCAAAAATTGTCAAACCCGAATTGCACATTCTAGCTGTTTTTAGTCCCAAGCAAAGGCTCAAAAACCTTCTTGGAAGCCCCCTGAAACTCTTCCAATCGTTACCAGGCCCTGAAGCACATAAAACGCCCAATACAGTAGCTCAAGGAAGTGTTTTTTTTTAAACTTGCTTTCTTTTATTTATGTAATATAAACATGTTATAACCAGGAATTACTGACTATCTTCATGTTTGCAAGTTATCTATATGTTTGAATTGGTTTTTTGAAGTAGTAATCAAGCGTTACCATATCTAGGGTTTGGACTTTAGAATTGGGGCTTCCATGGTTAGGCAAAATTAGGCTTGACCACTGATACCATCATGCTCGGGGAGACGAGACCAATTAATTCATGGTCTCACAATTTATTTTTATTATGCATTCTGCTTGTTTCAAATGCAGGGGTTATAGTGACTGATAGAAAACCGTCACTATAGATCTTGTAGTCTAATAAAACGGACAGAGGTGGAAGACAACGCGTGGCAGTCCCCCTCTGGACGATTCAAACTTGCACGTGTTTTTTTTTTGGTCTCATATAGAACCTTGTTTTATATATAATATATGGACGTTGTTATATGTATGAATGGTCAGCGCAACTCAGTTGGTAAACAGGCGTGTTTATAAGGGAGAGGACCTGGGTTCGAGCCCCAGGTCCAACATTTTATTTTTCTAACATTTGTTAACTACATATCCAGTATGCATTAGCTACGCCAGTCCAGCATGCGCCTCCAGATCACAACCACTAGATCTTGGTTGATCTAGATCAAAAGGTTCCAACATGCAAGTGCACCATGAGCCATCAAAACTACTCCCCACTGAATCCCAGTACAACTTCTGGGCTCCCTCTAGATTGGGCCCAACATTTTTTTTTACCAACAACACCCTCCATTTTAGTTTTTGATGCCAGACCCATGTTTTGTTTTATTTTCTCATTTTATTTTATTTTGTTTATTACTTTCGAAAGTCATTTTTTTAACAAGTCATAAAAAATAAAAATAAAATAATAAATAGTTTTAGGTTCTTTCTAAAATTATTAATTAATTAATTAATTATTTTAATGTTATTTTATCAATTTAAAATTAAATTAGACTTAGGTTCATTTTAATTTAAGTTATTTTCTTAATAAAAAAATACAAAAATATTAGAATTAGGATTCATTTCTTTCAACTTTTATTTTCTTAATTAAAAATAAATTTAGAATTAATTATTCTCTTAGCAAAACCAAAAAAGATTTTTTTGTTGTTTATTTTTATTTACTAGGTTTTCAGACGATTGTTTATTTCGCGCGCTTATATTATTATGTATCTGCTTATGGTTTGTAAATTTATCGCGTGCGCATTTTATTTCCTGATTATGTATCTGCCTATGCGTTGTAATGGTTTAGGATTTAAATTTCCGCACTTTTAATTTCCGCACTTTACATTTTAGTCAGATATAACTGTAACTGTCCCGAAGCATTGTAATAGTTGTAGGAACTTTATTTCCCGCTTTATATTTCCTATATGTCTGTATATGAACTTTTAAGTAATTAGGCAAGATTAACTTAATTAATCATTAGGTCACTAATTGCAAGATAAATATAACTGAAAAAACACATTGTTGCACACTTGAACTCTTAGGGTATGCCTCACTTGGTTGCCTCGGAAAATAATGGCCATGTCCCTCGAACGTAGGGATATCTTAGCAAAGTCCCTCAACTTAAAAAGTCATCATAAAAGATCATGGTCCCTTAATGTCCCTTGAGCTGCCTACGAGAAATGATCTTGTCCCTCGATATTGCCTATATGATGACAATCCACTCGAAATGCTAAGATATCCTTACGTGTTGCCTTCAATGACCATAATGTCCCTTTCGATAGTCCCTCAACATTCGACGATAGGGCTACCTACTCACTAATAGTAGGATAGCACTATCTAAAGGAAAGGAGGAAAAGGACATCCTTTTTCGAGTAGGTAGACAGTTCTTAAGTACTTGCTCAAACCTGAATTTTTTTTACACTTACACACTTTCAAAAAACTTCTTTTCAAAGACTCTTTATCACACTCTTGAGGAATGATACAAGAGTTACCATAAAGCAAACAAAATCTTTCAAAACATACAAACACAAACAATTTTCATAAATGAGCAAGTACCTAAGAGCCTGTGGAAAACCACAGATGGAAAGGGTGCTTACGCCTTCCCTTTCCATAATCTACCCGCCTTACTCAGAAAATCTCGAAAAATGTATTTTTCTGTTCTTTTCACCCTTTCCTTTGTTGGATAAAAGAAAAGTCGGTGGCAACTCTTGCTTACCGCAACATTTGCAAACAAAAAATGCAAAACCAGTATTAACAGTCGGTTCTGCCACCGTATCACACCAAGTCACCAGCGTGATATCCTAATTCTTGATTTTCTTTGAATGCCTTGATCATACATTTCTGATACATCTGACCGTGACAGACAGCCGTAAGCCTTTTCTCGTCAATCAAATTCAACTTATCGAACCTAGTCTGATTCCACTCATCTTCGTCCAAGTTTGCATCTTTCATAATTCTTAGAGAAGGAATTTGAACTTCGATAGGTAGGAAAACTTCCATGCCATAGACTCGAGAGAATGGGGTTGCCCCAGTTGATGTTCATGCTGAAGTGCGACAACCATGAAGGGTAAATGGTAACATTTCATGCTAGTATTTGTAATTCACAATCATTTTTTGTATGATCTTCTTAATATTCTTGTTGGCAGCTTCCACTGCGCCATTCATCTTTGGTCGATACGGAGAAAATTTATGGTGCTTGATCTTGAACTGCATGCAGAGTTCAATGATCATAGTGTTGTTGTGGTTGGTACCATTATCCTTGATGATTCTCTCGAGGATGCCATACCGACAGATAAGATTATGTTTTATGAACCGGGCGACCACATTCTTGGTAACAGAGGCGAACGAGGTTGCTTCAACCCATTTTGTGAAGTAGTTGATGGTGACGAGAATGAAGCGATGTTCATTAGAAGCAATAGGCTTGATTTCTCCGATCATATCAATGCCCCACATTACGAACGACCAAGGAGCAGCCAAAACATTTAGAAGAATCGGAGGCACATGAACTTTATCAACATAGATCTGGAACTTATTACAAGTTCTCAAGTGGTGGTGACAGTCGGTTTCCATGGTCGACCAATAGTAACCCGCTCTCAGGATTTTCTTAGCCATAGTATACCTGCTGGAGTGAGTACCAAAGATGCCTTTGTGCATATCCTCTATAATTTTCTCTGCTTCCTACTTGTCCATACAACGAAGCAGAGTTGAATCATGATTACGCTTGTACGAAATTTCATTGGTCAAGAAGAAATTAGCCGAGAACCTCCGTAGGAATTTCTTGTCATTGATTGATGCCCCTTCAGGGTATTCTTGAGCTTCAAGGTACCTTTTCACTTTATGAAACCAAGGTTTTTCTTCTACTCCATTAGTATCAATTTCATAACAATATGTCAGTTCGTCAAATATTTCAATGGTAATTTTGGGAGCTTCATTGTTCCATCTGACTTTGAACATGGATGATATGGTATCTAATGCGTCCGCCAACTGATTCTCTTCTCTTGGGATATGCTCAAAAGTAATCTCTTCGAAGTACGGAATCAAGGTTAGCACATGTTCTCGGTAAGAGATAAGATTCGAATCCTTCGTATCCCATTCTCCCTTAACCTGGTTGATTACCAGAGCTGAATCCCCATATACCCTTAAGAACTTGATTCTCATGTCGATAGAATCTTTAATACCCATGATGCATGCTTCGTACTCAGCCATATTGTTATTGCAGTAAAAAAAAGTCTGGAGGTGAAGGGTGTATGGAAACCTTGAGGAGAGATAATTACAACACCAATTCCATTTCCAAGTGTGTTAGAAGCTCCATCAAAAACCATAGTCCATCGGGATCCTAGCTCAGGCCCTCCATATGGTTCAGGTTCATCACAATCTGTAATTAGCATGATGTTCTCATCCTAGAATTTGAAGTTCATAGATTGGTAGCCGTCTACAACTTGATGCGCCAAATGATCTACCAATACACTTCCTTTGATTGCTTTTTAAGTGGTGTACTGAATGTCGTATTCTGTTAGGACCATTTTCCATCGGGCTATTCTTCCGGAGAGAGTTGGCTTCTCAAATATGTATTTGATGGGATCCATTTTAGAGATCAATAGAGTAGTATGAGTCAACATATAATGTCTTAGTCGGCGAGCAGTCCATGCCAAAGTGCAGCAAGTTTTCTCAAGCAGTGAATATCTTGTTTCACAGTCGGTAAACTTTTTGCTAAGGTAGTATATTGCAAGCTTTTTTCGACCAGACTTGTCATGCTACCCCCGTACACACCACATTAAGTTCTCTAGTACTATTAGGTACATTATTAGAGGTCTTCCTTCAACTGGTGGCATCAGAATCATAGGTTCTTGTAAGTACTCCTTGATTTTATCAAAAGCTATTTGACAGTCGTCATTCAATTTTACTACTTGATCTTTCTTCAACAGCTTGAAGATTTGCTCACAGGTAGTAGTCAAATGAGAAATGAATCGGGTAATGCAATTCAGTCATCCTAAGATACCTCTGACCTCCTTCTTAGTATGGGGAGAAGGCATTTCTTAAATAACTTTAACTTTTGCGGGATCAACTTTAATACCTTTAACACTAACGATGAAACCTATGAGTTTACCGGATCTCACCCCAAAAGTGCATTTGTTCGGATTTAGCCTTAGTTTGTACTTCTTCAGCCTTTCAAATAACTTATACAGATGATCAAGATGTTATTCTTCAGTCTGTGACCTTGCTATCATGCCATCGACGTATACTTCTATCTCGTGATGAATCATGTCATGGAATAAAGCTACCACGGAACGCTGATAAGTTGCCCTAGTGTTCTTCAACCCAAAAGGCATGACCTTGTAACATAAAGTGCCCCGCTGTGTGACTAAGGTAGTTTTCTCCATGTCATCAGGCGCCATCTTGATCTGATTATAACCTGAGAAACCATCCATGAAGGAGAATACCCTGTGTTGAGCAGTATTGTTAACTAAAACATCAATATGTGGAAGCGGGAAGTCATCTTTGGGGCTCGCCCTGCTCAGATCCCTGTAATCTACACATATACATACCTTGATGTCTTTCTTTGGTACCAGAACAAAATTATCAACCCATTGAGGATATGAAGCCACTACTAAGAAACCTATGTCGAATTGCTTCATCACCTCGACCTTGATCTTCTCTGACATCTCAGGACGCATGCGATAAACTTTCTGTTTAATTAGAGAACGACCCTATTTCATCGGCAGACGGTGAATCATAATATCAGTATCGAGCCCTGGAATATCTTTGTACGACCAAGCGAAGATCTCAACATAGTCATGTAACATCTAAATCAACCTGTTCTTGACACTGTCCTCTAAGTTGTTGCCTATCTTGACCTCTTTTATGTCTGTCTCAGAACCCAAGTTTACAACTTCGACAGGCTCTTCATGTGGTTGGTTGGAATTTTCTTCTTGTATTATGAGTCTGGAAAGTTCTCCAAGTATTTCAAAATCCTCCCCGCCTTCGTCCTCTGTTTGGTAGATCGTATTTTCAAGTCATAAGCGACAATAGCAGAATCGTTATCAACGAGATCCATAATGGATGATGATCTGCAGTGTAGTGTGTGGGTATGCGTAAGAATACATAGATATTTGAAAGTGCAATAAAGTAAAAGAAAGATAGAGAGCGCAAAATTTGAATGCAAAACATCCAATGCTTTTATTAAATGAAAATATGACATATGAAATGAAGACCCTTAACAAATGAACCATTGTGCCCCGGGCAAGACACACGGTTTAAAGTCATTTTTTTAAAAGACATTACATAACCAAACTTCTTAAACAATAAAACAGAAAAATTTATTACTCCTGAGTAAAGGAGATAGAGATAGTGTCTTTCGCGTTCCAGTTGTCGAGTTCATTGCTCATGGTAGGAAAGATCCAGCTATCGAAGTTGCGATCACCGTCAGCATCTTCTATAGCATTTATGCCTTTGTCATGCTTCGACATAGGAGCGGTAATCACGTTTGGAGTTTCCGGAGGATCAAACTCAATTTCCTTATTATCAATCATGTCCTAAATCTTGTTTTTCAGGGCCTAGCGGTTGTTGGTGTCGTGCCCAGGACTATTAGAATGATAGGCAAATTTTGCATTTTGATTGTACTTTGGAGAGGATGTG
The DNA here is from genome assembly GCA_948472305.1 of Vicia faba. Lineage (NCBI taxonomy): Eukaryota > Viridiplantae > Streptophyta > Magnoliopsida > Fabales > Fabaceae > Vicia > Vicia faba. The sequence goes on along the minus strand of OX451739.1, from coordinate 451,032,326 downwards.
TTGGGATTCTGATGAGGATCCCACAATGAAATGAGTCCAGCCTTTAACAAATGTTGTAATTCTTGAGACAATGGTATACTAATCCCGGTGAATTTCCTTCTCGAGGCGTCTGGCCTACGCTGATTGCCCTGTTGTTGTTGTTGTTGAACATGCATTGTGTAATACGATGGAAGAACTGACTTGGTGTTTTGCATTTGATCTCAATTGTTGCAGATAGCAAGAGTCGCCGCCGACTTTCCTTTTATCCAATAAGGAAAGGGTGAAAAGAACAAGAAATACCTTTGAGATATTTTCTTGAGTTCGGGGGGTAGGTTATGAAAAGGGAAGGTGTTAGCACCCTTTTCATCCATAGTTTTCTACGGGCTCTTAGTTGCTTGCTAGATCACTTTTGAAATTGCTTTGTTTGAAATGTGTTTATGGTGTGTTTTGAAAGTATTTTTGAAAAGCGCCTTTGTTTAGGCAAACTTTGTAATGATTCTCGTCTCTATAAGAATGCATAAGAAGTGTTGGACTTTTGAAAATATTTCAAGTTTTTTAAAAGTGTTTAGTGTGTTTGAAAAGATGTTTTTTTTTAAGATGGATTATGAGAAAGCAACTGAGAACGTTCTATCTACTCAAAAGCCTTTTGTTCATTTCTCTTTTCCTTTGATATTACTATCTTACCATTGATTATTAAGTAGCCCTATCTTTGGATGTAAAGGGACGGGCGCAGGTCATCGTATAGTCATGAATAGAAATATTGTGAGATACCTTAACATTTCTTTTAAGGGACTAAGATCATTTGTAAGGCAACATTCGTAGCATCGTCGAGGGACTATGATCTTGTATTTTCGATTGTTTTTGATAAGATGCCTCACATGCATAACACGACCATTTTCTCAAGGCAACAAGTGGAGTTATTCCTAGAGGTGCAAAGTGTGCAAGTGTTTATTTTTCATGCATTGTTTTGTCTTGGATTATGGTGGTCAAATATTGATTTTAGTCTTACTATACACACCCCAGTTACTAACAATTATATGGAAAACGATAAATTTGCGGAAATTGAAATCCTACGCTATTACATCATCAGGGGGATGGGGGTACAATTTATAAATGGGGATGAAATAGGAGCTTAAATATTACAACCATATTGAATATTGATGAAGAAAACATGTAAAATATGTAAAAACAGTGTAAAAGAATGGAAAACTGCAATTTTGAACATTATGTGTCGACACAAGCTCCTATACACCGACATATAACTTTTTCTTGCTCCTGTAAAACCAAATTAACTCAGTATGAGTCGATGCATATGGGTATATGTCGACTCATTCCCTGCATGTGTCGACTCATACGTGTTTTGTGTCGACTCATGAGCCTTTTTTTCTTTTTGTTTTATGCCTGTTATAGCAGTATGTGTCAACCCATGATGCTTTGTGTCGACTCATAGCCTGTTTTTCCACTAAGATGTGTCGACTCATACAGGTATGTGTCGACTCATAATGTCATTTTTTCATTATATCATTGTTTTTGCTGCATACATGAGTTAGTTCTCAACACATGGTTAGTGAAATTGAAAGATAATCATATGGTTAGCTTCAAGGCAATGATACATACATTTTTATCTTCACAAATGAATCATTAATGATGCTTTATATGAAGAGTTTCAAAGTCAAGAAACTTACCTTGGAGCTGAAATTTGTATTTTGAGTTTGAACTGTTGTGTTGGCTGTTCTTGAGCTTAGGAAATGGTTATAGTGATGTTACAAAAGTTGTTCTTGTGTTTGACCAACTCCCATAAGATGTATGTAAGGTTTTAGATGGTTTGTTTGGACAAAGCTTGCAAGGTGTGAGAGTTCCAAAGATTTGGATTTTAAAACTCAAGAGTGGAAGCTTTCTGGACAGTTATGGCTTTTTTTGAGAGTGTGGGATTTTGATTGCTAGTTTACAACAAAACTTCTGTCTTTTCTCTCTATTTTTTTCTGACCTCTTTCTCTTGCAATTGGACTCTCTATTTATAGAGAAGATTTTTAATCACATGTTATGGATATCTTGCTTGTTTTTGAAGCAAAGTGACAAACATCTTCCCAAAGCTTGTACCATGCTATTGTAGAGTGGTTGACCTTTTTACATGCTTGCTTATGATCTTGTACATGAAGTTCATGTAGAAATAACTAGTCCAATGCTTAAGAAAAGTGGACTTTGTGATTAAAGCCACTTTTCCAAAATGGAAGTGTGAACTTTCTTCCAAAAATGGAATGATCAATTGGATAATGGTTCAAACACTTGGATTATAGCTCAATCAGTTGTGTAAACATTCAATTATGGATTAAAATTCAAGTTAGAAGCCTGTAAAGTGGGATTCGTACATCATGCTTGAAGATTGAATCAAGTGTTCTTCACAAATTTGCCTTATAAATCAAGAATGAATCTCCTAACTCAAGTATGATAAATTCATGCTCTTGGATGTTTTGGAAAGCTTAAAACATCCTCTATAACTTTCATGTTTTTCACTTTTATTAAATCAAACTGGAACATAATGAAAACTGGCTAAGAAGTTGGGATAAAAACCTGACCAGACTTGCTGAAAATTTCTCCAAGTGTCTAATCAAAAGTGTCATGACTTCATGAACTTATAACTTAAAATCCAAGAATTTCTAGAAAAAGTCCTGACCTATAATGTTTTAGGTATCATTGAGATCTACAACTTTCATGTTGGAAATTTTCCTTGAATCATCTTGCATCATGGTGAAAATTTGGCACAAAGTCATGAAAAAAATGTTAACTTTCTAACACTTAGAAAAATTTCTAAGTCTTAGAGTTTTGACTTTTCAAAGATAGTTTTGAATTTTTGATTTCTTGATGAACAATCTTCATATTTTGACATGTCTTGATGAAATACAATTTTTGAAACTCGATTTTGATCAAAAAGTCAAAGTTTGACTTTTCAGTGTATAGTTGACTTTTTCATCAGTTGACCAAATTTCAACTATCAGTCAATTGATCTTGAGAAGTGTTTTGAACCATGCCATTAGGTCAAGATGATGCATTTGAATCCTTGATATCATTTCTCAAACCAATAAGTCATGTATTTGGTCAAAAATAAAAAATTGAGCCTTCTCAATCAAAACCCTAATTTTGACCATTTTGCCCTTTTGGTGATCTGATCAAACTTCTTGAGCAATTGTGATCCAAACTTGATAAATTGACTTATATGAGTTCAAAATGTTAATATGGATAAAAAATTACTAAGTTTGACTATAAATTGACCATAGTTGACTTTTTGCCTAATACAGTTGATTTTAGGTTAACTAATTAATTGACTGCGCAAAAATGTGATTCAAAGCTTGAAACTTGACTTAAGAAATCTTGAGAAAATGAGAGGGAAAATTTTGGGTACAACACGTTGGATTTGATATCAACACCGCTCTCACAGACTGATGGTGATCATTTTTACTACGGCTCTTCTGGCCATAGACAACATTGGTTTCTTTTTTACCACTGAATGACCTCTTCACAGCATTAGAAGTTGCAGCCATTGGAATCTTCCCACTCTTAATACCACTTTCAACTCTTTCTCATGTTAGAATTAGATCAGTAAATCCAGATGAAGAACTCCCAATCAGATGATTAAAGAATGGGCCTATCAGAGTACCCATGAACATATCAACTAATTCTCGATCAAACAAGGGAGGTTGGACCCTTCCAGCTAAGTATCTCTACTTATGGGCAAACTCCTTGAACCCTTCATTCGAGCCCATGGACATGTTTTGCAACTGCACACGAGTTGGCGCCAGGTCAGCATTATATTGAAACTGCTTGTAGAAAGCAGCAGCCAAATCTTCCCATGTGTGAATGTTGGTTCCTTCAAGCTGATAGAACCATTCAAGTTGAGTGTCGGCCAAACTTTCTTGAAAGAAATGGACCCACAATTTCCTGTCAACAGTATGAGGTTGGATTTTTCGAACATACGACCTCATATGAAGTTTGGGATAAGAGACTTCATCATATTTAGCAAAGATAAGGGCCTTGAATTTGTGAGGGATGACCACCCCTGGGATCAGACCTAGTTCTCCAAAGTCCAATCCAGGTACTTTCTGGATTTCCACAGCTTTGAGACGGTCTTCCAACTGCTTGTACTTGTCATCTGCAAGAGGATACTATTCATCAAAGTAGTCTTCATCTTCGGAACCCTAATTATTTCCATCTTCACCCCTGACACTTCTACCATCCTCCTCTTGGTTGTCGTCTTCCTCAGAGAAAACATTATCTGTTTGAACAAGTCAAGCATGACCTTTGAATCTTCTCCCCATATTGAGGATGATTGCCGGCTTTCTAGTCCTTTTTCTTGGTGAGGAGAGCCACCATATCTTGTTGCCCTTTGGCTAGGTTCAGGAGAGTCTCTTAAAACTGTGCATGATGAGTTTGGAGATCCTTAATTGTTTGTTTGAGGGCCATCTTATACTGAAATAAATAGTAAATAGATGAGGAAACCTGTATTGGAAAACATGTTTATGAAATGATGCATGATATTAGTAAGTTCAAGATTACAATTGCCTCTTAGGCTTACAATGAGAACAAAAGGGTCTCAAAGAGACAACAATGCGAACTTCTTAAACCTAAGACTCAAGTTTCCCACGGACGCTTCCTCTTTGTGTTGATGTATGCATTAGGGCTTTGCTCCATGTGAAGTTGCTTTGTGAGCTCCAACACTTTATTTTCACTTGCATAGGATTGAGTTTCAAAGTTGTCCCGTTCTTCCTTGAGTTGAATCCAGGAATTCTGCAATTCTTTGAGGTCAATAGGCATGTCTGGATGGAGAATGGTGCGAGAAACGTCTCCTTCGATAACATGCTCTATGATCATCGATAGAACAGCTAGATATGGCATCATGGGGTTTTGAGTGTAAGCTCATACCCATTTGAGGTAGGGCTCCAAAGGGATGGAATTATTTTGTCCTAAATTCTTACTATTAATCTTATTTACCATGCCCCAAGCACATATAAACCTTTGACGATAACCTTGAGGATCATTTTCGTAGTAGAACAAAATACCTTGGATCAGTGCGTCATGAGGAACATCTCTTCCAGTGTAACCAAATTTACATAGATCCAGAGAAGGGTTGTAAGTAATACCTCCCATAATTCCAAGGAGTGGAACATTAGGGAATTATCCGCATAGGTCAATGATAGTAACATCTTTCAGAGATCAGGAACACCAATAGATATTTGAATGAGAGAGCGATATCATCCTTTGAGACCACCTTAAACCTTGTTCATTCTTCATTACTGGTCGGGGAAGGTGAAAAATAAACCACCTAGATAGCAAAGGTATGCAACATATAAGAGTCCCTCGCTTCCTCATAGTGCGAGTGTAAAGAGAATGCAGAATATCTCCGAGCAAGGTAAGTATAGGATTACGAGTAAGGAAAATTTTGATAGTGTTCACATCTATGAGTTGGTCAGGATTATGAAATAGTACCAGCCCATAGATTAGAAGAGCCAAGATCTCCTCGATAGCCTGAAAACTCATAGCATCCAGAAATAGCCGAGCCTTCTCTAATAGAAATTTAGCAAGAAAACCCTTGACTCCACTTCTTATTTCCCAATTAGATACAATGTTGGACCGCTTCAGATGTAAGGCTGCTGCAATTTCTTCAGGTTATGGATCTTTCTCTAAACCAGTGAAGGGAATTTGATCAAGAATAAGTACTTCCAATAATTGAGAGAACTCCTCCATAGTGGGCACCAATTGATAATCGGGAAAGGTGAAGAAGTGATGTGCAGGGTCAAAGAATTGGAGCAGAACACTCATCATGTCTTCATCAAAACGAGGGGTAATCAGACTGAGTAGTTGACCATGTCTTTTGATGAATGGAGAACTTTAGGGAACCCTTGAGACTAACTCCTTAAGTTGAGAAGGTATCCTCATAAAATTGATCCGGGTAGTGTTTCTGCGAGCGGAGGCCATAGCCTACAAAACAGAAAAAAGATAAATCCCCAGGTCCTTGAAATGGTTAGTGAAAATAATATGTGTAATGATGTCATGATGTCATGTTCTAACGATTAATCATACACAAACAAAACACATAAGGCCTTAGGTATAAGCTTGTATGGAGTTTATAGGTAAGTACCCTCTTGAAATTTTAGTTGGATTAACCTGTCCTAAAAGAAGTAATCGGGTTCTAGGAATCTCATATCACTGATTTTTCTCTCAGGTATTGTTTCAGCACAAGCATCTGATTTGAGACCGAAATATCCCGAGAGTCCGATCTCAATTAGTGCAGTATCGAGTATCAACCAACTTCAGTCTACACCAAAGTTGGCCATCTCACTATTTTCTAATGGCTAAGTGGTGTCAACTAAGGTTCTAAGGTCAGTTAGTGCTTTATGACACCACGTGGCAGCCCATCATCCTCCTTGACTTAACTCAAGGTACACCGACACTAACCAATGTGTCGCACTAATGTAGCCATTATTTCAACCATATTGGTCTACGTCGTACAATCTTCACGATCTATTGCTACTTACCTAAAATTCCCCAAGATCCGGGTATAAGATCTATACAAGAAGTAAACCCAAACATATCCCGAAATATAAAGCATACAAGGCAAACAATAAAATCATTTAAATGTGAAATAGATCTTAAGGTAACCCACTTTTAGTATCTCCCCAGCAGAGTCGCCAGTTCTGTAATACGGTGGGAGATTTGGGTTTTGCATTTTATCGCAAATATTACGGATAGCAAGAGTCGCCACTGACTTTTATTTTATCCAATAAAGGAAAGGGTGAAAAGAACAGGAAAGACCTTTTGAGAATTTTCTGAGTTCGGGGGGCAGGTTATGAAAAGGGAAGGTGTTAGCACCCTTTTCATTCATAGTTATCTACGGGCTCTTAATCTCTAGCTCACTTTGAAAATGCTTTGTGTTTGTGTGTGTTGTACCCCAAAATTTTTCCCTCTCACTTATCAAGAATTTGCTCACAAGATCTCCTTGGGCTTAAGACTGCATTAGGGTTGATCAGCTCAAGACACCTCCTTAAGCACTAATGACTAAAATTAGGGTTTGAGATTGCACAAGGATATTTGAACTTTAAATACTTCATATGAATTTCATGGATCATTATGGACCCCCAAGGTTACTCATGTCAAGTTTCAAGCCTTGGATCACACTTTTACTCAGTCAATTGAGCAGTTGACCTAAAAATCAGTTGTATTGGAGAAAAAGTTAACTATGGCCAATTCATAGTCAAACTTTAAACTTTTTTATCCACATCAACATTTTAAACTCATAGGTATCATTTTATCAAGTTTGGACCACAATTCCTCAAGAAATTTGATCAAATCATCAAAAGGGGAAAATTGTCAAAATTAGAGTTTTGACTGGGAAAGGGCAATTTCTGATTTTTGACCTAGAAAATGATCAATTGGTTTAAGGCATGACCTCAAGATTCCAATTGCATAATTTTGACCTAATGACATGGCTCGAAACATTGCAAGTCCAATAGATGGACAAATGAATTTTTCAGTCAACTGATCAAAAGTCAACTGTATACTGAAAAGTCAAACTTTGACTTTTTGGTCAAATTCAAATTCCAAAGATCACAATTCATCAAAGCATGTCAAAATATGAAACTTATTCATCAAGAAATCAAAAATTCAAGATTTCATTTTGAAAATTTAAAATTTCTAAACTTAGAAATTTTTCTAAGTGTTGGAAATTTCTTATTTTTTTCATAACTTTGAACAAAATTTTCACCATGATGCAGAGTGATTCAAGAGAAACTTCCAACATGAAAGTTGTAGATCTCCATGAAATATACAACTTATTCCAAAAGTTCTTCGATCTCAAGTTATAATTTTAAGAACATGTGGTCATGAAACAAAACACTTAGTGAAATTTTGCCCTAATTTGGTCAGGATTTTGACCCAACTTCATGGCACTTTTTCATTTAGTTCCAAGGGGAATCTTCAAAAGAAATTCAAATATGGGTTGTAGAGAACATTTCAAGCTTTCCAAGATGTCCAATAACTCCTTGAGATCATTCTTGAGTAGGGAGAATCGAAGAGATGAAGTTAGGGTTTTCACACTTGAATTACAAGTCATTTTGTGATGAACAAGAATTCAATTTCAAACCTATGCTGCACAATCTTGTTTTACAGGCCTCTAAACCTCAAGATCTCTCCATAATCAGAAGATTACACTTGCTTTTGAGCTATTATCCATTTGATTCAAGCTTTATCCAAGCAAATTTTCCATTTATGGCACAAAGTAACCATTCCATTCTTGTAAAGAGGCTTTAATCACAAAGTCAATGCATAAAGATCCTAACTTGTTCCTTCTAATCACAAGCAATGTCAAAGGAAAAAGCAACATGTCTAGAGCCTCCCATAAACTCAGGCCATGCTTGTACTTCATCTTGGAACCATATTGTCACTTTTCTTCAAAATCAAGTAACATAGCCATAAGTCTATATCTTGCTTTTCTGACCTCCTCAAGTCCTATAATCCTTTTAATATAACCACACATGTTATTTGCAAGAAGGACACGATTAAGCAAGACCCCAAAACTCCCTGAAAACTCAGATTTCACAAAACCTCTATCTTTGTGTCATTTCTGATTTTGAACTTCAATCTTCAAAACCACTCGTGCATTTCTTGGCCTTTTTGTTTCAAAAGCTTCCTCATACCAAATACAAACTATCCATGTCCCTGTTTGCAAACTGTAACTCCATCTTCATCAACTTCTATAGCTAAAAATGGAGCATTGCAGTTGGACTTCTCCAGGCCATTTCAGCCACCCTCAGCTCGAGCCAGCCATTGCATTAGCTTCCTAGAGGTCTAAGGAAGCTAACCTGATCATCACACTGCCTGAAACAAGCTCAAATACATTCTAAGATTTCTAGTTTTGAGGTATTTTTCTTGAACTTCTATCTCCATATTTAGGCACTGTTAGGTCTTGATTTGTGAAGATAAAATGTAGATACCATTTCCCTAAAGCTAACCATATCCATGGTTTCCATTAATTTTTCCTGAGCTTAGAGAATTTTAAGATTGAACTTTATGAGATTTTTAGGGTTCCAATTAGGGCCATTAAAATTTATGTTTATCTTTGAGCTATAGTTTTAATGCTTTACATTTAGGAAACCGTGAGGAAATTTGCTACAAGTTTCATGTTTACAGTTTTCATTTTTATTGAGATTTGAACAAGTTACAGTTGGTCTGGCTGGAGGTTGAAGATGAAGAATAAATCTGGCGCGTTTTGTATCATATATTTATGGTTTTTCTTATGTTAACGGATGTATAGTCACCCTAGTGGTAGAAGCGCGCGCCTGTAACCTGAGGAACCTGGGTTCGAACCCCAGTGGTACCCTTTTGATTTTTTTCACATTTTTTTTTGCTTTCTGATTTTTGTTTCTTGGACAGGCGCTGGGCCTTATTGGGCTTCGTTGTTTTTGTTTTTGCTTTCTAACCCCTTGCAGGCTATCAGCACCCCTGGCCTAGTTTTTATTTTCTTTTCTTATTTTTATTTTATTTATTTCTTAATATATTTTTCTAATACTAAAAAATTATAAAAAATATAAAAATAGTAGATTTATATTTTGACCTAGTTTATTTATTTTTCTCACAAAAAAATATTTTTATTTAACCATACTTTATTTATTTTACTAATTATTCTTGTAAATTTAATTAAAAATAGGTTATTGTTTATTTTCTTTTACACCAATTAAAATATATTGTTTTAATATAAAAAGGCCAAAAATATTTTATAATACTATAATTTATTTTCAAGACAAAAATACAAAAAAAAATACTTTTCTTAAACTTAATTTCTTTTTTAATCAATTAATAGATTTAGGGTTTTATTTAAAATCTTTTCATAGTAAATTTAGGTTTTACTTTTAATTAATTATTTTCTTTTAGTTAATTAGATTAAATTTAAACTCCATTTTCTCTAAAAAAATCCAAACAAATATCCATTTTCTTCACATTTACATTCTTGCATATTTATTTATTTTTGTACATTTAATTATTCAATTCTTGTACCAATTCAATATGGTTGTAATAGATTAATTAGGTTTATTTTATTGCAATCCTCATTTATACTTTGTACACCCCCTCCCCACAAGTATTGTAATAGCGTAGTAACTTTAAATTCCGAAATTTATCACTTTATATATAACATGCTAGTAATTAGGGTTTGTATGGAAAGACTAAAACCAATACTTAGAAAATCCTAATTCAAGACAAAATCAAACATGAAAACAACACACTTGCACACAAACACCCCTAGGGTAAATCCACTTGGTTGCCTTTACAAGATGGTCATATTACGCATGTGAGGTATCTAAGTAAAAACAAGCAAATATAAGATCATAGTCCCTCGATGACGCTATCTAAGTTGCCTTTCAAATGATCTTAGTCCCTAAAAGAGAATGCTAAGATACCTTGCAACATTTCTAATCATGGTTATACGATGACCCACGCCCGTCCTGTTTACATCCAAAGATAGGGTTACTTACCAAATCAATAGTAGGATAACAATGTCAAAGGAAAAGAAAATGAACAAAAAATACTTTTGAGTAGGTAGAATGCTCCTAATTACTTGCTCAATTCCAAGCAAAACATCCTTTCTATTTTCAAAAATAAACACCTACACTTTCAAACATCTTACAAACTTGAAAACATTTTCAAAAGATCAAACATCTTTGTATACATTCTTTCGAACAAGAATCATTACAAGATTGCCTAAACAATAGCCTCTTTACAAAATACTTTCAAAAACCACACAAAGCACAATTTCAAACAAAAGCAAGTGATCTAGAAAGTAACTAAGAGCCCATGGAAAACCATGGATGAAAAGGGTGTTAATACCTTCCTTTCTCATAATCTCCCCCCGAACTCAAGAAATAATCTCAAAGGTCTTTCCTGTGCTTTTTCACCTTTCCTTTTGGATAAAAGAAAAGTCAGTGGAGACTCTTGATAACCGCATTATTTGCGATCAAACGCAAAACCTTCAAGTCAGTTCTCCCACCGTATCACAGAACTGGCGACTCTGCTGGGGATAATTCTAAAAGTGGGGTTACCTTAGGGTTAGATCACATTTACTTGCTTTCTTTTTTTGACTCGTATGCTTTACATTATGGTTGTGTGTTTGGGTTTGAATCCTCTACCCGGATTTGGGATACCTTATAGGTAAGTAGCAATACATTGTGGAAACTGTGTGGGATATACCGACATGGTCTAAGCAATAGCTACGTTAGTGCGACATATTTGTGGGTATCGGTAGCCCTTGAGTTAATCAAGGAGAATACGGGGCCGCTGAGTGGTGTCATGAAGCACTAATGAACTTTTAGAAACTTTACTTGACCAACTTGGCCTTTAGAACGTAGTGAGATGATCGACTTTGGTGCGGTCCGAAGTTAATAGATACTCGATACTACACTCATTGAGGTTTGGTTTTTTGAGATATTTCGGTCGCCATTAAAGAGGCTTGTGCTGAGACAATGCTCAAAGAAACAAGCCAGTGATATTGAGCTCTTTAGAACCCGATTACTGTTGCTAGGACAGGTTGAGCCAACTAAACTTCAAGAGGGTACTTACCTATGAGACTCCATGCAAGCCTAAACCTAAGGAATTTTTTGCTTTGTTTGTATATATATACTTGTACATAACATCATATTCATTCACTAACCATTTCAAGGATCTCAGGATTCATCTTTGTTTTGTTTTGTAGGACATGGATTCTATTCGCAGGAAAACTATTCAAGTCAATCTTGTAAGGATACCTCTACAACTTAAGGAGCTAGCTTCAAGGATTCTAGAAAATTCTCCATTCACCGAGAGACATGGTCGCCTACTCAACTTGGTCACCTCTAACACTGATGAAGACATGATGAAGGTGCTCTTTCAGTTCTTTGATCCTTTACACCATTGCTTCACATTTCCCGATTATCAACTTGTGCCAACTTTAGAAGAGTTCTCCCAACTCTTGAGGATTCCCATTCTCAATCAACTACCTTTCAATGGTACGGAAAGAGACCCAAATCTAGACGAGATTGCTCAAGCTCTACACTTGCAGTCATCTGATGTCACAACTAATTAGGAAACAATGAGTGGTGTCAAAGGCTTCCTAGCAAAGTTCTTGTTTGAGAAAGCCCAAAACTGTTGGAACTCTTTGGATTTGCAAGCCTTTGAGGAAATTGTGGCTCTCCTCATCTATGGGATGATTTTGTTTCCAAATCCTGACCAACTCATAGATGTGAACGCCGTCAAGATCTTCATGTCTCATAACCCGGTGCCTACTTTGCTAGGGGACATCCTACATTCTTTTCACACTCGCACTATGAGGAAAAGAGGTGTCCTTATGTGTTGCACTCCTCTATTGGAAAGATGGTTTATTTTACATCTTCTCCAATCTGTATTGAAGAACGAGCAAGGTTCAAGGTGGTCACAAAGGTTGATGACGCTTAAACATTCAGACATCCATTGGTGTTCCCGATCTATAGAGAATGTTACTATTATCGACCATTGTGGAGAATTCCCTAATGTCCCTTTACTTGGCATTTGGGGAGGTATCACCTACAACCCCTGCTTAGCCTTAAGACAGTTTGGTTACGCCCGAAGGGATGGCCCACATGAGATGCTCATTCAAGGTTTGGTATTTGACTACGAGAATGACGATCAAGGTCTTCGCCAGAGATTTATCTGAGCTTGGAGGCTGTTGAACAAGGTAGATAGCAAGACATTAGGTCATAAGAATTTCATCCCTCTTGAGCCTTACCTCAAATGGGTACGAACTCGTGCTCATAGTCTTATGATACCTTATCCTTACATTCTCCCGGTAATCATTGAGCCTGTTATGGAAGGAGATGTTCCATACACTATCCTACATCATGGCATGCCCATCTCTCTTGAAGACTTACAAAGAGATTGGATACAACTCAAGGGGGAGCGAGATACTTTCGAAGCCCAATTCTACGCTAACGAGAAGAAGGTTTTGGAACTCACTAAGCAACTTCATGAGGAGCAGACTCTGAATGCCTACATTGCACCAAAGAGGATGCGTACTACCTTTTTATCTTAGAGTTTTTTTCCCCAAAGAGACATTGATGTACTCAAGCTTTAATTTAATTTTGTAATTATTCTCCTGTTGTTGAAAATGTATACAAAATGTTTGTTGAAAGGAAGTGTTGTTTTTGAAAGTGTTTTTGAAAATGCCAATGTAAGGAAATTTTGTAATGATTCTCGTATCGTTGAGAATGTATACAAAATGTTTGTTTTGAAAATAATTGTGAAATAAAGTGTTGAAAATATGTTTTGTTTTGAAATGTTTGTGAGAAAGAGACTACGAGCGTTCTACCTACTCAAATAAGGTCTTTGTTCTTTTACTCCTCCTTTAGATAGTGCTACCCTAACCATTAGTTAGTAGGAAGCCCTATCGTTGAATGTGAGCGACAGACATGGGTCATCCTACAGTCATAGAAGGAAACTTGTAGGACGCTTCAGCAATTTTTATAAGAGACTAAGATCGTTTACCGAAGGCAGCATTGAAGGTTCATCGAAGGACTACGATCTTTTAATTGAGGGTCTTTGCTAAAGCATCCCACGTTCGAGGGATATGACTGTTTAAACCTGAGGCAACAAGTGAGGTTACCCTAGAGGTGCGTGTATGTAAAGTGTTTTAATTTCAATTATTTATCTTGAGATTAGGGTTTTGCTATCGGTTGGTTTTAATCTTGCCATACAAACCCTAATTACTAACAGTAATAAGGAAAGCAGTAAATTGCAGAAATTAAACATCTTACGCTATTACAACGCTTCGGGAGTGGGGGTACAAATTTATGAATGGGGATGAAAAATTAAAGTAAACCTAATTATCTATTACAGACCTTTAGCAGTTATAATATTGGAAAATACTAGTGCGAAAATAAGTGCACGAAGTGCTGAAGAGGGAAAGATATCTAAAACCTAAAAAAAAAATACTAAGTATTTAGAAAATATTTTTGGTGTTTTATTTAGAAAAGATATTTTATAATGTAAAATAATAACAAAACCTAATTCTAATCATTTTAAAAATTAATTAATAAAATAAAACAAAGTGGTTAAATAAAAATAATTTTTATTTATGAAAATTAAATAAATTAATTAAAACCTAAATTTTTTTGTGATTTTATGATTTTTTTTATTGATTAAAATGAAATAAAAAAAATGAAATTGGTTAAAGAAAAGAAAATGTTAATTAAAACAAAAAAAATTAAAATTAAAATGGGCCTGCAGTATAAGTGAAATAGGGGTGAGAAAGAAGCAAAAATATTAGGCCCAAAGCAGAGGAGCTCAGGCGCCTGTTTGAGATCCAATGTGGGTAGCTCAATAGGGTGCACCGTGAGGGAAATCTCCAATAGCATCAGATCTGGCTTGATTGAGATCAAGTGGTTGAGGGACGAAGATGCATGGTATGCGTAGTGGACTTATTCACACTAAATCTGCAATCAAAAATATGTGAAAAAACAAAGGGTACCACTGGGGCTCGAACTCAGATCCCTCTAGTATACGCGCACTTGTTTTACCATTGGGGTGGATGTTTCATCCGATTATGAAACGCCCCCAGTAAATATATTATAAACTCAGTTTATAAAATTTAAAATGCTATCTTTTTATTCCTCGCGCGTGCAGCATAACAACAACACCATTGTTGAATAACAAACTCTTCCACTTCTCAACTATTTTAAAAATTGTAAACATGAAAGTTGTTCTAAATTTCTCCACGAATTCAACCATGCTGTTAACTTTAATTAACACTCAAAGAATAACAAGAATTTTACTCAGTACCAAAAATGAACCCTAACTGGTTAGAGCTTCGATTCTCACTACACAAGCAACATAAATGAAAACTAATCACATGGTTAGCTTCAGGGCATTGATATCTATATTTTATCTTTTGAAATCAAACACAAATGATGCATGGATAAGGATATCACATTTTGAGAAAACTCACCTCTTGAAGAAAAGTCCAATGCCCTTTACACGACTTCTAGAAGTAATGTGATGATGGATTAAGCTTGTTGGGACCTTCCTTGAGCTACTGGGATAACTACTTTACTTTGGAAGTTGCTGAATCAATCCAACCAAGTCAATATGCAAGCTTCAGATATGGAGTTTATAGGATGATAAAGATGGTGTTATAGAAGTGTAACAGGGGTTTGGATGGCTTCTATATGATGTATAGATTGTGTTTGAATGATAAAAAGGGAAAACATACGAGTGGATTGAGAGTTGGATGTTGGAAGCTTCAAATGTGCAACAATGGTGGTTTCTTAGTGGTTCTGAGTTTGAGAGGATTTGAGGGTGTCTTGGAGCTATCAATTCGTGTATTGGGTTGCAAATTATTTCTCTATTTATAGGTAATAGGTTTGGGAGGTTGAAACAACCATATTTGTAAGATAGCAAGTTATGGTTTGGTTGGAAGTGAAAAATCAAGTTGGATGAGTTTTCATGGTTTCAATGCTTAAGTACAAGCATGTTCTGAAGTTGTTGGGTGCAGAGGGTTTGCTTCATTTTTTTGAGATTTCTTGTACTTAGATGAAACAAGTTAGGGAGCTCAAGAAGTTAATTTTGTGATTAAAGCTTGCTTTATGAAAATGGAAGTGTTATCTTTTTCCCTTTAATGGTAAAATGGATTGGATAATGCTTGAATCAAATGGACCATAGCTCAAAATCTTGTGTAATCTTATGATTAGGGATAGATTTACAAGTTTAGAGGCCTTCAAAGTGATATCTCTAAGCATGGTGTGAGATTTGGCCATATGTTCATCACAAAAATGACCTATAATTCAAGAATGAAATGCCAACTTCATGCCTTCGATTCTCCTTGCTCAAGCATGATCTTTTTATGCTATTGAACATTTTGGAAAGCTTGAAACATGATATTCAACTTTTATGTTGACCATTTTGGCTAAATCAATAGGGAAATTGGTGAAAATTGGCCAAGAAGTTGAGATAAAAAACTGATCAAAACTTGTTGAAATTTTTTCTAAGTATTAGATAAAAATATCACAACTTCATGGGCTCATATCTCTTAAATTAAGAATTTTTTTACTATTATCCCACTTAACAAATTTGTAGAATTCATTAATCCCTACAAATTTAATGTTGAAAGTTTTCCTTGAATCAGCTTGTATCTTGGGGAAACTTGCTTGTGAAGTTAGGGTTTTTTAGGTACAAAACACTTGAATTTTTCTAAGTGTTTGAAAATTTTCCAAATTTGACTTTTGTTGACTTTATTGATTCTCGATGACAAAGTTTGATATTTTTGAATGTCTTGATGATTCTTGATTTTTGAATTCCAATATTGACCAAAAAAGTCAAAGTTTGACTTTTGTGTGTCTGTTGACTTTTTATCAATTGATCCAATTCTTCAATTATCAATCACTTGTATCTTTGTAAATGTATTGCGCCATGTAATTAGGTAAAAATGTTGTATTTGAGCTCTTGATATCATTCTTCAAGCCATTAGGTCATGCACTAGACCAAAAGTCAATGATCAATCATCTTCAATCAAAACCCTAATTTGGCAATTTTTGACCTTTGATGATTTGAGGGCTTTCCTTGAGGAATCATGATCAACCCTTGATCAAATGATGAATAGCACTTCAAAATGTTGATGTTGACAAAAAAATCTTGAAGTTTGACTATATGTTTACCATGGTTGACTTTTTACCCAATACAATTGATTTTCAATCATTTGAGCCATTGATTGAGCAAACATGTGATGCAAGACTTGAAATTTGACATAAGCATTATTAAGGATCTATGATGAACCATGAAAGTCAATTGAGACCCTTTCAACCCAACTCCTTTGAGAAACACCAAACCCTAGTTGAATACCCTTGCTTAGGAGGAGGTTTGACCAGTCAACTCTTGAGTAGCTTTGAGTATTTGAGACCTTTGTGACATGTTTTGAAGAAAATGGGAGGGAAAATTTTGGGGTACAACACATTGATCATAAGATTTAGAAAAATCCACTATGAAAATTGAATCTTCGGTATCGCCAAATTGCTTATGTATGTTAGCAGTATCAGATGGTGTTGTTCTGCCGTGATAGTTCTTAGAAAAAATACTGAGGAAGGTCAAGACTATCAAAAACCTGGTGATCAATGGTTGATCAATAAATTCAAACATCGGGTGCACCAGACTAATACTAGGGGAAAATGGAGTCCCGCATACGAAGGACCACGTATGATTAAGAAAATATTTTCTGGCAGTGCTACAACACTTACTAGCATAGACAATGAAAATTCTTTGCGCCCTGCGAACACGGACATAGTAAAAAATATTACGCATGAAAAAGAGACTCGCTAGGTTGATTGGCCTAGGAAAAAATAAGGGCATCCCGGCGAACCAAAAGGTTTCAGGCAAAAATTAGGATATATATATATATATATATATATATATATATATATATATATATATATATATATATATATATATATATATATATATATATATATATATATATATATATATATATATATCCTAATTGTACACCCGGCAAGTCGAAAACCTAAAAAGGCAACTTGGGCAAAAAAGGGTATCCCGGTGGACTGAAAATCTTAAAAGGCGGTCCAGGAAAAAGTTAGGGATTAAAACATATGACTATGTCCCTTTATCTCATCACTTGTTTATCACCGTGATCATCATTTACTAAAGACTCTAGGAGTTGGGATAATGTTCAAGTTATCCATAAATCCCCACAAAACACTCTCCATGGAACTATCTATATAAAGCTACCTTCACAAGCTCATCCCTGACAGAGGTATATTCCCCATAAAATATAATATGCCATCAGGAAGAAATTGGGGGCATTTTCCAGCGGTTCACCTCTATATCCATGATGGATGGCTCGATATGATCATCTTTCCTAGTAGCCCCCCCCCCCCTAGCGGATAAGTAAGCTTGATCATTTCCCCAGCATACGGTGGACACTTCCTCATCGCAGCCTATGAAATCCCAATCCCCATCGGAGTTTATTTTCCTCAACACAGTTTACATGATTGAATTTTCCAGCGGAGTTTATTTCTCCAACACCATATAATCCCCAATAGAATTCTCTTCTTCAGCAGGGTTTACTTCCCTAATAGAGTTTATTTCTTCGATTATCACAGTTCCTTGGCATGATTCTCTTTCCCGGTCAGATGGCATTCAATCTTGGCCTCCCCACAAGAGTTGACATCCATATCTGAAACTTGGTCAAACGACACATCAGAGGATTATCCATCTCTTTTATCCTCAGTCAGGGTACATGTGAATCAAATTCTTCAAAGACAGAATGATCAATTTCCATGGAACTCTTTCATCCCCAAGCAGAAGACGAATGTCCCCAGTGGAATGTCCTCAAACGGAAAGTAGGAATCCCCAACAAAGACGTTCTAAACAATATTGAAGATTCATATTCTTCATCTCCAGCATATGCATCCATACATCATTTACAAAATATCATAGCATATGCATACAAAACGCATATAACACTCTCATTTACTTTGAGAACATCATTACGCAATGCATACATCATGATATTGCATAAAACTAACTTTCTTCTTTTCAGGTAAAGTCTGTAAACAGACAAATACCATCAGCAATTTTTAAATAGGTCACTGATTATTCTCGAAATAGGACGGGGAAACTACCTATACGACCAGGCGGTATGAATTCCCGAAACAGGACGGGTTTACCAACGAAAAGCAAGTCAAAAATTAATTCCTGAAATAGGACGAGGCAACTATCCATACGACCAGGTGGTATGAATTCCCGAAGCAGGACGGGTTTACCAACAAAAAACAGGTCACAGATTAATTCCCAAAACAGGACGGAGCAACTATCTATATGACCAGGCGGTATGAATTCCCGAAACAGGACGGGTTTACCAACAAAACATAGGTCAAAGATTAATTCCCAAAATAGGACGGGGCAACTATCTATATGACCCGTATGAATTCCCGAAACATGACGAGTTTACAAGCAAAAAGCAAGTCAAAGATTAATTCCTGTAACAAGACGGGGCAACTATCTATATAACCAGGAAAATATTAATTCCTAAAATAGGATGGGGAAACTATCGACATGACCAGGTGGTATGAATTCCCGAAACAGGACAGGTCTACCAACATAAAAACAGATTGTAGATCAATTCCCGAAACAAGACGGGGCGACTATCTACATGACCAGATGACTTTCCTCAAATACTAAATCTGATGAGTAGTTCCTTCAGAACATCATTCTGAAAAGCATTTCCTTCAGAGATTCGTTCTGAAAAGCATTTCCATCAGATAGGATCAGATAGATCCATTCTGAAAAGCACTATTTAGATAAAGTCAAACATAGACTCATTCTGATACTCCTATCAACAAGTAATTTAGATGGCATCTATTAGCCCATCTCCGACGATACTCTGTTGTTGTACCCCAAAATTTTCCCTCTCACTTATCAAGAATTTTCTTACAAGATCTCCTTGGGCTCAAGACTGCACTAGGGTTTGATCAGCTCAAGACACCTCCTTATGCACTGATGACCAAAATTTGGGTTTGATTTTGCACAAGGATTTTTGAACTATCAATGCTTCATATGACTTTCATGAACCATTATAGACCCCCAAGGTTACTCATGCCAAGTTTCAAGCCTTAAATCACTCTTTTGCTCAGTCAATTGAACAGTTGACTTAAAAATCAGTTGTATTAGGGAAAAGGTCAACCATGGCCAATTTACAGTGAAACTTCATAATTTTTTACCCACATAAACATTTTAGACTCATATATATCATTTGATCAAGTTTGGACCATAATTCCTCAAGAAATTTGATCAAATCTCCAAAAGGGCAAAATGGTCAAAATTAGGGTTTTGACTGGGAAAGGGCAATTTCTGATTTTTGACCTAGAAAATGGTCAATTGGTTTAAGGCATGATCTCAAGAGTCCAATTGCATAATTTTTACCTAATGACATGATTCAAAACATTGCAAATCCATTGGATTGACAGATGAATTTCGCAGTCAACTGACCAAAACTCAACCGTATACTGAAAAGTCAAACTTTGACTTTTTGATCAAATTCAAGTGCCAAAGATCACAATTCATCAAAACATGTCAAAATAGGAAACTTATTCATCAAGAAATTAAGAAATCAAGATTTCATTTTGAAAAGTCAAAATTTCTAAACTTAGAAATTTTTCTAAGTGTTGAAAATTTCTTATTTTTTCATAACTTTGAGCAATTTTTTCATTATGATGCAAGATGATTCAAAGCAAACTTCCAACATGAAAGTTGTAGATATCCATGAAATATATAACTTTTCTTCACACAACTTCTCCTAAAAGTGCTTGAATCTCAAGTTATAATTTTATGAATACATGCTCATGAACTAAAAAAGACTTAGTGAAATTTTGACCTAACTTCATGGAAATTTTTCACATAGTTCCAAGGGGAATCTTCAAAATCAATTCAAATATGAGTTGTATAGCACATTGCAAGATTTCCAAAATGTCCAATAACTCCTTGAGATCATTCTTGAGTAGGGAGAATCGAAGAGATGAAGTTGGGGATTTGTCACTTGAATTATAGGTTATTTTCATGATGAACACAAATACAAATCAATGTTAGGCTGCATAATATTTGCTTTGCCGGCCTCAAACTCGTTTTTCACTCCATAATTAATGTATTACACAAACTTTTGAGCTATAATCCAAGTGGTTTAAGCTTTATCCAGTTCACATTGCCATTTTGGGAAGAAAGTTAACAATACCATTCTTGTAAAGCAAGCTTTATGCATAAAGTCCACTCTTGAGCCTCTAACTTGTTCCCTCTGATCACAATTCATCTACAAAGTCAAAATCAAGTGTATTTAAAGCATAACCACTCTATCTTAGCAAGTACACAAGGCATTGAAACTTGTTTTCTCAAGAAATCACATGTTTAGCTTAAGGATGCAAATTCAAATTCTGATCAACAACAAGTCTCCAAACTTGTTGCTTATAAATAGAAGCACTATTTGTGAGCTAGAACACGAGTTTGAACACACTAAAATACACAAAAACTCTCTCAAATCAGAAATTGCACAAAACCTCCATTGTTGCACAGTTTATGACCTTGAACCTAAAACTCACATTTCCCTCGTGCGTTTCTTGGCCTTTTAGTTTCTAAAGTTTCCTTGCATCAAGAGTAACTCATCCCTGTACCTGTTTCACTTTTGTAACACCATTTTCCCTGTCTTCCATAACCAAAAAAAAAAAAGCATCACATTTGGACTTCTCCAGACCATTCCATCCATCCTCATCTCAAGCCAACCATTGCATTAGCTTCCTAGAGGTCCAAGGAAGCTAACCTGATCATCAACACTGCCTGAAACAAGCTCAAATCCATTTCACGATTTCCAGTTTTGAGGTATTTTTCTTGAACTTATATCTCATTAATTAGGCATTGTTAGGCTTGCATTTTTGAAGATAAAATATAGACCCCATTGCCACGAAGCTGTACATATCCATAGTTTGCATTTACATGGCCTGAGCTTAGAGAATTTTAGAGTTGAAGTTTCTGAAATTTTTAGGGTTCAAATTAGGGCCAGAGAAATTCTCATTTATCTTTGACTTTTAGCTTTAGTTATTTAAATGGTTAGAATCGTGAGGAAGAATGCAACAACTTTCATTTTGTCATCTTCCATTTTTGTTGAGAAATGAAGAAGTTACAGGTACACTGGCTGGAGGTTGAAGATGAAGTCATCAGGACTTGATTTGCCTTACATATTTATTGTTTTGTTTATATAAATGGATGTATAGTCACCCCAGTGGTAAAGCGCGCGCCTGTTAACCTTGAGGACCTGGGTTCGAGCCCTAGTGGTACCCTTTTGCCCATTTTTTTTCATATTTTCTGATTTTCTAACATTTTTTGCAGGCGCTGGGACCTTTGGGTCTGGCATTATTATTTTTTTTGCTAGATCAACTCTCTGCCTACTTTTGACACCCCCTGGCCCATTTATTTCTATTTATTTATTTATTTCATTTTTTTAAAATATATTTTCTAAAATACTAAAAAAATCATAAAAAATATAAAAATAGTAGATTTATGTTTTGACTTAATTAAAATATTTTTCTCACAAAAAAAATTATTTTTATTCATCATACTTTATTTATCTTTACTAATTATCTTGTAAATTAAATTAAAACTAGATTATTATTTATTTTCTTTTATACCTATTTAAATATATTATTTTAATATAAAAAAAGGCAAAAGTATTTTATAACACTATAATTTATTTACAAGACAAAATACAATAAAATACTTTTTCTTTAAACTTATTTTCTTTTAATCAACTAAATAGAATTAGGGTTTTATTCAAAAAAATCTTTTCTTCATTAATTTCTTCTCTTAATTAGTTTAAGTTAATTTAATTTTGATTTAATTATTTTTCTCTAATTAAGCTTAGGTTAAAACCTCTTTCATATAAAAATCCAAACACAAAAAACATTTCTTTCCATTTGCATTTGTAATTTATATTTATTCATTTCTTTATACATTTATTCAATTTGGTTGTAATAGACTAATTAGGGTTTAATTTCTTGTAATCCCCATTTGTAATTTGTATACCTCCTCCCCTAAATAATGTAATAGCGTAGTAATTTTAATTCCCGCAATTTATCGCTTTATATAACAAATGCTAGTAATTAGGGTTTTGTATGGAAAGATTAAAACAAACCAAATAGAAAACCCTAAGACAAAATCAAGCATGAAAAAAATACACTTGCACACAAACACCCCTAGGGTTATCCCACTTGGTTGCCTTATACAAAATGGACATATTACACATGCAAGGTATCTTAGCAAAACCAAGCAAATACAAGATCATAGTCCCTCGATGACGTTATCTAAGTTGCCTTACCAATGACATTAGTCCCTCAAAAAGAATGCTAAGATAACTTGTAACATTGCTAATCATGGTTATACGATCACACACGCCCATCCCGTTTACATCCAAAGATAGGGTTACTTACCAAATCAATGGTAAGATAACAATGTCAAAGGAAAGAGGAAATGAACATGAAATACTTTTGAGTAGATAGAATGCCCCTATTTACTTGCTCACTTTCAAAACAAAACACCCTTGCTATTTTCAAAACAAACACTTACACTTTCAAACATCTTACAAAATTGAAAACATTTTCAAAAGATCAACATCTTTGTATACATTCTTACGAACGAGAATCATTACAAAGATTTCCTAAACAATGGCCTCTTTACAAAATACTTTCAAAAATCACATAAAGCACAATTTCAAACAAAAGCAAGTGATCTAGCAAGTAACTAAGAGCCCATGGAAAACCATGGATGAAAAGGGTGCTAATACCTTCCCTTTTCATAATCTACCCCCGAACTCAAGAAATAATCTCAAAGGTCTTTCCTGTGCTTTTTCACCTTTCCTTTTGGATAAAAGAAAAGTCGATTGCGACTCTTACTAACCACGACATTTGCAATCAAATGCAAAACCCTCAAGTCAGTTCTCCCACCGTATCACATTTGTCATCTCTCCTAATGGCATCTTTAAGTCCATTCAAGCAATATTATCAACCAACAGTGTTACTTCATGCACATGCGAGTGCAAATTTCTGGGCACTCAAGTGTAAAATCTTCTTCCACCTTCAGATCACGAATGGCGTACATGCCAATCTAACTCTTCAGGTTTAAGAAGATTGAACAGGAGAAGCTATTGTACCCCAAAATCTTCCCTCCCATTTTCTTCAAGGTATCTCCTTAGGCTCCTAAGGTTTTCAAGTACTCAAGACTACTCAAAGATTGATCAGACAAACCTTCCTCCTAAGCAGTTGACCTACAACTAGGGTTTCAATTTTCTCAAGGAAAATTGAACTTATAATGCCTCAAGTGGATTCCATAGTTCCTCATGTCTCTAAGAATCCTCAGGCCAAATGTCAAGTCTTGTATCACAAGTTTGCTCAGTCAATTGCTCAGATGACTAAAAATCAACTGTATTGGATAACAAGTCAACTTTTGTCAACATACAGTCAACTTCAATATTTTTGGCCAACATAAATATTTTGAAGTCACATTCATCATTTGATCAAGGTTTTATCATGATTCATCAAGAAAACTCAAGATTCATCAAAAGTCAAAAGTTACTAAATTAGGGTTTTCTTAAGGAGAAGTCAACTGAACTTTGACCAAGCATAACTTTCACATGCTTCATCAGAAATGTCTCAACCAAAGCTCATTTTAAAGTGAATTCAATTATCTACAACTTTGTCTCTCTAAGCTCAAGTCCAAAAAATGCTTCATTTGAGAGATATGGGCCAGAACATTATAGGTCATTTCAAAAGTCAACAAAAAGACACTTTTTTGTCAAAGCAATTTAAATTAAGATAAAGTCTTCAAATGGAAAAAATGACCAACATGATGATTGCAGGAGACATCTTGAGGTTTCCAAAAAGTCAAAAATCATCTTCATATGACAAAAATTGAGAGAGATGTGACTTGTGCAAGTTGGGCAATTTTGAGAAAATGTATGAAGTCCAAATTGAGCAAATTTGAATTTTTGGGCTAATGGACTTATCTTTTAAGGTCCAAACGTGTTCCTGGCCTCATAATAGACTCCTAAATCCATTCATTTATTTTTATAGTTTTTATTTCTTTTTATTTTGATTTTTATTCATTTAAAAGCAAAATAAATCAAATAAAATATCAAATAAATGATACAAGGTGTGGGGATTTATTTTGAATCAAATCATGAGTCCAATATCACATAATCATGCTAAAAAATTATGAGGGATCATGAAGATTGGATTTGGCACAAGATTAAGCTTAAAAAGATATGTTTGCATGCAAAAAAATCAAATCAAATATTTTATCATGAAATACAAAGATTTGATTCATGTTTGTTGACCTAATTCATAGCCTATAAAAAGAGAACACATTCATACCAAGGGATCATGAAATTTCCTCCAAAGAAAGTCTTAAGAAGAACCCTAAAAAATCTCAAAATCTCAACTTTTGTCAAAACTAGGGTAAACTTGAAATCAAAGATTCAACCATCTTCAAGGCAAAGAGACCATTCAAATCAATTCCTGAGGTATCATAGAGTAAGTTGAGATCATTCTTGATGATCAAAAGTGCCTGAAACCTACATTCCATGCATCGTCGGTTTCATTTTTTTTGTGAAATTCATATTTTAATATTCATGATGCTTTGATTGAAACTAACAATTCTAATGTGTTCCTGAGATGAATTAATGTCGGTTTCACATATATTATGCAGAGCCTATTCTCAAACACCAACGAGCGCCTGGATTAGTGGCAAGTGATCTAGTAAAAATCCAAGAGGGTGTGGGTTCAACACCCACTCCAAGCAGTTTTTTTTCTTCTATTTTTGTCTAAACCTAATTTCTTTCTTTTTTCTCTTTTCTAATCCTATTTTTTTAATTAAAAAATTATTAAACTAACCTAAATTTTTTACTATAAAATTAGGATTAGGTTTTTTTAAATAATATTTAATTTTCATGATATATTAAATTAATTAACATTTTTCTTAATATTAAAATTAATTAGAATTAGGATTCTTTTAATCAATAATCAATTTTTGATATATTTTTTATTTACTAATTAATTAGGCTAATTAATATTTTTTTAAATATTAAAATCAATTAGAATTTAGGTTTTAATTACTATTATCATTTAAGTTATTTTCTATAAAAATACAAAAATATAAACTTAGGTTTTATAACGTTGAAACATTTTTCTAAATATTTTCTTATTTCTTTTTGCTATTTGTTTTCTTAGAAAAGTGTATAGGTTTCACTTTCTAATTGTAATAGCTTAGATTTATTTTCTCGCACTTTTTCTCTATTATGTATCTTCTCCCAAGATATAATAGTTTTAGGGTTTAATTTTTCGCATTTTTATACTTATGTACCTCTCCCAAAGCCATTTAATAGCTTAGGACTTTACATTCCACACTTTATTTTTCTGTACATATTTAACTGCTAATAACTAGGGTTTGTATGGCAAGATTAATAATTGAACTTAGAAAACCCTATTTTTTAAAGATAAATAACTGAAAGCAATACACTCTTCACACTTGCACCTTTAGGGTAACCTCTCTTGTTGACTTACGAATATTGGTCACGTCCCTCGAAGGTGGGGATACTTTAGCAAAAGACCCTCGATTAAATCATCATGGTCCCTACGACACAAAAGATCATAGTCCCTTGATGTCCCTCGAGTTGCCTACGGAAAAATGATCTAGTCCCTCAAGTTGCCTATTGTTGTACCCCAAAATTTTCCCTCCCATATTTCTCAACACATGGCAAGCGAGGTCCCCAAATTGCTCAAGGAAGTTCAAGAATTGACCAGACAAACTCTCTCCTAAGGCAGTATACCTCAAATTAGGGTTTCCATCTTCATCAAGATGTGTGAACCACAAAGGACTCAAATTCTCACCATTGTCCTAATATGTTCTCAAGATCATCCATGTCAAGTTCCAAGCCTTGCAGAAGAAGTTTTCTCAATCAATTGCTCAAATGTCTGAAAATCAATTGTACTAGGTCAAAAGTCAACTGTGGCCCACATACAGTCAAACTTCAAGATTTTTGGTCAACATCCTCATTTTGAAGTATTATCCATCATTTGATCAATGGTTGATCATGATTCCTCAAGGATTGCTCACAATTCATCGAAACCCAAAAGTTGATAAATTAGGGTTTTATGGGAAAAGTCAACTCAACTTTGACCAAGCATAACTTTCTCATACTTTATCAGAAATGACCCATCCAAAGCCCATTTTGAAGAGGATAAAATTACCTACAATTAATATTCATCTCCAAAGACCATAATATGCACTCACAAAAAGATATGAATTTTGATATTATAGGTCCTTTTGAAAAGTCAACAAAAACACCTTTTGGGTCAAAGCTTCATACATGAACATGGAAGACTCAATTAAGATGAGACCAAAAGGGTTGTTTATAGGACATCCTAAGATTTCTAAAAGGGTCCAAGAACACCTCTCTAGGGTAAAAATTGAGAGAGTTATGCATTGGCCAAGTTGACCATTTTTGCAAAATTGCCAAAAGTCAAATGTGCTCAAATTTGCATTTTTTGCTAAATGGGCCCAACTTTTTATGCTTGCACCTCAATTATAATGTGGTCCACGACTCAAATGTTCACTCACCCATTATGTGCTTCATTTTTTTAATTTATTTTGATTTTTCATTAATTAAAAAGTGAATTAAATCAAATAAATTATGAAAATTAACAAAGATATGAATTGATTTGTTTTTTTGACAGATTGGCAATCAAGATATACTGAGTTAACAAGATCAAATCGAATCAAGGTCAATTGGTATAAGAAAGGCATAATTTGGCTCAAAATAGCAACATATCATATAGCTTGCAAATCAAACCAAATCTTGGATAAATGCAAAGATTTAGTCCAAGTTTGTTAACCTAATTCACTCTAGGTTATATAGTGAACAACTCCAGATCAAAAATACAAAGGTGAGGCGTGCAAACTGCAAGAACAAACTTCAAAATTCCAAGAAAAAAGTGGTGATTCAATTCCATTCTAGAGGCCAAGTCAAGCCATTCTAGCATTACCAAACGACTCCTGGACCTTCTCAGAACCTATCCCAATCACTTGCAGGTGCTCAAACGCCCAAAAATGTACGCAAGGACTCCCACTGTTTGCATCATTCTTTGAAAATGATTACACTAATTCCTGCATCATTAGCATCTTTAACTCATATGTTTGTAATCTTCATCATGTTTGCAAGCTAACCATGTCATTTAATTGCGTTTTTGAAGCCTGTACACGATGTTGCCATTGCTAGGGTTTTTGTGTTATTTTAGGGTCTTTTTGTACATGAACAATTGGGACTTGAATCAGGTACCATGATGCTCGTGAGGATGAGACGAGTTGATTGGTACCATTACCTTTCATTTATCTTGCGTGTATAACATTTTTGAAATATGCAGGGTTATACCTATAGTGGATGTCTGTAGGTAAAAATCCCTTTTTTCTAAAATGACGGCAGAGGAAGGAGAAGATAACGTGTCCAGCTATCACTGGGCTATTAGAAATTCGTGTGTTTTGGTCTGACCATCTTTGTTTTGTACATTATGTTTTGTGTGTATTATATTAACAAATAACTTGTGTAGCGCAGCTGGCAGTGTAACATTGGAAAAGAGTATAAGGACCTGTGTTCGATCCCAAGTCCAGACAATTTCCTTTATTTTCTTTTCTATTCATTGATTCAGCAAAGCGTTCCTCTTGTTGACCACCATACGCTAGCAACTTGTGACCATTGGATGGAAGGATGATCAAATCCAACGCCCAGATAGAAAGATACCACAATGCTCCTCAAGTCAACGCCCACACCTGATCCAACGCATTGACTGGGCTTGGAGCATTTGGGCCAAGGAATTCAGATTCATACCCCCTCTTCAGCCAACAACACATGCCCAACTCTCAACTTCTTTTTTTATTTTTATTTTATCTTTTAATTTGTTTAATTATTTTATTTTTTAAAATCAGTTTTAATTAAATCATAAAAATAAATAAAAAAGTCAAAAAAATTAGATTTAGTTGTTTTCTTATTAAATTTAATTTTGTTAATTAATTAGATTAATATTTAAATTAGGGTAACTTTAATTTGTTTTTCTCAATTAAAATTAAATTAGAAAATTAGGTTAACTCTTGATTTAATTTTTCTATTTTTTCTCAAATAAAACAAAAATACAAAAATAGATTGTTTAGAATTAATTAATTTATTTTCAAAAATTAATATAAATTAGGACTGAAGATTTTCTTTTAATTTAATTCTCCATTATTTTCTCAAATAACAAAACATGACAAATAAAAAACATTTTTTCTTTAATCAATCGCAAGTAGGATTAGTCAAAGGGTCAAAACCCTAATCGCCTCGCATTTAACTTACCGTGCGCATTTAATTCTTTTATTATTTTTGTAACTGTTTTGAGGATGTAATAGTTTTAATTAGGTTTTTTAAATTTCCGCAACTTTATTGACTGTTAACGACAATTATGTAATTGTCAAAGCCATGTAATAAGCGTAGGTTATTTTTTCCGCTTTTACTTTCCGCAAAACTCTTAACTGTTAGATGTATGTTTAGGATTGTATGGCAAGAATGCATGACAAAATTAAAATGGTTAGAAAACCCTGATGTGCAAAGATAATAAACTGAAAATAAATCACTCGCACATATTCACTTTTAGGGTATATTCTCACTTCGGTTGCCTTTGATAAACGGTCATTAAAGCATAGGGTGTCTTAGTGGTTGCCCTCCCGTCTAAAGAGATCAAATTGTCCCGTTCAAATGTTTCCTCGGAAATGTTGCCTCAGAAAGATATTAAGACTCTAGGGTTACTACTAAGGTGTCCTAATATTTCTTTAGTGACCGTACGTCCCTTTCGAATTGACCCTTACAAATTCCAACGACAGTGCTACCTATTTCTCAATAGTAGGATAGCGCTGTCTAAAGGAAATAAGAATAGAAACGATCTTTTTTCGAGTGGGTAGATGTTAGTAGGTACTTGCTCAAATCAAAACTTTTCACACTTACACTTTTCAAACAAATGTTTAAAACAACTTCATCACACCCTTGAGTACTGATACAAGGGTTATCACGAAGTAAAATATTTTTCAAAAACAAGCACACAAACACAAGCAATTTAAAAATGAGCAAGTACCTAAGAGCCCATTGAAAACCATGGATAGAAAGGGTTCTAACACCTTCCCTTTCTATAATCTACCCCCCGTACTCAAAATCTCGAAAAAAGATTTTTTCTGTACTTTTTTCCTTTCCGGTTGGATGAAATAAAAGTCGGTGGCGACTCTTGCTTACCGCGACATTTTGTGAATAAAAAAAACGCAAAATGTAAACCAGTAAAAACAGTCGGTTCTGCCACCGTATCACACCTATGAATAATATGATGACAGACCCTTACGAAATTGCAAAAGTATCCTTACATGTTGTCTTCGATGACCATTCTCCTACCCTTTCACATCCAATAGATAAGGCTACCTACCAACTAATGATATGGATAGTACTATCTTTAAAGGAGAAGGAAAAGAAAACTAAAGACCTTTGTGGGTAGTGTTGTAACCCAAAATTTTCCCTCCCATTTCACTCAACATATGCTCATTTTGCTCAAGGATGCCCAAGAGTTGACTAGGCAAACTCTCTCCTAAAGAAATGAACCTCTAACTAGGGTTTCCATTTTCATCAAGATGGGTGAACTACAAAGGCCTCAAATCCTTTCCATGGTCCTAATATGTTCTCAAGATCATACATGTCAAATTTTCATACCTTGCACAAGAAGTTTGCTCAGTCAACTGCTCAGATGCTTGAGAATCGACTGTATTAGGTCAAAAGTCAACTGTGACCCACATACAATCAAACTTCAAGATTTTTGGTCAACACAAACATTTTGAAGTGATACTCATCATTTGATCAAGGGTTGATCATGATTCCTCATGGAATGCTCCTAATTCATCAAAACTCAAAAGTTGCTAAATTAGGGTTTCTCAAGAAAAGTCAACCAAACTTTGACCAAGCATAACTTTCTCATACTTTATGAGAAATTTCCAATCCAAGGCTCATTTTGAAGAGAATCTAATTTGCTATAACTCATCTTCATATCTCAAGTTCAAAAAGTGCACTCATAAAAAGATATGGATTTCTACATTATAGGTCCTTTTGAAAAGTCAACAAAAAACCTTTTGGGTCAAAGCTTCTTACATGAACATGGAAGACCCAATTGAGATGAGACCAAAAGGGTTGTTTGGGGGACATACTAAGCTTTCTAAAAAGTCCAAGAACACCTCTCTAGGGTTAAAATTGGAAGAGATATGCATTGTCAAAGTTGACCATTTTTGGAAAATTGCCAAAAGTCAAATGTGCTCAAAAGTGCATTTTTTGTCAAATGGGCCTAACATTTCAGGATTTTATCTTGTTAGGGACATGGTCCACGACCCAAATAAGTAGCCCAATATTATTTGCTCTATTTATTTATTTATTTATTTATTTATTTATTTTATTTATTAAAAATCACATTAAATCAAATAAATGACAAAAAATATAAAAGATTGATTTTTTGATCTGATTTTGGTGAGAATCAAATCTAATTAAGCTGGCCTAATCAGATCAAATTGAATCAAGGCCAATTGAGGGAAAAATAGCATGATTTGGATGGTTTTGGAAAGATATCATATAGCAAGCAAATCACATTCAATCTCCATAATTTCAAAAGATTCTGGTCGCTTTTATTGCCCTAATTCATCACACTACATATTATGAACAAAAACAATGCAAAAGGACAAGGGTTGCAGTCGTGAGAGCAGAGAAAGAAAACTAAAATTTTGGCAAAAAAGTGGTGGATCGTTTTCTCACATAGAGGGTGATTCAAAGCATTCCAAAGCTGCTAATCACTTCCTGGACCTCTCCTGAAGCTAACACGGTCAATTGCAAGCATTGCCAAGCCCAGAATCATCCCATAGCCTTCACACGGTTTGCATTTTTTTCAAAATCAATTACAACAATTCATGCATACTATGCATATTCTAATGATATATTTGTGATTATTGACATATTTGCAACATGCTTGAATGGTTTAATTGACGTTTTGATGCATATATTGATGATTTCCATGGTTAGGGTTTAAGAAGTCGTTTTGGGGCTTCTCTGTACAGGTGAAATTGGACCAAGAAAATAATGCCATGATACTCGTGATATCAAGACGAGTTGATTGGTATAGCTAGAATTAATTTATCATGCGTCATATGAATATTTGAAGCTTGCAGGTTTATAGCTATGGAGTTTTGTCCGTAGGTATAAGTTTAGCATCTAAGACGACGGACAGGGAAGAAGACGGTGACTTGTCACTATCCCACTGGTCCATTTGAATTACGCACGCTTTTGGAGGAAATTGTGTAGCTTATCAATATAATATTGTTTTCTTATCATACTAACAAATAAATATTGCAGATGGCAAGGGGACGAGCATGTGAAGCAAATGACATGGGTTCGATCCCAGGTCCAAACATTTTCTTATTTTCAAAACATTTAACTACAGATCCAGTGTGCCTCATAGTTTAGCATCCACCGTGCGCCCCATATCTCAGCCCTGAGATCCATCATCATACAAATCTCACACTCCAGCAGTGAAAGACTACCATGTATCATCAGAGGAGAGAGGCACAGAATCACGTGCAGGAGTGGGCTCAGCCATAATGGGCCCGGATAAATTCAGAAACGCCCCCCCCCCCCTAATTGCTCATCATACAGGCCCAAATTATATTCTTTTTTATTTTAATTCTATTTTTATTACTTATTAATTATTTATTTTTCAAATAACACCAAAAATCATGTATTTTTATTTAATCAAAAATTATAAAAAACATCAAAATCATTTTTTTCATAAAAATATTTTTATTAATTAATTAGTTTAATTAAATTAAGGCATTTTATTCTCTTTTTAATATAATTTAAAATAATTAGAATTAGGGTTTAATTTTGTACATAACCTAGTTTTTTCCTAAAAAATAACCTAAATATTTTTTCAATTAGATTTTAGGTTTTCCAATTATTTTTCGCATTCAATTCTCTGTGCGCGCCTTTAATTTTCCTTTTTTCATTATTATTGTAACTGCTCCGAGTTTGTAATAGATTTAATTAGGGTTTTAATTCCGCATTTTATTTACAGTAAAAATAATTATGTATCTGCCCAAAGCCTTGTAATAGCTAGGACTCTAATTTCTCGCATCTTAATTTCCGCAAACCATAAACTGCTTAGATGTATGTACAAAATTGTATGTAAAGAAAAATTGAAATTAAAACAGTAGAAAACCCTAATTGTGCAAAGATAATTAACTGAAAAAATACACTTGCACATGCTCACTCCTAGGATTTACTCCACTCCGGTTGCCTTCGGTAAACGGTCATAGAGTATAGGGAATGTTAGTGGTCGTCCTCTAGTCCCAAAAGATCTAAAATGACCCATTCGGATGTTGCCTCAGAAAAAGATCTTTAAGGCTTTAGGATGGTTACTAAAATTTCCTAGCATTGCTTTCGTCATCGTACTTGTCCTTTCGAACGTCCCTTAAACTCCAATGACGGTGCTACCTATTCCTTAATAATATGATAGCATTGTCTAAAGGAAAACGAACAGACTTTTTTCAAGTAGGTAGACTAGTTCCTAGGTACTTGCTCAAACAAACAAATTTTACAAACACTTTTCAAAATAGTTTTCAAAACAACTTCGTCACACTCTTGAGGACCGATACAAGGGTTATCACGAAGTAAAACAAAGATTTTCAAAACAAACACACACAAGCAATTTTAAAAATGAGCAAAGTACCTAAGAGCCCATGGAAAACCATGGATAGAAATGGTTCTAACACCTTCCCTTTCTATAATCTACCTCCCGTACTCATAAACATCTCGAAAGAAGGTTTTTTCTGTTCTTTTTCCTTTTCCTTTGTTGGATGAAATAAAAGTCGGTGGTGACTCTTGCTTACCGCGAAATTTGCAAATACAAAACGAAAACCAGTATAACAGTCGGTTCTGCCATCGTATCACAGAACTAGCGACTCTGCTGGGGAGATTAAATAAGTGGGGTATACCTTAGGATCTAGGGCATTTTTAAAATTGCTTGCTTGTCTGTCTGCTTTGCTTGCATTATATTCAAGGGTTTTGTTGGGGTTATATAGATCCTACACCCGAATCTGGGGATACCTTTTAGGTAAGTAGCAATAAACTGTGAGGGAACTGTGCAGGATATACCAACACGGTTGAAGCAATAGCTGCGTTGATGTGGAACTTTGGTTGGTACTGGTAACCCCTGAGTCAATCAGGGAGAGTACGGGGTCGTCGCGTGGTGTCGTGAAGCATCAACTAACCTTATAACCTTTAATTTCACAACTTGTCCAGTAGGACATAGCGAGATGGTCGGCTTTGGTGTATTCCCAAGGTCGACAGATACTCAATGCTACACTCATTGAGGTTTGACTCTTGAGTTTTGTTTGGTTGCGAGTCAATCGCCTATTGAATGAAGCTGGGGGAAAGATTGGTGATATTGAGATCCCTTAGAACCCGGTTACTATTTATAAGACAGGTTGAACCAATCCAACTTCAAGAGGGTATGACCTTAAAACTCATGCATGCCTTAAACCTAAGGACTT
Organism: Vicia faba; assembly: GCA_948472305.1. Taxonomy (NCBI): domain Eukaryota; kingdom Viridiplantae; phylum Streptophyta; class Magnoliopsida; order Fabales; family Fabaceae; genus Vicia; species Vicia faba. The sequence continues at coordinate 450,998,105 of OX451739.1, read as the reverse complement.
GATGTGACTTGTTTGTTATTTGCTATACTTTTGATTTTCTAGCATAATCATGACATCATAAGCATGGCATATCATAACTAACCATTTCAAGGATTTCCTAGGGCTCATTTTTGCTTTGTTTTGTAGGACATGGCATCCGCCCGTAGGAACACTATACAAATTAACCTTGTGAAAGTGTCTCTCCATTTAAAGGACCTGGAATTAAGGGTTCTTGAAAGTTCTCATTTAACTAAAAAGCATGGTCAATTGCTTAATTTGGTCATGGCAAAATTTGATGAAGAATTTTTAAAAGTGTTGTTCCAGTTCTTTGATCCTGTGCACCATTGTTTCACCTTCCCAGATTACCAGCTAGTACCTAATATGGGGAATTTTCTTAGTTTTTAAGGGTACCTATTCTTGATCAGTTACCTTTCAACGATACGGAAGAACATCCAAAGCTTGAAGAGATTGCTAGAACTCTATCCTTACAACGGTCTGACATAGTGACAAACAGGGAGACTGGAGGGAGTGTCCTAGGAATTCCGGTTAAGTTTCTATTCAAGAAGGCTTACCATTTTTTGGATACCCTAGATTTACAAGCTTTCGAAGAGGTGCTGGCACTTCTCGTTTACGGGACGATACTTTTCCCTAATGCGGATCAACTCGTAGATGTGAACACTATTAAGGTTTTTTTGTCTCATAATCCAGTGCCTACATTACTCGGGGATATTCTACACTCTCTACATGCTCGCACTCTAAAGAGAAAGGGGACCCTCTTGTGTTACACTCCTCTATTGGCTGGGTGTTTTATTTCGCACCTACTCAGATCTGTTTTAAAGAATGAACAGGGTTTGAAATGGTCTCGTAGGCTGATGTCCCTTAAGCATTCAGACATTCATTGGTGTTCACAGTTCTCGGAAGATGTTACCATCATCGATCACTGTGGTGAATTCCCTAATGTCCCTCTCTTAGGAATTAGGGGCGGAATCACTTACAACCCTTGTTTGGCCTTGCGTCAGTTTGGTTATGCAAGAACAGACGGTCCTCATGATACGCTTATCCAAGGAATCACCTTCAACTATGAGAATGATGCTCAGGGATACCGCAAAAGGTTCATAAAAGCTTGGGGCAGGGTGCATAAAATTGATAGCAAGACGCTATGGCACAAGAATTTCATTTCTCTTGATCCTTATCTCTGATGAGTACGAGCTCGCGCCCAAAGACTTATGATCCCTTACCCAGTTGTCATACCAATAACGGTGGAGCCAGCTATTAATGGAGATACTACTTCACTTGGTGATCATCCTGACATGCCAACCGATCATGAAGAGTTACAGAAGTCCTGGGTTCAACTTAAAGAGGAGCGGGACACGTTTGAAGCTCAGTTCTATGCCAGCGAGAAGAAAGTCCTGGAGCTTACTAGGCTACTTCATGAAGAAAGGAACATAAACGCCTACATTGCACCGAAGAGGATGCGCTCCTGGTAGACCTAGTTTCTTTTTTGCTTTAAGTTTTATTTTGTTTAATTGTAAGCCTAAAAGGCATTCTTTGTAACAATTCAAACTTATTAATGCAATTAACGTGTGTTTCTTTTGGTTAAACAAATCTGAGCCTTTAAGAATCCTTGAAATCATTGCATACGCATCCCATTCATAGCATCGCATAAACAGATACCATTACAGGTTTCTCATCTTTTTCGCTGTTTATTTCAACAGAAATGTCTTCCAAACAAAGCATCAAGGATCTTCAGGCACAAAGTGCCTAATTCCAACAGATGTTCATAAATCTGGCAAAAGGGCAGGAGGATCTGAAGGCCCTCATCTTGAAGGAGAAAAAGAAAAAGAAGAAGGTTGCTGGTATTCTGAATATGGGTAGAAGGTTCAGGGGGGCATTAAAGCAACAAGTCGATCTGACCTCTTCATCCAAGGAATGGGAGAATCAAGAAGGAGGGACAAGGGAAAAGGACCCCAGTCCTAAAGTTTCTGACAACGATACAGACTACAATGATGAGCATTATCCTCCTACTGAGGATAGATACAAGCAGTTGGAAGATCGTCTGAGTGCTATGGAAGTCCAAAGGATACTTGGGTTGGATTTCAAAGAATTGGGATTGGTATCGGGAGTGGTCATCCCACAGAAGTTCAAGGCTCCAATTTTTGCAAAGTACGATGGGGTGTCTTGCCCAAAGCTCCATCTCCGTTCCTACGTCAAAAAGATCCAGCCCCACACCGCTGATAGAAATTTGTGGGTTCACTTCTTTCAAGACAGTCTATCAGGGACTCAGTTGGAATGGTTCTACCAGCTGGAGGGAGCCAATGTCCAAAACTGGGAAGATCTGGCTGCTGCTTTTTATAAGCAGTATCAATACAACACTAACCTTGCTCCTACTCGTACTCAACTCTAGAGTATGTCCATGGGTGCAAGTGAAGGATTTAAGGATTATGCACAGAAGTGGAGAGACTTGGTTGGAAGAGTCCAACCCCCATTGTCTGATAGGGAGTTGGTCGATATGTTTCTGGGGACATTATCAGGTCCATTCTTTAATCATTTGATCGGCAGATCGTCAGCTAGTTTCACTGAGCTGATTCTAACTGGAGAAAGAGTAGAAGTTAGGATTCAGAGCGGTAAGATACAGAAGGATGCCTCTTTGAGTTTGGTAAAGAAGCCTTTTACTGGTAAGAAGGGAGATAGTGTTATCTATAGCCCGAGAGGCCAAAGCAGAGCCGAGCACCGTCAAACAGTAAGTGTCGTAATGATACCTAGGCTTGTAGTTGCTCCACAATGCAACAATCAACAAAGGGTGGAAAGACCACAACGACAGTTTACCCGGATTAACATGACATTGGCTGAAGTTCTACCCTATCTGCTGAGATCCAACTTAGCAACCTTGAAAGAGGCTCCCAAGAATCTGAATACCACGCCTCCTCGGTATAATCCAAATGCTCGGTGTGCTTATCATTCTGAGAGTCCTGGACACGATACCAATGACTGCTGGGCTATAAGAAATAAGGTACAGGATCTAATTGAGGCTAAGGAGATTGAGTTTGATGCTCCGGAAAAGACCAATGTCATAACTGGTCCCATGCCTAAGCACAATCGTGGAGTTAATGTTGTTGATACCGATCTATTTGTGACCTCATTTGATGAAGTTTCTACTCCTCTTATGACAGTTAAGAAGAATTTGTTGTCGGCCGGTTTATTTCCGGGTTGTGGTAAAGGTTGCCACATGTGTTCATATTTGCCTTCTGGTTGCCATTTGCTGAAGTCAGGTGTTCAGCACCTGATGGACAGCAAAAAAATATTGTTCGAGAAAACTTTGATTCTCGTTGTTCCATTTGAAGGTGTTGCTATTATAACCATTTCCTCCAATCCTTCCAAGGTCTCCTCAAGAAGACATGTTAGGATTACACCTGCTCCAAGAGCCGCTCCGCTAATAATCACCTTTCCTGGTCCTGTCTCGTATGCCTCGGACAAAGCTGTTCCCTGGCATTATGGTGCCGATATGTACTATCATGGCATCAAACAAGATCTAAAGAATAAAGAGGTTGATCCTGATGTTAGTAACATTGTCGGGACCAACAAGGTTACCCGAAGTGGAAGGGTTTTCTCTCCCGAGATTTCCCCCGAAGACTGTCAATAGGCCTGTTGATATTCCATCTGCTATTCCTATTGGTACTCCAACTACAACTTCTGTTCTTACTCCAATTATTACCCGTGTCGGAGAGTCATCTGGTACCTGAGGCAAAGAAGTTATAGGTGAGCCTGCCCGGACGGAGGCACCTAGAAAAATTGTCGTGGAAGCCTCTAAGCAAGAGATAGAGGAAATACTAAAAATAATCAAAAAGAGCGACTACAATATGGTCGAGCAGCTAGGGCAAACCCCCTCAAAGATATCCATGTTGTCCCTGTTGTTGTGCTCCTAGGCCCATGCTAAGGCTTTGATTGCATTCCTCAAGACTGCGCATGTGCCACAAGAAACCTCCGCCGATCAATTCAAAGACTGTGTGGCCAGCTTGACTGTTGACAATGGGTTGGATTTTTCGGATGCAGACTTGACACCGAAAGGGAGGAAGCATAATGATGCTCTGCATGTCTCGATTGAATGCAGGGGCACCACTATGGCTCATGTGCTGGTAGATACTGGGTCTTTGTTGAATGTCCTAGTAACATTGTGGTAAGGGCTTTTGATGGGTCGAAAAGAATGGTGCATGGGGAAGTGGACATCCCCGTCAAAATAGGTTCCCAGACTTTTGAGTTCGCCTTCTATGTGATGGACATCCGACCGTCATACTCTTGTTTGTTGGGTCGTCCTTGGATCCATGAAGTTGGGGCAGTTACTTCTACACTGCACCAAATGCTGAAGTATCCAGTAAAAGGGAAGATTGTCACGGTGCATGGAGAAGAAGAGTATATGGTAATCCACCTCAACTCCTTCCGATACATAGAGATGGACGGGGAATTCATAGAGACTCCTTGCCAGAATTTTGAAGAGGTTCCCCAAATCTTGGCATCGGCTGAAACTACTACCAACAAACCTCCTCTGAAGGTGGCTTCCCTCAAAGACGCCAGAGTAGTGACTGAAGAAGGTGGATATACCAATTGGGGACAACTCCCTGATTTTACTCACAAAACTGACAAGTTTGGTTTGGGCTTTACTTCAGGAGCTCAAAGGGTTGTTCGATGCGCTCGAGCTGGAGGACCTCCCCTATGCATCAGTAATCGGGGAATTAATGCCCTTGAAGACAGTGAGGAAGACTCTGACATTGACAACTGGATCTACCCAACTACCAACTGCGGACCGAGTAACTGGACAGCTATGGACTTTATACCAGTTTCTTTTATTTCATAGTAATTGTCTTACTTGTTTTGAGATTTGTAATAAACAATTTTAAACTCTACAGCCTTGTGCCTTGTCCGAGGCACATTGGCTTTGTTTGTGAGGGTTATTATTTGTCATTTCATATATCATCAATAAAACATTGGACGTTCCTTGCATACAAATTTTGCGCTCTCTATTTTTTCTTTTCTGTTTTCACTTTACCAAAACAGTTATGCTCTTACACACACTCACGTATTATACTGCATATCCATATCCACTCTGGATCCCATTGATAACAGCTCTGCTACTGCTAGTTGTGACTTCAAAAATCTGATCAACCACGCCGAAGACGAAGGTGAGGATGATTGTGATGTGCCTAGAGAACTTGCTAGACTGTTACAGCAGGAAGAAAGGGCTATACAACCTCATGAAGAGTCAGTTGAGACGATAAACCTGGGTATGGAGATAGAGAGAAAAGAAGACAAGATTGGGGCAAATCTGGAAGTTAAGATCAAACAACGGTTGATACAAATGTTGCACAACTACGTTGAGATCTTCGCTTGGTCATATGAAGACATGCCAGGTTTAGACACTGATATTGTGGTTCATCGTTTGCCGACCAAAGAATATTGTCCTCCGGTTAAACAGAAGGTTCGTCGTATGCGCCCTGAAATGTCAGAGAAGATCAAGGCAGAGGTCATGAAGCAGTTTGACGCAGGGTTCTTAGCTGTCACTTCCTATCCATAGTGGATTGCTAATTTCGTTTCGGTACCTAAGAAGGAAGGTAAGGTACAGATGTGTGTGGATTATAGAGATTTGAACAGGGCAAGCCCCAAGGATGACTTCCCACTTCCTCACATTGATGTTCTGGTTGACAACACCGCGGAGCATAAAATCTTCCCTTTCATGGATGGTTTCTCTGGCTACAACCAGATCAAGATGGATTCTGAAGACATGGAGAAGACAACCTTCATCGCACAGTGGGGCACCTTCTAATACAAGGTGATGCCTTTTGGGTTGAAGAATGATGGGGCAACTTATCAGCGCGCCATGGTCGCTTTGTTCCATGATATGATTCACCATGAGATTGAAGTTTATGTTGATGACATGATAGCAAGGTCTCAAACTAAGGAAGAGCACCTTGATCATCTACAAAAGTTGTTTGACAGGTTGAAGATATACAAGCTGAGGTTGAATCCGAACAAGTTCACCTTCGGGGTAAGGTCTGGTAAACTTCTGAGTTTCATTGTCAGCGACAAAGGCATCCAAGTAGACCTTGCGAAGGTAAAGGCCATATAAGAAATGCCATCTCCCCGTACAGAGAAGGAAGTAGAGGTTTTTTGGGACGCTTGAATTATATCGCCAGGTTCATTTCACATCTAACTACTACTTGTGAGCCCATCTTCAAGCTTCTTAAGAAATATCAAGTGGTAAAGTGGAACAATGAATGCCAGACGACTTTCGAAAGAATCAAGGAATACCTTTAAGAACCGCCAATTCTGACGCCTCCGGTTGAAGGAAGACCTTTGATATTGTACTTAACAGTGCTAGACAATTCAATGGGGTGTGTGTTGGGGCAGCATGGCGAGTTTGGTCAAAAAGAGCATGCAATATACTACTTTAGCAAAAAGATTACCGACTGTGAGACACGATACTCACTACTCGAGAAAACTTGATGCGCTTTGGCATGGGCTGCTCGCCCACTAAGATAGTATATCCTGACCCACACTACTTTGTTGATATCTAAGATGGATCCAATCAAATACATCTTCGAGAAACCCGCTCTCTCCGGAAGAATAGCAAGATGGAAGATGATCTTAACTGAGTACGACATACAATATACAACCCATAAAGCAATCAAGGGGAGTGTATTGGCTGATCATTTGGCTCATCAAGCCATGGATGACTACCAGTCCATGAATTTTGATTTCCCGGATGAGAATATTATGCTGGTGACTGACTACGAAGAACCTGAACCGGATGAAGGACCCGAAGAGGGATCCCGATGGACTATGGTTTTTGACGGAGCTTCGAACGCACTTGGTAATGGCATCAGAGCTGTAATCATATCTCCTGAGGTATGTCATACTCCTTTCACCGTATGACTATGTTTCGACTGCACTAACAACATGGCGGAGTATGAAGCTTGTATCATGGGTCTCAAGGCCGCTATTGACCTTAGGATCAAGTTCTTGGACGTTTTCAGGGATTCAGCCTTGGTAATAAGTCAGATCAAAGGCGAATGGGATACGAAGCATCCGAATCTCATCCCATACAAAGAGTGCATGCTGACATTGCTCCCACACTTTGAGGAGGTAACTTTTGAACATTTCCCGCGAGAGGAGAATCAGTTAGCGGATGCGCTAGCTACCATGTCTTCTATGTTCAAAGTTAGGTGGGACAACGAAGCTCCCCAAATTACCATTGAGAGGTTGGATGAACCATCACACTGCTGTGAAATCAATACTGAAAAGGTGGCAGACAAACCCTGGTTTCACGAAGTCAAGAGGTATCTCGAGACTCAAGAGTATTCCGAAGGGGCATGTGTCAATGATAAGAAGTTTCTGAGAAGGTTCGCTGCAAAATTCTTCCTCAGTAATGGAATCCTCTACAAGCGCAATCATGACTCTACCTTACTACGGTGTTTAGACAAGAGCGAAGCAGGGAGGATTATGAAAGATCTAATGAAGGTACCTTCGAAACACATTCCAGTGGACATACCATGGCTATGAAGATCCTACGGGCAGGATATTACTGGTCCACTATGGAAGCATATTGTTATCAACACTCCCGAACTTGTCATAAGTTCCAAATCTATGCTGATAAGGTGCATGTGCCTCTGGTTCCCTTGAACGTCTTGACAGCTTCGTGGCCCTTTGCAATGTGGGGCATTGACATGATCGGAGAGATCATGCCCACTGCTTCCAATGGACATCGCTTCATTCTAGTGGGTATTGATTACTTCACGAAATGAGTTGAGGCGACCTCTTTTGCTACTGTGACCAAGAAAGTTATGGCGCGGTTTATCTGACATAACCCGATCTATCGGTATGGGGTGCTAGAGAGAATTATTACTGACAATGGTACGAATCTCAACAACACAATGATCACCGAGCTCTATAAGCAGTTCAAGATACAGCATCATAACTTTTCTCCCTACCGGCCGAAGATGAATGGCGTTATTGAAGAGGCTAACAAGAACATCAAGAAAATTGTACAGAAGATGACGGTGACATGCAAAGACTGGCATGAGATGTTACCATTTGCTCTTCATGGATACCGTACCTTAGCGCAGATGTCGACATGGGCAACACCCTACTCTCTGGTATATGGCATGGAGGCAGTCCTACCCATCGAAGTCCAGATATCTTCTCTCTGGATTATGAAGGATGCGGGTTTAAACAAAGACGGTTGGATCCAAACTCAACTTAATCAGCTAAATCTAATTGACGAGAAAAGACTTACCGCTATTTGTCATGGTCAGACATATCAAAAGTGAATGATCGAGGCTTTTAACAAGAAAGTCAGACGTCAAGAATATTAAGTCGGGGATCTAGTGATCAAGCGCATCATACTGCCGCAAGGTGATCCTAGGGGTAAATGGACCCCCACATACGAATGGCCATTTGTGGTTAAGAAAATTTTCTTGGGTGGAGCTATGATTCTAACCACCATGGACGGTGAAGACCTTCCTCACCCTGTCAATGCATACATAGTGAAAAGATACTACGCCTGATTAAAAGACCCGCTATGTTGACTGGTTGTTGTACCCCAAAATTTGCCCTCCCTTTTTCACAAGAAAATCACAACCCCGGGGTTTTCTCTGATTTTTGAGATTGGCTCAGGAATTGATCAAGCAGACCCTTCTTTGGCAACAAATCCGGAATTAGGGTTTTCGCTCGTATTTCTCAGAAGAAACTGAATCCTCAGAAATTCAGTTAACTGTTACATTGTTTTCACGCTTTTTCAAGTTTATTGGTTGTTTCTCAAGGCCCTGATTATCTGGGATAAGAACTGATACTCTTATTTGGAATATTAAGGCATCTGTTTGTTAATGGAACGAAACGTTTGTTTGTTAATGGAATGCTTGCTTGCTTATTGGAATACACAATGCGTGTGTTGATTGGAATGTTGTCGCAAGTTATGAGAGTGCAGAGTTTTTTAAGATTACTTGGATTTTAAGTTATTTGTATTGGAAATGCTGGAATGCCGTTTCAGTTTATTTTTAATCAGGAATCTTAAAGTGAAAAGGCAAAGGAAAAAATTGAAAAGATATTTGACAGTAGAAATTTTCTTTTGGATAAAGACTTTTATTTACTTCAAATGTTGTTACAAAATTTATTTAAATATTGTAAGATTACAACTTATAGTATTTAAGATAATATTTGTTTACAATAAATGAAAAAATAAATCTAAGCCTAATCTCCTAAGATCTTTGACTTCTACTGCTTCCTCTATCATCCAATTGGTACTCATCTGCAAAAGACAGAAGAAAAGAGATTAATATAGAAGAATTTTCAATTGAAAAAAAGAAAGAAAAGAAATCGTCATTAAAGTTTGCCGGCCGGAATCAGAATGCTATTTGTTCATCACAAGAAGATCGCTCTTCTTGGTTCACAAAGAGAAAAGTAAAAGATAAAAAATGCAAGCATATTGAATTACAAAGTGAAGATACAAGGCAAACCAGCATGGCAAATCCAAACTAAGCATGCCAAACTGAATGCAAAATAGTCAAGAAGTATAGCAACTAGATGCAAACTGTCAAGGCAAAAGCACATAAAGCATACAAGTACAGAAGGTACACAATGCAGAAAATATGCAGCAGGTAATACAATGCAGAGGAAAACCTGTTGACAAGCAAGAGGCTTGTCAAAGCCATCATCATTTTCCTAGGCAAACTTTTCAGAAATTACAATATAATAAGCAAAGGTGCTTAGGTGAGAGAGAAAAAGAGAGGACCTTGAGTGAAAATTTGCAGTTTGGGCAAAAAGCAGGTTGTTTCAAATTTTAAAGAAACAAACAAAAGATATATAATAGTCTAGCATCTAACTGCATAAGGAAAAAAATACTTTGTGAAAAAAAACCACAAAGCCCTTCAAAGTTCCAAGCTTGCCAAAAACCTGTCAAGCCAAAATCAACAAAAACACAAGCAACCTGCATAAGCCTAAGCTACACAAGCTCAACACCACAACCAAACAGCCAACCTGTTATCACGGCCCAAACTTTCCTGCACAAAACACAAGCAAGCCTGCATAACTGCAACTAGCCCAAAACCTGCATAACTGCAATTTGGCCAAACCTGTCAAAAAAACTGTGAGGTTTACTCAAAAACCAACAAACAACCACAAACTCAGCAAGTCCACGAACTCAAGCTTTCTCAAACCTGTCCAAACTACAAACTCAAGCTAGCTCAAAACCTGCATAAACCTTCTAGCCAAACTACAACAAGCTTGCATTTCAAACTGCAAAACTGTGGAACACAACCAAAACCCTCAAATCCAAACTGAACATAACAAACTGCCAGACCAAACAAGTAGCCAAAAAACCTTTCAAACATAGCATACAAACTCAGCCTACCAACTCAGGATTATCTAAAACGATCCAAGTAATAAGTTTCAGATTTCATTTCATCATCAACAAGAGAAAAGAAGAGAATTTCAGAAGCTAACCAACAAGTTCCAGAAACACATTCAACATTAACATTCCAAGAGGTTCAGAAGCTTATCAATAACAAACAAACAAGTTTCAGATTTCATTTCATCATCAACAAGGAGAAAGGAAGAGATTCAGAAACGAAACAGTTTTCAGAATCATCATCATCAAACAATCAGGGCAAAGAAGAAAAAGGAAGATATTCAGAAACGAAACAATTTTCAGAATCATCATCATCAAGCAATCAGGGCCAAGAAGAAAGAGGAAGAGTTTTAGAAGAAAAATGTGATCGGTGGAAATAGAACTGACTGTTTTGGAATGCTGGTTCGCGTTTGCGTTTAGCAAAATGTCGCAGTAAGCAAGAGTCGCCATCGTCTTTTATTTTCTCCAAAAAGGAAAGGACAAAAGCACAGCAAAATTCCTTTTCGAGATGTTTCACGGGTTCGGGAGGTAGATTATAGAAAGGGAAGGTATTAGCACCCTTTCTATCCGTGGTTATCCACGGGCTCTTAGGTACTTGCTCACTATGTTTTCAAAAATGTTTTGCTTTTCTTGTGTTTGTGGGTTTTGAAAAAGTTTGTTTGAAAACTTCGATTTAACTCTTGTATGTGTCCTCAAGAGTGTATGAAGTGTTTGTTTGAAAACTTTTGTCAGAAAAGTGTAGGTGCGAAAAGTATTTTTGTTTTGAAAGAGCAAGTATCTAAGAACCTCTACCTACTCAAAAGAAATTAAGCTGTGTAAATGTCCTTTAGACAGTACTATCCCACTATTGAGAAGTAGGTAGCATCGTCGTTGGAGTTTTCGGGTCAATTCGATTATAGGGACATGTGGTCACCAAAGCAATAGTAGGACGCCTTAGCGGTAACCCTAATGTCTTAGATCATTTTTTATCGAGGCAACCGTTTCGAGGCAACTTTGATCTTTAGACAGGAGGGCGACCTCTAAAACACCCTATACTCAATGACCACGTCGAGGCAACCAAATGAGACGTACCCTAAGAGTGGCATGTGCGAGTGTGTCAAGTTTCAATTAAGTTATCTTTGCAGATGTTATGGCGAGCTACGATTGATTTTGTTTTTAAGAGAAGTCTTGTCATGCATAGCCTAGTTAGCATACATCTAGCAGTTAATAATTGCGGAAAGTAAATCTACGCTATTACAAGGCGTCGGGTATTTACATCGCCAAAAACAAACCCTTGAAAATTAAATTGCGGGAAATTAAAGAAAACGATAAAAAATTCCTAATTAAAGCTATTACATCCTCGGAACAATTACATAAATATGGATCAAAAATTAATAAAACAAACATACGCGCGAGAGAAAATTGAATCGGAGAAGTTCTTAGGGTTTTGACCCTTTTTTGAGAAAGAAAGAGTTTTTGCTATTTTGTACTTAATTAAATTAATCCTAAAACTAATTAATTAATAAAAAGAAAGAAAGATATTTTTTTTTGAGTTTTTATGTTTTAAGAAAATAAAAATAAAAGGATTAAAATTGTCAAAAAAACCTAATTCTATGTTGATTTTATTTATTGTGAAAATATTAGAATTAACCTAATTAACTAAATAAATTAATAATGTTAGTATTTATTTACAAAAATAATAAAAAGGTGAAATTAATTTTAATAAATAATAATATTATTATTTTCTATGTTTTCTGGATTTATTATAAAAAAAATTAATTGGGTTAAATTAAATAATAATAATAATTAATAATAAAAATAGTTAAATGGAAAACATAAAAAGAGAAAAAAGAATAACCCAGGGGGTGATGGGCCAGCTTTGGAGGTGTGTTTGCAATTTTCAGGCCCAACAATATCCAGCCTGGTTTGACCTTTGAGATTGTCTACACGCTTGTTGACTAAGGACCATGATAATCCTTCCATCTAGGCCATGGGATTTGAGTTTGAGGCCACTTGGCGTGCTGAGATTTGAAGCACATGGTGGACATCACTTTGAAATCTGCATATGAACACATAAAGAAAAATGGAATAAGTGTTTTGGGGGGGGGGACCTGGGATTCGAACCCATGTCCCAATAGCCTTTCCACCCACCTGCCTGCCAATCCAACTAACGCGTTTATTCATTATAGGAATAGCAAATAAACATAATATGTAAAAATCAATTAATATGCTGAAATTATGAAAAAAACGCGCTAAGATTTAAACCGGCCAACCAGGTATCAACACCTCATCATCTTCTCCGTTGTATCTGCAAAAAGAATATTAGATAGCGGGGGTTTTTAACCCCCACAAACTAGCTGCACGAATAATAGCGATTAGCACCACAGTATATATAAATATTTCGCGAGGGGTCAACTATGTTCGTCTTGATCTCGTGATCTCAACCATATGTCTCATAAGTCCTAATTTTGCCTGGTTCAGAAAGCCCCAATTTCAAAGCTTAAGAACCCTAGAAATTGATCATGGCATCTTTGGATTCAGGGAGTTATAACTCAATTAAACCATTTCATAAGCTTGGTATGACTTCTAGCAATGCAAAACAATCACAAAAACATGTTAATTATGCATGAATTAGGATATACGATTTTGAATAAAGAAGGAAAACCGTGGTTCTGTAATGAATGATTCCTTGAGCTTTGGTACTGGAATTTGATTGCAACACGTTCCTGGAACCTCCTACAATGTGTTTGAATGATCAAAAACCCTTGAATCAACCTAGAATGCCAAAATCAGTTTTCAATTTTCTTGGAAATTTCTTGAATTGGCTATGGTTTTTTCTGCATCTTTTTTCACGTCCCCTAGGTCAGGTTAGCTTGCATACATATAAAGCAATTGAATTAGGTCAAAAAATTGGATCCAATCCATGTGCATTCAAGTTTAAATCTTTGATTGGAAATCAAATCTTTTTGATTTTTCATGATTGAACAAAGTTGCCAATTTTGGATTTTTTGATATCTTTGACTTGTGCACTAATTTGCCAGCATTTTTAGGTCCTATTTGCTTCACAAAAAGATTTAAAAACCAAATCTTCTATTTTCTTGTAATTTAAATTGATTAAATGAATTAATATTAATTAAAAATCCAATTAATCAATAAAAATAAGAAAATAAATTCAATTAATCTTGATGGGTCGTGCATAGGCCATGGATGAAGTTTCAGGAAGAGATTTGAGGCCCATTAGCAAAAATAAGGTGTTTTGAGCAAAGTTGACTTTTGCAAATTCATGAAAATTTCCCAACTTCTCCAATGCACAACTTGCCTAATTTTGATCATATGATCATGTTCTTGGACATTTTGGAAATGTCTTGAAGTCCTCTAACCAATGCCTTTGGTCCCATGTCATTTGGATTTACCAATCTCAAGTTATGGCCTTTGACTCAAAGTGCACTTTTGTTGACTTTTGAATTTGACCTATAATGTAAAAATTGGTAACTTCTTGTGAGAGCATTTCTTGAACTTGGAGTGTGAAAATGGATTGTAGGAAATTGCATCCCCTTCAAAGTGAGCATTGGATGGGATTTTTCTGATAAACCATGAAAGAGTTATGCCCTTGTCAAAATACAGTTGACTTTTCTGCTGTCCAAAAATAGTAACTTTTTGCATCTTGATGATTTTTGAGCTATCCTTGTGGAATCATGATCAAGACTTGATCAAATGATGATTGTGGACTCAAAATAAGATGTTAACCAAAAATTATGACTTTTGACTGCAAAATGACCATTTTGCCCTTGTAGTTGACTGTAGGTCAAATGGAACTTTTGACTGTGCAAATTGGCATTGTGAATCTTGAAACTTGGCAGCTAGGTGCTTGAGAATGTATAGGGGCCTATGAGACTTGATTGAACCATTGAGAACTTCAAATTCTTTGAAAGAACCAAAACCCTAATTTCAGCTGTCTTAGGAGATGGTTTGACTGTCACCTCTTGAGCCATCTTGGATAATTTGAAGATTGTTCTTGTCAAATCTTGAGGAATACGGGGGGGGGGGAATTTTGGGGTACAACTGTTGCCCCTGTTCAATCTTCTTAGACCTGAGGATGTAGATTGGCTTGCGTGCCTTTCGTGATCCGAAGGTGGAAGATGATTGAACACTAAAGTGCCCAGAAATTTGCACTCGTATGGTGTAGTATCAACAATGTGATGTCGGGAATGGGCTTACAGATGCCATTTGGAGAGGTGATGGATAGGAGGATGGGCTTATAGATGCCACCTGGAGGTTGTTGGTTGGTAGTTTTGTCTTCGTTGACGGGTTTTCTTCATTGACGGGTTGTCTTCATTGACAGGTTGTCTTCATTGACGGGTTTGAGAGAGTGACAGAATAACATGCGAATCTGGATCGTATCTGAACTGTGCTTGAATAAGTGGCAGAATGACATCCGAATCTGGATCGTATCTGGACTTTATTTGAGAGAGTGACAGAATGACATCCGAATCTGGATCATACTGAACTGTATTTGACATTGAGATCTGTATGAGTAGCAAAATGATTTCCGTGTCTGGAGCGTATCTGTGTTGTAACTGGGATCTGGATAAGTGACAAAATGACTTCTGTGTCTAGAGTGTATCTGCACTTGAAGTTGATAGTTGAATCTGAATAAGCAATAGAATAGCATCCGTGTCTGGAGCATCTCTAAGTTGTCTTTAGAAGTTTGAATCTGAATAAGCAATAGAATAGCATCCGAGTCTGGAGCATCTCTAAGTTGTCTCTGAAAGGAAATCTGAATAAGCAATAGAATAGCATCCGAGTCTGGAGCATCTCTAAGCCGTCTCTGAAAGGAAATCTGGAATAAGTATCGGAATATAGCTAAATCTGGGTCACATCTGAACTATCTCTAGCAAGAAATCTGGAATAAGTATCGGAATGTCGCCAAATCTGGGTCACATCTGAACTATCTCTAGAAGGAAATCTGGAATAAGTATCAGAATGTCGCCATGCCTGGGTCACATCTGAACCATCTCTAGAAAGAAATCTGGAATAAGTATCGGAATGTCGCCATGCTGGGTCACATCTGAACTATCTCTTGCTCAATGGAGTAAATCGCTGAGGTTATAGAACTGGTTTGTACTATGACGGAGGAGAACATCAAGATCTAGGAACTGACTCGTGCTCAATGGAGTATACCGTTGAGGTTATAGTACTTGTCCACCCTATGATGTAGAGAAACTGTCGAGATTGAGAACCTTATCTGAACTTCAACCGAGGATAATCCGATTGAGATTTAAGAACTGGTCAGATCTTCGACCAAGTTGAGAACTTAACTGCATCTTTCCTGAAAGGTAAAGGTCAGTCATATGCAATGCATGAGATGAATCAAGCAATGATGTTCTCAATATAAATGAGATCGTATGATATGATGCGTATATGCATGTATCATGATGTATGCAACTGTGATGTTTTAGATGGGGAAAATAAATCCTGGAGCTGCTGGAGAATGATGTTGAATTCTTCATTTCCGCTGGGGATGGTGAACGAAGATGATTGTGAGAATAAACCTGCAGGAGAAAATGACTTCGTTGGGGAATAAACTTGATGAAGAGATTACTCTGCGGGGAAGAGATGTTCTGCTGAGATTTTAACGATAACTCCGCTGGGGATTCCGTTGATAAGCTTCGTTGGGGATTTTGATGAACTCCGCTGGGGATAGAAAGAACTTCGCTGGGGATGATCTTTCAGTTGCAACTTGTTGAGGATAACCCAGTTAGACTCTGGTGGGGGATAACTTTTGAATATGGCTGAGGAGAGATATTTGTACTCTGCAGGGGACAAGCTTCCAGAATCTACTGGAGAAGATGATTCAACTCTGGAGGGGAAGCTTTTTTAGACCGCGCTGGGAAATGGCTCCACTGGGGGTATCTTGTATTCCACCGGGGAACAATCTTATATTTCTGTCAAGGAATATTAAGACTGTCGGGGATGCTTGTTGAGGAATTACTGTATACTCCGCTGGGGAATATTAAGACCTACTGGGGATACCCAAGTTTTTGGGGCTGATAGTAGACCAACTCTGCTTGGGGAGAGTATTGCTGATTCGTTCATAGTTGCAACTCTTAGTGGGGAGAGCTACCATTACTGTCTTACTATTGGGGAGTGAAGGTATCTTGGTCGTATTCTTCAGCTGAATCTACCTTGTACCTGGTGGACAGCGCAGCTTGTACAGTTCGGACAATTCTTATTGCCCCAGTTTCTGCGGGAGAAGAAAGCCTATAAGATGCTTGATAAATGCCGATTGACAAATCTTCTTCTGGTAGGCAAGTGACGAGATGACGGGACATAGTCGTACGCTTTTGATCCCTAACTTTTGCCTGGACCGCCCTTTCGGGTTTTCAGTCCATCGGGATACCCTTTTTTGCCCAAGCCGCCTTTTCAGGTTTTCGACTTGCCGGGTGTACAGATTTTTTCATTTTCATCCCTTATTTTTGCCCGAACCTTTTTGGTTCGCCGGGAAGCCCTTATTTTTGCCTAGGCCCGTCGACCTAGCGGGTCTTTGATTATGCGTAGTATTTTTTTGACTATGTCCACATTCTCAGAGTGCAAGGAGTTGTCACTGTCGGTAGCGTTGTGTCGCCATACTACCAGAAGATGTTTGATCATGCAAGATTCGTCGCTGGAATTCATGTCCAATGCCCCAAGTGACTCAGGCGGAGATTTGCCCCTGGCTATTTGGCATTTTGAGAGATTCCTTGAATCTTGACTTGACTGCCCCAGATGATGGACAATGATCATGTCAGCCCCTTGGTTGGAAGTGTTTCTTCCATTTGAGGTGACCCTTTTTATTGAAAAGGTTTTTTGTTCACTAGATATTCGTCGTGCGAATTTCTATGTTGTTGAACAAATAGTCATATGCAAACAATATTATTTTAAGAATGCAAAGCTTATGTCTGTCTTGAAGTTTTTGAAAATGCATTTTTTCAGTAAGATAGGAAAATTTTGTAAAATGTGACGTCAACTCAGGATTTTATAGCGAGCCCTACAGGAGTCAGGATACCTTTGTAACAGCATGCTTTCGAACTAACCCATGCTTCAACTAGGACTTTTAAGGGTTATAACGTGGCATGGTTCACGGTTTAAGAAACAAAGGATAAAGGCTCAAATTTTATTTGTACCCACCCATTCTTCGTGATATTCTTCGACCCTAAGCTCAGCTAATCGTGCATTAGATCTTGTTTGAGTCTTTGCTCTGATATTCCGGTGATGGTTCGGATACTGATAGTTTATTTTGAACAGGCAATCATTTTTATAAGAGTTTGCAGGACCTCTTTTTATTTTATTTTATTATCTTTGTCTTTTGCCTGAACTGTTTCTTTTGTGATTACAATCAGCGGGATGCCCCAGTTTTTTGTAAGTCTCCTTCATAGGTTTTGACTTATTGGGCTTTTATTTTGAGAGATAACGACTGCCGGTCCTGACGATTATAGGGAACCATCACTGTCTTTTGTTTTGGAAGGACTCCTTTGATGCCATTCATTGTGCACCTGGATCAACTGAGAAGACTACCCCGCCCCAGGTTATAATTAAGGGTTTTAATTTGTGAAAAGAAAAACTCCAACTTCTTTGGCTCAAAGGGGTTGACTAGGGATTATCTTCCTTATAGCTCCACTGTTTAGGATTTGAAATAATGCCTGTACCTCATTAGCGGGGTCTGTTCAAAAGCATACTGTAAAGATCGTGGTATCGTTTTCGTCATCCTCCCTCAAAAGGCTTAGAAATTTTTTAATCGAGAGTTTGAACATCACAAAAAGGAAATATGAAGCAATTTTAAGCATAGTGAAAACAATTAATTCAAAACAGACACGTGTAATGCATTAATGAAATAAAAGAGTTTGACATGATGATTGTTTGAATAAGCAAAGAAAAATACAACTTGAAAATTCAAATAAAACAAAAGCCTTCAATGATTCGGCATAGGAGCAGTGATTATGTTTGGAGTCTCTGGAGGGTCAAACTGGATTTCTTTGGCATCAATCATGTCTTGAACCTTATTCTTCGGGGCCTAACAGTTGTTTGTGTCATGTCCCGGACTGTCAGAGTGGTATGCACACCTTTCATTGGGATGATAGGTAGGAGCGGAAGTGTTTGGATTCCGGAGAGGAGCCCTTAATGTAATCAGCCCTGCCTTCAACATTTGTTGTAGCGCTTGAGTCAGTGACATGTTGATCTTAGTGAATTGTATTTTAGGTGCGACCTCCTTACGTTGATGCCCCTTGTCTTTGTTGAGCAGGCGTAGGATTAGAGATCAAGATTTCTCCTACGTGTTGGTCATGACGACTCTTTTGACCATACATAACATTGGACTCTTTCTTCCCATTGTAGGGCTTTTTCTGAGCATCGGAAGGTGTAGCTTCTTGAATCTTCCCACTTTTGATGCCAGCTTCAATTCTCTCCCCAGTCAAGATAAGGTCTGTAAGCCCGGCTGAAGAATTTCCAATCAAATGGTTGAAGAATGGACCAGACAGGGTCCCCAGAAACATATCAACAAGTTCACGATCAGTTAAAGGTGGTTGCACCCTTCCGGCAAGGTCTCTCCATTTTTGGGCGTACTCTTTAAATCCTTCACCCGTCCCTATTGACATACCCTGGAGTTGGGTACGCGTAGGAGCGAGGTCGGAATTATACTGATACTGCTTATAGAACGCAATAGCCAAATCTTCCCAGTTACGGATACTGGCTCCATCCAGTTGATAGAACCACTCAAGCTGAGTCCCTGAAAGACTGTCCTGAAAGAAATGGATCCACAAGTTCTTGTCAGCAGTGTAAGGTTGGATCCTCCTCACATATGACCGGAGGTGCAGCTTTGGACAGGAAGCTCCGTCATACTTGGCAAAGGCAGATGCCTTGAATTTATGGGGAATCACCACCCCAGAGGATAAGCCTAGGTCTCCAAAGTCCAACCCGGGCACATTATGTATCTCCATGGCGCTCAAGCGGTCCTCCAACTGTTTATACCTATCCTCAGCAGGAGGGTACTGCTCTTCATCATAATCCGTCTCGTTGTCGGAGACCACGGGACTAGGGACCCTTCTCTCTTGGGGACTGTCTTTTCCTACAGAGGAAGTGGTCAGATCAACCTCATTCTGTAATCCATTCCCAAACCTGCGTCCAGTGTTAAACAAGACGGTCCTCTTCTTCTTCTTCTTCCTCTCTTTCAGAATCAGAGTCTTCAAATCTTGTTATAATCGGTGGATCTGGAACTGACTGTTTAACGCTGGTTCGCGAAATGTCGCGGAAGCAAGAGTCGCCACCGTCTTTTATTTTCTCCAAATGGAAAGGACAAAAGCACAGAAAAATTCCTTAAAGAGATTGCTCTCGGTTCGGGAGGTAGGTTATAGAAAGGGAAGGTGTTAGCACCCTTTCTATCCATGGTTATCCATGGGCTCTTAGATACTTGCTCATTGTGTTTTCAAAATTGTTTGTTTGCTTTTCAACTGTGGGTTTTTAAAAGGTTTCTTTGAAAATTCCAGTTCGACTCTTGTATCGGTCCTCAAGAGTGTTTGAAAAATTGCTTTCGAAAGCTTTTTGAAAAGGTGTCGGTGTGAAAAGTATTTTGGATTTGTTTTTGAAATTAGAGCAAGTATCTAGAGTCGTCTACCTACCCTAAGGAATTCGTCTGTGTAGATGTCCTTTAAAGTAGTGCCATCCCACCATTGAGAGGTAGGTAGCACCACCGTTGGAGGTGTTCGGGTCAATTCGAGGTTTGGGACATGGTGATCACCAGAGCAATGGGAAGACACCTTAGAAGCTATCCTCATGCCAGGTTCCCGGATCATGAGGACTTACTAAGACATCCTCTACTCGACGATCACCTTTCGAGGCAAGGCAACAGTGAGGCGTACCCTAGGGGTGGTGTGTGCGATTTGTGTGTCGTTTTCATTTGCATTTATCTTGTCATGTTATTGGTGTTCTACGCTTGTTTTTATTTTATCCATACATTCTTTCATGTCATTTGATTAACAGTTAAAAGTTGCAAGGAAAGTAAATTCTAAGCTATTACAAACGGCGCGGGTCCACATCGCCAAAATTAACCAGGACCCGATTTGACAGAAAAATAAAGAAAGTAAAAGAAAAGAAAGTGCGAATAATTAAATACATGGCTTCGGGAGAGATACATGAATATTTAAAAATAAATGCGAATTAATAAGAATTAAAACGAAACGAGGGCGTTGGAACCTTTTGCAAAATTAAATTACATGGAGTTAAGTAATAAAAAAGAAAGTAAAGGAGATGTTTTTTTTTTTTGTATTTTTTAGTATTTTAGGAATTTAATGAGAGAAAGAATTAATTAAAATTAAAATAAGATGCAAACCCTAATTCTAGTTATTTTTAATTTATTAAGAAATATTGAAGTTTTTAACCTAAATTAAACCTAATTTTTACATGCAAATTTGATTATAAAATAAATAAAGTAAATAATATAAAGTATTTGAAAGAAAAATAAAAGGATGAAAAATTGTTAATTAAACCTAATTCTATGTTTTTTTAGATTTTTATTATGAAAAGAATTAAAATTAAACCTAATTTACATTAAATTTAATTACATGCAAACTTATTTGTAAAAACACTAGAAATAAAATATTTATTATTTTTGCTCTTTTCTGATTTTTTTTTTTATTTGTTTTATGTTTTCATGAAAATAATAATTAAATTAACAAAATTAATTAAAATAATAATAATTGAAAATAAGGAAATAAAGAAAAATAAAAAAATAACGAAAAGGGTTTGCAAACCTGGGGGTTCAGACCCCAATCAGGAGGTTAAGTCTAAGCATTTTGAGCCCATTAAGGATTTGGCCTTATTGACTTTCCAAGTAGTGTGCTAGCGCGTTGACTGAGACTTATCCTGGGCTTCAATTCTTGGCCTTTGATTGAACTCACTTGGACGCGTGTACGCTTGGTTCTGAAGGTGTACCATGGAACAACAACATCAACCTGCATATGATTGTTAATTGAAAAAAAAACAAATGGAAAGGGTGAAGACCTGGGATCGAACCCAGGTCATTCACATTGCAAGTCACCACGTGCGCCACTGAGCCACTTCAAACGCGCTTACTATAGAATAACGAATAAACATTATAAGAGAAAAAATGTTAATGGCCTGGAAACGCGCGCAAAATTTGAAAGAACCAACCAATATCTGCCACGAGGTCTTCTTCTTCATGGGACTTTATTTTCCTGAAACATAAACAACACAGGCAACGGTTTTTGATGTGTTCTCTTAGGCATGCTACTAAAAAATAGCGATTAGCCCTATGACGCTCATAAATTGAGCGCGAGGGCTGATTCTTGTTCGTCCCAACGCGTTGAATTCAATGTCCTTGGTCTCAGCCTCCAATTTTGCCTTATCTCAAAAACCCCAATTTGAAGGTTGAAGAACCCTAAATATCAACAATGGCATAATCGCGTATAATGCACAAAAATACAATCAAATGCATGGGTTAGCTTCAGAATTGAACATAGAACATAAATTAAACATCAAAAATTGTAAAAGGTGCATGAATCATGATGCAAGAAAGTGATGAATTTTTTGTACAGGGCGTCTGTGTTCTCACGTTTCTTGATGTCAAAGTCTTTGGTTTTGATCCAAATCCCTTCTTTTAATCCTCAGCAAGCTAATGGAATCAATATTGAGGCTTGAATCGCTTTGGAAGTCAGTTTTCAGAATTGAGTTTTTTAACAAAATTTCAAGCTTTTGTTTTCAATTTTCTGAGCAGCTGCGTGTGTGTGAGCATTAGGGTTGTCTTTTGGCTTTTGTATTGAGTCCATTAGGTCAAGAAAAATAGAGCAAATCCATTGCATTCATTGATTTTGAAAATTTGATTTTCAATATCTTTTTTCAATCTTTTCCATGTGTTTTTTGTTCTCAATCATACCAATCAATCCAAATCTTTCCATGTTGGGATATGCACGAATTATTGATGATATAATGTGCACAAAAAGATTGAAAAAATTAGGTTAGACATTTTTCATATATTTAATTTGATTTAAATGAATTATTATAAATAAAAATTCAAATAAATAAATAAAAAATGAATAAAGACTTCCCTTTGGGCCAAGTAGTCGTTCATATGCTATGGATGATGATTTGTGGAAGAAAAATGGGCCCATTAGCAATTTTAGGTCATTTGAATCAACGTTGACTTTTCAAAATATCCAAAAATTTCCCAACTTCTACAAGGCATAACTTGCTCAATTTTTAAGATTTCCTCATGTTCTTGGACATTTTGGAAAGGTCTTTGAGTCCTCTGACCAATGCCTTTGGTCCCATGTAATTTTGATTTACCAATCTCAAATTATGGCCTTTGACTTAAAGTCCCTTTTTGTTGACTTTTGAAAATGACCTATAATGTTGAAATTGATAACTTTTTGTGAGAGCATTTCTTGGACTTGGAATATGAATATGAGTTGTAGGAAATGTCTTTATCTTCAAAATGAGCTTTGGATGGAATTTTTCTGATAATCCATGTGAAAGTTATGCCCTGGTCAATTTCAGTTGACTTTTTCAGTTGTCCAAATAAGGAAACTTTTGCATCTTGATGATTTTTGAGCCAAATTTTGAGAATCATGATCAAGCATTGATCAAATGATGTTTGTGGCTTCAAAATGATATGATGACCAAAAATTTGAACTTTTGACTGTCAAATGACCATTTTACCCCTACAGTTGACTGTAGTGCAATTAGGGTTTTTGACTGTGCAATTTTGTGCTGAATGTCTTGAAACTTGATATGAGGATGCTTGACCATGTTTGTAGGCATATGAGACTTGATTGGACCTTTGGAAACTTCATTTTCTTGATCAGAACAAAAACCCTAATCTTGACTGTATAGGAGACCTTTGCACTGTGCAACCCTCGGGGAATTTTGAAGCTTGACTTTGCAAATCTTTGCAGAATATGGGAGGGCAAATTTTGGGGTACAACAGTTGCCCCTGTTCAATCTTCTTAGACCTGAGGATGCAGATTGGTTGACGTGCCTTTCGAAATCCGAGGGTAGAAGATGATTGAACACTAGAGTGCCCAGAAATTTGCGCTCACATAGTAGCAGTGATGGAAATGGGCTTACAGATGCCATTTAGAGGTTGATGAATAGGATGATGGTCTTATAGATGCCATCTGGATGTTGATCGCGTAAGAGATTCCTTAGCGAGAACCTGTATACCTGCAAAATAGAAAATGATTACCTGACACGTTGCAGGAGCTGATTTTCAGATGCTTTTGTGTAGATATGTCCTGACTGGTTACAGGAATTGGATCTTCGAATTCTTCAGACGTGCCCTGGCGAGATACAGGAATCGAGCCTGGAATTAGAAAGGTTGGTGAATTGTCTCTACTGACAGGTTATTTCCATGGACGGGTGGTCTATAACGACGAGTGTCTATGACGACGAGTGTTTATAACGACGAGTGTCTATACCGACGAGTGTCTATGACGATGAGTGTCTATAACGACGAATGTCTATCACGACGAGTGTCTATCACGACGAGTGTCTATAACGACGAGTGTCTATAACGACGAGTGTCTATAACGACGAGTGTCTATCACGACGAGTGTCTATCACGACGAGTGTCTATAACGACGAGTGTCTATAACGACGAGTGTCTATAACGACGAGTGTCTATCACGACGAGTGTCTATCACGACGAGTGTCTATCACGACGAGTGTCTATCACGACGAGTGTCTATCACGACGAGTGTCTATCACGACGAGTGTCTATCACGACGAGTGTCTATCACGACGAGTGTCTATCACGACGAGTGTCTATCACGACGAGTGTCTATCACGACGAGTGTCTATCACGACGAGTGTCTATCACGACGAGTGTCTATTACGACGAGTGTCTATTACGACGAGTGTCTATCACGACGAGTGTCTATCACGACGAGTGTCTATCACGACGAGTGTCTATCACGACGAGTGTCTATCACGACGAGTGTCTATCACGACGAGTGTCTATCACGACGAGTGGAAGTAAATTTAACTGGATATGTCTTCTTTGACGAGTTGTCTTTAATGACTAGATGTCTTCAATGACGGGTGTCTATACTGACGAGATGTCTTCAATGACGAGTGTTTTCTTTGACTTTAGGAGGTAATTTAACTGGACATGTCTTCTTCGACTGGTCTTCTTTGACTGGATTTGTCTTCTCTGACTGAATTTGTCTTCTCTGACTGAATTGGTCTCTTTTGACTGGATTTGTCTACTCTGACATAGCTGATCATTTAACTGTATCCTTCCTGAAAGGTAAAGGTCAATCATATGCAGTGCATGATGTGGATCAAGCGACGACATAAATGAGATTGTATGACATGACGCACATATGTATGTATCATGATATATGAAAATGTGATGTTTATGGATGTATTTTCGTCTAAGAAAGTAAATCCTTGACGGGTGTCGGGAAGTCATTCCTGGGCTGATGTTGAAGAATGGATTTTGCTTCCGCTGGAGACGATAGCTGCAAGAATACCGGTAGGAGACGATGACTCCGTTGAGGAATAAACTTGGCTTATGGAAGATTCTGCGGGGAGAAAAATACTCTAACGATCATGCTGGGGAGTGATACTCTGTGAGGAGAGGGATGCTTTGCTGAATAGTAACTTGCTGATGATATCTTTGTTGTGTTGGAAGTGTTGATAGACTTTGCTGGGGGTAAGCAGACTTCGTCGAGGACGCTCTTTCCGTGGCTTTTGGCTGAGGATAACCCAATTATATCCTGGTACGGAAATAACTCTTTGAATAAAGTCGGACGACGCGTTCGCTCTTGGTCGCATTCTTCAGCTGAACTTACCTTGCCACTTTGGTGGACAGAGCAACCGGATCATCTAGACAACTCATTATTGCCCCAGTTTCTATGGGGGAGGCACATGTGGGATGCTGATAGTTGTTGATGGACCAACCTCCTTCTGGTAGGCAGGTGACAAGATGACAGGACATAGTCGTACGCTTTGATCCCTAACTTTTGCCTGGACCGCCCTTTCGGGTTTTCAGTCCGCCGGGATACCCATTTTTGCCCAAGCCGCCTTTTCAGGTTTTTGACTTGCCGGGTGTACTGATTTTTCATTTCATCCCTTCATTTTGCCCGAACCCTTTTGGTTCGCCGGGAAGCCCTTATTTTTGCCTAGGTGTGTCAACCTAGCGGGTCTTTGATTATGCGTAGTATTTTTTTCGACTATGTCCGTGCTTTCAGAATGTAGGGAGTTGCCCCTGTTAGAAGTGTTTTGCCACGCCCCCAGAAGGTGTTTGATCAGGCAAGATTCGTTGTTGGAATGCCCCCAAGTGACTCAGGCAGAGATTTGCCCCAGGCTACTTTGGCATTTTGAAAGATTCTCCGAATCTTGACTGAATTGCCCCAGATGATGGACAATAGTCACGTCTGCCCCTTGATTGGAGGTACTTCTGTTCATTAGGCATTCGTCGTGCGAATTTCTTTGCTGTTCAAACAAAAAGTCATGTGCAAACAAAGTTATGTTAAAAATGCAAAGCTTATGTCTGTTTTGAAGATTTTGAAAATGCATTCTTTTTTCATAAAACAAGTGATTGTTTGTAAAACGTGATGTCAACTCGTTATTTTATCGTAGGCCTTAAGGAGTCGGGATACCTTTCGTAACAGTATGCTTTCGAACTAACCCATGCTTCAGCTAGGACTTTTAAGGGTTATAACGTGGCTTGGTTCATGGTTTAAGAAACAAAGGATAAAGGCTCAAATTTATTTGTACCCACCCGCTCTTCATGATGTTCTTCAAACCTAGACTCAGTTGATCGTGCGTTAGACCTTGTTCGAGTCTTTGCTTTGATATACCAATGATGGTTCAGATAATGATGATTTATTCTGAATGGGCAGTCATTTTCTTTTTGTTGAGGGTTTGTGTGACCTCTTTTTTTTTTTTATTTTATTATCCCTATTTTTGCCTGAGCTGTTTCCTTTTTTGGAATTACAGTCAGCGGGATGCCCTAGTTTTGTAAGTCTCCTTCATGGGTTTTGACTTTTTGGGCTTTTCATTTATGATTTTTTTTTTTGATAATGACTGCCTGTCCTTATGATTGTTCAGAACCATCACTGTCTTTCTTCGTTTTGTAAAGATCTCTTCGGTGCCATTCGTCACGCACTTGGATCAACTGAGAGAACTACCCTGCCCCAGGTTATGATCAAGGGTTTTAATTTTTGAAAAGAAAAACTCCTACTTCTTTGGCTCAGAGGGGTTGACGAGGGATTATCTTCCTTATAACTCCAGTGTTTAGGAATTGAAACAATGCCTGTACCTCATCAGCGGGGTCTGTTCAAAAGCATACTGTAGATTATGGTATCGTTTTCGTCATCCTCCCTCAAGAGGCTTAGAATTATTAATCGAGAGTTGACAATCAGAAAAAATATGAAAATAATTTGCACATAGTGAATACGAAATAATTACTTCAAAACAGACATGTGTAATGCATTAATGAAATAACCAAGTTTGACATGAAATAAAATGTTTGAACAATCGAAGAAAAATACAATCTTGAACATTCAAATGAACAAAAGTTTCCAATCCTAGCCATATTTTGGCAGGGGAGCCGTGATCACATTCGGAGTCTCTGGAGAGTCGAGCTGGACTTCCTTTGCGTCAATCAGATCTTGAACCCTGTTTCTCAAAGTCCAACAGTCATCTGTAGCATGCCCCGGGCTGTCGGAATGATAGGCGCAGCGAGCATTGGGATTGTACCTTGAAGGTGTTCTGTTAGGATTCTTCGGGGGATCCATGAGAGTTACCAACTTGGTTTCCAGCAGTTGTGGCAATATCTGTGACAAGGTCATGCCGAGGGGAGTAAATTGCCTCTTGGGTCTTTCTTCCCTTTGTTGATTGTGACGCTGAGGAACACCGGCCGGCTTTGCAATAGTTACTGCGTTGACAACACTAGATTCCCTCTTGGATGGTTTCTTCTCAGTGTTCGAGGAATCACCATTATGTATTTTTCCTGACTTGATGCCAGCTTCTATTCTTTCCCCGATCAAGATCAGATCTGTAAACCCAGCAGCAGAATTCCCAATTAGGTGGTTGAAGAATGGACCAGACAGGGTCCCCAAGAACATGTCGACGAGCTCGCGGTCATTCAGTGGTGGTTGTACCCTTCCAGCAAGGTCCCTCCATTTTTGGGCATATTCTTTGAAACCTTCACCCGTACCCATAGACATCCCCTGAAGCTGAGTGCGCGTGGGAGCGAGGTCGGCATTGTACTGGTACTGCTTGTAGAATGCAGTGGCTAAGTCTTCCCAGGTACGGATGTTGGCTCCATTCAGTTGATAGAACCAGTCGAGTTGAGTCCCTGAAAGACTCTCCTGGAAAAAGTGGATCCATAAGTTCCTGTCGGCCGTGTAGGGCTGGATCCTCCTCATGTATGACCTGAGATGCAGCTTTGGACAGGATGCCCCGTCATACTTTGCAAAGGCAGGTGCCTTGAATTTGTGTGGGATCACTACCCCAGAAGACAGACCTAGATCCTCGAAGTCCAGGCCAGGCACTTTTTGTATCTCCATAGCACTTAGCCGGTCTTCCAACTGTTTATACCTATCCTCAGCCGGAGGGTACTGCTCGTCGTTGAAATCTGTCTCATCGTCGGAGACCACTGGACTGGGAACCCTTTCCTCTTGATGACTGCCTTTCCCCACAGATGGAGTTGTCCTCTCAGCTTCATCCTGCAGTGTGTTCCCAGATCTGCGTCTAGGGCTGAACAAAACAGTCCTCTTCTTCTTCTTTTCCTTCTTCAAGAGCATAGCCTTCAGATCTTGTTGCCCCTGGGTCAAATTCATGATCAGCCCTTGGAACTGGGCGTTCTGAGCCTGGAGGGCCTTGATAGTGTGCTCGGTTGAGGATTCAGGATTAATGACGAGACTGCTGAAATAAACAGCGAAGAAGGTAAGCAACCTGCAGAGAAAGGGTACCTGTTATGCAATGATATGTATGATATGCATGCAATGATTTCAAGGACCTCGAGGGGTAAACAAATTGTTAGAGTTGGAAACTGGTGACTTGATTGAAGGTACTTCATGTTGTTGAGAGTCCTTCTTCAAGGGTCAAAGGCTCACCATATCCAGTGGGTCATAGCCCCTGACAACCTTGTCTAGAGGAAAATAAATCCCCTTTGCCCCTTGCTGGACAGTTGGTTCATCATGACCTGTATCACAAGCCCTTGAGATCCTTGAAATGGGTCAGTCTTTATGCAGGATGCATGCAATGGTATGATGTTATGCTATGCATGGGGTAATGCGGGTAACCCTGTTATAAGTCCCTATTAAAGACTATAAACAAAACCTGCAAGCAAAGTCAGTAAACCCTGTTATGAGTCCTAATTAAGGACTACAAACAAAACCTGCGAGAAAACCTGGTAAACCTTGTTATGAGTCCTAATTAAGGACTACAAACAAAACCTGCGAGAAAACCTGGTAAACCTTGTTATGAGTCCTAATTAAGGACTACAAACAAAACCTGCGAGAAACTCAAGCGTCAGATAACAAGCATGCAAGTAGGCAAGTACAAAGGCACACAAGTCACACAAAAGTGCCCTTAGAGTTTAGGCCAGCATGAGGTCTAGGTATTACCCTCTTTCAGTTTGTTGGTTCATACATGTCCTATCAAAGTAACCGGGTTCTTAGAGGATCCCAATATCATTGACTAACCTCAATCGGTCATAACTCCAGCATCGCAATCTTTTCTTGCAGCCAGAACCATCACGAGAGTTTAGCCTCAATGGGCGTAGCATACTGCTACTGTTCTAATGGCCATGTTGTGTCAATTAAGGTTCTAAGGTTGTTGGTGCTTAATGACTCCTTGGAAGACCCATATTCTCCCCGTTTCAACACAAGGGATATCGGTACAGACCAAGGTGCCACACCAACGTAGCCACTGTTTCACCCGTGTCGGTCTACGCCGGACAGGTCCCTCACAGCTTATGCTACCTAAACAGGGTATCCCCAGATCCGGGTTAGGATCTATGTAACTCCGATGCAACCCACAATAGTAAAGCAAGCAAATCAATACAATTGAAAACACAGTTATGAACTAGCCCTAAGGTACACCTCACTTTAAGTTTGGTCCCCAGCAGAGTCGCCAGTTCTGTGATCGGTGGATCTGGAACTGACTGTTTAACGCTGGTTCGCGAAATGTCGCGGAAGCAAGAGTCGCCACCGTCTTTTATTTTCTCCAAATGGAAAGGACAAAAGCACAGAAAAATTCCTTAAAGAGATTGCTCTCGGTTCGGGAGGTAGGTTATAGAAAGGGAAGGTGTTAGCACCCTTTCTATCCATGGTTATCCATGGGCTCTTAGATACTTGCTCATTGTGTTTTCAAAATTGTTTGTTTGCTTTTCAACTGTGGGTTTTTAAAAGGTTTCTTTGAAAATTCCAGTTCGACTCTTGTATCGGTCCTCAAGAGTGTTTGAAAAATTGCTTTCGAAAGCTTTTTGAAAAGGTTTCGGTGTGAAAAGTATTTTGGATTTGTTTTTGAAATTAGAGCAAGTATCTAGAGTCGTCTACCTACCCTAAGGAATCCGTATGTGTAGATGTCATTTAAAGTAGTGCCATCCCACCATTGAGAGGTAGGTAGCACCACCGTTGGAGGTGTTCGGGTCAATTCGAGGTTCGGGACATGGTGATCACCAGAGCAATGGGAAGACACCTTAGAAGCTACCCTCATGCCAGGTTCCCGGATCATGAGGACTTACTAAGACATCCTCTACTCGACGATCACCTTTCGAGGCAAGGCAACAGTGAGGCGTACCCTAGGGGTGGTGTGTGTGATTTGTGTGTCGTTTTCATTTGCATTTATCTTGTCATGTTATTGGTGTTCTACGCTTGTTTTTATTTTATCCATACATTCTTTCATGTCATTTGATTAACAGTTAAAAGTTGCAAGGAAAGTAAATTCTAAGCTATTACAAACGGCGCGGGTCCACATCGCCAAAATTAACCAGGACCCGATTTGACAGAAAAATAAAGAAAGTAAAAGAAAAGAAAGTGCGAATAATTAAATACATGGCTTCGGGAGAGATACATGAATATTTAAAAATAAATGTGAATTAATAAGAATTAAAACGAAACGAGGGCGTTGGACCCTTTTGCAAAATTAAATTACATGGAGTTAAGTAATAAAAAAGAAAGTAAAGGAGATGTTTTTTTTTTGTATTTTTTAGTATTTTAGGAATTTAATGAGAGAAAGAATTAATTAAAATTAAAATAAGATGCAAACCCTAATTCTAGTTATTTTTAATTTATTAAGAAATATTGAAGTTTTTAACCTAAATTAAACCTAATTTTTACATACAAATTTGATTATAAAATAAATAAAGTAAATAATATTAAGTATTTGAAAGAAAAATAAAAGGATGAAAAATTGTTAATTAAACCTAATTCTATGTTTTTTTAGATTTTTATTATGAAAAGAATTAAAATTAAACCTAATTTACATTAAATTTAATTACATGCAAACTTATTTGTAAAAACACTAGAAATAAAATATTTATTATTTTTGCTCTTTTCTGATTTTTTTTTATGTGTTTTATGTTTTCATGAAAATAATAATTAAATTAACAAAATTAATTAAAATAATAATAATTGAAAATAAGGAAATAAAGAAAAATAAAAAAATAATGAAAAGGGTTTGCAAACCTGGGGGTTCAGACCCCAATCAGGAGGTTAAGTCTAAGCATTTTGAGCCCATTAAGGATTTGGCCTTATTGACTTTCCAAGTAGTGTGCTAGCGCGTTGACTGAGACTTATCCTGGGCTTCAATTCTTGGCCTTTGATTGAACTCACTTGGACGCGTGTACGCTTGGTTCTGAAGGTGTACCATGGAACAACAACATCAACCTGCATATGATTGTTAATTGAAAAAAAAAACAAATGGAAAGGGTGAAGACCTGGGATCGAACCCAGGTCATTCACATTGCAAGTCACCACGTGCGCCACTGAGCCACTTCAAACGCGCTTACTATAGAATAACGAATAAACATTATAAGAGAAAAAATGTTAATGGCCTGGAAACGCGCGCAAAATTTGAAAGAACCAACCAATATCTGCCACGAGGTCTTCTTCTTCATGGGACTTTATTTTCCTGAAACATAAACAACACAGGCAACGGTTTTTGATGTGTTCTCTTAGGCATGCTACTAAAAAATAGCGATTAGCCCTATGACGCTCATAAATTGAGCGCGAGGGCTGATTCTTGTTCGTCCCAACGCGTTGAATTCAATGGCCTTGGTCTCAGCCTCCAATTTTGCCTTATCTCAAAAACCCCAATTTGAAGGTTGAAGAACCCTAAATATCAACAATGGCATAATCGCGTATAATGCACAAAAATACAATCAAATGCATGGGTTAGCTTCAGAATTGAACATAGAACATAAATTAAACATCAAAAATTGTAAAAGGTGCATGAATCATGATGCAAGAAAGTGATGAATTTTTTGTACAGGGCGTCTGTGTTCTCACGTTTCTTGATGTCAAAGTCTTTGGTTTTGATCCAAATCCCTTCTTTTAATCCTCAGCAAGCTAATGGAATCAATATTGAGGCTTGAATCGCTTTGGAAGTCAGTTTTCAGAATTGAGTTTTTTAACAAAATTTCAAGCTTTTGTTTTCAATTTTCTGAGCAGCTGCGTGTGTGTGAGCATTAGGGTTGTCTTTTGGCTTTTGTATTGAGTCCATTAGGTCAAGAAAAATAGAGCAAATCCATTGCATTCATTGATTTTGAAAATTTGATTTTCAATATCTTTTTTCAATCTTTTCCATGTGTTTTTTGTTCTCAATCATACCAATCAATCCAAATCTTTCCATGTTGGGATATGCACGAATTATTGATGATATAATGTGTACAAAAAGATTGAAAAAATTAGGTTAGACATTTTTCATATATTTAATTTGATTTAAATGAATTATTATAAATAAAAATTCAAATAAATAAATAAAAAATGAATTAAGACTTCCCTTTGGTCCAAGTAGTCGTGCATATGCTATGGATGATGATTTGTGGAAGAAAAATGGGCCCATTAGCAATTTTAGGTCATTTGAATCAACGTTGACTTTTCAAAATATCCAAAAATTTCCCAACTTCTACAAGGCATAACTTGCTCAATTTTTAAGCTTTTCTCATGTTCTTGGACATTTTGGAAAGGTCTTTGAGTCCTCTAACCAATTCCTTTGGTTCCATGTCATTTTGATTTACCAATCTAAAATTATGGCCTTTGACTTAAAGTCCCTTTTTGTTGACTTTTTAAAATGACCTGTAATGTTGAAATTGATAACTTTTTGTGAGAGCATTTCTTGGACTTGGAATATGAAGATGAGTTGTAGGAAATGTCTTTCTCTTCAAAATGAGCTTTGGATGGAATTTTTCTGATAATCCATGTGAAAGTTATGCCCTGGTCAATTTCAGTTGACTTTTTCAACTGTCCAAATAAGGAAACTTTTGCATCTTGATGATTTTTGAGCCAAATTTTGAGAATCATGATCAAGCATTGATCAAATGATGTTTGTGGCTTCAAAATGATATGTTGACCAAAAATTTGAACTTTTGACTGTCAAATGACCATTTTACCCCTACAGTTGACTGTAGTGCAATTAGGGTTTTTGACTGTGCAATTTTGTGCTGAATGTCTTGAAACTTGATATGAGGATGCTTGACCATGTTTGTAGGCATATGAGACTTGATTGGACCTTTGGAAACTTCATTTTCTTGATCAGAACAAAAACCCTAATCTTGACTGTATAGGAGACCTTTGCACTGTGCAACCCTCGGGGAATTTTGAAGCTTGACTTTGCAAATCTTTGCAGAATATGGGAGGGCAAATTTTGGGGTACAACACCTATTGACCCTGGGCTAGGCTCATAACCAACTCTTGGAACTGGGCATTCTGGGCCTGGAGGGCCTTGATAGCTTGTTCCGTGGAAGGTTCAGTAGACATGATGATTGTTGAAATAAACAGCGAAGAAGATAAGAGACCTGTAATGGTACCTGTAATGCAATGATATGTATGATATATGTATGCAATGTTTTCAAGGATCTTGTGGGGTAAACAAAGAAACTTGTTAGAATTTGAATTTTGCGGCTTGATTGAAGGAACTTCATGTTGTTGAGAGTCCTTCTTCACGAGTTAGGCTCACCATATCAAGTGGGTCATAGCCCCTGACTTAAGTTATCATGTTTTGATCTCCAAACAACCTTGGCTAGAGGAAAATAAATCCCCTTTGCCCCTTGCTAGACATTTGGTTCATCATGACCTGCACCACAAACCTTTGAGATCCTTGAAATGGGTTAGTCCTTATGCAGGATGTATGCAATGTTATGATGTTATGATGTTATGATAAAGGCACACCACAAGTATTCACAAAAGGCAAACATGGTAAAGGCACACA
Source organism: Vicia faba (assembly GCA_948472305.1). Lineage (NCBI taxonomy): Eukaryota > Viridiplantae > Streptophyta > Magnoliopsida > Fabales > Fabaceae > Vicia > Vicia faba. Next base: position 450,964,321 of record OX451739.1, on the reverse strand, counting down.
AGTCACACAAGACAGCCCTTAGAGTTCAGGCTGGCATGAAGTTTAGGTACTACCCTCTTTCAGTTTCAGTTGGTTAAGACCTGTCCTAAAAATAGTAACCGGGTTCTAGAGGATCTCAATATCACTGACTACCCTCAATCGGTCATAATTCCAGTTTGGCAACCTTTCCTTGCGGCCGGAACCATCGCGAGAGTTTAGCCTCAATGAGTGTAGCATACTGCTACTGTTCTATGGCCAAGTTGGTCAATCTAAGGTTCTAAGGTCAGTTGGTGCTTAATGACTCCTCAGAAGACCCATATTCTCCTCGTTCCAACACAAGGGATATCGTTACAGACCAAGGTGTCACACCAACGTAGCTACTGCTTCACCCGTGTCGGTCTACGCCGGACAGGCCCCTCACAGTTTATTGCTACTTACCTAAAGGGTATTCCCCAGATCTGAGTTAGGATCTATGAAACTCCGATACAAGCCCACAAAATTAAAGCATACAGGCATACAATTGAAAACATGAATGATCTTATCCTAAGGTACACCTCACTTATTAATAATCCCCAGCAGAGTCGCCGGTTCTGTGATCGGTGGAAATAGAACTGACTGTTTTGGAATGCTAGTTCACGTTTGCGTTTAGCAAAATGTCGCGGTAAGCAAGAGACGCCACCGTCTTTTATTTTCTCCAACAAGGAAAGGACAAAAGCACAGCAAAATTCCTTTTCGAGATGTTTCTCGGGTTCAGGAGGTAGATTATAGAAAGGGAAGGTATTAGCACCCTTTCTATCAGTGGTTATCCACGGGGTCTTAGGTACTTGCTCACTATGTTTTCAAAAATGTTTTGCTTTTCTTGTGTTTGTGGGTTTTGAAAAAGTTTGTTTGAAAACTTCGATTTAACTCTTGTATTTGTCCTCAAGAGTGTATGAAGTGTTTGTTTGAAAACTTTTGTCAGAAAAGTGTAGGTGCAAAAAGTATTTTTGTTTTGAAAGAGCAAGTATCTAAGAACCTCTACATACTCAAAATAAATTAAGCTGTGTAAATGTCCTTTAGACAGTACTATCCCACTATTGAGAAGTAGGTAGCACCGTTGTTGGAGTTTTCGGGTCAATTCGATTATAGGGACATGTGGTCACCAAAGCAATAGTAGGACGCCTTAGCGGTAACCCTAATGTCTTAGATCATTTTTTATCGAGGCAACCGTTTCGAGGCAACTTTGATCTTTAGATAGGAGGGCGACCTCTAAAACACCCTATACTCAATGACTACGTCGAGGCAACCAAGTGAGACGTACCCTAGGAGTGGCATGTGCGAGTGTGTCAAGTTTCAATTAAGTTATCTTTGCACATGTTATGGCGAGCTACGATTGATTTTATTTTTAAGAGAAGTCTTGTCATGCATAGCCTAGTTAGCATACATCTAGCAGTTAATAATTGCGGAAAGTAAATCTACGCTATCACAAGGCGTCGGGTATTTACATCGCCAAAAACAAACCCTTGAAAAGTAAATTGCGGGAAATTAAAGAAAGCGATAAAAAAGTCCTAATTAAAGCTATTACATCCTCGGAACAATTACATAAATATGGATCAAAAATTAATAAAACAAACATACGGGAGAGAGAAAATTGAATCGGAGAAGTTCTTAGGGTTTTGACCCTTTTTTGAGAAAGAAAGAGTTTTTGCTATTTTGTACTTAATTAAATTAATCCTAAAACTAATTAATTAATAAAAAGAAAGAAAGATTTTTTTTTTTTGAGTTTTTATGTTTTAAGAAAATAAAAATAAAAGGATTAAAATTGTCAAAAAAACCTAATTCTATGTTGATTTTATTTATTGTGAAAATATTAGAATTAACCTAATTAACTAAATAAATTAATAATGTTAGTATTTATTTACAAAAATAATAAAAAGGTGAAATTAATTTTAATAAATAATAATATTATTATTTTCTATGTTTTCTGGGTTTATTATAAAAAAAAATTAATTGGTTTAAATTAAATAATAATAATAATAATTCATAATAAAAATAGTTAAATGGAAAATATAAAAAGAGAAAAAAGAATAACCCAGGGGGTGATGGGCCAGCTTTGGAGGTGTGTTTGCAATTTTCAGGCCCAACAATATCCAACCTGGTTTGACCTTTGAGATTGTCCACACGCATGTTGACTAAGGACCATGATAGTCCTTCCATCTAGGCCATGGGATTTGAGTTTGAGGCCACTTGGCGTGCTGAGATCTGAAGCACATGGTGGACATCACTTTGAAATCTGCATATGAACACATAAATAAAAATGGAATAAGTGTTTTGGGGGGGGACCTGGGATTCGAACCCAGGTCCCAATAGCCTTTCCACCCACCTGCTTGCCAATCCAACTAACGCGTTTATTCATTATAGGAATAGCAAATAAACATAATATGTAAAAATCAATTAATATGCTGAAATTATGAAAAAAACGCGCTAAGATTTAAACCGGCCAACCAGGTATCAACACCTCATCATCTTCTTCGTTGTATCTGCAAAAAGAATATTAGATAGCGGGGGTTTTTAACCCCCACAAACTAGCTGCACGAATAATAGTGATTAGCACCACAGTATATATAAATATTTCGCGAGGGGTCAGTTGTGATCGTCTTGATCTCGTGATCTCAACCATATGTCTCATAAGTCCTAATTTTGCCTGGTTCAGAAAGCCCCAATTTCAAAGCTTAAGAACCCTAGAAATTGATCATGGCATCTTTGGATTCAGGGAGTTATAACTCAATTAAACCATTCCATAAGCTTGGTATGACTTCTAGCAATGCAAAACAATCACAAAAACATGTTAATTATGCATGAATTAGGATATACGATTTTGAATAAAGAAGGCAAACCGTGGTTCTGTAATGAACGATTCCTTGAGCTTTGGTACTGGAATTTGATTGCAACACGTTCCTGGAACCTCCTACAATGTGTTTGAATGATCAAAAACCCTTGAATCAACCTAGAATGCCAAAATCAGTTTTCAATTTTCTTGGAAATTTCTTGAATTGGCTATGGTTTTTTATGCGGCTTTTTTTACGTCCCCTAGGTCAGGTTAGCTTGCATACATATAAAGCAATTGAATTAGGTCAAAAAATTGGATCCAATCCATGTGCATTCAAGTTTAAATCTTTGATTGGAAATCAAATCTTTTTGATTTTTCATGATTGAACAAAGTTGCCAATTTTGGATTTTTTGATATCTTTGACTTGTGCACGAATTTGCCAGCATTTTTAGGTCCTATTTGCTTCACAAAAAGATTTAAAAACCAAATCTTCTATTTTCTTGTAATTTAAATTGATTAAATGAATTAATATTAATTAAAAATCCAATTAATCAATAAAAATAAGAAAATAAATTCAATTAAGCTTGATGGGTCGTGCATAGGCCATGGATGAAGTTTCAAGAAGAGATTTGAGGCCCATTAGCAAAAATAAGGTGTTTTGAGCAAAGTTGACTTTTGCAAATTCATGAAAATTTCCCAACTTCTCTAATGCACAACTTGCTCAATTTTGATTATATGACCATGTTCTTGGACATTTTGGAAAGGTCTTGAAGTCCTCTAACCAATGCCTTTGGTCCCATGTCATTTGGATTTACCAATATTAAGTTATGGCCTTTGACTCAAAGTGCACTTTTGTTGACTTTTGAATTTGACCTATAATGTAAAAATTGGTAACTTCTTGTGAGAGCATTTCTTGAACTTGTAGTGTGAAGATGAATTGTAGGAAATTGCATCCCCTTCAAAATTAGCATTGGATAGGATTTTTCTGATAAACCATGAAAGAGTTATGCCCTTATCAAGATACAGTTGACTTTTCTACTGTCCAAAAATAGTAACTTTTCGCATCTTGATGATTTTTGAGCTATCCTTGTGGAATCATGATCAAGACTTGATCAAATGATGATTGTGGACTCAAAATAAGATGTTAACCAAAAATTATGACTTTTGACTGCAAAATGACCATTTTGCCCTTGCAGTTGACTGTAGGTCAAATGGAACTTTTGATTGTGCAAATTGGCATTGTGAATCTTGAAACTTGGCATGTAGGTGATTGAGAATGTATAGGGGCCTATGAGACTTGATTGAATAATTGAGAACTTCAAATTCTTTGAAAGAACCAAAACCCTAATTTCAGCTGTCTTAGAAGATGGTTTGACTGTCACCTCTTGAGCCATCTTGGATAATTTGAAGATTGTTCTTGTCAAATCTTGAGGAATATGGGGGGGCAAATTTTGGGGTACAACACAAAACAACATAGGGTTTCAGAAGCGTGTTCATCATCAACAAAATTCCAAACAACACAGTGTTCTCAGAAAATCATCATCATCAAACAACATTCAAATCAAAAGAACAACAAAAAAGAGGTACCAGAAAAGCAAAGTTCGTCATCATCTTCTCCGTTGACCGGCCACCAAGGAGGCGCCACAAATCCCTCTCCCTCCCTCCATTTTCCTCTCCATCTTCCTCAAGGTAAATTTACCTCAAACCCTTACTGCGTAAAATATCATAGGTTAAGAGATTAAACTGTAAAATCAATAAACGAACATTGAAACTGTAAAACACAAAAGATAATAATTTGTACCATTCGAACCAAGCTTGGACCACTGTGAGAGGATAAAAGAGTGGGAGGGGGCGGCGCTCCAATAGTTGGGTTTAAGAAGAGAATCAGCGCTTATGGCCTGAGAAGAGAAAGATGAAACGGAGAAGAAGAGCAAGAGCGGCGCCGCTGTTGTAAACGAGCAAACCCTAATGTACAAACCCTAAAACTGAATGAACCTCTAAGCCAAACATTGTACAAGTTTTCATTTGGGCCACCCCACGCTTTTGCAATAGCCCACAGTGTTCTTGCTAAACGCGCACCCCCCCCCCCCCTCTCTTCATTTCAGACTTGCCAATTTGTTCTTCTTCATTTTTTATTTGGGCCACAAATCCCAAGGCCCATCATTTTTTTTTATTTCTTCAAATTAATATCTTTTATTAACTATTTCCATTTTAAACAATTTATTTTCTTTTCTTTGATACCAATAATAAAAACAAATAATGTATTAAAATTTTGTTATGATCTTCTTAATATAATTTTCTTTTGTTACATTTAATACAAACACAAAAAAAAAAATAATACTTTAAATAATATTTAAAATGATTTGATTTTTCTTATTTGTTCTAAACCATTTTCTTTTTATTATCACATAATGAAAATATAAAAAAAAAGGGTTTTTTAATTTAAGTTAATATTTTGTTAATTAATAAGATACAAATACTAATATAATTTTTAATCTTTCTTTCTTTTAGAATAGATTTTTTATTTGTAAATAAATACATGCATCTCATAACTTACTGATTTTTCCTTATTTTATAATTTGTTATAATTGAATTGCGACGATTCAATTTGGTTGTAACACATATTTGGACATTATTATTCTTATGAGACTCATCCCCATTTGTAAATGATTGTACCCCCATCCCCGGATACTTTTTGTAATAACTTAGACTTTAAATTCCCGCAATTTATTGCTTTCAATATACTGTATAGTAATTAGGGTTTGTATGCGAAGATTCAAAATCAATCGCTAGATAACCTAATACAAGACAAATGCATGAAATTGACAAAAACGATGCACACTTGCACCTCTAGGGTAACCTCACTTGTTGCCTCGGAAATTGCAATCATGTCCCTCGAATATGAGACACTCTAGCAAATGCCCCTTCGATAAACAAAGATCGTAGTCCCTCGATGACCCTCGATGTTGCCTTCGATAAAACGATCTCGTCCCTTACAAAATTGCTAGAGCGTCTCACAAGTTGCTTTCAATGATTGTATACGATGACCCGCGCCTGTCCCGTTTAACATCCTAACACAAGGTTGTTCACCAAATGCAATGGTGAAATAACACTGTCAAAAGGGTTAAAAACGTATAGAAAAGATCTTTGAGTAAAATAGGGTAGACAACTCTTAGTTACTTGATCAAAAGCTTTCAAAACATCCTTTCTATTTTTCAAAAACACCTCACCACACAATTCCAAATCAAACTTTCAAAACATTGAAATATCTTTTCAAAAGACACACATCTTTGTATATATTCAAACAAGAATCACTACAAAGGTTACCTAGACAAGGCCTCTTTTTCAAATCATTTTCAAAACCACACACACAAAGCACCATTTCAAACAATTGAAAAGCAAAAGCAAGTGATCTAAACAAGTAACTAAGAGCCCATGGAAAACCATGGATGAAAAGGGTGCTAATACCTTCCCTTTTCATAATCTACTCCTCGGACCCAAGAAAACATCTCAAAGGTCTTTCCTGTGCTTTTTGACCTTTCCTTAGGATAAAATAAAAAGTCGGTGGCGACTCTTGCTAAACCGAAACATTTGAGAACACAAACGCGAAACCTCAAGTCAGTTCTCCCACCGTATCACAGAACTGGCGACTCTGCTGGGGAAATATTTAAAAGTGGAGTAACCTTAGGGTTTAGATCACCTTTTGCATGCTTATTTTTGATTGCTTTGATTGCTTTACATTTGGTTCTCTTGTTTGGGCTTGAAATCCTCTACCCGGATTTGGGAAACATTCATAGGTAAATAGCAATACGTTGTGGAAACTGTGCGGGGTATACCGACATGGTTGAAGCAATAGCTATATTAGTGCGACATATTTGTGAGTACCGGTAGCCTTTGAGTCAATCAAAGAGAATACGGGGCCACTGAGTGATGTCATGAAGCACTAATGAACTCTTAGAACCTTACTTGACCATCTTGTCCTTTTATTAGGGGTAGTGAGATGACCGACTTTGCTGCAGTCCGAAGTTGGTAGATACTCGATACTACACTCATTGAGGGTTGTTTTCTTGGAATATTTTGATTGCCAGTTAAGTGGCTAAACTGAAACAATGAACACAGAAAATAATCCAGTGATATTGAGCTCCTTAGAACCCGGTTACTATTTATAGGACAGGTTGAGCCAACTAAGTTCAAGAGGGTACTTACCTGCGAACCCCATGCAAGCCTAAACCTAAGGACTTGTCTGCTTTGTGTGAATATGATTATTTGTATATACACTTGCTTACTTTTGCATACCTGTACATAACATCATACCATAGAATTTTCAATAACCATTTCAAGGATCTCGAGGGTCTTTGATGCAGGGTCACGTTGAACCAGACGTCTACCAAAGGACAAGAGGATTCATTTACCTCTAAACAAACGCCGTCAAAAATCAAGTACAACAACTTGAATCAAGGGCTATGATCCACTTGACATGGTGAGCTTGATTCTCATGGAAAGACATCTACCGATACAAAGTTCTCCAGTCAAAAATGTTGATCGAAGTTTAACCTGTAACATTTTCTTGTGTTTACCCCGCGAGATCCTTGAAAACATGCATCCACATATCATGCATTGTATCATAACAGGTTTTCCCTTTCAAGTTTCCTTATTATCCTACTGTTTATTTCAGTAGAGATGGCTCTAGAGAGGACTGTCAAAGAGATTCAGGCTCAAAACGCTCAACTTCAAGAAATGTTCTTGAACTTGTCCCATGGGTAAGAAGAAGTGAAAGCTCTCCTCACAAGGGGCATGCTCCCAGGGAATCCAGGGGGAGTCAGGAATGATCAGTTGGAAGGACTACAGATTGAGTTGGCAAAAATGAAAATCCAGATGATGGGACAATTGGTAGGCCAAATGGCTCTCATTCAAAACCTGGCTCAAGGACAAGAGGAGCTAAGGGTTCTCATCAACAAACTACTTCAAGATAGATGTAACCCATTGGGGCAAACAACTAGGGTTGAAGATCAAGTCATCATTCAACCTCCTTTGGGACAGGAAAACAAGGGAAAGGCTCCCCAGCTTGTTTCAGGGTCACAAGCCCAGCAACAACCTCGCCAGCGTCAACGGGGTAATCAGCATAAGTAAAATACATCTGGAAGACATTTCACTGAGACTAACATACCATCATCTCTAATACTGGAACGCTTGTTGGAGGTCAATCTGACTGTTTTAAAGGATCCTCTTCGGAATCCCAATACCTCTGCTCCTGGCTATCACCCGATGCATTTTGTGTATACCACTCCTGTAGTCCTGGACATGACACCGACGACTGTTGGGCTTTGAAAAACAAAATTCAAGACTTGATTGACAGAGGAGTGCTGAAATTCATGCCGAATGGCAAGATGAAAATCTTCCGCTGAGAGTTCTCCACCTGAAATGACAAGTTCGAACTAAGAGACTTTTGTTTCATTTGAATTTTCAAGTTGTAATTTCTTTTGTTATTCAAACAACTATCTGTTGATGTCAAACTCTGTTTCATTAATGCATTGCATATGTTTGTCTTGAATTCGTCCATTCGTTTTCACTATTCTTGAATTATGCTTCCTACTTTCTTTATGATATTTAACTCTTGCTAAAAGTTACAAGTCTTTAGAGGGAGGATGACGAAACAATGCCATAATCTCATACAGTATGCTTTTGGACAGACCTTGCTAACGATGTACAGGCGTTTCTTTCAAATCTTAAACACTGGAGTTATAAGGAAGATAATCCTTAGTCAACCCCTTCGAGCCAAAGAAGTAGAAGTTTCTTGTTTTAACACAAATTGAAACCTTTAATCAAACCTGGGGCAGGGTAGTCTCTCAGTTAATTCAAAAGATGCACATTGAAGTCGCCAACTCTCAGTTCATAATACAACGAATGACATCAAAAACATTCCTTTGGAATAAAAAGACAGTGATGGTTCCTTATCTCATAGGCAGTCATTATCTCTCAAAAAAGAAAAGCCCACTGAGTCAAAACCAACAAAGGAGGCTTAAGAAAGTTGGGGCATCCCGCTGACTGTAATCTCGAAAACAGGAACGGTCAGGCAAAAATTAGGGATAACAAAAAAAAGGGAGAAAGAGGTCATTACAAATCCTCAACAACATGAAAAATGTTGCAAAAATGACTGCCTTCCAACAAATTCAACTTGTGTGGACCATCACCAAAACGTCGTTCCAAACTCGAATAGAGTTCGACGCACGATTAACTGAGTTTAGGATTGAAGAACATCACGAAGAGCGGGTGGGTACAAATATACTTTGAGCCTTTATCCTTTGTTTCTTAAACCGTGAACCAAGGCACGTTACAACCCTTCAAAAGTCCTAATTGAAGCATGGGTTCGTTCGAAAGCATACTGTTACAAAAGGTATCCTGACTCCTGTAAGGCTTTGCTCTAAATCTTGAGTTAAATTTGTCTTATAAAAGTTTTCTACTAAAAAGAGCATTTTTAAAAACTTCGAGACAAGCATAAACTTTGCATTATTTGAATATCGTTGTTTGCACATGGTTATTTGTTTGACAGCGAAGAAATTCACACAGTGAATGTTCGAATGAACGAAAGCTCTCTCAATGAATAAAATCACTTCAAGTGGGATGACACTCCCGTTGCAAAAATCTCCCATCATCAAAAGGGGGCCTGATATGATATTGTCCAGTAAACATGGGGCATTCCAATCAAGATTTTAACAAATCACTCAATATCCAATAAAACTGGGGCAGTCCAGTCAAGATTTCAAGAAATCTCTCAATTGCAGATTAACCTGGGGCAAGTCTCCATCACCATCACTTGGGGCATTAAAACGTCAATCTCATCAAAGGGTTACATACAGTGTCACAAACATTGGATACTAGGGGCAGTGACGAATCTCTCCAAAATCTTTCTGAAAAGGAATTCAAGCATCCTCGAGAAGTTCATCACCTCTCTAGCAGACCAGCAGTCATGGGTTTATTTCCCCAACATTTGTCAAGGATTTAGTCTCCAAAACAAATTACATTTCAACAACGTTCATGACATATGCAGATTGATCAGCAGGTAAAGATTCCTTCATCACCTGTTAGAAGTTACGGTCGTCGAGGATTCCTTCATCACCTGTTAGAAGTTACGGTCGTCAAAGATTCCTTCATCACCTATTGGAGTTACATTCGTCAAAGATTCCTCCATCATCCGGTTGAATCAAAGTTAATCCAAGACCCTCTCTGTTTTGGTCAGATCGACACTAAGATCTCCCTGATTCTTCTTCCAGTGGAAGACATTCCAGGTTTTTGCTGTTTCAGATAAATCTCTCAACGATTTATTCTGATTTTTTCCACTATCAGAGAGGAAGAATCCAAATCTTTTCTCCTTCATCAGTTCGGGATTTATTTTCCCCAGCGAAAGGTCGTCTTGAAAAAACATTACACCTCTGTGCATCAGGACATCATGCAACGCAATCTCATTTATTTTGAGAACATCATTGTTTGATGTATGCCACTAACCTTTACCTTTCAGGAAAGGTACAATCAAATTCAAGCGATAAAGTTTTTACTTCTGTTGAATTACGGACGAGTGCCTAAATCTCAACATAAACAACCCACCAGCAAAATAATGGACAAATGAAGCTCCTAAAATTCTGTTTCTCTCAAGAATGAAGATTCTCATCCTTGAAACCTCTGAAGATTGGTATACTCCCAAGCTCCTGATACCGTTAACAGAATGAAGATTCTCATCCTTGAAACCTCAGAAGATTGGTATACTCCCAAGCTCCTGATACCGTTAACAGAATGAAGACTCTCATCCTTGAAACCTCAGAAGATTGGTATACTCCCAAGCTCCTGATACCGTTAACAGAATGAAGATTCTCATCCTTGAAACCTTAGAAGATTGGTATACTCCCAAGCTCCTGATACTGTTAACAGAATGAAGATTCTCATCCTTAAAACCTCATAAGATTGGTATACTCCCAAGCTCCTGATACCGTTAACAGAATGAAGATTCTCATCCTTGAAACCTCAGAAGATTGGTATACTCCCAAGCTCCTGATACCGTTAACAGAATGAAGATTCTCATCCTTAAAACCTCAGAAGATTGGTATACTCCCAAGCTCCTGATACCGTCAACAGAATGAAGATTCTCATCCTCAAAACCTCGGAAGATTGGCATACTCCCAACCTTCTGACCCAAACACCTGAAGGAATATTATCATTTTTGCTTCCCCATTAGATTGGCATACACCCAACCTCCCGATATTCCCGACAGAATGAAAATTCTCATTCTCAAAGTGGCATATTACCTGAATTACTGATATTCCCGACAGAATGAAAATTCTCATTCTCAAAGTGGCATATTACCTGAATTACTGATATTCCCGACAGAATGAAGATTCTCATTCTCAAAGTGGTATATAACCTGAATCTTCGATATTCCCGACAGAATGAAGATTCTCATTCTCAAAGTGGTATATAACCTGAATTCCTGATATTCCCGACAGAATGAAGATTCTCATTCTCAAAGTGGTATATAACCTGAATCCCCGATATTCCCGACAGAATGAAGACTCTCATTCTCAAAGTGGCGTACAACTTTAACTCCTGAACTTCTTCCAAACAGGAATAAGCTTTTCCCAGAGTCCTGAGTTTTACTCTCCAACATGATAGCTACTCTTCAGCAGTACAACTACTCCCCACAGAGTTCTTACTCCCCAACAAAATCAAGATTCTCATCCTTGATTCTCCAGAGCTTTCTTTACTCTCAGCATTGAATTTGTCAGAGTTTTTAATCCCATACAGATCGAAGATTCTCGTTCTTGGCTCCTCAACACAAATTCTCCTAGCAGAATGAAGATTCTCATTCTCAATTCCTCATAGAGTTTCCAGATATTCACCAGCGAAGTTCCCCTCAAAACAGGAATCCCCAGTAGATTGGCATACAACCCAAACTCCTAACTTTCCCCAGCAGTATAACTTCTCCCCACAGAGGTTGTCAAAAAGCTTGAAGACACAAATACTCTTCAACAGTGGTCCCAGGACTTCTCATTCTTAAACGATCAAAGGATTTTCAATCCCCAGCAGCAGTCAAGGATTTATTTTCCCCGACAACGGTCAAAGATTTTATTATCTCCAGCTATCCAGGATTTATCTTCCTCAACAAGACAACTAACCAGCTTACATGCGCATTCATTGCATTCATATGATCATAAGCATTAATATAACATATATTGCATCATATATTTCATGCAACATAACTTTGCGTTTCAGCTAATATTTTACTTGTCACAGGATAAGTTTAGCAAGCTTCAAACTTCAAGGACTTCTGAAAACAGTTTACAGATGCTTCCCAACATGGATGCTAATCTATTGCTTATTCAGACCCCTAGTTCAGAGACGTCCCAAACATGGATACCTTTCTGATACTCAACATACAGTTCAGTAAACATTCTTGGGTGGCATCTTTAAGCCCATCTTCGACAAATTTTTGTCACATCTCCAAATGGCATCTTTAAGCCCATTACCTCAACTATGCTTTGACGAGTGCAAATTTATGGGCACTCTAGTGTCCAATCATCTTTTACCTTCGAGTCGCGAACGACAAAATTTCCAATCTAACCCTTCAGGTTCAAGAAGATTGAACAGGGGCAACTGTTGTACTCCAAAATTTGCCCTCCCCTTTTCACAAGAAAATCACAACCCCAGGGTTTTCTCTGATTTTTGAGATTGGCTCAGGAATTGATCAAGCAGACCCTTCTTTGGCAACAAATCCGGAATTAGGGTTTTCGCTCGTATTTCTCAGAAGAAACTGAATCCTCAGAAATTCAGTTAATTGTTACATTGTTTTCACGCTTGTTCAAGTTTATTGGTTGTTTCTCAAGGTCCTGATTATCTGGGATAAAAACTGAGACTCTTATTTGGAATATTAAGGCATCTGTTTGTTAATGGAACGAAACGTTTATTTGTTAATGGAATGCTTGCTTGCTTATTGGAATACACAACGCGTGTGTTGATTGGAATGATATCGCAAGTTATGAGAGTGCAGAGTTTTTTAAGATTACTTGGATTTTAAGTTATCTGTATTGGAAATGTTGGAATGCCGTTTCAGTTTATTTTTAATCAGGAATCTTAAAGTGAAGAGGCAAAGGAAAAAATTGAAAAGATATTTGACAGTAGAAATTTTCTTTTGGATAAAGACTTTTATTTGCTTCAAATGTTGTTACAAAATTTATTTAAATATTGTAAGATTACAACTTATAGTATTTAAGATAATATTTGTTTACAATAAATGAAAAAATAAATCTAAGCCTAATCTCCTAAGATCTTTGACTTCTACTGCTTCCTCTATCATCCAATTGGTACTCATCTGCAAAAGACAGAAGAAAAGAGATTAATATAGAAGAATTTTCAATTGAAAAAAAGAAAGAAAAGAAATCATCATTAAAGTTTGCCGGCCGGAATCAGAATGCTATTTGTTCATCACAAGAAGATCGCTCTTCTTGGTTCACAAAGAGAAAAGTAAAAGATAAAAAATGCAAGCATATTGAATTACAAAGTGAAGATAAAGGCAAACCAACATGGCAAATCCAAACTAAGCATGCCAAACTGAATGAAAAATAGTCAAGAAGTATAGCAACTAGATGCAAACTGTCAAGGCAAAAGCACATAAAGCATACAAGTACAGAAGGTACACAATGCAGAAAATATGCAGCAGGTAATACAATGCAGAGGAAAACCTGTTGACAAGCAAGAGGCTTGTCAAAGCCATCATCATTTTCCTAGGCAAACTTTTCAGAAATTACAATATAATAAGCAAAGGTGCTTAGGAGAGAGAGAGAGAAAAAGAGAAGACCTTTAGTGAAAATTTGCAGTTTGGGCAAAAAGAAGGTTGTTTCAAATTTTAAAGAAACAAACAAAAGATATATAACAGTCTAGCATCTAACTGCATAAGGAAAAAAATACTTTGTGAAAAAAAACCACAAAGCCCTTCAAAGTTCCAAGCTTGCCAAAAACCTGTCAAGCCAAAATCAACAAAAACACAAGCAACCTGCATAAGCCTAAGCTACACAAGCTCAACACCACAACCAAACAGCCAACCTGTTATCACAGCCCAAACTTGCCTGCACAAAACACAAGCAAGCCTGCATAACTGCAACTAGCCCAAAACCTGCATAACTGCAATTTGCCCAAACCTCACAAAAAAAACTGTGAGGTTTACTCAAAAACCAACAAACAACCACAAACTCAGCAAGTCCACGAACTCAAGCTTGCTCAAACCTGTCCAAACTACAAACTCAAGCTAGCTCAAAACCTGCATAAACCTGTTAGCCAAACTACAACAAGCTTGCATTTCAAACTGCAAAACTGTGGAACACAACCAAAACTCTCAAATCCAAACTGAACATAAAAAACTGCCAGGCCAAACAAGTAGCCAAAAAACCTTTCAAACATAGCATACAAACTCAGCCTACCAACTCAGGATTATCTAAAACGATCTAAGTAATAAGTTTCAGATTTCATTTCATCATCAACAAGAGAAAAGAAGAGAATTTCAGAAGCTAACCAACAAGTTCCAGAAACACATTCAACATCAACATTCCAAGAGGTCCATAAGCTTATCAATAACAAACAAACAAGTTTCATATTTCATTTCATCATCAACAAGGAGAAAGGAAGAGATTCAGAAACGAAACAGTTTTCAGAATCATCATCATCAAACAATCAGGGCCAAGAAGAAAAAGGAAGAGATTCAGAAACGAAACAGTTTTCAGAATCATCATCATCAAGCAATCAGGGCCAAGAAGAAAGAGGAAGAGTTTTAGAAGCAAAACAACATAGGGTTTCAGAAGCGTGTTCATCATCAACAAAAGTCCAAACAACACAGTGTTCTCAGAAAATCATCATCATCAAACAACATTCAAATCAAAAGAACAACAAAAAAGAGGTACCAGAAAAGCAAAGTTCGTCATCATCTTCTCCGTTGACCGGCCACCAAGGAGGCGCCACCAATCCCTCTCCCTCCCTCCATTTTCCTCTCCATCTTCCTCAAGGTAAATTTCCCTCAAACCCTTACTGCGTAAAATATCATAGGTTAAGAGATTAAACTGTAAAATCAATAAACGAACATTGAAACTGTAAAACACAAAAGATAATAATTCGTACCATTTGAACCAAGCTTGGACCACTGTGAGAGGATGAAAGAGTGGGAGGGGGAGGCGCTCCAGTAGCTGGGTTTAAGAAGAGAATCAGCGCTTATGGCCTGAGAAGAGAAAGATGAAACGGAGAAGAAGAGCAAGAGCAGCGCCGCTGTTGTAAACGAGCAAACCCTAACATACAAACCCTAAAACTGAATGAACCTCTAAGCCAAACATTGTACAAGTTTTCATTTGGGCCACCCCACGCTTTTGCAATAGCCCACAATGTTCTTGCTAAACACGCACCCCCCCCCCCCCTCTCTTCATTTCTGACTTGCCAATTTGTTCTTCATTTTTTATTTGGGCCACAAATCCCAAGGCCCATCATCTTTTTTTTATTTCTTCAAACTAATATCTTTTATTAACTAATGCCATTTTAAACAATTTATTTTCTTTTCTTTGATACCAATAATAAAAACAAATAATGTATTAAAATTTTGTTATGATCTTCTTAATATAATTTTCTTTTGTTACATTTAATACAAACACAAAAAATAAAATAATACTTTAAATAATATTTAAAATGATTTGATTTTTCTTATTTGTTCTAAACCATTTTCTTTTTATTATCACATAATGAAAATATCAAAAAAAAAAGGGTTTTTTAATTTAAGTTAATATTTTGTTAATTAATAAGATACAAATACTAATATAATTTTTAATCTTTCTTTCTTTTAGAATAGATTTTTTATTTGTAAATAAATACATGCATCTCATAACTTACTGATTTTTCCTTATTTTTATAATTTGTTATAATTGAATTGCGACGATTCAATTTGGTTGTAACACATATTTGGACATTATTATTCTTATGAGACTCATCCCCATTTGTAAATAATTGTACCCTCATCCCCGGATACTTTTTGTAATAACTTAGACTTTAAATTCCCGCAATTTATTACTTTCAATATATTGTATAGTAATTAGGGTTTGTATGCGAAGATTCAAAATCAATCGCTAGATAACCTAATACAAGACAAATGCATGAAATTGACAAACATGATGCACACTTGCACCTCTAGGGTAACCTCGCTTGTTGCCTCGGAAAATGCAATCATGTCCCTCGAATATGAGACACTCTAGCAAATGCCCCTTCGATAAACAAAGATCGTAGTCCCTCGATGACCCTCGATGTTGCCTTCGATAAAACGATCTCGTCCCTTACAAAATTGCTAGAGCGTCTCACAAGTTGCTTTCAATGATTGTATACGATGACCCGCGCCTGTCCCGTTTAACATCCTAACACAAGGTTGTTCACCAAATGCAATGGTGAAATAACACTGTCAAAAGGGTTAAAAACGTATAGAAAAGATCTTTGAGTAAAATAGGGTAGACAACTCTTAGTTACTTGATCAAAAGCTTTCAAAACATCCTTTCTATTTTTCAAAAACACCTCACCACACAATTCCAAATCAAACTTTCAAAACATTGAAATATCTTTTCAAAAGACACACATCTTTGTATATATTCAAACAAGAATCACTACAAAGGTTACCTAGACAAGGCCTCTTTTTCAAATCATTTTCAAAACCACACACACAAAGCACCATTTCAAACAATTGAAAAGCAAAAGCAAGTGATCTAAACAAGTAACTAAGAGCCCATGGAAAACCATGGATGAAAAGGGTGCTAATACCTTCCCTTTTCATAATCTACTCCTCGGACCCAAGAAAACATCTCAAAGGTCTTTCCTGTGCTTTTTGACCTTTCCTTAGGATAAAATAAAAAGTCGGTGGCGACTCTTGCTAAACCGAAACATTTGAGAACACAAACGTGAAACCTCAAGTCAGTTCTCCCACCGTACCACACTGGCCTAGGCAAAAATAAGGGCTTCCCAGCGAACCAAAAGGGTTCGGGCAAAAATAAGGGATGAAAATGAAGGGAAAAAATTGTACACCTGGCAAGTCGAAAACCTGAAAGGGCGGCTTGGGCAAAAAAGGGTATCCCGGTGGACTGAAAACCCGAAAGGGCAGTCCGGAAAAAGTTAGGGATATAAAGCGTATCACTATGTCCCATTGGATCATCTTGCGACCAGACTTTGGTATCGACTATCAAGCTCGGACGACACCAATCAATCTAATCAACCTTTGGCCAAGTAGAAAAGTGATGAGACATTTGAAGACATGAAGGCAATAGCAGAGTTGGAACTCAATGGGATTGTTTCACATAGCTGTTTTCTTTTGCACAAAATTGTATAGCTTATATTTTTACGGCGGCGTTCTCTTACTAGAGTGTCAGCCTCCTTGTACGAAAACGCCTATTACAGACCAACTTTAAAAATCAATACAAAATCATTTTCACAAGAAACTTTGAGTTTTTTTCCTTTTTCTGTTTGTTTTGCACGAACGTCCAATGATTTATTCTTGACATATGCATTTGAATATGATTGTTGCTCATAAATATTTACATAAGAAACAAAAAGACAATTACTCGTAATTCCAGAAACAAGGGCAAAAACAAGAAGTGTCGAACCCGACAGTTACTCTGCCTAGCAGATACCGAGACAGAGACAGCTTTGGAGCATAATCATCAGTACATACACTCCCCACAGAGTAAAAATATTCAAAAGCATTAATGTCGGCTTTCCCGAAACAGGAAGTAATCTCCCCAGCCAGGGTCATTCAGAAACCTGACAGCTGCATTCCCCAGCCGAGTTTCATAATCGCGAGAGGGTCAGTAAATTTTATCTCCCAAGCAGAGTTTATTTCTCTTGACACAAGCTCAATCCCCAACAGAGCTCATCACTTCAGCTATGGAAATTCACTTTCCAAGTTGTTCCCTGCAGAATTATTCTCAAACAGAATCTCTTCCTGACAGAATATTCAAAGTGTAAATCTACGGCATAGTCATTTCCGTTCACCATCCCCAGCGGAAGTAGAAGAACCACAATTCTCTATAACAGTTAGGAATGCTATATTCTCCAGCAGCAGTCAGGGATTTATTTTTCCAGACTCGGACATACCCCAATAACATTTTATGTACATACATCATGACATGCGCATACATATCATATACCATATAATCTCATTTATTTTGAGGACATCATCTCACAAGGCATTTCATGCATTGTATATAATTAACCCTGGTAACTTTTCAGGAAAGACAATTATCTTCAACAAATCCAGCAGCTATACAGGTCACATCTGCAGACGACTAATGGAAACTCAGTTCCCGAAGCCAAACGGGTCAACTAATCTATCACTTCGAGGTAACCCTACTATCCAGATTCCTTCTCATAGCCCTACTATCCAGGCTTCCATCTCGAAGTAACCCTACGACGCAGGTTCTTTCTCATTACCCTACGACCCAGGTTCCTTCTCATAGCCCTATTATCCAGGCTCTCATCCCGAAGTAACCCTACGACCCAGGTTCCTTCTCATAGCCCTACTATCTAGGCTCTCATCCCGAAGTAACCCTACTATCCAGGTTCCTTCTCATAGCCCTACTATCCAGGCTTCCATCTCGAAGTAACCCTACGACCCAGGTTCCTTCTCATAGCTCTACTATCCAGGCTCTCGTCCCAAAGTAACCCTACTATCCAGGTTCCTTCTCATAACCCTACTATCCAGGTTCCTTCCCATAAGACCTACTATCCAGTCTTCCATCCCGAAGTAACCTTACTACCCAGGTTCCTTCTCATAGCCATACTATCCAGGCTTTCATCCAGAAGTAACCCTACTATACAGGTTCCTTCTCACAGCCCTACTATCTAGGCTTTCACCTTAAAACAACCCTACTATTCAGGTTCCTTCTCTCTTATCTCCATATAACAGTTTACAACACTGTAAGACCTGGACCCAACCAGTTACGGTCGAGTTCGCCATTCCCCAGTAAGTCACTCTGAAGCCTAGATCCTGACCAGATAAGCAGTTCACTTCTGTCTCTTCAATCAAGAGATGACTCCCAGTAGAGTAACGGAAAACTGAAGCTCCTAGAACTCTATGTCCCAAGACAAAGACCAATATTCCTTAGCGGAGTCCTCTCTAACAGCAAGAGCAAGAATTCCCACAAAGGGATATCTCATGAAAACATCATTGATTCTGGATGGCGTCTTTAAACCCCTCTCCGACGATGCTCTGTCATATTCTGATGGAATCTTTAAGCCCATCTCCGATGATCTTCCGTCATCTTTTCCAAATGGAATCTATAAGTTAATTCCCAATACTATCTACACAGTCAAGCATCATCTTAGACGAGTGCAAATTTCTGGGCACTCTAGTATTCAATCATCTTACACCTTCAGATCACGAAGGGCAGATAAGTCAATCTATATCCTCAGGTCTAAGAAGATTGAACATGGGCAGCTGTTGTACTCGAAATTTTCCCTCCTATTTCACTCAACGTATGCTCATTTTGCTCAAGGATGCCCAAGAGTTGACCAGACAAACTCTCTCCTAAAGCAATAAACCTCCAAATAAGGTTTCCATTTTCACCAAGATGGGTGAACTCCAAAGGCCTAAAGTCCTTTCCATGGTCCTAATATGTTCTCAAGATCATACATGTCAAAGTTTCATACCTTGCAAAAGAATTTTGCTTAGTCAACTGCTCAGATGCTTGAGAATCGACTTTATTAAGTCAAAAGTCAACTGTGACCCACATACAGTCAAACTTCAAGATTTTTGGTCAACACCAACATTTTGAAGTGATACTCATCATTTGATCAAGGGTTGATCATGATTCCTCGGGGAATGCTCCTAATTCATCAAAACTCAAAAGTTGCTAAATTAGGGTTTCTCAGGAAAAGTTAACCAAACTTTGACCAAGCATAAATTTCTCATACTTTATCAGAAATTTCCAATCCAAGGCTCATTTTGAAGAGAATCCAATTTACTATAACTCATCTTCAGACCTCAAGTTCAAAAAATGCACTCATAAAAAGATATGGATTTCTACATTATAGGTCCTTTTGAAAAGTCAACAAAAACACCTTTTGGGTCAAAGCTTCTTACATGAACATGCAAGACCCAATTGAGATGACACCAAAAGGGTTGTTTAGGGGACATCCTAAGCTTTCTAAAAAGTCCAAGAACACCTATCTAGGGTTAAAATTGGAAGAGATATGCATTGTCAAAGTTGACCATTTTTGGAAAATTGCCAAAAGTCAAATGTGCTCAAAAGTGCATTTTTTTGTCAAATGGGCCTAGCATTTCAGGATTGTATCTTGTTAGGGACATGGTCCACGACCCAAATCAGTAGCCCTATATTATTTTCTCTATTTATTTATTTTATTTTGATTTTTATTTATTAAAAATCACATTAAACCAAATAAATGACAAATAATATAAAAGATTAATTTTTTGATCTGATTTTGGTGAGAATCAAATCTAATTAAGCTGGCCTAATCATATCAAATCGAATCAAGGAAAATTGAGGCAAAAAATAGAATGATTTGGATGGTTTTGGAAAGATATCATATAGCAAGAAAATCACATTCAATCTCTATAATTCCAAAAGATTCAGGTCGTTTGTGTTGCTCTAATTCATCACACTACATATAATGAACAAAAACAATGCAAAAGGACAAGGGTTGCAGTCGTGAGAGCAGAGAAAGAAAACTCAAATTTTGGCAAAAAAGTAGTGGATTGTTTTCTCACATAGAGGGTGATTCAAAGCATTCCAGATCTGCTAACCGCTTCCTGGACCTCTCCTAAAGCTAACACGATCAATTGCAAGCATTCCCAAGCCCAGAATCATCCCATAGCCTTCACACAGTTTGCATTTTTTTCAAAATCGATTACAACAATTCTTGCATCCTATGCATATTCTAATGATATATTTGTGATTATTGACATATTTGCAACATGCTTGAATGATTTAATTGACGTTTTGATGCATATATTGATGATTTCCATGGTTAGGGTTTAAGAAGCCGTTTTGGGGCTTCTCTGTACAGGTGAAATTGGACCAAGAAAATAATGTCATGATACTTGTGAGATCAAGGAGAGTTGATTGGTATAGTTAGAATTAATTTATCATGCGTCATATGAATTTTTGAAGCTTACAGGTTTATAGCTATGGAGTTTTGTCCGTAGGTATAAGTTTAGCACCTAAGACGATGGACAGGGAAGAAGATGATGACTTGTCACCATCCCACTGGTCCATTTGAATTACGCGCGCTTTTGGAGGAAACTCCGTAGCTTGTCAATATAATATTGTTTTCTTATCATACTAACAAATAAATAGCGCAGCGCAGATGGCAAGGGGACGGGCATGTGAAGCAAAGGACTTGGGTTCGATCCCAGGTCCAAACATTTTCTTATTTTCTAAACATTTAACTGCGGATCTAGTATGCCTCATAGTTTAGCATCCACCGTGCGCCCCAGATCTCAGCCCTTAGATCCATCATTATACAAATCTCACGCTCCAGCAGTGAAAGACTTACATGTATCATCAGAGGAGAGAGGCATAGAATCACGCGCAGGAGTGGGCTCAGCTATAATGGGCATGGATAAATTCAGAAACACCCCCCCCCCCCTATTTGCTCATCATACAGGCTCAAATTCTATTCTTTTTTTTATTTCAATTCTCTTTTTATTACTTATTAATTATTTCTTTTTCAAATAACACCAAAAATCTTGTTTTTTTATTTAATCAAAAATTATAAAAAACATCAAAAACATTTTTTTTCATAAAAATATTTTTATTAATTAATTAGTTTAATTAAATTAAGGCAATTTAATTCTCTTTTTATTATAATTTAAAATAATTAGAATTAGGGTTTAATTTTGAACATAACCTAGTTTTTTCCTCAAAAATAACCTAAATATTTTTTCAATTAGATTTTAGGTTTTCCAATTATTTTTCACATTTAATTCACCGCGTGCGCCTTTAATATTCCTTTTTTTAATTATTATTGTAACTGTTCCGAGTTTGTAATAGATTTAATTAGGGTTTTAATTCCGCATTTTATTTATAGTAAAAATAATTATGTATCTGCCCAAAGCCTTGTAATAGCTAGGACTCTAGTTTCTCGCATCTTAATTTCCGCAAACCATAAACTGCTTAGATGTATGTATAGGATTGTATGGAAAGAAAAATTGAGATTAAAACAGTAGAAAACCCTAATTGTGCAAAGATAATTAACTGAAAAAATACACTTGCACATGCTCACTCCTAGGGTTTACTCCACGCCGGTTGCCTTCGGTAAACGGTCATAAAGTATAGGGAATGTTAGTGGTCGTCCTCTAGTCCCAAAAGATCTAAAATGACCCATTCAGATGTTGCCTCGAAAAAAGATCTTTAAGGCTTTAGGATGGTTACTAAAATTTCCTAACATTACTTTCGTGATCGTACTTGTCCCTTCGAACGTCCCTTAAACTCCAACGACGGTGCTACCTATTCCTTAATAATAGGATAGCGCTGTATAAAGGAAAACGAACAGACTTTTTTCGAGTAGGTAGACTAGTTCCTAGGTACTTGCTCAAACAAACAAATTTTATAAACACTTTTCAAAATAGTTTTCAAAATAACTTCGCCACACTCTTGAGGACCGATACAAGGGTTATCAAGAAGTAAAACAAAGCTTTTCAAAACAAGAACACACAAGCAATTTTAAAAATGAGCAAAGTACCTAAGATCCCATGGAAAACCATGGATAGAAAGGGTGCTAACACCTTCCCTTTCTATAATAGACCCCCTGTACTCAGAAACATCTCGAAAGAAGGTTTTTTCTGTTCTTTTTCCTTTTCCTTTGTTGGATGAAATAAAATTCGATGGCGACTCTTGCTTACTGCGACATTTGCGAATACAAAATGCAAACCAGTATAACAGTCGGTTCTGCCATCGTATCACAGGTAGGATACTCTTAATTACTTGCTCACAAAATTTTTCTCAATACATTTCTCACATCACACTTTCAAAATAATAAATATTTTCAAAAACACTTTGTATACATTCTTGAGGACTAATACAAGAATCATTGTAAAGTTCGCCTTACATTGGTAATTCCAAAATATTTTTAAACAAATCACACACAAAGCAAGTTTTTCAAAAGTGAGCTAAGTAATTAAGAGTCAGTAGATAACAATGGGTGAAAAGGGTGCTAACACCTTCCTTTTTCATATCTTACCCTCATCCCCCGAACTCAAAATCTATCAAGGTCTTTCCTGTTCTTTTCACCCTTTCCTTGTTGGATAAAAGAAAAGTTTGTGGAGACTCTAGCTATTCGCATATTTTAGATAAAACCAAAAATTCAGTTCTCCCACTATATTAGATTGAACTGAGTATTGTAAAAATAAGGTAGTAGCTTAAAAATACTAAGAAAACTCACACACACACACTAAATTTTTTTCAAAATACCTTATCAAGAGAAAATAGTTTCAAAAATGCATTGGAGTTGTACTAGATGGCTTAAGAGCTGAAGAAATGGCATTAGGGGGGAAAGTTGGCTTATTTAATCGATTAAACTTTGGTCTAATCGATTAACTCAATTTAAACTTACGTCCTAAGACATTTGATCAACGCCTTAATTATGTGAAACAACTCCATATCCAAATCTTCCTTTTTGGGCATTATAATCCTTTATACATAAGCATCTAATCGATTAGGCAAATTGATTAAATAATTAATGCAACCCATGTATCATTTTTCTTTTTGGTGATTCCAACTACTATATGAAGGGAGGTCTCTCTCACTTGAAATCACACCACTTTCAAACTTTTTCATATTTGTTTGGAATTTATCTATCTAAAACTCTATCCTTCTCTCTCTAGAAATTTTTCTTTCTTCACTCTTGGTTGCCTTAGTGTTTTTGTATGAAACTTAATTTATGAGGAGAATATTATTTTTATAAGTGGTCGTGCTGGTTGGTTATGGTCTTGAAGGTAAAATACCTTTAAGGGATTAAGTCATTGGTTCTTGAGATAAAACCATAAATCTCTGTTATTTGTTTATTAAGCTTAGCCGGTAAAAAGCTTTGTTCTTTGTTAAAGAGATCAGCCATAAATCTCTAAAAGGTTTCATAAGTTCGGATCAAGCTTATTCAAAGTTAAAGGTCAAATTGTATCAAGGTTTGTGGGTATAACTGATAAAGGCTCACAAGTTTATAATGAAAAATCTCAAGAAAAATTCTTGGGTACAGGACTAAGTCAATGTTTGGCCAAACTTGGATAATTCTATGGTACAATATCTCTATCCTTACTCTCTTTAATTTTTCGTAACATATTTTATTTACGTTACTTCCACTATTCTTTACTACTAAAAAACATTACTAATACGATCTTAATCGAGAAAGTGAAAGATATCTACACTTTTCAAAAACCATAATTTACCCCCTGTTGTGCTTGAGGTCACTTGTTCAACAACTACATAAATCACTTCCCCACCTAAAGTCAGTGATGCTGACTAAGATGCTCTTCACATCCATTTATAATAACCACTTCCCCACCTAAAGTTAGGGGTGTTGTTGGAGATGATCTGCACGTCTAACTACAACAATCGATCGCCCCAGGGCCATAATGACTTACCCCCTTTGACAGATAGCCACTCCATAGGCCTTGGTGGGTTGGAAGGGGAATCGACCCTTAGCCAGGAACGACCCCAGTGATGTCCAATAAACATTGCGGGAAGACCTTGCAAGATCACATAAAATCCATAACCTTACACTCAAGATCATGTAAATATACATGCAGAGCCTTACACTCATGGTCTCATAAATATACCTTCCACAAAAGTAAAAAATCATTTCATTATACGTATATATATATATATATATATATATATATATATATATATATATATATATATATATATATATATATATATATATATATATATATATATATATATATATATATATATATATATATATATATATATATATATATATATATATATATATATATATATATATATATATATATATATATATATATATATATATATATATATATATATATATATATATATATGTGTGTGTGTGTGTGTGTGTGTGTGTGTGTGTGTGTGTGTGTGTGTGTGTGTGTGTGTGTGTGTGTGTGTGTGTGTGTGTGTGTGTGTGTGTGTGTGTGTGTGTGTGTGTGTGTGTGTATTCTGATATGGTCGTATTTATCTCTATCGAGCCACTCATCTATGAATCCAACCATTATAAGACATGATCGTCCCATATTCCAATCGAGTATCTTCTAAACTTTTTTGATATTCTCTGAACCACTGAAACCTCAAAGATTTGGAAGAAAAACCTCCAACGCATCCAACGGTTCCACGCATCTCACACCAGGAAGTAGCGAGCAATTATTTCTCTTTCCTATATTAGTGAGATAACGCCCTTTAAGGTAAAAAGTTTCAAATACAATCTGAATATTCTCTCTTTATTCACATAATGACTTGAGCATCCGACTATCAACCTTATAGATACACCCCCGCTCTGTGATATCGGAAGCTCTTCTTTACTACAACTTCTGTTACTCCATACATTTATGGTTCCAAGATGTAACAGTGGTGCCATTTGTGGGAATTGACTCTTGATTTCCACATATTCTGAAATTCTCAGTTCAATCCTCTCGTGATGAACTCTCTTCGACTTCGAACTAAAGGACTTAAAGAATCGAGAAAAAATTGACGATGATAGAGTATATTGAGTTCAACATCGATAAAAAATACACCGGTTCTCCAAATCTTCAGTTTTAAGTTCTTCTAAACTTCGTCAATCCATAGAAATGGATGGCTCAAGAATCACTCATTCTGCCACAGTGCATAAATCTGCTCTGGCATCCGCTGGTATGACGCCAACATCCATCAGTCGACGAAACACTTCTCTTCCTATCGACAATGTGAACTTCAACACCAACTCTCATAAGCAAACATACTTTATTCTCCCTTCACCACAAGCTAGAACAATACAAACACTGCTGCTTTAGGTTCTATCTCCAATTCCTACGGAACTACCTGATATCTAATGAGGGTTACAACATTGCTCAGAAATTAAACTCCAAGGAATGAAGAAAGGTTACTTCGCTTGGAAGAAAGCCTCCAACACATTCAGCCCTAAGAAAATATGATGCAAGAATTCAATCGAGAAGAAATCATTCCAAACATCCTGAGCCATCTACGGAGAAAGAAGAAAGGAAAGTCAAGAAATCAAAAGAGTGCTCCAAAGGTAGGAAGCGTAACTCTCATCCTCAAAGTCCAGGTGGAGAATGAGGAAGTTACGCTCCATCCCCTGATCATAAGTAACATAAGCCAAACTAGGAACAACCTAAACATCCTCTACATGTTTGAGTCCTAGAGAGTAAAATCGCTAAATCCATGCAAAAACCTCCAAAATTTGAGGAATATAACAGAAAAGGGGATCTTGTGCAACTTGTCAATGATTGGCTCAACTACTACTGCACCGACAATGCCTCTAAATGAAAACTATTAGTGTTGATACTAGTCGGACCGCCCAAGTTTTGGTTTAACAATATTCCATACGGTTGCATAGAGTCATGGACGGATTTCAGCGATCAGTTAAGTGCAAATTTCACTGCATGAAAGAGGTTGACAATTATTATAGCAGCCCTTATCTACATCAGGAAAGGAGTAAAAGAAAGTAAGTGACCATACATCAATCGATTCACTCAAGCTGAAAAAGAAGTAGAAGGAACTGAGGAGTCTCTCCAATGTCGAATCTTTGAGAATAGCCTCCTTCACGATCATCTTTTCCGCACCAAGCTTAGGAAGAAAAAGTTGAGAGAAACTCAATATCTACTGAAAATAGCTCAACCATACATCAGATTAGAGGAATAGTTGAACACTCGCTTTGACAATCCAACCTTAACTATCGATATTAGCTATGAACGCCTGTTGGGAAAAGATCCTCGTAGGCGAATAAAGGATGCCGATAAAGGAACCTATGCTAAGTACGATATGTATACACCTTTGAAAAATTCCCGAGGGAGAATCTGTCGAGAGTGCACCAATATCGGGTTTAGAAAGGTAAGAATCCCTCGTATTTTTTGGTTGCTTTAATTAAAAAGTGAGAGGCTTATCAATGTTATAAGTGAGTTTGTGTGTGTTATTTATCCATAATACTTCCATAAATTCCCTTATCTCTTTACAATACACTTATCACTCATACATACACGATTATGCAAACTTTCACACTCTGAAGTTTGAAGTCTTGACGTTATCTTTGACTTTAGCATCACACAAGAGCCTTGAGTCTTCTTGATGAGGCTTGAGATATTTTTGTATTAGTTGTCATCGTCTTGTGCATCTTTGACCGCTTGAGCTAACTTTACTAGTTGTTTGACTTCAAGTGTTATCATCATAAAAAATATGTCATCATCAAAGCAAAGCAATTGCTTCTTGAATATTGATATCCGTGAGTTTTATCATCTTTGATAACTTCTTGATTATACCTGTAAGAAAATAGATTCACATAATTTACTTTTTTAATTTATAATATAGTTATCGTTATTCAATTTTGATGTAACATTTTCATTTTTCATTGATCATTTGTCATTTGATTTGAATAATTTTACTCAAAATTTTAAATAAAAAATTATTATTTTATTTTTATAGGATTTGTTGAGACTTATAGTTATGATGGTTTCAGATAGTAAATGGTTATTATATAATAATAATTTGTGTTACCACCTATTATAAAAGAGAATTATTGGGTTTTTAACCTCTTGAATTTGATTCTAGTGTGTGTAGATTTTTTTTATTGGATGTTCATAGTAATTCAAATGCATTGTATAAACTTCTAGAAATACAAAACTTTTTGTTTCATGGGCGTATTGGGTTAAGAAAATAGGCGTAATCGATTACAAATACATTTTTTAGTTTCCCATTTCTGTTAACAGTAGGCGTAATCGATTACGCTGTTTTGCGTAATTGATTATGATCCCATGTTTGGGCTTTTTTGGCTTATTTTCAAGTTGTTTTATTTTCCAAACTATTTTTAATGTCTTGTATATAAGGACCCTCAAGTGTAATGTGTTAATTAATTCCATTTTTTATATTATTTTCTCATTTCATCTTCTCTAATTATCACTTTTCTCCATTGATTCACCATAAAATTTTATGAATGTTACAACATTTGGCATCAAGAGCCTTGGTTCTGATCCATTAATCTGCGGAAAAAATGACTACCATCTCCAACAATCGAGTCCCCACTAAAATTCCAACCCTTGATTCAGAGAACTATGATAAATGGTGCAAACAAATGAAAGTTTTTTTTGGGTATCAAGATGTCCTTGAAGTGGTCAAAAATGGAGTTACTCCACTTGGGGTAGAAGCTACAAAGATGCTCAGAAGGCTACACATAAGGAAGAGAATAATAAAGATTACAAGGCACTCTTCTTTATTCATTCTGGTGTTGATGTTGACAACTTTGAAAATTTTGGCGATTGCAATTCGGCGAAGCAAGCATGGGAGATCTTAAAGAAAGCTTATGAAGGGGTTGATAAAGCAAAGATGGTGAGGTTAAAAACTCACAAGTGATAGTTTGAATTGGTGAAAATGGAAGAGAATGAGACAATCAATTACTATGTAACGCGCATCACATGTTTGGTGAATCAAATGAAGTCTCACGGAGAAACTGTTTCAGAGCAGAATATTGTATCTAAGATCTTGTGTTCTTTGACACCAAGATTTGACAACATTGTAGTAGCGATCGAAGATTCGAATGACCTTCTGACATTAAGCAAGGAGGAGCTTCAAATCTCTCTCGAGGCTCATGAAAAAATGATGTATGGAAGGGGAAATGATTAAGCTAAAGCGGAGATTGCATTGCAAGCACAGATCAATGAGAAGAGTAAAAGATTGAAAGGAAAATGGCCTTCGAAAGGAAAGGAAAATTTCCATAATTTTGATGGAAAAGATCCATAAAATTCAAAGGATTAAATGAGGAAAAGAGGTGAGATCATCTCCAAAGGTAGTGGTCAAAGCAACTACACCAAGAAGATTGACAAGAGTAATGTGAAGTGTTACAATTGCCATAGACTTGGTCACTTCACAAGAGATTGCAATGAGAAATAAAGAAAGAATAAAATCAATGAGGCTAAGGTTGATCAATGTGAGGTGGATGATGAAAACACGCTTCTGGTCATGATCATAGAGGAAAACTACGGTAGTAATAAGTTGTTGGAAAGCATCAGTAGCAGCTGCAAGTTACTGGACAACAACAGTAGTAGCTGTAAGTTGCTGGACAACATCTGCGGTAGTTCAAAAAATGTTGCATAAATGCGTTAGGTGCAAAACTTAATGGTAACGGTTCGAGAAGGAGCCCAAGGAACACATATGACAGTTAGAAAGTATTTGTTTAACAAAATCAGCCAAGCCACGAAGAATAAGGTGAAATTCACGGACGACACCACTTAAGTGGCCGACAGGGTCAGTGATGTTTTAATCACGAGAAGGGATGGGGTTCATTCCTTGATCCAAGTTGTGCTATATATTTCAGGAATCAAATGTAATCTCTTAAGCATTGGCCAATTGCTTGAGAAGAATTAGATGATTCGCATGGAAAATAAGATTTTGTGTGTTTTGGACCGAAACGGGGTTTTAGTCCTTAAAGCACCCATGGCTACTGTGATACGGTGGGAGAACTGACTTGAGGTTTTGCGTTTGTGTTCGCACTTGTGCGGTTTAGCAAGAGTCGCCATCGACTTTTTATTTTATCCTAAGGAAAGGTCAAAAAGCACAGGAAAGATCTTTGAGATATTTTCTTGGGTTCGGGGGGTAGATTATGAAAAGGGAAGGTGCTAGCACCCTTTTCATCCATGGTTTTCCATGGGCTCTTAGTTACTTGTTTTAGATCGCTTGCCTTTGCTTTTTAATTGTTTGAAATGGTGCTTTGTGTGTGGTTTTTGAAAATGCTTTGAAAAAGAGGCCTTGTCTAGGCAACCTTTGTAATGATTCTTGTTTGAATATATACAAAGGTGTGTGTTCGCACTTGTGCGGTTTTGCAAGAGTCGACACCGACTTTTTATTTTATCCTAAGGAAAGTTCAAAAAGCACAGGAAAGACCTTTGAGATGTTTTCTTGGGTTCGGGGGGTAGATTATGAAAAGGGAAGGTGCTAGCACCCTTTTCATCCATGGTTTTCCATGGGCTCTTAGTTACTTGTTTTAGATCGCTTGCCTTTGATTTTTAATTGTTTGAAATGGTGCTTTGTGTGTGGTTTTTGAAAATGCTTTGAAAAAGAGGCCTTGTCTTGGCAACCTTTGTAATGATTCTTGTTTGAATATATACAAAGGTGTGTGTAGACAAGGCCTCTTTTTCAAAGCATTTTCAAAAACCACACACAAAGCACCATTTCAAACAATTGAAAAGCAAAGGTAAGCAATCTAAAACAAGTAACTAAGAGCCCATGGAAAACCATGGATGAAAAGGGTTCTAACACCTTCCCTTTTCATAATCTACCCCCCGAACCCAAGAAAACATCTCAAAGGTCTTTCCTGTGCTTTTTGACCTTTCCTTAGGATAAAATAAAAAGTCAGTGGCGACTCTTGCTAAACCGCACAAGTGCGAACACAAACGCAAAACCTCAAGTCAGTTCTCCCACCGTATCACAGAACTGGAGACTCTGTTGGGGACATATTCCAAAAGTGGGGTTACCTTAGGGGTTTTTTTTAGATCACCTTTGCATGATTATCTTGTTTGCCTTGATTGCTTTACATTTGGTTCTATTGTTTGGGCTTGAAATCCTCTACCCGGATTTGCGAAACATTCATAAGTAAATAGCAATACGTTGTGGAAACTATGTGGGGTATACCGACACGGTTGAAGCAATAGCTATGTTAGTGTGACATATTTGTGGGTACCGGTAGCCTTTGAGTCAATCAAAGAGAATACAGGGCCGCTGAGTGATGTCATGAAGCACTCATGAACTCTTAGAACCTTACTTGACCATCTTGGCCTTTTTTAGGGGTAGTGAGATGACCGGCTTTGGTGTAGTCCGAAGTTGGTAGATACTCGATACTACACTCATTGAGGGTTATTTTCTTGGAATATTTCGGTCGCCAGTAAAGTGGCTAAACTGAAACAATGAACACAGAAAATAATCCAGTGATATTGAGCTCCTTAGAACCCGGTTACTATTTATAAGACAGGTTGAGCCAACTAACTTCAAGAGGGTACTTACCTATGAAACTTCATACAAGCTTGAAACTAGGATCTTGTGTGACTTGTTTGTACATATGCTTGTGCATACATCATGAACATCATAAAGCATCATATGCATCCACTAACCATTTCAAGGGTTTGGATCTTCATCTTTGTTCTTGTTTTGTAGGTCATGGAATCTCTTTGCAAGAAAACAATTCAAGTCAACCTTGTAAGAATCCCTCCTCAACTCAAGGAGCTTACTTCCAAGATTCTAGAGAATTCTCTTTTCAGTGAAAGACATGGTAGACTCCTCAACTTGGTTAACACCAACATTGAAGAAGACATGGTGAAAGTTCTCTTCCAGTTCTTTGACCCCCTTCACCACTGTTTCACATTCCCTGATTACCAACTAGTACCTACTTTGGAGGAATTTTCTCAAATCCTAAGGATTCCTATTCTTCATCAACTACCCTACAACAGTACGGAAAAAGAACCAAAGCCTGAAGATGTTGCTCAAGCCTTACACTTGCAACCATCTGATATCAAAGGTCATTGGGAAACCAGAAGTGGTGTCAAGGGTTTCTTGGCAAAGTTTCTGTTTGAGAAGGCACAAGACCGCTGGAATTCCCTAGATCTACAAGCTTTTGAGGAGATTGTAGAATTTCTCATCTATGGGTTGGTCTTGTTCCCAAACCCTGATCAGCTTATAGATGTGAATGCTGTCAAGGTTTTCATATCTCGGAATCCTGTGCCAACATTGCTTGGGGACATACTACACTTATTTTACACACTGTGATCGGTGGAAATAGAACTGACTGTTTTAAAGCTGGTGTTGTACCCCAAAATTTGCCCTCTCATATTCTTCAAGATTCGCCAAGATCAAGGTTCA
Organism: Vicia faba; assembly: GCA_948472305.1. Classification (NCBI taxonomy): domain Eukaryota; kingdom Viridiplantae; phylum Streptophyta; class Magnoliopsida; order Fabales; family Fabaceae; genus Vicia; species Vicia faba. Next base: position 450,932,428 of record OX451739.1, on the reverse strand, counting down.
AAATCTCTCAAGGGTTGCACAGTCCAATTGCCTTCTAACACAGTCAAAATTAGGGTTTTGGTTCTTGCAAAGAAATTGAGGTTTCCAAGGGTCCAATCAAGTCCCACATGCCTACATACATTGTCAAGCATCCATATGCCAAGTTTCAAGACTCACAGCATCAAGTTGCACAGTCAAAAACCCTAAATGCTTCACAGTCAACTGCAGGGGCAAAATGGTCATTTGACAGTCAAAAGTCAAAAAATTTGGTCAACATCTTATTTTTAAGCCACAAACATCATTGGATCAATTCTTGATCATGATTCTCAAAGCATGGCCCAGAAAGTCTCAAGATGCAAAAGTTTCTATTTTTGGACAGCTGAAAAAGTCAACTGCAAATTGACCAGGGCATAACTTCTTCATGGTTTATCAGAAAAATCCCATCCAAATCTCATTTTGAAGAGGATGACATTTCCTACAACTCATCTTCATACTTCAAGTCCAAGAAATGCTCTCACAAAAAGTTATCAATTTCAACATTATAGGTCAGTTTCAAAAGTCAACAAAAAGGCACTTTAAGTCAAAGACCATAACTTGAGATTGGTAAATCAAAATGACATGGGACCAAAGGCATTGGTTAGAGGACTTCAAGACCTTTCCAAAATGTCCAAGAACATGATCATAGCTTCAAAATTGAGCAAGATATGCCTTGGAGAAGTTGGGAAATTTTTGGGAATTTTGAAAAGTCAACTTTGCACAAAAGGCTTCAAAAATGCTAATGGGCCACAAATTCTTCCATGAATCATTACCCAAAGGCTATGCACGACACATTGACCTCAAAGGGATGTATTTTATTATTTTTGATTAATTATTTGAATTTTTAATCTTATTAATTCATTTAATTAAATTTAATTATAAGAAAAATATTAAACAATGGTTTTAAATCTTTTTTGTGCAGCAAATATGTCCATTATGAGCTTAATATCTCGTGCATCAATCAACAAGGCCAAATCATCCATATTTGGCAAGTTTTCATGGCAAAAAGATTGGAAAAAGATGTGAAAAAATCAAAGATTGAAAACATTAATACATGGACTTTGGGCTTGGTTTTTTAACCTAATTTGCTTCATGTACAAAGGGACAACATAACCTAATGCTGATACACACGAAAGAGCTGCTAGAGAGGCATAACCAAATTGCATTTTTTCCATAAAAACTTGAAATCTGAAATCCTAGTTAGAGGACAATTCAAAGCTCCAAAAGCATTCCAATACATTGCCAAAGCATCCAGGAATCGATTACAATCAAAACCTGGTCTCCATACCCCAAGAATTGGTAGAACAGAATCGTCTTCTTCATGAACATGTCCATAATCGTTTTTTTAATTTGCATGCATTATTCATGAGTTTTAATTGTTGATTCTTGCTAACAATGTTGTTCTGAAGCTATTGGTGATATTTGATTGAACTAACGATGCGTGTATCAGAATCCATCATTGTCAAAAGCTAGGTTTTTCAGAGCTTCAAATTGGGGCTTTCCCCATATGGAAAAATTGGACCACCAAACCTATGCCATTGAAATCGTGACATCCAAACGAAACGAACCATGACCTCGCGCCCTTTTTATATTTGACCATCTGTTAATCGCTATTTTTTCTGGTTGTGTTTAGTGGGGGTTTAAAACCCCCGCTATTTGTTTCATAATTGCAGGAAAGATGAGGAAGAAGATGGACGTGGCTTATGATGACTGGAGCGTTTGAATAATGGCGCGTTTTTCTCGTTGTATATCACTAATCTTCGTTTTGTATTATATTATTTGTTTCCCATTCCATATACAACGCGTGCGCACAGCTCAACTGGCAAGTAATACGTTTGGTAAACGCTGGGACCTGGGTTCGATTCCCAGGTCCCCCCACATATTCCATATTTTTTTTCCTTAATGTGTTTCTATGCAGCATCCCTTCAAAGGCCTACCACGCATCCTCAAATGCTAGCCTGCCACACGCCCATAAGCTTCAATCTGAAGGCTACCAAAGGACGTCTACCATGTACTCAGTCAATGGATGCACACGCAAGCACAAAAAGTCAAAAGAGGGCTTTGATTCAGTGGGCCAAAATGCTTCAAAAACCTCCAAAAAGGGCATGATACCCCCCCCCCCCCCCCCCCCCCCATGGTTTGCATTATTTATTTTTTTTATTTGATTTTCTTTAAATTCTTTTTAATGTTTTAATTATTTATTTTCACCATAAAATTAATTTTCATAATAAAAATATCAGAAACTAAAATATGTCAATTAATTTATTTATTAAGTATTTTTGTAAATAAATGTCAAACAATTAACTTAGTTTAATTTAGGTTTTTTAAAACTTTAACTTTTTCTTAATAAATTAAAATAGGTAAAAATTAGGGTTTTTAATCTTTTCATCTTCTTTTTAATAAATAATTTTCTCATCATTATTATTATTATTAATTACTAAATATTTTGTAAATAAACATGTACATTAATTATTTAGTAAATTAGGTTAAACTTTAATATTTTCTTAATAATTAAAAATATTTAGAACTAGGGTTTCCTTCTAATTTTAAATTCTTTTCTTATTTCATTAAATACCAAAAACCTAAAAAACATTTCTTTCCTTTTAATAAAATAATTAACTAACTTTTAATTCAATTTAATTTCAAAAGGGTCCAACGCCCTCGAACGTTCAACTTTAATTCTTTCGCGCATTTATTCTTATTTTTCTTTTTTCAATATTATGTAATTGTTCAAGCCATGTAATAGTAATTAAGAATTTATTTACTTTCCGCATTTTTTATCAAAATGGGTCTTTGTAATTTGGCGATGTATAGACCCGCGCCTTGTAATAGCGTAGGATTTTACTTTCCGCATTTAAATTTCCGCACTCTTAACTGCTAAACTTTGCATGAAAGAATGTATGGCCTAAATTAAAAACAAGCGTAGATCACCATGATACATGTACAAGATAATATTAACATGAAAACAACACACAAATTCACACACCACTCTTAGGGTACGCCTCACTGTTGCCTTGCCCTCGAAACGTGGTCGTCGAGTATAGGACGTTTTAGTAAGTCCTTATGTCCATGACATGATCCAGTTGCCTCAAAACGGTTGCCTCGGAATTAAAAAGGATCAATGGTATAAGGGTAGCTTCTAAGGTGTCCTACTGTTGCTCTGGTGACCACACTGTCCCTACAAACGAATTGACCCGAACACCTCCAACGACGGTGCTACCTACCTCTCAATGGTGGGATAGCACTATCTAAAGGACTCTTACACAGCCTAATTCCTTAGAGTAGGTAGATTTCTCATAGGTACTTGCTCTCTCAAAAACAAAAACAATCTTTTCACACTTACACTTTCAAAAGGTTTTCAAACAAATTTTTCATACACTCTTGTGGACAGATACAAGAGTTACTTAGAAATTTTTCAAACGAAACTTTTTCAAAACCCACACACACTTGAAAAGCAAACAAATTTTGAAAACATAAGAGCAAGTACCTAAGAGCTCGTGGATAACCACGGATAGAAAGGGTGCTAACACCTTCCCTTTCTATAAATCTACCTCCCGAACCGAGAAACTATCTCATAAGGAATTTTGCTGTGCTTTTATCCTGTCCATGTTGGAGAAAATAAAAGACGGTGGCGACTCTTGCTTCCGCGACATTTCGCGAACCAGCGTTAAACAGTCAGTTCCAGATCCACCGATCACAGAACTGGCGACTCTGCTGGGGATTCTTATAAAGTGAGGTGTACCTTAGGACTAAGATCACTTGTGTTTTCAATTGTTGTGCTTGTTTGCTTTATTATTGTGGGCTGCATCGGAGTTACATAGATCCTAACCCGGATCTGGGGATACCCTGTTAGGTAGCATAAGCTGTGAGGGACCTAACCGGCGTAGACCGACATGGGTGAAGCAGTGGCTACGTTTGTGTGGTACCTTGGTCTGTACCGATATCCCTTGTGTCACAACGAGGAGAATATGGGTCTTCTGAGGAGTCATTAAGCACCAATCGACCTTAGAACCTTAAATGACCCAACTTGGCCATAGAACAGTAGCAGTATGCTACACCCATTGAGGCTAAACTCTCGTGATGGTTCTGGCCGCAAGAAAAGATTGCGATGCTGGAGTTATGACTGATTGAGGGTAGTCAGTGATATTGGGATCCTCTAGAACCCGATTACTTCTGATAGGATAAGTCTTAACCAACAAACTGAAAGAGGGTAATACCTAGACCCCATGCTGGCCTAAACTCTAAGGGTTGTGGTGTGACTTGTGTGCCTTATCATGTTTGTCTTTGTGAATATTTGTGGTGTGATTTATCATAACATCATGCCATCATAAACATTGCATGCATCCTGCATAAGGACTGACCATTTCAAAGATAAGAGGGTTTCACCTTTGCTCTGTTTTATAGGACATCATGATGCCTATGCGAAGGAACACTATTCGGTTCAATTTTGTTCACCCACCTGAGTTGCTTGAAGAGTTGGTTAGCAGAATTCTAAATACTACTTCCTTCATCCAGAGGCATGGTTCTCTTCTCAGTTTAGTCACGGCGAAGTGGGACCAACAACTGATGAGTGTCCTGACACAGTTTTATGACCCTCTGTACCAGTGCTTCACCTTTCAAGACTTCCAGCTGGTCCCTACCCTGGAAGAGTTCTCTGATTTGCTTGGTATCCCTATCTTGGATCAGACTCCCTACACTAGTTGGGAAAAGACCCTTAGGCTTGAGGAGATTGCTGCAACTCTTCCTTTGACCCACAAGGAGGTAATGGACAACTGGGTGACTAGAAGCAAAGTTAAGGGTTTCTTGGCCAAGTTTCTGATTGGTAAGGCTAACAATTTCTGGAATGACCTGGACTTTAGGGCGTATGAAGACATTCTGGCTCTCTTAATCTATGGTCTAGTCTTGTTCCCTAATCCTGATAACTTCATTAACGTCACTGCCATAAGGATTTTCATGTCTCTGAACCCTGTGCCCACTCTCTTGGGTGACATCCTGCAACAACTCTATGCCCGTACTTCCCGAAGACGAGGAACCCTGTGGTGTTGCATCCCTTTGTTAGTGAGGTGGTTTATTTCGCACCTCCCTAAGTTCGTGCTGAAGAACAAAGAAGGAAGAGGTTGGGCTCATAGGTTAATGTCTCTCACGGATAATGACATCATTTGGACTTTCATGGGTTTGGATGAGGTAGCTGTTATTGATCGTTGCGGAGAATATCCTAATGTTCCTTTGATTGATACCCAAGGAGGAATCTCTTATAATCCATGTCTAGCTCTCCGACAGTTTGGAAGAGCCAGAAGAGCAGGGCCTCATGAGATGTTGGTGCCTCACATCAGTTTTGAGTTTCAGGTAGATAGTGACGAGCTGCGTCGTAGGTTCATCAAGGCTTGGGACAGAATTCACAAAGCTGACCCACAAGAGTTGGGACCAAAGACTTCTCTACCTATGGAAGCCTACTACAAATGGGTCCGCATCCGTGCTCAGAAGTTAGGTATGCCATATGAAGCTGTCAGACCCGTCATTCTTGAGTATCCTGATAGAGATGGGGTCCCCCCAACTGTCCTCCCTCCTCAGATACCTACTGATATTGAGACACTAAAGAGGTCTTGGGCGCAACTGCGAGAAGAACGGGATTCTTATCAGGAAAAGTTCAACGAGCAGGAATTGAAGATCCAGAAGCTGACAAAGCAGTTGGAGAACGAGCGAGCCTTGAATGACTACATCTGTACTGAGAAAAGGAGACCCTGGGATCAATGATGAGCTTTGGATGTTCTTTTACAGTTTTATTTCCCTTTTCAGTATTTCCATTATTATGTAACGCCTAAGGGCAATCTGTTGAACAATTTAAATTTCAAAGTTGAATCTAATGAAGTGTGTTCCTTTTTGTTTACAAAGTTGATTCCCGATTGTCTTTGAAAACATAAATCATACGCATTCCATTCATCATATGCGTCACAGGTACTCTTCTTTTCAGGTTGCTTAATGTTCTTCGCTGTTTATTTCAGCATCATGAACCCTGAATCATCTACCGAGCAGTCCATCAAGGCCCTTCAGGCTCAGAACGCCCAATTCCAAGAGATGATTATGAGTTTGGCCCAAGGTCAGGAGGAACTGAAGGCTCTGCTGGTCAAGAAGAAGAAGAAGAGAACTGTACTATTCAACACGGGCCGGAGGTTTGGTAACACATTGCAGAATGAGGTTGATCAAGCTGGTTCTTCTGTGGGAAAAGGCAGTCCCCAGGGGGGAGAGTTCCTAGTCCGGTGGTCTCTTACAACGAGACTGATTTTAATGAGGAGCAGTATCCTCCAGCTGAAGACAGGTACAAGCAGTTGGAAGACCGTCTGAATGCCATGGAAATTCAACAAGTGCCTGGTTTGGATTTTGGAGACTTGGGTCTATCTTCTGGTGTGGTCATCCCACACAAGTTCAAAGCACCATCTTTCGCAAAGTATGACGGGGCGTCCTGCCCTAAGCTACATCTCAGATCTTATGTGCGGAAGATTCAGCCGTATACTGTGGACAAGAACTTGTGGATCCACTTCTTCCAGGAGAGTCTTTCAGGGACTCATCTCGAATGGTTCTATCAGCTGGATGGAACCAAGGTTCGTAACTGGGAGGAGCTGGCTACTGCTTTTTATAAGCAGTATCAATATAATGCCGACCTCGCTCCTACACGTACCCAACTCCAGGGTATATTGCTAGGATCGGGAGAAGGTTTTAAAGAGTATGCGCAGAAGTGGAGGGACCTGGCTGGCAGGGTGCAGCCACCATTAACAGACCGTGAGCTAGTGGATATGTTCTTAGGGACCCTATCCGGGCCGTTCTTCAATCATCTCATTGGCAATTCATCTGCAGGGTTCACATATCTCATTCTGACTGGGGAAAGGATAGAGGTTGGTATGAAATCAGGGAAGATTTAGAAAGGTGCGTCCTCAAGTTCTGAGAAGAAACCTTTTAAAAAGGAAGCCAGTGCTGTATATGGGCCTAGAAGGCAAAATAAACCAGAACGCCGCCAAACTTTCAACGCGATGGTGATTGCTAAGCCTGCTGCCGCTCCTCGGCAACCCAACCAACCAAGGGGTGAGAGACCCAGAAGAGAATATACCCGGCTGAGTATGACCTTGTCACAAATCTTGCCGCAACTGCTATCGACCAACTTGGTAACCGTCAGGGAAGCTCCGAAGGTGGTGAACACGACCTCCCCCAAGTATAATCCCAATGCCCGCTGTGCTTATCACTCTGATAGCCCGGGGCATTCTACTGATGACTGCTGGGCCCTAAGGAATAAGGTTCAGGACCTTATCGATGCTAAGGAGGTACAGTTTGAGGCACCTGAGAAGCCTAATGTGGTAACAGCTCCCCTACCTGACCATGGTGTGAATGCTATCAGGGATGGTGACGAAGTGGATGAGTCTGAATTCAACAGCTGGATCTGCCCGACGACCGACGGTGGACTGAACAATTGGACCGCAAAAGACCACATACCTGTTACTTTTGTTACGCAATAATGAATTCCTTTATTTCTTTAATTTGTAATGAACAATAAATTGAAACTTTCTGGCCCGGTGTCTTACCCGGGGCACCGTGGCTTCATTTGTGAGGGCATATTACTTGTCATTTCCATATATCATGAATAACGACATTGGACGTTTTTCGCATCTCAAATCTTGTGCTCCCTTTCTTTCTTTCTTTATATATTGCAAAACAGCTATATTTACACACACTCACTCATACAGGTTTCAATCCACTCTGGATCTCACTGGTAACGACTCTGCTACTGCCAATTATAACTTCGAAAATCCGATCAACTTAGCCGAAGACGAAGGTGAAGATGATTGCGAAGTGCCTGGTGAGCTTACAAGACTGTTACTCCAGGAAGAGAGGGTCATTCAGCCACATGAAGAGCCGGTGGAAACGATAAATCTGGGTACTGAGACAGATAGAAAGGAAGTTAAGATTGGTGCCAATCTGGAGCTCAACGTAAAACAACCGTTGATTCAGATGTTGCATGATCATGTGGAAATCTTTGCCTGGTCCTACGAAGACATGCCTGGGTTGGATACTGACATTGTGGTGCATCACTTGCCTACCAAGGAAGACTGCCCTCCGGTTAAACAAAAGGTCCGTCGCATGCGTCCAGAGATGTCCGAGAAGATCAAAGCCGAGGTTATGAAACAGTTTGATGCCAGGTTTCTAGCAGTGACTTCTTACCCTCAGTGGGTTGCCAACGTGGTTCCGGTACCGAAGAAAGATGGTAAGGTCAGGATGTGTGTTGATTACAGGGATCTGAACAGGGCCAGCCCTAAAGATGACTTCCCTCTGCCTCACATTGACGTTCTGGTTGACAATACTGCTCAGCACAAGGTGTTCTCCTTCATGGACGGTTTTTCAGGTTACAATCAAATCAAGATGGCTCCTGAAGATATGGAAAAGACTACCTTTGTCACTCAGTGGGGCACCTTCTGCTACAAGGTCATGCCTTTTGGACTGACAAATGCTGGGGCAACCTACCAACGTGCCATGGTTGCTTTATTCCATGACATGATCCACCATGAGATTGAAGTGTATGTCGACGATATGATTGCAAGGTCCCAAACTGAGGAGGAGCACCTTGACCATCTGCAGAAACGGTTTGACCGTCTGAAGTTGTACAAGCTAAGATTGAACCCGAACAAGTGCACCTTTGGGGTGAGATCTGGAAAGCTGCTAGGCTTCGTCGTAAGTGACAGGGGCATTCAAGTGGACCCTGCCAAGGTTAAAGCCATTCAAGAGATGCCAGTTCCCAAGACAGAGAAAGAAGTCAGAGGATTTCTAGGACGTCTGAATTACATTGCTCGATTCATCTCGCATCTAACTGCTACCTGTGAACCAATCTTCAAGCTGCTGAAGAAAGATCAGGTAGTGCGTTGGAATGATGAATGCCAGGCCGCTTTTGACAGAATCAAAGAGTATCTCCAAGAACCGCCCATTCTTATGCCACCGGTTGAAGGGAGACCTCTAATACTATACCTGACGGTACTTGACAACTCAATGGGGTGTGTGCTGGGGCAGCATGACGAGTCTGGCCGAAAAGAGCACGCCATTTATTACCTTAGCAAAAAGTTTACCGACTGTGAGACCCGATACTCACTGCTCGAGAAAACTTGTTGCGCTTTGGTATAGGCTGCTCGCCGGCTGAGACAGTATATGCTGACTCACACTATTCTGTTGATTTCAAAAATGGATCCGATAAAGTACATATTCGAAAAGCCTGCTCTGTCTGGGAGAATAGCAAGATGGCAAATGATCTTGACGGAATACGACATCCAGTACACAACTCAGAAAGCTATCAAAGGAAGTGTATTGGCAGACCACTTGGCACACCAGGCAGTGGACGACTACCAATCAATGAACTTTGAATTTCCAGACGAGAGCATCATGATAGTAACTGATTGTGAAGTACCTGGACCAGATGAAGGACCTGAGGAAGGATCCCGATGGTCTATGCACTTTGACGGAGCCTCCAACGCTTTGGGTAACGGTATCGGCGCTGTGATCATATCCCCTCAAGGCACTCATACTCCACTCACTGCCCGTCTATGTTTCAACTGCACCAACAACATGGCGGAGTATGAGGCGTGTATCATGGGTCTTCAAGCTGCGATTGACTTAAGGATCAAGTTTCTGAGTGTCTTCGGAGATTCCGCTCTCGTGATCAATCAGATCAAAGGCGAGTGGGATACGAAACATCCGAATCTTATTCCTTACAGAGAATGTGTGTTGACATTGATCCCCCATTTCACAAAGATCACTTTTGAACACTTTCCAAGAGAGGAGAATCAGTTGGCGGACGCGTTAGCTACGATGTCTTCCATGTTCAAAGTCAAGTGGGACAATGAGGCTCCCCGGATCATCATCTGGAAACTGGACGAACCTGCATATTATTGTGATCTTGAGGCTGAAACCGTGACTGAAAAACCCTGGTACCATGAGGTGAATAGGTACTTGGAAGCTCAAGAGTATCCTGAATGTGCATCTGTCAATGATAAAAAGTTTCTGAGAAGGTTCGCAGCGAAGTTCTTCCTCAGCAACGGCATTCTGTACAAGCGAAACCATGATTCAACCTTACTGCGTTGTGTGGATAAAACTGAAGCAGAAAAGATCATGGCAGAGCTACATGAAGGTACCTTCGGAACACATTCCAGTGGACACACCATGGCAAAGAAAATCCTTCGGGCAGGATATTTATGGTCCACAATGGAAGCTGATTGTTACCAACATTCTCGGACATGTCACAAATGCCAGATTTATGCAGATAAGGTGCACGTTCTTCCAGTGCCTCTGAATTTCTTGACAGCACCTTGGCCTTTTGCAATGTGGGGCATTGATATGATCGGCGAGATTAAACCTACGGCATCCAACGGGCATCGCTTCATCCTGGTGGCGATCGATTACTTTACAAAGTGGGTTGAAGCAGCTTCTTATGCCACTGTAACCAAGAATGTCGTGGCACGGTTCATTCGGCATAACCTGATCTGTCGATACAGCGTCCCGGAAAGGATCATTACAGACAACGGTACCAATCTTAATAATAAGATGATCACTGAGCTCTGCGAGCAATTCAAGATACAGCACCACAACTCTTCTCCTTACCGGCCGAAGATGAATGGGGCTGTCGAAGCAGCTAATAAGAATATCAAAAAGATTGTGCAGAAGATGACAGTGACCTATAAAGATTGGCACGAGATGTTACCGTTCGCTCTTCATGGGTACCGTACCTCAGCAAGGACGTCGACCGGGGCAACTCCTTTTTCTTTGGTCTACGGCATGGAGGCAGTCTTACCGATTGAAGTGCAGATACCCTCTCTCCGGATAATGAAGGATGCAGATCTGAGTGAAGATGACTGGATCCAGACTCGACTTGATCAGTTAAACCTAATCGACAAAAAGAGACTCACTGCTATTTTTCATGGTCAAACGTACCAAAAACGGATGATCAGGGCATTTAACAAGAAAGTCAGACCACAAGAGTATCAAGTTAGGGATCTGGTAATCAAACGCATCATTCTTCCTCAAAGTGATCCCAGGGGCAAATGGACCCCCACGTACGAAGGGCCATTTGTGGTTAAACATGTCTTCTCGGGAGGAGCCATGATTCTAACCACCAGGGATGGTGACGATCTTCCTTACCCCGCTAATGCAGACATAGTAAAAAAATACTACGCATGATAAAAGACCCGCTAGGTTGACATACCTAGGCAAAAATTAGGGCTTCCCGGCGAACCAAAAGGGTTCGGGCAAAATGAGGGATGAAATGAAAAATCTGTACATCCGGCAAGTCGAAAACCTGAAAAAGGCGGCTTGGGAAAAAATGGGTATCCCGGTGGACTAAAAACCCGAAAGGGCGGTCCAGGCAAAAGTTAGGGATTAAACCGTAATACTATGTCTCATTGGATCACTTTGCATCCAGAATCCGGTATCAACTATCAAGTTCAAACGGCATCGATCAATCAGCTTCATCGTCAACTGAGCAGCAAAGTGATGAGACGCTCGAAGATATAAAGGCGATAGCAGAGTTGGAACCCAGTGGGATTATTCTTTTCACATAGCTGTTTTGTTTTCCCTTTTTCACAAAATTGTATAAACTCTGTTGTTCGGCGGCGTTCTCTTACTAGGACGTCAGCCTCTTGTACAAAAACGCCTATTTACAGGCAATTCAAAAATCAATACAAATTCACTTACAGACAAATTGCCATTTGTTTTTCCTTTTTCTGTTTTGTTTTGCGAAGAACGTCCAAGGTTCAATTTGTGATATATGCATTTGACACTAACTGCTAACTCATAAATATTTGCATGCGAAACAAAGGATTAATTATAGGTGACATTAGAAACAGGGGCAATAATGAGTTGTCTAAAGCGATCTAATTGCTCTGTCCACCAAGGTACCAAGGTAAGTTCGGCTGAAGAATGTAACCAAGATATCTTAATTCCCCAGAGAGTGAGCCAAGATTCAACAATTCTCCCCAAGCAGCTGGTCCCCAATCAGTCCTAAACAAGGCACGGTATCTCCTAGCAAGTCAGTGATACTCTCCCCAAGCAGAGTTAGTCTACTGTCAGCCTTAAGGAAGTTGGGTATCCCCAACAGATCTCAACATTCCTCAGCGGAGTATTCAAACATTCTTAACAAGCATCCCCGGCAATCCTGATCTAAGATTGTTCCCCGGTGGTATACCAGACATTCAGTGGAGCCACTTCCCCGGTACATCTCAAAAAATTTCCCCAGCAGAGTCGCCAGTTCTGTGATCAGTGGATCTGGAACTGACTGTTTAATGCTGGTTTCGCGAAATGTCGCGGAAGCAAGAGTCGCCACCGTCTTTTATTTTCTCCAACATGGACAGGACAAAAGCACAGCCTAATTCCTTAGGGTAGGTAGATGACTCGTAGATACTTGCTATATTCAAAAACAAAACAAAAACTCTTTTCACACCGACACTTTTCAAAAAGCTTTCAAAACAATTTTTCAAACACTCTTGAGGACTGATACAAGAGTCATTCAGAAATCTTTCAAAGAAACTTTTTCAAACCCAATCACAATTGAAAAGCAAACACTTTTGAAAACACAAATGAGCAAGTACCTAAGAGCCCGTGGATAACCACGGATAGAAAGGATGCTAACACCTTCCCTTTCTATAAATCTACCTCCCGAACCGAGAAACTATCTCATAAGGAATTTTGATGTGCTTTTGTCCTATCCATGTTGGAGAAAATAAAAGACGGTGGAGACTCTTGCTTCCGCGACATTTCGCGAAACCAGCGTTAAACAGTCAGTTCCAGATCCACCGATCACAGCTGGTTCGCGAAATGTCGCGGTAAGCAAGAGTCGCCACCGTCTTTTATGTTCTCCAACAAGGAAAGGACAAAAGCACAGCAAAATTCCTTTTCGAGATGTTTCTCGGTTCGGGAGGTAGATTATAGAAAGGGAAGGTGTTAGCACCCTTTCTATCCGTGGTTATCCACGGGCTCTTAGGTACTTGCTCACTATGTTTTCAAAAATTGTTTGCTTTTCTTGTGTATGTGGGTTTGAAAAAGTTTAGTTTGAAAAACTTCTAGGTAACTCTTGTATCAGTCCTCAAGAGTGTATGAAGTATTTGTTTGAAAACTTTTTGAAAGTGTAGGTGCGAAAAGATGTTTTTGTTTTTTGAAAGAGCAAGTACCCAGGAGAAATCTACCTACTCTAAGGAATTAAGCTGTGTAAGAGTCCTTTAGACAGTACTATCCCACTATTGAGAAGTAGGTAGCACCGTCGTCGGAGTTATTCGGGTCAATTCGATGATAGGGACATGTGTGGTCACCAAAGCAATAGTAGGACGCCTTAGCGGTAACCCTAATGTCCTAAATCCTTTTTATCCGAGGCAACCGTTTCGAGGCAACTGGATCTTTAGACAGGAGGGCGGCCTCTAAAACACCCTATACTTGATGACCACGTCGAGGCAACCAAGTGAGGCGTACCCTAGGAGTGGCATGTGCACGTGTGTCTAGTTTCATGTTAATTGTCTTTGCACATGTTTATGGTGAGCTACGGGTTGATTTTATTTTTCAGACAAGTCTTGCATGCATAATTAACAGTTTAATAATTGTGCGGAAAGTAAATTGCGGAAAATTGAATCTACGCTATTAGAAGGCGTCGGGTATTTACATCGCCAAAAACATAACCCTTGAAAAATAAATGCGAAAAATAAAAGAAAGCGATAAAGCCCTAATTATCTATTACATCCTCAAAGCAGATACATAAATATAATCAAAATAATGAATTAAAAATAAATATGCGCGCGAAATTGAATCAGGACGTCCTTAGGGTTTTGACCCTTTTTGAGAAAAGAATGGCATTTTGTTTTTTTTTGCACTTAATTAAAATTAAACCTAATTTACTAATTAATTAATTAATTAAAAGAAAAAAAGTATTTTTGAAGTTTTTGATGAAAAAAAAGAAAAGGTCAAAAGTTAGTAAAAAAACCCTAAGTCTAATTTATTTTATTTATTGTAAAAGAAAATTAAAATTAAACCTAATTAAACTAAATTAATTCATGTTAGTGTTTATTTACAAAATAATGAATTAAGATGAAATTAATAATTAATAATAAATAAAAAACATTGTTTTCTGAATTAATTATAAAAATAATTATTTGTTAGTTAAATAATAATAACAGTAATTAATAATAATAATTAGTAAAAGAAAATAATTAAAAGAAAACAAAATAAAAAAAGAAAAGAAATAATTAAACCAGGGGGGTGATGGGCCCTTTTGGAGGTTTTGTTAGCAATCTGAAGCCCGTTTGACCTTTTGCAATTGTCCATGGCATAGTTGACTGGGAACATGGTGTTCTTCCATCCTGACCATTGGATTAATGGTTGTGTCCACTTGGCATGCTGAGGCGTGAGGGACATGATGCTCATCATTTGGAAGCCTGCATAGGATCATATAAGAAAAAATAGAAACAAAGGTTTGGGGGGACCTGGGAATCGAACCCAGGTCCCAATGATAACCAGACAGATCACCAACCACTACACCATGTTGCATGCTTTGTTAATATAGTGATAATTAATTATAATATATAAAAACAAATAACATCCTGAAAAAACAAACAAAACGCGCGCTGTTTTTTGAATGGCCCAACCATGAAGCAGCACGTCATCATCGTCTTCCTTTTGCCTGTAAAATAAAAGTCAGATAGCGGGGGTTTTTAACCCCCACAATCTAACATGAGGAATAATAGCGAATAGGTCTGTGTGCAATATAAATTTTTCGTGAGCATGGCATTTGATTCGTCTGGCCTTGACGAATTCAACCATAGGTCTTAGGAAGATTAATTTTTCCTGTGTAATAAAGCCCCAATTTGGAAGCTTGGAAACCCTAGATTTCGTTCATGGCAATTTCTGTTTCAGGGCATTTCAATGCAATTAAACCACACCAAAAGCTTCACCTGAGTTCTAGCAATGCAAAGCACACAAAAAATCACGTTAATGATGCATGAATAATGAGTTACGATTATAGAAAAAATCACCAAAATGTGAGACTGTTTGCAATGATTTCTTGAGCTATGAAGCTTGGTTTTGATTGCAATAGGTTCCTCACACTCCCAGCAACGTATTTGAATCACTGTAATGCTTTGAATTGGCTTGGAATATGGAAAACTGTTTTCAAATTTTCTTGAATTTTTTGGAATTGGTTTATGGCTTTTTGCAGCAGCTTTTCATGTGTGTGGCATTAGGTTTAGGTTCTGTATATGTAATGGACTGAATTTAGGTTAAATCTTTGACCAAAAATCCATGGAATTATGGTTTGTATATTTGATTGAAAATCAAATATTTTTCAATCTTTTTGATTGAAAAATCTTGCCAAACTTGGAGATCCTTATCCCCTTGATGTGAACACGAAATCTCCAGCATATATTGGTCATATTTGCTTCATGAAAAGATTGCAAAACCATATCTTGATATTTTCCTACAATTAAATGAATTAATATTGACTAAAAATTCAATTAATTAATAAAAAATAAGAAAATAATTCAATTTAAGCTCAATGGGTCGTGCATAGGCCTTGGACAAAGTTTCAAGAAGAAATTTGAGGCCCATTAGCAAAAGCAAAGTGTTTTGAGCAAAGTTGACTTTTGCAAATTCACAAAAATTTCCCAACTTCTCCAATGCATATCTTGCTCAATGTTGATCATATGAACATGTTATTGGACATTTTGGAAAGGTCTTGAAGTCCTCTAACCAATGCCTTTGGTCCCATGTCATTTGTATTTACCAATCTCAAGTTATGGTCTTTGACTTAAAGTGCCTTTTTGTTGACTTTTGAAATTGACCTATAATGTAGAAATTGATAACTTTTTGTGAGAGCATTTCTTGGACTTGGAATGTGAAGATGTATTGTAGGAAATGTCATCCCCTTCAAAATGAGAATTGGATGGAATTTTTCTGATGAACCATGAAAAAGTTATGCCCTGGTCAAGATACAGTTGACTTTCCTGCTGTCCAAAAATAGTAACTTTTGCATCCTTGATGATTTTTGAGCCATTCTTATGGAATCATGATCAAGACTTGATCAAATGATGATTGTGAGCTTAAAATAAGATGTTGACCAAAAATTCTGACTTTTGGCTGCAAAATGACCATTTTGCCCCTGCAGTTGACTGTGAACCAAATAGGGCTTTTGACTGTGCAAACTGGCATTATGAGTCTTGAGACTTGACATGTAGATGCTTGGAAATGTATATAGACCTATGGGACTTGATTGAACCATTGAAAACCTCCAGTTCCTTGAAAGAAACAAAACCCTAATTTTGACTGGCTTTATGAGCATTTGGACTGTGCAATCCTTGAGAAGTCTTGAACAATTTGAAGATGATTCTTGATAAACTTTGAAGAATATGGGAGGGAAAATTTTGGGGTACAACAGTTGCCCCTGTTTAATCTTCTTAGACCTGAGGATGTAGATTGGCTTGCGTGCCTTTCGTGATCCGAAGGTGGAAGATGATTGAACACTAGAGTGCCCAGAAATTTGCATTCGCATAGTGTAATATCAGCAATGTGATGTCGGGAATGGGCTTACAGATGCCATTTGGAAAGATGATGGATGGGAGGATGGGCTTATAGATGCCATCCAGGGGTGTCGATCGCGTAAGAGATTCCTTAGCGAGAACTTGTGTACCTGAGAAAGAGAGATAATTTCCTGGCCTGTTACAGGGATTGATCTTCAAACTCTTCATGCAGATATGCCATGGCTAGATACAGGTATAGATCCACAATCAATCGCTCACAGATGTTCCCTGGCTAGATACAGGTATCGAATCTGGAACTTCAAAAGGTTGGTAGAGATAGCTTTCCTGGCCGGATACAGGCGTAGACCTCTAATCAGTCGCTTACAGATATGCCCTAGCTGGATACAGGTATCGAATCTACAAACAATCGCTCACAGATATGCCCTGGCTAGATACAGGTATCGAATCTGGAACTTCAAAAAGTTGATCGAGATAGCTTTCCTGGCTGGATACAGGCGTGGACCTCTAATCAGTCGCTTACAGATGCCCTGGCTGGATACAGGTATCGAATCTACAAACAATCGCTCACAGATATGCCCTGGCTAGATATAGGTATCGAATCCGGAATTAGTCATCCACAGATATGCCCTGGATGGATACAGGTATCGAATCTGGAATTGGTCGTCTACAGATATGCCTTGGCTAGATACAGGTATCGAATCTGGAATTAGTCGCCCACAGATATGCCCTGGCTAGATACAGGTATCGAATCTGGAATTAATCGTCCACATATATGCCCTGGCTAGATACAGGTATCGAATATGGAACTGGTTGTCTACAGATATGCCTTGGCTAGATATAGGTATCGAATCTGGAATTAGTCGTCCACAGATATGCCCTGGCTAGATACAGGTATCGAATCCGGAACTTCAAAAGGTTGATCGAGATAGCTTTCCTGACTGGATACAGGCGTAGAGCTCTAACTTGAGAATGAAAGATAATTTCCTGGCCTGTCACAGGGGTTGATCTTCAAACTCTTCATGTAGATATGCCCTGGCTAGATACAGGTATCGAATCTACAATCAATCGCTCACAGATATGCCCTGGCTAGATACAGGTATCGAATCTGGGACTGCGAAAGTTGATGGTAATCGTATTTTGATTGACCTTTTCCTGAAAAGGCAAAACATTAGTTGTATGCAATGTCATGATGTATGAAATGCATGATGTCATGATGTTCTCAAAAATAAATGAGATCGTGTCGTATGCACTTTATCATGTATGTAAGCAAGAGGTACGAAATGTGATATGTTTATGAATGTGTTTTCGTCTGGGAAAATAAATCCTTGACGAATGCCGGGAGCTTGTTGAATCCTGGGCTGATGTTTGAAGAGTAGAGTTCTTCGTTTCCGCTGGCGATGATGATTGCAAGAATAAACCGGTAGGAGAAGATGACTCCGTTGGGGAATAAACTTGGTGAAGAGATTACTCTGTGGGGAATTACTCTGTGGGAAGAGATACTTCGCTGAGATTTTGATGATAACTCCGTTGGGGATACCGTTGATAAGCTTTGTTAGGGATTTTGATGAACTCCGCTGGGGATTCCCGTTGATAAGCTCTGTTAGGGAATTTGATGAACTCCGCTGGGGATATGAAGAACTTCGCCGAGGACGATCTTTCCGTTGTAATTTGCTGAGGATAACCCAGTTATAGGCTCTAGTGGGGGAATAACCTATGAATGTGGCTGGGAGAGATATTTGTTTGTATTCTGCCGGGGACAAGCTTCCCGAATCTACTGGGGAGATGGTTCAACTCTCCTGGGGAAACTTTGGACTACACTGGGAGATGGCTCCACTGAGGTGTCTGGTATTTCGTCGGGGAACAATCTTATATTTCCGTCGAGGAATATTAAGACTACCGGGGATGCTTGCTGAGGAATATTTGTATACTTTGCTGGAGAATATTGAGATCTTCTGGGGATATCCAACTTCTTTGGGGCTGACAGTAGGCTAACTCTGCTTGGGGAGAGTGTTGCTGACTTGCTGGAGATATTGTGCCTTTTCAGGGATGATGGGAGACCAACTCTGCTCGGGGGAGAGTATTGCTGATCCTTGTCTCACTCTGCGGGAAGTGGAGGTATCTTGGTCGAGTTCTTCAGCCGAACTTACCTTGGTACCTGGTGGACAGAGCAACTAAACCACTTAGACAATTATTATTGCCCCTGTTTCTGATGTCACCTGTAATTAGTCCTTTGTTTCGCATGAAAATATTTATGAGTTAGAAATTAATGTCAAATGCATATATCAAAAATGAACATTGGACGTTCTTTGCAAAACAAAACAGATAAAGGAAAAAGAATTGGCAATTTGTCTGGAAAAGATGTTTGTATTGATTTTTGGAATTTTCCTGTAAATAGGCATTTTGTGTACAAGAGGTTGACGTCCTAGTAAGAGAACACCGCCGAACAGAATAGAGTTTATACAATTTTGTGAAAAGAAAACAAAACAGCTATGTGAAAAAATCCCACTGGGTTCCAACTCTGCTATCGCCTTTATGTCTTCAAGCGTCTCATCACTTTGCTGCTTAGTTGAAGATGAAGCTGACTGATTGGTGCCGTCTGAGCCTGATTGTCGATACCGAAGTCTGGATGCAAGGTGATCCAATGAGACATAGTATTACGCTTATCCCTAACTTTTGCCTGGACTACCCTTTCGGGTTTTCAGTCCACTGGGATACCCATTTTTGCCCAAGCCGCCTTTTCAGGTTTTTGACTTGCCGGGTGTACAAATTTTTTTCATTTCATCCCTTATTTTTTCCCGAACCCTTTTGGTTCACCGGGAAGCCCTTATTTTTGCCTAGGTGTGTCAACCTAGCGGGTCTTTGATCATGCGTAGTATCTTTTTACTATGTCTGCATTGGCGGGGTGAGGAAGGTCGTCACCGTCCATGGTGGTTAGAATCATGGCTCCTCCTGAGAAGATGTTCTTAACCACAAATGGCCCTTCGTACGTGGGGGTCCATTTGCCCCTGGAATCACCTTGAGGTAAAATGATGTGCTTGATTACCAGGTCCCCAACTTGATACTCTTGTCTTCTGACTTTCTTGTTAATAGCCTTGATCATCCGTTTTTGGTACGTCTGACCATGACAAATAGCAGTGAGTCTCTTTTCGTCAATTAGGTTTAATTGATCAAGCCGAGTCTGGATCCAGTCATCTTCATTCAAGCCTGCATCCTTCATTATTCGGAGAGAGGGTATCTGAACTTCGATGGGCAAGACTGCCTCCATGCCATAGACCAAGGAAAAGGGAGTTGCCCCTGTTGATGTTCGCGCTGAGGTACGGTACCCATGAAGAGCAAACGGTAACATTTCGTGCCAATCTTTGTAGGTCACTGTCATCTTCTGCACAATCTTCTTAATATTCTTATTAGCTGCTTCTACAGCCCCATTCATCTTCGGCCGGTAAGGAGAAGAGTTGTGGTGTTGTATCTTGAATTGCTCGCAGAGCTTAGTGATCATCTTGTTGTTAAGATTGGTACCATTGTCCGTAATGATCCTCTCTGGTACACCGTATCGACAGATCAGGTTATGCCGAATAAACCGTGCCACGACGTTCTTTGTTACGGTAGCATAAGAAGATGCTTCAACCCACTTTGTGAAGTAATCAATCGCTACCAGGATGAAGCGATGCCCGTTGGATGTCGTAGGTCTGATCTCGCCGATCATATCAATGCCCCACATTGCAAAAGGCCAAGGTGCGGTCAAGATGTTCAAAGGAACTGGAGGATTGTGCACCTTATCAGCATAGATTTGGCACTTGTGACATGTCCGAGAATGTTGGTAACAGTCAGCTTCCATTGTGGACCAGTAATATCCTGCCCGAAGGATTTTCTTTGCCATGGTATGTCCACTGGAATGAGTTCCGAAGGTACCTTCATGAAGCTCTGCCATGATCCTTTCTGCTTCAGTCTTATCCACACAACGCAGTAAGGTTGAATCATGGTTTCGTTTGTAGAGAATGCCGTTACTGAGGAAGAACTTTGCCACGAACCTTCTCAGAAACTTCTTGTCATTAACAGATGCGCCTTCGGGGTATTCTTGAGCTTCAAGATATCTTTTCACTTCATGATACCAAGGTTTCTCTGTTACCTCTTCGGTCTCAAGGTCGCAGCAATGTGCAGGTTCATCCAACTTCCAAATGATGATCCGGGGAGCTTCGTTGTCCCATTTGACTTTGAACATAGAAGACATCGTAGCTAGCGCGTCCGCCAACTGATTCTCCTCTCTTGGGAAATGTTCAAAAGTTATCTCCTCGAAATGGGGGATCAATGTCAACACATACTCCTTGTAAGGAATAAGATTTGGGTGTTTCGTATCCCACTCGCCTTTGATCTGGCTGATCACGAGAGCGGAATCTCCGAAGACACTCAGAAACTTGATCCTTAGGTCAATTGCAGCTTGAATACCCGTGATTCATGCTTCATACTCCGCCATGTTGTTGGTGCAGTTGAAACATAGCCGGGCAGTAAGTGGAGTATGAGTGCCTTTTAGAGATATGATCACAGCGCCAATACTATTACCCAAAGCATTTGAGGCTCCGTCAAAGTGCATAGACCATCGGGATCCTTCCTCAGGTCCTTCATTCGGTCCAGGGACCTCACAATCAGTTACTACCATGATATTCTCGTCTGGAAATTCAAAGTTCATAGATTGGTAGTCCTCCACTGCCTGGTGTGCCAAATGGTCTGCCAACACACTTCCCTTGATTACTTTTTGAGTCGTGTACTGGATGTCATATTCTGTCAAGATCATCTTCCATCTTGCTATTCTTCCGGACAAGGCAGGCTTTTCGAATATGTACTTGATTGGATCCATCTTTGAAATCAACAGAGTAGTGTGAGTCAACATATACTGTCTCAGTCGGAGAGCAGCCCATACCAAAGCGCAACAAATTTTCTCGAGCAGTGAGTATCGGGTCTCACCGTCGGTAAACTTTTTGCTAAGGTAATAAATGGCGTGCTCTTTTCGGCCAGACTCGTCATGCTGCCCCAGCACACACCCCATTGAGCTGTCAAGTACTGTCAAGTATAAGATTAGAGGTCTCCCTTCAACCGGTGGCATAAGAATGGGTGGCTCTTGGAGATACTCTTTGATTCTTTCGAAAGCGGCCTGACATTCATCATTCCAACGTACCACTTGATCTTTCTTCAGTAGTTTGAAGATTGGCTCACAAGTAGCAGTTAGGTGTGAGATGAACCGGGCAATGTAATTCAACCGTCCTAGAAAGCCTCTGACTTCTTTCTCTATCTTGGGAACTGGCATCTCTTGTATGGCTTTCACTTTGGCAGGGTCCACTTGAATACCTTTGTTGCTTACGACGAATCCTAGCAATTTTCTAAATCTCACCCCAAAGGTGCACTTGTTCGGGTTCAACCTCAGCTTGTACAACTTCAGACGGTCAAACAGCTTCTGTAGATGGTCAAGGTGTTCCTCCTCAGTTTGAGACCTTGCAATCATATTATCGACGTACACTTCAATCTCGTGATGGATCATATCATGGAACAGAGCAACCATGGCACGTTGGTAGGTTGCCCCAGCATTTTTCAACCCAAAAGGCATGACCTTGTAGCAAAAGGTGCCCCACTGAGTAACAAAAGTGGTCTTCTCCATGTCTTCAGGAGCCATCTTGATTTGATTATAACCGGAGAACCCGTCCATGAAGGAGAATACCTTATGTTGAGCAGTATTGTCAACCAGAACGTCGATGTGAGGTAGAGGGAAATCATCCTTGGGGCTTGCCCTGTTCAAATCCTTGTAGTCAACACACATTCTGACCTTACCATCTTTCTTTAGTACTGGAACCACGTTGGCAACCCACTGAGGGTAAGAAGTCACTGCTAGAAACCCGGCATCAAATTGTTTCATAACCTCAGCCTTGATTTTCTCGGACATCTCTGGACGCATACGGTG
The DNA here is from genome assembly GCA_948472305.1 of Vicia faba. Classification (NCBI taxonomy): domain Eukaryota; kingdom Viridiplantae; phylum Streptophyta; class Magnoliopsida; order Fabales; family Fabaceae; genus Vicia; species Vicia faba. Next base: position 450,909,928 of record OX451739.1, on the reverse strand, counting down.
GACCTTCTGTTTTACCGGAGGGCATTCTTCCTTGGTAGGCAAGTGATGAACCACAATGTAGGTATCCAACCCAGGCATGTCTTCGTAAGACCAGGCAAAGATTTCCACATAGTCATGCAGCATCTGAATCAACCGTTGTTTCACACCAAGCTCCAGATTGGCACCAATCTTGACTTTCTTTCTGTCTGTCTCAGTACCCAGATTTACTGTTTCCACTGGCTCTTCATGTGGCTGAATGGCCCTCTCTTCCTGGAGTAACAGTCTTGCAAGCTCACTAGGCACTTCGCAATCATCTTCACCTTCGTCTTCGGCTAAGTTGATCGGATTTTCGAAGTCATAACTGGCAATAGCAGAGTCGTTACCAGTGAGATCCAGAGTGGATTGGAACATGTATAGGTGAGTGTGTGTAAATATAGCTGTTTTGCAATATATAATAAAGAAAGACAAGGAGCGCAAGATTTGAAATGCAAAAAACGTCCAATGCTTTTATTAATGATATATGAAAATGACAAATAATAAGCCCTCACAAATGAAACCACGGTGCCCCGGGTAAGACACTGGGCCATAAAGTTTCAAATTATTGTTTGTTACAAATTCAAAACAAAGGAGTTCATTACTGAGTGACAAAAGTAATAGGTGTGAAGTCTTTGGCAGTCCAGTTGCTCGGTCCACCGTTGGTCGTTGGGTAGATCCAGCTGTCGAATTCAGATTCCTCCACGTCGTCTTCAATAGCATTTACTCCCGGGTTGGTGATGAATACAGGAGGTCTTCCAATCCTTGCTTTACGAACAGCCCTCTGAGCTTCCTTCTCGATAACAGCCCAGGCATCCTTTAAGGAAGCCATCTTCAAAGGAGAGTCTTCTTCAGTCACAGTCTCTGCTGATGCCAATGTTGGAGGAACCTCTTCAAAGTGTTGAAAGGGGGTCTCAATGAATTCCCCATCCATCTCTATGTACCGGAATGAATTGAGGTGGCTGACCATATATTCTTCCTCCCCCTGAACTGTCACAATCTTCCCTCTGACTGGGTATTTCAGCTTCTGATGTAATGTGGAGGTCACCGCTCCAGCCTTATGGATCCAAGGACGACCCAGCAAACAAGAGTAGGACGGTCGGATGTCCATCACATAGAATGTTGAATCAAAGACCTGCGAACCAACCCTGATTGGAATATCAACTTCACCATGTACCATCCTTTTGGACCCGTCAAAGGCCCGGACAACAATGTTACTTGGCTTGAGCTCTAAACCCTCACAATCCAGCATGTCTAGAGCTTTCTTGGGTAATACGTTTAGTGAGGAACCAGTGTCAACCAGCACATGGGCAAGAGTAGTGCCCCTGCATTCAATGGAGACATGCAGGGCATCATTATGGTTCTTCCCTTTGGCAGTCAGATCGGCGTCAGAGAAACCCAAACCATTATCAACAGTTAAGTTGGATACACACTCGGTAAATTGATCAGCAGATGTCTCTTGTGGCACGTGGGCCGTCTTCAGGAAGGTAATCAGAGCCTTGGCATGGGCCTCTGAGCACAACAACAGTGATAGCATAGAAATCTTTGATGAGGTGTGCCCCAGCTGCTCAACTACATTGAAATCACTCTTCTTGATAATCTTGAGAATCTCTTCCATCTCCTGTTTGGAAGCTTCAACATTGGTTGTCTTTGGTGCCTCCATCCGGGCAGGCACATCAGTAGCAATCCCTTTGCCCCAAGCCTCAGACGACTCGGCAGCAGGGGTAGAAACAGGAACTTGGTCAGGCAGGGAAGTGGGCATACTTGCAGGTGTGACGACAAGAGGTCTCTGAATTGCTGGAGGTGCAATATCTGGTGAGAAGAGTCTACCACTACGAGTGACTTTGGCAGGCTCGGTGATGTTACTGATGTCGATACTAGTATCAAACTCTTGTTTAACCCCAAGCACGTAAATGTCTGCCCCATAGTGCCAAGGGACAGCTTTATCGGATGTATAGGGGAGGGGCCCCGGAACAGTGATGATGATAGGAGCAATCTTCTAAGTAGACATGATTTTGACAGGCTTCTTTGAGATATCCTTAGGAGGGTTGTTGAAAATAGTAACAATGGACACTTCTTCAGCAGGGATAGCAGGAACAACAATCTTCTCGAACAAGATCTCTTTGTTATCCATCAGGTTTTGGACGCCTGACTTCAACAAAGGACAACCAGCAGGTGAAACAGAACATAGATGGCAACCTTTACTACATGCCGGAAATAAACCGGCTAGCAACAGGTTCCTTTTGACAGTCAGCAGCGGAGTAACTATATCATTCACAGAGGCTACATACAGGTCTTCTTCCACAACATTCACTCCATGCTGGGGCATGGGAGCAGTCACAACATTGGGCCTTTCGGGCGCCTCGAACTGTATTTCTTTAGCATCAATAAGGTCCTGAACCTTATTCCTCAGAGCCCAACAATTATTCGTAGTATGCCCCGGGCTGTCAGAGTGATAAGCGCAGCGGGAGTTGGGGTTGTACTTTGGAGAGGTTGTGTTCACTACCTTCGGAGCTTCTTTGACAGTTACCAGATTGGTTGACAGTAGTTGTGGCAATATCTGAGACAGGGTCATACTGAGCCGAGTGTACTGCCTTTTGGGTCTCTCACCCCTTGGCTGGTTGTATTGCTGAGGAGCAGCAGCAAGCTTTGAGATTACCACCGCGTTGACAGCTTGGTGGCGTTCCGGTTTACTTTGTCTCCTTGAACCATAAACAACACTAGATTCTTTCTTGAAGGGCTTCTTTTCAGTGCTCGAGGAGGCACCTTTCTGTATCTTCCCATACTTGATACCAACTTCTATCCTCTCACCAGTCAAGATCAAATCTGTAAACCCAGCAGAAGAATTCCCAATCAGGTGGTTGAAGAACGGACCAGACAGGGTCCCCAAGAACATATCAACAAGCTCACGGTCCGTCAAAGGTGGCTGCACCCTTCCAGCCAAGTCTCTCCACTTTTGCGCATATTCCTTGAATCCTTCACTCGTCCCTAGCGACATACCCTAGAGTTGGGTACGCGTAGGAGAGAGGTCGGAATTATACTGATACTGCTTATAAAAGGCAGTAGCCAAGTCCTCCCAGTTTCAAATACTGGCTCCATCCAGTTGATAGAACCATTCGAGTTGAGTCCCTGAAAGACTATCCTGGAAGAAATGGATCCATAAGTTCTTATCAGCAGTATACGGTTGGATCTTCCTTACATACAATCGGAGGTGCAGCTTAGGACAGGAAGCTCCGTCGTACTTTGCAAAAGCAGGTGCTTTAAACTTGTGTGGGATCACCACCCCAGAAGATAAGCCTAGGTCTCTAAAGTCTAACCCGGGAACATGTTGAATCTCCATAGCGCTTAGACGGTCCTCCAGCTGTTTGTACCTGTCCTCAGCAGGAGGGTACTGTTCATCATTGTAATTTGTCTCGTTGTCGGAGACCACGGGACTAGGAACCCTTCCCCCTTTGGGACTATCTTTCCCTACAGAGGAAGTAGCCAGATCAGCCTCATTTTGCAGTGCATTCCCAAACCTCCGTCCAGTGTTGAACAACACAGTCCTCTTCTTCTTCTTTTTCAAAAGCAGAGTCTTCAATTCCTGCTGTCCCTGGGCTAAGCTCATGACCAGCTCTTGGAACTGGGCGTTCTGGGCCTGGAGGGCCTTGATAGCTTGTTCAGTAGTAGGTTCTGAAGACATGATGACTGCTGAAATAAACAGCGAAGAAGATAAGCGACCTGTAAAAAGAGTACCTGTTATGCACATGATGCATGATATGCTATTTATGCAATGCATTCAAGGGTTCGAAAATTCAAATTCGTTGTAGACAAAAAGGAACACACATTATATTAATAAATAATTTGTTCAGTACATCAATGCCTCATGGGCGAAATATTACAAAATACTTAATCCCTAAAGATACTGCGCATCCTCTTTGGAGCTATGTAAGTGTTGAGAGTCTTTTCCTCGTGCAGTAGGTGGGTGAGCTCCAAGACCTTCTTCTCACTGGCATGTAGACTGGTTTCAAGAGAATTCCGCTCTTCCTTGAGTTTGATCCAGCTCTTTTGCATTTCTTCCCAAGACGTTGGCATGTCAGGATGTAGAATGGTGTACGGAACCTCTCCTTCCAAAACAGGCTCTTTGATCACGGGGAGAACATGAGGATATGGCATCACAAGCTTCTGGGAGCGGGCTCGTACCCACTTGAGGTAAGGCTCAAGGGGGATGGAGTTCTTGTGCCCTAGTGTCTTACTATCTACCCTATTAGGCATCCTCCAAGCTCTGATGAATCTTTGGCGGAGTCCTTGCGTATCATTGTCGAAGTCAAAAACTATGTCAGGAATCAACATGTCATGAGGGTCATCCCTCCGAGCATATCCAAATTGCCTCAAAGCCAGACAGGGGTTGTAAGTAATGCCTCCTCTGATTCCAAGTAAAGGAACATTAGGAAACTCTCCGCAATGATCAATGATAGTGACGTTTTCTCTGGACCGAGAACACCAATGTATATCAGCATGTGTAAGAGTCATTAATCGTTGTGACCATCTCAAACCCCGCTCGTTCTTTAAAGCTGATTGTGGAAGGTGCAAAATAAACCACCTTGCCAGGAGAGGAGTGCAGCACATGAGAACACCTCTTTTTCTCATGGTTCGAGTGTAACATGAGTGGAGGATGTCCCCAAGCAACGTAGGTATGGGATTCTGGACATGCAAATCTTGACAACATTGATATCTATAAGCTGATCCGGATTCGGGAACAACACCAACCCATAGACAAGGAGTGCCACAACTTCTTCAAAGGCTTGTAGGTCAATGGAATTCCAACATTCTTGGGCCTTCTCAAACAGGAACTTTGCCAAGAACCCTTTGATACCACTTCTAACTTCCCAATGTCCCTTGATGTCAGATGGTTGTAGGCGTAATGCTTTAGCAACCTCTTCAAGTTTTGGTTCCCTTTCCGTACCGTTGTAGGGTAGTTGACTGAGAATGGGAAGCTTCAGAAGCTGAGAAAACTCTTCCAAAGTAGGCACTAATTGATAATCCGGGAAAGTAAAACAATGGTGCAAGGGGTCAAAGAACTGGAACAACACTTTCGCTATGTCTTCTTCAATGTTGGTGTTGACCAGGCTGATGAGTCTACCATGCCTTTCACTGAAGGAAGAGTTCTCGGGAATCCTGGATGTAAGCTCCTTAAGCTGAGGAGGGATCCTTACAAGATTGACCTGAATTGTTTTCCTGCGGATAGTCTCCATGTCCTACAAAACAAGAACAAAGATGAGGATTCGAACCCTTGAAGTGGTTAGTAAATGCATATGATGCTTTATGATGTTATGATGTTATGATAAAGACACACCACAGGTATTCACAAAAAGCAAACATGATAAGGCACACAAGTCACACCAGACAGCCCTTAGAGTTTAGGCCAGCGTGAAGTTTAGGTACTACCCTCTTGAAGTTGATGGGCTCAAAACCTGTCCTATCAAAAGTAACCGGGTTCTAAGGAGCTCAATATCATTAGGTTGTTTTCTATGTTCATCGTTTTGATTTAGCCACTGAACTGGCGATCAAAATATTCCAAGAAAACAACCCTCAATGAGTGTAGTATCGAGTATCTACCAACTTCGGACTGCACCAAAGTCGATCATCTCACTACCCCTAAAGAGGCCAGGATGGTCAAGTAAGGTTCCTAAGGTCAGTTGATGCTTCACGACACCACGCGGCAGCCCCGTACTCTCCTTGACTTGACTCAAGGGTTACCGGTACTCACCAAAGTGCCACATCAACGTAGCAACTGCTTCAACCGTGTCGGTATACCCCGCACAGTTCCTTCACAGTTTGTTGCTACTTCTAAAAGGGTATCCCCAAGATCCGGGTTAGGATCTATGAAACTCCAAGACAAGCCCACAATATTAAAGCAAACAAAGCAAGCAATTGAAAACAAGAGTGGTTTAATCCTAAGGTACACCTCACTTCTTAATATATCCCCAGCAAAGTCGCCAGTTCTGTGATCGGTGGAAATAGAACTGACTGTTTTAAAGCTGGTTCGTGAAATGTCGCGGTAAGCAAGAGTCGCCACCATCTTTTATGTTCTCCAACAAGGAAAAGACAAAAGCACATCAAAATTCCTTTTCGAGATGTTTCTCGGTTCGAGAGATAGATTATAGAAAGGGAAGGTGTTAGCACCCTTTCTATCCGTGGTTATCCACGGGCTCTTAGGTACTTGCTCACTATGTTTTCAAAAATTGTTTGCTTTTCTTGTGTATGTGGGTTTGAAAAAGTTTAGTTTGAAAAACTTCTAGGTAACTCTTGTATCAGTCCTCAAGAGTGTATGAAGTATTTGTTTGAAAACTTTTTGAAAGTGTAGGTGCGAAAAGATGTTTTTGTTTTTTGAAAGAGCAAGTACCCAGGAGAAATCTACCTACTCTAAGGAATTAAGCTGTGTAAGAGTCCTTTAGACAGTACTATCCCACTATTGAGAAGTAGGTAGCACCGTCGTCGGAGTTATTCGGGTCAATTCGATGATAGGGACATGTGTGGTCACCAAAGCAATAGTAGGACGCCTTAGTGGTAACCCTAATGTCCTAGATCCTTTTTATCCGAGGCAACCGTTTCGAGGCAACTAGATCTTTAGACAGGAGGGCGACCTCTAAAACACCCTATACTTGATGACCACGTCGAGGAAACCAAGTGAGGCGTACCCTAGGAGTGGCATGTGCACGTGTGTCCAGTTTCATGTTAATTGTCTTTGCACATGTTTATGGTGAGCTACGGGTTGATTTTATTATTCAGACAAGTCTTGCATGCATAATTAACAGTTTAATAATTGTGCGGAAAGTAAATTGCGGAAAATTGAATCTACGCTATTACAAGGCGTCGGGTATTTACATCGCCAAAAACATAACCCTTGAAAAATAAATGCGAAAAATAAAAGAAAGCGATAAAGCCCTAATTATCTATTACATCCTCAAAGCAGATACATAAATATAATCAAAATAATAAATTAAAAATAAATATGCGCGCGAAATTGAATCAGGACGTCCTTAGGGTTTTGACCCTTTTTGAGAAAAGAATGGCATTTTGTCCTTTTTTGCACTTAATTAAAATTAAACCTAATTTACTAATTAATTAATTAATTAAAAGAAAAAAAGTATTTTTGAAGTTTTTGATGAAAAAAAAGAAAAGGTCAAAAGTTAGTAAAAAAACCCTAAGTCTAATTTATTTTATTTATTGTAAAAGAAAATTAAAATTAAACCTAATTAAACTAAATTAATTCATGTTAGTGTTTATTTACAAAATAATGAATTAAGATGAAATTAATAATTAATAATAATAAAAAATATTGTTTTCTGAATTAATTATAAAAATAATTATTTGTTAGTTAAATAATAATAACAGTAATTAATAATAATAATTAGTAAAAGAAAATAATTAAAAGAAAACAAAATAAAAAAAAAAGAAAAGAAATAATTAAACCAGGGGGGTGATGGGCCCTTTTGGAGGTTTTGTTAGCAATCTGAATCCCATTTGTCTATCAATCCGTTTGACCTTTTGCAATTGTCCATGGCATAGTTGACTGGGAACATGGTGTTCTTCCATCCTGACCATTGGATTAATGGTTGTGTCCACTTGGCATGCTGAGGCGTGAGGGACATGATGCTCATCATTTGGAAGCCTGCATAGGATCATATAAGAAAAAATAGAAACAAAGGTTTGGGGGGACCTGGGAATCGAACCCAGGTCCCAATGATAACCAGACAGATCACCAACCACTACACCACGCCGCATGCTTTGTTATTATAGTGATAATTAATTATAATATATAAAAACAAATAACATCCTGAAAAAATAAACAAAACGCTCGCTGTTTTTTGAATGGCCCAACCATGAAGCAGCACGTCATCATCGTCTTCCTTTTGCCTGTAAAATAAAAGTCAGATAGCGGGGGTTTTTAACCCCCACAATCTAACATGAGGAATAATAGCGAATAGGTCTGTGTGCAATATAAATTTTCGCGAGCATGGCATTTGATTCGTCTGGCCTTGACGAATTCAACCATAGGTCTTAGGAAGCTTAATTTTTCCTGAGTAATAAAGTCCCAGTTTGGAAGCTTGGAAACCCTAGATTTCGTTCATGGCAATTTCTGTTTCAGGGTGTTTCAATGCAATTAAACCACACCAAAAGCTTCACCTGAGTTCTAGCAATGCAAAGCACACAAAAAATCACGTTAATGATGCATGAATAATGAGTTACGATTATAGAAAAAATCACCAAAACGTGAGATTGTTTGCAACGATTTCTTGAGCTATGAAGCTTGGTTTTGATTGCAATAGGTTCCTCACACTCCCAGCAACGTATTTGAATCACTATAATGCTTTGAATTGGCTTGGAATGTGGAAAACTGTTTTCAAATTTTCTTGAATTTTTTGGAATTGGTTATGGCTTTTTGCAGCAGCTTTTCACGTGTGTGGCATTAGGTTTAGGTTCTGTATATGTAATGGACTGAATTTAGGTTAAATCTTTGACCAAAAATCCATGAAATTATGGTTTGTATATTTGATTGAAAATCAAATATTTTTCAATCTTTTTGATTGAAAAATCTTGCCAAACTTGGAGATCCTTGTCCCCTTGATGTGCACACGAAATCTCCAGCATATATTGGTCATATTTGCTTCATGAAAAGATTGCAAAAGCATATCTTGATATTTTCCTACAATTAAATGAATTAAATGAATTAATATTGACTAAAAATTCAATTAATTAATAAAAAATAAGAAAATAATTCAATTTAAGCTCAATGGGTCGTGCATAGGCCTTGGACAAAGTTTCAAGAAGAAATTTGAGGCCCATTAGCAAAAGCAAAGTGTTTTGAGCAAAGTTGACTTTTGCAAATGCACAAAAATTTCCTAACTCCTCCAATGCATATCTTGCTCAATTTTGATCATATGAACATGTTCTTGGACATTTTGGAAAGGCCTTGAAGTCCTCTAACCAATGCCTTTGTTCCCATGTCATTTGGATTTACCAATCTCAAGTTATGGTCTTTGACTTAAAGTGCCTTTTTGTTGACTTTTGAAATTGACCTATAATGTAGAAATTGATAACTTTTTGTGAGAGCATTTCTTGGACTTGGAATGTGAAGATGGATTGTAGGAAATGTCATCCCCTTCAAAATGAGCATTGGATGGAATTTTTCTGATGAACCATGAAAAAGTTATGCCCTGGTCAAGATACAGTTGACTTTCCTGCTGTCCAAAAATAGTAACTTTTGCATCCTTGATGATTTTTGAGCCATTCTTGTGGAATCATGATCAAGACTTGATCAAATGATGATTGTGAGCTCAAAATAAGATGTTGACCAAAAATTCTGACTTTTGGCTACAAAATGACCATTTTGCCCCTGCAGTTGACTGTGAACCAAATAGGGCTTTTGACTGTGCAAATTGGCATTATGAGTCTTGAGACTTGACATGTAGATGCTTGGAAATGTATATAGACCTATGGGACTTGATTGAACCATTGAAAACCTCCAATTCCTTGAAAGAAACAAAACCCTAATTTTGACTGGCTTTAGGAGCATTTGGACTGTGCAATCCTTGAGAAGTCTTGAACAATTTGAAGATGATTCTTGATAAACTTTGAAGAATATGGGAGGGCAAATTTTGGGGTACAACACACACGAACAATGAGGAAACGAGGTGTTCTCATGTGCTGTACTCCTCTCCTAGCAAGGTGGTTCATTTCACACCTTCCCCAGTCAGTCTTGAAGAATGAACAAGGCTTGAGGTGGTCACAACGGTTGATGACTCTCACACACTCTGATGTTCATTGGTGTTCTCGGTCCAGAGAAAATGTCATCATCATTGATCGTTGTGGGGAATTTCCTAATGTCCCACTACTTGGCATTAGGGGAGGCATTACCTACAACCCCTATTTAGTTCTGAGGCAATTTGGGTATGCCCGAAGAGATGGCCCTCATGATATGCTGATTTCTGACTTGGCTTTTGACTTCAACAACGATGCTCAAGGGCTTCGACAAAGGTTTATCCGAGCATGGAGGATGCCCAACAAAGTGGACAGTAAGACACTAGGGCACAAGAATTCCATCCCTCTTGAGCCTTACCTCAAGTGGGTACGAACACGCGCCCATAGTCTTATGATGCCTTACCCCCACATTCTCCCCATGATTAAAGAGCTTGTTAGGGAAGGAGAGGTTCCATACACCCTCCTACATCCAGACATGCCAAAATCATTGGAAGAATTGCAAAAGAGTTGGATACAGCTCAAGGAAGAGCGAAACACCTTTGAAGCCAACTTCTATGCCAGTGAGAAGAAGGTTTTGGAGCTTACCCGCCGACTTCACGAAGAGGAGACTCTTAACACTTACATCGCGCCAAAGAGGATGTGAAACGTCTTTTTACCTTGAGAAGCTTTGTAATATTTGGCCCATTGGGCATTTATGTACTGACAAATTTCTTCTTATTAATATGACGTGTGTTCTTTTGTCTGCAACAACTTTGAATTTTTGAATCCTTGGATGCATTACATGAATAAACATATAATTCATCATATGCATAAACAGGTCTTCACACCAGGTTTCCTTATCTTTCTGCTGTTTATTTCAGCAAGATGGATATTGAGCAGACGGTCAAAGATCTTCAAGCACAGAATTCGCAATTCCAACAACTCCTCATGACCTTGGCAAAGGGTCAAGAGGATCTTAAAGCACAGTTAGAGAAGAAAGAACAGGAAAAAGGAAAAAAGAAAAAGAAAAGAATCGGGGTAGCTACGCTGGGAAGAAGATTTGAGAACGAAGCTAGGAGAGTTCTGGAGTTCCCCTCGACGTCTGACGAAGGGACCGGCAAAGGAAAAGGGGCTACAGTACCCTCCGAGTCTGAGGTTGAAGAGGAAGAAGTTGAAGAGGATAAAGATTACTCCGAGAAGCAGTACCCTCCTGCGGACGACAGGTATAAAAATCTGGAAGAGCGGTTAGCATCCATGGAAGTGCAAAGGGTTCCCGGACTGGATTTCGAAGAGCTGGGATTGGTTGATGGGATCGTCATTCCTCCCAAATTCAAAGTACCCACATTCGCTAAATACGACGGTCTATCCTGTCCAAAGATGCATTTGAGATCCTACGTCAGAAAGATCCAACCTCACTCTTCTGATAAGGATCTGTGGGTCCATTTCTTTCAAGATAGTTTGTCGGGCACACAATTAGACTGGTTCTATCAGCTTGAGAGGGCTGACGTACATAATTGGGAAGACTTGGCTGTTTCTTTCTACCGACAATACCAATACAATGCAGATTTAGCGCCCACTCGTACTCAACTACACAGTATGAGTATGGTTTCTAATGAAGGATTTAAAGAGTATGCTCAGAAGTGGCGGGATTTGGCTGGAAGGGTGCAGCCACCTTTGTCTGAAAGGGAACTTGTTGATATGTTTTTGGGGACCCTGTCTGGTCCATTCTTCAATCACCTAATAGGGAGCTCATCTGCAGGGTTCACTGAATTAATTCTGACAGTAGAAAGGGTCGAAGCTGGTATTAAGAGTGGTAAGATTCAGAAGGATACATCTGCTTCAGCCGCTATAAAAAAGACTTTCCCAGCCAAAAAGGAGAGCTCTGCTGTTTACACCCAGAGAAATCGGGAAAGGGAGGAACGTCGGCCAACATTAGGGGTCGTATTAATTCAGAAGTCCGCATCAGACCGGCCTAGAAACAGTCAACCAAGGAATGATTAGCCCAAAACCTATCAGCAAAGGGTAGAAAGGACACAACGGCAATATACCCCGATAAATATGACACCCGCTTAGATCCTTCCACATCTCCTGAAATTAAACCTTGCTAATTTGAGAGAGGCACCTAAGAATAAAAATACTACTTCTCCATATTATCATCCCAATGCAAAATGTGCATACCATTCAGACAGTGTAGGGCATGACACCAACGACTGTTGGGCCCTCAAAAACAAAATCCAAGACTTGATCGACGCCAAGGAGGTAGAATTCGATACGCCCGAAAAGTCGAATGTGATTTCTGCCCCGATGCCCAAGCACGGTCATAATGTTCATGCCGTTATGGAAGACCTTCATGTTACCAATGTTGCTGACCTTTTGACTCCCTTATCAGTGATTAAAGTGAATTTGATAAGAGCTGGGATATTCCCAGGATGTGGAAAAGACTGTTACTTTTGTTTAAACGTACGAGCTAACTGCCCACTGTTGAAATCAGGCATCCAACGCCTGATGGATACCCAAGAAATACTCTTCCAAAAGACTCCTGTTGATACCTCTATTCCTGTTACTCCTGCTACTTTTGCTACTTCAACCAATGACATTGCAATAATAACCATCTCCGAAAATCTTCCCAAGGCTTGCAAAAGGCCTGTCAAGATTACACCTGATCCTAAGATTGTGCCGTTAAAAATCACCATGCCAGGGCCTGTCCCGTATCAATCCAACAAGACGATACCATGGAACTACGGAGGAGAAATCTTCTATCATGGTATCAAACAGATTGAATCAGTCCAAGAGAACTCTGATGATGAAACTCCTGATATAGAGAACATTGCGGGAACAAGCAAGATAACTCGCAGCGGACGGATTTTCTCTCCGGAGATTGCTCCCCCCAGAGTAGTCTTCGGACCCTCGAACGCTTCTGTGCCTGTTAAGCCATCTATGCAAGGCCCGATAATTGAAAAATTGGATACTCCTGAAGTTAGACCATCTGTTGATACTATTGATAAGGGTAAGGGGATACTAGAAGCGCCTGTCAGGACGAAGGCTCATACTGTGGTTATCCCCGAAACCACCCAGAAAGAAATGGAAGAAATCCTAAAGATAATCAAAAAGAGCGACTACGACATCGTGGAACAGCTAGGGCAGACCCCTTCCAAAATCTCCATGTTGGCTCTTCTACTCTGCTCTGAGGCCCATGCTAAGGCCTTAATCAAATTCTTAAAGATGGCACATGTGCCTCAAGAAACTTCAGCTGACCAGTTTCAAGAGTGCGTGGCCAACCTAACTGCTGATAACGGTCTTGGTTTTTCCGATGCTGATTTGACCCCCAAGGGAAGGAAGCACAACGACGTGTTGCATGTCTCAGTAGAATGCAGAGGAACCAACCTTGCCCATGTCTTAGTTGATACTGGTTCATCCTTGAATGTGCTGCCAAAGAAAGCGTTAGACCGTTTGGACTGCGAATGATTGACCCTCAAACCCAGTAACATCATTGTTAGAGCCTTTGATGGGTCCAAAAGAATGGTCCACGAAGAGGTTGACATTCCTATCAAAGTGGACACCGAATTTTTCAACTCCACCTTTTATTTGATGGACATTCATCCTTCATATTCTTGTTTGTTGGGAAGACCGTGGATCCACTATGCCGGGGCAGTTACCTCCTCTTTACACCAAATGCTAAAGTATCCTATTCAGGGTAAGATTATAACGGTGCACGGTGAGGAAGAGTACATGATAAGTCACCTCAACTCCTTCCACTATGTGGAGTTGGATGGTGAATTCATAGAAACACCTTTCCAACATTTTGAGGAAGTTTCTCCCGAAGTCGCAGTTGCAAAAACAATGGTTGATGTGCCTATCGTTTCCAAGCATGTGCCTAGGATGGCATCTCTCAAGGATGCAGATGCTGTAATCAAAGAAGGGAGGAGTACAGTATGGGGGAAACTGCCTGATTTTCCTTACAAAACGGTCAAGTTCGGGTTAGGTTTTACTGTTGCTGGCCAGAAAGCTATGCGTCGCTCCAAGGCTGGAGGACCACCCGTAAAAATCACTCACCATGGAATTAATGCTTTAGAAGATGATGATGAAGAAGACAACTTTGAAGATTGGATCTTTCCAACCGTCGAAGGAGGATTAAGTAACTGGGAAGCAAAGGAATTTACTCCCATCACTTTCATCAACCAGTAATTTGTCTTTGAACAATTTCCTATTTTGGTCTGTAATAACTAAACAATTCGTACACTATTTTCACCTTATACCTTGCCCGGGGCATGTAGGTCCATTTGTAAGGGCTTGATTTTCTTCATTATCATATGCCGTCTTTTAATGAATCATTGGACGTTTTCATCTATAAACTGTTGTGTTCAGTTTCTTTCCTTTTGCATCTTGTTTTGTTTAAGGATGGTTATCCCTTACACACACCCACACTCACAAAATGCAGGTACCCATCCACTCCGGATTCCATGTGTGACTATTCTGCTCTAGCCTTCGGTGACTCTGAAGATTTGGTAAATCATGCTAAGTAAGAAGTTGACGAAGACTGTGAAGTGTTGGGAGAGTTAGCCATACTTTTGCAATAAGAAGAGAGGGCTATTCTGCCCCATGAAGAGTTGCTAGAAACCATCAATTTGGGAACAGAGGAAGACAAGAAAGAAGTAAAGGTGGGTGCCAACCTAGAACCAGGTGTCAAAGAGCACTTAGTGCAGTTGTTAAACGAATATGTTGAGATCTTTTCCTGGTCCTATGAAGACATGCCGGGATTAGACACAGATATCGTGGTCCATCGTCTCCCTACAAGAGAAGACTATCCACTGATCAAGAAAAAGGTTCGCTGAATGAGGCCCGACATGTCTGAGAAGATCAAAGTTGAGGTAATGAAGCAATTCAATGCTGGATTTCTGGCTGTTACTTCCTATCCACAATGGGTTGCTAACATCGTGCCCGTGCCTAAGAAGGACGGCAAAGTCAGAATGTGTGTGGACTATAGGGACCTAAACAGGGCTAGCCCTAAAGATGATTTTCCACTACCACACATCGACATCTTGGTTGACAACACAACTTAACACAAGGTATTTTCCTTCATGGATGGATTCTCAGGATACAACCAGATCAAAATGGCCCCCGAAGACATGGAGAAGACTACTTTTGTCACCCAGTGAGGTACCTTCTGCTACAAAGTCATGCCATTCAGACTGAATAATGTCGGGGCAACCTATCAGCGAGCCATGGTAGCTTTGTTTCATGATATGATACATCATGAGATCGAAGTATACATAGACGACATGATAGCCCATTCGCAGACAGAAGAAGAGCACCTTGACCATCTGCAAAAGCTGTTTTTCAGATTGAAGGAGTATAAGCTCAGACTGAACCCAAGCAAGTGCACTTTTGGAGTCAGGTCTGGTAAGCTTTTAGGATTTATCGTCAGTAACAAAGGCATTGAAGTTGATCCTGCTAAAGTCAAAGCTATACAAGAAATGCCTGCCCCCCGCACTGAAAAGGAGGTTAGGGGTTTCTTGGGACGCTTAAATTATATTGCGAGGTTCATCTCTCACCTAACATCTACCTGTGAGCCAATCTTCAAGTTGTTAAAGAAAGATCATGTGGCTGAATGGAACAATGATTGTCAAGTTGCTTTTGATAAGATCAAAGAGTATTTCCTGAAACCTCCTATCTTGATGTCGCCCGTTGAAGGAAGGTTGTTAATCATGTACCTGACTGTTTTAGATAATTCAATGGGGTGCGTACTGGGCCAACATGACGAGTCTGGTCGAAAAGAGCATGCCATTTATTACCTTAGCAAAAAGTTTACCGACTGTGAAACTCGCTACTCACTGCTCGAGAAAACTTGTTGCGCTTTGGTATGGGTTGTTCGCCGGCTAAGGCAGTATATGTTGACACATACCACTTTGCTGATCTCTAAAATGGATCCGATCAAGTATATCTTCGAGAAGCCCGCTTTATCTGGAAGAATCGCTAGATGGCAGATGATCCTGACTGAATATGATATTCAGTACACAACCCAAAAAGCTATAAAGGGGAGTGTACTAGCTGACCATCTAGCTCATCAAGCCGTCGAAGATTACCAATCTATGAGATTCAACTTCCCTGACGAGGACATTATGACATTGGACAACATTAAAGTTAACGCACCATATGACGGATCTGAACAAGGATCCCGATGGACCCTGTACTTTGATGGGGCTTCAAATGCACTTGGAAACGGTATCGGCGTGGTACTTATCTCTCCAGAAGGTTGCCATACACCCTTCACTGCTAGACTCTATTTCAGTTGCACCAACAACATGGCCGAATATGAAGCTTGTATCTTTGGTCTTAAGGCTACAATTGACTTGGGAATCAAATCTTTGGTGGTATTTGGAGACTCAGCCTTGGTCATCAGTCAAATCAAAGGAGAGTGGGACACTAAACATCCTAACCTCATCCCATACAAAGAACATGTCCTGACATTGTTACCTCGTTTCAAGCAGATTACCTTCGAGCACTTCCCGCGAGAAGAAAATCAGCTAGCGGATGCTCTAGCTACAATGTCTTCCATGTTTAAACTTAATTGGGATAATGAGGCTCCCCAAATCACCATCGAACGAATGGATGAACCTGCACATTGTCACGATATTAATACCGAAGAAGTAGTAGAACAACCCTGGTTTCACGAAATCAAAAGGTATCTCGAGACTCTAGAATACCCTGAAGGAGCTTCAGTCAATGCCAGAAAATTCTTAAGGAGATTTGATGCTAAGTTCTTCCTGAGTAATGGCATCCTATACAAACGCAACCATGATTGTGTTCTGCTTCGTTGTGTGGACAAGGTTGAAGCTGAGCAGATCATGACTGAACTGCATAGTGGCACATTCGGCACCCATTTGAGCGGACATCTGATGGCTAAGAAGATCCTAAGGGAAGGCTACTACTGGTCTACCATGGAAGCTGACTGTCATCAATATGCCCGTACTTGTCACAAATGCCAAGTTTATGCTGACAAGGTGCATATCCCTCTGGTTCCTCTCAACGTCCTAACAGCTCCTTGGCCATTCGCAATGTGGGGCATCGACATGATTGGAGAGAACAAGCCTACAGCATCCAATAGACATCGCTTCATCCTGGTGGCTATTGATTACTTTACCAAATGGGTCGAAGAAGCTTCCTTCGCATATGTTACAAAGAATGTGGTTGCCCTTTTCATCAAGCAGAACCTCATTTGCCGGTACGATATTCCTGACCGAATCATTACGGACAACAGTACAAACCTAAACAACACTATAATCACCACTCTGTGCGAACAGTTCAAAATTCAACATCACAATTCATCTCCCTATCGGCCAAAGATGAACGGTGTTGTCGAAGATGCGAACAAAAATATCAAGAAGATCATTCAAAAAATGACAGTCACCTACAAGGACTGGCATGAGATGTTACCGTTTGCTCTACACGGGTATCGTACCACGGCGCGAACATCAACTGGGGCAACACCTTTCTCTTTGGTATACGGCATGGAAGTTGTTTTACCTATAGAAGTTCAGATTCCTTCCTTAAGAATCATGAAGGACGCTGGTTTGAATGAGGACGATTGGATTCAGACCCGGCTTGATCAACTTAACTTGATTGACGAAAAGCGACTTACTGCTGTTTGTCATGGTCAGACGTATCAAAAACGGATGATCAAGGCTTTCAACAAGAAAGTCAAGAGACAAGTATATCAAGTTGGGGATCTTGTAATCAAGCGGATTATCTTGCCGCAAAGTGATCCCAGGGGCAAGTGGACTCCTACTTACGAAGGACCATTTGTGATCAAAAACATCTTTTTCTGGCGGGGCAATGATCCTGAATACCATGGACGGTGACGACTTGCCACACCCTGCGAATGCAGACATAGTCAAAAGATACTACGCATAAACGACCCGACAAGTCGAAAACCCGAAAGGGCGACTTGGGCAAAAATGGGCATCTCGGTGAATCGAAAACCCGAAAGGGCGGTTCAGGCAAAAATTAGGGATAAACGAAAAAAAATCTGTATACCCGGCAAGTTGAAAACCTGAAAGGGCGACTTGGGCAAAAAAGGGTTTCCCGGTGGATCGAAAACCTGAAAAGGAGATCCAAGCAAAAGTTAGGGAATCAAAGCGTATGACTATGTCTCGTCGGATCACTTTAAGGATAATCTCTTCGCGTACAAGCTCCAAAGCTTCTGATCAATCCAATCATCTGCGGACGAAGCAACGAATGGACAGGATACTCAGAGTTGTGAAGGCTATAGCAGAGTGGGAACCCCATGGAATTAA
Organism: Vicia faba; assembly: GCA_948472305.1. Classification (NCBI taxonomy): domain Eukaryota; kingdom Viridiplantae; phylum Streptophyta; class Magnoliopsida; order Fabales; family Fabaceae; genus Vicia; species Vicia faba. The sequence continues at coordinate 450,891,899 of OX451739.1, read as the reverse complement.
TACACATAGCCATCTTTCTTTGTATAAAAATTTTCTCAGCTTTTTGACAGCATTCTCTTACTAGGGTGTCTGTCTCCTTTGTACAAATACTTACACAAAGTTAATACAAAGTTACTTCAAAGTACAGAAAACTGTCTGCCTTTTCTTTCTTTTTACACTTGTGCTTTATTTGAAAACGTCCAATGATTTATTAAATGAGCATATGCATTTGAATGAAATCACCGCTTACAAATAGAACAAAATGAGAAAGAATAATTACTAATAGGATGGAAGTGTAGGAAAGTGTCTTTAGGCTATTCCAGAAGAAATCCCCTGCGAATACATCATCCGGTTCCTAAGCAGAACTAAAGCTTTGAAAGGCATATCCCCAGTAGAGTTAAATTTCAAGGATCCCCATCGGAGTTGAGTGTTCAAATTCTCAGCCAACAACAGAGCAGAACTTTGAACTACAAACCATCGGTAAGAATGAAACTTTCTTCCCCAAGAAGAGTCGAACCTTCAACCTGTGAACACCAGTGAAGATCATCCAGCTTCCTCCCTTCTCCCGAAGAGTTTCTTTTAAACCAGATAATTCATCAGAAAGTTATTTTTAAACTTTTTCCCAGTGAAGTCGCCAATCAAATCAGCGCGTCACTAGGACCCCCAACGGAGAGGAAACTTTGAGCTACCAATCCCCAGCGGAAGCCATTCAGTTTTTCCCTGATATCCTTAACAGAATGGAGTTCCTCCTTCTTGCTTCCCCAGTAGAGTGGCATACAACCTAAGCTACTGAGCTTCTTCCAAACAAGAATAAGTTTTTCTAGGATCCCGAGCTTACTCTCCAGCAGTACGGCTATTCCCCATAGAATTTCAGATCCCCTGCAGAGTTTTCATATATTCCCCAGCGGAGTTCTCCTCAAACAGAAAAATAGGAATCTCCAGTAGATTGGCATACAACCCAAACTCCTGACTTTCCCCAGCAGTATAACTGCTCCCCGCAGAGGTTGTCAAAAAGCTTGAAGACACACATACTCTTCAATAGTGGTCCCAAGACTTCTCATTTTCAAGGATCAAAGGATTTTCAATCCCCGACAGCAGTCAAGGATTTATTTTCCCCGACAGCGGTCAAAGATTTTATTATCTCCAGCTATCCAGGATTTACCTTCCTCAGCAAGACGACTAATCATCTTACATGCGCATTCATTGCATTCACATATCATAAACATTGACATAACACATATATTGCATCATACATTTCATGCAACATAACTTTGTGTTTCAGCTAATATTTTACCCTTTTCAGGATAAGATTAGCAACCTTCGACTCCAGAATCTGAAAACAGTTTACGGATTCTCCAAACATGGATGTCAATCTATCGCTTGTTCAGATTCAACTTTTGAAAACAGTTTACGGATTCTCCAAACACGGATGTTAATCTGTTGCTTATTCAACCTCAACTTCTGAAAACAGTTTACGGATTCTCCAAACACGGATGTTAATCTATCGCTTGTTCAAATTCAACTTTTGAAAACAGTTTACGGATGTTTCCCAACATGGATGTTAATATGTTGCTCATTCAACCTCAACTTCTGAAAACAGTTTACGGATTCTCCAAACACGGATGTTAATCTATCGCTTGTTCAGATTCAACTTTTGAAAACAGTTTACAGATACTCCAAACACGGATGTTAATCTATTGCTTGTTTAACTCCAGAATCATGAAAACAGTTTACGGGTGCTTCCGAACATGGATGTCAACCTATCGCTTGTTCAGATTCAGCTCGCTGAAAACAGTTTACGGAAGCTCTAAACACGGATGCTAATCTATTGCTTATTCAGACCCCCGGCTCAGAGATGCTCCGAACACGGATACCTTTCTGATACTTATTCTTTTACCTACGACATACAGTTCAACCAACATTCTCTGATGGCATCTTTAAGCCCATCTCCGACAAGATTCTGTCACATCTCCAAATGGCATCTTTAAGCTCATTCCCTCAACTATGCTTTGATGAGTGCAAATTTATGGGCACTCTAGTGTCCAATCATCTTTTACCTTCGAGTCGCGAAAGGCAAACTCGCCAATCTAACTCTTCAGGTTCAAGAAGATTGAACAGGGGCAACTGTTGTACCCCAAAATTTGCCCTCCCTTTTTCACAAGAAATCACAACCCCAGGGTTTTCTCTGATTTTTGAGATTGGCTCAAGAATCGGTCAAACAGACTTTTCTTTATCAGTTAATCCAGAATTAGGGTTTTCTCTGATTTTTTAAAGATTGGCTCAGGAATTGATCAAGCAGACTTTTCTTTGGCATCAAATCTGGAATTAGGGTTTTCACTCGCATTTCTCAGAAGGAACTGAATCCTCAAAAATTCGGTTAATTGTTACGTTGTTTTCACGCTTGTTCAAGTTTACTGGTTGTTTCTCAAGGCCTGATTATCTGGGATAAAAGCTGAGACTTTTGTTTGGAACATTAAGGCATCTGCTTGAATAAGTGGAGTGAAAGGTTTACCGTTTATTGGAATGCTTTGTTTGTTTAATTGTACAATGCGTGTGTTAATTGGAATACCATGCGTATTGTGAGTAGTGCAAGGTTACGAGACTGCAAAGTTTGTTGATTATTTATTTTATCTGAATTAAAATTATTGGGATATAGTTCCAATTATTTTGATTTAAAAGTCTTAAATAATTAAATAAACAATGCAAGGAAAGATTGGAAGATATTTGACAAAGACTTTTTTTATTCGTTTCAAATGTTGTTACAAAATTTATCGGAATATTGTAAATTTACAACTTACAGTATTTACAATAATATTTGTTTACAATAAATGAAAAAATAAATCTAAGCCTAATCTCCTAAGATCTTTGGCTTCTACTGCTTCCTCTATTTGCCCAGGATGCATTCACCTGAAAAAGAAGAAAGAAAAGAAAATTAGCACAAGAATTTTCAAATGAAAAGAAAGAAAAAGTCATCATTAAAATTGGCCATCTGGAATCAGATTGCTTATTTTCGTCACGCTTTATTTTTCTCTCTGCAAATCACAAGAAGATTTCTCTTCTTAGTTCACAAAGAGAAAATTAAAATACAAATTGAAAAAAAATGCAAGCATGTTGAGTTACAAACTGTCTAACCAAGCAAACCAAACTGAGTCACAAATTCAAAGGGACAAACAGGCGCCAAAACTGCCAAAGTATAAGTCAAACAAATGTATAATACAGCAGCAAGCAAAGTCCCATATTCAGCTACAGAACAAATTGCCCAAAACCAAGTTACAAGACAAATTGGATAAATATGGTAATGCAGCATGGAAACAGAAATACAGCAGGCAAAAGCAAGACAACAAGAGGTAATTCACTTGGCAAGTCAAAACTTGTCAAAAGGCTTTCATCATTTTCTAGACAGCCAACTTTTCAGAATTAAAATATTAAGCAAAAATGCTGATGAGAGAGAGAGAGAGAAAGAGAGGACCTGAGGTGAGAAGTTTTGCAGTTTGGCTAAGGCAGGCTGTCAAAGACAGTAAAGAAAACAAAAAAAAAGATATAAAGAGAAGAGACTGTATAACAGTCCAGGGGAGAGAGAAATATTAAGCAAGCTGCAAACTACAAACTTGTTTTGCCAAACCTGCACAAGATATCAAACCACAAACCTGCTCACAAACCAGTCAAAAATCCAAACACCAAAACCCCTACATAAACTGCAAAATCAAACAGCTCAAACCTGTTTTGCAAAAAACTACAAACACACAGGCCAAACTCAACAGCTTGCATCTCAAAACCAAAACAAGCCTGCAAGCTACACAAGAAACATCAAGCTTGCTAAACCTGCTAGCCCAAACCTGCCTGCTCAACAAAGACAAACAGAACAAAGGCCAAATCTGCCAACCCAAACCTGCTAACTCACAGTTGCAAACCTGTCTGCAAAACTACAAACTTGTTTGTCAACAAACCAAACTACAAACTTGTTTGCCAACAAACCAAACTACATAACTAATCAAACCTGCATAAACAGCCTGTCCAACTACAAATAAAACAAGCTCAACAAGCCTGAAATACCAACTGCAGGTCAAATAGCAAAACTGCAACTCACTCAAATTTGTCCAAACTATAGATTCAAGCCAAGCTGGCCAAAACAACAAAGAACAAACTAACAAACAGTTCTCAGAATAATATCATCATCAAACAATCAGTAGCCAAAAGAAAGGAAGAGATCCAGAAGCAAACAAGTTTCAGAACACATTTTCATCATTAACAAAGAAACAACCACAAATCATCAAGTTCAGTTCAAACAAACAATTCTCAGAATAATATCATCATCAAACAATCAGTAGCCAAAAGAAAGGAAGAGATCCAGAAGCAAACGAGTTTCAGAACACATTTTCATCATTAACAAAGAAACAACCACAGATCATCAAGTTCAGTTCAAACAAACAGTTCTCAGAATAATATCATCATCAAACAATCAATAGCCAAAAGAAAGGAAGAGATCCAAAAGCAAACAAGTTTCAGAAGCTAAGCTCATCATTAACAGGGAAGAAGAAAGGTTCAGAAGGGACAAAAACATAACAGTTTTCAGAAATACTCGTCATCAACAATGAAAAAAAGCAAACAACAGTTTTCCTCATCAAACATTCAAAGGGTCTCAGAATCAAGATTCATCACTAACCTTCAAAGAAGAAAAGAAAGAGGGTTACCAAACACCATCGTCACGTTCCTCCTCCTCCTAGCCTCCTGGGAGCGCCACCGGCCGATCTCACATCCTTCTCCTTCCATTTTACAGAACAAGACGCTCAAGGTACGTCCCTCAAGCTCTTACTACATGTAAACATCAAAAAACCATAAGATTAAAACATGCAAGCAATCAAGAAACAAACATAACTGTGAAACCCTAAAAACGTGAATGAACAATTCGCACCTTTCAAAACACCAAGCTTGGACCACTATGAGAGGATGAAAGAGTGGGAGGGGGCGGCTCTCCAGTAGCTGGGATTAGGAAGAGTGTCAGAACCATGGCCTGAGAAAGATGAGAGAAACGAAGAAGAAGGAGGCGCCGCTGTGCAACCAAAGCTCACAAACCCTAAAATGAACAAACCCTAAAAAATTATCACAACACTTCAATTGGGCCTTCGCCCCAAACAAAACCATAAGCCCACAGCGCTTCTGCCAGCGCATACCCCCTTTTTTATCCTGATCCTTGTCCTTCTTCATTTTCTTCTTTGGGCCATAATCCTAAGCCCATTTTTTAAAACTAACACTTTTTAATTAATATCACTTAAACTAATTTATTTTCTTTCTTTTAGTTGATAAAAACACCAATTAAATTTTGTTTTACTTTCTTTTAAATTAATTTTATTTTTCTTTATTAATCTTGTTTAATATAATAAAAATACAAAAAAAAGAATAGTTAGTTTGATTTAATCAATTTTGTTTTTCTTTAACTTTTTTTTTATTAATAAAATACAAGAATAATCTTAAGCATTAATTTAGGTAATTAATCTTTTCTTTACACAAAATTCCTAAAAAATACAAAAATAATAATAACACTTAATCTTCACTAGGTTAAATTTTGTTTGTTCATTTGTAAATAAATACATGCATCTCATATTTCTTTGATTTTCTTTATCTTATAAATTGTTATAATCTTATGTTGAATGGCGAAGATTCGATTTGGTTGTAACCCATAATATTTGGGACATTATTATTCTTGAGAGACTCATCCCCATTTGTAAATGATTGTACCCCCATCCCCGGATACTCTTTTGTAATAGCTTAGAATTTAATTCTCGCACTTTATGCTTTTAAATTGTGCCATGATTAGAGATTAGGGTTTGTATGTGAAAGTCTAAAATGAATCGCTAGATGACCTAATACAAGACAAATGCATGAAAATGACAAACACAATGCACACTTGCACCTCTAGGGTAACCTCGCTTGTTGCCTCGGAAAATGCAATCATGTCCCTCGAATATGAGACACTCTAGAAAATGCCTCTTCGATAAACAAAGATCGTAGTCCCTCGATGACCCTCGGTGTTGCCTTCGATAAAATGATCTTGTCCCTTACAAAATTGCTAGAGCGTCTCACGAGTTGCTCTCAATGATTGTATACGATGACCCGCGCCTGTCCCGTTTAAACATCCTAACACAAGGTTGTTCACCAAATACAATGGTGAAACAACACTGTTAAAAGGGTTAAAAACATAAGAAAGATATTTGAGTAAAATAGGGTAGACAACTCTTAGTTACTTGATCAAAAATCTTGCAAAACATCCTTGCCATTTTCAAACACACTTCACAACACAACTTCAAAAAAATTTCAAAACAACTTTCAAAACATTGAAATATCTTTTCAAAAAGACACACACCTTTGTATATATTCAAACAAGAATCATTACAAAGTTTGCCTAGACAAGGCCTCTTTTTTAAAGCATTTTCAAAAACCACACACAAAGCACCATTTCAAACAATTGAAAAGCAAAGGCAACTGATCTAAAACAAGTAACTAAGAGCCCATGGAAAACCATGGATGAAAAGGGTGCTAGCACCTTCCCTTTTCATAATCTACCCCCGAACCCAAGAAAACATCTCAAAGGTCTTTCCTGTGCTTTTTGACCTTTCCTTAGGATAAAATAAAAAGTCAGTGGCGACTCTTGCTAAACCGCACAAGTGCGAACACAAACGCAAAACCTCAAATCAGTTCTCCTCCCGCACAGTGGCGACTTTTTAACCTTCTTTGAGGTTTTGCGTTTGTGTTCGCACTTGTGCGGTTTAGCAAGAGTCACCACCGACTTTTTATTTTATCCTAAGGAAAGGTCAAAAAGCACAGGAAAGACCTTTGAGATGTTTTCTTGGGTTCAGGGGGTAGATTATGAAAAGGGAAGGTGCTAACACCCTTTTCATCCATGGTTTTCCATGGGCTCTTAGTTACTTGTTTTAGATCGCTTGCCTTTGCTTTTCAATTATTTGAAATGGTACTTTGTGTGTGGTTTTTGAAAATGCTTTGAAAAAGAGGCCTTGTCTAGGCAACCTTTGTAATGATTCGTGTTTGAATATATACAAAGGTGTGTGTCTTTTTGAAAAGATATTTCAATGTTTTGAAAGTTGTTTTGAAATTTTTTTGAAGTTGTGTTGTGAAGTGTGTTTGAAAATGGCAAGGATGTTTTGCAAGATTTTTGATCAAGTAACTAAGAGTTGTCTACCCTATTTTACTCAAAGATCTTTCTTATGTTTTTAACCCTTTTAACAGTGTTGTTTCACCATTGTATTTGGTGAACAACCTTGTGTTAGGATGTTTAAACGGGACAGGCGCGGGTCATCGTATACAATCATTGAAAGCAACTTGTGAGACGCTCTAGCAATTTTGTAAGGGACGAGATCGTTTTATCGAAGGCAACACCGAGGGTCATCGAGGGACTACGATCTTTGTTTATCGAAGGGGCATTTTCTAGAGTGTCTCATATTTTAGGGACATGATTGTATTTTCCGAGGCAATAAGCGAGGTTACCCTAGAGGTTCAATTGTGTATTGTGTTTGTCATTTTCATGCATTTGTCTTGTATTAGGTCATCTAGAGATTGATTTTAGACTTTCACATACAAACCCTAATCTCTAATCATGGCATAATTTAAAAGCATAAAGTGTGAGAATTAAATTCTAAGCTATTACAAAAGAGTATCCGGGGATGGGGGTACAATCATTTACAAATGGGGATGAGTCTCTCAAGAATAATAATGTCCCAAATATTATGGGTTACAACCAAATCGAATCGTCGCCATTCAACATAAGATTATAACAATTTATAAGATAAAGAAAATCAAAGAAATATGAGATGCATGTATTTATTTACAAATGAACAAACAAAATTTAACCTAGTGAAGATTAAGTGTTATTATTATTTTTGTATTTTTTAGGAATTTTGTGTAAAGAAAAGATTAATTACCTAAATTAATGCTTAAGATTATTCTTGTATTTTATTAATAAAAAAAAAGGTTAAAGAAAAACAAAATTGATTAAATCAAACTAACTATTCTTTTTTTTTTGTATTTTTATTATATTAAACAAGATTAATAAAGAAAAATAAAATTAGTTTAAAAGAAAGTAAAACAAAATTTAATTGGTGTTTTTATCAACTAAAAGAAAGAAAATAAATTAGTTTAAGTGATATTAATTAAAAAGTGTTAGTTTTAAAAAATGGGCTTAGGATTATGGCCCAAAGAAGAAAATGAAGAAGGACAAGGATCAGGATAAAAAAGGGGGTATGTGCTGGCAGAAGCGTTGTGGGCTTATGGTTTTGTTTGGGGAGAAGGCCCAATTGAAGTGTTGTGATAATTTTTTAGGGTTTGTTCATTTTAGGGTTTGTGAGCTTTGGTTGCACAGCGGCGCCTCCTTCTTCTTCGTTTCTCTCATCTTTCTCAGGCCATGGTTCTGATACTCTTCCTAAGCCCAGCTATTGGAGCACCGCCCCCTCCCACTCTTTCATCCTCTCACAGTGGTCCAAGCTTGGTGTTTTGAAAGGTGCGAATTGTTCATTCACGTTTTTAGGGTTTCACAGTTATGTTTGTTTCTTGATTGCTTGCATGTTTTAATCTTATGGTTTTTTGATGTTTACATGTAGTAAGAGCTTGAGGGACGTACCTTGAGCGTCTTGTTCTTTAAAATGGAAGGAGAAGGATGTGAGACCGGCCGGTGGCGCTCCCAGGAGGCTAGGCGGAGGAGGAACGTGACGATGGTGCTTGGTAACCCTCTTTCTTTTCTTCTTTGAAGGTTAGTGATGAATCTTGATTCTGAGACCCTTTGAATGTTTGATGATGAAAACTGTTGTTTGCTTTTTTTCGTTGTTGATGACGAGTATTTCTGAAAACTGTTATTTTTTTGTCCCTTCTGAACCTTTCTTCTTCCCTGTTAATGATGAGCTTTGCTTCTGAAACTTGTTTGCTTTTGGATCTCTTCCTTTCTTTTAGCTACTGATTGTTTGATGATGATATTATTCTGAGAACTGTTTGTTTAAACTGAACTTGATGATTTGTGGTTGTTTCTTTGTTAATGATGAAAATGTGTTCTGAAACTCGTTTGCTTCTGGATCTCTTCCTTTCTTTTGGCTACTGATTGTTTGATGATGATATTATTCTGAGAACTGTTTGTTTGAACTGAACTTGATGATTTGTGGTTGTTTCTTTGTTAATGATGAAAATGTGTTCTGAAACTCGTTTTCTTCTGGATCTCTTCCTTTCTTTTGGCTACTGATTGTTTGATGATGATATTATTCTGAGAACTGTTTGTTAGTTTGTTCTTTGTTGTTTTGGCCAGCTTGGCTTGAATCTATAGTTTGGACAAATTTGAGTGAGTTGCAGTTTTGCTATTTGATCTGCAGTTGGTATTTCAGGCTTGTTGAGCTTGTTTTATTTGTAGTTGGGCAGGTTGTTTATGCAGGTTTGATTAGTTATGTAGTTTGGTTTATTGGCAAACAAGTTTGTTGTTTGGTTTCACTACTACGGAAAAGGGCTTTTAAAGCGCTTATTTTGGCCTTTAAAAGCGCTTAAAAGCGCTTTAATAGCTGGCGCTGGCGTAGGTAACAAAAGCGCTTCTAAAAGCGCTCTGGTAGACCCCCCCTTTAAGAGCGCTTTCCTGGAAAAAGCGCTCTGGTAGGACCCCCTATAAGAGCGCTTTCCTGGAAAAAACGCTCTGGTAGACCCCCCTTTAAGAGCGCTTTTCCCAGAAAGCGCTGCCAAAGACCAGTAAAAAAGCATAAAAAATTAAAAAAAAACGCAGCATACAAAAGCGCTTTTGGAAAAGCGCTCTGGTAGGCCACCCTATGAGAGCGCTTTTTCTGGAAAAAGCGCTCTGATAGGCCCCCCTATAAGAGCGCTTTTCCAAAAGCGCTTTTGTATGCTGCGTTTTTTTTTTAATTTTTTATGCTTTTTTACTGGTCTTTGGCAGCGCTTTTACTAAGAAGCGCTTTAGTAGGTGGACCTTTAAGAGCGCTTTTTAAAAGCGTTGTCGTTTCTAAATGAGGTATTTTTATGTGCAGCCTATAATTTAATCCTCCCAGTCGACCTGTAATGTTTTCGACCTGTAATATTTTCGACCTGTAATATATTTTTGACCTGTAATATATTTTCGACGCTATTATTTCAGCCATCAGTAAGACAATATATATACTAATATAATACCATTATAATATCCAAAATTATATATATACATCATTACATCAATAATATTATAGTTCAAATCGACACAAATCCTACATGAAAAATTGCTTAATATAATATTGACACAAATCTTCTTTAATTTCTTCCAACTTAAGCTTCGGGTACCCAGCAGCACGGAATTCGTCAAGGTACTACAAAACAAAAACATAATATAAATGATATATTTAGTTAAATGTAATAAATTATATGAAATTATCTTAAGTTATAAATTCATACCGTGAGCGGAATCTCTAATTGATTCGCCTGAAGGATTTCTTTCATGAACCTCAAAACAAAGTATCCGCAATCATGACTGTTTCGCTGTTGCGGACACTACATAATAAAACAAATAAGATTCTATAGTTGTCTTGTTTTACCAAGTAGCATAAATATTATAAGCAAAATTGTGAAAAGTAATGTACCTGCACTTGGATCCAAGTGATGTTGTTTGATTTAGTCCGGGATACCTGTGCGTCCCGTTGACTACGGAACACTTGTATTGATCTAATTATTAAATATATAAAAGCATATGTTTAGATCAATCCCACAAATAAGAAAATATATAAATATACACGAATATATATTTAGAACGATCCCACTTACAAATCAACGATTTCCTTCATAGCCGGATAATTGGTCCATTCACCATTTACCGAATTCAGATAATACACGACTTCTCTTATCGGGTTGATAGCAAGCAGCAACCAGTGTGCTCTATAAATTAAAACAATAGGTTATATGAAAATTTTGCTATACACAAAAGAAACAGAGATTAGATGAACCAAGAATGAGAAACTAACCCTACTGGTCGGGTATTATACGCCCAAAGATGCAGACTTTCTGTATTGCCGGTGGACATGAATCTATCTACTAAGCGCTGTCTAACTGATTCCGGTTCCGAAGCAATTGTCATTCCGCTGCAATGGGCGGAAGACACGAAACGGAATCTGTTAGACAATGCAGTCCCGCGCAACACTCTGTCATACAACAACCTTAAATAAAAACATAATAAACATTAGATTATTTTCATTGAAATGTGTAAATAAATTATATTGTGGGACTAATTAAATAATATATCGGATGAGTGAATATTACCGGATGTATGAGTGCATATTACTGACGCCTAGTTGATCATGCCTAAAAATCTCTTCCAAGTCATCAATTGTAATATGTGACGGGAATTCAATACCGAAGACACTTTCATCCATGTTGATTTCACGTAAACCACCATCCTTCAAATCGGACATATCAACCATTGTTGCGAGTGTCGAACGGTATCGAGGCACAAAAGCACCGCCTTTTTTTGCCGCTTGCTTCGGAGGACCAGTGGGTGGTACGCTACGAACCTGCTGCGTCACTTGTTGTGACTCCCGAGCGGATGCCTAAAAATCATATAAGTTAGGTAAAATATAAAATCATGCAGATTTAGATTCAGACTATATATTAACACTTTAAATGTACCTCTTTTAGTGATGCAACAAACTCCTCCTCCTGTAAAATCCCTTTACCCTTAATTGCGGGTTTTATAGGAGCAGTCTAAAATTAAAATGTAAAAAATAATTAATAAACGGTTTAGAATTGACATTCGAAAACTAAATGATTCATAATCGTTTTCAGTATACCTCATCACTAATGGTAATGAGCTCCGAGGGCCATGCAACAAATGATCCTATTGCATCTCGCAGCAATGTCGTCTCTGAGACCATGTCAGGTACCGGTAGAATCGCATCACGATCTAATACAACATCCACCGATACTTTCAGGTGTCCATTCGGGAGCGGTCTGTGGTGAAGTAAATCTCCCGAAGTGTTGTGCACTTTTCCCTTGCCAACTAGTCGATAATTCGGTGACGATAAGTATAGTTGGCAAGATGAAATGCCCTAAACAAATAGAAAATATAAAGTCATTATCATTAATAAAATAGAACAGTTTGTAAGGAAAAAAAATTATAATTACCTCGGGAAATTTCTTTTGATAGTTGATACTAGCCTTATCACTAGTTTCTCTCACCGATGAAGTGTTGCAATTTTCTCTCATATACATATCTTTATCTCTTTGCAATTCAGAGACCTGTGCTTGCAATTCCTGCAACTTTTGCAACACTTCTTCATTGGTAAGATTTGATCTTCTCCTAGAACTCTTATAAAAAGAGGTTGGAGTCACACCATGACCCTTACCCCTCACCCGACCGGGATACTCGGGAGCATCTAGTACTCTACTAAGTACGCTCTCCTCACCGGTGGATGCCGATTGCGACAAGGTCTCCTGTAATTCATTTACATTTAAATAATTATTAGTGGAGATAAAAAATCATTTATATATTAAAAAACATTTGATTTAATTAAAGACACAGTATTATACTTACACATTCAGTATAAACTCTCTGAACATCGGGATCGACAGCTTGATTCTTGCCCACACGAGCTTCCTTCCACAACACATGTACAGGAAGTGAAGCTTCCTCACTTTTAGTCTCCTCTAACTATGCATTGATACAAACGATAAAATCGTCAATTAAAACATGCACATGTAGACAATTAATTAAAACGCATTTCTATTTACTTACAATTTTATCCTCTAAGCGTGCATATCCCAAACGCCCTTTTTTGTATGGATACGCGGGTTTGGATGCTCTCTCACTATTCGTGGCACTCTTTTTCTGAAAAGCTTCATCTCTTTGCTTTACAAACTCAGCCCAATCTGCTTCATCAATGAAGGTCGCATACTTTGTTGGCCGTCCCGGTGCCTCTTCAAGAAATTTTCCATCTTTATCCTTAAGATAGGTGTTTGTCAAAAAACTTTTCCACCCTCTATATCTTTTGCCGGCCAAACTAAGTATGTAGCTTTTACGTTCATCTGGTATCTCAAAAGTCCTCTGCAAAAAAACGTACGCATAGTGTGTTAGTATAAGTAATTTAAACAATTTATCGTCAAGATAATAACAACAATTAACCATATATGATATATACCTGAAGCTCTTCCCAAATCGCTTGTTTTTTCTCCTCCAATTCTAAATTTTTCGTTTTCGATTTCCAGGTAGCTACGGAGACCGGAATATGCATACGGACAAGTGTACCAATATAACTTGTCAACTTTGCAGAATTAGGACCAATTGGTTGTTTATCAGAATTCCATTCCAATCGGTATACTAATCCTTGGTCTCTATGTCGAATGATTCCCTTCATAATAGTGATGCCTCGTGCAACCTCTTTTGCTTCAGTATCAGGTGGAGCATTTGTATCCGAAGCAACTCTTTCTTGTGAGTTTTCTTGTGAGTTTTCAGGTGGGTTTTCAGGTGGAGCATCTCTATCTGGAGCCATTGAACCTGTATCAAACAAACTAAAGCACATTAGTACACTATTAACACTAACTTTATATGAGAAACATTTCAAAAAATTACAACATAGAAGTTATTATAAGAAGAAAAAAAATCAATCCATTATTAATTGTTCAACGTGAAGATATTCATCCCTGCATCATCTGCCAAACATACCCAATGTATGCTTTCCTTCTTAAAAAAGAATTTAAGTTAAGTAGAAAAAATTTACTTTTTTATTATTAATAAAATAAAAGCATGTGATACAATCAATATTACTTTTTCATGATATTTCTTTTAGGCAAAGATGAGGGGATGCATACTCTATCAATATTAAAAGCATGTTCATTTAATAAATCTTAATTTTTAGTCAAATTGTTTTAAAGTACAAATTGTAAGATTTTCACATATTCGATGCCAGATTACTAAATATAATAATTAAAAAATATAAAAATGAGACCATTACTAAACATAAGCGAGTGAAGGTTATCGAGACCATTACTTTATCACTAACGTCTCTTTCTTTTCTTGGTAGGATTGTGTACTACGCGTCTCTTAACAATGCGGACGGTTGGATTGATCCAAATACCCTCATTATGATCATTTCTAATACAAGATTCATTCTCATTTTGATCGTTTCTTGTACAAGATTCAATGCCAACACCAATATCACCTTGATCTTCAATTTTTTCATCAACTATTTTGTTAGATAAAAGCACTATAGACCATTTCGTACTTTTCGGATCATTGACATAGAACACTTGTTTAGCTTGAGAGGCTAGAATGAAAGGCTCATCTTTGTACCCTACCCTATTGAGATCCACTTGCAAAAATCCTGACTTATCCATTCGTACGCCACTATTATTTTCAACCCACTTGCAACCAAATACAGGAATTTGAAACTTCGCGTAATCAAACACCAAAATGCGCTCGATAACCCCAAAATATGACAAATTTGCAAATTTCGGATTTAAGTCATTCGCACTTGATATGTGCATAGCTTCAGCTACCAAGGTAACACCACTATTTTGCATAGTACTTTTATCATCCTGTTCTTTGGTATAAAATGTGTATCCATTAATTGCGTATGCGCTATAAGAAAGCACAATTACAGATGGACCATAGGCTAAACATCTCAACCTTTCTGTTACTGAAGCAGGATCTGAACGATACTTTGAATAAATATGATCTCTAAACCACGGTATGAAACTTCGATTGTGCTCTCGTACTATCCAGTTCTCATTTCTATTTGGATTTAAATCTCGGAGAACAACTTTGTGCATTTCAACAAACGGCTCAACCTCAATCTCATTGTGCAGAACATACAAGTGCACTTGATCCCGTTCGACCATTGATACTGTCACAACTTTATTTCCAATTAGCCTTTTTCCTTCTTTTTTTTCGACAATATGAGATTTGGGGAGTCCAATTGATTGAACATTTGACAGATATTCAGTACAAAACTCAACCGCTTCTTCAGCAACGTATCGCTCGGCAATACAACCCTCTGGTCGACTTCTGTTTTTCACGTACCCTTTTAATATTTTCATATAACGTTCAGCAGGGTACATCCATCTCATATAAGCTGGTCCGCACAGTTGTGTCTCTTTCACAAGATGAACGACTAGATGAACCATTATGTCAAAAAACGAGGGAGGAAAATACATTTCAAGATCACATAAAGTAACAACTATCTCATTTTGCAATGTTGGTAAGATCGCGGGATCGACCACCTTACTGCAAATAGACCTGAAGAAGAAACACAGCTTAGTTATTGCGCTTCTTACTTTTTCTGGCAGAATAGAACGTATACCTATTGGTAAAAAATGTTCCATTATAACATGGCAATCATGCGTCTTCAAACTCTTTAACTTGAGGTCTTTCATGGACACAAGTCTTCTAATATCTGAAGAGTAGCCTTCTGGAACTTTTACTTCACTGAGGAACTTACACAATGTTTTCTTCTCCTTTCTAGATAGAGTGTAAACAGCAGGTGGCAGATATGTTCGTCTTCCTTTCGTCACGGGCCCCAATTCAGTTCTCATCCCCATGTTTACCATGTCATTCCTTATGTTAACGCCATCCTTAGACTTTCCTTGTATATTGAGTAGCGTACCTATAACGCTGTCAAATACATTTTTTTCAATATGCATAACATCCAGGAAATGTCTTACGTACAACGACTTCCAATATGGAAGTTCAAAGAAAATTGACTTCTTCTTCCACCCACCCTTGACAATTGAATGTGCAAAAGGCTTGCCAAACTGAGTGCTCACATCTTTCACCTTTTCAAAAATTTGATCACCTGACAAAAAAGGCGGGGCTGTACGATGTTCGGCCTCTCCATTGAATGCTTTTCTCCACCCACGGTAGTGATGATTAGAATTTAAGAATCTACGATGGCCGAGAAAGACATTCTTCTGACAAAGCGCCAATCGTGTCGTATCGGTTTCATCTTCACAAATAGGACACGCCTTTTGACCCTTGTTGTTGTACCCGGATAGATTTCCGTATGCTGGAAAATCATTAATTGTTCCAAACAACATCGCCCTCAAGTTGAAACTTTCTTTCCTATACCCATCGTAAACCTCCACACCTCTCTCCCACAAAAACTTTAAATCTTCGATTAAGGGTGCCAAGTATACGTCTATGTCATTCCCTGGTTGTTTAGGCCCAGAAATTAGCATAGATAACATCATGTACTTACGCTTCATACATAGCCACGGAGGTAAGTTATAAATCATAAGAATCACAGGCCATGTGCTATGCGAGATACTTTGAATACCATGCGGGTTCATTCCATCAGTAGACAATGACAACCGAAGGTTTCTTGCTTCTTTTCCAAATTCAGGATATTCAGTATCAACTTTACTCCATTGTGGTGAGTCTGCCGGATGTCGCAACTTTCCATCAATAATTCTTTCATCTGCATGCCAAGTCAAGTGTCTTGAATCGGTCTCACTACGATACATGCGTCTAAATCTCGGAATTATAGGAAAATACCATAAGACTTTAGCAGGAGACAACTTTTTCTTATATCGAGGGGCACCACATTTAGGACACTCATTCAACGCTGCATACTCGTTTCGAAACAAAACGCAATCGTTTGGACATGCATGTATCTTATCATAGCTCATTCCAATAGAAGACAACATCTTTTTGGCTTCATACGTTCGATTGGGAAGAACATTATCCTCTGGTAGCATATCTTTCATAAGGGCTAATAACTCTGTGAAACTTTTATCCGACCATCCATTGTCCGCCTTTAAGTTGTACAACTTTAACACCGCAGACAATCTTGTGAATTTTGAACAACCAACATACAACGGTTTCTCTGCATCGCTTACCAACCTCTCAAACATTTTGGGACAATCCGCAAGATCTTCTTCAAGCGCTTCTGCAATCTCTTCGACTCGATCACAATCGTATGTGTCTGTGCAATCGTCGTTTGAAGCATACTTCCTATTACAACTCGACTCAGCATTCCCGGTACTTTTCTCACCATGCATTGTCCAACATGTATAACTTCTATCAATTCCATGCATCAGTAAATGCGATTCCAACTGAACCGCGTCAACCCGTCTCCCATAACAACATCTCAAGCAAGGACATATCATTCCATTGGGTTCTCTGGCGTGCGCAACGGCAAACTTAACGAATTCTGATACCCCATCCTCATACTCTTTCGACAATCGATTGGCAGTCATCCATTTTTTATCCATGGTTTGACTATAGCAACTAATTAGTCACGCAACTATAGAAAAATAATAATTAATTACCTGTAAAGAAATTCAACATATCAGGTAATCAAATTCATAGTTATTCTTGCCTCACCTTAAGCATGTGCTAAACAACTCATCACTAATTACTAACTAGTGAAGTCGGATACTAGTGATTCAGTCTTGGATACAGGTAATAACAATTATATTCAAACAATAGTGAAGTCGGATTTCAAACAATTATATTCAGTCCTTATCTTACAAGTTAGCTTTGTCAAGTCTTAGTTAGGTTCAAATCAAATTTTAAAAGCAATGTATTGTTAATTGTTAAATGACGCTCTATAGTTTTCAATTCATCTTGATTTTCTTTGCACCTAGACATGACTTTTTTAATTTATGATTACAGCATATGCAAGATGAAGATAACGGCAGACCATACAGGAAGTTCAAGCCTTAAAGTATGAAAGATGTTTTGTAATAATCAGGGGTTATGAAAGTTTGGTTGCTGTAACTGAGTAATAATGTTTTGAAAATATAAAATGTTTGGTTGCTGTAACTGAGTAATAATCAGGGGTTATATACATTTGTTTTTTTTTCTCGGGAATAAATGTTTGGTTGCTGTAACTGAGTAATAATGTTGTAGTTTTGTAGTATTCAGAAGCGTTTCAGTTCCAAGAGTTCTATACCTGTGAAACCAATGGGGTCTAAAAGACTGAAAACACCCTTTTCAAGTTCACAACAACCCATTTCTAACCATGTTATTGTTAAGGTCTGATTCATGTTTCATTCATACTCTCATTTTTGTCTCTATTTCTTTTTGATTATTCACTATATGTTTGATAATATAGGAAAATGATGTTGATAGCTATTCCATTGAGGTTGAAATGTTAAGAAATGATCCGTCTATTGTAGACACCATGACTGTCGATGATGTTAATGATACTCCAGAGACAGTTGAACTTAACCAGGGTAAGAAAAGGTTTAAACAATCAGAACCTGAAAGAAAAATTGTCAAAGCGACAACCAAAAAGAAGCTGTTGGTTAAATCAGACGAGGTTTCAGGTTGTGTTCTAAACTTTCTATTCTGAAATATTTAGCATAATTCTTTGTCTCTCTCTATTGGTCTCATGGCTTGTCAATTTTTGTTCAAGTGTAATTCATGCAGTGATTAAATTAATCGTCTATGGCTGTTTTTGTCAGATGTTAAGCCTTCTAGGGCGAAGAGAAAAGTGTCTTCAGATGTTGTTAGCATTGTAGCACAATCAGATGAAATCAATACAACAACCACTATTCAAACTGAAACATGGGCTGTTCTTGCTCACAAGAAACCTCAAAAGGATTGGATTGCATATAATCCTAGAACCATGAGACCCCTGCCTCTTTCTAGGGATACAAAATTTGTCAAGCTTTTGTCTTGGAATGTCAATGGATTGAGAGCATTGCTAAAATTAGAGGGATTCTCAGCACTTCAACTTGCTCAAAGGGAAGACTTCGATGTATTGTGCTTGCAAGAGACTAAACTTCAGGTAGAAAGAATAAATTGGGAGAAGCTACTTCTGACAGTCTTGCTGCCTGATAAAATCTATCAACCATGACGTTTGTGTTTATTTGAAAATTCTTTAGAGGCCATTTTCTCTCCAATTTATGAGTGCTCTGGTTTTGCTAACAGGAGAAGGATATCGAGGAAATAAAACAGCGACTGCTAGATGGCTATGAGAACAGCTTTTGGACATGTAGTGTTTCTAAGCTTGGTTATTCTGGAACAGCAATAATCTCAAGGGTGTGTTCACTTTGTTCATACTCCTTCAGACTTAATTGAAACTTTTGTTGTATGCATTTTTTTTCTAAGTGAAGATTTTGTCAATGAGATTTATGATAAATATAAAATCTTTTTATAACTACTTGGGTTGAAGCTTTTGGCACCGCCTACTTTAGTCATATTCTTTCTTCAACAAAGCTTAACCCTAATTATATCTGTTCTTATATCATGTTTGTTGATACCCTGCTCTGCTGCTTAATCATTTAACTTCAAGAAACAAGTTTGATGCCTGAAGGTGACATAATTTCACTATTGTTTGAGTAATAATCAGGGGTTATGAAAGTTTGGTTGCTGTAACTGAGTAAACAAATGTTTTGTAAACTCTAATTATGGTCTATATGATTTTCCTTAATATTGCGTGTAGGATAAGATTTCACATCTCAATGATCCCCTTATGTTAATTCCACTGCATCTAATCATTTCTCCTTATAGATTTCCAAATTTACAACCTAGACAATCATATGAAACTCATCATTAGGTTTATCTCTATCCCTCTTATCCTCATCTTATCCCTCACCTAGTATTATACTCATTAACATTCCTTCCCTGCCCAATCCCAGATGGTTCCCTAACTCAATAGTCTTGTACCATGCCATCATTCTGTGAAAAATTTATGGAGCATCATTCTGTGAAAACCACATGTAATCTATATGTAATCTATCTGTCCTGTTAAGCACTTAAGCTGAAATATAAACTTAAACTAATGAGATAAAAATCTCAGTAAGACTTATATGCAAAATATACAAGCCTATTAAAACATTTTCTTAGCTATAACTTTTTTAGTAGTAATGTTATAATTTCCTTTGTGTGATTAATTCTTTTGTCTACAGTGTAGATAGGATTAGAAATTTATAATCCCACTTGAAGTATCTCCAAGCATAACTCACACCCTCTTAGTACAGTCCATAAAGTTTGAAAATATTGCTTCTCTTCTTTGCACAAATCTCACAGTTGATAGGTGCATCTTTTATTCAGTTTCGATAACGTAACACTACTATCCGACTCCTTTTATCTGTTCTACAATCTATTACAATACAAATACCAAATTCCAACATCGTTCTTCCCAGACTTTTTTTACCGGATCCGTACTAAGTGTTGCCTTTGACATTTTTACTATCGATGACTGACAATATATGAATGTCTATTAACGATTAATCACACACAAATCATCTAAAAGAGGGAAAAACACAAATGAACACCAACAACTTAAGTACTTGTGAATTTTAAGCTAGTATACACCTAAAATTAGGACCCGTAAATCCAACTTCATTTTCCT
The DNA here is from genome assembly GCA_948472305.1 of Vicia faba. NCBI lineage: Eukaryota > Viridiplantae > Streptophyta > Magnoliopsida > Fabales > Fabaceae > Vicia > Vicia faba. The sequence goes on along the minus strand of OX451739.1, from coordinate 450,871,608 downwards.
AACCCTCTAACATACCCTTAATTAGGAACAATCATGTAGAACATTTCACAAACAGTTAATATGCAATATCTAAAACTAAGAAAAATGAGTAAGAATTCTTACCTCAAACCAAAGAAATGGAAAAAGTGAAATGAACTTTTAGATCTTTCCTCTAACAAGTAACAGCCAACCTTCAAAATCCCTTGGGTTTCGTTCTTGCTAACTGTTGAAGGGTTTTGTAATAACAAGAAACTTTGAGAACGAAACCCTAATTAATGTAATAAAGTAAAGTAGTTAGAGTGGGTGATGATGAATCAATGTTGAGATGAAATTGAATGGGAAAGAAACAACACCTGAATGTAAATTATAGTTTGATGAAGAGAGGACGACGAAGGATGAAGAGAGCTTGAATAGGTTGTTATGAAAGTGAGGACGACGAAGGATGAAGAGAGCTTGAATAGGAGCAGACGAATGGAGAAGAAGATGAACAACTGGGTTTCGTTTTTTGTATCAGCTGGGTTTAGAAATCTGATTGTAAATTTAGGGGTTTAGAAATTATTTAACTAACCTATGCCAGCGCTTTTAAACAAGCGCTTTCGTATCCCCCCTATGCCAGCGCTTTTTAAAAAGCGCCTTCATATCCCCCACCTATGCCAGCGCTTTTATAAAAGCGCTTTCGTATCCCCCACCTATGCCAGCGCTTGTTAAAAAGCGCCTTCATATCCCCCACCTATGCCAGCGCTTTTAAAAAAGCGCTTTCGTATCCCCCACCTATGCCAGCGCTTTTAAAAAAGCGCCTTCGTAGGTTTCCCTTTTTTTTAATTTTGTTTTTTGTGAAGGCTATGGCAGCGCTTTTTCAATAAGCGCTTTCGTATCCCCCACCTATGCCAGCGCTTTTAAAAAAGCGCCTTCGTAGGTTTCCCTTTTTTTTAATTTTGTTTTTTGTGAAGGCTATGGCAGCGCTTTTTCAATAAGCGCTTTAGTAGAGGCGCTGGCAAAAGCAGTTTTTGGCGTAGTGTTTGTTGACAAACAAGTTTGTAGTTTTGCAGACAGGTTTGCAACTGTGAGTTAGCAGGTTTGGGTTGGCAGATTTGGCCTTTGTTCTGTTTGTGTTTGTTGAGCAGGCAGGTTTGGGCTAGCAGGTTTAGCAAGCTTGATGTTTCTTGTGTAGCTTGCAGGCTTGTTTTGGTTTTGAGATGCAGGCTGTTGAGTTTGGCCTGTGTGTTTGTAGTTTTTTGCAAAACAGGTTTGAGCTGTTTGATTTTGCAGTTTATGCAGGGGTTTTGGTGTTTGGATTTTTTACTGGTTTGTGTGAGCAGGTTTGTGGTTTGATATCTTGTGCAGGTTTGGCAAAACAAGTTTGTAGTTTGCAGCTTGCTTAATATTTCTCTCTCCCCTGGACTGTTATACAGTCTCTTCTCTTTATATCTTTTTTTTTGTTTTCTTTACTGTCTTTGACAGCCTGCCTTAGCCAAACTGCAAAACTTCTCACCTCAGGTCCTCTCTTTCTCTCTCTCTCTCTCATAAGCATTTTTGCTTAATATTTTAATTCTGAAAAGTTGGTTGTCTAGAAAATGATGAAAGCCTTTTGACAAGTTTTGACTTGCCAAGTGAATTACCTCTTGTTGTCTTGCTTTTGCCTGCTGTATTTCTGTTTCCATGCTGCATTACCATATTTATCCAATTTGTCTTGTAACTTGGTTTTGGGCAATTTGTTCTATAGCTGAATATGGGACTTTTCTTGTTGCTGTATTATACATTTGTTTGACTTATACTTTGGCAGTTTTGGCGCCTGTTTGTCCCTTTGAATTTGTGACTCAGTTTGGTTTGCTTGGTTAGACAGTTTGTAACTCAGCATGCTTGCATTTTTTTTCAATTTGTATTTTAATTTTCTCTTTGTGAACCAAGAAGAGAAATCTTCTTGTGATTTGCAGAGAGAAAAATAAAGCGTGACGAAAATAAGCAATCTGATTCCAGACGACCAATTTTAATGATGACTTTTTCTTTCTTTTCATTTGAAAATTCTTGTGCAAATTTTTTTTCTTTCTTCTTTTTCAGGTGAATGCATCCTGGGCAAATAGAGGAAGCAGTAGAAGCCAAAGATCTTAGGAGATTAGGCTTAGATTTATTTTTTCATTTATTGTAAACAAATATTATTGTAAATACTGTAAGTTGTAAATTTACAATATTCAGATAAATTTTGTAACAACATTTGAAACGAATAAAAAAAGTCTTTGTCAAATATCTTCCAATCTTTCCTTGCATTGTTTATTTAATTATTTAAGACTCTTAAATCAAAACAATTGGAACTGTATCCCAATAATTTTAATTCAGATAAAATAAATAATCAACAAACTTTGCAGTCTCGTAACCTTGCACTACTCACAATACGCATGGTATTCTAATTAACACACGCATTGTACAGTTAAACAAACAAAGCATTCCAATAAACGGTAAACCTTTCACTCCACTTAATCAAGCAGATGCCTTAATGTTCCAAACAAAAGTCTCAGCTTTTATCCCAGATAATCAGGCCTTGAGAAACAACCAGTAAACTTGAACAAGCATGAAAACAACGTAACAGTTAACTGAATTTTTGTGGATTCAGTTCCTTCTGAGAAATGCGAGCGAAAACCCTAATTCCAGATTTGTTGCCAAAGAAAAGTATGCTTGATCAATTCCTGAGCCAATCTTCAAAAAATCAGAGAAAACCCTAATTCTGGATTGACTGATAAAGAAAAGTCTGTTTGACCGATTCTTGAGCCAATCTCAAAAATCAGAGAAAACCCTGGGGTTGTGATTTCTTGTGAAAAAGGGAGGACAAATTTTGGGGTACAACAGCTACCAATAAGAATTTCAAGATAGAGTTGGTACAACAACAATTTGTGATGAGTGGTTATGGCACTACCATCTTGGATATCTCAATTTTCGAGACCTCTGTGTGTTACAAAGAGATGGTATGGTAATCGGGTTGCCAAGAATCAATGTTCCAGCTAAGATATGTGAAGAGTGTGTTCAAGGGAAGAAAAAAAAGAGTAGTTTCAACAAGGATGCAGGTCATAAGACCAAACATTACCTTGAGGTGGTGTACTCCGATGTTTGTGGACCAATGCAAGTCGACTCGTATGGTGGAAATAGGAACTTTGTCACTTTTATCGATGATTTTAGTAGGAAACTATGTATATACACAATCAAGAGAAATGATGAGGTGTTTGATGTGTTTAAGAAGTTTAAGTCCATGGTTGAGCGAGAAAGTGGTCACAAACTTAACATTCTCAAAATAGATGGTGGAGGTTAATATACCTCGAATGAGCTTGGGAAGTATTGTGATGAAGAAGGGATGATGCATGAAGTTGTGCCACCCTATACGCCACAATAGAATGGTGTTGCCGAGAGGAAAAAACATTCAATAATGAACATGGTTTGAATCATGTTAAAGGTAAAGACTTGTCGAATGAGTTATGGGGTAAAGAAATTTCTACAACCGCCTATTTGTTGAATAGGTTCCCTAAAAAGAAGCTTGATAAGGTGACTCCAAAAGAGGTATGGTCTGGATTTAAATCAAGCTTAATTCATTTAAAAAATTTCGGTTCGATGTCATTTTGACACATACTGGGTCAAATTTGAAAGAAGTTGGATGACAAGGGTGAGACGATGTTACTTGTTGGTTATCATCCTACTAGAGGTTATAAATTGTTTGACGTTGCAAACAAGAAGATTGTGATTAGTCGGGATGTGGTGGTTTATGAACTGAGGTATTTTGGCAGCAAAATTTATGGTTTGGCAGGCCCTATAATCAATTACCAGAATGGAGGAATCGATTACGGGCACAATTTTTGTCCAGAGGCTGCTGGAACTGAATTTGCAAAAGGCGTAATTGATTATGAGAATGTTGTAATCGATTACGATAATGAAAATGAAGAAAATCAAGTTATTGCATGTGGTTCTGGACAACAACCTGATTTAGCCAAAAACGAAGAAAATAGTAGACGACCAACTAGGCGAAGAGGTTTGCCTCAGAGACTCCAAGATTATGAAGTATTCCATGATAACAAAATCAATGATGATAGTGATTTTGTTTACTTTACGATTATGGATGAATCTGAGCCTATTATCACGAAAGAGGCACAAGTGATCCAGAGTGGGTGTGTGCGATGAAAGAGGAGTTGGAATCGATTGAGAAAAATAGTACTCGGGAGTTGGTTGATCTACTAGAATGAAAGAAGCCAATAGGTGTGAGATGAGTTTATAAAGTGAAGTAAAATCCCAAAGGTGTAATTGTCAAGCATAAGACTCGACTAGTTGCGAAAGGATTTTTGCAAAGAGAAGGTATATACTTTGATGAGGTGTCTGCACCTATTTCTAAAATAGAAACCATACGACTGGTTATTGGTATTACGAATAACAACAATTGGTAGATTTATCAAATGGATATGAAATCCACATTTTTGAACGATTCACTTGAGGAGGATGTTTATGTAGAACAACCCTTAGTTCTGTTGTGATAAATCAAGAGGGAAGGGTATACAAATTGAATAAAGCGCTTTATGGTTTGAAACAAGCTCCTAGAGCTTGGAACAAATGCATTAATGGTTTCCTAGTTAATGTTGGCTTCAAGAAATGTGTTTTCGAGCATGATGTCTATGTGAAGACAGATGCAAGCAAAGATGTGATCATAATTTGCTTATATGTGGATGACTTGTTGATCACAGGCAGAAATGAGTTGAGTATCTCTAAGTTCAAAGGTGAACTTATGGAAGAGTTTGAAATGAGTGACCTTGGGATCATGACATACTTTCCTGACATAGAGTTCCACAAGTTAAAATTGAGTCTGCTCATGCATCAAAGAAAGTATGCTCTTAAGATTTTGAAAAGGTGTGATATAGAGCATTGTAATGCTGCTAATACACCTGCTGTAGCGAGGTTGCAGCTGTCAAAAAGTGATGATGAGTAGAATGTGGATCCAATGCAATATAGGAGATTGATTGGATCATTACGTTACTTGTGCAATATGCGGACAAATTTGGCATTTAGTGTCGGTATTGCAAGTAGATTCATGGAGAGACCAAAGGTGTCTCACTTGGCAGCAGTTAAAAGGATCTTAAGATACATCAAAGGAACTCTTGGCTACATAATTCTCCTTCTCGCAGCTGATACGGCAGAAAGTGCAATTTTCTCGGTTACACGGATTCAAATTGGTGCGGAGATAAGGATGATCAAAAGTCTACAGCTGATTATATCTTTATGTTTGGAGGAGCATCAATCTCTTGGTGTTCTAAAAAGGAACCTGTGGTGGCACTTTCTTCTTGTGAGTTTGAGTATATCGATGCATCATTGTGTGTGTGTCAAGCTGTGTGGCTTATGAATCTGTTGGAAGAGATGGACAGCAAGGTTGGAGAAGCTGTCACACTCTTGGTTGATAATGTTTCAACCATTAACCTTGCTAAGATTCATGTTACGCATGGGAGGAGCAAGCATATTGAGATGAGGTTTCATTACTTGAGGTATCTGGTGTGTGAAGGCAAGTTGAGATTAGGATACGATCGAAGCGAAGAACGAGTTGTGGATTTGTTGACGAAAGGAGTCACAAATGATGTGTTCAAGAAGTTGGTGATGAACTTGGGCATGGAGAACTTGGATAATTTGAATTAAGCTGGTGTATTGGATGTTCAGTAATTCAAATGCATTGTATAAACTTTTGGAAATACATGACTTGTTATTTCATGGGCGTACTCGATTACACAAATAAGAGTAATTGATTACGAAGGCATTTTTCTATTTCTTGTTTTCTATTATCAATAGGCGTAATCGATTACGAGTCTGTGTTTGGATTTTTTTGACTTATTTTTTAGTTGTTTTGTTTTCCAACATGTTTGTATATAAGAATCCTCAAGTGTATTGTGTTAAGCAATGTCATTTGTTATATTTTCTCCTCAACCTCAATTACTCTCTCTCTCTATTATTTTCTCATTTCATCTTCTCCAATTATGACTTTTCTCCATTGATTCACTATAGAATTTTATTTATTTTCCAACATTTTTTTTATATTTTATAAAAATATCTGATTTTATAATTATCAAATTTATGTTTGATTTTTATGATCAATGTTTTTTAGTTTATATAATTTGATTATAATTTTCTCCGTTCTCCTTTTCACTATTATATTAATCAAATAAAAGAAGTGTTAAACTTCTCTTCTTTCTCTTATTTTTCCCTTCTAGGAAACACATAAAAGACTATTCATGGTAGCATAATAGCTTATCAAGTGGCTGGATTTCATTCAATATTAAGTTCTTTTCTCTTTTCTCTCACGCAATATATCTTGCTCTTTCCAACCTAAATCCACGTCCATGCATACGTAGAATACAGCTGTGATTAAAATATGCGAAAAATCAAAGATAGATTGAAACATGAGAATTTATAATTAGATCCTTTATACCATTTCGGTATCTCCGAAAAAAAAGACATTTATACCATTTTGCTAGCCAGAGAGAAATTTCCTCCAAACATTAGAGAAATTGAGGCAAAAGAAAAAAACATGGTCCCCAACTTTTTTTTGTAAGCCCCGAAACAACCAAGAAATAAAGGACAGGAAGTACATACATAACTATTATACTCTTTTTTTTTTTTTTTGGATCTTTTCTTTATAAATTTTCTTTCAACTCTGCGTGGGGTAAATTATTTTTCTTGAGTACTAGTTCGACTAAAATAACTAACATGAATATTTAAATGCAACTAAATTGTATTCATTCATCATTTAGTTACTAAACTAATAACTAAATTACATGCAAATTAAAAATAAATTAGTTTTTAGCTCCGGAATAATTATGTTTTTAGAAAAATTAAATATACTTATTTCTCCATTATTTATCATCTCTTTCTTAAACCAAACCTATACACAAAATTTAAGTTATTTTCCTGTTTTAATTTCTTATTTTAAGTCTAAATCAATGAAAAATGGCATTTGTCTACTAGGAATGATAATATACGACTACAAGTCATGAAAACAAATCCAACTAGAAATGACAAACATGCCTAAAAATTCAATTATAGTGAGTTAGAAAAAAATTAAAAAAATAAAAGTCTATTCATCCGTGAACTTTACGGATTAGTTTTTTTTCTTCTTTTTTTGTTAGATGATATTATTAGGAGCATTGATGCATAGTGTAGAAACAAACAACTTTGTGAGAGACACACCACTTATCCACCGAAAATTTTAAGCTGATAGGTGAGTGGATTCTCCCACTTATTCTCATTCCTATTTAATGTTCTCCCCTTATTCACTCTTGTTATATTATTCCAACATTTTCTTTTCTGAACAACCATTTTATTTGTACAAACATATTGCTTTGAAATGGATTATTATACAAACATACAAGATTGAAACTTCCAATATAGGCCAAAGTAGAAAACGGTGTTGACAAAGACAGCATCGAGTATCTAGCTATTAAAGCTATTCAAGTTAAAAACTATCTAACTACTAAAATATCTTTTCTCTGCAAATTAATTACACTATCATAAGTATTTAATAAAGATCAATAAATTCATATTCTTTATTCAATCAAAGGTTGACACTTGACAATATAAAATTATTTTTATTTTTTCAATTCTTATTCCATCTCATTTTTCTTTTCACGTTCATTTTTTATTTCACTTTTACTTATTTTTCTTTCACTCTCTTGCATTTTTCTCTCTAATATTTTTACTTTCATTTTAATTTTTTTTCTCTCAACTTTCTCTTTTCTTTTTTATTTTTCTAAACATAAAAAATTTAATAAATTAAATTAACATATTAAAAAAATATTTTCATATGTCAAAATTATTTATATTTATTAGAAAAATTATTTTAAATGTCAAAATTTCTATTTTTCTCACGGATCACTATCAGCAAAATACTTATTTTATTTTAGTTAATATTATATTTATTTGAGACACAAAATTCTTATTTTCAAATGTTAATATTTTTATTTTTCTTACATGAAACTATAAATAAAATATATATTTTATTTTAATTAACAATTATCTTTATTTGAGACACATAATTCTTATTTTAAAATTTCTATTTTTCTCGTGAGACACTATCAATAAAATAACTATTTTATTTTAATTAATAGTTATTTTTATTTGAGACACAAAATTTTTATTTTTAAACATTTAAATTAAATTTATATTATTATTATTCATTTTATAATTAAATAATTCATTTCAAATTTACATATATATTTAAATAAAATTTATATCGTATTAAATAAATTTGTAACGAAACACAATCACTTAAATTTACGCAATTTGTTTTTGATAAATATTACTTTAATATGTATTTGAATACAAATTTATTATACAAAATTATTTTAACCTATACAAATTTACTGGTACTTAATTAATAGAAAACTAAATAGATGACCTTTTTGTTAAGCCATGGTAAATAACTAAAATCTATATTTGAAAGTTGATATTTTTTGGAAATGTCTCGTATATAGTTTTAACATACATTTTGATAATTTTCTCTCTATGTCTCTCTTACCTATGGTTTGTAAGTGCTGAAGCATTTTCAGTGAAGGAAGAATGAAAGATAATAAAGTAATATTAAATTTAATTGTTACATACTGATTTATAAATTAATCTATTTATATATAATTAATTTATATATTAAATAAACTAATGAATCTTAATTAAATTTAAATTTAAATTATATAATTTAAATTATATCTAATATTTTAACATATTTCTCTCATTTCAATATATCATTAATAATGCACTAAATATATCAGTGTCACAAAATTGTAAAAGTAGGGAATCATTTTCCCAACCACTGTGATTGTACAATTGGGACTATGTTATCTTTTGATTGATAGAATAAAATAAAATATTTATATTTTATTATTGATTAAAAAAGATAAAATAGAATGAAGTATGATGGAATTTTTTATTTTTGCTTTTCTCTAATTTGGAAGTAATAACACCTTTGTTCACTATATTATAACATATTTAAATAATAAAAGTTGATAGTTTTGCCAAATTAGTTGACCATGTATTAGGCAGTTTTAGACAATATGATTTGGTTCGATGAGGAGAAAGATAAAAATATGAGTGTTAACATTAGATATTATCTCCATAAGGTTTTTGTTAGACACTTTACAACGGTTGTGAAAATGTTGGAGTCATTGGAAGTGACCCTCTATAATAGAGATATAGTGAAAATTTTAGAATTTTAGAAGCTAAATATTCATACATGTCATTTTTCTCCATACCGACCACCATGTTCTTTGAAACTGCTATTGGGTTGAAGGTGACACTATCTTAAGTGTATTAAGTTATTTCTCAAAGAGACATCATGTGCTAGAGATGGTTTATGAGTCCACCTATATTAGACGCATTGTGTGGAAAAAGTTGTGACGTGACAAGATATGTGTAATCACTCTATTAATTAGCTTATGTCTAAGAGGAAAATGCTTTGTGAGTTTGACATAGTGTGTATCTTCTACACCCTTGGCATGATTATTAAAGCATGATGTTGGAATACACCCTATTGTTGCAGATTCTATTTGCACATTTCTAATATCCAATACAAATGTGAAGGGGGACAGTAAAGATGTGGCAAAATATAACAACAACTTTCAATTTGAGGTCGGGGTATTAGGTGGTGCTTAGTCAATTTTGCATATTGCAAACAGGGTGTTGAGCAAGGATCATAAGGATGGTTCCTTGACTATGCTTACATTAGATTTCTCTAATGCTTTCAACTTGGTAGACTGAATGCATTATTGTGTGAGGTGAGAGCGAGATACTCATCAATTTCTTTGTGACTTAAGTTTTTTATTGCCACATAACATATCATGTCCTTCACTAGAACATACTGTAACGCCCGTAATTTAATTAATTATTTAATTAAATTATTTTTGGAATATTTGTGAAGATGTGTTATAATTAAATTGGATTTATTTTATTAAGTGGAGAAATAATGTTAGAGATATAATATTATGTGGTGAAATAATATTAGAAGTGTAATATTATTTAATGTGGGCTTATTTTGAAGGAATAGAAGTAATAAGGGTGTGTGTTGGTTTTAAGCCCAATAAAGAATAATAGAATAATAGGGTTATTTCATTATTTGTTAGAAGGAATAGAAGGAAAGAAGCAGTAGAAAGAATAAGGATTCGGAAGAGAACGTGCAAACTGCTAGAGAAAGTGGAAAACAGCAAGAACGAGAATCCAATCGGAAATTGTAGAGCGACCTTCAATCCAAGGTGAGGGTGGGGTTCTGACTCTATAATTGAGTTTATGAAGATTGATATGTGGGATTAGTGGTGATTGTTGTCTTGTTCTTGAATTGAGAATATATGATTGATGTATGATAAGAATTGATGATTTTTTTATGAATATTGATGTCTTGATGTTGTTAAAACGCTGTAGAATTATAAGGTAATTATGGGTGATGAATTGACATGATTATAATAAGTTTTAGGGCTTTAGTTATGGAGCCGTAGTGAGATGCAGTGATGAAAAGCGTAGGATATAACAATAATGAAAACGCAGAATTATGCTAGAATGATACCAGGCGCTGCTGTTTTAGAATAATGAGTTAATTTGGAGAATAGAATTTGTCAATACTGTTCTTAGTTAGGTTGATATCAGGCAAATAATTAGAACAATAGGATGAATAGAAAATAACAGTTTTGATGTTAGACGTAGGTTGTCAGAAGTTGCGTGGCTTAGTGAGAGGTAGAAACTCTGATGTTAGAAATTGCATGGGTTAGACGCTATGCTGTCAGAGGACTGAGTCATCAGAAGTTGCTTTAGTCATAAGTTGTATCTGATCAGAAGATGGGAGTTAGTCAGAAGCTGTGATGATTAGAAGTTGTATCTGGTCAGAAGATGGGGATTAGTCAGAAGTTACATTGATCAGAAGTTGTATCTGGTCAGAAGATGGGGATTAGTCAGAAGTTGCATTGATCAGAAGTTGTATCTGGTCAAAAGATGGGGATTAGTCAGAAGTTATAGTAGTCAGAAGATTGTGCCGCCAGAGGTTGTGTCATTAGAAGCTGCGTATTAGAGATGGTGTTGGTTAGAGGCTGCGTGGTCAGAAGTTGGGATGGCTTTTACGTTGTTTTCGTACAGAATATGGACGTTAGATGCTTAGAAGCTGTTGTTTGAGCTATAACAGTATGATGGTGTCGGTTTTGACGTTAGAGTTGTAGAATGACAGTGTTGATGTACTAGGAAAATTAAAATACTGCTGAGTTGTTAGTGAGAAGTTATTAATAATATTATGTTGATAATTTATAATAAATAAATGATGTTTAATAAATTATTATGATGATTTGAGATGTTGATTATTTGAGATGTTTTTGAGATGTTAATTTGAGATGTCTTTGAGATGTTTTTGAGATGCTAATTTGAGATGTCTTTGAGATCTTATTTTGAGATGTTAATTTGAGATGTTTGAGATGATTTGAGATGTTGTTAACTTGGGTGTCGTTATTACATTCATGATTGTGTCGCATACATTGCATTTTTTTGAGATGGAGCTTATGCTCGTTGAGATGGTCTGGATTGGCAAATTTTGAGATGAAGGCTATGCCTTGTTGATGCCTCTATTAATTGGCAAATTTTTGAGATGGGAGTTCTGCTCCAATGGTACCACATGCATTTGCATAGTATTGAGTCGCATTATACAATTTCATGAAGAAGTGTATTTTGATGTTGATGAATGTATATTATTGTTGAGATTGTCGTTGATTATGAGATGAGAAGTGGTGATGTTGTTGATCTAATTTAATATATTAATTATCATGCGCTTTATTATATTGTTAGATATCTCACCCCTTCTGTTTGAATGTTTCTCTTATGTTGGTAACGTGCAGGTAATCGAGAGTGAATGTTGTATACCTTTGGTAGTTCAAATCGGTGTCATTGCTCTGATATGTAACACTCGGGGGGATGAATGCTTGCTGTTTTTGATTGTTGATTTTCAGTTGTTGAACTTTAAATTGACTATTATTAAATATGTGATGTTTCGAAGTTGCTGTTTTGTTGTTAGAGATGTTATTAAGAATTCCGCTGCGTAGATGTTGATTTATTTGATTAAAGATGTTATGTTGATGGTTCATCCGATGTTTGAAAAAGTGTTATATATCCACGATGAATGCAATGAATTTGTTAGAAGAATTTGTGACGTCCCGATTCATTTGTATGATTGAAATTTTATAACTCTGATTTATCTTGCATAATTGCTTGGGGTAGAATTGGGGTGTTACACATACCACTCATTTTTTCTCTTGTGTTACACTCTCTTATTCATAAGATCATAGATAGTTAAAAGCTTTTTCTTTATACTTGGTATCTTGATGATCAGACCATCGTAGCATACTCAGAGAAGGTGGCTTAAGCCCTTGACATCATCCGGAAGATGAGTTCAGGATTATACCTTGAATTGAATATTCGTAAGATTGAGATCATTTGGTCATCATATGATGATAGTAAACATCGTGGTGGTGGGGAGCCTTTCGAATATTGGGAGGCTGGTGTTAGGGGTGATATTGCTTATTAGTTGAAATATAGGTTTTATCGAGAGGTTTCTGTGAAGAGAAATTTTAGGATTGTTGAGTTAATGCACGTTCTTCCACAGTTAAGAAATCCACATAGTGATATTCTTCTACTTTAATCGTACACATGTATTACCAAACTTTATCTTAGCCTAACGACATGCCAACCAATTCACATGGAATAGAAAACTGTGATTTGATAAAGAGTTGTGGGGGATGGACGAAGACATAATGGTTGACGGAGGTCCTTTCTTTGAGGACCTTCAACAAATTATGACTTTTTACCTATTACATGTAGATGATTGGGTTTGTACTCTGTAGTAGAGATTGTCTCATATGCTTTTGGAGCTTCCAAGGTCTAATCTTGAATGTTACAAAATCATATATTGAAAGACACTAGAATATGTGATATACATTCCGATTTTAAAAGAGCAATACATGGCCTTAGTGTATTACAACTACCTTTCCTTTATCTTGAAGTGGGTGCTTTCCTATGTTCGAAGGCGATTCTAAAATATTTGCCAATAGATTTTGATTTTGAAATAGTTTATCTAGTAAACATTAGTTAGATTACTCATAATATACAGTGTAAAATTACTAACATATGCATTTTTTGTGCATAACATTTGATTACTATACTTTAGTTAACTTTATCCCAAAAAAAAAAAAAGTGTGTAATCTTTATTCATACAAAAGAAAAATTAATGTTGAAGGAACATAAAATAAAACCAAAGCATAGACAAAAATCCAAATCAATTAATAAAACACAACAATGTCAACATTTAGCATCTTCTGCCAACCTTGCTTACCAATTTATTAAATTAGAGAATATTGAATACTAACAGGAGAGGGGTATGGTGGAACTTGCACTTCAACAGTACCTTCAAGCATATGTATCACATTTCTCATGCTTGGTCTAAGAACTGGATCCTCTTGTACACACCAAATTGCAATCATTACCAATTTCTCCAACTTTCCTTTGTCATCCAATGCCTCATTGTCTCCCTCAACCAGTGCATCTACAGCACCATCTCTGTAGCAATCATAAGCCCAATCAGTTAATATAGCTTTCTCTTCTTCTCCTTGATCCATTTCTTGAACACATCTTCTACATGAAATTATCTCTAGTAGCACTACTCCATAACTATACACATCCACCATAGCTGTGATAGGCATGTTTTTAAACCACTCAACTGCAACATACCCTTTTGTCCCCCTTATGCCAGTATTGGTTTTGCTCTCATTCATGTTCAACAGCTTGGCCAATCCAAAGTCAGAAATTCTCGCATTGAAATTATCATCAAGAAGTATGTTCTGAGGCTTTATGTCACAATGGATGATCCTAGTGATGCACTCTTCATGTAAATACACAAGACCTCTAGCTACCCCTATTGCAATTTCTAGTCTTAGTTTCCAACTTGGTTTTTGTTTCTCATCATCAGCATTGAAAAGAAAATGTGCCAAAGTACCATTGCTCATGTACTCATAAACAAGCAATCTTTCACGTCCACTCTCACAAAATCCAAGTAAACGAACCAAGTTCTTGTGATGAGTGACACCAATGACATTCACTTCATTCCTAAATTCCTTATGAGCCTGATCCAACAAAAAACTGTTCAACTTTTTAACTGCCACGCGAGTTTCAGAACTTGTGTTGTTATTGATTACTCCTTCATAAACAATACCAAAAGCTCCCCTTCCTAGCTCTTTGTCAAATCCATTGGTTGCTTCTTCGAGCTCTTCGTAAGTGAAGCAACGCAAATTGGTTGAAACACCAGTATCACTTTGGCTAAATCTTCTAAGCTTCTTCTTGTACTGAAAAACAATGGTGGTGCCAACACATATTGCTACACTCAATACAACATTGAGAATAGCAGAGCTACCAAAAAGCACAGAAACAACCAAGACCAAAGTTCCCCTATTATTAGTCTTGTTCACAATGATTGGAGCTGGAGGAAAAACATAGGAGGTATTATCTTTTCTCACTTTCAAGAAGGCCTTAGCATCACTAAGTGTGGCGGCATCATATATCCCATTTGAGAGTGGTAACTTCTTCTTCCAGCAACTATCACCTAACCGGAAAATAGCCACAGAACAAAAACAATCATCCATACAAGATTTCTTACATTCTTCTTCCGTAAAAGGTTTTTGAAGCACGTAATCTGCTTTAGGCCAGTCAATTTGAGTCAAAGTATCAAAGACATAGAGATCATTTCTATTTTTACTTAGTTCATCTTCTGCACATCCTTGTATGAAATCAGGCTTGCAGCTACCAAATGGATCATCAGGATCAACCAGTAAGTATCTGTTTGGACACTGACATGTTGGTCTCTTATCATTTCCCAATTTGCAGAAGCTATTATATCCACAAACACCACTACCTAACTCAACATTATAAGTGCATATATTATCAGGCATAGTCCACACTATGGTCCAACCTTCACTCTCGGTTGAACTCTTTGGATGCTTAAAAAGTGTGAACGTTCCATCGAAATTAAGAGTTGCTCTAAGATAAAAATCTATGGTAGAGACTCCACTCTCTTGTTCTGACACATTGTATTTCTCATTTTCCTCTCCCAAGACATACAAGTACCCTGATCTGTCAAAGACCAATTGAGTTCCAGCACTTGATGTATCGGATCCAACAGTTTTACTTTCATAGTAGTTTTCTTTATTAATATAACCAGATGGTAAATTAATAGAATGCATAACAAGATTACCATCATCTTGTAAAAGGAGCTCGAACCTTCCTTTACTGAAATTTGACTCCTTAAGCCTTGAAGAGAGCTTTCCACCTTTGTCAATAACCTGAGAAGGCAACAAGTTGTCATTTGGATGCTTGAAAGTCTCCCAGATATTGTTGAAATTACCATCCTGAAGCACAAAATTGCCAGTGTCATTGAACACACCTCGAGAAACTCCACTATTGAGTACCTCAGTAGTATTCCATAACCCGACACCATTTGGAGAAGTTAGCACCAACCCATCATTGGCATTGAGTTCAACTTTCGACCCTTTGGGTGCAGGACTGTCGCCATTAGCATACCACACAACAGTGTTCTCAGAGATTTTTGCATACCAAATGGAAAGCAAAAAAAGATTAGTGTCATTAAGTGGTAGAAAACCAAAGGCAAAGTCACCAGAAGGTGAAAGCAACCATGGGGAGGTGTTGGATTCAGCAGTATGAGAATCACCAATGGCTATAGTACTTTTGGTTTGAGCTGCAACACTGATAGATTGAAGAATGAGAGAGTAGAGGAGAAAGAGAAGCATAGATGAAGCCATGTTTGGATTCTATATTCATTTTGGTGCACATATTTTTTTATAGCAAATAGCTTTTGTTGAATAGTCTTTGTGTAGACTTGGTGAACTCATATTAAACCAAAACACATTTTGGTTTAACTTTAGAGATAACAAACGGATTTTTTTTTTAAATAATCACTTTTTAAATTTTTTTTTTTAAATAACCACATTTTCAAAAATTTTACTAAAATGATCACTTTTCAAATAAAAAAATTTCGCCACACAGAGGAGGCGCCATTCTGTGTGGCGCATGCACTCAAATTAAAGAGGAGGCGTCACACTGCATGATTTGTCCTCCTCTGTAAAGTCATGCAGTATGGCGCATGCATGTGTTTTTGAGAGGAGGCGCCACACTCTTTGACTTGACAGTGTAATTGCAATTTTTTTTTAAAAATTAAAAAAAAAATTAAAAATATTTTATATTAATATTTAATATTATACAACGCATGGATACATTTTTTATGGACGTCCCCTTAACCTAAGCGGGTCCCCGTATGACATAAACGGCCGCGCCTTTGCCTCGCCCCTTGTTTCACTCCTCTCTGTTGATTTTCCTGAGGTGTTTGTGGTCTGTTCTGACTTGCTTGATTATGAGGTGCTTGATGTGATGGTCCTGGTATATCAGGATCATACATCTCATCGATCATTTCGCCTCACTGAGCTGTGCTTCCAAAGAGATCGGTGCCCATATTGTTGAAGTTTGGTCTTGTTGGTTGGGATATGTGTGGGTGGTGGGGTGGTTGATAGTATTGGGATGTTAAATCATGATGAAAATGAAGCAACGGTTCTTGTGGTGTCTGAAATCCGTATGATGGTTGGGTACCTCGATGGTATGATGTTTGACCGTATGAAGGTTGAGTGGTATGGTAGGAAGGAGATGTATCATATGTATCTTGGGTATTGTGGTAGGATGAAGATGGTGCATATTGTTGGTGGTGGATCGGGTCATGCTCTTGGTATTGTGTTTGTGTGTGTGGCATGAATTGATGACGAGTTTGGTTGAATGAGGTGGTGTATGATTATTGGGTTTGAGTGGGTTGACATTGTGGTTGGGTTTGGTATTGTTGAGGGGTTGGTTGTTGGGTATGGTATTGTTGAGGGGTTGGTTGTTGGGGTTGTTGTTGGGCGTATGTTGCAACTCTTTGGCGGGGGTCAATCAAATAAGTCTCTTGAGACATAAATAAATTTGTTGAAACTGATGTGTACCATCTTAAATATTGGAGCATCAGTTTTAAATCATCTTGTAAGATCGGCTCCCTTAGGACCAATTCACGTCTATACCTCCATTGACGACATTGATTTTTAGCGAAGTCTCTCAAATCGTTAAATCCCCACTGGTCGTCAACTCGGAGTAGATGCCATTGGCCCAAACATGTTGTGGGGTCGGGGATACCCTGTTACATGCCGAACTATAGCTTCACACGATCATTGTGGTGCATCTCCACAGTAGCGAACCTGATGAGTGCTGTTTTTGCAGTCCAGACTTCATCATCAGGAGGGTTAATCTCATGGTCGAGATCCTTATACGGCCTCCATACAAACTGTAGAGTAAAAAAAGTTATATAAAATATTAAACTTAATTAAAATATTCAATGTGTTGTATAAAATATATATGTTTAATACCTCTTCGGGTTCAACATGATCAATAAGATTTTGGTAGACTACTATTGTGTTTCTAGGGTATTTATTGTAATTCATCCCAGGAACAGACCACCTACATAGAAAAAATGGGTAATAAATTAATACACTACATGTCTCGGTATATAATATGTAAAATTTATGGTTTTATAATCTTACTTTGTAGCAAAGGGGAAGACGAATGGCCTTGTGTTGCTGGGGGCGAGGGTCGTCATTCTCGACCAGCACCATGTCTGAAGCAAAAAGGCGCAAGAATAGAAAGAACAACTACCGTTCGATGCATTCTTACATAAAGAGCTATACAAATGGGCCAAAACAGCTGAACCCCAATTATATGTGTTTATTTTATCAAATTGTCTTAACAAGGGTAAATACATGATATTAACAGTATTACCCGTTGTTTCAGGAAATAAAAAATGGCCAAATAATATCATTAGGTAACACCGAGCTTTCATAATTTTTTCTTGCTCGGTAGAGTTTTCGGTTATTACGAGACTACTATGATATTCTATAAGAAGACGGATGTGATGTGGTGGGAGAACTGACTTGAGGTTTTGTGTTTTATCGCAAATGTTGCGGTTAGCAAGAGTCACCACCGACTTTTCTTTTATCTAAAAATGAAAGGTAAAAAAGTACAGGAAAGACCTTTGAGATTGTTTCTTGAGTTCGGGGGGTAGATTATGAAAAGGGAAGGTATTAACACCCTTTTCATCCATGGTTTTCCATGGGCTCTTAGTTACTTGCTAGATCACTTGCTTTTGTTTGAAATTATGCTTTGTGTGGTTTTGAAAGTATTTTGTAAAGAGGCCATCGTTTAGATAATCTTTGTAATGATTCTCGTTCGTAAGAATGTATACAAAGATGTTTGATCTTTTGAAAATGTTTTCAATTTTGTAAGATGTTTGAAAGTGTATGTGATTGTTTTGAAAATAGCAAGGATGTTTGTTTTGAAATGGATCAAGTAATTAGGAGCATTCTACCTACTCAAATGTCTTTCTTATTCATTTTCTTTTCCTTTGATATTGTTGCCTTACCATTGATTTGGTAAGCAACCCTATCTTTGGATGTAAACGGGACAAGCGTGGGTCATCGTATAGTCATGACTAGCAATGTTGCAAGGTATCTTAGAATTTTTTGAGGGACTAAGATCATTTTATAAGGCAACTTTGGATAGCGTCATCGAGGGACTATGATCTTGTATTTGTTTGTTTTTGCTAAGACACCTTACATGCGTAATATGGCCATTTTTATATAAGGAAACCAAGTGGGATAACCCTAGGGGGTGTTTTGTGTGCAAGTGGGTCATTTTCATGCTTGATTTTGCCTTGAATTGGGATTTTCTATTTGGTTGGTTTTATCTTGCCATAAAAACCCTAGTTACTAGCATGTTATGTAAAAGCGATAAATTGCGAAATTTAAAGTTACTACGCTATTACAATATTTGTGGGAGGGGGTATACAATTTATGAATGGGGATTGCAATAATATAAACCTAATTAATCTATTACAACCAAATTGAATATACACAAATATTAGAATAAGTAATATACAAGATGAATTAAATATGCAAAGATATGTAAATGCAAAGAAGATTTTTGTTTGGTTTTTATGTGAAAAAAGTTTTAACCTAAACCTAATAAATAAATCAAGATTAACTTAAATCAATTAAGAAAAGAAATTATTTTTTAGAAAAGATTTTTGAATAAACCCTAATTCTATTTGATTAAAAGAAAATAAATTTCTTTAAGAAAAAGTAAGCATTTTTGTATTTTTTCTCTTGAAAATAATACATGGCATTATGAGGTATTTTGGTCTTTTTATATTAAAATAAATATTTAATGGGTATAAAGAAAAAATAAAATATTAAACTAGTTCTAATTTAATTTACAAATTTAAATAATAAAAAATGGATAATATATATAACTAAATAAAATATTTTTTGTGAGAAAAATAAAATAAAATAAACTAAAATATAAATCTATCATTTTTATATTTTTTTAATGATTTTTAATATTAAAAAAAATATATTTAATATAATAAAAATGAAAATAAAACAAATAATAAAAATATATTGGGCTAGGGGTATCACAAGCAGACAGGGGGTAGGAGGTTAGAAAAAATCAACAGGCCCATGAAACAAAAAGCCCAGCGTTGCAAAGGGACAAAAAATGGCAAAAATGTGAGAAAATTGCAAAAGCCAGCGCGCTAAGGCTCGAACCCGTGACCTATAGCATTTACGCGCGCCGTCTTACCACTGGGGTGGCTGTACATCCGTTTATATAAACACAATAGTTGTACCCCAAAATTTGCCCTCCCATTTTCTCAACATTTTCTCACCACAAGACCCTTGGAGCTCAAAGATCCAGTTAGGTTTTTCTCTGCAAGACTTCTCTTAGCACTGTTGACCCAAATTAGGGTTTGTGTTTGCACAAAGATATTTTGACCTAAAATGCCTAATATGACTTTCATGCTTCATGTTGGACTCACAAGTTTATCCATACCAAGTTTCAAGTCTTGATTCCAAACTTTGCCCAGTCAATTGGACAGTTGACCTAGAAATCAGTTGTATTGGGGAAAAAGTCAACTGTGGCCAATTGACAGTCAAACCTCATGATTTTTGACCCATATCAACATAATGAACTCATATGAACCATTTGATAAAGTTTGGATCATAATTCCACAAGAAATTTGATCAGATCACCAAAAGGGTAAAATGATCATTTTTAGGGTTTTGACTGCACAAAGGCAATTTTTGACTGTTTGACCTAGCCAATGGCAAACCAAGCTCACATATGGACTCAAGGACCCCATGGAATTGTCTTGACATACTCAACAAGTCCAAAAGATCCCAAATGCACAAGATTGACAGTTGAATTTCTCAGTCAATTGATCAATTTTGACTGTATACTGAAAAGTCAAACTTTGACTTTTTGGTCAAAATCAAGTGTCAAGATCCATTTTTCATCAAAACATGCCAAATCATGAAACTTGTTCATCAAGAAATCAAAAATCACAAATTAGGGTTTGAAATGAAGATTTTTCATAACTTAGAATTTTTCTAAGTTATGAAAAACCCTAATTTTTTCCTAACTTTGTTCCACTTTCTCATCAAGATGCATTTGGATTCAAGAAAAAGTAAAAACATGAAAGTTGTAGTCCATTGCAAAATATACAACTTTGATTCACAAAGTTTCCTCAAAAGAAGCTTGTAGCTCAAGTTACAATTTTTGGAACAAGGGTACCAAACCATTCTTAACTTAGAGAAATTTTGAACCATTTTAGGCAGGATTTTTGCCTAACTTCAAGACCATTTTTCACATGCTTCCACTTGGAATTTCAATTTACATTTCAAAGATGGATTGTATTACACATTCCAAGCTTTTCAAAATGTCCAAGAACTCATCAAACAACCTCATGGTTAGGGAGAATCGAATTTGGCAAGTTGGGAAAAATTCACTTTTGTTATGGCCAATTTTCATGTTCATACACTTGTGCCATTTTGAAATCAGCTTGCACAACTTGATTACAGGTCCTATATCCCATTTGCACTCAATAATTAAATGCAAACCCTTTGTGTTCAAGCCTTGCATTATGTGTTTAAGCATTACATAAAGGTTTAGTCTTAAAATAGAAAAAGCAAATTATCCATTTTTGAAAAGGTATGGCTTTATGTCAAAAGCAAATCCAAGAAGTACCAAAGCATATCTCTGAGGCACAAGTTAAGGAACATAACACACTGACCAAGACTAATGTATGCAGTATAGATTGGGGGCCTGCACAAGTCTAGGACACCACTTGACATTTTGTTGCTTAAGTGTGAAGAAAACTTGCATAACATACACCAACTCTCATCTCAGCCAAGAGAACCTTAAGCAAAGTTATTGTACACTTTCTAAACATCAAACCTAAGCTGAAACACAAGCCAACCAAGTTCCAAACATCCTCAAACACAGAATCACCATAAAACTGCAAAAAAACAGGGCATAAGCTGCAGTTGGACTTCCATAGCTCATTTCCATCGTGCATCTTGGCCAAAAGCACTTCAAACACTTTCCCTACCATCCATACAAACTGTCCAAAGCATTAGAAGCAGACTGTAACACTCCTAATCAACATCACCATTTTCATTTTTCTGTTTTGCAGCTGAAGTGCCATAACACGATTCACTTGGTTTCAAAGCAAACTAAAGCTTGGAATAGCATCCCTGGACATCAAGGAAGCTATACCAATCATCACCTTGCATTGAAAACACCTCCATCACCAGATACGATTCCAACTGAACAGGTAAGTTCATGAACTCTTATCTCTCTATCCAGGCATTGTTAGGTTTAGATTTGTGAAGAAATTATGTCACATTCATGGCCCTGAACATGCCCATATAATTAGTTTTCATTTATGTTATGTGTGCTATGAGAATTTGATGTCTGAACATGGAACAAAAACTAGGTCAGGAATTGGGGGAGAAGAAATTCTCTCTCATTTCTGAGAGTTAGATTGATTTCTTTATATGTCTAGAATCGTGGCTTCAAGCTCTACAGGTTTCATGTTGCAAGATTTGGCAAAAGATCAAGGAATCTGGAGATAGAAAACGCGTGTTGTTGTTGTTCATATAGGTTCTGAGGTTGAAGACAAAGTCTTCATGGGCTGGGCCTGTTTCATTTTCCAATTTGCACCTTGTTTTTACTTTTGAATCCCCCTGGCCCATTTTGAGATATACTTGTTATTTTCCATTTTTTCTTTTTGATTTTGTTTCCATATTTTTTTTTAAATCATAAAAGACATTAAAAACATTTTTCCCATATTTTTTGCATTTATTTTGATATTTATTTGGTTTTATTAGTTTTTTTTGTAAATAAATAAATAAGTATACTTTTATTTTTCAATACAAAAAATAATACACACATATTTTATTTCTGATTTTTATTTTATGTTATCTCTTGAAAACATTTTATAATAAAAATACATTTTTTTAAAATATTAAATATTATTATTTATATATATATTTAGTATTTAGTGAATATTATGAATATTTAGGTATTTATTAATACATTTAGGTTAAAAACATAACATAATAATACGTTTTATTTTTTTACTAATATTTAACTTAAAAGTTACTTTTTTCATATATTTTTCTTTTCATTTATTTTTTGCACATGATAAATAAATATTACATATATTATACATATAAATACTTTTACTTGTAAAATTAGGGTTTTTGCCCTAAATGCATAAGAATCCCAAAAATTAATTAATTTTATTTTATTTGGTACATGATAAATACCTTTTATATACACATAAAAAATAAAACCTTTTTGCATTTTGCATATTTATTTTATTTTATTAAATATTGTGTAATTAAATACCTTGCAAAATTCCAATTTGATGTAATAGTCTAGGGTTTTAATTCTTGTCAAAATACCCCCATTTGAACATTTGTACCCCCCATCCCATATATTGTGTTGTAATAACTTAGGAACTTTATTTTTCGCATTTACAAGCTTTCTAAATATGCCATGCTAGAATTAGGGTTGTATGCGAATCAATTAACCAAAATAGTTTGACCTAACTTCAAAGATAATCAAGCATGAAAATGGATAACACTAATCACACTTGCACCCCTAGGGTATTCCACTTGTTGCCTTCAATAATGGGCCATATTGCATGTTAGGTATCTTTGGAAAAAACAAAACAATCAAATGATCATAGTCCCTCGATGACGCTTTCAAAGTTGCCTAAAAAATGATCAAGTCCCTTAAAGAAAAAATTGCCCAAGGATACTTGGCACCATTGCAATTATGGTCTAAACGATGACCCGCGCCCGTCCCTTTCACATCCTAACACAAGATTGTCCACCAAATACAATGGTGGAACAAAATTGTTAAAAGGGTTAAAACATGGCAAAAAAATCTTTGAGAAATTTAGGGTAGATAGCTCTTGATTACTTGCCCCTTGCAAAACAAAACACTTGCCTATTTTTCAAACCACACATCACTACACTTTCAAAACGACTTTCAAAAACATTGAAAACCTTTTCAAAAGACATACACCTTTGTATACATCCCAACATGGATCATTACAAAGGTTGCCACCACATTGGCTTCTTTTCAAAACATTTTCAAACCCACACACACAAAGCACCATTTCAAACAATTGAAAATTAAGGCAAGTTGATCTAAGCAAGTAACTAAGAGCCCATGGATAACCATGGATAGAAAGGGTGCTAATACCTTCCCTTTCTATAATCTACTCCCCGAACCCAAGAAAACATCTCAAAGGTTTTTGCTGTGCTTTTTAACCTTTCCTTAGGATAAAATAAAAAGTCGGTGGCGACTCTTGCTCAACCGAAACATTTGCGAAAACAAACGTGAAACCTCAAGTCAGTTCTCCCACCGTATCACAGAACTGGCGACTCTGCTGGGGATAGGAAGTTAAAAGTGGAGTAACCTTAGGGATTAGATCACCCTCTTGCATGACTAATTGTTTGATTTGATTGCTTTATATTTTGGCTCTCTTGTTTGGGTTTGCAATCCTACACCCGGATTTTGGGAAACATTCATAGATAGCAATACGTTGTGGAAACTGTGCGGGGTATACCGACACGGTCGAAGCAATATCTATATTAGTGCGACATATTTGTGAGTACCGGTAACCCTTGAGTTCAATCAAGGAGTGTACGGGGCCGCTTAGTGATGTCACTAAGCACTAATGACCTAGAACCTTACTTGACCATCTTGGCCTTTCATTAGGGGTAGTGAGATGACCGGCTTTGGTGCAGTCCGAAGTTGGTAGATACTCGATACTACACTCATTGAGGGTTGTTTTCTTGGAATATTTTGGTCGCTAGTTAAGCGGCTAAACCAAAACAATGAACAATGAAAACAATCCAGTGATATTGAGCTCCTTAGAACCCGGTTACTATTTATAGGACAGGATTTTAAGCCAACTACACTCAAGAGGGTACTTACCTATGAAACCCCATGCAAGCCTGAAACTAGGGTTTGGTGTGAATTGCTTGTACATATGTTTGTGCATACATCATGAACATCATATGCATTTACTAACCACTTCAAGGGTTTAGATCTTCATCTTTGTTCTTGTTTTGTAGGTCATGGAAATTCCTCGCAGAAAAACCATCCAAGTCAACCTTGTGAGAATCTCTCCTCAACTCAAGGAGCTCACATCAAGGATTCCGGAAAGGTCATCCTTCAGTGAAAGACATGGTAGACTGCTCAGCTTAGTCAACACCAACATTGAAGAGGACATGATGAAAGTGCTATTCCAGTTCTTTGACCCTCTTCACCACTGTTTCACTTTCCCCGACTACCAGTTGGTGCCCACTTTGGAAGAATTTTCTCAACTCTTGAGAATTCCTATCCTTAATCAACTACCTTTCAACGGTACGGAAAAGGAACCATAGCCTGAAGATGTTGCTCGAGCACTACATCTACAGCCATCCGACATCAAGGGGCATTGGGAAACTAGAAGCGGCGTCAAAGGATTCTTAGCAAAATTCTTGTTTGAGAAGGCACAAGAATGTTGGAATTCATTGGACCTACAAGCCTTTGAAGAGATTGTGGCACTCCTTATCTATGGGTTGGTCCTGTTCCCAAATTATGACCAATTGGTAGATGTCAACACCGTCAAAATCTTCTTGTCCAGAAATCCAATACCAACATTGCTTGGGGACATTCTTCACTCATTTTACACACGAACAATGAGAAAGAGGGGTGTTCTCATGTGCTGTACTCCTCTCCTTGCAAGGTGGTTTATTTCGCACCTTCCACAATCTGTCTTGAAGAATGACCAAGGCTCAAGGTGGTCCCAACGGTTGATGACTCTTACTCACTCTGATGTACATTGGTGTTCTCGGTCCAGAGAAAATGTCATCATCGTCGATCGTTGTGGAGAGTTTCCTAATGTTCCATTACTTGGCATTAGATGGGGCATTACCTACAACCCTTGTTTAGCTTTGAGGCAATTTTGATACGCACGAAGAGATGGTCCTCACAACATGTTGATTCTTGACCTAGTTTTTGACTTCGACAACGATGCGCAAGGACTTCGCCAAAGATTCATCAGAGCTTGGAGGATGCCCAACAAGGTTGATAGCAAGACACTGGGACATAAGAACTCCATCCCTCTTGAGCCTTATCTCAAGTGGGTACGAGCCCGAGCCCAGAGTATAATGATGCCTTATCCTCATGTTCTCCCTGTGATTAAAGAGCCCGTCAAGGAAGGAGAGGTTCCCTACACCATCCTACATCCTGACATGCCTACATCGTGGGAGGAGATGCAGAAGAGTTGGATCCAACTCAAGGAGGAACGGAACAATTTTGAAGCCAGCTTCTACGCCAGCGAGAAGAAGGTTTTAGAGCTCACCCACCGACTCTATGAGCAAGAGGCCCTCAACACCTACATTGCGCCAAAGAGGATGCGCAACGTCTTTTTACCTTGAGAAGTTGTTTTTGTAATATTTGGCCCATGGGGCACTTATGTACTAACAAATTTCTTCTTATTAATATGACGTGCGTTCTTTTTGTCTGCAACAATTGTGAATTTCTAAAATCCTTGAATGCATTGCATAAATAGCATCTCATGCATCATGTGCATAACAGGTACCCCTTTTTTCTACAGGTTGCTTAATCTTCTTCACTGTTTATTTTGAACAGTCATCATGAATCCAGAATCATCCAGTGAACAAGTGTTGTACCCCAAAATTTGCCCTCCCATTTCCTCAACATTTTCTCATCACAAAACCCTTGGAGCTCAAGATCCAATTAGGGTTTCCTCTGCTCAAGACTTCTCCTTGCACTGTTGACCCAAATTAGGGTTTGTGTTTGAACAAAGATATTTTGACCTAAAATGCCTAAGATGACTTTCATACTTCATTTTGGACTCCCAAGTTTATCCATACCAAGTTTCAAGTCTTGATTCCAAATTTTGCCCAATCAATTGGATAGTTGACCTAGAAATCAGCTGTATTGGGGAAAAAGTCAACTGTGGCCAATTGACAGTCAAATCTCATGAAAATTGACCCACATAAACATTATGAACTCACATGGACCATTTGATCAAGTTTGGATCATAATTCCACAAGAAATTTGATCAGATCACCAAAAGGGCAAAATGGTCATTTTTAGGGTTTTGACTGCACAAAGGCAATTTTTGACTGTTTGACCTAGCCAATGGCAAACCAAGCTCACATATGGACTCAAGGACCCCATGGAATTGTCTTGACATGCTCAACAAGTTCAAAAGATCCCAAATACACAAGATTGACAGTTGAATTTCCCAGTCAATTGATCAATTTTGACTGTATACTGAAAAGTCAAACTTTGACTTTTTGGTCAAAATCAAGTGTCAAGATTCATTTTTCATCAAAACATGCCAAATCATGAAACTTGTTCATCAATAAATCAAGAATTACAAATTAGGGTTTGAAATGAAGATTTTTCATAACTTAGAATTTTTCTAAGTTATGAAAAACCCTAATTTTTTCCTAACTTTGCCCCACTTTCTCACCAAGATTCATTTGGATTCAAGCAAAAGTCAAAACATGAAAGTTGTAGCCTATTTCAAAATCTACAACTTTGATTCACAAAGTTTTCCCAAAAGAAGCTTGTAGCTCAAGTTACAATTTTTGGAACAAGGGTACCAAACCATTCTTAACTTAGAGAAAATTTGACCTATTTTAGACAAGGTTTTTACCTAACTTCAAGACCATTTTTCACATACTTCCACTTGGAATTTCAATTTTCATTTCAAATATGGATTGTATTACACATTCCAAGCTTTCCAAAATGTCAAAGAACTCATCAAACAACCTCATGGTTAGAGAGAATCGAATTTGGCAATATGGGAAAAACTCACTTTGTTCATGACCAAATTACATGTCCATACACTTAGGCAATTTTGAACTCAGCTTGCATTTCTTGATTACAGACCCTAAATCCCTTTTGCACTCATAAATTTAATGCAAACTATTTGTGCCAAGACCATATTTTATGTATTCAAGCATTGCATAGAGGTTTAATCCCAAAGTAGAAAAAGCATAATGGCCATTTTTGCAAAAGTGAACTTTATGTCAAAATACAAATCCAAGAAAGTACAGTTAAGATCTCTTTGGCACAAGATTATGAGCTAATTACACTGATCAAGACTAAGTGGTGCAGCATAGAATGGGGGCCTGTACAGGCTAGAAACACCAAGTGGACATTTGTTGCTTAAAGTGTAAGAAACTTGCCATAACACATAACAACTATCATTCCTGTAAACGAAGCCTTAAGAAAACTTGTCAAACACTTTCTAAAGATCCATCCTAAGCTGAAACACGAGCCTAGCATCCCTAATACCTCCCCATTCCCAGAATCACCCTCAAACTGCCCAAACAGAGCATTTGCTGCAGTTTGAGTTCCATAGCTCAAACCTTCCTTGCATTCTTGCTAAAAACACATCAAACACATCCCACAATATCCCTTGAAGCTATTCCAAACCTCAAACACGACCTGTAACACTCCCAGGCAACATCACCATTTTCATTTTCTTGTTTTGCAGCTGAGGTTCCATAGCACGATTCAAAAGGTTTCAAGACAAAGTAAAGCTTGGAATAGCATCCATGGACATCAAGGAAGTTGTACCAATCATCACCTTGCATTGAAGACACCTCCATCACCAGATACAACTTCAACTGAACAGGTAAGTTCATGAACTCGTATCTCTCTATCTAGGCATTGTTAGCTTTAGGTTTGTGAAGAAAACATGTCACATTCATAGCCCTGAACATGCCCATGTAATTAGATTTCATTTATATTATGTATGCTTAGAGAATTTTAAGTCTGAACATTGAATAAAATTTAGGTCAGGAATTGGGGGAGAAGAAATTCTCTCTCATTTCTGAGAGTTAGATTGACTTCTTTATATGTCTATAATCGTGGCTTCAAGCTCTACAGGTTTCATGTTGGAAGATTTGGCAAAAGATCAAGGAATTGGAAGATAGAAAACGCGTGTTTTCTTGAACAAACATGTTCTGAGGTTGAAGATGACAGGGTTCTGGGCTGGGCCTTGTTTCATATTTCTGTTCACACCATGCTTTTGCTTTTACACCCCCTAGGCCCATTTTGCTTATTTTCATGATTTTTTTTTACTTTTCTTTTTTGTTCTGACTTATTTATTTTTCCTCACAATATTAAAAAATATGAAAAAATATTTTACACCATTTTTATATTTATTAGGCTTTTATTTGTTTAAATAAGTATTTGTACATAAATAAATATAAACATACTTTTATTTGAAAAATACTAAAAATTAATTGCAAACACATTTTATTTTCCATTTTTATTTTATTTTATCTTCTGAAATATTTTATATAAAATATACTTTTTTTATAAATATTAAATATTATTATTTTGGTT